>CP073649.1:26795000-31795000 GCA_018223645.1 Jasminum sambac
AGATGCAAGAATCTGAATCTTCTTCGTCTGAGTCACTTTCATCACTGCAAGGAAGAAAATGAAGGAACTATATGAGGAATAACCGATGCACAACTGAATACATTGATCTAGTCACAGTGCATTACAGAGCAATAGATAACGCCACAGGCACACACACATCCAGTCAAATCCGATTATAGCCTTAAGCTGAAAGCTGACAGTTGAAAAATCCCTAAGGTTCGACTTTGGAGTTAAGATTGAGTTAATTAATAAAACCAAAAAGGGAAAGAAGCACTATGGCAGCAGAGAAAATGGATGCCAGAAGGTTGTTGAAGCAAAGAAAAAATCTTGGTTTGTTCCTAATGTTTCTAATGTTAGTTTAGCGAGTGATCAGTTGCATAGGTTTACAACAACACGTAAATGCAACCTGCGGACACCAATGTTCTTTAAAATTACATACACCCATAAATCATAATCCTCGTTTCGTGTGATCATCAACAAAGAACTCCACATAAATGCAGTAGTTTGTAAACAGTTATCTCAATGGAGACTTTCGGGTATAGAAGATAAATCCTTGCGCATTTATAGCAAAGAAAACAAGAACTCCTCTAGCAGCTCTAGTCCAGTCAAGTCTCATTGCATTCCTATATAATAACCTGATACTAATTTGGAACTAAGTAAAAGACTATCTATGATTCAACTAAGAACTTGAAACAACAAATCTCACTATCTTCCAAAACTACACATCACAATTCACAACTGATAATCAAACTTTGTTATTTTCAATCTAAAACGAATAAGAATAGATTACTTTCTTTACCTTGGTTGAAATTCCAAAACCTCAGCAAGCTTGTCCCCATTTTTATCTAACCACTGCACTTTCATCCTAGGTTTTGCTGTCTTCTTGGACAGCCCACCTGTCTTGGGAGGCAATAATGTCCGTGATTCATCGTCTACTTCACTTTCCCCATTCAAAACAACCTTTGGAGACTCTACACTATTTACATAGCTGGTATTGCTCTTATGAATCTTGGCCCCCTCTCCATTCATATCCATCGAGAGAAACTATGCAGTCAAAGATCTATATTCAACTAATCAACATAGAAGAAGAAGAGATGGTCTCTTATCTATAATTAACAAGAAAACAAGAACCCATTTATCGAAGCCAATAATTCAGCATTCCTAAATTTCGATCTTTGATTGTGAATTGTGAGAAGTGGATGCAATCCAAAAAGTCAACTCTCGTCGGCCGGAAAAACCAATTAATCTGAACCCCTCGATCAGAAATTCAAGAATTTCTCACGAACAGATATATCAATTGATTTTCGAAAGTAAACAGAGAAACACATTGAAAATTCAAAGAAAGGAAAAGTATAAAATTCTTGTGTCAGCTAACAAACTGAAACCAAAAAAATAATAACGCGAAAATTGTAATTATTAGATATTTTAAAGACTATAAAAGTAAACGATATCTTTATAGTACTGTGAAAACCGAGATATAGAGACAGATAGAAACCCTGACATCAGATATACTCGAGGTGGAATGGAGAATACAGAGAGAGTTTTCTTGTTTAACGTATCTTCTATTATTGTATTTTACTGGTGCACAGGCTGATTAACGAATATTTAAAAAAAAATTCAAATGTATATATTATTGTTTGTAAATGGAAAATGCTGCAATTCGTGGGGACATGTGTCCATGCGGAACGACCGAGTGCGATCTAACGCCTGTAATTGGTTGATTATTGGAGTTTAAGTGAACCCGTTTCATTTGCCATGTTTGATATCATGTGATTACAGTAGGGTATTCATATATGGGTGAATGGGCGACATTTTCCCCCTGATGGTGAAGGAAAGCAGGTGACACTCATCCACCCATATTTGAGCACTAGATCGGGACTATATTTGATATTTATATTCATATTTGATATTGAGATTATGTGGTATAATTTTATTTAATTATGATATAAATAATATTTGTATGTCATAACTCATAATACATCACCTCGATATCAACCAGGCGGTGAACAATGAAGCGAATGTTCAATTACTCCCCATGAGGAATGATAGTTGTATATATTTGATCGCTAATTAAATAGTGACAAAATTTTATAACATTCACAGTGACATATTACTCCACATCACTTGTTATACCACTTAGGTAATAAAATTATCAATCATAATTCTACAAAATAGGAAATTCTAAGTTTTCTTCCACCAAAAAAAAAAAAAAAAAAAAAAAGAGAGAGAGAGAAAAAAAGAGTTCCTAAGTTGCAACCTCAAAGTGCTTATATTGTCATGAGTAAGAGTGTGTTGAATATGTTTTTTATTAAAAAGTAGAGTGGCCAAGAAAACTTGCAAATTTTTCTTCCAAAAATGGTATCATTTCAAGATCCTGAATTGATAAGAGGAATGTCCAATCAACGCTCTAATACCCACATTGAATATGAATCAAAGAATCTGATTAACTTGATAGTAAAACCTAGCTCAGCTCAGCTCACCTACCGCAACAAACAAAGATGTGACAAATACTATCATTTTGCTGTCTTCTGAAGCATTGTGCAGGGCGTCCATGGTAGAATTGATGGGTACACTTTACTTCAAAGTTTGCTTAACATGATAGCAGAATCAACTTGCATTTTACTCAAACAAGTTGTTATTCTCACTCCCCTACCACACACCCATCAAATCTAGCACCCTTTTGGCTGCTTGCAAAACGAGAGAGAGTGAGAGAGTCGAAAATGGCAGCATGCTTTGAAAGGGCATCACCTACATTGAAGGAGATTCTTCTCAAAATATACAGGTAAGAATATCACCTCACATTCATCGCATGTATAACTCGTATTTAAGACCATTTGCAACCTTTCCTTCTGCGTGGAAAAATTTCTACTAATTATTTTTCTCATGTATTGTAATCGATATTCCTAGTCAACCAATACAGTAGGAATATTGGTATACTTTGTCTTAGGAATATTGGTCTGCTTTGCCTGTGAGAGTATCAGATACTCGATACACGAGGAGTACTAAAAGTTTTCACCTTCTCAAGAATTTTGTTTTATGCAAGCAACAATCGTTATATCCAACAGATCAATCTTGAACCAGTGACAGAAAATAACCGAATCCCTTCTCACAAGGACAATACTAAACAAGATGAAGATAAATATCAACCAAATCAAACCCCAGGGTAAACGTTACTCCACCTTCACAGATTCATGTCAACTGCCTGCCAACTTTCAGGATGACAATCAAGAAGAGAATAGTCAATTACCCTGCAGGAATAGATATACTAACAGCATATTTTCGGGAATGTCGAATGCATTTTTTCAGCTCATAAGCTATTACAACATTCAATACAAGTTTCTGCATTACTGGGGTAATTAATTTGGGCTTGTTCCAACTTAAATTGAGATATT
This sequence comes from Jasminum sambac, assembly GCA_018223645.1. Lineage (NCBI taxonomy): Eukaryota > Viridiplantae > Streptophyta > Magnoliopsida > Lamiales > Oleaceae > Jasminum > Jasminum sambac. Next base: position 26,798,393 of record CP073649.1, read on the forward strand.
AAACTCTAACTAGAATGAAGATGCCTTCATAAAGAAGTTATAGCATTAAAGCAGTAGCAGTAAAAACAATTTACCCAGGGTCTGGTTCCTTTAGCAAACTTTGAAATGTATGACTTCAGCAAATAATCAGCTCGGAATCTTCTGATGGTCACTATGTTATTTTCCATGCAGAACAGAAAAGCCATTGGAGATTGATCATCAAATACAAGAATTTGGATCCGTAAAATACCATGTTCAGGTAAAATTGATCTACTTTCATTAAATTAAAAACGGTGAAGAACAAGTTAAGAAGTTACTGGGAATTCACGATCAACGTAGTAAATGCTGAGCCTATGAAAACATGAAAAATTGTTACGCATCTTGGAAATTCAGTGAAAAAGGGATTTCTAATCATTATGTTGAATATATAACAGTGTTCTGCATCAGATCCACAGCAAACTTATTTGTCAGTCTCAATGCCTCTTCTATCTCAAGGGTTACAATCTACATACAGGCTTCCAAATCACATCCGAGATGTGGTTAAGGGAATTTTTCCTGATGTCATAGATATTATTGAGCCTCCAAAAGACGGATATCAGCTTACTTTAATGCTGAATTTTGATAGAGTTCCACATGGTAAAGGTGCGTAAATATCCATAACTCAATGCTTTCAGAAAGAACTCGCAGAATGCTTTTGCATTATTATGGGTAATGATTACAATGATTCGAACAAACAACATATAGTGCAAGGCCACATTTTCCAAAAGTCGAAATCATATGATTCTTTTAGCTCTTCTAAAACTGTCTCAAATTTTAAATTAATGAAAGTACATTGAGAAAATAATGACAAAAAAATAACAATAATAAAATCATGAAATGGAGAAATAAACACCTCTTTTGGAGCAACTATGTCACTGTTAATTGTAACTTTTCAGTCTTTCATTCCTAACGTGAACTCCTGCGAGAGTAAACCAAGGCTCAGCACATAAACCCAGAAGTAAATTTTATCCTTATTCGAGAGATATTTCAAGGTAAAACTGCATGAAGGTTTAAAATTTTGAGAATTTGCAGTTGCAGTTGCAGTTGCAGTTGCATAGGCTATAAGCCATGAGGAAGAATGAAATGTATCGATACAAAGACATGAAAAAATTCTGAACTTTATTGAAAGGATCTATAAGAGATCAAGATATTTCTATACATAGTAGATGGAATTTGTTCTGAAGTTACATATGAGTAGAGTAATAATTACATAATAGATGCTGATTTTTTCTGGAACTTATCATTTCCAGTCTCAACAAAGATCATAACAGAAATTTCCGCTGTTCGAGCTGCAATACTGAGCTCACAGCTGAAAGAAATGTTAAGGAATGTTGACTCCCAGGAAATATCTCAGGGGATTTATAAACCGATCAAACTCATTTATCATCCAGGAGAGCCATTCTATGTCATTAAACAGGTAACTTCTGTAAATTGTTGACTAGATAGGCCTCACAGCAGTGAAAAGTCCATTGAAAAAAACTAATAACAATAACAGAAACAGATACGATATCAAACAAAAATTTCGAACTACAAAGTTCTCAATCTTAGAATATAGAGAATTACAAGATGATTTTGATTGTCTGACTACATATGAGTCGACGTCTTGACAGCCAGCAAAAGTCACTGCAGTATTCCCAATGCGATTCAAAGAAAATACAGATGTAATTATTGCAACGACATTATTTCAGGTAGAATTTGCGAAATTGAAGAATGAAAAAAAGAAATAGCACCTTTTCTATTATTTCATAAAGCAACTAGATGTTTTCTCCCAGGAACTCGTAGTTGTTGGAAGTAGTGGAGCATGTGCCAAGGCGCCTCATTGTATCTGGTCGCCAATTCCACCTCCAGAGTTAAGAGGAGAACCCATTGAAGATCTCAGCACCAATGGAGGATTTGTTTCTTTTGGTATCATATTGTTGCTATTATTACTCCTATACAAATCAACAACAAATAGTCATAGCAATATGCTCAATTTCTATCAAAATCCTTAAGGTTGTTACCATGACATTTTCAGATATTACGTCCCGTCACGTGGAAGGCAAGAGACTAGACAAGACTGTGTGGAACCTACTGAACTTGTATACATTTGTGAAATATCATGTGAAGGTAATGCACATTCATGAGTTATAGATAATAGACTTACTTGCATCCTGGAACTAATGTGTAGCCTAAAACAGAGCACAAGAGGTTTTATACATCGAAGGATGAGAATGCGTCTTGGAAACCTGGTAGAGGTAATCAATTGATACCTGAAATCATGCATATGGCATAATGATAGTAACAAAGACCAACTTTTTTTTTTTTTTTTTTTTCAAGTTACATCTCCTCTTTCCAATTTGGAATCTCATTACTATATGATAACTACATACTCATTTATCCTCGTTAATAAATACCTTGCCAAACATGCCCTACAACTAATGAGCTACTCTCAACTTGCAGATTTTGAAGAATGCAGGGATTGAAGACCAAGAGCACATAAAGAGTAAAGTTAAAGGTAGGTACAAGTCAAGAGTGGCATTATTTTTGCATTTCACTGATAGTGGTGAAATTTGCTAGCCTGTCTTTTTCTTCTCATTATCTTACGAAGCTGAATATTCTGATGTAGGATTTAAATATATGAGGAAGTGGGCAAGATTCTCAAGACCTAAATTCCTCAACAGACGATATAATTTCAGGAAGAAGCTCAAGCGAATTCGTTCAAGATTAAAAATCCATGGGTTCAGCCATTTCCGTCGACAATGGTTAACCATACCTAAATTCTCTTCGGTTACAGGATATACAAAACTGAAGTGAAATTATTGTCTTAAATAGAATCCCTATGATGGAAGATATAGGCTCATCTCATATCCCCCCCACTTGTTACTCCAAAGGCAACATAACCATGTAACCCATTTTTCTGACTGTGTATTAAGTGCAATAAAGAAAACAACTATTTGTACTTTATTAAGCAATGTTATACTGAAGATATAGCCTTAGAATATCAAGAAATAACACTATAATTTATTGCAATAAAGCAATAAATAAAATTTTCTATTCCGAATGTAAGTCTCGAGTATAAAGACAAAGAAAAAGTCTAAAGCAATCTACCCATCGAAATGAATAAGTTTCTTCACAGCTCGATACACGCAAATGTTTCATACCGGTTCTTCGAACAGCAACAAAACCTCATGACATTTCAAATTCAGGAAGTGGACGCATCAGCATGCCCTCTGATCCCAATCTCAGCCAGCAATGAACGGTTAGAATCACCGCATCTCATATTCCTATTGCGATGTAACAATCCAAACAACACGAAGCTGGTGATCATCACCAATGTAACATGTCCAACAAACAACAAATTCATCAATGCCAAACCTCTCAATCTATCCTCCTCAAGCTCACACTGGATATTAGATTCCCCGTTATTTGGGATCACCCCTGAAATTTTAGTACATCCTTTCAAACCAAATGCATCAGTGTACAACGATAATCCCACTTGCAAAACCCAAGTCCCTTTCAAAACAACACCAGAAGACAACAAATATTCAGCAACAAATGCTGATGGCCTAACAGACAAATACAAGCAACACACAGCGCAAAAGAGAGCCAAACCTCCCAATGTTTCCATACACAACACCTCCAAGCCCTACAATTCCATCACCGTTAAAGTAAAACTCAATCAAAAATGCAATGCCAGCAAATATGAATGCAAAATGCTCCGAAACAGCATAAAGATCGAAACTTTCTTTCAAAAAGATCAAAATCAAGAGAGCCCAGAAGACGAAAATGACAAGAGATTGTTGCAAGAACGAAATTCTGTAAGCGGGTTGGCCTGGAAATACAATAAAGAAGAAAATGTGGGAGAATGATGCGATGGGAAGGACTACAAGAAGAGCGTAGAAATCAAAGTTTTTCCACTTTGTTTCCGAGAAATACCAGGTTCTAGATCTGTAAATAGATGGGTTGTTAAGATAAATAGAAAATGAGCAAAGGAGACGGCGGATTCCCAGTGGGAATAGTAAGATGGAGGCGGTGAAATGAGTCGCCAGCGACGCCATATCTCACACTGTCTGCGTTTGTTATGTGTATATGCAGAAAATTCCTCGTTCTTACACTGGGTTTTGTGTATAGTCACTGAAATTGTGGATCAGTGTCGAATTCGAAATGAAAATTGAAGTGTTCTATGGAAAACAATGGCAATGGCGTTCAAACCGAGTCCATGGTTGCTATGGAAAAACCGAGTCCATGGTTGTTTCATCAGTTCCATTCAAACGGACGGGTTGACTTTTGATTAAAAGTTGCAAATTTCCCCTTACAATCATGCCAATCAGTACTGGAGCGTGGAAAATGCTCTAAGTCAGATCCGCCATGAATTCACATCTTTATGGTGTTTACGGATCTTACTTTGATCCGCTTGATTTAAATTTCAAAATCGGATCAGATTCAAAGATTTAAAATTCAAGATTCCAAAGATTTAGAAAAAAAATTTTGGCCATAATTTTGGGACTGGAACATTTAGAGGTTAGTGATAAAATTTAGGGTAAACTGTAAATTTAATCCTAATTGTTATATTCATTTGCAATATTGCCCGAGTCTTTTTTTTTTTTTGGCTGGCAGCTCCCAATCTTTGAAATGTTAACAACTTTCATCCAAAACTCTTTGTTTCATCCATTTGACCATTGGTCAAAAATTTTAAAATTTTTCTATTTAATAAATGAATGTATTTTTGTAATTTAATATTTAAGTTAATGGTAGATTACAAATTTATTCTTCAATCTCTACACTCATTTGTACTCAGGCCTCCAACCTTTTTTCTTAAGTTGGCAAGCCCGAACCTTTGAAACATTAGCGACATTTGTCCAAAATCACTATTCCATCCATTTGGTCCCACCATCTCAATTATTCTCAGGACCTACCTTAAAAAAGTTTACTAACCTTAGGCAAAGTTTCTAGCATCGCCACTGCTCACATGTAAATCACGCATGCCATGCACCAAAGTAGACATTTGCTTTGTTTTTGGTCACCGAGTCGTTTTTGTCAAGTGTCGATATTGGTAAGATTACACTAGGTAAAGTGCCTTTTTCAGACACTCAATTTTCAATTTCAAAAAGTTAAAAATTAGTTAACTCTCATATTTTTTAGAACACATCAAAGAATTAGGAAATTTTATTTTAAGAAATTCATTCATTGTTTTCATCGAAAGTATGTTATTAAAGTATTAAAAACGATCTCTCTCTATTTTTTTTCTTTTTTTTTAACTTGAAATGAATTTAAACATTTTGGCCTTGTTCTTTTCATGAATTCACGTATTTCCGTATAACTTACACACATTTTCAACTATACGCACATTTTTTAATACAATACTAACTATATATTTTACACGAAAATGACCGAACTCTTCAAAAGAAGAAGGTCTTAAAACTGAAAATTAATTTAAATACAAAGAAGACAGCAACTCTTAACAATTTCTTCAGCATTTCTTCTGCAAGATGACAACTTCAGTAACCACAAATGGTACACCATACATATATTGACCGCGTGTGACTGTGTTGTGGAGCATTCAAATGTGGCCACGTAGTTTACTCTTCTTGGAACTTTCCTTGGATACAAACATCCACTGACGATTTCTCACAGCATCCACATGTTCAGATTTGCGATATACTTGGAACAAGAAAAACCATGTGGACCCATTTGATTTTGAAATTGATTTTTGTTAAGATTTTCATATTCAATTAAGAATTTAAACAGATATTTCCTTTTCAATTTTTTTTTTTCTTTTAATGGGCTACACGTAATCTCTGCTTAATTTCAGATGAAAACTTGATATTAGTGTCTAGTTTTATCCTTTTTTATATATGTCTAGATTTCTCCTTCCTCATGCTTAAGTCCCGATTATTATACATAAAAGCTCGAACTTAAATTTAATGTATAATTATACGCCTTTTAATTCATTTGTATCGTTGTATTCATATAAACACAAAGAGAATTGATCTTTTATTTTTCCGTCGTTTATCTTAATATGAAAATATGATATACTTCATAATATATGAAGGTGTACATATAATATTATCTAGTTACTTAATGCAAGAGCTTTTATTCTCAAATAGCAATGACTTATTGCATCGTATATGTCAATTGCCATTAATCTCTTCTAGAATTTCAATGAAATTATTAGATGGAGAAAAATGTACACCACTAATTGACACAAACGTCTAACACATAAGATTCAAATGCAATTCATTAGATGCGAAATCTCGTTGTCTCCGAGGTTTATTCCAATGGTTCATGGTGCTCCACATTAGCATTGCTTTTCTAACCTTTGAAAAGTGGTCGATGGGTAGACAAATATTAGAAAATGATATATTTACGTACAAATATTTTCACAAAATTGTTCACTCTAATAAAGATACATCTGGCGTAATTCTATTAGAGGGCTTGCACCTTTCTATTAATTATAGGGCAATCGACAGTGATATATTTTCTGTTACGAAGTTTACTCTCTACTAGCGTGTAGACATTTATAAAGAAATATTTTGTGCATATATATATATATATTATTTATCAAGCTATTATTTATTTATTTGATTTATAAACTTGTCCAACTACAAGCATGGACGGCTACAATTCCATGTCAAATCAAAGCCATGTGAACGTTTTGAGAAGAATCAAAGGCAAATTCTTATGTGGCTCACAATATCCTTCCTCATATCTCATTACACCAGCCTATAAATTATCCTAACCAAGAACCACTCCTCTAACTCCTAACAACATAATCATACAATATCTTTCGAGGGCAAAAGCGAAAAGAAGAGTTAAAGGACCCCTGTTAGTATTTTTATTGTAATGGCTTCTACAGTTTGTGCTACCGGCCGATTCAAAGGCGGATTAGGCCTTCCTTCTTCTTCATTCATGACTGGTGAAGACTACACCGCCTGGTGGGCCCGGTGCCAAGGCAAGTTAGGGTGGCTCGTCCGATGCGACTGAGGCCAATGATGAAGAATGTGAACGAAGGAAAGGGTATTTTTGCTCCAATCGTTGTTGTAACGCGTAGCATTGTAGGGAAGAAGACATTTAACTCACTCAGAGGCAAAGCCATAGCATTACACTCGCAGGTAATTATCAATTCCAACTTCTTCATGTTTCTTTGGCTAGGTTATATGTAATCAAGACATCATGCATGTTTAGTGGGATAATTTGACTAGAATCGAACAAACTTGCGAGACCTAAGAAATTTGGTACTAGCTTAAGCTATTCCAACTTTTGAGCATTCGAATTATAAAGACCAATAATAATTTCAAAAAAAATAAAAATTCTAACATATAAGATTGATAACAAAATTATAATTTCCCTTTAATTGATACCAAAATTAGATTCAAATGCTTCGGAATACACAACAAAAATACACAATTCAAAAATCATTTCAAAAAAACATAAAAATTCAAGAATCACAAAACTCATTACTTTTAGTGGTAACCTTAGGTAAACCCAGTTGAATAGCCACGCAACACCCTTTCAACATAAAACCTCTTTCTATGAATGACGAAAATTAAGGGTCTCAAGACCCAAGCAGTGTTTTAAAAAGTTTAAAGCGTAGCAAAGTTTAGATTTGAAGCTTCAAGCTTTATTAGTTTAAGTATTGAAAAGCGTTTTCCAATTTATTTATTTATTTTTAATTTCTAATCAATCAATCACGAAATACATAAAATAATGCCTAAATAAAATAATGCCTACCAAACACATATAATATTTTAAATATTATATTTACATAATAATTTCTACCACCAAATATTCTTAAATTCCCAAAAAGCCAAAATTAGACGGACACAATAGATTCTAAACAATTTTATAAAACCTCCTAAAATTTCACATTATTGAAGTGGTTAAGAAAACAAAAACTTTTGCTCCATGAAAAAAAAAAGAAAAAAAGAGGACAAAAAAAGAAAAAAAGAAAGAAAACAACTCACCATAGAATATAGATGACTAGTTTAACGCTTGAAATACTACCACATTCAACTTACATATTTTCAAGATTTGGGAATTTTATTTTCTTTTAAACAATTTCTCCCTTTAATGCTCTTTGTCTTTCCAATTTCAGTTTTTTGTTTTCTTAAAGGAAAAAAAAAAAAAAAAGCTTGCTTAAGCACAATTAAGCCCGCTTAAGCTTGCTTAATCACGCTCAATGAGTCAAAGCATGCCTTTGACCGCTTTTTCCACGCTTTCCGACAAAACAACTCATGTAAGGGCGGCCTCGCACTTATGCGCCGCTGAAGCGGTGCTAAGCGTGCTTTTCAAAACATTGGACCCAAGAGGTGGCTACCTCAAGCCCCAAATACTTACGTTGAGGTCCAATTTCCATCGTAATAGTAAAGAAAAGTTTCACAATATGATGCTAACATGTCTTTTGGCACGTGACAGTTACACTTCTATCAAGATTAAGATATTATAATTCAAAAATAAAGTGAGTTGATCTAATTACAAAAATTAGTCTCCCCTGAAATAACCTAGGAAAATTCTCCATAGTTTACCAAGCTTGACCGTCGGGGGATTATTTCGCCCTTGTTCACGCCCGGCAAGCTAGGTGTGGGCGTGGGGTGGGGTTACGGTTTTTAATTTTTAAATTTTGCGCTTAATTTTTTTGTGTCGTGTTTGAATAGTTTGGTTGTGTTTATATTATTGGTTCAAAATTTACATCTAGTTTTAATAGTGATATTGAATTGCAATTGATCAAATTTACGGATACATTTATAAGTTATAATATCAATGTTAAATGATTGGTTAACGTGACATTATAGTAATATTTTAATTTCACATCTTTCTTTATTTATTAATCTATTTGTTTTATTTTTAATAAATTAAGTTAAAAGATTATCATTAAAAAGAGTTCATGAAAACTATTTAAGTGAATCACATTCGTCTTTTCATTAACTTATGAGTCAAAACAAAAATACACACAAAGTCCGTTTAAGAGCAATTTGTACATATTAAAAAATTTTATATTCAATTGAAGTATTACATATTTTATTTGAATTAGGAGAAAGTATAATATTATCTTTTTATCCTAAAAAGAGCTCGTTGAGCTCCCAAGGTTGAAAAAAATGTGCTTAAATGCTAATATATATTCAAAATAGTAGCATTCCTAAAGATTAAAGTCATTACTGTGCTAATTAGTCAATATTAAATAATTTCAAACATTTCATCTATTTTTCAAAAGTGGTGAGACGAGTCCAGAGGCCCGCTCTCTCAGCCGAAAGTCACCACGTTTTCTTTTTCTTTTTTTTTTTAATAATTTGGTTTCTTTGATACAAAATTAAATTAAATTTACATTTCAAAATTTTCTGCACCATTCAACCACACATTTAAAATCTATTTTTCAATAATTTCATATTAAATATACCATTAATTTTAATATAGTTGTTTTTTGGAATAGGGTGAATTATTTAATATCAATGCATTGATAATTTATTAATTGGTAAAATATTTATTGTTCACATATACACATAAATTGACCAACTAGTATGAATTTTCTGTGAAAAAGAAATTACTTATTAATTATATTACAGTAATCTAACAAAATTACATAAACCAGTCAACATTCATATATTTAGCCAAATGAATATAATTATATCCTACCATCTAACTAATTTGATAAAATATTAAATACACATTCAACAAATCAACTAAATGTTAGTTGTATTATGTAAATTCAATCAAGTAGATTTAATGTTTCTTTCCGTAGAAATAACTCTTAACTATTTGGTTATATTAGTTGAATACAATTAATTAATATATATAAATGTTTATGCATTAAATAATTTTTCCATTTATTAGATCAGTACAATTAAGTCAAACATTACATTGCTATGTTACAATTGACAGTTATTTGTATTGTTAATTGGTTAGACTAGTTGAGGATGACTAACACTTATTGTATGGTGGAGGGTAAACTTTTACTATTTTGGTATATTAAATTTTTAGGTTGAATAATAGTAGAGACTATAAGATATATAAATAATAATCGGAAGTTATTTAAAATACGTAATTAAAATTAAAAATTGCATTTGATTAAATAATAGAAGTTAACATTTAAGTAGAATTAAATTGAGATAAATAGAGACTTGGTTAAATGGGTGTGTTCTAAACAATTTAAGACCAATCCAAGTTTAAATTACATTTTCAAATTTTATTTTTCAACCATTCATTTAATTGATTTTCATAATTATATATATTTTATTTTTTATACCACTTTTATTCACTTTCAACCACATATTTTAACCACTTCAAAACCATTTTAAATTTAAGTGTTTATCATAGACAATGTTTGTGCATTGAATAATCTACTAAATTAGTTTTTTTTTAATTGTTGAATAACTAATAGTTAGATGGTAAAACTCAATCAATTCCCCATCAATTAAAAGTAAGTTCATTGAATAATTTATTATCTTTATTTAAGTTATTAAATGATGTGCCACATTAACTCTGGATGTACCATAGTGTGTATCCACCACCATAAGATCTTTGAAATTTTTTATTAATAGTTATTTGGGTCCATATGTGATAGTTATTTGCTGCATGATAGTGATAAGTGGTCTATGCAATGACCATAGTGGATGACAGATATAATGATAAGTGGTCCGTATAACTATTGATTTAAATGTAATGTAAATGATGAAAAAAAAAAAGAAAGAAAAAAGAAGGACGATGTCTGAATAATCAAGTGCATAACGTGAATAATTTCTATGTCCTTGTTATAATGAAGTCTTTAATAAACATTTCAGGTAATAAACGAATTCTGCAAATCAATAGGAGCAGATAACAAACAAAGGCAGGGACTGATTCGACTAGCAAAGAAAAACGGAGAAAAGCTTGGATTCCTTGCATAAGAAGACATCATACCCCGCACTTTTATACACTTGTTTACAAGTGTTTATTTGTCCATGGACATATTTTAAGATGAGATGTAACCTCCACGTTCATCTGCACATCATAAATTTATCTGTCCTTAGAATATAGATGTAAAGATCCAACTTTAACGACTGAAATTTCTACCTCCAAAAAGGATATTTATATTTTAATTCAAGTTGAGAAGAGCAAAAGTTCACTCCTTAAACTTTCAAGGACAATTTTAAATGATACTCGAGAAATATACTACTTCCATACTCATGGTCAAACACAAATAATGATTCAAAATTATATGAAGTGAAATCAAGGTGGCAAAAAATCTATGTATACAAGTTCTCCAATGCAACCATCGATAACATGCAATGATACCATCATGTGTAATTGACGAAGACATTTTCCGCCAAGTAAACTACTAGAATAAAGTCAACAAAAAGTACAATACTTCTCCAGATTCACTCATTAGCAAAAGACTTGAAGCAGTACAGAAAGCACTTGGCTTTCTAGGTCGTCACAGAGCTGAAAATAGAAACACGTCCGGCAGTTTGAGGAAGGATCTTCACACACTATATCGACCACCTTTTACTGCTGATCTTTCCCTTCTCGCATCATCCTGCATTAACCAGTGAAACGATTAGGGATGATCATATTATCGTGCAGAAGAAAAACAGGACTGGGATAAGCAAAATTACATGGAAGCTGTAAACAATCTTATCGGTGAAATCAAGGATCTCCTTCCACTTCCTCCCAATGCTCATCTGGCATTGCAAAAGATCAAATCAATGTTCAATCACAAGCTGCATGTTGCGTATAGCGATAAAAAGGTTTTTAAAAACTAATCACGAAACAGCTAAGTAACATTAACACTTTTAAATCTCAATGAACTAGAAAAATATATAATTTAATGGACAAAAATTGGAGAGCTTGCAGTTCTCCAAATTTTAGTTCAATATGCCAGATATTGAAATGGAAAAATGGCGTAATTTCCTTAAGTTTCCAAAAGCACAAGGAGAATGATACTGCCTCTCGAGGCATGCAGGGGTGATCTCAAATTATGCACACTGTTAGAATCCCACATCGCCCTGTGATGTGTATAAGATTCGATTAATAAGGTGAGGGCAATCCTCCCCTAACAAGCCAGTTTTGTTATGATGAGTTACACTCAATATCCTAAAATGGTATCAGAGCAGACAGGGGTCCTGTGTTCGCATCTCACCGCCACCCATTTAAAATGAATTGTGCACGTGTTAGGCTGTGTTTGAGAAAAATAAATCCCGCCTACACGTGAGGGGACGTGTTGAAGATAGTAATTAAATACTCTAAATTGGAACCGATCTATCAGCTTAAACTTTTAGATTAGATGATTCCACAACTTTAACACACAAAAGTCGCAATATCATACCATATACGCATAATGAGGTCCTATGAACACACAGTACAACTGAATTCAATCTCTTATCGAATATGAATAGGCCTCTAAAATGAAACCCTATAACATTGGGGTGTAAATTGCACCAGCAGCTTCGCATGATTTTCTGATTCATATTTGTTTCACCATCAAAAGCTAAGAAATAATTACATGCCTAACTATAAAATGACAAATAAATACCTGTGCTGCTTCATTTGCTGCATTCTTAGTCCACAACGAAAGTTTGTCTTGCCTTTTTGGGCGGACACTGGCAACCACTCCACAGATCTCTTCAGCCTCATCAAATTGTTCCCCAATTAAAGCCATCAACTACGGAGCAAAGTTTACCAGTCAAATATTAAAAATGAACTTGTTCAACTGGCATTCAAAAAGAAAATAAAATCAACATTTCATCTATCAACTCCTCAGACTCGGCACACAGTAAATAACTGAGTAAAAAATAATCGATTTTTCTTTACAGTTTCAAGCCACATGTTGTCAAGATTAGCTTTTCTGTTGCTAGTGACAGTCCATTTGCCTCCATTAGCACACTCAGGATCTTCCCATTTGGGCTCCATTCCAGCTTTGAACAAGTGAAAGTCAGCATTTGTCGGCAACTTGCTTGGCCTAAATATCTGATCATGTAAACTGCAGGAAAATACAGCATTTCACTAAGTAAACAAAACCATCTTCATAATTCAAGCTTCATACAACACATTAAAGTTCACCATGCTTCCACATTAAGAATTCTGTATATCATTTATCATTTGTTGTAAACTTTGAAGCCCTGAAATATCAAAATAATATCTAACCCATTTCAATACATAAAGGAAACCAGCTTCAAAGTTCATGCTTCATACGACCAGTGAAAGTCACCATCCTTCCACATTAAACACTCTGTATGGCAAGATTGACCATTTGTTGTAAATTTGAAGTCCTGATAATTATCAAAGAAAATAGCCAACTGCGTATTGCAGAACAGTGTATTGCACAGGATATTCACCCTACACATGCCTTGGATTCCACGTTTAAAAGTCACACACAGCCCTTTTTACATTTTCCCATTCCCTAGTGCTATTTAAAATCTCGTAGCAGGAGGAGAAAGTGAAGACATCAGTCCACTTCCGTTTAGTTTTATGTATAAGAGACCCAGAAACATCCCATGTGTGCATGTGGACCTTTGACGAGGCAGAAGACTATGCAAAATATTTCTATTAAAATGCAAATGCAAATGCAATATGCATATGTTCACGTGGAAGGATCTGAGTTCTATTTCTGATCTTCCCTAAAATCTAATGAAAAATGCTGGTTCCACATGTATATTAGAAATTCTAACTTAAATGGTGGAGCTTTTTCAATAATCAATTTTCCCTAAACTCAATTGCAACCACATATTTTATGAGACCATAACATATTTTAACTTTTCAAACACTTTCTAGGCAAACATCCTCTCACAAAAGTCATATTTTCCTCAAAGATCTCTATCAAACAAGCTCTGAGAGCTAAAATTTGAAGTTTGATTGGAAAATTAATTTAAGTTGAATGAAATATTTTTAAACTAATTAAAGAGAACCTAATTTCAAGAAAAATAAACATAGTGCCAGTGTTTTTGCTAATTAAACCAGAGTAGTCACATTGAACATCACAAAACAGAATGTCCTAAGAAGAAATTAAATATACATGTTATTAACTGATTTAGCCTTTGGCAAATTTATGAGCAATTCATAAACAAGAATAGTATAAGAGCAAGGTATAAATTTTTGAAAACGATTTTACTCCAATATAATTTTGGACAACTTATTCATGTTGTGACAACTTTTCCATATTTTTTACAAACTAATCTTTAACTTCCAACGATACATACAAACACTATTTTCTGAAAAATCTCTCTCAAACAAACACTAACAAAAGTAATGGGTGCTATAAAATGTGTATAACGATGATAAATAGTTATGGATGTTGTTTATGCTTGATGTTGACTAAATCTTTAAACTGATTATGAATTTGAATCCAAATAGAGGGTCAAAGCACATGATACTTTAACAAAACAATAATAGAAATCGAAAGTAAAATTCAGATACTGTAGGTGCTTGTTTGGTCCAAATTCTTACTTATTTTACCAAGCTAATTTTTAATTACACATTTTCTGGAACCCGTGACTTTTCACACTTTTCAACCACTTTTCACCGCACATTCTTACAGAAAGAAAAGAAAAGAAATATCCAATTTTTTTATTTAAAAAGTCAACACCAAACAAGTGCTGATAATAAATTACCTCAGATTATGTTAAAATATGTTTGATAGAGATTTAGATTTAAAGTAGTTTTAACGGGGTTGAAATGTGTAGTTTTAAGTTGAGGAAAGTGGTATAAAAAATTAAAATGATTATTAAATCAATCAAATGAATGGTTGAAAATGAAAGTTACAAAAGTGCTTTAATTTTAAAGAGATTAAAAGTGTATATAACATACCCTTAATTGTCAAATTCAGTGAGTATAGTTTAATAAATTTAATTGATAAAGTAGATACCTAAAACACAGAACAACAGAATCGCTAATGTCGCAATGCAAACATCATCAAACTGTGCCGACGCGAGAGATACATGATGAGACAAGCAGCAAAATTGTCTTAACATGTAAAGATGAAATAAATTCATAAGCATCAGCAATAGGACGAAAATACCCGAACAATTTATTCACATAATCGAAATAACATATAAAGGCAAAATAAAAATCATAAGCATTAGAAATTAGATGAAAATAACATATAATTGATACTGATTGCTTCATCAAAGGTGTCAGCAACTCTACAATGACCATCAAGCCCTTAGAAGATGCACTTTTAGCAAAGGCACACAAAGTAAATAACAGAGTATCTAGAAAATCCTATCTTTCAGTAGTTTCAGATATACCCTAGCAGTCAATACCTAAACAAAAGACAAAAGATTAAGCTCTTTCATCTCCAACAGCAATATCATTCAAAGCTTTCACAGCTTCAAAGTCAAGTCCAACTCGTTGGGGTTATTGTTGTCATCACCCCCTTTGGCATCATTACTGATTATCCTCTTGTCAATCAGTTGTTCACATTCCCTTAATGTGAGACGATGTAGAGGACCTGAAATGCTGTGTCTTGCTGATCTTTTCAGAGATACAGCCTTTAGGCCAAGTCCCGAACTCCTCCTACCTAGTAAAAATTGTGAAGCATTTGCAGAAGCTCTTATGGGTGCAGTGAAGTTTGAAATCTGTGTCGGTTGCGAAGCAGCTGCACGTTGGCTTGTATGAGAAGCGAAATTTGAAAATTGTGCAAGCAGGGCACAAGCCATTTCCAGGCATACAGGAGAAAGAGAACAAACGGTTGAGAAGGCTGAGAGGCTAACCTTGATTTGAAATTTGGGTATGGGGTAGACTGTGATGCAGATGCACCAAGTATTTAGGAGAATAGTTTGATGGCTGAGTACTTTGTGAAACACATACAGGAGAAAGTGAACGAATTGGTTGAGAAGGCTGACAGGCTAACCTTGAACTGAAATTTGGGTTTGGGGTAGATTGTGATGCAGATGCACCAAGTTTATTAGGAGAATGGTCTGATGGCTAAGTACTTTGTGAAACACATAGAGGAGAAAGTGAATGAATTGGTTAAGAAGGCTGAGAGACTAACCTTGAATTGAAATTTGGGTTTGGGGTAGATTGTGATGCAGATGCACCAAGTATTTTAGGAGAATGATTTGATGACTGAGTACTTTGTAAAATGCATACAGGAGAAAGTGAATAAATTGGTTGAGAAGGCTGAAAAGCTAACCTTGAATTGAAATTTGGGTTTGGGGTAGATTGTGATGCAGATGTGCCAAGTACTTTAGGAGAATAGTTGGATGGCTCAGTACTTTGTGAAACGCACATACCAGGCTTTGGGGAGCAAAGATGTGAGACAGTCTGGGTGGCTGAGAGGGAAAACTTGATCCTGAAGAATGTGAAAAGAAGTTTGCATCATTTTGAACTGATATGAGACCTCTCTCAAATTGCCTTTTCCCTGAAAGTCCATTTTCTGGCACATGAGACAGATAGTGCCGCGCAAGACTTGTGCTATCAGAGAAAATCTGATTGCACAGAGAACATGCAATTAGCACTTTCTGACTCTGTGTTTCCATTCAAGTTTCAAGTCGAATAGTTTTCTAGCGGTAGTTTAAGCCGCTAGACATAGCTATACCAATATAAAAGAATGCACCAGAAAAATCAGGTGAAACTGAAGATTGGGGGAAGAACAAAGAGAGCTTTTCAAGTTAACTGAGTGCAATGGAAAAAGAACAGGCCAAATTTAACAAACTACGAAGACTGCACAAGATGCGCTAGCATAGAGGAATGCACAGTGAGAAATGGGAAGAAGGCATGCATTTCACACAAAGGAAACGCAATTTATAGCACCAGGCCATGATTAAATGACAAATATGCATTAAATCAACGGGGTTTCAAGTCAAAATTTCAAATCCCATAATAATTATTTTTGAGAGATAGATTATCGTGATATCTTGTGCCTTGATTGGGCAATATTTATTGCGTGAATTATGGAACCCATCGAGTACTTAGAGACAATGTTCTCAAAAAGTGTTAAAAAGCGCACATAAGCGTGATGAGAAGCAAGGGTGAGAAGCTTTAGGCAAAAGCACAAAAAAAGTGTGCAACAATGTAAAAAAGCACGCTTATTAGAACATGGAAATGCTAGTATCATTTATGGGGTAGGTACATTCCATGGTTTAAAATGCTAATTAGGTATTGAGAAATAAGCCCCAAGAGAGACTAATAAATAATTCAAAAAAAATACTAGCACATGGATTCGCTAGGAAAAAGCAGTACAGTAGTATTCTTTTGAATTATTTATTAGTCTCTCTTGAGGCTTCCACCTTAATATTTAATTAGCCATTTTAAACATGGAATGTACCTACCTCATAAACGATAACAGCATTTCCATGTCTTAATATCTCGCTCTAAGCAAAGTTCTAAAAAGTGTATAAGAATCCAATTGTAATATATTGTAATGTTGAGTTGGGTGAAAAACTAAATAGAAAATTACAGAGTTTTGAGAAATAAAGGGGAATTTGAGAAACAAACGCAATAAAGGAGACTGTCAAGATTGACCGGATATATATATTCTTCTTACCTTAAATTTGAAAACCTCCTTACAGTCGGTAATAAAACTAGAAACCATAGTCATAGGGTATGTTTGATAGAGATTATTGAAAAAGTAAATTTAACTGTGCAATGGAGCTGTAAGAAAATGTATTGAAAAATGGAAAAGATTGTAAAATCAATGTAATGAGAAATTGGAGATGATGAGAGTGAAAAATGATTTTTAGTTTAAAGTTGTATCAAACAAGCTTATAATAAGTCTTAAACCATCCAAAAAGATATATAATAAACCAATTTTACACAATTAGAAGTTGAGGTTGCAATATGCACAAAATTAAAGTAATTGACAAAAAAGAAACGTTAGCCCAAATGGTTAAGCCTATTATATAACATCAGGGAAACTGTATAACAAAGGGGGGAAAATTTTGTTGTTCTGAGGCTTAGCCTTGAAGTGTAAGCCTCGGTGAGTAGAGGTGTAAGTCTTTGTATCAAGGGATAATTTTCAAAAATGGCACTTCAGGGAACACGATATGGGACACAAGTCTCAAATATATTTTTTGGAATAGTAATTTTTTGGTTACTTACTCTTGGTCAGGAGGAACATTTTGGGATTTTTATGTTGCCTTTGTGGTAG
Organism: Jasminum sambac; assembly: GCA_018223645.1. Lineage (NCBI taxonomy): Eukaryota > Viridiplantae > Streptophyta > Magnoliopsida > Lamiales > Oleaceae > Jasminum > Jasminum sambac. The sequence continues at coordinate 26,816,448 of CP073649.1, forward strand.
GTTAAGGTTTTTGGTTGGTTCAATGGCTATTGTGTGTTCTTGTAGCTATAAGTAAACGAGTTCCAAAACAAGGGGGCTCCTTCAGTGACTTCTAAAATAAGGGGGCCTCCTTCACTGACCAATCAAGAAACTTCATTCCCAATTGATATTAAACTGGAGGGCACCAATTACAGTGTTGCATCAAAAACCTTGGAGATGCATATTGTCAATAGGATGAAGGCTATAAGAGGAAGACAGAATATATTAAGGAACAGAAGGTTGCACCTACATAAAGTGATCATAGTTACAACACATAAGAGGCTAACCATGCTCTTGTTAAGCCTGGCATATTAATGCAATGATGGATAATTTGGTTTTGCACGTTGTTCAATGGAACACCTAAAGTTTGGGATGCATAAAAAGGAGCTATCTTGATGTATATGTCTGTCTGCTCATTCAGATTTGTCAAGGGACAACAACTTATAGAGTACTACAGCGAAATGAACTATATTTTCATGGATTGTCACAGGCCAAATAAAATGCAGTTTGTTGCTAATATCAGAATATGGAGGAATTGCACGGTGAGGCGAAAGGTCAAGTTTACAGGTTCTTGCAGTGCTCGGCGACAACTTGGATCAAGTGACTAGTCAGATCTTAACTGTTTTGCCCCTCTCAAGTTTAAAGGAAGTTTTTCCAATGGTTCGCCGACATGAGCCACGGGATAGTTATGACTATGGAAGCTCATTGAGACTCCTACATAAGAGGCAACCTTGATATGTAGTGAGGCATACTCCTAGCACAGTTTGTAACACCCACAATCTCACTTCACTTGGGCATAAGAAAATGGTGCAATTTATAAGTTAAGAGACCTTTTCAATTGGGCATAAGGCCCTTTGGGGGTAAGCTCAAGAGCAAAGCCGTGCGGATTAGGTCCAAAACGGACAATATCATGCTAAAGTGGATTAGGTCGCTACCGAACCGAATCCAAATACCGTAAGGTTCTCCTAGGGTGTAGCATGATAGATTCGGGTTGGCCATGGCGGGCGTCGGGTTGTTACACTATTGATAGATGTTTGGAAGAAAAAAAAAAAAGAGCATCCAGAGTGATACTTAGGCAAGTTAGCAGAGACGATAAGCAAGAAAACACACTGAGGCTACTATCACTAACACCTCCCCTTATTTGCTTCTCATGTAAAATGGTATTTTCAGTTTGGCATTAACTCCTACAAAATCTGACACTTCGGCGATCATTCCAGAGTTGATAAAACATTTTATACATATATCTTCTCATCTTTATCGTGTACACTTCAATCATGTTAAGTCTATCTAGGTTCCTATTGGAAAACCTGGTGCGAGTTAAACAATTTTAACCTAAAACCCTAGACGAAGGGAAAACTTGAGGATTTTCAATTCTGATACCGGTTCACATTGGAGCCAAACAGGGCACGGCTGATTTCATGACTGGCTTGTATTCCACTATGAGGTAGCTTGACAGATGGCGAACTAGACCGCCTCGTAATGAGGAAAAAATATGATTATAAAGGTAATAAATGGAGAAAAACAAACAGAAAACTATAACGTCAAACAGAAAGATCCATAGAAAATATGAAAATTTATGGGGGCCCAAGAAAGTATTGATATCACCAATAAATTAAATCACCACGTTGAAAATCATAATTAATGTAGTGCCGTACCACCAGAATTCTTCGACGGTGTCGAAAGTGTGAACTTTGCGAAGAGTGCTGCCCCAGGCTGCGCCCTGTTTCTGGTTGTCATACCAGAACGTCCACTTCCTCTCCAGTTTGTGCGGCTGTTTATCGGAAGCCTCCTCCACCGCCTCAGCCAACGGCGCCGGAACTTCCACTGCCGCTTCGCTTGCCATTCTTATCAAATCTGAATCTAATTACCGAATCAGATATTCTGGCTGCGCGCAAGGCTAAGATGGAAATTAGTTCCACAGGCCAGTTTGAAGAGGGGCTCGCGTGGCATTGGTGCAAGTTGGGCCGAGCATAGTCCAAACTGTTCAAATCTGACGTCGATATTAGGCATTTGGTGAAATTAACGCTAATAGCACTAAAGCAATGGAGTTGACGAATTGTGTTAAATAACATAATGTGACAATTGAACTAGTAGACGACCTTCAGTCCGTTTGGCTTTACTAATCTACATATTTAGTTATTTATTGATCAAAATTTAAGACGCTTCCCGAGTTGCTCTAATCAGTGTTTCTTAGAGATTCAAAAAAATTGACATTTTTGTGTATATTATTTTCGATTTTTTATTGAATTGTGAGAAACAGGTCCGTTCCGGTTCCAGACGCTGGAACCAACTATTGGTTCCAGCAGGAGAGAGAAAGAGATAGCTGAAGGGGGGGTGTGGGTCCGCCGCCATCAGGGGGGTTGTGTGTGTGGGCCCAGTGGAAGTTCCAGCGCTGGGAAGAGAACTTCTTCGTTGAGAAATATAATGAAAAATGATTGACCCACGTGTTTGTTTTTACTGAATAAATAAAGCAAAAGTTTCAATAGTCAATGAGGACAAGTAATCACCAAATTTTAAGATAAAAAGTACTACTATCGTTGGAAAGATAAAAGAAGAAAAATATTTTTTTCCACATACTTTTGAAAAAGTATTTTTGTTCGGAATTTATTGTTTGAAATATATTTATCACCGATTATAATGAAGATTTTCTCTATGGAGGCCAAAGGGTAAGTTGTACACTTATCTCCAATTTAAACAAAAACCCTTAATTGGTATTTAGATATAGCAAACTTTTCAGAGCATTCGATCATCATCATTTGAGTGATCGAAGCCTTGGGTTTAAGAGCGGCATTATTAAACCCCAACAATACCTCACCCAACATGACGCTCCATGTGACTCAAATTCATGATCCCAACTATGATACCATTTGTAGGATCAAATTTCAACCAATTGATATGAAAACTAATTGATTTCCATATAATAAGATAGTTAACACACGATCCTACACATATTAATAGAGAATTGTACATTTAAGTGTATAGACATTGGCCTATTTATACTTATAATATTACTCTATTTTATCCCCGATGGAAAAGAGGATTTTTCTGCTACTTGATCAATTTTTTATTTACATCTATCCTCATAGAAGAAAAACGCGTCATCTTCCTTTGTAAAATTTTTCCAAAACTCATCAAAACTTGCTATTTATTAACCAAATCTTCCCAAAAAGTCTACGGGCAGGCAATGGTTCATGTAATTTTTAGGAATGGCCTTAATTTTACCACCTTGCCGTTGAAATTATTTTCCTCATTTTACCTGGAATTCACGTGATTCTCTTTCCCCGTCTCCCCTCCCAAAATCCCTATCGACCAAAAAATCCCCAATGCTCTGTCCAAATCCTGGCGTCAGCCTCGTTCGATTCTTCACCTCCGTAGAATCGTTCGCAAAAAGTAACCAAAAGGAACCCTTGTGGAATTGTGGAAGGTTAAACTTTGAAAAAAGCAATAGAAAAGGAAGCTAGCGCTCCCCTGCACACTAGTGTGCAAGGTAGCGTGCACACGGGGGCGACGTGGCGCTCCCACAGGGCGCCACATCGCCAATTTTTTTTTTAATTTTTTTTTTGGAATCTACATTAAATTAGATGAATAATACATAACTCCCCCTGTTGGTGGGGGGCCGGTCGACCCCCACGAATTAGTGTGCACGAGGGTGTGCACGAAGTAGTGTGTAGGAGAGCGGGAGTGTAGAAAAGGAACTCAATTAATTAGAATCGTTCCTAAACAACAGAAATCGAAGAGTAATCCACTCCCTCTTCCCATCGTTCAAAATAGATTGGGAAGGCAAAATCGGCGTTCGAAAATCAGCCAAAATTGGCGTTCAAAATCAGCGAAATAGGCGTTCAAAAAGAAAATCAGTGTTTCAAAATCAGCAACATCGGCATTCAAAATCAGTGTTTGAAAATTGCAAAATCAACTCTATCTAAGGGAGAAAATCAGAGTTCGAACAGGTTGGGGAGAAATTCCGGTTAAGGCAAAGATTTCAGTAATGATTTTTAAATTTGTTCTCATAGTTGCTCTAATTTTATTCATGTTGGCATTATTCTTGGTAAAAGATAATTTCGTTAGTGTCTTTGTAAAGGGTTGAATTGTATTTTTCTAGTTAGGTGGAATTGCATCTTTGCAAAATGGAAAGAGATAATGTCGAGCCTGATCAAGTCACACTCACAGTAGTCTTATCTGCATGCACTGATCTTGGTGCGTTGGAGATGACCGAATCTTTTCATGCTTATATTAGACAAAAGAGAGAGTTGAAGACAGATTTAAGCCTAAACAATGCGCTCATCAACATGTACACGAAATGTGGGAACATTAGAACTGCTAAGCAAATGTTTGACAACATGAAAGTTAAGGATGTCACAACATGGACATCAATGATTGTGGGGCATGCAATACATGCCCAAGTAGATGAAGCACTGAAAACTTTTGCTTCCATGGAAGAACAAAGCAAAACGACGTTAATACCCAAGAAACGCGGGTCAACTAAAAGTCATCTCATCGTCCCTAAACCTAATGAAGTTACATTCTGTTGGGATTGTGACCCGAATTCTATTTCGAATCAAATTTGGAGAAGTTGAAGAATTCTATTGGGATTAGGATTTTATCCCTATTATCCTGATATTGGTGTTTATCTATTCCATTAGGATTTATATTCCCCATTCTACGAGGATTAGTATTCTTATCCTAGTAATAATAGGTTTGTTTTTCTCCTATATATACCATGCCATAGAGCTCATGGCATTGGATAGTAAGAGTTAGAAAATTATCTCCTCTTGTAACCATCTCTGATATAGTGAAATTTTCTCTGGTCTCGCAGTGGGTTTTCACCCGGATCTTGGGTTTCCCGTAAAACAAATCTGCGTGTTCTTTCTTTTGTTCTATAATCTTGTTGCAGTTATCGCTAGTATTCCTAACAATCGGTATCGAGCTAGGTTTGATTACGATAATGGCAACCATGAAGTATGAAATTCGCTTTTAGATCGCAACACTAGATTTTCGCTATGGCAAAGGTTAAGATGCGGTGCTTGCAATGATGGATTTGGATGACGCCTTTGTTGGGGTTTGATAAGATGCCGGCTTCATGGGCGAGATGAAAAACAACGTAGGGATCGAAAAGCCTTATCTCGATTCATCTTCATCTTTCAAACCAAATTTCACAGACGTCTTGAAGGAAAAAACTGGCGTTATGGTTAAAATTGGAGCGACTATGTATGACAAAAGGTCTAACTAGTAAGTTGCATCTCAAGCAACGCTTTGTATTCCCATCGTATGGTTGAAGGAATCGTCTCTAGAAGATCACCTTACTACCTTTAAAGAAGTTGTTTGACCTAGAGGCTTTAGAGGTAAAAGTATGATGAGGAAGATTTGGCTTTGATTTTATTGTGCTCGTTACCTCTTCTTATGTATCTTTTAGAGATACTATTCTATATAGTCACGATACTCTTACTTTGGATGAGGTGTATGCAATCGTTTGTTCTCTAAGGAGAGAAGATGAAAGAGATTTCTGTGGATGCGAGGCTCAGCAGAGAGCCTTGTTGTTCGAGGAAGGACTCATGATAAGAATTACGGAGGTTATAACAATAGAAGTAGGTCAAAATCATTTAAATAAAGATAAGTACCGCAATTATTGCAAGAAGAAAGGTCATATCAAGTCCGAAGGTGTTACAAGTGTCGCAGAATAAATTTAAGAGAGAAGGCGCTAATCGTAATGGAAAGCGACTAGATAATTCTCGGTGAAGCTAGCATTGCAAATGTATGATAAAAATGATGGAGAACTTCTAATTGTTTGCAACGAACCTGAGGATTGCGTACAATTGAATCTTGATCCTAAACTCCTTGTTACTTCGATGGTGTCTCCAATCCTTCCGAGGAATGGATTTTGGACTCAACACGTTTCATATGTGTTCCAATTGGGATTGGTTTTCAACATATGAAACTGCTTTCTAAGAATGTATTGTGTTGGTTGAAATAATGCACCTCAGTAAGATTCTTTGGAATTGGCACAATCAAAAATTAAGATGTTTGATGGAGTTGTTCGGACATTGAGTGATGTCGATTTGTACCCAGATCTAAAGAGAAATCTCATGTCTTTGGGTACTCTTTGATGAAAAAGGGTACAAGTTATTTGGTGAAGGTGGAGTTTGAAGATCACCAAAGGAGCATTGGTTGCAATGAAAGGTTTTAACAGGCTGCCAAATTATATGTCCTTCAAGGTTCTACGATTCTACAGAAGGTGAAACGTAACTTCTCCTACACTATCGGCGCTTGATACTACCAGACAGTTGTGGCATATGCGCCTTGGGCATAGTGAAAGGAGCGAGAACTAAGCAAGCGAGGACTTCTTGATGGGCGTATTACATTAATTTGGAATTTTGCGAGCATTGTATTTTTGAAAAGGTAAGAGAGTTAGATTCTCTACTGTGTATTCACAACACGAAGGAAACACTTGATTATATACACTCGAGATCTTTGGGGACCATCTAAGGTGCCTTCTACAGGAGGTGCAAAGTATATCGACTATGATTGATGATTTCTCTCGAAAAGTTTGGGTGTTCTTTTGAAATAAAAGAGTGAAGTGTTTCAAACATTTAAAGAATGGAAAACCCTTATTGAGAAAACGGTGATCGTAAACATATAAAACGTCTTCGTCTGGATAATGGTTTGGAGTTTTGTTCTCGTGAGTTTGATGCTTTTTGTAAATCGAAAGGAATATTAAGGCACTACAGTTCCCCATTACTCCACAAAGAAATGGGGTAGCCGAACTAATGAATAGGACTTTGATTGAAAAAGTGCGATGTATGCTTTCAATGCCGCTCTTAAATCGTTTGGGCGAAGGCATTTCTCTGACTTGCTTTATTGTTAATCGATCTCCTTCGATTGCCATAAACAAGAAAACTCCGAAGAAATATGGTCCGGTAGTCCGGTAACTATTCAAATTTGAAAATATTTGGATGTCCCGCTTACGTTCACGTGAATAATGGTAAGCTGAACCTAGATCCTTAAAGTGTATTTTCCTTGGCTATAAATTTGGGGTCAAAGGTTATAAATTGTGGTGTTCCAAACCAAAAAGGTGATAATTAGCGAGAGATGTTATATTTGATGAATCGCAATGCTTGGGTTCACCTACGGAGAATTTTCTCGACAAACGCAGAAAATAAGCACTTTCGAGTGGAGTTTTCGACCGTCGTAAAAATATACAACCGCAATCTCAATCAACACCACCATCAAATGGAGGTAAAAGATGCTACTACTTTTGTTCCACCACCAAGATTGCAATATTCTATTGCTAAAGATAGGCCTAGAAGAGATATTAGACCTCCAAAGAGGTATGCCGAGCCGATTTGGTTGCTTATGCTTTAAATATAGCCGAGATATTGACTTTAGTGAAGAACCTTCTTCATATTAGAGCGTCTGTCGAGAAGATTCTCATAAATGGATGATTGCTACAGGCAAGAAGAGATGGAATCTCTTCGTAAAAATGACACTTGGGACTTAGTGAAACCGCCGAAAGATAAGAAAAATAGTTCATTGCAAATGGGTATTTAAAAGGAAAGAAGGAACACCAGGAGTTGAAGATGCTAGATATAAAAGCTATATTGGTCGCTAAAGGATTCTGATCAAGTTCCAGTGTTGACTTCTGAGATGTGTTCTCTCCGGTTGTCAAGCAGTTCGATTCGCCTTACTTGTGCCATGCATGATCTTGAGTTAGAGCGTTAGATGTAAAGCGCATTCTTGCATGGAGAACTTGAAGAGGACATTTATATGCAAAGCCTGAATAAGGTTTTGAAGTCTCCAGAAGGAAGACTACGTGATGTTTGTTGAAGAAGTCTCTTATGGCCTTAAACAGATCCCAAGGCAGTGGTATAAAAGGTTTGATTCTTTTATGACCACTCATGATTTTGTAAAAAGTAATTATGATAGTTGTGTTTACTTCAAAAAGACGACGACGGGTGCGTTTGTATATTTACTTCTTTATGTTGATGATATCTTGATAGCACCAAACACAAGGCAATTAAATAAGGTAAAAGCACAACTCGAAGGGAGTTTGAGATGAAAGACTTGGGAGCTGCAAAGAAGATGCTTGGAATGGAAATTGAGAGACAGAAAGGCGTGCAAATTGTACCTAAAGTCGAAAGCGGTATATTGAGAAAGTCGCTGCATTTAATATGCGAAAGCCAAGCTTACTGCAGATTAGCGACAGACACTTTAAATTATCATCTTCATTATCTCCACGATGGATGAAGAAATTGAATACATGTCTCGGGTTCCATATTCTAGTGCGTGGATCTCTCATGTATGCCCATGGTTTGTTCACGCCCGGATTTATCATATGCGATCAGTGCGGTTAGTAGATACATGGCAAATCACGGATAAAGAACATTGGAAAGCGATTAGGATTTTTAGATACAGTGGATCAACTAATGTTTGTTTACAATTTGGGAGATCGAATGATGGAGTAATTGGATATGTTGATTCTGATTTCTTTGGAGATCTTGATAAAAGAAGATCACTTACAGGGTATGTGTTCACCCGTTGGTGGTTGTGCTATCGCTGGAAAGCGACCTTACAGTTTCTGAGCTTGCTTTGTCTACTACTCAAGGAGAATATATGGCTATTCTGAGGGCTTGTAAGGAAGCTATTTGGTTGAAAGGATTATTGGAGAACTTCGGTGAAGACTTACCAAATCACCAAAGTATTTTTGTGATAGCTAAAGTGCTATCTTTCTTGCAAAAGATCGGATGTTTCATGAAAGGACAAAGCATATTGATGTCCGATACACATTTTGTGAGAGAAGTTATAACCAGGTGATATTGTTGTAGCAAGATCGCACTCATGATAATCTGCTGGCGATATGATGACCAAGACACTTCCTATTACCAAGTTTGAGCATTGCTTGGATTTGGTTGGTGTTAGCCATTAAGTTTAGCCCTCAGGGCTTTTGTGGAAGAGCAGAGAATTATTTTTGTCAAAGATTGGTTTTTACATTCATTCAGCGAAATTACTGTGTCAAGGTGGAATTGTTGAGATTGTGACCCGAATTCTATTTGAATCAAATTTGGAGAAGTTGAAGAATTCTATTGGGATTATGATTTTATCCCTATTATCCTGATATTGGTGTTTATCTATTCCATTAGGATTTATATTCCTCATTCTACGAGGATTGATTCTTATCCTAGTAATAATAGGTTTGTTTTTCTCTATATATACTACCATGCCATAGAGCTCATGGCATTGGATAGTAAGAGTTAGAAAAATTATCTCCTCTTGTAACCATCTCTGATATAGTGAAATTTTTCTCCAGTCTCCGCCTTAGTGGGTTTTTCACCCAGATCTTGGGTTTCCCACGTAAAACAAATCTGCGTGTTCTTTCTTTGTTCTATAATCTTGTTGCCAGTTATCGTTCGTATTCCTAACACATTCATTGGTGTCTTAATGGCTTGTAGCCACGTAGGGTTGGTGGAAGGGGAAAAGAGATATATGTAAAGTATGGTAAATGATTATGGCCTTAAGCCTCGTCTCTCACATTTCGGTTGTATGATGGACATGTTTTGCCGATGTGGGATGTTAAATGAAGCATATGAGTTCATCCTGGCAATGCCTGTTAAGCCAAACGCAGTTATTTGGAGGACACTGCTTGGGGGGTGTGGCATTTATGGTTATGTAGAACTGCCTGGGTTTCTCATAATAAGATTCTTGAATCAGGAAAGAAGCTTGTTGAGGATGATGTTGTGATGTCTAATATCTATGCTGCAAAAGGGATGTAGGATAAGAAGTTGATGATTAGAGATGGGATGAAACAGATGAGGAATCCTGGTTGTAGTTGTATTGAAGTGGGGAATTGCATTCATGATTTCGTTAGTAGAGATGACGATCCAATGACAAATGAATTTTATATGGTTCTTTTGCATTTAGTGGAAAATATGAGGCCTAACGGTTTGATCTTGAGTTTCTCTAGCTTGTTTTGGAATTATACAATATTCTGACCATGTCCCTTTATTGTATATATTTGTTATATCATAAAAAAGAATGATGGTAGACGAGATAGCTGGCATGACAAGAATAACGTAAAAGAACAAAACAAGTAGCCATGGATATGAAGCAAAATAGTACAAGTAATTTTGTGTTATGGTTACAATGTACAATCCATTGATATGCTAAATATACACGAAACAAGTTTTATTGAAGTGGGTATATAAACTAATGCCTTTTGCAAAATATGTCAAACATTTTGTCTCACAAACAGCCCTAAACGACTCTAAACTAGGTTTCTTAAAGGGATTTAAATTCGACTTCAAATGAATCCCCCTCTTTCAACATTAATAGTTTCGCTCTAGCTCGTCCCATATTTCATCTGCAACCAAGAATATACGGTCGTTGAAGAAAACAAAGAACAATAAAGACAGCAAGAAATCAATTTGCAAAATCAACTTCACAGTTAATGCTTAATGTCACCATGACTGTCATGTAAATCACTGGTGAAAGGTTGGTGAACAAATTGCAAACTGAGACAGTAAATTTGCGATTGATGATGTAATTTTATCTTTTACGACCAGCTAAGGATATGTATACCTGGGAATGAAGAGTGAAAGACAACTGGAATAACATATCTAGCGGAAAATTTACACCGGAACTAAGACAACTGGAATAACATATCTAGCGGAAAATTTACACCGGAACTAAGACAACTGGAATAACATATCTAGCGGAAAATTTACACCGGAACTGCGACTGGCCTTTTGCTGGTTTTGATTCCTTGAATGGCTGCAAAATGAAAGACAATGAATAGACAAAGTTAAGACACACATTATACAGGATTCCTTGTACCAAGACTTGGACGAGGTTGCTCTATTCTTACTGCGGCTTAATCTGGGGCACCAAAGGTTATCAATAATGGAAAATTTTGAAATCTATTTATACCGGTTATCATTTATACACAATACACAAAATTGTCGGCAATAAAGAGTCTAATCTATCAAAACAAATGAAAAAACAAAATTTGAAATCTATTAAATCAAATAAGAGTTTTAACAACTAAATCTATTAACTTAATCATTAAACAACTAAGAAAATATATAAGGGAAAAATATCAATCCATTATCATCGTCAAGTAACTTGAAAGAACTTACAACCATATACACAAAACACAACATAGATTATCATTTATACATAAAAATACACATAATTTCTCATAGGAATCAAACAAAAATATTAATTCAAAGAGAGTAAATAATGAGTTTTTATAATAACAAAGACCTCTGGTTTAAAAGTCCCCGCTGCGCCCCAAATAATCAAGCAAAAGACACTAAACAGAACAAATAGACCCACAAACACCAATCAAAGCTTGGCACATTACTTTCTCGTAGCAATCAAACAAAAAATACACTTTACTTTTTTCTACATCCACTATAATGAAAATAGAAATCAAAATAAAATAAAATAATCTAAACAGACATTAGATTACAACCAAGAATGCTGCAATAAGAAAGTGTAGATTTGAGCAGAATTCTTATTTTTCAATTACAAAAAAAAATCTAAACCAACGTTTCCAATTACAACTAAATATGCTGCAATTACAACTTTCTCATCCAAACCAACATTTCCATTTCCAAGAACAAGTTGTATTTTTTTTACTTACATTTAGCAGTTACATTCCTAATTGCAACCAAGAATATAGATTTGAGCAGAATTCTTATTCTCAAAACAAATCAAAAAATAAAATTTGAAATCTATTACATCAAATAAGAATTTTAACAACTAAATCCATTAACTTAACCATTAAACAACTTACAAAATATATAATATCCACAAGGGAAAACAAATCGATCCATTATTTGTGAACATACCTTGCTCGACCTGACATCGCTCGACGTTGCACACCTCTAACCTCTCTTTCTCCGGTTCTTCATTGAATTCGAAAGCAAGGCCAAGTGGATTACTTATCGATTTATCGCATTTCAAAGTTTCGTTGCTTGAAGAATTTCTGCTGCTTGCGAACGATTCTAATTAAGTTCCTTTTCTGCTGCTTTTTTAAAAGTTTAACCTTCCACAATTCCACAAGGGTTCCTTTCTACTGCTTTTTTGCAAACGATTCTAAGGAGGTGAAAAATCGAACAAGGCCGACGCTAGGGAATGGGACAGAGAATTGGGGATTTTTTGGTCGATAGGGATTTTGAGAGGGGAAACGGGGAAAGAGAATCACGTGAATTCCAGGTAAAATGAGGAAAATAATTTCAAGGGCAAGGTGGTAAAATTAAGGCCATTCCCTAAACAATGACCTGAACCATTAAAAATATTTTTTTCACATACTTTTGAAAACGTATTTTTGTTCGGAATTTATTGTTTGAAATACATTTATCACCGGTTATAATGAAGATTTTCTCTATAGAGACCAAAGGGTAAGGTGTACACTTATCTCCATCTTAAACAAAAATCCTTAATTGGTATTTAGATATAGCAAACTTTTTATAGCATTCGATCATCATCATTTGAGTGATCGAAACCTTGGGTTTAAGAGCAGTCATTGTTAAACCCCAACAATACCTCACCCAACATGATGCTCCATGTGATTCAAATTCATGATCCCAACTGTGATACCATTTGTAGGATCAAATTTCAACCAACTGAAATGAAAACTAATTGATTTCCATATGAGATAGTTAAAACACGATCTTACACATATTAATAGAGAATTGTACATTTAAGTGTATAGATATTGGCCTATTTATACTTATAATATTAATCTATTTTATCCCCGATGGAAAGGAGGATTTTTCTGCTACTGGATCAATTTTTTATTTACGTCTATCCTCATAGAAGAAAAACATGTCATCTTCCTTTATAAAATTTTTCCAAAACTCATCAAAACTTGCTATTTATTAACCAAATCTTCCTTCTAACGGTGAAGTGGGTGGAGGTGTGTGTTTGCACTCACATTTATTTTTCAACGTACGCAACTAAATAGTGCTACTACATATGTGTCACAAGGCGAATACGTGAAGGATTTGGCAAGGCCACACTTGTAACCCGGATGAGTTGCATGGTTGCCACGCACTCCACATCTCACCACTTCCTCATCTCGCTATTTAACGTTACCATAGCCATTTTTTCATATAGCTCTTGCAATCAAGTTGGAAATAATTGCGAGGAAAAATGGCAACTTGTGGTGGACAAAAGTGCTGCAACGTCGACGAAGGCGCCGCATGCTCCGGTGATGATGGACCGGCCAGTGCGGACGAACTTAGAAACCAATATACCCAAACCCTGTAAGTTGTGGAGGACGGATCAATCTATTAATTCAGGGATAATAGATTTGTTTATTTATAATTTGATGTGCGAATTCTGTTTACGATCTATTTTAGTCACAAATTTTCAATATATTGGCCGATGAAGAATAAGGCACGAGAGTGTCTCAGATTGGGATTTTCTGACTTCTGACTCTATTTTATGGTGGTGTTACCATTTTTCACTCGTATTCGCTATATCTGTTTATGATTTAGGAATAGTAGCCAAATTAGGTCAAATTATCTTCTCCCACCGGTAGAATTGGTGGAATTCGACTTTGTTAAATAAAAGTTGGGCCAAATTGGAGACCAGTGGAAAAAATAAATGCAATTTGTTTCATAAATGTGAGATTAAATAGGCACATCTGATATTGTACTACTTCGATCTGAATCTGTTATTAAGGTTGTTTCTTCTCAAGTGTGAAGATGAAGTAGTTTAACCATGTCGGCCAATTTTTGCCCCCCAATCACTCTCAGTGTGTGTGTTTCTTTTAGTTATTTGAATTCTAAACTATAAGCAGCAAAATCATATTTATTTATTGTTTCTGTAAAAATAAAGGTATTTGTGTAAAAATTTGCAACGGCGTTATCATCTTACAGTCTAACTTATTAAATGTATATTCAGATCTTGCAAGAGGTTTAGTTGCTCCAGATAAGGCACATCCCAATGGAACCCTAGGACACGTGCATCACAACTTGAGTGTTCTTGATAAGTGCTTGAAAAGCACTTAAATAACTCTTCTATTTTATGTATTTGTGTATTTTATTAGTGTTATATGTTCCGTTTTATGTGTTTTTCCTTTATTGTGGTGTTTAGGGTTACAAAGAATCAAAAGAAGTCAAAATGGATGAAAATCGAATGAAAGCTTCGAACCAAAATGCAAATAATCAAAGATGGAGGGCCTCCGATGCAATTTTATGAAAAGTTGTTTTTACAATTTTTCTTGTGCCAATATCAAAGAATATCAAAAGAGGATTTCTATATTTTTGTCGGATCCCAAATCGGAGTTTCCTAGTGAAAGTTATGGCCATTTGAAGAGAAAGGACAAAGCGTAAAAAAATCAGCAGCTCGAATTTACTGCCACAGTTCAGTAATTTGACCATAACTTTTGCTACAAAATTCGGATTGACCTGCACTTTATATTGTTGGAAAGGACACTCAGAGGGATACAACTTTGATGCTGACCTCTTCAAATGATTCGGATTATATCATGGTCAAAAATGGGAAAAACCGAGAGTGATGTGAATGGAGGATTTCTTGGGCCATGTTTTGGTAGAAAATTCATAACTTTCTATTAAAATATCAAAAAAAGGAAATTCCAATTGTACAATTCAGTCAAGATGCTTACCTATACCATGATACAATATTTGAACTAATGGAGCAATTTAAGATCATGATTTGGTGGTTACCAATTAGTGAAATCATAATGGAGTAGTTGTACAATTTTTTATTATGTTTTCTTGTGAAACTTTGCCTATAAATAGAGGCATTTGTAAGGAAGGAAATGCACAACTTAGTGGAAGAGAATTAGCTAGTAGTTCTCTCCAACCTTCTCTTCAATAAAATTCTCTTCTTCATTTGTACTTAGTTTTAGCTTGAAAGATCTTAGTTTTTCATATTACGGCGGAAGAAATAAAGGCTTCAATCGATCAACGATACTTCGGTTGTGAATATGATTAGCGGATCATTTCTTCGATAAGTTTCTCTTTTCCCTTTTATTTCTATATTTATTTCTTAGCATTTATTTACTTGTTTTCTATATTTTGCGTATAATCTATCATATAGTGGTGGTGATACAAAGCGAACACTCGCTAAAAAGTATGAAACCCTGCAAATATGAGTAGTTAGACTTTTCTATCTAGTTCGAGGGGGACGTTGTGTTCAACTAACATGTGGTTATCTTTTCTAACTCTTTAGTAACGTTTTATCTATTCTTCTACTTCAATTTGTTGATTTGTTATACTTGTAAACCCATTTTTGAGTTTATTTGATTATTGCATTCATTTTGGCCAATTGAATCAATCAATTTTTAAATTCAAGTTACTTGCTAGGATTGGAACTGTTGATCCGTAACTATCACTAGATTCCAATCCAAAGTAGCAAATGAATATCGTGCATATTTATTAATAAATCAACTTAGATGTATTAATTCGAGTTTGTGAAATTATTCATCTAATTCAACTCATTCTTCTCGTTTATTTCACACTAGCTTTGCATTAAATCCTAAGAATTTGTTTAGGGTTATCCAATAGCTAGATGTTAAGTTAAAGAACTCACTTTAATTTAATACACTTAAGGAAGAATTCGTTAATCAGAGCTTCTTGGTTAATTGAGAGTTGATAAATTAAAGAAGGAATAGTAACACGTTGCATGGGAAAGATAAATATAAGTTGTTGACACAACCGAACCCGAGAACTAGATATTTTGTACAATTGTTTTATTTCAATCTTTTATTTTGACGTTCGATTTTCTATTCAAATATCACAAAACCCCCCCTTTTTCTATATTAATTGATAAAATCAACTAGATTAAGCACTGTTCCTCTTGGGTTCGACCATTACTTACCACTTCTACATTAATTTGTAGTTTTGAAACCGAGTAAGGAAATAAAATAAATTTTGGCGTACTGCGACAACACGCCCAGTTCTTCAGCAGCATTGTGCTTTCTTTGATCAAGATGACAATGGAATTGTTTATCTATGGGAGACATATACTGGTAAAATAGTGTACAATGACCGAGTTAAAATTACTGTAACTAATACATTTTTAACCTCTTTAAACCTCTTGTCCAATTTTTTCCTAATTTTGTCAGGATTTCGCTGTCTTGGGTTCAACATGCTTATCTCTCTTCTAGCGGCTATTGTCATTAATGTGGGCTTGAGCTATCCTACACAGCCTGTACGTTATTTTGCATTTCTGTCATGTTCATATATTTCCAGATGAATTAAACATAATTTTTTATCAAGTTGCAGCATCGAATTTAAACTAATGAATATCTGAGTGGTTTCCTTCAAGGCTTTACTCTGATACTTTGTGGTGGTTCTAATTCTATCCCTATTGCAGGGATGGTTATCTTCTCCGTTTTTTCCTATATACATACATAGGGTACACAGGTCCAAGCATGGAAGTGATACTGGAACCTATGACACAGAAGGAAGGTACACTCAATTATGCCTCTCTACGTGTTAACCTTTTTCTACCCAAAAATTATATATTATCAAAAGTCGAAGTGAAACATCAATATTAACCACACATCTCACATGTCCACTCATCTCGTGGTCCCTCAACTATTCAGGAAAAAAGTGAGCTTTTATCTAAAAAGTTAACCGTAAGGTGGTTTTTAAGTAGAAAAAAGTTTACTTGAACACAACGTAGTATGTAGTTTAATTTTTTGGGGCCGCCATCTACATGTGAAATCAATTGTGCAGGTTCCTCCCTGTCTACTTTGAGAACACGTTTAGCAGGTACGCACAGACAGTGCCCGATAAGCTAACACTAGCAGAATTGTGGAACATGACTGAGGGCAACAGATGTGCATTTGACATCTTTGGATGGTATGTATAATACAAGTGACCTATAAACCAATAAAAACATATCTGCATTTTCGCCCTGTTATAAGCCAAACTTGGATTTTTCAGGGTTGCAAGCAATTTGGAACGGGGGCTTCTATATGTCCTAGCAAGGGATAGTGATGGTTTTCTGTCAAATGAAGCCATTAGACGTTGTTTTGATGGGAGCTTGTTCGAGTATTGTGCCAGGATGCAAGCTGAAGCAGAGGCCAAGAAGATGATGTGAAGAAGTTGTCTATGTTTCTAGTAATAATGTAAAGTGCACTCATATTTGGGTAGTAGCTTGTAAAGATTTGTTTGATAGTTTGTCTAGGGCACACGTGTAGGCGACTCTTGTGATCAATAAAGGTAGAGTATGTAGTAAATTAGAATTTGCAGGCAGTTTGATAGCTAGCATAGGAGGATGATAGTATTGTCAAGGAACTTTGCTCAGTAGCGTTTCTGACATGTGAGCTCAACAATGTTGCTTCCAATGATGAAGATTGTGAATTTAAATTGTTGTGCATTGCATCGTTTCATCTCATCAAATGGAGTAAGGGTGTTACTTACTTACTTTAAGATCTATGGTTTTATTTTTCAAGGAACCTATCTATTTAGAGGTGCTCTTATAATCCAAGTGCTCTTCAAAAATGAACAAGAGAACTTACAAGGTTATCAAAATTTATTTTCATGAAAAACAATGAAGTTTATCATATTATAAGTACACATTATCATATTATAAGTACACATTCGATAAACCTGGCAAAATGAGAAAAATTTATTTCTGTTTGGACTTGTTGGCAATACAAAGAAGTGTGTAAAATTTTAAGCAACATAGTAGAGAGGATTTGGGAGCTTAAATGTCCTTTTTGCTAATGGAAGGCTTTCAATGCTGCTCCATTGATCTCCTAAAATGCCCAAAATCCTGTATCCATCATTAATCAATTTCTTTCTTACATCAGCCTTGAATTTTTGGATGCTTTTCTTTACTTTACCTTCACCCCTGCATTGAAACAAGCATACACAGAAAACTTATTATTCAACTAAAAAAATTGCAGATATGGGGAGGTAGCTAATATCTAAAGCATGGTTGAGACTAGTTGACTTAAGCCATTGTCTTGGACCTTCAATTTAAATTTAGGGCCCAAACATAGAAGTCGGACCTTCAATCTAAACTTGGGCCCAAGCATAGAAGTCAATGAAAGAAAATGCCTCAAATATCAAGTTTCGCTTAGGGCCCTCAATATTTCAGGGCCGACCCTATATAATATTAAGGTTATATTTTTGGTTGGAGAACAACAAACCTTAATATGAGACTTGTCCAGCCATGATAACCCACATCAACAAGGTTGTCGATGGTGGCAGATCTAAGACATTCTCTTCTTGAAGAAACCAAAATGATCTAAATTCCTAGCCCTTTCAGCTCATTGAACAGCCTCAAAGAGTGCTTTAGAGCTGGAGCTTTTCCTTGGCTCATCCATTCCTCTAAAGATGTAGAGTTCAATTTCTATCCCTATATCATAACAACCAATCAAGAAATGAAACAAGTAGAATAGTATAAAACGTAAGATTATTAATATAAGTTATAACTACTATCTTAGAATATTTACCCGAAATTGTTTTTCTTGTAATAAGGGACAATAGACAGGATGGTGTCATCAATGTCAAAGATCCAAGCATCTTTGCCATCTTTCTTGAAATCACAGCCGGTGTAGAGATACACTGTGCATTCGTCAGTTGTTCTTTCAGCATCCACCTTGTATTGAGTTGATGTCATGTATTTGCCAATGTACTACACACATTCCTCCGGCACAACTTCAAAATCCCTTATGTTGTGTAGCTCAACATTCATTCTCCAACTCTCACAATAGTTTTTCAAGGTGATTTGGAGCCCATATTTGCCTTTCTTCTGATTCAAAATGTTCCTGTTTGAAGCTAATGCAATGCCAAGAAATAAACCTAATATAGCCAAGAATAGACCAAGATTTCTTTCCATGGCCTTGATCAGGAAATGAGTAAAATTTTTGGCTTGATACTTGTTGGTGTTTGTTTATTTATAAGAAGTATAGGCATCAAGATTAACAAAGGTACGTCGTTCTTGACAGTATTGGACAGTATCCCAAACGAATAAATAAAGGTATATTGTTCTTGACAGTATTGGACAGTATTGTAGACGAATAAATTAGGCATTTGCGTTCTGATCACATGGAAATGGAGTTTGCTTAGTTGTCACCAAGTAATTGATTTTCTTGGACATTGACTTCTCTAGTTATAAAGACGAACTTTTCAAGCAGAAAGAGACTTAGATTAAGGGCCTAATGTGTACTTATATGCCAATTATGTTCCCACTAGAATAATGGACTGAATGTGTCCACCAATTTTAAATGCTTATGGGCACAAAAGATAAGATGTCCTAATTGGATCCACCATATAATGAAGATGAACATGTTGTCAAGCATAAATTAATGAAGCAGTTGAATAATTGTTGGATCACTTGGATGTCCATGATATTGAAAGACAAAATCTAGAGTTAGGTATAAATTTTTAAATGATATAGTTCAATACAATATTATACTGTGTAAAGCTTGTATACTAAATGAATTATACATGGACTTCAAATAGATTTTTAATAAATAAAATATTTTGTCAATCACGTGTTCAAGATGGGGAACACGTTGGCCAACAAATTGTCTATGTACAACTAAGTGAATGATCAATTTCGCCGATGCAAATCAACGACTCCATAATTTTTATCTGTGATAAGTGCTCGAAAAGCACTTAAATAACTCTTCTATTTTATGTATTTGTGTATTTTATTAGTGTTATATGTTCCGTTTTATGTGTTTTTCCTTTATTATGGTGTTTAGGGTCACAAAGAATCAAAAGGAGTCAAAATGGATGAAAATCGAATGAAAACGGAACTTGGGACCGAAATGCAAGCAAATTCAAAGATGGAGGGCCTCCAATGCAATTTTATGAAAAGTTGTTTTTACAATTTTTCTTGTGCCAATATCAAAGAATATCAAAAGAGGATTTCCACATTTTTGTCGAATCCCAAATCGGAGTTTCCTAGTGAAAGTTATGGCCATTTGAAGAGAAAGGACAAAGCGTAAAAATCGACTCAAATTTTGCCAGTTCAATAATTTGACCATAACTTTTGCTACAAAATTCGGATTGACCTGCACGTTATATTGTTGGAAAGGAAATTCAGACGGCTACAACTTTGATGTTGACCTCTTCAAATGATTGGAATCATATCATGGTCAAAAATGGGAAAAACCGAGAGTGATGTGAATGGAGGATTTCTTGGGCCATGTTTTGGTAGAAAATTCATAACTTTCTATTAAAATATCAAAAAAAAAGGAAATTTCAATTGCACAATTCAGCCAAGATGCTTACCTATACCATGATACAATATTTGAACTAATGGAGCAATTTAAGATCATGATTTGGTGGTTACTAATTAGTGGAATCATAATGGAGTAGTTGTACAATTTTTTATTATGTTTTCTTGTGAAATTTTTCCTATAAATAGAGGCATTTGTAAGGAAGGAAATGCACAACTTAATGGAAGAGAATTAGCTAGTAGTTCTCTCCAACTTTCTCTTCAATAAAATTCTCTTCTTCATTTGTTCTTAGTTTTAGCTTGAAAGATCTTAGTTTTTCATATTCCGACGGAAGAAATAAAGGCTTCAATCGATCAACGATACTTCGGCTGTGAATATGATTAGCGGATCATTTCTTCGATAAGTTTCTCTTTTCCCTTTTATTTCTCTATTTATTTCTTAGCATTTATTTATTTGTTTTCTATATTTTGCGTATAATCTATCATATAGTGGTGGTGATACAAAGCGAACACTCGCTAAAAAGTATGAAACCCCGCAAATATGAGTAGTTAGACTTTTCTATCTAGTTCGAGGGGGACGTTGTATTCAATTGTCATGTTGTTATCTTTTCTAACTCTTTGCTAACGTTTTATCTATTCATCTACTTCAATTTGTTGATTTGTTATGTTTTTAAACCCGTTTTGAATTTATGTGATTATTGCATTCACTTTAGCCAATTGAATCAATTAATCTTTAAGTTCAAGTTATGTGCTAGGATTGGAACTTTTGATCCGTAATTGTCATTAGATTCCAATCCACAGTAGCAAACGAATATCGTGCATATTTGTTAGTAAATCAACTTAGATGTATTAATTCAAGTTTGTGAAATTGATCATCTAATTCAACTCATTCTTTTTGTTCATTTCATACTAGCATTGCATTAAATCCTAAGAACTTGTTTAGGATTATCCAATAGCTAGACGTTAAGTTAAAGAACTCACTTTAATTTAATACACTTAAGGAAGAATTCGTTAATCAGATCGTATTGATTAATTGGAGTTGATAAATTGAAGAAGGGATAGTACACGTTGCATGGGAAAGATAAACACAAGATGTTGACACAACCGAACCCGAGAACTAGATATATCTTCAATTGTTTCATTTTCATCTCTTTTATTTTGTCATTTTATTTTCGAATTTCATCCAACTTCATAAAACCCTCATTTCTAGATTAATTGATAAGAACAACTAGATTAAACACCGTTTCTCTTGGGTTCGACCCTTACTTACCATTTCTACATTAATTTTTACTTTTGAAATCGAGTAAGGAAATAAAATAAATTTTGGCGTACTGCGATAAAACGCCCAATCTGCCTTCATTCCCATTTCTCTCTCTCTCTCTCACGTTTATTTTGCCATGCTGATTTTCATAAAAATAAAGATTAAAAAAGAAAAAATGGCAAGAAAGGCAAAAGAAAAAAATGTGAATGGTTACAGGAAATGAGGAAAGAGAAATAAAATAAAGGAGAGAGATATAATGTTTGATATTTATTGTAAACAATGTTTAAAGTGATTTCTCAAAATAAACATAACGTGTGTTCGTGTGCTTTTTTTTTGTCTAAAAATTAACTAAAATGGATAGATAATGGTGGGGACCACAAGATGTATAAATATTAATGAGTGATGGTGTGAGATGTGTGATTGATATTGATGTTTGACTTTGACTTTTAGTAGTAGATTATTTTTAGGTGAAAAAAAGATAACACGAACACACACATAATTTGAGATATTATACCATAATAAATAATACCACTTAAGTTTTGTCATCTCTAATCATTGCCATATCATATAGACATTGAGAATGAGCATGATTGAAAATTCCCTAAATGCTTTAATGGTCAATGTGCTTAACATAACATTTTTTCCTGTAGACTAAAAATAAATTTCCTCCTCCCTATCAGTCCGCCCATGTGCCAGGTGAACACGTTATACAAGATGATGGATAAGATAGTCCCAATGACAGTAAATAATAGAGGAGTTCGTTCTGATGAGATCATCTATTGAATTAGAATCATTCGATGACATGTAATGGTTGCAATACATATAGAAAATTCTGAATGATTAAAACAAAATATTGTGAACATGTAACGTAACATTCTCACAAGCCTATGATACGCTCATATCTTGCTAAACCGACTTTGAATGTTCAATATGAACAACAAAACAATGTAACTAGACAAACTTCCAAGTTGGTTGGTGTGCGAAGATTCACGAGCGAGATTTTCTTCCTGTGGAACAAGAAATAAGATCAGTCATTGTTTGTGTATGAACTACAAAACAACTTGCTGAAAACACATAAGCACAAACTAGTTAACACACGGTAAAAAAATAAAAGATACAGTTATTCACTGGTAATAGTAAATGAAAAATTACAGAACATCATTCTATCAAAGTAATCTCAGAAAAGTACTATGATAAATGGCATAATAACAAAGCTAAAGTCAACTGACTCTTGTTTGATTTCTGGTCTCGACAGAATTCGCTCCCACAGTGACACCTAAAAGCTTTCACAGGATGTTTGTGATCATCAAAGTCAATTCCATAGTCCTGCAAATACATTTCATAAAATAAAATGTTGACATTAGCCAATCCTATAAACTATGCTTGTTTCGACTGAGCACCATGTATTCATAGATTATTTACATTCATAAGAGTCTAATTTCCAAAGCATCACATCTTACCCAAGTTAACTCTTCCAAAGCAATAATCTTCCTCGTAGTGAAAAAGGCAAGCTGCATAGCATGAACACAATATTCTTAAGGCACATGTGATGCAATTGCAATATGTAATTCATAAATATGAAAACTAAAGTTGCAAATTATAAATACATCCTATCTATAAGACACATTTGATAAAATATCACAAATATAAATGCGGTAATAGTTGGAGTTCTGCATACATGGTAATAGTGATGATCCGGAGTCTCCACTTCGACTGGGATCTCAACCAAGTTAGCGTCGAAACACCTAAAGTTGTCAAACAAGAAGTTCACCAATGTACATTTCCTTAAAGCACTAAGAAAGTAAGCAGCATGGGTTTTCCATATCAAAAATACCTGTGATTGATAAAACGAGCAACATTTCCAAAAGATGTTGCATCAAGACAAAGTGCCTCTTCATCCTTAAGAACCCCTTCAGAACCCCAGTCTGCATCAAGCAGCACGGGGTACGTGTGCCTTTCACCTCTGTTTTGCACGTTCCTTTCATATAACTCGTTATTGGTCACCACTTCTCCAACGTACTCACATATAAATGCACCTTTGGGCATGTCTTCAAGTGCTCGAACACCCCAACCTTTTCCTTCGGCCGTCATAAATACCTAAAACAAATGGGTAACAACTAAGACCAATCTTGCAACCGAAGAGAAAAAGAATGAATATAGAAAACAAAGTGCACATGCACAACCTGCAATCTAGCTGTTATGCCTCGTTGAACAATGCGGTTTCCACAATCCAAGCTGCAACCACATTTATACCAGCACTCTTTAATGAATTTCCTTACCAGATGACCCTTGCACTTGCCCAACTGTCTTTTACCCTTAGTTCTTGCGAGTGGACAGTCCTTGCAATAAAAAAGATTGCCTTGTGAAGGATCGCGATTCGTTGCAACATAACTTTCCAAAAATTTTTCCTTAATTAGACCACCTGGTGCATAAGCAAACTCGCCACCGGTCTCACCAGCACAAGCACAAGGTATCTCCGAAGACAAACAGTCACCAAAGCAAGTTGAACAACAGTTGTCATCTGATATACGAGCAAGGAGAAACTTCACGTATGCATTTTTGTACACCACATTTCTTGAATGTAGTAGAAATGAGGCATTGGCTCCTCGTTTGTTTCATTTATCAGAGGAATTTTGTACATTTCTAGGCCTTTAGTGATGTCTTCAATGCAATGACCTGTTGAAGAAGAAGCCAAACTATCAATTTCTGTAATCTTTCTGTCAATCTTTTTATCCTTTATAAGGCAACCATTTCCATTGACGCTAAAATTTTTCATACGGCGGATCATGTCTATATGAATGGGACCAAGGCCCTCTGGACTTTGGGATGCTAGTTCAACAAGAATTCGATTTCTATAACTGATTACTCCATTTAGAACATTAGAACTGATGGAGAAAGTGAATTGATGATCAGCTCCCTTTGAAGAACTAGCATTTTCCCTCGATATAACATTAGAGGGTGCACATACAGCCACGAAGCATCGACACATATCTTTCATCAGTTTCAGGATGGAGAAACCAGGTTGAGTAATTTTATAAGACTTTATGCACTTTTCCTCGACTTGCTTCAACACTGATTCTAAACTTGGAGCTTGAAAATGTGATCCGAGTGATGATTTATATGTTAGAGAAATTTGCACCTCCCTTTGAGACGATGAAGCAATGTCTATTCTTGAAGAATTTAGAGCACCGTTTTCCTCCTCTTCTTTGTTCGATTGTTTAAAGTCCATAGATTCAAAATTGATCTTCCAAGTGGAAACTCTTTCCATCTGAGCCAATAATGAAATGTAGGCATAGAATTATCAATCCAGGATCTTTAGCTATAATTTCATATCATATAAAATGGAAAAAATGTGCTTTTTCATAACCATATTAGTCTGCTATGACCACTAGCACTCTGTTTCTTTCACAGTGAATCCGATTGTAAGATCTTACAGAATTTTGAATGAAATTAAGAGAAATTGAGAGAATGAAAGAAAGAATGGAGATTGTCAGGATGGACATGTATGCATCTTTCTTTCAGGGGAGAGGGGTATGTATGGACCGAGAAACTCACGTATTTCCTTCAATTCCAAATCTATCACTTCAAGAACTTGTGAACAATTTGCTTTGACTTTAGAACAACTTCCATATGAACCACCTTCTAATAGGAGTCTGGGAGGATCTATGAATAGTTAAAAGATTCATTAACTTCCACTAATGTGTCACACTAGTTTAACATATAAAAAGACTGCACGTTCAATCCCTAACCACATAACTTACATTACAACTCATTATTATCTATATCTCTTGCAATCCCCACCATTATTCAAATTTAAAAAGTTAAATTTTAACAAAATGAAATTACCTGGAGAACAGGATCGTTCTCAGGGAACACCACATTCTCAATCATAGGATAGGATCGATCTTGAAAGGAATGTGAATGATTGTTTGCCTCATATGTTATTAATCGTTTCCCCAAGAAATTCTGAGATGAGCCATGTTCATCATTTACATCATTGGAAAGCAGTAGAGTTTCATTTGTTTGAGATAGTCCCAAAGCAGAATCTTGGTGATGATTGCTCACAAAGTCATGATGGGAGCGACTTTTGGAGTTTGATTTTGATCTCTTCAGAGGTGGTTCACTTGCTTCATTTTCGTCCTCCAATGAGGCATTTCGGTGGTCCCTCCTTATGCTTGCCACCTAGAGCCGAAAATAAATAAAAATTTACATCAAATTCAAATTAGTGCTTGTAAGTTATCCACACAATCAAAAAATTTAGAAGGAAATAGCACCTTACTCTCCTGACTCTCTATTATTGCATCAACAAGAACTCTATAGTTATCGTCTTCAATGAACTTCCAGTTATTGTCGTACAACTTAAGGAGATTTTTCAGTACTGGTTTTATAACTTTCAAAGAATAACCCATGCTCTGCATTGTCTTGCATGCTATGGCAGCCTTTGAGTTTGGTGCCATAGTTGGATATGTTGGGTTAATATTGTGAAATCAGCAAATGGAGATATACAACTGTGGAGTGCAGACCAGAAACCATACATGTAAGTACATGACAAAGCAGCATCAACCACAGGACTAGTGCAACCGTACAACATCTGCAATTTACTTTAGTGCAATCACTTCTACCACTTTGTCAAAGATAAACATTAATATCAACCACACATCTCACATCACTACTCATTATTATCCATACATTTCATATTGATATTAGATGTATAATTAATATTGATGTTTGACTTTAACTAAATAATATAACTTAATTTTTAAGTAGGAAAAAATTAAAAATGAACTCAAACACAACCCTACTTTAACTGCTAGAATATAGCCTCAATTATTCAATTCATATTTGGAAGTTCTTAGAGCATGTCTAGTAGAAAGGGGAAAAGGGAAGGGGAAAAAAGTAATTTGGGAGGGGGAGGGGAACAGATAAATGGGGAGTCAAATTTTGCCCCTTAATTATATGTTTCCCCTTGAAAGCATTTCTAGTAGAGAAGGAATAGACCCAAATTTGGGTCTATTCCCCTACACCTAAATAATAATAGGGTCTAAAATTCCAAATTTCCATCATTTTGAGCAGGAAATATATAAATGAGGCCCTCATTTAACCATTTCCCCCTCTTTTTCCCTTTTCCCTTTTCCCCCTTCTTTTTCCCCTTGTACTAGAAATGTTCTAAGAGCCAAACAAATGTGGGAAAAAAATCTAAATTTGGGTCTTCTCCTATTGCATTACTACATCTCAAATAATGTAGTGAAATAGAGACAATAAACCCAATTTTAACGTGCTATTCTCTAAACATGGCTCCACATTTAGCCCCAAATTTAAAGAATGACACATCCCAATATGGCCCACATAATTTAATAATAACCAATACTTCAATGCCATGTGAACAAATTGACATTTTCCCCCATAAATCCCCCGGAACATCATCACAAATCACTTATAATCAACCGACTTTCAAATCAGAAATCAATAACTTTCAGATCGATGATGACTTAGGTTGTTCTATTTGTTGATATTATGGTGTGTACGATCCATGGCCACCACAGCACAACCAACATGGTATGCAAATGCTGATTCTTCCAGTACACCGTTTGTTAGTAACGATATTTATACTATTAACTTAAACAAAAACAAAATTAATGTGCTCTGTGAATAATAACGAAATAATATAACCAAAAACATGGAGGAAAAAAAACTATTTATACACGCAATCTCTTAATTGAAACGAAAAGGAACGAGATATAAACAAAACTGTCCATTAGTTTTTATATATTCATATACAAGCGATCATGCAGATGTATAAACAGTAACATAAAACGAAACATTTTGCACTTTAGCCTGAAATGGATACGTACCATCGTAAGTGTTTTCTGGAGGTGGGCGAATAAAGGCTTTTTGGAGTAACTTATGGGAGGTGATAATGTTAGAACTGAGAGAAAGAGAGAAGTTGAAGGAGGGAGTAAAAAAATTAGGGTTTATATTCTACATTTTAAGGGAGCAAAATTTAAAGTCCGGCTAAGCAGTACTAGCGTGGGCTCAATATTTATTTTTTTATTTTTGCTTAATATGTGATTTGAATTTTTGAAATGAGTGGTGGAAATTTATCAAGTACATTTGGATAAGGTTGAGAAATAACATAGTATTGAATGTGGGCTCAATCTTTTCATATTCAAAAATTTTAACCAAATTCTATTTTAAATTCGAATTTATCAACTAAAGGAGCATAGTATACAAATGATAAGATTGTTATGCTCGATGATAGATATTTCCATGGGAATTTGTAAAGTTATTTTTTGGTTTAAACTATTATATACACCACTTTGAATCAAACCATAAAATGAAGCTTACCTGTCCAGGACAATGGTGATCGGTGGCAAGAACCAAAATTTGTTAGGGGAGAATTGACAATTTGGTTGAAAATTTAAAGGGATTTCGGAACATTTTGAGAGAGTTTTTGTATTAAGGGAGAAACACATATGTTTCACTTTCTATGCTTGTGGAGAAAACCTCTCTGGTCGGTGATAATTTTAGGAATATTTACATGCTTTTACATTTACATAATAAATATACGTTTCATGATTTTACGTGATCGTATTCTCTTTGCAATGGGCGACAATACGAGGCGAGCGCCGGGCCTCCCGTATGTAACTATATATTTTATGGAGGTGTTTCCAACATGTAAGTTAATGGATTTTAAAAATCTATACAAGTTTTAAGTGTTCTTAGTTTACAATTATGTGGATTTTATACAAATCTATTATCCTCAACTTGAAATTCTATTGATTCTACAAAAATTCGATATCTTCAATTGCTTACCATGGATTTTAAACTTAAAAAATACACTTACAATTTTATTTCTAAATTCCGACCTCTAATGCGAAAGAAATTGTTAATGAATGAGATGAATATAATATAATATTAGTAAGTTCAAAATAATTTCATAATTATGAGTAAAATTCAAATTGACGAAAATTTGTGAATTTTTTCTTTATTACTCAACTTTTATTAAACTCACATATTCAACTTATTATGCAAAATAAATGACCAAATGTCTAAAATGAAGTATTAACCACAATATTAGTAAGTCATAATACAATTTCATAAATTTACATTCGTACAAGAATTTTAAAACATATTTTATTATCTTTTCATCATAAAGTAAGAACTCATTTGATTTGGTGACATTTAAGAGGGCTTTCCACACCTTATTTATGCCTTTGTACTTTTCAAAAAAAAGTAAAAAGTAAAAAGTCGTGCATTTTTTTAACTTTAAAACAAAAACAAAAAATGATAAAATAAAAAAGTTGCCCAATATTTGAATTCAGAGATCAAAGTGATACTAGTAAATTCTTAAATGATTTTATAAATAAATTATTTACTTGATCAAAAGGTAAATGTAGATTATGTATACTTTTCCAATGACTCGTATTTGTGTTATTTTCTTGTATACCAAAATTTATCACATAGATTGTATGACTATAATGTGGTGGGAATGGTTGTCAAAGCAAGACACTCATTTGTTGTGAATTTGAAATAGGCAACTGAATGGACAACAAGAAAATGTGAAGTGATTCTGATCGACAAAATATAAATACCTTCCTAAATTTTGACACGTTGAATTAGAAGTGTAAGAGTTCGAAATTCAATTTCGTAAACGCTGATCGTTTAACATCTTTCTCTTTATATATAGGAAAAACACAATCAAAGTGTATCTGGGGAGAGACTTTTTCTGATAATGAGGGTAAAATTTAGGAATATGTTTTTAATTTAAAGTGTAGCTTTGAATGTGAGGACACGCTACTTTGAAGGTCATATATTCAAATTCAAATTGATTTAATAAATTTTTTAATGAATTGATTTAGTTTTTTTTCTTTTCTTTTTTTTTTTTTTGATTGAGGGAATTGATTTAGTTTATTATAAAAAGAGTCACACTGCAAAAATAAATGTACCTCTCCCTCCATTGATTTTGATTTTAGTTGAACAAATGAACTCTAACTACCAATTTTGAATGTTAGTATTATTATTGAGATAAATCAAGAGTTGAAAGAAAATGAAGCTATAAAAAATAGGTCATCCTCATTATTGTAGAGTCTCGATCTGTTATCCACACGCTACGGTGCCCACATATGGGCGGATGGGTGCCACATGCCCTCCCCCACCATCAGGGGGAACACGTATAAAATGTGTGTGGGTATCGTAACGTGTTCACATGTAGAGAACGAATCAAAATCGCATTATTGTATTTGTTTCTTAGTTGTATAGTTCTCCATTATTTATGTTTATTAAAATACAGCCAACACATATACATTTGGTTCATCTATTAGGTCCATTGATAGAGAGGGTGTTAGCGGATGAGTTTTAATGTATTTTTATGAGTAGGAAGAGAGAGAATGAGTGGAGTTGGATGGTGGAGATTTAATGATGGGAGAGATAGATGGATGTGATTTGTTTGACCAAATTTGAAATTTGAAAAAAATACATTAAAATGCATTTTTTTGGACATGCTAACACTTCCAGAGTCTTTAATGAAGTTGTAAAAGTTTTTTTTCTTTTTCTCCAGTATCGAAAATATATGTTATGTGATGGAGGATTATATTAAAGTGTTGGGACCTGCAAAAACGATGATGGACGCTATGGTCTTAAAACTAAATGATATGATTTCAAGCAACATGGATAAATTATATTTTATTGCACGTTCTGGGGAAGATTGTCAAGGTTCAAAATAAAAGCAACCCATTGTATGAAACGTGTAACTATAATACAAGAGTTTATCCTGAAGGGCATAAAGAAATCGCGACATGTACCAGATGCACGATTGAAAATCTGGCCTTTACAAGAAAATATTTGCTCAGGTGAATAATTTTAGACAAACAATCCACCACGTCGGAGTATATCTTCCATATACACCATGTCTTTTCTCATGGTCAATTGTACATTGCACTTTCAAGAGGAATATCTATATCAAACACAAAAGTTTTAATCATATTAGATATTCCTTCTCATACGAAAAACATTATATACAAGGAGGTTCTCATGTAACTAATAATTTATATTCCTTATTCTTTTTCTTTGAACCATAAAAATAACCTTTTTTTCATTACAACTATGAATTTCATTTGTATGTGCATCAAACGTCCCTCAATATTCACCACACTTTTACCGATCATTTACAACTTCATCAAAAATTTACAAATAACGTTACAACGAAAGTTGACTTATGATCAGTAATAAGAACGGTGAATCACTTGTTAGTTACTATACTCATGTAACCCCATCGATGATCGAAGTCGACATAATTCATGGATGCTCCGTGGGATATTTTGACCATAACTGGCCTCACTCCTTTCAAGGGAAATCAAAGACAACACATTGTCTATGATTTCCACCCTCGTCTGCCCTCTCTCACCTTCTATTTGCCTCTTTTCAACAAACTAGTAATAGCGCCCATGTCATGCACATGAAGGTTATAGACAAAATATATTTTAAACTTACATAATAAAATTATAATTACAAACAACGAATACACTAATAAAGGGTATAAGATAAGCAAAATCTTGTTTTTTAATATCTATAAAATTAAAAAATAGAATCTGTTAAATCATCATCTCTATTGCAAAATTAAAAATCTCAATTATTTCAATTTGTAAATCTAGGCATAACAACAATATAATATAACTTCATGAATGAAATTTTTTTTTCCTCAAATGAAATTTAATATGAGGAAGTAATTAACATTGACTTTTATTGATTGTAAAAGCCGGTGACATAATGAGAGGATATTGCCTCTATTGAATAATAAGGGCATCTCCAATGGGAGGTTTCTAATGGGGATGTGTGTTTAAGAGAAAGATAGAGAGAAAAATATTATTTGAATTGTAGAGTAGTGAAAATATGTGTAGATAAAAAAAGAGGGAAAAGTGTAAAAGATGAGATAGGTAGAAAGATGTTCAAAAATAATAATAAAATAGTAGTGGAAGATGTGAAGTTAGATGTTTGAATTTGGACATCACACAGGAAACGAGTAAGAAAAAATGGAGAAAATGTGAGTAAAATGAGAGAAAAGTGATTTTCAAAAAATTAAAATTAAAAAATTACGGGACCCACTCAAAATTTATGTGAGTGTATCTCCCTAAAAATTAAATCTTGGGAAAAGACATAGCATTGGAGATATAAAACTTGTTAAATACAAAACTTTGTATCTCTCTAAAAATTTATGTTACCAACATTCATCTACAATTTGTTAAATACAAAACTTTTTGTTAAAAAAATAAGCCAAAAAGTTAAATCTGATCAAATTTCAGATTTCACGTTGTTAAAATTCTATTTATACATCTTTATTTTTTTATTGCATTGTTGCTATAAAATATTTCCAAACAATATTAATTTTGTACTTCATAAAATATAATTTATGTCATATTGCACTGAGTTCTTTTTAAATTGATTTTGACAATTGTAGCTACAATATCATAATTTATTATAATATCAACAAAACATATTAATAAAATATCAATAATAATAAAAAAATTGCAGAACCATTTAATGACAAATAGATATCTATGAAATTAGTTTATTGACTCTCCAATTATATAGTAATATAAAAATCGGTTCTATCTTATTGCAATATTTAATATTTAATATTTAATATATTAAACACATATATGTCATTTCATATATTTTCTTTAACATTATAAATATAAATTAAATATCAAAAAGAAAATACATTATGACCAAAATTTACCACACACTTTACAAAATTAAAAAAAAAAAAAAAGCTCAAACCTTAACTAAATGACTCAATTTTTCAAACTTATTTTGAATAAATAAAAATCGTCACTCAAATATTTTTGATTGCCATGAATAGAAATCATAAGTTTAAAAATATTATAATTTACATGAAATAAATTAATTGTAGTAAATTAAATAATTAAGATCCTATATTTAAATGAACGAAAGAAATTAACAATAAGAAATGCAAATTTTACTGAATGTAGATTCGAACTGAGATTTGAGAAACTCTAGTGGTCGGAGATGATACAGAGTTGTTGATTCAATGTCTCAGAAATTACGAGATGATTCAAAGACTTAACAAAAGCAAACAAGAAGTCAGTTCCTACTTGTTTTTTATGAGCGAGTTATTACAGACGTCAGAAGATGCAAAACTCATTGGCAATAAAGGAATCCTTAGAGGAGAACCTAAACAGAAATTGAAGATACCAGGGATGTTAAGACGATTAGCTCCCGAGGAAAGCTATAATCAAAATCTTCGCCACGTAATGCTTGAAATCAGGGATTATTCTCCTCCAGTTTGGACGAGGTACTGGCACATTAGTAGTTTTGCGCTTATTTTAACCGCGTTGCAAACTGTTTACACCATCCTGCCTTACTACAAAGGCTAGTCTTTGGTCTTTTACCATCTTATTGTTTGCAGAAATTAATATTGCAAGTTGCTGTAATTTCCGTGCAAAATAAAAGCTAATCCTACAAGTTTCTGTGTGTTGACATGTGGATTCGTAACCTATTGAATCGAATTAATACCTACGGATAATATGTGTTTTCATGTGAATCAAACCATTGCGATCACAAAGTTGAGCGCGAAGAGGTATCAGCAATTAACTGAGTAGGTTGAAGATGCTCAAAAGAATCCATCAAATTGAACTCATGATCATTAGTGAACCTCTTGTTCAAAAAGAGAAAATTCTTAACTTTAAGATGAAGTTGGGATTTGATGACTGTTTTTCAAATGTTAATGGGAAATTGTGAATTTTCTGGAACTATGCCCTGGATGTTTAAAAGTGGATGATGAGGATCAACTTGTGATCCTTACAATTAAAATGGCACGATCAACTAGTTTCCTTAAGTGGTGTTTATGCTAAATGTAGCTTACAACAGGGAAGGCTCCTTTGGCAAGATTTAGAATCATTTGCTGCTTCTAATAACCTCCCTCAGGGCTTATTTACGAATTTTCATGGGAAATTATAAAGGAAGATCTACTGAGGCTTCGCTGGATTTCATTACTGGGACAGCTATTCCTCAAGGAATAAGTGCAACTAGCATTGTTCTTATCCCCAAGTCAGCTCAGCCTCAGACAAGGAATTTAGGCTGATTAGTCTGCGTAATGTTCTTAATAAGATCATTACTAAACTCTTGGTTACCAGGCTAAACACTCTCTTACCTAAAGTTATATCTCCCAACCAAAGTGGCTTTATCCCAGGACGATCAATTGTGGAGACTGTAATGCTAGCTCTAGAACTAGTATTACCAGATAGAATGACAAGGGGTGGAAATGCTGTCTGCAAACTCGACATGGAAAAAGCTTATGACAGGGTAAATTTTGCACTTTCTTGCCAAAATTATGATTCGGTTTGGTTTTAATGACGCCTGGATGAACCAGATCTATAGATGTGTTTCAAATTGCAACTTTTCTATCATGATAAATGGGGAACTCCATGGCTTTTTTCAATCAGGGAGGGTACTTAGGCAAGTGGGCCCAATTTCCCCTGCTTTATTTGTTATCACGACCGAAAAAGCTATTTCAAGATCACGCTAGCCTGTCATATATCTATGGAGATAGAATGATCATATCTCACCTAGCCTTTGCCGATGATATTATCATCTTCTCCAATGGACAAAAACCTTCAATTGAAAAGCGCACGAGTTTTCTTCAGAGATATACTGCTGCCTCTGGCCAAAAAATCAATCTTTTCAAAAGCAGCTTCTTCTCTGCTAAACTGTGTCATCAGCAAACTATACATCAGATTACCTCATTTCAACCAAAATCTTGAAATGGTTTCTAAAATAAGGAAGAAGATTTCGGGCTGGGGACACTAGAAAGCTTCTGCTGGTGGAAGAATGGTGCTTACTAAATCAGTTCTGAACTCAATGCCTATACGCCTATTACAAATGCTGAATCCCCGCAGACAGATTTTAACAAAGATATCCAGACCTTAGGTATTAAAAGGGTCAGTTATTGTTGAACCAAGCTACTGCTAATTCCGCCAAGATCGATGGGACACAAAATAATATCGCGATCGAAAATAATGGACACTAAAATAAGCACAAATATGGAACACCGAGATTTAACGTGGTTCTACTAAATCGCCACGCCCACTGACCCACACCAATATATTTCACTATCTCAAAGGAGGAGTACAAAAATACCACACTGTATTTTTCTCGCCACGCAGCGCTTTAACACTCCACTCACTTTTATCTCTCGCAGATAAATTCTAAAAGCTCTCACACTCTCTCTACACAAGATACTCGTGTTGTTTTGGTGGTAAGATGGATCAAGGAGACATGTCTCGTATTTATAGGAAAATTTCCAACAACTCTCTTCAATTGTCAACCACTCTCCATGTCATTTTTCTTCCACCGAGAAAATTTGCATGCCATTTGCCTTCCTTTGTTGACAATTGAATTCAATGAGCCACCTAATTCTTGACTTTGAAGCAATCTCTTCAAATCTTGTGTGCCACCAACCCACTAACAATCTCCCACTTGAAGGCGATTTCAATCCGTCTTCACAATCAACCTCACCTTAGGACATCTCATTTTGTAGCCGTGAAAAATATGATGTGGGTCACCACCTCTATCTTCATTGCAGAAGACCAATCAAAGTGAGCATAGCTCGGTTTCTCCTTAGTTCTTGTCTTCGTCATCATGTCAATTTGGATTCTTGCGCTTGAATCTTTTCAGCGTCAACACTCCATCTTCTAAAAAGTAATCTGATGAAGTGATAACGAGTCCAATATGCTTGGTTCTTGAATGAAATGCCGAATTCTTTGCCAGATGTATCGCACTCTGACTATCACTGTGCAAAACATTCTTCTCCTGGTTGAAACCCAATTCTGCCAACAAACCTTGTAACCATATCATCTCTTTGCTAGCCTCGGTTACTGCCACGTACTCTGCTTCTGTAGTTGATAACGCAACAATCTTCTGTATCTGCGAAATCCAACTAACTGCAGTAGCACCAACTGTGAAGACATAACCGGTAGTGCTTCTTCTGCGATCTACCTCTTGACAAAATCTGCATCTGAAACCTCGTAGTTTCACTTCGCCTCGTCTAAAGCATAAACATTTATCGATGGTTCCAGTAGATATCTCAATATCCACTTTCCGCATCCCAATGTCGCTTTCAGGATTTGCCATATATCCGCTCACAACTCCCATCGCATGAGCAATATCCGGTGCGTACAAACCATGGCATACATCAAACTTCCAATGGCTGAGGCATATGGAATTTTAGCCATGAAGTTTCTCTCCTCTTCTGTCTTAGGAGACTGGTCGTTGGATAGACGGAAATGATTCGCTAATGGCGTGCTGACTGGCTTTGCACTGCTCATGTTGAACCTTTGCAGGATTTGATCAACATACTTGGCCTGTGACAACTGCAAAACACCCTTTTGCTTGTCTCTACAAATTCTCATCCCTAGAATTTGCTTTGCTTCTCCCAAGTCCTTCATTTCAAATTCCACCGATAGTTGCTTCTTCAACTTCTTGATCTCGTCCATGTCCGAGCCGGCTACTAACATGTCATCGACATAAAGTAGCAAAATGATATAGCTGGACTCGAACCGCCTGAAGTAGCAACAATGGTCAGCATTACACTTCATGTAGCCATTTTTCTGCATAAATCCGTCAAACTTCTTGTACCACTGTCTAGGCGCTTGCTTTAAGCCGTATAGGCTCTTCTTCAATTTGCATACCAGCTTCTCATTTCCTTTCACCGAGAAGCCTTTGGTTGCTTTGCATATAGATTTCCTCCTCTAAGTCACCATGGAGGAAAGCAGTTTTCACGTCTAACTGCTCCAAGTGCAAGCCCTCCTCTGCAACAATGCTCAACACTGATCGAATTGTCGCCGACTTCACATGGCGAAAATATCTCTGTGTAGTCAATTCCTTCTTCTGCTGAAACCTTTGACTACCAATCTCGCCTTGTATACCTTTTCGAACCATCATGTTCTTCTTTGATTACGTACACCCATTTATTGTTGAGAGCTTTCTTCCCTGGGGCAACTTAGGCTAGTTCCCACGCCTGGTTGGAGATGAGAGACTTTATCTCATCTTTCATTGCAAGCTCCCTTAGCAGAATCTCCCACCTGACATGCCTCGTCATAGCATTCAGGTTCACCGGCGTCAGTGAGCAACATGTAGTTCATGTACTTCCGATTCGGAACATGAGGTCGACTTGACCTCCTCACAATGGGAATTGGAGCTGGAGACTGTGGTGAATCAGCCTCCGAGATGGGCTCCTCTGTCTGCAGACCCTCATCTGTCTGCTTTGACGTACTTCCTTCTAGAGTGTCGTCCGGAACAACATATGTTGGATCGTCGTTTGTTATGTCATTGGACTGAACTGCATTTCTGTCCTTGTACATCACCTTTTCATTGAATATGACATCCCGGCTTCTGATGAGCTTTTTGTTCTGATCATCCCAAAAGCGGTACCCGAACTCGTCTCCACCATATCCAACGAAAGTACACTTTAGTGATTTGGAGTCTAACTTACTCCTGGCATTGTCACTAATGTGCACATACGCGACACAACCAAATACTTTCAAATGAGAAAGTTTCACTTCTTTTCCGCTCCAAACTTCTTCCGGTATCCTGTACTCCAATGGTACCGACGGTCCACGATTAATTAGGTATGCCGCCGTGTTGACAGCCTCCGCCCAAAACTGTTTTGGCAGGCCTGCATGTATTCTCATGCTTCTGGCTCTTTCTGTCAACGTTCGATTCATGCGTTCTGCAACTCCATTCTGTTGCGGTGTTCCTGGCAACGTTCTCTCCAACTTGATGCCATTTTGGTAACAAAATTTCTTGAACGCCAAATTTTCGTACTCTCCACCATTATCGATCTCAACTTCTTTACTCTCAAACCGGTTTCATTCTCCACCATGGCTTTCCACTTCTTGAACGCCTCGAACACATCGATTTGTGTCTCAAGAAGTAAACCCACACCTTTCTCAGTGGTCATCAATGAAAGTCACAGTATGACTTTCCGCCAATCGATGAAACTGTTGGACCCCACACATCTGTGTGGACAAGTTCAAGCTTCTCTTTCTTTAGAGTTACGCCACTTGTATTGAAACTCACCCGTTTACGCTTCAGAAAATACAACTTTCACAAAGTCTAAATCAATAGCTGAAGCCCTGGTAGTTTCCTTTTGCATGCATGTACTTGAGCCCTTCGGCTCATATGCCCAAGTCTTTGGTGCCACAAGTTCGCATCCTTGCTATCGACAAGCTGCGATTGTCATACACGATTCGCCGTAGTGTATAGGGTGCCACTATCCTTGCCACGTACGATTATCATGGCCCCCTTGGTGATTTTCCAATTATCACCAGAGAAGCTTGTGTCACATCCTTCTCTCGACAATTGTTTGTGGAGATCAAATTTTTCCTCAACTCGAATATGTCTCACGTCCTTCAATTTCCATACGGATCCATTGACATTGATCTGTACTTCTCCTATGCCCACCACGCAAGGATGATCGTCTCAGAGATATACTTCTCAGAAGTTTCCCGACACATAATTTGCAAAAAAGTGTCGATTTGCGGTGGCATGGAACGATGCTCCAGAGTCTATTACCCAATAGTCAGACTTCTTCTCCATGGAGCATATCAACGCATCACGCGTTTCTTCGGTCACGACATTGACCTCGGTCTTGTTCTCCGTTTCCTTTGGAGCTGCCCTACACTGATTTTTGTAGTGCCCAACCTGACCGCAATTCCAACATTCAACAGACTTTCACCGTGTTAGTGTATGTGTATTTATGAGTATTTATGAGTTTTGATGTGAAATAGGAGAAAGAATGAGTGGGATTGAGTGGTGGAGATTTATGTAGTACAGTGGGTCCCAGAAAATATGTGGATGTAATTGGTTTGATTTTTGATGTGAATGTGTTAAAATGTGTAAAAATTTGTTAAAAGTTGTAGAAGAACGGGGGCTTTAACTTGTTGGAATTTCTGTGATTTTTGGATCTCGGTCTGCCATTCCTCGACTTGCTCCGTCCACGCCCATGCTCTCTGTTTGAACTTCTGCCCCTGCTATCTACATTGAAAGCGGCCCCGGAAGTTGAAGCTGCATCTGACTGTCTCCGGATCTCTTCAGTCAAGATCATGCTCACAACGTCATCGAACTTCAATTTCGACTTACCGGCCGAGCTGCTGATGGCTGTCACTGTGCCATTCCAGCTCTCAGGCAACTGCCCAAGAATTAATAGAGCTCGAACTTCATCACTAAAAGTGATTTCCACCGTGGTCAATTGGTCTACTACCTCATTGAATTCGTTGAGGTGTTCTCCAAATCTCCCGCTTTCTGTCATTTTCATATTGAACAATTTCTTGATCAAATGAACTTTATTTCTTCTAGCCGCAATTTGTTCATACATCTTTGGATAGAGCTGCCATGAGAGACGCCGTTGTCTTCTCATTTTTAATGTTGAAAGCGACCGACTTTGATAGGGTCAATCTAATTGCGCCGAGTGCTTTTCGATCAAGCACCTCCCATTCGTCGTCTTTCTCGCCTTCTGGCTTTTCTTTCAATGGCTTATATAGGTCCTTCTGATACAAATAGTCCTCCATTTGCATTTTCCAATATCCAAAATTTTTGCCATCAAATTTCTCAATTTTGGAAATTCTCTCGTCTGTCGCCATTACTCCCACTCGAACAAAATGTGATTTTTCGAGAAATCGTTTCTGATGTGGAAGATCAGTCTATGCTGCAACCACAGAGCATACTAAGAATTTCAAGAGATATCACAAACAAAACTCGATACTGAGTTGTTGGGGAACTAAGTACTGCTAATTCCGCCAAGATCGATGGGACACAAAAATAATATCTGTTGAGAAAATAATGGACACTAAAATAAACACAAAATATGGAACACCGAGATTTAACGTGGTTCGGCCAAACTGCCTACGTCCACGGACCCACACCAATATATTTCACTATCTCAAAAGGAGGAGTACAAAAATACTACACTGTATTTTCTGCTACGCAAAGGTTTTATCACTCCACTCACTTTTATCTCGTGTATAGCTTCTACAATCAAGCTCTCACACTCTCTCTACACAAGATATTGTGTTGGTGTGTTGGTGTTGATGGTTTCAATGGAGAAATGTGAGCTATTTATAGGTGATCTTCACGCATCAAATGTCAAATATTGCAACACACGCCGCATGCCAAGGTTGAAAAAACTACCAAGCCACATGCTTTGACTTTCTTTTCTTTTCTTTCCACCAACCCATTGAGCCCCTCTTTTTTGACCATTTTGTTTTGCTTTGTCTGCCACTGACACAAAAACCTTCAATTGAAAAGCGCACGAGTTTTCTTCAGAGATATACTGCTGCCTCTGGCCAAAAAATCAATCTTTTCAAAAGCAGCTTCTTCTCTGCTAAACTGTGTCATCAGCAAACTATACATCAGATTACCTCATTTCAACCAAAATCTTGAAATGGTTTCTAAAATAAGGAAGAAGATTTCGGGCTGGGGACACTAGAAAGCTTCTGCTGGTGGAAGAATGGTGCTTACTAAATCAGTTCTGAACTCAATGCCTATACGCCTATTACAAATGCTGAATCCCCGCAGACAGATTTTAACAAAGATATCCAGACCTTAGGTATTAAAAGGGTCAGTTATATCTTTAACTTCATTAAACAACATGGGCAGCCTCCTCATTCCAGTAACATGGAGAAAACCAGAACAAGGATGGATTAAACTTAACACTGACGGTGCAGTTAAGAATGGTGAAATTGGTGCTGGAGGTGGAATTGCCAGAGATGGTAATGGACACTTGGACAGCCTCTATGGGCTTTTCTTCGACTTCTATGATATCTGCACCATTACTATGGCCCTTGAACTTGGTCTGCTGCAAAGCTCATAATTACAAGAAAATCTGAATAAATTATCCATTGACCTATTTTAGTGAGCGCTACATATGTCTCTTCTTATAATCTAACGTAAAATACTTAAAATAATCTCTTTCACAATTTCCTATTTGCGTATTTTGCTGTAGTGCCGAAATGATCTCTGTATTTTTTGTTTTTGTTATCGTTATGTATCTTCATGAGAAAGAAAAAAAAAAAAAAAAAAATCTCAACTTGAAAATTCAAGTTCGATATCAGATTTTATTAGAATGAAAAGGCAAATTGCACATAGTCCAAGGAGGATATATGAGTTTTACCTCCTAATGAAAATGAAAATTGCACGTAGTGTAAATGTATTCAGCCCAAGCAAGAAAAGAAACCACTAGCTAAATGCAACGGGGGAGAAGTACTATTTCTCATGATTACATGTAGTGCACTAATTTGATTCTAACCTTCTAGTTATTATTCAAACTTCATTTTTGAGCCAAACAAATAACATATGAAGCAAAAAATGTAAGACAAACAAATAAATAAATAAATAAAATAATGCATACCCTCCATCCCTCACTCCCACCAAACCCGGTTGTGATACTGGGAATTTCCTACCATCACAACCAGATGGGCTTCCCCCTGGTTTCACTGTCGGCGACTTCACGTGCAATAGAAATGAATTGGTCAATCATTCAACTCCACACATTCTCTCTCCTCTTTTTTATTAAAAATCTTTAAAAACCATTATAATCTATTCCCTATCACCGTTATCAATTTTTTGATAAATTGGTCAAAATTAAAATATGTGCATATTTAATAATTAAAGAAATTTTCAAAAAATTATATAATTAATGCGAATAAGTCCTAAAAACTTTCAATGAAACTATTTAATTATGATGAAATTATTAGATAAATTCAACTATGACCTAAAATAAATAAAAAGATATAAAAAGTTAAAGTTTGAATGGTACAACTTTGGGAGACAAATTTAGGATTCATTTGCATATATTTGAAAGTTTAGTGTTCAATTGCAATTGTGACATATTGAGAGAAATTTTGATCATTTTTTATTCAAAAGTCCTTACCTGGTGAGAAAGCCCAAGTATCAGGCCCAAAACGCATCAATTCTCAAAATAATCATCAAATTACAACAAAGCGAACCGAAATAAAGTCATTTGAATCTTGTGTTCTTAATAAATGCTACTCCACAAAATAAAGAACCCCTCATTCTTTTTCCTTCCTATGCTCAAATATTGACCAATTCAACGTAAAATCAATCGCTGCAATCTGCATCTTAAAGCAAGTCAAATTAAGAGCTAACACCTCTGTGCACAGATCAAATGAATTATGTTGTGATGAAATGGATTGTTGAAAGTGGAGCCAAACGTGATCTTGTTTTTTGGTCAATAATTATGGCTACAAATTAGTGCAATTATATAGACAAATATGGTCAAGTCAAATATGGTGGCTAGGAAGATTTGGAAAGATTTCTTGGTTGTTGGCACACGGATGGAAAGTTGGTGAAATGAGGAGACAAGTGGGAGACAATCATGGCCTAGCTAATCAAGAAAGGAGGCTCCATTGTCAAATAAAGAATAAGAAAGTGGCATGCTCTCTCGGTGGAATTATGATGGAGTGGTTAATTAGCATTTAATTAATGTTAATTATTACATTTTTGCCATTAAAATGTGCCTATAAATTGAGGCATTCTCTAATAGTTTCAATACACCACAACACATCACAATTGAGTGCATTCTCAAAGAGTGAGAGATAAAGAGAGTAGTGAGAGGTTAGAGAGAAAATGGTGAGTTTCTCCTAATACTTGTTGTATCTCCTTTATCCAGTGGATGTGTGTTTTCTCCTATTATAAGAGAGATGTTATCGTCAATTGTGCTCTCCTTATATTAGAGAGAAGTTGTTGTAATCCTTTTGTCGATAATGAAATCTTTCTACCGTTTGCCCGTAGTTTTTACCCCGAATTAATTTGGGGGTTTTCCACGTAAAATCTGGTGTTTCTTGTTTTTCTCATTTCTACTTCAGTTGTAATTGTATGCCCTGTTCCACAACCGATCCTAACATGGATGAGTTAAACTACGTAATTTAGACAAAAATAGGTAAATAGACTACCAAATTAATATTGATACAAGTTTGAGTTAAACAGCGAAGACAACTTGAACTCTGTTTCATTAATGCTACCTTTAGCAGAGTTCGATGTCGGAGATTGTGTACGTTGGAGATTTCAATGTTAGTCTATACAAAAATTACACTAAATTATTGAACTTTTTAAATATATTATTATTAATAAGTAAATATAATGATGACCCAAGTATTATTTTCTCTACTATTTTGAGATTCTGAAATAATAATCCCTGCTCAGTGAGGCAGCTGGATTTGGTGGGTGGGTCCTGCAAAATTGCTGACATGGCTTCACTATTCGTACATAAACTCTAGAGTCAAATCCAAGATTGAATTGGATAGTTGCATTTGAAGGAATTTACGCCACTTATGTGAGCAAATATGTCTGAAGAGTCTACCATATCCTCTCCTTTCCCCACCACCTACATCCCAAAATAAAAATAAAAATAAAATAAAAATATTTTAAAGATATTTTTACTCATTCGACTTATAAAAAAAAAAAGGAAAAATCAGCAGCCATGTTTACCTTTCCTTGATGATGAGGAATTTGATTGGCAAACAAATTTACATCTTCATCTGTGTCTTCCTCATGGTTGCTACTAGCATTTCTTGCAGCCTCATTAAGTTCATCATTTTTCGC
Organism: Jasminum sambac; assembly: GCA_018223645.1. NCBI lineage: Eukaryota > Viridiplantae > Streptophyta > Magnoliopsida > Lamiales > Oleaceae > Jasminum > Jasminum sambac. Next base: position 26,859,535 of record CP073649.1, read on the forward strand.
AAACCTTCCTCTAACCCGAGGCCTGCTGTCTGCTAGCGTCTTGCGACATGCATACTATATGTTGGACAAAATTCGTTTGTTAATTCGTCCAGTATATATACACATACATTTTCTTAACAAAAATGATTGCATCATGAGTGCTAAATGAATAAATTCATTTATACAAGCCTGTCTTATTCTTAAGATAAAATAAAATAATAATAATAATAATAAATAAATAGAGATAGTATAGTTCTCTAAATATCTAGGAAGGTTCTGGATTTAGATAAATATATAGAATTGAAGGAAGGAAAAAAGGGTTCCTGTCTTTCTGGTTCGCTATTCATTTGCGATAAAGACAAATAAACTAACCGAGAAAATAGCCTTGTGTTTTGCAAGTTAAATTTCCTTTGCGATAGATAGATAGATGCCTAATTAATTGCCGCAAGTAAAATTGTTTGACCTTATCCAGATGTCACACAATATTATGCTAAAAATAGAAATATGGGCATGCATGCATGCATACATACATACATACATACATGATATGCATGTAAAAATGTCACATAAACGTACCTTGATTTTCTTACTGAAGTTCCTTTCATTTCTTTTCTTCATGTATCTATGGATTTTCTTTTTCCTTTCTTCAACAGATAGCTTTCCCACCTTGAAAGTAGAATCTTCTAAGGTCGAAATCTCTGACGTCAATGGAGTTGAACTCGGACCTCCATGGCCCATCTGTTGGCTCTCATTACTTAATGCCTTCATTTTTTTAAAACAAGTTAATTTCCCAATAAAATACTGCTATTACCAGTAGATTTACTGTCTAGTGCTTTTAGGGTGTTAGGATGTGTGCTTTTATATGATTTGATGTGATATAAGAGAGATAATGAGTCGAATTGAATGGTGGAGATTTGTGTAGTACAGATGGTCCCCACGATATTTGTGTGTAAAAATATGTAAAAATGTATTAACACTTATAAGAGAACATGGGCTCTATAGTTGAGCACTGAATACAGATATATTATACCTGAAGGTCACTGGAGCAGTTAAAGAGCCTTGATACGGTATCGGGCAAGAAAAGTCCACCATTGTCACCCTGGAAATCTAATTCTTGAGGTGAAAGTTCAGTGCCCATAAGCAAGCCACCTCCGGTGAGAATTCCAGAATTTTCAGTCGAAAATGATGGATTCATGTTTGCTGGAGGAAGATAATGTCCCATAATTGGATCCATCAATGCGCATGAAGGAGAAGAAGACCTCAGCCTCATGTAAGAAGGCATAGAAGACAAGCATTCCTCTTCGTAACCCGGGAGTGCCAACGGTGGCGGCCCCAGGAGAGCCACCGCAGGTGGCGGTGGCTCCGGTGGGTAGTGAGAGAGCGATCCATCAACAACATCTTCAACTGAAATGTGATTATTTAACAATGAAAAGTCAAGTTGTTCTTGATTGTTGTTGTTGTTGTTGTTGAAGTATTGAGGGACTGAAAAGGTTGGAGAAGGGGTGAAATCTATCGACGCAGAAATGTCATTATCGATATCATCGGTAGAGTCGAATATTATGGAGAAGTTGCAGTTGTTTTTATTGGTGGTTGGGGTGAAGGTGGAAGTGACGGTTGGCTCGGAGGGGCTGGTGGTGGAAGGGGCAGAGGGGGTGGCTGTTATGGCAGCTGCTGCCACCGGATTTATGTCATGTTGAAGGTTGCAATCTTTTGTGTTGGAGAAGTTACTCATATCTGTATTAATTGAAAGATTTGGTGGATATGAAGAGTTATCTTCATAGCAACAATTTGAGCTTGAAGCAACTTCAGAATTTTGTAGATTTTCTGGAAATAATTCAGACTCACAAAATTCCAAAATTTGAGCACCTAGTGGGCTCCCAATTTCTTCCTGAAAAAATTTATTAAAAAGAAAATTATTTTTGGCCAAAAAAAAAGGAATGTAATTTTCCATGATTAGGCATGATAATATTGATCATGACACATTTTTTGCTTATCCATGTCCATATCACAAATACATACACATAAGCATCGAATATTTTCATCGAGAATACGCGCACAAGAAATTTACACAAGCATTTTATCTAATCATAATACGAATTTGCTTTCTGATATTCTAGAATTCTATATCTTAATTTGATTAAAACAACATAATTTTTAGGAAAGTAATACTGGTGGAGACAAATATCTTGTAAAACGAAAAAAAAAGGTAATGTGCATTTGTGCTCCATGTGATGTGCACCAGCAGATGAGGTTCCAATAGAACCAAAGCATGAAAGGTGCACTAAACAAAACTAGAAATTTATATTATTTCAACTTCAAAAACCATTTTTGGACAAACATTGAGAACTTTCAAAGAACTATAGTAACACAATTTATCAAACATGTGTAGTCTAGTGCGTCTTCCATTAAGTTCTTTGACAATGAAGGAATATATCATTATTTAAAATTAAAAATAAAAATAGAAAAACTTGGGCCGGAAGCTGGAAAAGTAAATATTCCATTAGGCCAATTGAAAAGGAATGGCGATTTTTTAATTATCATTTAACCTAAATTTAATAAAAATGTTAAAAACATGTATAAAAGCTTCAAAAATCTTTCGAAAGCGAAGGGTTTCTGCAGAAAAACGTTTAAAATAAATATGAGCATGAAGGGTATATACGTGCTTTATGCACATATACACATGTCAACATGCACAGAAAAAATAAAATAAAATAAATGCATGGAAATTGAAGAAACAAAGAAAGAATAATTACAACGGATTGAAGCTGTTCTTGTGGATGAACCAAGTTCTGCAACATTGTCCTCCTTTATATATAAACCTTAAAGAGCTGTTGCTTCCTAAAATAGCTAAGGAACAAGACACATAACGTTAATTCTCTCGAAACTTTGTCGGCTAATTAATTAGCTTAGAAATAGAAAGAATGAAATGGAAAATAATTAGAAAAAGACAAACCAGAGAGAGAGAGAGAGAGACTCACTGCTTCCAGCATGGGGCAGAGAGGAAGAGAGAGAAATTGAGGGAGGAAAAAACTCAGTGCATTTAGCATGGAATGGACATTAAATTATGGGATTTTAATTTATGAAAACAAAGAAAAACTAATGTTTGTTATATAACATCGAGGGATGTCCGTAGATTGGAGTCAATCCTAGGATGTAGGTGGACCACACATAGACACCCAAGTCTGCCTGCCCGGAAATTTTGACAACCCAATTTTGTGGTGACACCTGGATTTTGTCTTTGTGATTGCTTTTAATTTGCTGACATGGCAATTAATGGATAAAATTTCTCTATAATTTCTCTTTTCATTGATTAATAATGATTAATTAATTTCTCAAGAAGAGGACAGGGCCATGCCTATTATGTGGACACGTTCACTCACTTTCCAAGCCACAAATGAGAAGAATCAGCAGCTAAGGTCGTGAGGATAGATTAGACGTTATTGTTTACGAACAAATTTTTTTAATGATAATGATGTTGCAACAACAGGATCCTCATGAAAACAGTATCATCATGAAAAATCTGCGAGCCACTAATTTAGAATTCTAGGAAGTTATGTGTGGGACTAGCTATGGAACATGGATGCTAATTCAAAATGGAGAGTGCTTCTCGAAATTCCTCCAATACCATGTGGTACCATATTCGTTTCACCGTATTAAAAGATAAGTACGGTCGTATACGTAAAGTTAATGGAATGACAAATATAGCAGTTGGTTCGACTTCACTAGTAAGATACAAGCTTTATTGTGACCCTTAAGCGTAAGACGATGAATATGGCAATGAGATAGTACTAAATTCGACCACTTAGATTTAGATCGAGGAATACGGGTGTAGAAGTTATACCCACGTAAATATTGTATTGCGCCCGTAATTGGTCAGAGTACACTCAAAGGAAACTCCTAACCTACATGAGACGACTATACCAACAAGATCGAGTTGTGATAGTTGAATTATGCTATCTCACATCTTGAGATCTACCTTAGATCACCATGCATGAATATGGCCCATCTCTTTTCTAAAACCTTTTTTACCAAAGGTACCCCTCAATCGATCATGTGCTGAAGCGAATCTGTTTGTGTGTCTTCTCTCGTTTCTCAAAATCTCAAATAGTGTAGCTTAAAGTTGAAAATTAGTGAAGGATAATACACTTTTTATTGAAGGATAATGCACCTTTTATATTCATTTTGTACTTTAATTTACATGCACACTTATGATTGTACCATCTCATAATCATATTATACATGGTGCTGTGACCAGTTGTACAAGGGCTAATTAACATAAATATAAATAGCCTCTATACATGTTATTTATTATGTTTAATTAATAACAGTGTTTGATAACAATCATTATTAATTAATATCAATTCAATATATATGTGGTTTTCAAAGAAGTTTTTCAAAATTTAAATTGACTATGGTATTAAAGTTTCAATTTCGATGTCCATATCTATTTTGCGTTTTTTTAATATACTTTTTTTTTTTTTGTATGAATTAGGTATTATAGGTGCGGGGTGGCGCCTCCGACCCATGCCAAATGCCGGTAAGGGGATATCTTGATCACTATGTTAAGCTTCTCGGGCTTGATTATATAATTAAATTTTTTTACAATTTCTTATTAAGATTACTTTAAGAATAAAATTCATGTGCATTTAGTTCAATCTAAGCCCTTTTGTGTTGGAAATGTTTATAAGTGCTTTAGCTTTTAAATAATTTTTGGTCACTCATTTTCTTTTTCTTTTTTTTCACTAGTACATAATTGATATTGGGTGTCGCTCATTGAGTGACGGTTCTATAAAAAAAAGGCTACTAAAAAATAACGGGTGGCAATTATTAGCAAAAATCGCTACCCAAATTTTTTTTTTTTAAACCATGGATTTTGGGTGGCGGTTGTTTCTAACAAACATCACCCGTTGTCCGTTGTCAAATCTAGATACACAGACGATGTCAATCATCAGATCTAACTTAATCTCCCCACTCTCTCGACTTTCTCTTCGGGCCTCTAAACTTAACAACATGGAGTCTTCAAATTTTCAAGAATTTTGGGCGATTTTTGGAAGGAAAAAAAATGAAATTATAGAATGGTTGACGTAGTTGATGTTTTGAACAAGAAGCATGGTTTTGGGACATACAAGAGTTTGGTAAATTGATTATTTGTTTTAATTTTCGGTTCCAATTTGTGATTGAAATGTCATTGGATCAGATGGGTGAAAAGAAGGCTACAAAGTCGAGCTAGGTGTTTTATATATTTTATTTTTGTATATGTTCATCTCGGATCTACAAGTTTAATGTATGTTTTTGTGTATGTTCATCTCACATATGCAAGTTTAATGTATAGATCTTCATTTTTTGCATATTCATATGTATTTTTTTCCTTCATCTTGCTTTGGTTTTCTGTAATTTGTAGGTTCTTTAACATTTTTGGTTTGATCTCAGATCTATTTTTCGTTTTTTTTGTTTATTTTAAAAATAGGTTTTAGGTGGCGATTCTTAATACTAGAACCGCCACCCAAATTTAAAAAATAAAAAAAAAGTAACGGATGGTTATTTTTACAACTGGAACCACCCCCCTGTTGTCTTGCAAAATAAATAAATAAATAAATAAATTTTGGGTGGCGTTTATGGAACCGCCACCCGTTCTCAAATACATTGGGTGTCGCCATTTTTGGGTGGCATTCCAAAACCGCCACCCCTTACCCAAAACAAACTGCTACCCGATTCCTCTTTTCTACTAGTGTTTTATGCATTATATACAAAATGAAAATGCTAAATTGAAACAATAGGTGCACAATGGTTGACATAATGGCAGTGGTTCATATGATAACCATTGAATTAAAAGTGAAATAATGTATAGAAAAACAATACATTATCAATTGTACTGTGGCATGTCATGTTTTATATCATCTATTATCAATGTGTTTGGGTAACCTTTTATTTTATTGAAATCTAACTTCTTAGATTGAATAATAATGATGATCACAAGATGTGTTGCTAATATATATATAAGATGTGTGATATTTATTCAAATTTGACTTTGAATAAATAGTAAAAACTAAATTTAAAATAAGAACAGTTAATATAAACGGAGGATTATATATATACTATTCTTATTTCATCAATATTGTAACACCCGCCCCAGTACGTACAGCGGCATCGTACTAGGAAGGGCGTTACCTGCGTGACGTCACCGAGCTAACACATTTGCAAACGTTTCACAACTCACGAAAGTCCAAGACGATAATGCACATATATATCTAACGTGATAGCTTCAAAAGTTATATTACAAAAGAGTTTACAAAAGAGTGATCTTATACACACGTGACCCCAAAATCTTTTCCTTTCCCATTTCTACACGTCGACAAGCTCACGTACGAGAGGATCCTGCGCCACCTCCAGCTTGCCTCTTACTTGCAGCATCATCTAAAATATAGAAAAGAGCACACGTGAGTCATAATGACTCAGTAGGAAGAGACACAATGCATATGAACATCACATATTGCTTTCGGGCCCATTGCGAATCATGTGTTAGCATTGGCGCCGTCATAAACATTTGGCCGGCCTCGTAACATCATCGGGGCGTAGGTCCCCCGTGAGGCCATACTATCCGTTATTGAGGCGTAGGTCCCCCATTCGACCGATGTATCATCCATTGGGGCGTAGGTCCCCCATATTTGGCCAAAAACATTAACATTAATGCAACACATGATAGGCAATCCAATCCAAACACACGTGACATATGAATGCAAAGCATCGTTATCCAAGTCCCACATGGACGAGACATTCATATCATAGCATTTGGCAACATAAGCATATCATAAACCAAGGCTAGGAAGCACCTAACCCTAGAAGAATCACCATAGCAAGCTAACCATGTCATACTTTGCCAAAACTATGCAATTAGCCAAGGAAACTTGCACACATGGCTATCTAAGGGTCATTCATGGCTCTACTTACCTCCTACACAAACAATTTATCTCAATCCTACCTCAAAAGACAAGAACCCAAGCTAGAAGATTGGATGGAGAACTTCCTCTTCTTCCTTCCCTCTTCTCTTCCTTCCTTCATCTTGATTCCAAGGTAGTAACTTGAATAGGTGAATGATCTACAAGTCAAATACCATGCCAAAGTCTTGAAATCACACTTGGACTTGTTCTCTAGGGTTTAGGGGAGTTGGGGGTCGAAAATGGTGGAAAAAGACCAAGCCAACGTGTTAAAACCCAATCCAACAGTTTCTGCCGACTTAAAATTACGGCCGTAACTTGCTCTTTTACGGCCGTAACTTGCAAATTTACGGCCGTAACCCATAGACCTTACGGCCGTAACCTTATGATACGGTCGTACTAAAATACCATACGACCGTAATAAAGCCTCTGTAAATCCATACATCTCACTCTTCAAGAATTACGGCCGTAACCAAATAATACGGCCGTATCTCCAAGTCATACGGCCGTAATTCCCTCTCTGTAAATTTTGGCACATTTCCTCATTCCACAAATTACGGCCGTAACTCTTTTACTTACGGCCGTAAACCCTAAACTTACGGCCGTAAATCTCGATCCTGAAAAATGTTGTAGCGGCCTCGTTACTTGCTCGAGAGGTCGTTTCGACACTTAATACCGTACATAGCATCACAACGAAGTCACCAAGGGTCCAAACACATATTCATCACCTCATGATCATACATAACATCATAAATCACATGCATAAACGGGCGGGGTATTACAAATATACACTCTTATTTATTTATACCGACAAAAACATTTATCAACAATTACCTAAACATGCCTCGAAAATTAAATTATAAGTAGAAAAAGTTAGAACACAAGCTATAAAAAAGAAGCTTGGGAGAGCACAAGTTTTTTTTAAGGAAAAATAAATAACTCAATGTCCCATCGTTGTTTTTCCTCCAAGTGTTATAATAGATTGTTAATTAGCTTATAATGTTTTAAACTAATCATCCACAACCACGATGACACTTCCAAGCAATGTCGGTCTTGTAATTCTCGGGGCATAAGGCGAACGTGCATTTTTTGTGGGTGCGTGGGTGGGGAGTGGGGAACTTGCCCTTTTTTTATGGGGGGCACTTGCCCTCCATCCTTTTGAGATTTTCTATATTTAGAAAAAAATAAGACGGCCCCCATTTTTCACACACACAAAAAATATATATATATCAAAACCAAAATTTTAAGTTTTTTCAAAAAAGTATTTTCTATAATATTATTTTCAGCCACGCATTTCACTGTTTTAATTTAATAATATTTTCATTTTAATATGAATATTTTTTTTCTTACTCTCTAGTGACCTACACATCAAGCATCATATTTGAAATTGTAACCCATAAAAGCATAAACCATTCCATTCTGGACCCAATCATAGAATTCCATCTCATCACAAGTTATTTGACAGTTAACGCTATGCGTCGCGACTCAAAAAAATACATGTGTGTATGCTTCTTGGCCTTTCTTTTTAGTAGTGGTAAAAAAGGTGGAATTTTAGCAAAGAGAATTATATTGTTGGATTGCAACATGATAGTTTAGCAAATGACAGAGACAAAATAACATGAATGCAACATAGAAAAGAATCCCTTCTGTCGAATTCCAATCTTGGTCCTAGACACCAACTTTTGACTAATACCTTTTAAAAGACTTCTTTCTGTCACATATATATGACATAAAATTTCAACATCTCTTTGCAAAATGCCACCCGTTCTAATATTTAACTATTATTATGCATTTAACATTTTCACTCGAATAAATTCTTGTGTCAATAAAAGAGAGGGCATATTGTAGGAAAAACTTATTTCTGTGACAAGCACACTCTAAAAAACTTATTCCATAAATTTCTTATATATGAAAATAAATTTTTATCATGCAAACTTTTCAACTACAAATTGTAAAAATTTTATTCTAACATTGTCCATTATTACTTTTCACTTCTAAACTTCATATACGTCTTGAAAATTAAAGTTTCTCGTTGAAATGACATTGTTAGGAATTTTATAATTGGCATTTCTGTATTCAAAAATCAAACCTATTGTGTTGTAATTTTAATTTAACTGGTTGGGTAGTTTAGGACTTAAATATAGGTCATACTGGAAGCAACTACGCAGAAATCCGCTCAAGAATTGCTCAAATAGATCATTCAAAGTCAGACCGCTCGAATGGATTGGAGAACTGCTTGAGCGGATCCAAAACCGCTCGAGCGGCCCGTGCGAGGACATGGCTCAGTTTCGCGTTTTGACCTAATTTTGAACCTATATCAAGGCAGTTTCGTAGCCAGTTTAAGAACGCCGTTTGGAGAGCTTTCCTACCCTAGAAATCATTCTAAAACTCTCCTCTGGTTATAGATTGCTATTACTTTCATTGAATCCATTGGTTGATCAGCAATCCTTCTTTCAGAAACATCAGACCTAAATCCTCTACCAAAATAGCCTTCAGAGTTCTAGCTTGGTGAAAGATCCACATGTGAAGAAAGGCACCGGAGTTCCGAAGGGTACGGTGTGCACAACGTGACAAGGTTCGTCGGGGTTTACAAACTGGTGTCGGGATAGGTTAGCTATGGTTGTCTGTAAATATAACTCTTTCATAGTAGATTTTTCGTGGCGAGTTCGCCTGGAGATTTTTACCGTCTAAAGAGTTCTTCAACGGGTTTTTCTCCGTCATCAATTTGGTATTTTTATCGCGTTATTATTTGATGTGGTTATTGTTCAATGGAGTTAATTGGTTGATTGATTACAATAATCGTCAAAATTGATTGGATCACCGCCGCGCTCCGTATTTCCAGACTTTATTAGAGAAGCTAAAGTGTGGCATAATCAACAACATAGTTCAATCGTGTCAACAAGTCAATTTAACCCAGTTCATGAGTCAAATCTTCAAACCTAGGCTTGACGATCGATTGACTTACAGAAGGCACTATTGCACGACAGAGTGTTTCATCATTAGAAACAAACCTTTTTTTAGTGGTGTTTCAAGATAGCCAAATGAAAATGGACGTCTTTAATTAATTGGTGTCATTGATAATCAAATCAATATAAGTGAAATAAAATGAGTTCAAAGACGAGCCCCACACCCGAAATCATAGCTATATTGGAGCAATTATTTATTAAGTGTGTGTTTGACAGAATTATTGATACATTAACAAATAAAGAAGTATTATTTTGCACGTTTTTCTTTAAAGTTTCTTCTATTTTTCTTTTTCTTTTGATGGGAAAATTTTCTTTTCTTTCTTTTGCTACACATTCTATTGGGAAAATTATTTTTTGTTAAAAAAAAGATAACTCCAAACAAGTTATAATTAAAATTCGGACTTAATTTGTCGAACGGGAAACTAATGGAACTATTTATTCGAGATCGAGAGAATATATTGACAAGTACTTAATGAAAGCAATATCTGAATTGTGTAAAGATCTTATCTTAAGACTTGAATTAAGTTCGATATTTATTCTAATTGGTGATTGCACTCAACGAAATACTTACCAAATTTGGTAACTACACATCCTCTCGAGTATATCTTCCTTTTCTCCTTCTTTGGAAAAATTCCAGAGTACAGCATTGTTCTTTCCAATGTTTAATAAAATTCTTTCGGGACAAAATATCGGCTAAGGAATAATCTAAGATTATGGTCTATTCATAGATAATTTCTTTTTTAATATGGATCAAACATATTCCAAACAGTGATAAGATCGCTGCAATATATGTTATCGGCTGCATCTATGCCAAAACTTTCAATTTCACTTAGGGTGTGTTTGATTGGTAAATATTTTCCAGAAAAATGTTAAATCAAAGAAATCATTTTTCAACTTTGGAGTTTGATGGCAAATGTTTTCCTGGAAATCATTTTCCAGGTACAAGTGCTTAAAATACAAAAACAATGGTTTTCCTGGAAAATTCAATCCAAGAAAGAGGTGAGAATCCGTTTTCCCGAAATTCGTTTTCATGGAATTCCCTTTCCTGGAATCCTATCAAACACACCCTTAGAGTTTGCTCGATAAAACTTTGTAGAAAGGTAGAGTGATTTTTTGAGTGAATGTGTTAGAGGACAATATATGAATATACAACAACTGAACACAAAATAATATAAATAACAGAATTACTAAAATATACTGATAAATTCTCCTAAATATTTTTTTTTTGGATAAAGATACAAACACATTACATACTGATTTCGATAGTAGATTGAGGGTGGTTTACACTATGTCTTATAGCAAAATTGCGCCCTTGCTCTTAGTGCTTGTAGTTTGTTGAGTGTTTTACGACTAGGATACAACAATCTATTGCCAAGAACTTGCACTTTGGTCTGAGGCTCGTGCGAACCTACTCGGTGTATTTTCTCTCGAGTTGCAAGTGCAAAAATATGAAGGATTTTTTGTTATGTGAATCTGATCCAAATTCTTCGTATTTATAGAATTGGAAGAAATCGGTAGGCGTTGGTTGGAAACGGTTTTCCGCATCCCAGTCTAGATGTGAGATGTTATATAATATAAGAGCATCTCCAATGAGCCTTTCTATTGTCTAAAATTTAAAAGCCACATCATCAATCCATAATGTCAAGTAAAAAAAACTTCTCCAATGATTGGTGATGTGTACAATGTGAAGATGACATGGCATAATTAAAACTTGACAATGTCAAATGCAATGTCTAGATCTAGAAAGAGTATTAGACATGATGAGTCATCATAAATATTAAATTATTTATTTATATATAATCTTATCTCATCTTTTCTTTATGTTTTTGAATTTTTAATGATAAATATATATTACATGTAAGCACCACTAATAGAAATTTAGCGATACCATTGGAGACCTATTTCATCAATCAATGTCAATTTCTAAAATTTAAAATAGAAGTCTTTCAATTAGTGAGCCACATAGGATGAAATCAACATTGTCCATTGGAGATGCTCTAACACAACTCAATCATATAGCCTTTTATTTCATTTTAATAGCTACACATTGCCCACACTTGTGAGATAAACTTCCATCAATTTCCTATGCAGGATTCCTCCACACCCTTATTGCCATATAACAAACTCTAAGAGGATGTGTATTTTAAAAATTTTTGAAAAAACATGAAAATTAATATATTATTATATGTAATAAAAAATACATGTAAAGAGACACAAAAAAAAAAACACACACACACACACACAAACGATTGTTAAAATAATTTTGCAAACAAGTACCCGAAGTCATGCTTGGTATTATTGAATGACAAAATTAAAAAAATAAAATAAAATAAAATAAAAAAAGAAAGGAAAATAAATGACCAATTATTATTTTCAATCTTATGCTGTTTAACGTATAGCTTTCAAAATTTACAAATAAAAAACGTATAGCTTTTACATTTAGGAGCATTACCGGTCAAACATCATTTTTCTAGCGGGGTTGATTTGATTCCTTCCTCTTAAGTCTTAACATTTTGTAGAACTTGAACATCAAGATATAGCGCAAGTAGTAAGAGTGCATTTTACAGAAAGATCTTGGGCTCGAATTTATGCCCTTCTCCAAAATTTCCTCAGTTGTAGAAAAATATATTTTGTAGAACTTGATGCTTAGATGTGAGACTTCAATTCTCAAAATGCATATTGAGAATTTGAGATCAATTTCTAGATATGATACTTTTTTCAGAGTACAATAATTAGAAGAGGAGAAAAAGAAGAAGAAAATAAAAAAGATAATGTGATTTTAGGTTGGAAAACTCCAAAAGCATAGGAAATTACTTGTTATCTTTGATAAGTGTTGTTCACTTATTTAGGGTATTTGAATTTGTAATATTTGTGTTTTTTTATATATATTTAATTCTTATTTAATTTGAATATTTATTATGTTTTAGGAGAAAATTTGTTCTAAAAAGCAGTTTGAACAAAAATGAAGGAAAAATGATTAAAAAGAAAGGAAGAGTGTAACACCCTCCCTAGTACGGCAGCGGCATCGTACTAGAGACAGCGTTACCTACGTGACATTGGCGAGCTGACGTATGTTAAAACTCATTACGTTCGCCCAAAAGAAGATAATTAACATACATATACTGTAATAGTCTACAAAAGAGGTTCTATTACACACACATGACTCCAAAATCTTTTCCTTTCCCATTTCTACACGTCGACAAGCTCACGAGCGAGAGGACTCATCGCCACCTCCAGCCTGCCTCCTACTCACAGCATCATCTAAAACATGTAAAAGAGCACACGTGAGTCATAATGACCCAGTAGGAAGAGACACAATGCATATGAACATCACATATTGAGTTAGGGCCCGTCGCGAATCATGTGTTAACATTGGCGCCGTCATAAACATTTGGCCGGCCTCTTAACGTCGTTGGGGCGTAAGTCTCCCATGAGGCCGATATATCGGTCATTGGGGCGTAGGTCCCCCATTAGGCCGACATATCCTTCATTGGGGCGTAGGTCCCCCAGATTTGGCCATTAAACTTTAACATTGATGCAACACATGATAGACGACTTTCAAACACACGTGACCTATGGATGCAAGGCACCGTTATTCAAGTCTCACATGGACTTGACATACATCTCCTAACGTTTTGACAACGTAAGCATATCGTAAAGGACACAGACTAAGGCTAGAAAGCATCTAAACCATTAAGAATCATCTCATCATGCTAGACATCTCATACTTTGCCAAAACTATGAAAATAGCTAAGGGAACTTGCATACTTAGCTATCTAATGCTTATTCATGTAGCTACTTACCTCCTTAGGTAATTCATCTCAAAACCTACCTCAAAAGACAAGATATCAAACTAGAGAGTTGGTTGGAGAACTTCCTCTTCTTCTTTCCCTCTTCTCTTCCTTCCTTCTTGTTGCTTCAAATGTGGTAACTTGAAGCAGGTGAATGATCTACAAGCCAAGGACCATGCCAAATTCTTGAAATCACCTTTAGGCTTGTTCTCTAGGGTTTTGGGGAGTTGAGGGTAAAAAATGAGGGAAAATGGCCGAGCACAAGTGTATAAACCCTATCCAACAGTTTCTGCCGACCTAAAATTACGGTCGTAACTTACACATTTACGGCCGTAATTTCCAAAATTACGGCCGTAACCCCTAAACCTTACGGCCGTAACCCATACGATACGACCGTACCCACAATATCATACGACCGTAGTTAGGCTTCTGTAAATCCATACATCTCACCCTCAAACATTACGGCCGTAACCAGATATATTACGGCCGTAAACCCGTCATTACGGCCGTATCCCCAAGTTGTCCGGCCGTAATAGACTCTCTGTAAATTTGGCACATTTCCTCCTTTCACCACTTACGGCCGTAAACCATAAAATTACGGCCGTAACTACCGAAACTGCAGAATTTTTCCCCAACTTCGTTATTTGCTCGGGAGGCCGTTTCGACACTTAATACCCCGTATAGCCTCACAGCGAAGTCACCAATGGTCCAAACACATATTCATCACCTCACCAGCATACATCACATCATAAGTCACATGCATAAACGGACGGGGTATTACAAAGAGATATCAAAAGAATGAAAGTTTCCAAATTCAGGGACGAGAATGCGAAGATGCTAAAAATTGATGACAAATTTTGACCCAAAGAAAAGTGAAATTTGGACGTGGCTATTTCTAGATAGAGTATATGTCTTTTCATCAAGTTTCTATGGGAAATCTGAACAAATTTTTCTACAAAAAAAAAGAAAAGATCTAAACAAATTTTACAATTCATCCAGGTAAAATTTTACAATTTTACAATGGACCTTGAGCATCCGTTCCCAAAGCAACAAACACTATTGTTATTTGTTCCTTCGTCCAATAGTTAGAAGGTTATTCGTTGCCAAGGAAACGAATACTGGGTGTTCATTTCCAATGGATCGAATACGCATTTAAAAAAAAAAGGGTGCGGTAAAAAAAGTTGGGGATACTTAAAAATTGGGAGTGTACTCAATAAGGGCCGGGGACTACATTAAGGCCTTGTTTTTTTTAAATGGTTCGCATATTTTCGTGTAAAATGTGTGATTAATATTATATTGACAAATATGTGTGGTTAAAAATATATATAACTTGTACGTAAATGTGTGCTCATGAAAGGGTACGGCTAAATGCACCCGTGCCTTTACTTTGTGCACCCAAGTTATTTCCCATTTTCCATTATACCCTTCATAGCTTAAAAAAAAAAATGGTTCGCTCCTTATGGAGCGAACACAGTGATGTGTGTTCGCTCCTTATGGAGCGAACCAATTAAAAATATTAAAAATAATAATAAAAAAAGAAATAGAGAATAACAGATAAAAATAAAAAATTTTGTTATCATTTTTTACAATCACGTTGACGAGTAATTTCAAAATTTTATAAAATTTTTTGCAACCACTCAATTTTTTTAATGCTTGTATTCAATACTAATCGGATAAAGTTAATTACTGTATTATAAAAAAATTCGAAATTCATCATCAAAGTGGTTGTAAAAAACTTTAAAAAATGAGTAATTTTGTTAATTATTTATTCGTGAATGTAATTTTTGCCATTATTTTTATTCAAATGTTTTGCAACCACGTTGGCGAGTAATTTTGAAATTTCTTTTAAATTTTTTTGCAACTATTTTGATGATAAATTTCAATTTTTTTATGATACAATAATTAGTTTTATTGTCGAATTATTAAAACATTTAAATTTTTGACAACCATTTTGACGAGTAATTTCAAAATTTTTTTGAAACAACTCTAATGATAAATTTAGAAATTTTTTATCATATGGTAATTTGGCTTTATCCGATTAGTATTGAATATAATTATTAAAAAAACTTTGAGTGAATGAAAAAATTTAAAGAAATTTTAAAATTATTCATCAAAATGGTTACAAAAAATTTTAAACAAAAAATAATATAAAAAATTCCCGTCTGATATTTTTCATTTCTCCCTTTTATAAATTTTTTTTAAAAAAAAATTTGATGTTTCGCCATGTGGCGTTCGCCCCACATGGGCCGAACTCCCCATGTGGGAGTTCGCCCAATGTGTTGGGCGAACTCCCACATCGAACCCCCTTTTGGGGTTTGCCCACGTACGGCAAACGTTTTTTTTTTTTTATTTTTCAGTAAGTAAGGGTAGGATTGAAATTTTTCAAAATATAGATGCATAAAGTGAGATTACGGGTGCATTTAGCCGTACCCCTCATGAAAACAACGAGGCCTTCGAATTACCCATCACACAAACTGGAAAAATCAAGATTTAAAACAGGTAATATCAAATAAACACGGTAAATATCCGCCCCCCATTCTCCTAGTCCCTCTCTCAAAGTTCGTGTTTCTTGACGGAGCTTCTGCAAAACCCTAGCTCCTCCTCTCGCTTTCCGGCATATACACATTTACGTGAGCTACGAACAAGATGAACTGTTCGAGTAAGTTTCTTACTTCTTCTCCCTTCATTTTCCTTTAATGGGATTTGTCGTTTGTTTGTGCATCTGACATATTGATTTAATGATGATTGCATAGTTTCCGGCGAGGTGCCGGAGGAACCTGTTGTCTCAAAGAAGTCTGGTCTCCTTTTTGAGAAGCGCTTGATTGAGCGACACATCTCGGTGCACATTCTCTCTCTCTCTCTCTAGGTTTTGACATTAATTTTTCTGGCTAATTGGACGGTCTAACGTGGGACTTATGGAAAATACTTCTCATTGTGCAGCTTAATTTAGTAAAAATGTAAAGTTTGTGAAAAGATCGGTAGCTACTGTTTCCACGCATAGAACATGAAATAGGGTAAACGGTCTTCTAAACAGGAAACGCGAAACCTGAGTTAAAGCTCCTACCTTTTATTGAACAGCTAGTCTAAAATGTGAGATGCTGATGAGGAGACAATTTTGCTATATTGAATCATCAACTCATCCCCTCATGTGCAAGTAGGAGTCAGTCTCTGTGGAAGACATGATTGAGGTCATGATGAACCTCTGTAATGAAAAGTTTCTAGCCGTTAGAGGTCAAGGAGTTAGTAATATAATATGTTTGTTTAATAATTTAAATTCAACATGTTCGAAATCATGGGATAAAGATATTTTAGATGAAACCTAAAGGAATAATAAACTCTTATTTAGTTGTTTTATCTGAGAATTACGTTACAAAGAACTTGTAAAAGAAATGCTCGACTCAATTACACAATCCTCAATCTAGAAAAAAATTTTATTAGAAAATTCAGTAACTATCAATGAGAATAATTTGGAATTATTTCCACATGTCTAGCACTTCCATTGAATTTTTGTTGTAGTAGAAAAGACAAGACATGGCATGTCTTAGTTATAAATCATCATCATATTGTTGTTATTTGCATGTTTTCCATTTATTGGTTATTGCTTCCTTTCTTTTCGTAATCTCTTACGTGAGTATATTTTGTATGTTTCTTCCTCCAATTTCATTAGGATTATGGAAAATGTCCAATTACTGGGGAGCCCTTGACCATGGATGATATCGTCCCAATCCAAACAGGGAAGGTTTGCAAGCTTCACAAATTTGTACTTTTTGATCAAATTTGTCTCTGTGAATTTTGGTTTCTGAAAGTTCTATTGTTTTTCTGTGGGATTTTGATTGGCAAGCACTTTAAAGCTTAATGTGATGGATATTTTATGCAGATAGTGAAGCCTCGACCAGTACAGGCTGCGAGTATTCCTGGGATGTTGGGAATGTTTCAGATTGTATGTGTATCTTTTCCTCGGCATGCTGTTGTTCACAATTTTTATTACCTTAACTTCAGCTTTTGGTTTGCCATCTTGGATCGTTGACATGGGATGTGCTATTTTCATAAAGTTATATCTGCTGGGAATGGATGTTTTAATTAAATTGAGCTAAAAAATACAAAGCTTATTGGGACTTTGCTACTGAACTTCCAATGCCTCACTCCCTAGGAAGTAGATTTCACATTTGTTTTCTCATTTTGCTATTGTTGATTGTTCTGTTCTGCTAATTCCGTTTTCACAAATTTTTGACTCTAGTCTGGTCCATTTGGGAGTTTATGTCGATGATAAAAACACATATTTAAACACTTCGGCTATACTAGCTTGTGAAGGTTACATCCAACCTAGTAATAATAATTGTCTTTTGTTAAAAGAGGCTTAATATACCACTTCAAAGGCATTAGTTCGAATTGCATGTATGGATTATTGAACTAGGAAAGTAATTTAGATTATCTCCCAATATACTAATACAAAAAAGGGCTGCCCGATTCTACTACTGTTGTACATTTACATTTTTTTCCTGTTCCAGGGCAATACTTGTTTATGTGGATCTGGGATATAATGGTAAATTGGTCATATGTGAACATATTTAAGCACTTCTTTTATACTTGTGAATGTTACATCCAACCTCGCAATCTTAAACGTCCTGAAAGAGTTTTTTAAGATTCCAATTCAAAAGCATAAATTCGATAAATTCATTACATGCATATCATTTTTCAGTTCCCAGAAGACTCGTTTATGTTAATCTAGGATATAATGGTTTATTGGTGTCATATTCTGCCTTATTTTTTGAGTTGGCTTTCCAGGGTTTATCGGTTAAATAAATTGCCCGCAAATTGGGTTTTCAAAATTGATTGTCTGTATATTGATTGGTTGTTGGTGTTGTATTTTTGTTTGACCTCTTTTTTTGATCTTTAATTTAGGAATGGGATGGTTTGATGCTGTCCAATTTTGCCTTGGAACAGCAACTACATACTGCTAGGCAAGAGCTTAGTCATGCCTTATATCAGGTACTGCTGAGATGCTTAGATTGCAACTGTAGTATGGTTTTTCATGATTCTCTTCGTTTCTCGTGAACCCTTTATCTTCAGTAGATGGATTTCCTTTAAACCCAAAAGGCAGACATGACAGGATACACACGCCATCTTCTTATATTTTATATTTTTCTTTATTTGCACGGGGTGTTATATGTTTTCCATTTCCTTTCTTTTTCTTTGATTAAAATTTTTGAGATATATTTGTGTCCTGTGAGTCTGTGATGCTGCCTTTTTAATGTCACTTTTGGTGGCCATTGATACCTTTTTCTGTCTTTACAGCATGATGCTGCCTGTCGTGTAATTGCAAGGCTAAAGAAGGAAAGGGATGAGGCAGTGGCATTATTAGCACAGGCAGAAAGACAAATACCCATGTCAGCAGCGGCATCAAATGCAGTTAATGCTGTTGCTCTAAGCAATGGGAAAAGAGGTTCTTGTCTTGCTGTGCATGTTACATGATTGTATTCCTTTATTGTGTATGTCTGTTGATTAGCGTAAATCCATTTTTTTTTCCAGCTGCTGAGGATGCTGAGATGGGTCCTGATGGGAAAAAATTTCGTCCTGGAATATCAAGCAATATCATTTCTGAGCTTTCAGACTGTAATGCTGCCCTTTCACAACAAAGGAAAAAGCGACAGGTCATACTTAATACTTATGCAGAGCTTTTGCTTGACCAAATTTATTTTCCATGCGTTATGCTCTAGATATTGGAATCTCTCCTGCAAATATCATATGCTTTGTTCATCGGCTTGCTTTCAGATACCCCCAACATTGGCTTCTGTTGATGCTGTGGAGAAATACACTCAACTTAATAGTTATCCTCTTCATCGGACAAATAAACCTGGCATATTGTCATTGGACATCCAGCATTCCAAGGTATGGGATTATGTTGTTTCTTGCTGCTTTTCTTCTTTTTTTATTGAACCGATGGACCCCATATGTGTGGGACTAAAATAAGCCTCGAGTTTTGTGAATAGAAGTTGTGATTTCCCCACACTTATCTGGGATCAATCTGGTATGAAGTTGGGTTGACTTTTTGACAGGATGAAAGAACTTGATAGATGTGTTGATAATTGAGCAATGGTAATTACATTAGTGCAAGACTATATCCTTCCTCAAGAAATCACACATTGCCAAATTTCTAAAATGTTTGAAACTTGATTTTTACTCAGTCAACTCACATTTTAAGGAATCTGTTTCCTATCTCAACATAAAAAATTTGTCAAATGCTAGAATAAGAGCTTGTTTGGTACAAGATTACTCAGATAATCAGTTATGTTATTTTATATTATTTATTATTTATTTTTATTTTTTGACAAACATCATTTTCAATCACCCCATAATCACCGCTTTCATTGTTTTGACAATTTTTTCGTAGTTTTCAAACTTCCCTTTACTCTTCTACTATGCATTCAAAAATCGTTTTTCCTAAAACCCCTCCCAAACAAGAACTGATATGCCAGGTTCCCCGTTCCTGATTTTGGATCCCATGATCGGTCAGTTAATTGGCTAATAGTAAATTCGTCCTCCATTTTTGATTTGTATCAAAGTGAGGATGGTTATGACATGGTAAATTAGATGGGAGAAGCATTAGATTTTTTGCAGACCATTGTCTAGATTGCCTAATCTGAGATTCGTGTCTTGTGCTTTCACTGGCTGAATTAGCTACGTTTTCACAAGATTGCTTTTATATGAATGTCTCTGCACTCTTATTCATCGGTGCCGCTAACTGCTAAGTGTATGTCAGACTTTGCACTCCAGTAAAGGCTTCTGATTAAAACTGGATAGTAAATGCGGAGTCACTTTATGGCCAAGGAACTTGTGAACTTTTTTGGACAAAAGACCACTTCTGGTGGAATGTAAAAGGAATTTAAGGCAAACGCATCCTGTCAGCTTATTTGGTTGTTCGTATTGGTGGAAAATTTTGAGTTTTCCTGGTGGAATGTGCTAATTAGGTCCATGCATATGGACTACAGATACATGAAAGTTTCACTTCTTGGATTCTAAATAAGTACTTCAGTGCTTGATATTTAATAATCAAAATCTTGCTTTTTCTGGTATGTTTTTAGGACATTGTTGCGACTGCTGGAGTTGATACAAATGCTGTAGTCTTCGATCGAACTTCAGGGCAGATAGTATCTACGCTTAGTGGTCACTCCAAGAAGGTCTGCTGAACTGTTTTTGTATTATTATTATTTTTTTTGCCTCTTCATGTTGGTGCATATGTTGTTTTATTTGCTCGAATTAGTTTACTTACACTTTGTGAATGATAGTTTCTTCTTTTCTCCACATTGTGTAGGTAACAAGTGTGAAATTTGTTGCTGAGGGTGAATTAGTAGTTACTGGTTCTGCTGACAAGGTAAAATATTATAGATTTTCTTTTCTGTTTTGCTTCTCATAAGATTGTTATGTTTTGTCACAGTTTGTCTCCTTGTCATGCCCGTTTATTGTCTATCATTTCAAGCTATTGCTCAACTAAATTTATATAGCTTTAAGGGTGTGTTTTGATTGGAGGATGGAAAAGGAGTTGGAATTTCAATTCCCATGTCCTCCTATATGAATTCAGATTCCTTGTTTTGGTGGAAAATATGTACTTGCGAAAACATGGAATTGCAATTCCATGGAAAATTAAACTGTTAGATTCCTGCATGGAAAATTTTGGTGGAAAATGGCATTTTCAATGGAAAATAATTCCAACTAAACACACCCTAATTATATTTTTCATATAACAGACAAGTAAAATGTTTCAAGACTCTTGAACATGGAATCAAGTAATTGGATTGCACTTTATGAGATTATCTTTACAATGTAACACCCCCCCTTGGAATCATTAATTGTAATCTTCTGTGGAACCACAAAATGTGTATTGAGTCAGTAAGGTAAGTAATAAAATTCAAAGTGGTAGTTCTGGGACTTGGGCGTGCACTTGTAGACTAAAGTTTAGAGAAACTTCATGTGGAGGATTCTGTTTTTTCATAGCTATCACTAAGCAACGTGTAACTCAAAGCATGTGCTTCAATGGTTAGATCGGTAATACTAATTGGCTTGAATTTAAATGGAGCATATTCGCTGCTGCTGGAATTTGTTACTTGACGAGAATACTGGCCATTATTCCTGTCAACTTTTAAGGATCTATACCTTGTTAATCCTTGTTTGTGGGAACTTTTTGGAGATGTAGGCCTTCTCCATGCTTTCCCACTTCGGTCGGACATTTCTACATTGAAATTTTTACTGACTGTTTTGTATGCTAAGACGTTTTCCAATTTCCCAAGATTGTTTAAACTCTCCCGTTCCCGTAGAGGGTGTCTTGGTTTCTCAATGTCTTTGTTCATAGACTCGTCCAATGAAATAAATGAAAGCCATCAATTTATTTAATCACCCACAATGCCCCTCTACTCATAGTCTTATACACATTAGGTTTAAATAACACTCATTTCCATTATATTTAAATACATTTGGTCATGGTAAGAGGTTAGTAAAGGTGAAAGACACATCAGTGCCTCAAACCAAATGAAATAAAAGCTTAGATTGATTTACTTTCTGATCCTTCTGTAATAATCGATTTTAGGTCCAATAGAATCGGAGGAAAGGGGAAAGAAACATATTGGATAAAAATATTAATGCATGATTATGGGATAGGACATTGATTTGCGATATACTGATTTGATTATACTGTACCATAGTGATTATTCACAATTTTAGTCTATGATGGAACAATATTATTTTTATTTTTGTTTGTTAGTTACGGGTGTGTTTAGTTGTTGTAATGTTTCAGTAGTTCTTTGCCTCACATCCAGTATCATATCATGTTCTTTGCAGACTGTTCGTTTGTGGCAAGGAACTGAGAATGGAAATTATGATTGTAGGCATATTTTGAAGGATCACACTGCAGAGGTATCTCTTCCTTAATTGGTCATTAATTCAAAATGTGGATTATATCGCATGGATTTGGTGACAGATGTTAATTAAGGACCTACCAGATGTTCCCAGGATGAGTTCGCTTCATGCATGTTATTCGCTTACAATTTATTTTATTTGATAGCACAAGGAGGGAATGAGATCATAAGTTCTGAGTTGGAGTGGCTGTTTGGAGTCTAATTGGGTAATTTAAATGTCTAATGTGTGGTTTTGTTTTAAGCTGGGGAGATTTACTAAGGAAAACTGAAATGCTTCCGTATTTGTGTAAAGTATTCATGAGAAACATCGATCTCACTGATAATAGGTTTTATATTATGTGCTTAACCCAATCTATGAACCATCTGCAATATGACAGGTGCAAGCAGTTACAGTCCATGCTACCAACTATTACTTTGTGACTGCATCTCTTGATAACACGTGGTGCTTTTATGAAATTGCCTCTGGTTTATGCCTTGCTCAGGTCCCAACCCTACTGACAGAATTGTTTATCTTCATCATATCTGGTACTTTGGTTTATATTCTCTGTAGGATTTTTGCAGGTTGAGGACACATCAGGGTCTTCTGATGGTTACACAGCTGCGGCTTTTCACCCTGATGGTCTCATTCTTGGGACCGGTACCTCTGGCGCTCTTGTTAAGATTTGGGATGTTAAAAGTCAGGTGTGTCTCTTCTTCATTTTACAGTCTTCAGTTTTTGTTCAATTTTTCAAGTGGTCTTAATTTTATTTATTTTCTTATGGCAGACCAATGTGGCAAGATTTGATGGGCATGTTGGGGCTGTAACTGCTATTTCATTTTCAGAGAACGGTTACTTCCTGGCGGTAGGTTTTTTCTTCTAAGAAAAGTACTTATGATGTGACTTAAAATGCTGCATTTGTTGTTCTGATTATTTTGTTCCCATTTTCCAGACTGCAGCCCAAGATGGTGTTAAGCTTTGGGATCTACGCAAATTGAAAAACTTTAGGACTTTTGCTCCTTACGATGAAAATACACCTACACAATCAGGTCTTTGCCAGTTTCTTATCCAGCATTCATAGAACTTGTTCAGCAAAGTTCAAACAGAAATCACTTTTTCTTGGACTCATTTTCTACATTTTTTCTCTCAATAAAAATTATTCTTCATGACCTTTTATTACTTTTTAACCAAACATTTTTGGAAAAATCACTGGTATGCACAAAAAGAGCTGTGTAAAACAAGCTTATAATATCTGATGACGTGTCTAGTTTTCAAGACTAAAATCACGAGGTCTTGATCATGAAGTCTTGATAGCCAGCCATATATTTATGAGGCACTAGTAGGCCATGGGATGATGTGATACATTGTTGCAAGGTAGGTCAATATGTTAAGGTTTTGCTAAATAAAAGAAACGTGAAGCATTCCTACCTTTTTCACTTTTTGCTAGGGCTCTCCGTAGTATCAAAATTTTATGGGGAACTTGTCAATTCTCATTGAATGAAAAAAAGAAAGAATACCGTCCCAACTTGCCTGGCCACTGTGTGTAATTTTTATCAGTCGTTTTACATTTGGACGTGCCTTCTGATGGTTTTCTTTTCTCCTGAAATTGCAGTGGAGTTTGATCACAGTGGAAGTTACCTTGCGCTGGGAGGCTCAGATATACGGTTAATTATTGAAAAAGACTCACTATTTAGGCAAGAAAGGCGGAACTATGGGATTATTTCTGTTTCTCTGGTCTTCTCTATCATCCGTTAAAGATGATAATTATCCCACCATTATTGCAACTGCTTGTCATTTAATGTTCTAATTGTTAAATTTAAGCTCATGTTGTGGGGTGGTGGTATTGCAGGGTATATCAAGTTGGGACTGTCAAAACCGAATGGAACTGCATCAAAACTTTTCCAGACTTGTCTGGCACAGGTTAGAAGATAATATTTTGTCAGTTACATGTGCTCTGATGTTAACATCTTTGCTCCTGAGGATTTTTGAAGTGAAATAAACGCAATGTTTCTACTGTAAAATCACTGTCTTGTGATACAGGTAAAACAACGTGCGTCAAGTTTGGCCCAGATGCAAAATACATAGCTGTAGGGTCCATGGATAGAAATCTCAGAATATTTGGTTTGCCTGCGGAGGACGGCCCATCAGAGGCGTAGTCCTTGCAACGTGAGAGCCGAGATTTGAGTTGGTGATTGAATTACGGTTGGGGGAAATACGTGGCAAAATGCATCTGAAGTTGCTTTGCGAACTTGATTGGGATTTGATCAGGAGCTATGCCGCCATGTCTCTGTTGCTGGAGAGGAGTCGTGTTTAGCTGGATGAAGATGCTCTTAATGTCATGATTTATGTGTTGGATAAATTACGGTATAATCTTTAGTACAAAACTTATGGCTTCAGCCAACGTGAGTCTAATATTTTATTTTATTTTATTTTTATCGAAGTTCATATGCTTGGAATAATCATTTTCTTATGACTTGATGCACACCGCCTTTCAATTTTTAGCTTTGATTTCTAAATTTTATTTGATGCCAAATGTCATAGAAATCTAATTTTCATGCGTATGAAGGCTATAATAATGTGTGAACAATAGGGTTCCTGGGATGAACCATTTTATTACCCCATTTCTATTTGAAGATTTCCAACCTTGCTTATCGTTTTATTTAGAAAGCACACACTACGCTGAAAGCCTGTAATTCTTATTTTTTATTTTTTACGAAGTTAGGAGACGATAATCGATGTTGTATTGAGAGAGTATGCGTGCATTTTTGAAAGCTTCTCTCTCTGCAGGGCATGACGTAATATTTTTTTTTTATCGATAACAAGATATCTTAAATATGAGTTCATGAAGAATCTATAATATATATAAAGTAGAGGTGCATGGTATTGTGGTTTTCTAATAGTGGTTTTAGGACATGCTTAATTTCTATTTTAGGACAAAAAAGTTGTTTTTATATTGATGTCCTTATAATTGAATGCCACGTGTCCATGTAGTTTTAAGTGTCAGTAGATAATGGGAATGGTTGATTTTTCAAATGGTTTTCAATTTACTTTAACAAATATATCCTAATTTTTTGCTCTAACTTCTTCACTTGAACAAGTCAAATAGCATTTTATTTTAGTATAAGCTTAATCAATAATAATTACACAAATGAATAAAATGATACAATAAATATCTTTAATAAATATCTGAAGATGGAAACAATATTTTTCATTTTCGGCTGGATTAATTCATAAATTCTACACAATAAATATTGAAAAATAAAATAAATTTATTGTGGAGAAAATGTTTTAACAATGTCGCTACTAATTTTTAAATTTCTTTGCTACAATTTAATTAAAGTACTTATACATGATCTGATGAATAGAAACTAATTATGGTATGAGTTATATAAATCAATTATTACAAGATAAAATTATTTTGTTACTTAAATGTTTTTTAATTGATTATTATAAATTTAAATTATTATAGTACTCTAAATAGTGACCAATAATGAAATGTCTATTCATTAGTTTAGGACATTATTATAGTTCTTAAATAAGTTAAATTAATGATGTACACAAACAATGTTAGCATTACGCATTAACAATTTATCATTGTAATTTAATTTTTTTAATGATCTATTATATTAGTTGCTCTTTTGGTGGCAAAAATTTATCAACAAGTCTTTTTATTTTTACTTTCTTTTTAGTATCTCTAAAAATTATATACATTATAGATCTTTTAAAAATTTTAAATATCTACTGATTTTTCACATTTAAATCACAAACTTTCTTAATTCACCTGGACTCAAGCTATATTTTTCATATCTTATTATTTTTTATTAGTAATTACTGCCCGTGTATTGCAGGGGTGTGGAGAAGGAAATAAAAAGTTCAAACTAAGTTGATGCTAAAATAATTTTAGAATATTGGGAGTAAAAATATATGAGATTGTTTGCGCTTATTAGCTACTGCTAAGTTTGCTTGCTATTTAGTTCATGTAGATTCTTTACATTGTTGCTTCAGAATTAATGGGTCATAAAAATTTTTACTTTTGCCGATTTCGTCCTTGCAAAATTGCCATGTTGCGGCCAATATTTTATCGAAAATGATAATTTGATCATCCTCTTTGTTTTTTGGAGACTGGAAGGCCTAGACTTTTAAACATTTACCCTCTGTTTTTTCTTTAGTTCTCTTTTTTTTTTTTTTGAATTTTTGGGAAAAAAAGTTAATGGTGAAAATTCTCTTTTTTTTGTAGTGACTTTTTTTGTCAAAATTAAGCAAAAGGTTTATGAAATTAAATTTCTGGCTTTTGGCACATGACCTCATATAGGGAAAAATAATGCATAATTTAAGTTAATTGTAAAAGACACAATAAAACAATGAATTATAAGTCCAATTAATTGAAAAATAAAAAATAAAATCTTGAAATTTAAATTGGGTATGAGATGTAATGCCTTGGGTTGGTGCATATGGTGCACGAAAATGATATGTGTTGTAATACATTACATATTATCTCTTTTGCATATTCGCCATAATTATTAGTGGATGACGATACAGTAAAATCGTAAATTGACATTGATTTTAAATAATTTTTAATTTTACATATATTTCTATTTTGACCTATATTTCTTCTATGTTACATGATCACCATTGTGGTTAACGTACTTTATGTGTTTATTTTGAATTACGTTTGAGTTTTAATTCAGCATTGTCTTGACATTATTTTTAAATTATTTAATTTTTAGCTGTATATTGCGCTAATTTGTTGATATGTACATATTTGACATTGTTAAAGCATTATTAGAACTTGAAAACTATAATTTATTGTAATTCATTTAAAACTAATGTCATTTAAATACTTATTGGATTGTATTTTAAAAAGAAGGGGGACCCAAAGGAAAGAAAAAATGCAACTCGTTCAATTACAAGTGGAATATGAGTAAAGAATTAAAACATAAGAATTGAAAGAAGAAAAGAATTTCCGGACAAGATGGGACGATAACTCGTTGGTTTTTTTTTTTTGAAAATGCTATTGATTCATTCAAATTGCGTGTTAGATGTTTTATTGAAAATTGAAGAAAATATTTTGAAAAATATAAAGTAATTGTATGAGTGATAAAAAATAATGAAAGAGAAAAATTTAATAAAAATTAGTGAAAAATTATTATAGGGAGAACAAGGACTAAGTTTCGATTAGAGCATCTCCATTGCAATGTAGATGTTAAAGGTCGATGTGGAGGAGAAAAATAAAGAGAAGATTATTCTTTTAATTGGAAAGAAAGATAACGAAGTGTGGGAATAAAAAGAGGGAAAAGAGGAAAGATGTAGAAATAAATTTAAAAATAATACTAAAATAATAGTGGATGATGTGAAATTGAATGTGTGAATATAGAAGTGGTATGAGAATTTATATAAGAAAAAAAGTTACTTGTTGAGCATTGGCCACACTGCTTCGCCCACTTGCAGTGCAGGGAGCAATGCACCTGACGTGATGACCACGTGGCTCGCCACGTTAGCCAATTTCAAAAAATTTTTGAATGACATGGATCAGGGATCAAGATGCAACATTTAGCATAGTTTGGTCCCCCATCAGTAAATATTTTTAAAAAAATCTGAATTTGAACAGGTCCACAACCGTTGGTGGTTTCGAACCACCACCACCACTGCTTTGGGGGTGGGGGTGGAGGGTTGGGGAGGGGGTTTCAGATGGTTTTGAATCTTTTTTATATAAAAAAAATTTGGATTGCTGAATCGGAATTTGCCGGGGTGGGGTGGGGTGGGGTGGGGTGGGGTTTTAATTATAAATATGTACGGATGGAGGACCAAACTATGCGCCATGTTGCAGTTGGGTCCTCCATCCACCTCATTCAGCATAGTTTGAAAATGGCTGATGTAGAGCGCCATTGGGGCTATCATGTCAGCCGTGTGCATGGTCTCCTGTGGGCAGGAGATTAGGAGTGGTCATTTTCAATTACATACTATAAACACTAATGATTCAATACCTATATATGATCAATTTAAGTTGCCTATATGTGGATGGATTATTGATACATGATTATGCTTCAACTTACATATGGACAATTTAAGTTACCCACATATAACCATCGGATCTTTTACACTGAAAAATTACCTTTTATATCGCTTCATAGCTTTATTTGACATTTTAAGTTTTAACAATATTTTTTCTAATATATATTTTTTTCTTAAAAGGGCAAAAAAAAAGAAATGGAAAATGGAAAAAAGGAAAAAGCCAGGGTAGTAATTGAATTGAACAGTTCTATCCGTCATGAGTTCTTCCTCAAATGTAATAAATTTCTTGTCCTAATTAAAGCTTCTCAGCTTTTTCTTGCTTCTTGTATTGCAGGATCTCATCTCATTCAGTTGCTTCAATTGGGTGATAAAAAAATATATTAATAAAATATTCAAACTCGGCATATTGATTGCTTTAGCTCCCCCAAAGCCAGATACCATTTACCCAACCGACCACGGACCAACCGCCCAATCCCATCCCAGCTCCTATCTACTTTCCAACCTACAGTATATCGAGTTGTCTAAGGCGCCTTCTTTGTCCTCTACGGCATGTTCTTTGCACAATATTTTTCATTAATTTTTATTATTTTTAATTATTTATATAATTATTTTATATTTTTTAAATATATTTTTTTCTATTAACTATACATCTAATACGTCATTCAAATATATTTATATTTTTAGTAAAATTGGTGTAAAAAACAGGCCCTTACTTTTTAAAGGAAAATTTATATGCATTATTAATGTTGAAATGAAAAATATAAAGTCAAAAACAAGACTCTGAATATTAAGATCCAAATCTTAACTCAACGAACAAGTTAGCGATTGTGCTGCTGTCATTTTAGGTATTGTCACTTTCAATATTATGTCAAAAGTAAATATAAGATTTCAAATGTGTTCTCCATGAATTAATTAAAATTAAAACGTTACCGAGTAACAATTGTATTATATACAATTATTCTTTCCAAGCCACCAATTCAGCCGTACCATTTTTATTTTTTATTTTGGAAATAAAGGCGTACACCATTTTTTTTTTAATCAGCGTGCACCATTTTTATTTACAATATAAAATTGCATTTTTAACTCTGTTGTGGTCGTGCTATTAGTATCACACACAATTAACATTTTAACACTCGATTTGATCAGGTGTTTATATGTGGGTATACTACAATGCTCATCTGTAGATCGATCAATAAAATGTATTCCAATGATAGTGAGTGAGGGACATGTGACACTCATCCATCATACGTGAGCACTATAGCATGTCGGGACCGCCTTAACATACCCCCAAACTTTCATCTCTGTGCACAAATAGCTCTATGCCTTTCAAAAAGAGAGACTCCCCAATACTGCAAGAACCAAAACTCCTTTTCTCTTTTTCCATCTGAGTGAAAAAGAAGCAGAAAACAAGAAACCTGGGCCAGTTCTTTAATCTTTACTCATTCTTAACGAAAGCCCATCTTCAAGAACTCCCAAAAGTCTCATCTTTACCCTTCAGACAGAAGAAATTGGGGAAGAAAGGAAGAAAGATAGGATGATTTAACTTACCAAGAATCCACCAATGGGTTTGCCGAGAAATACCCTGTATTTTGTTCCTCTTTTGCTACTCATTTTAACCATTCTTGTGCTCACCCCAGTATCCAAATCTGCACCAGATTACACCAGTTTGGTGTACAAAGGTTGTGCGAAGCAAGATTTGGCAGATCCTACTGGGGTTTACTCGCAAGCACTCTCTGCTCTATTTGGCACTCTCATTGCACAATCTTCTAAATCCAAGTTCTCCAAAACCACCACTGGAAGTGGGCAAACAACCATTAATGGCCTTTTCCAGTGCAGAGGAGATTTATCAAATGTTGATTGCTACAACTGTGTGAGCAGATTGCCAATACTGATAGACAAGCTCTGTGGGAAGCCTATTGCGGCAAGAATCCAGCTTTTGGGGTGCTATATGCTGTATGAAGTTGCAGGGTTTTCTCAAATCTCTGGGATGGAAATGCTTTTCAAGACTTGCAGTGGAACAAATGTTGGAGGAGCTGGATATGAGGAGAAAAGAGACACAGCATTTAACTCACTGGCAAATGGGATTGGGAATGCTAATGGATTTTACACCACAAGTTATCAGTCTGTTTATGTTTTGGGGCAATGTGAAGGTGATGTTGGCTCTTCTGACTGTGTGGACTGTGTGAAAAATGCTTTACAGAAAGCTCAGGTTGAATGTGGGAGTTCCATTTCTGGCCAAATCTATCTTCATAAGTGTTTTATAAGTTATAGCTATTATCAAAATGGGGTTCCCAAAAGATCATCTTCATATTCCTCTCCTTCTCCATCAGGTATAATCTTTTTGCCTTTCATTCTTTAAATTCTTTGTTTACTGCTCTACCAATAATGTTATGATTTAGCTGGATTAATCGTATGATTCTTTGGACTCATAATTCTACCAGCAAAATGAGGCTTTTCTGTCTGATTTTCAAATCTGAGCTGTCTCCTTTTATATATTATCTAAGACTTTGTGGCAACAATAAGATGTTTGTCTAGCTTCGATCTGCGGGCCTTCTCTCTAGATTCCGATATCAGTGGTCCAAAGGGTATTCACATTATATTAAGAGGAACATAGGCCTAAAAAACACACCTCAAAAATTTGTGACATCAACATGTATACCTTATTCAGGAGTTAACTTAGCTCTCTGAGAAGTTATAATTTTGCAAAAAAAAGGGAAAAGAAAAAACAAATAGATTTTCTAATTTGACACATGATTTTATTGTATTTTGTAGGTTCCTTTTATGTTAATGTGATTGTTATGGTTTAATTTATTATAGGGCCAGGGCCAAATACAGGGAAGACAGTCGCTATAATACTAGGAGGGGCAGCAGGAGTGGGGTTTTTAGTCATTTGCTTGCTGTTTGCAAGAAATTTGACCAAGAAACACGATGGTAAGAAAGCATTTCATTGCTGCTAATTTTTCTGGAATTTTATTTTTCCCTTCTCTCCTGTCTCAATCGATCTACTGCTATTGGTTTTGCAGATTACTGAAATGGAACATATGAATTTTGTGAAGCACTGAATGTCATTCTTAAAGTCGAGGCTTTCTTTATTGAAATGCTACAGAATCTAGGAAAACATTGTAAGCTTTTAATTTCAAGCAATGTGAAAAGAAAAGTAAAAAGAGTAGCTTTTCTTAGCTTGTGTAGCATTTTCAATTCAAAAATGTTTGTTTTTTGATATCCAAAGACTAGAAAATTTTGTGGCATTACTCATTAGCGAGAGTTTAGGTATGAAAAACACCTTTCGTTGTCAAGATATGTTAATTCAAGCAAAAATTTGGTGTCTTAGTACCAGGAAAAATTTCCTGTACTTTTGCTATACCATACTGTGTAATGTGACTTCATATGAATAGATAGTCCGTATTTAATGGTCAGGAATTGAGTATCGACTGCTCATTACATTAGAGTACTAGAAATTTTTCATAATACAAGAATGAATGATTCTAGATTGTAAGAAAAAGAGAATTGGGAAAGTGTGCTAGGGGACTTTGTCATTTATCCCCATTGCCATGTGCATGTTTGTACCTTTGCTTCATTGTAAGGAATAATTGACCTAGATTTCTTCAAGGCCTTTATGCTTTTGAGGAAAAGTCTCTCTCTCTCTCTCTCTCTCTCTCGCTGTGGATGAATATCAATGCAGTTTATGTTTTCTTGTGTTTAGTTTTTAGTTAGTCAAAACTTGGGAGATGTAAATAATATAGATGAGTCAAATAGTGTCAGCCATGCTGTTTCCAGGTTGTAATGCTTCATTGGCTTGTGCAATTTTTGCTGTATTTTGTTCTCCTCTTATTGAAAAACTCAGTCGACCTTTTTCATAAAGCTAAGGTTCGCAGAATTATCGTGTTTTCTGCAATGTTGAAACCGCGAACTCAGTGAGTTGTCTTTTGTTGAAAATCTTGACTATGTTTGGCTATTAGTTAGCAGCATCGATCACCATCTTTGTTGTGATCTCTTTCAGTTCCATGTGACAATTGTTTGTTGATTCCATACATTCTTCTGTTAGTTTCATCCAATTTGCGGTTAAAATTAGAGACAATTGCTCACCTGGCAATCCATAAATATTATATGTACTAATACGTGACCATGTGGCACAAGGAAAATTCAATAAATTATAAATACAAAAGAAGCACATTTTCTCTTCGTTGGATCCTGGGCTACTTGGTGCCATAAGTATCCAATGTTTTAACTCGCTGTATGTAAAGGATCTATCCCTTTTTCTTTGGCATTTCAGTACCCAAACTCAAAATTCGTTGCATGGTAATGACTTCTATTAGCATTTTGTTAAATTCCATCATTAAAACGTTGGAAACTATCTACATAGGTTATTAATGCAAAAACAAATAGACAATGGGTCCTCAGTGCACCAAAAAGTTTAAAAACAGGACTTTAGAGATGCCAATAGGCTACAGTAAATTAATTTCCATTGTCTTCTTCCCAACAATTACAAAGCCTAAACTCACTTCCTCCTCCCATGAATCAGAAAACAGTTGCACCACATACAAATCCAAACAACCCAGTTTTTAGAAGCGGTTTTTGCTGCTCATCTGGATTTAGATTTGTTGCTGCGTGAGGTGGGTCGTACCAATCAAAGTACCCACATCTCCCCCTCTAATGTCACCACAAAATTTAAAGAATCAGTACAAAAAGCAAGTGTTAATCGACGAATAAGCATACAAATATTACCCTTCGTTGGCAACAAGCAAGAAATCTACTTCCGGGGAATTTAACGGCGGAATTTAATAGAAGGCTAATAGAAGTCCTTATTACGCAATGTATTTTGAGTTTGGGGTATTAAAATACCAAAGAAAAAAGGATAGGGTCTTAGTACCAGCGAGATAAAATATTGGGCCTTCCTGGGCCAATTAGTCTTGGATCCTGTTATGAGAATCTTTGATTTTGTATTGTCTTTTTAGCCATATGCATTCCATTTACTTTCTCATGGTTACGAACAAACTATTTTAGAACAATAATGCCTTGTACTCAGCGTTATTCTCTGAAAGGCAGCAGCAGTTGATCTCATATTGCCACACTTGATACAGGAGTTTGGCTCTGGTACCCACTGTGGGTACCTTACGGTACCCACAGTCGGGGGAAAAAAAATTATGGAGGTCGGGTGAGACCCCCCCACCATCAGGGGGCAGTTATGTATTATTCATCTAATTTAACGTAGATACCAAAAAAAAATAAAAAAAATTTTTTTTAAAAAAAAAATTTACTTGCCTACGTGGCGCCACCTGGTGGCGCCACGTAGGCGTGGGTATCGGCTTCTGTTCCCCACCGTGGGGAACAGAGCCAAATCGCTTGATACAGAGTTTCTTTGTCTGAGCTTTTTCATTTTCAAGAGAAAAAATAATAATAATTATTTTTTTAAAAAACGTCTGGTTAAAATGTAACGAAATTTGATGATAAAACGAGAAGCATATTATTTAATTGAATATGGCTGAAAATGATCGTAAGGTAAATAATTGTTTTTTTAATATTTTTTGAAACAAGCTCTTAGTTTAGTCGAACATGTCATATAAGAGGTAGTTAGAGGGGGCATGTGGTGGCAACTGGCAACTGTGTCTCTAACATTTTAAGTTTTTATTTAGTTTTATATGTAAACTTTAAAATTTCATTTGATATACGAAGATATGCATTTGCCCTATAATATTTTTATTGCCCCTGCAAAATAAAGTTTCAGTTTTGACAGTGCTTTAAATATATTCTTTCAAATGATTTATTAGTTACTAATACACAAACATTATATACCCCAATGAAGCCAGCCAAAAGAGAAGAGCAACTTGCTTGAAAAGAGATAGGGGAAAAAAATGAAAAGCCGCTTCGTAAAAAGAATAAAAAAGAAAAAAAAGGGTTGATGTGGACGAAAGGGAGCGTAATATGGTAAAAGAGTTCATATATTATTTTATTTATTTACAATATAAAGTTT
Organism: Jasminum sambac; assembly: GCA_018223645.1. Classification (NCBI taxonomy): domain Eukaryota; kingdom Viridiplantae; phylum Streptophyta; class Magnoliopsida; order Lamiales; family Oleaceae; genus Jasminum; species Jasminum sambac. The sequence continues at coordinate 26,894,075 of CP073649.1, forward strand.
GAAGTAAAAATCACCTTTTTTCCTTTTTTTAAAAAAATGGGGGCTTTCTTCTTGTGTCGAAGAGTGATAGAAAAATTAGTAGATTAACAAAAGTACAAATTGTAGACGAATGAAATTATTTATTTTTCTAGTAATCTTGATCCTCGAATATTTAATCACCCACACATAAGAGATTAAATTAGAAGTACTACAAAATTTTCCTTGAAATTCAAGGGCTGGGCTACCAACTTTTCCAATCCAAGCATGGCAAAAAGTTGATCACATAAGAAATATAACCAATTAACTACACACCACTTCTAAAAACATGCCTTGTAATTGCTCACCATGAATTTTCATACTTTAAGATACTATTCTAAAAAGCGTAATTAAATGATAAGGTTAAACTTTAAACTTCTACGAGCGTAAGAGAGTTCAAGTAGAAGTTATGTGAAGTAAAAGTGTAAAAAATATAAAACGTATAAAGTGAAAATGTCTTCGTGCGTAAACATTGCTTAAGTTATGTGTTTTTTAGAAAAATATTTTGAGCACTTCTGGATGAAACTTTGTCTATACTACGTCATCCTCTTTCACCCTAGTGATGATTTTCTTGAAGCTCTACTTATTCAAATGTTTCGTCACAAATTTCCATTTTACCCTTCTAGCAAATTTTTGTTGGTCAACAAATTTGTATGGCACATAATATAGAGCTGACAGTAATCATGTCAAAGGTAGTAGTATCCATCCATATCTCTCGTAACACTTAACATCCTATGTTTGGAGTACACGGTTCAAACAAAAGATCAATGGCTCAAGAAAAATTTTATGATCAAAACAAAGCTTTTGCTGTCTCTTTTTGAAGATCAAAATTTTATTTGATGAATCATCGCCGCTCAATCAAATGATGACATCTCGAGAATGAGAATGGGGTAATTTTCATTCTCCATCTAACATCACTTCACTTAGTGGCGGTACATAGGAGAACTTCCCATGGAGCCACCGCCCTAAGTAAGTATTACACATAATCCCGAGAGGAAGTCGGTTTTTTCCCCTACTCACGAAAAAAAAGGAAATGCCTGTCTCATTTCCATCATTTCGTCTTCAACCTCCTTCTCCTCCTCAACCTTGCTCTCCTCTCCTCTCCCAAACCGAACCGGCTCTCTACAGCATTGCCGCCTCCTTCTCCACCTTCCATCGCCGGCCATTCTCCTCCTCCACCTATCGACGGTCGGATCCACCGCGAGAAACCGCCGTATACTAGTGACACATGAAAGCTCCAAGCCGCATGAACTTCAAAGCTTCCAAACATGAACCTACTCGAAACAAACATTGACCCTCGCCTTGTACACGCTGAAGCCATTAAAACCTGCAAAACTCCCACGCCCCAAAACATCTCCTTCTTCAACAACCTTCTCACCCTGTACTCAAAATCCAATCTCCACTCTTCAGCCATCCAACTCTTCCACTCAATCCGTTGCCCAAATACTGTCACATGGAATTCAGTCATCTCTGCGTTCTCCCATTCTTCCACCGCCTTCTACCTCTTCCGCTCCATGCTCCGCCACCCCATCCATTCACGCCCCAATGCTCGCACTTTCGCTACTCTGTTCAGAACCTGTGCTTCATTACCGCATTACATATTTGGGTTTCAATTACATGCGCTGGTAGTTAAGCTCTCGTTGCAAGAGCATCTGTTTACTGGTTCGGGTTTAGTGTCCCTGTATTGCAAAAATGGGGATCTGGGATCTGCATTGGAGGTGTTTGATGAAATGTCTGAGAGAGATGGGGTTTGTTTCTCTGCAGTGATCAATGGGTTGGCGAGGAATAAGAGGCCTATTGATGCTCTGAGGTACTTTGTTGAGATGAGGAGAGAAGGGTTTTTGTCAAGTGCATACTGTGTTTCTGGGGCGTTGTGCGCTGGTTCTGGAGTTGCCATGCTCGAGCAATGCCGGATAATTCATGCACATGCTATGATCACCTGTTTGAATTTAGATGTGATAGTTGCCACTGCGTTGATTGATGGATATGGAAAATGTGGGGTGTTGAAGGATGCAAGAAAAGTGTGTAATGAGTTAGGAATGGAGTCAAATGTAGTTGGATTTAATGCAATGATGGCAGGATATGCGCAACACAGTGACCAGACTTATGTGCTTAAGCTTTTTCAGTTGATGGAGAGTCGAGGATTGAAGCCCGATGAATACAGTTTCTTGGCCATTTTGACAGCATTTTACAATGCTGGTATGGCGACAGAGATTGAGAGGTGGTTTTACAAGATGGAAGCGGAGTATAGATTGAAGCCTTGGATAGAGCATTACACTTGTTTGGCAGGTGCATTAGGGAGAGTTGGAAGGTTAGAGGAGGCAGAGAAAATTGCTTTGACAATGCCGTATGAGCCCGATGCTGCTATTTGGCGTGTTTTGTTATCAAGTTGTATGAATCAAGAAAACATCACCTTCGCTTGGAGAATGTTTGAAAGATTGCTTGTGATTAATCCAAATGACGACTCTGCATATGTGATTTTGGCAAATGTGCTCTCAAGTGCAGAGAGGTGGGAAGAGGTTAAAGAAGTTTGGAGAATGATGAAAGATAGGAAAGTGAAGAAGGAAGTGGGAAGGAGTTGGGTTGAAGTGAAGGGCGAAGTTCTTGTGTTCCTTTCTGGAGATAGAACGCACGTAAGAAGCAAGGAGATTTACGCGAAGCTTACAGAGTTGATGGAGGTAGAGACATTAGGCTACGTGCCAGTTTGGGACGACAATTTGTATGGATTGCCATGAAGCAAGTGTTTAAGAGTATAAGCAGAGTGGCTGAGAGGTAGATCGTCGTGAGGGGTGTTAATAGATACCATTGGTTCTTGAACGGTACTTGAAGTAGTGGTGATTCTTGGTAACTAATTTCTTTTAACATATTGTCAAAATGATCATGGCAGAAATCAATCCACGCATTTCCTTGAGTTCTTGAAATTGAGTTGTACTAATTCATACATAACTTTCTTGGGGCAATATTTTAGAAATCTCAAGTTTTAGAAATAAGTCTTTGACCAATGGATTTGCATGAACTTCACCGAGTAGTTTCTGCAACAGTATTTTTCCTCCTTGATACATCAAATTCCGTGTTTATTATAATGGCACCCGGAAAAGCTATAGTTTTTAGCGTATGAACTTATCCTAGCAATGTGTTTATTTAAACTTATTTGTAGTTGTATACTCCATAATCCAAGAAGACATTCTTTATTTATCTATTTCAAGATTATGAGTCACTTCCAAAGTGAGTTTATTCATTTCTTGCAAACCCTTATTTGAGGATTATATTTAGAAAAGTGCAATTAAATTTAACATTATTAATCCAACTAGAATAGGAGTGAGTGTTTATCCACGAAATATAATTACCCACATTTTATCAAACCCACTGTTAATATTCTCTCCATCCCATTTATATAGGATCATTCGTTTCTGTCACACATTGGAAAATTTTCTGGTACTCCAAGAATACTAAGTATTCGGTACTCCTAACTAATAAATACTGTCCACCTATGTATAGAGGTCAAATTTCAAATGCCCTATTTGATAGAAGTATCGTACTCAAGAGTCAAGACTCAATACTCCTATCAGTATGAGAAATTTTTCCGTACAACAGTTCATGGTAAAAACGCAGTAAGAGTGTGCTACATAAACCAACCAACTCGATTGTTTATGTTTGGTCAAACATAATGTGGCAGCAAACAGCATCAGCATCCAATTTGCTTCATGAAACACAGTACGTAAACAAACGAATAAGCACAAGTGGATGAAAATCAGCGAGAACTAGTATCGCAAGCAGCCCGCAAATTGCCAACAAGAACAAACAAGCTTCTCAAAACCCAGTTCAACAAACCAAATCACTAGAAATGATGGTTGCAGAATCTGGATTGGACGCAATTGTAACGAAATTGAAGACGTAAAATGTGGACGAACATTAATACTAACAATATGCTACAAAAGAACGACCAGTGCTCTCTAAACTTAGTTCAGAAAACAACAAAATCAATATAAAAGATGAAGATGATTACAAAACTTTGATATGAGGCTGTTGTAACAAAATTGAAAACTAACAATATTGACAAAAAATAAATAAATAAAAATTAAACACCCCGCCCACACAATATTGACAAAGATCCAACAAAGAAGGTCAAGATTTATCAAAATTCAGTTCCGTAACAAAAATCTATAAAAAAATATCATTATATTGGACGAAATTGAGAACTCACAATAATGAATGACATTAGCACTCACAATCAACGTTATAATCCCATCAAACAACATCCTGTTTTCTCAAAGCCCAGTGCAAAAATCACTCAAAAAGGTTGTTTGGAAATTTGAATCGGACACAATCGCTTTCAAATCTAATGAACAAGCAATCAATCGATAAACCACCAAAAAAGTTGAATTTTGTGAAAACCTAGTTTCAAACACAAATGTCTTCAAAAATATGATCCTGAAATTTGAACATGACTAGACTCAATCGGAAAAAGAATTCAAGACTAACTCAAAACATTTATAATAGCAACAAAGCAATAACCATCAATGAACATCGAGTTTTCTTGAAACCAGTTCCAAATCATTAGATACGGACACTTCAGAATTTGAATTGAGCTCAACTATAACAAAATTCAAGAATATCTATCGACATCGAAAATTGTTAACACTAACAATTGGTGCATTAATCCCATCAAAGAACATTCTATTTTCTCAAACCCGTTCCAAATTCACTGAAAAAGAGCATTACAAAAGTTGAATTGGGCATAAATGAAACAAAGTTCACGAGTAACTCACAACATTGACATACGTTATTGCTAGCAATAGACGATGTTATAATGTTATCAAAGAAAAAGACATTAATTTTTCCTAAACCCCAGTTCCAAAAATCGAAATCATTTCAAAAGACCACTACTAAGTTTGGATTAATGCAATTGTACCAAAATTGAAGACATCTCAATATTGGGACAAACACTACTAACTCAGAACTCACAAATTTAGAAATTTGAATCAGGCAAAACTATAACAAACCATCGTTGTCAAAATCTGATAAAAGAACATTCTTTTTTCTCAATACGAGTTCCACACTCCATGAAGAGATCACTATGAAATTCAATTGAGGAACAACATTAAACTCCCATTAAATACCATCAAGTTTCACAAAAACCAAAACCCAGTTCAAGAATTATAAAACTAAACTCAAAATACAGACTAAACTCACTCAGAAAGGAGGGCCCATGGATGAATGTGGAGAAGGGGTGCCAAGAAGAGTCGCCTGCTGCAAATCGAGTTCGTTAAACTGCGCCTCCCTGTCCATCTCTATGATGAGCGGTAGTCCCAGAACCAGGAACGAGGTCGCCACAATCCACGCTGCCTTTCCAGTGCTTTTCGTCAAGCGTTTCGCCACATACGCCGCTCTACAGGCGGCACTCTTGCCCTGCCTTACTATCGAAGAAGAAGAATCTGACACTCGAGCCAATATGCTGTCGCTAGGTTTGTTCGATCTGCTTAAAGATCGATTCTTGTTATCCCGGGATGCCATTGTTGCGCGTTAAAAGAAGCTGATGTCAAAGAAGCTCAAAACCCTTTTGTTTTCTGTTAAACCCTAGCGCTTTCTTCTAAAACCTTCTGCAATGGGAATCCACGCTAGTCGGACCTTATATTATGGAAGAAGATGCCAAGCGGTTAAATTTTTTTTTTTTTTAATATTTTAATTATGTATTTATTTATTTATTTATAGTAGTTTTGTACCTTACCTTCAACTTCAGGGGGGAGTGGAGCGGATTTTGCACTTTTTCTTTCTTTCTTTCTTCCCCACAACCCCCAATCCCCCAAAACCCCAAAATTACTCCCTCCGTCCCAATTACATAGTCTTATTGAATTTTCTACAAAAATTAAGGCATTGTTCTTTATAAAATAAATTTTATTTACTCGAATTGTATGTAAATTCTGTGGTTAAAAATAAAAGATAGTGTATTAAAAAAATATAAAGTAATTGTGTCTGTGGTTGAAAAGGAGGAGAGAAAATTTTTTTTGAAATACTATTATGAATCAAACAAGGCCTAAAATAATTATTGAAAATATAAATTTTATAACTAGTTTTCTAATATACTATCATTTAATGAACAATATTAAAAAATAATGGTCATAACCAGTATTCTAAAAAGCGCAAAGCGTGCCGATGCATGGAGCACAAGCTTTAAATTTAAGCACACGTAAGCGGACGATGGGTGATAAAAGCACAATCAAAGCGTAATAAAGCGCAAAGCGTGGAGTATAAGCTCCAAGTTTAAATGGCCCTAAGCGAGGATTGAAGCACACTTTTTAGAACAGAGGTTATAACTAGGAAAATTAAATAAGATTATTTTGATAAATGAACAAAAAAATATTTTTTAATATAGAAATAAAATTATATATTTAGGGCATTCCAAAAAAGAAAATAAATTTATATTTATGGGACGAAGGGAGTAACTAATTATATTAATCAAATGCGTTTGGTTTGTTGTTTTGAAAAATTATTTTTGAGGAAGAGAAAATAGAAACGTGTTTGGTTTATACTTTTTAAAAAATACAAATTGGTATAATAAAAATTACAAAAAAATCCTCAAACTATTCAAAATGTTCAAACAAGCCCTCGTCTTCAACCCACCCCACCCACCCCACCCCACCCTCCCTCTCTCTCTTCAGCGATGATGTGGTGGTGCGAACCACCAAGTCTTGGTGGTTCGCACCACTAGCAGGTGGTCGCGAACCACCTGCTGGTGGTTCGCGACCACCATTAATGGTGGTTCGATCACCAGATCTGGTGGCCGGACGTTGCCGGCGGCGATGGTCGACGGTGGACGGCGGTGGTCGGAGGTGGTTGGCGGTGCTCGGGGATTAAAATGTACGAAAAATAAAATTTGGGATTGAAATATAATAAATGTAAAGTTTAAAATCTGAAAACGCGTTTTCGTTGTTTTCGACATTTAACATCAAAACGCGTTAAAAGACGCTGCTTCCTATACATCTGAAAACGTTTTGAAAATGGATTTTAAAACAACGAATTAACGCGTTTTGATATTTTCAAAGCGAAACGGGTTGAAAGCCAATAAACGACAACGTAACAGCCTACCCTCGTGGTGATATCCTGATATCCCACCACCAAGTGGGTAACCCACTAGATCAAGAAAATTGTTTTTTATGATTTTCTTGATTTCTTTCACCCACCAATTTTCTTGATTTTTCTCACTATGTGGGAATATTACTGTCATAGTCCATACTCAAAAAAATTAAGTTTTAATTGACAAAATATATATAGTGTAAGGTACACACTACTAGAGATAGAGTAGACACTAATATAGAGGATATTCGCCCTCTATAATAGGTAGGATAGAAAGGTAATTTTATTCAATCCAATTTCCTTTAAAATGAAATTATGACGCGTCATTTCCAAAATTTCACTGTCATAAATAATTGATCAACAATCAGATAAAAAGCTATCAACAATCCTTGATACCGTGATGATTCTGATGAACAGTCAAGGGGCATAATAAGTCGTAAGCCATTGACACGCCCCAAGACAGTGAAGTCTATGTCCATTTCCCTCGCATTGATCTGGATGGTTATTGAAAGATTGTAACTCATGGATCCTTAAATATTAGATCAATCCTTATAAAATGGCTCCGTCTGTGTTAGAAAATTGTCTTTTTGTATCGATTAAAAACAACACTGTTAAACCTTTCATAATATTAATTTTGGGGAAGAATATTAATTTTCTTGATTTACGTTTTGAATGTGTAGTTAAAATTGTATTATAAAATATATTAAATAATTAAATAGGTGGCTATAAATAATGAGAGAGAAAAAATTGATAAAAATTGTGATTAATAGACCAAGGCCTAAGTTGTAACAATCACCGACTACTCGAAGACTAAAACAAAAGTTTTCCGTCTAAAATCACCCTTTCATAATAATCACTAGAAATAGGCAACCCATGGTAAAAGTGAAGACGTTCTAAATTTTACACACACTCCATACTCGGTTAAACCTGCGTCATTCTTCTACTATTTTGTTACTCTTACACCAATATTTACTTTAACCTTCTTCTTGCTATCTCAAATACTTGATAATAACTTAACCGTTGAAGTGTGATCGGTTGCTGACACCTTTTTCTTTGGTGATCTGTGATGTCTAACGATGATTGACGGTTAATATACAAGCAACATGCATGATCGTAGCGACTTGGATCGACTAGCATTTGGAAAAGAAATGTACTTAACCCTGTGCTTCCTTCTAAAACCCGTTTTGCGGAAAAGGTAGGTAGCATTATGACTATTATATTATCTTCCACTTCAATCTATCAGTTTCCTGCTTTCTGCTTCTAAAAGCTATCCTTTGCCTTCTACAAGTTGGTGTAAGCAGAAAGCAAACCTATCTGTAACTCAGGTTAGTACGATCTGGAACGAATGAGTTGAATTTACGGCATCAAAATCTCTCATTTTAAAATTCGGATTGTAACCCGACAGGATTTCGCACATAAATAATATCGACAAATTTTATACCTTTTCTGCACGTACGACTCATCTTCCACCTTCATTACGACTCATCTTCCATTCTGCACTGCCTGTATATAATCCCTTTGTTGATAATGTAAATTGATTCATCTTCCTATCTATTGTTACTCTAAAATTTTACCCCCCTTGTGCTTTTGTTTCCCTTTCCTAGCAGTAACAAGTTCCACCGTTCCACGGAGAGTTCAAAAGAAGTGAGGGCATGACGGCATGTTTGGTAAGTTGAAGTATATGATCGCCACGAATATGCCTTGAAAATAAATCAACATCTTACACCGTAAGCTGACATAATGTGAAATAAGTACACTGTCATTCTCCTATGATTGCTTGCTGATATGGATTATTAAAATTTCTCTATATAGAGAGACTTTATTCAACTGCCACATCAGCAATTGGGAGAATCAAATCTCTTTGTATGAAGAGGAAAATAAGAATGGAGATAAATAATAACAAGGGTAATTTCTAGTCAACATTCCTGGTGGTGTAATTTTAAATTCTCACTTAAAATTTAGTAAATTTTAAGAGCTTGTTCTTTCCAAATTTTTACAACAAAAAATTTTTCTCTCTCCTCTTTTCAACCACACACACATTCTCCAATACAATATTAACCACACATTTTCTACAGAATATCGCCCTCCCCCCCCCAAGCAAATTACCAACCAACCGAACAAGCTCTAAGTCAACTATGAATTCATATATATTCGATGATTGCCATTTGACGATTTCTCAGCGTGGCTGATGCCGTCAACCGCCCAAGCTAAGTGCGTAACAGAGGGACCCCACTGAGCAAATTCAAAAAACGCAAGTCAACTTTGGACTTCCCATTCGAAATTTCAAACCGCAAATCACATTGCTTTCTGGTCTAAAGAACCCACACAAATACCAAATTTGATCTCGCTTTTTAAACATAGAATAGAATAAGAGCCTTTTTGTCATCATAAACAAGAATTTGGGCTCTGAATTCAAACCCACCTGTTTCAGAGAAGTTCTAAATCCGTGGACGGTGGATCGTCTGCTCTAGAAAAGTAATTCTGTTTAATTTATTTTCCTCAGTTCATGATTGAAATTCAAATTCTGAGATGGGTTTTTGGTTTTTGTTTGAATTTTCAAGTGTATCCAAGGGTGAAAGTGAAACAAGTGGAAGATGATGACCAATATTCTTACGAGAAAAATTCTTTGCAGTCTGTGAAGGCTTTTGAATGGCTTTCCTTGAATGATTCCTCTTCTTCAGGTTCGCCGCATCTCTCTCTCTCTCTCTCTCTCTCTCTCTCTCTCTCGTTTTTCTATTTAAAATTTTCTTTTGGTGGATATGTTTATTGTTTTGATTTACTTGATGTTCTATATTGTAGTTATATTTTGCATCTGCAGTTTCCATTTGAACAATCCCCTCTTCAGAAAGAAAATTACTAATATTTTTAACTGTCTGATTGAAAATTAAATCAAGATTAACAGGAATGAGAAAATAATTTTTTATCCACTGTGTGATTGTAAATAAAAATGCCAAAAAGTGATTAAAAAAATTTAAACTTTGTTAAACAAGCTCCTCCTTGTAATTATCGAAGAAGCCGTTGATGCTTGGGGCAAATCTCTAGCATCTCCACCACTGCAAAATAGAATGGAATGTGAAAGAGAAGCCATAACTAATGAAGTGGATTATAAAAGTAATAGGATGTCTGTTTATCAACTGACTTCGAAGATAAATGATAGATAAAGATAATGAAAAAGAATAAATAGAGTATGTTTAGCGTGCTGTCTACATGTAGACAGTATTCCATTGCTTATTTAACAATTTCATAATCTATGAAACCATTGGAGATGCTCTTAGTCATTCACATTGTGATTTGTTTGCTACTTGGAATTCTCTTCCAATTTTCCTTCCTTCTATCTAATTTTCTTTGCTGTCACAGCATTTATCATAGAGAATTAAAGGTAAGAGACAACTTGGGCAGTGCCGCAATTTTTTATTTCTGAACTTCTGAACTTTTAAGCTCTAATGTGAAGTTATGACTTTCTATACTTGTTTAGCTATGGAATCCTGTCATTTATATCATTGTTAATCCATAATGAGTTCTCCTTTGTTGATGTGTAGACGACTCTCCACCATCAGTTGTAAGAATTCCTGGTTCTAATGTCCCAAAATCACCCATATCTACCTTTACTGGATCCAAAGGTTCCATCTTTTGCTGGTTCTGGTTCCTAACGGTACATGGTTAGAAGATATTTATGCTAAACTATTTGCTACAACTATGAGCAGGCGAAGCAAATAACAAGATGAAGACTGTTTTGGAGGAGAACCAGAAAAATGTAAGAGCTAGCTCAGTCCCACGTCCACGTGCTGTCTTATCTAGCCCAGGTACCTCCATACACCTTCAACACAGTTGATTTTCTGTGTGTGTGTGTTTGCTTACCTTACTTATTCGATCTTAAGAAAATTGTTTTCTTTTCTCTTATTTTCTGTAGATAATGATGGGATCATTGGGAGCAAAACAAAGACAAGAAGAGTGCTCAATTCAACTACAAAAGATCTTAGCATGAGCCAAAATAGACATACCCAACAGAAGGTTTTTCCAAGATCTACAGCAACCGAAAGTTTTGGAAGCACTCTAATAAAGAAAAAGGAAGTACCTGAGACCAAACATGATCTTACAGCAAAAGGGAGGGAGGAAGTGCTTAAAAGAAAACAAGATCTTCCAGCAAAAGGAAGGACAGTCCCGAGCCTGAGATCAGTGCAAAGGAAACCCCAGTATCCGGTTACAAAGAAGCCGATAAATTGACATGAAATGACTAATTGGAAGCATTTTGAGCAACAGAATTTTTGAGCAAAATCACACCAGTAGGTGATCCAGGATTTGGAGAAGAAAAACTCATTCTGATGGGATGAAATAATTAATTGCAGTAAAACGAGAGCAGGGTTTTCTTGTCTAGTCCATCGTAGTAGTATTAGTAGGACTCCACATAGAGATAGATGAACTGAAATGTGAGCTTTGTGCACGGAACTTGAGTTGAAAGTCTTCGTGCAAACATGTAACTTGAACCTTGTACTTGTGCTCTTTACCCAGGCTCTGCCATCTGAATGAAACTATATTAGTACTGTCTTGTTTAAACATGGTATTCTTGTTTGAATATGGATTGAGATTATCAATTTAAGAAGATTTTCCTGTGTGATTGTTGCTTCCAGCTTATGTATAACCATGATTCAAGTAGTCCCACTTCGTACCTGAAAACAGCACCTTGTCCATTTCTCCATACGTCACTGTTCTCTTAGGACCTGACTAGAGGTACAGTTAGGCGTACAAAATATACACTTGCAGATTCCTATTTTTCCACACATTACATCACTTTTAAATCCATGGTTATCAAATGGGCCACGTGTGTTGTACACCTTGTGCATTCTCGCTGTACCACTAGCATTTCCCTTCTTGGAAACATGGTACCACAGATACAAAGTCCAAGCAACTACTGCTGCAATATTTGCCTCATGCCTTCTATTGATTGAGAAATGAAGCAGACTCTGATTTCAAAAATTCAATCTCCATCTCCATATATATCAAGTCTAGAGCACCGGAGATGCACTTAAACTCGGGATGTGTCTTATCTCCTGCAAGAAATACTTGCCCACCATTGTCTGAATCAATCCAACTACACCCCGGCTGTTTTTTAACACCATTCTCCTTCATGCTAATCCGTGTCCTTTCTGCTTCATCTTTCCTTCCATTGGCCAAGTACATTTCAGTTAGAATCATATACACACCAGAGTTATAAGGTTCTAATTCTAGAATCTTCTTCCCCACGATCTCACCTATTGAGATGTTATTATGCATCCTGCATGCTCCAAATAATGCTCCCCAAACACTTGCAGGAATTTCTAGTCCTAATACACCCATCTGATAAATAATATTCATTGCCTCATCTATAAGCCCAGATCGACCCAACAGATCAATGATGCAAGTGTAATGCTCAGTTGTGGGTTGAAGAAAATACTCATTTTGCATAATATCAAAGTAACGTTTTCCATCTTCAACAAGACCAGCATGGCCACATGCAGATAGTACACCGACAAAAGTTATTTGATTAGGCGTCACGTTCGATAATCTCATTTTCCGAAACATCTTTATAGCTTGTTCAGCATGACCGTGGTGAGCAAATCCACATATAACAGAATTCCAAGAAATGACATCATGACAGGTCATGGAATAAAATTCAAGTAATGCAGAGTCCATATCTCCACATCTAAAATACATGGTCATGAATGAATTACCAACAGGGATAAAGCAATCAATCCCCACCTTAATTACCTCTGCATGAATTTGTTTCCCGAGGTCTAAGGATGAGAGATTTGAACATATTGTAAGAAAACTTGTGAATGTAGCTTCGTCTTGATATATACCCTCTTCTTTCATTTTGATGGACAGTTTTATACCATCTTCACTATGATCATTTTCTCCCAATCCAAATATAGCAGCATTCCATACAGTTGTATCCCGAATAGGCATCCATTCGAAAATTCTCAAGGCATGTTTAATCTCTCCATTATTGAAGTATCCAATCATCACATTCGTAAACGACACTATATTACTACACGAGCTTTTCTCTAGCAATGCATGAGCTTCTTTAACCAAACCATTCTTTACCAATCCCAACAAGATTAAATTCCATAATCTCTCACATTTTTTAGGCATTTCATTGAAAAGCTTCACGGCGTGATTTATTCTTCCAATGCTAACAAATCCATCAATCATTTCACTCCACGACTTCCCGTCCTTTTCGGGCATCTTGTGGAACAAGACTTCTGCAAGCTCAACAAGTCCAGTTTGCAAATAACCATTGATCATCGTGTTCCAAGCTTGAATGTCCTTTATAGGCATATCATCAAAACATTCCCTTGCTTCTACAATTCGACCCAAGTCCAAAAACCCCTTCATCATAATAGTACCAGATGCAACATCACGTGTGCTCATTTCCCTAAACATTTGCTCAGCCCTACCAAATTCCTTGATCCTCACCAGTCCAGAAATAACCAAATTCCAAGAAACAACATCTTTCACAGGCATCCTGTGAAATAATGTCACAGCATCATCCATCAAATGATTATCAATGTATCCGGAAATCATTGAATTCCAAGTGACAACATCTCTGAACTCCATACAGTTAAAAATGTCCTCGGCTCCTTTAACATCACCATATTGCATTAACCCACAGATCATAGTATTATGCGAGAAAAGATCGGGAACAGGTATTTGATTATACAAAGCTACAGCTTCTTCAGTAAACCCATTTTGGAAATAGCCTCTTATCATAGCATTATATGTGATTGTGTTTCTTTGGGGCATTTCGTAGAACAGTTTCTGGGCTTCAAAAACAAGGCCATTTTTCATTAAATTTGAGAGCTTCGAGTTGAATGGTTTTAAGTTGGGCAGTGCTCCAGGTAGCGTTTTAAAGAGACATATTGAGCTAGTTTGAGAGCCTGAATAAGCGGAGAGTCGAAATACATTATATAGTTTACACCGGAGGAGGGCTTTTGAAATGAATAGATATGCCGGCCGGTACATGATGAACCCATCGAATGATGCAAAAACAATAGTAATTTTATGTACAACTTTTATTGACCTGACGATTTGTCATTTTTTGATAGAAGTAGAAAATTTGTTTAACCCAGTTACCCTGGAATCAAACACACCAATTGACCAATATTATAAATCAATCTTCCTAGAGCTTCTTTGGTAAAATTTATTTCTACCATTACAATTTTTTGCATTTGTTTTCAATTATACAAAAAAGAACTTGTTTCATACAATTTATTACCAAAGAAGATAGTGTATGTATCGCCCTGTTTTATTGCGATGGGTGGTGCACTAAGTATATGAAAAATAAAATGACTATTCTATCATTCTCTAATTATTATTATGAGCAAATGGAGTAGTAATTAAACGTGTGTTCGTGTGTATTTTTTATTTTTTCGCCTAAAAATTAACTAAAACTTAACTTTTTGGATAGATAATGGTGGGGACCACGAGATGTGTGGATAATAATGAGTGATGATGTGAGATATGAGATTGATATTGATATTTGACTTTGACTTTTAGTAGTAGATGATTTTTAAATAAAAAAAATGTATAAGAATACATTCTAAAGAAGTTACAAACAAATAGTTATTACAAACAAATAGTTATTCCCTTCATTTTACTAAAATATGCTTATTTTTCTTTTTCGTCTATTCCAAAATATAGACCACTTTCTTTATTACTATGTATTTAATTTCTTCACTTCCTAAAATATCTTTATGTAATATGAATTGTTATAAATGAAAATGAAAGGTTAATATAGGGATATAGTTAGAAAAATATAAACAAAATTTATTTTTTTAATAATATTAATTATAATTCCTTAGTCGGTATACAAGTCAAATCATGCATATTTTAGTGGAGCGAAAATAGTACAAAAATTCAAAAATAATTAAAATAATGTTACAAACTAATTAAAATAATGTTACAAACTTGTTGAAAAAGTTACAAACAATGATAGAAAGTCCCAAACAAATTCTCAAATTTCTTTCTTTTTTCTTTTTTAAATATTTTTCATTTATATTTAAAGATAGTCGGGCAAGTCGCTAGTTACATCAACGTGTCAATGTGTACTTGGTAATTGTATATTTACATAAAGAGTAGTCTACACTGATGTGTTTAGTGTTTTATAGGGTAATTAGTTTAGTGTTTTACAGGGTAATTAGTTTTGCATTATATTTTATGACGTATATTTGTATGATCAGGTTACAAAGGTACAGAAATGATCTCCTGCCCACTTTGTGGGCATGGAGCATACCCACACATGGTGAATTTTGGGGGAAAATGTGGGGCCTACATGAGCCCCCCGTCATCAAAAAGGGGGGCTGTTATGTATTATTCATCTTACTTAACATAGATTTCAAAAAAAAAATTTAAAAAAAATTTTTTTTGGGACGTGGCGCCCCCACGGCACGCCACGTCGCCATGTGGGCATGTTCCCTGCTCACGCAGTGGGCAGGTGATCATTAGGCTACAAAGGTAAAGTATTTATCTAGATAATTCTAAAAAAAGAGTAATTCGACTTTAATGTTTCATATTCTTAAGTATTATGTTTTTATTAGATAATGAAGACATGCACAATGTGACAAACATAGAAATAACTATTTGTTACCCAATCAGTGGCGTAGCAAGGATTTGAATTCAGTGCGGTGCAAATGTCTTTACAATAGAAAATAAAATATGATTTACAATACAAACAAATATAAATATCATATCTTACAATTGTTCTTTACGAGTTCTTATATTCTAAAATTATTTTACAATAACTTTATTATCAATTTTTGAAAATATATCTCTCTACATAAACAATTAGGCTATCATTCATCCATTCGTTGCCCATTCGATTGCACAATTTCTCATTCACAAAGTTTATTGCAGAAAAAACCCTTTCTATAGTAGTAATGACAACTGGTAGAATTAACGCTAAAATCAAAAGCTTATAAACTAAATGGATATACCCTACTTTTCCTTGTTTCGACCAACTTCTTTGCAAGATCACCAATGTAACGCCCGCCAAAATCTCGTCCACGATTTTAAATGATTTCGCATGTTTATCGTTTGTGCTTTTGGGAATGGGTCGTGATGATGTGAATGTGTCGGGAGATGGTGTTGATTGGTATGACATGTTTAGGATGTGTTTTGGGTTGCCCCACGTATGTTGGAACTAGATATGGTCTCCAAGAATGAGCCTAAGAGAAATGCGAGAAAATTGGGATTTACTACCAGTAATTTACGTATTTACGCAGTAAATGTGATATTCTGACCGTAAGTCTTATGGTTACTACCGTAAGTCGAGTGATGGTTAAGGGTGATTCTCTTGGTCGCGTGTGGACCGAAGCAGTCGCGTGTGCCCGATTCTGGCCGTAATTTTTAAGGGTTACGGCCGTAATTTTGGAATTTACGGCCGTAACATGGAGATTTACGGCCGTAATTTTAAGTCGGCAGAAATTGTTGGATAGGGTTTATACACGTTTGCTCGGCCATTTACCCTCATTTTTTACCCTAACCTCCCCAAAACTCTAGAGAACACTCTCAAAGGTGATTCCAAGGATTTTACATGAGTTTTGGCTTGTAGATCATTTGAGTATTTCTAGTTGTCATCTTGGGATCAACAAGAAGAAGGAAAGAGGAAAGGAAAGGGAGGAGAGGAAGTAGCCAACCAATTCATTTGCTTGCTTTCTTGTCTTTTGAGGTAGGTAATAGCTATATTTCATGGGTGTAATATGTGTTTATGAATATATGATGAAATATGTGATGATATGGATTGGTAGAAGAAGTTATGTTATGCTATGTTGTGTGAGGAGATAGGTTGTGTTATGGTAGGGTTTGCTATGCTAGGTTATGTTAGAACATGTTAGATGATGTTATGTATGTTATGTTACCTTAGAATGGTAGATACAAGATGAACTATGACATGGGGAAGGGCACATGAGGTTAAATGGTAAGAAAATGAAGTATGAATGACATGAAAGCATGATCAATGCATATGTGAGTTGTAGATTGTGTGCTTACAATATGTATGATGTTACGGGCGGTTTAAAGCGTAAAAGAACCTTTAGACGACGGCCCACTACGCCCAAAGCGTAAAAGAACCTTTGGGGGCGGCCATTACGACGGCGCCACAAAGCGTAAAGAACCTTTATGCGGACGGCCAATGATGTTCTGGCGCTTGTAAGTTACAGGGATCTATAACCTGCCCAAAGCATAAACATGACATGCATTAGCATTTGCATCTATTGCCTACTGAGTCCCCGTGGCTCATTATGTTGTATATTGATGTTTTATGTGCAGGCGGTGGTGGAGGATCCTCCCGAGCGTGATGTGGGATGTGAGGAAGAATGGGGAAACCTAAACATCCTGCGGCCGCGTTTTGTGTGTTTATATTGTACTAGTTTAAGTAAACGAACAAAGGTGGTTTTGATGTGTATCTATATATGTATATAAATGCTTCCGCTTTTGAAAGTGTAAATAAAATGTGTTTCGTTCGGGTAAGAAAAGACGGGTCGTTACAACCAATGCATTTTAACCCTTTAAATGCAATGTTAGAAAGCACACGAGGAGACCTGGATGAAAAATCTTGTAAATAAAACTCAACAAGTTGAATCAATCTTTTCTTGTCAAATGAAGAAAATGAATCTCGTGGACACATACAAGGTCTGCAAAGTAAGAGCTCTGTACTTACCTCTGAGAAAGGATCACTCAACTCTAGTAATTGCAAATCAATTAGAATAAATCCACACAATAGTGCTATTGTGCTATTTATCTCCGACTAAAAAATTAATTTAACACCATTTCCAAAACACCTCCCGAAGTCCCGATTAATTTTTCCTCTTTCTTTCTAGTTTCTCCTCTCTCTGTAAAAATACATAGACACAATGACACAAATCTCAGCATCACAAATGAAAAATCTCAGCATCTCTCTAGTGGCTTAATCAGCTCCAATTCCTCAAATTTGTCGACAAAATCTCGTTACATTTAAATTCCAAATTTTTTCCATCAAATCGATTATATAGAATTATGAATAGCCATCTATCTATGACAATAAATACACCAAATTAAGTAATTAACCAAAAACTAGGGCTAGATCGATTTCACTTACCAAGCAAAAACAGGGAATAGACGCAAATCAATCAATAACCAAGCCCCAAGGTAGCCATGACTGTGACCCGTGAGCTGTGACTGCACTAAAGTGGATGGAGGTCGCCGATGAGAAGTGGAGAGCCAAGGTCAAGGTCCGACGAGTCGGCGAGAAAGAGAAGCCAAGAACTATTGAATAAGAGTTGAGAGACGAGAGAGAAATCGAGAACTGAGAAACCCAGCTACTGAGGTAGGGATGGCAAAATAACCCGAAAAACTCGAAACGCGGTTACCCGAACCGAACGGGTTGAAAAAACCCGAACCGATGGATCGACGGGTCGGATATGGTTTTTGATAGTAAAACCCGAGACGGATATGGTTCGGATATGGATAGATGCGTCGTACCCGAACCCGAACCGAATACCCGATATATATTTTTTTCCTACAAAAATTTAAAATTGATTTTCAATTTAAAAATCAAAAGTTGAAAATTAAAATTTTCACCAATGATCTAGTCTGCCTGTTACTATTAGTGAGTAGTGTGTGTTAAAAATCACTCCAAAAAGCCTAGCAAGCCCAACTCCATCTGTCATCTCATTCTCACGTTAAGCCCAACACACTTAATTCTCATTTCTCAATTACTATTAAAGTATTAGCAACCCTAATTCCACAATCCACAGAGAGACGAAAGGCAATGGGAAAAAAAGAAAGAAAAAAGGGGTAAACGGGTATCCAAACGGGTTTGAAAACTAACCCGAAAAAATACCCGAATCGAACCCGAACCGAATACCGCGGTTCGGATATGGATATGGATATAGGGTCCGGACCTCGGTTCGGATATGGGTATGGTCGGTATGGTCGACCCGAACCGAATCCGACCCGTTGTCATCCCGACACTGAGGAACAAAGGAA
Source organism: Jasminum sambac (assembly GCA_018223645.1). NCBI lineage: Eukaryota > Viridiplantae > Streptophyta > Magnoliopsida > Lamiales > Oleaceae > Jasminum > Jasminum sambac. The sequence goes on from CP073649.1 coordinate 26,913,164, forward strand.
GAGAAGCTGGACCTGGGTTGAAGTCTTGGAAGTAATTATGCTGAATTGGGTTTCAATTTTTCCATTTTTTTTTGGGCCTGAGACTTCAGGCCCAATTTTTTCCTCCCAAAATCCAGTGCGGTCCATATATCACACTGGCCCAGCAGTGGCTCCGCCAGTGTACCCACCCAATAAAAAAGTGAAACATTAGAATTTCATTCCAAAATCTCACTTAAGAGTAATGCTATGTATACTTCACTATTTGATTCACATAGAGGTGATGCATTAGAATTCTAAGTGTATTTATAAAAATAGATTTTTATGTGATATGGGAGAGAAAAAGGTTAAAGTTGAATGGTGGAAATTTATTCAATATGAATAAATCTCATGAGATATGTAAATATAAAATAGAAGAGAGAATGAATATGATTGAAAAAACTATATAAAAATATATAAAAACACATACCTTAATACCTTAATAGAGGCTAAAACATTATTATTTCATAGGGAAGGAAAAACATTTATAGTACTGAAACCTTATCCCCAGATGTGTCTCATTGGACAAAATCTCCCCACATCGGCATATACAATCCACACGGCCCCATACTTTCATTCTCTGGCCCTCGCTCGCGTCTATCTCATCATCAACCATAACAACCACTGCCACCGCCACTGAAAATGGCTGCCACCGCTGCTGCGGCCGTAGCCGCCTCCTTCTCAACATCCATCCAAAGCCCCAAATGTTTAACCTCCTCTAAAAGCTGGCCCCATCCTGTCAAAGTGTCAGCACTCCACGGAATTTTACAACCTGCATCAATATCTCACTCTCTCCGAATTGAGCTAAATCCGGTGGGCTCCATATGTCGCAAGTCGGTGTTGTCTCGATTAACGGCTGCCTTAGCACAAGAGCAAGCTGTGGAGGCTGCTCCGGTGGCGGAGGAGGAGCCGGAAGCCGCTGAGAATGCAGAATCGAGCGAAGGAGAGGCCGTAGAAAGTCCTAAAGTGAACACTAAGCTTTACTTTGGGAATTTACCTTATCTTTGTGATAGTGCTCAGCTTGCTGGAATGGTTCAAAAGTATGCTAGTCCCGAGCTAGTTGAGGTTGGTCTATCTGATTTCTCATGCATGAGCAATTACAGTAATGGCACAAGTACATTCTGATTACGATCTGCTCAATTATAACTTAACTTTGCTGATTCATAAGTTGTTAATATCAATGTATTATCACTCCCACAAAATTGTCACACACATCCGTATCAGAACGTGCTTATAGCATTAATGATAAAATTAATGTAATTTTATCGATAAGACGATAACTAATACGCGCGAGTTATTTAGGTTCTCTATGACAAAAATTCTGGAAAAAGCAGAGGCTATGGATTTGTGACCATGAGTAGCATCGAAGATTGCCAAAAAGTCATTGACAATCTAGATGGATGTGTAAGAATCTATCTCGTCTAATTCAACATTAATCCTGTAATAAATTTTTATTCAACAATGAAAATCTTATTGGAACTGTCCATGTCCATATTTGATTGGATAATCCTCTTCCTCTTCTTGTTTGGTTACAGGAATATGGCGGTCGAATCTTAAGGGTGAATTTCTCCGACAAGCCTAAACCAATAGTGCCGTTATATCGAGAAACCGAGCATAGACTTTTTGTGGGAGGTCTACAGTATGCAATCACGTCTGAGAGGCTAAAGGAAGCATTTCAAGAATATGGGAATGTAGTGATGGCAAGAGTTCTATACAATGGAGAAACAGGAAGGTCTCGTGGATATGGATTTGTATGCTATCAAACTAGAGCCGAGATGGATGCTGCAATTGAAGCTCTTAATGGAACGGTAAAAATGCATTCTTAACTGAAACTCATTATTCGTTCGGCTGATTTGTTACGGCTAGAAATGTTAATTTATGTCTCTGTTTCTTTGTTCTTCAGGAATTAGAGGGGCGTGCATTGACCGTTAAACCAGCACTCGATCGAAGAAATGATAAGGTGAAGAGTTGATTAGGAACATTTCATGAAGGCTAGAATATGAACGATTAGAAAAATGAAAAGAGAAAATTAACTAGACGGCTCTGCTGCAAATCCAGAAATGCATAGCTGATACAAGAATGCTTTTGATTTTTTGTTTTGCTCATACTGCATTTTTCTTTCTTATTGCATTATTATCGTGGAAATATTAGGTAAATTGTGTTCGCGAAGATAAGAAAATTTCTTGTACTCATACTGAGTACTTCGTGGTTCTAATCACTTAATGTTGATCATCTACTTATAAAAAGACTTCCAACTAAGTAAATGCTGTGTAGCCAGTGCCCATCGGCATACGGCAGGGTTGTTCTAACTTTGGTTTGTAGCCTAACAAGAAACTTAATCGAGTGGGAGGAGCAGATCAAATGTAACGTGGATAAAGAAACTGGAATGTCATGTATCGTCAAAGCTTAACTATTGTAATATACAGCTCCAATCTAGTGCTCTTGGGAGCATCGTGATTCAGCTCTCCGGGTGTTTTCTGGCAACATATGACTTCCATTTTGAAATTCGAGATAAGATTTAGATCCAGCACGGTGAGGGGAGCTTCAGCAATTCGGAAAATTTTTTGGGCGATTTGCCCAAAAGCTTTGATCAGCTGCCATGGTGTTGCCGGAAAATTTTCCGAATTGCTGAAGTTTTTTTATCGCCAAGCTGGACCTTAATCTAGTCACGAATTTCAAAACAGAGGTCGTATGTGGCCAGAAAATATTCTAAGAGCACTTGAATATTTTCATTGCAATATAATAGGGATGTTCAAATGCACTCGGGAGTGCCGCAGTTACCGATGTTCTCGGGGTGTTTACTAACTATATACGATATTTGTTTTGAAATTTGCAATCAGATTCAGGTCTAGCATGGCAAGAGAGAGCTCCAATAATTCGAAAAATTTTCCGACGACACTGTAGCCGCCGATAAAAAATTTTCGCCATAATTTGGGTTTCGAATTTCAAAACAGAGGTCGTATGGGCCTGTAAAACACCATGGAAATTCCATAACTACGAACTCCTGGTTGCATTTGAACATTTTTGTGTAATTACACATAATTCTACAGATTAGTCTACAGTTACATTTCCTGCACGCTTACAAAAAAATATTTTTATATAATTGTTGATACAAAGTGAAAAGAAAAATGAACAAATTGAAATATAATTGTAATTTGTGATTATACATGATATATATTTTTAAGTAATTATATATGATATTGATTCTGTCCTTTATTTTATTTTATTTTATTTTTTTTTGGCACATGCTATCGCGATGGTAAACGAGTCAGTTGGGGCATGGTTCAGCCGGATCTGTTTTGCAGACAAAAGGGGTAGAGTTGATCCATAACCGATCAAAACCGTGGGTATTGCGGATGGGTTTGTGTTGGTTGGAAGGGTTTTTTACACTAATACACATTTTTCTGTTTAATTTTTCAGAAATGAGGTAAATCCAATTTAATTACACGCTGAACACAAAAATAGAGGGAAAATTAGTAAAATCCAGTATTTTTGAACCACTCTTGAAGGCAATAAATATCAAACAGACACCCAACTAGATCAAAGGTATGCGTTGGCTTAGCGGTTGGCTTCTGTGATTGAATAAGTTGAGGACCAAGGTTCGAGTTCCCAAGTATGCGTTTTTGTTTGTTTTTCCCTTTTCCCAAATTCATTGTATTTTTTTCACTCTAACCATCATTTCTTCTTACAATTTCATTAACTTTTTAATTGAATTAATTAATTAATGTATTTTACATATTGAGATTTTTAATTTAGTTTTTTTATATAAATTCTAATGATTTTGTCATTTTCATTTTAAACAAAGTTTTCCCCCATTTTTTCATATAGAAATTTCAACTTTGCATTTAATTTAATTAATATATATTACACACTTTGTGTAATTTATTGAGTTTCAATTTAATTTTTTCGCTATGATTCGTCATATATTTTAAACATTTCTTTTTTTTTTCCCCCACCTCTTCTTATATAACCTATTTTCTGTATTTTGATTTCATTTCTTTTTCCTTTTTCGAAAATTCTTTCTATATTTTGTTATTGTTTATTTTAAACATTTATTCTTTCCACTTCTTATATAATTTGGTAGTGTAACTTTTTAATTTAGTTAATAAATGTATTCTACCTTTAATTTAGTAGTTATAGAAACTATGAAATTCATTAGTTTGTATTCTACTATACATTACAAATGAAATACACAGAATGTGTAACATTCATATCACATCATTTTTTTAAATCAAAACATAAGCATGATAGGCAACCTTTTAAAAAATTTTATCACTTTTTTATTTATTCTTTCTTTACCCTAAATCAATCACATCCATATATCAAATCACATCCACAAATCTCCACTATTCAACTCTATTCATTCTCTATCCTCTTTTACATTAAAAACCTTTAAAAATCATTAAAAATCAACCCCTATCACCCTAATAATGACGAAATTAATATTTATTAACATTTTTCTTTCTTTCACACAAAATGTGTAATGCATTACACAAGTCTTACACATAAAGTGCAATGCACATACGAATAAAAATATTTACATAGAAGGTGTAATGTATTACACATTCGTTACACAAAATGTGTAATTCATTAGTTTGTATTCTATTACATATTACAAATAAATTACATACTCGATGTAATATCCGACGTAGTCTATGGAATATATTGCAACATAATTATAAACTTTGTGTAATGAATTGATTCTCAATTTTTTTAGTAAAAATTTTCAATTTTAATTTTTTTTCCTACAATTTTTGTATTTTTCATTTTAAAGATTTTTTTTTCATTTTCTCTTCTACTTTGTAGTTTGGCCCTTTAACTTAATTAACGTAATCCTAGCTTTGAGGGAAAATAAAGTCATACTTCATTTTTGTTGTGATGTGTTCCATGAATTAGAAGCTACTAGTAATGAGCAGTAAATTACATGCTGATTTTACTCCCAAAACTAAGTTTAAAATTTAATTTCTTTAACGTTTACTTTTTTAAATTCTTATATCTCTTGCACACAAAACATATAGCACATTATACATGTCTTGCACATAAAATGTAATACAATAATGAACCAAAACATTAATTACACAGAATATGTAATTATTCTCTTACATATTACAAATGAATTACACACAATGTGTAATATCACATCATTTTTCTTGCCTCAAACATAGTGCAAAAGTTTAATATTTATTTTCTTTAACATTTACTTTGTTGAAATTCTTATCTTCATTTCACACAAAATGTGTAGCACGATACACATGCTTTACACTTAAAAGTGTAATGCACTAATGAATATAAAATATTAAATACACAAAATGTGTAATTTGTTAAGCATTACAAATAAATTACACAGAATGTGCGATTACATATCACATCATTCTCTCTTGCCTCAAACATAATGTATAATTTTAACTTTAACTTCCTTCTTTTCTTAAAAAAAATTATTATTTTTCACACAGAATGTCTTGCACATTACACATGCCTTACACATAAACTATAATGCACTAATGAATTAAACATTAGTTACACAGAATGTGTAATTCATTACACAATATTCCACGACACATTACAAATTAATTACACAAACTGTGTAATTATTCATATCACATCATTCTTTCTTGCCTAAAAAATAATATAAAATTTTAGCATTTAATTTTTTAACATTTGCTTTTTAAATCTATGATATCTCTTTCATACAAAATGCTTAGTTCATTGCATATGCGTTACACACAAAGTGCAATTGTACTAAATGAATAAAAGTTAGTTACACACTGTGTAATTTTTGTTCTCAATTACAGTAAAATTAATGGTGTCTAAGCACCAACATAGACTACTTACTCGCCACTTCCTGTCTAGCACCCAATTCTAACCACTAGAAATGGAATTGGACAGCAATAACAAAGAACTGAGACTAGAACTCCACACGGAAAAAGATAAACGATTTAAAATAGAACGAATATGATAAACCAAGTCTTTATGATGCTAATCAAAATATTTGTAATCATAGAGAGAGCAGGGTAGATCCCATTCAGCACCATTTACTTGACACCCTTCTTAGCAATAGCCTTGGTAACCTTGGCACTTGATGGCTCCTTGTATTCTTGATAACACCAAAAACAGCAGTTTGATGCATGTCCCTCATAGCAAAATGCCCAAGTGGAGAGTACTAAGCAAAAGTCTTAACAACCATTGGTTGGTTGGAATCATCTTAACCATACCAACGTCACCATTCTTCAAGAATTTACACTCCTCTAGCTCTTTATCAGATAGCCTATAAATGTGTAATTTATCGCACATTAAGTAAAGAAGATTGTAATTTATTAGTGTGTATTACATTACACATAGAAGAAAAAAGAAAAAGAAAAAACAGAGAGAAAAAAGTAGAACACACATGTCATCTCTCCTAGGAATTTTATCAAACACTTTGTGATGCCCTTCTCTCTCCTTCATACGCAGCAGCACATGTAAATTGTTCTCTCCATTACCATCATCCATCATTGATTTTCGCAAAACCCTTTCTAAAATCACTTACCTGTAGGTAAAACACCTAATGAATCAACATTCAACAACAACTTTTACCCTCCACTTCCAGTTTTTTGCTTGAATAAATCCAAATTTCATCAACTCTACAAATTATTCCCTAGAAATTTAGTGGTTTCTCCCTCTGCCAACCTTATGCCTATATATATATTGAGCTTACAATTGTTTTCACTACTCCTATAAGAATAACATAACTCCCCAAGTGGCCACCATTGAGAATCAAAACACAACATCAATCGTTCCATTGAAACTTCTTGTTCATGAGAAAGAAAGACGATTTATTAATTGGAAGCCACCAATCATTGAAATTTATTCTGAATCTGAAATTACAGTACCTAGAGAGAGAAGAGCTCAAGGAAACCGGATATCGGATAAGAGAGAGCTTAGGCCGGCTGACTGAACCGCAACCACCGGGTTTTAGCAATTAATTTGATCTAGCAGGATTTTTGAAATGTCAAATCTAAATGCGTCATTACCCCTAATTTCCTCTGGTTGGAATCATGGTTTAGATTGGTTCAATTATTTTTAACTGCATTATTTTGGGAGGAAAAGTAACAAGAGGTTTGGATCATGGACATAGCACGAATCACAAAAATGCCATAAAGTTGAAATTGGATAGCGTGACAATCGAATATAAAACACGAAAAATACGAGACAGTACACAATACCAAGATTTGTTTGGTTCTCGACCCCACAATTCGGCAATGCCTACTCTTTATTGAGTATCCACATATCGTGGAAGTTGCTCGTAGATTTTACTAGAAACAAAGCCGATAATAAAGGTACAAAACCACACCAAGATCAACTCGTGATCTACTTCTCAACACTGAAACCATAGCTCTAAACTCTTAGAAAAAATATAGTGCTATTCTTTATCGTGTTATTACCTCTAAAAATCATCAGATGGAACTCATTTAAATAATTGACCGTACAATAACTTATCCCAATAATCACAGCTATAAAGGGTGATAGGGGTTGATTTTTAAAGGTTTTTAATATAAACGAAGAGAATGAATGAATGGAGTTGAATGATAGAGATTTGTTGATGTGATATGATCTGTGGATGTAATTGATTTAGAATAAAGAAATAATAAATAAAAAAGTGATAAAATTTTTTTAAAAATATTCCCTATCATGCTAATAAATTCTTAAAAGCCCAACACTCTTTAAATTCTTAAAAGGTAATCTTAGGATAAATGGCTAATAATAACTCCAATCAATGATCCAAATCTCCTCTCCAAGTGGTGGGCTTCTTAGGTCATCTCTTGATTACTCAGTCAAACCCAATACTGGACTAAGACAGCAACCTTGGCCCAACATAAAGATATAATGATTAAATTACAAGTTCCATTTACATAGCTTTATCACTCAAATCAACAAAAGAAAACCCCCCAAAAAGGATAAATATAAATAAATAAATAAATAAATTAATCAATTAACCTGGTAAACGATCCTTGTTTGGACTATGGTTTAATAGCATACATGACCTGACCTGAATTAGTCAATTAGATATTATTTTTTTATACCCCTATCTATCCCGACACCCCGTCAACCAATTGGTTTGGATATTTTTTCCCCATTTGATTTTGACGCAACAATTTATTTTGCCATCACTAATACGTGATCGTTATATCAAATGAGAGACACATTAATAGTTATCAAATCACTAATGGCTAACGAGGACAATGGATTTGTGTTAAGGCTCAAAATTTTTGAAATAGCAATACTTACTCTGTTTATTAGCGTCATGGGGCGCGAGCTTTAAATTCGACTTGCTTGAGGGCCTTATACTTTTTTTTGGCAATTCAAGACTAAACTCGATATTTCACTGCGTAGCGACTTATGTCAACTTCCCACCATTAAGTCCCCATGTGCACCTCACATGCGATTTTTCAAGTCCAAAATGGTCCAAAATTTTGGATGTTGTTACAATAAAGTCCCAAATATTGAAAAATGTATATTTTAGTTTTAAATTTAATTAAACTAGTATTTTCTCCCGTGCGTTGCACGGGAAAATTTATGGCCAAGTTATAATTTAAAATATGTGTAAAATAAAAATTATAATAACATATTTTCCTTTTTTATGGTAAATAGCATAAGAAACAAAATAATAAAACTAAGAATTGGATCAGAAATAATGTGTGATATAACATTTTTAAGGAAGATGATGAAACTATATAAAAGCACATTCGGTCAAAAAAGTATAAAAGCACATTATTTCATCCCCGTTGACACACAATAATAACACGGATTGGAGGGATAAAGAGTGATTCTGTCAAAAGATCAGGGGTGATAATAACGGGAGATTATGTATGGTTTGAAAATTAGGTATTTGTGTTTGAGTGAGAAATATAAATAAAATATTATTTTTTAATTCTAAAAATTATAAGATTGAGCTGGAAACTGACCTCATTTTATTAATATATAGATTTGATTAGATAGTCCTAAATTTAATTAATTTTAGTCCCAAATTTAATTAAATTTATTGAATTAATTTGATACATTAAATAGCTTTTATCAAAAATTTTCAATAGAATAGTATTGATTCGTATTAATATAATATCATAAATGTCAAATTTTCTTTAACACTAGAGACTCACATTTTGATTTTAATTAATATTTTAATAATAAATATAATTATTATACATAAAATAAAATTTTATTAGGAATATATTATAGTAAAAAAATATCGAATACAAAGAATTAACCAAATCAAATAAAAAATACAAAAAAAAGAAAAATTTGAATTTTTTTTAGCATTAGAGACACACACGTTTTAATTTTTAAATAATAATTAATAATAAATGCAATTATTATACCGACATAAAATTTTATTAGGAATATATTACAGTAAAAAAAAATACAGAATACAAAGAATTAATTACGAAAATAGAATAAAAAAACCCGCCCCCCAAAATCGTCACCGATGCCTGTAGTATTTCGAAAATTTTCTTTAATATAAGGCACATGCACATTTTTATTTTAAAAAACAGTCAATAATAAATATAAAATAATTACATTATCTAAATAAAATTTTATTATAAATATATCACTGTAAAAAATATACCGAATGTAAAGAATTAATCAAAAAACTAAAAAAATAAAAAACAAAAAACCCATAAAATTAATTAAAAAAATTTTAAAAAAAACCACCCCCTCCCCCAACACCACCACCAGACTGGTAGTGGGGGTGGTGTTTTGAAACCACCGCTGGGGTAGTTTCAAAACCACCACTGTGGTGGTTTCGAACAAGCCATTTCCGTCAATGGTTTTTTATTGTAACAAAATAATATATCGTCATAAAATTCTTAGAGCATCTTTAATGTCAACGTGGATGTGAATTGGAGGAGAGAGATATAGAGATATAATTATTTTAATTGAAAAAGAACGAAAAGAAGCGTACGAAAAAAAGTGAGAAAAGTGAAAATGATAAAAGAGATGGAGATAAATTTAAAAATAATAATACAATAATAGGATAAAAAGTCTGAATGAATGTTTATTTGTGGACATTGCATTGGAATCGAGAAAGAAAATATGATAAAAGTGATTTTAAAAAAATAGGAAAACATATGGGATCTAGTATGTAAACATTTGTGCGTACATTGGCATTGAAGGTGCTCTTAATATGCCAAATATGTTATATGCACGTAAATCACGTACCATTACCCTCAATGCCGAAAAACATCATCACCTACATACCTCACGGCTAGTGGTTAACGACGACACACTGACACAGAATCTGCCCATTTATAGACGCAGTGATAGCGTACACATAGTCGCGACGCAGTCCTTCTCACTTCCTCTCTCAGATATTGATTTTACTAGTACTTCTGCAAGTACTAATTAAAGTGACTTTTGCGATTGAATCGATGGGGCATCTGGCATGGTGAAACTGAATCGGCCTTTTATATTAATTTCTTTTGTTTTTGTCAATAGATCTTGGATTTTGCGTTTCCAGATCTAGGAAATTCTTCTTCTTTCCCTTCAGGGTTTATTTTGACTCTCCCTTTAATGGCTACCGCTTTTCCACTTCCTGTCACTGTTGCTCAGGTGGTTTCCCCCCTTATAGGACTGCTTATTGGGTCTTGTATATGTATATACTTGTATGTACATGTAGAAATGGATATTTTTCAGATTAAGCGTTGGTATGTTGTCACTTCAATTAATGCATATATTTTCTGTTGATTATAAAGTAGGCAAGAAAGTTCCATTCTTTAACTTCAGTGAGTTCTTAATGATTTTAATTTTTACTCTGTACACTACATAAACTTGTGCTTTTATATACAAATTATAATGTATATGTGTATTTGGAATATGGTTAGTGCCATCGGCTGAGTAGAGAAGCTTGTAGTCCAAAATGTATTCGGGTAATGTTTGTGCATAGAGAAACTACCATTTATGCCTGAACGTTGGACTATTTGTCTGTATTCATGAGTGTAATGGTAGGAATTTATATGCGATAGCTAGATGAAAGGAAAATGGGCTTCATGTAGGACTCTATCAGACAAGTTCTTCCTTAATCTTGCAATTCTGGCTAAAAAAAATCCTATCTCTCGTTCGAACATAGGCAAGTTTTGTTTACAACCAGTATTCATACTCGAAAACACTGCTGCAGCAATATACGACATTCTCATATACGCATTCATTCTCAGACTTTTACTGCTATGGAAATTGGAGATGAAGGAGAAAAAGGACAATGTGCACATTTACCATGGAGACTGAGAGGGAAATTGATTGTGCACACCCTTGTTAACTTCTATTTAACCCTTTTAAGAAGAATAAAAAGTGGAGTTGGCCCTACTGTTACAAGATTTATCTTGTCTTAGAACTTGTAAAAGGAATAATCTATATTCTTGATCCAAAATGTAAAAGTTACGCAGATCCTTTATGGAAAAAGTTTTTTTTAGGAAGGGTGTACTATTTTATCTTTAATGGCAGAGGCCCTTGTAAAGTAAAATTTTGAATGACGCCATTTTTCATCTCTGCCCCTGAGTTCAGTGTATTTCTTGAATGTACCACTACATATAACTTAATACACAGAAGTTTAGGCATCGGTTAGTTTTGTTTTTGCTGCATGTGTGTGTGGGTGGACACATCTTGTACAATTTGCGAGGCCTGTACACAGTGATGTTACAGGATTATTTGATTTAGAACCAACATTTTGGAACGTAAAAGTATAATTGATTTATGTGTGTCATTTACTTTTGCGTGTCGAGATATACTATACTTTTCTTCGCATACAATGTCTACATCAATTCCACTGGTTTTATGCATTCTTTGATCTGCATTATTTCATCGTTTGCTGCAATGACAAAACTGACACAGAAGTGTGTAACCGTGTATTAGTGAGTGCCAATGGGGATTGTTTGTTCTTATGTTCATTGTTTTGCTTAGGTGGGGACTTACTTTGTTGGGCAGTACTACCAGCTACTACAGAACCAGCCCGATTTTGTGCACCAGTTTTACAGTGATGCCAGCACCATGCTTCGGATTGATAACAACACCAGAGAGACTGCAACTGCTATGCTGGTATTTTACATGAAATCACTCATTTACGATGATTGAGGTTTATCATGAACTGAAATGGAATTTACATAAAGCCTGTGTTCGGTTTCACTTCTATTGGCTAAAAAGGTTACCTTTAATTTAGTTTGAATAGTGTGTTGGGACTACAAGATGTGTGAGTAACAATTAGTAGTAAACTTGAATGTGGTTGAAATTATAGTTTGACTTTGGCTTAGTACTAAAACTTACGTTTCAGCTAAGAAAAAGATTTGATGATTTCCTTCTATCGTTTGTTTTCTCTAGCTTTATAGCATGCTAAGATGTTTGATTTATTCTCCTTTACAGCAAATCCACCAACTCATTATGTCACTCAACTATACGGCCATCGAAATTGAGACTGCACATTCTTTGGAATCTTGGAATGGTGGTGTTCTGGTGATGGTCTCGGGTTCTGTGCACATTAAGGAGTTCAATGGGCAGAGGAAGTTTGTGCAAACATTTTTTCTTGCACCTCAGGAGACAGGCTACTTTGTTCTCAACGATATCTTTCACTATGTCGAGGAAGAACAAATTCTGCAGCATCCAATGAGCTATCTACCACAAAGCAATCTTGACCCCAATTGCAGTCCTTCAACAGCAGTTCAAGACCCAGGTTGTTTTATTAACAGAATTTACAGAGAACTAATTTCCCTACCAGAATTTGTTACTTGTTGATTTTCATATTTGGTATTACTTAGAAATAACCTAAGTTTTGATTTCGACAACTGTTTTTGTAGTACCCAATTATGTGCTGGGTGGTGATATCCAACCTGGGGAGTTCATAGCTCCAGCTAAAATTGAAGAGACTGGCCCAGTCAATAGCTATTCCTACCCAGACGAACAGTTGCATCAAGTCCCTGAAACTGAAAAGATCATTGATGATAATTTTGTCCAGTCGAATGGATCGCTTCGGGATACTACTATGAATACTGTACCCGACCGTTTGGCTTCTCCAATTGAGGAACCTGTTGCAGAGCCCCGAAAGCATACTTATGCTTCTATTGTATGTGATTACGTCTGAATCTTGCGCTGTAGTGACAATGCTGCCCATCTTTTTCCTATCTAATTACGGGTTACATCATTATTGGAAGTTACAGGTTGCTAAAGGGCAAACTGCTCCAGCTGTGCTATTGCAGTCTTCATTTAATAAGCCGACTTCTCATTCTGGGATGGACACAGTGGATGACATATCAGCCATGGAAGATGAAGGTAACCCTTCCCAATTTTTCTTGCTATTATGTTATGCATGTTTCCCTGCCTTGCTTATTAGGGGCCGTTTGGGGTAGCTTGTACTTTTTCTTTTGTAAGGAAGCCTACCCCCACCAGCTTCCTCTAAAAGCTAGAATGCAAAGACTGTTAGAAAATTATCCAAACAGGCTCAAAGGGAAAGCAGTTTCTTAATCTCAGAAAGAGCTTTTGGCTTTCGAAAGCCATGTCAAACAGGCCCTAAATATCTACATTGATTGTCATATAAAGTAAATTTATGAAATATTGACTATTATGCCTATTTTGAGGAAAAAAATGGCGGGATGTTCTAAACTGTAGAAATCAATGATGAGTGTGCGGATGCTTTGTGAATCTTCATCAAGCAGTCAATTGATGTAGAATTAATATGTTTACACGTATGCCTCAATGAATGTATAGAGACCAATTATGTTAGACATGAGAATCCTGCTAAAGACTAACAGAGCATTCGCCAGTTAATTGGACGATTTTGTGTTATTATAGAGTCCTAGATCACATACGAGATGAGGTCTCCACTTGATCATTTAAATTTGTAGATGATTAAGCATACTGCAAAACTGTAACCAAGGAAATTGGCTTTGAAAAATTTTCATATCATTATCTCTGTGACCGTGGAATCTTGAGTTGCCAATTTTTACTGAGTGCTTGACGGAACAAATTCACAGTACCTTGACATAACAAGGGTCATATCATATGACATGACCTATGGGTATAATAGGACTTCTAGCAGTTAAAAAGGCTGGTCTTCATGGTTATGCACTTCCAATTGCAGTTGATATCTAGGAATCGTATTATACTGTGAAATGAAGCCCAAGACTGATCAGTATTGGTGATGGTTAAATTTATTATTCAAGAAGTGGCAACAACTTGAAATGTGGATATTTGCCAATTTATTAGGAAAATGGAGTTTTTTGATATCATGGCTACATGAACATCCATGAAAAGATAATACAAAATCAACCCCCATTTCATTTCCATACACATGCAGATCAGAAATATCAGTGGGCATCTCAGATGTACATAGTGATAGACTTTTGTTTTCAAGGGTAAAATATTAGTTATTGACACAGTTCTATTTTCCTCAATCGTTATTTCTCATTTTCTTTGTAGTTGAAGTAAAGTCAGTGTATGTGAGAAATGTACCAACCACAATGGCTGCTTCTGAAATTGCGGAGGAATTCAAGAAATTTGGTAAACTCGCACCTGATGGTGTAGCCATAAGAACGCGGAAGGTTTGTTACTATTTTATAGTTGCTATTTGCTTCATTTAAGCTTAACTTCTGTATTCTTACACTTAAAAAAGGACACAGGATATCGATGTGTGCTACGCATTTGTTGAGTTTGAGGATATCTCGGGGTCCAGAACGCAAGTTAAGGTATGATCCCTTATAAGAACTTGTAAAATCCTTTTTTTTTTGGAAAATGTTACACACACACACACACATATATGTTGGCTATAAATTTAGAAGTAGGTCCTCATGTCTTCATTTGTTTGCTTGTAGGCTTCCATGGTTCAGATTGGAGGTCACCAACTGCACATTGAAGGACGGAAACCAAATAGAATCAACTTAACCCACGGAGGAAGTACGTATTTCTCTTTTAAATTTAAAATTCTTTAACTCATCAGTGCCTTGCAATTATATTTTATTCATTTATTTATTCATTTATTGTTTTAAATGAGTTCTTTTCATTATTTAATTAATTTGTTGTGTAACAGGAGGGAGGGGTAGAGGCAGGGTTAGCTACCAGATGGAAGGAACAAGGGGATGTTTTGGTGGTCGGGGTTTCGGCAAGGGACTCAATCAAGATGGAAATGATCGCGATTACAGCAGACCAAGAGGGAATGGTTTCTATAGGCAAGCTGCTCGACAACAAAGATCTTTCTCCAACCAACAAGAATCAAGAAATGGCTACAACTCATCAGACTGAACAAGCTTGTCTTTTTGATGAGATGCTTGGAGAGAGTTCTCCAACAAGTAATTCTCGAAAATCACATTCATTTTCGTAATTTTTCTGTTTCCAATATTACCAAGGAAGTAGAAGTCAATCAGGTATGAGAGGCTTTGTAATAGTTTTTTAGGTTATCTTTGAGAAAATTTTGTTACATTAATGTACTAATTTATGCAACACTTAGATCACAGCTTTATTAAGAAAAGCACAATCATACATATTGGTTTTACTTTTACAGTTGTTACTAGTGCTTCGTTCAATCTTGGCTGAACTTGGCCTAATGGGGCTTAATGGATATCTTAGCATATGGGCATTTTATTCAAGAAAAAACACATGATTACAACTTGAGGACTTGCCATCGACAGGTACGGCTTATTATAAAAACAAAGATGATGACCTCTGAATCAAGCATCAGCTTGAGGGTTCTCTGTGAGATAGGCCTCCACAACCTTGTACATGCCAAGAACTCTTTCTTTGCCTGCTTCTATGTCCTCTTCTTTGAGCTTGAAATCATCCTTAGTATAATACTTGCTTGTAACCTTAGACATAGAGCCCCCGTTTGGTGAAGGCTCAAACTTGACCTCAGAAGTTATTTTCTCGAGCCCTTCTATCAGGGCATCACCTTCAACGAACGAGTACTTGTACGTAAGAGTCTCTTCATTAAGTTCGTCAATGTGATACTTAACTGACCCAAAACCACCACCTTCAGAGAAGTTGATTTCCTTGATGCTTCCTGCTTCTCCATTGGCTTGGGTGAATTCGATGCTCTCAATAGCTTGTGGGACGAGCTTAGGGATCAAGTTATGTGAGTCGACAATAGAGGCTTTGAAAATCCTTGATGGGGGCAATAGGAGAAGTGTGCTCATCAGTGAAAGTGGTAGCAGTCATGCTTCCAATGGAGTTCTGTATGAAAAGTACTTGCTAGAGATTACACGCACTGTACACTGCTACATCTTGGGGGATAATGACGTATATATTGCAAAAATCAAGTGGATATCCTATACATTCTTCTTCTTGTCCTCGATTGAAATTTACAATCAACAGAATTGGACAGCTACAGACAAGCAATGGTATAAACTCATAGAAGTCTACTTACGGTTGACAAAATGTAGGATCCTAATGATTCAAATGCACAATTTAGAGAAAACAAAATATTATAAGTTAAACTTTTAGATCACGTAGTTCAACATGTAATATACGTTCAAGCCTATTGTCACAAATTATGCATGTCTCAAGGTCGGTGAGAAAAAGTTCCCACTGACACATGAGATGTCATGTTAACATAATATAAATGATAAACAATCGGTTTGATATAGTAGTTTAAACATTTAGGATGTCTTTAATTGCATTTAGTTTTTGTGGAAAATGTTATTTTTCATCAAAATTTTCCATGTATCAATCAAATACAATTTTATTTTCATTAGAAAATTAATTTCACAGACTCGCGAAAATACATATTTTCCACCAAAACAAGGAATTTCAATTCCTATGGATGGAGGTGGGAATTGAAATTCAAGGAAATTGGAATTGAAATTTCAATTCATCTTTCATCCTCCAATCACACACACCCTTTGATCACAACATTGCCGCGACCTTGTACATGCTGAGGACTCATTCTTTGCCTTCCTTGGTGTCTTCTTTTTTGAGCACCAAAATGTAATACTTGCTCAGTCGTTGGTAAACTTAGAGGCCCCACTGCATGATGACTCAAACTTGACTTCATAAGTTATCTTCTTGAACCCTTTTATCAAGGCATTGCCTTCAACCCACTAGTACTTGTACTTCAGTGAGTTCATTAATTCAATACTTCACCGACCAAAACCACCACGTGCGCAACAAGTGGATTTAAGTTATGCAGTGAGTTGATTATTTATCATATTCATTATTGCAAATGCTTGCATTGTAACCATTGGTGCCCTTGTAATCACGGGTTTCTAGTCTATGTGCAATGGCTGAAAGCTGAATTATCTAACCCATCAACCGAATAGAGAGGAGCTGAAAGCACAAAAGAGTGATTCGCGCCTTATCTCTAGGCCAATCTATCGATCAAGCAATTGTAGGCAACTTCAAGACTTGATTGACAACAATGGTTCGCGAAAAGTCAAGTAGTGTGGAACTAAGAGTAGTATCATTAGTGAACTTTTACTAGTTCTTTGTTAAGATACTTGTGAAACCTAAATTATTGACGTCCAATGTAAATGTGAGGATCATGGATCTTAAAACATGTAGAAATTGCATTTTATTCAAAAGAAATTTACGATTACAACTCAAGAAACCACACTCAGATGTTGAATTTTATTCTCAAGCACGATTGCTTGCTGACAAACACACAAAACGCGAAGATGGATTGATTGAACTATAGAACCCCCTAGACGAGCTCCTAATCAAGCATAAGCTTGAGGGTTCTGGAGAAGATAGGCTTCCACAACCTTGTACATGCCAAGGACTCTTTCTTTGCCTGCCTTGACGTCCTCTTCTTTGAGCTTGAAATCATCCTTGGTGTAATACTTGCTTGTAACCTTAGAGATAGAGCCCCCGTTTGGGGATGGCTCAAACTTGACCTCATAAGTTATTTTCTCGAGCCCTTCTATTAAGGCACTGCCTTCAACCAATGAGTACTTGTATGTGAGAGCCTCTTCATTAAGTTCATCGATGTGATACTTCACCGACCCAAAACCACCGCCTTTAGCAAAGTTGATTTGCTTGATGCTTCCTCCCCTCCATTGCCTTGGGTGAATTCAATGCTCTTAATGGCTTGTGGGACGAGCTTGGGGATCAAGTTATGTGAGTCAACAATCGAGGCTTTGAAAATCCTTGATGGGACGATAGCAGAAGTGTGTTCATCAGTGAAAGTTGTAACACCCATGATCTTGTTGGAGTTTTGAAAGTGTAACTCGGATAATATTTACAAATTAGAATGTTTACTCTCTTTTTGCATAGATCTAGTATTGAGAAAGCTGTGCATATATAGCACAAATCAAGAATTCCTTTAATTGTCTTTGCATTGGCTTCCCCTTTTGTTGATTGGTTTCAAAAGAATTCATATATAATCTTTTCCAAGGTGAACATCTCACTATGTTCTTTGAGGACAAAATCCAACAACAACAGACAAAATAGGGTACAAAACTGGACTTCTTGTCCCAACCTGAAATCATCCACAGAAACAGAACTTCTGAATTTTCAAAGATTTATCCATCTTAAGACATCTTTTGTATTCCCTTTGAACATTTCTATTTAACGATAGTATATGCCATTGTTTCGGAGAAATCAAATCCACAATAATGAGGTAGAGAAATCGAATCAAAGATAATGAAGTCAATCCAATACATGTCCTCCCTAAATTGAATACTGGTTCTTTTATGAAACATTCCCAAAACAACACGAGTTGAAGAAGTCGAACTTGGCCTTGTGCAACAATTAAAATGGAGAGAATTACATGTTAATCCAAAGAAATATATGACTACAACCAACGAAACTACAATCGACATCAAACTTTTTTGTTGAGCAAAGATGGCTTGCTAACAAACACGCAAGAAAGATAGACAACTTGCTTTGACCGGAAGAAGCCTACACGAGCTTTGAATCAAGCATAAGCATGCAAGTTGTATAGATTCAAATGATGTACATTTTATCAGATCTAATATCTTAAACTTTTAGATCAAGCAATTTAGACGTCCACAACCTGTACACAGGTTGAGGACTCTATCTTAGACTACTTTAATGTCATCTCTTTTTTGAGCCCCAAATCACCTTTATTGTAATACTTACTTTTAACCTTAGAGATGGAGCCCCCATTGCATAATGACTCAAACTTGACCTCATAAGTTATTTTCTCAAGCCCTTCAATAGAGGCATCGGCTTGAACCTACGAGTACTTGTGTTTCATTGAGTTAATCAATGCAATACATCAATGACCAAAACCACCACCTGCATAGAAATCGGGCTTCAATTTATGCAGCGAGTTGAATTGTTATCAGATTCATTCTTAGCCCTCCAACGCGGCATACTTGTCAACATTGTAAGTGCTCGCATCCTAGCCATTGGTGAATTGCACTTTATTGCACGCTATTTTGGCCCTCTAAAGCAAAGGTTCCTCATCTATGTGCAATGACCGAAACCTAAATACCTAACACACCAATGGTCAAAGAGCAATTGAAAGCATGACAAAATAACGTGTTTCATATGCGTAGGCATTACCATTGAGAGGGTGTTAGCGGATGAGTTTTAATGTATTTTTATGAGTAGGAAGAGAGAGAATGAGTGGAGTTGGATGGTGGAGATTTAATAAATGGAGAGATATATGAATGTGATTTGTTTGTCTAAATTTGAAATTTGAAAAAAATGCATTAAAATGTATTTTTTACTTTAGGCTAACAACCTCTCAGGACTTTGTCTTGCATATTCTTAGTGAACTTTTTACTAGTTCTTCTACGAAACCTGAGTTATTAGACTCCAATTTAAATATGAGAATCATGATTCTTTAAAGTTTAAACGTCAGTAATACATTTGATTCAAGAGAAATATACTTTTACAATCCTAGAAACTACATTAAGATACTTTGAATTTTATTCTCAAGCAAGAGTACTGCTTTGCTGAAAAACACATAAAACGGAAAGATAGATTGATCGACTGCAAAAGCCCCGCACAAGCTCCTAATCAAGCATAAGCTTGAGGGTTCTCTAGGAGATACGCTTCCACAACCTTGTAGATGCCAAGGACTCTCTCTTTGCCTGCCTTTATGTCCTCTTCTTTGAGCTTGAAACCATCCTTAGTATAATACTTGCTTGTAACCTTAGAGATATAGCCCCCATTTGGTGATGGCTCAAACTTAACCTCATAAGTTATTTTCTCGAGCCCTTCTATCAAGGAGTCACCTTCAAGGCTTCAACCAATGAGTACTTGTATGTAAGATCCTCTTCATTAAGTTCATCAATGTGATACTTCACCGACCTAAAACCACCACCTTCACCAGTTGATTTGCTTAATACTTCCTGCCCCTCCATTGCCTTGGGTGAATTCAATGCTCTTAATGGCTTGGGGGATGAGCTTTGGGATCAAGTTATGGGAGTCGACAATGGAGGCTTTGAAAATCCTTGACGGGACGATAGCAAATGTGTGCTCATCAGTGAAAGTTGTAACACCCATTATACTTTTTCAAGTTTTGGAGGAGTGTAACTTGGAAATACTTGGAAATTAAAATGCTTCTACTCTTTTTTCGTAGGCCAAGGACTGAGAAAGTGGTGCATTTATAGCACTCATAAGGAATTGCTTCAAAAGAATTGATATTGATTGGGGAAAGAATGCTTATTTTTGTTATTTTGTCTAAGGAAAATTGATCCCTTTTCCAAGGTGAACATCACTATGTTTCCCTAGGACAAAATCGAACAACAATAGACAAAAAGGGTACACAATTGGACATTTTATCCCAACCTGAAATAATCCACAAAATAGAACTTCTTTGTTTTGTAATATTCATCCATCTTTGAGACTAATTTTCTATTCCGTTGGTACCTATCTAGTTAATGATATTACGCGGTTGTTTTGGTAAAATCAACGCAGCGCAATTGCTCCCCAGGGGGGCGTGCCCACTCCTGACGTGGAGGCCACGTCTCCACGTCAGGTGTGTGCCATATCAGGGCGTTCCCGTGGCTTGGCAAGCACCACCACGTCAAGTGTGGGCACGCCTCCCCTAACCACTGGGAGCAGAAGTGATCAACTCAAAGGACAAAGATCATGGTAGAAGAGCTGTACGTACAAAGATTTATGCTGTCTAAATTGAAAATGAAGCAAATCAATCCAATACTTGTCCTCCCTACAAACCTCAGTATGGCCCATTTCACCAATATTCTTTTAAATAATGTTATTTATCATTTATTAATAGTCATAACTGTAACAACAATGACATGACATCTGAGTATTAGCTGATGATGTGGTGCCTAACACTACACGCCACATCGACAAATATTTAAACGTTACAGAACTGTTGATCTGTCAAATGAATAACAACACTTTGGTACTTTAACAAAGAAAATGCATTAATATTGTATACCATGTTGAAGGAATAGAAATTTTACTGAGACAGTTTTGTCAACAGAAAAAAAGGTTACATTTATTTTCTACAATTTTATGAATGCCAATTGAGGCATAATTTCTCCTGTCCCCCATCTCCACAGGGATAAAATATCTGTAACATCTGACCTGTCACTGGAGTTGAGAAAATTTTACTGCCTAGATTTTTCAGTTGCTAAGCAATTTCTGCAATCGCTGCTCTGTGAATGGAAACTAACTCTGAGCTTCCTGTGCAATATCTTCATCATCGTCATCCTCAATTTCCCAGAGAAATTTAGCGTACGATGCAAGAACGTTACTGAGAATGAGAATGACAGAGACAGAAAATCGAACAAAAGCTGGTTTGTTAACCATGAAATGTATGCAGTCTATCATAATTTAAGTGCAAGGTGATTAAAATTCTTGATAATTAATAGCCTTTTGACGTTATAATTGCGACAAGAGTACCCAGCTTAATTAAACCTCTTTGATGTCAGAGAAAGAAACAGATTCATTTTTACCTGTCTTCTGGAGTAGCTTTGACTGCTCGTTCAAAGTAGAAGAGAGCAAGAGCTTTATCATGGTGAAGCTGCCACACCAAGTTAGCATACTGTGACATTATCTCGCCATCTTTAGGATCCATCAATATAGCACGAGAGTAGAATTCTTCAGCTCCTATAAGATCTCCTTTGGTCTGTTGACCAAAAATAGCAATATACCAACATTATTAAACGAACAATCACATTAGAAAATATAGCTTTTTATATGGTAACTAAACGATGAGGTCGAGTATTGCAAAAGATTAATATTGATTATTGAAGATGTCAATCTGAAAGACAGTCTGAAGTCTAGGCAAGGTGAGTAGCCATGGATTGCTGAAGTGCGCAACATAGTAAATTCAAGAGTTCTTAGTAAAATCTTGAAGCCAAAGACTAAAGGAGAATCTGCTAGTTGAAGTTGGTAACTAAACTGGAAGACAGCTAAGGCTCAGATGTAGTAAATGGTAATTCAAAATAATGATATAACTGAGGAACTCTTCAACATCAATAAATAAAATCACATCACCTGATGTAAGAACTGAGCATAATTCCTCAAATAGAAATTGTTACGAGGATTTTCCTCAACCATCCTGCGGTGATACTCCTCAACATCACTAAAAGTGACGCCACTAGCCCCATCAATTCCCAGACCCATTGCAAGATGTAAAGGAGGGCTAGCTGGTCTTTCTTTTTCTTCAAAGTGTGTTCTCTTAACGACAACTGGAGGGACGGTGTTTTCTTTAGTCTGGCATTTAAAAAGAATGTTAATTAGTTAAAACCTGAAATCAGTTATCACCAAAATTATTCACAGAAAGATAAAAACCTGTCTCGGGCTCTTAGGTGAGGGGTGCTTGTCCTCGTCCTCATTATCATCAATTTCCCATAGGAAACTAGCGTGTGCTGCAAGAATATTGCTGAAAAAAAGGAAAAACGAACCACTCAATCTAGATTGGAAAACAAAAACACAGCAAATAGTGTTCCAAAGTGGGTTTTCAGGCTAGAATCAAATGGGACTGCATTTAAATCTTAAAACTGTTCAAAGTGAAATATTGGATTCCTTCCCAATACAAGATAAGATACAAAACAGCGTACTTACCTATCTTCAGGAGCGGCCTGGATTGCTCTTGCAAAATAAGTTGAGGCTCTGTCTTGATCACGATAGAGCTCCCACACCAATTTCGCATACTGCACAAGCGCCTGACTGTCTTTAGGATCCCCTAATATAGCACGGGAATAGTATTCTTCAGCTCCCAAAGAGTCCCCATTCCACTGTCAAGAGTGTTTCCTCATGTTATTTAGAACAAGAAATCAATGGTTACATGGCATTTTTTTGCACAGACTCAGGGTATAAAACTGGATTGGTAAACTAGTGAAAACTTAAGTCAATAGGATCAACAAACAAAGCGGCAATTTTCTTGTTATAATATAAACGTAGAAACTAACCTGCAGAAGTTGTGCATAATTCCTCAAAAACAAAGGGTTGGAAGGATGTTCTTTAACCATCCTCCTATAACAGTTCTCAAGGTCATCACCATCATCAACACTTGATGGGTTAATTACTCCACCAGTATCATTACCATCAATTCCAACCCCAGGTATAGACTCACCAAATTCAATTTTCAAATCTTCAAATGGCCTCGAATTTCCCTCCCTTTCACCTTCATCTTTTTCAATACTATGTTCCTCAATCTTAGGCATGACATTCTTAAGAAAACTAAATTCACCATCAACACATTGTCCAACTGTAACAGTTCTCTCCAATTTTGAGTCAACTGAATCTCCATGTTGCCTCTCTTCTTCAGAATTTTCGTCCACATTGTATATCGAAAAAGATGCTTCTGTTTGCAGTATTGACATGCAGTGCTTATGCAAAGATTTATTAGTCAATTTCCTAGAGAACCAAACTTCTTTAATGCCAAATGAGGTTGAAGCTAGTTCTTCCAAATTGCTACCAAACAAAGCCACAAGAAATCTTTCCTTCAAGGCTATTCAATTCTAATACCCAGTAGCAAAATATTCGAATAGGACTCTGGGCAGGAATTGCAAGAGAAGTAACTGAAACACAGCACGATATAAAGAAATCTTGTTTTGGTTATGCAAATTATTGGGACTTCCTGAGAAAAAAGGCTTGAGCAACTGAGTATGACGAGCTTCTATGTAAGCATCTATCAACTGGGATCTATTTCTTGCTTGAAATCGCAAAAGTTTCTGACCTGTGAATATAGTGAGAACAATCAATACGCTTAGTTAGAAAATTTTGACTTTGATCGCAGAAAATCAACCACAGAGTCTCTATCAATAACATGATTTAAATGAATTTGTCTGAATCACGTGTGTGAACGGGCGTCTGTATAAATATTTCCTACAGAAACAAATCATAATTAGGGTTTATATGTTATAAAAGAAAAACCATTAAAGATTTTCTTACATTTGAAGCGTGGCCATGTGATTAGACATCAGGATATAAAAAGGCACTGGATCTCACCATCAAACTTCAATTGGCGGTAATGTAATACTCACATGCAACGAAGAAAAGTAGCAACTACCACCAAATTGCAAGATCTCCGTGAGTGTCTGTTATGAGATGAACTTGGGCCTTAACTAACAGCCCAATTTGCCCAATTTGCTACTCTCTACAACCCAATTTGCTGGCCCAACTGATATTTGCTTCTTCTGCTATTTAGGTCCCAGCATAGAATAAATTTATTAGGTCAATAAATAAATTAGTGATTGAAAGATATAATTAAGAAATGTGATTGTTAGATTGAAAGAAATGTTTAAGGAAAATGATTTTGAGATTAACAACAATAACACACTTTTTATGAATGTTGTATGAATTCCGTAAAAGTTGTACCATATTAGTTTTTCTTCGAATTCATTCTTAACAAAATATTTTGTTGTACTCACAATTTTTTAAGCATTCTAATAACATATTCTCGCGCTTCTAAAACAGTATCAAGGCTATGTTTAATACAACCAAATTGATAAGTTAACTAAGGTTGAAGGTTCAAAAGCTAGCTAAATAGCTAAAACCTAGCAAATTGAAATAAAAGTGTTTGGTAAAATTAGTTGAAAAACTAATTTATAAATACAATATAATACAAAATGGTATATTTACAATAATAATATTTATGTTATTAAGAGGTTAAAAATAGAATAAAAAATGAAAATCTCATGAAAATTATCCGAAACACTTGTAAAAGAAACATCCAAACAAAACTTATTTGAGTAGAACGAGATTATAAGTTGAAAAAATATGCTATAAATAACTTATTTGATATATCAAACATGCTCTAAGGGTTTGTACACCATTTTTTTCCCACTAACTTCTATTAATTATTTTTCTCCATCATTTTTAACCACTCATATAATTATTTTATAATTTTTAATATATTTTTTCAAAATTTCAACCACACATCTAACACGTCGTTCGAATAAATCAGTATAAATTAACAACATTTTCTATAGAACAAGCCTTGTGTCAGTGTTATTTCCAATTCAATTTACTTTTTGCTTACCAAACATACTCTAAGTGTGTAATTCACAATTAAATTTATTTTTATCATCCTCAACATACATCTAAAAGTAATTTAACAAAGCCAGTGCAATTAAAATCCTCATGAAAGCGGTGGAGGCGATGGCGGTTCAATATGGTTCATCCCTTGCTCAGGATAGACGACTCTTTCTCCACAAAGTGCGCACTGATGCCACCCAAGTCGTTTATGGAATCTGTGAGCCGGAGTCCAATGCCACTCTTGAGCCTATTTTTCGCAATATTTTACTTCTACTTGGTGAGGTCAAGTGTCGTACTTGTTGTAGACACCAAAATTTTTTGAGTGTTTTGGGCCGGATTGATTTTAATTTACTTCTCAAATTAATGGATTGGGTTTACTATAATCAATTGACCCATTAAATCCTAAATCACAAATGTCTACTAAGCCCAATTAAATTTAATTGGCAAAAGGCCCAACAAAAGCCCATCCTACTTTTATTAAATATAATTAGAATATATTATATTTAATTTAATTATTTAATTTGGATAATTAAGGATTTGTTATTCGAATTCAAATTAAATGAATTGATGGTGATAACCCTATCCAAACTTTCTAATAAATAGAACCCTTGGGTTCAGTTGAAAAAGGAGGAGGAGGGAAAAGGAGGAGGAAGAGAAAAAAACCCTAAGTGCAAACGCTTAGAGATTCTCTAAAAACCCGAGAGAACAAACTCTCTCAAATCAAAACCGATCAAGAAGAACAAAATCTTTTTGAACCTCCAACTCAAAGCAACGGTTTGGAAAACAAAATCTTTTCCAAATCAAAATCAAAACAAAACAAAAAGTGATTAGAGAACACGGCCTTCTCTAATTCAAAGTAAAATCCAAGATCAAAGCAAGATATTAGAGAACACAGTCTTCTCTAATTTAAAATAAAATCTAAGATCAAAACAAAGTTTTGGAGAACACGGTTTTCTCCAATTCAAAATCAAATTCAAGACTTTGTAGAACACAGTCTTCTACAAAGATTAAAATCAAGTCAAATAAAATCTTTGACGTTCGGAATCAAGCCACGTGGCCCCGATACTCACCAGCAGATCGTTAATCAGAGGATTCAGCATTCGTTGCAGTCAAGAGATCCAGTCCACTGTTAATTTCCAAAAGTTTCAATTTGTAACAAAATTCCATTGTATTATTTTCTATTAATATGAGGAGAAATTTTTGTTTACACTTGTATGTATGTACCTCGGTCTGAAAATACTTTGGCGCATGTTTTAGCGTCATTTACTCTATTGTCGTCTGTCGATAATCATTGGTTTGACTGTATGCCACTATTTTTCTCCCCCCATATTACGGGGCTGAATCATGAATAAAATTATTTCCTGAAAGAAAAATCCTCATGAAATACAATGATCGGCACATACCCATCATGATGACGAAAGAGATGCGTGCCCATTATCCGGCTACATGTGGGGCACCGGATCATGAGCGTCCAACATATATAGTGATGCATTTCTCACTTCTTCGCCGTCTTCACTTCTTCAACTGTCTTCACCTCTTGAAGGCATCTCCAAGGAAACACTAATATCATACAAAAACACTATTTTGGTGCTCCAATATTGGAACACCAAAAGGGCACCAATTTGGTGCCCCTTGAACAATAGAGCTGTTGCTTTGGTGTCTTTATTTATTTATTTATTTATTTTTGCTTATTCTTTCCTGTTTACCTTTTATGGCCTTTTCATTTCTCTTTTTTTTAAAAATATATTTTTCAGTTTTTTTCAGTTTATAAAATTAAATGGTATTTTAAATTCTGTAATGGTAATATAAATTATTTTTGTGATATTAAAATTAAAGAAATTTAGTGAATAGTGTTGTTTGTCTTAAGATTCGGTATTAGTGGGGTCGAGTAAAATTTTCAAATTGGTGCAGTGACAGTAGTGTTGATACCATCGTAGTGCAAAATAACATCACACAATTGGCGATGCCCCAACCCTATATGGGGATGGTGTGTCGTTACTCGATAGCTTTCTTTTCGCTGGTGTGTGTGTCTATATATATATATATATATATATATATATTACAGTATTTAATTTTGTATAAACTTTTCATTCGATGGTTTTACTAAACCATTAATTTTTATCGTTAGTTACTTTTATAACAACGTCGAATATAAATACAAGACTATACATTAGGAAAATATAGTTTAACCCAAATATATAATAAACATATAATATATAAGAGACGTTGACATAAAATATACTAATAAACACGAAAATATGAACACACGTTAACCTGTGTTTTCTCCCTAGTTTTGTTGTAAAAAGTTTAACATAATTAGAGTGCAATGTATATACACACGATACCCACCCCACCCGGCAACACCGCACACCACACAAAAATAGACATGAAAGAGATTAAGGGAGTCAATATCCTAACAACCTCATTCTTTACAAATCAATCATTACAACATAAATTTAGTTGTAAAATAAACATTTCCCCTTTTCATGGTTTGATGTGGTCTAGAGGGGCCATCCTCTCCGTGCTTGGTATCCCCCTCCACCGGTTGATACCAGCCTTTCCCTCGTCGTCTCGGGCGGCGGGCGGACGGTCGTCTCCCTAGCCTCTACCACCATACCACGTATTGCCGCTCTGACCCAACAACATAATGGCAATCTTGAAACCTTTCCAACTTTTGGAGATAAACATCATCTCCGCACAAGATTTGGAGCGCATCTCGAGAAAAATGAAAACTTATACGAAAGCGTGGGTCCATGCGGATCGAAAACTTTCGTCGAGTGTTGACACGAAAGGCCATAATAATCCATCGTGGAATGATA
The DNA here is from genome assembly GCA_018223645.1 of Jasminum sambac. Classification (NCBI taxonomy): domain Eukaryota; kingdom Viridiplantae; phylum Streptophyta; class Magnoliopsida; order Lamiales; family Oleaceae; genus Jasminum; species Jasminum sambac. The sequence goes on from CP073649.1 coordinate 26,941,372, forward strand.
AATTTGTTTTTCGAGTTGATGAAGAATTTCTGGGACGAGATACGTCTGCTGTTGTGATTGAAATCTATGCTATGAATTGGTGGAAAGATACACTTGTTGGCACTGTTCGTGTGCTCGTTGGGAACCTTATTCCGACGCCTGCACGACCGCATCAGCCACGCCAGCATTTTGGAATGCGGTTTGTTGCACTTCAGGTACGTACACATATGTTAATGATCTTCAATTTCTATGTTGAATCTTGTTCGTCAATCGTTCATGCGATTGTTGATTCATCTCATTCATCACGATTGACATTGATTATCTCGTAAAGATGGGACTAGAATTACTCATCTTTTATTACGCATTGATGCGGTTATACACGCCTAGGCACAATGCTTGACCTCGACGCTTTTTCATGCCTTCCGCTTTTTAGAGCTTTGCTTCACACAATTCAATTTGATGCATTATATTGTATCAATATGTTAATCATTGTGTTAAAATAATATTACTGTAAAGACACTTGTATGTTAATGGTTCAGGTACGTCGTCCATCAGGGCGCCCACAGGGGATATTGAACATTGGCGTGGCTCTTCTCGACAGTTCCATGCGAAGCATGCCACTGTACAGGCAACTCAGTGCTTCGGCAGTTGGCATTCGAGATCTAATGGAGGCAACGAATCTTCCCAATTCAAACAACAACAACAACGATCACCCTCCCATCTTACAGCGGTCCAGAAGCGAACGCAGTACTTTCGACACTTACTCCATGGCCAACAGCTCCTTAGTTGCAATCCCCGGTCAGAAAGACAACGGCAGTGTCGTTTTCGCATTTTCAGAACTTTCAGAGCAATTTGAGATGATGAAGAACCGGGGAAAAGCGAGCTCTGTTATAAGCGGTGGTGCTGAATTGAGAGAGAAAACTAGGATCAAAGAGAAGAAGAAGGCTAGCTCTGTTGTCAGTGATTCGATTTTCAGCAAACAATCTTCTTATAAAAATGTGAATCCGGATTTGAATCGGAAAAACGAGGGCAAAAAAGGTGATGAACACCAAATGTTTGATGAAATGCCTCTGAGAGATGTTAAGGAAAATTTGGTTGGAAAACCTCCACTCCCCAAACCCAATGGTTTTGCTCCACCAAAAGGGCTAATGCCAAAATTTGTGCCATTCAAAGCTAGCTCAGTTTTGTCCCACTCCGATGTGGGGCCTTCTCCATCGGAGGTGGCGGCCGCCATGGCAGCACAAGAACGGAGATACCCTTTGGACGATTATGAAAGCTCGGTTTTGAGTGGTTGGAGCCTGGACGATAGCGTTGAAGGGCCAATGTCGAAGCTTGAGAGGTGGCGTAAGGAGTTGCCGCCTATTTACGACAATGGCTTTTCAACAAGTAGCTTCTCGTCTGGAGGCTGCCAACGCAGCGGTGGACGTGGCAATGATAATAGAGGTGGCAATGGTTTATTCTCGTGCTTTGGAGTCATTTGTGGGTATGAATGCCAATGTGTTTGTGGGCAACCTCCCGGGAAGAAGAATGATCGCAATAACAACAGATACTACAGCCCATCACTTTCATACCTTTGAGGTTGATCATCTTGGTCGTTTTTCTTGATCAAGAGGAACTGTTGTTTGATAAGATGGATTGTACAGTATTAACGGTTTTTCATCCTGTTTCGAGTTGGATTCTCCACATGCAAAAAAGGATTGTCCATTGAAGCTTGGAGACGGTACAAGGTCAAGCGGAAGTTTATGTATAATAAGGCTAACCAATCTTCACATTTATTGATTATTATCTATTTTTTCATAACTTTCTTGTAAGGGAGATTTTGCATAGATGTCAATAAGATGAAAATCTAACAAAATGTTCGTTTCTTTTCTAAAACTTGCAAACAATGTCATATTTTGGGTGTAAAACTTTCATTTTGCCTTTTTAGTTATTTTTTGGGCTCATTAAGGCCGATATGATAGTAGAAGGGTTGCTTGGGAAGCTTACCATGAACTCGCTGTGTTACACACTGCAAATTAGGTAAATTATTAATGGTTAATTGGGTCAAAAATGATACTCCCCTTGTTCCGCAAAAATAGTTTCATTTTCATTTTTTATCCGTTCCAAATTATAGGCCACTTTCTTTTTTAGGGTGTATTAAAACATTGCACTTCCTTCTATATCGTTATTTAATATGTATTGTTACCGATTAAAATAAACTATTATCATTTAATGTATGGGTATATTTGAAAATGTATAACTAAATGTTGTTTTTCAACAAAATTAATTGTAATTTTTTAATCCGTGTGAAAGTCAAAGTATGACTATCTTTGTGGGATGGAAGAAGTATATGCTTCAACTTCTTTGGTCATTAGTTGCAAGACTCAAAACTCAAAACTTTGTTTAAGTTCTCAAGAAACCAAATTCAATTTATGGCATTTTTGAACCACGAAACGCTCGGTTTCCATTTCAGTTGTAAGCGTAACCAACCTGGGAGTTAGCTGCCCTCAGAACACTTTCTAGCCTCCTCTCGATAAGTCATGGCTGTAACACCAGAGATATAAAGATAAAGAGAAGAGCCTTTTGTACGCGGAGTCGGGGAAAGAATCCCGGCCGGGGTTGATGTTGAACCAATTCTTCCATCCCAGAGGAAGCGGAAATAACATTCCATGCTGCATAGGACATTATGACATTTATCATTGAAATGCCCCAAGTTTTGAACTCTTGTAATGAATATTTGAGTCTGTCGCAATATATGTTTGTCAACTTGGATAATCACATTCTTTGCTCTTTATATCAATAATGATAAAGTTAAACAAAGTTGATGTCAACAATGCTTTCATAGATACTGAGAAACTATCTGCAAAACAACACACTTTATAATTTGAAAGAAGCTGCAAGAACTTGATTTGATGAGTCAAGATGAGCCTTGTTAAGATGGGAAAATTTAGGTAGTTAAGAGCAGATAACTCATTTATCTTCTTAATGATAGAAACTCAACTTATTTTTGCCTCAATTGTATGTTGATGAGTCAATGAAATTGTACTTTGTAGTCACCATAAATGACATAAAAATTGGGCAGCAATCCATAGATAAAGGTGAATTCTAACATTGCATTCCAGGATATAGGGCTATTGCATTAGATCCTTGGCAAACAAGTTTACATGCACTGCTCAGGAGTTGTATCTCACGCAAAGTAAATACAACGTAGATTTGCCAAAGAAGTTTTGCTATCGAAATTTGAAACCTTCTCCAATACCTATGGATATTGGAGAAGTATGTATATATATATATATGATTGCAGTTGCTTTCTGAAGAATTGAAGTTGTGTTCATGGGTGCTATGTTTTGATAATCTCGATAAGTGCTGTGGCATCAACTTGTGCATATCAAGCTAGGGAGAAGCGTATTGAATTGGACATACACTTCATACATAAGGGGTGTAGCACTAAAGAAACAACATTGAGATAAAATCAATTATATTTAAATTTAAAGTTTTCTCGTCTAACAAAACAATTTAGAATTATCGCAATTCCCTCCAACTTGAGGAATGGTGTTAAGATCACAAGTCCTCAGGTCAAGGAAGAAGCTAAGAACTCATAATAATAATAATAATAATAATAATAATAATAATAATAATAATAATAATGAAAGGATAAAGACTTGACTCAGCCCTAAAGTTGCTATTTGAAGATATATTGCATTTTTGTTTACTCGAGCTGCGAGTTCCAATTGCAACTTTACCAAATAGAAGGTGTGGAGGACACTTTTGTAATTTGCTTCTTTTTTTTTTTTTTCTTTTACATTTTCTATTTCCTTCATGTTTTGGCCTTGCTCAATAACGCATTCCATGCCATTAGTTGTGCAAATATAATATTAGGACAATATTATGTCAATATAGTGACATCAAAACGTCTTTTTAATTATCAATTAAATTACTTTTAAATCAATAATTATCACAGAGATCACTTATCATTATATTATCCACTTTATTGTTCAACATGTTAAGCTGCCATTTTCCAATGTATGACCTCAATTTATCGTGGTAATTGCAGCAAACGACCATATTCTGAGTTGTGCAACATATTTCTATTTTCGAGTTTATTAAAATATGTTTGGTCCCCTACTAGTTGCTTGAGAGTTGACCATAGGCTTTTTAAGGTGCTAAATTAAATACTATCGTATTTCATTATTTCTAGCTTTCTTTTTAATTAATTTATTCGTTTTCTGTTTATTATTATTATTATTATTATTATTATTATTATTATTATTATTATTATTATTATTATTATTATCATCTCTCTCTTTACTATTTAGGCAGCCCCACAAGACACTGGCAAGCATATGTTGAAGGTTTCTACTTTCCAATACAAGGTTTTGTGCTTGTTGTCTTCTGAATAGTAGACACAACATAGAAAAATAAAAGCATGGAGCAGCAAAAATATATTTTTACAAAATATATGCTTTTACATTGCAAAAAAAGACTCAAAACTACAGCCTTTAACCATGGCTTTTATACCAAAGTTGAGACAGGTAATCTTGATTAAGATTTTGTCAATCTTGTTTTATCAGTAATGACAATTTTTATCATCATAAAGCTTCCTTAAAAAATCTTTTTTCCTTTTTCTTTTTTTTAGTGGTTTTTTAAATGTATAGTAAATATTAAAGAAGTGATTTAAGATATCAATTTTTTTATTTAACGAAAGACAAGTGATATTTAGATATTACTTAATTGCTTTCCTCGAATACCTACGTTGTAAAGAAGGTTTTTTATTATTTTTCGTTTGGTTACACTTTCAATACGTACTCATATGATTGGGAGGGAAAAGACTCATAAGTCATACCTGTGATCAATATCACAAGGCCAACTGGCCAAGTCTCATACAAGAAACATCATTTGTATGGAGAAATAAAAAGGGCAAATTAATAGGCATTATTTTAGGAATCTTTTCGCTATCTCATCAAATATCTAGCCTTATCAAAATAGTCTACATTGTTGAATTGATACATTCGATTTTGTATGTGAGACGTTTTTCTTTTGTTGGCCTATAATATAGGCTAAGGCACATGATCAATACATTACTCTACCCGTCTCACAAAGATAAACCCATTTGTTATTTCAAACAATTAAGAAATTGCATTTACTGTAATTGGAAAAAGTAAAAAAGACACATATTATTCTTGATGTACCCCTATTCAATTAAATATTACATTCAATGAACTTAATATTTTCAAGACAATTTTAGCAAGGAATACGAAATTTTATTTGTTAAATCACATTTATGACTAAGGATATCATTAAGGTAGTTGATGAGTTATATCATTTGAGACATCCAAAAAAGGAAAATAGTTCTGTCTTTGTGGAGACGGTATAGTAAATTACTCTTTTTTGAGAGCACCTAAGAAACTTATTCATCAATTAATTATTGCATTTAGTGTATGTTTTCACTTACTATTATACGATAAATACGTACTCCCTTCCTCCCTCTAAGATAGGCACCCACCAATTTTCACATAAATTAAGAAAACATATTTAATGTAGTTGAAATTATAAACTATTTCTATATTCTTCCTATTTTACATTTGTATTAAATGGCAACAAAGTACTTTGAAAATATTTAAGATCCTTAATTATGAGATGAAATGCCTAGTTTAATGTTTAGTGTTTCAATAATATGAAATGAGTATTTTAGTCACATAAGAAATTAGTCATACTCTTAATAAAGAAAATGAACTATAATTTTGGATAAATAAAAATATAAAATAAATTTATCTTAATGGGACAGAGGGAGTACTTTTTTGGATTATTTATTTACGCACTCAGATTGTATGTATATGTTTTGTTGTCAAAACATTCCTTTTTACCAAAATGCTTTGTACTCAAAAAAGTGCGAGTGGCACTCGAGTGTGGTGTCTGTCAAGCACATAAATTAATATTTTCTTTAAATAATAAATTATGGAAAAAAAAGGATGAGCATATATTTGTAGGCCTAGAAAACGATTCATTGCTGTCCCTCCCATGAGTGCATTAAATAAAATATTAAAATATTTTTAAGCCTCAACTATAATTGTTGTCGGAAAATTCATTACTATAATGTCTTGAAAGGACAAAATTCTACAAAGTTCCTTTGCCTTTTATTGCCTCCTGGGGTGATTTTCCCAGGCATGACAAATTTAATAATTGGACTTGGAAGAAATATGTAGTAGCGGTGGTTGTATATAATTTGAATTTGTAAGAATTTTTTTTTAGATTTTTCAAAGAATAGTTTTTTTCACTTAAAAAAAGGAATAATTTTAGAAAAACATTTTGAGTTGATATTTTTATAATCAATGATATTTTTAAAACTAAAAATTATTTCATATTCAATATTATCAGTATATCGAAACAAATATAAGTAATTAAATCAAATAATGCATCAATGTAATGTATTTAATAATACATTTTAATATTTGATTACAAAATTTTTTGAAAATTATTTTCGATTGAAGGTTGAAGAAAGCCAGCAAGATAAAAATCTCATAAGAATTTTCTTACTCTCTCCTTATTAAAAGGCAAACAAAATGATAAAGAAATAAAAGAGGAAAAAGTAAAAACTAAAACTAATAATGGATTCAATATATACATATATATATATATATATATATATATATATATGTTTATGAAAATATTTTTTTATGTCATGGTGAATGATAGATTTTTCATGAAAAATTATTTTTGTATTTTTTGTTAAAAGATGATTATTTGGATGATTCGATAAATGTCTTTAAAAATCACTAACAAATTTGAATAACTCAAATCCTGATAGGACTTTCAAAAGTCCCTATATATGTGATACCACATAATTTTAATAGACTTTTTAACATGAAAATTTATATCGAGTACCTATTTTAATAGTCTCTCTACACCTAATATTTTTTTAAATCCACGAAATTCCTAAAAAGAAAAATTAAAAAGTCTTTCAAAATTTCAATTAAATGCACCCTCATTATTAATTCACCTTTTAATTTGGAATATACTCTTTGTATTATTGATGTATCTAGCTAATAATCCATTAAAAAGAAAAAAAAAATGTTCAACAAAATTGATAACAAAAAATTTTCTTCAACAAACGTAAAAAAGGTGAAGTGTGGTTTAGCTTGGCATGCGTCCAAGCATAGTTTAAACTCAATCATGTTAAGAGATAAATCCCACATGGAATAATTACAAAATAATAAACTAACATATAAGGGTTTTGACTATTCCTCTTAATAGGTTAATCTTTTAAGATGAAATCCCAAGCTAGCCTCGATATGCTATCAGAGCCCAATAAATTGAAACGAGCAATCGATCCCACTAAGACTCAAAAATGAGCATACGAATTTCAAGATTGGTCTGCTCCAATGAGCCACCATCTTGTGAATCTTGCAGAGCATGTTAAGAGATAAATCTCACATAGAATAATTACAAAATAATAAATTAATATATAAGGGTTTGGACTACTACTTTTAATAGGTTGACTTTTAAAGACGGAATCCCAAGTCTCGATAAGTCGAAGCGAACTTCTTAAGCAGAGTAAGCAATTCTTTTTTGAAAGGAAATACTTTATGCTTCACCCAAGCTCTTTGTATACCAACTTCATAGATTAATTGGTTAGTTTTTACAAATAAAATAAATGACCAAGTGATTGCTAACAAAGTTTCTAATAGTAAATTTAATCTTCGAAAGAAATCAAACTCTTTCTAAACTCTTTCTTAAACAAAATTTCGAATTTTATTTTACTTTTTAGTTGCTTTCCAGTCGTTTGATCAAAATGTGTTTCGCGATCAAATGACATAAAACATAAAACTTGTTGGAGACAAAAGAAAATAGTCTTAGGTCGAAGTTTCATCCACATTTGTGGACAATTTCGCTGCAAAAATCCATAATAAGATTTAGGGGTGGAGAAAGTGAAACATAAAAGTGGCAAAAATTACCCTTTAGGCTACTATTTTTTTTTTTATATATTTTTACTTGTGAAGTTCATGTTAGGTTAATTTATTGTGGATTAATTAAAATCTTCTTAACAAAATTTATGCTTCAACTTTATAAGTACTAAGGTATAATTAAGTTCATATCTTAGCGTGATTAAGCGACAGTGAACGTCTAATTTTTCAAAAACTTTAGTAGGTATAAATATAGAAATAAGTCACGTGTAAACAGAATTAAAGCGAGCACTTTAGATAATTATATTAGAGATTACTATTTCTTCACCGATGGCATTATTCAGAAAAACATATTCAGAAAAATGAAACCAGAAATTGAGCACAGAATAATTACTTATAATAAAAAGTTTGACAAAGAAAAGTGTTTTCAGGGAGTGCTATGCGCAATAGGAGACACGTGGGTCCCAGCATAATCACCATTTCCACCATCTTGCTACCTCCTCATTATCCCTCTCCCCCTCCCCTCTTTCTCTCACTTCTTTCATCTCCTTTTTCCTCTCAAAATTAAAACTTCATTACATTCTTGTCTCTCCTCATAAAATTCCTTAAACTTCCGATTTCTTGATGATATGGAACCAACTTTAGGCTTACTCGGCGGAATTGGTGGTGGCGGCGGGGGCGGGGGCACTGTGGGAAGTGGTTGCGCAGCCTTGTCTCGTGATCAGACTGATTTAAACGCTCCCAATTCCGAGAAAGATTACATGGGCAGTTCGAAAGAGGCTGAGCTTGAACTTGGATTGGGGCTGAGCCTCCGCAGTGGCGGGGACGTGAAGGGTAAAGGGTCTGCATGGGGTGAATATGGAAGAATATTGACTGCTAAAGACTTCCCTAATGGATTCTCCGGTGGGGTCGGGAGTAGGGCTGCCGCCGGTACAAAGAGAGCCGCTGCTGACTCTGTTGGTTCTGCTGAAGGTGGTTCTCCTCCTTCAGTCAGGTTAGAACCTTGCTTAATTAGTCGATATTCTTGAACAATAAATATTTAATATTTTTTTTAAATGAATAAATATTTAATATCAAGAACTACAATTAAATGAATTACATGAAATCCAAAATTTTATTCCTAATTTTTTTTCACTATAATTTTACTCCTAATTAGATTACTAGTTTATTATCTCATATTGTTATGTAGGCTGATGTTATATTTCCAATAAATTACGTTCTAGCTAGATGAGAGACAATAATTAAGTGATTTATATTTAGTTTGATTTAAATCTTTAAACTAGATTAATAGGCTCAATATGGTATCAAATTAAGAAAAAAATGTCTTGAATTCGAGTTTTGTGGTCACTTGCTTAAATGAATTATTCTTATATCAGCACTTGATTAAAAAAGAATTAAATTCCTTTCTATAGTAGGGGTACAATTGGGGACATATTCAAGATAATATTAAATAACAATTATGAAATTAAAGTAAACAATTTTCCTTTCTTTTCTTCTCTCTAAGTGGGATGTCCAATAAATTCCTATTTGATCTTGGAAAAATGCTAGAAATACACACAAATCCACTATCACACACTACCACACCCTAATACATAAAATACAAAATGACCAAAATGTCCCCCTGAATGTGGGGGGTCATACCCCTATTAGTGTGTGGTAGTTTCCACACAAAAAATATGTATACTCCAAGCATTGCTTTCTTGATCTTGATCCGATCATAATCTATCATTATGTTTATAATTCCACTTTTTTACTTACATCTCTAGTCCCCGTACACTGTTCTTTGCCAAACATGCCATTTTGTCATCGCTTTCATGTATATATTTTTTCTTTCAAAAGTGCTACTTTGCACCTTGTAATTATGATTTTAGGTTTCTTTTTCCCCTCTATTTTGGTTGTTGTTTATGGGGTTTTTTGGTGGGTGGGGTTTAATGTTTCCCATTAAACGAATTAATTATACGCCAATGTGTTCAATGGCCAGTCTTGTGTCTTCTAATGTTGGGATCCCATGCGAGTCTTGATATGCACGATACTTTTTTTTTTTTTGTGAGTTTGATGTTTGTGGGACCTCTTTGTATTAAAAAAATTAAATTTGAGACCTTAGGCGGTCGTGTAGTCTCAAGGCTGCCTCTGAATGTATTCTTTGTTTTAAAATTGAATCATTATTTTAGGTGTATTTGTTCATTCATTCATAACATTAACAAATACAACTTTGTTTCAAAAAGCAGCCAAGTTGTGGGATGGCCTCCTATAAGGACATATAGGATAAACACTTTAGCAAACCAAGCAAAGACTTCAAATGCTGAGGACGACGAAGGAGTTGACAGGGACGAAAAGAAGGAGAACTCGAAGAAGAAAATCAATCATGGAAACGACAAGAACGATGCCACTATCAAAGAAAGAGATCATCATCTTGGGTTCGTGAAGGTGAATATGGATGGATTGCCAATTGGAAGAAAGGTGGATTTGAAGGCTCACGCTAGCTACGAAACTTTGGCACAAACTTTAGAAGAAATGTTCTTTAAGCATCCATCCATGACAATCCGTATGTTTTCTTGAACAAATTGAATATTTGATTTGATTGTCTTGTAATTTGTAAACATGCATATATGCATGTAAAAGATTATATATTTGCTTAGCAAATATGCGATTGATTTATTTGTGTTGTTTCGATTAGGCGGTGGGAAGGAACAATCTATGCAATCTTTTAAGCTTTTGGACGGGTCATCAGAGTTTGTGCTCACATATGAGGACAAAGAAGGAGACTGGATGCTAGTCGGAGATGTTCCATGGGGGTACGTGACAATATTCGAAATTTCACGCTAGTATCTAACAAGATTCAGTAGTAACATGTAGAAATTTCTTCGTGTTGATATTCAGGATGTTTCTCAGCACTGTGAAAAGGCTAAGAATCATGAAAACTTCTGAGGCTAATGGGCTAGGTATGTATGCATACTATATGCAATGCGACACAGTGTAACTCTGTGTATACAAGTAATAATATGCTTATTTATCTTTTTGACATTTGCTAATAAATTTAGTAAATCTTTATGCACAGCACCAAAGTTTGACAAGACAAATGAGAAACAAAGGGCCAGAGCAATATAGCAACATGGGTCCTTCGCCTACTAAAGGATTTCAGGACGATCGCAACGCACAGTTTGAAAAGGAAAACAAAAACGTTAGAGAAATTCGAGTCTGAGTATTTTGCTACGTCTTTTTTTTTTGCCTTTTATGGTTGTATTTTTAATGATTTTTAATGTGCAACCGCAAAATGGTCTATATACCACTTTATCTTTTAAGTCGTATTGAATTAGGATGTTAAGCTGCTCTATGGTATTACATGTTTTTTTCAGAATGTTTACTTCTCATAGTGTACATATGAGAATGCTTCATATCTGTCTGTTTTTACTTTTTTATTCTTCATCAACTCATCAATGGATTTTATTCTTCAAATCTTCAAGTGTTGTCAATGAGATGCCTATGTCGTTTTGGGAAATTGTGACTTGTATTGATATCAATATGTTTGAGGATTTTCGAAAGAGTTAAATTATTTAATTAATGTATGTGTAACTACTCTAAAGAATAATACTGTGTACTTCGTATAGTACTATTTTTTTTTCCCGAAAGGCAAAGGAAATAAGAATAAAAATTAAAGTTGAGGTGGGATCCTATTCGTTTACTAATTTGGTTTTGTGGGACAGATGTGGCGGATGGGCAGTACAGAAAATGTGCGTCGTAAATGGAGTTTAGATATGCTGTTTTGAATTTTGTTTTAATGTATCTCTCATTTAATAAAACACGTCACACACATAACTAAGTATTTTATTTTATTTTTGAATAACATAATTAAATGTATTTAATTCAATAATCTGATATATTTTTATTGAATGAGATAACTAATGAGACAGAATTCGAAACAAGAAGTCTAGCCTTTCTTGAACTAGGGCCACAAATTGAGGTTGTTGTCTAGATTCCTTAACTAAATGCATGGGCAGTGACCATTGAGCACCAAAAACTAGAGAATTTGCTGTCCAAATCAAGTTGAGACCGAACATTTGTCATCCCTATCCAAAAAGGACCTCTGGAGTGAAAATAGTCGAAGTGGGGTATAACAAGTCTCTTTCACAACACACTTGTTGTGCATTAAGTTCATGGCTCAAAAGAACCATCATCCTAGTGCGGTAACTTGAGTTTGTATCACTTTTGAGGAACATTTGTTGAGTTATTCCCATGTTGAAAGAAGATATTTGATTGACAATGAAGAATTGTCCAAACGTAACATTACAGCACTTACTTACACCCCAACCTAACCCCCACCCCACCCACCCACCCAGAAAATAAAAAAAATAATTTAAAAAAAAGAGAGAGAAGAAGAAAATTGGCCTATTGTGGAAAACTGAGGTAATTTTTAATGTGTATAGCGCAAAGTGTGTGTATTTGTAAAATTTTCCCACGATATTTAGACAAAAACTTTTCTATAACTAAACGTTAGAGGTATAGAAATCCGTAATATCATTTACTTTGGCATTTAATTGAGCAAACATTATATAGATTAAAACCTTTAATTTATTCCCTTCTTACTGTTGCTTAGTACTTTTTATAAGCCACTTGAAAATTCGCAGCGAAATGCCAATGACTTATAACCACATATGTAGGACCATGTTGCTCAAAACTCTTAATAATAATAATAATAATAATAATCAACTTTTAATTGATTAATGTTACAACTGTATTTCAATATGAAAGCTAGCTATTAAGATGCCGTATTTTTGTTCAACACTAATATGTTTGTTAATCATTTCTTCCTCCCAATTTCACTTCCCTTTTTGCAAACTTTTTGCGCAATCCTTATATTTTCCAAAATGGGACAGCCATACCCATCCAACAAGAACTTCGTTACATAGTTACAAACAAGTGCATAAACAGCTTTATAAATAGTACATGCGGCAAATATCTATTTTTTCATATATTACATCACTAAAAAATCAGACGTCACCATTTGTACATTTTATTCTATTTTATTTGTAGAAGTAAAATGTCTAGTCACAGTGAACTAATTTTTCTTCAAAATGAAAATTGCTAGCGCCCGTCAGTTTATATGTATTTATAAGTATTTATGAGTTTTGATGTGAAATATGAGAGAGAATGAGTGGGGTTGAGTGGTGGAGATTTGTGTAGTATAGTAGGTCCAAAAAAATATGTGAATATAATTAGTTTGACTTTAGATGAAAATGAGTTAAAATGTGTAAAAACTTGTTAAAAGTTGTAAAAAAACGGGCGCTTAAAAGTGTTTGAGAAGGTTTATATATAGTTTAACTGATAAATAGACTCTTCTTCGTGTAAAAAATAAATATTCATTATAAACAAAAAAAAATGAATTTCTTATTTTCTTTAATTGGGAGAATGAGAAATGAGGATTAAAAATGTGATATCATGACATATTTCAAAAAAAAAAAATTGCCTGCAAAATGAAGGATTTGGGTTGATGTTGTTTTCGCATGCTTCAAAGAATTATCATTGCTTTACCATCTAATTAATTTCCCAATTGCAGCAGAGAGCTGTACAAGTTCAAATGCAAACTCCCGTAACTTAAAAATACCGAGTACCAATCATTTCACAATATTGACACGTGTTGTAGTGTTCATATCACAGAGACACTGCAACACCAACCAATACAAACATAGTAGTGTCATAGACTACTAATGCAATCAACACTGCTAATATTATTCTACGCAATATCGAATATGGAGCATTTCGATGTTGGTTCCCGTAATACGATCTCATTATCTAGAAATTAACGTTTCATTGCCTCAAGACACGTATGACTGACATTCTTAATGTACTACATTATTACACGGTACAACATAGAACTAGATACTGAAATGTGTTTCCTCCTAAATTGCTCAAACTTCGGGTGAACAAACTCACACAGAATAACTCCAGCTCGAGAAGTCATTATTGCCAAAACAATGCAGATAATAACGAACATTAAGGACCTTAACCTAAAAACTCTCTGGGATCAGTCACAAAACCAGTCAATGCTGATGCAGCAGCCGTATAAGGAGACGCTAGATAAATCTGCCCTTCTTTATGGCCCATACGACCAGGGAAGTTCCGGTTTGTTGTTGAGACACAAACCTGCAGATTATCAAAATAAACGAGGATGTTTCACACAATTATTGTGCCAACAGTTGGTAGGAGAACAACATTGACGAAATGCTAGCTGATAGAAATGTGATAACTTACCTGAGGTTCGTTCATGCGTGCGTAAGTGTCGCGGGGTCCACCCAAACAAGCACCACAACTGGGACTTGCAGGTGTGTCACATCCAGCTTCTTCAAAAATCTGTGCGCAAGTTTTCCCACCAGATCCAGGGACCGGGAGGCTATATACGTCCATCCACACCTAAGAAATAGTTATATACCAAGTCACATAGGTAGCATGTATAGTTTGATTTCACTTGCAAGATAATACGGTTAGGAAATTTTTACAAAATAATTATATGAAAAAACAGAAACGACTGGTAGAGAAGTCAGTAACACTAACACACTTGTGGATCGTTTATAGTGTGAAATAATGAACATAATGGACATTTTAAAAAATAGCAAACACGAATTTAGTAGGAAAAGGATTAGCTCATACCTTTTGGGTAGCTGGAACAAGGAACGTTGGAACTTTGACCTTTTTGCCCTGCATATTTTGCAATAAAGCATTAGCTTTAAAAGTTGAAAATAAAAGACAAGAAAATTCACGCAAATTTGGCAAGATATATTTCGTCTTAGTAAATCTTATCGAACAAATAGGAAAGCGTTTAGAAATAAGAGCATTTCTTACTGCAGCAAGAAAAACTTTGGCAGCAGCCACGAAATCCTCTGTTTTTCCACCAGTGCAGGATCCGATATATACTCTGTCGATTTTCACATCTTTGCATTCTCTAGCCAAAGCACGATTATCTGGCGAATGAGGCTGAGAAATCAAAGAACACATTTAATCATTCATATAATGCTTAATACTCATCATCACTCATCACCAACCGGGAAAGCAAAATAAAAAAGTAAAACTCCGTCAATACAATTGATTTCTCAAACTGTAAGAGCTCAAAGTCACTTGTATCACTCACCTTAGCGACCAAGGGCTCCAACTTTGAGATGTCGAATCTGTACTCTTGGAGGAATCTATAAATGAAATCAGATGTGATGAGTAATGGTATTGATAGTGACAAACAATGAATATTGAAATGAACTGAAAATTTTATACTCTATGAATGATGCATGAAGAACAAGGATATTTCTCTAGATTAAGGCGTAGACAGAACTGTGATCAATTGATCAACCTTTTTAATACCACAAATCATTCCCGATAGCACCAAAGTAAAGCTATGTAAAGTTTGAGTTGCAGCCACAAACACATCGATCAAATTTGTCACCAGATTTTTAAGAAGAGAAGAGAAGTGGGGTGTTGGCAGAACATCTGGTTGGAAGGTATTATCGTGAATGTGGAGAAATGCAGATTATAATCTACCTTGCTTGTCCATCACTGTATACTGGCTCATATGGCAAAGTTGTCTTGTCCTGATACAAATGAACAAACGGTTAGCCAAAAAAATAATTTATTAGGCTTAAACATGTATTTGCACTGGGACATAATCATGAGTGTATACAAAGAGAAGCTAATGGAATAAGATTTACCTCAAGATATTTATATGTGGTATTATCAGCTGGGACAACCCCATTCTTGCCTCCAGCCTCAACAACCATGTTGCATAATGTCATTCTTTCTTCCATCTTTTCAACAAAGAGCAGAGTTTTTTGTCAATTGTTCCAAAGGAGAAACATTTACCGACTCAAATAGTAATACGGATAGTCTACATTCACGCAGTGAAAGTCAATAAAAAAACTTACTGTCAAACTTTCAACTGTAGTGCCGACAAATTCCATAGCTTTGTATGTTGCACCAGCGACTGATATTTCACCAATGATCTAAAGAAGTAACATGATTAAGTAAAAGAACCTAAGAGGATATAAATTATTTGACAGACACTATTATCACTCTTGAGATATCTTTCTTTAGAAATATCAATGATCCTTAGAGAACAATTCTTCAGCTTACTTGCAAAATCAAATCCTTCGCAAGCAAATAATCGGGCATTTCACCATCCATCACAAATCTCAAAGTAGGAGGCACCTGTAATACATCCACATTAGTACTCATAATACACGTCCTTATCCCACCGATATCTAGATTAACAAGATTAAAGTTAAGCTGAAACAATTTCACTGGATACAAAATGGAGAATCCAAGTAAGTTTGAGCAATGCTGTAAAGAATCTTAAAGGCGCAACCAAACCTTAAGCAAGAGCTTTCCAGCGCCCAACACAAATCCTGCATCAGTATTGCCAATTCCAGTCGAAAATTGACCAAATGCTCCAGCGGTGCATGTGTGTGAGTCTGTACCCAGCAACACCTAGAAGCATGCATACAATCTCCAAATGTAATTAGCGATAATAATGCCCAGCTCTAACTTTTGTTAAAGAAAAGTACCTCTCCTGGTCTGCAATGACCTTCCTGAGCAAGTGCTATATGGCATACACCTTTATAATCCGGATTTGCCTGCCAGCACATCAAATTTCAATATCCATTCCCACCATAAATCCATGTAAGAAAAGAAGTATTCAGTGTCTTCTAAGATTCTATAGCCATACCTTGAAGTTCCCAAGATCTTTAATATCATAGAAGTATTTAATATTTTGCTCGGTACAGAAATCCCTCAAGATATCGACATTACGATTTGCTCGCTCATCAGTAGTAAATATATAGTGATCTGGTATGATAACAACTTTTTCACGGTCCCAGACCTGCGACAGTCAAAGAAAAGGAACAGCCCAGTAAGTAAATCAGGCAAGCAAAACTTATCCACAGTCTAGGGGAAAATAGTTAACTAACTAAACTCTTTTTCTCAATCTTTTACTATTAACAGAACATGAAGTAAAGAAAACCATCAGCACATTAGTTTATTATGTCTGCATTGCTTAAATGTTTTTGAATTCATTCCATCATTGTATAAGCATGTTTACGATAAAGTAAATAACAATGAAAAGAGATGACCAGAGACTGTAAAATGAACATAAAATGCCTTCTATGATTTATAAATTACTTGTCCAGAAGAATATAAGTGGATTAGTTGTAGAAGCCATGAAATGTATGGTTCACTATGAATCACTCTAAAGCTTGCTGCACGTGAGATGTGACAATCTTCATTTACAGAAATAGTGGTTTCTAAACCCAAGCTGCAATATACACCAAACATAAGAAAATTTTCAACTAGTCGTGGTGCACCATAGTCGGTATTCTAAACCAATCAACATGAGGCACCTACACACAGGGGATACATTATTTTGGCAATTGTAGCCTCATATAAATAGGTAGCCAGCATTTATTGTCCGGAATACTAGAAAATGTTCCCACACAATGAGTTTTAAATTTGTAATCAAGAAAATATATGATCTTTCAGTTCATCATTCAAATGGTGAAAGCTGACGGTCATACCCACTCGCCTAAAATAGAGTCACACCATACAGAATTCAGATTCAAATAGAAGTGAACTGGAGATGCTTAAGTATGTGTTGCTAATTCATATACCCAAAATATATCCCCTGTTTATTTATAAAATATTGTTCAATCTCAACTATATTCGCCATCTCAAAAATGCCTCCATATCCCGTGCAGTATCAATTCTAAAACTTTGAAGCAAGAATTTAGAACTTCAAACAAGAGCAAATGTTCAATTGCATATACCTTTGCATTTTGCCCAAACTCTTTCTTGAAAATTCCAATGGCACCAGGGCCACAAACATCGTGAGTCATCAAAATATCAACATTCACCCACACATTCTCACCAGGGACCAGCTGGATTTTCTCTGAAGCCCTAGCTAGTATCTTCTCAGTCATTGTCAACCCGGTTTTCACCTGAGAAACATCATAAAATTACCAAAAGTTAAGAATTACAAATTTACATCCAATAAATTTGAAATTTAAGTAGAAAAATCACAACTTCAGCAGACAAATTTCGTACAGAACCAGTCGTGGATGGCTTGCGCTCAGATTGTTGTGGTGCCATCACAGACACAATTTTCATGCCCCTTTTCTTCGAACTCTGTATATGAAATGAAGCCTGCGGAGAGAAGGCTGAAAAGCCCACATCTTTCTGCAACATAAAAGAAAAAATGACGACATATTGAATCAGTTAGCTTTCCTGACAATTTGGAGAAACAATCACAAAAGCATATATGAATTCATACTCAGTTACAGATGGAGATATTCAAACCTTGATAAAAGATGAAGAGCTTGGAATGATGGTCGATGAAGCCATTGTTGGATTTTTCTGAGCTCGTGTGGAAGAGGCGTGGCTGAATTGAGTAGATGGGGACAACTTGAAGCAGATGGCAGGGTGTGGCGGCTACCTGTTGTTAGAAATTTCAATTTCTCAAACTGAAGGGGCCAACTTGCAGACCCTTGAAAAAGTAATGTCCAATTTGAGGGTTTTTGAAACTTTGAGACAAAAATACATGTTCCTAAAGTTTATGGATCAATTTGCTGAATTTTAAAACATCAAGAACCAAAATGAATATTCAAGAAACGTTAGATACTAATTTGCAATTGACACAACATGCAAGGATACACATTCATTGTTTGGAAATTGGAAGGGTCAAAGTGTATGATTATGATAATTTGAAACTATCTTGCAAAAAAGTTGAATAAGGCTTGTTCGACACTGCCGATAGATCAAAATGGTACCCATATTATTTTAGTTGGAAAATTAGTATTTTCACTCTTACAATACACCACGTTAATATAGACGAAAATACATTATAAATTTAGGTGAGAAAATTATAATTTTTTTCAATTATAAAAATTAAACTATTCTTTTTTAGGCGATTTAAGAGATTGAGATATCATGCATGAAAGTATAAATCAATTAAAAGGTTGTGGACATTTTGTGTAATTTATTTTTTGTATTTTTTGATCAGGCGCATTTCAATATTTTTTTTTTTTACTGTCACTTTTAACAATCATTAATTATCCTAATATATGGCGGGTTATCAGGTTAGATTTAAATAAATATTGTAAATTAATTAATTTTTACTTCTTTTATTGAAAATTATTAATGAAAATTAAATCAATTTTTACTCAATGAGTCTTTTTTGTCCATATATATTAATAAATTTGAAAAATAAATCTAAGTAGTACTATTTTTATGACATAATAATTCGTATTTTAAATTTTAATTTTTTTTAAGTAGACGATCAATTAGTTGTTAAACCATATTTCGAAGAGTCCGGGCATGAAATCGAGTGTTGTAGTTGTTGAATCGCAAACCGATTAGTCTGGTTTTCAAGTTTCGTGATTAAGTGAAAAATGCTTGCAATTCCTAAATTATTTTTAGTGATACTTAGGGGGTGTTCTCAATATGTGATTTTATGGATTTTATACAATTTATGAATTCTCATGGAATTTGTACATTTTAATAGGATTCCATAGAATCCTTTATTCTATCAGATTTTAATAAAATTTGCTAAATTTAAAGTGTTACAATAATAGATATGAGAATTTCATAATGTTCCATGCATTTTCAATTGAGTGTGTTATATATAATCTACGAAATAAATTGTTGTATAGAATAAAATAACATAAATATAAACTACTCGGAAAATTAAAGAGACATAATCTACATTTACTTTTTATGTAAGTAGATTATTTATTTATTAAATAATTTAAGAATTTACTAATCTTGTATTAATTTCTAAATTCAAATCTTTGCAACTTTTTTATTTTATCTTTTATATTTTATTTTATCATTACAAATGGATTGTAGAGGAGAGCAATTGACCATTTTAATAAAGGGTGTGAAAAAGCTCATTAGGATGCCATTAGACCACATGGATATTAGTTACACAACTTCTTACTTGGTCATTAAAAAAATAAAAAGAAAAAATATTGGAATTGTGTCATTAGAAAATGTAATATATAATCTTGTCGTTCTTTGAGCAAGGAAAAAAAAAAGGAAATAAAGAAAGAAAAAATATATATTCATTGTTTTTTAATTAATTGGACAAAGATAATAAAATATGTATGAATCTAAAATTTACAAAATTATATTAGGACTTGCTTATATCGTTATAATTTTAGACATTATTTATTTTACTTAGGTTGAATATAATGTTATTCTCAAACAATGTGGTGATGAAGGAAAAAACAAAAATTTACATTAATTTGAATTTTACTAATAATTATGAAATAATTTTGAACTTACTAATATTAGATTATAGCAGAGTCTCATATCATGTATTAATGATTTCTTTTGCATAAATTGAATATAATATAATTTTTTCAAAAATTAAAGCAATAAAGAATAAAAAAACTATGTGTTATCGTAATAATATATTATTTTGTGTAACCACTTATTTTGCACAAAGTGAATATGATATAATTTTTTAAAAATTATAATGATAACAAAAAAACATATTCCTCAAGTTATGTTCATGAATTTTAATTGATTATTAGATTTAGAAAAGTTACATGATTTTTGGAAAAAAATTTCATGAAATCCATAAGAATCCGATGATAAGAGGTCAGATTTTGGTTATAAAGTTATAAGTGTATTTTTAAATTTAAAATCTACAAGAATCTATTAGAAATTGAGAACATCGGATTTTTATAGAATCTATGGAATTTCAAATTGAGAATACTTAGAATTGTATGAATTTCTTTTTGAGACAAGAATTGTATGGATTTCTAAAATCCATTAAATTCTATATTGATCCTTATTATGCCGATAGGATGTACACACATTCGTATTTATCATATCGTGTTGTAGTAATTTTAAAATTAATGCAACTTTTTTAATTAAACTAAACAAATAAATATCCAAGTGACATATCTCAAACCAAATTTGAAACTAAACAAATACTTATCGAGGTGACAATAAATAATATCGCCAAAATAATAATAATAATAATAATAATAATAATAATAATAATAATAATAATAATAAAGCAGTTTTGGAAAAAATCAATTATATTTATCTCAAATCAAATCGATCGATTTTTAGAATGATTACATTATTTCAAAGTGGCAATAAATAATTTCGCCAAAAAATTATTTAAAAAATTATTATTAGTAATAGTGACAATGCAGATGTGGAAAAATCGAGTATATTTATCTCAAACGGAATCAATTTTTTGATTGAGTAAGGCAGATTTGCAAAAAATCGATTTTAACAATGATTATCATTAAAAAATGACAAACCATTATTTAAAAAATCATTATTAATTTTCAGATGGCACAATGATTTTAGCTAGGGGTGAAATTGCTTCAATTAACTATTAACTATTCTCTTTTAATATAGTTATTATAATAATTATAATATTTTTGAAGATGTACATGTTTTCACGGGTCTTGAAGTATTAGATCTCTTAATATTTGCTTACAATCATCTGTTAATTAAGAGGGAAACTTTCATTTTGTATCAATACCATTGCATTAGGTCATATATATTGAGTTTCTTGAAAGTTTATAAGCTATGAATAATTACGTCAGAATAGGCTAAGAGCTAACCAAGATGTCGTAAATTGGTTTTTAAACGAATATCAAAGACTAATTGAGCACTCAATTGAGTAAACCATGACCAAGAACAAGAACAAGAACAAAAGAGGAAAATCAATGCTAGTTTTCTGAATTGATCAGAGACACGCACTTTATTAATAAAAGCCCTTAAAAACAGCATAAATCAAAGATTAATCCTGCAAATCCTCCAGGAATTGATCGGTTTTATAAGATTGTACACAAAGTGCTGGAGATATTTCCAATGGCTATTGCGGCCTCAAGTGCTTTAAATGTTACACCCCATTTGCTCTGAAAATATAATAAAAGTTACCAAACCGATTTTTTAAAAAGTAAATAAATAAAATAAAATAACTTTAAAAAAAAAAAAAAAAGAATATAACAAGTTAACATACACTTACCTCTCTGAAAGCTGGAACAATTGCTGTTGAACGATACGCAGGGGATGCACTAACACTATATTGCTGCCAGAAACAAATGACTTTACTTTAGGAATTTATCTTTTTTTCTTCTTCTCAAATTTTCGATTTCTTTAATAACATGTCACTAATCAATCACTTGGTAGTTATAAAGTTGTGGGCAGTAAATTATTTCTATTAACTTCAGAGCTAATTTAATACCCCACGTAGATATTGCTTATTTTATGTATGAGACACTATTAGCATGAATAGACGAGTGTTCGATTGGCACTATAAATCTATATTCATAAGGACATTAAATCACTTTTGTTTGACTTAAAGTGAAATGCATTGCCTTCGGCTTGAAATATGAAAGATAGTAAAAATTCTTATCCGTTGGTTGTCGATCTTCAGCTTAAAATATGAAAGATATTGATATGCGACATTTGAAACCTAGATAATGATTCATGTTGTTACTCGTGCAAAATTAAGGTTAAGTCAGTAGTTGTTGTTGTCTCAATTCTTATCTGTAGGTTGTCTCAACTAATCAAAACAATTTGCATACATAATTTATGCATTAATCTCCTAATATAGATTGCTTTGATTGGATGTGACAATATCTATGAATAAGGCACACAATTAATGCTTTAAATGCTACACTCGATTTGTTCTTAAGATATAAGTCCAAATTAGCATACCCATATGATTTTTATTTTTATTTTTTCCCTTCAAGCATGAAACACGTAACCAGTTAATTAACAGAATACTTACCACTTTGGAAGCTGGAACACCTGCTGTTGATGCATTTGGCGTTGAATTTGAATGATGTACATTTGGAGTTGGCTGCCAGAAGCAAACAATATTTTTTTTAGGAATTTATCTTATTCTCCATCTCAAATTGATTTGGTCTTTAACGTGTGAATAAGAGTACTAGAAACCCTTTTTTTTTTTTTGCTCGGCCTAAGTTAACTTTTATATATGGAACATCGTCGAAGTAAGACATTACCTTATTTTGCGTCGTGTGTGATGACTCTTGTTTGACTTGGAGCAATGTGTAGTTGTCCAAAAACTGAGCGCGACCGTTGTGATTGTGTTTAGATTTCATCGAACGATAGCAATCAAAGCATTGGGTGAAAGAGCACTCGACACATGAGAAGAACATTCCCGGTACGAAGTTCCCACAAACATCGCAAAATGGCCTTCCACTTTTAATGATGTAGTATAAAGTCATTACCTCCATGAAATCTAGAGTCCCATTCCCATCCCTATCAAGCTTGTTGAAAAAGTCGCGATTTTTCATTTCCTTACGGCCTTCTTGCTTCGTGAATGCCAAGAACTCTGGAAGATCAACCCGCTCGTCACCATCACTGTCCATAGAGACGAAGAACTCCTTCGCTAATTCCTTGACTTTAGCAGAGCCTGCTTGATAATGAGCTCTTGCCACCTCGCGCAATTCTTCCATTTCTCTCTAGGAGTTCACATAATCAAATATAAACTAAGGCTATCAGCACTGTTAGGGGATAAATCCCACATGGAAAAAGTATAAAATAAAATAATAATTAAACCAACGGATCTTAACAGGTTGACCTTTTAATTAAGATGGAATATATACATGCATTAGAATGATACCGAGTCCACTGAACTCTAAAGAGCAATCATGATATATACTGAAAGGAGATCAATCGTGTGCGTACCTTTTGAGTCGTATCTTCACTTGCATGGTGAGTCATGAACCAGTTGAGAAGAGAATGGTGATCCATGAATTCGCTTCTTGGATGCTTGTGTTCGAAATCCCCTTTGCGGTAACAATCACAACAAAGGTCGACCGTGTCGGCACCTTTCTGTACAGAAAGAAAGTTAGAAAAGAATGGTCCAACTAATAAATCCGAGCAACCATCACAAGAACGTGAAAAGTTACTCTTCTCCAGGGAGTATAGAGTCAAAACTTCATTGAAATCCAAAGCTCCATCATCATTAACATCAAGTTGTTTGAAGATTTTCATTTTTGATAGCAATGGCCATGGATTTGCGGACTTCTTGAACTCGACAAAGGACACTTTTCCATCTCCATTTTCGTCCAATCGCTCGAAGTAATCACGAGCCAACTCCTTTTCCTCTTTGGTTGCTCTTTCGTAGTAAGCTATCGCCACTTCTTTTATCCCCTCCATCTCTGCAGACGTCACTCTCAATTAATGTGCAAAAAATAATTTGATGATCAACGATCTATAGCGAATGGTACGAGGTGATATTAATTAATAAATCTCTATGCTTTGTAATTTTAATTGGCAACCAACCTTGTGAAACATATATATATATAACGTTGTTGGAACGTTCCGGGATAAGGATTGCGTGCATGCATGTTGTTCCTTTTGTCGCTATTATTCGAGTTGAAGTTACTTGGCAAGTTCGATCCCATTGCAAATTGCGAAATAATAATAATAATAATAATAATAATAATAATAATAATAATAATAATAATAATGTGAAGACTTGTTGACTCATTTGTGCCGCCGATCGAAGGAATCTCCCAGTGAAAATACGTACTGAACTTCTCCAAGTTTTAAAATATTATTTTTGGAGTACCCACTTGTGCAAAAATGTCTACTTGTATAAAAGAAATTACATTAATCAGTTAAGTATAACCACTTATGTATAAATAGATAGTTGACGAGGAGCAATGAAGACTCGATACTCTAAGAGCAGCCCGTAGGTAGTTAGGCATAGGCAAATGAAGCAATCACTTGGGAGCCAAGTTCGAGAGGGGTCCAAAATAGTTAGTTATTATTATTTTTTTAAAACTTCAAGCATATCTTTACAAATTAGGCCTGTAATTGAAGTTGAATCAAACTCTATTATACTATACTGTCTTTCTCATTACTTTTTAAGTTTTGAAATTTTGCCTATGATTAGAGGGCCCGAAATATAGATTTCGCTTTGGGCCACAAAGACGCTAGCTACAGCTCTGTCTAAGAGAACTGAAAAAAAAAAAAAATTCCTCGATTTTTTTACAATAATACTATTTTAGAAACTTCAAAAAGGAAAAAAAAAAAGTGAATCGCATGTTAGCATCCACTTGTATTTTATAAATGTCACAGAGGTGTATGTTACCTTTCTTCTGTCAATAATATGTTTGTGTTTGTATGTAGACAGCACAACTCGGGTATATTAATTCTATAGATATTAAATCTCAAACACTTTTTTCAAATTTCATTTTCAATCACTTTTTTATTGATTTGGTCGTTATTTTAATTTTTTATACAATTTTCCTTCATTCCCTATCACTTTAATGCCATTCTAAAATTTAATTTCTCTAGAAAAGATTTTTTACTTAAATTTTCCCATCACTATCATGAAATTTTTTTTCTATGAAATAGTAAAAAAATATGCATAAAATAATTATACCATAGCAAATCAATTCCCTTTCATTTTGCACTTAAACAACAAAAAAAAAAAAATTACATAATCATAATAGTGTGACATTATCCATGAAAAATATGTGAGTACTCAAAACACACCCTTAGACAAAGTAATGTTCCGTTGCCAATAATATGCCAGCACCCTATTTTTGGGGGGAAAAATATGGGATCCACACGAACTTCACACCATTAGGGAATAATTATATATTATTTATTTTATTTAATATAGATTTCAAAAAAAAAATTTTAATTTGATCCGATGACATAACGCCTTGTAAAAGACCACATCACACATATTAGCAATATAAATTACCAACACGTGGGCAACCGATCACCCCGCCCTTAGACAAGTCAAGTCTTTCGTCTAGAGAGAATATATGTGGGACAGTGGCCGTCGGAACGAGGGAACATGAAAGTGACATATTAGAACAACTCATTGAAGCCCACGATATTTGACCAGTCAAAAAACTCCTACTTGGACGCGTCTTCTGAAAAGTTCGTTAAGACTTTACTTACCGTGAGCTAGGGCAAATTTCTACTTGGCTAAAAGTTAATTAATCTTTTAAATTGAATAATATTAATTGGTAAAAGATTATAGGAGTAATTTTTTTTTTAAATACACAGTGGAATAATGTTGAAGGATTGAGACAACTATAAAAACTTAAAGGAGATAGTAAAAATATATGGATAAATAAACTTTTAGAATCACTAAGGATAAATATAAAAATCAAAAGATTTTTCAAGATGTGCACTTATAATATACTATAAATGTAAATGTAGATAGTATAGTATGGAATTGTGGTACTTGATAGAAATATAAAGAAATAATGATATGAATATGAATATGGTGGTGAGTGACCTCTATCATAGTGAAAACTTATAAATTAAATGTCAAGTGACTCAAAAAATATCAAGTACTTCAAATAAGGAAACTAATTCGTGCTCGCACACGATGATTTTTTTCCCTAATCTATCACAAGTAATCATGAACTTGTGGATATTAATCTCTTCTTTCCTAGAGTTAACAAACACATAAGTACAACTTATTGTAGTTTAATAGACACTTGTCATAGCGATATTAGAGCGAATGGGGGCAAGTGTTAAATTAAGACTATAAATCCTTAACTACATGGATATTAAAGTAGCTCTGTTTGATTTTAACTTATATATACTGCACTTAGCTTAAATTACGAAAGATGGTAAATACTTATTATTGGTGTTCTAAAATGCGGCAAAAGGTGCCGCATTGGCGTGAGGGGGTAGGAAAAAGCCTCACGGTAGGAAGGCGTAGAAAAAGGCGATCAACTAAAAAGTTGACCGCCCAATGCGGGCCTAAGAAGCAAAAAAGGCGGGCCTTTTAGTTCGATCGAAGTTGGTTTTTTTTTTTGTTGTTGTTAAATATAATTTGTACTTTTTTTAAGTTGAGTTAAATTATTAAAAAATACTTTTCACTTGTATTCATTTTATAATCTAATAGTAGGAATTGATAGTATTTTGTTAAGTATTTCTAGTTTTTAATACTTTAAATGCTATATTTTTATTCTGGAACTGAAAAATATATTGAAGTTTGTATAAAGTCTATCAAATATGAATTTGTTTTATTTATCTAGCACTCTGGAATAATTAAAATAATAAAAAATTGAAAACCCATTTTTACGCCTAGGCTTCCACAGCTTGAAGCTTGACGTTGCTGCCCTGTCACCCCTTGCGCCTTTTAGAACCTTATTGATCATGCATGCTATCATTCCCATTATAACTTGTGCCAAGTTAAGGTTAGCCAAATAGAAGGCACAATTTGATTTAGGCTAAGTTTGGAGCTGCTGTTAAAGTCTTAATTCTACTTCTCAAAGAATCAAAAATAGTTTTAAGTATCTGGTAAATTTTAAAAAAACTGTATTTAGAAGAATCTGCTTGCTCCAAAAGCAAAATTTGATAGAGTAACAAAAAAGTAGCTTTTAGATTCTATATTTAATATTTCAATCATATTTATTTACAAAATTTCAATTTTTATCCTTTTAACTATATATAAAAAATTTCATGATATTTGATTTTTCTTATATTCATGTGTAAAATATATTTTACATTTATTTATTTTTTATTATACTAAAAGTTGAAAAGTTTAATACACACATATATATAAGAAAAAATATATATTTCATTGATTCATACAAAATGAACAGAGCGTCCATCACTTAAAAGTTGTCCAAAAACTGAGTGCGGCTGTTGTGATTGTGTTTACATATTGTAGAAGGATACGATAGCAATCGAAGCATAGGGTGAAAGAGCACTCGGCACGTGAGAAGAACATTCCTGGTACAAAAATCCCAAAATGGCCTTCCACTTTTGATGACGTAGTATAAAGTCATCACCTCCATGAAATCGAGAGTGCCGTTTCCATGCCTCATGAATGCCAAGAACTCTGAAGATCAACCCGCCCGTCGCCATCACTGTCCATAGAGTTGAAGAAGTCGATCGTATGCTAATACCACGACTTGATGAGAGCCTGCTCGATAGTGAGCTCTTGTGACCTCGCGCAATTCTTCCATCTCTCTCTATGAGTTCACACAATCAAATATAAAGTTCATTAATTAGCTCGTGGACAAATATGTAATTTTCTCAACAAAAGTACTAGTCATAATCAACGTGTCTTACACGTTTTTATGATAATTCTTTAGTGCCAATATTAAATCGTATTTTATACCTTCCTTTGAGCGCTTTCTGCATTTGCATGGCGAGTCATGAACAATTTAAGTAGAGAACGATGATTCAAGAAGTTGCTTATCTCATGCTGGTGTTCGAAATCCCCTTTCCGGTGGCAATCGCAACGAAGGTCGGCCGAGTTGGGGTATTTCGGTAGACAAAAGAAAGCAAGAAAAAAATGGCCCAAATAATAAATCAGAGCAACCATTGCAATGAAGTGATAAGTTTCCCTTCTCCATGTAGTATAAAGCTAAAACTTCATTCAACTCCAAAGCTAGCTCCATCACCATTAGCATCAAGTTTGTGATATTGTACCTGTTTCTGCTTTGTAATTTTCACAACCTTCTGAAACATAACGTTGTAGGGACGTTACGGGATTGTATTTTGTTTTTTTATGTTTGTATTTGCACATGTTGTGATAAAAGGAAACGACCAGATTCTATAATTCGCAAGTTACGGAGTCAAATCTCAAGGATCGAGATTTCCTTAGGGGATTCACAAAGCCATGTGAGTCCCACTCCAAAATAGACAAAATCATATGTTGACGTCACAAAACGTTAATGGATATGATTTTACGATTGTTACGGGCATCATTTTAATTCTCAGATCATCAAATATCACTAGAAAAATTACAGAGGCATATGATGTGCTTAATAATCTATGCAATTGACATTCACTAGAAAATTCATTTTTGTCACGCTATTTAAAAATATTATACTGACTGTACATACATTAAACGTATATCCCACTAGTAATTATAAAAAGTATGAAGGTGCTAGATCAACATACGTTTCATGTAATATCACGAATTTAGTACATAAACCAGTTTATTTCTTAATAAATCACCGATCCCCATTACAAAATATGCCGCAGTATGTCCTCTGTCTCACAAGACATATCACAATTGTTATAGGATAATGCTAGACCTCCATAATTTTTGCTATATCCGTATGCGCACCTAAAAGTTTACAAAAATTAATTTATGTATATATGTAATTATAAATATTGCCTAAAGAATATTTGAAATAAGAAAACTAGTTGAAGTGCCTGTTTCACCAAGCAACCTCTCAAAAGACAAATTTATCCTTTTGCAAGCAAATGATTATACATTGAGACGAGGACAAATATTCTATCACCTTGACACCTCATGATCAAATTAAAAATAAGCTAACAATTATAAATTTAAAAATTCAATTTTGTTATAAAAGTATAGAAATAATAGAGAGAAATTAGAGAGAATGAATTATAAGGAATTCACAGGAATGAATTTCATTAATAACTGAAGCCCTATTTATAGGGAAACTTCGAATGGCACAATCGTAATTACATAATTTCATCAAGGGTATAATAGTCATTCACATAAATAAAATATAATAATTTATTTCCCTCACTTCCCTCATTAATTATATTATATTAATATTATTATTATATTCATAACACTCCCTCGAATGATTTATTAATACAAATGCCTTCTAAACTTGTTTGGAGAAAACCCATGGAAAAAACTTCCAAACCGATCAGGATAGCTTGGAGTGGTTATATATCGCTTCATCAAAACATTGCTCCCCGATATCTATCAGCGGTATAAGAGTATTCACGTGTCGCTTGTTAAAACCTTTGTCAAGAAAAAACCCAAGGTGGAAAAAACTTGATCGGAGGAAAAAGAGTACAATACTCCATCCGATTTCATATCTTGAGGACCGATATCCTTACGGGTAAAGGATTTCAATATCATCATTGTTTAGATCTAAAGCATTGTCTCTATTATAACTTGATCCAATAGATACTGTGTCGATTTCTCTTGTTGTCCTCAATATACCATGAATATGCTCGTTAAAACCTTATTAGGAAAAACCAGTGGGAAAAATCCTAATGAAGGAAAAAGAGTACATTATTCATGTGAATATCGCCTTTAATGTTGCCTCATTAAAAACCTTGCTAGGAAAACCCAATGGGATAAAACTTGATCAAGGGAAAAAGAGTGCAACGCGTATTTTATACAAGTATCTCAAGCATTTCAAAATATTTCATAGATTTGTATGAGTATCATATACATTGGTTCATACTATTCATTCATTTCCATGTGAATGAAATTTTAGATGTTATACAATATCATGTTATATTTAGTGTATATATGCAATCAACAACTTCGATCTCATTTTCTCACTATATCGAGATATATACATAAATCTCTTCTGGAGATTTCATAGTAGTTGAGATTGGGTCAGCTTCATTAAAAACCTTGTTTGAGAAAAACCCCGTTTTGGGACAAAAACATCAATCAAGGAAAAGAGTACAGCATATGAATTTCTCAACAATATCAATGTAGATATTTTGAGCCGTTGCATGCACTGATACAATAATACATTTGAAACCTCTTCAAGAGTTTCATTCTCATTTTTCATTAAACCCGTGCATGAACACTTTAATCATAAGGGCATATCATCTCATACAAGTCAGCCTTTACCTCGCCAGATTAAAACCGTATGTATTCTTGGTGGATCTAAATTGGTAGGTCATATCCAATACGTGGATATGGCAAACCGACTCGTAAAAGAGTTAGGGAGACAAGAAATCAATATACTATATGGAGGAACCAACAACAAACTTTTAGCTAGACTTATAATGGCCGCATCATCATGGGGAATAAGGGTTTCGAGTGTAATACCTTTCCATTTAGTTGGATCTAATACTCGAATTGGAGCCAGTTCTACCATGGGTCCAAAGATGGTTGGTGCTACAAGCGCAATCCATCCACAAGCGCATGATGTATATGATGAATAATAGTGATGCTTTCATTGTCCTTCCAGCGGCTACAACACAATCGGAGGAAATATTCAATATAACCTCGTTGGCACCAAAGTGGAACTTTCATGTCAAACCAATAGGTTTGTTGAATATTAACAATTTCTTTGATGGCTTACTAGCGTTCCTAGATCAGAGTGTAGATAATAAGTTTATCTCTCATTTAGCGAGAAAAATACTTATTTCGCTAGTAATCTGATGAACTACTTATCAAATTTCATGCATATGTTCAAGAACTGTGGAAGCTCGTGTCCGCTTTGGTCCACGGACCTTGGTGTCAAGCGAAAAAGAAATTGGATCCTTTAAATATCTCATTATGAACCCTGATGTTGAGGGCGGCAGAATTACGGAGTATTTATACTCTCGAAATGCACCCTTCATTTATGGGTTCAATATGTATTTTCTTTTCGCATTTTTATACTTTCGAGTGTCTATTGCCATCTTTGATATTCTCAATATGTTCCACTTAATTTTTTTGTAGTTCTTACGGAGTAATAATAATAATATCATATTGGCTTTATTCAAATACAGAAATCTAGTGATTATGCTTCTTCAAGAGCATTTTATTCTCATATTAATACAATCTCATATCATCGATGAGATTACTTCATATAATCTCTCCATGCGATATATTTTCTTTGATATATCAACATGGGATCTATTGAGCATTTTATTTATCCAATGATAACTTCAGATACCACTTACTCAATTTTCTCCATCAATATTCAATAGACGTGGAAAGTGAACATTCCTTTATTAAATGCTTCTTTAAGAGCATTTCTCATCATATTACAATATACTAATCTCATAATGAGATTTTTCACCACGGTATATTTTCTTTCTCTTTTATTACAATGGGATTCTTTGAGCAATTTCATTTCATCAATACATACAACGGTAATCGGCATCACTTGCTCAAATCCCTTCTTTAATATCAATAGAATATTCATATCGAACATATATAAATCAGCTTATCCAATTGTGGGGTTTAATCCAACCACATTTGTAATAAGTATTCTAAGCGTGTGGTATATCCCACCACATTGAAAATATTCATACCAATCGTGTGATATAACTCACCACATTGAAATATATGCGAATTTAAAGTGCGTAAATTTAAATTGGCAGAAATTAAATTTCCTCCAATAGGTGAGTCGAACCTACCTTATGGGAATTATTGCAATAAATATAAATTTACGGAATTTAAATCGCGAGAATTAAATTGCATAACATTTAACTACTTCTTCAGGAGTAGAGTCTGCTTAGTAGAAGATATTACTCTTCACTTAGCATATAAAGTGCATAAATATATAAAATCTTCCGCTTAATGATGGTTGAACCCATCATCAGGTAGGAGGTATTGCAAAGATTTAAATTGCACGATAAATAAAGTCACGAGACTTAAATATCTATAGAATCAAATTTGTTCTAACTATTTCTTCAAAATATAATTATTGTCAAAGTAACAGTAGTAAATCGAAATATCTGCACGCCAATCGCTACCAATTACTGTGGCGGTCTGCTGGCAGTGCGTGGCGCTACACATATTTCTTTATAAAACATTAATACATACTACCGCCGCTACCAATTGTGGCGATGCCGCTTTGGCAAGTGCGTATTTGCACATATCTCTTTATAAAGTTTTGACATTATAAGCATTAATACGTAAATATTCACAAGTCTAAGGACCCTTTTGTAACTTTTTCAAAAGTTGGGGTCTTGATTTGTAAATTTTTGAAAGTTTACCTTATCAATATTGATGTCAAATCGAAGATCTAGTTAAATCGAGTATAATGGAGTCGATAAAATTTGATTTTGATAATGTATGCTCCTTATATCTCGAGAAAACGAATGTTATAGTTTAATATATTATTATATTATAAAATAATATTATATATATATACCTCCGTCTCACATCCTCAATATCCACTGCAGTTCTCAGCTTGTCTACATCCATGTTTGACTCAAATTGGGGCACTAAATTCATCGATATTCTGCCGTGTTCAGATTATTTGCGAGAAGGCGAAGAAAGAGAATTGATGTATAATTGTATAGGATTGATTATAATATAGAATTCAGAGATATTAGGAAGAATTAATTCATTGGTAATAATCCAGGTTTACGATACGAGGAGATCATCATAAGATCTGGTAATCAAGCATACTCATATATTCACTCAGTTGGTTAGAAAGCTCGTGCGATAACGTGTTATAAAAGTATAGAAATAATAGAGAGAAATTAGAGAGAATGAATTATAAGGAATTCAGGGAATGAATTTCATTAATAATCAAGCTCTATTTATATGAAAGCTTGAATAATACACAATCGTAATTACATAATTTCATCAAGGGTATAATAGTCATTCACATAAATAAAATATAATAATTTATTTCCCTCACTTCCCTCATTAATTATATTATATTAATATTATTATTATATTCATAACAAATTTTAATTTCTTGTTGGACAAACTCCATCAAACAAGTACTAAAAGAGTTAAAGAGGGTATAAATATAAACTTACCTAAACATTTTTCCGAGGAAGAGAGAAACACTGCTAAGCAAAAGAGTCCAATTACACATTAGCCTCATTATCCGGTCCTTAAATACTGCGGTCATGCGATGTCTTAAATATTATATGATGCTATCAGATTATTAACTGAATAATTTAGTAAATTGAAATTATATTTTTAATCATATATTAATAAAATGATTGATTTTAAAGTTATTTGTTTCTTAATTATAGTTTTTTTTTTTTTTGAATGAGGTTTCTTAATTATAGTTAGCGACTTTATTATTTGTCTATTAAAAGGCACATACACTCCTTCAAAATAAACATAATCTGAATTAATTATTTGAATTAGTTTTCAAGTGTGATTAATTAACAATTTTTATGGCTTTTGTTTAGCTTTATTTTCAAGTGCCGTGTCTATTAAATCATCAGTGGCTTGTAAGGGTAATGGTTATTGTAACCATGTTCAACGTAATGCAAACACAGTTGCCCATACCCTTGCCACGTTTTCGTGCTCAGAGAACGTTTATTGTATTATAATTGACCGAGATCCAATTTTTTTGAGCTCTTGTGTACTCAATGATATGTAATAATAATGTAATAATTTAATTTTAAACCATATATATATTACAAAGATTACAAAAATATTATATTAGTAAAATATTTATAATCATGTCATCATTGTTATAAAAGTATAGAAACAATAGAGAGAATTTAGAGAGAATGAATTCTAAGGAATTCACAGGAATGAATTTCATTAATAACTGAAGCCCTATTTATAGGAAAACTTCAAATGGCACAATCGTAATTACATAATTTCATCAAGGGTATAATAGTCATTCACATATAATAATTACATCTTTTACCAAATTATTCCTCCACCAAATTATTCCTCATAATTCATAACTACCAAATTATTCTCAATTATTCATAACACTCCCCCTTGAATGACTATTAATACAAATGTCTTCTAGACTGCTTTGGAGAAAAACCCATGGGAAAAAACTTCCAAACCGATTGCAGGATAGCTTGGAGTGGTTATATCGCTTCATCAAAACATTGCTCCCCGATGTCTACCAATGCAGTATAGGAGTATTCATGTCTTTGCCTCGTTAAAACCTTGTCAAGAAAACCCAGGGAAAAAACTTGATCGAAGGAAAGATGCACAATTGCTCCGTTTGATTTCATATCTTGAGAATCGATATCTTTACTTTGGTAAATGATTTCAATATCATCATCGTTTGGATCTAAAGCATTAGTTCCATTATAACTTGATCCAATAGATACACTGTATCAATTTCTCCTATCGTTCTCAATATACCATAAATATGCCTCGTTAAAACCTTATTAGGAAAAACCCAGTGGGAAAAAACCCTAATGAAGGAAAAAGAGCACATTATTCATGTGAATACGCCTTTAAAGTTGCCTCATTAAAAACCTTGCTAGGAAAACCCAATGGGATAAAACCTCACTCAAGGGAAAAAGAGTGCAACTGGCGTGTTTTTATACAAGTATCTTTGCAAGCATTTCAAAATCTTTCATACATTTCTATGAGTATCATATACATTGGTTTTATACTCTTCGTTCATTTAGAGTGCATCAATTTTCTTACACAACTACAAAACATTCACCATGAACACATGTCTCCAAACACACAATTTAAAGCATATAAATTCATTGTAAAAACATGTAAACATATAAGTAAACCTTCATAACTAACTAACACTTAAAATATATCATTTAACATTTAATACTCACTTAATAGGTTATTTCATTCCCAAGGTCTTAGCTCACCCTTTAGGGTACTCATAAACACGGGCTTAACTCACCCGATCCTTTAATTTCCTTTTCGGTACTACACACACGATCGGTAATTTAACTTTCATGAGCATGCAACATATAATGACTACCATGCTTATCTTTAAACTTGAGCACTAGTCATCATCATCTCATCATCTCATAAGTTAAGGATTTCACATTCACCATTTATCATCTTCAATATATCTCAATATTTTCATTATCATTGATCATATGTAGCGCTACATTTTCATACCGTGTCAACACTTTTCAATTTCATTTCTTTCCCCATATCGACATAACTTATCGAGATATCTCTTTATCAATCCTCTTTTAGGATTACACAATATAATTATGCCTATATATTTTTCAAGAGTATATGCCTCCGTTATTAAGACCATCTTTTATAATTTGCTTTGATATAGATGATTGGGGAAATATCAACGCTTCTGGCGTGCTAACTTATCAAAGCATCCTAACTAATATATGTGATTGTTTATAGCCTTTCATGCATCTTTGAACTTCAAGTTCGTATTTCAATTGCGAGGATATAACATGATGCATTTCACATATTATTTTCATTGCGAGGATATAACATGATGCATTTCACATATTATTTTCAACCTTTAATACTCCCTCATAATCGAGAAAATTTAGAACACCAAAACTCATACAGTTGGTATGATTTTAATCATATATGTTCTCATCATTCAGCCTTAATATGAGAATTTAGACCGTTTGCATTCTATTCTCGATATCGGCAATTTATTTGAGAACTTTAAATAATTTGCCACATAATATCCCACTTGTATGCATACTCAAATCCTTCAGGATTTATTCAAATCATTGGGATATATATATTTACTAGCTTTATCATTAAATCTGGAAATCGGCTCATACTGTGAGCAAATATTTCGTGAAATTTCAAATTACTTAATCATATACACATGTGACTATCTAGTGGATCCATATAATAATATCTAGTAGTCCACATTGAGGATGAGTTGGCTCATATTTCTCATCCTTTATTCCAGATATATTTGGGATTTATTTCCAATATTGGCTAGTAATGATTTCATCATTTATCGAGAACAATCATTGAAGAATTCTTTTAATTCTTCACTCGAAATATTGATTTCAATAATTATTTAAACCTGGATGGTCATCCTGGTTTGTAAAGCAGTATTATTGAACTTCTAGTTCAAGAAATTCTTATATCGATTTCACTAGTATCTCAGATAGTGCTCAACATGATTTATCATAGAAACAATTCACCGACATATTCCATCATCTTTTGGTGACATTATTGTCTACTACTATTCAAACATGGAGTTACAGCTCATACGCATCACATCCGGCTATTATTTAATTCCGAAAATCATAGCTCTTACGCTTCATTTATTTAAAATCGGAGTCTTATTTCATACACGTCGTATTATTCTATAAATAAATCATCAGAATTATTGCAAAATTCATCCTAACAAGGGTCTATACATTATAATGGATCATATGCTCTCAAATCTTCGAAAATACTATCCATCACTACCGATCAAAATCCTAAAAAGGATTTATCGATGTAAATTTGGAAAGATTAAGGACGCTAATGAATAAGGGTATCCCACAAGATATCCGATACTTGATTGAAGTAAAGGTTCGATTATCTGGTGAGGTTTCAATTCCCTCTAAATACATGCCTGGTATGGGTAAAAGTAGTTTTTCAAAGAAACAGAGAGTAAAAAGATTAGGAGGATGCTACAAGTGTGCTCGGTGGACATGTGACACTTGATGTAAATCTGTGGGGTACTTGTCCTCAAATCGAGAAGATAAAATAGCATTCATTAAGGATGGATTGAGTAAGGAGCCTTTGGATGATATTCAACAGGCTCTTGAGACACATCCTAGTGGACACGTACAAGGTGAGCTAATGGCCTTATGGGCAAAATTCAAAGATCAACAAATGCGTTATAGTCTTGAAAAACTTACTTTAGAAGATCCTGTTTGTAAATTTAGTAGAAAATTTTAGTATAATAATTTTCTCATATTAATATAAGGAAGCTCGGTGTAATAACGAAGATCAATGTTTTTCTTGTAATTGTAAATATTATTTTTCGATTTAAGATATATATATGTATATATATATTATTTTTCAATCACCGACAGGTATATGTCATTTCGCTAAAATTTTTCTACCATTTTCTCTTTCATATTTGTCAAAAAGTAAATAGTACAATCAATTATCGGTTTGAAAATTTATCTTTAAATAGAGGGATTCGTGTCTCTCATGTTGAAAGTATAGTGCAAAAAAAGAGATAGGAGTAGAGATGGATGTGGAGATTTTAGAATCATCTCATACAAGTCAGCTTTTACCTCGCCATATTAAAACCGTATGTATTCTTGGTGGATCTAAACTGGTAAGCCATATCCAATATGTGGATATGGCAAACCGACTCGTAAAAGAGTTAGGGAGACAAGAAATCAATATACTATATGGAGGAACCAATAACAAACTTTTAGCTAGACTTATAATGGCCACACCATCATGGGGAAGAAGAGTTTCGAGTGTAATACCTTTCCATCTAGTTGGATCTAATACTCGGGTGGAGCCAGTTCTACCATTGGTCCAAAGCAGGTTGGTGCTACAAGCGCAATCTATCCACAACTGCATGATGTATATGATGAATAATAGTGATGCTTTCATTGTCCTTCCAGGCGGCTACAACACACTGGAGGAAATATTCAATAGAGCCTCGTATGGCAAGTGGAACTTTCATGTCAAACCAATAGGTTTGTTGAATATTAATAATTCCTTTGATGGCTTACTAGCGTTTCTAGATCGGTGTAAATAATAAGTTTATCTCTCATTCAATGAGAAAATACTTATTTCGCTAGTAATGTTGATGAACTACTCATCAAATTTCATGCATATGTTCAAGAATCTGGAAGCCCAGTCCGTTGGTCACAAAGCCACCGTGTCAAGCTTAAAAAGAAATTCGGATCCTTTAAATATTTCATTATGAATCCTAATGTTGATGGTGGCAGTCACGGAGTATTTATACTCTTGAGACGCATCCTCATTTATGGATTCAAGATGTATTTTCTTTTTGCATTTCTATATTTTAGTGTTTAATGCCATCTTTTGATATTCTCAATATGTTCCACTTTCTACTGCTTTGTACTTCTTCTCTGAGTAATAATAATATCATATTGACTTTATTCAAATACAGAAATCTAGTGATTATGCTTCTTCAAGAGCATTTTATTCTCATATTAATACAATCTCATATCATCGATAAGATTACTTCATATAATCTCTTCATGCGACATATTTTCTTTGATTTATCAACATGGGATCTATTGATCTATTTATCCAATGGTAACTTCAAGTACCACTTGCTCAATTTTCTCCATTAATATTCTGTATATATGGAGAAGTAATTTTATTCTCATCGTCTACTTCTTCGAGAGTATGATTAGAATATTTGATCAACTACTTCTTCTGGAGTATGATTAGTTATAACCAATCGTGTAGTATTACCCACCACATTGGAAATATATCACGAAATCTAAAGTGCGTAAATTTAAATTGCCAGTAAATTAAATTTCCTCCAATAGGTGGTCGAACCTGCCTTATGGGAATTATTGCAATAAATATAAATTTATAGAATTTAAATTGCGAGAATTAAAATGCATAATGATTAACTACTTCTTCAGAAGTATGATCTGCTTAGTAGAAGGTATTACCCATCACTTAGCATATAAAGTGCAAAAAAATATATAAAACCTTCCAATTAGTGACGGATGAACCCATCATCAAGTAAGAAGTATTGCAGTATTTAAATTGCAGTAAATAAAGTGCGAGAATTAAATATTGAAATGCTTCTACGGGAGCAGATTTGTTCTTCTAGAACAAATACTCATTACTTCTACAAGAGCACACTTATCCTTCTAGAATAAGTACATTATGTAATTGAACTCTTCGGGAGTTACATTAATATTTCGATCTTTTAAGTCAAATGGACTTCAGGTCGTAATTAATGGATTTAGAATTTCTTCGGGAATATTCCATCCATTTTTGTTTACTGTCGTCAAAGTAAACCGAGGTCGAACTATCATTCGCCAACCGCTACTATTGCCGACTGATCTTGCTTTGGCAGTGCGTGGTATGCACATACCACTTTATAAAATTTTAATAGTATAAGGATTAATAAGTAAATATTCACAAGTTCAATGACCATCTTTTAATTTTTCAAAGTTGGAATACTAATTTATAAATTTTGAAATTTTGATATATTTCAAAATGAACTGTTATACTATCAATATTGGTGTCAAATTGAAGATCTCGTTAAATCGAGTATAATGGAGTCGAGAAAATTTGATTTTGATAATGTATGCTCCTTATATCCCGAGAAAACGAATGTTATAGTTTAATATATTATTATATTATAAAATAATATAATATATATTACTTTTTCGTATAAAATATATTATAATATATATATCCTAACCTTTCCTTCATGGTTGAGTTCTCGGAGCTCTGCAATTGTTCTTTCTCAACAGCACTAATTTTCGAGGCTTCATCTTTCTAAACTCTTTGGTATACATTCATAACCTGCACCAGTTACATTCAATAAAGCCAGAGACAAAACTCCATCAGGCACCATTGCAGCCAATTTACAAGCAATCATTGCTCCCATTGAATGGTAAAAAACATGAGTTCTTTTCCAGCCCAAGTGATCCATTAGAGCGATTGCATCTTTCGCCATAATTCTTGTCCTGCGTATATTTTGACTTTTTGGTGGGAACGGAGCTCTGACCCATTTCCCGATTATCAAACGCGCAAACCTCAACACCATAACCATCGCTGCGTCACTCTCATCTCTCCGATCACCGCCGTCGATTGGCGGTCGTTCGAATCACCGCTCGGACGGACCTTTTATTTGCGGACCCCATGAATCGTGGGTCCCAGCCAATCCGATTATCAAAATAACTTTCACTGGCCCATGATCGTACGTTCTGTAGAAAATATTGGTTTCATTGAGATTCGTTGAAGCTTGAGATTGAGATGTATTGAGATTTGCAGGATTCCAGAATGGAGGAGAGAAGTGATGAAGTTTATAATCTAACTAATATTAAGGTTTCTGATACAGAAGTTCATCAATAGATGCAACTGTAGAGCATACTCCCTTCATATTACTTAAATGACTAGAGACTCGTGCTGATAACGTGTTATAAAAGTATAGAAACAATAGAGAGAATTTAGAGAGAATGAATTCTAAGGAATTCACAGGAATGAATTTCATTAATAACTGAAGCCCTATTTATAGGAAAACTTCGAATGACACAATCGTAATTACATAATTTCATCAAGGGTATAATAGTCATTCACATATAATAATTACATCTTTTACCAAATTATTCCTCCACCAAATTATTCCTCATAATTCATAACTACCAAATTATTCTCAATTATTCATAACAATCATATACTTTTTAAATTATATTATATTATAAATGTTATGATCTATCATATTTAATTTAATCACTTAATATTAATTTACTAATATTATTATTTGATTATAATATTGATTTATAGAATGGAAGTCTAAGGCGTGTAAATTGCTTGCATTGCATGATTTAATAAAAATCACAATTAAATCAAAATCTGAGGTTAATAGAAATGCTTTGACTTTCTATGGAATTAAACAACTATTTGTTTGCAAGTATTTAAATGCATTAATTAAAGTTCTTAGAACCTTTGGATTATCTCAACGATGGATTGATCTTGTCAGAGGAGCCATAAAATGATGTCATTTCTCTCTTCCTATGTAAATGGTGAAGTCTCTGGTTTTTTCACATCTAAGAGGGGCTTGAGGCAAGGAGATCCATTTTGTCTTTTGCCCTATTTGTTCTAATGGCTAAGACATTATCTAGAGGCCCCAACACACTCTTTGCTAACTACTGATACGGAGGAGGTATCTTTCCTTCGCATTGCCTTTGCTGATGACATTATTATTTTTTCTAACGGGCAAAAAAAGTTCTTTAAAGAAGATCATGGAGTTCTTGAATCTCTATGCCAAGGCTTCTGGCCAAGCTATAAACATCAATAAAAGTTCATTTACTGCTATTAGCAGAGACGGATCTAAGATAAATGTTCAGCTAAAGCAGCCGTTGGCTATTAACTATTGACTATTGATTGAAAATAACAATACTTAAATAAACGTTACAAAAAATTGAACCCTTATGGGTAGCTAATTGCCCATATAATCTTGTGCCTCTGAACCTTTAGGGCCGATAGGCGACATAACAGTATATCGCCCTTAAAGATTTATAAGGACGAGACTATATGAGCGATAAACCACCCCCTAAGTATCTTATCTTTTGTAGTCAAATAATATTAAAATCT
The DNA here is from genome assembly GCA_018223645.1 of Jasminum sambac. Taxonomy (NCBI): domain Eukaryota; kingdom Viridiplantae; phylum Streptophyta; class Magnoliopsida; order Lamiales; family Oleaceae; genus Jasminum; species Jasminum sambac. The sequence continues at coordinate 26,982,883 of CP073649.1, forward strand.
TTATATTAAAAAAACTGGAGTGCCAACTAGGCAAATTGCCATGTTGGCACTCCTTTAGTTAAATTTTTTTTTTTTAAAAAAAACCTTATTTAGAAACATACATTAAATGACATTTAATAATTTTATTTTCTTATTTAATTTATTTTTATTTCCATATTTGCTATTTTTTTATTTATTTCCAAGTTGACACTCATTTATTATAAATAGAAAAAAACCTGATTCGCAAACAAACATTGAATATACATTTAATAATTTTATTTTTCTTATTTAATTTATTTTTCTTTTCTTATTTAGTGTGTGTGTATATATATCTCACACTTTCTCTATTAAAAAAATTGAAGTGTCAACTAGGCACTTTGCCACATTGGCAATGCATAGTTGGTACATGATATTTTTTTTTAAGAAAAAAAACTAATTAAACGAATTTGTAAGTACGCTAATTGTCCATTCATTTTTTTTTCCAAAATTAAACATCCGTTATGATATAAATTCTGCATAACTTATATAGGGATTAGTTAAATAAAAAAGGAAGATTTTTCTATTTTCATGGCATGCGTCTATTTAAAAAAGAAATTTCAATTGTTTAATACGAATAATTTTTTTATTAAACAAGTGATTTCATTATTTTAATTTAATTACAAAATGCGTTTATCTTTTTATTATCATTATCTAACTATATATAAAAATAAATGAGCCATGTTGGATGTGATTTCAGTATTTTAATTTAATTATAAATGCACTTGTATTTTTTTTTATTATTATCTAACTATAAATAAAAAGATATGAGCTACGTTGGACAGTTCCAACTTGGTGGAGGTTATTATTTTTTTAAAAAATAAAATATTATTTCATATTCTGTTTTTAAAACAAAAATTTTTATATTAAAAAAATTGGAGTGTCAACTAGACATTGTGCCATATTGATATGCATTTATTTAAACTAAAAAAAGAAAGTTTTATTTTGAAAACAAACATTAAATATACATTTATTATTTTATTTTCCTTATTTAATTTATGTCACTTTCTTTATTTATTATTTTTTCCTTATTTTATTTTTTTATGTTTACTTTAATTTTTTATATAAATTTTAATTTGGGAATTATAAATATAATTTAAAATGAATTATATATAAGTATTAATGAAAATATGATATTATAAGGTCAAAGTTGTAAATTACAATGGTACTTGAATTATTTTAAAAAATAAAAATTAACTTTTTATATACATTTTAATTTTTGAAATATATATATAATTAATAGAAGTTTGAATGTCAACTTGGTACAATGTCACTTTGGCAGTGATTTTTTGTTTAAAAATTTATTTTTACCATGTTAAAATGATAGTTTTAAATAACTTTTACGGATAATGTGCATTAAGGGTTCGATGATCAGAAAATAAAGTTTTTATTTAGTTCAAACTTTAATACATTTCTACAACCATTTTTTAGAACCTCTGCGGGTTATACACGCACAATAAACCTCACATGGTTTATAACAAAAATCACACATATTTATGATAAATTACATGTGATTTCTTTTACAAAAATATGTGTGGGGATCGAAATATTTTCATTGTCTAATTCGTAGTTTTAACATTATTTTAATTCTTAATTTTAACATTATTTTAAATAAATCATAATTTCCCCATGCATGGCACAGGTGTAATACTAGTTATACTAATAACCGGAGTGAATGCACCAAAACATAAAAAGACAAAATATAAAAACAACATTTTTAATTAGGGCCTATTTTTTGGGTCCCTTGATACATTTGGGCCAGTAACACAGAACATCAGCCCAAATCTTAATAGATAATAAGAAGCAAATCAAAAGCTCAAATCCTATCATCAAATTAAAATCCCAACAGGCTATCAACTTCTTCAATCAAGACGTCTTTTGGGTGCTGCAAACTCTATGTCTGTGCAGAATTTCGGAGGCAAACAAACAAACAAATATGGCATAAAAAATCGCAAAATTTAATTTTTGGCAAGCAGGTGGCATGCGACTAGCTTAGGGTTCCGCCGATTCCATCACAAGCGGCCACGCCGGCTCGCCATATACTACATCCGTCCCCGACTATCAGCAATTATATTATTGGCAAAGTTAGAGCATCTCCAATGACTTTTTAATTCTATATAAAATATAAGTCACATCACTAATTGACATTGTATTTTGAAAAATCATCTCCAATGGTTGATGACATGTACAATGTGAGGGTGATGTGGCAAGATTAAAACTGAACAATGTCAAGAGTAGTGTTTGGATTCAGAAAGAGTGTTAGACGTGATGAGTTATTAGAATTATTAGATTATTTATTTATATATAATCTTATCTCATCTTTTCTTTATCTTTTTGAATTTTTAAAGATAAATATATTACATGTAAGCACCACTAATACAAAATTAACTATACCATTGGGGACCTATTTTATTTATCAATGTCAAATTCTAAAAATGAAAATAGAAGTATTTCAATTAGTACCCCACGTAGGATGAAATCAACATTATTGATTGCAAATGCCCTTAGAGAGCTCACCGGGTTTACATATCAACTTCTACCATTCACGCATTTGGGCATCCCATTGTCTAAAGGTTCTGCTGATCAGATCACGAGGGTCCTCTCTTGGGAGATGGAAGTTGCAAAAATGGCAGATTGACGGTGGAGTAGCCAGTGGCGAAGAGACATGTAGGCACGTGTAGTCACGTGCCTACACATGTTTGGTTGATAATTTTTTTTTATTTTAATTTTCAAATGCATAAAATCATGATTTTGCAAAATTTCCCAATTCATTTGTTCCTTAATTTCAGATTAGTTTTCTTTTGGTTGAAAATTTTAGTATTATTTTTAATTTCAAAAATACGCAATATAGATCTAACTAAAAAGTTAAATCTAAATATGAAAATACCGTCTGTACAAAGGCTTGGAAGTCTAAAAATGAAAATATAACATTTTAACTTTTAACATTTAATGAAATGCTTAAACTTCAAGCTTACTTCAATTAAAGCCTATATGGAGTGAATTTTCAACCTTCTAGTTGAACTTAATTTTGTCCTTAATGATTGATTTTTTTCGTTTTCACTTTCACCAATAATTCAATCTCTCCACCTTACTTTATTTAAAAGTAAATAATATTTCAACAATTCAATTTGATCGTTGTTGATTTTCACTTTCTACCCTAATTAAAATTAAATAATAAATTATGTTAATTTTCCTAAAAATTTAGTTAAATTCTATTAGTGTTCACGATTTCTATTTCAAATTGACAGTGTTTTGGCATTACAATACAATTTCTTCTCAAGTATTTAGAGTTTGTAGGGTTAAAATAACATATAGAACTTTGAAATACAAGTTTTGTGATGCTCCGTTCTTTATCAATAATCGGAAAACTATAGTTGGAGAGCAAGAAAGATTATTATTAGCTATTGATTCATTCATGCTAAGCATTAGAATGAAAGTGATGGGTAGCAAAGGATAAAAAGCTTTTACATGGAAGGACAATATACGACTATTATATTATCTTCGGTTTCATTCTCCTTCCCATGTGGGTTTTTACCCACGCCGACGTGGAGCCTTCTAGTGGCGCCATGTCACCCACGAATTTTTATTTTTTATTTTTTATAGTATCTATGTTGGGTTAGATAAATAATGCATACTCCCCTGATGGCGGGGAGTGGATGGGGCCCACAAATTTTTTTTCAAGCGTGGGTGGGAGATCGAGACTCATATTATCTTAGTTATTCTTGCAACTCAATTGTGCCTACGCAAACAAAATTTTATGGCTTCGCCACTGGGAGTAGCTAGAGATTCAGATGGAATGCTGCTTTCCTGGGTTTAATGGAGGCTTACCTGCAGGGGAGAACATTGTCAAGGCTGAGATGCAGGCCCAGGTGACAGGTCTGCTCCATATAATTATAAGGTTCAATTGCAAAAATAAAGAATCCTAATTCCTGGTCCATTATCACTGTGCAAGAATTTGCTGAACTATAGAAATATCGAATCTCTATACTACAATATGGAGCACTGGAAATTTGTCGTAAATAGTTATGATAATTTTATTTGTACACTTTCAAAGTCATCCCCAATGCACCAATTCTAGGCAATGTCTACAATAGGAGCGAGAAAAACACAAAAAAATTGAGTGAATCCCATATTTTTCTATTTTCTTTTAATTTTTTAATCTCCTTTCCCTTATTTCTTCATCTCTGCCCTTTTCTGTTGTCCATTTCTTTTTCATCTAAATCTCTTTCCACTACCCTCTAATTAAAATACTTTCCCGTCCCACAAAGATAGTCCAATATAATACTCCTGGTCTCGATTATATAATTTATCTTTTCTTTTTTGTTTGTCCTAATTATATAGTCTTATTTTGATATTAAGAAATTTATTTTTTGTTACTTTATAAATATGTCCTTATTTAATGCTACAGTTGTAACTAATAATTTAAAAATGAATAAAAATGGTGGAAAAAGTACAAAAAAAGGAAATAATATTATTTTATTCAGGATTCCATCGACAGAGAGGAAAATATACCTAAGTGCTCAAAATTTGAGTTTAAAATACCAATTTATCACTGGAGATATTAAAAATACCAAATTATTAAAAGTGTGATTTTTTAAATACCAAAGTAGTGTTTTGGCATAATTCACAAGATTTACTTTTCTAATCACATTCTTAATCCTTATGAAAAAGTTAAATTGACCATATAATTGGAATGGAATGAGTACTATTTTTATCCGCCTACATTTAGTATATATTTAATTTTTTACTTTTACTTATACCTCTAATTAATATACTTTTAACTACCTATGTGTTGAAAATATTTTCAAATAATTATTGACATAAAGGAATATATAGAAAAATAATATAAAATTTACTATTTCAATTTCATTAATCTTTTTTGTAATCTATATATATATATATATATAACCAGCACATTTTTCCGCTCATTCTACCTATTTTCTGAACTAAATAATTAATAAAAAAATCATGTTCTCACGCAAAGGATAATAATCTTGATATTTATCTATTTTCTGAATTACATTACGCATCTATCTTCACGAAGACCTCTCTATTAGTCAGTACTCTTCCTCGCTATAGTATCATTGTTTTTTTTTTAAAGTTTGCATAATACAAAATACACCCACCGATTCTAATTAAATTATATCTTAAATATATGTCTCCCCGTGCAACGCACGGGTAGAAACACTAGTATATATAAAAATAACTAACGAACCATAAGGGTCATTGGGATCCAATTTTTCAAAATTTTTTCTATTTTTTTCCACTTTTTATACATTTTTTACTCTAAATTAATCACATCCACACATCACGTCACATCCACAAATCTCCATCATTAAATTAAATTTCATTCATTCTCTCTCTTTCTTTATATTAAGAATCATTAAAAATCATTAAAAAATACTCTCAACCACCATTTATAGCTATTTTTATAAAACCAAAAAAATAATTATTTATTTCTATCTCTCTCCCTCACGTCATTTCCAATTCCCAACCTCATTGCATACGCTGGCGTATGGAAAAGTCTTGCCTTTCTTCTAGAAAGGTGCGGTGGGCGATTATGGACAGCACCCGTGGCCACGGCCCGTGGGGGTGTGAAAATGACAACGCCTGAAGCTGTTGATTTATTTGTTGATTTATTGTTTATTTCAGCCGCCGTTCTTTTAGAATATATCTTAAGTCAAATCCACAACATTTGACCGCCCAAATACCTCTCATTTTCATTTTTCTTTTCCCTTTTCTTAGCCCTATTCTTTTCACAATAAATCGCATCAATTTATACTTATTTTTTTCTCTATCATTCTTTTCAACTACTCAAATATTAATTTAATAATTTATTTATATTTTTTAATACATCTTCTCTAAATATCAACCATACATCTAATATGAAAGTCGAGTAAATCAAAAATATTTTGCAAAGAACAAGGCCTAAAAACAAATTTGGTAATCTCTAATGTCAAACTCGTATTGTTGGGTATTGGTCTTCTAAAATGTTGGTAGGACTTCACTTGGCATGTGCGGGGGTAAATTTTCATTTTATTAAATTTAAAATTTAAAATTAAATAATGGTAAAGACTATAGAATTTGTAAGTAATAATAATTTGTAGTTAATAATAAATTTGACATTCTTCGAATATTAGGAATTAATGAGAAAATTAGGTAAAATATAATAATTTAAATTAGTATTTCAAAAATCACATGCTTTTAAATTATTTGAAGAAAGCAGTGCTTACCGTTCAAACTGGTGGTTCGGTTATAGTCGCTGGATCGAATTGCAACTTAGTCACAATCGTTGAATCTATTACATATATATAACCGACATTACATTGTAATGTCTGTCACAGTGGATATATATGTATAACGTGCCATGAATGTGTAACGAAATTTCTTACGAACACATTTGTATTGGTATCCATGACACATGCGTAATTGTAGAGCAAACCAACCCAAAGACTTAAAACCTAGGCTCTAAATCTTAAAACGAACCCGATTTTTGTAATTAATTTAAAATACTCTTATTTTTGAAATATTATAATTTTCATATCTATGAATTTCCGGAAGCTAATTTTTTGAACAAAGCCTTAAACAATGGGAAATTTTAGTTTAATTTCATTTTGTACCATTGACAATGAGGTTGCCTTGACCTCTCTTGGTATGCCAGTCCCGATTCGATCCTCACATGTGGGCATGCGATGATGCCCACATGTGGACAGATAGGTCTTACATGTCATAACCATCGCGGAGACACGTTATCGTTGATCGATCCACACGCGATACCAGAAGACGCCTATATACGAACATCAGATCAAACCGCTTGATATGCATATGCACCATTCAGTTTTTTCTTGTAATAATAATAGTAATAGTAATTTTTTTGAATAAATAGTACTCCAATAATTTTCTTATAAATATAAAAAATGAGTATCGCTATTTAGCATTTAGTATAAGTGTATAAGTGAGAGTTGGCTAGTGAAACAATATTACATGCTAAAATTTTAAAGCACATTAAAAACGAACGGTGTCAAACTTTTTTAATTTGTCCCCATATATGCGCGTGTAATTGGCCACAAAGCTTACGGAAATTGTAAATACATCACCTCTTTATTATGGCATTTTACGAAGGCCTTGTTTTCTACATAATAAATTTTACTTATTTCAATTTATTTTTGCTCTCTTATTCTTTTTAATCATTTAAATATTAATTTGATAATTTATTTATATATTTTAGTACATTTATTTATATTTTTAATACAAAATTCGAATAAACTAAAATTATTTTCAAAAGAACAGGGCCGAAATATCACTACCTGAAAACACCGACAAAGATGTCTCAACTTTTCAATTTTGCCTCTTATTTCATTTATAATATTTACACCTAGTGCCTGTTAGTGTATGTATAAAAATGTATTTTCATAGATTTTAATGTGATATAGGAGAAAGAATGAGTGAAGTTAAATGGTGGGGGTTTATATAGTACAAATATGTTCCACGAGATATATGGATGTAAAATATGAGAGAGAATGAGTAAAATTGAAAATAATATATAAAAATTTATTAAAACAAATACACTAACACGCGCCTAGCATGGTCCACTTGATCAAAATGATGCTTTGTGCCATTGCAGCTTGTAGAATGTAGCATCCTATGTAGTTTCTTCTAATGCTATTACTCGATTTGCAATTGACAATATATATATATATATATATATATATATATATATATAATTTGATCAGTTTTGGGAAGGAGCTTGCCTTGTTTTCTCCACATTAAATTTGGTTTATTCAAATTTTGTATTGAATGTATAATTAAAAATTAGAGAAGATACATTTAAAATATAAAATAATTATCAAATTAATATATAAGTGGCTAAAAAAATGAAAGAAAAAAATTTAATTTGATAAAATTTAATACGGAGAGAACAATATTACTAAGTTTTGGTCTCTCATAATTATTTTTGCCTTGTTCTATATATAATATTTTTTATTTATTCAAATGACGTATAAAATATATGGTTGAAAGTTATAGAAAATATATTAAAAATATAAAATAATTATATAAATAACTGAAAATGATGACAAAAATTAGTAAAATTTTATTGTACGTAAAACAAGCCCTCTATCTTTATTATACTCACATATAAATTTCTCTATATATTGCTTCCCCTCAAAATTGTCAAAGAAGCTCTAAAGAAAATGTTGACTTATTGAGGCAGCTAAAACGTCCTATTATTCAGAACATTGAACATATTCTCGTTTATGACATTTATGTTCGATCACTTTTTCCCTTATTTTATTTTTTTATTTATTAATTAAATTAGGCCTTGTTATCGCTATATAAAGGTGTGTTTAATTTGATCGGTCTTTATTTTTCCCAAAAATACTTTTTTCAGTCTCTTTTTCAATTTTTAATTGTTTGATTGGTTTTTTTTCCTAGAATTATCTCCATATAAAGGTGTGTTTGATCGGCTTTTATTTTCCCTGAAAATACTTTTTTCAGTCTCTTTTCAAATTTTTAACTGTTTGATTGGTTTTTTTCTAGAAAAATATTTTCCAACTTTTATCGAAATCCATTCTTTTTCTTATTTTGAAGGAAAAAAATTTTCTTGGGGGGAAGTGATTTTTATTTTCGGAGAAAAATTTGGCTCTTTTTTATAAATAATTTACTTTAATCATAAAGATAAGAAAAATGATCAAATTTCATTAAAAAACACAAAAATAAGGAAAACAATATTATTTTTTAACTTGTAAATTGATGCAATCAAACAATTACAACTACCATTTTCCCTGAAAAACTATTTATCTGAGTTTATTTACCCGAAAAATATTTTCCTTTCCAACGATTTTCCGACATTACAAACACACCCCAATAATTTTTTTAGTAATTTCCACTAATTTTCATTAATTTTTTCTCTTTCTTATTATTTTCAATTATTCTATATTTTTTAACATATTTTTTCTAATTTTAAACTATATATGTAACACGCAATTCACATAAATCAATAAGATATTAAAACCTTATTCTACACAATATAATTTCAAAAAAAAAAAATCTCTCCTCATTTTCAACCACATAGAATTTGTAATACTCACAATCTCACATCGTTTGGGCATAAGAGAGGAGCCCAGTTTATAAGTTAAGAGACATCCAACTAGACATGATGTCTTTTGGGGTGAGCCCAAGAACAAACCGTACAGGCTAGACCCAAAGTGGATAATATCATCCCAAAGCGGATCGGTTGGCTAACGGACCAAACCTAAATCTGTATGGTCCACCCCCTACACAACATGCCAGATTTCGGCGGGCCATGACGGGAGTTGAGTCATTATACAATTATTTTATATTTTTTAATACATTATCTCTTATTTTCAACTACAAAATTTATATGCAATTCGAATAAACAAAATTTATATCAAATTTATTGTAAATCAAACGCACCATAAATCGAACAAAGGCCGAAAACACCGCTGGACATGGCAAAAACAAACGCCACCATTAACGGAATATAAAAGACAAAAACAAGAGCGCCGTGTTGCAAATTACGTACACATTTTTACTTCCTCTATTTTCTTGATCGCAAATCCTTTTCTTGATCAGCAATCCACTATTTCTGTGAACAAATCCACCCCCCCGCCCTCTCTCTCCACTTCTTTTCACTTTCTCTCTCTAATGGCTGCTTCTTCAGGAAGTTTAGAAACCTCTGCAAATTCAATCTCACAGCCCCCACAATCAACGCCCTTTTATTTCTCCACCACTGGTTCTTTCATGACGACTTCTTTTACAGACCTGCTAGCTTCTTCCGACGACAACTATCCCCCAACCGGCGGAGCCACCGCCTCCTCCGCCGTGAAAAGAAGCCTGGGTGAGCGGATAGCTGAACGGACCGGTTCTGGAGTGCCCAAGTTTAAGTCTGTTCCTCCACCCTCACTTCCATTATCTCCACCACCTGTTTCCCCTTCTTCATACTTCGCTATTCCTGCCGGTTTAAGCCCTGCTGAGCTTTTAGACTCCCCTGTTCTCTTATCTTCTTCAAACGTAAGCTTCTTCTCCTTTTTATTTTTTTAATTTTTTAATTTTTACTTTTTGCCCTCTTTTTTTTTTTTTTATCGCTATTTTGTATCATTTGAATGTAAAGTTTTAATTTTTATTTTTTGTGATAAAATTTGCAGATTTTGCCATCTCCGACAACAGGGACTTTCCCATTTCAGGCTTTTAACTGGAAGAGCAATTCCAATCAGCAAGATATCAAACTGGAACACAACAATTCCTCGGATTTCTCGTTTCAAACCCAAACCAACCCAATCCAAACGGTATTTTTCGAAATTTTCGCATAAAAGATTAGGGCCCGTTTGGGATATCTTACACCAGAACAAGTATTTTGCAAGTTTAGATTTAGATCTTCTTGCACCGGTATGTGAAATTCTTGAAAATTTCAGGGACCTGCGAAGGAAGAAGGAGCTACTTTGCAATCAGAGATGAATTCTAATGGGTTCCAATCGTCAGATAACAACAATCAGTACAATAAAAGCTCAAATGATGGATATAATTGGAGAAAATATGGACAGAAACAAGTCAAAAATAGCGAAAATCCAAGAAGTTATTACAAATGTACACATCCCAATTGTCCCACCAAGAAGAAGGTGGAGAAATCTTTAGATGGGCAGATTACTGAAATTGTGTACAAAGGGACTCATAATCACCCCAAGCCTCAATCCACTCGAAGATCGTCGTCATCCTCGACTTTGACCTCGGCTTCCTCAGTACCCGTCCAATTTTACAATACTCGAACGAATGAAATCTCAGAAGTGTCGTATGGATCGAATGGTATGGGGCAAATGGATTCAGTCGCAACGCCGGAGAATTCTTCGATTTCTGTTGTGGATGATGATTTTGAGCATAGCTCTGATCAGAAGAGTAAATCAGGTGGTGGTGATCATGAGTTTGATGAAGATGAGCCTCAGCCTAAAAGATGGTACATTTATAACTCAAATTTATAATTTTAACATAAATTGGATTTATTTATTTTTGGCCTAATGTGATTACGATTTTTTTGCAGGAAAATGGAGAATGAAAGTGAAGGGATATCAGCAGCAGGGGGTGGGAGTTCAACTGTTAGAGAACCAAGAGTTGTGGTTCAAACTATAAGTGATATAGATATACTTGATGATGGGTATAGATGGAGAAAATATGGCCAAAAAGTGGTCAAGGGAAATCCAAATCCCAGGTAACTAGTCTTTTTTCACAAGTATACATTGCTTGATAGGACATTTTGGATTGATACAGTGTTATTCTTTTATCGGTCGCATGTATATACTTACAAGATCGGTACTGATTGGTACAAATATACAATACTAGTTCTTGTGACTACATTTTGAATTGACCGTGTACATTTTATGATGAACCTTTTAGGAGCTATTACAAGTGCACGAGTCAAGGTTGCCCGGTAAGAAAACACGTGGAGCGAGCATCTCAAGACCCGAGGGCTGTAATAACAACCTACGAGGGGAAGCACAACCACAATGTGCCAGCCGCTCGAGGTAGTGGCAATGGCCTTAACCGGCAAGTCCCAAACCATCTTAACAACAACACAAACATGACAATGAGGCCTTCAATGCCTCGTCCCTCGAATTATCCAATGTCAATGCGCGGATCAGCACCCCTAGCTCAAGCCCCACATACCCTAGAGATGTTGCAAAACCCGACGAGCTATGGATTTTCAGGATATGGAAATTCGATGAATTCGACGTTCACTCGAGCTAAAGAAGAGTCGAGAGACGAATTGTTTTTGGAGTCGCTGTTATGCTGAATCGACTGGTTGACCGGGATAGTAAGGTTATACTGGAACAAAAAAAAGATATAATTCATTTGTTTATGTTTGTTTTGCTTTGTATATGTTGTAGCTCCGAATCAACATGGTATAGATGTAGGAGTGTTTATTTAATATGAAATAATCTCGTTTCAATTTTTTTTTACCTCTGTATTTTTTGGTTGAATATTTCCATTGGTTTTTTTGAGGTATGTAAAAAGCGTCGATTGTTGTTTAGAAGTTACACCGGAACAAGCCTGTTGTTTAGAAGTTACGGTGTTGCATTGAATTCTTTCATTCAGTGTACCAAAAATGAATATTGTAATGATTTTGTGTTCTGCTAGCATTTGTTCTGTTAAAATATCTTTAGTTTTGAATAAATTAAGCGCATGTTAATCTACAAGTTTTTATAAATTTTTATATATTTTTTTCAATTTTATTTATTCTCTTTCTTATATTACATATACATAGCTATCAACATGGCTAGTGAGATTTAGTTGTATTATATAAAATTTTACCATTAAATTTCATTCATTCTATTTCTTATATTACATTAAAATTCATAAAAATATATTTTTATATCTATACTAACACGCGCTTAAAATGGATGTGTTTCTCGTGTATTCTTCATCAAGAACATGGTTGTCTAATGTTGAGGCCTTTAAGAAAAACTTTATATTTGGGATCTTATCTTTCTATGACTCAGATTTTTTTTTTTATTTTTGTATTAATAAAAATATTGACAATAGGGCTCTAAATGGATGCTTAAGGAAATGAATAATTGTAGTTGTGCAATTAATCCGATAATGAGGTACTTTTAATTTCGTAAAAAATGGTATAATGATGATGATATATATGAGTTTGTTCTTCTTTGTTCTATTGACATTTAGGCCTTGTTCTTTCCCTCATTTCATAATAAAAATTTGTTTGTCTTTCAATTTTTTTATTTACACACATATTTTTTAATATAATATTAACCGTATATTTTACACGGAATAGCGTATATATCAACTTTATTATCAAAACAACAACCATTTTGATAAGATATTTATTTTTTGATGTGTTGTTGAAAATTACAAAGTAATAATAAAAATACAAAATAATTGTCTTGGTTAAAAAAGAATAAAGGATAGAGATAAAAAAATAATTTTTAATTTTTTTTTAATGCAATAGGAAAAAGAATGAGTGAAGTTGAATAGTTGAGATTTATATAATATATATAGATAGGGCTTGTTCTCTACACTATTTTTTCTCACTAATTTTTATTAATTTTTTTCTCTTATTATTTTCAACCACTCATTTAATTACTTTACATTTTTTAATATATTTTTCCAATTTTCAACTACACATTTAATACGTCGTTCGAGTAAATTAATATAAATCAATATTTTCTATCAAACAAACTCTAAATTTAAATTTTAAAAAATAAATTAAAATATGTAAAGATAAATTAAAATATGATTAGGGCCGATCCTAAAATTTAGAACCCTTGAAGTAAAATCTCGCTCAAAGCCTATGATAAATAAATTATTTATTTATTTTTTTATGAATAAATATATACACTAATTTCAAATAAAAATTTATATTAAATAAAATTTTTCAAAGTTTAGAACTCTTATATTTTGGAGGCTGTTAATGACCATTTAAAAATGTTTAGGTTCAAAACTATCTGATGTCTTAACATACAGCACTTGCAAGTTGCATGCACTGATGTACCAATGTGAATCGAACAACAGTAACTTTCGGATCCAAAGAGCAAAATGCTATCGTCATCAACTACATCATATGGCATATGGAAGGTTTGAATAGTCAAAGATTTACAGCTGTAGATTGCTTGCTGCCCACGTCGGTCAAAGGTCAACCTGCAATATCTAATTTTGTTGATTTTTAAAGCTTAAGAATTAGTTTTGTGGGGTCCACCCCAACCATGTTGCTCTGCATTTATCCTCTTTACTTTATTGGCGGTGCCACCGTAAAGACCAAAGAGCCAATCCTTTGATGACCTGTTTGGTGTGGCTTTTTAAAAGGATTACTTTTCTGTAATATCGTTGGTATTTTTCCGACAATTTTACTGTATATTTTCAATTTACCCTTTCCAAAAATTATTCTTCTAAAAATATATCCGAAAGCCTTAAAATATTAGCAATGAAATTTTTGTCCAATTAATTATTAGGAGGATAAAATTTGAGGTTCTAAAGCCTAACGATCTCAATTTCGAATCCTATAAATAATGTGTTGCACTGTATAATTTTAGTTACCGCCCTTACAATCGCCGCCATAGAGTAGCATTAGTAGCAATTAGATTTATAATTATAGTGCGGCTATAATTCTTCCTATCGATTTAAGTCTCACCTCAGTAGATTTTCAATCGAATCTATATCATCATTATACTTAATTGGAAATTTAATAATATAATTTGGACCCTAAAAAAATTATCGTAAAATATTTATGGAAAGTTGTTGCCCAAAATATGTTATTGTTGAAATTTTTTTGTCACACAGGCAACAGCATGTTACGGGATTGAAAAATGACAGCTGAATTTTAATTAGTACATTTGTCAAACAAGCGTGTTTGGTGATGTATGCGTGAATGTTTTTCTAAACTTTTTCAATAACTTTTTCAACCGTTGATTTGAATCAATTTTCAACTCAAGAAATGCATCTAAGTTTGTTTAATAAAATTAATTTTACAGTTGTTTTTTCTTATACTCAATTAAACTATACATATGATCAAAAAAATTCTTTTTTTCGTATTTTATATAGATTATTTTCTACTTGCTAACGACGCGTATTTTTGACTTATCAAAATAATTTTATCTACCGAATTCTTAATATTTAATCCGTGGTGATGTGGTTATGATAAAAATGCACGAGAAGCATGAAAAAGCAGTATAATGTTGATAAGCCTATATTATATTTTCAAGATATAATTAAATTCAAATTCAAGATGAAACGATTATTATTATTATTATTATGGGGGAAAATGAAAATTGGCATGTGAAGCACGTTTGCAGTAATAGAATAATTATTAATAAATAAACAAAAAGAAAAAGACAAATGAGAAACAATTACCATCTGAAAGTGATGTGGTTGTTATCTTCAATCCTTGATGTTGTTGATCTTGCAATTACCAATGCCATTAATTGTGTGGCTTTCCGCATTATGGTTATGTGTTCGCATTTTACTTACTCCCTTCGTATAGTTTTATTTTTCATTTTAATTCGTTTTAAAATATAATCTCATTTTTATAGTTAATTTCTTACTTTTTGTATATGTTCCTAATTAATATACGTTGTTATCAACACATTACATATAAGAATTATTAAAGTAAAATATTAAATAAATAAAAGGATATATTAGGCAATATGTTCTAAAATATTACTTTTTCAAGATCGTTAATTAAAATTTATTAATATTTATAAAAATAAAAATAAGAGTATCTTTGCCGGATGGGTGGAGTATGAATTATGATACTCTATCCGTCCCATTTTATAAGTATATATCTCTTCTTTCATACAGATTAATAAGATATAATTATTATAGTTAAGAATGCAAATTTTTTCTATAATCTTCCTAAAATGCCATCTTCATAAATAAATATACTAAAAAACTATATAATAAATATGGGTATTTAAATCAAGTAAAATATAAATTAGATTCTCACTATAGAAACTTTCATATAATTTGGGACAAACTAAAATGAAAAACATACCTATCAAAATGGGACAGATGGAGTAATATCACAAATGGAATATATTGCATAAAACATGGTTGCTTTTTTAATTTTTTAATTTTTTTTGAAATGGCATAAAACGTGGTTGATACCTATATTTTAGTGTTGAAACTAAGATTAAAATGATTGATAATGTCTCGTTATTTATTTGTTTATTTATCTATTTTGTGAAGTACTCATTATTTATTTATTTTCGATATATTCTTATTATTGAAAAATGAGAAAAAGTCCACAATTACGTCCACTTCTTCATTTAATTGGTTATTATTGTCACTTCAAATAATAGTTAATTTCGGTTGTTAAGAGAATGGATGAACTTGCTTCATTTAATAAGAAAAGATGTCACAATTTGTAGTCTCTCGTAATTGGACGATCATTATCTCACGATTGATATGGTAGAAGTATCCTACAATTAAGAAGATGCTCGAGAAAGATTTCTCCTCGTGATAACTTACATTAGTTAAATGAATAATGTCATTTGTACCACTAGAGAGGGTGAAATTTAGCTGACTAGTGCCTCAACACGCTGAATTCACTCAATTGTGTTGAGACTTCGAGAACCAATGGTTATTAGCTTGTGTCATACCTTATCATAAGAGATCAGATACTCACATGTGGACAGCTTAAATTGTCCACATATGGATCAATGATTTATATGTTGTCACCCCATAATGGTGGTGAGGGTGGAGGATTCGTATCAATCATCGGAACACATGTGAGTATGGACCATTAGTGCATATACTTTATAAAGATTGACCTATACAAAACTGTTTAGCATTATATTATTTAATCAAAATTTTCGAAACACGAAAAGTTACAGATATATTTGGCTAAAATTAAAACAATCTAATAAAATGTGTTATATCCAAAAACGTCGAAGGTGTTGGATTTACTGTTCAATAGTATTTACACGATTGTGTAAATTAACATTTTTTACTAAATTAAATAAATTAATTTTTGTTATGAATAATAATTGAAGAATAATTATTAGGTGTTATGAATAATTGAGAATAATTGCTATGCATGTAATTATGGCGAAATAATTTGGTGGAGAATAATTTTTATAAAATAATTTGGTAAAAGATGTAATTATTATATGTGAATGATTATTATACCCATGAAATTATGTAATTTATTATGCTAATTCAAGCTTTCCTATAAATAGCGCTTCAGCTTATTAACGCCCAAAATTCATTCTATAATTCCTTGTAATTCATTCTCTCTAAATTCTTCTCTATCGTTTCTATACTTTTATAACATCGTTATCAAGACGAGTCTCAGCCATTCGAAGAATACGAAAATAAGATGCTTTCTACGTACCAGATCTTATGATGATGATCTTCAGATTTAAACCTGATTATTACCAAATTAATTAATTCATCCTCATCAATCCTAAATAACTCTCAGAATACATCATCAAAATTCCCCTTTGCTCATATTCTTCTCCCACACCTCATTCTACATAACTCGCCTGGAGATGCCTGAAATCCCAAAATCAAGAATGGAGTTTCCAAAAAGAATTTTCGATCACGTAAAATGGATTGCAAAGTAAATCTCATCCATTGGAATAATTAGAGAAAGGGAAAAAGGTAAATCATACGATTTTATAATATAATAATATATTAAACTATAACATTCGCTTTTATCGAGATATAAAGGAAAGCATACATTATCAAAATCAAATTTTCTAGACTCCATTATACTCGATTTAATAAGAGTTTCGATTGACACCAACATTGATAGGGTAATAACTGCTTTTGAAATATGTTATTATCAAACTTTCAAAATTTATAAATTAGTACACCAACTTTTGAAATATTACAAAATAGTCATTAAATATTTTGATATTTATAAATGGAAGTTAAAAATGAGACGATTTTCCAATCGATAATATTGATAGAATATGTTTGATAATTTAACTATTCATGGATTGGAATAAACAATTTTACCCTACTAACTGTAAAGGAAGGTGCCTACCTAATTTTTGACTCACAATAAACAAAAATGATAGAATATTCTCAAGAAAATTCTAAATCCATTAATTAAGTGACCAAGTCCATTTGAGTTAATAGATCAAATATTAATGTAACTCTCAAGAGTTCAATTACATAACGTACTTATTCTAGAAGGATAAGTGTGCTCAGAAGTAATGATATTTGTTCTAGAAGAACAAATTTGTTCCCGCAGAAGTTGTAGCGCTCCAATATTTAATTCTCGCACTTTATTTACCTGAATTTAATTAATCAATACCTCTACTTGATGATGGGTTCAAACCTGTCACTAAACGGAAGGTTTTATATATTCTCGCACTTTATATGCTAAGGATGGGTAATACCTTCTACTAAGCAGATCCTACTCAAGAAGTAGTTAAATATTATGCAATTTAATTCCTTGCTATTTAAATTCGTAGATTTATATTTATTGCAATAATTCCCCATAAGGCTAGGTTCGACTCCACCTATTGAGTGAAATTTAATTTCTGCAATTTAAATTTATGACTTTATGGTTTGAGTATATTTCCAATGTGGGTAATACCATTAATGATTGGTGTGCATATTTCAATGTGGTGGGTTATACTACACGATTGGTTATAATCTAATCCTACCTGCATTAAAGTAGTTGATCAAATATTCTAATCATACTCTCAAGTAAGAGATCGATGAGAATAAAATTACTTCCATATATACCGAATATTAATGAGAAAATTGAGTAAGTGGTACTTAGTTACCATTGATAAATAGACGAAAGTAAAATGTCAATAGATCTCATGTTGATAAATCAAAGAAAATATATCAGATGGAAAGTTTATGAAGCAATCTCATCGATAATATGAGATTGTATTAATATGAGTAATAAAATGCTTGAAGAAGCAAAATCACTATATATCTCAGATTTGAATAAAGCAATATGATATTATTATTATTACTCCGTATAGCAAGTACAAACAAATTCTAAGTGGAACATATTGAGAATATCAAAAGATGGCATTAAACACTGAAAATATAGAAATGCAAAAGAATATACATACTAAATCCATAAATGAGGGATGCTGGCCTCGAGTATAAATACTCAGAATCCTCGCCACCATCAACATTAGGATTCATAATGAAATATTTAAAGGATCCGAATTTCTTTTCGCTTGACACCGCGGTCCTGGTCAGAACGACTGACCTGGCTTCCCTACGCATTCTTGAACATATGCACAAATTACGAGAGTTCATCAACAAAGATTCAGCAGAAATAAGTATTTTTCTCACTGAATGAGTAGATAAACTTATTATTTACACTCGATCTAGGAAACGCTAGTAAATATCAAAGAAATTATTAATATTCAACAAATCTATTGGTTTGACATGAAAATTCCAATCGTACAACGAAGGCGCTATATTGAATATTTCCTCCAGCTACGTCAGGTTTCGCCTCGAAGGACAATGAAAAGATCACTATTATTCATCATATACATCATGCAATGTGGATGGATCGCTTTGTAGCCCCAACCCCGCTGACCCATGGTAGAACTGGCCCAATTCAGGTATTAGATCCAACTAGATGGAAAGGTGACATACGCCAAACTCTTATTCCCCATGATTGTGCGCCATTATAAGTCTAGCTTAAAAGTTTGTTGTTGGTTCCTCCAGTATAAGTATATTGATTTCTTGCCTCCCTAACTCTTTTACTTTAGTGCTCTGGCTTGCCATATCCACATATTTGATATGGCCTACTACTTAGATCCACCAAGAATACATACTTGCTTTAATATGGCGACAGTAAAAGTCGACTACAGATGAATTTCTGCATTTGATTCTAAAATCTCCATATCCATCTCTACTCCTATCTCTCTTTTTGCACTATACTTTTAATGTATGAACATGAGAGATATACTTAATCCTCTATTTAAAGAAAAATTTTCAAACCTATAATTGAGTGCACTATTTACTTTTTGACAAATATGAAAGAGAAAAAAATGCAAAATTTTTTAAAGTGAAATGACATATATCTGTTTCATGATTGAAAAATAATATATATATACATATATATATATCTTCAAAATCAAAAAAATAATATTTACAATTACAAGAAAACATTGATCTTCGTTATTACATCGAGCTTTATATATTAATATGAGAAAATTATTATACTAAAATTTTCTACTAAATTTATGCAAACAGGTGATCTTCTAAAGTAAGTTTTTCAAGATCAGAACGCTGTTTGCTGATCTTTAAATTTGGCCCATAAGGCCATTAGCTCACCTTTGTACGTGTCCACTAGGATGTGTCTCAAGAGCCCCGCATTGAATATCATCCAAAGGCTCCCTTACTCAATTCATCCTTAATGAATGCTATTTTATCTTTCGATTTCCGGACAAGTACCCTGCATGTATTTACATCGAGTGTCACATGTCCACCGAGCACACTTGTAGCATCCTCCTAATCTTTGCTCGCTTTTTGAAAAACTACTTTTACCCATACCTGTGGCATGTATTTAGAAGGAATTGAACTCACCCATAATCAACCTTGCTTCAATCAAGCATCTGATATCTTGTGATACCCTTATTCATTAAGCATCTCTTAATCTTTCCAATTTACCACATCGATAAATCCTTTTTAGGATTTTTTTGATCGGTAGTGATGGATAGTATTTCTTCGAAGATTTGAGAGCATATGATCCATTATAATGTATAGATCCTTGTTAGGATGAATTTTGCAATAATTTTGATGATTTATTTATAGAATAATACGACGTGTACAGATGAAATAAGACTATTTTAAATAAATAATATGAAAGCCGTGAAGAGCTACGATTTTAATTAAATAATAGCCTGGGATGTGATGCAGTGAGTCACCGTAACTCCGTGTTTGAATAAGAGAGTAGACAATAATGTCACCAAAAGATGATGGAATATGTCGGTGAATTATTTCTATGATAAATCATATTGAGCACTACATGATACTAGTGAAATCGATATAAGAATTTATCAACTAGAAGTTCAATAATACTGTTGCAAAACCTGACCTCGACCATCCCGGTCTTAAATAATTATTGAAATCAATATTTCGTGAAGAATTAAAAAGGAATTCTTCAATGATCGTTTCGATAAATGATGAAATCATTACTAGCCAATATTGGGAATAAATCCCAAATATATTTGGAATAAAGGATGAGAAGTACGCCCAATTTCATCCTGCATGTGGACTACTAGATATTATGATTTACATGATCCACTGGGAGATAGTCAATTTACATTGTATATTATTCGAATTTGAAATTTCATTTAAATATTTGCTCACCGACGAGATGACATGATTTCTTCCAGATTTAACGATAAAGCTGAGAAATGTATATCCCAATATTTCTGAATAATCCTCAAGGATTTGAGTATGCAAGATACAAGTGAGATATTATATTGCAAATTATTTAAAGTCTCAAATAAAATTGTCGATATCGAGAATAGAATGCAAAGCGGTCTAAATTCCCATATTATACCGAATGATGAGACATATATGATTAAAATCATACCAATCGTATGAGTTTTGGTGTTCTAAATTTTCAAAGCATGAGGGAGTATTAAAGGTTGAAAATAATATGGAAATGCACTACAAGTTATATCCTCGAATTTGAAATCAATGAACTTGAAGTTCAAAGATGCATGAAAGGCTATGAACAATCACATATAAATATGCCTACAATGCTTGATAAGTTAGCACGCTTAAGCGTTGATATTTCCTCAATCATATATATCAAAGCAAATTATAAAAGATGGTCTTAATAACGAGAGCATATGTTTGAAGAAAGATATGTAGACATAACTATATCAGTAATCCTACAAGATGATTGATAATGAGATATCTCGATAAGTTATGTCGATATGGGGAAAGAAATGAAATTGAAAAGTGTCGACACGATATGAAAATGTAGCGCCACATATGATCAATGATAATGAAAAATATTGAGATATATTGAAGATGATAAATGGTGAATGTGAAACTTTAACTTATGAGATGATGAGATGATGATGACTATTGCTCAAGTTTAAAGATAAGCAATGGTGGTCATTATATGTTGTATGCTCATGAAAGTTAAATTACCGATCGCAAAGGTGTAGTACCTGAAAAGGAAATTAAAGGATCTAAGAGCTAAACCCGTAGTTTATGAGCAATCCCTAAAGGGTGAGCTAAGGGCTTCCCTGGAATGAAATAACCTATTAAGTGAGTATTAAATGTTAAATGATATATTGAAGCTACATACATGTTAGTTTATACTGCTACTTATATGTTTTTACATGTTTTAATGATGAATTTATATGCTTTAAATTGTGTATTTGGAGACATGTGTTCATGGTGAATGTTTTGTAGTTGTGTAAGAAAGAATTGATGCACTCTAAATGAACGTAAGAGTATAAAATCAATGTATACGATACTCATACAAATGTATGAAAGATTTTGAAATGCTTGCAAGATACTTAGTATAAAATACGCTGCTGTATCTCTTTTCCTCGATCGGTGGGTTTTATCCCATTGGGTTTTCCTAGCAAGGTTTTTAATGAGACAACTTTAAAGGCGATTCACATGAATAATCGTACTCTTTTCCTTCATTGGGTTTTTCCCAACGGGTTTTTCCTAATCGTTTTAACGACAGATATTCATGGTATATTGAGAACTTCGATAGAGAAATTGATACATGTATCTATTGGATCAAGTTATAATGGAGCCAATGCTTTAGATCCAAACAATGATGATATCAAATCATTTACCGTATAAATATATCGCTCAAGATATGAAATCAAACGAAAGAAATGACTCTTTTCCTTCGATCAAGTTTTTTTCCCACCGTTTTCTTGAAGTTTTAACGAGGCGACGCGTGAATACTACATGCCAGCCGATAGACAGTAACAAAGTGGGGAGAATGTTTTGATGAAGCAAAGATATAACCACCCAATCGGTTTGGAAGTTTTTGGTTTTTTTCCACCGCTTTTTTCTCCAAATGCGCCCGTAAGACATATTGTAGTAATGAGTTCATTCAAGTGAGTGTTATGATAATAATTGAAGAATAATTATTAGGTTTATGAATAATTGAGAATAATGTGGTGGTTATGAATTATGAGGAATAATTTGGTGGAGGAATAATTTGGTGAGAAATAATTCTGAGAAAAGATGAATTATTATACGCGAACTAATTATACCTCATGATGAAATTATGTAATTACAATTGTGCCATAAATTCAAGCTTTCCTATAACAGTGCTCATTATTAATATTCATTCCTGAGAATTCCTTAGAATTCATTCTCTCTAAATTCTCTCTATTGTTTCTATACTTTTATAACAATTTTTTATTTGTTGTATAATTTAATATTTTACATAAATTGAGGTAGGACTCAAGTGCTATTGGCTGCTCTAAAATAGTGCCAGTTAGGTGTCTACATTGAGAGACACGGAAGAAACAATCTTAGGATTAATTCTTGTAACATTTTGTTCTAGGATCGAGTTAGAGGGGTTGACAATTCCAGTTCAATGAGATTAGGTCCTTTATCGTGTCGGCAGATCCGATCGGGACATTGGCATCTATGCGCGTAATATATATTGTGGGTGCATTGGAGTGGAGTAGCGGACTACATAAGGATCGATTAATTAACAGTAGGACTCTTCCTAAAAAAATTTAGTCGAGTCTTGGTTGTCTACTGAATGACCTAAGTCTCATATGATTTAGTGTGTTGTTATTTGTGAACTCTAATCTATTTTAGGGCATCTCCATTGCACATGTTCATTACCAATTTTCATCCATGAAAGAAAAAGACACAAAAATTTAGGTGGGTCCCATATATATCCTTTTTTCCTAATTTTCTTTTTTTTAATTACTTTTTATTTATTTGTCCCACTTTTTTCCAATTCTTTTTCTATATTATAGATTCTCGTCCCATGTTTAAAAATAAACACTCATCTAAAATTCTTGCATTGCTCTTTTATTATTATTTTTGAATTTAAATTTATTTTCACATCTCTCATCAATAATCATTTCTCTATCCCTCTTTTCCATATCATTCTCCAATCAGCATTCCTATTGGAACGACCAACACCTCTGTTTGTTGGGACTTGATAGAAATACGGTAATGAATACTCTTCTTGTTCAGATTTTGTTCTCTCATCAATTATATATATAATTTTATTTTTTATTTTTTTATAACATACCTCTAGTCGCATAAGGAGAGGTCGGTTGAAAGCTCAATATGTAATTTGCTAGGCAAACTGCATAAAGTGACTAAGAACTTGGGTCAATTTAATTGCTGGCTCCAACTCGTCTGAAAGCTCAATATGTAATTTGCTAGAGAAACTGCATAAAGTGACTAAGAACTTGGGTCAATTTGCTTGCTGGCTCCAACTTTTACCTATTTAATTCGGTCCTATAATTTAAGCAACCTTCAATTTATCTCAAGGTTTCATGGTCTGTACGTTTGACGAAGTTTTATTTCAAAGAGCTAATTGTTATAGTTTTAATAAAAAAAATATTATTAATATATTGGCATGCACCCGAGGGTCAAATGAGCCTAGCCTTGCGGCTCGGCTCGGCTCGGCTCATAAAATTGCCACTCGAGTTGGACTCGTTGACGAGCTCCGCTCGGCTCGGCTTTGTGTCAATCACACGGTTCGGGTTCGGCTTGGCTTGTCTGGCGCAAGAGCTGAATTCGACTAGTGGACCTTTTGATTTTCTTTTATTTTTATTTTTTTAATACACTGTTCACAATAGAAATGTAGATATCTATATGTGAGTGATAGCCTATCACTTTTACCAAATCTTATCACTTTTTTATCTATTCTTTTTTTTTGCCAATTACATTCACATATCTCGTGGGATCTATATGTACTACACAAATCTCCACCATTCAACTCCACTTATTCTCTCTCATTTTTTACATTAAAATCCGTACAAAAAGAAATTGTCCTATCACCCTCTATATTTGCAACTATAACATGTTTGTTTTATTTACTTATTTGGCAATGTAAAATTACCCATCCCGCAAATCAAGTTTTAATCACGAACCAATGAGCCGGTCTACGAACTTTACGAGCCGAATACGAATTATTCATTTTCCAATTTCTCGACTCGATCCAAATCCAAATCCATATTTTCACAAGCCAAATCTGAACTTTTGATGAGCCAAATCGAACTGAATACAACTCTCCAACTTAGTTATCACCCCTACATGCACCCCCTTGATACAAAATTACCCTCTAATTAATTAACAGGTTTGTTCGAGTGCACTTGTGGGTGCTATAGTTATAGTACTCTCGACTATTTTTCGGTCACATATGATCTCCATTGGAAAAACTGAGCAACGGTCCCATTTTGGTTTGAGCAACACAATGAGCAATAGTTATTCATCGGGTTTGGAGCCTCTTTACGCGTGCCAATACTTCAATCAGATCAACTGCAGAGGCACACTGTCGGGAGATCAACTACTGCGTTTCTCTGTTCCCTCCTTCCTGCAATGGTCCCTCATTAGTGGTATTGTTCTAGAACACCTGCAACGCTCCGTTAATTACGAACACCACTAGTTTTCACTCCCGTGCGTTGCACGGGAGTAAAACCGTGTAAGTTTGCGTGAAATCTAAAAAAAAATTGTGTGGATTGATTTTTGTGGTATGAAAAATAATTTTTTAATACATTTTAATATAAGTCTTGAAATATTTTTTAAAAGTAACTCAATGTAATTTTTGTATAAAATGAAATAAATCCTGAAAAATATATTGCATTTCGTTGCAACCCCAACTTTAAAAATTTAGGAAAATATTTCAGAACGAAATACAAAAATTGACAGTGTTAAATATCGATTATTAATATACAGTTCGATATTTATTTTTTAAAATAATCAAAGATATAAGCACTGCAAAAGGGAAAGATCAAAAGTCTGAAAATCTATTACGCCAAAAATTTAAAAAAGGAAGTACCAGCTATACAGTTTGTTTCCATTCCTCTACTCATCATTCACTTATTAAACAAACAATAAAAATTAAGTAATAGCACCAATTTAGTCTAGCCTTATTAAAAACCTTTTTTTTCCCCTGAAATTAACTACTAAATGATTTTCAAGACTGCTTCAAAATTTGGTTAAGCCTCGGCAGGCCTATGTGCAATCATTTAAAAAACCAGCAAGTGCGCTACCGCCTCTATCATTTTCTTGTTTCACCGTGACCTCTGGGATTCAATCTCAAAAAAAAAAAAATTATTTTTTTGATCGAATGGGTGGTGGTTTAATTGAACAATTAACTATATATAATCTAAATTTATATTTCAATTAAGTGTAATATAGTTTGACTGGAAATAAACAAACATAAAATAATGACATTTAATTATAAATAAACTATTCATCTAAAAAACTATTTTAGCAAATAGATGGTCAAATAAATAAAAGAAATAAATTATTCTACATGTCAAATTGGTAAATGATAAATTGGCAAATATAAAAGATAATCGTAACAAAGAATGCAAAAGCGCTTTGGAAATAAATTTTATGCATTCAATTTCTCTAGATTTGAGGAAACAATGAAACATAAACGATTTTAAACAGTTAAAACAAATCTGATTGCTATCTTCTTATTTATGGAATAATAATTCCTTTAAAAGATATTTGGCGAACATGTAGCAGCACGATCCACACCAGTTTTCTTGATAAAAAAAAAAAAGAGAACCACTTGTTCATATGCCATAATTGTCCATTTCCGCACACAACGGACTTTTGACGTCCCATGGCAACACGGATTTTTATTTATTCCGTGCATTCATAATATTATACATATAAAACTACTATTTTATATCAAAAGTAGAATCATATCTATTTTACATATACTACCTTCGTCCCACAAAGATAGGCTTGTATTCAATTTTTGTCATCTCCAAAATATATGTCACTTTCTATTTTGTTTGCATTTAATTTCTTCTATTTTCCAATTATACCCTTATTTAATATACATTGTTATTAGTTAGCATTATTTAATGCAAAGGTATATTTGAAAAAATACAACTAAAATTTACTTTTCCAATAATATTAATTATCATTTCTTAAACTATGTGAAAGTCAAATCAAGCCTATCTTTGTGGGACGGAGGTAGTACTATAGATATATGTTTTATACAATCTATTAAAAACTTTAGCCTAAATTTGAAATATTTCAAGAAAGAAATAGAAACAAAGATGTTTGCAGAAAGAAATGGTGAATGTATAGACATAGAGAAATTTGTAGATAGAGATAGAGTTTTTTAGACAAAAATGGTTAGTAATCTTTTGAAAGTATTCTAACACACAAAAATATTAATATAAATTAAAATTATAAGATTTAAAAATTAATTGATAGAATTGGTAAATGATATAAATTTATTAAAGATGTTATTGAATATCAAATTCAATTTAAATTATGAAATAAGACTTATTTTGTAACCAACAATTATTTTATTATTTGGTTAAATACAAAATTATTGTTAGAGCAATCAATCAAATGGTAGTTATAATAGTTTAAATTCATGCTTCAATTAAATTAAAACAAAAAAGTTGTGTTGGTTCAAATGGTAAGGATATCATTACTCTGATGATAGGTCATAGGTTCGAATCTCAAAACTAATAAATATACCTAGTTAAAAACCACCATTTCAATAACTAATTATGTCCTAAAACCACTAATTGGGTCCTAAAACCACTATATAAAAACGGGTGGAGGCCTGTCAAAGTTTTTAACTATAATTTAGGCCTCAAAACGGAGGTGGTACGGGCTTGTAAAACCACCCGGGTGTGTACTGGATCGTTCCTGCTCATTTCAGTCATTACTTATTTTCTTCAATTCCTTCTCAAGCCTACTGGCCAACCCCTGATTATTACTCAGATTCTGGTAAACATTCTTCCCAATTTCAATCCCGTTGTGAATTTTGATTATTTTGTTTCAATTTCATGGATTTATTAATTAGGAAAGTCATCGAAAGCCTAGATTGCAATTTGATTAAATTTCCCCCAATTTATTGATGGTGTATTTTGATATTTGATTTTGAGCAGGGCGGCGTTGTTTCAAGTACTTCAGTTCTGGGCCATAATGTGACTTTCTTAGATAAAGTATTTCCGCTAAAATCTAGAATGGTGGTTGGTACAGTATCTGTTAGTAGGTTGGTGGCACACAAAGAAGGAAAAAAAGGAAGGTCAAAAGAATAGGCTCACAATGGGAACACATGAAGGTTTGGCAAGAAAAAAAACAATGGTAGGTTTCCTTGAATTTCAATAAAAGTAGGTGCCAACAACCCCCAAGTTTTCCTATAAATACAAGGCACATTGTAGCTTCAAAAACACCACTTGAAAGCCAAGAATACCTTCTTGTGTAAAGAGAAAGAGAGAGCTTCAGTGTAGAAGCTATACACGAGAGATAAAAGTGAGTGGAGTGTTAAAGCCTTTGCGTAGGCAGAGAAAAATACAGTGTGGTATTTTTTGTACTCCTCATTTTTGTGATAGTGAAATATATTGGTGTGGAGTCGTGGGCGTGGCGGTTTAGGCGAACCACGTTAAATCTCGGTGTTCCATTTTTGTGCTTATTTTAGCGTCCATTATTTTCTCGATTGCATATTATTTTTGTGTCCCACTGATCTTGGCGGATTAGCGCTCGCCTAGTTCCCCAACAACTGGTATCAGAGCTTTGTTTGTGATATCTCTTGAAATTCTTAGTATGCTCTGTGGTTGCAGCGTAGACTGATCTTCCACATCAGAAACGATTTCTCGAAAAATCACATTTTGTTCGAGTGGGAGTAATGGCGACAGACGAGAGAATTTCCAAAATTGATAAATTTGATGGCAAAAATTTTGGATATTGGAAAATGCAAATGGAGGACTATTTGTATCAGAAGGACCTATATAAGCCGTTGAAAGAAAAGCCAGAAGGTGAGAAAGACGACGAGTGGGAGGTGCTTGATCGAAAAGCACTCGGCGCAATTAGATTGACCCTATCAAAGTCGGTCGCTTTCAACATTAAAAATGAGAAGACAACGGCGTCTCTCATGGCAAATCTATCCAAAGATGTATGAACAAATTGCCGTCATAAGAAATAAAGTTCATTTGATCAAGAAATTGTTCAATATGAAGATGATGGAAAGCGGGAGATTTGGAGAACACCTCAACGAATTCAATGAGGTAGTAGACCAATTGACAACGGTGGAAATCACTTTTAGTGATGAAGTTCGAGCTCTATTAATTCTTGGCGGTTGTCGAGAGTCGAATGGCACGTCCACACCATCGATGCTTCGGCCAGAAGTCGAAATTGAAGTTCGATGGCGTTGTGAGCATGATCTTGACTGAGGAGATCAGAGGATGCGACTTCAACTTCCGGCCGCTTTCAATGTAGATAGCAGAGGCGGAAGTTCAAACAGAGGGCACGGCGTGGGCGAACAAGTCGAGGAATGGCGCATCGAGATCCAAAATCACATAAATTCCAACAAGTCAAAATCACATTTGAATGTTGGAATTGCGGTCGATTGGGCACTACAAAAATCGATGTAGGGCATCTCCAAAGGAAGCGGAGAACAAGACCGAGGTCAATGTCGCGGATCAAGAAACGCCGCGTGATGCGTTGATATGTTCCATGGAGAAGAAGGCCGACTATTGGGTAATAGACTCTGGAGCATCGTTCCATGCCACCGCAAATCGACACTTTTTTGCAAATTATGTGTCGGGAAACTTCGGAGAAGTATATCTCGGAGACGATCATCCTTGCAGCGTGGTGGGCATAGGAGAAGTACAGATCAATATCAATGGATCTGTATGGAAATTAAAGAACGTGAGACATATTCCGTAATTGAGGAAAATTTGATCTCCACAAACAATTGTCAAGAGAAGGATGTGACACAAGCTTCTCTGGTGATAATTGGAAAATCACCAAGGGGGCCATGATAATCGCACGTGGCAAGGATAGTGGCACCCTATACACGACGGCGAATGCGTGTATGACAATTGCAGTTGCTGATAGCAAGGATGCGAACCTGTGGCACCAAAGACTTGGGCATATGAGTCAGAAAGGGCTCAAGTACATGCATGCAAAAGGAAAACTACCAGGGCTTCAGTCTATTGATTTAGACTTTTGTGAAAGTTGTATTTTCGGGAAGCAGAAACGGGTGGGTTTCAATACAAGTGGCAGAACTCTAAAGAAAGAGAAGCTTGAACTTGTCCACACAGATGTGTGGGTCCAACACAGCTTTCATCGATTGGAAAGTCATACTTTGTGACTTTCATTGATGACCACTGAGAAAGGTGTGGGTTTACTTCTTGAGACACAAATCCGATGTGTTCGAGGCGCTCAAGAAGTGGAAGGCCATGGTGGAGAATGAAACCGGTTTAAGAGTAAAGAAGTTGAGATCGACAATGGTGGAGAGTACGAAAATTTGGCGTTCAAGAAATTTTGTTACCAAAATGGCATCAAGTTGGAAGCGAACGTTGCTGGGAACACCGCAATGTAATGGAGTTGCGTAACGCATGAATCGAACATTGACGAAAGAGCCGTAAGCATGAGAATACATGCGCCTGGCCAAAACAGCTTTGGGCAGAAGCTGTCAATACGGCGGCATACCTAGTTAATCGTGGACCGTCGGTACCATTGGAGTACAGGATACCGGAAGAAGTTTGGAGCGGAAAAGAAGTGAAACTTTCTCATTTAAAAGTATTTGGTTGTGTCGCGTATGTGCACATTAGTGATAATGCCAGGAGTAAGTTAGACTCCAAATCACTAAAGTGTACTTTCGTTGGATATGGTGGAGACGAGTTTGGGTATCGCTTTTGGGATGATCGTAACAAAACTCATCGGGTCGGATGTCATATTCAATGAAAAGGTGATGTACAAGGACAGAAATGCGATGCAGTCCAATGACACAATCCACGATGATCCAACATATGTTGTTCCGGACGACACTCTAGAAGGAAGTACGTCAAAGCAGACAGATGAGGGTCTGCAGACAGAGGAGCCCATCTCGGAGGCTGATTCACCACAGTCTCCAGCTCCGACCCCCATTGTGAGGAGGTCAAGTCGACCTCATGTTCCGAATCGGAAGTACATGAACTACATGTTGCTCACTGACGCCGGTGAACCTCAATGCTATGACAAGGCATGTCAGTGGGAGATTCTCATGTAGGAGCTTGCAATGAAAGATGAGATAAAGTCTCTCACCTCCAACCAGACGTGGGAACTAGCTGAATTGCCCAGAGAGAAGAAAGCTCTCAACAATAAATGGGTGTACAGAATCAAAGAAGAACATGATGGTTCAAAGAGGTACAAGGCGAGATTGGTAGTCAAAGGTTTCCAGCAGAAAGAAGGAATTGACTACACGGAGATATTTTCGCCAGCCATTGTGAAGCTAACAACAATTCGATCGTTGTTGAGCATTGTTGCGTGAGGGCTTGCACTTGGAGCAGTTAGACGTGAAAACTGCTTTCCTCCATGGTGATTTAGAGGAGGAAATCTATATGCAGCAACCGGAAGGCTTCTCAGTGAAAGGAAAAGAGAAGTTGGTATGCAAATTGAAGAAGAGCCTATATGGCTTAAAGCAAGCGCCTAGACAAAGGGTACAAGAAGTTTGACGGATTTATGCGAGAAAAATGGCTACACGAAGTGTAATGCGACCATTGTTGCTACTTCAGCGGTTCGAGTCGGCTATATCATTTGCTACTTTATGTCGATGACATGTTAGTAGCCTGCTTTGACATGGATGAGATGAAGAAGTTGAAGAAGCAACTATCGGTGGAATTTGAAATGAAGGACTTGGGAGAAGCAAAGCAAATTCTAGGGATGAGAATTTGTAGAGACAAGCAAAAGGTGTTTTGCAGCTTGTCACAGCCAAGTATATTGATCAAATCCTGCAAAGGTTCAACATGAGCAAAGTGCAAAGCCGCCAAAGACGCCATTAGCTTAATCATTTCCGCCTATCCAGCGACCAGCCTCCTAAGACAAGAGGAGAGAAACTTCATGACTAAAATTCCATATGCCTCACCATTGGAAGTTTGATGTATGCCATGGTTTGTACTGCACCAGGATATTGCTCATGCAAAGGGGAGTTGAAAGCAGATATATATGGCAAATCTCGAAAGCAAGATTGGGGATGCGAAAGTGGATATTGAGATATCTACGGGAACTCTTGATAAATGCTTATGCTTTAGACGAGGCGACGTGGACACTACGAGGTTTCAGAGATGCGAGATTTTCTTTGGCGAGGTAGATCGCAGAAGAAGCACTACCGGTTATGTCTTTACAGTTGGTGCTACTGCAGTTAGTTGGATTTCGCAGATACAGAAGATTGTTGCGTTATCAACTACGTAAGCGAGTGCACGTGGGCAAAGAATCGAGGCTAGCAAAGAGATGATATGGTTAAGGTTTGTTGGCGTAATTGGGTTTCGAACAGGAGCAGAATGTCTTGCACAGTGATAGTCAGAGTGCGATACATCTGGCAAAGAATTCAGCATTTCATTCAAGAACCAAACACATTGGGCTCCGTTATCACTTCATCAGATCACTTTTGGAAGATGGAGTATTAAAGCTTGAAAAGATTCAAGGTACCAAAAACCCAGCCGACATGATGACGAAAACAGTAACCAAGGAGAAATTGGAGCTGTGCTCAGCTTCAGTTGGTCTTCTGCAATGAAGACAGAGGTGGTGACCCACATCATATTTTTCACGAAGCTGCAAAATGAGATATCCCAAGGTGAAAGCCAGATTGTGAAGACAGTTGAAATCGGTCTTCAAGTGGGAGATTGTTAGTAGGTTGGTGGCACACAAAGAAGGAAAAAAAGGAAGGTCAAAAGAATAGGCTCACAATGGGAACACATGAAGGTTTGGCAAGAAAAAAAAACAATGGTAGGTTTCCTTGAATTTCAATAAAAGTAGGTGCCAACAACCCCCAAGTTTTCCTATAAATACAAGGCACATTGTAGCTTCAAAAACACCACTTGAAAGCCAAGAATACCTTCTTGTGTAAAGAGAAAGAGAGAGCTTCAGTGTAGAAGCTATACACGAGAGATAAAAGTGAGTGGAGTGTTAAAGCCTTTGCGTAGGCAGAGAAAAATACAGTGTGGTATTTTTTGTACTCCTCATTTTTGTGATAGTGAAATATATTGGTGTGGGTCCGTGGACGTAGGCAGTTTGGCCGAACCACGTTAAATCTCGGTGTTCCATTTTTGTGCTTATTTTAGCGTCCATTATTTTCTCAGTTGCATATTATTTTTGTGTCCCACTGATCTTGGGCGGAATTAGCAGCGCCTAGTTCCCCAACAGTATCAATTTTCGGCTTAATCATCTTCATTTTCTTAATTGGTGTGAAAATAGATCCATCAATGGTTTTAAGGTCTGGTTTCTTCTCAACAATTTTTCTGCTTTGGATAATGACATCTTGAAAGCCCTTCATCAGGCAGTAGCAATACAATCAATGACAGCATTTCCAGTTATTACTTGCTTCTTTGATGAGCTCAACATCCTTGATTCAGACATAGGATGATTAGCTTCTTCTTCATCGGTTAGATGCGATGTCCGTCTTTGGTCTTTGATGTCTTAATTTTGCAGCAAATCTCCTCATACCAAAATCACCAAGGGTAATGGTAGGGTCATCACATCAGCTGTTCTATTTATGGCTGTCTATGTGCCTCGTCCAGCGGCTTTGTGGGTTATGAGACATACTCAAGAAGAGAAACCTGTTAAAGAGAGATATTTTTCTAGCTTGAGTTGTAGTATTAATCTCAGCATTTATCGGTGAAGCTATTGGTATTCATGCTACTATCTCATAGTACTTCCATTTCGCAAGCAATTGGCCTCAAAGAGAGGATCAAATCATCTTATGTATATAGGCATCTCAAGAAAAGTGTATTCGAAAGGGCTCCTTGTTCTGTTGGGATTCTCATTGATCGTGGGAGTTTCAAGAATTTCCATCAAAGAATAACACAATCATCCTCATACCACTCTGCAGTACTATTCTTTGGTGGTGCAGATGATCGAGAAGCACCTGCATATGCACTACGAATATCAGATCATTCAACTGTAAGGCTAACTTTGATTCGATTTTTAACCTCATTGTCAGGTGAGATAGTTCAAGATGCAGAAAGAAGCAGAATGCTAGATGCTGAAATTTTGAACCGTTTTAAGTTGAGAACACATGAAACTGAGATAGTAGTGTACCAAGAGAAAATGGTGACAAATGGAAGGGATGTGTTAATGGTGGTTAGATCAGCCAGAGATGCATACAATCTTTTAATGATGGGCAGACGCCACGGAGAATCACCAATTTTGGATAATCTTGCCAAGTGGAACGCGTGTGGCGAGTTAGGAGCAATAGCAGAAATACTTGCAGAATTGGAGTTTTGGTGGTGCAACAGCAGTTAGGAGTATGGGGACTTGGGGATCCTGAGGAGTCTTGTCATTTAAGAAGAATCAAATTATAGGTACACTCCTAACTAGATATATATCACAGCATATATATGTTGTAATTATTAATTATGGGATCTTCAAGAAATGAAACAGATTTTTGAGGTTTTTTCCCTTCTGTAGTTTGTACAAACTATAATTATGACATACTGAAATTTTTATTTATTTATTTTTTCTTTGGGGATTTGGGGTATGCGATGGTGATTACATTCTTTTAGCTGTCTCTGGAACTTTTACCAACCATAGTATATTCATCAATATAAACTAGCATGCAAATTATACAAAATCTCATTATTCCGAGTGTTGTTTCTTTTTCTTGTATTGATCATATCCTTACTTTTGGATTGGAATTCTTTTTCTTTTGCAATGAACCTTTCTACTAAGATGCACTGATGATCGAATATATCAACGGCTAATTGTAGGTATCAAGCAATGCGTTGCAAAGATACTGTTCATGATCACTCTCGTGACATCAAGTTGCACTTGCGCCATTCATTGCTGCTATCACACTTTTGCACGGATGTTCTCCTGCCAACAAGGGCGCCACGTCACCGTCATTATTTTTTTTAAATATCTACG
Organism: Jasminum sambac; assembly: GCA_018223645.1. Classification (NCBI taxonomy): domain Eukaryota; kingdom Viridiplantae; phylum Streptophyta; class Magnoliopsida; order Lamiales; family Oleaceae; genus Jasminum; species Jasminum sambac. Next base: position 27,017,425 of record CP073649.1, read on the forward strand.
TTAATTGAAATAAATAATACATAACTGTCCCTGATGGTGAAAGGCTCGTGTGGGCCCCATATCCTGTCAACTAAGTTGGCAGAAGATCATTACTGTACACTTTTCAGTGTTGGAAATTGCATTGGGTTAATCAATTTTATGCAAACTACTGACAATTATTAAGATTTTTTATGTGTTTTGTCGTTAAATGCTCGTTTTGACGTCATTTAAGGGATACTACCTCCATCCCATAAATATAGCACATTTTTATTTTCACAAAAATTAAGAAAAATACAATTAATAATATTGGAAAAGTAAAACTTATTATTATACTCCTAATATGCCCTCTTATTTATTACTACATTCGTCCCAAAAATATAGCCGTTTTCGCCCGTTCCAAAATATATGTCATATTCATTTTAAAGATATAGTTAAAATATTACTTGTTTTTTATACCCCCATTTAATTTACATAATCATCAAAATAGAGTAGTTGAAATAAAACATCTAATAAATGAGATGACATATTAGAAAAATAATCTTCAATTTTATTTTTTCAATGCCATTAATTGTATTTTTCTTAATCTTTGTGAAAATATAAATGAGCTATATTTATGAGACGAGGGTAGTAGATATTTTATTTCAACTAATTTATTTTAGTAATAACAATGTACATTAAATGAATGTATATAAGATAACTAATATTGTAACTACATTTTAAAAAGGAATGTGGTATATATTTTAGGAAAAACAAAAAAGGAGAAATGGGTTATATTTTTGGGTCGAAGTAGTACTTAGGCTTAAAACTTGACCTCACCGCTTACACACTTTACATATTTTTACAATTTTACTTTGCACATTATACATTTATTTCTGTTTAAACTCAAATTTTGATTTTATGGCTTAATCATGCTTTATGATTTTTAAAACAATCGATATACAAGAATTTCTGTTTACATTTTATGCTATTTAGGGCATCTCCATTGCAATGTGGTGTTAAAGGATGATGTGGAGGAGAGAGATAGAGAGAAGATGATTGGGTGGATTGAAAAGAGAATAGAGGATGTGTAGTGTAAAAGAGAGTGAAAAGTTAAAAAGTATGAGAGATGTAGAAATAAATTCAAGAATAATAATAAAATAATAGTGGAGGATGTGAAGTTACACTTCTTATGGGGAAAAAGTGGAAACAAGTGGGGAAAATAAGAAAAAGAGAAAAAAATATGGGACCCGTAATTTTTTTGTGTGTCTCTATCTCTCTGCCACGCAGACAAAAATAGAGGATGTGAGGAAGTTATGCATTGGAGATGCTCTTAGCTAAACTCCAGTTTCTTTACGTAGGAAAACTGTGGGTTTTTATTTTTTTTTTCTTCTTTATACAATTAAAATTTTCTGTAAAAACATAAAATTTAACTCTTTGCTAAAAAGGTGATTTAAACTTTCTAAATTAGGGCGGGCGATTGCCTGATTGGGGTCATCGCTCCCACTTCCGGGCGCCAAATCCGGTTTGGGGCTGCGAGAGGGATGTTGGTGGAATAAGCACAAACAGTCACACAGAAGGTAAATTATTCATTCTACTTGTCTACTGTATATACTCTTCCATTTACTTTTAATAGTAAGAGTGAGCACCCGTGGTGGGGTTGGGGCGGGGGTTGAGAGGGATGAAAAGGGTTAAAATTTAAAAAGAAACTTTTTTTCTCGGACGGTAATCCTTCTTGTATGGCTAACTTTAATCTGAAGCAACAAACCTGTAATCTGGAATTAACAGACTCCCATTTTCTCTCCCTTTCTTTTCTTTCCTATTTTGTATCTTAAAATTTTTTTTCCTATTTCCCTTTTATTTTTTCGTTCAAATTTTTAACAATTTCGCCATCCTTTGACCTCTTTCTTCATCTGGGCTTTGAGATTTCCCATGTTTTTGTACAGTGACTAGTTAAAATGTCAAAAAAATTAGCATCTTCCGCAGGTATTGTCCAAGGACCCCATTCCGATGAGATATTAGTTTGCCAATATGTTCATGTGACCAATGCCCAAGGATGTGTTTGGTTTGGAGGAGATCCATTTGATTTTAATTTACCGGTTATATTAATACAGTTAGCTGTTATTACTACTATTGCTAATACAACTTGGCTGATTCTCAGACCTCTTAAACAGAGTATGGTCAGTGCACAACTTATCGTAAGCCCTTCCCCTCTTTAGGTATTTCTTGGTAATTAATTCTTTTCCATTTTTACCACATTTCGCATTTTTAATAAAAATTATCGGGTTTTGAAAATGTGGTTATAAAGATATAAAATATGCACATTTTCGGTGTTTTGGAAAACTGAAAACAGCATGATTATTTTGAATGACAGACGGGTATCCTCTTGGGTCGATCGTTTTTTGGGCGCACTCCAGTTTATGCAGAGAAGTTATTTCCTGCAAGAGGAAGATTGATACTCGAAACATTTGCAGACATTGGATTCATGTTTCATATGTTTATATTAGGAGTAAACATTGATATAACACTGGTTAAGAGAGCTGGTAACAATGCTATAGTAATTGGTGCCACATGTTTTTTTTGGCCTTTAGCAATAGGCATATTGGCTGTTCTCATCGTACCTCATTTCATGACACTAGACGAACCAACAAAGATGTCACTACCTCTCGTTGCAACAGTAAATTCGATAACCTCGTTTCCTGTAATAACAAGCCTCCTCAGTGACCTCAACATCCTTAATTCTGAGATTGGAAGAATTGCTACTTTAGCATCCTTAGTTAGTGATATTTGCCACTACATTGTCTCTGTGGTTATTGGCTCAATCCGTTTTACAATAACTTCAGATTTTAGCGTCTTCAAGCCTATTTTGTGGGCCGCTTGTTTTCTCATCATCATTGTATTTGCGCTTCGCCCCATGATCTTACAAGTGGCTAAGAGTATGCCTGAAGGACATCAAATGAAGGAGATACAATTCATATTCATTCTTGTTATTGTCTTGATATGTGGACTCATTACCCAGAGCCTCGGCCAGCCTGCTTCACTTGGGACTTTTATCTTGGGCATCGCTATACCCGATGGGCCCCCGTTAGGGTCGGCTTTGGTTTATAAGCTTGAAATAATAAACACCGGGTTGCTCGTCCCAGCTAAGTTTGCACTAAGTGGTTTAACGATGGACATATTTGCCCTCCGAAAAGGGCCATCAGGTACCATATTTGTTGTTCTTATCTTCTTCGGTTATGCCGGAAAGTTCACCGGGACATTACTTCCTGCTCTATATTATAGAATCCCTTTTAGAGATGCTGTCTCTCTGTCTCTCATCATGTGTTGCAGAGGTATAATTGAAGCTGTTTTGTACATCACTATGCAAGAGGATGGGGTAAGTCGTCTTTCTCTATCGTTCAAACCGTAAACAACTAAAGCGTAGGTACAATTAGATATACAACCCTCTAGTATAGAGCTGGACCACAGCAATACTAGGAGGGGTAAAAATGTGGCTCTTTATTTGAGGATTGTATATCTAGTCATAGACGTAGCATTATGTAGCATTGAATTCAGCGGTCGAAAAGTATTTGTAAAAAAGTGTTATTTGGCGTGTACAGATCATAGACAGTGAAGCATATGCCCTTCTGTTAATCTCAATGCTGATCGTAACAGGAATCGCGAGGCCATTGATATTTCATCTCTATGACCCGTCAGCAAGGTACTTGGGTCATCTAAAGCGTAGCATTATATGCTCGGATCCTTTGAGTGAGCTCCGGATGCTCGTCTGCATTCACAATGACGAAAATGTCCCTTCCCTTATAAGTCTCCTCGATGCCTCAACCCCCCAGAAGAAACGCCCTATAGCGGTTTTCGTCCTCAATCTAATGGAGCTTAAAGGCAGAGCAGCCGCCGTGCTTGAGATGAGTACTGGTAAAAGCAAAAAACTCACTAACTCGAGAAGTTTATCCGAACAAATTGCAAATGCTTTCAATTTATTCGCCCAACGCAATAGCGATTGTGTGTTCATCCAATACTTAACCTCGATTGCACCATATGCTAGCATGCATGATGATGTATGCACTGTTGCACTAGAACAGAAAACAAACATTGTAATTGTGCCTTTTCACAAACAATGGACCATTGATGGAAGAGTTGGAGCTAATTCTCCATCAATCAGATTAGTAAACCAAAATGTGTTGCAAAAAGCCCCGTGTTCTGTGGGCGTCCTTGTTGACCGAGGACAAGTGGCAGGCACGCATTCGATATTGAGAGGACATACTATGTTTCGAATTACTATGTTGTTCCTCGGTGGCGCCGATGACTGTGAAGCTCTGGCGTATACTACCCGTTTGGTCGACAATCTAAATATTGAACTCACTTTCGTGTGGCTTAGGCCGTGGGACCACCTGAAGTACGAGGAGGACAGTATGGATACACAACTTGTCAATCAATTTCGGGCCAACACGATTGGAAATAAAAGGGTTATTTATAAAGAAGAAATCGTGAACGACGCAATAGGAACGACGAAGGTGATAAGATCGATCGAGGATGATTGTGATTTGTGCATAGTTGGTAAGTACCATGAACCTTGTTCTCAACTTTTACTAGGGCTTACTGAATGGAGTGAGTGTCCTGAGCTTGGACTGATTGGAGACATGTTAGCCACATCGGATTATCTGTTTTCGGTTTTGGTGGTGCAACAATTGGCACAAGAAGATGATTTTTTCGAAGATCACTCCCTTAAGACAGTTTCTTGTAGTTATAGTACTTCTCCATCAGGAAACTCTAGTCTACATCAATATCATTCTTATTCTCCTTAATGAAGTTAAATTTTGATTGTTTGGGAACAGAAAATGAAACTCGTGATCTGTAGCAAACAATGCATATATCACACAGATGAGGACACTAGTGACAAGCATTGTACATATAAACATTACACATGTTTGCATTTGAAGATAACTGATGTCCTACTTATGGGGATCCGAGTCTCTTATCCATTATTGTATATCAAAGTCTAGGTGGAAGTCTAGGGGTGGGCATCTGTTTGGGTGAATCAGTTTTTGGCCCGAACCGAAACCAACCCACCCGAAGTTGGATTGGAAGAATCCAAACCGAACCAAACCGATTGGTTCTGTTCGATAAACCAAAACTAACCTAACCGGCTCCGTTTGGTGGGGTTTGTCCCTTTTTTCGGGTTTTTCCGCTTTTTTTTTTATAGAACCAAACCAACGCACTAAAAAACCTAAACCAAAGGAACATTGGCTAAGTTTCCCGTTTCCATAAGGAATTTATTTTCAACCAACTGTTTTCTATATAATTAAGACCATGGATAAGATATTCTATTCACTCCAACAATGATTCTAAGCTTCGTAAAATGAGAGAATTGTTCGAACCCTAAATAATTTTTTACGTTATATTTGTTTTGAACTTCTGCTTTTATTTTTTTAATCTCCATTTTCAAGAGGGTTGGGAGGAGTTTGGGGGTAGGGATCGGTTCACGGAGTTTTGTCCTAAAATGAGGAAGAATCCATGTGAAGCATAAATGGATAGAGATTTGCCAGCTTGTGTTGCACTTGTTTTTGCACGCTGTTGAATTGTCGTTATCTGACTACTTTGTCTTTATGCAATATATATATATATATATATAAATAAGTAAATAAACTATGAAATAACAATACTCAAGCCACGGATGACTACGCCATCGAAATTATACTTGACATTGTACGCGCATTTCGTGATCTCAATTATTCTTGTTATAAACTACAAATTACTTAGTACGTTTACCTAAACAGACTCATACTTTATTTATTAGTTGTAGACTGTAGTTGATAGACTTTGGGTACGGCTAAATAGACCCACCCAACTTATTTTCTACACCCATTTATCCAATATTTCAACTATGTCTCACCGTACTCTAACTTTTAAAATATATATTTTCGCGTTGATGGAAACGAACACCCGAAAGGGTGGAGCGAATACCTTCGCTCCAAATTGAGCGAACATCCATATAATATAATTATAAAAAAGGAAATAAAGGAAGAATTACAGATGAAAAATTTTTGCTATCATTTTTTGTTCAAATGTTTGGCAATCGTGCAAATTTTTTTTTCAATAATTGTATTCAACACTAACCGGATACAACTAATTACTGTTATCATCAAAAAATTTCAAAATTCATCATTAAAGTGGTTGTAAAAAATTTAAAGAAATTTCGAAATTAGTTGTCAAAGTGGTTTCAAAAATTTTGAATTTTTTAATAATTATATTCAACACTAATCGGATAAAGCCAATTACTATATCATCAAAAATTTTTTGAAATTCATCATTAAAGTGGTTGCAAAAAATTTAAAGAAATTTCTAAATTACTCATCAAAGTGATTGTAAAAAATTATAGTAAAAATTGTATCCACGAACGAAAAATCAAATAAAAATTGCTCATTTTTGCTTCAATTTTTTTAAACTCTTGTTCACTGTATTCACAGCGAACGAGCTTTTGCTCGCTCGTTCGTTGTGTTCACAGCAAATAATGAAAAAAAAAAAGAAAAGGAGTGGGTGCACTTAGTATGGGTATATTAATCTTTTTATTATTATTATTATTTTAAAAAAATATGGATGCACTCAATATTTAGTTGGGTGCATTTAGCCGCACCCATAGATTTTTGTTATAATATTAATTTTAATAATAATAATAATCTAAAAGTTTATAAAGCTTCTATAAAGGAAGGAAGAAAAAGCAAAAAGAGAAATGTATGTAGGGTAATTATATTCGCATCACACTTTTTAATGGTTACACCACATTTAAATTGAAATGAAATTCCTAATTTTTACTCATTAATCTATTTAATTCCTCAATCTTTTTTCGTTTATATTTTTGTTTTTAAACTTCAATTAAGCAACTCATGTCTCAAATCATAATTCTTCTCTAAATATTTGTGAACATATATTCAATTGAGGTGCAAATATTTTATCAAAATTTTGTGTTTTATTTATTTTTATTTTCCAAAATTACAATAAATAAAATATCAATGCTCCTTTTACTAATTTATAACTTGAAACTTGCACTTTAAATATTTGTACAAATTATAAAAATGTTGACAAATCACAATGATATGCATTGGTGGAGCCAACGAAGGCTCAGTGAAGTCCATTCACCTCACTAAACTTTTCACTTTTTTCTTTTGTTTTGTTTTGTGTTTTTTTTTTTTTTTTTTTTTGCTATCGATTTTTGGCTCATCCATTCTCTTCTCTTAAAACCTTCTAATTGCTTGGAACTTCCTCTTCATCGTTCCTCACACTACCCTAGTGCCTACCATTTTCCCTTATAATCTTTTATCTACTTATTATCTTATGCATGTGGAGAGTGGAATTTCATGAGGATGAACAAATATAGGCAGAGTGCCTATTGAATTTTGGTGGCAGCGTGAATTATTGAATAATCGAATTTTAATGTTACACAGCAAACTGGTGGAGGAGGCGACAGAAAACGGGCGAAGAGGATTAAAAAAATGAGTCTTTTCTCAATATGTTGGCTCTTCCATTTTTTATTAAATTGAACCATTTTTCCATTTGGGCTTACAAAATTAATAACCGAACTCATAATTCATTTGCCTACTTGATTGAGTAATTGACCTAATTAAGACTTTACTACACCTAATTATCTACTAATATAACTAGTTCGAATGGTCAGAATAGAGAGAAATCGAACTCAGAAAATTTAAGGTTTCTTATATATATTCACATTAAATTTTATCAAATTAAATTTATTTTTCCTCACTACCCAAATTTAATATTTCTCGTAGGTAAATTTTTTATACGATAATGGGCCCCACCTTGAAAATTTTTTGCCCTTATCTGGAACTATCATAAGTGATCACCTAACTATTAACGTCTGGATCCGCCACTGCCAGCCCTGAACCTAATTCCTGGCTACGCCACTAATGATATGTACATGCACGAACTGTTGATCCATCGAGTCTACTTATAAATGACCCTTTTACGTTCAGGTATGCAAATTATTATTATTACTCCCTCCGTCCCATTTTGATAGGCTTGTTTTCCATTTTCATCCGTCCCAAAATATAAGCTACTTTCCTTATTGGTATAAATTTAATTTCTTCATTTCCTAATCTACCCCTATTTATTATGCATGGTTATTAATAAAAGTAAGTTGTCATATTTAATATAGGGGTATATTGAGAAATATACAAGTAAAATTTACCTTTCCAATAAATATTAATTTCAAATTCTTAATCCGTGTGAAAGTCAAATCATGCCTATCAAACTGGGACGGAGGGAGTATTATTTAAAAGAAAGGGTCCATCATATTTTTGAGTTGTGATGTAAACTAATCAATTAAGCTCCGTCAATTTATATCATTTCACCTTCAAACATTTATTATTTATTGCAACATATCATTACATTTTTCTAATTTCCAGGTAACATACAACATTCTTAAGTGCACGTTACATTGATGAATTTTAAGTTCTCAGATCATGTAAATAGCCTCCTTAATTATCATCATGAATTCATAATGATGTTATAATCTTATAATTAATACAACCATATTATTCATAATTACATTACAGCTACGACCACCAGTTATGGTTGATCCAAACATCGCATTAGATGACTGCCAGCGAAACCTTGATTGCTCTCACCGTGTATTTAGGGCCAAAATGGCTTATCTTAATTGTTAAAATAAAACATTGCACGATTGTTGTTAGATCCAAAGTCAAAAGAAAACATGAATACTAATTAATTAATTAGTTTAACCAATCATCAAAGCTCTTTCTATTAATTAAACAAGCTAACTACTAATCATCAAAGTCTCATTTAAGAAACTTAAGCAACATTTTAAGATTTCGTTTCTCACATGTGCGTGTGGGGACACTTGTACATGGAGCGAGAAGCAATTGACCTTAACTTTACCCTTAAAAAAGATATAAAAAAATAAATTAATTACATATGTAAAATTAAAAATATCTGAGCATTAAGGATGAAATTAAAAAAATGTGCGTAGTTAATAATTATGTTCTTGAAATAGGTCATCTATTACGTACTAACAATGAAATTAATCGAGGAAGCATATTTTATATTGCTACTAATTTTAGTTCGGATAGAGAGTAATTCGTAATATAATTTTAAACTTGCATAGAGAATTTTTCTTAATTTGTTGTGAATTGGAACTTGTCTTTATGTACTCCCTCCGTCCCAATTATATAGGGCTTTATTCCTTTTTGGGATGTCCCAATTATATAGGAACTTTCATATTTTTTTACTTTGATACCCCTATTTAATTTGAAAACTTTAAAGTCTTTTGTTAGTTCCAATAATCTTTTAACTTATTAATAAGGGTAAAATGGAAAAATTATTTGTATTATTTACTTTTCCCATACAATTCTTAATATGTGTGAAAAGTCAACGAACCCTATATAATTGGGACGGAGGGAGTAGTAATTAATTAAGAGGGTACGAGTTATATATAAAATACTATACGATGAGCATAGGGATGCAAACTATACTCGAAACCCCGTAAAAAATTGTAACTTGAAAACCTTTGCCGGAATTATTTATCTTGGCAGTTTATCAGTCTAGTTAACACTAATTAATTTATCAAATCAAGTTTACTATCTAAGACATGCGCACGGTAATTTAAAACTTTTAAGAAATTTTTTACACATTTTAACGCATTCACATCAAAAGTCAAACCAATTACATCCACATATTTTCTGGGACCCACTGTACTACATAAATCTCCACCATTCAATCCCACTCATTCTCTCTCCTATTTCACATCAAAACTCATAAATACTCATAAATACACATACACTAACAAGGTGATATCACCCGAAATATGATTCGAAGTAATACAAGAAGAGGAGAGATCGATATATCAACTTGATGATGGAATTTTCATAGTTCAATGTCTAGAGTACAATCTTAATTGGTACAAGTTTCGTGGGAAAAACAGATAATTTTCGCTCTTGAAAATTTGCCCATTAAATTCCAAATCTGCTATTATTACATGCAGATGGGAAGAGAAATTCAAAATAAAAACGAAAACTATCCACAAAAACCAATAAACCCACAAGGCATTTAAAAAGAAATTTAAAAAAAATAAAGTTGATTTCATTTAAAAAATTATAAATCCTCAGAAATGCTCTGAAGATGAGGCCTCCATACTTCGGCCCTCCCTTTCCTCCGTTCCCGGCGAAACGACTTCTTCTCTGCATGACTTTCCGGAACCAATTTGTCAAAATCCGGCTCGCCGGAGATGCATTTCTTGATTATCTTCGGGGATTTTTTGAGGTAGTTTAGGGTTTTCTTCTTCTCTGCTGGCAAAGAAGATGCTGGTATCAAGAAATAAATGCTTCCCCTCTTCAGCTCTGACTCCGGAGATAGGATCAAAATCCGGCGAGCGACACCTTGAAAGCTTGGTTTACTCAGTACGTGATTTGGGTTGTTCTTAAGAACCTCGCCGGCGGTGACCGGCCGTGTTATTTCTTCTACGGTGCCGTTTAAGTGTACTATACGGATCAAGTCCAGGGCTCCGCAGGGAAGAACACAGGCTAAACAACATCTTAAGCTGTTTCCCATTTATTCCAAAATGATCTCTTTCTCTCTCTAGGCCTCTCTTCTTCTTGTCCTCTCCCTCTCTCTCTCCCCCCCTGTGTTCTATGTTTGTGGAGTTTGAATGGGATTATGGAGTGGTGATTATATAGGAATGGCCGTACTCAATTTGATTAATAAATTATGGGAACTTATTTTTGTGCTTATTTGCAAACAAGTTGCAACATTCATCCTTGATCTATGATGGAATTTGGTGACTTGGTGCTTTAACTTTTCGGATATTACATTTTGATCAAGAAATGATTATTTGAATGATTTTTATTGTTGGGGAGATTTGAGATATATTCACGATTTGAGGACAAATTTCAATATCAATCAAAAGTAATGGGCGTAAATGAAGATACTTAATGGGTTGGTTTAATGAGAGATATGTAGAGGACTTGAGGACTTGCAATTTTTTGATTAAGAGATACCCGCCTTGTGTCTTTCAGAAGGCACATTTGCCATTTCATAGGCCTCGATTGCAAACCCTAGTTTCATTTTTTTTTCTTTAGTTTTTGTGTTTTTTTTCCTTATTCTCTCCACGTGTCTTTAGATCTGCAATTTTCATGGTTGTAGATTAATAGACCTGTGTATTTTGGAAGTTTTGTGATCTCTATATAATATAACGATCTTAAAATATTACATTTATCTCAATTACAAGAAATAATAGAACGGAGGATTATGAAAAACGTCAATTTATAGCCAAGGACCAACTTATCAAAGAACACTGATTGATGACTAGATTACAACAATTTCTTGGTGAGATTGGACTAAAATGCCAATGAAGTACTTGGGTTGTTTTGAAAGCGTTACGTGCCTATTACTTGCAAGATTTATAAGATTTTCACTAACTTTTGCTTTGAAATTAATTAACTTCTTTTTGTCACATTACGGCGCATGCATATCTGATCTTTTATTTTAATTTTTTCTTCAAGTTAATCTCTTCGAGTTAAAGCTTAATTTGGAGGCGTTATAATACGAATCCAAATAGCACGTGTGATCATTTGTACGGTAGAAGTTTCTTTTGCATTTCCCCTTTTGCCCTTTTCTTTTGATTCGAACTTTGAAATTTTGTTTCCAAATATATTACCGATTTACAATTGATTTTCAAAATTAAATAACACAAAGATATAACATTAAACAACATATAATAGTCAAGATATGTATAATAGAATCAAATAATAGAGAGTTCTGTGATCTGACTTATGGTTTGACGTACATACGTATTTCAAAATATATGTGTCGCAATTTTACTTTTTCACAAATCACATATATACCTTCAAAATTAAAATTAAACCACTACATTTCCATACCAATCGTCTGTCACGTTATTAAGTAGCATTTCCAAATAACAAAAGTAAATATGTTTCATACTAGGTTAAGAGCCCAATGGAAATTGATAGTAAACGACGTGCCACATGCCACCGGCACCAACCCTCTCTGTTCTCATTATTTCTAAATAAATGTGGCTTAAGTAATAATAATTACTGAAAAATAAAACATAAGTTTAATAAAAATAACTACTGTGATTGCTGATAGTAATCAATTAAATCACTTTCCACTAATGCTCGATAATTAATTAATTACATTATAAAAAAAAAGTTAATTACATGTAGACCATGAGAAAGCCGATAAACTAATATTACATTGTAGTACTAAATATTAAACTAACTAGTATCACGCCCGTGCGATGCACGGAAACAATTAAATTTATGTATGATAAATAATTAAAATAAAATTATAAATATGAATGTTGAATTACATAATTGATGTAATTTATGCATAGGAGATTTCATAATTGTAAAAAATTATTAAAATCTATAATATTGTATATTATAGTCAATGCAAAATTGTGGAGTAAATTCACAATTGTAAATTATAAAAATTCACGTGCATCGCATAATTAAGAAGTTTATCAAAACGTGTAACTTTAATTCTAATTATCGTGTCTAGCGTTGCACAACAATGCTCATGAAGATTAATTAATTGTAAATGAACTATTAGGAATGAATATATAAAAATTATTTGATTATCAAAACGCATCTTTATCGTTGGTACATATCAAATTTATATTGAACACATTTTTCTTTCTAAAATGAACATTATGCACTCTAAATTTTATGATTTTACGCGTTCTTTTAGTGATTAACTGTAATTACTACTTAATTTTAGCTATATTATATCAGAAGTATTATGCTTAATTTTATGTAACTTAAATTTGTAGTAACACCGACAATTTTCCTCATCTACATAATTCATTTGATTTCTTTTCATTTACATAAACTGTACGTTAATTGTAGAATGAAAAAAAATTTATTTGTAATTTTATATACTTAGAAAAGGTAAAAACTATGCAATACAAAATTCAGTTAGTAAGCATATCACATCAGTTGCACTAAAAATAAAAAATATCATTTAATTTTTTTAATTAGAAATAGTATGTCATGTTGGCACTACCAATAGGGTGTTCACCAAACGTGACACTTCAAGTATAATAATATAAAGATTAATAAATTACTATTTTACATAAAAATAAATAAATTATTCTACATAAATCTAGTTTTAATTTTAATCACTCACTATTTGATTTTAAAAAAGAAAAAAGTAAAAAATCCTCACTACTTTTTAATAGACCAATTCACGTAACCAAGCAAAACTATCAAAACCTACATTTTTATTACGATAAAATTAAATAAAAAATAAAAAATTATTATTTAATATTTTGAATTAGAACTTTAAAAAATGAAATTATATATAAAGTCTTTCCAATATAATTTTTTTTCATTAGATGTTTGTTTTAGATATTGGTTATTTTCAATTATATTTTAATTACTACTAATTAATATTGGTTTATTTCGAAAACTAATTTTATAATTTTCTTAAAATATTTAATGTATGCCACATTTGCATCTGTGCCAACGTAGCATTTCATAAATTATAATATAAAGATTAATGGTATGATAATATAACAATTCAAAATATAAAGATAAAGATTTATAAATTACTCTTTATTTAAAAATAAATAAATTATTTGGTACAAATTCAATTATAATTTTACCACGCACTATTTTATTTAAGAATAATCTACTATTTGAATAATCCAATGCACATCACAAATTAAAACTATCTAAAACTATAATATTTTTTAATCGGTAAAAATAAAATACTTATTATTTAATGTTTTTAATTAGAAATTTGAAAAATAAAATTACATTTAAAGTTTTTTGAAAACTTTTTTTTTTGTATTAAATTTTATTTATCACATTTAATGATAATAAATTTATGTTTCATTAAAAAATAATTATATTTAAAGAATTTTTCCTATTTAAAACTACCAATTAATATTAGTTTATTTCCAAAAATAGAGTTTTTTTTTAAACTACAAAATTAATTTTTATTTTTTTTTTAATATTAATGAGTGCCACGTTGGCACTCCTGCCAATGTGGCACTCCTGTTTTTATAATATAAAGATTAATTAAACAGTCACTGTACGTAACATACCGTTTGTATATAAATTATAATACATACTTTCTCCTATATTTTAAAATTTAAATCTGGTCAAATAAATCACATTTATATATATCGTAGGGTCCATAAATACTATTAAATCTCTATCATTTAATTTCATTTATTTTCTCTCTTTCTGCTCATAAAAATATATTAAAATGAGTATGCTAACACCCACTTAAGATTGCGAACTTTTTAATCACAAAATTCCAAATCTTCCAGCTGTCTTGATCTGGATGGAGATAAATCTTATAATCATAAAATAAAGATTGCTTATGACGGATCTTCTGTTCATACAAACAATAATAAACTTCATTTTCCAATGTATTCTTCAAATAAAGTCATTAGATTAGTTCCCGTTATTTTGCACTCATGTTCATATTATTGAACCATTTTATTTTAAATGTTTACAAGGAATAATTATTTTCTTCTGAAAGTTTTTCAACACCTCATCTAATGCACAAGTCCAGCATGTCTCCTAAACGAGCAGCGTTGGATGTTGCAATTATTTATTTATTTATTATTTATTTTATTTTTATGCATACGTCGAACTTTAACAATATATATGTTCATAACCCATAGATGTCTAAGAAAAGAATATTTTGTACAGTTAATTTCAAGATTTAAATTAATATTGCAACTTTACAATTTACAAAAGTTAACAAGATACAATATTTAATATATATATATATATATATATATATATATATATATTAGGATTAAATAATAAAGTCAGACACATCTATTTCTCAAATTTGTGTACTTCTTGAGTCGAATGACTCACAAAACTCAACATGCTAATCACAGACACATAAATGGTAAAAATTATTTTTTATTTGTAATTTTCTATAAATATGTGATTAATATTTAATGATATCGGTATGTCACGAATATCAAAATATTTTTTCGGCATTTTATAAGATGCCTTATTTTTTTATTTTTTATTTTTTGAAAAGAAGATGCCTTATTTGATTGTATGCAAGAATTAGCAAGTAAAATATACGAGTACAAACAAAAAGGGTATGACTACATTCATGCTTCTCGTCTCCCAACAAACTAAAAACAATCATATTCAATTTTTTGTAATTACCACCTTATTATTATTATTAAATTTTCTGTTTGGCAACACGAATCCTGGGTGAGCCATGGAATCTTTCAGTCCGTATGTTTTTTATTATTTTTTTTATTTTTCACTTCAACTTCTTAACTAGAAAATATGTCAATTCAATTTTTTTTAACTAGTTGCAATTCAATTATTTTCAATCTCTGATCTATCGATCTTTGGCATTCTTCTCTTCGCTCACCTTTCATGTAATGTCTAAGACATAACTAGAGTAACATGACGATCTAATCCTCTGTTACACTCCGTAATAAACAGAGTATATGTATAATATTGCCCTTTATACGAAATGAAAACGTCAAATCTAATCATGCTACAATATTATTGTCTAATTGGGAAAAAGTTAAGTATTTGTCAAGAGACGGTACTATTACTATGGATCACAAGCTTTTCTTGAACCTAAAAAACGAAATAAAATAAAGCATTGACATTATATTAACAAAATGACAAGCAACACCTCATGTTGTTGATGATCAAAAACATGGTTTTGTGTTGTAAAAATAACTAAAATGAAGCTTCGTCCAACATGAGTTTCTGGCGCACACCGGCCATATACCGGTGGAATCAATTATAAGCTACTTAACTAAATTAAGTTAATTAATCCATTACAACTAATCATTCGAAATTAGCATACAATCTGTAATGTCTCAAGATTCTTAAAATTTGCTAATTAACTCCAGCCTCATTAATTATAAGTAATACTATATGTTCTGCGTACACCAAAGCCAAGGTGGTCCAAGTCCAATGCAATTATAACTACTCAATCGATCCTTATTTCTTACTAGTTGATCCTTCATTATTGCTAATGGAATTTTCTTTCCATACTTTACCGTACATACGTACTTTGTCATCTCGAATCTGTACGTACATGTTGCAATTTGCAGTATTTGTTAAGCACTTAAGAGTAGTTTATTGACCTCAGCATATGGCAACTTGGGTGGTCCATATACAAGGAATGGGACTATGATGATCATTTTTAATTTTGTGCTAATGCTTGTCGATTGTCGACACCAATCTTGGATCTACCAATTAATAGTAATAGACGAAAGAGTGGAGAGAAAATAGTTATAAATTGTTGAGAATTGAGATCATATTTTTGGGGTAGAGCAAGAATCAAAATTAAAGTTATTTAAATAATCAGTATATCGAATAAACATAGCTATTGTGCAAGAATGATCATTTCTTTTAAGTGTCACCACATCATGTTTATTTTGGACTAAAAGTCGAAGGGGCTCGATCAGTAACCACCTCTAACACGCATTTCCTCTATGTGAATATCTTACTAGCAAGTACCCATTTAAAGAATAAGAAAAAATGATCAACTATTGGAACAAAGTCAGATATAAGTTGAGTGTGGAGTCCACAGTAAACCCTATTCATTTATACCTTATGTTGATAAAAGAAATTAAATTCATCAAAATACCCCCTCACAATAAACATTTACAGATGAACAATTTACATTGTGCATCTCTACCAACGAGTGCACAAATCATGGAAACCACAATTAATTAATAGTTTATGCTCAAAAATCATATTCGATTGGAGAGTAAACTCACTTTATCAAATGCAACACTGATCAGCTGGACTTTCATCACAAGTGTAGATGATTAGAGATTAGAGAATGAAGAGGTAGATGTGAAAGACGCATCAAAACAAATTCTTTGATCGAAGACGAGAAATCCACCACGTGTCATCATTTGTTGCAATCTTTAAGGTTTAAATCTTGTTAAGGCGTGCTCCAAGCCAACCGCAATAGTCTGTTGTAACAAAGTCGCAAGGCCCAATAATTCAGTTAGGCCCAAATCCTATAGCCCAATATGAAGTATCAACGGTTGGTAGGGGGATGGGAATGGTCTAGACCTACATGAAACTGTACTTTTAACCGTGAAAACTTCTATTGACCTTTGTTGATGTCAATATTGGGTTGCTGAATTTGAAGGCAAAAGCTTCCGTGTGTGTAGTAATGACATTTGGTGTACACCATGACCTACTTAAAATAATTGAAAATAGTATCACATTATTATCAAATCAATGGTCATCACATGAACTACTTAAAATAATATCAATATCCCTGTTCGCCATTATATATATACATTTAGCATTTTTAGAAGACTAATTTAACCACTAGCTTGGTGATTCCACTCGATTTATGTAGCCCAATAGTGATTAACGCCAATTTTGGTGTGCTAATACAAATTCAGGTAATATCTAGTGTCAATAGGAACCAAATTTTTCGTTGTAACATATCAAACAATCAATGAATACCATTCATTTAATTAAAGCCAATTAGCATTACTCTTTTAATAACATTCTGTTCAAGTCATTCAACACATACATGACTTTGTTGCATTTACAGAGATAAGTACACAAAAATGCATACAAACGGTACCATAGGATATGCAAATTTGTATTTTAACACATCACATTACTTGAATAATCAACTGTTATAAAATGGTCACGTCACTATTTGTAAGCCTATTTGTACATTCTATTTGTACGGGTAACTTTTTTCGTGCATAATTACATGCACCAAGTACTTTATACATACTAATTGATTTTTCAAACCTTGACATCCATCCCCACCACTAAAACAAAAGTATTCTCTTGAAAGAATGGCACCATTAACTCTCCTCAATTTCTTTACTCAACTACTCTTTGTTCTTACCATATTATCCCTGGTTTACTGCAAAAATCACACATTAGCCCGTCTATTATTCTCATCTTTGGTGATTCTTTAGTAGACAGTAGTAACAACAATTACATAGGGTATGTTTGATTGGGTGTTAAGTTGATGTGCGCGGTATTCCGTGTAAAAATGTGTGGTTAATATTATTTTGGGAGATGTGTGTGTGGTTGAATATGAATATAAAGTTATACGGAATTGCGTGCGGTTAAATTTATAGTGGAAAGAACAAGCCCATAGCTACACATTTCAAGGCAAACCATCCACCATATGGGTTGTCGATCATTTCCCAATCACATTCCCACAGGAAGGTTTTCTAATGGGAAGGTCATTTCAGACTTTTTGGCATTTGCATTAAGGTTAAAGGACTCTGTCCCTCCATTTCTTGATCCAACATTGACAAAAAAGGATATTCTTACCGGGGTTTGCTTTGCATCTGCAGGATCTCGTTATGAGGTCATTACAATTGTTGTATATGATTCCATTCCTGTTAAGAAGCAGTTATACTACATTAAAATTTACGTCGAAAAACTCGAAGGCCTTGTTGGAGACAACCGGGCTTGAGAAATTGTTGCTGATTCTCTGGTTGTTGTTGCTGGAAGCAATGATATGATTGTCAATTATTACCTCGTTCTCTCAAACAGAAACTCTTAAGCGGGTGTTAGTTTATGTGTATTTATGAGTATTTATGAGTTTTGATGTAAAATAAGAGAGAAAATTAGTGGAGTTGAATGATGAAGATTTGTGTAGTACAGGTAAGTCCCACGAGATATGTGGATGTGATTAGTTTGAAGTGTAAAAAGAATATGTAAAAATGTCTAAAGAAGTATAAAAAGTTGGAGACTAATTATTACACTCAATCTTGTTTAACGTTTGTTGCTATCAAGGGTCCGAGATTTTATCAAGATAAATATCAATGTGTGCTGTTATTCGTAAGCAATGCGGATTAATCAATGGTCATGTGATAGTTCAATATTAGCTGATAGTGCAGTCATAAGAACTTAGTATATAGACACCACAACACCAACTAATATTAAAGTGTCGCGTCAGAAATATTGAGAATTTTGTGTATTGTAACTTGGAGATTTGATATTCATTTATTGGATTCTCCCAGTAAGTTCGGTGAGTTAACAAGGAATTTAGGAAAAAAGACAACATTTTAATTTAATGCTCGAGATTTAGTTGTTTTTCAATTATTTACAAAAATCAGTTGTTTGCGATTTAAGTTGGCAATTCAGTCATGGTCATTGAGTCCATTAGCGGAATCTATTATACATTCATTATAATGGACATTACATGTATTACACACATAATTAATATCCATTACAATGGATGTGTAATGAAATTCATTAAACCTGATTTTTGTAATCTTTGCTGCCACTTAGCTGATTTATGTAATTGAACTTGTAATGATCTTTATATGTGAAATATTACTTTAAATAGTATTTGTTAAAGCCTAAAATTCTCTAAGTTAATTAATTGTGTTTACTTGCAGGTCTTGTATGACATAGGATGTCGGAATATAAGTTTGGATGGTGCCACATGTCTCCTACCACCAGGGAGTGGGTGGATTTTGATCACATGTTGGCAATTCGGACTATGTTGGCACCTTATGGTGCCAATATAGTTGACAATGGAACGCTAGACCATTTATTTATTATGATTTTCAAGTTGATTAAATAATTGATTATTTATCACGTTACTGATTATTTGTAAACACTTAAAGGGTGATTTGGGTTGATTTTTAATGGTTTTTAAAAGTTTTTAATGTAAAGGAGGAGAGAGAATGAGTGGAGTTGAATGGTGGAGATTTATTGATGTGATGTGATATGTGGGTATGATTGATTTAGGATAAAGAAATAATGTATAAAAAAATAAAAAAAAAGTGGTAAAATTTTAAAAAAGTAGTTGCGAATCAGGCTTTTAATTATTATTTGTGTTATAAAAGTATAGGAACAATAGAGAGGATTTAGAGAGAATGAATTCGAAGGAATTCTCAGGAATGAATTTCATTAATAACTGAAGCCCTATTTATAGGAAAATTTCGAATGGCACAATCGTAATTACATAATTTCATCAAGGGTATAATAGTCATTCACATATAATAATTACATCTTTTACCAAATTATTCCTCCACCAAATTATTCCTCCACCAAATTATTCCTCATAATTCATAACCACCACATTATTCTCAATTATTCATAACACCTAATAATTATTCTTCAATTATTATTCATAACACTCCCCCTTGAATGACTATTAATACAAATGTCTTACTGACTGCTTTGGAGAAAAACCCAAAGGGAAAAAACTTCCAAACCGATTGCGTGGATAGCTTGGAGTGGTTATATATTGCTTCATCAAAACATTGCTCCCCCGATGTCTATCGGTGACATATGAGTATTCACGTCTTTGCCTCGTTAAAACCTTGTCAAGAAAACCCAGTGGGAAAAACTTGATCGAAGGAAAAAGAGTACAATTTGCTCAGTTTGATTTCATATCTTGAGAACTCGATATCTTTACTTACGGTAAATGATTTCAATATCATCATCGTTTGGATCTAAAGCATTAGCTCCATTATAACTTGATCCAATAGATACATCTGTATCAATTTCTCCTATCGTTTCAATATACCATGAATATGCCTCGTTAAAACCTTATTAGGAAAACCCAAAGGGGAAAAACCCTAATGAAGGAAAAAGAGTACATTATTCATGTGAATACGCTTATTAAAGTTGCCTCATTAAAAACCTTGCTAGGAAAACCCAATGGGATAAAACCTCACTAAGGGAAAAAGAGTGCAACGCGTATTTTATACAAGTATCTTTGCAAGCATTTCAAAAATCTTTCATACATTTGTATGAGTATCATATACATTGGTTTTATATTCTTCGTTCATTTAGAGTGCATCAATTTTCGTACACAACTACAAAACATTCACCATGAACACATGTCTCCAAACACACAATTTAAAGCATATAAATTCATCGTAAAAACATGTAAACATATAAGTAAACCTTCATAACTAACTAACATTTAAAATATATCATTTAACATTTAATACTCACTTAATAGGTTATTTCATTCCTGTGGGCTTAGCTCACCCTTTAGGGTACTCATAAACACGGGTTTAGCTCATCCGATCCTTTAATTTCCTTTTATTACTACACACACACGATCGGTAATTTAACTTTCATGAGCATGCAACATATAATGACCACCATGCTTATCTTTAAACTTGAGCACTAGTCATCATCATCTCATCATCTCATAAGTTAAGGATTTCACATTCACCATTTATCATCTTCAATATATCTCAATATTTTCATTATCATTGATCATATGTAGCGCTACATTTTCATATCGTGTCGACACTTTTCAATTTCATTTCTTTCCCCATATCGACATAACTTATCGAGATATCTCATTATCAATCCTCTTGTAGGATTACACAATATAGTTATGTCTATATACTCTTCAAGAGCATATGCCTCCGTTATTAAGACCATCTTTTATAATTTGCTTTGATATATATGTTTGGGGAAATATCAACGCTTCTGGCGCGCAAACTTATCAAAGCATCATAGCTGATATATGTGATTGTTCATAGCCTTTCATGCATCTTTGAACTTTAAGTTCGTATTTCAATTTCAAGGATATAACATGATGCATTTCACATATTATTTTCAACCTTTAATACTCCCCATCATGTTGAGAAAATTTAGAACACCAAAACTCATACAGTTGGTATGATTTTAATCATATATGTTCTTATCATTTATTTAGACCGTTTGCATTCTATTCTCGATATCGGCAATTTATTTGAGGACTTTAAATAATTTGCCATATAATATCCCACTTGTATGCGCATACTCAAATCCTTCAGGGATTTATTCAAGTATTGGGATATACATTTACTAGCTTTATCATTAAATTGAAAATCATGCTCATAGTGAGCAAATATTTCAGAAATTTCAAATTACGAATCATATACACATGTGACTATCTAGTGGATCCATATCATAATATCTAGTAGTCCACATGGAGGATGAGTGGGCCCATATTTCTCATCCTTTATTCCAGATATATTTGGGATTTATTTCCAATATTGGCTAGTAATGATTTCATCATTTATCGAGAACAATCATTGAAGAATTCCTTTAATTCTTCACTTGAAATATTGATTTCAATAATTATTTAAACCTGGATGGTCAGTCCGGTTTTGCAAACGAGTATTATTGAACTTCTAGTTCAGTAAATTCTTATATCGATTTCACTAGTATCTGTATAGTGCTCAACATGATTTATCATAGAAACAATTCACCGACATATTTCATCATCTTTTAGTGACATTATTGTCTACCACTATTCAAACACGGAGTTACAGCTCATACGCATCACATCCGGCTATTATTTAATTCCGAAATCGTAGCTCTTACGCTTCATATTATTTATTTAAAATCGGAGTCTTATTTCATACGCGTCGTATTATTCTATAAATAAATCATCAAAATTATTGCAAAATTCATCCTAACAAGGGTCTATACATTATGATGGATCATATGCTCTCAAATCTTCGAAAATACTATCCATCACTACCGATTAAAATCCTAAAAAGGATTTATCGAGGTAGGCTGGAAAGATTAAGGATGCTAATGAATAAGGGTATCCCACAAGATATCCGATGCTTGATTGAAGCAAAGGTTCGATTATCTGGTGAGGTTTCAATTCCTTCTAAATACATGCCTGGTATGGGTAAAAGTAGTTTTTCAAAGAAACGGAGAGCAAAAAGATTAGGAGGATGCTACAAGTGTGCTCGATGGACATGTGACACTCGATGTAAATCAGTGGGGTACTTGTCCGTAAATCGAGAAGATAAAATAAGCGTTCATTAAGGATGGATTGAGTAAGGAACCTTTGGATGATATTCAATGTGCTCTTGAGACACATCCTAGTGGACACGCATTACAAGGTGAGCTAATGACCTTATGGGCCAAATTCAAAGATCAACAAACGCGTTACATGATCTTGAGAAACTTACTTTAGAAGATCCTGTTTGTAAATTTAGTAGAAAATTTTAGTATAATAATTTTCTCATATTAATATAAGGAAGCTCGGTGTAATAACGAAGATCAATATTTTTCTTGTAATTGTAAATATTGTTTTTCGATTTTAAGATATATATATATATATATGTATATATATATTATTTTTCAATCAAACAGATATATGTCATTTTCACTTAAATTTTTTTTTTTTTTTTTTTTTTTGCATTTTTTCTCTTTCATATTTGTCAAAAAGTAAATAGTGCACTCAATTATTGGTTTGAAAATTTTTCTTTAAATAGAGGGATTCATATATCTCTCATGTTCATACATTAAAAGTATAGTGTAAAGAGAGATAGGAGTAGAGATGGATATGGAGATTTTAGAATCATCTCATACAAGTCACCTTTACTCGCCAGATTAAAACCGTATGTATTCTTGGTGGATCTAATTGGTAGGCCATATCCAATATGTGGATATGGCAAACCGACTTGTAAAAGAGTTAGGAGACAAGAAATCAATATACTATACGGAGGAACCAACAACAAACTTTTAGCTAGACTTATAATGGCGCACAATCATGGGGAATAAGAGTTTGAGCGTAATACATTTCCATCTAGTTGGATCTAATACTCGAATTGGAGCAGTTCTACCATGGGTCCAACAGGTTGGGGCTACAAGCGCAATCCATCCACAACCGCATGATGTATATGATGAATAATAGTGATGCTTTCATTGTCCTTCCAGCGGCTACAACACACCGGAAGAAATATTCAATATAGCCTCGTTGCACAGTGGAACTTTCATGTCAAACCAATAGGTTTGTTGAATATTAATAATTTCTTTGATTGCTTACTAGCGTTTCTAGATCGGGGTGTAAATAATAAGTTTATCTCGCATTCAAGAAGAAAATACTTATTTACGCTAAGATCTGTTGATGAACTACTCATCAAATTTCATGCATATGTTCAAGAATCTGTAGGTTTCAGTCCGTGGGTCCACCACTTTGGTGTCAGCGAAAAAAAAGAAATTCTGATCCTTTAAATATTTCATTATGAATCCTAATGTTGATGGTGGCAGAGTTACTGAGTATTTATACTCTCGAGACGCATCCTCATTTATGGATTCAAGATGTATATTCTTTTGCATTTCTATATTTTAGTGTTTAATGCCATCTTTTGATATTCTCAATATGTTCCACTTCGACTGTTTTGTACTTCTTCTGGAGTAATAATAATATCATATTGGCTTTATTCAAATACAGAAATCTAGTGATTATGCTTCTTCAAGAGCATTTTATTCTCATATTAATACAATCTCATATCATCGATGAGATTACTTCATATAATCTCTCCATGCGATATATTTTCTTTGATTTATCAACATGGGATCTATTGAGCATTTTATTTTCATCTATTTATCCAATGGTGACTTCAAGTACCACTTGTTCAATTTTCTCCATTAATATTCGATATATATGGGGAAGTAATTTTATTCTCATCGTCTACTACTTCGAGAGTATGATTAGAATATTTGATCAACTACTTCTTCTGGAGTAGGATTCGTTATAACCAATCGTGTAGTATAACCCACCACATTGAAAATATGCACGCCAATCGTGTGGTATTACCCACCACATTGGAAATATACTCAAACTATAAAGTGCATAAATTTAAATTGCAGAAATTAAATTTCCTCCAATAGGTGGTCGAACCTACCTTATGGGAATTATTGCAATAAATATAAATCTACGGAATTTAAATAGCAAGAATTAAATTGCATAATATTTAACTACTTCTTCAGGAGTAGGATCTGCTTAGTAGAAGGTATTACCCATCACTTAGCATATAAAGTGCAGAAATATATAAAACCTTCCGTTTAGTGACGGTTGAACCCATCATCAAGTAGGAGGTATTTAAAGAATTAAATTGCAGTAAATAAAGTGCGAGAATTAAATATTGAACTCGCTTACGGAGCAAATTTGTTCTTCAGAACAAATACTCATTACTTCTACAAGAAAGACACTTATCCTTCAGAATAAGTATATTATGTAATTGAACTCTTCGAGAGTTACATTAATATTTTGATCTATTAACTCAAATGGACTTCAGGTCGTAATTAATGGATTTAGAATTTCTTCATGAATATTCTATCCATTTTTCACTGTCGTCAAAATTAGGTCGGTTTTACCCTAAGGGTAAAATTGTCCATTCCAATTCGCAAAGGTAAAATTGTCAAAAATATTTTATCAATGTTTTACGATTGAAAATTATCTCCTTTCTACTTCAATTTATCAATATCAAAATATTCAAGGACTATTTTGTAACTTTTTCAAAAGTTAGTGTACTGATTTGTAAATTTTGAAAGTTTGATAATAACATATTTCAAAACGAGTTATTACCCTATCAATATTGGTGTCATATCGAAGCTCTCGTTAAATCGAGTATAATGGAGTCGAGAAAATTTGATTTTGATAATGTATGCTCCTTATATCTCGATAAAACGAATGTTATAGTTTAATATATTATTATATTATAAAATCATATGATTTACCTTTTTCCCTTTCTCTAATTATTCCATGGATGAGATTTACTTGCAATCCATTTACGTGATCGAAAAATTCTTTGGACTCTATTCTTCCAATTTTGGGATTTCAGACATCTCCAAACAGGTTGTGTAGAATGAGGAATTGTGGGAGAGGAATATGAACAAAATGGAAGTTTCAATGATGTATTTGCAAAGAGAGAGTTATTTAGAATTAATGAGGATGAATTAATTCCTTCATAATAATCCAATTTCTGATACAGAAGATCATCTATAAGATGCAATTGTAGAGCATACTTCTTTCATATTACTCAAAGGGTTAGAGACTCGTGCTGATAACGTGTTATAAAGTATATGAACAATAGAGGATTTAGAGAATGAATTGAAGGCTTAATTCTCGTGAATTTAATTTCATTAATAACTGCTTCTATTTATGTGAAAATTTCGAATTAAGACAATCGTAATTACATAATTTCATCAAGGGTATAATAGTCATTCACATATAATAATTACATCTTTTACCAAATTATTCCTCCACCAAATTATTCCTCCACCAAATTATTCCTCATAATTCATAACCACCACATTATTCTCAATTATTCATAACACCTAATAATTATTCTTCAATTATTATTCATAACAATTTGCAAGTAATACTGTGACTTTGTTTTTGTAACAGGCTTTTTGGGGAAGATTTATGGATGTTGTGGGACCGGGTTTTTGTAACGGGTCCAATTTCTGGTCCTCTAACTCCGGTTTGTCTATACCCGGATCGGTATGCGTTATGGGATTCGATGCATCCAACCCAGGACGCTGCAGGCTACATAGGCCAGTACTTAGAAATGCTATTGCTAAGTTTTATGAATTATGAATGATGGCTTGAGCAAGTCACATCGACCGATAGTCATGCATTTTCATTCCTTACTTTTTTTAATTCTCAATAGATTATTAACTTAAAGCCAATTACCTAACATAAATAATAAAATGAAACCAAAATATAATAAAATATATGTAAAAGGCACTGACGGTGAAACAATTTTGTAATATAAATAAATATATAATAGACCGTAAATTTGAAACTTGAAAAAGTTGAATTTGTACCACCAAATGCAAATATAGCGTGAATCAAGCAAATCATTATTTTGCCAAAAGAGATTTTAATATTAATTGAGTATTTATTGTAGTAAAGATTTCAAAATTTGCAGATAATAGTTAAAAATATGTTGTTGAAATAAAGTTGAACTTTGATCACAAAAATAAAAATTAATTGTTAATCGACAAACACAAGCTTTGTCTTCAAATTAATTCAAAGCTTCTTAAATTCTTGATAACATTTCTTTACTATTAAAACAAGACTTCTTCTCACTCGTAACTAGAAATTATTACTTATAAGCTAAAACACCACAAATCAAACGCGTCATTTTTCACTACATAATCGAAATACTACCCAGCAAAATTTCTGTAATTTGTTAACTGGTTGTAAAAATATCTTGAAATTTAAGTGAAGCAAAGGGCCTTTCCAGCTAGATAAGGCATGTACCCACCTACAAAATCTTATCAACACATTATCTGGACACACTTTTCAAGTTGCTAGTTATTTCAGAAGTAGAACAAAAGCCATGCAGTAGTCGCAAGACACAACACAACTTCACACCTTACCAACCCACGCCCCCAATCACTGCTTTCTTTTCTCCTACGCATGTTTGGCATATCTAAAAAAATGTTTACTTACAAGCAAATGGGCAAGTTCCCATCCAATGACTGAAACAACAAATTTTACCGATTTCTTAGAGCAAGATTAATGTTGGATGAAAAAACTCAAATTCACCCAAGAAACCCAAATAATGTATACTAGTGAATACTAGTCAGGGTGGGTAAACCCCTTTTTTTCGGGGGGGGGTGGGGGTGGGGGTGGGGGTGGGCAAAAATGGGGTAGCCCCATTTTTACGCAATTGGCCCTTACTTTTTGTGGCCCACAAAATCCTATGTCTAATTAAATCTTGCCAATTGTCAATAGTTGTGGGACGCAATATATTTACTTAATTATTTAAGTAATATAACTATACACATTATTAGAATTAAAAAACTTATATAATAATAATAACAACCGCAACAACAACAACAGAGGAGTTAATAATAATGATAATAATAATAATAATAATAATAATAATAATAATAATTTAAAAATCATAGCTACCATTGGAAAGCAAGTTAATGTGGGAGCGGAAAAAGCAAAAATCTATATCCAAATTTTCCCCCTAGATTTTTCCGCTATACATTATTTCAAAATAACTTTTTTCCCCCAAAATTTTCCCCCTACCTTTTTCCCCTTGGCTTTTTCCCCCAACATTAATCTTACTCTTCCTGGTAAATCTAGGAAATAAGTGATTCACCTATTTTTGTTAAAGAAACCAAAAAATTACCTATTTTTGATAGTAAACTAAAAGTTACTTTCAGAACCAATAATATAATATTTTTATTTAATGGCTGCAAATAAAATGTATATATGCGTGTGAAAGTTTTGCCACAAGATAATATGTGACTTCTTATTATTACATCAATGGCTTCTATAGTCCTCTCCATTATGCTTGCAATACAATTTGGTTACATCACCACCAGCAGAGGTAATTGTGAAAGCAGGCAAAAATTCCCAGCAATTCTTATATTTGGTGATTCGACCGTTGATACTGGTATTAATAACTACATATCAACACCATTCAAAGGCGATCATCTACCGTATGGCATCGATTTCCCAGGCCACATTCCTACGGGGAGATTTTCGAATGGAAAACTAGTACCTGATATCTTAGCATCCATGTTCGGCATCAAAGAAGCTGTCCCCCCATTCTTGCAACCAAACATACCTGATGATGAACTAGTTACTGGAGTCAGCTTTGCTTCTGCGGGGTCGGGATTTGATGAGCTTACAACAGCTATATCTCATGTAATCCCGATGTCACGGCAGACGGGATTGCTTAAGGATTATATACAGAGGCTTGAGAGAATTATTGGCGAGAAGGAGGCTAGAAGAATTGTTGCTAATGCTTTGGTTATTATTAGTGCTGGTCCTAACGATTTCATTTTTAACTACTACGACATACCTACAAGAAGGCTTGAATACGACATTATACGGTCCCAGAGCTTCTTGCTAAATAAGCTGCAAGACTTTGTTAAGGTCTCTCTCTCTCTCTCTCTCACACACAAATCCACCCCAGAGAGGTTATACTATGTCCAAAGTCTTGGGTTAATATGTTTTTGAGTCTGACAACAGTATTTTGTCTCAAACTGTTTCTGGCATGTCTTGTGAGGTATCTTGGGTGCATGCGATTCCTAGCATCCAATATGAACCTTGCGCCATAAAGCCTTCGCTTGAGAGCTATTGTTCTCTGTAATACAGCCTCACTGTAACCTAATGGCAACTCTATTCGTGTTAACTTTTTCTACCTAAAAATCAACTTCAACTACTAGTCAAAGTCAAACATCAATATTAATCATACATCTCATATCACCATTCATTATTATCCACACGTCTCATGGTCCCCGCCGCTATTCACTTAAAAAGTTAGGCTTTAGGTAGAAAAGTTTACCCAAACACAAGTTAACTAATTATTGAGTTCCAAGAATTGCCGAACCTTACGCCCAGTAGTTCCTAATTTTGTGAGACTCCAGTTATCCCCAGGATATTGCTCTTGTATGATTCTTCTGTAAACCATAAAATGGTTCGTCTTTCACTTTACATGAACTCGCAGGAACTGTACAATCTTGGTTGTCGTAGGATAATTGTATCAGGGCTTCCGCCTATTGGCTGTCTTCCCATTCAAATCACAGTTAAGTCTCCA
The DNA here is from genome assembly GCA_018223645.1 of Jasminum sambac. NCBI lineage: Eukaryota > Viridiplantae > Streptophyta > Magnoliopsida > Lamiales > Oleaceae > Jasminum > Jasminum sambac. The sequence continues at coordinate 27,046,712 of CP073649.1, forward strand.
ATTCTGAGAAGATGCATAGAAAAGGAGAACTCAGACGCAATATCTTACAACGACAGGCTAGAAAAGCTGCTTCCGCAAATACAGCAAGAACTTGCAGGGAGCAAAATCCTCTATGCAGATATATACACCATTCTTATGGATATGATCAATATGCCTCAAAAATATGGTAACCCTTTAAGATCTGCTAATAACCTCTGTTCATCCAATATATTGTATAAGGACACGTTACTGATTTTTCATCGGTTGGTACAGGTTTTGCAGAAGTTAAAGTAGGGTGCTGTGGGACTGGATTACTAGAAGCTGGTCCTCTATGTACTCGCTCGACTCCAGTTTGTGCAAACCGCTCAGAGTACCTGTTCTTCGATAGCATTCATCCAGGAGAATCAACTTATAGATACCTTTCTCAGTATCTAGCAAAGCAGCTTCTACCCAAGTTATCGAATTTTAGCAGCCAGTGATCACTTAGCATAGATCATGTAAACACTATGTTTCCAGTGTATATTTGGTTTGTTGGACTGAATTAGACAGCATTTTATTTTATTTACTTTAGAGATATATACTGAAACAAGCTTTTGTACCCCGAATGAGCAATTTGAGCACATAAAGTACATTAAACTATATAATCATAAATCTCAACAAATGTCGTGATCTTAACTACAACATATAAGTTGTGCAAAGAGCTTACAAGATATGGCAGAGCAAACACCACAGTAAAACAAGATGACATTCGCATAGAGCAAAACTTCCATAAGCTACACTAGTATACAAGATAAAGTGGCAGATTGGTTTCTTACTTGGTTTGTTCTCACCTTCTGCTACTCCCACCTCCTCGAAACAACTCATTAATCTTAGCCTCAATATCCACGTCATGCTTGATATGCCTATCTGCATGCTTCCCGAAATCCGGAGAATTCTGGAATCTTCCTATGAAGTTATGATATGCTGGAGTTAACATCACTGAAACTGAAGACCTCAACTCATCTCTTAACTGATCGTCAAAGATGACCCACGAAGACTGGGTTTTGCAGATCTCATCAAAGTATGAGTAGAACAACTTGAGCTTTTCTTTCAAACTCTTTGAAGCTCCATTAGGGGACATAGAACTATTATCAACCTTCAGAACTCCCAAAACTTTACTCCATGAAATCCTCTGATAATTCGCAAGATACTGCCTGACTTTCGCGTTGTGTTTCCTTATCCAATCATCACCTAACAGTGCCCCCAACTCGTTATCTTTGACCTTTTGTACAATGTACCTCCCATTGTTTATCATAAACACAGAGCACAAAGCAGAGTCCCTATAAATTTTCGACTTGGCTTCCAAATTACTCTCTAACAACTCCATTATCCATTCCATTTGAACAGCCAATGAAGATGACAAAGCCCTATCATCCCCTTTCCTATAATCAATGTTATTACTCTGTGGTGCAATGCTCTCAACAAAGATCTGTTCTAAGGTTTCTCGAGAACGACAAGCAGCTCGAAGATAATTCATCACGTAACGAGTTATGGGATGCAAACCGCCACCGGGAACTGACGCCCTAGCCGGGTCCCGACGGATCAAATTCTCCAACTCCATAAATATACCTCTAATAACTTCTCCTAATCTTTTCCATATAATAATAGCTTCATTTCTTAAAGAAACACAATATTGATCTGAAAAGATTAACTCAAACTCAGGTAATAAATCTCTCACCGTTTCGTAAACATCGAGCACCTTGAAGAGCCGCTCGGGTGCACGGCTACCGATTGCTACCGCATCTGCAAAATTCAACAGCTGAATGGTTGATCCTCTGCAAACTTCCATGAAGGATAAATCAGCAGCTGAGGAGAACCCTAAGAAGACGCGATCGCATAGACGACGCTCGCTTGGGAAGAGAATTCGAACTGCTACATTAATGGCTTTCATCCATTTCTCAATCTCGTCTTCTAACTGAGTCCACTGTAATTTCTGGACCTCATCAATGCTAAGCTTTTGCAGACCCAATCTCGACAAGCTCTCCTCCAAGAACTCTCTCCGGCACGTGCTATACGCGTGGGAACACTCCTTCCCGTACCCAGCAGCTACCATTCTCTTAGCTATCTCCTGCAAATCCCCTATAGTACCCGCCGGTAACGCATCAATTATTATATTATAATCCGTAATCGGATGCGCCACCGGGATTTCGTTCTCATCGTAATCTTCTCTACCGGAATCATCCTCGTCAGAGCAGTCGAGGTGAGTTGAGTCGCCATGAGTCAAGTCAAACGACTCGGCCCCGCGTTCCACAAGGCTCTTAAACTCGTCCTCCAGACGGAACATTGATTGCATCAGCAAATCCTCCGCCCGGTCGAGACAAGCGGCGATATTCTTGTCATCAGCTAACTGGTTCCACTCCCGTATCACAGATATCAATTCATCCACGGAATCGAGAAACGACGACGAATCAGCAGAATCCGACCAAATGGCCTGGTCAGATGACACGTAACGGGAGATCTGACGGTCCAGAGACTTCAGAGTATGTTCCAGAGTAGCGCAATCACGTGGGTCTTCATCGGAAAGTTTTTCCGTTAACTTTTCACGTAATCTCCCGTCGAAGTTAGAGAATATCTTTAGAATATCATCAGTCATCGTGTCCGTATGGCCCAGCGTATTTGCTATATGTCGAGCAACGGCAATAAGCTTCTGCTCACCGTTTTCCGCCATTGAAGCTTCGTTTTGATAATGGTTCCTTTCAATCGACTCAAATTAACTCAAAAGGAGATTTGATAACGTGGTTTGATTACCGGAATTGAGAGAGAAGAAGTTAAGGGCTGTAGAAGAGGTGGGGGTGAATTTGGGACCCACAGGAAAGTCTTCGGAAAACGCGTTTTCTTCTGCTGCTGCTGATAGCTCTATTATCACTGTAATATGGAGTATTTTTTTGACCATCACTGTAATATATTTTGGCAAAGAAGAAAAAAGGAAAAAGGAAAAGCAAAAGCAAAAGTCAGGAACACAAGGAGAATATTTGATTAATTTGACAAATATTTAGAAAAATGAAAAAAGCTTTATTGTATTAATTTTACAGAATTTTGAGCTAAGTATCATAGCTAAGTATCATAACGATCATCTACACAGTTAGTAATAAATCTTTTTAATTTTCAATATTTGGTAAATTATTTCATATGTATTGCATTGAGACCTTGTTATTCTATTGCGGTGATGTTCTAATGCCCACACTCCGGAGAAAAAATTCGTAAGGGCTTGTGAGGCCCCCCACCATCAGAAAATAATTATGTATTATTCATCTAACCTAGCGTAAATACCCAAAAAAATTTGATATATTTTTTTAAAAAAAAATGGTCGCTGACGTGGCGTCACAAAATGGCGCCACATCAGCGTGGGTTTTACCTTATGTTGCCCACAGTGGACAACAGATCGGTAGCCTATCTTAATGATATAAGGTATGAAATAAGTGAAATTTATCATAAACTCTACTCCATCTCATATTTTGTATTGATGTTATATCATGTAAATGATGGACGGAAGAGCACTATCCTATATCGATGACAAGATTGCGAACTAGGACAGGCAAATATTAGCAAGACATTAATCACGGGAGTAATTTGAAGACGTCCTTTTAGCTTAAACATTTGGACAAAATATGAATATTTATTGTTCAAAAAAATATATATGAATATTTATTATTTTATTTTATTTTATTTTTTGGAAGGAGAAATGACTAATCAACTTAATAGCACGTTAATTGAACATCTTGCTACGTGCAAATGTTCCCTGAAATTGCTAAAAAGTGTAAGTCGGGCAAACACTTAAATTACTAGAAACGAATAAGTCCAAGTATTTGAAAATTGAATATTATTGTTCCCACAAGCTCCCATTGGTTCAAAAGTGCATTGGTGGAGCTCACTTTTATAAAAGTTTGAACATTACAAAGGTATGAACCTCACGAGATTCTCCGCCGTGGATAAAGCTATCTGGTTATGGGGTTTTCATGTTCCTCATATCTTTTTATTTTATTTTATTTTATTTTATTCTATCATTTGTCTTCCTTCATACATTTTTTTGGCATCATAATATCGTTTTCACAAATATTAAGAGACCCTTCTAATATAACCATCGGCGGTTTAAGGGTGTGTTTGATTCCACATTTTTTTTTCAGGAAAACTCGTTTTCCAATTTTTTCCCACTTTAGGCTGTTTGATTGCACTTTTGTTTTTGGAAAAGGTTTTCCAACTTTTTCTCTATTTTCATTCTTTTCCTTGTTTTGAAGGAAAACGTTTTCCTTAGGGGGGAGGTGATTTTTGTTTTCGTGGAAAAGTTTGGCATTTTTTTCCTTTTTTTTAATAGACAATTTATTTTAACCATAAAAATAAAGAAAATAATTAAATTTCATTAAAAAAACACAAAAATAAAGAAAATAACATCATTTTCCAACTTTCAAATTGATCCAATCAAACACCTACAATTACTATTTTCTCGGAAAACTTTTTCCCGAAATTCATTTACCCGGAAAACATTTTCCTTCAAACCATTTTGCGGGTTTGCAATCAAACACACCCTAAGAGAATTTCTAATATTCGGACAAAAATTTCAAAAGGAAAACAAGTGAGAAAATTTTCAAATAATGTGTGATGAGCAATTAAAGTATTTTGAACCAATAAAAGCTTTTCCACCAAAGAGGACAAATTACACCCTACTTTTAACTATTTTCACCCGAAATTTTACAGTATCTTTTCTCCTTTCCCTCTACACTATCTGTTGTTGAGGGTGTCAATATTAGAAATATTCTAAGATTTTCAAAAGATTCACATAATCACTCAGCATTTGTATTATCATAAGTTTTTTAATAGCTTAAAAGTAATTCAAGACATGGAGAGTTGTCATTTGTGGTGGATGTCAATTGACCGTTCAATTTGGAGTGTGACCTACTTTTCAAATTTGAGCAATCTATTTAAAATTTTCACACTTGTTCTAAAGTTTTCACACTTGTTCAGGTTCGCTATGTGGGATGGGGATGGGGATGGGAGTACCCATTTGGTGGGGTTTTTTTTTTCTTTTGTTGGACAAAAGTACCCATTTGGTTTTGATTCAATGGAAATGTTAAGATATCTACAAAATTTGTTAGATATCACTAGCTTCATTGCTTAGGATTTAAAGGTTATATACAAGTTTGAGTGTACATTTTTTTCCCCTCTCCATAAACTAGAAGATTCTATTCCAAGAAGAAATTAAAGCTCGACATCTTTCCATTTTGTATCGCTCGGTAAACATCCTACATTGAAAATATAAAGAAAGGTTCAACAATTAATATAGCTTTTCATGAGAACATTGATCGCCGGGCATAGCAACATGTGCCTGTAGCCCAAGTGGGGGCATTCAGGCGATTGAAGGTTGACTTGGCGGAGCAACACCTCCATTAGTAACAGTTCTCCACCCCAAAGCTTTAGGGGAATGGGTTCAGCCTTCAACTAGCTCCTACAAGAGTTCCACTAGATGGTTCTTAACAACGCCTAGCAGGGGCGTGGGCCGCCAGACCGTAATTTCATGGCGTAGCCAAAGATGTCATAGTGTAATTATGCGAGGTACCCACCCTGAGTACCTAAGCCACAATCACTTGTCCTAGCCCCTGGAGTATGTACTTGGGTATTAGGTTTCACAGTTTCTTAGCCGCTGGCTTGGCAAAGCTGCAGCTGCTACTGCAGCTGTGTTAGATACTGAACCTATGCTGCTGCAGCCATTGTTGCAGTGGTGGTGCCTCTCTTCAACCAAACTTTGACCTTTTGATGAAAATATCTAGAGCATATATTATCAAGTTATCTGTCATATAAGGTCAAAATTTCGATGTGTGCTTCTTGAGAGACAATTGTGTAACTACTTGTTATGAGTAACTATTGGGAAGAAATAAAATGTATATATATTATTTATATAACATTTGAGTGACAATATAAAAATCTAAAAAAAAATATCTTCATTGTTTGTTTGTTTTTTTTAATGTTCTTGACTGTTTGTTTTGTTCTAAATCAATACGTAATCCAGCAATATCTTTGTCCCAGAAATTGTATGCCTTATGAAGCACACAATCATCTGGACATACATTTTTGCACATGTGAATGAAAATTATTTAGCTTCAGTGCGTGTTAGGGTATGTGTTTTTATGCGTTTTTATGTGTTTTGATGTGATATAGGAGATAGAAAAAGTGGAATTGAATGGTGAAGATTTGTGTAGTACAAGTAGGTCCCACGAGATTTGTGTGTAAAAATGTGTAAAAACGAGTAGGAGAACGGGGTCATTTCAATTGATAATTGAAAATTTAATCAGACTGTAATCTTATTTTGTGATATTGGAAGAGCAATTTGGAAAATTAACTTTTTATGTAAGCAAAAGTATCATGACTTTTCGAGTTTTATTTTTAATATGTATGTCAAGAGTGGATGGAGAGATGATGGGATTTGCGAAGTCATGAAAATGTGATCGAAAAGAACAAGGAGAGCAGCCAGAGCAGGAAAAAAAATGTGAACCATTTTCTATCAAGTAATTTAGAAAATGCTATATTATTTAATTATTATTATTATTACGAAAACATACTTATGAAGGTCGCAAATGACGTCACTTGTTTGGTAGTTATGAGTTAATCTATTTTATTTGGAATGTTGCTAAATAAATGGCAACAAAATGTTTTGACTTCCTAAGATAATTGATTATTTAATTGGCACTCCTTGCTTATGGGTTCTCCATGATCTAAATAATTATTTCCAAATTGGTTTCATAGTGCTATGCAGGTTTGTTTCCACACAGATGTTTACGTATTTATAAAGTAATAAATACATCAAGCCAGTCCTGCTTTGTTCCCAACTTAGGGATGGTACCTACACCGAAAAAAAATTATGGGCCCCATTGGTCCCCTCACTATCAAGGAGTATGTATTATTCATCCGATTCAATATAGATACTATAAAAATTTATTTTAAAAAATTTGTGATAACGTGGCACCACCACATATCTCCACGTAGCCGTGGGTATGTACCCATGTGGGGAAGAGAGCACTAATATACATTTAGCATATCTTTGAGAGTTTAAGGTCAACAAACATATTCTATTAAAAAAAAAAAGAGGTTAATAAAGGTAGTATTAAAAAGTGCAATTTTTTTCTTAAACTGGAGAATTCTATTTAAAGAAGATATAATTAATGTTTTATCTCGTTCCACTTGATGAGACATAGTCGTCGTGATTACTATAACCAAATGGAGGTATTAAGGCAACTTAAGTCTCACTTGTGGGAGCACCGCCTACACCTTCGACGTCCCCACCCCAGCCCCGCGGTGAATAAATCATTGCTATTTTGACAAAACAAATTAATTTGATTATGTGAGTAAAATCGAGACAATTTAGAGCATAATTAAATCATATTGAACCTTGATGATTAGTTCTTATATAGTTACGCATATTCTTGATGTGTGCAATGACGACGATTATGAAGGATAACGATGTCTTAGTGATCTTGCACAATAGTTGATGACTAAAGCTTGACACCAAGTCTACCCTTTAGTCTACAATCTTTAAGATCTGCTATTAATCTATGTTCATCGAATATATATATATATATATATATATATATATATATATATATTGTATAAGGGCGCGTTATTGATTTTTCATTGGGCTTTATACTTTTTGTGGAAGTTAGAATACGTCCCCGATGTACTTACTCAAGAAAATCAACTCACCAGAGTTGGGGCAAAAACTCCATAAGAAAACAAGTGGATTCAAATAATGTGTGGAAGAAATTAAGGTATTTTGCAATAATAAATGCTTTTCTACGAAAGTAGAAAAAACTTCACTTTTAACTTTTTTTCACTTAAAATTTACTCTATTTTCCCCTTTCCCTTTACACCATTTTGCTGTGAGAGGTGTTAATATTAGAAACACTCTAAAATGTTCAAATTTTGCTATGAGAGGTGTTAATATTAGAAAGACTCTAAAATGTTCAAAAGATCCACATTGTTCAGGATTGAAAGGTCATAAATTCTGCTTAAATTAGAAGATTCTATTCCACGAAGAAGTTAAAGCTCGACATCTTTCCATTTTGTATCACTTGGTGAACATTTCACATCGAAATTGTAAAGAAAGTTTTAATAATTAATATGGGATGTGTTCTATTCCCAGCGCTGGGAGCCTAGAATAGGCTCCCAGCGTGGGAAAATGAACTGCCCCCTGCAATCAGGGGGGCAGGCTGCATGTGGGAGAAAGCGCTGGGAGCCAATATTTTGGCTCCCAGCACTGGTTACATAGCAAATCCGCAATTAATATAGTCTTTTGTGAGAACATTGATCACTGGGCATAGTAAAGCGTGCTCGTAACCCAGGTGGGGGGCATTACGGCAATTGGAAGTTAACTTGGTAGAGGCATTAGGTTCACTCTTCAACTAGCTCTTGTAAGAGTTCCAGTAGATGGTTATTTGCAGCGATTAACAATGCCTGACACCTTGGTTGTTAGAGCATAATTTGGTGGAGTAGCCAAAGATGTCATAGTGTAATTATACAGGGTACCCTACCCTACCCCCTAGGGTATGTGCTTGGATGTTAGGTCTCCACAGTTCCTTCACTGGCTTGGTAGAGCAGTAGTTGCTATTGGGGTTGTGTTGGAGACTGAACCTCTGGGGTGGAAGCAATTGTTGAGGTGGTGGTGCCACTCTTTGACCAAACTTCGACCTTTTGATGAAAATATCTAGAATTAATATTATCAAGTTATCTACCATATAATGTTTAGATTTTCATACGTGCATCTTGAGAGCCAGTTGTGTAACTACTTGTTATGAATTGAGGTGGGGAAAAAAAAAAAAAAAAAGATATTGATTAATTCCCATTTGAGTGACAATATAAAATTTTAAAAAAGAATCTTTTATTTTTTGTATTGTTATAAATCAATACGTAATACAATAATATCTTTGTGCAATTGTGCTAGAATTCGGTGTAAATTGTATGCTTTGTGAAGCATGTCATTATCTCAATATCATAGATGAATGAAAATTATATAGCTGTAATCTCATTTGATTTTTATTTTGTGATACTGAAAGCACAATTTGAAATTAACTTTTTATGCTAGCAAAAGTATCATGAAACTTCTTGTTTTATTCTTACCATATATGTCAATGTAGATGGACAGAAGATAAGGGTTTGCATAGGCATAGTTCGCATGGAAAAATGGTCGGAAAGAACAAAGAGATGAGGACAAAGATGTGAGTCACTTTCGATTGATTCAGCGAATTCAATTTAGAGAAGATAGCCCAATAAAAGAGTGCAATTTTTCTCTTAAACCAGAGAATTCAATTTAGAGATGTTATCATAGTTTCATCTCTTTCCACTCTATGGCATTAATTTAGCATCACACATCAAAACTCTAAAAATCATTTTCACACTCCACATAGTATACTTGACGAGAACATGGTCGTTGTCGTGCTATAACCAAAACTGGGGCATTAATTAAAGCAACTCAAGGCTCAGTTGTGGTAGCACAACCTTCACTTGTAAGATCAGTTCTTGCTTTGGAGCTTTAGGCCGGGTAATTGTTTATGTCGACTCTTCTTCGAGTGTCACCAAATATCGAAAACTAATAGAATTGTAGTACATGGAATATATTATTCAAATTCTCGATGCGTGTCACATGAGAACGTGAAATTAGTCTGAGTAATGTTTCATTTCATTTACGACAATAAATGTCTTCATTTTAATGGTATCACTACAAGTTACAATGCCAATAAATAGAAGCGTTTTTTATTTCACATGATAAAAATTTAGCTAAAAAATAATGGTAGAATTTCGTGCATAGCAAAAATACAACATGTAATTGTACAAATCACAACTACTTCAAGAAATTACAACAATTGCAAGTTTTGAACATAAAAATACCATTTTGCCTTGTATTTACTCTTAATTTATTGTTCCTTCTTATTTTAAGTGTCCGTCTCAATTTCCCTCTTAGAATCCCACTCCCCATTTGGTACCCACATAAGATACCCATATATGGCCGTATGATGAATACGTGTCCCCTGCTATCACGACACGTATCGATCATCCTGCTTAAGGAGCCCACATATGACCACTTAGAATCTCACAACTACTGTATATTAATATCTATATTTATATTTTCGAAATCAATATTTGTTATCTCCTTTATTGTCTCATTCAATTTGAATACTTCACATCTATACTTTGTTATGTTTACAAACTATTCTGATTAAATGAGACTAGCAACAAAGAAAAAAAAAAGAAGTGTATTTTTATATTGTGGCTAGAAAAGTGATATATTCCATTGTTTAAAATTTTCTATATTCCCTTAATATATTTCGATACAAATTAAATTCAAATCATTTTTTCTCTCTTATTATTTTCTACTATTTATATATTGATTTGATAATCGTTTTATCATTTTAACATGCCATTTTTATTTCTTAACTACACTTCAAATTTTAATAATCTATATCAAACACACCCTTAGTGAAAATTATTTTTTTAGTTTCAACTAAATATACTCATACATTAGCCTTCACATATTGGAAGTATTAAGGGAAGTTGATATTTGAAGTTTTTTCTAAGAATTTCATAATTTCGGAGGCTATTTTGCATTAAAAAAAAACTTAAATTGGAGGTTCTCAGTGGTCGCTATTATTTACCCATGTTGTGATCTTTAGTATTAATCGACCTAAGATGACTTTTATTTACTTTTAAATTGAACAAACACTAAGTGGGCCGTATTTCATTTGGATTTGTAAAGATTTTAATAGCTTTTAAATTGAATTATTTTCATGAAATTTAATAGACTTTTATTGATTTTTTATAGGCTTCCACGGATTTTTACAGCATCCATACAAATCTTTAATGGATTTCGAAGGACTTTTATTTCAAAACTTTTACTGAATTTCTTTGGAATTCATTTGACAATATACACTTTTGTTTCTTAAAATAAATATTATTAAACTTATTGAGATTAGACTTTTATTATCTTTTCTCATTAAATTATTATCGTTTTAAAAACTGAAGTTAGTAATAATTACTTATTGTCTATACAATATTTTTATAAAAAGATAATAATTTTTTAACTACAAAAATACATGACTATTGCAAATAGAGATTTCACAATATTTTGATATAATTTAAGGAGAAAAACTAAAAAACTATCACATGTTTAATTAGTATGTCAAAACTTATATCAAATTATTAAAGTAAAGAGTAGATATAAAATATTTAATTATAAATTTTAAAACTTTTTATAAACTTTTGTAAATAATTTTTTTTTTTTATGAAAAGTTGAACAAAAAGAAGATAAAAATATTATAAGAATATTTTTACATCATTCTTATTGTGAAATTAAGAAAAAAAGGAAAAAATAAAGAAGAAAAAGTAATGAAAGATGGTGGCGATGGCTGTGGCGGCGGTGGTGAGGGGAGGGTAGTGGTGGTGGCGGCGGCGAGGGGAGGGTAGTGGTGGTGGCGGCGGCAGTGATGTGGTGGTGGTGGATGCGGCAACGACAATGGTGGGGGGTGATGATGATAAATAAAAGTTCATCAAAATTTTGGGGGTGAGTGATAGATTTTATATGACAAATTGTACTTGTACTTTGTGCTAAAAGATGAGTACTTAAAGATTCCATTAAAATCTTTAAAAATCCAAAACAATTTTGAATACATCATAATTTCATAAGATTTTTTAAAAGTCATCATTTAATACCTCATGACTTTGATAGACTTTTAAAAAGTTCATGAAAATCTATATTGAATACCTCAATATATATCTTAACTGACTTTCAGAAATCTCAATTGAATACACCCAAACTTTTTCAAGTCCATCAAATTCCTTAAAAAATCTTTAAAACTCCTTTAAAATCTCAATTGAATACACCCCCTGAACCACATTACCTATTATATTAGATTGTATAAAATATTTTATTTGGTGAAGATGCAAGGACCATTTACAATGGTCCTTTTCTATTTTTGAATGACTTTTCTATTCTTGAACCCTTAAGTCTTTCCCGATAAACATAGCATTTTGATAATAAAATACAATTTCCACAATTTTCTCTCTATTCTCTTGTTACCTTATTAGTCAACTATTTTTATTACTTTTTTTCTACTTTTTTATCAATTATTTCTTTACTCTAAATCAATCACATCCACAAATCTCCACCACTCAACTCCACTAATTTGCTCTCATCTTTTATATTAAAAATCTTTAAAAACCATTATAATTTATTCTCTATCACCATTTATAGGAATAATCCATTAAAAAGCAATATTTTTTTTTGAATGTAGAGGACAAGAAGTTTAAGGCAAACATTCATTAGTTTCTTTTTTAGAGAAAAACAAGAATTTGTACTCAATTCTCCGTCAAAATTAATTTTTTTTCTTGTCTAAAGAAAAATGTTTTCTTCACAATCAATATAATGTTATATTTTATTTTAATATTTGTGTTATCTGATATGAAATGACACAATATTATTCATGATTTTTTTAGCCTTTGTGGTCTTAGTAAATAAATTTTCTTTTTTCCATTTTTTGGGGACAAAAGTAAATAAGTTTTCTTAATACCTAAAAAAATAGTATAGCATTTTCTTCGTGACCTAATAGAAATTGGTTCACATCTTTATCCCTCTATCCTAGTTCTTTTCCATCCTTATGCATGCCTACGCAAACCTCCCTCTCTCGCATGCCTATGCAACCCTCCCTCGTCACCATTTATGCCTTAAATGGTGCCTCGCATTGATCACAGATGAGATTAAAGTTTAGGCCTTGTTCTCTCCACAATAATTTTTCACTAACTTTTTCTCTCTTATAATTTTCAACCACTCATGCAATTATTTAATAGTTTTAATATATTTTTCTTAATTTTTAACCATAAATCTTTTATGCAGTTTGAGAAAATCAATAATATTTTCAAAAGAACAAGGCCTAAAAATCTTCAATTATCAAAGGAGATTGAAGCTAATGAATCTTATCTATGCAAAATGAAGCTAAATAATCTTCCTTCATCTAAGCGAAAGCAAAAAGGACATACATTGAGATAAAGGCAAGCTTTACGAGACATGGTTTACACTGAATTGCAAAACAAAGATATTCTTAAATTACGTATTGATTTCGAACAAGACAAAAAAGCAAGAATTTTTTTAAAAAGATTGTTATATGGTGACTTAAATGGTATATAACTTTTAGATTGTAGGGGTGAAATAATGATTCGAACTCAGATCAAACTTATTGATATGAAGAGTGCATCTTTTCACTAGGACAAGTCCATTTAATAGTTGATTTATAATTTTCTATTAACTAAAGTTAAAACTTAATCTTTTTATTTTCATTTCATTCCCCAACCATTATCGCCATTGTTGCTATAGAGGCGTTGCCGCTCCTATGACTATAGTTCTTATCAACAGTGACATCGACGAACAAAATCTAATGTTGGTTTGCAAGTACAAACCGAACTACATCTGGTGGTTATAGTCATGAAACACCAGAGTTGGCAAACCACTAGATGGTGGTGGCCGGGTGGGGATATAGTAAATTGAAGTTGATGGTCAAATTATATAATTTAAAAAATTTGATACTTTTACGTCATTTTTATTGTATCAGCTTAGAATTTTTTGGAAAATATAAATCAAATGCTTTTTTTTTTTTTGGTTGTTGTGATGCAGAGGTTTAGGCACAAGTGGTACGCATGTAAAAATGAAATTTTGCGACAAAATATTTTAACAGTGGTAAGGGAAACACGGAAAAGGTGTAGCCCATCCGTCGTACTTTAATAACCTGAATGAAAGTGTCCCAACGGGGAAACCCTAACCGCAGGAAGCAACGCGATTGTCGTCTAGTCTCCACTAACAAGCAGACTCCCTTCAGACAGTCAGACTTCGTATCTCCAGATTCCAACACAAGAACCGTTTTCTATTTTTGTTCTCTGAATATATTTGCGTTGTTCTCTCTGGAACTCCATTCACCATTCGGTCCATTCCATTGATTACACCCTTCAGAAAGCTGTTTTTCTTGGATGGCGTCCAAATTCGGGTTAGCGGGTGGCATTCCGGAGCGACGGGTCCGACCCATTTGGGATGCCATCGACTCCCGCCAGTTCAAAAACGCCCTCAAGCACTCGGCGAATCTTCTCTCCAAATACCCGAATTCTCCCTATGCTCTTGTAAGTTATTGATATTTCTGACATGCTAGCATGAATTTACTGGTATTGTTGTTTGAATTGTATCAAAATATGTGCAGGCTCTGAAGGCGTTGATTCTAGAAAGAATGGGCAAAAATGAAGAAGCGCTATCCGTTTGTTTAAATGCCAAAGAGATTTTATTCACAAATGACTCCAGCGTTTTCATAGATGATCTCACTCTTAGCACCTTACAGATTGTTTTTCAGCGTTTAGATCATTGTCTGTACTACCTCTGCTTAGCTTATAAGCTCGTTTTCCTTGAATAAATTTGCATTTGATATTTATTTTTTTTGTAAATGAATTTTACAATGACAGTTGATATGGCCACAAGTTGTTACGAGTTTGCATGTGGAAAATATCCCAACAATTTGGAATTAATGATGGGTCTTTTCAACTGCTACGTTCATGAATATTCTTTTGTGAAACAGCAACAGGTAAATGCATGATGCCACTTACCAGCATTTGTTGTAGGCTACTAATGGGTCAGGCTTATGGATATCTTTAATTTTTATTTGAAAACTTTTCTGCTCTGTGCAGATAGCTATTAAAATGTACAAGATTGTTGGTGAAGAAAGATTCTTGCTCTGGGCTGTTTGCAGCATTCAGTTGCAGGTATTATCGGTTGAAATACTATCATTCTGATGGAGATTATATGATTTGTTAGGACTTGTGATGATAATTCCTTTTCAGCATTCTTTGGCATTGTGATTTTTAATATTAATGAATTAGAATTCATGAGTAAGCATAATAGGTTCACCATGTTTCAATTCTTTTGACTTCCTTCGGAATTCCATGTGGTTGAATGAACATGGCCACCATTTTCAATTTAGCCATCTTTCTAGCCTTTGCAAAATGTAAATTGCGGAACAAGGAAAAAATTAGATTCTTATCTCTTTTAAGCTTGCCACATAAGATGGTTACCTTTAATCTGATAACAATTTAGATAATTTCTTAGTCACAGTGAGCCTCAGTCTTCCCTTGGATGTGTTATAGCAGATCAGTAACATAAGAAATTTTGGTTCAACTTAATTGGGATAAAAATGCTACTGTAATCAAATAACTTGTCATTAGAGGATGAATAACTTGTCCTTTGGCTCCCCTGAATCCTATCAAGGGTCTTGATCTTCTTTGATACATCTTATTCAAAAATCATTTTTTCTCCGCAATTATTTTCAACCACACATTATATTTATTTTACACCGTCCCTCCACCCACCCACCCACACAAAACCACACATAAAAAAAAATTGTTTCTATTATCTCTATCGAACAACCCTTAGTGTTATAGGTAAAATTTTTAGAATTAACGAGAACAAGTTACTTCATTTTTGAAGTAGGCTACTTTCCTTAAATGGATTGAATTTCTTTTACCAAACTCAATGTATTATATTTCAAGCAAATTTGTGTTTGAGCTCAGCATATCTGTTCTTTATTAACCTCCAGCACATATCAACACTTGCCTATCTAGTGGGTATTGTTGACGTAACACAGCCAGTTCATATCCTGTTTATCTATTTATTTTTGCATTTAAAAATTTATCATGATGATAGGCCGGTCAAATAAATTATCGCAGAATTGTGAACTATATAAGCATGATTGCTATGTTTTTCCAATATATCAGATTGTTAGATGCTTATTAACGGTATTTGAAATCAAGGTTGTTTGTGGCAATGGGGGAGAGAAGCTTTTGCAGTTAGCTGAAGGCTTACTCAAGAAACATATAGCTTCTCATAGTTTGCATGAACCAGAAGGTACATCATTTTTCTTTCCTTTCTTATCTTTTTTTCCTTTTCCCTTTCTCTTTTGAGGTTTCCAGTAGACCATCAGGAGGAGAATGGTTACCTTATTTTCTATAAGTTTCGTTTCTAAAGTTACTGGTGTTTGCTGCAGCTCTTAGCGTCTATATTTCTCTATTGGAGCAGCAATCCAAATACGGACATGCCTTAGAAATTCTTTCTGGAAATTTAGGTTCTCTTATGATGATTGAAGTTGACAAGTTGCGGCTACAGGTATTTTCTTGACCATTTCTTCTGTTTTTCTGATAGTCAATTAAACAATTTCAACATGGTGCAAAAATTGTAATCATGACTTTCAAGTTTCAACTGAAAACAGGCATAGTTCTCTGTTCATCAGATTTCAGATACCTTCAGTCTTCATAGTAATATAACAGCTGTCTATGTAAAAGTATGCTGTTAGAATGATATTAAGTTCTCAAATGTGAATCTTATAATTTCAAGTAGTAATGGCTATGGAAATGACCCAGTGCCATTAGAAGTTCGATTATGAGAAATTGGTTGGTCACTATGAGATGACGACGACGATGATGATGATGATGATTATTATTATTATTATTATTATTATTATTATTATTAAATGAGATTCTGACCTCCAGAACTGTGTTGCTCACGTCTAGTGGTAATAACTTCGCTCCCAATGGGACCCTGGTTTGACTTCCTTTTCTATTTTCCTCAACATCAATCTTAACCATGGATATTTTTTCCTTTGTTCTTGTTCGATTGTTCTGGTACCTAAATAATATGCATTCTATAAGTGCTCTTGATCCATTTCAATATTTTACCCTGAATGGCTACTGGGAATTGTCTTCATAGTTTTATTTTCTATTGTCCCATCGAAGCCTCACAATGCCACTGAAAGACTTGTAAACGAGATCCTGAACCTGGTCAGTTTGCAGTTTAATTGGATTTGTGTGTCACCTGGCTTGAATTTGGTGATTCCAACTACTTTTTCTTTTTCCTCTTCCTTGGTTGCTTTACTATTTCTATTCCTTCTTAAAGAATAAAGCAATGAAACTTCCAGCAGAAGGTTTTGGGTGCGTAGAGTTGCTGGGCTTGCTTTGTGTTAGTGAAGCTTTTATGTGTGTATTGGATAACAGAGTTTGATTTTTATAGCTTCGTCTTTTAATTCCAGTAGCAGATCAATTGCATAGTATCTTCAATTTTAGAACTTGAAAAATATCGATGCTGGGCTTTGATATTTTTGTATCAAATAGTACGACACATGTTTATGTAAATGTGAACTTTGTAAATCACATAAAATTACATTATAAAATTCTTGTAGGCAGATTCTCTGTCAAGAATGAACTACTCTCTTTTGATTGTATCTGACCATGCATACTGGCTGATTATCATAACAAAAGTGTATACCTTCTTTCCATTTTTAGAGCTTACAATAAAACTGAACTCTCTTGAGGAATATAGTTTAAGCACTTTGAATTTGTATTTTGTAAAATGTCCTTATGTGAAGAGAGAATAATGTCCTAGGATGTAGTCTTGACAATTCAACGATTGTGGCCATGCACTTCTGGTAGTTACTCGAAAAATTATATTGTGCTGTGACCTTTCCAACTGACCTGCTCGTCGGAAAAACAAGCTTCTAGACACATGATTCCTTATCATTTTGCTCTAATGCTCCCATTTGTCCTTAGCATTTGTGATTGTCTTGCACCTGTTGTGACAGATAGAAATACATCTGATCTAAAGAATATAAGTTGGAGGAGAAGATAAGGTTATCATGCATTTTGTTGAGCAATAGGTATGTCTAAGAATATAGGCCGAGGGGATAGTGAACTTATTTATGTTTGTAGTATCTCTCCTTACCTGTCTTGTATATCTAGTGAACTTCTTATTTGGGGAATAACAAGCACTATTAGACATGAAGTTCTATGGAGTTAATTAGTCGTGAGGAAGCATAACCTGTCTTCTCTTCTGAGGGTTCTTCTACGTGCAATATTTTCAATCATTCAGATTTTTAGAAAACCACTTTGGCGCCACCTTGGGTCCATCACTCAGCAAAAACCTTTGAAAAAAATAAGAAAGAAGCGACATGTTACGTGCTTAATAACTATATGCTCATGCACACCAGTTTTTCATTTTGCATGCTGTGCACTGGTAGCAGGTATAGAAGGGACTTCCTGCATCTTGAAATTGTACGGTTGTGGTTCAAAGTTCATTTTCAGATTGCGATGTTTAGCTGTAATAGCCTCAACAGGACCAAGAAAGGAACCTAAGACTGTTTTTAAGTTAAAATGACCATTTTCAAGTGGTATACGGCCTTTTGGGTAAACTGCATGGGCTAGACCTAAAGAACACAGTTGAACTAGTGACAAATGTTGTCACTGCTTACGCCCAGTCCGAAGGGTGGGCAACAAGGACGTTGGGCCCCCTAGACAAGGTGGTTCTAATAGCCTCAATCCGACATCATCTAGGAAAATAAAATCAATTTATGAAAGCCCAAGTGCAAAACTGCGTGGACTCGCATGTTACATTAATTCCTGAATTCTTGTGATAGTTCAGCAGATAGTCATACATCCAACCTAATTTTTTTCCTTTTTCTCTGTACTTTTTCCTCTCCTTTACCCCTTTCAATTTAATTATTTTATTCTCACTCTTTTTGAACCCGTATTGCGTAATGAGGTTTCTAGAATGTGGGAGAAATGTTTTAAACATTACTTTGGCCTTTAAAATTTTTCCAGGCTTTGAATTTGATATGCCTTTACAGTTTATTATCTCTGTATTCTTGCTTTGATGTTTGCCCAGTCTTTTTTCTTCCTACTTTCTCCTACTTTTTAAAATTCAAATTTGGTCAAACAAATTACATCCACATATTTCGTAGGGCCCACATGTACTAATCAATTTCCACCATTCAACTGTACTGATTCTCTCTCTTCATACTCCTAAAAATACATTTTTAGTAGTTTGCAAACACCCATTCAATTTTTTGTTCTCCTCATGGTCACTGTTTGCCTCCCTGTTAAGCTTTTATTCTTTAACTTCAAGTTTACAGGGAAGACTTCTTGCCATGGCAAGGGATTATGCTGCAGCGGCCGGAATATTTCAGAAAGTTCTAGAATTATGGTATGGTTTTAGAAATCACAAATAAATAAAGCTCTATATGAATTTCGGCTTCTATTTGAAGACCCTGAAATGGAAATTAAATCTTGTGAAAACTGTTTTAATTTTTTACTGTAAAAATTCAGTCTTGTCTGGTTGCAGTGTTATGTATAAGTACAGAAATATCTCTCTGAATTATGTATTCAAATGCATTTTCCTTGTGAGGGGAAAAAAAGGTTTTCTCAACCTATTGTTCCTCTAAAATCACAATCAAAATGGAGTCTGAATAAGCATTGCCAAGGCCTTAAAAATTTGCAAATGCTGTATTTTTTCCTTTTCTACTCTTTGTGGAGTTCGCGTCA
This sequence comes from Jasminum sambac, assembly GCA_018223645.1. Taxonomy (NCBI): domain Eukaryota; kingdom Viridiplantae; phylum Streptophyta; class Magnoliopsida; order Lamiales; family Oleaceae; genus Jasminum; species Jasminum sambac. Next base: position 27,066,098 of record CP073649.1, read on the forward strand.
ATTAGGTGAAATTAACATATTTGCTAAGTCTTCAGAGTTTACTTTATCTTTTACCCTTAAAGTCGTCGGTAGCACATGATACTGTGATAATATTTGAAAATTTCAATTTTATTTATGGAAATTTGGGGGGGTGAAAATAAATATATAAACGAATAAATTAGTTATTAATGTAAGAATTGAGAGAGTAGTGACCTAGCGGAGATAAATTGAAAGAACAACAGTACAAGGCTCATAACCCTTTTATTTAAGCTTTATTTGGTTGTCGTGTAATAGTTCCAATTGGAATAACTCCTAAAAAAGAGGTGAAAAGACATCACCTCTTACGCACACAGATATAGAATTTATATTCACATTTTAAAATTATAAATTTGTCTCTTTCCTTTAAACTTGCAAATTCAATACAATAGTTTACTAAAATAGTAAAGTATATGAATATGAAATCGTAGGTTGGCCAATTAAATAACTTTTCCACTTAAAGAAATTTAAGGTGTATTTGCTTGGATTTATTTTCCATAGAAAATGTTATTTCCACTCAAATTTACCGTGGGCTAATCAAACATAGTTTTATTTTCCATGAAATTGGAATTCCACCTCACAAAAGTAAAGATTTTCCATCAAAACTGGGAATTGAAATTCGTATGGAATTCCATGGATTTAGAATTGCAATTCATTTTCCACCCTCTAATCAAATACAGCCTTACATACATTGATATATTTGTACATTTTGTAATGTGTTCGCATATATATGGTTGTAACTACCATGAGGCTAATCATAAAAGGTATGTTACAACGGCTAATTCAAAGTAAGGTGTTTTAAAATTTTATAGATGCTAGTGCCTAGCTTGGTTGACTGCCACCAGTTCATTAAATCAGCTAGGATACTAATTTACGATCCTATAATAATTCTCAGTGTAAGCAAACATCTTACTTAAGTATGATAAAAGAGAAAAAAATGATGGATGGATGAATTAGTAATTAATATGATTTATATCTACTTATTACATTTTTCAAAGTTCTTTTATTTGAAACTAAAAAAAATGAAAAAACCTTAAATAATGCATCGGAGCATAAGAGTTTGAACTGAAAATAAAAATAAAAAAAATAAAATAATAATAAATAAGACCAAACCCTGGATCTCGATATTAGTAAACATTAGGAATTTGATCATGTGGTAATAATTTTTACCAGAACACAAGCCATCAGATTAGTTTGATGTAAGATCTTTCTTAGATACCTGTATGACCCCAAATCATTTTACACATACTCAATCTTCTCCATATCATCAAAAATTTCAACAACTAACTAAATTGGCAAAACTTGAATTATCCAAAATTCCAAACTGCGCATGGAACATTACATGTAACCAATAGTAACCAGTATATACACAAATTAATGGCAGTTTCATCTATCGTGCATGTGAAGATTAAAAAAAAATGTTGATAAAAATGAATTATTATAGATATGGCATTCGTTTAGACAATAACATTTTTAGAAATTTAATCTTTTAGTGTTATATTAAGGGTATGTTTCAATAGAGGTTTTTGGAAAAAATGATTTTTGAATGTCGTTTAAGAGTGATGAAGAGTGCGTAAAAAAAAATTCAAATCAGTTCATTTTTGTTTAAAGTTGTAGCTGAGAATCTCTAAGTGCATATGTAATAATGAGAGAACAATTATTGATGGTGAATTTTAAATTCTACAACGTAAATGAGGACATTTTCATCCTAAATGTTTCTCCCACATGGAGGGTGTTATATTATATAGAGATAGATTATTATTATTATTATTATTATTATTATTATTATTATTATTATTATTATTATTATTCTGCATTTTGATTTTCTGTTCATTAGTTTTTACTAACACTGGACATGAACATAAGAGTCGAGATGATAATCTGTGGATTGTGGCCCCTTTATAAGTGATGGTTAAAATCTCATTTCTCATGAACAAGAATAACTGATAGACTGAACATGTTTCACCTGTAAGAGATGGCAGTGAAACATGCATAGGGTCATTTTTTGTCTTTCAGTATGCACTGGGAACTTCACTATAAGACTGACTCAGTTGATATTATATAACTCCAAAATAAGATTACAACAACTAAAAACTAAGCCAAACAAGATTTAAACGAAAGCTTGCTCAAATCCAACGCTCTTTTGCGTTTAAATACACCCATGTAACAGGTTTAAGAAAGATTCAACAAATGTTCACAAATAGACTATATGAAATCCTGAAATACGTATAAAATGACATCTTTGTGTGACAGCGATGTTTAAGACAAGAACTTTACTATTATATGATGATCATTTCATTGTGAAATTAATAGATTTTTCCTTATTTTTCTTTTGCATCCGTATTTCTTACTCTAAATATTTTTCTTTTGTAGTCCTGATGATTGGGAATGTTTCACGAAATACCTTGGCTGTATTTTGGAAGACGATAGTATCTTCAATAAGGAGACCGACGATGGTGCATTTGATCCATCAAAATCTATGGAGTGCAAGAATATGCAGTTACCAGATGAAATAGTACGTCGTTGTAGTTCACTGTTCAATAATTGATTCATTTCATATTCTCCACAGCATTTGACCTGTGCCAAGTTGTATGTGCAGTTTGATTCCCGCCTGTCAAATGCTGAGGCCTTTGTACGGAAGCTTATGGCAGAAACCAGTAATGATCCTGTAAGATGTCCCCATTTGGCCCACCTTGAAATTGAGAGGCTAAAGCTTCTATTTGGGAAAGGTGATGCTTCTGTACTGGTCGAGGCTTTGATCCAATACTTCTGCAGGTATAATTGAACCTTTTATTTATTTACCTTCCCAACATTAAATTTTAGATTTTTTTTAGTTAGTATTATTATTTTTTTTTAATTTTAAAGAAGACTAATACCCCCCTGTTCAAACAAAAACTTGTCCTATTGACCCCCATACTGTTTAATTGTGTGAAATGTTTGAAATGCAACTGTTAGGTGCCGGCTGACATTCTAGATAATGCAATAGGGAAATTTGGCATGGGAGGTCTCCAAGCTTACATAATTCTGCATTTGAGTCCCCACTCAATTTTTAAGAAGTGGGGTCTGTTGGCTTCTGTTGGTTAGGTCCAGGTGTTGCACTACCTGGTGCCTAACCGATAGGTTGGTTGCATGAGTAAGGGAACATATCAGTTCCTCTTAAGCGTGGAAACCAACCCTGAACTGGTCCATTTGTTTCTAGTTTGGTTCTGAGTAATGAAGTTGGTTCTTGCTTTTTGCTATAATCTGCTAAACACTATATTGAGCACTGTACTTGCATTTTTTCCCTTGGAAACAGTAAACACATCTACATATATACACTTGAACACAAGCAGTAAACATACTCAATGACTCAACAAGCCAAATCACAAAAACTTTATTATTATTATTATTATTATTTTTTATAAGAAATTGAAATTTTATTCACGTGGAACAGTACAAAAAACGTGGACAAGATATCCACCAATACAGAGCCTCGAAACAAGAAAAAGAAAACAACAACCTAAACAGTCTTGTCAGTTGCTGATGTTAACAGTACATAGTAAGCTAAAGGGGTCTAGGCTAATCACAAAAACTGTTGGAAGTAAACAAAATGACATCTGACTAAATTAAAGTCATTAGTTGAATTATGAACATAAACAAAATGACATCTTGCTAAACTGAAGTCATTAGTTGAATTACATATTTAAATCAGCCAAAAAACTCGAAAACCTTAAATTTAGAACAAGTTAATCGGTATGCAATTAGATTAGAGTTAAATTAAAGTGATACAAGAATCCAAGAAACTACACATGTAGTTTGTGACAGCTTGGACAATTGCCATTTTATTAAAAGGTGGTGGCATCATCCACCAATAGTGGCATTCAATGTAACCTTGGATGAAGTTATTATAAATAAATTGCTTGGTTTCCTATCAAAAAAACAAAAAAAAAATGTAGATTTTCATCTTACTGATTTTGCACCTTGAGTTTTGTCTCCTTTTCCTTTCTCCTGCAATGGCAGCATATTTATATTTAGGTTTTCAATGATCTGGGTAGTAGGTGATGGGCTGGTAATGAGTAAGGGTCAATGACTTCCTTATTCTTATGGGTCAGTGGATTCGTTGATTGGCCATTTAAAACTAAGGACAGGTTAATTCTCGGTGTACGGCACCAAACTAGATTTTCTAAAGTCAATACTGGAACCGAATTCACTGGTTTGGTTCTGGTATGTATCTGTTTAGTTTGTTTCATTGTTTGGGTCTTGTTTTTGGTCATCCTTAATTTTTTGTAAATCTGCTGCTTCTTGGATTAAATCGATTTTAGACTGTAAAACGTTACAAACCAAAACATATGACTATAAATCGCTCTAGTAATTCCCTGTCTTGCCCCAAACAGAAAATGCCCATTTCCACCACCTTCTTGTATTTGTAAAAATTATATGTTGGACAAAGATGTGAGGAAGAGGAGAAACAATGGTGGGTGTGCTATGAAGTATGGGCATGTCAGTGCTTTTAAACATATTGGACATGGACGCATATTTGTTTGCTTGTTATTGTCATAAACAATTACACGTATTGATCTATAAAATGTGCAGTTTCTTGTTAAAAAAAAAAACAATTACACATATTGAATATGCATTTTACCAGAGTGCTCAGTCAAAGATGACTGATATTCCATGCTTGTTTTCCTACGTAATCTTAGTGCGTGATATAGCTTAAAGTTTTATAAAAAGTTGGTCAGTGGGTTGAACTTCATGTTCCAGGTTCTTATACAAAATCTTTTTCCATTGGGTTTTCCTACCTTTTAATACATATCATAAAAAGAAAATAAATCACTTAGGGCGTGTTTGATACAAAAAGATGGAAAAGAAAATATTTTTCAACTTTTATGGAAAAGGTTTTACCTAGGGGAGGTGTGAATTGTTTTCCATGAAAAATGGGCCTAACAGATGCTTTAAATGGTTGCACATGGAAAACCATTTTCATAGAAAATTTTTCAATCAAACAACCAACTCGGAAATTAATTTCGGTTGATTCCATTTTTCTATTGAAAATTATGGCAATTAAACACACCCTTAGCAAATGATCCTATCAAACCAAGATTTATTTTGGTTTATCAATATGAGGGTTTAGCTTTATCTTACGTTGTCAATCTGAGGGTCATGCTCTAATCTGGATTTTTGCTGCTTTCACACAACTTGAACTCAATCCTTCTCCTTGAGAAACGTAAGAATTGCATTATTCCACTTAAGTCTCTTGAGGAGATGTGTTGAGCTTGAATGTGGGGATGCAATAGAAATTCAAGTTGTTGCACGTCCTCTAGTCAACCTTATGTAAACAGTAAACCAACACTTTGGTTTGAATCCTGTATGGACCCAAGTTGGGGCTTAGAAGGAATCCAGTAGGGGCCCTATCATTATGCACAGCACCAACATCCAAAATGATGCATGGTTATCAAGAGACCTCTTAACAAAATTTCTTAAGATTCATATCATAGTTATGACAAGATTCAATATTGTCTGTCAACCGAGCAATACATCGGACTTTAAATGGTAACCCCTAGAAAGCTCTAGGACATCAGGAGTGTGTTCTTATGTTTTCAGTTTTTTCTTGAAACGTTTCGATGGTTTTTGACATGTTTCCGTAATTACTGAATTGCTCGGATTCTTGTGTGTCTTCCTTACCTATATGGATACTTGCACTGGTATATACACAAATCCATATCTATTTTATAGTTTTCTACGTATAGATGCATGATTGCATGTCACTTTTCGTCTGTAGTTTTATATGGGTGTTTGTGCATCTTGCTATAGATAGGTTAGTGCTAATTTACTTAAATATGAAATGAAAACAATTGCTCAACATCCTGAATGAATGTGGTTGTGAATTAACTAACCATTGTCTACTCATGGAGAAAAGTAGTTTTTCTGCCTTCTCACTCTTCATTGTTGGCTTGTTGCAGTCATGAAATGTATAACCTGTTTCTTTTGGAAGGGGCAACATGTTTTTATACTGTTCTTAATTTTCTCTTTGGAACTTCACTTAGTTGTGATCTTACTATTTTGTTTTCTATTTCTCGGAACACAGATTTGGTCACTTGGCTTGTTTCACTTCTGATGTTGAAGTGTTTCTTCAAGTTTTGGATAATGATATGAAGGCCAAATTTTTAGACGACTTGGTGAAGGGAAGTGAATCTAGCGTAAATGTGCCCACCAAAGCTCTTGGACAATCCATAACTGTCTTTAAAATTCAGAACGTAATAGGCAACATGTCCACTGCATCAATTGAGGGTATGGTTTCTGCACTTCTAGATCTTTTGAAATGAAAATGAGTAAATGACTGTCATTGAGAATGTGTGGTTAAGATGTGGTTGAATAGGAAAAAATTGTGAATCCCGTGGAATGCATGGTTGAAATGGGTTTGGACACAAATGATATCTAGAAAAAGCTCTACCATGGTGTTTGGGCTTTTATAAGCTGGTTGAAATAGCTTGTGCATGCTGAGATTCTTAAGATGCCATCCAAGTACCATGAAAATTAATCTTAGGTGCCAATATGCCTTTTGCATACCGACTTTAACCAATTGTGTGACTATTGCCCTTAAACCTTTTCATGGCTTGTAAAAACATATAAAACAAGTGTTTCGCATGTGAGTACATGTGGGTCCTATGAAACAAGTTGGGGAAAAGTGGGTAGTACATATAGGTCCTATCAAATGAGTTGTATGCAAATATTTTTGTTTAAATACAGCTTATCAAACAGGCCCCTAAACTATTCCAGTCATTAGCTTGTTGAAGCATATCATCCCCTCCAATCTGCCTTGTACTCTCCCTTCCTGCCCCAAGTGAACTTCCTAGTGCCCTCCTTTCTCTTGCAGTCCTTAAACTCAGTCATCTTCATATTTGTCCACCCCTAACGGCCTAACCATCCCTAGTTCCGTTGCAGTGACCACAACCCCCACCACCTTTGACAACGTTTTTATCTTTCTTTAATCATTTTCTTTACTTCTCAACCGCACACCCAAAAACCTTTTTCCCAATAATTTATATCGAACATACCCTTAGGTGGAAAGTTCACTGCCATGCTTATATCACATACGACTTCATAAAATTTGAATGTCTGTACATTACATATATTTGAAAATCCTTAAATTAGGTTGTGCAGGTAAAAGGGGGAAAAAAAGAACTACTATGTTCGCAGATGACTATGTGGACACAATTGAGGTGGCAGTTTGGTAGTTTGTTGTCTGGATTCAATAGATAACACTTTTTCAGGACAATGTTGAGTTGCTGAACTATCTTTCGGAGGGTAGAATGGAAGACATTGCTAGTAGACTAGGATGTGTAAAAGGAGTATGGCCACTGAACTATCTCGGGCTACCTTTGGGAGGAAACCCAAGAAGCCTTTCTATTTGGGATCCGGTGGTGGAAAGAATTGTTCGTAGGTTGGAGGGCTGGCACAAAGGATGTTTGTCCAGAGGAGGACGATTAGTACTCTTGCAATCTGTTCTCGGGAGCATACCCATATATTTCATGTCAATTTTCAAAATGCCTAGGAAGGTGACAAAGACGATAGAGAAGATAATGAGGGACTTTTTTTGGGAAGGTAAAGGTGAGAGTTATAGTAATCATTTAGTCAAATGGGAGATTGTAACGAAACCGAAACAACATGGTGGTTTAGGGATTGGGAACTTACACTTGAAAAACTGGGCCTTGTTAGGAAAGTGGCTTTGGCGTTTCCCCTTAGAATCAGATTCACTTTGGCACTCTATTATTCTGAGTAGATATGGTCTCCATTCAAATGGTTGGGATGCTAATTTTGACGGCAATTCCACTCTACGGGCACCTTGGAAATCCATTGCGAAGGTATAAGATAGATTTGTAGAATGCACCAAATTAGTTGTTGGGAAGGGTGATAAAATCAAGTTCTGGTTAGATAAATGGGTGGGCGAGCAATCACTCCAAGATCTGTTTCCTAGACTATTTCGATTGTCAATTCACAAGTACTCGGTTATTAACGAAATCATTCACTTTTCATCCAACTCCATTCCATCTTGGAAACTTGAATTTAGCAGAAACTTTCATGACCGAGAAGTCGATGATTTCATTTCTCTTTTGAGCTTGCTTGACACTACTAATTTTGATCCCTTGGTTCCGGATAAAAGAATTTGGAAGGGCCACTATTCCGGAAATTTCTCGTGCAAAACTTTCTTAGATGCTCTCTATCAACCATCTTGTGCTTCTAATTTCTGACAATTCAAATTCATTTGGAAAGGTGTGGTGCCATTAAAGGTCAAAGTTTTTGCTTGGTTAGTGTCTTTGGGAAAGGTTAATACTTGTGATTTGTTACAATTGAGAAGGCCCTTTTTGTATATTTCCCCATCATATCGTATCATGTGTAGGAGAGGGGATGAAAACATTGACCATGTTTTGATACATTGCAAGTTTACTAAAGAAATTTGGAGTAGAATCTTGCACTTATTTGAGATTGTGGGTGCATTTCCAAGGCGATGGGCAGACCTAATTCTTATAAAATGGTCTTTTGGAGTTAATGGAAAGGCAAAAAAGGAAATATAGAAACTAATCGTAATGGCAGCAGCTTGGATATTGTGGAACGAGAGAAACAAAAAGATTTTTGACAATTTGGAGCAATCCGTTGATATTTGGGACAGCATTTTGTGTTCAGCAGGCCTTTGGGCAAAAGCAGCCGGGATCTTTAGTGAAGCTGAAAATTTTTTATTTTGTCTAGACCCTTTTAGTTATCTTTGCACTATAGGATAGAGTAATGGATAGACACTCATGTTTGTTTGTTGTTTCATTGATGTTGCTTCGGTTTTTTGGTGGATGACTTATCCACTTTTTTGTAACCTTTTTCTTCTTCTTTTATAATGAAATTTTCCTGTTTCTTATAAAAAAAAAAAGGACAATGTTGAGCTGCCACCTCAGGACTAAGCCAACTCTGTATGAGTACTCTTCTAAGAATAATATTACTTTATTTATTTGATTTTCTCATGTTTTTGTTTCGTAGCGGATGACTTCTCCACTCTTTTAGGTGCTTTAATTTTTTGACGTTGCTATAATCAATAAAAAGATACGTTTCTTATCAAAAAAACATTGCTTTTATTTTTATTTTTATTTTATTTTATTTTTTGAGGTATTCAGTGCATCATGCACATTATGATATACTCTATTAATTTTGAACTGATATTTTGCTTATTGTCTTAAATCTTGATGCAAAACAAAAGAAATGTTGTATTTTACTGGGAGGTAAATCACAGTCCTTTCAGGTCAATCTGAGTCCGATAACACTTATATTGCGAATATTGCAAGTATATTTGTTTTTAGAAGCAACAACTTATTACCAGTTACTGCATATTTTTCCAAAAAGCTTAGGGCAACCATAAGAACACAGACCTTTACGAGCTCGTTGTGCTTGTAAGATCATTTTCTTAAGCAATCCCGAACGTCCTGTTTGTGTTGCTATGTTTTCTTTTTCTTGAGTTGTATGTATACGGTTTCTATATTCAGTTAAACTTTGAGTATCTTAGATGCCCTGAGATGCCATTATATGCTACAGCTTAAATATTAACCTTTTTGTCAGACCTCGAGGATGTTGCTGCACAAATGACAGAAATGTTCTGCCAGAAGCTTCCATTATCCAAGGATCTGGACGCACAAGAGAGTATGCATGGCGAAGAGCTTCTCTCAATGGCATGCAATATATTGGTTCAGGTATTGTAATAATATAGTTTGTTTTCTTTTTGATAAGAAACAGAAAATTGTATTATCAAAGAAGGAATTACAAAAACAACAATAGAGTGGATAAGATATCCACAAAAAATGAGCAAAGAGACCTAGTTGTTACTCAATACTAAGTACAAAGAGAGCTATATGGGTCTAAACGAAACAAGAAATCTTGTACAACACAGGAGATTCCAACTGCTCTCGCCCAAAGTCCGGAGAAAAATAGGATATTGTCCCAAATGTCGTCGAAGGATCTCTTGAAATCATAAAAAATTCTTTTGTTTCTCTCATTCCAAAGCACCCAACCTACTGCCATCACCATTAGTTTCCAAAGCTCCTTTTTTTTACCTTCCCATTACTTCCAAACGTCCATTTAATTAAAGATGAGATCTGACCATCGTTTTGGTAATGCGCCCATAATATCAAATAACTGGAAAATTTTGCTCCAAATACCTTTAGCAAACTCACAATGCATCAATATATGATCAATTGTTTCGCCTTCTTTCTTACACATGATACAATATGACAAGGATATGTATAAAGAAGGCCTTCTCAATTGTAATAAGTTTCAGTTTCTTATAAAAAAAAAAAAATTGTAATAAGTCAATTGTAATAAGTCACAAATATTAACTAATATGACGGGGATATGTATAAAGAAGGCATTCTCAATTGTAATAAGTCACAAGTATTAACTTTTCCCAAAGTCACCAACCCAACAAAAACTTTGACTTTAGATAGGACCACACCCTTCCAAATGAATTTGAATTGTGGGAAATTAGGACCACAAAAGGGTTGATGAAGGGCATTGAGGAAAGATTTGCACGAAAAAATAACTCGAGGAGTGGCCCTTCCACATTCTTTTGTTTGGAGCTAAGGGATCAATTTTAATGGAGTCAAGTAGGCCCGAAAGGGAAATGAAATCATCAAAATCTCTATCACTTAGGTTTCGGCCAAATTCAAGATTCCAAAATGGATTAGAATTGGGTGAGAAATGAATGATGTCACTAATAACTGAGTTTTGATGATTAGACAAACGATAAAGGCTAGGAAACATCTCTTGAAGAGAGTGGTTGCCCACCTATTTGTCTTGCCAAAATCGAGTTTTATCACCCTTCCCAACTACCAATTTGGTGCATTCTATAAATTTATCCCATATCTTTGCAATGGATTTCCACGATGCCCTAGGAGTGCAATTGACGTCAATGCTAGCATCCCAACCATTTGAATGAAGGCCAAATCTGCTCAACATAATAGAATGCCAAAGTAAATCAGATTCAATGGGGAAACGCCAAAGCCACTTCCCTAACAAAGCCATGTTCTTGAAGTGTAAATTACCAATCTCTAAGCCACCATGTTGCTTTGGTTTTGTGACAACCTCCCATTTGACTAAATGATCACCATGGTTCTTACCTTTACCTTCCCAAAAAAAATCCCTCATTATCTTTTCTATTGCCCTCGCCACCTTCATAGGCATTTTGAAAATTGACATGAAATATGTAGGAATGCTCCCAAGGACTAACTATAGAAGTACTAATCTCCCACCTCTGGACAAACATCCTTTGTGCCATCCTTCCAACCTTCGGCCAATTCTTTCCAGCACCGGTTCCCGAAAGGATAGACTATTTGGATTTCCCCCCAACGATAGTCCAAGGTAATTAAGTGGCCATGTTCCCTTAACACAGCCCAGCCATCTAGCAATCTTATTCATTCTACCCTCCGTAATGTTGATTCCCGCTACAATGCTCTTAGCCGTATTTAGCTTTAAACTTGCAGTTTTCGAGAAAATATCCAAGATACCCAAAAGATTCCTAATGCCATCATCCTTATTCTCTAAAAAGAAAATGCTATCATCAACAAATTGAAGATGGGATACGCTGATTTTGTTTCTTCCTATCTTGAAACCTTCCATTAATTCCCTTTCACATGCCTCATTGACCAACCTACTTAACACATCCCCCCCTAGAATGAACAAGAAAGGGGAACACATCCCCCACTAGAATGAAGAAGAAAGGGGAAAGAGGGTCTCCTTGTCTCAATCCTCTTGAGGCTCCAAATTTGCCCCTAGGTTTACCATTAATCATCACTAAGAAATTGGTGGATGACAAGCATCCCAAAATCCATCTCCTCCATTTTGCCCCAAATCCTTTCTTATCTAACACAAAGTCTAGGAACTCCCTACTCACATAATCATAAGCCTTCTCAAAATCAATTTTAAAAACCACACCTTCTTTCTTCTTTGTTCTATACTCCTCAACAATCTCATTTGCTATCAAGACTAAGTCCAAGATTTGTCGGCCTTTTACAAAGGCGCACTGAGCTAGATCCACTGTATCTCTCAGAACTTCCTTCAATCTCAAGGATAAAACTTTCGCCAAAATTTTATAGATAGATGTAACCAAGCTTGTTGGACGATAGTCTTTAATGGACATTGAACTGATTTTTTTCGGGATTAGGCGTATGAGTGTCTCATTGACCTTGGCATTCACAGTGCCATTCTTATTGAATTCATTGAACACCTCCATCACATCTCTCTGATTACTTCCCAGCCCTCTTTCAGGGCTGCCATTGAGAATCCATCTGCTCTTGGTGCTTTATCACCATCACATTCAAAAAGAGCCTTCTTTACCTCATCTTCCCCAAATGGTTCCTCTAGCTTTGTCTTACAATTCACACTAATAGTTGCCCACTCTAGTCCCTCAATTCCAAACTTGGTTCCTTCATCCTTCTTGAATAAATTTTCAAAAAAATCGATGATTTCCTTCTCAACTCTCTCTTCTTTACGGAGAATGGTTCCATCTCTATTTTCAAGCGTATTTATCAGATTGTTTGCCTTCCTTCCACTCGCAATCCTGTGGAACATTCTTGTATTGTTATCCCATTCTTTCAGCCCTTTGATTTTTTTTTCTGATTCCAAGAAATTTCTTCTCTGGTTTTTCTTCTCTAAAATGGGAAATTTCTTTCAGCCCTTCTACTGTTTTTCTTAGAATTAGAATGCAATGCAGAAAATTGGTAGTTGTACCATTATTTTCAAGTAATCGTTTTATTTTACTGGCTATCTTATCCTTTTTAGAGAATTTGTTTTTTCTTTCCCCTGTAAATTGTCCTTTTGTTTCCTGTCTAGTGTTTTTCTCAGAATTAAAATGCAGTGCAGAAAATTGGCAGTTGTACCATTATTTTCAAGTAATTGTTTTTCTTTTTTCATTTATGCAAGCTTTTTTGGCGGACAAGGCATCTTGGCTATTTGCTGGAGGCGATAATGATTTTGGAGTTTGGTTTGACAGTCCGAAGGTTAGATATTTGGTTGTTATGCATGAGTATCACTGTGTCAGAAATTCTCTTATTTGATTGGTTTTTTCACCAAGCGTGAAATGTAGGTCTCTCCCAGTGGTGATAACTGATAACAGTTGAAAAATGCAAATATGTCCCTTGTAGAGCTCCTTTATTTTACATCTCTTTTACCTGGCAACTTTTAAAGCCAGTGCCAAATATTTGTTTTTGTTATGTGTTTCTTCATTACTTTCTGAAGAAATCCTTTGTTTCACAATATAGCATTCCCATGTGTAAATGTACTTTCCGAAACTGAGGCCAAGATCTTTAAGCTTTTCCAAAGTTCTTCTTTGAGCTTGTCGTCCTCTCTGAAGCTCGTGAACTTCCGAAATTTCTGACATTATCTTGTACTTGTAGTATTTTCACCCTTGCAATCTGGTTCTACTGAAGTTGGAACAACGTATTGACAGTATGAGTCATTAGAAAGTTGATTGACCTTGCTAATTTGTTACTGGTAATTAGATGCTTTATCGTTGTGACAATTTGTTGATTTTGATATGTGATTAAAGGCATGTTAGGTTGTAAATTTTTATACATCTTTATCCATTTTTATCTACTCTTTCTAAATTTGAATTTTTTCAAACCAACTATATCCACATATCTTGTGGGACCTACATGTATTACACTAATCTCCGCTATTCAACTCCACTCATTCTCTCTCATATTTCACATCAAAATACATAAAAATTCAAAAAAATAAAATAAAATAAAATAAAATAAAATAAAATCCTATCATGGGCTAAAGTGTTAATTATACAAAGTTGAATTGAATGTCTCCATTCTTTCTTACACTATGCCATTTGTTTAGATAGAAAGAATTACTTGCTAACAGGAACTCTGATGCTCATCTTTCACAGATATATCTGGCAGTACAAGATTTTTTTGGTGCACCTGTATTCTTATTGGAGTTCGCTTCCATTGGCATATGAGTGGTAAACAATATAATTATGGAATTAACTGAATCTCTTGGTTCTTGGGAGACCTCATCTTCTGCTTTACTACTGCTCATCTTCAATTGTGCCCGGGCTTCCATTTTCTGAAGCGTATATGAAGTTATGAGTTTTCTTTCTGATCACAGATATTTTTCCTAATTTTTAGGTATAAATCCTTGGATGTGAAGAATATCTTGCAGGAGACCATGTCGCACCACATCTTACCACAAATGCTAGAATCTCCTCTATGGACACATCTAAACGATCTTTTCAAAGACTACCTAAAATTCATGGACGATCACTTTCGAGAATCTGCAGATCTTACATTCCTTGCATATCGCCATAGGAACTACTCTAAGGTATGTAAGATACCCGCAATATCTATTGTCTATATTATCATACCCGCAATATCTATTGTCTATATTATCTATGTTTTTAGTATGATAACAGTCAATTGATGTCAAAATTTCCCTCCAAAACATCAATTAATGATGATTAATAATGGTTAATATATAAATTGAACTACAATAATTAATTATATTAACTGGACATTTCACAATGTGAAACAAAATTAAGCAAAAACCTCATTTCAATATTACTGAGGAATACACATTTTACTGTGTCAATTAAAATTAAGGCAACGTCTTTCAACAGATAAACCTGAAAAACTCAAGCGTGATTATCAATAAATGTGACAGACCATTTTGTGAGGGCGCAATTGAGAGTTGGAGATGGGTCCTACAAGTCACTGTGGATGAAGGAAAATGGTTTGCTAGGTTTGTATTTGGATGATGAGAATAATGTGTGATAATGTTTGGCAAGCTCACATTACTCAACTTGGAAGTTATAGGAGGCTTTAAATGCTGAGAATTGAGATGATCCATTCTAAAATGCCATAACAAGATTTCACACTCATACAATGAGTGGGAAAGAATGTAGCTTGGCAATTTGAATTTTTTTGTCGATTTACTAATGGATAATAAAATGCATGACACATATGGGACATGAAGTACATATTGTAGAGTTATATAATAAGTATTTATATGCTCTCTTTTCTTGCAACTGGTTATTATTTACCATTTGCGATTTTAACCTTAAGATTGCCAGCACATAGGAAATATGAAGAAAGATGGTGAGCGTCAGTCATAGATTGGACGCACTACGTCAAAAGTTTCATGGTAGTTTATCTTGAGAGGTAGCGCTTAAGGATATGAAAAATTACTGTTATAGGCAGAACTGGATGAGACACATGATGAAAGCCAACTAGATATTTGGAGGCTAGGAGATGCTTTATAGAGTCGGTTTTCTAAAGAATTGTTGGTTCATTTATGGTTGACTTGGTTTGGACAAAGCGTGAAGTTACCATAAAAAACAAAGTGGGCAGAATATTCAGATGGTCGCAACTTGAGAAAGACTACACAGTGAAGGGGTGGTGATTTGGATGCATATGGAATCTCGAACCATAAGAAAGAATGAGAGGAGATTGCGCGACTAGATATTTTGAATTTTGATGGTTTTGAAGCTACGAGATAAGTCGAACTAGTGAGGATCTGGAAGCCACCAGAAAAGGTGTTGCGGAACCTTGAGACAGGTGCACAATGACAGATTCTGAAACCTAGTGTTTCAAATTTGGGTATTTGGGCTCTGATACCTGTAGAACAACAAGAACAAAGAACAAAGCACGAAGAAAATGATTTTTTGTGTTTTTATGTAATTCATCCTTTGTCATTGCTAAACAATTTATAATATAGTACGTAAGCAGAAAAGGAAAGAAATGAAAAAAGGTAAATAATCTTCTAAATTAAGAGAATAAAACATGCCTAGTTTACCACTAAATTCTTCTTCTAATTACTCCTAATTTCGATCAATTATTTCACAAAATCAGCATTTCAGCACTGAATGCATGCATGGTCCATTTTTACTATTCTAATATTGTAATGGTTTTTTTAATTTATTTTATTTACTTATTTATTTATTTTTAATTTTTAACTGAAAACAGCATAGATGAAATACCGGTTGAGTGATAATTTGAAGTAGACAACATTTTTCCTGTGGTATGGGATTGTAAAGCTAATGAGAAACTTTTTAGAGGAGGCACTTTTGTTTTCTACAAATTGTAGTTTGTTTTTGGTTGTGGGGTTTTGTGGTGGTGGGGGTATAGTAAAAGAAATTTATGAATGTTTTCTCTTAGGAAAAATGTCTCAAACAAAAGATATTTATCAACACTTACCAAAAATAGCTCGTATAAATAGGGTATAGAAATTAGGTTATTGATTGTATTTTTATTCTGTAAAATATTATCTTTCCTTTTTTGTTTGTTCTCCAATTGTATAAATTCATATCATTGTAGTGTATTCAATTATTAAGAAATATTCAATAAAATTTTTATCTCTCTCTCGTTCTACATGGTATCAGAGCCATGGAAAACCTAGAAGAAAACTTCGACCACCTCGATAACAAGGCCAGAGGGCCACCAAACATCGCGAGAACATAGCAAACTTTGATAATTCTCCATTCCAAATCACGTTGAAAAATTCAACGGAAAAAATTTCCGAGAATGGGCTCAATCGGTGGCCCGATATTACGATGAGAAAAGGGAAGATAGGTTACCTCATAGGAGAAATCTCACGCCCGGACACAAGCAACACGGTGGCTCTGGAAAATGGGAATCCGAAAATTCCATGGTCACGTGGTTGGTGAACTCGATGAAGGTACGGAATTGGAAAAGCGCACTGTTTCTACCCACGGCCAAGGAGGTGTGGACGCCATCCACCATACATACTCGGCCGATGAAGATTATGCGATCTTCAAATTAAGACTCGTCTATGGCGGATGAACCAAGGAGACAAGGGCGTGGCCAGTACTACGGAGATGGTGGGATTATGGCGGGAACTTGACCTTTGCACCGATGAAACATAGGAGTCCTCCATTGACAGGTAGGTACAAGAAAAGGCTTGAGTCGAAAAAGGGTGTTCGAATTTCTTGCAGGTCTCAACCACGAAGTTGACGACGTGAAAGGTCGCGTCCTCGATCGGCGACCACTCCCTTCCACCCGCGATGTCTTCTCGAGGTCCGGCGTGAAAAGCGGCGTCGTAGCGGTGATGGTGAAAGCGGAAGCAACCTCGGCGTGAAGAAGCGGCTCGTACTAATTAACTCCGCCTTTAATGGGCCCAGCGTGGGTGGATCGTCTCAATGCCTTAACGGGCCTAATGGGCACGATGGAATGGGTCTCACCACGTGGACCTCACCAAACCACGATCGACAAAGAAGGCGCCCTTTGGTGTGAGCACTGGCCGAAAAAATGGTCATACAAAAGACACTTGTTGGGAAATTCATGGCAAACTGCGCAGGCTGAAACCAAAGCGAGCGAGATACGATTATCGAACTCTTTGCTAACACGTTGAAAACCAACAGATATGCCCCATGGAGTCTTCAATGCCAAGCAAGTGGACCAGCTGTACAAAATGTTTGCTAATTTCGATCCTCGTCGATCCTCCTATGCCCCGATCTAGTTCTTTAGCTCAAAGAGGTAATTTTACTGACACTAAATGTCTCTAGAACGTAACTCGCGTGGATAATTGACTCGAGCGCCTTTGATCACATATTTACGCTCTTATCATCTATTTAGCTCATACTCACCTTGTCTGGAAATTTAAAAATCAAAATTGCAGATGGAACCCTCTCACCCGATTGCGAGAAAAGGAAGTATTAAACTTTACGATTCTATCACCATAGTCGGTCCTTCATGTCCTTTAACACTCGTCAAAAACTTTTACAGGTATTTCCTTACTCTGTCTCTCTCATCGATCTTCCCTTAAAGTGTTTGGTTGTACTAGTTTTATTCACATTCACAAAAAATGCTCGTGGAAAACTTGAACCCGAGCTCTCAAATGTGTCTTCATTGGGTATTCACCCTCTCGAGAAGGCTACAGATGTTACGATCCTTCCACAAAAAAACCTTTGTTAGCCTTGATGTCACTTTCTTCGAAAATCAACCCTATTTTCCCAAACCTCTCTTCGGAGACATCGTGGTGATGGCAAATGTGAAGATAGGTTTTGGATGTAATCTAAATCGTGGTGAAGATAGGTTGTTTGAGTATGATCTCTCTATCCCAAACATACAGAGAAAACCAATCCAAGCACCACCACTCCTACCCTACCTGAGCTCTAATATGCCATACCGTATACGGAAGAGAACTTGGACAAAGAAGGAGATACTAACCAACAAAAAGACAAGGAGATACTTGTATACTCACGGAGGCGAAGGAAAAGTACAAAGAAAACCTCACCTCAGGCGCCAAGAGTCAGGCCGGTGATAGCTCAGATTCTTGTAAGTCCCCTTCCAACAGAGGTAATCTGAACTTCCATTGTTGATGATTTACCTATCGCTCTTAGAAAACCAACTCGGTCATGTACTCGTCACCCTATTTCAAAATTTGTCTCGTATCATGCTCTGTCATCCAGGTTTCGTGCTTTTATCTAACCTTGATAAAATAGACATCCCAAAGGATATTCAAGAGCATTGAAGCACCATGCGTGGAAAGAAGCGATAATGGAGGAGATGAGCCCTGGAGAAAAATGATACATGGGATATAATTGATGCCAAGAGGGAAAAAATCTGTTGGTTGCAAATGGGTGTTCACAGATGAAGTACAAGGCTGATGGATCTATTGAGCGCTGAGTACGCCTTGTAGCGAAGGATTCGCACAAACCTATGGTGCCGACTACCGAAACTTTTGCACGGTGGCAAAAGCCCGAACACTTGTGGGGGTTCTTTGTCGTCATGATCAACTGGGTAGCCACTCCAACGACTTGATATAAAAATGCTTTTTCTCAATGGCGATTGGAAGAAGAGGTCTTTATGAAGATTCCGCCAGGAGTTCGAGAAAGGGAGAAGAAAATAAGGTGTATGGCGAAGAAATCTCTCTATGGTCTCAAACAATCACCTAGAGCATGGTTTGATCGATTTCTTGAAGGTGATAAAGGCTCAGGGCTACACCCAGGGACAGTCCGATCATACTTTATTTTTTAGACATAATGTGAATGGATCGAAAACCATATTGATTGTATATGTTGATGACATAATTCTCACGGGTGATGATTCAATCGAGATGGAGAGACTAAAAGCGATTCTTGCTACGAGTTTGAGGTAAAAGACCTAGGACCAATACGGTATTTTCTTGGCATGGAGATTGCTAGGTCAACAAGGGGATTAGTGTGTCATAGCGAAATATATCCTTGATCTTCTCACAGAGACAGGGAATGCCGGATGCAAACGAGTGACACCCAATCGAACTTGGCAAGAAAATTGAGGACAATGGGAAAGATGTCGACAAAGAAGGTTATCGAAGTTAGTCGGAAAATTAATCTATCTCTCTCACACCACGACCTGATATTGCCTTTGCGGTCGGTATGGTAAGTCAACATATGCACTGCGCCAAGGAAAGCACTTGGAAGCGATGAATCCTTAGATATCTCAAAGGTTCTCCAGGGTAGAGGACTTTTCTTCAAAAAGGGTGGAAAACAAGGTATTGAAGTGTTCACAGATCTCGACTATGCGGGTGCAATAGAAGATCGAAAGTCAACGACCGGATATTGTACATTTGCATGGGGTAATTTGGTAACAGCGAAGCAAGAAGCGAATGTGGTAGCTCGGAGGCGATCTTGAAGCGAGTTTCGTCTTTGTGCCCATGGCATTTGTGAGGGCCTTTGGCTAAAGAAACTCTTAGAAGAATTACAAATGGGGCCTAGTCTTCCAATTAGACTATTTTTGTGACAATAAGGCCTTCTCGGCATCTCCTTGAACCCAGTTCAACATGATCCCGAACTAAACACGTAGAAGTCGATAGGCACTTCATCAAGGAGAAAGTACAAGATGGAATTGTTTGCTTGACTTCGTTCCCCTTTGAGGAACAAATGGCGAGATATCTTTACAAAGGGACTACCTCGAGCAATTTTTGAGCACTTTGTTTACAAGTTGGATCTTATCAATATATACGATCCAACTTGAGGGGGAGTATCAACACTTACCAAAAATAGCTCGTATAAATAGGGTATAGAAATTAGGTTATTGATTGTATTTTTATTCTGTAAAATATTATCTTTCCTTTTTTGTTTGTTCTCCAATTGTATAAATTCATATCATTGTAGTGTATTCAATTATTAAGAAATATTCAATAAAATTTTTATCTCTCTCTCGTTCTACAATATTATAGTGGGAGTGTCTGTGTGTGTACACTTACACACACAAGGTTGATACTGTTAAAGAAAGATAAGCATGGGTTTGGGATCTACTGGAATGTTGATAATTTTCTCTTACTATTTTCCTTCAAACATTGTAGTTAATGAAAGAATAATGTGCCCAAATGACTGATAGAGTTCTATATACGGTACAAGCTGTGAAAAAATAGAATTCATGTCATAGAAAAACTGGCCAGCAAAGAATCCATATTTAAGAACATTTTCTGATGACTGAAGCATGACACCTTATCTAGTTGTCAGATGAATCAAGTTACTTGAAACTTCTAGTGCAAATTGGAATTTCTTTAGTTATGAAAGATAGAATATTTCGGTCATTTGATTGCAATTGTTTTCCATGGTCATTATGAGCTATACATCGTCTAGATGATGTGTTTTGCCTTTGTGTTTAAGGCTCATTCTCCAGAGAAGTGCCATCTGAGATCTGAATCTGCTTTTATTTTGTTACTCTCTTAGGTAGTTGAATTCGTTAAATTTAAGGAACGACTGCAGCGATCAAATCAGTACTTAATTGCAAAGATTGAAGCACCCATTCTACAGCTAAAGCAGAATGCACATAACATTGAAGAAGAGGAGGTAATTTGATTTTTCTTTTGATTTTTGCTCTTCATATTACTTTTTATTTTGATTTGTAATTTTTACGGCTGTTAAAGCAAAATTTGTTTCTCAGTGCATCCTTGAAAGTTTAAAATGTGGGACTCAGTTTCTTGAGCTTTCAAATGAAATCAGAAGCAAATCTTTGACCTTCAATGAGGATATTCAGTTACGACCTTGGTGGACACCATCTTGTGACACAAATTATCTCTTAGGTTAGTATTTTATGCCTTCTTTGAGTTATGTGGTGATAAAACATTTATCACGAACGTTAGCTGCATCCTACCCTCTTGAATTTGAAAGTTCAATTGCTACCTCAATATGCGGTGAAAAAGTACTATTGTTGCATGCGAGTCTTTGAATGATTTCCTGAACTAATGATAGTTTTCAATTGTTTCCAGGACCCTTCGAAGGGGTGTCCTATTGTCCCAAGGAAAATAAGGTATGAAAATTTAGCCATCTATTTAGGATTTCATGTCTTGGTGGATATATATATATATATATATATATATATATATATATATATATATATATATATAGACACACACGTTTCTCTCATGTAAATGTATTGACCGGTGAAAAGGGGGAAAGTTTCAGATTGTTATCGATGCATTACCCTCCAAATATTTTCATCTGTGTTCATATATGTTTTATGGTGGTCTGTGTTCTTGGGAACAAAAATTTGTAAATTCTATTGAAATTTAATTTAATTTATTTTTATTTTTTATTTTTTACCAGATTAAACAAAGGGAAGCCAATGTATTAAAAACAGTTGAAAAGAGATCTCTTCTTCCGCGAATGGTCTATTTGTCTGTGCACACTGCTTCATTGTCACTCAAGGAAAATATTGAAGCTAATGGATTGTCAGCTGATCCAAAGTTGTCACTGGAGCTGAAAATTTTACTCGAGCGCTATGCCAAAATGTTGGAATATCCCTTCAACGATGCAATAGAACTTGTTCTGGGGGTCTCAAGTGGTCAGAAGCCCTTGGAGGTATGATCTTTTTCTTTTATTATTCTTCTTTGCTAATTTTGTGATGCTTATGTCTACTTCCAATTCTCATCCAGTAGCACCGAGTAGCGATGCGCAAATTACCTGGAAAACCGATAACCTGAACGGACCAGATCGCCTCGGGTTGGTTTGAGTCAGTTTTTTAAGGTTCACTTGGTTTTCTGCGGTTTGCAATAGAAGAAACCGAACTGGGTTGGTTCGGTTGGTGGGTTCAATGATCAATCAGTTGGTTACCCGCTTCAAACCCACCCAGTTTGGTTTTTAAAGAAAAAGACTATTCTGCAAAACCGAGCAGAACAAATAATTAAAGTGAGAACTCGAAGCCCAATGACATTTCATACCTAACTTGGCTACCAAAGCAGACGCTCAGCTCTCTGTCTCTCTAATCTCTATGCAAAGACCCACCTCAAAACCTTAATGCTAAATCTGCTGTTGTTGAAGATCCATCATCGCCATCAGCACTGCCTCCCTCCACAGCCATTACAGGTTATCAATTCCTTATTCAACCATCTCTTGTCAGGCGGCATCTCCTTTTCCCAATTCCAAAATCCCCCATTTCTTCATTATGTGGGTATATTTGCATCGGAAGTTGAAGATCTGACCATGAATTGAAGAAATATGGAGCTATATATGTTTGTAATTACTGTCTAGGGGTTAGATCTGGAACTAATTGGCCAAAATTTGAAGTCATTTCGTAGTTTATACGATGCCTTTTGTTTACAAATTATATTTTCCTCTGTTGGGATAACTTCTTAAAAATTTATTTGGTGTATTGCTGAAATTTTTTATAGATCCAACATTGGGGATTGAGTCTGCAAATTGGGGATAACTGAACTGCGTACCAAACCGATTCGACCAGAATCGAGTCGGTTATGGGTCGCTTCGGTTTCTGATGAAATTCGGTCGGTTTCGGGCCACCTTTGTTCCAAACCGACTATTGCTGTTCGGTTTCTGGTTGGGTCCGACCCAGACCCAATCCGACCCGTTCCCAGTCCTAGCACCGAGTGACAATTGAATGTGACAATCCAAATCGAATAGATGATAAAGATCTAAACTCATATAAGAAAAATGACTGGAAGAGGTCTTCAATTTTCTGGTAATTACACTACTTGGAACTAAAAAAGAACTAATGTGACAAGAAAAGAAAAGAACATGATAACAAAGGGCATTAGAGAGGCACAACACTCTCCCAACTCCCAGCAATACTTTGTCAATAACTTCACTAATGCCTCCTCCCATCTATATTGGAATGATGCCCTCCTTTGGTAACAGAATCTGTTATTGCATGGAAATGGTCCCAGTTTCTTCTTCTTTTTTTCCCCCATTCTGCCCTTGCTTTTCATTCTTACTGTGTGTTTAGCAAGTCTTGTTTGTTGGTGGCCTATCATTACGCCCTGGAAAATCACCTTTTCATCAAAGTGACAATCTGGAAATTGCTACCTAATTGCTTTATATGCTCGCAAGTAGCTTCTAGTGTTAGGGACCTTCTGTTGAATCAAACTCTCGAGCCCAACAATGTTCTTACCCCTTCCCTATTGAACCCTTAAAATTTGCCTCAGGTGCGCATCATCCAATTGTGGAGGAACTTTAGAGGGGGCTTGTGCAGTTCCATACTCTCTGAATGATTTCCCTAATGGCTCTACTATGCTCTGTATAGGAATGGTGCGTCCTTCTCATAACAGAATCTGTTATTACCTGCACATGGTCTCAGCTTCTTCGTTTTCCCCATTCTGCCTTTGGTTTTCATTCTTCCCCATTGCGCCATTGTTTACGCCTTTGTTAGGGGCTTCTATGTTGGCGGCCTATCATCATCCAACCATGGGCAATTGGCAGGACAGGAATGAGAATTGGTACCAACACATTTGGGTTTGATTAAGGGTTTTATTTTTTGGTTCAACAATTGGTGATAACTATTTTCTCGCTTTTTTGTTAGTTGATAAATACATGCATTGGCGATAGTATGATTTGACGCCAAAATGTAGTCATATGAAGTTTTATATAGGCTATGATCTCTCGTTGTCAAAATATATAATCTTTTGTTCCAAAACCTAGTGACTGTTTAAGAGTAAATATTGGCAATTGTGAGTTGTGACCTGTGATTGATAAATGCTCTTTATGTTGAGAATAGCACATTACATGATGAGCCTTTCCAAGACAAGCTTCCTGTTGATGACTGAACTTAAAATGCAAAATTTGACAGGCATTAAGTCCAGCTGTTGTTGACTGGATGAATTTTGCCGTATTTTTGAACGCATGGAATCTAAATTCCCACGAGATAGGGTTTTCAGATAAAGGAAGTTCTAGCTCTGGTTCTTGGGACCTTGTGAACTCGCTGGCAAGGAAGTGTATTATCGGAAAGATTGCATCCACAGGTTCATTAATCTCTTCTCCAGGAAGTGATTTTCCCATTCTGGTGAAGTTGATAACAGAACCGTTAGCATGGTATAGCCTAATTATCCAGTCTTGCGTACGCTCACTTCTTCCTTCAGGAAAGAAGAAAAAGAAAGGTGGACCTGCAGAACAGTTGAACTCTCAGATATTTCAAGAGCTACAAAATTCAATCCAATCTCTGTGCGATATAATAGAGATTGTTGCAAAATGGTTGAGTGAACAAATTGATCATGCTGACGATGAGAAATTTGAAACCATGTTTTCCTTGATTCAGAGGGATGGAAGTAGTGAAGGGCCTGGGAAGGTCTTCAAAATACTCGAGTCAAATATTTCAACGATCAAAGATCTTGGGCTAGGTGAGAGGATTTCTGAAGCACTGCATTCTTGGAGCCCTGCTGAAATTACAAGGAAGATCATTAATGGACAAAGTACTCTGATGACGGAGTTTCTGAAGGTGTGCAAATTGAAAGTCAAATCATTGCGAGCACTTAAACTTCAGATTTAGTGCATATCCATGAGAGGTGTACGTTGAATGAGTCGATGAGCCAGTTTATGGCTCGTTTTTCATCAATGCTGCAGTTTTGGGTGCTTATTATTTGTTTCTTTTTCATAATTGGCTTCTAGTTACCAATGTACACTAAATTAACAATTCTTTGAGAATAATTTAAAGGTTACTGCTGTTATTGTAATTTAAGTTTTGCAGCATAATTTTGAAATGTTCAATTCAAGTTATTGTTGTAGATCAAAGTACTACCCCTCAACTCATAGTGGAAGTGTTTGCAAAACTGTCAAGTTGAATAAGTCATTCTGTTTTTGCTTAGAGATTGTATCAGTTGATTTGATTGCTAATTCTTAAAACATAGCATTTTCATGAAGATGTACATGTTACGTATAACAGGTATATGCGTTATGTTATGAATGGTTCTCGTCAGGAGTTATTCTCCCAACCCGTTGATGTGTCAATGGATGAGTTTATTTTCAATACTAACAGTTGGCCCTCATTGTTGATGTGTAAGCACCAATTGTTGACACATTTGCAGGTGAAGAGTTATTCTTCTCACCCATTTCTAGCTTGCGTTTGGCTCCTCTCTATACAATTTTGTCTTACTCCCTTTCGTTATATTTTGATAGGCATGGTTTGATTTTCATATGGATTAAGAATTTGAAATTAATATTTGTTGGGAAGGTAAATTTTACTTGTGTATTTTTCAATATATTTCCATATTAAATATGATAATTTACTTTTATTAATAACAATGTATAATAAATAACGGTAGATTAGGAAATGAAGAAGTTAAATTTAAACTAATAG
Organism: Jasminum sambac; assembly: GCA_018223645.1. NCBI lineage: Eukaryota > Viridiplantae > Streptophyta > Magnoliopsida > Lamiales > Oleaceae > Jasminum > Jasminum sambac. Next base: position 27,091,657 of record CP073649.1, read on the forward strand.
AGAAATTAGTATATATTTTGAGACGGATAGAAAAAGAAATTAAGCATATCAAAATGGGATGGAGAGAGTATTAGTTATGGCGCGATTGACGTCATATATAGAACTGACATGACTGGACATGATAGTTAACTTGCTGTCCAAACATCTTAGCATGTGTGGTCAGTGACGGTTTAATGTGCGATGGATAGTTAATGTCTAATTATATTATATTATATTATATTATATTTTTCAGCATTTGCATTATTAATCCATAGTTGGTGTTGTGGTGGAGATTATTCAGTTGGCAGGCAGTCTAACTCTTGCCTGAAATGTACCGTACAATGATTTTGTAAATAGTGCTAAAATGTTGGAAGCAAACTGATCACACATTTCTCAATTTTAAATTAATTTACAGATTAGTGCCTTGATTGAAGCGAACATATCGCTTCATAATCATCACCTACTGTGAAAATTGAGTTGTGTGTATAATTATACAAAGGCTTTTTCTTCCAACTTTAGTTGAATGCATTTTTCCAGTAATTTATTGCATGTTTTCTGAAGGCTTTGACTTCAAACTTCATCCTCAGAGGTTATCTCACTTTACAATTTGCCAATTATCTTTTATTATCGTTGAAGATGTCAATGACAACTGGATCCAGTCCCACACAAAGGAAAGGAACCTTAAAAATCTAGATTGCAATTAGGACGGTAAAATACTTGTCACATTTCAACGTAAAATATTACCATTAAACAGACCAAACCAAGGTAAAATATTCGTTTTATTGACCCTAATTGTATTAATAATAGTTTATATACCACTTCTTCGCTGTGGAATTAGAGATAATTCTTGCGATAAAATCAAGAAGATTGAAGAGTTTCCGAGTGAATCTGGGAAGACGAATGATTTTTTTGAAAGAGGTGAAAACAGACAACTATTTTATTTTTCTCTTCCCATCGAGAAAACCTCTCTAATTATCAGTAATAACTAATAAATATAATTAGTTCAATATTGAAAGTTTCTGAGATGTTACTTTCGGCGCTGAATTTTTTGTAAAGACTTAAGAGGTATGAATATTGAACAATTCTAGATTCTATGATGTCAGTTGTAGACTTTGTAAAGATAAAAGGTTTAAGTCAACAAAATAGAAATTAGTTAAATATCATCTCCCATTTCACCTAAACTTGACTCAAAATTCAATTTTCAGTTTAAATGTTTAATCCCTTCCTATCTTTCATTCACAAAAACTGACTTTATTGCCCAAGAAATTAAAGTGATCGATTCCATTTTCTACTACTTTCTGATGTCCAATGCTGATATGACATCCCAATATGAACATATGATATATACAGACACTAGTTATAGTATGATTGGTTCATGTTTTCATTGTTTGGCTAACGAACTGATCTTTGAATTACTATTAATAGTATTATTTTATTATTTCAAAGGACAATGTTTAAGTGATGACAGGCTTAGGTTTTGATTGTTTGTCAACTAAATAACTAATTCATCTTTGTATAATATGTTTACGTGATTCTTAGTCTGCGGATTTATATCTGTTTGAATGATTATGACATCATCGTAGACCAGAAGTGACGTGACTTTTAGTTGTGAAAGATCTTTCCTTAAAATCTACATAATGAAGTTGTTAGTCGACTCAAATTTACTAAGACCAACCATGTCGTCGTTGTTGGCAATTTAACAAGTTGCAGTATCTCACATTACGTTGTTTATCGCAGTGATGATCAATGAATATGTGACATATTCCGTTACTCTTTATTACTGTCCTTAATGTGTATATATTACAGCTTCTACTTTTCTGAGAACAATATGATACTTGTTTGGAAAGGAAAAGTGAATTGCGTACTTTTGAAGTTTGAAACTTTAAATCTCGAACATGGCAAATAAATAAATAAATAAAATAATAAAAAATGATTCATGTCATCGAACCCAAATTAGTCGAGAAAAAAGATTAGATTTACAAAATTGTCTCAAGAGACATGAAAGTCATGCATAAAACAAGAAGAAACAAAAAAGAAACTCTTTATTTCTTCCACCTAATAAAGTAAACTTAATATGTAATTTCGATACAAGAACATCCTAAGATAGGATAATCAGGACCAAATACCGTGTAAAGTAATGATTAACTTGTCCATAAGAGCCGTGTAATGTGCATTGAACAATATAATAAATAAAATTTCAATCTCCTTTTTTAATGTAACAGTGCCCCATTCACCGAACAAATCCTACTACATCTGACCATGTCTGAAATGTTTTTAAATTGAACTATATATAGGACTCAGTCCCTCTTCAAATTTGTATAAATAGGTTACCCTATCAGACACTTAACTCCAAGCGATAACTTGAAGTTTCACTAGGCAATAGTAGAAAAGAAGCAAAATGGAGGCTAATAACTTTGGTTATTGCATAAGACCATTGTTCCAGTTTCTTATAGCTATTTTCATGCTCTTTCCAATGGCATCTTTAGCACATCCAGAAACTCAGTACCATGAATTTAATGTAAGTATTTCTTCATAAACGATCTCCTAGTTACAACGAGCGGAAATATCTTATTCACTCTCCTATGTCACAAGTCACGTGATGTGGGGTGTTAACAAAAAGTAAACTCTATCCTCATTGCTCATCCCACATCCCACGTGGGTTGAGGACAAACAGACATAGTCTTATTCACTGTTATTAGGAGATATGTGTATAATATCAATAGAATCGACTTTTGTACTCAAGTTCTTTATAGCTTATTAATGTTTCAACATACTTTTTGATTGTCACAGGTTCAAGAAACGTCAGTGAAGAGGCTGTGCAAAACCCACAAGATAATCACTGTGAATGGGCAATTTCCAGGGCCCACTCTTACTGCAAGAAATGGAGATACACTCGTCATCAAGGTCACAAATAGAGCTCGTTACAACGTCACTCTCCACTGGTACGTATAAACCTATCAAACATGCAACTAACACAAACACTACCATTGATAACATTATTATTGTGTTGGAATTTAATATATGTTAAAAAATTTCACAAGGCACGGGATTCGGCAAATGCGAACACCATGGGCGGATGGTCCCGAGTATGTTACCCAATGTCCAATCAAACCGGGAGGCACTTACACTTACCGGTTCACAATCGAAGACCAAGAAGGGACATTGTGGTGGCATGCTCACAGCAGATGGCTCAGAGCCACAGTCTATGGAGCACTTGTCATCTTCCCCAAATATGGCTCCTCATATCCCTTCCCTAAACCCAATTTAGAAGTCCCTATTATTCTTGGTAACTCTCTTCTACTTAGTTTCTGATTCATTATCCTACTTTTAAGTCAAAAATGCTCATGAATTATAAATGGAAACAATCGAATACAGGCGAATGGTGGAATAGAAACATCGTTGATGTCATGAGACAAGCACTTTTCAGTGGAGCAGCTCCAAATGTTTCAGATGCTTACACCATTAATGGCCAACCTGGTGATCTATACAGATGCAACACAGGTATAATACTAAATACTCATTATGATTTTACAATGTATTAGAATTTTTTTTTTGTCAAGAAACAAATGTATTAGAATTTTTCATCAAGAAACAAATAACACAATGAATGATGCTTGAATACAGATACAACGAAGATCTCAGTTAAATCTGGAGAGATAGTTCTTCTGAGAATCATCAACGCTGCACTCAATCAGCAATTGTTTTTCACAGTCGCCAACCACAAACTAACCGTAGTTGGAGCCGATGCTTCCTATCACAAACCGTTTGCAACTAGGGTCATCATGATTGGACCTGGACAAACTACTGACGTCCTACTCACAGCTGATCAGCCACCAGCCCGGTATTACATGGCTGCAAGTGCTTATGCCTCAGCCCAAAACGCACCCTTCGACAACACAACTACAACTGCCATTCTTGAGTACCAAAATATCCAAACCGGATCATCCTCAAGGCCCATATTACCCCAACTCCCTGCCTTCAATGACACCGCCACTGCCACTGCATTCACAACCCAATTAAGGGGACTTCTTCCTTCAAATATCAAAGTGCCCACGAATATTGACGAAAGCTTGTTTTTCACCGTTGGATTAGGACTTGTCAATTGCACGCCGGGCCCTAGATGTCAAGGCCCGAATAACACTCGCTTTGCAGCTAGTGTGAACAATGTGTCGTTTGTGCTTCCAAGCAGGACCTCATTACTCCAAGCTGCTTATCAGAATATACCAGGAGTTTTTACCACAGATTTTCCTCCGGTCCCACCGGTGAAATTTGATTACACGGGCAATGTGAGCCGTGGATTGTGGCAACCGAGTCGTGGGACTAAGCTATATAAGTTAAAGTATGGTTCAAATGTACAAATTGTGTTACAAGATACTGCCATCGTCACAACAGAGGATCATCCTATTCATCTTCATGGATACCATTTCTTTGTTGTTGGACAAGGATTTGGCAATTTCAATCCCCAAACAGATACTGCTAGATTCAATCTTGTGGACCCACCTATTAGAAATACAATCGACGTGCCCGTCGGTGGATGGGCCGTTATTCGCTTCGTGGCTGATAATCCAGGTGAGTCAAATATATCAAAAAACTATCTTACATTATAGCTTGAATTGATTAAAAACGTTTATTATCACAACCTTGTTAACATGATTTTTTTTTTTTTTTTTTGCAGGAGTATGGTTGTTCCATTGTCACATAGATTCTCATCTGACTTGGGGTCTTGCAATGTCATTTTTGGTCGAAAATGGAAAAGGGAGATTACAATCCATCGAGCCACCTCCAGCTGATCTGCCTGCCTGTTGAGAATAATTATTAAAGACAGCAAAAAATACTAAAATTTATATTCATTCTGAGGTTTTAATTTTATTTGCCAATTGCCAGTATTTCTTCCCTTGCTTTATTGTCATCTCTTATTCAATCCCAATATTGGGAATAAGTATATTAGTTTGTTGCTACTTAAGTTGTACTTTGTTTAAATTTTCCTAGGCTCAACTTAGTACGTCGTGCATTCTTGATTGCTAGAGCCGAAAATTCAAATGTATCAATCTCAATCGATAATAAATATTGCAAGTTTTCTTCTGTTTTCTCAATCTCAATTAATCACGCGGCAAAAAAAGTTAATGCTATCGTGATTTCTTTTATCTGCATCTACAATTCAATATTTTTTGAACTACTCAACAATGACTCTTGAGTATAATCAAACCTAAGTAATATCAATGATCCAATGATTTAGTCAATAAACATTGTTAATAAATAAATAATAATAGAAGATAATAAACAACGTGGACTTGGCTAACTTTAATACTTTTGAGTAAGTCAACCAAGTGGAAATCTGATAAAATATTGATTCTCCTAATCCACCATTTACTTGATCCAAAATTCAACTTAAAGTTTCGACCCATGACTTCTTTTTTCAACTATAAGTTATATAATTTAAACAAGCAAAGAACATGGTTTCAAAGAAAGTTAAATTATTTTCCACGAGAAAGACTATTTGATATATATATATATATATATATATATATCTTCATAATAAACCAGTGTGAATTTGTTGACCTTTGTGAAGGTTATGGTGATCCTTACCTTGCAGGGCGAATTTTATCTCTAAAAATTTGGAAAATATAATTTTTTTTGTTTCAAATTATTCTATTAATCAAGAGCTTCGATAGGAATACAATTTTGATATAGAATTTTTGTTATTTTGAAAGTTACTTATTTTTAATGATAAGTTATATAGTAAGATTATACACCCATTTCCAAGCTCTCAATTAATAGTGTAATATAGAGCGAACAAAATTTCACGATTTCTAAATTTTTAGATACAAAATTTACCGTGCAAATCAACGATGACAGAGTACTACAAGTTTATCAAATCTCTATTTTTGTTTGAAAGAACACACAACACACGCACACATGGTACAGAGACCCAGCACGCCAGTACTCAAAACCATAGCAATTTTGAGTACCGCGGAACCAGATATATACCACTCATACACCCTCTGAATAAGCGATATGTGACACAAGTCAGAGATTGGACACCACGAACGCAGCACACAATCTATCCACATCACAAAGCAATTCTTATTTATTTTTTGAAAGAATACACAACACACACACGGTATAGAGATCCAGCACGCCAGTACTCAAAACTATGGCAATTTTGAGTACCGTAGAGTCAAATCTCTATTTCAGTAATAGTAAAAGAAGAACAATTGTTGAGCATGTAACATAACGATCAAGGCTTGGCTCTCGTAACACTAGGTCAAATTATTCAACAACTAATTCCTTCAACATCATTACAATACAATATTGTGTGGATTACGAGTGATTTCAAAGAAGTTCAATTTGATCGTTGCGATTAAAAACACAAACTACAAGAAAATCATAATGTCCCGATCGACTTAGAAGTCCTCCGTTGTGTTAAGAAACACAGCCCAAATTGTCCAAATCCTAGGTTCTTGACATTAGTTTTTGAAGCATCTCCAATGCATTGTGTAAGATATAAAATTCAGATAATCGAACGATGTTTCAGAATTGAGTTAGTACATTTTATTACTTTCTAGTCGCCAATGCTGATATCACTTACTGTTAGAGATTGCCCGAGGTACAGGCAATTTAGACGACTGCCTAGGGCCCCAAAAAAAGGTCCAGAAAATCTCTTTTTTTACAAAAAAAAATATAAAAGGCCTGCAAAAATATGAAATTTCGCTGTATATAAATTCAATTATAAGTGTTGATAGGACCCTCCAAATAACATTTCGCTCAGGGCCCAAAAATCCTGGGCTGCCTCGGCTTACTGATATATAATAATCCTAGGATTCAGGTACCATATGCCGGCTTCAGATTGGTATCTTATGTTTTGCATGTTTGGCTAACTAACTTCTCCTTAGTATGATTAGTTAAAAAGGATTATTGTGTAGTTTATGCTGTGATTGTCTAACTAACTAACTACTATTTTTGGTATAATTATTAGTAAAAAAGACGGAGATTCTTATGACATTAAACTACGTTGATCTCCTCTGAGTACGTATTAGTATCTCATAGTTTGTGTAGATCTACATGATTAACAAAAAACATTAACTAGAACATACGACTTTACACGAAACATGCTTTCTCGTGATGTCTTAAGCATCTCATTATAGTGATTGTTTGGAGGAAAATTTGTCATTCTCGTGATATCTTAAGCAGCTCATTATAATGATTGTTTCTAGGAAATTTTTCCATTTTTAATTTCTTGTTTATTTATTTTTTCATTAGATAGCATACAATAATAGCATATCTGCCGAGTAGCTTATAATCGAATTACGAGAGATGCTAGAAGTCCACACAAAATTCGTGTGGATTTCTACCACATCCTAATAGGGGTGTGGGCTCACCACTTTCGAGGGGAGGCATTATGGTCAGAAAAATGCTAGAAGTATACACAAATCCACTACCACACATTACCACATTCTAATACACAAAATACAAATGACCAAAATGCCCCCCTAAATGTGGGGGGCCCATGCCCCTATTAGTGTGTGGTATTTTACCACACAAAAAGTGTGTGTACTCCAAGCATTGCTCTTCTCAGATTATTTGGTAGCTACGTAATGAGTAATAAAGAAGTAGCTTAGAAAAATGTGCATGGACAAAAAGTAATTTCAGAAAAATGAGCCGAGGGAGGAGAAGCGGGTTTGTAGTTACACTTCGAACCACAATCATATTCCCCATTTTTTTTTTTAAAGATCGACATTCATATTCTAACGATCATCTTTTGATTCTTTTCTGTAACAATCATCATTGTGGAGAAAGTCTCAGCAAAATTGCTATTTTCATTTTTCTTTTTCTTTTGTAGTCCCAATTAAGTAACACTGATACTTAGCTGTAAGCCTGTAAGTACATGTAAATGTTGTTGTTTAACCGATTTCGAATCTTAGTTAAACTAACAATATTTGAATAGCCAGTGGATGCACCAAATCCTCTGAAGTTGGACTAAGTTACCTAAAGTTTAAGGGTTCTTTACTCCCAATCTGACCTGTTCATATATTTTATTCCCTCTTCAAATATGTATAAATAACTAACTCAAACTCATAGAGTGCTCAATCCAAGCTTCAGAACTTGCACTTCTGTAAACAAGAAAGGTGAAAATGGAAGCTAATAACAGTGGCAACTACTGCATTAGACCATTGTTCATCTTTCTTTTAGTTATACTCAAACTCAGTTTCATATCATCTTTAGCAGAGCCAGAAGCTCACTACCATGAGTTTGTCGTACGTGCTTGATACTACCCAATCCTTCTATCTTCTTATTACAATTCATTCAAATTTGGTTGTATTTACTTATCGTTTTATTACAGGTCGAACAAACGCCGGTGAAGAGGCTGTGTAAAACCAACAACATAATCACAGTTAACGGGCAATTTCCAGGCCCAACTCTTGCAGTAAGGAATGGAGATACACTGGTCATAAGAGTCACAAATAGAGCTCGTTACAACGTCACTCTCCATTGGTAACTTCATTAGTAAACTTTGCATGAAATAGTCATTTTCTTGAGCCCCAAGTAACCTAACTAGTTCATCATTCGACAGGCATGGAGTACGTCAGATGGGCACACCATGGGCTGATGGTCCTGAGTATGTCACACAATGTCCGATTAGACCTGGAGCCACTTATACTTACCGGTTTACAATCAAAACCAAGAAGGTACATTGTGGTGGCATGCTCACAGTAGATGGCTACGGGCAACCGTCCATGGAGCACTTATTATCTATCCCAAATATGGCTCCTCATATCCCTTTCCAAAACCCGATGTAGAAGTCCCTATAATTCTTGGTAATTGTCTTCTACTTAATTTCTGATTTAATTATCCAGCTTTTTAAAGTTATAAATAGGAAACAATTAATTATACAGGTGAATGGTGGTATAGAAATATTATTGATGTCATGAGGCAAGCACTTTTTACTGGAGGTGCTCCAAATATTTCAGATGCATACACCATTAACGGTCAACCTGGTGACCTCTACAAATGCTCTAGCAAAGGTCTTGCTCATCTAGACTTAATAATGGAGAAAATAAATTCTAATAATTTCAACTAAGAGCGTTTGAATTGACGGTAGTTTGTTTTTTGTGTTTTAATGCAGAAACAACAAAAATCTCTGTCAAATCTGGGGATAGGATTCTTCTTAGAGTTATTAACGCTGCACTCAATCAGCAATTGTTTTTCTCAGTTGCCAACCACAAACTAACCGTGGTTGAAGCCGATGCTAACTATCATAAGCCATTTACCACAAGAGTGATGATGCTTGGACCAGGGCAGACGACTAATGTCCTACTCACAGCCGATCAGCCACCAGCACGTTATTATATGGCTGCCAGTGCTTACGCTACAGCTCAAAATGCGCCATTTGACAACACAACCACCACTGCTATTCTTGAGTACCAAAATGCAGGGAGTAAAATGTCATCAAGACCAGTTTTACCTCAATTACCAGCCTTCAATGATACGAACACGTTCACTGCATTCACAAGCCAATTCAGGGTCTTCTTCCTTCAAATGTGAAAGTCCCTACCAAAATTGACAAGAGCTTGTTTTTCACAGTGGGATTAGGGCTTGTCAATTGCACGCCGGGCCCTAGATGTCAAGGCCCAAATAACACACGCTTTGCAGCTAGCGTGAACAACGTGTCATTTGTGCTTCCAAGAAGGACCTCCTTACTGCAAGCTGCTTACCAGAATATACCAGGAGTTTTTACCACTGACTTTCCTCGGGTCCCACCAGTGAAATTTGACTACACAGGTAATGTGAGCCGTGCGTTGTGGCAACCACGTTTTGGGACAAAGCTCTATAAGTTAAAGTATGGTTCGAATGTACAAATTGTGTTGCAAGATACAGCCATCTTCTCAACAGAGGACCACCCTATTCATCTTCATGGTCATCATTTTTTTGTTGTTGGACAAGGATTTGGAAATTTCAATCAGAAAACAGATACTGCTAAATTCAACCTAATTGATCCACCAGTTAGGAATACAATAGACGTACCTGTCGGTGGATGGGCAGTTATACGCTTTGTGGCCGATAATCCAGGTGCAAATCTGTTTAAAATTTCCTCAATACCCATGCATTATCACACAACATAAATGAAGCTAACTATAACATTAATCTCATTTGTAACAGGAGTTTGGCTGCTTCACTGTCACATAGATTCCCATCTCACCTGGGGTCTGGCTATGTCATTCTTGGTTAAAGATGCAAAGGGAACATTTCAAAGCATTCAGCCTCCTCCTCCTGATCTGCCCACTTGCTAAGAATTATCAGATACAAGACAACTAAAAGTCGCACAGGTTTGTTTAATTTAGTTTTCAGTTCTATAATTTTGGTTTGCATTGTTTGTTACGTTGATTGTTAGTTCTTTCTTATTGCTGTCAAAGTTCACCATGAACGAAAATTAGTACACCTTTGTTCTTGTTATCGTGTACTTGATGACTCCATAGTGAGATCTTTATAAGAAGCTCATATAGAAATGATGCAAAATGGATCACAAATTTCCATATTATGAAATATTTATTGTATCTGCATTTGATCCCTGTTACATTACTAGGTTGTAAAGCCTCAAAAAGTGAAAATTCATGAGTAAGCTGTAAGTGCTTGCATTTAGTCCCATAAGAAAGCTTAACTTCTTGAAAAGTCAGTATCACAAATTTCAAATCCAATATGATAACCTTGAGATGGATCACTCAGAGTATCATGGGAGGATCTTTCGCCGCCGGCGAGGAGTCTCTCTTTTCACAAACATCTTCTCAAATTCATTCAAAGGTCTGCTAGAGCCATCAGCTATGCTAATGAATTTCCAGCCACCTCCATTACCACGTTTGCCTTTAGGACCAAGTTTCTCCACCATGATATTCCATCCCTCATTTGGACGTCTCCGACTGTATTTGTGGCATTTCACCTTCTTTGCCATCTATATAAATCACGTAGAATGTGTCTTGTTAAAAAACAGTATCGTCAACCAAAAAGTGGAAATACTACAGATTGGAACTGAGAAGCATTATTCACTACTGAGAAAGGATTTGCACGTGTACCTTCATTTTGTTGAAGTTCATTCTTTGAACAAACTCCTGGTACAGCATTTCGTCCTCTTTCATTGAGATCTCATAATGCACCTCATCGGGGTCTCTGGTGGTACCATCCCAACCTTCAGGCATGACTTTGAAGTCTGGCTTATATGGCAGAGAGGCGACATGGAACTCCCTATCATGTGAAATGAAAAATCTGCGGATGGGTGGAAGTATCCGGGGGAATGAGAAATTACTCAATAAGAGAGTGCACTGCAGCATGTTAAAAAACTAAACCGACAACTAGTAACAGAGAATGAGAACCCAGAGGCAATGTCACCAATTTTCAAACGAAGGAGAGAGTATAAAAAAAAAAAAAAAAACCAAGTGAAGATAAGCTCTTACAAGGCGTTAAAAATTGTTGATGAGGAATCTTGAAGAGAAAACATAGCATTTGAATTTAAAAAGGTGGCCACCTATTTTAAGCTTAACAAAGACATATAAATGACCCCCAAAAATTTACAATAGATCAGTTTTGGTTAAAACACACAATTTTAGTTTTTACCAAATACAAGTTGATGCTGAAGAACACAGGATAATAGAGGAGAATTATTTGCAACAAAGCATAACTAATATTCAATTTCTCGAAAGACAGCAAAAAGTAAAAAATAAAAATAAAGATAAAAAAATTGCAAACCACACCTCCCCCTGATCTTTCCTTTTGAACTACAACTTCTTAAATTTATAAAAAAAATAAAATAAAAATAAAAATTGCTAAATAGATCTTTTCCAAAGAAGCTCATAATCTTTATGCTGACATAATGAGAACATTCTAATTTTTACCCATTCTTTTTGTTCATGGAAGAAACAATGATCCAAAGGTTCCCTAGCTCATGGAGTTGTAGGCTTAGTTTTTGTGTCCAGGACATAGAAGTAAAAACATCAGAATATAAAGTTAGATGGGAAAGTAGACTTCATTGGCTGAGAAGTTGCAAGCAGAAATAAACTGCATGAGCATTCAGGTATTTTATTACCTTAGTACCAAAGAACACCAAAAGCCCTAAATACCCCTAAAAGTACCATGTTGTGCAAATTCAAGAAAATATAACATTTTCTGAAGTAAGATACAAGAGAAGAAAATAGATAGCATCACCTAAGCATAACATGGATACAAATACCAACATAGTGTTAAAAAGGAATCAAGTAACAACCACGCTAATTAACCACACTATCAATTATTACTCATTTGTACATTATCAAGCTTCAACATACATGGATTGGAAACTTATATCTACTTTTATTTCTACACTGCTATGTATACATAATGGGAGAGTTGGTAATCATCACCAGTTACTATATTCATCCTCTGCGAGTACAACACGAGATTAGAAAAAATTACAGCTTATCAACTGAGAATTTCATCAAATGCAATCAGGATGTAAAAACTCAAACACAGGTCGCCAACCCTAACTTTACTGGAAATAGTTATCTTATTGCTCTATTGTATATGTATGCACAATCAAACATGCGCGTAAGTCTATTGCCTTGTCAAGAAGACACGACAAGATCACATCATCGTCCAAACCCAGCAAACACAAGACAGGGCAATAGAATAATGGCCTGATCCGCTTTGGCATAAAGGAAGTCAGATAGGGTCTATTTTAACAAATTTACTGGGCAGCTGCCCCAGTGCTATTACTACCGTCAGAGAGCTTGAACTATATGTGCTTGGATAAAACACTTCGATTTCTACTATGCCATCAAATACAAAATAGCAGTCAAATGACTCAAATCCAAATTAAAAAAAAAAAAAACACAATGATAAACAAATTACACAAAACTTTCTACCATCATATGAGTTCTCTCACAACACGGATCAAGATCACTGAAATTCAACAAATTATCACGTCACACAGGTGTAGATGTACGCTATTACCAACAAGCTCTTGCAGATTACTATCAAACTCAGTAGAGATGGTAATTGATCAATCGAGTGGAGGATTGGATTATTAACTTGAACTACGTGAGACCATCAAACAAAACAAGCAATTTACAAACACTATGTACAATTATGAAGCCAAAGCACAAAGCCAATTTTTCATTCACTTACTCTGGGCAGGTATCAAGCAAGAGCTCAACAGAGTCATCAAGCGGGCGTCCAAGCTTCTTCTCCTCTTCCTCCTCAAGCTCTTTCAGCCACAAAATCGCATGCACCCGTTGCCTCATAATCCTATAGTCCTTTGCCAACTTCTCAACAGTGTACAACTCTGGGTTTTCCTTGTGCTTTTTATACATCTCTGCCTTTTCAGAGTCCTTCAGATATGACCCTCTAGCACCTGGCTCTCTCACCTGCACTTGCATTTTTAACAACATAGAAAAATTACATTTTCATTCAGTTTAAATCTAAGTTTACTGTCACTATAAAGCAGGAAAGCAAGAAACATGCATATGGGTGTAAAAGATGAGGAAACATTATGAGATGATGGTCTCTCCCTACAAATATGGAGATACTGGCAAAAGAACAGACCAGTGGAAAACCAAAATGCAAAAGAAAAACAAATACGTTACACAATGTACACTGTCCCCTGTGAACCTTCAAGAAACATAAACTTGTTACAATTTTCTTTGGTAGAACTCTCCCGAGTGCCCAAGAAGTTATAAATTACATGCCTGAAGGATAGAATTTGATGTCACACAAGCCCCATAACTTGTAATAGTTACTATGACGACCCAAATATCATAAGTTGCAATGTATATCAAGAAATACCAACAACTTTTTCCACTCCTTGCGCCTACATTGGATCAACTTTATAAACCTCACACCCAAAGCCCATACTCCCATTGCTTCAGAATGGGAGAAGCCCGACATCTTGCAATGGATTTCAAAAATGCAAGGACAAATGCAAGGACAAATGCAAACACCACACAATTTCTATACTTTCCCTTAATAAACACATAATCAAATTAGAAGTCATTACATTGTCACAAATTGGGTTCTGTTATTGGATATTGGTAAACACTTTGAGCGGCATACACAGGTCGAAACAAACATAACAGCATAAATTTGAATCCCAGGCTATGACCTCTGTATAATGATAATGATAAACAAAATAAATAACATAAACCAGCAATTTACCTGCTTCATCAGTTCAGTCATTTCTCTCATTCTATCCTCCCAGCCATCAACAAATGCCTTTCCTCTACGGTTTTCTGCTTCTAATTCCTTAACCTTTGCCATCTCCTCGTCAGTCCACCTAGCCTCCGAGTACCAGTTCCCGGTCCGATTCTGACTCGACCCATTGCCCCGACTCTGAACCGTGCCACTGCCACTGCCACTGCCCCGATCGGGTTCCACCTGCTGCCCGACAACTTCACCATCAAAGTGCTCCTTCGTTAGGCCCGTAGACCATGACGACGGGCCCACATCCCACCCCAACGGGTCAGAATCTGAGAACCCTGTCCCACCAAAATGGGATGCCCAATCGGGTCCTTTCGTATCATTGTTGTAATTGCCGCTACCACTTTGAGTCGAAAAACGTTTTGGAAAAGCAGATAAAGCCCTCAGGCTTGAAGTTTTGATGTAGGTATTAATGGAGAGTTGGGTAAAAATGCGTTGAAGGGATTGCATTTTCCTCTCTAAAACCTATCCGGCAACAGTTTAGTTCTTCGAGCTGGGTCTGACTATGAATTCGAGATGTGTTTCGATTTTGGAAGAGAGGAAGAACCAGAGGCAACACGGTGTTGAATCGTTTGATCTTGAGTATTCAGGGTTTTGCCTTTGGGACTGCATCCGGGCTGCTGTTCATAAAACCTCAATTATAGAGTGGACACTTCCAACTTGTTTGTCACATCTTATTTTAGAAAATCCATTTTTTTTCTTTTTAAATTTACATCAATTATAACTATTTAATTTAATAATTCTATTACATTTTTAAAACTAAATAATTTACACGTTCAACATTCATTTTCACAAAGAATCTCCATCGAACATATCTTTATAAAATCGCAAAATAGATAATCACATCAAAAGTAAAAGCATGTTGTGTGCAAAATAGATAATTAAACACACCAATGCTATGCAATATCTGAATTCCTTATACAAGAGCCATATTGAGAATTTGTCAGAAGGCCTAGGGACCAAAAGGTAATACAATGTAAATGGATTTATAAAATAGAACCAAGCGTTTCAAAATTTCGAAAGTCATATTTAAAGTTAGACTAATCGTCGAAAGCTATAGCCAAATGGACGATATACACTACAACTATATCATCTTTCTAGTAGTCAAATTTACAACAATTAGAATCCTCTTGCCTTAGTGGCTCGATTTGATTGGGTGCTGGCGCAATTAAATGTGAAACACATTTTGTAGTGAGATGTAGAATTATTTTCTTGTCACAATACATTGGTTTTGAAAATAAAAACAAAGATATGGTATATTTGTTAAAAAGGTCTCATTATGTGCTTAAACAAGCTCTTGGACAACTGTACACAAGTTCAATTGGACACCATAACCGATAGAGTATATGGGCGTGAGGGTCTACTGTGAACCTCATACCTGCACTTCAGTGGATATATATCTAATTAAACATTATAATATAACCCTTACTTTTATTATACATTCACAGAATCACATTGTGTGGTAACAATGTATATTAATTGAAAATCTCAACTACAAATTAAAAAGTGATGTTGTAAAGGAAAGGTTTGTGGATTAACATGTATTATCTAAATTAATTTTATTTGTAAGTGTGGTCATATCTATTTAGATGGCCAAAATACCAATCACTTGAGCAAAAACACAATTTTCTACGATTGAATTAAGCATGTGGATGTCAAATAACATTCATTATAAATCTAGTTGAGCAAAGAGTAGTTAAGAAAATTCATAGTACGGTGGAGATTGTGAGAAGGTGCTATCTTATTTCCTCCTAATTCCCATTTCTTTGGGGCATCTCCAATAGGAGTGTTTATGGTAGATGTCCAATTTAGGAGATACATTTTTCAAATGGGATCCACAATTTTTCAATTTTTTGTTTTTTTAAATCACTTTTCACTCATTTTTTCCTGCTTTTTCTTTATCGTTTCCAGTGTCATATCTAAATTATTACATCCAACTTCACATCTTCTACTATTATTTATTATTATTTTGAAATTTCTTTCTATCTATCTCATCATTTTTAATTTTCCCTCTCTTTCTTATCTACATATTTTTTATTCTTCTTCAATTAAAATAATTATTTTGTTTCTCAATCTTTCTCTTAAACACACATCCACAATATACATCCCCCACGGGGTATGCTCTAAAACTGCACTTTAGTCTTGCTACACATGGCAAATTTTGGAACATTGTATATCAGCAATGATTCTCTATCCAACTAACCACTTTCCTATGAACATCATTTATTTATTTTCTCAGATCAACAACAGCAAGAAAGAAGAATCACAGTTAAGAATAGACAAATAAGACAAACTATGGTTGCATCCAAAACTTCAAGAATTAAGACTCCATTGGCCTCTTCCATAAATGACCTGAAAAATAAAGTGCTTTATTATTATTATTATTATTTTCCTTTATCTATATTTTTTTAATGAAGTTGCAGCAGTTAAATCTCCTCGTTCAGAAAAATGTTGGTTTGGGAGGATGAACCCCAAATCTTATGCCTCGTTGGTTTTACTTAATGCTGTTGTATATTTCTTAAAGAGTGATCAAAAGATTTCTTGTCCAATAATCATATCAAAAATATGTCAATTTACCAACTTTTGGAATTTATTAGATTTACAATTATATTATTTCTTGAACGATTTTGATTTAAAACTTTAAATTAATTGCAAATGGTTTTATATTATATTCAACAAATTCCTACTTTCTTCACGTCTAAACGTGATTTATTTATGTATATAATTTAGTGTAATGGGTAGCAACGAGATTTGGTATCAGACCTTTTTACTTATTTTATCACCTTATTATTGAAATACTGAATTTAAAAGTTTAAGATTTAAAATTTGATCAAATATTTTAATATTATTATCTTCCACGAAAATAATACACGAGAAAAGCGTGACATATCAAATAAGTAGAAATTGATCCTGTAATTTAGAGAGCGTACCAGTGGGTGCACCAAACCCCCCGTATGGTTGTACTAGAGTCTAGCCAGATTATCTAAACTTTTGGTGGCATTGTTGACCCAAACAAAGTTTCTCTCTTAATATAATCACTATCACTTATCAAGTGTTAGTATAAAAGAGAGGCAAAAGTTACAAGTTTCTTCAAAGTTGAGCCAACAAATGTTTAGCAGCACAAGAGAGATGGAACCACTCAAGTTTCTTGGTCTTTTTCTTGTGCTAAGTTTTGCATTTTCTTCATCAAGTGCTGAGACACATTACCATGAATTTGTTGTATGTCTACTTCTTCCCATCCTTAATACCAATATATTTTGCTCTTTTACTAATAACGACGTATATATATGTAATAGGTTCAAGAAACACCAGTGAACAGATTGTGCAGAACTAACAATATAATTACAGTCAACGGACAATTCCCGGGGCCAACATTGGAAGTTCGAAATGGAGATACTCTTGTAATCAAAGCCATCAATAACGGACGCTACAACGTTACACTCCATTGGTACTTATCATTTTATATATAAGCACTTTAAGCCCATTCACAGATATGCACTGATTATGCTAATGAAACTAACTAGGTTTATTCGATATCTTGTTTTTGTTTCGACCAGGCATGGAATACGTCAAATGCGGACCCCATGGGCCGACGGTCCCGAATATGTCACTCAATGTCCAATTAAACCAGGCGGATCATACACATACAAGTTTCCCATCGAAAAACAAGAAGGAACATTTTGGTGGCATGCTCATAGTAGATGGCTTAGAGCTACCGTTTATGGAGCACTCATTGTCTACCCGAAACTCGGCATTTCTTACCCCTTCCCAAAACCCCATAAAGAAGTCCCCATTCTTCTTGGTAAGAACATTAATAATATTTGATACTTTGTTGTATTATGTAAAGCGTAGAGCCAAATTATACTGTAAACTTATTATCATCCGAATCCAGATATTTGTACTTATTTTTAATATATCTTGAATAGGAGAATGGTGGAATACAGACATCAATAGTTTATATCAACAGACTCAGTTTACCGGGGGAGCTCCAAATATTTCTGATGCATACACCATTAATGGCCAACCTGGGGACCTATACAACTGTTCTAGCAAAGGTTAGGACAAAACAAATCTATGCATGTCTCCACAAATTATTACAATATATTATGAGAATAAGCAAATCTTGAAGGCTGAATTGCTGATGATGTTCTTTTCTATTAACAATGTAGGGACCATGAAATTCTACGTGAAATTTGGAGAAGCGGTGCTTCTGCGTATCATCAGTGCTGCACTCAATCAAGAACTCTTTTTCACAATCGCCAACCACGTGCTAACCGTGGTTGGAAATGATGATGCCTACAACAAGCCGTTTGAAACCAGAGTCATCATGATCACCCCCGGACAGACGACAAATGTCCTCCTAACAGCTAATCAACCTGCAGGACGTTACTACATGGCGGCTAGTGCCTATAACACTGTCCAAAATGCGCCGTTTGATAACACGACGGCCACTGCTATTCTCGAGTATGATTCTGTCCCATGCACCTCCAGAACAGGGTCGAACCCAACACCGTTGTTGCCATCACTTCCTGCATTCAACGACACCTCGACTGTAACGGCATACACAAGCCAAGTACGCAGTCTTTTGTTAGGAAACGATCATGTCCCTAATGAGATTGATGAAAACCTGTTTTTCACAGTCGGATTAGGCCTTATAAATTGTAGTCCAGGGCCAACATGCCAAGGCCCGAATAACACGCGCTTTGCAGCTAGTATGAACAACGTATCATTCGTCCCTCCTAGGAGAACCTCGTTATTACAAGCGTACTATCAAAACATACCCGGTATCTACACCACGGATTTTCCACCTGTCCCTCCGGTGATGTTTGATTATACGGGCAATGTTAGTCGAGCACTATCGCAACCTCAGAGAGCAACAAAGTTGTACAAATTGAAGTTCCGTTCGCGAGTACAACTTGTGTTACAAGACACTGCTATTTTCTCAACAGAAGACCATCCTATGCATCTACATGGATATCATTTCCATGTTGTGGGCCAGGGTTTCGGAAACTTCAATCCAAGAAGAGATACCGCGAGATTCAACCTCGTTGATCCACCAATTCGCAACACGATTAATGTGCCAGTCGGTGGATGGACAGTTATTCGATTTGTAGCAGATAATCCAGGTAAATAGCATCGACAAATAAAACGCGTCCTCATAGTGTTTCATCTATTCTATGTTGTTTATTGGCTTTTTTTTCTTTTGTTTTCTTTTTTTTTTTTTTCTCAATTTCAGGAGTTTGGCTGATGCATTGTCACATAGATTCCCATTTAGCTTGGGGCTTGGCGATGTCGTTCTTGGTCGAGAACGGACCTGACGAATCACAGTCGGTAGTGCCCTCCACCCGATCTTCCTCCTTGCTAAGACGAATGCTGTTACGACAATTTTTACTTGTATTTGATTGTATACCGTTATATTTCATTCACTTGTGTCGTGTTTGGTAAAGATAGTACACAACGCTAGACAATATATCGTATTCAGACCTGCATATCAAACATGCACTTAAAGTAGTCGACTTCGGTTGGCATTTTAAATGTAATTTATCGAGTAATTGAACATTTGAACACAAATCATATTGGACTTACTATTGAACAATTCGCTAGGACAAAACTGTGCATTTCCAAGATGTACAAATTGTGTCTAATCATTAAATTGATTGTTTCGTATTGAACAAATTATATCTACACACAACATGTTCCGATTATATACGGAAAGAAAGTCTTCTCAATAAACTAGTTGATCTCTCTTGCGCTCTCAGAATCTGTTGCTGCATTACCAAAACAGAAGCCGCGCTTTCGAAATCCTCAGACGCAACATAGTCTCCTATAATTCCAAGGTCGTTGTTTTCGTTCCAATTCGATAATCCTCGTAGAAGAACGGGATTTATCCCATGTTTCCTTCCAACAATCCATAGATCATAGTACTCGGCATTCAACGCTTGAATTGCGGCAATGGTTTCTAAGCCGTTCTTCACCACGACTTCTCGGTAAAGAACTTGTCTGTCCCCTTCGTGTTTCACCCAAAACCATGTCACTATACCGTCATCAAGTTTCTTCTCCATCTCATTATCTCCCTCATTATCATGTGCAAGAAATCTTATGACAGTTAAGGCTACATCAGGATTAGCAGACATTCGATCTGCATAAGCTAGTGCTTCTCTAGCATCCGATCCACCCAAGAAAAGAACGGCAAAATGGTGCGCGGCGAGCCCACAATTGGCGACTTGACTTTGGTAAGAACCCCATTTATTAACTAGAATCCCGACCGAGCAAGGGGCGTGGTTCAAAATGTTCGAGTTCATAAATATGTTACCTTGTATCAGCAATTCGGTTCCATTAAGGTTGTCCAAATGTTTTCTATATAGTGGGAGGATTATGAGAGAAGCTTTCTTAGCAAGTGCTAGCTCACAAATGTCTTGGTACATGGTCATCTTGGAGGTTATCGTTGTATACGAATGTATCTTTATGCATCCACTATTTGCCTCTTCGAAAATTTTCAAAGCATTATGAATGGAATCAAAATCAGAGTCGTCCACATTGTTTTCTTGATTCTCGTGATCTATGAACACCGGGGCAGCACGACCCAACAGTTCAATGAGGCGTAAAGCATATACTGCGAACGGGCTATTAACGGTTGGATTGGAGACTTCAAGTAAATTAACAAGTCCAGCCAAACTTTCTTCACCATCTACACAAGTTACAATATGGAGTTCTGTATTGGGAGGGGTATGCTGAATAGTTCTTCTCTTGTTAACCATATAAGGCTTTGTGGGATCATAGAGAACACTTATTAATGGTGTAGCTATACCAGTCACAATTACTGTCAATGTCACCAACATTGAGAAATGTGGCTTACCAATCATCTGAAAGAACATAAAAATCCAATTATTAAACTATAGCAGTAACCAATAGGCTACTACCAACATGATTGATGTCACTATTAACAGCTATTATGACACTTAGCGTTACGTACCTTGAAATCCATCCAATGGATGAACAACAGAAGTTCGACTTCACCTCTTAAACTCATTATGAGGCTAAGGGTGAAACCATCTCTAACCGGCATGTCAAGGAAACGAGATGCAATGAGAGTCGCAACCATTTTAGTCGTGTAACCAACTAAAGCCATGTAAAAAAGCGGCGCCAAATGTGACCAATGGGAACTTATAGTAGTCATATCGGTCGTCAACCCCACATAGAGAAACGAAAATGGCATAAGAAGGTCATTTATAATAGTTTCACTCTTCTCCACTAGAGTGGCTCCCAACGGAGGGCCATCGGGGACCGCCAACCCAAGCCACAACGGCCCATTGGCAATCGCTAAACCGCTCATATCAGCAATAAAACCGGCAACCAAAACGCTCAATAATATGCCAACGATGTAAATTTGATCAACCGGCTTTCCTTGTGGCGTTGTTCGCACAATCCATATCATAGCCTGTCGAGCACCACCGATGATGGACACCATAACGACCACCAATGAAATCAAGTACCACAAAGCAGTTATTGCAACTTGTTCGCCTTGTTTACCCGCCTCAAATATGATCACCCCTTGGATTCCTATAAAGTCACTAATCACTGCCGTTGATAACGCCATTCGTCCGATTTCAGAACTAAGAAGATTCAGCTCTCTCACTATGGGATAAAGAACGGGAAATGCCGTGATTGACAAAGCCGACGAAACCCCCCAAATCGAAAGAGGTTTTGCGAGTTCTTTCTCCTCATATTTCCTCATTGCAATTGCTGTAATTGTAGTTGCACATAGTGGTACAAGCACCCCAGTCAGAGCAATATACCAATGCTTTCTTCCAACTCTCTTTATCACAGCAAGATCCATTTTCACTCCATTCAAGAAAAGGAAGTACATAAACCCCATTACTCCAATATTTTTAAGCACAAATTCTGAATCATCGGGAAATACATATTCACGAAATCTCTTTATCCGGCTTAAAGCAGAGGGTCCGAGTATAATCCCACCCTAGAATTAAAAAAATTAAAGAAAAAATTGAAAAATTACACAGACATCCACCACAAACATTAAAATATTAACATTAATTAATGATACAAAATCGAATTAATCAAACTTACTAGGATGTAGGAAATAACCCTGGGCTGTCTTAAGGGTTTGAGAAGATAACGGAGAGTTCGAGCGATTACAATGAACATGACAATTTGTAATAACACAAGAGGAAACGAGAAAGATAACGGATTTTGTCCATAGAAAATTCCGAAGGGATGAGAGGAGGTGTGTTTTTCATGGCATACAATGACTCCTTTGTTGATCAATTCTGAGCTGGGTTCGTTGAGGCCAATTTTCACCATTTCTGTAAAGAATTAAGGTTTGTTTGTTTGATGTTTCATGGGGGTTGTAGCTAGGAAGATCATCAAACGTTTGAGCATGCAAGAAAACTGAAACAATAGAATTTTGCAACCTGGGAAATTTACCAGGAGATCTGAAGGGTTGGACAAGCGTTAGTTTAGATTAATTTTAAATTTTAGTTATTGTATTATTTAAATGATATATTATTATTATTATTATGAGATGAATGGTATAAGTAAAGACTGATATATTTTATCCAAAAAAAAAATGGTATTTGCTCATTTTTATTATTATTTTTAATAAATTGTAAAAAAATGCACTTTTTTAATTAAAAAAAACACTTTTTGAAAATATGAAAAATAAAGATTTTGTTATGATTTGAAAGAAAAGAAAACATTATACCCTTATTTAGAGTTTTTAGACCTCAGGAATGATCAAACATAAGCATTAGTGCCATAATTACGATGCTAGCACTGTGTTTTCCGATCGGATATCATATTTGATTTGATATCCAAGATCAAATCTAGCCCAACATCAGGGTAGATTTCTAAGAATTAAAATTTTCCGACTATAGTGCAATTACACGCTGTCAAAATTTTTGCTAAAATAGAAGGATTTCAAAATGGAAATTATATGTAATCGGAGAACACAACGCCAAGACTTGTGCTTGATCATTATACCCTTAGTTAGACCTTGACATATAAACCATGAAATCATAAACCAAGTCGATCTGGAAAATGGTTTAAAATTTGTTTGGAAGTGAAATAGTTTGGTATAATTAAAAATTTTCAAAATGCTACTTCAGGAAAAATGAAAAAAAAAAAATCCAAACTGCTCAATATAGTTTAATTTTGTATTTTTCAAACCATTTAGTTTAGTTTTAGAGTGTGATAGCCTTTGACATGATTGATAACATAATACTAATAAAGTTTCTATATTGTCATTAATAAATAATTGCATTAATAATTGAGATAAAATGTATTAAAATCATTTTATCACATTAATTATGATATTTTTTTATGGCATTTGGTATGTTCCTGTAGATAAACTTCCACGATCTTTAAGATAAAAGATGACATGCTGCAAATAAAAGTCATATTTTGTCTTTAATGAAAATAATTTCTTACAAGAAGAGTAAAAGGCAGTAAAGTCATTTTGCATGTGTTTGCGAACTCCTAAAATGTACTTTTAGAAGTAAGAGGAGAGAAAATGAATCGAGTTGAATAATTGAGATTTATTAGAATATAGGGATCCTACGAGATATGTGGATATAATTTGTTTGACTAAATTTAAATTTAATTTTAAAAAATATGAGAAAGTAAGGGAAAAAAGTTTTTTTCTAAACACCCATGTCATTATGTTACTATTTACGTAACTCCCAGCAATATTATAGCATGGTTGGAAGTGAAATGGTTTGATTTTATTTGGTTTAATTAAAAATTTTCAGACCTCGTAATTTGAATTTTAAGATATTTTGTTTCTTTTTATGAGAGAAATAATAAAGATGCACAAAATTACATATTGTATGCTTTTTGTACTTACTAATAGGATTCAATATCGAGTTACAAGTTAATAATAACAATGATATTTATCTATATATTCTTTTTGAAAATTATCTCAGTTTGAAAATTAATATTTTGTCCACCAATTCGATTGTTTCTCAAGAATGTTGAGCATAGAAGGGATTTTAATACATTTCCTTCCATCTTTAAAAAAAAAAAAAAAAAAAACGAACATTCCCTTCCAAAAGCATCTCCAATACAATGGTGTGGATTGAGGATAGTGTAAGGACAGAAATTGAGAGAAAATGATTATTTTATTTGAAGAGAAATTGGAAAAAAGAACAGGAAAAAGAGAAAGAAAAGTGAAAAAGTCAACGAAGTATAAAAACAAATTCAAAAATAATAATAAAAATATTTAGATAGATATCTATTTATAGACATGATATATATAAATTTAAAGAAAATTTGAAAAAAACTGGGATAAATAAAAAAGATAGTGAAAAAAAAAATGAGATTCACTGAAATTGTTGTGGGCCTTTCTCTCCAAATAGAAGGTGTCTATAAATAGGGTTGGCAACAGGTCGGTTCATAGTCACTTTGGCTCGAACCATGAACCGAACCAGTGGTTAAAATCCATAACCATAACCGAACCGTTTGGTGTTTCGATTGGTTCAGTTTGGGGTTTCGAACTGTTTTCAAAACCATTTTTTCCTTTTTACTAAAATTTCTATATAAACAAACCAATTGCATGGAGGAGGACTTGAATTCAAGTTTTTTGGTTGCAAGACGCTACACCTAACCAACTCAGCTAACTAATAACTTGTTAATAAAATTGCAAAATTCATTAATTATTATTTTTGAGCACAGAGCTAGAGAACTATGCTAGTGGGTAAACGGTTAGGTTCGGGTTTTTTTTCCCGAACCGTAACCAACCCAACCCAAACCAGGTCAAGAAAATAGGAAACAATACTTGCTCTATTGACTCATCAGTTCGAGTATTTTCACCCCGTTCGATTTGAGTAACCACGATTTTCAATTTTCACAATTTTTTTGCCATCCCTATTTATATATCATAGTATGATACATTGGAGATGTAACCGCATCTATGTTTGCTAATAACAATCATCCAGTAAAAGCATTCTTGCACAATCTAATATTTGGCGAACCAATTCGGTTATAAGCCTATAATTTGATGTAAGGTTCTGAAAAGTGCGAGGCATGGCAAGGTGGTGAGGTCAAGCTTTGAGCTTTGGAAGTTTATGCATCTAGGCGAAAAAAAAAGTATTTTTATTTTTTATTATTTTAGTTATTATAGAGTAACAAATAAGTAAAAAAAATGCATATTTTAAAAAATTTATACAAACTTTGAGATATTTTTAAGTTTTCCAACAAAAATATAGTTGATTATTTTCTAAAGTATTAAAAACTAAAATACTTGGTAAAAGAGAGAAAAACTAATCTATTCTTACAATTAGATTATAAATAAACACAATTCAATACTTGTATTTAAGTAAAACCTAACTAGGAGTAAATAATTGTTTAATTGGAGTCTCATAAAAAGGAAATCGCATGCTATTGTATTACCGTAGAAAAGAATGGCACTTTGAGATATTTCCAAGTTTTCCAACAAAAATATAGGTTCTAAGGTATTAAAAACTAAAATACATGGTAAAAGAGAGAAAAACTAATCAATTCTTACGATTAGATTATAAATAAACGCAATTCGATACTCATATTTAAGTAAAACCTAACTAGGCGTAAATAATTGTTTAGTGAGTCTCATAAAAAGCAATTGTTGTTGTATTATTACCATAGAAAAGAATGGAGTTCATGGTCTATAGATAACACTGTAGTAAAAGTAAAACCTAATGGTCTCTTTTCAAAATTCTTTTACATTTGTTGTAACTTAATAGGACATAATTTAATTTAATTATCAGCTATGGGAAGCCCACTACTAGAATATGAGGTTTTGTCTTTATTTATTTTTTATTTTCTTGGTCCAATCTAAAAAATAACAGCTTTTCAAGTGGAAAAAAAAAAAAACACACACACACCTTTTCCTGCCTAGGGACCCCTTTTCCTGTCAAGGCACACCTTAGGCAGTAAACTCAACGAAAGGTGCACCTTTTTCCGCCCAGGAGTGCCTTAGGCAATCAACATTGAGTTGACAGCCTTTTTTCTTTCCTCACTACCATGTGAGGCGTTTTGTAAATGCCTCACGTCTAGGCAGTGCCTTTTGCCATGAAAATGAGTTTCAACACCTTAGTATATTAATAAATTTTCTCAAGAATATATTATATTGTATATTTCATGGGCCAGAATTGCGGTTAGTAATGAGACAACAATCATAGACTTTAGAGTCTATTTTGATGTAGACCGTGTTGAAAGTAATAATTGTTAAATGAATAATATATATTTAAATAGATTTATCTAATGGTTCAATATGATATTAGAGAAGATAAAAATTCGAATTTTACCATCATTTATTTAAAATGAATTATTCACATATTAGGCTTTCATTAAAAACAAAAAAAAACACCCAACTCCCAAATCCAATTCACATTTCAACTAAGATTTTGTTGCAGCTTTTTCTCAGGGCATATTTCAAGTCCAGCAGCAACATCATGTAATTCAGCCTGTAAAATGGCGGAATTACCATACTAATCAATAATCATAATCTCCCCATTCAACGTTACATTTATCGTTGGGCGGAATTCCTCATCCTGGAGTCTGTAGGTTATCATCATTACCTTATCTTTGTTGCATGTAAAGACGACACTTCTTTCTAAATTTGCTAATCCTACACATATTGTTATCAAATTCAACGTCTCTACATACACAAGCTACTTTTACAGTCACCAAAGTGTAGACCTTGTAGCCTTTTGAATTTTGATCTCGAATAGCCAATAAAGATGCACTCCGCATGTTCGTTAATATTTGTTATATCCAATTTACTCCTCCTTTTCCTTTCTCATCTTTTGGAACATGAGAATTAACTATGCTTTCAGAAACCTGCAAGTGTAAAACACTTATCAGTTATCAGGCACGCTTTTGATTGGACATCTATTAAGCAAACACAATACATACATTGACGATTGCAGATATGATCTGCCACCCATAGTCGAAAAAAAAAGTATGAGCCATGTGGCTACTCTGAATTTAGACATTATATATTATTCATCTCATTTAATATAAGTACTAAAATAAAAATATTTCTTTGGTGACGTGACGTCACCAGAGTTTCCCACATGGGCGTGGGTATGTGACTACGTGGAGAATATAATAAAAGTGTTGAAGATTGAACTACCTAGGCCCAAAATTCATTCTTTAGCATTTTTTTTTTGTGTCTTTTTTGTCTTCAAGAAGCAATTTTAGGCATTGTAATTTCACTGGTCGTTTTTTTTTTCTTTGTTCCACCAATTTGTTGAACCGGCCTAGGAATAGGATAATTCCCACATCAAAACAATATTAGGCCCTGTTCTACTCAACATCAATTTTTCATTTCTCATCATTTATAACCACCTATTTAATTATTTAATATAATTTTCCCAAATTTCAACCACATATTCATCACGTACATCAAGAAAATTAACTTTATGACCAATCAAACATACCCTAAATAATGAACCAATACTTGAACTACTGTTTTCAATAAAGTTGATTTTGTAAAATGGAACATGCTTATCATGGTACCAGAGCTATCTTTTCAAACTTCAAGAACCTGCAATCGATCTGATTAAAAATCAAAATGAGATGTACATAAATTTCAAGATTAGTATGCTTTAACATGACCTTTTTAGATGAAAATCAAGTCTCATTGGAGTCAATGAATAACCAAATATATTCACAACCACAATCCGAGAGCGTAAAACTTTATTCTTCTCGGAACTTCATTTTTCGATCATCACCTTGAAATTTTGAAATGCCTCCATAGGCATCGGACTATTCCCTAAGAAAATAAACCCAAGTTCTACTAGAAAATTCATCAATAAACGACTAGTTTAAAGTGATTGTACCATAAAAATTGAATTCAAATTCTACATTTGCATCAAACAAAAAGTAAAAAGTTTTTTTATAGAGCAAAAAAAAAAATCCGATCCCTTTTCCATCTAATTCTGCCCAATCATTAGTTGTTTGTTGTGAGTCTCTAGACTTTGAGACTTGCCCTAATCGATTTGCAATTCGAATCTTTTTCTACTAAATCACACAATTCTTAATTTCTATGCCTCCATAAAAATAAACAACATGTTATAATTGTCTTTAGCAAGCAGAGTGACAGAAATAGAATTGTTGCTTGCCATCTTAGCTTCTGATGATGCCATTTTTATCTAAAATTTGGGGGAGAGCGGAGAGTTGAAGCGAACATTGAAATTTATTAAGTGACTTGTAGACTCATTACACGTGACTACAATCTCAAATCTTTTATATTTTGAAAATTCTTACATAACGTTTTCTTAAATTTACTTTATTAATATTACTTGAGGACATTTAAGATCAGTAAAAAAAAAAAAAAAAAATTCCATTGAATAGCAGTCAGCGGCATTATATTGTAGCCGGTAAAATTTGCAGCTGTAGAAGTGCAGGTATAATATTAAAGATGGGCCAGTTTTATGACATATGTTTTAAGTCACCAATTTATTGCATTCATTTCTAACATTTGTACTTTGGACCACACTAACTTAACTCTTTTATTCCTTCATTTTTCCAGAATATGGGCCATCAATAATTTGTGCCAGCTACATCCATGTTGGTATATATGCTACTCTCATTAATCCTATTAACACTATATCGATCTCGATATATACTCTGATGATACATTTGACATAGCTGTTGTGGGTAGAATTTTTAACAGTAGAGTTTTAGACGAAATATTTTTTATTTAAGAAATTATTGATTGCTTGGACGTAAATCTAAGAAATACTTTTAATGTATTAATAACAACTTAATTATAAATTTAATTTAATTAAATGTCAATTACTTCTTCCCTTATAGATGCTAAATTAGTAATTTTTGAAAAATCTCAAATTATAGCTCCTCCAAAATAACTTTCTGAAACTGTTTTTTCGGTCAACAAACCATCTTAAATTAAATTAACTAAAAACACTTTTGCCTGACCTGATAGAGTGCGCTTTTACACTTCAAACAAACAAAGTCATTCAGAAAGCACATTAATTTGATAACTATGTTTTTAATTATGTTAAACACAATTAAAAAAAAATTAAATAAGAGAAAAGATACGTACATTAGAATTAATATTCGCATTCATAATATATGTCATACAATTGTAATTTGGGGTGTATTTGATACAACTTTAAACAAAAAATTATTATTCTCTCTCATTATTTTTACCGGTTGTTACAATAGTGATTGATAAAATTAAATTTAAATATATATATATATATATATATATATATATTACTTTTCAATCTCAAATAATCTCAATCAATGTACCTTTAGCTTGCTATGAATATTCTTGAGGTCAAAATCACCTCTTATGCTGATCTAATGGGGTTGCGCGCTTTGATTATCCTTCTTTACTCTTATTGGCACAAATTGACTTTTAGTATTCCAAGAAATAGTTAACAACAAAGATGGCACTTTCAAGTGAAAGCTGAATGAATGCAGAGAAAATATAGCTCATGAAATTGTCTAGTTTGTTCCATTTTCATCTTCTCATTTTCTTCTTTTCAATCCAATTATTAGGGTATTTTCTCAAATAAGCAGGTTTCACCTGTTATATGGCTTGTACATTTCACATAGTTTCTTTGGAGAAGAAAACTAACTTTTCAGAAAACGAATAGGTGAAAAGTATAATTATTTACCGAAAAATTTCATGACAAATAATCCTTTTATTAATTATCGGGTATGATTGCAAAATAATCTAGCAAATATTTTGTTAGACTAATGATTAATTTACCCTTCATTTAATTCCAGCATCAAGTCAGGTTGATAATTAAAAAAAAAAAAAGAAATGAAGGAGTATTGCGTTGATATCGCATACGTACGTGAGCTAATTTGTTGAAGAAAACTCTATGTTTTTTTTAAATACAAATTGAGGATCATAGAGTAGGGTGTGATGTTTCAAATGCGAAACAAACCAGTAAGGGAACACCTTACCACTAAGTCAAACCCCTTGAACAAAACTTTATGTTTATAAAAACCCATACGAATATATATTCTTAAATCAATTTTAATTCAAGCGCACACATTTCTTTAAACCCACTTCAATGTCATTTTTATTTATTTTTACCCCTTTTTTAATCAATTTTTTTTACCTTAAACACGTATTTATAAACATATTTTTTATACCAAAAAAAAAAATTCATATTCATCGAAAGAACATTTTATCTTGCAACATTTTATAAAACGGGTTTTTTTCGACAAAGTTGTATGAAATGTGACACTTCTTGTAGCATTATATATATAGACATCTTGCAATTATACACTTTTGTGAGATAATGCAATTATATACTTTTGAAACTGATTCGGTGCATGTATCTTCCGGTGAACCGTACCGTGCACCCCGATTGATGTACCATCCCAACCGATGAACTGATGTGACATTCCGAGTGTTATGCTATACACAATGCTGCATAATGTGCATATCGAAGTGCACCCAATCAACTCTGTTGTATTCTTACTGTTTACAATATGTAATTGTACGAAATTGAGATTTATAAAGTTGTGAAGGCAGATTTTTGGGTGGGTGGTTCTGTGCAACCACATTGTGCACTACCTAAAGATTAGAGGGATATTATTTGATTAAGAACAGGGATCAGAAACTTGGAGATAACCTGGTTTCTTTGTCGCCATATAGCAAGACATCTCATGTACCCTAAAGTAACTTCAAATTTCTTAAGATTTGCAATATGATACTAATATATAAAACACATCGTAGCCCTACACGTCGCACGTTTCATAACCATTAGTTCCCTTGTTCTATAGATGGATAAGTATGTGACATTAAAATAACATATGAGAGACTTTACAATTAGTCAATTTTTGCCATCAACTTCTTTCTCAGTAGGGTTAATTACGTTACTAAGATTAAAAAAAACATCTCCTTAATAATGTAGGATTAAGTTATAAGCTAATACGTCAACATTGTGTGACGGAGTAATAATAAATACTTAATAGAGGGATATTATTTATTAGCAGTTATAATTGGAACAATGGTGGTGATGCACCATGGTCTTTATTGTGCAACCTATGTGTCAATATGGTATAAAACATTACGATACTTAAAACACTAACAAGTTATTTCATACATAACTACTAAGTACTGATGCATTAACGCCAGTGCTTTAAAAAGACATAAAGCATGATTAATAAATTGCAATGTTACGTTACGAGTTCAAAGGGATTTAACCTTTTAAAAGCGTGATGCATAAAAAATAAGGTAAAAAGAAAAAGTAAAAAAAGTGTAAAGTTTCGAATTTAAGCGAGATCGAATCGAGTTTTATAGAAGAAATAATATTGTTATTTATGAGTATCAATATTTTAATAAAATATATAGTTGAGAGGGAAGTGAGAATGATATTGGCGAGCTAATATAAGTTGGAAAGGAGTCAACATCCACAGTTATTCATGCCCATTATTAAAAAGCTGCAACAGAATTTAAGTCAAAAACATAAAAACCCTAAAGCCCATAACTCATTTCTGAAAGGCATTTTCTGGAGAATGGTTCATCAGTTTCAGACTGCATTAATGGTTGCTAGCCACCACTCTACCCACAAACTTAATTTTCATTACTGCTTATTCCTCACATCTCAGAATTAATTCTCACCGCAAATAAATTAAATTTGCAGCAGCAACCAGCTACTCACAGTTTGACCACAAAAAGAACAAGTACATACTCAATTGACAATACCTTCAGAATTTATGATATTTCAGATGAAATTGTGTTAAAAATATTCGGTCTATGTATATTTGCCTCGCCTCCAATATTTTTAACTTTTCTCTATCTATAAATTCATTATTATTATTTTTTTATTAAATCAAAATTAAAATCAAATTTAAATATCAACCGTCATCTGTCTATTCTTAGTAGTCCTCACCTTTATTCAACCGAAAAAGTTATTTCTTGATCAAATAAAAATTTAGCTGAACAAATGCTTTGCTCCTCCTTTCTTTCTTCCCAATCCCCACGCCCCACACCCCCAAAAAAAAACCCCCCATTTTCAGTAAAAAGGTTCATATATATTTTAATTTAATTCTCGATCAGTTTCATAAGCAACTGAGAATTAGGTTAATTAGTAAAACCAAAAAATATATATATATTTGAGCTTTGAAACAAATTTCTGGCTTTGAAATTACATCAAGTTGGGCGACCCATTTCCCCAAGCACACACATGGAGATCAGAAAGGTTATGGACCGGGCCGGTTCACGCCAGTCCAAGCCTGGTTGTAGCAGCAATTTTAGGCTGTCATTCAAAAACCCTACACCCCACAATATAATTTTTATTATATGTATATATATATAAGTTATTACTATTTTTTTTTTCCCGTCGATCTTGTGAGCCTACAACAAAATAGGAATAAACGTGATGAAGAGGTCCGTAATTTGTGTCTCATTCTATAATAATCATGTAGCCATGGCTCTTGTTTCATTAATCATAAAACAATATGAGCACATAACGTGAGAAGCCCATGATTTTGTCTCAACTTCAGAAATCAGCATATGGGACTATATATATATAAATTTAGCTATAATTGTGACAAAACATGCCAAAAGTGTAACTCAAGAACTCCCTTGATCCTTTTCTAAGTAGAGAAAAGGAAGGAAGGGGAAAAAAAAAGAAAATATATATTAATTAAAACATACCCAAATTGGAAATATTCCTAGCTCCTTGATTTGTAAATCCAGCAGTGCACCAATGGTGATAAGCAAGAATAACCTATGAAACTCAGGATAGAT
Source organism: Jasminum sambac (assembly GCA_018223645.1). NCBI lineage: Eukaryota > Viridiplantae > Streptophyta > Magnoliopsida > Lamiales > Oleaceae > Jasminum > Jasminum sambac. The sequence goes on from CP073649.1 coordinate 27,124,592, forward strand.
AGCGCCGATAGGCGATACTTAATGACGTAAGAACACCGATGACCCTTGCGGCGCTATCCCTCCTGAGCTTTACAGATTCTTCTGTACTGCGAAATGATTGAACCCTCTTTTTCCATCATATTTACAAATTTATATATCGACAAACAAAAACCCAAAAAAAAAAAAAAAAAGTTTTTGAAAAAGAGGATTGTATAAAGAGGTGGGAGATATTTGGTTGGAGAAGAATGAGAGAAGACAAGTGTATTTATAGGAGGATAGTCCATAAACGAAGGAATAGATTAATTAATAGAAAAATGGGAGGGGATTTGGTCCATGCTAGGACGAATTTTACATATATGCTGTTTTATGATATGAAGACATTTGTTGGAACCAAATAGTATGTTTTACCTTTTTTTATTATTATTTTTATATTCTGTATTTTCCATTCTTTATACTTGTGCCGACTACGGTATTGAGTTCCCATGGAGTATGGGAACATTCAATTGACTTTGTCTATGCATGCTGCATTATCTTTATTTCTCCCTAGCTAGCTCCCACCCACTAATTTTTGCAGCTTTGAAAATTCAATTTTTTTCCATCTCAATGATAGGGGGCCTGGTTGGTTCACATCAAATTTTTACTTAGATGTGTACGTACTTGAGACTCGGAGAAAAAATATATAAAAATATTTTTTAAAAAATTTACATCAATAAATGGAAAGTTGAAAAGGATTTGAGAGAAAAAATAAATTTAATTTAAATCAATGTGAAAGAACAAGCCCATAATTTGTTACGATGATTGACAACGATGTGATATACTAAGAAATCATGCTACATAGTCATAATCTGGCAATCCATAATTGTCATAATGAAAAACCTGACATTTATACCCCCATTTATACAATCGGGTATTTTGATTTCATTAATGAAAAACTAGTCTTTTGTTTTTATTATAGTCAATATGTCACTTTAATGTTGGAAAATTATTGTTTGAAAGAAATTATAGTAGGAGGAAGTGATGAGTAAATTACTTCTGGGAAAGTGTAGAATCAACAAACTGACCAAAAGATGAATTTTGGACCAAAGCAGTCTCTTCTGGTTACCATATCCAAGTGATCGCACGGCTGTACAAACTAGAAAAATATGAGGCAAAACAAAATAGCGAAACGATCGTGCGCAATTCAAAAATAAGTAATTGCTTGGTTGTCAAATCATTAGAATTTATAACCAAGCCGCTGTCACTTCAAGCTAAATGTTGCTTTGATTGAAATTTTTTTTAAGGTACAACACGAACTCCTGTTATGTGGTTCTTCTGCAAAATTTGAATTCTTTTTATCAAAAGTTGTCACCACTTTGCGTCTATCGATTGGAGACCTCTATATATAAGTAGATGATATCTTTTAACACTCAAAACACAATCATATTGCAATATAGTTCATCATATATCATGTGTTTCGATCACCTTTTGTATTTTTCGAGTTCCTGAAATAATAATTTAAAACTCTTAAAGTTTTTCTTCCGTAAATGTTGAATTAATTAATCATACAAACCATTTGCTGTGAAGTCTACTAAGCACTCAAACTTTACTAGTGGGATTGACTAAATATATATTGTTTGAAGATCACGTACGCAGGATTATGTACTCAAGCCCTATGTCCTTCTTTCTTTCGTTTTTTTTTTAATTTAATCATTTTTTGTGTTTTTATCTCTTCTCCACATTGCTGTTCAACAGCTAATAATACTCAACTCTTTTTTTTTTCTTTTTTGAATATGAACTAGTACTCACTTCTTGAACAAATATTTATCGGTAAATTAATATTTTCACGTTATTTCAAGGCGCATAACATGAAATGAAATTTAATTTCATATAACAAGCTTCTTATATAAGTGTTAATTAGGGCCCATCAACATGTTGTCATATTAATTATGGTGTTTCTATATTCTTGATTTTCTTGATCAATTTTCAATAAATATAAAATATATATATATATATATATATATATATATTTACACATTATTGATATGGTCTGTTAATAAATTTTACACATTATTGATATGGTCTGTTAATAAATTGTAAATAACTTACTGTACCTGGACAACATCATACATGTTATGATTTGTCCTTATTGTGTGTCTCTCATGCATGTATTCTAATTAATTTGCTAGCATTTTTTTTGGAATATTTCTCAAAGGACCTCTTGAAGGTATAGGACCTTGACATTGATATATGCTTCCTTTTCTTTTATATAAATAAAATATATTGAGCAAATATCTCTTTACAAAAATAAGAAAACATACTACTTTCTGTCATTTCTATCTTGAATATTGTACAATAATAATTATTTTTATCACATTTGATACGTCGTATTGTACCAGACAAGACATATTAAAAACAAGATATTAGAAGCAAATGTGGTGTTTAGTATATTGGATTTAACGTCGAATTTGTGTTTATTTTAAACTAGTTGTAAATAGATAAATTTGTCAAAAGAAAAGGAGTAAAATTTTAAGCTAAATTGAAGTATCATCATCTCAAGGCTGAAATGAAAGACATGGTAAAAGTCAGTTTGACATTTGTGGGTTTTCACTTTTTTGATTCGTGATTAATTCCAGTTGTTGCTAATTAAAGTATGAAAACTGATTACTTTATTCTTAAATCTTAATTATAAAACTCAGAGTCAAAGATCACTAAATCATACTCCATTAATTGTCCTTCACCACCCCAACATCACTTGGTAGGTCATACTTTGGAAACCCCGTTTTCGTCCAAGCAATCATACATTATTTAGTTTAATTAATTATCTCATATAGAGTCGACAATAGGTATCCATTTCCTTCAATTCTCGATCCTAACAACCCCCATTTTCTTGCTAATGCTCATATCATTTGAAAGTATTCAAATTACTTTTGTTTATCTAGAACATCGTTTCTAAACCTTTAAATGATGAGGAAATTGATTTTTTTTAGGATGAATCTTTTACTCATATGAGCTTTTAGTATCTCCTACATGAATTATGGATTTTGAGTCATTAATTATTTGTTTTCAAGACATTATTGTTTATGGTAACATGAAATTTGCAAAAAAAAAAATGTTTTCCATGGCGGAGAAGGACAAAGCGGAAGACGCCAGAAAATTCTTAAAACTTCTTAAGTTTGCAGTCAATCAAGGACAAGTATTGAAAAAGTTTCTTTATGAAATACATGCTGAAAATAATATGATTCTTAATTAGAATTTTCAAGTTGCTTCAATCTTGGGAAAGCTCCATCTTTTATAGAGAGACTTCAAGAACTTCTCAAGCACAAACACATGAAGAAGATGAATTTGGAGGACTCATATTTCGATTAATTAAGGATAGAATATGATAACAGGAGTGTTGCATGAAATCTTGCAGACAAATTATATTAGCGAACGCTAACTTGGTGTAAACTTGCTCAAGGGCTCACGAGAAGATAATACATAAGGCAATTCTTCAAACATAGACAACAAGAAGAATCCATCAAGCATGTCGCAAGACAAACAAGCAAAATGTCCAAGCAAATTTAACTGAAATAAATACAGTATCTTATGTGTACAAGATCGAACTATTGTTGTACCAGAATCTAATGTAACAACGTAATATAGAATCACCACATTGTTGTGGTAAGGTACTCACCACATTCGAACAAGGCATTATGATCTAGCTACAATATTATTAACGGAGAGCAACTCAACTATTTGATGAAAAATTCATCAAGTTCAAAAGTTGAAGATAAGGGAAAGTAACATCTGAGATGCCTTCCAGCAAAGAAATCATCCTCATCAGTTTACTACATCTGCCAGATATTTGCAACAAATGACAATCTTGTTTGCGGGTGTGTCGATCTTTAATTAGCAAGAATGGTTTAAACTTAAGTCTTGTATTTGATAAGTTTATACTCACCAAGAATAATTGGTACGTGGGAAAAAGGTTACCTGTGGTCATACTTGGTCTTAATGGTTGCGTTTCTCCAGTTAGCATGATGCTGCAGCATTCCTTATGGACTATGGATGATTAAACCATGTAGATTTATCAGATCCTTGTTTGAATGTACTTCAGCTCCTGGTTTGCCAATGCCAACAGAGACCACACTATTACCAGTAAGCACATCATTCATCAGATGATCGAATGGTTCTACTTCTCTAAGTTTATTTAGATCGTCTGTTTCTGATTCCAAAAAGTTAACCAGGAGCCAATGGATATGTTGTCAAGCAAGATGATACTAAAATCTAAACAAATTCGATGATGAAACATGAAATTAATTGGATGCAAGATGAATATCATTAGAAAGAGAATAGGTTCGCAACAATTATATGATAACAGCACATTTTGGACAAAATAAGTTTCAGATCTTCTCTCAGATAATTCATCGAACAGTATAAGAGCATAAAAAATAACTCATTCAGCTTTATTAAATTGTAGAAGAAGCAGTAGCAGTACCACTAGATGGTGGTTGTCTCAATCTCCGGAGCTGATCGATCCACTGATCCTCTGGGATCCGACCCGCCCAATCCGGAGTCAGTCCACCAAACGACACTCCCCGCATGGCCTCCATCACTCTGCTGGAATTCTCCGGTGTCAGAGGAGCTCGGCGCCGCCTCTCATCCTCTCTGAATGCTCTCTCTATTGCCCTCTCAGATTCAGAAGTCTCCGCCGTCATCTCCTCAGCTTCCTCTTCGTCTTCCTCGTCATCATCGCTCAGATCCAGGGATGAAAATCCGTTTCCCACCGAATAACCTGACGCGTAACCATTGGGCAGAGGATGGAAAACAGAGTGGTGATTGTTGACTTCGTCGCCTTCCGAATTATGGCCGGAGAGAGCTCCCCCGTCGTCGCCGGTTACAGTTGATATTGGCTGGTAGTACTCGAACTCCTCGTCGGAGTTCGCGTCGGAATCGCTACCGCTGGCGCCATCTGCAACAGAAGTACGACAACATAATCGCCGGGAAAACAACAATCACGCATACATAAATTGTCCACTAAAATGAATAAAATCAAATGTGAATGAGTAGGGCACTTGCCTTGTATGAATCCCGTGGCAGAAGTATCCATTGCGTTCATCTTTGCTTGCTTTTTGGGATCCCCTTTTCAGATCAATGAATTACAAACTATTGCTCATTTGCTCGCCCAGAATCACCAGAGAAAAAAGGGATTTACTTTTTTTTTTTTTAATAGTTTTGATAAATATCCAAAACTATTCGTATGTCGTCAGTGAAGTTTGTGTGATATTCCAATTTGATCCAGAAAATATGCTTCGCATTTATACACTCGGTAGAATGAACAATTCTAAAACATAAATAGACATATTAAATTTGTATTTTTAAATTATATTTTTACACGTTATTTTTTATTGGGTCATAAAAAGTGGATATGTAATTATCATTTAGTGTATATTCTCACCATCTAATGAAAATATATCACCTATACCGTATCATATATAAATATAACACTAATGAATTTTATATCTTATTCTATCCATCATAAAATTAATATTAGTAGAAATTATTCGAATTATGTGTATATTATATGATTGAAAATGAGATATTGTATATTAAAAAATATAAAATAATTACACATATGATTAAAAAAGAGGAGATAAATTTTTTTTTTTGAATTTTATAATAAAAAGATGGTAAAAAGAACAAGAACTCAAATGTTTATGTAAAATTCCCATATTAGAAAATTTTCATCCGAGTGGTAGTGTCAGTTCACGGAAATTGTCATGATTATTCATTTGTCGTCCAGCACATGCCAACTAGAGATCATATTAATCGGTTGAATTTCGTCGTGCTAATTTGATACAACAATTAATCATTGAAAAAATGACTTCACTAAGAAATTTTGAAAGCCATTTAAAAAAGAGAGAAAAAAAGCTTCGAGAGTTATAAGGGTCAAATGTGTTTTTAATTGATAGTAGGGGTGGGCACGAGTCAAGTCAGATCGATTTCAGACCCAACTTGAAATCGACCTGATTTGAGTCGGTTTGGGATTTTTTAAATTAAAACTGAATCGATGGATCTGTTCGGAGGCCCGAAATCGAACCGATCCAACTTAGGTCAGATCGGTTTTAGACCCAACCGGAAACCGATTTGATTTGAGTTGGTTTGGGATTTTCCAAACCAAAACCAAACCAGCAGGTCTGTTGGGATTGGGTCGGTTGCTGCTCTTTTTGTTTGTTTTTTTTTTTTTGTAACCTAAAAACTGATTTGAATTACTGTTCAACCCAACCCGAGCCGACTCGGGTTGGTTTGGGTAGGTTCAGGTCGCTAGTTGGCAATCCAGATTCCCTCCCATAATATTTGATAGCAAAATTCGAAAAAAATAAATTGCAAGAATCATAAAACCAAACAAGTTCTTTGTCTACAAACTACAAGCTCGATCGAATTGAGACAATTTATTTGTTTAACAAAAGTTTTTCTGAGAAGAAAATATATTTTTGAAACGTATAGCTAAAAAGTTAGCAAAAAATCTCAATTTTGTTGTGCGTATGTAACTAAGGAGAAAATTGTGTGAAACAAGGCACTTTGTAAATTATATTATAAATTAGTTTTAAAAAAAAAGGATTTTGACGCAAATGGTCCCGAAAAATTAGCCATGTTACAGATTTAGTTCCAAATAATAAATGTAGCGTAAATAGTTCCAAAAACATTTTTGGTGCCCAAATGGTCCAAAAAACAAATTTTTGTGCGTAAATGACCCATTTGAATAGAATCCGTCCGTTTAACTGTTTGTCAAAGTCAACTATTGAAAAATTGAATACGCATTTGGTCCATTTCACTTGAAATAAATTACACAAAAGATCATAACTTTAGGTATTATTACAATTAAGTCCCAAAGTTTGAAAAATATATATCTTAATCCCAAATTTAGTTAAATTATATAATTTTATATTTTATTTTTCTATGGGTGCTTATTTGGTTCGTAATTAATTTTATTAAATTAATTTGATAGCGATTAAATAGTTTTTATTAAAAAAATTCAGCACAGTAGCATTTGTTGGTATTAATATAATATCACAATTTTCAAAAATTTTCTTTAGCATTAGATACACACATTTTTATTTTAATTAATAGTTAACAATAAATCTAATTATTGTACATACATAAAATTTTATTAGGAATATAATAAATTACTGCAAAAAAATATCGAATATAAAAAATTAATAAAATCAAATCACAAAAACACAAAAAAATCAAAAATTCTCTTTAGCATTATAGACGCCCATATTTTGATTTTAAACAATAATTAATAATAATAAATATAGCTATTGTACCTACCTAAAAATTGATTAGTAATATATTACAATAAGAAAATTATTTCGAACCCAAAGAATTAATCAAATCAAATAAATTTTATTAAAAATATTTTTTAAAAAAAACCTCCACCCCACCCCACAGTGGACCAAATGCTACTGTGTTGAAATTTTTTAATAAAAATTATTTAACCAGTATCAAATTAATTTAATAAAATTAATTACACACCAAATAAGCACCCATAGAATAGAAAAAATAAAATATAAAACTATACAATTTAACTAAATTTGGAACTAAAGTATATATTTTTCAAATTTTGGAACTTGATTATAATAATACCTAAAATTAGAACCCTTTGTGTAATTTATTTCAAGTGAAATAAATAAAATCTCAATTTTTCAACAGTTAATCTTGATTAACGGTTAAAATAACGGATTTCATCCAAATGGATCATTTGCGCATTAAATTTTGCTTTTTGGACCATTTGCGCACTAAAATTGTTTTGGATCATTTACGCTACCTTTTATTATATGAGACTAAATCTTCTGACTAATTTTTTAAAGACCATTTGTACCAAAATCCCCAAAAAAAAAAATGAAAAAAGAAAGGGTGCCAATCAAAATCTTTCAGTATTTTTGAAATTTTTTTTTGGCTAATTCTTATTCCCTGTTGCTGACGTGCACAAAGAAGAAACCTTACAGTCCGCGGCTAAACAGCTCGGAGTTCGTGAGTGTGAAGAAATGGCGAAGAGGGAAATGGGATCTCCCGTACTCAGGCTCTGTAGCACTATTTCTCGTACAAAGACATTTTTGTATCCCGTTTCCACATTTAACTCACAGAAATTATATTCGATTCAGAGAAGGAAGTTAGTTTGCTCTGCCCCATCAGATTCCAATCCTGTTTGGTAAATCCATTCGTTTCACTCATTTCTGCTTTCTAAATCCTTCACATTCTAAATTTTATTGTGTTGAATTTGAGTGCTTAACGTTTTGTAGCTCAGAGAGAGAGCTCTCCTTGTCCTTGAAGATCGAAACTCACATCATTCCTCATCCCAATAAGGTTTTTTCTTTTCCCCCCTTTATTTTTTTTCCATTGAAGTGCAAAATGGGATATTGTGTGTTTGGAATGACTGTTTGAAAACTAAAAGTGCTTTAAGTTAAATTATATATGCTTAATTAAAAGTCAATAAATACATTTTGATTAAAAAAAAGAGCTTTAAAGAGTCGTTTTGGGAAAGCCCAAATTTTAAATTTGTCCAAAAAAATCTAGTTTAGTTTTTATAGGGAGTTGTGATTAACATGTGATAGAACTTAAAAATAATGCATCAGAAGCTTGTTTTAGATGTAAATCCAAACAGTCAGCAACATTTCAACAAGAACTCTACTATGAAAATACTACGCAAAGCTATAATGTTAAAAATTCTATTGCTAAAATCTCAGTTACGAGAGCTGTATCAAATGGCTGTAGATACTGGCTCAAAGTTATCGGCCACGGATGTAGACCTTCCAACAAAAAGAAATTTGACAGTATCTGTTAATGTAGATGTAGAAATGAAGGCAATGGATGTTGCTGATTCTAATCTGTAAGACTGATACTGGGATTGATGGAAGCATAGAGAAAGCCATTGTTTTGGAGGATTAGATGCTAACTCAGAATTTGCTTAGACACATACGTTGATAGCAGTATATTAGTTAAGAACTACAGGACTTGAGAAATATAAATTAGACGCAATGTAGATGACTTGAAGATTCTTGGTTATTTTGTATGCGGATTACGGTGTCTGACCAAAAAATAAAATAAAATAAGGGAGCTGTATCAAATGGATGCGTATTGTTATTCTGCACCTTTGCAATTACAAGATGAGTTCTGGTTCCCTTCTATGGGTTTTTTGTGTTGTTCATAAATTGGTTGTGTTTCTGAAGGTTGAGAAAGGAGGGGAAGATGCTTTCTGTATCAGCAATTACAAGGGTGGAGTAATTGCTGTTGCAGATGGTGTTTCTGGGTAATGCCTATCTGTGCTCTTTTTCTTCTCCTTTTTAAATCCTTTTCTGTTGTATTATATAGAAACTTTGAATTTAGAAAAGAATATGATCAAATGCGAGATAGCTTTAAGTCATAGGCTTATAAGAATCTTTGCACTTGCAGTTGGGCTGAGAAAGATGTGGATCCTGCATTATTTTCCCGTGAATTGATGGCTCATGCCTTTAATCTTATCGAAGATGAGGAGGTAAAGAATTCTTATATGATTTTTTCAGAAACAACTGTGAATGTTCGATACAAGTACAATTATGGTTCTGTAGTCGAGCTCTTGTAACTGAAGTCTCATCACATTGAATAGTTGCTTGTGTAACTTCCATGATAAACAACATTTTACAATGCTGAGTTCACTCGTTGCTTAGGGATATAATTTTATGACATACATGCTTGATTTGTAGGTTCAATATGATCCTCGCACTCTGATAAAGAAAGCTCATGCTGCTACCTCTTCTGTTGGTTCAGCTACAGCGTGAGTACACACGCATTTAGCATCCATCATATACTATCATGTCTGTTAAAGCCTTAAATTACCGTTTGCCTATCAGAATTGTTGCTATGTTAGAGACAAATGGGCTCTTGAAGATCGCCAATGTAGGGGACTGTGGCTTACGAATTGTGCGCAAAGGTAAATGTCCACATTTGCCCTCTCCATTCTCGTCCATTTCTTTGGATCAAATTTTTTAATTTTCTCTTCCTAATTATAGGTCAAGTAGTATTTTCATCATCACCACAAGAACATTATTTCGACTGTCCATACCAGTTAAGCTCAGAGGCTGTTGGTCAGACATATCTTGATGCCACGGTATAAAATTCCGTGCATTCTTTCCTAATTAGAGACATAAGCTCGTCTTATTTTTACTTCCAGTAAAATATACCCTTCTTTGTGGGTTTTTCTCTTGACATACAGGTGACCACAGTCGAATTATTAGAAGGAGATACTGTTGTTATGGGCTCAGATGGGCTTTTCGATAATGTTTTTGATCGTGAAATCGTCTCAGTTGTTGGCTCATACAACAACATTGATGATACCGGTATATAAAATCCTTTTAGGTGGTATTAAAAATTTGAAGTTGTGCTCTTTCATTTTCTTACTGGTACAATTTTGATGCTAGCAAAGGCATTGGCTAATCTGGCTTACGATCACTCACAAGATTCCAGTTTCGACTCACCCTATTCACAAGAGGCTAGAGCCAGGGTAATTTACTGTCATCATCATTACCTTACATAAATCGATACTTTTAGTACTAGAATGCTATCAAGTGGAAAATTATAATCCGTCTTATGGAGCAGGATTTTGATGTTCCTCCATGGAAGAAAATAATGGGGATGAAGTTAACAGGCATGAAATAGCTGAAAATTATTTCAATTATTTTCTCAGTTCCTACAATTGTTGGTACTTATCAAGGGTTTTATATTTGGCAGGTGGAAAGCCGGATGATATTACTGTAGTTGTGGGACGGGTAAAGGGCGCATAAGACTCACATGTTTTGGTTTGAAATTGGGCGGTATATTGATTATGGCAATGAAAAGTTACACCAGCTGTGAATTTTTGTATGGTTACTGATAATGACTGCACTAGGAATTATAAGTTAATGAATATCATAGTTTCATCGTTTACTTGCATTTTTATAAGGATTTAGATGATTTTGCAAAAACAAGGTGAAATTAAAGGTGAAAAGAGAGATCTCATGGTCATGACAATGATACGGTCATCAGATGGAAACACTACGGATTAATGGTGTCGGCTGCAAGTCGGCAACCGGTGGAGGAAGGCGGTGGTAAAAGGAAGAAATAGTCTTTGTTTTCACTGCTGAATTTAACTTGCATGATTTCAACAATTAACCTCTTAACTTGCCTAATTTCCTCTGGTTTTATTTCGAGATGAAGGAAATCGAAACCCATTATTAATATTGTTCATGCTACCTTGCGTTCAGTGATTTGTGCCCAAAGAATTTAACTGTAATAAAAATTCTCGAATTCCCTGATCTACAAAAGCATAGCACCACAGTATCATGGCTATGTATCGTCGGTCAATCCCAAGAGTCACCAATTGTGGTGAAACCTGTATGCATTAAAGATCAAATTGCACAGAACTGAAGGAGATAGAAGCTTGAAGATGAACACTAAAGATAAGGATAAAATGGTTCATCTTGTGCAAAGTCAGCTGAATCAGTGGAGGGAGGCTCGGGTATCTGGTGCTTCAGCGGCTATTGCTGCTGCACTGAGTTGCTGCTAGCTCTGGCAAGTAGGAATCAGCCTGGTACTACTAATTCTAATGCGCTTGTTATACAAGGAAAAACAATGAAGTTTGATGGAGCTCATGACCCAAACATCGCGGAGGCGTTAGGTGTTTGGGGGGCTCTTAAGTGGGTAGCAGTTCACTCTCTATCCAGAACCATGATCGAGATGGATAAAAGAGGTGAGTTCACCGCTTTTCAAAATCAATGCTTTGATCTTTCCTTATTTTGGCTTGATCATAGATGATTGTAAAGCACTAGCTAACAAGATGGGTGACATTATTTTCTCATGTATTTGGAGAACTGCGAATCATGTAGCTCATCGTCTAGCGAATACATCTAGTTGATGTCAATCTCCGTAGAATGGGAATGGGATCTGCCCCCCTCTGATTATTGATGTGCATTTGACGGCTTCGATAAATGAATAAGTTTTATTCAATACAGAAAATAATAATAATTTTCTTCTTCATAAATATTTGACACATTTCTATCTCTGTCCACAATCAATTTCTAATTTACCATTCCAAACATGTCATTAACATTGACTCCTCACTGAATTGAGTTATTCACCAACTCCCTTCCAATTTCCGCCCAATTGCCATTTCTAATTTTCTACTAACCACCGACGCACTCCATTGTTGACGCCCGATCTTCGTCATTTTTGAAAACGTGTAGTTGTCTGATCCACCCTTACAAAGTTCTTTGTTTCCTTTTACTCTGGCCCACCCAATGAAAATTATGTTGATTCTATGTCCCCTAAAGTGCACGTTGTGATGCACCAAAACTGATGCAATATTTTAACCCCAATTGATATGTAACCTCCACTGATATGCCATATCACTTCAGTGTGCATCATATGTCACAGTGTGCACTTTCCAATACAATGCCACAAAGAAAGAAAAAAAAAAGAATGGGAGGCGGGACGGGTGGGCTAAGCGGGGCTGCATCAATCATGCGATTGGGCATGCGTAGGGTCACCGAAAGAATAAATAAATACATAGGTAAAGTGAAGTTATAGTGCTCCATAAATTTTCTTGCGAGAGCGCGTCAAAAGATCGGTTCATTTGGTGGATACATAGAAACATTGATATAGAGACTAAAGTATCAAGTTTTGATCGGCGAGGAGATTCATTAATTTGGCACATGAATGAGAAATGAAAAGAATACAAAATCGTCCTCAAACTAATGAATAATCAGAATGAGGCCTAATCGATACACTGTAGACAACTCCTAGGCAGGAGGAAGTTGTTAAAATTGAGTCTCATGTAACACAATCTAGGAAGGAAAGAACTTATTTTTTGATGGGCTTATTCCAACTCGCCAATCTTTTAACTCTTTATAACAGTAAATAATACATATAAATAAATCCTCTCCTGCGTATCCTGGGTACAGGGGTTGCCTCTCTCGCCTGTAAAGTTACAACAGCCAAATCAAACCAGAAATGTGATTGACCAAATTGCCCGTCTCCGCACATAAAACTCGAACAATCCCAGTGATGATGAAAAGTTGAAAACTTTGAAGTGTGTTCTATCTGCACTATGTTTTCTCAGGTGACATTATCATGTCTGCTGGTGTTTGATTCGTGAAATAAGGACTTTGCAGCTTCATATGTCGACCAGCAAATCGCAGCAGCTGGAGCATGGAAGAGCATCCTTGGCATCCATCCTCTCATTAGACCAATATATCCGTCTCTCTTAACTATTGTTCGTGTCACGTCTTGGATTGAACCTGTAACATATCTATCACATCCACAAACGCCCTGCACAAACCAGCAACCATGATGAAACACCTTAACATTATGGACCAGCTAGTTATCACATTAACCATATGATGAAAGAAATATGTTGAAGTGTAAATTCTCAAACCTTGGTCTTATGCCTGCCTATACAACTAAATCCAAAATTCATGAAAAGAGTTTTTGAAAGAAAGCTCTGCAATACATGTCCCAAATTAATCTATACACCTTCCAAGCACAACATATCGTAATCACAAGATTACCATTGCCCTCTCTTAACAGTTGATGCAAGCTGAACTGTATTACAAAAACAAATTGAGCTTTTTACCATTAAAGCATACATTCCAACTCTTAGGCACCTCTCCACTGACCCTTTCTTACGACTGCCACTACACCAGTCAATTTCTCACCCACTTCGGATGAAAATTTGGATTAGTCCCACTTCTGCCAATTAATAATTGCATTTAATTTTCAATACATTTTCAATTTTGTCTCCGGGATTACAGAGAAAAACAAGGGTGTATTTTCCTTGTTTTCAACATTTTGGCACACTCACTGAGGACACTCAGAAGGGGGAAAAGGCCGATTTTTTTTTTCTTTCCAATTTTTTTCTTGTTTTCTCATGTCTTGAAAATCAGAAAGCAAACAATTTTTCAGTGTTAGGAAAACTGAGGGGGAAAAAAGAAAAGAAAAAACAGAGCACCGTAAATTTTCTGTTGAAATTCCTCCTGAAGCGTGCTCAAAACTAATTTTCACCTAATTCCTCCTCAACTATCATCAACTTATTTGATCCATTGGCACATAGAAAAGTGGAAGTTGCCTACTTGCCTCTGTACAGTAACATTTGGAGAATAAAATTGCCTTCGTGTACAATACTAGAGTTAATACCTACTAGAGGCTGGAATGGAGACGTGTAAACCAGCAGTGACCACCACTAAACGCTAAGATAACTCCATAACTATACCATCATTACAAGGAAGAGAATCAAAACAAACAAGGAGACGGGTAAATTGCAGGAGATAAAGTTGCATGTTGGATAAGGTCTAAAATACTCCCTCCATCACATAAAGATAATCCAGTATGCTATTTTTATCCGTTCCAAAAAAATTATCTCTTTACCACATTCAGCATGTGTTTAATTTTTCATTTTCACCTATGTCCTTAATTAATGTTCCTTCAACTACCTATGTATTGAAAGTATTTTCAAACAATTAACGATACATAAGGCTATATATGAAAAAATAATGTAAAATTTAATGTTTCAACTTAATTAGCTGCCATTTTCTTAATATGTGTGAAAATAATTAGTGGACTATCTTTACGGGATGGAGGGAGTACAAGTGATTTTTCAAAAATGTGTGGATAAAAACTGACAATTAAACACAGAGGTAACCCCACAAATATTACCATCATTAGAAGGAACAGAGGCAAAAGAAAGGGCAACAGAAATAATGAAACACGATAAGTGCATGTTTGATGTAGCTTAAAGGAAAAGAGAAGTTGGGTTAAAATGTGTGGGAAAGTTACAGGGCAAAAATGAAAATTGTGCTTCTTTCTTCTTCTTTTCCCTTCTTATTTTCCAGAGAAATGCGTGGTCGAAACACGAAGTTCCACCAATTCACAAGCTTTTAAGCTAATTTTGAGCTCCAGTAAGAAACAAGTAATGCGAGGTAAATAACTCGATGAGAGACACTTTTAATAGCTCAGATAGATGCTGATCAAAAATATAATATCCAAAAAAAATCCAAAAAAAACAGAGTTGAAATGTAAGAAAAGCCATATGTAATAACAATGTACACAAGACACCTTCTCTAAACCTGATCATCCTATTCAAGTGTTGGTTCAATAACCAAAGAACACAGTCAAGGCAATTTTTTTAAAACCATTTGTGATAATGATCACATATTCGTTAAATGTGAAACAGACACTCAAAATCATCTCAGCAGAAACCTAACTCAACATCAAAGCCTTGGCTCATAGTTGCATCTAGGCCACTACCATCAATTGAGAAAGCCCTTTCTCTTGAGCTTAAGCCTCTGCCGAATCACCTAGGATATGCTTATCTAAGTAACTTAAACACTTTGCCTGTGATAATTACCTTATCCCATGTCATTTTAGGTGAACATCTACCAATATCATTATATTTCCTATGTCCTAACCAATGTATCAACCAGCCTCATAAGAGGTGCCCAAGCAATATTAATCCACTTGTGCTATTTATCTTCAATGAGAAAGCTAACTGACAAGTACATTGTTCTTCTCCTATCTCTTCATCTTTTAATGAAGATCTTCTTTAGTTTCACGTCTAATATTGTCATTTATTTATGCTTTTCCTAATAACACCCAAATATGCATTCCGCTAAAACATGCAAGACTTATTCCAGTCGACTAGAATGTCCAAGGTGATCATTGATCACGACCAGACAAGTCTCATAAGAATGCATCGACTTAGTCTAATAATCCTTGACCTCAGAATGGCATAGACATCAAGTGCAAGCATTGAAATATATTTTATAAGCTCCATAAAACAAATACCTCCCTGAGTGGACTACTACATCAACTAAAATTATGTACAAAGAACTCAGTAGTAGTCCAACTAAAGTTGAAATCTTTCACCTCAAGAAGCTCTCCGAAAATCAATCGTTACAGCAGAACCAGTGACACCAATATGCCATCGTGGCCTGATTATGGTCTCTAAAATGATTGCTAAAGGCATTGTTACTCCACTCAAACCATGGAAATAGTGAATATCATCAAATATTTAAGTACCGTGGCCAGAACTTGCAAAGTGAAACACCAAAGATAACTGCTTGTCATATCTAAGTTAGAATCTCTGAGATTTCTTCTTTCTTTTTCAATGAGCAACAGCAAGGATAATGCATTTCACACGTACAAGTAAATTCATTTTCTAAATTCAAATAAATCGGACTGTGTCACCGCCCCATGCTCTCTGGATACGCAACTTTATAGACTAAGAACAAAAAAGATAATATTTTGATTACCTGACATTGCAACTGAGTCTTCACAACATCAAGTGGGGTCGTAACTGCAGCCGCCAATGCTCCTGCAGCAGCTCCAGCAGTGGCATGAACCACCAACCTCTCATCGCTCGCACTTTCTGGTGACACCTCCATCAGACCTTTTTTAGCTGCCTCATAGGTGGCAAAATGAACTGCAGTAAAAGGTGCATTCATTAACACTGTGGTCCTATAGGACGCATAGAAGGCTCTAATTCCCTCCTCCCTCAGCACCCTCTTTACGCAATCCAACACCCCATTATACGGACTATTACTCAATTGCAGCCTCTGCTTAACCATATCCATGGGAGTAAATACCGCATCACTAGCAACAGTGGCAAAAACTCCAGATACGGCGTGGGCTACATGGTTATTTGGATTCCCATGCGAAAATCTCTTCTTACAAAATTCGTAAACAGAAAAATAAACCGCGTGTGCTGGACCCGCGCCAAGGCCCATAGCCCCAATTCCACGGTAAAACCCTACCGGCCCCTCCGATTTCAGGATAGACTGTACGGCCTGTTTGATGCTGGCTGATTTAACGGGGCAAGAGACGATGGCTTGCATCTGGGTTTTAATTGTATCAACGGGAAACATTGCCATGTGCTCCACCATACCCGCAATTGAGCCGGCGATCATAAACTGCCAAAATTGGAGGCCATCATGTGCCGGAGAAACGGCAATTTCCGGGTGGAAGTCCGGCGGCTGAGGAACCGGTATTAGATCGCCTTTTTTGAATTTCGGCGATGCATCGGTAGCCATTGAAATCTCACGAACACTCTGGGTTGTACAATCGGGTTGCAGAGTGGATTAAAATCAGTTATGCCGTAAAAGGGTTTAATTAGATATGGATTATGGAGGATTAAAAGTAAAAGCTGATAGGCGGCGCTATAGCGATTCTGTGGAGCAATTGAAAACTGGATAATAGTCGAAATGAGAAGAATTTAATGGATGATTTTGGATTCAAGTGCGAAGTTGTTGACTTGTCGAGATACGAAAGCTCGAGCTAGGGTTTCAAAAAGATTGGGGATTTTGCAGTAAATTTTGAATTTTACAGTATAAATTGAAATTAACTGCAGATGTATTAACTTCCGCTGCAGAATTTTGGTTTCTCCTTTTACTCCTTATCATCTTTATTCATCCCACCAAATACAAAGTATCTCGCTCTGGCTTGCAATGGTTAAGAGCATCTCCGGCCCAAAATTTTATTTTATAATTTTGAAATTTAAAATATAGTTGATATTATAATATTTTATCATATCAACTCCAACCAGCTAATTTTAAATTTTACATCAAATTCACATTATTCATTATTTTTATTTTCTTTCTTATTTAATTAAATATATTTGAAATCTAAAATATTATTATAAAAAGAATAATTACATATTTTTAAATGAAGATTAAAAAATCTTCTACAATATTAAATCTTAATTAAGAACACAAATATTGTCTTTTTATTTGATAGTTAAATAAATACTAATGTATCGTAATTATGTAACAAATATTATCTACAAAATACATAAAAAGAAAAAAAAAGGTTTCATCGCCTAAACCAGTGGGATCCAACCGGACCAAGTTTTACCGTCAATGAACAGTGCAACACCATATATGGCGTTGCCTGTTCTCAATCCCCAATTTCACGTTGCAATTGGCGCTGGGCTGGAGAAGATCCAATTGGAAATTGCAGCAATTAACGCCAAAGTAGAGAGGGCTGGAGATGCTATTAACCAGGAACCTTCCATAGTGGAGAACGAAAAATGTATCCCCAACCCTATGAAAGAAGGACACGACAGAGGATATATTGATTTAAGAGTGATGTAATACAGAAGAACCCCTCTCCGCTCTAGAGTAGAATGTGTCTAAGACCTTGCTTGATACACAATATCATTTAAAAAAATATATTACTTTTTCTATTTTCAATCACACATATAATTATTTTATATTTTTAATGTATTATCTCTTATTTTCAACCATATGATTTACACATAATTCAAATAAATAAAATTTGTTGTACAAAAAACTAAGCCCAATTTTAAAATAATATTAAAGGTACAACAAAATTAATATAACAAGAATTACAACTTCTAGTATTGCTTTTGATTTATATTAAGGGCTTGTTCTATCCATAATAAAATTTATTAATTTGCACTAATTTTTTTCTCTCATCATTTTTAACTACTCATATAATTATTTTATATTTTTTAATACATCTTCTTCAAATTTCAATCACACAATCTACATTATTATTATTATTTTGGTTAATTTTATCAATAGTCACTAAAATTTACTTAAAATAATAAAACACTCATTCAAATTTCAAAGTTTCATCAATAGTTTTTGAAGTTTAAACTGCTTTCACCAATGGTCAATGGGGATCCAAATACAAATGATTCAGCACATTGGCACTCTCGAATATTTTTCGATCACATAAGATCTCCATTGGAAAAAGTGACCGTGGGCAAACGGAGTTGCCAAAAAATTAGCTAGACTTTTGGAATTTCGCCTTATCGTGCTAGTTTTGGATTTGATCTCAATTTTTTCAATAGAGATCGTATTTGACAAAAAATACCCAGAAGTATCATAACTCCTGGGTGTGCTGGATCATTGCTGATGTCCAAAACATTCAAAATAAAACATAAACGGCCAAATGTGCAATTTTATATCTACAAAATCTAACCCATTGTTTTTTCTTATACAAGATGGGGATAGGGCTCGGTCAGCAATATTCTAGTACTAGTGTCGGTGCCACATATGGTACCAATACTGATAAAACACACGTGGCTTTCATAACGTATGCGTGTTAATATAATGAAAATGATAAATTTCCAATATTGAAACTTTTTGAAAATTCTAGCGCTTGACGTGACGGATATCCTTTGTTGTCATATGGTAGCATGGTTCACTTACTTGTCCCCTGCTATTGCGTATCAGCACTAGGCCACATCAATGTTGGACTTTTAACAAAGTTTCAACATTGGGAATATATCATTTCTAATTAACATAAAATCACATGATCATTCAAAATAAATAAATACAACCACATGTGATTTTTTGTGAAAATACATTAAACCACATGTACTTTATCTGCATTGATACCATAAGAGGTACCTTCATTGGTACCTAATAATTTTCACGAAAGGGATAGGTATGGTTTGAAATCGGGAACTCTTGTTCGGAACACGAGCATCCAATCAATGCAACACAATTCGAACCACACATACTTATGTGTTTATTAATCAATATTTTATTTTAATCTTAATGTCTTAGAGCTTATTCTATACACAATAAATTTTTATTTATTTTTACTAACTTTTTTTCCTCATAATTTTCAACCACTCATAAAATTACTTGATATTTTTAATACATTTTCTCCAATTTTTAATCGCACATCTATCACGTTATTCGAGTAAATTTTCAATATTGTTTATAGAACAAGCCCTTAATATTAATAAAAGCACCCTAAAAAAGTTAATAATGTTATGAATAATAATTGAAGTGTTATGAATAATTGAGAATAATTTGGTGGTTATGAATTATGAGGAATAATTTGGTGGATGAATAATTTGGTGGAGGAATAATTTGGTAAAAGATGTAATTATTATATGTGAATGACTATTATACCCTTGATGAAATTATGTAATTACGATTGTGCCATTCGAAGTTTTCCTATAAATAGGGCTTCAGTTATTAATGAAATTCATTCCTGAGAATTCCTTAGAATTCATTCTCTCTAAATTCTCTCTATTGTTTCTATACTTTTATAACACGTTATCGACGAGTCTCTAGCCCTTCGAGTAATATGAAAGAAGTATGCTTTCTACAGTTGCATCTTATAGATGATCTTCATATCGAAGCTGGATTATTATCAATGAATTAATTCATCCTCATCAATCCTAAATAACTCTCTCTTTGCAAATACATCATTGAAAATTCCCTTTTGTTCATATTCTTCTCCCACAATTCCTCATTCTACACAGCATCTTGGAGATATGCGAAATTCCAAAATTGGAAGAATGGAGTCCAAAGAATTTTCCGATCACGTAAATGGATTGCAAGTAAATCTCATCTATGGAATAATTAGAGAAAGGGAAAAAGGTAAATCATATGATTTTATAATATAATAATATATTAAACTATAACATTCGTTTTATCGAGATATAAGGAGTATACATTATCAAAATCAAATTTTCTCGACTCCATTATACTCGATTTAACGAGAGCTTGATTTGACACCAACATTGATAGGGTAATAACTCGTTTTGAAATATGTTATTATCAAACTTTCAAAATTTACAAATCGAGACACTAACTTTTGAAAAAGTTACAAAATAGTCATTGAATATTTTGATATTGATAAATTGAAGTAGAAATGAGATAATTTTCCAATCGTAAAATATTGATAAAATATTTTTGACAATTTTACCTTTGCGGTGGAATGGACAATTTTACCCTTAGGTAAACCGACCTAATTTTGACGACAGTGAAAAATGGATAGAATATTCATGAAGAAATTCTAAATCCATTGATTATATAAAATGGCTTGAAGTCCATTTGAGTTAAAAGATCGAAATATTAATGTAACTCTCAAGAGTTCAATTACATAATGTACTTATTCTAGAAGGATAAGTGTGCTCTTGTAGAAGTAATGAGTATTTGTTCTAGAAGAACAAATTTGCTCCGTAAGCGATTCAATATTTAATTCTCGACTTTATTTCTTGCAATTTAATTCTTTGCAATACCTCCTACTTGATGATGGGTTCAAACCGTCACTAAGCGGAAGGTTTTATATATTTACACTTTATATGCTAAGTGATGGGTAATACCTTCTACTAGTGATCCTACTCACGAAGAAGTAGTTAAATATTATGCAATTTAATTCTTGCTATTTAAATTCAGTATATTTATATTTATTGCAATAATTCCCATAAGGTAGGTTCGACCACCTATTGGAGGAAATTTAATTTCGGCAATTTAAATTTATGCACTTTATAGTTTGAGTATATTTCCAATGTGGTGGGTAATACCACACGATTGGTGTGCATATTTCCAATGTGGTGGGTTATACTACCGATTGGTTATAACGAATCCTACTCCGGAAGAAGTAGTTGATCAAATATTCTAATCATACTCTCGAAGAAGTAGGCGATGAGAATAAAATTACTTCTTCATATATACAGAATATGAATGGAGAAAATTGAGCAAGTGGTACTTGAAGTTACCATTGGATAAATAGACGAAAGTAAAATCTTTGAATAGATCCCATGTTGATAAATCAAAGATAATATATCGCATGGAGAAATTATATGAAGTAATCTCATCGATGATATGAGATTGTATTAATATGAGAATAAAATGCTCTTGAAGAAGCATAATCACCAGATTCTGTATTTGAATAAAGCCAATATGATATTATTATTACTCAGGAAGAAGTACAAAGCAGTCGAAGTGGAACATATTGAGAATATCAAAAGATGGCATTAAACACTCGAAAATATAGAAATGCAAAAGAATATACATCTTGAATCCATAAATGAGGGATGCGTCTCGAGTATAAATACTCAGTAACTCTGCCACCATCAACATTAGGATTCATAATGAAATATTTAAAGGATCCGAATTTCTTTTTCGCTTGACACGATGATGCGTGATCGACGGACCTGGCTTCCAATTCTTGAACATATGCATGAAATTTGATGAGTAGTTCATCAACGATCTTAGCAGAAATAAGTATTTTCTCATTGAATGAGAGATAAACTTATTATTTGCACCACGATCTAAACGCTAGTAAGCCATCAAAGAAATTATTAATATTCAACAAACCTATTGGTTTGACATGAAAGTTCCCTTTGTGCCAACGAGGCTATATTGAATATTTCCTCCGATTGTGTTGTAGCCGCCTGGAAGGACAATGAAAGTATCACTATTATTCATCATATACATCATACTGATTGTGGATGGATTGCGCTTGTAGCCCCAACCTGCTTTGGACCCATGGTAGAACTAGCTCCAATTAGGTATTAGATCCAACTAGATGGAAAGGTATTACGCTCAAACTCTTATTCCCCATGATTGTGCGGCCATTATAAGTCTAGCTAAAAGTTTGTTGTTGGTTCCTCCGTATAGTATATTGATTTCTTGTCTCCTAACTCTTTACGAGTTGGTTTGCCATATCCACATATTGGATATGGCCTACCAGCTAGATCCACCAAGAATACATACGGTTTTTAATATGGCGAGGTAAAAGGTCGACTTGTATGAGATGATTCTAAAATCTCCACATCCATCTCTACTCCTATCTCTCTTTTGCACTATATTTTCAACATGAGAGATATATGAATCCCTCTATTTAAAGAAAAATTTTAAAACCAATAATTGAGTGCACTATTTACTTTTTGACAAATATGAAAGAAAAAGCGAGAAATTTTCTTTAGTGATATGACATATAATTTGTCATTGATTGAAAAATAATATGTATCTTAAAATTGAAAAACGATATTTACAAATAAAGAAATATATTGATCATTGTTATTACAGAGCTTTCTTACATAAATATGGGAAAATCATTATGCTAAATTTTTCTACTAAATTTACAAACAGGATCTTCTAAAGTAAGTTTTTCACAGTATGTAGCGTTTGTTGATCTTTGAATTTGGCCCATAAGGCCATTAGCTCACCTTGTGCGTGTCCACTAGGATGTGTCTCAAGAGCACATGTTGAATATCATCCAAAGGCTCCTTACTCAATCCATCCTTAATGAATGCTATTTTATCTTCTCGATTTACGGACAAGTACCCCATGATTTACATCGAGTGTCACATGTCCACCGAGCACACTTGTAGCATCCTCCTAATCTTTTTGCTCTCCGTTTCTTTGAAAAACTACTTTTACCCATACCAGGCATGTATTTAGAAGGAATTGAAACCTCACCGGATAATCGAACCTTTGCTTCAATCAAGTATCGGATATCTTGTGGGATACCCTTATTCATTAGCATCCTTAATCTTTCCGACCTACATCGATAAATCCTTTTTAGGATTTTGATCGGTAGTGATGGATAGTATTTTCAAGATTTGAGAGCATATGATCCATTATAATGTATAGACCCTTGTTAGGATGAATTTTGCAATAATTTTGATGATTTATTTATAGAATAATACGTGCGTATGAAATAAGACTGGAATTTCAAATAAAGCGTAAAGCTACGATTTAGGAATTAAATAATAGCGAGGGTGTGATGCGTATGAGTGTAACTCCGTGTTTGAGCGATAGTAGACAATAATGTCACCAAAGATGATGGAATATGTCGGTGAATTGTTTCTAATGAAAGTAATAAATCATGTTGAGCACTATATGATACTAGTGAAATCGATATAAGAATTTCTTCAACTAGAAGTTCAATAATACTCGTTTGCAAAACCTGATGACCATCCGGTTTAAATAATTATTGAAATCAATATTTCAAGTGAAGAATTAAAAGAATTCTTCAATGATTGTTCTCGATAAATGATGAAATCATTACTAGCCAATATTGGGAATAAATCCCAAATATATACGGAATAAAGGATGAGAAATATGGGCCCACTCATCCTCCATGTGGACTACTAGATATTATGATATGGATCCACTAGATAGTCACATGTGTATATGATTGAAATTTATTTAAATATTTGCTCACGGTATGAGCATGATTTTCAGATTTAATGATAAAGCTAGTAAATGTATATCCCAATACTTGAATAAATCCTCAAGGATTTGAGTATGCATACAAGTGGGATATTATATGGCAAATTATTTAAAGTCCTCAAATAAATTGCCGATATCGAGAATAGAATGCAAACGGTCTAAATTCCCATATTAAAGTTGAATGATGAGAACATATATGATTAAAATCATACCAATTGTATGAGTTTTGGTGTTCTAAATTTTCTCAGCATGAGGGGGAGTATTAAAGGTTGAAAATGATATGTGAAATGCATCATGTTATATCCTCACAATTAAAATATGAACTTGAAGTTCAAAGATGCATAAAAGATGCTATGAACAATCACATATATCAGTTAAGATGCTTTGATAAGTTAGCACGCCAGAAGCGTTGATATTATGAGATTTCCCCAAACATATATATCAAAGCAAATTATAAAAGATGGTCTTAATAACGGAGGCATATGCTCTTGAAGAGTATATAGACATAACTATATTGTGTAATCCTACAAGAGGATTGATAATGAGATATCTCGATAAGTTATATCGATATGGGGAAAGAAATGAAATTGAAAAGTGTCGACACGATATGAAAATGTAGCGCTACATATGATCAATGATAATGAAAATATTGAGATATATTGAAGATGATAAATGGTGAATGTGAAATCCTTAACTTATGAGATGATGAGATGATGATGACTAATGCTCAAGTTTAAAGATAAGCATGGTGGTCATTATATGTTGCATGCTCATGAAAGTTAAATTACCGATCGTGTGTGTAGTCTTAGAAAAGGAAATTAAAGGATCGGATGAGCTAAACCAGTGTTTATGAGTACCTAAAGGGTGAACTAAGCCCCAAGGAATGAAATAACCTATTAAGTGAGTATTAAATGTTAAATGATATATTTTAAATGTTAGTTAGTTATGAAGGTTTACTTATATATTACATGTTTTTTACAATGAATTTATATGCTTTAAATTGTGTATTTGGAGACATGTGTTCATGGTGAATGTTTTGTAGTTGTGTAAGAAAATTGATGCACTCTAAATGAGCGAAGAGTATAAAATCAATGTATATGATACTCATACAAATGTATGAAAGATTTTGAAATGCTTAAAGATACTTGTATAAAATACGCTGCATTGCACTCTTTTCCCTTGACTGAGGTTTTATCCCATTGGGTTTTCCTAGCAAGGTTTTTAATGAGGCAACTTTAAAGGCGTATTCACATGAATAATGTACTCTTTTTCCTTCATTAGGGTTTTTCCCACGGGGTTTTTCCTAATAAGGTTTTAACGAGGCATATTCATGGTATATTGAGAACGATAGGAGAGAAATTAATACAGTGTATCTATTGGATCAAGTTATAATGGAGCTAATGCTTTAGATCCAAACGATGATGATATTGAAATCATTTACCAGAAGTAAAGATATCAGTTCTCAAGATATGAAATCAAACGGAGCAGCTGTACTCTTTTTCCTTCG
Organism: Jasminum sambac; assembly: GCA_018223645.1. NCBI lineage: Eukaryota > Viridiplantae > Streptophyta > Magnoliopsida > Lamiales > Oleaceae > Jasminum > Jasminum sambac. The sequence goes on from CP073649.1 coordinate 27,150,056, forward strand.
ATCAAGTTTTTTCCCACTTTGGGTTTTCTTTGACAAGGTTTTAACGAGCGAAAGACGTGAATACTCATATGCCGGTGATAGACATCGTGGGGAGCAATGTTTTGATGAAGAAAGATATAACCACTCCAAGCTATCCCGCAATCGTTTTGGAAGTTTTTTCCCATTTGGGTTTTTCTCCAAACAGTCAGGAAGACATTTGTATTAATAGTCATTCGAGTGTTATGAATAATAATTGAAGTGTTATGAATAATTGAGAATAATTTGGTGGTTATGAATTATGAGGAATAATTTGGTGGAGGAATAATTTGGTAAAAGATGTAATTATTATATGTGAATGACTATTATACCCTTGATGAAATTATGTAATTACGATTGTGCCATTCAAGTTTTCCTATAAATAGGGTTTCAGTTATTAATGAAATTCATTCCTGAGAATTCCTTAGAATTCATTCTCTCTAAATTCTCTCTATTGTTTCTATACTTTTATAACAAATAAATGTAACTCAAATATGTTCTTTTTTTAATATTTTCTTTTTGATATTTTTAATTGCCAGATTATTTATATTCATTTGGCACTAAATTATATAAGGTGAAGATTCGAATAAGTAGCACGCCGGTAAGATGCTCGCGTTCCAAGCCGAAGTGCTAGGTTCGAATCCCACCCCCATATCTGAACCTCCCGTGATGCGGTGTTTATCGATGAAGTAAAAATAAATAAATAATTATACAAGGTGGTTGGTTGACTTGAGTGGCCAATCAATTGTGTTCAATGTGGGGTTAGCGGTTTTGTGAAAAGGGAGGAGTTAGCGGTGGAGGAGACGTGGAGTGGTTATTTTGGTTTGCTTGCTTCATATGTTTTTTTTTTCTTCTCTCTCAACGGAAAATGTTAATAATGTAATTACCTTTTAAAATTTTAATGTTAGATAGTTAAGGTTTTAAATTTAAATTATAAGATTTTTTTTTACAATTTTAATTATAGGATAACCAACCCTAATTATAATTTACAGAAATGTCAAATTTTTCAAAATGATATAACAAAATACACTACAGCCTACTTCAAGAACGTTATATTCCACAACTTAAGATTTTTTATAATGATTTCGTTGTCATTATGTTATACGATTGTTTGAATAACAACTATATCAATAAAAAGAGTATAATTGGATATTTTATTTAATAGAAAAAGAATACGAAATCGTTATAAATAAAAACATAACGACAATGAAGTCTTCATATCACTAAAGGTAATTTAGTCTCCTACTTATAAAAGTTGATATCCTTATAAAATTAAATTAATATATGACAAATCAGTAATTAAAATTTGGAATGTTGACAACTAAGTAATTCTCTCATTATTTTAAGAGAGATTTGTAAGAATTTTAGGCTCGTTATGTTCTTGCAACTTGCAAGTGTGAATTTTGAAACTAAAACTTGAGGCTTCAATACACTTCAAAAGAAAGTAGAATTTTGATTTGTGTAATGCTCTATTCGAATCTAGTTATTAACATAGTAATTGATACGATAAGAAGCATTCAGATCATATAAAGTAAGATAATAGTGATGAAAAATCTCACCTTACAGGATTTTAACATATCACAATTATTGTATTTAAGTGGAATTAAAGCGATGGATGTAGTTAATTCTAATGTGTATAGTTAATTTTTGATGTGGATAGTTAACATTAATGTGGGCGGTCAATGTTTTCTTATCGAACAGCTAATGCAGATATCCTCCTTTTTTATTGCAATTAGGGTCCCTGACCTTTGAAGGGTGTTACGATGGGATCCCCAACCTTCGAAGTGTTGTACTCCAAATTCCTAACCTTTCAAATGTTAGCAGTGGAGATCCTTCTATCAAAAAACGGTTAATTTTAACGGTCAACTGATCAAATTATTGTAAAATGATAAAATTGCCCCTCTAATCAATAAGAAACAATTTCAATTCAATGCATAACTTTTAAAGATATGCAATTATTCATAAATATTTTTAAATTGCACAATTTTAACTTTATTTTTTATATATATATCTTCATTTCAATCCATAATTAAAATTATTAAATTTATTGAACTAATTTGGTCATCATTATATAGTTTTTATAAGATTAAAAAAAATCATGCATTAAACTTATAACTTTAAAAAAAATTGTATTAAGTAGGAACTAACAACGAAGGCACCATTGATCAAGGAATTTGATAAGAAGTGAAAATCTGGACATAAATGGATTTATCGACACTGATTGGGCATCTTGCCCAGATGACTGACGATTAACAACAGGTTGTTGCATCTTGTTTGAGGAAAATATTGATTCCTTTGTCCTCTGAGAAGCAACATGTGGTGGCAAGATCTAGTACAAAAGTTGAAATGCTAAAGATAGATAGATCTCTAATGACTGCTGAAGTTGTTTGGTTATAGTTGCTACAGAAGGAACTAGGGTCAAAATAATAGTCTCACCTGTTTTATGGTGGGATAAGATAAGGGACGGTCCTGTTCTTCGCTGGGCCCAAATTGAATTTTCAAAATTTTTTTCAAATGGGCCCCTTTATTTATTTGTATTTATTTTCCTAAAAAATGGGCCCATTTATTTTTATTTTTTTCCGTAAAACTAATATAAAGCAACACACGAGATTAAACTAGCCACAGTAAGAATTTGTTAAACACACAATAATAAGCCAACAAAAAATATAAAAAACTCAGAGCGCCAACGCGAAGGTAGGGAAGTTGACTAGCTCGCTCGCTTCTCTTTCTCTGAGTTCTTTCTTTGCGGCCCCCCCCTATTTGTTGCCGATTTACTCAATTTCCATCTCTCTTTTTTTTTCCTTTCTTTTTTTTTTATTTTAAAGACCCAATTTCTCTTCAAGTTACTCTCCTCAAATTCAAGCAAAATGAGTAATTTCTAATTCAAGCAAAATGGGCCTAAAAGAAATAAACAAACCTTTCCAAAAATGGAACTAAATTTCTTTTAAATTAAAAAAAGGCCCATAAATTTGAATTCAATACTTGATTTTGTTCATTATTTTACTTAAAAATAGGCCTACAAAATTGCAAGTGAATTTAAATTTGGGCCTTTTTTCTACTAAAAAAAAAGAACCTTAGCTATAACGGACTAAAATAGGTCTCCCGAAGGATCGGGCCTGAGTCGGCCAACTCACCCGCCTCAAGCAAGAACTGTCCCTGTTAGATGGGAGCAAAGGATTTAACGTCGAATCCAGTCTACTATGCTAGGATGAAGCATGTTACGTTCCAAGTGCATGTAAAAATATCACAACTACACAAGTCATTACAAGTAATAAAGTGGATAAGAAGTTCAGTTTATCGATCCTTCATAGAGTACTCATTTGATTTCACACGAGCTAACTTGGAAAACAATGTAAATAATACATAGATTCAAATCATTGGTTTGAAACAAGAGAAATTTGAAAAGAATGTAATTAAAGAACTATCACAAATAAGATTGGAAATAAGAAGAGAATAGTTTGGATTATCGATTTCATCCAACCATTGTTTACTCAATGCCTCTAAAGTCTCAATCAGTTATGTCACCTACTGAAATATGTTAGACCCAAAATTTCCAAAATTAGTTCGTTATCTTTCTCGAGCGTCAAACCAACCCTTATAAATCGATTCAGCTTACTATATCTCTATATCGATTAAAATCAATTTATAGCATTAAAACTTTATGAAAATAACTCAAATGACCATCTAGGATTAGGAGTATAATTCTATCCTCTGCAGGAACCTAGAATGGAGGTTACCCGGTCTAAAATATATATTTTTCGTTTGAAACCTATACAAATTACAAACACCAATATTTAATATAATAGCCAAATAAATAAAGAGTAATTAATCCCATAACATCAACACACAAAAATAAATAACTTAACCATAAGAAACTAGATTAATGTTGAGAAACTTGATTAAACTACATCAACAATCCCAACATTGGTTATTTAGCATTAAAACTTTGTGAAAATAACTCAAGGGTCATCTAGGATTAGGAGTATATTTTTATCGCCTGCAGGAACCTAGAATGGATGTTGTCCGGTCTAAAATGCATATTTTTCTTTCGAGACCTCTACAAATTACAAACACCAATGTTTAATATAATAGCCAAATAAATAAAGGAGCAATTAATACCGTAACATCCATACACAAAATTAAATAACTTAAGCATAAGAAATTAGATTAATATTGAGAAACTTGATTAAACTACATCAATAATCCCAACATTGATTATTTAGCTTATAATAGCAAAATAATCAAAGAAAGTGTGGAGAACACTACAAGCGTGTAATAATGAAGAGAATATAACAAGAATGACAATAAAACTCCCTCAAATTAAAGGCTAGAAGCTTGATTGGATCATCTTCTTCTTCTTCCTCAATTTCTCCGCTTGAACCCTAGCTCTTCTCTCCATTTTCTCTCTATTTCTTGATCCTCTAAAGTGAATAATCAACAAGCCCTACCTTCCTCCCCTTGTTGTAGGAAGAGATTTTCCCTTAAAACCCTCAATTAAAGGGTTAAAAGAGTCAAAAATAAGATCTGGGGCAATAATTTGATGCTGCTGGTTTTTGGAGATTACAATCATAACCCCTAAGGTTATAGCTGTAACCTCTTCGGCTATTTTGTTGACCCTAGATGAATGATTTTTGTCATAACCTGTATAGGTTATGATCGCAACATGGTGACTTGCGGCCGTAAGTCACTCATTTAGGGTAGTAAATTGGCCCTTGAAACATCTTTAGTAACTTCAATTGGTGAAATTGTACGGAAGGTTCTCCAATTGCTGAATTTTTGCATTTTGTTCCTTAACTTTTGAACTAAATTTCAATTTTGGTCCTTAACTTTTGAACTAAATTTCAAAAATACCCCAAAGTAATTGCACTTGAAGTCCTTCATCTTTCAGAAAGTTGCATTTTGGTCCCAACATTTAGTTGTTTGACACTTTCAGTCTTTTTTTTCAACCTCATTTTGCTTTATTTTCTTCCAGAACATGATTCTTACCCCACAAAGACGAAATTTAGACAATTGTGAGTAAAAATCCATACATTTGCTTCACTTTTAAGATGTTTAGAGTATCAAATACATGTGTTAAAACACACTTATCAAAGCACATCGAGCTTGATGTGCACATCGTCAAAGATTGGGTGTTGAGCAATAGCAGTTGGAGGTGAAACATATTCAAACTTCAAGTCAAATTGGAGATGTTTTTACCAAGCCATTTCTAATACAAGATTTCTATACCTTAAGGACAAGCTAGGGGTGGTTTTACCACCATCTAGCTTGAGAGGGGGTGAAAGAATTAATTAATGGAGTTCGGGTTCAAATCGACAGAGATTAAGGGGTAGAGTGTGAATTTGTTCACTCTCACAAAATGAGGCTATGGCGACTCTCATTTTGGAGAGTGAATTTTACGCCTAAAATTTTGAAAAATGTAAAATTTTCTCATTCCTTATTACACTGCCAATCAAGAGTTTCAATTAGTACAGTTTTGATGTATAAGTTTTGTTATCTTGAAAATTATTTATTTTTAATGATAAGTCTCTTATTTTTCGGTAAGATAAGTAACTTTAAAGACAACAAAAATTCTATATCAAAACTATATTCATATCAAAGCTCTCAATTAATAATTTAATACGGAACAAAAAAATTTTATATTTTTCAAATTTTTAAATGGATAATTTATGCTATAAAATAAGGACCATCATAACCCTCATTTTTATAAGGATAAACAAATTCACTCTCGTTCCCAGTAGACAATGAGGATCAATTCGAAGTGCTTAGGAAACTTCTAGGTTGGATGTCTAATTTTTGACTTTGGAGCGTGTGCTGTTATTGATCTGGACTCTTGAGTCTCTTGGGCCATTTATAATTTGAAAGTTATTCAGACCAAACCTGAGGCCCAATATTATTAGAACTAACCATCTTTGGATATTAATGTCATTCAAAAAAAATCTTTGGCTAATTAATTAATACGAGAATAGCCGTGTAAAGTAATTCATTGAAGCAATACAGAAAACATTCCTAAATCTATTATGTAGACATAAAAGACATTAATTTGTTATGGGTAATGGAGAGGAGATCATTTGTGTATTTAACTTTATGTCAATTATATGGAAACAATGATTATTTGCCTGCGTTTAAACTGTTGTATTTTCCGATTCTTTAAAAATTTTATCCCTCTTTCAGGAAGGGCAAAAAAAAAAAAAAAAAAAAAATCTTTACCCCTCTTTTCATATATATATATATATATAAATGAACACATGTTACCAGTTGACTTAATTTTCTACATATATATGGAGCTCCCCACAACTGTGAAGACCAAGACAATTCAAAAGTTATGTTATGATTCTAAGTTCTGACATCATTATTGAAAAAGTTCAATCACCGACACGTAGACTTAGTTTTATGGAATTATTACTTGTTAATTAATATATACTCGAGTAAATTTGAATTTAATGTTAACCCTTTTCTTTACTCTTACTCCAATTCTTGCACATGCTGAAGCTGTCGTCTCTTAATGTGTACATGTATTGTTTGACTAATTAACAGTTCTATAAATTATATTATATATAGATAAAAATCAACAACACGTTAAAAGAAAAACAACTAATTAAGAACATATACATGATGATGAACGTACAATGCGTTTAGGAACAACACTACCAAAAAGAAATCAGGTCGAGTCGATAGTTTTCTTGTTAAATATTCATCAGTTTTCAGTGCTACATGCCAAACATGTATGTTGGGCCTCTTCGGGGGACGAACTGATCCCCCGAGGGGTCAACACTAGCACAAAGAGACTCTCGTTTCACCGAATCTTGAGCTACCGAGCTGGTCGAAGAAGAAGAAGAAGCAAAGCTGAGATATTGTTGTAGGTTATAGTCCAAGTTATTGCTGGCAAAAAGCAGGCAATTTTCTTCGGCTGGCTCGACCATCTGAGGCTGTAAAGTGGGAGGTTCTTGTTGCATTTGAATGCACAATATCTCAGCTTGAGCCACAGCCAGCTGCATTTGTAGCTGAGCCACTTGGTTCTGCAGATAAGAAATGGCTCCAACGCAGCCGTAAACAGGATCTCGCATTCTCGAGTTTGCTTCGTACACTAAACTGCTTACAGCATCTGGTCTTTGATGAACTGGGAGTTCCTGTTTATAAAGAAAATGAAAATATATGTTATGAATTTTTTTATTTTTTTATTTTTAGGGTTTCACACTGATCAGGTTCTGAATATATAGGGTCGATTATGAGATATTGGGGGGCCCTAAGTAAAACTTGATATTGAGATCTTTGATAACCTTGTCTTCGAAAAAATTGGGATGCTAGGCGATCGTCTAGTCTGAGGACTGCCACTGCAATTGTAATTATTTGGCTGATGAGGTAATTTGAGGATGAAGAACTAGAAATTAACTAACCTGTAACATCTTGCTGACATTGCTAGCACCGAATACCTTGTGAACAATGGCGAACTTGTGAGGGTCGTCGGGGGGAAAGTAAGGGGCGAAGATGCAGTCTTTCGTGCAGCGTCGTCTTAGTAATTTGCAGGAAGCACAGGGTGAACTACCTGATCCCATTTGGTGAGAACTAGCTATGAGTTTGATAGGAAATTTGATGAACACTTTATTGATGGAAGAGAGATATAGAGCGAGAGAGAAATAGGTTGGTTTGAAGGAGAATGAGATGGGGAAAGCTATTTATAGTCCAACATATAGGTGGAGATGCAAAATAAATTAATAGATTTTATGTAATGTGAAAAATAAAGTTTCAAGCTGTTTTTATGTGATTTTCACAATCATATGCTTATGATAGTTCGGTATTTTCTAAGCATATATATGTTAAACTATGAAAGTACTGTTTGATAAAGCTAAAAACGTAATAATTTGTCATTTTCAATTGCACAATTTTATTTTATTTTTTTTTGAACGAGAATTGCACAATCTTTAATACCTTAATTACTTTTTTGAACGAGAACAAGCCCTAAAATATATAAAAGAATTAATCTAAATGTACATCCTTTTTGTACACATCCTTCTTATAGAAGGCTAGAACGATAATAATTTTACACTCCCAACTCTTATATTGGTAGAGTTTAATCCTCTGTCAGAGAGTGGACATAGGTATATACAGAATGTGTGTATGTCTAACATTACACTGCTAAAAAATTGTCGATTACTAATGGAATATACTGATAAAATATTTCCGACAGTTAGACATCGAAAATCTCCGACGGATCAAAGAGTAAAAATTATCGGAACTCTTAGACAGTCAGTCGAGGATGACGTGGGTCACATGGATATATATCAGTCACATGGATTATAGTTTGTAGGTTTCAGTACATTAATAACAACAAAATTACTTTACTTCAAATTAACTTTACAAATTAAAAATAGTAATAATAATTTGAAAATGATCAAGGGCCATCAGAGTCTTCGTTGTAAATTGAAGATTAGAAATGAACGGTACTGAGGGAATTGACCACCGCCACGGCGTGTGATAGGTGGGCGATCCATCCATGCAATTAAGTAATAATTTTATTATAGCATTACACGTTGTTGTTTGACTCTTATAATTTCTACTACAAATCTACGATAAATACAAACTTCCTTAATGCATGTCTTCATTATTTATTTAAAAAGTAAAATAAAATGTTAAAAAAAGGCTAAGAAATAAGAAAGGTAAGTAATTGGGAATCCCACACACATAATATAATACTTGTTTAATTAAAATTAAAATATAATAATAATATTAGAAAGACAGAAGCAATTAATTGATGGTAACAACTAGGAGGAGGAGGAGGAGGACTAGGGTTTTGGCAAAGACACTATAACCTAAGCAAGGTCAAGATGGGTTCGACGTGAATGTTTGTTTCTTGAACATATATTCACATGGTTGGACATCAATTTTCATACTCATATTAATAGAAATCCAACGTAACATTAAGGAAACCAAAAAATGATTGTCTCAATCTCTAATTAATATGTTGCACAACAATACATACATGAAAACTATATCCATAACAATTAGACGTGCTTCTTCCTTGTCTTTTAATTTTTTTTTCCTTCTTTTTTTCCCCGAAAATTTAAATAATACTTCATATAATTTGATTTTAAGTGGTCTAATTAGTGTAAAAGAAATCCAAATCTAATAAACACTCGGCAAAGAATAAACTAGATTTGTTTTTCTCATTTATGCTTCTCAAAATATATGACATTGTCCATTCGGTGTGTTATATTATTATTATTATTATTATTATTATTATTATTATTATTATTATTATTCAATGTAATTAAAGGTGTATTTTAATGGATAAGTTGTTGAAAATAGTGAAAAAGAAAAGTGATTTGAATGTATTTTGCATTAAACAAGCAATAAGCTTCGATCATTAGAAGTCATGTTTTTCAATAGTGTTAGAATCTTTGTCAACATATATTGCTTAATTTGTAATCTTGGTGATGATAAATAATAATAGTTCTTTGTTGATAAATACTAGTAGTTCGGTAGCACTAACTACTACATCGGTAATAATTTTTAAAATTTCAGCAAATAGAATTTGGCACCTCAGGTTTGAAAACCACTATAAACAATGAGAATTGGTCGTTCAAAATGTTGAATAATGTACCATATATAGAAATTACAAGAATGATCAAGCACAAGCGCTAGTGCCATAGTTACGGTGTTAATGCTGTATTTTTTGGCCACATAGGATCTTTATTTTAAAATGCGAGACCAAATTTAGATCCAGTACAGTGAGAAGGAGCTCCAATAATTCAGATAATTATGACAAAAAATTTTGATCGACAGCCACCAGCGGCCACAGTGTCGTTGGAAATTTTTTCGAATTGTTGGAGCTCATCTCCGCCATGCTAGACTTAGATCTGATCTCGGATTTCAAAATGAAAGTTGTATGTGACCGGAAAACACAGCATTAGTACCGTAACTATGTCGTTAGCACTTGTACTTGATCATTCTTAATAGAAATCAAGTTGTGATTTTTTTATTGAAAAAAGTATCATATTTTATGTTTCTCTGTAAATTTATTTACTTTTCAGTTTTAAATTATTCTGAAATCTTTATTTTCTTTCAAATTCGCTTTATCCTGCAAGCTATTAGTTAAAAAATTCGTATAAATGTATTTCAACGAAATAAAAATTTTGAATTGATTAAATTACGAAATAATTCGCTAGTTGTGAATTTATTTTTAGAATATATAAAAAATTAAGCTCAACATGTCGTGTCATGGTTCATTCATTTTAATTTTAATATTCTTTTAAATGCTTTTACTTTAATATTGTCTCCTAAAACAATAACAACAATGGTCCAAATAATAAGAAAGTATCCATCGAGAAATTAATGAGGGTGAGTTATGAGATGCCAAACGAATCCAGTGATCACGTGCAAATGAATTAACCACTAATTACTTTAATGTCATGTTTTCTAAGTACATAAATATGTTTTCTACATAAATACATACCAGTAAGTAGTACTACTATCATGTTGTCTCTCCACTCCACACCCGCGGCAAAAAAAAAAAAAATTGTATAGAGAGTAATTCTAAGCACAAACTTGTTTTTTGTGATATATATATATATATATATATATATATGTAATCGACGTAATACATTTTTATTAAGTGTAAAAGATTATACTAAATGATAAAATATGCAAATACTTCTTTACTGTTCAATAAAAAAAAAGTGACACATCAATGCATCACTTAAAAATGTTGATTAACAGTATCTATCTAACATTATTATTTACCTTCATATATAATCCAAACTCCAAATTCATACTCCCTTCATTTCGTTTATATTGGTTGCTTTTTTTATCTTTTTGAATAATTATTTGTCCGTGTTTGTTTTCTTTTTTTTCTTTTGTCATTTATGTAACCTTGTTTTCGATATTGGAAGTATTTAATTTGTTTATTCCGTAGCATACTTTTATTTATTTTATATTATATATGCTTACTAATTCATGTCATTTTCGATATTGGTGTATCTAGATAATACTCATTAAAATAAAGATAAATTAAAAAAAATCATTTTCATTAAGTAATCTATGAATAAATATTTTTAGTTTGTATTAAAAAACAAACGAATTAACCTATATAAATGAGACACAGGAACTTCTAACTAAAAGAGGCTTTGAATCATTCGAGTTAAACGTTCATTAGCTAGTTTTTGGTGTAGGCTTTCGTACGGCACAGGGTGTGTGATATATTTTCTCACAGTAAGGGAAGAGTACGATAGTCATTTCGGTTTTTTTTTTTTGCCTAATATAATATACCCCATGATAAAATACACATACCATTTCTCTTTTCATATGTAAATTTTATTTTTCTAAACCAATCAAGTTTTTGAGTTTGCCTATACACTTGCCGTTAAAGTAACATTAGCCATAATGCCATATATGACTGCAAAATATAGAAATTAAAAGAACAATTAAGATTAGCTAGTTGTTTGTGTCAGGAGGGTTTCTGAATTGATACTCCTAAATTATATAAGAAATTGTAGAACCCTAAGATCGATTCCCTTTGCTCTGCATTTAATGCTTCTCACATGATTCCAAGCTTCCATTCTACCATTCCAAGAAAAACACAACTGTGTCACAATTCTATATTGCATGCATCTCAGTATACTATATATTCATTCTGTCAACAATTTTTTTAAAAAATACTCGTAAGTATTACGTTAAATTGACTAACCTCATCCCACAAAAGATTCAATTTTTCAGTCTTTTCTCTTATCGTGTTTGATTGAACGATCGAATATTGTATAAGTAAATACGAGATAACAGAAAAACATCGTATTTTCAACCATGTCCAATTGAGGATGCAAAAATAAATTGAAAACAAAAGGTAGCTAGAAATACATGTAGTATATAAATAAGATACGATGAATGGAAACTGGGGTGGTGTAAAAATTTCAAGTTTGGAGGCCCAATGTCCTTAGGAAGAAGTGTACATAGAGACAGGATGAGAACCTTGTAAAGATAGTTTATTATGTGTTGAAAAGTGTTTCTTACGTTAAATGAATTATAATAAGTTAAAATAATGGAGAAAAAACAGACATCTTCACCGTCTTAGAGAAAATAAAAAACGTGCGACGCCCAATGCGTCACATTAAATGCGCTTAGTGATATGGAAGATTCCATTTTTGGGATGTGGATGTTTTTCAAACTCTAAAACATTTTGGACCTTGGTGCCTTCCTTGGTGGGAGGGTGCTTATATTGTAGGGACAGTATAGTCATTTCCCCGATACCGGATATTGTTGCCGATAATATATACAATTAGGCATGTAAATGGATCGGATTCGGATTCGGATTCGGATCTGCCTAAATTCATATCCGATCCATTAAGAAAATTCATTAATCAATCGGATTCGGATTATCCATCGGATATTTGATTACTAAATCCATATCCGGATCCATCGGATTCGGATCGGATTCAAATAAAATCCAATCCATTGACAGTAGGTTTTAATACTTGTATTTAAACCGTATTAAAAAGATAATTATGTATGAATATTTTACTTGTTTGAAATAGAATATTATTGATGTTTAAAAAATTGTAACTAAGTTCTTTTTCTATCTAATTAAAAATACATTATAACATGTATTTTAATCTATTGAAATTCGATAAGACTAAAGTTCGTCATTAAGATTTAGAAAATATAAAATCGAGTTAAAAATAAAGAAAAATTAAAATTAAGAAAATATAAAATCAAGTTAAATATTAAATTTTTTTTGAAAAAAGATAGTAATATAATTATTATAAAAAATCAGATCGGATTGCCTTATATCCATATTTACTCTATTTACTTAACGGATTATTCGACTCAGATCTTTATCGGATTTGAATTATCCGTCCGGTATTTGATTACTAAATCCATATCCGGATCCATCGAATTAAAATCCAATCCATTGGTCGTAGGTTTTAATACTTATATTTAAACCGTATTAAAAAGATAATTATGTATGAATATTTTACTTATTTGAAATAGAATATTATTGATGTTTAAAAAATTGTAACTATGTTCTTTTTCAATCTAATTAAAAATATATTATAACATGTATTTTAATCTATTGAAATTTGATAAGACTAAAAATTCGTCATTAAGATTTAGAAAATATATAATCGAGTTAAAAATAAAGAAAAATTAAAATTAAGAAAATATAAAATCAAGTTAAATATTAAAACTTTTTTGAAAAAAGATAGTAATATAATATAATTATATTATATTATTATAAAAAATCGGTTCGGATTATTATCGGATCGGATTGCCTTATATCCATATTTGCTCTATTTACTTAACGGATTATTGGACTCGAATCTTTATCGGGTTATTGGATTGAAATATTAAATCCATCTCCTACCGGATTCGGATCAAAGTCCAATCCATTGACAGCCTATATACAGTATTTGTATTTGGCTAATTATACTCACACCACCAATTTTAATCACTACTATATTTTAATTATCTTGAAGGTTCTCAATATTTTATATATATATATATATATATATATAATTATATCCTTAACTTTTTCTTATTCAATTGTTATTTTTAAGTTCACTATTTGTAAATTGATTTGTATATACAGTTTTTTGTCTTAAAATTTTATTTGTTTAGACATCAAATTCGTTGTTGATCCATCATAATTTTAAATAATGAAAACTATAATGTTTACAAAACGTGATATTGTTTGCTAATTTCAAAGAATGCTGACACAATATTTGAATATAAATTAATTTTACATAGAAAGTAAGTTAATTATTAAAAATTAATAAAAAAAAATGTAACAGAAATTTGAGAGCATAATTGTAGTTATATAATTCAAGTTGAAGATCTTTTAATGCAATCAAAATGTGGTGTACATAACACATTGTGTAGTGTGAATATAATTAGCCTTTATATTTTTGTTATTGATTGTCACCAATTTTCCTTTGATGATAAGGATCGAACAACATGACAGTAGTTGTTTCAAATTACGGAAAATGTTCAGGTACACCCTCGTTTATTACGGGCCGAATGATACTGTTTTTGTTTATTTAAATTTTTTTCCTCCAAATTAAATTCTACTAATCAAAGTCAGAGAAGCATTGAACTCATATATATTTTCTAAATATACTGTTATAAGAATAAATTTTCTCTCTTTCTTAATTCTTTTCCTGATGCTCATGTAAGCGTTAAAGAAAGCAGCCAATGAGTTGTCATTTATAATATAGAAATATTACTAGAATACAGTAGTCGTCAAATTCCCAACTACCAAGCAGACGAAGAAAAATAGGACCCAAGCATAGGCACGTGACTACATGGACAAAAAGGTAAACCCAGATTCTAGCTGCCAATGAACATTCAGTTGTAAAATTCACATATGGTGTATCTAAAACTGCAAATAGAATTCTATTTTTACATGGTAAGATTGAAACATAGAAATAAGATGGCGAAGCCTGAAATATTAGAACCTAGATAAATTACATATTATCTTAGAACCTAAATAATTAAAAGTACAGCTTACTGGTTGCATGGTTATTTGAAAATTGAAGCAGATGTCAAACTAAATAGATTCAATTTAATTCGATGCTCTTCATTGAGATATCAACCTCTTTAAATAGAGTTACAACATACACAACTCAAAATCCTAATGTACAATGGGCCTAATTAATGGGCCTAAATAATAACTAATAGTATATGGGCTCTAATTACAACTAAAGCTCTAATTACAACTAATATACAAGTAGTCAAATATCGTAACATCCCCCCTCAAATTGATGCGGGAGGGTCCGAAAGCATCAATTTGCCCACTAAGAACTGAATGACGCCACGAGATAATGCTTTGGTGAATACATCAGCTGTTTGTAACTCCGTGGTGATGTGAGGAAGATTGATCACATGGTGATCAAATGCTTCACGGATAGAATGACAATCAACCTCAATATGTTTTGACGCTCATGGAAAGCAGATTCTCTGCAATTTGAATGGCACTAGTGTTGTCGGCATGTAGTGGAGTGGAAGAAGATTGAGGAATACCAAGCTCGCCTAACAAACCACGAAGCCACACAATCTCGGAACAGGCTAAGGACATGGCACGGTACTCGGATTCAGTAGAGGATTTAGAAACCCGATCTTGTTTCTTACTTTTCCAAGAGATGAGAGCATCCCCCAGAAATATACACCATCCTGTAATAGACCGACGCGTATCTGAACAGCCAGCCCAATCGGCATCACTATAACCCACCAATCGTAATGGGTTCATCTTAGGGAAAAATAACCCACGGCCAAGTATCCTTAAGATAACGAAGAATACTACGAATACCGCTAAATGAGAATGCCGAGGGGCCTTCATAAATTGACTGACTTGCTGAACGGCAAAAGAAATATCAGGTCGCGTGATAGTCAAATAATTCAAACTCCCCACAAGTTGTCGATATAACAAGGGATCTGGTAACAATTCACCATCTTCTTGACAAAGTTTCAAATTCACTTCCATTGGTGTAAGAACAGGATTCCCAGACTGGAGACCAGCTAAAGTGAGAATATCTTGGGTGTATTTGTGTTGATGCAGGAGAATACCAGTGGAAGACGAATGAACTTCAAGACCAAGAAAGTACTGAAGGGAGCCAAGATCTTTCATGTGGAAAGAGGATGAAGATGCTGCTGGAGTTTGCTAATTGTTTGAACATCGATCCCAGAATGACAATGTCATCCACATAAACTAAGAGCAAAGACTATCCCTGTAGGAGTCTTCTTGAGAAAAAGAGAGGAATCATATTGACTCTGAGTGAAGTGAAAACCGAGAAGTGTAGCACGAAATTTCTCAAACCAAGCACGGGGTGCCTGTTTTAATCCGTATAGAGAGCGTTTTAAGCGACAAACTTCACTCGATTGTGTAAGAAATAGCCCAGGGGGTGGGACCATATAAATCTCTTCCTTTAGATCCCCATGTAAGAAGGCATTCTTTACATCCATCTGATGCAATGACCAACCTTGGGAAGCGAAATGGCCAAAACAATCAATCGTAGTCATCTTAGCAACCGAGCAAAAGTCTCTTCATAATCAAGTCCATATTCTTGGCAATTGCCAAGTGCCACCAACCGAGCTTTATATCTATCAATAGTTCCATCGAGCGGAGTTTGGTCATATACACCCACTTACAACCGATGAGTTTGACCCCTTGAGGCGAGGACTATATCCCAGTGTGATTCTCCGAGCGCTGAAGTTCGTCTTTCATAGCTTGTCGCCAACAAAGCACGACCCGGTTCGTGAATAAGACTTAGGAATAACAAGGATCCGTAGTAGCTTTGATTAGCGATATGAGAGAATCCATACCGATCCGGTGGTCGGGATATACGAGTCGCCCTCCGTGGTGCATGTGAACGAGAATCGGACATCGGTTCAGGATCCGGAAGGGGCGTTGGTACTGAGGAGGACGTCTTTGATACACTATTCCTTTCCAACGATCAGTTGTAGAAGTATCATGATCAAACGTAGGAAGGGAAGTAATCTCATATGGTGGGGGAATAGAGGACTGGAAGAAATACTGAGTTTCAAAGAAAATAACATTACGAGAGATGCGAAGTTTATTAGCAATGAATCATAACATATATATCCCTTATGAGAAGTATCAGACTGAGAAAAGCGCACTGTCGCTTGAGCAGTGAGTTTGTTTCGTTCTGTAGGAGGTAAGTGAACAAAACAGACACAACCAAAAATACGAAGAGAATTATAGTCGAATGACACCGAACAAACGATAATATGGAGAGTCAAATTGAAGAACTTGAGAAGGCAACCGATTAATCGGATAGACCGATGTAGACAACGCTCGACCCGAAGCGAAGGAGAAGGAATGATGATTCGATCATGAGAGTACGAACTACATCTAAGAGGTGTCGATTCTTACGCTCTGCTACTCCATTTTGTTGTGGAGAATATGGACAAGATCGTTGAGACAAAATACCCATAGACGTGAGAAAATTGTGAAACTCGATAGACATGTATTCCCCAGGAATCGATCGTAAGATCTTAATCCGAGAAAATTGAGTTTGAACAAGTGCAAGAAATTCTCGAAATTTGGAGAACACTTCAGATTTAGATCGTAGAAAATATATCCAAGTGAAACGACTATAATCATCAATAAAAGTCACAAAATACTTATATTGAGCATGTGAAATAACAGGACTAATACCCCAAACATCGGTATGCACAATCTCAAAACATGCGTACACGACTCCATGAGAAGGAAATGGTAAACATTTACTTTTACCCAACTTACAAGTAGTGCAAACTGAACATATATCAGAAAATGAAATTTTATTGTCCAATTGACCAGTTTTGACAAGATGAGATAAAACAACTTGATTGGGATGGCCTAATTTCTTATGCCAAACATCACTATTGCTAATAACAGCAGAACAACCTATTGAATTAAAACCAGAATTAACTGAATTGGAACTGGAATTAGAAATGGAGAATTGAAGAGGAAACAGACGTCCAACTTTAGGCCCCTTCATGATCACCTTCCCCGATGTTTGATCCTGCACACAACAACCATTACGATCAAAGTGAATTTTGCAATTATTATCCACCAATTGTCCAACAGAAATTAAATTTGAAGATAATCGTGGCGAAACGAGGACATTATCAAAGGTATTCCCAAGAGACCCGATAGCAGTAATAGGAATAGTATTACCATTTGCTATTTGAATATGCTGATTACCCGTATACTTACGAATATCACGCAAAATAGCAGGATTTCCTGTCATATGATTTGAAGCTGCTGAATCAACCAACCAAGGGGAAGTACGAGAATGATTCGTACCTTGGATACTAAAAGCAGATAAGGCAGAGACAATCATCTGTTGGACCATTTCTTGAGTCAAAGGAGATGGACAGCTGGGTGGAACAGGCTGCTGCGGTGCATGCGCAAGAGTAACATCTGCAAGATTAGACTGAATGACAGAATTAGAACTCTGCCCTTGTCTATTTTGAGGCCGGATTCGACAATCTTTGATGAGATGCCCCTCTTTCTTACAGTAATTACAGAACTTCTTAGTGCAGTGTCTTGCAATGTGCCCAAACTCCTTACAGCGATAGCATTGTATCTGTACATCGGTTTTTCCTTTGGCTTGAGCAGCATAAGCAACATTCATCAGCTCAGTGGGGGCAGAGTCTTGATTAAGACTGATCTGAGTTGCTAAACGCTGTTCTTCACGCAATAGTGCACTTAAACAAGTGTCTAAGGACGGTATAGGATGGCGATTAATTAACCCACCACGTGCAGTTTCAAACTCTGGGCGAAGCTTCATCAGAAATTGGTCTCTCTGGCTGTCATCATGAATTTTCTTTAAAGATTCTAATGCCTCCTGTGGAACCGCGGAAGAAACAATTCCAGAATATTCACTCCAAAGATTCCGAAATCCAGAGTAAAACTGCTGAATAGTGAGATTGCCTTGTCGATAATTAGAAATATCTAACTCCAACTGATATTTTCTAGCAGTATTATCCTGATAATAGACGCGCCGAATATAATCTCACATCTCCTTTGCAGTTGCAAAAGGTCGCAGATCATTTATCATATATGGTTCAATTGAACCAAACAACCAAGTTATAATCTGTGCATCCTTAATCACCCACTGAGCACGCTCCTTAGGATCTGTAGGAGCCTTCGTAGTACCATCTAAGTGACCCCATAAATCTTTTCCTTTAACATACATTGAGAATTGAAATTCCCAAATACTATAATTCTTCCCGTTAAAACGAACAATCGAAATCTTGTCTTCAGCCATTTATGTGAAATCGAAAAAAAATATGCGATGAACAAGACTCACGATGAGCAGTCTTGCGCGATGAGCGAGTCCGATGAACAGCGCGATGAACGATTACTCGATGAACAGTCGCGATGAAACAAGATTCTCCAGATGAGCGATGCACGATCGTAAAATCGATCAATTCCTAGAACCTGGCTCTGATACCATGTCAAACTAAATAGATTCAATTTAATTCGATGCTCTTCATTGAGATATCAACCTCTTTAAATAGAGTTACAACATACACAACTCAAAACCCTAATGTACAATGGGCTAATTAATGGGCCTAAATAATAACTAATAGTATATGGGCTCTAATTACAACTAAAGCTCTAATTACAACTAATATACAAGTAGTCAAATATCGTAACAGCAGATAGATAACCGATTACAATAGGAAACACACATGCACCTCTTTAGTCTTTACTGATAAGCTATTTCATTCATTTTCAAGATTTTTATTCTTTTACTTAATAATAATAATAATAATAATAATAATAATAATCATCATCTAAAACCAAAGCTAATACAAAATTTCGGGGCTTTGTTACATTTTGTTAGCTTTTCATATTCTATCTATACTATCACTTGCAGTTACCTTGGAGGCTACCGCAAGTGAATGCCTCCAAATGACAAAATTCATAATCTCCTAGAAATGTTTACTCTCAAACAACATATTAACTCCATGTGCTCGACCAATTACTGATTCGAACACATCAATTACAAAACAAGTACTATTTTCTTTCACCGAACGTGGTCCTTTCTAAAACTTCACATGATAATATGCAGTTTTTTATTTCCAAGATAAGAGAAAATAGTATAGTACATGAAACCATTTCATGATAAAGTAGCTCAAAACATCAAAAAGCTTCAAAATAGTTAAATCATAAGCAAACTCCCTATGTCATTAATCTTTCCATATTCAACATTGGATCATAATCAATATGGTATCACACATTCATACCATGAGTCTACGAACATGATATTCCTCAGGAGCGGAACCCAGAGATAGCATTCAGTGGGGGGAGATCGTTGCACAAGCATTGGGCGTTGGAGGAGGCGTAGCCCCTTCTTGGGGGTTTGAGGGCAGCAGCCCTAAATTTTTTTTAACAACACAACATTTAACACCAACTTTATCTTGGCAATAAAGATCTACTAATGAACTATTTATTGGAGACCTTTCAAATTTATAAAATGTGAAATGATAAACAAAAAATCACTTAATACTATAATTTTTTTTTATAATTATTCCATACGGCTTCTCATGATTTGAAAGGTGTCTATAGTCTCATTATCAACTCGTTTGAATACATATTTTTAAACATCATGATTAAACTATCTCAACATATAAATATATATCTTCCTAAACATCAAAGATTCAATTAATTTAGTATTACTAAATACTAGGGAGGACCCCGAAACAAACAAAAGAAAATTATTACTACCAAATATTAGGCGGCACCCAAAAGAAGAAGAAGAAAGAAATGAAAAATGGAAATCATGATCATGAGAAGGCAAATGAAAAGTCAGCAGGGGAAACTGGCCCCACTCGTCTCTTAAGTGTTAACAGGTCTGAAATTGATATTCCTACATTTGAGCAACTCCTATGACAATGAAGACCTCTCAAAGTTGAGCATGTACAACAAAAATGTGTTGTTCACAAGTGACAACTCATCTAAAACCCCATCTGAAAACTCCCAACTGTTTGAGACCACTTGTACTCATTTAAATCTCATTTTCAACGATCCTTGAGTTCTGGACAAGGTTTTACAGGTGCACAAATTTCATTATTTGGCAACTAAAATATTTGAATCCATGACTTTCATCTCTCTCCCATCCTCATGCAAGCTAACAATTAGAGATGAGCCACATTATTGCTTGAATCTTCAATTTGCTCCATGATCATCAAAATGCATCTGGTGCATCTATTTCCTGAATCTTCTTCCTTATCTTTCTGCATGACTAATGTTGTCGGTATAGAGGGCTTATGGGCTGATCATTTTGGTATAAATCATTCCAACAATACGAATTCCGTGGCTCATTTTTCTTAGCTGATATATCAAGTTACAGAAGCACAAATATATTAAGCACTGTATACTTGCTTTAAAATTCTATGCTGATTTTATCAATATCTCTGGAAAAGTAGGAGTATTTACATGAAATCGGCAGAACCATCTGCTTCACTTGTACTACCAAAGTACCAAGAAGTCTTGTATTCGATATGCTATCCTTGTAATTCTTATGATATGGTGCCATCATTTCAATTTTTCCATCTTACATTACATGGAAAAGCACTTTATTGCAACTAGAAATCTGATATAGATTTGATAACTGTATGCCTGAATAGTGAGTGCATTAAAAAATGACATAATGAGAAAAGGAGAAAGGAAAAAGTGGAGGACCTTAAAATTTACATCTTAATCGCTGCATTATGTCTGTTGTCGACATTGATGAGCTCGCAGTTTCCGTAGATTATGTTGTCTGATCCCACTTTTGAACCTAGAGCTCCCTAAACATTGAGTTTCATTGGAGATGCTAGAGCTTTCTGATCCTTGTGCGGCTGTTTTCTGCATTAGGTACTCCACTGCTTGTGCCTGGACTGAAACAGCATCCAGAAAGAAACTAATCTACGTTGGACACAATACTTCTCGGAAAGAATATGGTACAAGTAAATTCCACACAAATTCAACTAAACCAATATAGGTTTGTGATAGTTCTATGACATGATGATTTTTCTATTTAAATATGCACAATCCCCTCATTAAATCTCTAATAATTTTAATTGTAATTAACTCCCGGCTAGCTCAGTCTAGAACTTATTCAAATTAATAGTAGCTCAAGGACAGAAGGTACATGGTGATGTTCAGCTCAAGCAAATGTGTTGCGGCAGAGTCTAGCCTAGTCATGAGAATCAAGTTGTGAGATATTTAATGTTATCAATTCAATAGTAGTTGCCTTATATTGCTGAAGTGTAGTAAGCAATTTCAATTACTCATGATCCCTTCAGATAAGCATTCTGCACGTAAGAGCTGCTCCTGTCACCATTTCACATATCTGGCAGAAGCAATATAATTTCCATGAAAGTTTACATGCAGGTTCATACAATGATTGCCTTATGCATAACTTGTCTTTCTCGACCGTTATCTTGCAACTAAGGGCAATAGACCATATAAGCCATGTTGCATCGGTGGTCTCTAACTCTATGTTAATAGCATATCGTATGCAATATTGTGGGTCAAGCCTTTTAGGATATCTCAACATTTGTGGATCTTTTTATATTTGAATTATTATCATGTTCCAGTTGCCTAGAACTACTAATGACTTCTGTTTTTTTTATTTAGCCATGTTAATATTCTAGATTCAGAAAACGAATAGAACACTTTCATGTCTAACTCAGCTTGTTAAATGAATATTAGGATGATTTGAAACTTGATATGGTGCTTACAAAAATGAAGAATAATAATATAAAGGAATTAGTAATAAATATAGTTTTATGATTAGGCGTTAATTTATAGATTTTCTAGTTTGTTTAGAATTTGGATTACATTCTATGTCGA
This sequence comes from Jasminum sambac, assembly GCA_018223645.1. NCBI lineage: Eukaryota > Viridiplantae > Streptophyta > Magnoliopsida > Lamiales > Oleaceae > Jasminum > Jasminum sambac. The sequence goes on from CP073649.1 coordinate 27,172,410, forward strand.
GTGCATACCAGATCGTGAAGAAGCCGAGAGTGCCGAAACATCCTTGAGTTTCTTGATTTTTTCAATGAGATGGACATTGTGGATAATATGGTTAGTTTCAGGATCAGATGAGCAACTTCCATTAATACAGACCAGTGCCTTCGTACATGCCTTTAGAGAGGAAAAGCCAAGTGAAAAGGATTGAATCACCTTTAGAGAGAAGTTCAAACATCACTAGAGAAAGACATATCGACTCCAAGCGAAGAGCAAAATTTTGATACTACTACTGAGTTTTCTAGTCAGAATTACCTTGGTTCATCACAAACAAAGTGAAAAGTCAGATTTAGTGTTTGTTTGGTAGTGGCCTTTTGGAGAAATGATTTTTGAATGTGGTTGAAAAGTACTGAACAGTTTTAGAAGATGTAAAAAGTTGTCGAATCAATTGAGTAGTTCAAAATGATGGTGAAGACTAAAGAAAAATGGTTTTCTGAAAACTTTGTCTAAAACAAGCTCTTAATAAATTGAGAGGTTCAATGTTACTAGGTAGAGAAAATAAAGCATGATAGCTATCTCAAACTGTTGATTATCAGTTTTCCTTCAGAAACAGAAAGAAAGGATATCAAATCACTATCTGCTGAAAACCAAAGCTGCATTCACAAACTCACAAACTTTGGTCAAAATCATTTAAGTTCTCGCCGCAAGTCATGTAAATTATCGTATTAGCTAATAACCTTATCTCTGAGAAAAACATCAAATGAACATCTGCAAAAGGGAATATGTAAATTAAAAACATAGTCCTTTCTCACTGAGGAACATCTAATCTGTCCAACCATTGCGCCTAATTTGAGGTATCTGTAAGGCATAACTTGAAAAATTTTATGTCCTTTTGTCAATACTAAGAAGCCATCAATACCGCAGTGGTTTTATGACAAAATGGAATGCACATGATCACTGATCATAACTACTGACCCCTGTCTATTTAACATGGCTGCTCTGAATGGACTGCGAATTCCCATGTCAGATACTGAAACCCTTAGTAAAGTTATGAAAAAGGGGGTTTACTTTTTAAGATTCACATCCATGTACTTCTATCTTTTTTAATGACTGAACAGTGAAGTGTTAGCCTGTCCCTTCAGATAAATACATCCTTTATTTTATATCAGAAGGGCATAAAACCTGAGAGCCAGAAGTAGTCCCCTACCATCGATTGTCCAAATCCAAACTGTGCTCCTAAAGAACATATGTCTGCATTCACAAAGGCACTGCCTCTTTCTTTCAAGAGGACCTGTGGCATGTCAAGCTCTAGCGCTAAAAAGGTTCTTCACTTTACATCGATTCATACCAAATGCTCAGACCGTTATGCCGCCCTTCATAAATTCCTTTCACTCTCATTCTTGCAAAATTCTCTCCTAGCAGCACATGCATTAGCAGCGACACTGCATGGCTTGATAAGCATAGCACATATTGTCCATCAGTCACAGCTAAGACAACAAGAGTAAATAATTTCCTTACATGCCCTAGCTTCCGTTACTTAGAGCTAATGTTGCTGTCACAATACAACTGGGCCTAACTAGCACATTCATTTTCACCTTCTCATCCAAGATTCGGCAGCCTATTGCTACTCTATGCAAAAACTTGACAACGCCAAGTAAAACTACTTGCGTGCATTTCAAGATTAGGATTTGAACCTCTATAGCTAAGCACATGAAGCAGAGTTTAAAGTCCCAATTGGAGATGCCTTTTAATTGGATTGCTCAGGTCATGGATTGGAGGAAGGTTGCATAGACACAACGATGTTTATGAGGATTGTGTTTGTCAACAGAAAGAGACTTCTCCAAGATGTCACTAATCAATGAAATATCAAAATCAATTTTTGCAAAATGGGAAATTGATTTTCATTATGGCCTTACAGAACAAAACCATTAAATACGCATTGGCATTTGAAAACAAAAGGGTCAGCAAGTAAGGTGGAGATGGACTATTGTCTAAGCAAGCTTTGACAGCAGGCCGGGTACTGTATTATCTAAGATATTCACGAGCAGATTGCACTCTATCAACTTCTCTCTGTTACCTCTATTTAATGAAGTGTTCAGGAATGGTACACATCAGTGCCAATGACCATCCTTTTCCTTGTTAACATTTGAATATTGTTCGCAAAGTTCCCTCAGCAATCAGCACAAAAGAATCACATCAAACAATGTACTAGATGCAGACATATTATAATTGGTTGTTACTCCAATATCTGCCTTAATATGAAAATCTGTTAAGTGCAAGATTTGGTACATAAACAAAGGTCAGTGTCGCAATGCAGTCCACCATATATTATGGTTCTAATGCACAAGAAGCTAACTGCAAACCTTGTTCGCAATTGAGTAAAAGCCATGATCAAGCAATTGCTCTGCAAAGGTGAGCCATTCAATGCATGAAACTTGAAGCCTGGGATCAGCAGAAGCCTTTTCTTCTCGCATAACCAATGCTTCATATCGTAAGGACAAGCAACTCTGCCAAAAACCAAATTGAACAATAGAATGTATTAGTAAATGAATTTTCTATTTTTTCATGTAAAAAAATAATATTATTTATTTACACATGCTTTATGTATGTACTTCGTAACAAAGCAAGCAAATATTCATGCAATAACTGGGAAAGAAAACTACTGAATCGTAGGGCTAAACTGTAGGCTTCCAATTCCACTTAAGAGCTACTTGGTCACTCAAATTGCAAGTAAGGAAAAATTGGATTTGCATTTAATACAACTAGTTACTACAAATGTGAAAGCAACAAAATATTTGACAGCTGGAGAAAAGTAGGAAAAAATGTTGAGAGAGGGTTTCACCACTCCAGCAAAGATTTGGATCGTTTTGGACAGTGAAATTTTATAGAGAGCCAGAGGCTATACAGAGCTTGACTAGTGAAGGAGAGAAAGAAAGAGAATAAAGAGATCCATTGCATAAGTAAATAAAATCAAAGTCTAGTCATATTCTTTTTTTCTTTGGCTGAATTAGTGAAGAAAAGATAAGGGTAGTGCTGGGCATCCGAACCGAACAACCAACCAAACCGACCGAACCAGTTTGGGTCGGGTTCCAAAGGCAGTCGGTTCGGTTTTCAAGTGGGTTTTCCAACCCAAAAAATCGATCGGTTTGAAAAAATTAAATGAAAAAAAAATGTGCATGAATTTGTCAGTTACCCGACAAACGGACCCTAGCCATTTGGTTCGGGTCAGTCTGGGAAACTGAAAACTGACTTTTGGTTGGTTTTCGGTTTGAATTTTCTCAAACTGACAGGCATCGTGTCAGTTTCGGTTTGGTCGAAGCCCAACCCGAACCAACCGAAGCCCACAACTATGTGAGGGGCTGTAGACAGATACAATTGCTGGACCACATCAAATCATTTTTTTCATACATTCCTTCTCTCTTTAAGTATTGATTCTTTTCTTCATCCAACTGATCTAACAATATTAGTGGTGCCTAATCCAATGGAAAACAGCATCTGCTTAAGTATATATTTCGTTTTTTTCAATATGATCAAGAAAACTGAAGACAATAACAAAGCAAAGCTTATACCATTTCCATAACATTTATCAGTTACTTGAGCATATATTTCTTTCTTTGCATGTGATCAAGAAAGCTGAAGACAATAACAAGACAAAGCTTAAGTTATTTCCATAAAAACATTGACATCGTCTTAGTTAAATGTTATTAGCACGTGACAATAATAATGGAAAATCAATTCTCAAATATATAATATATTTCTGATGAAATTACCACTTTGTTATGCATAATAAGAACAGATTATCAAGTAATATTCGATTTAGAAATAAAATCAAGCCACACTGAGTGCTCATCTCTCGTAGCAATACAGACAAATACGTTTGGTATGATTAATTTTCCTTTTCAATTGAAATCACTATTATTACCGCATTACGTCCGACATTAGACTAATTACAGAGAATCCATCAGAATAATACCTGAACATCACCAATTAGCGCGAAAACACGAATCAGAAAATCAGTACAGAGAAGCTTATATTCAACAGACTTATCCGAAATTTCTCGAACAATTTGAAGCGATTCATCTCTCATGAACTCTGTCAGAGCCGATCGAACTTCCACCAACGAATTGACGTCTCTGGAAACCAAAAGCGCTTCCAGAATTTGAAGAGTTACCTCGTCGAAACTGCAAAAAAATAACGGATTCCTCAGCATTGTGATGGATTAGAAGAAGAGGAAAATCGACAGCTATAATCTGAGTTCACACCTTCGTGTTTCAATTTGAGATCGAAAGAGGGAAATTTGCAGAAAGTGTGGAGTTCCGGCAGACATTTTTGTTACATTGAAAAAACGTCGAGGCGGTTGAGAATTTCGATTGGCTCCAGTTAAATAGCTTTGCGGAAATCGTGAAAGAGATTAGTCAATTTCGTGCTGACACGTGGACTTTATGACGTAATGTAACGCTAGTTAATTTGCCATCAGCGGCTTCTGGAAATTAAAAAATGAAATGAATGTCAAAGAAGATTAATTGGAAAATTTACAAAAGCCTCGAAACATAAATGATATTGAAATGTCTGTTCCTCATAAGATTCGAAAAAGTGGAAAAATAGTTTACAAAATTCGTATTTAAAATGTTGGCATTCCAAATAGAAGACCCGAGTTTGAATCCTACCCCCGCCATTGCTTTCTTGGTTTTCCCATGGTCCAAAAAAATAAAAAAATAAAAAAAAATTCTCTATTACATAACTACGATTGCAAATATCTCATTCTAACACTAGATAGGACAAAAAATTTAAAAAAATTAATAATAAATTGAGACCCTCAGGGCCATACATTATTGAATGTTTAAACTTGTTGCGCTATATTTTAATTTAGTACTTGGGAAAAGTTTAAAAAGAAAAAGGGGGAAAACTAATGGAGATGAAAGAGTTTGGCTGCATGAAAAAACTCTGGGGAAAAGAGTCTATCACTGAAAGAACAAAATTTGTTACAGAAGGAAAAGAGTTACGCCGAGTTGATTTGGATTTCAATGTATTTCTATACAAATAATTGTATAACATTTTATGTATGTGTTCCAAACATCGACTGACAAATTTGTTAAATTTTAATATTCAACATTGAAAAAATAACGATTCAAAAAAAATTCTTAAAATGATCATTGTTGATTATAGTGTTTATAGTGTGTTAGTGACAAATTTTCTCAGAATATTCTTAAATTGTTTTAGGTAGCAAAGGAGTACTCTCTCGGTCATATGCACCCATGACCTAGCACAAACACTGAAACAAGATTACAAGAACGTGCTTTCTAGTGAAGCCGGGTGTATAGTCGGAAAAAAATAGCCACTCTAGTTGTCATTTTGCACGATAGGTCCCTGAGCTATCGTCCTCATAACTTGCTTTTTCTTGGAAAAACAAAAAGAACTTTATTCAAAAAAAAAAAAAAAAAAACTTGAAAAATAATCATGACAGGTTAAAATTCACTTTTTTTTCGTCCATTTATCCATGCCCAGTGATTTCTTTTCTTGTAAAAATAATTGTCCCCTTTTTTTACTTTTCCTTGTGTATTTACCACGTGACATATGGAATGCTTTTGTTGGGAAATGAGTGGTTATATGGTAGAATATACAAGAAGGTGAATGAGAAATTGAATTTCGACAAGTAGACTTGAATTCCAAATTGGAGGATCACGTGAAATTGTAACTCAATAATGGCAAGAATAATGTTGGGAAGCTATTGAATCCAAGAGTTACTGGTTCGATTTAGATGTTGCCGATACTACCTCTCGGATGTTAACTAGAAACTATAACTCTTGAATAACGGACTAACGGTAGGCTATTAAAGTCACGAGCTTGTTCCAGTGCCAGCACTGGGACTAACGGTAGACTATTTACGCTCCAAGGTCGACCACGCCTTTTTTGGGGGCTGTGAGTACGCTGGCACTGGAAAAAGCTTGATTAAAGTCGGGAGTTACATGTTGAACTCGAGATTGGGTGATTACAAATTGTGTTCGGAGCTTAGAATTATGACCAACCCTCATCTTTCACCTATATATATATAGATGGTTGCACATTCCACAATCCAATGACAATTTGAAAATCACTCATTCCATCATCTAAATACTCTCAAGATTTAAAATATCAGAATTCTCTTGTTAGTCCGTTCTACTGTCAGCTCGTAATCTTCGTTTTGTAGCCCATCAGTACTATCGTGCGCCAATTTGCTTGGTAACTCTGTTCGGGAAGGTTTGAGTTTGTCATAGCAACTACTCCATTGTAAATAAGCTACAAGTTCTATCACTGTGTCATGGAAAGCAGACTGTCACGGACCTAGCGTTCGTGCCCCACCCCTGAGGCGCAGCAGGGTTGACATGTGCGAGATTGGTGGCCTATATACCTGAATTGTGCTGATTATGGGATTATTGTGCAGGTATACTCGTATTTCTTTCCCAAAGTATTATATTGCGTGGCAAGCTTGCCGGGTCCAGGGTTGGGGTAAGGCGGCCTCGGTGCATGCGGTGATCTCGCGTGTTCTTGGGGCGCCGACGGCCGGCCGTTACACTTGGTATCGTGAGCGTGTTTCGTTGGCCCATGCGTTAGGAAATTGCGGAGGTTCGGCGTAGTGTTCCATCGAATGTGATCTTTGGGGTTGTGCGGCCACTGTGCATGTTGGTTGAATTAGCAAGCATCGAATTGATGGAAAGCTTTGGGATATTGATGGTACGAGATAGGCTTTGTGATGGTTTGACCCTCGCAAGCTCGTGGAAAGCGCAGTGGAAATGAAAGAGAGCTACTGAGGAGGCTCGACATGCGTGCAGGGCGCAGCGGCGTGAGGTGCCGTCCAACTGAGGTACTAATGCCAGGGGGCATAGGGTGAAGGTTGGTGTCGAGGCGGTAGGTGCATGGAGCACTGCGGGCTGTGCGCAAGGGCGCAACGTGGGGAGCCCGTCCATCGAGGAGGTGGTGCCGCATTTGTGCGTGGAATTTTTGCTCTCAATGGGGGAAATGCGCGTGGAAGCGAGTTCTCTCGTCCGCTACGAGGGCGTTAGCGGATTGGGTGGGGGAGCTTGTCACGGACCTAGCGTTCGTGCCCCACCCCTGAGGCGCAGCAGGGTTGACATGTGCGAGATTGGTGGCCTATATACCGATTGTCTTGACATGGGATTATTGTGCGGCAGTATACTCGTATTCCTTTCCCAAAGTATTATATTGCGCGGCGTGGCAAGCTTGCCGTCCAGGGGTTGGGGTAAGGCGGCCTCGGGTGCATGCGGTGATCTCGCGTGTTCTTGGGCGCCGACGGCCGCTACACTTGGTATCGAGCAAGCCGTTCACATCGCGTTAGGAAATTGCGGGAGGTTCCGGCGTAGTGTTCCATCGAATGTGATCTTTGGGGTTGTGCGGCCACTGTGCATGTTGGTTGGATTAGCAAGCATCGAATTGATGGAAAGCTTTGGGATATTGATGGTACGAGATAGGCTTTGTGATGGTTTGACCCTCTGCAAGCTCGTGAAAGCGCAGCGGGAAATGAAAGAGAGCTACCGAGGAGGCTCGACATGCGTCGGCGCGGCGTGAGGTGCCGCCCAAGCCGAGGTACTAATGCCGGGGGCATAGGTGAAGGTTGGTGTCGAGGCGGTAGGTGCATGGAACATCATGGGTCAGGCGCAAGGGCGCAACGTGGGAGCCCGTCCCATCGAGGAGGTGGTGCCGCATTTGTGCGTGGAATTTTTGCTCTCAATGGGGAAATGCGGCGTGGAAGCGAGTTCTCTCGCCCGCTACGAGGCGTTAAGCGGATTGGGTGGGGAGCTTGTCACGGACCTAGCGCCCCACCCCTGGGCGCAGGGGTTGACATGTGCGAGATTGGTGGCGCTATATACCGACCAGCCGATTATGGGATTATTGTGCAGGTATACTCGTATTCCTTTCCCAAAGTATTATATTGCGTGTGGCAAGCTTGCTGGTCCAGGGTTGGGGTAAGGCTGGCCTCGGGTGCATGCAGGTGATCTCGCGTGTTCTTGGGGCGCCGAACGGCCGGGCCGTTACAGGGGAGCTTGTCACGGACCTAGCGTTCACCCCCGGCGCAGCAGGTTGACATGTGCGAGATTGGTGGCTATATATACCGAATTGTCTTGATTATGGGATTATTGTGCGATACCGTATTCCTTTCCCAAAGATTATATTGCGTGGCAAGCTTGGGTCCAGGGTTGGGGTAAGGCTGGCCTCGGGTGCATGCGGGTGATCTCGCGTGTTCTTGGGGCGCCGAACGGCCGGGCCGTTACAAGACGCTTAGTTAACATCTAGCAAGAAGATGAGGGGGGAAATCTGCTTCAAGAAAACTATGTCCAAAGGAGACCTCGGTTTGTTGTTTTTTCTACTTCTTGTTGATTATTTGAGCAACGTAATTTTGTACATCTCCCATTACCAAACTATACTGTTATATATTACCTATTTAATTTCTTGTGTTGTTTATAATTTTGTTTAACAAGCTATCTTCCCTACAGCTTTAATCTATTTGGTGTTATGTCGAGATCTAAATTTAGTTTTCTTTCTGCAGGCTCGTACGGCTTGCTCTGAGCTTCACGGCTTCTTTCCGTCCAAGGCCTCTAGTCAATTTTAACAATTACTTTCTTTATGCAATTCCTTATGTCCATAACTCGTGTTTATTTCATTTAACTATACTGTAGATAGTAAATCATATCTTCCAGTTTCTCCCGTTTTCATGTATTGCTCTAATTGAAGGTATGATTTATGCACACCTTGCATGTACCTTGATCAACTAATGTTTAATCACATATACCTCTTTCCTGTGGTAACCGTGTAGGGTACGTTCCCTACAGAGGAGAGGCAAAACCCATCAACACACCACCAACCCCCCCCCCCCCCCACCCCTCACCCCCAAAAAAACCCCGGCGGGGAATTCTGGGATTTTTTTTTGGGGGCTTTCTCGGGTATGTACCCGTCTCTGGTAGTAGAACAAGTCTCTCATATATGTTTTCACATGCTTATTTAAAAATATAAATATAAGTGGACTCATCATAAATTCTTCAAACAGAACCCGCTGGGACCTGGCAGAAAGCAAAGAACTACACATGATCCTAGGTGGTTCATTTTGTTCCAGTTTAGAAGAAAGAAACTAGGGGTCCAAAGTGAGGAAAGGTGTCTTTCATTAAACATGAGATGAAAAAGATGTATGAAAATAATGGGATCAAACAAACACTCGATAAGTCGATATATTGCCTGTGGTTCTGTTTTATGTGAATTTTATAGAAATTGTAATTCTTTTTAGCTTGAAAAGGAAACAGTGAATTCCATCATGCAAAGTTGCTGCCTAGCGACCAAGTAAAAATGGCATGAGACAACTCCTACCTCACGAAAAATGTACCCTAAATATCTAAGAGACTGACAATCCCAAAGATAGGAGGAGGAGAAATGGAAGAACCCTTTCCTAAACCAAAAAATATCGCCTTATCAAATTTCCATATTTTATGATGTTCGAGTAAAACAAATGTCGATGATGAGGTCGAGGCAAAGGGCATGAATACAAGCAAGTGGTGACGAAGAGGTTTAATAAAATGTTTGTAAACAAAAAATTGTTCGATTGAAAAAAAAAAAAAGCAATTTAATCAAACCCTACGAATATTTACGAACATATTTTCAAGAAAGGAACTCTTAACCAAAGACTGGAAAATTTAAGTAGTAGTTTGATAAATTGTTTGTAGTCTAATCAAGCATAGAGATATATAAACACATTTTCTGGAAAGGAACTCTTAACCAAAGATATGCAAAATCATAGTGGAAAGTGATGGCTGCCTCTTTAGGATTATGTCAAAACTTCTTAAGGAGGTCCATGTCACAACTGCAGTAAAACTTAGGAATGTCCATCTAGAATTCCGCTCAGCCTATAAGCTGGCATATTATTTCTAGCAGTAGCAGGTGATATTTCATATTGCTTCTACTACACTGAGGGACAGATATTCAGACAATCGTATAAAAACGAAGATCATTTTAACTGTGGTTTCTTTTTTCTTTTTTTTTTTTTATTTATTTTTATTTATTTTTTTTAATATCCAGAACCATAGCTGGACGAGACTGAATTTACCCTATGGTACAACAGCACTCAAGCTTCAATTCAACTTTAAAACCATTTGCAACTTCTACTTTTAACCACCGGACTAAATCCACAAAAAGGTATTTTCAAATTACAGTCTACCTATTTACTTGCTGTCGATGATGCAGTTGCACGGCATACGGAGCAGGAGGCGGCAGAACGGGAGGTGGAACATGAGGTACTGGTACTGGAGGAGGAGCATACGGGAAAGCTTGAACAACACCGCCTTGTACCTGAAATACAGATATTCTAAGGTCCGTGAGATATCTGTTTTCCTATTCTTCTCTTTGGTTATTTTTATCTCATCAGTTCAAGACAAGAGAAACAAAGTAAAAGCACTCCACCAAAATCACATTATGCGATTAATATAGAGATACCTAATTGAAATTTCCTTACCTCTTCGACTAAAAGATAAGAATAATCCATTTCTACTTCACTTACATCATTACATAATCCATTTCTACTTCACTTACATCATTACTTCCAGTACATGTTTCTTTTTCTTTTTTTTTTCTTTTTCTTTCTTCCCCGTCCCCCTAATAGCAGAGTGTCAACTCCAGATAAATTCTCCTTCTTCATCTTCTTTTTTCCCACAAGACTCAATAGTCAATACTGGGCACAGAAAAATCAGGTAGCCCCATTCTGTGTTCTAGCCAACAGGTTTTGCTTAAACTCTTAACTTAGATATCAACCCGACCTTCTCAAACTTCCGCAATCAGAGAAAAGAGGTTATGATGGCTATCGTCCAAAGAGGTGTTAAATCTAAATGTGATTCACATTTACTTTTGTACTTCAAATAAACCCCATCACATCTAACCCAAATTTAAGGGCCTCGTACACAATTTTTCTCGAAAGAACATGAGAGCAAAAAGTCAAAAACTATAAAAGAAAATGAACACCCATATAAAAATTACCAAAGTTACCATTCCCAGTGCCTTTGACTCCCTCTTGCTTCTCCCTTTTAGTTCAAAACTACTAACAACAAATAATCATCTTTAAGTCTGAAAATCATATGCCTACCCATAGACAGCCAAAAAACAGAAGAGGACCAGACCCAATCCTTAGGGTATGGTTAATAGACATTATAGGGGGAAAAAAATTGATTTTTAGATGTGTCGTTGAGAAGTAAAGAAAATGTATTAAAAACATATAAAAAGGGGCTCTCCAGTCAATGAAAGAAAAATGATTTTTGTTTAAATTGTGTCAAACAAGCCAAGCCCTTAGTCATTTAGTCTCCTATGGGATGTGGATAGTAAAGCTTATGGTAGAAAACCCTTAACAAGCTAAAGGATGAAGCGTTTTTTGCTAGTTACTTCCTATTTGATGTGTGGTAGAAAAGTACACCACCAATTATAAATGCACTCACTGAGAAAAGTAATACTATAAAAAACACACATATGATTGAATTATAGAAAGAGTGATAGAAAACTACACATATGAATCAATCAGCTACTAAAGAAACAAGAAGAGCAAGAACATTTCTTGCTTGCTATAGATAGGAAGACACTGGATATTTTTCTACCCTATAGTGCAAGCAATAGATATAACTCGTAATTTGCACTGTGAGACAAGAATGGTGTGAAAGGACACCGACTCATTCAAAATAACAGGAAGCTCTGCAGATAGCTAACCTGAGGGGCTGCATAAGGAATAGGAGCAAAATTTCCACCATAGCCAGTTGCAGGATTCGGGTAACCTGTAGGCCCATGAAAGCAAATAGAGACATGTTAGTATTTATTGCTTACTATAAGACGCATGAATAAAATATCATTAACGTAATTATTTAAACAAGCACCTTGAGCCGCAGCAGCTGCCATTGCCATCTTCTCTGCATCAGAAAGTTCAGATTGCAGCTGGTTGATTTCTTCAGTCATAGATTTCATGTGCTTCTCCATTGTCTCACTTAGCTCAAGGTTTTCTCCATGAATCTTTCTTTCATAATCAATTGCAGACCTTTAACATTCACAACCAGAAACACTGCAATCAAATGATTTTCACCAAATCTGACATTTTGTCCATAACAACACGTTTTAGACACAACGTCACAGTGGGGATTTTCCATAATTGAAACCACAAATCAGATAACAGATGTAAAAAAAGAAAGCCATTGACCATTACTAAAAGGAAAAGTTATTGGTACAAATTAATTAATGACTTAAAAGGCAAGCAGTGAGATACTCCGACTTTGTAACACGTGTACACTAGAATTCTATAAGTCCTAAATTTGATGGACATAATAAAACTAGAATATCACATAACACGTGTAACGTTCGGAGTCAGTGGCCATCACAATTTCATTGGATTCTCAATTAATGATTGATCATCAACTTGAAGAGTTATTACTATGATAGGTCAATGATCACAATGCAGCTAAAAATCATGATAGATATCAAATTCTTTTACTTGGCCTTTCTTTTTACGGCCAACTACATCAACCCATCAATCAGGTCATATTTTTATTCATTTTTCCTTTTTTCCGTTTCAGATGCACAATTCTTCCCTATCCTACGGAATTTCTACTTCTCTGAGAGTACCAAAATTAGTACTTTCAACAATGAAAGAATGTCACTTCCACAAGTAATAATTCATGTGATCAATGAATACAATTGCACAATGTGGGATAAATTTCCTATAACATAAAGAAAAATCTGGAAAAAAGTGTGAATCAATTGTGTAATTTCGTGCTAGAATTGAATTACACACAACATGAAAAACGTATATACCTTCCTCGCTGGATTTCTTTCTCCAAGGTTTCAGTCTCAGCCTTGAGAGCTGTCAACTCCTGCAACTCCAATTTTGCCTTTGCAAGATCGCCATCGACATCTTTCAGCTGATCGACGAGCTCCTTCCGCTCGGCCTGGAGTTCCTCAATATTCGCTCGAACTTGCTCCACCTCAGCGATGAGGGCATTAACCGCACGGGCATCCGCCTCCAATTTGAGGGACTGCTCATAGACGTCGCGGACCTGGGCGTCCCTCTCGGCCTTGATGGAGGGGGCGGTGGCCGTGAGATGGTTGATTTCTTGGTCGGTGGCGCTCAAATCCTGTTTGAGTGCCACGTGAGCGCTGGCCAGGCGGCGGTTGTCAACGATGAGGAAGTCGATTTCGCGCCTCTGGGCAATGACGCGCTCCTCGAGTAAATGTGGCGGCGGAAGGCGGCGATGGTGGCGGGTCTCGTCGGCTGAGCGGTGTTGATCGGGGTGGGGATTTAAGCGGCGCGGCGATATGTAGTTGCGACCACTCGCCATGGCAGGCTTCTGGTCAAGCGATGAGTACTAGGAATGGAGTCAGGGAGAATAACGCCCGTTGAGTATTTTTGTCTAAAAAGGGAGCACGGATTTCAAGTGGAGTGGTGATACCTGAATCCTTACACCCACCTTATGAAAGGTGGGTGCGCTGACGAATTTGGATCCTCGGCCGAGGGTGGCCGAGGATGATGGGCCTCGGGCAGCCCTCTATGAGGGACCTCGGCCAAGGATGGCCGAGATTCTTTTTGGACCCTCGGCCGTGGCTCCAAATTTGTTTTTTTTTTAATTGATTGATAATGTAATTAATTAATATTTTTTTAATATTATTTTTTGATTTGGGAAAGGAAGATGTGATGTATGAGTTGGATTGAACGAGACGAAAAATCACACTTTATAAATTTAGTGATCGAACTCCGTTTTGGACAAATAATATACCGATTTGGGGTAGCTCGACTCCACGAGTTCAACTCACTCTCTTAGAGTGATGTACGATGGATTTTGGCCATCCGAACACGTTTAGGCAGCGAAATCAGCATTTTTCTATTTTCCGAATAATTTAATTTTTTCATTTATTTATTTTTAATTTTATTTTATGATCATAAAATAAAATAAGTGCATTTTTAAAAAAATAATTGGAGACAAATAAAATAAAATTTTAATTTTAATTTTAATTTAAAAAAAAAAAAAAAGAAAAACGCCCATTTCGATGCTTAAACGCACTCAGATGGCCAAAATCCATCGTACATCACTCCAAAGGAGTGTGTTGAACTCGTGGCGTCGAGCTATCCCAAATCGGTATATTATTTGTCCAAAACGGAGTCCGGGCACTAAATCCACAAAGTACGATTTCGATCCAACTCATACATCACATGTTCATTCGCAAATAAAAAAATAACATAAAAAAATACTAATTATATTATAAATTTTTAAAAAAATTAAAAATAAATAAATTTAAAAAAATAAAATTTTGGATGCTCGGCCGAGCACGGCCGAGCTCCCTTTGGGAAGCCTCGGCTGTCCCTGGCCGAGGTCCCTCAAGGGACCTTGAGGGACCTCGGCCAAGGATGGCCGAGGCTCCCAAAGGGGAGCTCAGCTGTCCCTGGCCGAGCTCCCTCAAGGGACCTCGGCCCCCTTCGGCCGAGGCTCAAAAATTACCGCTCGCACCCACCTACAGTTTAACACCTAAAGGGTAAAATTGGAAAGTGAAAAAAAGTGGGTGTAAGGATTAAAAAACTGGGTGTGTTTAGCATCACTCTTTCAAGTGTGTCTTACCGGTTTGTAGATAGGGCAACTTAAAAAAGAAGGGTGGGGTAAATGCACCCCCCAATTTTGTCGCCAATGTTCTCTATCCCAATTTTATCTATTCAACCAAAAAAATAAATTATAAAAAATAAAAAATAATAATAACAAAAAGAAGTGGTGTTGCTGCCATTTACTTGCGGAAATGACAGCAAATATGCCAGAATTTTATTTTTTTTTTGTTCCAAGGCTATTGGCTGAACAGCTCTTAAACACCCTATTCGGTCATTAGTGGCCGAACACAATTAAAAAAAAAAGGGATAAATTTGAAATAAATTTTGTTTGGGAGTATATTGAGCAAATTTAGGGGTGCGTAAGTGCATTTAGCCGCATCCAAAAATGAAACATCTTTCAATATTGCTTTCTTGAAAATGTGGGGCTAAATGCACCCCCAATTTTATTGCACACACCCCCAAACAAACTTCATTCTAATTTTACCCTTTTCAGAGAAAAAAAAAGAGAGAGAGAAAAGCAAGTCTTGTCGATGGTGCCCGAAACCACCACTACTAGTGATCACTAGGCAGTTTGACCAAGGTGGTCGGACACAAAAAGGGAGGGGGAATGGATAAAATTGGAATGGAATTTGTTTGGGGTGTATTTAACAAAATTGGGAATGCATTTAGCCCCACAATTCTTGAAATGGAAGATCTTTTTTAGTAAAATGAACAAGACTCAAAAGTGTTTTTTTTTTTTGGTTTTTTTAGTGACTCAAAGAAAGAAAAATATGTTTCTCAAAAAAAAAAAAAGGGAAGGAAAACAAGGAAAGAAAAATATTTACGAAGACAAGAAGGACTGTCATTTTACCTTTTTTGTGTGGAGAAAACTTTTTTAATGATCAGTGATTAATAAATACTTTAATACTTATATAACTAATTTATTCCTTACAAATTTGTAATGAGAAGGGTTGAACTCTGAATAGAATTTGAAATTAAGTTGATTTAAATAACATGTTCAATGCAATAACGAGTAGAAGTGCAAATGAGACATGGTTTTTGAACATTATTGGAGACCTGGGAGACAGAAAAGAATGGATCAAGAGAAAAATCTGAGAAAGTAAGAGGATAAATTAGAAAAAGAGGAGAGATTATTGGTGGTCCGAGGTATAGACGATATAGACAACAGTGTAAGACTCCAAAAAATTCGAGAATAACCATTTTTTCTTTTTATTATTTTATCTAAAAGACCCAAAGGCCCACAACTTTTGGGTCAATGTCCTAAATAAAATTTCGCTTAAAACCTCCAAAATTTTGAGTGGTAGGAGAGAACGGTACTATTTCAAATAATAATTAACAAAAAAAATCAATACAATGTGTCAAATTTTTAAATGTATAGCAAAGACGATCATAAAATGTGTATAATAATGAGTAAAGGCGGTTCATATTGATATTTAATATTTAATATTCAATTTGGACTGATAGTGAAAATTAGTTTCTATGTAAACTAAAATTAACACAAACAAAAGCATTAAAACAATTAAGTTTATCAAATTAACATCATGAAAGATTAAAAATAGAAAAAATGATAATAGGCAGAAAAAAATTTCTCAGTAAGTTGTATCAAACACGATCTTTATCTTCTTTCACGAAGGAGAAGCCGACCGACTTTGATTTCATGCCGCCGAGCAGATATATTTCTTTGTGTATTGAAAAAGTGGGATTCACACGGGGGTCTGCTCCAAGTAAAGGGATATATTTCAGTTTGATTTCCCCTTCCACAGTTCGTAAATGTGCAATTATCTAGAGCTTCTTCTTTAACAAAACCACAATGAGACAATGCAAGTTATTTTAAGGACATATTTACAAAGCTCAAAATAATAAGATTATTAAAATTGTGAAAAACTATTTACAAAATTTTCATTTGGGATATATGCTACAGAAAGATGAAGATCAGAAAAGTAATTTTCATAAAAGTTGTCAAACAAATAGCTGATGGAGCATTCTGCAACCCTGGATGTGTTGAATGAATGCATTATTTATAGCTAACTCACGCAGACAAAGCGTAGAAAAATATTCAAAATGATCTCATCTATAAGTCAACCATGCAGGCAAAGCAGAGATATAAATATTCAAAATCATATCATCTATTGGTCAACCAAACCAAAGAACAGAAAAGTACTAGAATAGAAAACAAACACTGTTCTGAAAACTGGGGAACTACTGCTCCAAAACGAAATGCGTCAACATTAAAATCCAACCAAGGCAACAAAGTGAAACTTTAAGCTGTTGCAGCTGATTGGGCAGCTTGCCTCTTCCTTGCCTCTTCAATGATGGACAATTTGATACCTTTACCCTTGGGTAGGGATACCCAAGGCTTAGTACCTTTACCAATAGTGAAGACGTTACCTAGACGAGTAGCAAACTCATGGCCAAGTGCATCCTGAACGTGAATTGTCTCAAAGCTGCCCTTGTGCTTTTCTCTGTTCTTAATGACTCCAACGCGACCCCTGTTCCTTCCACCCGTGACCATGACAACATTGCCAACATCAAACTTGATGAAATCAACAATCCTGTTGGACTCAAGATCTAACTTGATGGTGTCATTGGCCCTTATGAGGGGATCTGGGTAGCGGATAGTTCTGCCATCGTAAGTGTTGAGGTAAGGGATTCCCTTCTTTCCAAATTGGACTGATCGAACTTTGCAGAGCTTAAACTGGATGGAGGAAGAAAATATTGCATCAGAATCAAGAAAACTATCCATCCAACAAGTAAAATAACAGAAACTGTAACCAGAAACCCAAAATGAAATAATGGGTTTCTTTTATATACTGAGAATTCAGTGTCCAAGAAGTCACTTGTCGCAAGATCAAGGTAAAAACATCAAATGACCAACCATAAAGGCAACTTGGAGTTAAGAAGCTAAAAGCCTAAAATTAACTTCTGAAAAATGACATATTCTCAACAGAACCTACAAGTTGAAACATTAGGCCATCATTACAAACCTTGGCTTCTTCATCCCTGATTGAATGAAGGCGAAATCTGCCCTTTGTGTCATAGAGGAGTCGGAAGTTCTCGTTTGTTTTCGGGATCGAGACAACATCTGGATATTAAAGGCATTGATTAACACATTAGGAATAATACTTTAGCAATATCATCAAGACAAGAAACTCGCTCTTACGCCATTCTACCCATTATGGAACAAATATTAAAATCTATGATAAGAAATGACACATACCCATAAAGCCAGAGGGATAAGTCTTATCTGTTCGAACTTTCCCATCAACCAAAACATGTCGTTGCATTAAAATGGCAATAACTTCACGGTAAGTCAGAGCATACTTCAACCTGTTTCTCAAAATGAGGATCAACGGCAAACATTCCCTTGCTTTATGTGGTCCGGATGATGGCTTGGGGGCCTAAATTGCAGTTTAGTATTAGAAACCAACCAGAGCAAGAAATACAATGGCTACACGACTATTCACTTACAAATGCTCCACCAAGCTTGTCAAGCATCCAATGGCTTGGGGCATTGAGTCTCTTCAAATGTTTCTTCAATCCTCTCGCCTGTATAACACAAAATAAAACTGAACAACCAAAGACTTGCATTCAAGTCGACTTCCAGAAGCATCACACTAACAAGCTGAGGCCAAAAATACAGACAAACAAGTTCAACAACAGATAAATTGCATTGCAACAGCCTTACAATCAGCAGTGTGCATATCCAACATCATTTGTATGTGCATAACAGTTAAATGGACACATACCTCGTGAGGGACAAATCAAAGATGTACAAAAATGGTTTTAAAGTTTTCCCCCAAGATGTACATTAATCCCTATGACGTTATTCACTTTACAAGGGACATTTTAAACAAAAATTCAGATCTAAATAGTACCACGGCCATATAATGCCAATGAAAAGCCTGGAAGGACCAAAATAATGTACATCGCTGAAGCACACATATTCCAAAAAATACAAACCAGAAATTTTACAAAAAGAAAATTCTTCACTAAAGAGATTCCCATAAATTTTCCTTTTCCCCTTCTTATTAAGAACAAAATCACGGTTCTAATCTTTAAAGTCCGCAGATAAACAAAATGAAATATCGGCGCATCAATATGTACTTTTCCATTAACGGATAAATATGTTCTATTACATAAATATATCATGGAAAAGATACTACGATGTGGATTCTAGTGAGCATCCAATCACACGACGTGCACAAACCAGATCAAGCTAGAAAATTATCACGTTACATTACCAAACAACAAAAAATTGCATTCAAGTGATCGATACTGAAACTGCAAAGGCTAAAAGGACAGCAAAAACAAACCATCTTGTTACTTCTGTGTGCTTAAACCACCACAACAGGCGAAGGTAGCTGCCACTCCCGCTGCTGAGTGCTGCGAGATTGCAATGAAACGAAATGGAGTGCGCTGAAACCCTAGATATCTTAAATACTTCAGCTAAAAAGCCCAATAGCTAAACAAAAGCAGGGCCCCCAAGATTGGGCCGAAACAAGGTAGGCCCATTATATTGCGGATCATTTTGGAACAATTACATGTACCTTTAAAATGTTACAAAATTTCAGGGAAAATAATCATTTCAAAATGGGTGATAGGGAATAGATTATAATGATTTTTAAAAATTTTTAATATAAAAGAGGAGAGAGAATGAATAGAGTTGAGTTGTTGAAATTTATGGATGTGATGAGATATGTGAATATAATTGATTTAGAGTAAAGAAAAAATAGATAAAAAAGTTGTAAAAAATGATAAAAAATTGAATAAAAAATTCCCTAAGCGACTATCTTTAATAATGCTATAGTTGCAGTTTTATATTCCTGTTATAATAGTACTATTAGAGTTTGATAGAGTTATAACTAGAGTTATATATTATTATATATAGTCATTTTGTTATAGTTCACACATAAATTTTTAGTAATACGATTATTTTGTTTCATAGTTCATATTTTTCTTGTTTGCTAAGGATTGTGTGGTTGAATTATGGAGAATTTTGTTTTAAATTCCCAACAGGCCACCATAATTTTATACTCCTCTCTCATTCTTTATATCTTTTTTTTTTTGTTTATTATTGTTTCTTTCTATGATTTGTATATTACTCTTTTTCTTTTCTATTAGGGCAAATTATGCGGAACTTGATGATCCGATTTCAATGGTGTTTTACATACCACATTTATTTATCACTAGTCGCCTAGTTTGGAAATGACGATGGAGGGCTTCTCTTCGGAAATCTGATGAATTAAATGACATGGCTGCAATTTTCAAATTAACTAGTATCAAGCCCGTGCATCGGGAACAATTAAATTTATGTATGATAAATAATTGATATAAAATTATAAATATAAATGTTGAATTATATAATTGATGTAATTCATGCATAAGAGATTCTATAATTGTAAACAATTATTGAAATCTATAATATTGTATATTATAATCAATACAAAAATGTGGAGTAAATTCACAATTGTAAATTATAAAAATTTATGTGCATCGTATAATTAAGAAGTTTATCAAAACGTGTAACTTTAATTCTAATTGCCTTGCCTAGCATACACAACAATACTCATGGAGATTAATTAATTATAAATGAACTATTGTGAATGAATATATAAAAATTCTTTAATTATCAAAATGCGTGTAATGACCCGCCCGAATTCGTCCCGGAAACGTATATGAATACGTATATGATTCCGTATATGTACCGTATATGATATGAAATGACGTAATGCTGCTTCGGCAAGGTATACGTGTATATGTTATGTTCACAACCTGATTTGAAGTGTAGGATATGCCCCGGAATGCGAAACGGCCTTCGAAATGAGGAAAATGGGAAAAATTCTGCAGAACCGGAATTACGGCCGTAAGGGTCAGGTGTTACGGCCGTAAAGGTATGGTTACTGGCCGAAGGTATAATAGTTACGTAAATTGTGAGCAGTGGAAATGTCCAAAAGTTTGAGAGCAAGTTACGGTCGATAGTTGAGATCTGGCCAGTATGGTCTAGGTTCTACGTAAGTAAAGAAGGATACGGCCGTAATGTCAAAGCAGGGCAAGAAGTGATATTCTGAGAGAGTTTATTACGGCCGTATGAGGGTATGAATACCGTATTATTCAGTTCTGGCCGTAAGGTTTAGGGATCTGGCCGTAATATTGTGAGTTCTAGTAAATGTGAGAGTTCTAAGTAAATGTAAGTCGGCAGAAGCGTTGGATAGGGTTTATACACGCTTTGCTCGGCCATTTACCCTCATATTTGACCCCAACCTCCCCAAAACTCTAGAGAGCACTCCCAAAGGTGATTCCAAGGATTTTACATGAGTTTTGGCTTGTAGATCCTTTGAGTATTTCTAGTTGTCATCTTGGAACCAACAAGAAGAAGGGAAGAGGAAAGGAAAGGGAGGAGAGGAAGTAGCCAACCAATTCATTTGCTTGCTTTCTTGTCTTTTGAGGTAGGTAATAGCTATATTTCATGGGTGTAATATGTGTTTATGAATATATGATGAAATATGTGATGATATGGATTGGTAGAAGAAGTTATGTTATGCTATGTTGTGTGGGGAGATAGGTTGTGTTATGGTAGGGTTTGCTATGCTAGGTTATGTTAGAACATGTTAGATGATGTTATGTATGTTATGTTACCTTATAATGGTAGATGCAAGATGAACTATGACATGGGAAGGGCACATGAGGTTAAATGGTAAGAAAATGAAGTATGAATGACATGAAAGTATAATCATGCATATATGGGTTGTAGATTGTGTGCTTACAATATGTATGATGTTACAGGCGGTTTAAGCGTAAAGAACCTTTAGACGACGGCGGCGCTAAAGCGTAAAGAACCTTTGGGGGCGGCCATTACGACAGCGCCGCAAAGCGTAAAGAACAACTGGACGGCCAATGATGTTCTGGCGCCTTGTAATGGGATCTATAACCGCCCAAAGCACAAACATGACATGCATTAGCAT
The DNA here is from genome assembly GCA_018223645.1 of Jasminum sambac. NCBI lineage: Eukaryota > Viridiplantae > Streptophyta > Magnoliopsida > Lamiales > Oleaceae > Jasminum > Jasminum sambac. The sequence continues at coordinate 27,193,941 of CP073649.1, forward strand.
TTGCATCTATTGCCCTCACGAGTCCCTGGCTCATTATATTTGTATATTGATGTTTTATGTGCGGCGGTGGTGGAGGATCCTCCGGCGTGATGTGGGATGTGAGGAAGAAGGGGAAACCTAAACATCCTGCGGCCGCGTTTTGTTTGCTTATATTGTACTAGTTTAAGTGAACGAACAAAATGTGTTTTGATATGTATCTATATATGTATATAAATGCTTCCGCTTTTGAAAGTACAAATGAAATGTGTTTCGTTCGGGTAAGAAAAGACGGGTCGTTACAGCGTCTTTCTTGTTGGTACATATGAAATTTATATTGAATACCTTTTTTCTGAAATGGTCATTACGCACTCTAAATTTTATGATTTTATGAGTTCTTTTAGTAATTAGTTGTAATTCCTACTTAATTTTAACTCTGTTATATGAGAAGTATTATGCTTAATTTGTTGTAATTTAAATTTGTAGTAATACCGACAATTTTCCTCATCTACATAATTCATTTGATTTTTTTTCCATTTACGTAAACTATATATTAATTGTAGGAAGAAAATATGTTTATTTTAAATTTTATATACTTAGAAAGGACAAAACGCATGCAATTCAAAATTCAATTAGTGAGCATATCATATTAGCCGTGTCAAAAAGGAAAAATATCAATTAATTTTTTTAATTAGAAACCGTGTGTCATGTTGGCACTGTCAATAGGGCGCCCGCCAAACGTGACACTTCAATTATAATAATATAAAGATTAGTAAATTACTATTTTACTTAAGAATAAATAAATTATTCATCATAAATCTAGTTATAATTTTAACAACTCGCTATCCGATTTTAAAAATTAAAAAAAAAGTAAAAAATACCAACTATTTTTTAACAGACCAATTCACATAACCAAGCAAAACTATCAAAACCTATAATTTTATTACGATAAAATTAAATAAATAATAAAAATATTTATTATTTAATATTTTGAATTAGAACTTTAAAAAATGAAGTTATATTTAAAGTCTTTCCAAAATAAATTTTTTCTCATTAAATATTTGTTTTAAATATTGGTTTATTTTCAATTATGTTTTTAATTACTACCAGGTAATATTGATTTATTTGCAAAACTAATTTTATAATTTTCTTAAAATATTTAATGTTTGCCATATTGGTATCTTTATAATATAAAGATAAGCTATTTCAATTACAAGATAAAGACACAAGTTTTTTTGTTTTTAATTGCGGATATTTCTTAACAAATGTTGATTGACCAAAATGCCGTCTTTTTATTAGATATTCTAAAAGAATGAAAATATGTGACTAACCATCAAACTAATAGAGTGTATAATTTTGGATGAATGGTGCATATATGATCCAAGGTCCTCTCGTATTTAAATTGGCTTAGGATGGAGCATAAGACTGGCAAAAAAATACATTTCAAGGCTAAATCAATCCAAAGTCGGAGTTCGAGAGCCAATTTAGTGCAAATGAGCAAAGTTTTAAAGAAGGCAAAGTCGAATTTCAAATTGGCTATTTATGGAAAAATCGAAGTCTTCTTCATCTAGTTTCCAAGGAAATTTGAATAAGTTCAATCAAATATTGGGATCAAAAGTTACAACCAAATCACTGAAAGATGCATGTGTAGAAAATTTGAACAAATCGCTTGAGTACCTCTTGAACTAGTGGTGTCAATCCTGGTGGGCCATGCCTAACCTCTTACAACCTACCGGAGTATTGCTTGCCAGGCTCAACCCATCTGACCCGCCCTGTAGTTGTTAGTACAGCCCGACCCATCTGTTAACCCATACGGCCAATTCGTACGGATCAATAAACGGGGCAACCCATATGAACCAAAACAAAAATTTTTTATTTTCAATTTTTTAAATTTGATGTAACAATACACAAAAATAAAATAAAAATAAAACAAAAGTCATTTGACTTTGAGGGGACATCACGTCCCTTCAAAGTCAAACGTGGCTATAGCGCTATAGCCTATTCATGCGGCACAGAGCAATCACTGCTACATTTACAAATATATATATTTCACTCGGTAGCGGCTAATTGCTGTCACATGAGATTGGATGCATACCGCTCGAATCCAAAAATTTACAGAGAGTAGGTCGACTTGTTCGGTTCATAGGCCAACCTGCAATATAGGCCAACAATGGGTAGGTTGGTCGGGTTCCAACCAGGCCACCCAACTTGACACCATAATCTTGAGTGTGAAATACGTGTTTTTTTTCTGATTAGGATTTGTTTTTGCCTTTTCTTTAAATTATTACTAGTATTTTGAATTTTTAGGCATATTCTTAAGTCTTATGATTTTCTATTTTTTAAATTAGCATTAATTAGTTGTCTTGGCCACCAAGGTAGGGTAGTATTAGACTTTATCTGTAAATACCTTGTTCTTATAACTTAAATTTCAGTTCATTTTTATGATAAAAGATTTCAATTCCTTGTTCTTTAACAAAAGTTTAGAGAGTTCTCTCTTTGTTCCTTAGGGAATGTGTTGTGAGAATTTATAATTCTCATATCGGCATCTGTTTTCAAAAGATTGAAATCTGCTTGTTCGGGTTTCTAAGTTGAAGAAGATAGTGTAGGTTCCAAAAATCGGAAACGCCTCAGGTAATTCACTACATAAACCGGGGAACTGATCCTAAGGCTAGAGCCTCATCTTGGCCCGCAAAACTAATTGGCCATTCTTCATTGGCGAAAGTCTATCTATTTACATGTCACATAAATATAGATCTAGCGACCACTGTAGAATTACAGAATAGAGATCTGGTTAAGAATACAGATCCGATTAAGCGTGTGTTCGCGTGTACTTATTTTTGTCTAAAATTTGGCTAAAAGTGGAGTGTAGTGGTGGGGATCACGAGATGTGTGGATAATAATGAGTGATGATGTGAAATGTGTGGTTGATATTGATGTTTGACTTTGACTTTTAGTAGTAGGTAATTTTTAGGTGAAAATAAGTGGAAACGAACACGCGCTGAGAATATAGATCTGGTGTCATTTTGGCCGAAGATGATAAACGGCAACCATTTTTCTGCCAGAATCTTTTTTTGACTAATTGTCAAAGCTGGAGATGGTAACCAGAGACGAGCAGGAGTTGATGTGATGACGAACGGCCCAAGATGACGATCAGAGAGAATCACACTCCATGGTTCCCCCAATTCGGTGGGTGGATTATGGGTGTGATGGGTCAGAGGAAGGAGAAGATCGGTGAAGGAAGAGATCGGTGGTTGGAAGTGGGATGAATACATTGCAAGTTGTGGGTGGGAGGAAGGAGTTGCATATTGGTGACTTGTCTATTTTTGTTGAACTCTTTTGTTCCATTTTGATCGACGGTGGTGGTGGTGGGAAGTTGTAGGCGGAGAGAAAGAGAGAAAAAATAGAGGAATAGAAGAAGATGGGTGAATATGGGTATTTCTATTTGTTTAATTGAAAAAATAATGCCATATTTGGCTTTCAAAAAAGTATATACTAATTAGGAAAATACATTTTGAAAACCTGCGATGTGGGGAATTATTTCTAAATTACAATCACAAACATTACTCAATCGGGAAAAAATTCTAGTACTCTTGGAGTACTAAATTCGGTACTCCAAGCCAATCAAAATTGTCCACATGGACATAGAGGGCCACAATTTAATAAATAATGTGGCTCACTATGTGTAAATGGATGGTTTCATCGGCCGAAAGACTCAAATGTCGATACTCAAGAAAGATTGTAATTTTTTCCACTCAATAAAGGTGCAAGGTTGACAAAAGTAGCAAAACAACCACAATATGCACCATTGCTAATTGAAAAACAAATTATAGCTACTATCATCGACGGAGGGGTGCAAGGCCTCGTTCGAATAGGTACGTTTAATGATCCATGCGGTTTCATTCGGGTTGAATGGTTGTTGCCTCGATTGTAAAGATGTTCCTCTACAATAATTATGGTGTGTTTGATTGGCAAAATTTTTCTAAGAAAATGTCAAATCAAGAAAAATATTTTCCTACTTTGTTGTTTGATAGAAAAATTTTTCAAGGAAAATATTTTCCATGTACAATTATTTTATGCACAAATGAATCACTTTTGATGGAAAATCTAATCCAAATTGAAGGTAGGAAAATATTTTTCAGGTGATTCAAATGAAGAAAAATATTTTACATAAATGCAATCAAACACCTTATTGTTGCCTGTCTTTCCATCCCTTTAAAAAAAATTTATAATCAGCCTATTCATTAAAAAGTGGAGCATCGTGCATGGACGTGAATGAATGCCCCCAACAATTACAGCTACAGGACCCGCCACTGATGGGAGAAAATCATCCAGATAATCTTATTCATATTTTTTTATTTATGGTATCATATAACATTATATTACTATCTCCGTCCCATAAATATAATCTACTATTTATTTTTCGTTTGTCAAAAATATAGGCCATATTTCTTTTTAAAGATATAGTTAAAATATTAGTTGTCTTATATACCCCCATTTAGTATATATTATTATTATCAAAATATATTAATTGAGATAAAATATTTATTAAATAAAAGGGTATATTAGAAAAATAAATTTAAGTTTTATTTTTTTAATACTATTAATTAACTAGTATTTTCACCCGCACATTATGCGGGAAGACATATGGCCAATATATAATTTAGAATCCGGGAGTTGGATTTTGTAAGCCGCAATTTTTTTGGGAATGGATTTAGGTTGACATGTATTCATCAATGGTATGTAAATGTCCGGTCAAGCAGCTTTCAATTCATATATTATATTAATGCAAGAATCCATTTCAATTTTCGAACTTCTTCAATCCTATAGACTGTTTGATTATGCATAAGCACTCTAATCAAATCTTCTGACGAAGATCAATGGTTCGAGATATGATGCTCTCGTATAAGTACAGAGTATATGCCATAAAATATCAAAGCATTACTTATATTATTATAATAATATATTTCCATTTAAAATGAAAAACAAAGGAATCTAACATAATTAGTATGTTGCTTCACTCAGTCCTACGATGGAATTTATTGGGTATATCGAGAATGTTTCCAATCTTCACAGAGTTGACATACACCAGTACAAATGGCTATCATCGCTTATAGAGAACAAATTCATGCCTCCATCAATGCCGAAAGAGAGACAAAATTGCAATTTTTGAGCACCCATGATATTCTTTGCCTTCTCACTACGCTCTACCGCAATTGGCTTTTCATCATTGCACCCCTCTACAATCTACACTTTGTTCATGGATCAAGAAAATAACCAAGAAAAAGACACGATAAACATAAAGTAAATGAATTTGAATGTAAGACAAATGATCTCTATGCAACATATCAATATTATAGTGTCTTCAACCCTATATAGAAAATCAACTACACAAAGACAAAAAATACTATATTTTAAATTACCTCTGATTTTGAAATAACTACTTGCTCCTAATGACCTAAGCATCCTTTGAACATAAATCTTAATCTTAGCAACAAAGATGTATAAAGTAAATGATTTTGAATGTTAGCATGTTACACAAATGATATCTAGCTTCTAAAACAAAAAGCCACCAACAAACGAAATCCAAGGGACAAAATTAAGAGAATAGTAGAATTAAACAACAAATGAAATAAAAGATCACTCACATTGTAGGAAATAAGTTGAAGACACCCTTTGGGGCTCACCCACTTATGCGTCAACTTCATAGTTACCCCACCTCTTATGTGTTTTCCTTTTGTTGGGTGCTCGACATGATTTGTAGTCCTCACAATGGCTGTGTCCAACGCTTGAAAAACAAATGACCCAAATAAAACTCGAGGCCAATGAAATTTATATTCTAAAATAGTACAAACACTTAGAGCATACCTTGTAATCACTATTTATTTTAGCCAAACTAATAGTCATTGTATCATTGAGGGCTCCAAGGGTTACTCTTAAACTACTTTACGAACCCCTGGTCGGCATTGTCTCTCCTAATCACAAATTCTACAAAAAAAGATCCATTGGATTAGTATCTAAAAAATGCCAAATTCACTAAATGAATTTCAATTTGCTATAACAAATTGATTTTGGAAGATTATAAGTTACAATAAGAAACTAAAAGTGAAACTTAACTTACCATAAGCATATTAATGAGTTCATATATGATAGAGATTAATACAAAAACCCCAGGTATATTAACAAAACTTCAAAAATAGCATGAATCTAATACATAATTTTTGTAAACAGAATTCATAATCAACTCTAAAATATCATTTCATAAATTCCCATATATCAGTTTTTTTATTCAAGAGCCAATTTTGGAACTCCGAGAAACCCCTAAAATTCAAGGTGATCAGTGATCACTAACCAGAGCAAGATGCAGTAAACTGACCCCAGCACTCCAACCAGTGAATAACCACAGTGCCTACCTGCGGCAGAAAAAGGCTAATTATAGAAGGATGTAAACTACAAATAAAATATTGATCAAGCCAAATGGGTAATTATCCAGGAATGTAGTAGTGATTAAGCACTTTGCTTAATCTTTGAGTAGAGTCTCAGCATGTGGCTTAATCTTTTTTCTCAGTCCTTATCTCCCAACATGAATCGAAATTCCATTTTTGATAGAGTCAGAAACTCGCATAAAATAAGTTTTCCTAATAGGGACCACAAATTTGCTTTCAGTTCATGTAACGATGCTTTTTTTAATTTATTTTCTCCACCATGCAGGTGAAAATTGAAACAAAAATCAAATAAAATAAATAATAATACAAAGATTCAAAGGGCCTCACTATTGTTCAATGGAATCGTATCTTTCGTCGACAATCTGAGAACTAATGCTCGCGGAGGTGAATTAGAGGTGCAGCCCGCTGAATCAAAGGAGATTGGCGCAACGGTTTTGTCGATTGTGTGAATGGGATTTCGCAAATTGCACTCAACGCTGAGGATGAGGATGGAAACTGGATTTGATTTACGGGTTTACGGGTGAATTGAAAACTACGATTGAAAATTACGATGGGGATGGAAAGCGTGTATATGATTCTTAAAATATTTGTATTTATCTTTAAAATAGATTAATTAATTAACAACTAACAATTAAAGCAACTAAAACTAAGACACGTGTAATAATAAAATAATATTTTTTAAATTCTGAAAAATAAAAATTTGAGCGGAAAATCCTGTTTAGTTTATTTATTATTTATATTTATGGTCAAATTATAATTTAAAATATGTGTAAAATAACAATTAGAATAATATATTTTCCTTTTTTCATGGTAAAAAGATATGGATTGGAGATTTAAAAAGATCACATATGATAATAACCCGGATTGGAGGGATAAGGAGTGATTCTATCAAAAGATTAGAGGTGATAATAACGGGAGATTATCCATGGGTTGAAAATTAGGTATTTACACTTGAGCGGGAAATATAAATAAAATAGTATTTTTTTAATTTTGAAAATTATAATATTGAGCGGAAACTGATCTCATTTTATTAATATATAGATAATAGTGTTTTCACTCGTGCATTGCACAGGGAGGCCATGCCACAAGATATAATTTAGAATATGTTTTCACCCATACGTTGCACGAAAGAACGTATCTCCAATAGCCCCCTTAAAGTATGTAAGTCATAAAATAACTTTGACATTTCCTACTGAAATCCCAAATAGATGAATATCTTATGGCTATGTGTCAAGAGTTTTCAGAATTTATTTAACATTGATGGTGAGAAAAATTAGTAACATTATAATTTAATGCAATACAACATTTGTGTTTGATTTTATTGGTTAATGATTATTCTTTTAGACTAAAACATGAGTAGATGAAAATTGTTATAAATTAATAATAATTATTAAAAAAAGATTTGATCATTAGAAACATAATTGAACACAAGCATACCCAAACATAATTTTCTTTCTTCATTATTATGATATATATATATATATATATATCTTAATATAATAATACTAGCAGTGCCAACTTAACTAGGCCTTTGCCGCCATCTTCTTAGCGATTATGGCACCGCATTTAGAAAAAAAAAATCGCTACTTTTGAAGAATTTTATTACCATTTATAAGCGACCACTTGAATTATGAAGCAGGCGACAATGCACTTGGCGATTAATGAAATTCATTTTTGAATAATTTATTATAATGCGAAATTCATGCATTCTCATCTAGGATTATTCTATATGTGATTTGCATTGACAATGTTGACACGTTCATCGGCCCGCATATGCCAGCGAAATACACATGCCATAATTTTTATTGAATCACAATGATTGCAGCGATACGTGCGCAATGATTTGCTTACCATAATTAAGGACCGCCAAATTTGGTGGACAATCTTACAAATTAGTATTATTATATTAAGATTGTAATTACAACATATCCTAAACAACGCCGATTCATGTTTTATTATGCGATTTTGCTCAATTAAAAGGAAAAACTATTATCAATTTTGCACTGCTTGAATCAAGCCTGCATTGTACACAACATTCATAATAACGAACACTATAAATAATCACTAGAACCAAGAGCTCATTACAACTGCGTTCTGACAATTCATCGCAACAAATACACAAAGAAAAAACACAAATTACAATCGCATGACTACCTGGCTAAGCCAATTAAATCAGATCAATGGTCTAAAGCGAGAATGGGAATTCGTGTTTATGTAGCGAGAAGTGGTTTCTCTGTTATCCCCAACGGATGGACAAGCGGGGAAGAACAATGGAACTCCTTTTCATCGACCGAGTAAAACCTCTTTATTATTATTTTTTTGGCATCCTCCAAATAATATTTTACAAATCTCTTTCATGATTTCGGGATACACGTATTCAAGCTACCGTGCGAGATCACCTAATTGACAATTCTGCGCAGCAATTGAAGAAGGAGAAACATCTGAGAATGATGCACTTTGCATTTACACCAAACAAACTTTCCTGAGCTGACAAAACAATTTGGAGGCTCAAGTTTATGAAAACAACTTTAGTATCGTTGAAGCGAGTAAGGTTCAACCTAGCATATACAACCAGAGAAATTGGGCTCTATCCGTGATCCTACGTTGACTCATCGAGAGATGTTTGGTAGAAACATTCATGCCATCCCCCTTTTTTAGGGACTCTCAACTCGTAGTTTACTTACATTAATCAATGTTTGTTTTTCTGCAGGACGTTATTGGGAAAATTGTCGATATGGATACCAAGCCAGACTTACGGATTCAACGATATAGAGATATTTATACAAGACAATGAGTATATTATTACCTTATATGTAGCAATGAATTCAAATCCACAACTTGTCTAAACTCCATTTTGTAGTAACAATTCCACTATGTAACGGGACACATTCAATTAAAGCCACCGTGGGAAAATCAAGCACAAGCAGTCATCGACTTCCTCGACCTTGAAGGAGGACAACATCCTACATAGTCGTGATTATTATCCAACTATGCGAGCAAAAAAGTTTTTCGGGGTAACTTCAGTATAACTTTCATACAACTGCCCTTCTTGGTTAGACTAACACAATTTTCTTCAATTGGAATTCAGGAAGTGTCACCTTAACCAGCACATATGCAACAAAAACTATCATCAATCAAGACATTCAAGAGATCATCAATTCAAGAGCGAATCTTGCCGCTAATTTTATAAATTATAAATTTTTATTCACTCATTGATTTAATCTAACAAGCAGTTTCATACAGAGTGCCAATTCAAAATTGTAGCAGTCCACTAAACTTCAGTTATTCATCAACAAACACTTCATCAGTAGAGGAAGCTCAAAGTGGCGACCTTAATGTAATGGCCAGTGCGACATTTTCAAAATGAATAAGGTGATTGAATCATACAACATGACACTATGTTTAATCTTAATGTGCATATTTCTTTAGCCTAATTTTATTCTATTTGTTCCCGGTGGCGAATATTGGATTGTTGGTACAATCAGACATTTTCGTGGTATTGGTCCTATTTTGCTTGCACAAAATGTTCTAAAAACTCACCACAACTAAAGAGGTTTCAAATGTGCCTTGCGATGTCACATCTTCGCATGGCATTACTAAAGTCTGAACTTAGGGTTAAAGTTGTTGATGGCACAAATGGAGTTGTACTCTTTGCTTTGGGACGGATTGCCAAACTTTGATTGGTAAGCGGCCCAAGAACTCAAAGAGAAAATTGGGAAGGAAGGTTACCATTACAATCTCCACGGCACATTTGTGCACCCTACAAATCGATACATAAATTTAACAATAATATTTTCTAACCTATACGTTTTTGGCGAAAAAGCAGGATGATAGCGATACGCACGATGAAATAGAGGACATAGTTGGGAAAAAGTGCCTCTTTAAATTTCGAGATAACTCTAGAGCCACATCCAAGGCATGGATCGAACTCATCCAGATTGAAGGCAATTATAAATGACAATGAGATGGTAAAATGTTACGGGAAGAGAGTTCATGGCATTCTTGAGAGTGGAAATCTGAGATAATTTACGATGGGGAGGACAACAATGACAATGAAAATAGCAATGACAAAGTAAATTCTACAACGAGAAAAATATTTATCTCTTGCGAAAATTTCTGACACGACATTTTAAGCGGCCGAGAATGTTATTGTTTTCCATTTGAAACTGTCGAGTTAGTCTGCGGGTAGCTTCGAGTTACCCCTCTAAAGAGAAATGAAAAAGGCACATGTTATTGAAGAAGATGACTTTGAGACTCCAATGTCCTCAAACAAGAAGATGAAGGCAGTCAAAATAGAGAAGTCCTAGATGATAGAAAACAGTTCGTTCTTTGTCTTTCACAATAACATTCAATAAAGATGTTACCTTATAGGTTTTGATTTTAATACAATAAAGTTGCCTATTATTCCCTTTTATTTTACTGTATATGAATCGTGCATTGTTAGTCTAAGAAAAGCATCAGTTTTGGTTAAGATAATATTGGATTATAACACGTTATCAAAAACAAGAAACTGTAATATACAATTCAATTTCTAAAAAAAGTATTTCCTTAAACCCGAAACAGTTACTGAAACCTTCAAATGAGGTTTCAGCCAAGGGTAGATTAAGGTACTCTATAACCTTAAAATTTAAGTTTCTTAGAAGTTCAACAATAACATGCAACATCTATTAGACGCTTTAATGTACCATCCATCCAAATCAAAAAGGAAATAAAATATACAAACATCTATTAACAGCTTTAATGCACCATTCATCATACATACATCCCAAATCATGGAGTCCATAAGATATACCAGCATGCAAAATTGCAAATCCATCCCAACATTATACCACTCATCAATACCAATCATCAATAATTTATAGACTATATTGTAACAACAAACCATGCATTTTTGCATAATATACTATTGATCATCCAATTAAGAGAGTACTAACAATCTTAAACCCTAATACCCAGAATGCTAAGGAAACATTTATCTAAGAAATGAAAGATTTTAGGATATTTAATCTAATAATTATCTAATTTAAGAGTTAGCTAAGTACATTTCTAATTAAGGGATACCTATGATTAGGAGATGTAATATAAAAAATTAATATAATTGATATGCATCAATTAAGAGCATAACAAAGCCATAGGATTATAACCTAACAATTAACATAAATTTTGAATAGTAAGCGAATGGATTAGGAAAGTTATAATTGAGAATGTAATTTAAAATCTTAACTTCTTTATGTAGATAAGAAAAAAGCCAATTAATTTAATAGAATTGCCAAAAATCTTCCTCACAGTATTATTTCCCTATATCAAAACATTTTATTACCATAATTAACGACGGTAATGCTATATCAAACATTTTATTACTACTCTTCATATTATAAGTTTATATAATTTATATCAAACATTTTATTACTACTCTTCATATTACAAGTTTGCAGAGATAACTTTTGCTTTAGCAATTCTATAGAGTTAGCATTCTAAATCCTTCCATTCTAACTTTCCACACACAATCATCTTCAATTCTTCATCAATCAATAATGACAAAAGGTACTTCTACCAACTGTAGATGGTACCTTTGAGCAATATTACAAATGAATTGCACTTCTACTTAGCCAATAAGGAAATCGAGGCAAGAAAACTACAAATTTTGGCTTCAGGACAACCACACAAACTAATATAAATTATATTTCTTTGGAGCTTCCTCTACTCGATTGGCGGAGGTTCGAGTATGATATATAAACTTTTGTTACCCTAATATTATTACATTTACATTTCATAAAAGCTCTTGGATTATACAAAAGCATTTTTTATATCACCCTAATTGTGTTCTATTCAGATTTTTACGTGTCTTTTGTAACTAATTTTCGAGGCAAAGAAAGAGATAAACAGCGGAACACTTACCAATGTCTCATCAATTGCCACTCAATGTAAACAAAACTTTAAATTCAATAGTCGATTCTTGATAAAATTTACGTATATAACCTTCTTTGATGTTTACTAACTAATAACCATATCGATTATTTATTTTCGGTACTCAAGGGGACCTTGGACATGTTTTTAAACAATGGTAAAAATACTACATTTAATGAGCTTTACATGTATTTTCAAGATTTATCAGGTGAATCTAAAAACCACGTAAATTCTGTAATACCTAGGTTGTGCGGTATTGTCTAATTCTATGTATCCTGTTACACATCTTTGCTATTTCTATCAATTTAGTCATACTCAAATAACAAAATATATGATTTAATATTGCATTCAACAAAATATTGTGGATAACTGAAAGTGGGATTTAGAATTACCTCTCAACAGTGAATAACATGTAAAGCATCGAGTTTCATCTCCATTGTCATGCCTGTTTATAAAGAACTACGAAAAAATGAGTAGGAAAAGAAAATATGTTAGAACACTTTACGAAGTATTTAGTTAAAAAGCATCACGAATAACTGAGATGCTCTAAATTATTCAGAAAGTTACCTTTTTATTATCTGAATGTTGCTCCTGCTCTCTTGAATAATGCCAGCAGACCTTCCCCGTCATTACATAATTTACAAAATTTTTTGAAATTCAACCACACAATCGATAAATTTACATGGCATGAAAAACTAAGGATAGCATACTATGAATATGAATTACAATACGCCTAAATCAAATTTACTGTTCTTCTCTCTAACTCATAAAAAAACATGTCCTTTATCACTTCATAATATATGAATTTCTGTCAGTCAAACGTAACCTGCAAAGAAGAACCAAGATTCGTAAGTGAAAATTCTTGAAAAGCAGATAAATTGTAAAAATTAGTAAAAATTAAAACTAAGACGAAAACTTATCTTTGCACGGAACTAGATAATGAACAGAGACATCGTGAAATGCCAACAATTTCAACCCCCTCCAAAAGAAACAAAATAATAAAATTATAGTGCTATTTCAAATATACTATGTAAAAAGTCACCAAAAAAATAAACAACAATTCAAGTAGTATTAAGTGGAAAAAATCACAAAAAATTACAATGCTCCACGATAATAGCTTGTGTCGTCACACATATAACATCTTGCCAAGAAGATTGAAAAATTGTAAGTGAATATAGTTCAAAAGCAAATGAATTTTAAAAAAATGTGGATAAATTGAAACTAATAGTAAAATTCATTTTTTGGATTGGCATGAAATTGCAGACAATAATCTTCATTAAATGTCAACAATTTCCACCACCTCAAAAAAATTAAGAAATTAAAAAAATCAGAGATTACAAATAGGCAATATGTATAAGGGATTAAGAATCATGAAGTGTCAACAATTTCATGCACCTCAGAAATAAATAAATAAACATAATAAATATAAAAATATAAAAAAAATCAAAGGATAAAAACATGCAATATATATCAGTTAACTAAGGAACTGATTTATGCTTCTACCTGCGTCCGTTTGCTGACTGTAAATGAAGCGGGTATCATTTCAGTAACAAAAATGAACTCGAGACTTTCATCTGTAAAAATAGGGGTAAAGAATTATTCAGAACATATAAATGACAAACAAAATGTATAATAAAATATGAAAATAATTGGTACAAACATTTATCCATAGGACGACGGGGCTATCACAGTTGGAATTCAGCCACCGCTTGATGAAGTACGGACGACGGGGCTTCGATCTACGCAACATAACGATAAAATTTTTAATATATCACAAAATAAGCATATGAAACATATAAATATTTTTAAAATACTTACAGACCTTCATTAACGTTTTGATGAAACGGCGGTGTTCCTTTTTTCTTTTTGGATCTGTTGATGTAGTCAAGAAGCATGTCAAAGAACTGCAAAAACACCAATAAAAATAGTAATTAATAGTATAAAGGTGCGATTAATGTAAAAATTTCTACGATTTACTTCTTTGACTGTCAGATCTGAAATTTTTACCATATTTCCTAGCCGTCAAACGCTGTCCGAACGAAGCTTGAGGTTTTATTGAGCACATGGTGAGAACAACTTCGGATGTTGTACAAAAACCATAAATCTTGATTGTGTTGTGTACATGTTAAAATGATAGGAAGAATCGTAAGATTTGAGTTATTGAAACTGCGAAATGTAACATATTTCGATTATATTAAGCGAAGGTGATTACTAGGGGTTGTACCACGGAGATTAAGCTCGGATATGAAAATGATTAAACACGAAGAAAATGAGGGAATCTCAGGTGATGAGGAGGGTGATGAGGAGGATAAGTCGAGAATGGCGGAGAGGAGAGCAAGCGGTAATTATGCTTCAGATCTAAGCATCCATTGAATGAAGCGGCGAACACTTAGGGTTTTCACTTATATAGGCTGGAACCGATTGGAAGTCTAGATGGACGTGTGTTGGATCATATATTTTGGGCCATGCATATCATATTGGACTGTGAAAGATTTCGGGGTTTTTAGTTTTTTGGGCTTATCATTACATGAAATTAAGGAACCAATTGTAACATGTAAGAATAAACTGATAAAATTTTCCTTTTGAGCCTTTTTATCGACCTTTAAATTTATTTATTTTTTGTTTATTAATTGAGTGTCTTGAATGTTTTAAAGGGATTGCAAATAATAATACTATTTTCTCATTTAAATTAGTTTTGTTTAAAATTTCATATTTCTCGGGAGGTTTTTACTTTAAGATTTTTTCCAATTGTTAATTACATTGTTAGGTTTTAATTCTTCAAAATTGAAATTGGCGAAGATTTTAAAATAAATGGCAAACAATTATATTAATTTGTGTCAATTGTGTTTTTGTTTAATTTTTTTAATAAAATCTAATGTATTCTTATTTTAATTTTTTATTCCTCTACTAATTTATTTGTCGTGTCACGTTTAAATTTGACATTAGTTTTTAATATTTTAATAGGATAACAAATAAAAAGAATTCCTTAATTTGTGAAAGCAAAAATAATCTCTAATTTTTAAATTGAACTACGAGGGTAAGTGCAAAATTACTTTTCATGTAGTAAACCTAAGTTATAATTTTTAATACCTTATAATTATTTTTACATTATATAATATGGTATTTTATCTTAATCGTTTATGGTTATATTTTGTATCATATTTAAATTATTCAATCTAAACTCACATTGCATTCTCATTACTTTAGCTACCATTTTTATGTTCTTCCTATATTTTTAGTAGTTACTTTAATTATTTTTGGGAACTTACCACTACATGAAATTAAGAGATCAACTATAGCCAGTAAAAGTATGTCCATTAAGTGGCTTTTTTGTTAATTGAATTATTACTATATGTTTTAAGATGCAAAAGGATGATCCTAGCAAAATTATAATGCACATAATTCATAAGATGCATTACCAATTTATTATCTTGGCTTTAGGATAATTCTATAGGCTAAAAAATGTTCTTATAAATTATAATATTATAATTTAGACATGGGGTAATCTTATACCATATAAAATCTGAGATATGCTTTGACTTCTTTTTCACGAAGTTTATCATAAGATGGTATAATAGAATCTTCTATAGGTTTTGGGATCATCAGTGCAATCTCCTATAGCACCACGTTTTAATTCTTTTGCATTTAACTTTGACATTAGTTTATGATCTCTAACTTTTAAAGTTGAAATGCATTAGTAATTTAAAAATTTCTTTAGTGTAGTAAACTTAAGTTATAATTCTTAATGCCTTATGATTATTTTTGACATTTTAAAATATTGTAATTTTTCTTAATTGTTTATGATTATTATATTTCATATAGTATTTAAATTATTCAATTTCAACTCACATTGCATTCTCATTATTTTAGGTGATAGTTTTGTGTTCTTGGTATATTATCGTGTTATAATTAATTATTCTTGGTTTTATTCTACGCATTACATAAAAAAAAATCTTGCATTAATGTGTGTACTTAATAATTACTTTTGGTAAACTTATTCCTTTATTATTAATTTTGTAGAATTTGTAGAATACCTCGACATAGAGGAGATCAGTGTTGCATGTGTCAACATTGTCTTTCGCTATATTTTGGTATGAGGAGAGGATTGATAAGCACACAGTCGCGGATCGAAGTATTCTCTTTGTTGTTTACATGGAAAGGTACAATGCCATTTATGCAAATTCCTCCCACCGTTGTTGGTGACTTGCTATATAACCAACATGAGAGAGCCAAACACTTCCAACAAAATATTCGGATGTATAATATGATGTTCTCTTTTACATCTATGGGTGGAAAAATAGACAAGAGTGTTAACTCTGGAAAGGTCTCCACCAGTATTTAGATTATGTGGCCAAAACTACCATAGGATTGAAGTCTATTACCATCTACGAGGAGACAATCCAAAGTTTTGTCAGGTTGTATATATATGACACGGATAACTTGAAGTGCGAGCAGTTGCAAAGCTATTCGGTAAGTATTGAAGCTGTTGTCTTCCCTTAATATTTTTATTGTGTATGTTTAATATAGTATTTTTAATTTATCACCTTAAAACTTTTTTATTCTTTGTATAAAATTCAATGAAACGATTCAGATGTGGATGGCGGTACATTCCATGAAGGAATTGTAGGCTGATTTGAAAAAAGATGTTGGATGACCATAATTAGGTGGTGAGTCATTTAGATTTCACTCTGAGAGGGTTATCATGAAACCCAATCCAGATGTTAAGTTGAAAGGCGATTGGAAGCGGACGCTTGATGGAAGGACATATAATTTACTGCTTGTTGATGAGATCATTTGCATTGTATGTTGGTGATTTGAAACCGATCCTGGAAGTAGAGATATTGTTCTAGAAAGTCGTTGAGTTCATTGAAGCGAATATGAGCTTAATCCTTCTTATCTTGCTCTGATATCTCTACTTTTGGTTTATGGGCAGGGATGGCTTTAGAGAGGTATCTTTCATAGAGGTGAAGATCTGATTACGCCTTGGGAAGAAAAGTTAAGTATGAGAGAATTTTTGCATTTAGCCTTCAGAGAGATATTGCGAGTCTCCAAATATTTTGTTTTCCAGGCGGTTGTTTCGGCAATTTTTAGTTGATCGTATACTATGATTGAATACGCGTCTCACATATATGCGTCTAAATCAACCAGAGTTACGATGTGATATGTTCAAAGGGCGGTGATGCTATTTCTAGAGGTGAGGCAGACCGCTTCAAAACATGGGAAGAGAATTTATCTACCGTCGTCTCATGCGGGAAGTGCGGTATATGTTTCAAAACTATCAAGATGCCATGTCGATATGCAAGTGGTAGCGAAGCTATCCCCAATTATTTATCACTTTCGTGTAATCCCAAGTGGCCGAGGTCGTTAGTTATTTGCAAAAAAAGGGATTGAATCTTTGAAGATCGACCCGATATATTATCGAGAATATTCAAAGTGAAATTGGATTTGCTTATGAGGGATATAAAAGAAAATAAAGTTTTGGAGTGAAGCGGTAAGTGGTAAAATAATACTATGCCTCGATTTATCTAATTTTATTTATCATTTATTTTAGTTAATTTATTTATTTATTCTATTTTTAAATTTGCGACTATGTATACCATAGAGTTTCAAAAAGCGTGGTTTGCCACATGCACATATATTCTTTTGTGGTTGCGCATAATCCAAATAAACAAAATGGAGGTGATATTGATGCCATAATTTCGCTGAAATCCCAGACAAGGAAGCCGATCCTAATTATTATGCGTTGTAAAAGATTTGATGATGCACGGTCCATGTGGATCTTTGAGGAAGGACTCCCCATGTATAGTTAATGATCAATCTGATGAAAGCATTTTAAAGCGATTTGTTGATGAAACTATGTTAGATGATGGCGGCTTTCCTATATATCGGCGTAGAAATGATGGTAGAAACGGTTATCAAGAAGCGGTGTTGAACTTGACAACGGGTTCGTCGTTCCTCATAATCGGTATCTTTAATGAAATATGGTGCACATATTAATGTGGAGTGGTGCAATCAGACTTCGGTCAATCAAGTATTTGTTTAAATATGTCAACAAAGGATATGATCGTGTTCTGAGTCCAAATTTTATCGTCTATTAATGAGGACACACGATGGAAAAAGAATCAAGTTGGACGAGATTGCCATGTATTATGATTGTAGATATGTGTCACCATGTGGCCAAAATTTGCATGGAGAATCTTTGCTTACTGATGTTCATTATAGGGAGCCATCATGTTGTGCGGCTACATGTTCATCTTCTGACGAGCAGAATATTGTCTTCAAACCATCTACTTCTTCTGAGGTTGTAAGTAAACCCACTATTAAACAAAGCATGTTTCTTTGCGTGGCTTGAAGCAAATAAGATCTATGAGGATGCTAGAAAATTAAAGTATGTTGAGTTTCCTACCTTTTTACATGGAAGCGGATCGGGCGATGGGAACCAAGGCGAAACAATTGGTTATTAGTCGTCTTGGTTATGTTGCGCCAGTCTTTGAGGAATTATATTATTCGGCTATTGCTAAATGTTGTTGGGAGTCCTCGGAGTTATGAAGAAATCGATTTGTTAATGGTGTTGATGCGATACATATAAGGATGCTTGCTATGCACTTTGGGACTATTAGATGGCGATAGAGAATATATTGAGCGGTATTCTTTGAAGCGAGTGAATGGGCATCGGCAATATGTTAAGGAATCTATTTGCAACTTTATTGATGTCCGATTCTTTAGTCCGTCGGATCATGTTTGGCAACAATGTTGGGAATATTTATGCGATGGAATTTTAAATATCGTCGGACGTATTTTGGGTCATCAAGGTAAATCTAATTATATTTGTCGACATACTCGAAATTTTATCTAATTTTTGCAATGAACTTATTTGTTTTTATTTTTTCTTAATGCTAAAGGGTTGAAATTGTCTCAAGAAGAGCTTCAAAATTTACACTTCTAGAGATTGAGAACATATTGCGTAATGAGCAAAGAGCCTTCGTGATTTTTCGTCCATCTGGATTTCCCTAATGATGTTGATGCCTCTTTGTCTTTTAATGCGTCATATTTGATGAAACCAATTCACGATGGGAGAAATGGCGAAGCGACATAGTTCTTATGTCAAGATCTTTGTGATGAGCAGAGAAATGTCTATGACACTATCATGCGATCTGTTCGTCTTGATAAAGGTGGTGTATTCTTTTGTATGGCTATGGTGTAGCTGGAAAGACATTCATTTGGAAAACACTATCTGCGGCATTACGTTCTAAGGGAGAAATAGTGTTAAATGTGGCTTGGCGGGATTGCTTCATTGTTGTTACTGGTGGAAGAGCGCACATTCTAGATTTGCAATTCCTCTAAATCCAGGTTGAAAATTCGTGTAACATTAGTGAGGTAGCCCACTTAGAATTGATTTCAAAGACTAAAGCTGATTATTTGGGATGAAGCACCCATGATGCCAGGTATTGTTTTGAAGCTTTGGATAGAACTATAAGGGATATTTACGAGGTGATAATCTAAATCTTTGATAGCAAACCTTTTGGGGGAAGACAATTGTGTTTGGTGGTGATTTTAGGCAGATATTGCAGTGATTCTAAAGGAAGTCGACGATGTTGTGCATTCTACTATCAATTCTTCTTATTTGTGGAATTATTGCAGTTTGAAGCTAACAAAAATATGAGACTTCAAAATCTTCGATGATGAGAATGGATTGAACTCAAAAGTTTTTCGGAATGGATGTGTGGAATTGGTGATGGAACTATTGGTGAGCTAAATGATGGGCATGCATTTATTGATTTGCCTGAAGATGTCCTTATAAGGGGACATGGCAATGCTATTGAGTCAATTGTTGAGGCTACTTATCCAAATTTGGAGCCATATTGGTGATACATCATATTTGCAAAGTAGAGCAATATTAGCACCTACTCTTGATGTGTTGATTCCATAAATGACTACATGATTTCATTAAATGATTTCGGAAGGTCAAATTTATTTGACTCGATTCTACGTGCAAATCAGATGGAAGTTTTGATATCGTAGATAGTGTTCATACTCTGAGTTTTTGAATGGGATCGAGATGTTACGGTGTTCCCAATCATGAGTTGAGATTAAAATTGGTGTTCTGTGATGTTATTAGAAGCATTGATCATCTTCTTTGGGTTGTGCAATGGAGCGAGGACTTATTATCACAAAGCTTGGTAGTCATGTCTTGGAGGCTCGAATTTTGTCGGCACAAATGGAGGTGAGGCAGTTTATCATCCCAAGGATGTCTTTGACTCCATCGACATGAGGCTTCCTTTTAAATTTCAAAACGGCAGTTCCCAGTGATCGTATCATATCTGTATTGCTCAACAAAAGTCGAAGGCAATCACTTTCTCATGTCGGTCTTTTTGAAGAAGCCCGGAGTATTTAGTCGTGGTCAGAATATGCGTTGCGGTTTCCCAGGGTTACAAAGTCGTGCGAGGATTGAAAGTTCTTATATGTGTGACAAGGGCGGAAAAGTAGGCCAGAATTCACGAATGTTGTGTCTGAAAGAAGTTTTCAAAATTTGTAATTTGTTTTTGTTTTGATTCTTAATATATTTGAAATGTTTAATTATTAGATTTTGTTTTTTCTAAACAAGTTTTTAATCTTAAGTCTGGCCTATGAATGTAAATCTAGTATATATATATATATATATATATATATATAGATATATATTTGGATAGGGATTACAAACATAATTTTGATTGAAGGAAACTTATGACTTTTTTTTTGAAGTGAAAAAAAAAAAGAAACTCATGACTTAATCACTACATGTAATGAAATTGACAGCTTACTGGATATTATTAACACGAAAATTAGTAATTATGAATCTCGTTTTTGTAATTAAAGACTGAAAAGATATTTTGGCTCGTTATTCAATTCTCATATTCACGCCACATTTTCTTTGGTAACTTTTTGCCCATGGCCTCCATAATAACACATTCAGCGTGCTAAAAAATTTGTCGAGGAAAAAAAAAAAAAAGATAAGGAAACAAGCAGATATAGAGAAGCCCCGATCTCGTACTTTGGTAAAAATACCAAATAAAGGCGAAGTGCGAGATAACCTAATGAGGCCTTCATGTTATTGTAAATGGATTTGCCTTCATGAATTCTATGATGGATAAGTCCATTTCCTTAATGTTAAGTTTTGGGCAAGAGGATTTTTATTCAAAACTATCAATGGAAGGTGTAAACATAGCTTAGCCATTTCAAAACAGTAGTCATCATGAGCAAATTCTCCTACAGAAAAGTTTCCTACACATTTTTCAATCCACTTCTCTTCTCTATTAAAAGATCCAATCAAGTCAAATCTTTTACAACCAAATCAAGCATGTCAATTCTTGAGAGAACTCGGTAATAATAACAAAATACTACTTACAAAAATGTATTTAACCCGAGATTGAAGAAATAAAATAAAATAAATCTTACAATGGAATATACTTATTTATTCAGCTTGAAGAAACCCGAGGACCACGAGAGAGAACTCAAAAAGAAGGAATGTTGATATGAACATAATGAGAAATTCCAATGTCTAGATTACACCAAGAATGCATGTAAATTAAGTCACAAAGATTTAGATATACACCCTAGTGTCAACGTTTTCCAGTTGAGCCACCAAACTTCTAATTCCCTATCCACTTGTGTCCTGTCCTTTATGCTGTTATATAACTGCAGTCACTTAACAAAACCACAAGGCCGAATGGAAATTAGCTTGAATATAGGGTAGAAAATCAAGAAAAACCTTGTTTTCATGGCGTTTGCAGAATTTGACCCAAAAATTAACCGGCTACCTACAGATTTATCTGTATAAAAAATTGGATGAAATCATTAATTAATTAGAGTAATTGGGGCTTGAAATCAGGGATTCAGCGGGATGAATCTAAAATATTACTGACGTGAGGAAGATCAAACGAATCAAATTGGGAAGATGGGAGCTTAGAGAAAAAATTACCTAGATAAAATTCCCTACCGATTCAGATGGCAGTCAAAAAACTCTACTATGGCTCTTGTATCTTTGATTTTGCCACTGATTTAGTTACCTCAAGCGAGAGAAGGTTACAACCCAGAGGCAATTTTAAGCGAGAAAGAGGAAGATTAGGATTCAAATTAGAATGGGATACGCCTGAGATTTGTGAAGATATGGTATGAGTTAATATGAGTGAGATTAGAATTCAAATCAGACTGGAAGCCGTGAATTTAGGGAAAGATTATTTACGCGTGATCTTGTGGTGATATATGGGAAGGAAGTTATTGGAGCTGTGAATTTAGGGATATATTGAACGGTTCAAATTGCAAGCTTGATTGGAACGACCGGCTTTTGGGGAAGATGATAAGGAAGTGTGGGATTGAAACGCCCGTTAACACATAACTTTTTTCATTTTAATTCATTCTTTTCAAATTTCAAATTTGGTCAAATAAATATATTAACTGTATTTTTAAATCTTTACCATTCAATTTCACTAATTCTCTTCTTCTTACTCATAAAAATACATTTTAATTTATACGCCAACACACTCCTAAAGATAACAGAATATGGGCGAAAATTAGATATAGTGGGATTCGTGTATGATGATTAGCAAATAATAATAATAATAATTAAGAATTAAGAATTAATAATAAAATAATATTTTTTTAATTCTGAAAAATTATATTTTGAGCGGGAAAATAACTTTATTTTATTAAAATATATAATATAAATATAAATATATATATATATATATATAGAATAGATATAGATTATATTTTCCTTAATTTTTATGAAATTACAAGTGTGCCATGCTTACGGGACCGAGATAGTATTATTATATATTAGTTAAACACAGCCAAACATGCTCGCAAGCAGCGATACGTGTCTCCAATCACCACGATTTGGAATTCTAGTGTTTTTTATATTCTAGACTAGAAAGAGAAAAGGTAAGGACGGGGAGAAAGCTCAGATATCGAGATTGTACTCGTAGTCCATACTGCGGCAGTATTTCATGACTTGGTGACCAAGAATTATGAACTCAACGGCAATGCTATAAAATCAAGCCAGATAAATAGACACGGTAACGGAGGAAATTGTTATTGTTATACAAATAAATAATACAAAACACCCTACACAAAACCCATTGCGCTAACATTCTATCAAACCCAGACACAGTAGTAGGCGGCAATGGCGACCGCTGGAGAATCGTGCGGAAATAAAAAGCGAAAAAAACTGGGCAAAAATCGCAAAAAGCTTCTTGTTAATACAAAAGTCGAGGTAATTTTTGGCTTTGTTTATCTCTATTTTCATTATTATTTTTTTTACAACTAATGTGTATTGCATGTAGAACATCGCTGCAAATTTTTTTGATTTTGGGGTTTTTTAGATTGCAAGAAATTTAATTTCTGGTTCTGGGTTTTGTTATTTTTCGTTGTTTATGAAATTATTCTTGTATTATTGAGTTTATTTTGATGAATATCCGTTCTTGATTTTGCCTGCATTGTCCTTGATCACGCCTCTTTTCTCTTACTCCAATTGTGAACAAAAGGCATCTGTATGTATATATTGTATATATCTACCAGAATTTGGGAGGCTTTTCGTTGTTGCATGTGGGTTCTAGTCGGTATTCATGCAGCAGCCAGTCAATTCGTCAAAAGTAGACCACAGCGTTAAGTATTTTGGATTGAGTGGTAGTTCAAATTAAATAAATTATTTGCCCATTTTATTTGTTTATTTATTTGGATATTTTCATTCCTTGATCAAGAAATTTGTAATTAACTGTAATTCTACCAGTAGGTGAGGAGTCTGGAAGATGGGTTTCTGGGTTCATGGCATGTTGGCACTGTGATTTCCTCTGGGGATTTGGTTCGCCGTGTTCAGTATGATCATCTTCTCAATGACAACAGTTCTGATAAGTTGATTGATTCTGTCAAGGTAACTCCAATGATTGATGGGGTTGATACTGGTGTCACTATGATGCCACAGAATTACAGGGGCATAATAAGGCCTTTGCCGCCATCCCATGATGTGGGGACGCAGTGTTTACATTATGGGCAATGTGTTGATGCGTATGTTAACGATGCCTGGTGGGAAGGTGTGATTTTTGATCATGAGGATGATTGTGAGCAGCACAAAATTTTCTTTCCTGAGGGGGGCGATGAAATGGTTGTTGGGATTGACATGTTGAGGTTATCTCAAGTTTGGGATGAGGTTACTGATGAATGGGAACCTAGGAAAAGCTGGTTGTTTCTTGAGTTGGTAGAGGAAGTTGCGCGAGATTGGTCATTGCCAATCTCGATAAAGCAAATTTGGTATGAAGTGAGGGTGAAGAGTGGTTTTCAAAAGCTTAAAGATTGGACTTCTTCTGCATTGACTGTTTGGAGAGAATTAATGTTGCAGGTTTTAGTAGATAACTTTAAAATAACTATAAAGAAGATTTTTGAAGAATTGAACTCTTCAGCAGACTTAGTAGAGGAAGGACAACCATTGCTAGAATTTTCAGAACAAGCTGTTGATGTTACTCTGAATGACCTCCTCGGAGAAAATTTGCTTGGTAATACGCGTTCAATTGTACCCTTTGAAGCCACTTGTAAATTTGATAACAAAGAAATGCTGCCAATTGCTCAAAATGAGAAGAGTCACAGTCATTTTGACGAGCTTAATCATCAGGATAAGTTGGAATCTATCTCAAAGGTGCTTACCCGTGCAGGAGAAATTTTAGGCTTTGTGCCTAATCCTGAAGAAGCTTCAAGAACTGGTTCCATTAATCAAAATGAAGCAGCTCTAATTGTAAGTTCTGATATGACCCTTGTGGAGGTAAAATCTTCAAGAGGGGGAAAGAAATCTCATAAACAGGACTGGCATTCCGTTGTGCCTGACTTGGTTCCTGGGCCAGAGAGTTGTCCTGAGGCTTTTGCTGCATGTTGCGAGAAGTATAAGTTGAATGAGAAGCCTTCAAGAACCATATTGTTGAATGCTAGAAAACATCTACTGCATCTTGGCTGGAAAATTGAAGTTACAAATGATGGGGGGAAGAAGCCAAGGATGCGTTACTTTTCTCCTGATGGGGAGGTCTATTATTCTATTCGTTTGATGTGTTCAGCGATTGGACCTGAAATAATCTCCCATTGTGATAGAAAAAGCACAGTATGTGAGACTGATGATTTACTTCCATCTACACCACCTACATTGGTTGGAAATTCAGAACCTTGCAGGAACTTGTTGCCTTCTCCTTCTAATGTGGTCTATGTTGAACGTCAATACTGGCCTCAAGCAGTGAAAAAATATTGTTCACTGGGTTTAGAGGATGAGGATTTTAGCATCAGGTACCAAATGAATGAGGAAACACGTAACATGGCCTCAAAAGCCATGAAACACTTATCTGTTATGGGGTGGTCATTTTATAACCATGGAGAGGGAGACCAGAGGAAATTGTTGTACAGTTCACCGGATGGAAAATTGTTTAACTCTCTTCACTCGGCTTGCAAACATTTTGTAGATACTGGTGGACTCACTCCGAAAGTAGCTGAGTCGCCTCATGTGTCTATGTCAAAAGAACTTGTAAAACTAGACAAATTTGAAGACCATAGGATAATGAAAAAGAGAAAGGACAGGGAGAATCAACCACATCCTAGTGACTGTTCACCATTGCTCAAGAAAGGGAGGATTTCTACTAGATCAATGAAAGTAAGAGGTGATGTGGATGATGATGATGATGATTCTTCTACTCCCGTTCTGCAATCTTGCAAAAAAGCTCGCGAAATGGTTAGTCCTATATCTCATCGAAATCCAAGAACTGTCTTGTCTTGGTTGATAGACAATAATGTGGTTTTGCCAAGAGCAAAAGTTCAATATCGGGGGAAAGATGGGTGCCCAATTGCTGAAGGACGAATAACACGTGATGGGATTAAATGTAGTTGTTGCCAGAAAACTTTTACTCTCAGTAAGTTCGAGGCTCATGCTGGCAGCAGTAATCACAGACCTTCAGCTAACATATATTTGGAGGATGGGAGGTCTTTGGTTGAGTGCCAGTTGCAACTCAGAAGTGACAATAGTCACAAAAGTGTAAAAGTGGAATCGCGTAAAATGAAGGTCACACAGACCGGCAAAGCAAATGACTACATATGTTCTATTTGCCACTATGGAGGCGAACTCATTTTGTGTGATAACTGCCCATCTTCATTTCACATTCGCTGTCTGGGTTTGGAGGTAATTAGTTTTTTATTCTTACGGAATGGCGTTGTATTATGTTTTACTTTTCTGGAATATAAGCTTATGATAGTAAAGCTAACTGTTGCTTTATGATTGCATTTGTTTTCGTTAGGGGGTTCCAGATGGTGACTGGTTCTGTCCGACATGCTGTTGCAGAATTTGTGGTGGAGGTGGCTTTGATAAAAGTAAAGAACAATGTACCAATTCTAGTGTACTAATCTGCGCTCAGTGTGAGCACCAATGTAAGTTATCCTACAACTGGTTCTTCCATATAGTCTCATCTCTTATGCACATGTAATTAGTTAACATGCTCTAATGCAAGAGGAATTTGTTGCAGATCATGTTGGATGCCTCAGAAATAAAGGTTTTGAAGTATTGGATGATCACATCAAGCGAAACTGGTTCTGCAAAGAAACATGTCAACAGGTAACTCAATCAGCATTCAGTTGTAGAGTATATGCTTTGAGGCACACTGGCCTGGAGCCGAGGGTCTTTGAGGCATTGCTTCATTTAGAGCATGTCTAGAGCTTGTTTGGCAATGATTTTCCAGAAAGCCATTTTCATGTTCAACCACGTTAAGTTGATATGACAATTTTCCATATTTTCTAGATAAACATATGCCAAACAAGCTCCATTAATGCATATATTAGTTTCTGTCTAATACTTTTGATGCTATATTACTCGATCACAGATATTTTGGTGTCTTCACAATGTTTTGGGAAGAGCAATTCCTGTGGGGAGTGGAAATTTGACTTGGACTTTACTGAAATACATAAAAGCTGATTCGGATGATCATGAGGCATGTGATAATGAGTTTTTAATGGAGAGTTACAGCAAGCTCAACATTGCTCTTAGTGTGATGCATGAATGCTTTGAACCAGTCAAAGAGTCGCGCACAAGGAGGGATCTCATGGAAGATGTCATTTTCAGCAGATGGTATTTTACATTACTGTCTTTCCTCCGCCCTATTTTAGATATATCAATGTGTGTATGGAAGTCTTATGAAGCTACTTCATTTTAGCATCGACCGTCTAATACCATTTTTCGTATTTCAGAAGATTACTTGCCTTGCCTCTACAGAATATAACTGGTACACGGAGCAAGTTTTTGTAAGCAGTGGTTTATATAAATGGATACAAATGAGCCTTAAAAGATGGGTAGTACTTATGAGTCCCACGACATATATATGAATAAAATGTGATCTAACTTTCGAAAACTTTTTGTGAATAAATATGTTTATAAATATATTTGAAACTTGCCAAATACAAGGAACTTAATCGTGTGACCTTCATGAATGTGTGTGGGACCATTGGCCTCTATAGACATGCAAGTTAAGAATTTTCTTGCATTTCTTTGCTATTGTAATCAAAAGATTTGCTCAATAAAATGTGATATTATGCCAATATGCTGAATTCTTGTGCCATATCGTTCTACATTTTGTGGTCCTGGATATCTCCTTATAGCGTGGATGTAGAAATTTAAATGCTCCTTTTCTTTCTCAGGAATGTTGCACTTCATAACAGCTAGAAATAGACAAGTGTACCACTCTTTCTGGCATGCATTTTGCAGATCTAGCTGATTTTTGTTTATGACAGACAAAAATTTGCTGAATTTCTTTGAAGTTTATTATGCTACAAATCTCTCCACTTGTTAACTTCATTGACTGTTACATTGTGTTTGTCCAGAACTAACAATTATCGCCCAACTTTCAGGTCTGATTTGAACCGTTTAAATTTTCAAGGATTTTACACAGTTCTCCTGGAGAGAAATGATGAACTGATATCAGTGGCAACTGTAAGGTACATTGTCTGGTGCTTGCAGATTTTATTTAGGCAACTTCATTTTCACTTCTGTTAAAGAGAGTATATTCTGAAATGCTACCTCATGTTGATTCCAGGATCTATGGTAAAAAGGTGGCAGAAGTCCCTCTTATTGCTACGCGTTTTCAATATCGTCGACTGGGCATGTGTCGCATTTTGATGGACGAGCTTGAGAAGGTATTTGGATAAATTTGTTGGCGATTTATTTTGGACTCTTCTGTCTGTTCCCATTGTCTGTATTTAGAAGTTGGAGAATTCATCCTTTTAAGGCTGTTTAACCGATATATGATTGACAGAAAAGTTTCCCTTGACTATTAGTTTGCTGTCGCCTCCTTGAATGGCTAGTTCCACCCCCACCCTTCCAACCCCACCAAACTCCTTTTTCACATTCTCCTTCAAGACATCCTACAACCCGGTTTTATGTTTTATTGCTCATGGTTATTCTTCTCATTTTAATTCATTCTCTTTTATTTAAATTTTAATTTGGTCAAACCAATCATATCCAATATTTTGGATGAGTCCGTAATGTAATCTGATAGATCTCTCTCCCTGATTGAGGTTATTGACTACTTTCACATCTTTAAAGTACTTATTGTATAATCATTCATCTACTTTAGTATTCAGTGTGACGACAGATAGTATGCTATTGGTTAAAAGATCATATTTGCGAAAGAGACTAACAATTTTGCTCAGCTCAGGTGGGAAGTGCTGTAATTGATTACTTTGAGTTATATTGTCAGATTTAGCGTGTCCTAGCTTTTCTTGGTTATATCCTTTATAATATGCTCACATTTTTTTGGCAGAAACTCATGGAAATAGGAGTAGAGAGGCTCGTTCTGCCGGCTGTTCCTGCCGTGTTGAACACTTGGACGTCTTCTTTCGGGTTCTCAGTAATGACAGAGGCAGAGAGATTAAACTTTCTTGACAACACCTTCCTTGATTTCCAAGATACAGTCATGTGCCAAAAAGTCTTAAATGGTGTCTGTTCCTTGGTATCAACGCTACCAACAGGTATATTAATGCTTTTGACTTTTTCTTCATAAGAATGTAAAATATAATGCAGACTTATTGATCATCCTTGTGCAGAACCAAAGGACAAAAGTTTTGTCCCAATGAAGAAAAATGATGTCTTCCGTGGAGATGATGCCAACTCTGCACTTTCTCGAGCAGATCAAGTCGAGGAGGGTGATTTCATAGATCAAGGATCAGCATGGTAAGACGTTATTTTAATATACTTGTTGGGTAGATTATTGCAATATGTATCGCCGTAAATATCAAAGAGATTACCATGTTTGTATGAGTGCATTTCATGATGACCACTCTTCATACTCGAACGCTGTTAAAATAAAGAAAATCTATATGTAATGGAGACACAAGCAATGCTTGTTTAGCACGTGTTCATATACTTTTCAATCCAGCGCCCAAAAGTATTTTATTTCTTGTAGATGATTCTACATAAATTTTTTGTCTTCTTCTCATAGAGCTGAATGAACAAACTATTCTCGTTTCGAGTAGAGTGAGAGGATCGAGCAATAGGTGATTGCTATCTGAAATTTTGTTTTGGTTTTACTTTGTCCACGTGTTTGACCTCTGCTATTTGGGATTTCTAGACTGAAAAAAAAGGAAAAATTATTCACCACGTCATGGTTCTATGTAGGTTTTGCTTAATCTAAAACTTAGGTTGAATTAATTTATTATTACAAGGCCCCTCAAACAATTCATTTATGTGGAGCAAGATTTAGTGTGAATTCTTTGTTGCTGTCTAATTTATATGTTCTTCGCATGTACTTGCTGAATTTCCTCTTTTTTTGTACCATTTTTTTCCTTCTGATATCACAATGTGTTATGGTCACTCACTATATTGGGGTCAACCGTGTTATATCTGCATTTTCACAGTGCATTATTACAATAGCGTGCTCTTCTGAAGCTTGAGTATTGGACATAAAAAGATCGTGTTATTGCTGCTGAGAAATTTGTATTGTAAGAAGCCTTTGTTTCAAAAATATGTGAAACATACTTGATAAATGGGAAGGAAATCAAGCTGGAATCAAGGTGATCAATGCAGGGTTTAAGGAAGAAGGAAGAAAAGAAACGTGATGCTCCTTTCACCTTTCATAACACGCTTTAGCAAGTAGATGGAAACTGACATTTCTACCCTTAGACTCCCTTTCTCCTTCAGCTGCAACAGAGAGATTCTACATCTCATGGTTTCAAATTTGTAGGGATTGTACGGATCTGCATCGTCTTTCAAAGTGGTTGGTATTTTCAGGACAGTTTTCTACATTCTTTGTCTCTTTGTAATTATTTCACTATATAAGCTGTAAAGTCAGCTTTGTTCAGAGCTGTGGAAGAAATGTAGAAATATACATTCTGGAATCTTCACCTGGTATCAGAGAACCTAATGGCTAACACCAATGGATCTTCAAACTAGAACCCTTGTTCCCTCACTGGTAGCAACAGACCAGCTCTGTCTTCTGGAATCCATCTCATACAACTCTGTCCAGTCAAGCTTGATAAAAACAACCTTTTCTTGTGGACAAATATCATTATGCCCTTCGTAGAGGACACAATCTTGAAAGTTTCTTATTGGAACGAATGACCGCCCATCTGAGTTTACAGAGACTCAGACAGAACCCAACCCAGAATATATAGAAAATGGGTGTGTGCATATCAGCTGCTGATGGGATAGCAACTCCTCCATGACTTATGTAGTGGTTGTACACGTTATGGGTTCTTCAAGTTCTTCTCAACTCTGGAAAGGTGTCCAAGAGAGTTTTGGAGTATCAAATAGGTTTAGGATCTATATCTCGTAAGGACCTAGAACCTACATCATTGCGGGTCTAGAGGACGATTACTCTCAAAGTGGTCTAGATCAATTGCATAGATAGTATAACTTGGCCAGAGTTTGAAGCCCTGGTAGCTATCTAAAGTAGAATTAGATTTTTTGACAATGAGTGGTGGAGATTTGTGTAGTGCATGAGGATCCCATTATATATGTGGATGCGATTAGTTTGACCAAATTCTATTTTGATTTAGAGTTGGTTTGCTAACGGGGGCTGTCACTCTTGATGACATTTGAAAGCAGGCTGGAGCATCTACATGCAGCCGAAGGTAGTATGGCCTTTAACCTAAGTAAACTTTCTGCAAATATTTCTCAATAAACCAACTATCAGAACAACCGAGGGGGTAGGACTTGTTTTGGTGGAAGAAATGCCAGAGGAAGAAATAAAGTATGAGCCGGAAGGATAGCTAGAAACAGAAAGCCTCACCAGATTTGGGTGCGGACTTATCATTGTGGAGCATGGTGCTTCAACAGGTATGATGAGAGGTGTATATGGAGTAAACTAGAACAGAATGCTACATCCAACATCTCTTCAGCTTTGACAATGTCACACAACTCTGTTGGGGAGCCTGCGTGATTTGCAGAGTTAGGGGTTAGCAACGATGTCTTTGGTGCACAGGATAGCCTCTCTTCCTCACATGAATACATAACTAATAATAAGTTACTGGTTGGTAATGGGCTAGTGGACAGATGGTCTGTGTCTCACACACAGGCGCGGGACATATGAATACCTTGAATGGCAGATTTGTTGTTTGATAAAGCTTTATGTGTGAATCACTTATATTAGTGTCTAAAAGACTTATTGCTAACAATAATGCTTTCATGGAATTTCATCCTCCTTTTTGTGGTGACGATATGAAAACAATGGATGTACTGTTGCAAGGGAAGCTTATTACTTGTTTGAAATAAAATGTTCTTGAAATTTGAGCATACATATATATATATATATATATATATATATATATATATATATATATATATATATATATATATATATATATACATATATATATATATATATACATATATATATATATATATATATATATATATGACCTCGCGGATGGAGAGGGATTCAAACCCCCGGTATTGAAAAATTTTTGTTAGAAGTCAAAAAGTAGAGTATCAGTTTCAAAATATGAAAAAATTAAAAAAAAAATTTGGTGCAGAAATTATGCAGTTATATAATTAATTATAATAACAAATCAGATCATGGTGTTATTAGATCGGATTGACCTATATCCATATTGCTTCATTTGTTTAACATATTATTGGATCTAGATCTTTATCAAATTATTAAACTGAAACCTTAAATCCATTTTCTATTAATTTCATCGGATTCAGATTGAATTTGGATCAAAGTTCAATCCATTCACAATCCTAGATAGAGGAAAAGAGAGCCCCGTGTGGTTTACACTTAACACAAGTCTTAAGACTCTTAACACGAACCATATACATTTATGAGTTGCTTAAAAGGTTTGGTTTAGAAAATCTAAAGCTATGCCCTGTACCAAGGAGCCTAGAGAGGACTTTATTAACTTTACCAAAGGATTAGGGAGTCACAATGTCTAATGCCACTCTCTATAGGAGTGCAATTGGAGGACATCAATATTTAGCTCACTCATCGTGAGACATAATTTTTTCAGTAAGTGCGTGCAGTCATAGCCTGTAGATATCCCAGCAGGTACCAACTGCGATATTCTGGGAAGTTGTCAAAAGGATCCTCACATCTCTAAAAGGCACATCAGAGTGGAGCGATGTTTGGATTTAGTACGATATGTTTATGCAGATTGGGCATCTTGTCCTGATGCTCTAAAAGGCACATCAGAGTGGAGAGATGTTTGGATTTAGTACGATATGTTTATGCAGATTGGGCATCTTGTCCTGATGATTGACGCTTAACAGCTGGTTATTTTGTGCATCTGGGAGGAAGTATGGTTTCTTGGTCATCAAGGAAACAACAGGTGGTTGTTGTGGATTCAGTACGTATTAGGGTAAATCAATCTAAACCTTGACTCTACTACATTTTTCTGGTGTAACAACATTAATGCAAGGACACTAGTTTCAAATCCAGTTTTTCATTCTAGAACTAAGCCCATGTTCTCCAACACATTCGAATTTGAAATAGAATTTACTCAAACTAATCACATCCGCATATTTAAAATAAAATTTGCTCAGAGTAATCACATCCACATAGCTCATAGGACATGTATTATACAAATCTCCACCACTTATTTCAAAACTTCACATTCTATTTAGAATTCGAATTTATAGGCTATGACCTCTTAAATGTATAGAACTTGACATTCATTTTGTAAGAAGGAAGTTGAGAATGAGAGATATCAAAAGTGAGCTTGAGAGGGGGAGTTGAGAAATTGGAAGGAAAGCAAGCTGGTATTAAAGTGATCAATGCATGGTTTAGTAAGTAGATAGAAAATGACATTTCTACACTCAGACTCCTCCTTCCTTCGTCTGCAACAGAAAAATTCTCCAGCTCACATTTTAGCTCACGTGTTCCCAAATTTTTAGGGATTGTAGAGGTCTGTGTTGTCTTTCAATTGGTTGAAACTTTTAGCACTATTGACATTCTTTATCTCCATAATTGTTTTTTTACTGTACAAGTCGTAGATTCAGCTCATTTTGAGCTATGTAATAAATATAGAAGTAAATATACTCAAATCTTCACCAACACGTTCACTTTAGTCTCTATCTGTTTTAACTCAATACCAAAATATGCAACTTCAATTTTCGTGCTTCTATTGGACACTCTTATATACAACTGAAATAGAGAAAAAGATAATAATACTTTCAGTCTAATTCATGTAAATCTAAATATTTGTGAAGAATTTAAACTGTTAATATTTTTTCAAGAGTCCATATACTCAAAGTTAAGATATTTTACATCTCCACCTCCTGTAAGCCATCACTAAATGCAAGTCTAGTTACATATGTATTTTTGAAATTCCTCATTTCGAATAAGGAATCAGCATTGCGGATGTACGAAGTTGCGAGTTGCAAGCAACAATCATCCATTTACGTACTTGATAGATAAGCTTCCATTTTGACTTTGTGTACTCCGTGTTTCATTACGTTTTTGTTTATATCACAGTTTCGCAATGTCATAGCCAAATGTGTAGTTTGAATTGACTCATGGTCATTTTATTTTTCCATCAGTGTTTCAGGGGAACATGACAATGAGAACTGCAACAACTCATCTCGGCTGGCCATTGTGGTGATTAATTTTCTGCAACCTACTCTTCTTAATTTTTTACTTCTTATTCTGATTGTTCATTTGAAGTTTTGATGATAAAATTGTTTACAGGTGCATGAACCAAAAGTTTTAAATTGTGCCGACACTGGAATTTCAGTGGAGCATTCTGCAAGAGTTACTAATCATAAACCCGTTGAGGACAACAACACGGATGGCATTATCAAATGCTATAAACGAAGGAAAATATCAGCCTGCTAAAGATAACCCCTCAAGGGAACTTGGCTGGAGATTAAACAGGTACTTTATTTAGGCAGAGGGAATCAAGATCATTGAGAGTTCTAAGTAAACTAATCAGTTATGCTGCAGAAAGGTTGTAGTTTTGCCTCTTGAAGTCTTTCAACCTGAAGCACTTGTACATAGTGGGAGAGAGCTGATCAAGTTAACTAACACTTGTTCTCATTTATGCTCTTTTGACTTGCTGTACATACTCCATCTTCTCCTCGTTCTGGACTTCTGTGAACATGCTACTGTGTAGTACATGGAACAGTAGCTTGATGCAAATAATATGTTGGGCCTTAAGCTTGATTATATTTTGATGAGAACCTCTGCAGTTTTTTTAGCGGATCTATTCCTTTCTTTCTGCTTTGTTCCTTCCCAAATATGATGCTCATTGCTGACAGAGTAGCTTTTCCTTTCTTCCTGTTGTGTGTGTTTCCCCTGATGGAAAAGAGAACTAGTGGTACTTGATTGCATGTGCTACCCATGTTAAAGTCATAATCCCATACAATGGGATTAAAGGCTCGCGTGTGAAAGAATATCTGTCATATAATCTCTATATTTGGCATTTAAAATGAAGAAAAAAGGGACATAACAGGGAAGTATTAGTTAGTAATGAGGTGGAAAAGTTCCCACTTATAAAGTTATGATGAATAAAGAAGCATTCTATACGAGTCAGACAATGAAACTTTCATGTTAGCCAATTTGTGATGTTTTATTTATGTACAAGACATACTTTTATTTGTTTGTTGAAGTCTTTTCGCATCTAGTTGAGTGCTTAAGAAAGTCCGCCTCGACATGGTGTTTGGAGGGCACCTTAGCGGTTGTCATGAGGTTGTCGATCCTGGAGGTTTGCTCATTGCTGCCAACACTTTGATTACTTATTTAGAGATGGTGAAATCGGTCTTCCCTACAGCAACGTATAGTCCTTCAACTTCTGAGATAAGTTCTTTCTTATTCCATTTCTGCATATTGTGATATAATACTGTTCTTAAAGACTAAATTGTGACTATGCCATCTGCTAAGGTAAACATACCATGCATACCATGCATGTGGATTTTTTTGTCAATCTGAACTTGGATAATATAAGCCCTTGAAATTTTGATAAATCTAACTAATTAACTATCACTGTACTGATCTTTCGGGTGGATTACATGACGATGGGGAGGAGATTGAAACTTGAACGCTCAGCTAACATGGGAAATCCAAATAAGGGATTTGGGTAACTTTGGGTAGTTTCACTGAATTGAAATAGCTAGTTCTAAAGGTTGAATTTAGTATCCCAAAGGAAATATAGCTGGAATTCATTTAATAAGGAAACATGTATGGTGGATTGCTAACAAGATGAAATAATAGTTGATTAAAATCACGAAACATGCATTGAAATTTCCAACATGGCTACTACAGGGCTGAACCTGCATAGGCAATCAAGTCTCAAATTCAATTGAAAGGTACCATCTTATTATATATATGCTGTTATTTAACAAGTTTCATTGACATATTTGTCTCTTGAAATTTATGTCCTTGCTTGATTGTGTTGATTCGTTTGAAAACCTAATTGAGATAAGGGATTTGAAGAAAATGAATCAGAGGGCGAGTTAGTAAAGATTTTGCACATGAGACTGTTTGTCATAACTCGTAAGGTTGTAATGCGGTTGCCGTGGCAAGCCTTTGTTTATTAGTTGTCCATGAACGATTGATCTTTATTTTTAGAAGGATATATATGACTCGGAGTGGAGTTTATCCCCTTCTTTTAATGATTTCTAAATTTCCAAATAGGAGATTTAGAGTTGTAGAGGTCTGTCATTTTAGCATTTGTTGTTTTCTTTGCGGGTTGAGCAAAATGTAAAAATGAGTAGATGTGGTAAAATTTGTGATACTTTTCCTACAATATTTGTAAGGTTAGCGAGTAGAATCCTATATGATTGTAAGACTTTCTCACAGAACAAAGTTTTGCTTACAATTGTCGTATTGTTTATAAGCATCTTACTATTTGTTGTCTTTGCGGGTTGGGCAAAATGTAGAAATTGGCAGGTATAGTAAAATTTGGGCTAAAATACCAAATCGGTATTTAAAAAAACATAAGTTTGACGATTTGGTATTTTAAAAAATTCTGGCGACAAATTGGTATTTAAAAATCGAGATTCCGACAGTTAGGCATTTTTCTCGTCAGCGGTAGGATCTCGAATAAAATAATAATATTTTCAATTTTTTTATTCATTTCTGTATTTAATTTACATATTTTTAATTTATTTTCATATTGATTAATTAATTATTTTCATATTGATTAATAATAATAATAATAATAACAAATAAAATTTTAAAAAGGAAAATTTTCACAAATGGTCTAGAAAAAGTTAGTTCAGTGCGATTTTGGTTCTCTCTCTCTCTCTCTCTCTATATATTACATTAGATATGGGCATATTGATTTTTACCAATAATTAACAATAAATATAATTATTGTATCTTCGTAAAATTTTAGTAGGAGTGTAACGTGATAAAAATATACCGAATATAAAAAATAATAGACTAAATAAGGGAAATTGGCACATTTGGTCCAAAAAAAATTGTTTTGGTACGTTTTTGGTCCGGTTGTATCTAAATAAAATTTTATTAAGAATATATCATTGTAAAAAATATACCGAATACAAAGAATTAATAAAACCGAATCAAAAAATTAAAAAACTCGTTGTAACAAGCCTGCATTTTACTTGTAATAACTATTTTTATCAATAAAATTTATTTCACGAGCTTTGATTTTCGAGTTCGGATGTTTCTTAAAAAAAGGAAATTAAAAAAACAGAAAAAAAAATCAAAACCCCTTTACTCACCCCACCAAGCATCAACCCCGCTCACCCTCCCCCATTCCCAAGAACCACCACCAGCACCAAGCTGGTGGTGGTGGTAAACCACGACTGCGGTGGTTCGAACCACCACAAATCTGTGGTGGTTTGAACCACCACCGATCTGTGGTGGTTTTGTTGTAGTTCCAAAACCACCACAATTGTGGTTTACCACCACTAGTAGTTTAGTGCTGGTGGTGGTTCTTGGGGGTGGGATGGGGGTGGATGGATGGGGGTTGTTGGGGTGGGGTCGGTAAGGGGGGGTTTTGATATTTTTTTCCTTTTTTTATATTAATATTTGGATTTGAAAATCGAAGCTCGTGAAATAAATTTTATTGATAAAAATAGTTATTACAAGGAAGATGCGGGCTTATATTACAATAAATTTTTAAATTTTCTGATTCGATTTTATTAATTTTTTGTATTCGGTATATTTTTTATAGTGATATATTTTTAAGAAAATTTTATTTAGCTACAACTTTTTTTGGACCAAATGTGCCAATTTCCCTTATTTAGCCTATTATTTTTTATATTCGGTATATTTTAATCGCGGTACAGTCCTACTAAAATTTTATGAAAATAGAATAATTATATTTATTGTGAATTGTTGGTGAAAATCAAAATGTGTATGTATATAATGCAAAAGAAATTTTTATTTTGGACCAAAATCTCATTGAACTAACTTTTTCTGGACCATTTGTAAAAATTTCGCTTTTTAAAATTTTATTTGTTATTATTATTATTATTATTATTATTAATCAATATGAAAATGAATTAAAAATACATAAATTAAATACAAAATACGGAAATGAATAAAAAAATACGAAAATTTGAAAATATTATTATTTTATTCTAGATTCCACCACCGGCGAGAGAAAAATATCTAATTGTCGGAATCTTGATTTTTAAATACCAATTTATCGGAATTTCAATTTTTAAATACCAATTTGTCGCTGGAATTTTTGAAAATACCAAATCGTCAAAAATGTGTTTTTTTAAATACCAATTTGGTATTTTAGCCGTAAAATTTGTGATACTCTTCCTACAATATTTTTTAGGGTTAGTGAGTGGAAGTCTAGATGATTGTAAGAGTTTCTCATAGTAGAAAGTTTGCCAGCATGTAAAACTATTATCGTATTGTATGTATATATATATATTTGTGATTTTTCTCTCAACAACAAGAGATCCTGTGGGCGAATTACAAAGGAATTTTGTTTTAAATTCTCAATAAATGGTATAAAAGTGTCAGGGAAGAGCAAAAGACTGCTATATCCATCAAATATGACGTCGCGAAATTTGATAGGAGGATCAATTCTCGTGTATGACAAGTGTAACTCAAAGATTTATTGATCTATGATGGATCGTGCAAGGCTTTGAAAGGAAAACCAACTACAAGTTTTGACAAAAAGATGTTGAAAAATCAGCTATGGGCGGTAATGAAGGAAGATTTAGACTCGAAAGCTGCAAATACAATATAGTTCTACTGGACCAAGAATGTTCTTGCAAATATTCAAGAAATACCTGCTGCGAAAGAATGGGGTAGGAAAAGTTGAAAGAGTTGTATTACTCAAAGTATTTCAAATCCGTTGTGCCAACGAAATTGTTTCTAAGTTTATTCATTAGGAATGGATATAAGTACGAAAATCTCAAGCCATCTGAATGTAATGCCTTAGGGCATCCGTTCTGAACTAGAGGTTAGCGGAGTTAAGAAGTTAGTTTCTGGAGAAAGAAGGTTAGGTAGAGGCTATGCTTCGTCCGAGGATTTATTGCTTGAGGCTGAAAAGTGAAAGAGATGCAACGTTAAACGAAGTCAACATGTTAGAATTGTGGAAAGAGAAGCTACATGAAAAAAGATGGTTTACAGCCTCAAAGTTGGTTTTCATGGTCTAGTATGTGTTCTTACTTGTAGGTTTCCTTATTTGTATGTAGTAATTGGCTTGACATTGATGCATGGTGCATGAGAATGTGCTTCTTTTTTTATGTTGAGAGCTGAACTCTCTAAAAAGTCAAATAAGAGGGTTGATGATCACCATTTTGTTTTGGAATGAGCTGCCGAAATTTTTAGACTTTGAGGTTAACATAAGTGGTTATACTATGGTGGAGTATGGTAACTCTTTAGCTTGAGAATTGAGATCGTCACAGTACAGATTTTGTAAGTATTGTGATCAA
Organism: Jasminum sambac; assembly: GCA_018223645.1. Lineage (NCBI taxonomy): Eukaryota > Viridiplantae > Streptophyta > Magnoliopsida > Lamiales > Oleaceae > Jasminum > Jasminum sambac. Next base: position 27,233,613 of record CP073649.1, read on the forward strand.
AATCTACCATCAAAAATACGGTGGCTCAATCATTATACAAGGTGGAGATCGTTGAGATTTACCTCAAAATTATACATCTGTTGTAAAACGGAAAGATAATAATAAAAGATTGAAATAGTCTCCTTATAACATTAGAAAATGAGTTCTTGGCCTTAGTTGAGATGATATTGATCTATTTTATGCTGCAATTTGTTGCTTTAGTATTTTGAATAGTTTTTTGATTATTACTTTTGACTTTTTATTTGATGATATCATAGTTAGTCTTGAAATATCTTTTTTTTTAAAAAGTCATTCTTGAAATAATTTTTTGCATATTTTTGTCACATTAAAGTTATTTTCTTGAAAACAAAAAAAAAAAAAAACTTTCCTCAAAAATAGACTATTTCGGATGGGTGATTTTTATTTTCTAATCTCCACGAAATATATTTTTCTTTTCTCACTTTTGACAACTGAACACACCTTTGGTTTCGTCGAAAATAAATAATAAATACCTAAACTTTCAAACCACAGTACCCCTGTAAAGTCTTTTTTATCCAGCTAAACAAAAACAAATGTAAAATAAACGACATTGGATAAACAATGGAAAAAAATTCATGGCACCTTATCATGATATATCATGGACACCTATATCGAGGAGTTGGGAAGTTTGCCAAAGTAAATTTAGAAAGAAAATCGATTTTTTTAAAGGTACAATTTCCATTAAATTCATGTTCAAACATAATAATAATAATAATAATAATAATAATAATAATAATAATAATAATAATAATAATAATAATACAAATTCGATTGAAATTCTAGTAGAACAGGGATCTATAGTCGTCCTGCAGATGAAAGTACTATAGATGCACTATTAATATAACTCCAATTATAATTACAACTGCTACGAAAGTCATCCTATAAGTTTTGACTGAAGTCACGCAACGCAATACGCGATTGATAGAACTCAAACTCAATATTGTTAGGTGACTTAGGTCTGAGAGTCTCAACTTTTGTCATCCTCGCCAATTGGATAACGCCTCATTGGTAATAAAATCAAAAATTAATTTAAGAGAAGCACTAAAAGTTTTTAAATTGAGCAATTCTATCATGCATATTTGTTTTGATATTTTTAAGTAATACGATATATGGTTCTTACCATCGTCGAAAATCTCAAGGTGAAATAAATGATAAGACATACTTGCACATTGCATGTTTACACATTTTATTATGTTTACTGAATGAAAAATTGGTGCGTCAAAATGTGAATAAAAATAAAAATATAATTATATATATACATATTTTGACATTTTCGACATATTTTTTTTATTTTTTGTTTTTTTTTTGACAAAGACACTTCCGACATGATATTTGTGCAAAATTTTTCATTCCCATGATTATACGTCGTGGTTCTCGCTCCTCTTTATTCCAACCTCACACTATATTATTTATATATTAATATTCTTTACACTCCCTAATATGTTCATTTCCTCATTGTACAATAATATATCCACTGACTCAGTTCGACTCGGCCACGAATCGGTTTCAATTTCCAGCCGTACTCTGAGCTCAGTCCACACTCGTCCCGCTTCAGCCATGGCGGCAGCTCTGGAATGCTGGTCAAGCCGAACTAGCACTGACGAGGATATGGTTGAGCAAGTGTTAATGCGAACCAACGACAGATCCGAATGTCCACCGGAGAACAACCCTTCGTCCTCCTCCGCCACCGCGGCCGCTTTCAAAGACTCCTCCGCAATGCAGAAGCGGTTCCAGAGGCTTAGCCGTAATGTGTCCGAGGCCATTGCCTCTCTCAAAAACACTTTAAATCTCGACTCGGCCCGAGACCCGCCGGTTTCATCTCCGACCGCTCGGACCGAAACTTGCCGTAAACATGTATGGACCAGTGTTGTACGGAGCTTGACACAGTTGTACCCTGGCAGTCAACTTCCCGAGAAATTGGTGTCTAATCTTCGCAAGCATTACGATTCTTTACCCCTCAGGTTCATGATTCGATTCTGCATCTGATTTTTACTCGTAATTAATTATAACTGTTCTGAATAATTGCTGGTTTTTGTTAATTGATAGTTATGCGCAAGCCGGATTTGAAATGAAAGATGTGTTTTTACATATAAAACTAATAGAGCAAGCATCAGGAGAGGACAATCCAGCTATAATGATACAAGATATTTCTAGTGATGAAGTGAATGGCTGTGTGTTCAAGCTGACATTTGCATGTAACTCCGCAGTTTCTTGGTCAGCCATATCAGGGGCACTCGACAATGCTTCAATTTGCTGTAAAAAGTTGCAGATCTTTGAGAAGAAAGGGTTCACATTGGGAGTAGTTTTGCTATTTGTTCAATCTGGGCAGGAAAAGGCTTTTAAAACCCAAATCGGAAATGTCCTTAAATTGGCTTTAAAGAAGCCGAAGACTAATTCAATTAAGCTCCCTTTCGGGCTTTGCGGGTGTCAACAGGAGAGTACCAAAGGAAGAGAGCTTGGAGAGATTGAAGATGATTACGGCGACCAAAATAGTAGAAACTTGGTTGAGAATTTAGAACCGAAGATTCAATTACAAAAGCCTTTGCCTAATGATTTGATTGTGGTTTCAGTGAATGAATGGCAGACAGTGATTTCTGGTAAGGATAGGATTGGAAAGTGGTTGTTGAGTTCTGATAGTGTTGAGATCACTGATCAAACTGGACCAAGTATGTTTAAGGGCGTTTACAGGGGTAAAAAGGTTGGCATTGAGAAGCTCAAGGGATGTGATAAAGGAAATGCATATGATTTTGAGTTGAGAAAAGATTTGTTGGAGTTGATGACTTGTGGGCATAAGAATATCTTACATTTTCATGGGGTTTTCATTGATGAGAATCATGGGTTATGCATCGTGACTAAGTTAATGGATGGTGGAACTGTTCACGACTTGATAATGAAGAACAAAAGGCTTCAAACTAAAGAGATTTTAAGGATTGCAACTGATGTGGTAGAGGGGGTTAAATTCATGAATGATCATGGTGTTTCTTACAGAGATTTGAATACTCAGAGGATCTTATTGGATAAACATGGGAATGCATGTTTAGGGGATATGGGAATTGTTGTTGCTTGCAACAACATTGGTGAGGCTATGGAGTATGAAACTGATGGCTATAGGTGGCTGGCTCCTGAGGTTTGCTCAATTCCTTTTAATTATCGTCTCCATATTGTGTCACCAATTGAATTTTTAAATATTTGGCTTTCATTTTTCATAATTTTAGAAGAGTGATAGTTTTATATCTGGCCATCTTAGATGAACTAATTTTCGACTCTCTGCAAATTGAGTATTAGTGATTTGTCATGACAAGGTTAACATGATTCAATTTTTATTGGCCATTATTAGCTATAATGGTAGATAGCTTTTTTCTCTATAGACAAATCAAAGAGAAAAGAGAAGAATATAATAATGGAAAAAAGTATGTGCCTTGCACTGTATGTTTTCAAGTATATCACTTAAATTCTAGGTATTTTGTCAGGGATCTCAAGTTTTAGTCTTGATTAAGGCCCATCATCATAATTTTAGCGTGCCTAACATGTTTGCTTTATTTCATTACTTTTACTTTTTTGGATTGTTGCTTTGGTTGTACCTGAGGACCAACATGATGGGATAGTGAACAAAATAGTTTTTGCTTCAATCTATTTGTACTTTGACAAAATTTCACCAAATCTTTTTGTTCCCTGGAGCCCACGCTATGAACCTTTGAGTTCCTTCAAAATTACTTGTCTCTTTCTTGGTGATTTTAGTGCTGGTTGGGTTTCTTTTAGGAGTCTTAGTGTCACTATTTTTAGTGTAGCATTCTTTTATTTTGTGGGGCATGGGTATTTTAAATCTTTCTAACGTGCTCTTAGTTGTAACAGATAATTGCAGGTGATCCAGAAAATGTTACAGAGACATGGATGAGCAACGCTTATAGTTTTGGGATGACGCTTTGGGAGATGGTGACGGGCGAGATTGCTTATTCTGCTTATTCACCAGTACAAGCTGCTGTTGGAATAGCTGCATGTGGGCTTAGACCTGAAATTCCAAAGGACTGCTCTCAAATCCTGAAATCTTTGATGATCAAATGCTGGAACAATTGCCCTTCAAAACGCCCTCAATTCTCTGAAATTCTGACAACTCTGACACGTACCAGCAACAATATCGCCAACAACACTAGGTAATACATTATCCCTTCAAACCATTGTAGCGTTCAAAGTTGTATAAACAAAGGCCTACACAAGATATATACACTGATAATGTATAAATGCATAAAGTGAATTGTGAGCATGAATATTTGACAAACACGTTGTATTTTGCGTTGTGTGATGGCTGGACAAAGAATTGATTTATCCTCGTTTTTGTCGATATGTGTGACATGGCATTCATTGTATCAATAGATCTGGGAAAAGGTGAAAAGAGAAACAAGAAAAAAGGGAGTTTTCACAGCAATGGGGCACAGTGGAGTGATTCTTGGAATTTTGTGTGTTACTTTTCTTTGTGTCTCTATAGTGGATAGATGTTGGGCCCAAAGTAGGTGTCCTTTTGTTTTTGTGTTTCGATTAAGGTATTTCACTAGTTCTTTTCCTTGAAATTAAGTTTTCCGTCACAACGTGAAGTTGATTTGACATTTTTACCCTTTGCATATTATTCTTTGAATCTGTAACACCGATGTCCTCCATTAGCAACTCCCACTCCACCTTGCATTGGTATGGTCATATGTTTTTTTTTTTTTTTTTTTTTTTTTTTTTGATAACTCAGATGTCTGCAAGCCATACTGACTAATTCTAGTGCAGGTGGCCTTCCCCCATGGTTCACCCGCCGGTTAAATCCAATGATCTGATCCTATACACACCGGAGTCGGGTCCTCGGCTCAGAACTCAACCTGCAAGAAGATCTCACATCACGGCAGAAGATCTCGACTCAGCTCCTCTAATGTAAGGCGCGCTTTATTAAACCCCCATAAATGCGGCCTTATTAAACCCCAGGAGGATTCAACCAATCGACCTATGGTTGATCTCCAAGTACCACCTGCACCACTTGCTGGTGGGGTGGTATGGTCATATGTTTTGGTCCTTGCTTTTTAGGTATGTGCAGTAATGTGGATTGAAGCTAGTACTTTTATCACAAACACTCAAAAATTTCTGGTTTGTTAGTTTCAATCGGTAACATTTGAGTCGTCGAGAATTTTATCGTGTTTTTGGTTCATTGTTCCATAGAAATTGTTGAGTCTTGACTATATATTATTAATTTTAATTTCTAGATTCTAGTTTTGAGCATTTTGATAGCAAGAAAAACAGGTTGACCTCGGTGGTCAGATTAGACCACATGTTCAGCTCAATCATTTTACATAAGTGCACATGTTGTCATGTGAATGTTGATTTTATATGGTCAATATTTCAGTGTCTTGTTTCATATTGAATGATGCTGTCACTCTGTTCTTGAATGCTGATGGGATTGTTTTCTCCGTTTCTCATTTAGGTCCTTAGAAAATTTGAAAATTGTTGATTACAAACTTCTTCACGTTCAAGAATTATTTTTGAAAATGTAAGTTTTCAAACTACTCAGTACTCACCAAGTTGGGCCAGCCCGTGTAACAACTTAAGGTGTAGTTTGCAGTCGTTTATAAGCATTTACTGACCGAGTATTTTATAAGCAGAGGTAAATGAGTAGTATAAGTAAGTGATTTAATGAAAATGTAATTTTAAATAACTGTCGATATTTTTATTTTTGATTTTGAAAATACTCGAATTATGTATATAATTTAAGAAATTGGCATCATTATTTTAAGCACGAATGCTAACAAGTAACGTAGTCCATATCAACTACCATGATATGTCAACAATTCAGAATATTCAAACATTATTGACTTCTGAAATAGATATTAGTATTTTACATCGAGTACAATTGAAATTTTAAATAAAATTAAGATGTTTTTGAAGTCTGAGGAAAAAATAAGGAGTGTCTAATTTTCACTTCAAAAATTTAGAGCGAAAGGCGAAAGTGGCAATTTCTTTTTGATAAATTCATTGATGTCATGTTAATTTTCAAAAAATAAAATAAAAATCTAGCAACAATTATAAATTTCCTTTCCAAAAATGCCCTTCATCCTTTATCTCACCATAATAATAATAATAATAATAATAATAATAATAATAATAATAATAATAAGAAGGAGAAGAAAGAGAAAGAAGCCCCACCACCGCCACCAACCGGAGCCCATCTCCTCCCACCCCAAACCACAGAGCCCATCACTCATCCCCAACCACCGAATTGGTATACCATGGATTGGGCCTCCATTTTGTCTAAACCATGGAGGACAAGAACTAGATCTAGTTCTCCATGACATGGATAACAAGATTTCTTCTTGACCAAAGAATAGATCTCTAGTTCACGGCAAGAGATCTGTTTCCTGGTTCGTCATAGTGGTTCGACAAGAAATAAAAACAATGATTGAAACTAGGAAGTAACAGGAAAAGATAAATCAATTGCTCGAGAAGATGAACAGTCGCGATTTTTATATCCTATAATATAGAATATAATTATTTTTAAAAGTTTCAGTAAAACTAAATTCAAGTCTGCTAAGGATATTTTTGGTCCATCCATGATGAAAATTCTACCATTAGTGTCTTTATCAAAAGTAACTTGCTGGATTTGGCTTTATATTTTTAGAGTATGTTATTCTTGGCATTATTTCAAAAATTTATCTAGATAGAAAATAGAAAATTTTATTTTAAATTATAGAAATTTACAAAAATATCAAGTTTTTCGGAATGATATGATAAAAATCTCCTTGCAATGATTTCAAGATCGTTATATTCCACAACGAAATCGTTATAGGTAAGAGGATAATAACAACGAAGTCGTTATTTTCAAGGGTAAATTGATCTCCCATTTATAAAAGTTGATATCTTTGTAAATATTAATTAATTAATGTATGATAAATCTATAATTAAAATTGGGAAAGTTAACAATCAAGTAAATCTCTCTTATATGAATGATTAAAAATGATGAGAGAGAAAAAGTTAGTGAAAATTAGTGGAAAATTATGATGTATAGAGCAATTAATTGGGCACCTCTTTCAATTAGCACTGGTTGACGTGAATGTGTGCGTTTTCTCGGACCCCTTTCCAAAATCTTCTAGGTTAGATAAATTCATTTAATACATACAAAAATAAATAGAATATAAGTCATTTTTATTTACATTTTAATTAATTGATTTAACATAAATCTTTTAATTCTAGAGCATGAAATATTCTAAAATATGCTTTCATGTTCAAGGAATTATATTTTAGTTATTTTATACATTTGAGTTTTGAAACCTATATATTAGATAATTTATATGAATATTCTTTCTCTACAAGATATATATATATCTCATATATATATATGTATAATAGATTATTTTTAATCTTATTTGAAATAACTTTGATCATTTTATTGAAATATATATTATCTAAATTTTGTTCAAATATTATATTCTTGCTTAAAATCATTAATTATGATAATTTATATGATATTTTTCTTACAAGATAATAATTGAATAAAATATATAGATCGTTAGTGAAATCTAAAATATTAGATATTTTTTTATTAAATATTCATAAAAAATAATTTTCTTATTTTATAATATTATTTTATGTAAATAGACCATTTAAATCGTCACGTGCATCGCACGTGGGTAATGCTAGTTCAGGTAATAAATTTCCAAGGAGATTAAAACTTTGACCGTGTAATCTGAACACAGAAGGTGACCGTTCGTCACAAAGAATAAAATCTAGCCATTTTAATCGCCTTCCCATCTATATATCTATATATATATATTAATAAAATCAACACATTTTCCCGCCACTTTTACCTATTTTTCTGAATTAAAAAATCAATTTTTAATTATGGCAACGAATTTTACCGCTTCTACATGTCTTTTTCAACTCGACTTCTTCTTCAGCGTGTATACATATATACACTCATCGAGTCGACCTATTTTTCTGAATTAAAAAAATCACACCGTTAAAATAAGCCAATCCATGTGCAAATTGGATCAACACAATATAAAATTATGTGAAATTTTTTTGTTTTTAGTCTTGCTATTTATTATAACATGATGTATTTGTATAAAATATAAGCGACTACTAAAAATTTTAGAAATTCTTTTGCACTTATCCCCTTATGTGGATTCTAATCTATTACATGTGTATATGTCTTCCCGTACAACGCACGGATAGAAACACTAGTTCATTTAATACATACAAAAATACATAGAATATAAGTCATTTTTATTTACATTTTAATTAATTGATTTAACATAAATCTTTTTATTCTAGAACATGAAAGATTCTAAAATATGCTTTCATGTTCAAGGAATATTGATAATTTATTTAGACTTTTCCTAAATATTATGTTTTTATTATAATTTCATTATGTTCAATGCTCTATTAGCTGTAAAGAATAAGTTCTAACATTATATTTGAATTTTTAAAAATTGTTAACAAATCTTATATCAATTGATGTAGAGTAGGTGGTTTGTGCATTAACTCACATTTCAAAAAATGATACTCCCTCCGTCCCATTTTGATAGGCATGGTTTGACTTTCACACGGATTAAGAATTTGAAATTAATAATTATTGGAAAGGTAAATTTTACTTGTATATTTCTCAATATAGCCCTATATTAAATATGACAACTTACTTTTATTAATAACCATGCATAATAAATAGGGGTAGATTAGGAAATGAAGAAATTAAATTTATACCAATAAAGAAAGTAACTTATATTTTGGGACGGATGAAAAAGGAAAATAAGCCTATTAAAATGGGACGGAGGGTGTATTTATTTCTAAAACGTGAAACTGGTTCTTTGACATTTAGTAAATATCTCATTTTATAGAACTTGATGATGTAAAATGCTAACATTTGTTGTATAAAATAAGTGCTAACAATTTTATCAATGTTTTAGTTTTTCAAATTAAAAGGGTGATGACTTGTGACCTAAAATCCCCTAAAATTTTCGCTAGTCTCATGGCCTGGCCCAGAAATGGTCACTTTAGAGAATGGACCTTCATTGGGCAAGTAGTTGACATGGTAAATTCATTGTCCAAGTAAATGAGACATTGTCAGAAATAGCACTAAAATCATAGACTCGCTTTTCATCTTTATTTTATTGGGCTTTCTTAATGTTGACAGCACAATGAATTGGGTTAGCAGACAAGCCCAAAATGAATTTCTATTACAACTCGTAAATTTGATTATGTGAAATCTAGAGTTGGATTGTGAGTCCAAAAATAATCGAAAAGTAAATTTAGTGTGAAAACAGGATGACATTGCGAGGGTTGCGTTAGAATATTTAAGATAAATTTTGCAGTAATCAGTTATCTGCAGTTAAATAAGGTTTATTTTTCAAAAAAAAACTTTCAACTATAGTGAGTAATTTGACATGATTAAAACTTAAATAGCTCTGCAAACTTAAAGATTGGTGATCTCAAATAATTTAATATCTTATAGTGGACTTCTTGCTACCATATAACAATTCGAGTTACTCTTTTCAATCAAGGTTTTTTTCCTTTGTTTTTTGTTTTTAAGGAAAATTCTTGAAAATAAAAAATTTAGATTTGGGATAAAATTTTGTGGATACAAAAAAGTTACAACATCGAACCGAATTCATACCTTCCTTCCACATCAAAACACACGTATCCCAATTACCAATACAATTACATACACATATCTTCCACTATCACCCATGTTGGTAGGTGTCGCCTACCCTTCCATAAGACGATGTTGGCATTATAAGCTATTAATGCCATATATTAATCCAACATGGATGCGGGCCTTCCTCCATTCAGTGGGATACGTGTGGAATTATTGGCGTCTTATAATACCAATATATTGGTAGGTGATCTCCTGCTCTTCCACTATACTGGCTCACAAGAGCCACAAAACAACTAACAACCTCCTGCAGCAATGATTATTTTGAAACTTAAACAAAAATTCTATACCAATAAACTCTTCGTGAATTTTAATAATTTCTCAATACTTGTGAATAGTAAATAGTATCATCGTGCATACATGCTTGATATTTATTTATAGTCGATCAAATAGTATTTTTATTTACACATTATATTTTGTGAGAATCACAAATAGTATCTACTCATATGTTGTTAATATTTATTTATAAATCAAAATGAAAAATGGCTCGGGGTGGTGTGGGGTTGATCAAAGTTGGAAACGAACAACACAAGGCAAAGACATGATGTTGTGGGCATCCTGGGACACGTGAAATTGGGTCAGTAAACAAATGAAGCTTTTCAGAATCCACCCACTTTGATTGATTCAACAATCTTCTCTATTATTTAAGCTTTAGCTTTCAGCAAAAACTTGTGTGGTTGTCTCCCATTTGGATATAATTATGGTCCCCTTCTCTCATTTTAATTTAGCCTACCCTTTTAAGAATTAATTAGATTGGTTAAGAACTGAAAAGTGTACTAAAACCACAAAATGTGACTAAATAATAAGATTTAATTTCTATCGAATTTTCAGTTTTTACGAACTTAATTAGCTAGGTGTAAAAGTACATTGTGCCCGTGCAAAGTAAAAACATAAAAAAAAGAGAAAAAAAATGTGTAATCCAGTAGATCATGCTTCGCTTGCTTAGTCGCTTACACAAGTCCGAAATGAACTTTGTTACAATAGAAAATCAGAAATTGAAAGAGCGATAATGAAAACAAATTGCACCTCACTTCATGTTAATGTCCCAAAAGAAATGAGATTATTATTTTCATTTCGAATATTCACATTGTAATTATTTCATATTTTTTTCCTAAAAACACGTTCCAAGTATCTGATTTAACACTTCCAATCTCTTTTCCAAGAGTTGAAAAGTATTGTTATTATTATTATCATTTTGATTTAGCATTTTAAAAAGCATAGAGCGTGAAAAGGTGTCAAGACTACATTTCAAGTTTTTACGAATTAAACAAGTATAAACATCAATTTTTCAGACAACAATGTCAATTTTTTTAAAAATAAAAATTCGACTGATTCTATTAATAACATAGCTCCCTACTCAATTAGGCCCTACTCAATTAGGGGGCAATACAACATGGAATACAGTCAATCCAAAAACAATCACTAGACAACTCAAAGACACTAGCAGCCAATATGTGGACTATCATATTCTGTGAATGTGAAATATAACATAAGAGTCACATTGACTACTAAAAAGTAAACTACAAATGTCCTCTACTACATGACTGATAGCCAGAGGTGATAATGTCAAATTTGAAATTTAAGCAAAATCTAAACCAAGCCTAATGGGGTGAATGATCTAATGCCAACATGTTGGCAACTTATGTTGCCAACATGTGACGTGGCGCCCTCACAGGGCGCCACGTCACCGGCCAAAATTTTTTTTTTGAAATATTTTTTTTTATTTTTTTTGGGAATCTACGTCAAGTGAGATGAATAATACATAACTACCTCCTGATGGTAGGGGGTCTCACCCGGCCTCTATCTTTTTTTTTCCTTCCGAAAATGAGGGTGTTGGCAACAGAACGGGAGTAAGCCTAATGGAGCTATTCCAAACAAGTTTTTTTGTTTCTTTGTTTTTTTTTTTGTTGTATAGATACGATATTGAAGTGCCAAATTAGATGGTTAATCATATCTTGAGTTCGGATTATGTAAAAAAGTATTCCCTCCGTCTCGCAAAGATAGTCCCATTTTTCATTTTAGTCCGTCCCAAATATAGTACACATTCTATATTTAATTTCTTAGTTTTTATATACTCCTATTTAATGTGTATCGTTATCAACATACATGAACTATTAAAATGGAATAATAAATAAATGTAAAGGTATATTAGGAACTATGTTCTAAAGTATTATTTTCCAATATCATTAATTGAAATTTCTTAATCTTTGTGAAAATGAAAATGAGACTATCTTTGCGGGACGGAGGGAGTACATTTTTGGCGATTGTACCTGAATGATTTCATATTACAGTTGTAAACCACGATTTTACTATTTATTACATTCAAGTTAGTGTGCGTCTTGTCACGCACTTGTTGTTTTCTACACAAGCTACGCGCGGCCTTAGTGCTTTAAATGTCCGCCCCGTGCAAGACTTCGCACCAAGTCAGCCTTCCCCGAACAAAGGTTGCTAAGTAAAGAGAACTTAGAGGAAAAAGGCAAAGTAGAACACTTGGAAATTAAGGAGAAGCTTTGTATTACAAGAGAGCTTTGCAAGGTCTTGGATTGGTTACAAATGAGCTCCTACATCCCCTATTTATACTAATCCACCTCCTCAATGGACGGTGATCATCTCGATCCAACGGCTACATTAATCTTTCTGAATTCTCTACAATAATCTACCAAAATATCTAAGACATATATGCGTCTAGAAGATTAGATAATAACCAGAATCTTTCAATAATTGTGTAGAAGGTTTTAGAGAGCTCCACCTGTCTTGAAGAAGTTCGTTTCTAGAACCTTCCCAAAACGCGCGGGTCGTGACAGTCTGCTTTAAAGGAAAATGACGAGTAAATACATTTGAGAGTTTATTTATTTATTTATTTTTGCCCACTAGAGTTATCATGCTCTTTTGTTTCTTTTCCAATAACTCGTTTTTCACAAGCTAAGACCAAAATAGACAAAAACTGAAAAAGACGAAATTGTGATCCTTGCCACTATGATAAAACAAACACCATTCATATTTCAAACACAAACCACTGGTTGGCGATGACGCCACCAACACAACCAGTTGTCGCCGCCACAAACACCGCCAAACGCGAATTTTAACTTTGGCATTTCTTACGATAAACACTTCCCCAATCTCCGACTCTCTCTACAAATGAATCTAAACATCTCCATGGTGATGGTGATCACGACTAAACCAACAACCACTGGCGGTGGCTGGTTCTAGTCGCAAGGCAAGTTAGTGGCGGCTGGTTCTGGTCGTGACAGGGAGAGAAATGGTGGCGAGAGAAAGAGAGAGATAAACTAGATCTAAGTTTAGAGGGAAAATTTGTTATAGAATAATTTTGTTATAGAATAATAGAGATAAAGAGGTAGAGAATAATGTTTTTCATATATAATCCAATGAATTACAAATGATATTTATAGTACAATGAGTGCCTTTGTATTAAGGCAGTAAAAGAAACTGTAATCTTTCTATACAAGAAAAAGAAAAAGAATCATGGTACAAAGGAAAGTCAATTATACAAATCACTAGTATAATGCATGCAATCAAGTCACGAATTCTCGCCCCATTAATATTGCCTTGTGTCTGTGGTAATTCCAAATTGGATTGATCTTGAGTGATAGTATTCTCAGTAGGTGCATCCTTGAATATTTCCTTAACACAGAAAAAATTAAAATTCAAAGACATGTGATTTAGTGGTAAAAAAGGGGTAAATCTTGTAATTTAGAGTATGTTTGATTGGGTATAAAGTTGATGTGCGCGGTATTCCGTGTAAAAATGTGTGGTTGATATTATTTTAGGAAATGTATGTATGGTTGAAAATGAGTATGAGGTTATACGGAATTGCGTGCGTATAAATTTGTTGTGAAAAGAACAAGCCCTTAATTGATAAAATAATAAGAGGAGTAACCTGGTGTGCAAAAAGTAGGTAGGACTTGTACCTATTGGTACATAATAAAATATATTTTTTAATGAGATTCAAAACGAACTGTACATAATACATTTGTTCAAACTTCCCGATAATTCTGTTTTAAACAAGTACTCACATCTTAATATCATTTTTATGTGGCTCAGTTATAAATATTTTGATATCTCTTCTAGTTTGTAACCTTGAACTTTACTTAAAAAAAAAAAAAAGAAAAGCGAGGAAAGAAAGAAAGAAATACATCAAACTTCTGTTAAGAAATACTTCAAGACATTTATAACTGTCAGTGAATTGGATTTTATCTAAAAGGGTGATAGGGGTTGTTTTTTAATGGTTTTTAATGATTTTTAATGTAAAGGAGGAGAGAGAATGAGTAGAATTTAATGGTGGAGATTTGTGGATGTGACGAGATGTGTGAATGTGATTGATTTAGAGTAAATAAAGAATATATAAAAAAGTGGTAAAAAGTGAAAAAATTTGGAAAATATTATTCCCAATCAGGGGCATAGTTGATTTAGAATAAAGAAAAAATAAATAAAAATTGACAAAAAAATTTTAAAAAATTGAAAAAATTGAAACCTAACATGGGCTAAATCCAATGGATCCCGATATGAATTTAATAATCAAATATCCATTGAATTATTCAAATCTGATGGAGCAACGAATTTTCTTATTGAATCAAATTTGACTTAAGTTGATCCAATTCGTGATTGATCCATTTACTGCCCCACTTTTCGGTATTATCTCCAACTTGAAAATAAAAATTTAAAAATAAGTTCAAAACTCAAAATAAAAAATTCAAACCAAAAGACTAAAGATCTTTACTCTAAAGATGGAAAATACAAAAGTCGAGTGCTGATCAAGTCTGTGCATTCACTCAGTGATCAAATTTTGTTTTGTTTTGTTTTTCTTTTCAATTTCAAAATGTGAACCGAAATGAAAGAATTGCTGATAACTAACAAGCACAAACTAAAATGTCCAAAAAGGAGTATTTGCAACGCCAAAGCAACTATTTTAATTTGGCTCGTTGAAAAACATGAAAAGCATATATTATAGACTTAGAATAGAATCATATAAAAATAATATGCCTAAAACACTGAAAACTCAATCCCAATAATTAACTTTGTGTAATCTATTGCACACCATTTGTAATCCATTAACACTTTCTGTAATTGGTTCAAAATTAGAAAATAATTTTTTTAAACAACTCAGATTTGTTCTGGGTGATCGCACAACATAAAATCTGGGATTTGCCCAGTTTAAATCTGGATTAGGCGACACCAAAATTTAATTGCGCCCAAAACAAATGTGTGATCACGGGACACTTGATTTGCATAAAATGAAGTCGTGCATGACCTGATTTTAACAAATATCTTCATTTAATGTATGCTAATGCAAAGATTTATTGAGTCGACCACTGTTAAGCACAGTAATGTCCCAATGCTGCCCCCTAAATTGGCTCCTATTGGAAGATTGAGGGACTTTGTGCAATAAAAAATATAACCCACCCAACCCCATTCCCTCTTCCCTCCAACCCCACAACACTTTTCCAGCTACCATTTCTGGCTAGGTGAAGAGGTGAAGGAGAAGGGGGTCAGAAACGGGGAATTTGCACAAAGACCCCCAAATTTTTATTTTTTATTTTTCGAAAATGGCACCAGGTGCTCTATTGGGATAGGGCGCTAACACGTAGGACGCTGGTGCTATATGGCACCAACAGAAGCACTAGATCAGAGCTACTGTCAAGCAATATCTTCCAAACGACGATCCATGATGCGACAGAGATTCAAGAAACACAACTTGATTGATTGAGAAACAATATGAACAAATATCTTCATTTGACTTGATTTTTGTAACACCAAACTTAAAAATCATATTTAGCCTAATTTCTTCAAGAAATATCCCTTTAGGCCTTGTTCTTTTCCTCATCAATTTATATGCACGCAATTCCGTATAACTTCACACACATTTTCAACCACACATATATTTTTTAAAATAATCTTAACCACACATTTTACACGGAATACCACGCATGGTAACTTTATCACCAATCAAACATACCCTTAGTGATTTGCCTGAGATGGTTTTAAATGCCCAAAACTCTAGAAAACTTGAATTTTCAAAGAAGTTTCAAGGTTTCCAGTTAAATATTATAACTTTTTGGAGACATTTCGAAAATTGAAACTTTGTTGAGCTTTGGCCTTGATAATACGACAATTCTTTCAATTATTTAAGTCTCGCTTTTTTCCCCCAATCATATAGGTCATTTTGTGTTCATTTTATATTCTATTCTCGTTTAATTTGCATAATTTAAATTCACTTCATAGTTCTAATAATTATTTTGATTTATAAAATAATAGCCTCGATCCAATACCAATTAATTGACACCATCATATGCTAACCAGTGTTAGATAAACACTATATGCCCCGCTATCAGGGGATGGGTGAATCGTGTCAATAATTTCGGACATAATTAGCACGATATAAGATACCAACTAGATTGGCATGAAATCACTAGCCTATAAAATAAAGGTACTGAAATCAAACTATTTGTATTATTTATGTTTCCTATAACATTTTTGATACGTGCAAAAAAAAAAAAAACAAAAACAAAACCATGCGTATATAAGGAGACTGAGTGAGTAATTTTTGTTTTAAAATTATTTTGATGGTTCACAAAAGAAATCTCTCTTAAGAACTTTATTGATCTCTCCTTTGGGTCAAAACACACAACCACCCCTCGCTTCCAACTGCCCAAACCAACCAAAATCTACCCCAATCCGCTCTTTTCTCTTTTCTTCGATTCTTCTTCCCCAAAAAAAGAATTTGGTAAAAAAAGAAAAAAAAGAAAGAAAATCAAAGGAATGAGAAAGAGATGGGACTAAAAAAAGGAAATAAAAAGACATTAAAAAAGGTGAAAAAACAAAAGCCGACGCTTTAGCTACGACCCACGCCCACCCACCCGCCAAACCCAAACGGGCCAAACCCTTTCTGCTTCTCAGCTTCTTCCTCCTCCGTCGTCTCTGTTTTTCCAAATCAACCAATTTCTGAGCATTCTAAACAAATTCAAGATTAATACTCGCCATTTTGGAACTTTCATGATCTGGCCTTGTTGTGTCAATTGATTGAATCTCAGAACTCATGTGGCTTAGGCGAAGCAAATCAAGGATTCGACTCGACAACGCATCCCCCAAATTCGCTTGCTCTTCCTTCAAAGATATACAGGTTCTACTCTCTGAAGGAGACAGCAATTGCAACTTCAATCGAAGCATTCCGGAAGACATCGCACTTGATTCACCAGCTCCGTACATCAGAAAACCTTCCATTTGCCATCGTGTTCGTAGCGCCAGTTTCCTCCTTCGAACCCTATCTTTACCGCCGGACCTACCGGAATCCAAGCCTTATCGCGATGAGGTCCAGATTCCGGCGCCGTTGCCGGAAAATGTGTCCGCCGGTGTGAAATCGGAGCCGGTGATTAGGATCCCCAGGGCAGAGAATATCGTCGTGGTCTACTTCACGAGCCTTCGGGTTGTTCGCCACACATTCGAGGATTGCAAGACCGTGCTAACAATCCTGCGTGCCTTCCACGTGTTTGTCGACGAAAGAGACGTTTCTATGGACTCTGGATACATGGAGGAGCTGCAGAGGATCTTTGGTGAATCTGACAAGTCGAAGTTAACTCTTCCACGAGTCTTCATCGGTGGCAGGTACATTGGCGGCGCAGAGGAGGTGCGGCAGATCCATGAAACCGGCGAGCTCAAAAAGTGCCTGCAGGATCTCTTACCGGCGGATGCGTGTGTGTGCGACGCGTGTGGGGGTTACAGATTCGTCCTTTGCCAAGAGTGTAATGGAAGCCACAAGTATTACAGCGAGAAATGTGGCTTCAAGAGTTGTACTTCGTGCAATGAGAATGGTCTCATCAGGTGCCCTTCTTGTTCTGCATCTTTTTGAGCCATTTGATTAAATCAACACATGTTCTCTAATTGCAAGTTAGGTTTAAAAGTATGTAACATTGACTGCAAAAGAGAGAAACAAAATTATTATCTTGAAGTGCTTGTGCTAGTTTTCGTGGAGACTTGTTTAGCTTTTCATGTCTTCTTGCTGATTTTACTTGCTGGAGAATGAAAGGCAAGGCAAATTAGGTCCAAATGCATCCATTTGGGAAGTCATATTTTGTTTATTTGTTGACATTGTTTTGGAATTTAGTAGTGCTTAAACTTTTTAACATGTTGGAAACTCTAGCTCTGAATTATGGGAAGGGGTGAAACAGTTTAGGAATCATAAAATGCTTTGATTCTGTGGTTTAGAATGAGCCCTCAAAAGCTTGGTGCACATGAAGAAATTATTCTCCAAGATATATATCCAATTTATTCTTCTTCCTGAAAAGATGAAAGATTTGATGATGAATAACTAAATGATTTTGTCTTTATAGTTATTTTTGCTGAACTTTGTACGCTGCTTAGTGGATATTTCACTTCATGTGTATCTTCTTCTGAAATATTTGTTTCCTTGACTTTGAAATGATAAACTGTTTTGCCATGTTAATGGATTGTAGAGAAGCATAATTCTTGTTATCTAGAGCTTTTGAAAAGAATACTTTTCCTTTAGGAGTGATAGAATACGGCAGGAACTTTGTCTTCTTTGATGGGAATCAATTGTAGATGTTGAAATAAAGAGTTCTTCTTTTAACGATGTATATGTCTTTTTCTATGGGAAAAGCTCTTTCATCGCTCAATTGAGCATTTTCTGTGGAATTGTTGAACTATTGTGTCCTTGAGGATTTAGTTGAGATGTGGGTGCAACGTGTACCGGATAAAATGTGAACATTTTAGTTGTGTTAAAATAGTATCCCAATGGTTCGTCGTGGTTAACATAGGAATAAATCTGTTTTAGTTCCCTAATTTCAAATCAGATTAATTACAATTTCTTAATTCGTATGAAAGTAAGGGGTAAACTTATCTTCACTCAGCAAAAGATGAGAGACATCCTGTAAAAACGTTGTATCTTTGGAGGCAGAGAGAGAAAGAATTTGAGGTCATAAAATCGTAGGCAAAGATGCAAAGAAGATTGGTGGGTATGTTAATTTAATTAAACTAAGTTTGTTGATGGCAAAGTGAGGCAACAGCGCAGCACGTGAAATGCCTATGTGAAGTATAATAGACGATTAACAATGTTAAACAAGTGAGATTTCAGTTAAGATAATTAATTAATCACAAGCTTTAGCTGACAACACCTTGAACCAAGTATTTGACTATTCAACTACGAATAACTTCATTCTCTATGCTTGAGAGATGACAGATAGATGGTGTGTGATGTTAAATTAATGCAAAATAATAATGATCAATTTGTTCACTTAGAGGTCCTAAATCCCCTTTTTCCTAAGATGTGTCACTACTATATTATTTTAATTTTAATATGAAAAGATTAGTAATAACATCACAAGAAAATCAAAGACAAAAGAATCCACATTGTGTATTCAATCACGCTCGGAGTGATTGAGGAGCTTGGTTATCCTTTATCTCATCTTGTCTGAATTTATTTTGATTGACGAGTCCACGCGACGTCTCTTGTGAAGCAAATTCCTTTATTTCACATCTTATTTATGCAAAATTGTTGAAATTTTTGAGGTGAGACGAATTAGGCGGCTACTTAAACCAATATATTTATTTTATTTTATTTTATTTTTTATATATGTTATTGGTCCAATCTCTTAGACTTACAGAAAAATGAGTTTCAATGTCAAATATTGTTCGAAGCCAACAACATTTCAAGATCAATTCTGCACAATCTCGAGTCCGAGGGATATGTGCCATCTGTAACGCAAAATAAAGTCTAGGATAAACCTATAAGTCCCAAGGGGAAGAAAGTTCGAATGCATAAAAGAAATAATAATAATAATAGTAATAGTAATAATAATAAAAATGCATTGGGCCATCACCCATTGAGGCAAACAGGAAGAGTTGCAGAAAAAAGCAACGCATTGCGTCTGGCTCAACAGCCACAATGATGGGAGCATGTTAGAGCAATTCAGCGTCACACGTACGATATATATATATATATATATATATATATATATATATATTGGGAGCATGTTAGAGCAATTCAGCGTCACACGTACGATATATATATATATATATATATATATATATATATATATATAAACAAAAAGTAATCATCGAGTGTTTTGTACAGACAACGACCCCAAAAAAAGGGCTGTGGTACCTCATCCTTGAAACAAAGACGAGGATGGATTTGATTTTTGTTTTGTTTTGTTTTGTGCTTTGATTTTTTGAATTGGTTTGGGAAAGGTGACGCCTATTGCAAATTTAGGTAGTGGTTGTGGCTAGAGACCATCTTGCTTGCGATTATAAGAGTGATATGGTTTTGTTACATCAATGTAGAATTGTGACTCTTGCGAGTCTGATAGTTGGAATGAATTTTGATTGTGTTGCTCACGATGAAGTATAATGTTTGCGACATGAACGCAGAGTTGTGACTCTCACGACAATAATAGTTGGGGACAATGGTGGTAGTTGTTTAGGGTTAGTTGGCGATTGTGGTGGTTCTACGACTGTGTTCCAAGCCATTTTGGGATTGAGAGACAGTTTTTCTGTGATGATATAGTGGTGGAGGTGGTGGTGGTAATTGTTGGGTGATTGTGAACACCTGTGACCCATGGAGGTCGTGGTAGTGGCCATTGGCGATTTGCAACAGGACTCCAAACTATCAGTTTCACAGAACCCCAAACTTTTAATGATAATTTAAGACCATTGTACCCTTTCACTACAAGACAAAAAAGGACCACAAAAAGACAAAATATGGTGATTTAACGGTAGAAATGGATGGAAAACGTTAATGGGGTCCTGTTGTGATAATTTCTCATAGTTTGGGGGGTAGGAGGTGGAAAAAAAAATAGGGTGAGAATTGTAACAAAACCGATAGTTGGGGGTAATGTGAAAATAACCCTTATATTATTAAGGAGTAACAGTCATTCTATTAGATTGCGCAACTGGACTAGACTGCTCATTACAAGACTTGAGAAGCGTACAACTGAGGTGAATGCTCTTTCAATATGGATTGAATATAGTGACTTGCAATAAAAGTAGGGAACTAACCAAATTCAACTATAAATGTGGCGTCCAGGTGAGCTTTTTAAGACTTGGATTAGCTATATATGTTGGTTTTTAAATTTTTGTTTCAAAAATAATTATTTGTTATAGTAGATTATTATTCATCGTGCCTTTTACATTGCTGCTGGTGGTGTTTGCTAGTGGCCCAATTTCATTGCACTTGATTTGCCATGAATCTGAAATGTTAGCTAATTTAGTCACAAATTAGAAGCTTCTACTTATTTTACAAGAAAAATGGATAATGAAAGAACAACTTCGTGGACCCTCATAATGGACATCCCAACAATACGATTGGTTCAAAACCAAAAATCCAAGCCAGCTCCCAACAAAAGTGACCTTGCACCTTGTGCTGTACTTCTTGTACCTCTACTTCAAATCATACTTAAATTGATGACGTATGCGCAAGACAGTATTTACATCGTTCTATGCTTGTTGACTTAAATCGATCGTAAATGTCCATAAAAAAGAAAGATATAATTACTTGATTATATTCTATTACCGACGCAAGCATAAGAGTGAGTCCCATTGTGAGATTATTTACTCTCAATTGCCAGCGTAACGGCATAAGTGTATGAAGGGTACGAGAGCATTTTCAATAGAACAAATACAACACAACAAAAATTGAGGAAGCAATTACATGTATAGTTTGGTAAAGTGCGAACAAATGAGATGTCAAATCCTATACTGCACAAATTATCCATTTGTTGGGTTTCCAATATTTTGTAGTGCTTTCTATATTATTAGTAAACTATTTGACGTACTTGGTTCACGTTTAGCTTAGCTTTAAGAATTTTGTATTAAGGTTAGGGTATATATGGCTAAGAGGTCTATTTTAGTTGCGAATAAGAAATGATTGTTTAATAAATTTAGCACTAATAATAAGTATGTATATCTCAAGAAAAGTAGAAAATTTTGAAAGAGAAATCGAACGACTATATAATGATTAGACATATCAGTGACATAATAATATTTGGAAGTATTGAGTACGATTATAATTTTATACTTAAAAATTAAAACTCATGTGAAAAAAATTTAATTAGTCACCTTTCATATTCATACATATGAAAGAAATTCACAATTTCTTCTATACACCAATTCATGGTAATTTCTCATTAGAAAAATGTTACAAGTACCTCTAGTTTTACATCTATGTGAAGTTTCAAAATTTATCAATAATAATATTATTGATATCTCAGTTAAATTATTTGAAATTACACTTTGAAGCTGATAATAATAATAATAAATAGTATATCGCTTTTCTGCGGTGAAATCCAACCGGGGATGAAGATTTGGTTGAGAAAATAGTAAATTTTGCTGAGTTTTTAAAAAATTTTGTAGAAGAAGATGGTTGTGAGGACAAAGGTAAATGAGACTTTGGCCAAGTAGCAGAGATACTCTCCCGTGGTCGAGGATGATAATATAATATAATATAATAATAAGAAGAAGAAGAAAAGGAAGGGAAAAAAACTGCAAAAATAAAAATAAAGGAATAATAAGGAATTTCCAAATTAGCAAGTAAGAAATGTTCGACGGCGAGATATATATATAAAGCGGCGGAAAGGAAGAAGCCAAAGTGAGACTATGAAACAGTCCCATTCTCAACTGCTGCATTTGATCATTATTTTTTAAATGGGTCACACGCATTTCTTCCCGTGAATTTCTTTCATTCAGTTACTTTTACTCGGAAAATGCATAAAATGAAATTCAAAATATCCGTCAAATTCATTGTGTTTTTATGCAATTTCTAATTTACTCCTTGATCTCTCTTCCTTCCAATATCTCCCATTTAGCGAAAAGTTCATGTACTTTGCAATGGACAAGCGATTGAGATGGAATCAATTCGAGCTACGGAAGGGGATGATCTTCATGTTGTCATATGCGATTTTGTCTTACAATTTAACCTTCTGCGGAGCTCTGAATACTGAAGGTCCAGTTTTCTCCATTTATAGTACTATTTCGCAACAATCTCTTTCTGTATTTGTTTGAAGAAATGTGATGAGTTACAGGAATTGCGTTGTTGAAGTTTAAAGATGGAGTGAGTGAAGATCCGTTTAATGCTTTGTCCAGTTGGGATGGAGGTTCAAACTCATGCTCATGGTTTGGTGTTGAGTGCTCCAATGGCAGAGTTGTCTCTCTGTTAGTGATTTCTCCTATAGTTTGATTTCATTATTCTCAATTGCTTCTATATATTTTGAATTGTGAGTTTCCTATGATGATTTAATATTTTTGCTCTGAAAGGCCTGCAATCTGGCTATCTAATTCGTGAAATCTCATTGTGCAAAATTTGATATAAGTACTAAATTTTGGATCAGTCTTTTGGCTGGATCACATAGTGCCAAACATAGTACTAAATTTAATGTAATTCGTGATATCTCAGTGTGCAAAACATAGTTTACTCAATTTGGAGCATCTTTGGCTCGATTACATCTGATATTTGGCTCCTATTTGCACTCAAATTTGTCTGTATGATAGCTCTGACCTTATGTCTTTGAAAATGGAGCTAATAAAATTGGATGATTATTGCAAGTTTGGTTGTACCCATGCTGATTAGGAAGTTCGTGTTGTTAGTACTTGCTCTGTTTGCAAGTGTTGTATATGTTATATTGAATGCATTATAAATTTTCTTCTTGTAGTTTAAAAAAGAATCTTATTTGTTATCATAGGAATTTGAGGGGTCTTCGTCTTGAAGGAAAATTGACACCTGAACTGGGACAGCTTACTCATTTGAAATCAATGTGAGAGTACTTTCATGTCATTTATTTTTTAAAAAACGGGCTTCTATGTTATGTTTGCTACATCTTTAGCAATGTCATACATCAAGCCGAGTGATGTCCATTTCTGCAGCCTCCTGCGGAATAATAATTTTTGGGGAACTATACCTGAAGGAATTGGGGAGCTGAAGGACCTGGAAGTCTTAGATTTGGGAAACAATAACTTGAGGGGTCCACTTCCCAAAAATTTTGACAAAAAATTGTCCTCATTAATCCTGTAAGTAAAATTTTTCTTCTCCTCTTTCTAAAATTCTTCTTCTCTTCCCCAGCCCAGCAGATAACAAAGAACACATCAGTCCAGTGTGGTTGTGATACTCATAAGCTTATGCTAACTGACTACATTTTTATTTATTTATTTTTTTTCCTCCGGTTTATTTTGCAGCCTACTAGATGATAACAAGTATTTAAATAGCATACCTCCCGATGATCGACTAACTACCAATTCTTGTCACGGGCAATTTAATGTTAGGTAAGTGCCCATAATCAGAACTACTGAGTTACTAGCTGTTTAACTATTCGATCATTAATAATATAGTTCAATGAATGGTATCTTTATTTCTCCTTCTACGTTAAAAATATAAGGTAATAAGTAATTCAATAGACATGATTTTGGGAAGTGAAAGTTTTAAACAACAAACCACTTAAATGCATCACCATATTCAATATGTATAGTTTTGTTTCCTAAGTGCTCTGTCTATAAAACATTCATCTGATTATTTACTACAAAACTGAGACAAAGGATCCGAGTTACAGTTGTCCAATGTAGTTACTTGTTAAGTTAATTATTCTTTCCAGCTTGTCCGCCCTTGACAGTTTTGGTTTTTGCCAGGAAAATCATCCAGTCAGGATTGTTAGGACAACGGAAGCTACTGCAAGTGACAAATTCCCCCAATCTGATGAAAGCCAAGAAGGATAGGCATAATGAGGAGGATTCTACATCATCTTCACCGTCTTCACCTCCAGTTATGCCATCTCCATCTCCATCTCCACTGCCTTCACCTTCAGAGTCATCCTCTATATCAGTTCCCCCATCAACACTCATATCACCTTCAACAGTCTCTGTTTCTCCTTCACCATCACCCCTTCCTATCCCCTCACCATCCACGCAGATTCCACCAAAAGCTTCTTCACCACCTCCCATAAACCCACAGATCACCGTTAGGCCTCGACTGCGACCTCCTGCTCCACCATCTACTTCTGCTTCAGCTCCTAGCCTATCTGTTAAAAATACATCTAAACCGAAGCGTCATCTGATAATTATTTCATCGGGAGTAGTTGGAAGTTCTTTATTCATATTTGTATTAGCCCTTTGTTTCTTTTATGTACGCAGCAATAAGGTTGTTACTGTTAAACCATGGGCAACAGGGTTAAGTGGGCAGCTGCAGAAAGCTTTTGTTGCAGGTTACTTTTCATTCTACTAAGTTACTAACACTATGTTTACCTTAAATAAACATACATATCATATCACCTTAAATTTATATTTTATCCCTTGGCGATCATTTTTATATTTTCCATAAAGATGGTTTATCTGTGCCAGGTGTGCCAAAGATCCAGCGATCAGAACTTGAGACAGCATGCGAAGATTTCAGTAATATAATTGGATCACTGTCCAATAGCACTGTTTACAAAGGGACCCTTTCAAGTGGGGTTGAAATAGCGGTGATATCTACAACAGTAATGTCAGCTAAGGACTGGTCGAAGAAACTAGAAGCCCAGTTCAGAAAAACGGCATGTCAAAATGGAAATTTATATACTCTCATTTTAGCATTGATTTCAATATCTGATATTTGATGTTTGTCTTCGTTTTCAGATCGACACACTGTCAAAACTGAATCACAGAAACTTTGTTAACCTTATTGGATATTGTAAAGAAGAGCAGCCTTTTACAAGGATGATGGTATTTGAGTATGCTCCAAATGGGACATTGTTCGAACATCTGCACAGTAAGCAGAACTTAACTTCAATTTCTTGGGTTTTAAATATTTTACTAAAACTGGATCAGCATTAACCGTAGTTAACTTTTGACTTTGACTCTGGATTCCTGTAGTTAAAGACTCTGAGCACTTGAACTGGGCTACACGGTTGCGCATAGCAATGGGCATAGGATATTGCCTTGATTACATCCACCACCTCGCACCCCCTATGGCCCTAAAAGACCTGCTATCTTCATCCATTTATCTAACCGAAGACTATGCAGCAAAACTTTCAGACTTCAGCTTCTGGAATGAAGTAACACAAGCAAAAACGAGACAAGTAACCGATGAGCTCTTGAAGACTCCCTTGGTCGACCCAAAGAGCAACGTTTACAGCTTTGGCCTAATATTGTTTGAAATAATCACCGGTAGACTTCCATATTCAATAGGCAACGGTTCTGTTGTGAACTGGAGGATAATGGACTACTTGAGGCAAGAGAGGCCACTGAGGGAAGTGGTGGACCCCACTCTAAAATCCTATGATGAACGCCAGCTAGAAAAATTGCTTCTGGTTGCAAAAGAATGCGTCCTCCTCGACCCTACACGGCGACCAAGAATGAGTGATGTTACATCTAAGTTGAAAGAGATCACGGGATTGGAGCAAGACGGAGTGACACCTAAAATATCACCTCTTTGGTGGGCTGAACTTGAGATCTTGTCGATTGAATCAACCTAAGAGGCGAAGAACAAAAGTGGCCATGGGGTAGTTTGATTTGGTTTGTCAACGTTTTTACTTTTATTTTTTATTCCTTAACATTGTTCCTATTTAATCCATTTGTGTGAATTGCCCACTTTTGATTTTAGGTTTAGGAAAGCTGGTTGTAAGTGATTGTGGAGAGAATAATGGCATCCCATATTGTTCGTTTTAACGTTGTATATAAAACTTTTGGCTTTTCGCCAATAATATAACTTGTGCAGTCAATGAACTTCATCTTCTAACTTTTTATGTAAATAGCTTATGCATTTCTGAATAGGATTTACCGTAGAGTTTTAACTTTCAACATCAGTTATGGTTTGTGTATGTAAAGAGATCAATCGAACCCTAAAAGAATTTGAAATAGCATAATACTACTAAATGCAGTTGAAGTTTGATTATGATTTATGCATACAACATTTTACTGTTGCTTTAAGTTAACATTTCACTTTAGGAATTGAATTACCATTTTGAGGTTCGAAATTGAAATGACGATAACATGTCATTTACAACTAAAGCACTGTAATTAAAGTGTTTCAATATTGGGTGACTTTTGAATCGTATATGCAGAAGATAGTGTTATGTAAAAATCTTGTGTTCCATGATAAGACTAACCACATTGATGTTAAGTTGCATTTTAGTAGAGATATAGTTGCGAAAGGTGAGATATTATTCGAAAAGATTCCATCCCAATATAAAATCCTACACATATGGGGACCAAGGCATTCCCTTTGAGTAAGTTCAGGTCATGTTTAAGTTTGTCAAACATAGACAGAGGCCGATGTTATGTTCTCTTATTATCCCTTGTTGTGTTTTTTCCTTTTTACCTTTTGTTTTTGTCTTTCAGTTTCTTTTGTTTTTTGGGTTTTCAATTAAGTTTCTTTAGATTTGTGTTATTCTTGTTTTATTTCTTTAAAAATCAAAAATAAAAAAGAAGGCGAATATTATTGACTTTCTGTTTTTGGTTTGAGAGTCAATAACATTCCCCTTCTTATTTTTTCTTTACTTTTATTTTCTGCTGCTACTTTAGATCTTATAACTTCATTTTTTATTATTGTAAGACTAGTTTTGTTGAACTGAAAACCCTAATTGTTTCCGAAGACCGATCAAGTTTAAAATTAGTTACAACCTTCAAACCGAAGAGTCAGTAATTCTTCCTAATTTAGAGTTCTCTTGGGTTCAGAGATCGGTGAATAAAGTTGTTCACACACTAGCACAAATTGCTAGAACTTTACACAATTTTGTTGATTGATCTTATTTTCTCGCGCCTTCTTTAGTTATGGATATACTTATCTCCGATGCAATGAATAAATATGGTTATCATTTTTTTTAAGTCAATATTAATTTAGACAAATCTCATAAAAGTTACTTACAATTAAAAGCTTTATAACTTTTTAAGATTTTCAAAAGTTTTAATTTTTTTTTGAATAATCAAAAGTTTTAATTTAATACTAATGACTTTTACCAAAGTTTTTCACATTTTAACAATCTAGGGCAATAACTTCTGGTTCTCGATGTTGTATTCCAAGAACTCGCTATATGTACGTATATATACATGATATGCATGAAAATTGACGTGCAACCCATTATATCCATCCAGCTTAGTGCACGTTTGTATTCACATAAAAATGCATTTTATGTGACAGACGAGAGAGAACAAGTGGAGGGTAGAGATTTGTGTAGCACATGTTAAGTCCTACAAAATATGTTTGATTTTACCAAATTCAAATCTTAAAGGGAATGAATATTAAAATATTAGGTGTTGCGAAACCCCTAATGCTCTATCATGTAATTTTCATTATTTGTACTAATTAATTTTTGTATAGATTAAAATAGAATAGTCTTGGGTGTGAATTTTTTCCCATCAAAATACTATCCTATTATTTTTTAATTTTTTAAATTTTGTATTATATGGTATAGTTTAGTTGTCTGTAACGATCTCCAGAGACGGACGCACTGTATGGTTGAAGTAGGGTGTAGCCTATTGCAGTCCAACTTTTTTTTTCATATATATATTGTATCCTCCATTTTTAGATAAAGTGTTGGAAATTGGAATACATCAAATTTGACATTTATAGTCATATCTACGGGTTTTTTTTCTTTCTATAATGATTTAGTTCACTTGATTACAAACATTGATATTGAAAATAATTTAGCTTTTCTTTAAATTAATTGAGATATTTTTCGTGTTTCCCTTAATTGTTATGTTTTACATTTAGTTTCAAAAAGTATTCAGTTTGTAATCTTTTTTTTTTTGTGAAAGTTAAAATAGTAGAAGTTGGACCACGTCCGTACCTATAAAGAAAATGATACCCATCTCCTCAAATTTTCACATCATACAACCTTAACCCGCAGTGAAAGAATCTGAACCTAGAGTTAAAGAAAATGTGATAAATTGTATCATCTTGCTATTTCGTTATAAAAAATCAATTTCTTGCTTTCTATTTATATATATATATATATATATATATATATATATTTGGACTACAAATTTTATTGTGACGAACAACAGTCCTCCCCAACCTCAAATCCTAGATCTGTCCTGACGATCTCTTATCCATTGTGGGTTTTTTTATTTTGCTCATATGTGGGTAGGCGATCATGACTATATAGAAGCAATGGATCATTTTTTATATAATTATTGAATTAATTTGAAATAAAAAATATGCAATATGGATGTCAAATAAAATATCTCAATAAGAAATTTAAAACGAGCTGATAAGTGAGAGCAAACTGCAGACATTCATCCCTAAAATTACCTCGAAGATGACAAGTAAATTTTTTACTTTATACTTTCCTAGAATATATCACTCTTTTTATACTTTCCTAGAATATGTCACTCTTGTTAAGTTATTTCACTAATTAAAACCTAAAATAATATAATATTATATTTTCTTAACTAAATTCGGTTTGGTCCTAAGTAATTAATCACAATCTGATTTTTTTTTTAATAATTCGATCTACTTTTCTATATGGAATTTCATTTGAAGAAACAATTTTCAATCATTGACAGCTATACGTTGTATGAAGAGTGGAAAGAGCTCAAGATATTGATTGGAAATAAGGGGCTGGGTATAGTCAAATAAATTCTATGGACACACATTAAGTGTAATACAATATTATATTTATTTTATACGAACATAATTTATAATTTGTAATTATCATTCTATTATTTTAATTTAAAAATATTTAATTTGTACATAACAACTTTGATACATCGCACGAGCACAATTACTAGTTACATTTAAATAATTCTCTCTGATCATATTTGAACAAAATACTGTATTGATTTCTAATTACCTTTTTTTTTTCTTTCTAGCCAGACGTACGTGCATGCACGTGATTTAATCTCAATTGAATATCAAATGGTGTGAGTTTAGTGCTATTAAATGAGATGTTGAATGAAATAAATGATATGAAAACAAAAGTGATATTTCCCTCAATTCCCCATATATAGGTTTGTTTGACTTTTTATGAAGATTGACTATAATTTAAAATTAATAGTTATAACTAAGTACTAAATAAAAATGTATTAGTAAAGTGCTATAAAATAAACTTTTCAAAAAGAGAAAAGTCAATATATTTTGGAAATTCCAAAAAGAAAACCAAACCAAGTGAATATATAATTGGGATGGAGAGAGCAGCCTCGTTAAGTTCCATCTTTCTCCCAGCGCATAGCAAATTAGCTGCCCCTGCGAGCCACCTTGCATTTAGGGGGGTGTGAGTGGATTTCCAATGCTGGGAGATAAAAAAATCTCCCAGCACTGGGAGTATATTGCTGAGGATGGAGAGAGTATTGTTTGTATGAGCATAATTGACTGGAATTAAAGTGTAAAAACAGTTAGGGCCCCATTAAGTTAAATTGTTTTAAAGTGGAGATATTGATTATTTAACTTTAGTTTTAAAAAAGCCGAATTAAATAAATTGATGTAAATCAAAAAATTATAAATATGATTTGGACTCAATTGAATGAAGTATGAAAAATTGTATCATCGGTAGAAAATGTATAAATTAAAACTAAAAATTTCATTAATTCTTTAAAGTTGGTTCTTCTTAAACTTTACATTAAGACTTTCAATCTAACATCTATATTTCGTATTTTTTAATTTACTTATGATGATATAAAATTATTTTTTTCTCTACTTTTCTCCACAACATGCACCAGTTTGTTTTTTTACTTTTACGTACGATATACCTCATCGTATATTTAATTAATGTATGTAATGTAATATCTTAAATTAAGAATTAAACGAATAATGTAAGAATAAATTGTGAATAAAAAATCCCCCAAAAAAAAAAAAAACCCCAAAAAATCCATTTTTTTATATGGTAGAATTTTGCTTCTATTTATTATCTTTTCTTTAAGACATTGGAAAGCCTCTTTTTCTTGCTTTTTTCTTTATTTTTTTAATTTTTAAATTGCAAACGGAGTTGTAGACTTGTAGAGGAGGGGAATTGAACCGTAAATTGAGGAAATAAGAAACCGACCAAGATATCACTAGATCACATGGATTTTAGCTCTTGGCAAAAGACTTGAGTAAAGCTTTCGAACCTTATTTGGAGTGTTAAAATTAAAATACATGTACATTTTCTACACTTTCTTACAAGACAAGTGGTTACCTTCCATAAATTCACCACTACCAGATATGATTATAAAGTAGGAGAAACGTCGCTCAGTAAATATCATGGACAAGCACGTCACGTTTATTACTAGTACTCTTTATTTCAAACTTTTAATTGTAGATTAATAGACTTCGGTTTATTTAACTTGTTTTCTGCTTAAAAATTAACTTATGTCACTAGTCAAAGTCATCTACACTTTTTTTCAAGACAATTGGTACCTTCCATATATTCACCACTACCAAATATGATTACAAAGTAAAAGAAACATCACATAGTAAATATCGATCATAGACAAACACTTCACGTTTATTTTCGATGCTCTTTTATTTCAAACTTTTAACTGCAGATGACAAGACAATTTGTCACCTTCCGTAACTTCACCTGCATCGAATAGGAGTGGAAAGTAAAAGAAAACATCTCCCAGTAAATATCACAGACTGGCGCTTCACGTTTATTGCGCACTAATCTCTTGTATTTCAAACTTCTAAGTAACCGATGTTTGACCACTTTTAGGATCAACTAGCAAGTAACACATGCGTTGCACGTGATTCTTGAACATTATTTTAAAACTATTCTATGTTTGACATTATAAAGATATAAGATGTCTAATATGTGTAACAAATTGTGGCCAAAAAAGAAGAAGAAGAAGAATAAGCTAAAATCAAATATTTGGAGAATATTCACGAATATGATTTAGAAATTATGGGATGTGAGTGAGAGGGACTAAGTTTCATGAATAAGTAAACATAAGAATTGATTATTATTAGTGATCAACAATATTTTACGTTTTCGACAACCATGGCGACAAATTCAAATTCATATATAGGACGCATGGAAATTGAGATCACAATCCATAAGAAGGAAAGCAGAGCAACATCATCTCCGTAGAAGCATTGACATTTACAATAAAGTTGATAATGAAAATACAAAATCCTCGCATCCATCGAGCGAGTAAAATAAAAATTTCATATTCCTTGATTCATTAGATTCATGACATTACGATAGTACGAGCATGGTGATAACTGATAAGACTTCAAAGTCTAATAACCAAGTGGCTCCTTCACTAGGGCCCTTGCTGAAAAACAAAAAAAGGAATGATACAAATTTAAAAATAACCCTTAAGACCCAACAAAAGGAAAAAATACAATTGACCATCCATGTACATTGTTTTTAATTTTATATTAATTAATATTAATAAAGGAAAATAGAAAAATTATATCTAATCTCTTCATCATGTCTAAAGTGCTCCTTATGTGTTTCATGAGTCTCAATGGTTCTTTTTTCTCATATCTACATTGTTACAATCCATTCTTTTAATACAATTAAATCTTAGAAGAACATGAGATCTTGCAAATAATATATGTCAGTTCCTTGTTGGGATCAACTTGAAAACACACCCCACCGATTTAAATATATATAATACAAAAATGGTAATTGGCATAAATAATCTATGTGCCTTGTCTTCCTTGAAAGAAAGTGAATAAGAATTGAGGAATCAAAAAAAAGAAACAAAATGAGCAGTTTTTAAAAATTAATGAGTTAAGATAATTAAAGAAATTAAAAAAATATATAAAGTATAATAGGAAAATCAAAAAAATTTCCAATCATCCACTCTTTTATATATAAAGTCTTTAAAAATATGGTGTAGGAGAATTGTCAATTTGGGAATAACAAAGGTGAAATGGATAAAAATAATAATTATTTTATAAACAACCAACTGATAAAAACTCACACAATATTTCAAAAAAATGTTTGATACAAATATTAATTTGGAGTTAAATTCTTAACAAAGAAATTATTCACAAATTGAAAGACATGACAAAGAAAATCAAAGTGTATTCAGACATAAAGGAAACATTACTATGCCACAAAGTCGAGAATAGTACACGATTTGGATGAAAGGTGGTTGAGTTAAATGGGAGGCAATAATAATCAAGGAAAAAAATAAATGCGAGTCATTGTAGACATAAATAGTCAGAAGGGAAAGATGAATCAGATCTATAAAAACAACATGAAAGCAAAAAGTTTAAACTCGCAATACTAAATTTAAAAGCACATTTAAAAAAAATATTAAAGAAATGAAGCGTCAATAAGAATACATGACTACACCACAATAAAGTTCGTTATTAGAAATCTATTTGTTTCTTCTTTTAGTATTTATTATTAATTGGCCACATCAAACTATAGTTTTTAAATGTGCATGCATATCACGTTTGTGCATATCCCATTGTAATCTCATTAGATGTATGATTCAAGATACCCAAAACCAAATACAAATAGGCGTCAAAAAGGAATATAATGCATCTCATATTCAGCTTAATATACAAACATAAACGTCCAAAAAGGGATATAATTCATCTCATATTCCAACATAAGTAAAAAACAAAAGAGGAAATGTCCATACCTCTTCGTCCATGAGTATCGACTTTATGATGTCAAGCATTCCATATCGTGTTTCATAAGTTTCACTTTTTCCTCTTCCTAGCACTCACTTTGAGTGTAAATGGTTTCTTACCTAGTTGAAGCTCTCTTATGAAGATGTGAGACCTCCCCTCGTTCGACATGGTAACTGTAAACAACCAATCAATTTTCCTCAAATTTTATGAAACCAACCAGCCTGTTAATCCCACATTACGGTTTAAAATATGGTATCAAAGGCACAAAGTGATTGAATAGGAATTAAAAAGGTCAAGTGGAACTCTGAAATTATGAAACTTTCAATTGGCACTACTAACACTAGCAAAGAAAGCATACCAAGCCGTGACAATTTGAAGTAAGATTTTTCTTTGATAGCTACTGCTATGTTAAGTAAAAAATACAGGTTTTTCATGAATTTTCTGAGGGGAAACAAGTAAACTCGTAAACAATCCATTCGTAAAATGGTGAATATGATTACACTCAAATTGGTATGGTGCCAAGGCCATCACAGGCTTGTGATTGTCATTTTGATACACATTTGGCTATAGCTTATGAAGAGCTTTAGCCAAAAGCTTATCTGGATGAGCCTGTATTGACAAAGCCTTTGCCACTGAAAGTACTTTCAAATCACCACTTCGCCGAAACTCAACTATAGCAACAGAGATATAGGACTTCAATTTCGCCTTTAATCGGTATATATAATATATAATTTAGGGATCATATGTCGAGAGCGCCCAAATAGTGAGAAATTCACAACTCAGGAGTAAAGATACGTCTAAAGTCGATGATGAATTAAAATTGACTTTTAGTCTTTTCCCTAAACAAGCTGAAAGAACACTAAATTCTCCACAATTGAGAGAGCTTACGAAATTCACAAATCTCAAGCGAATTTCACTCGAAAACACAAAGGGATTTCGACTAACCTCGTTTTCTATTCGTTCACGGCACAAATTTGCCTTCAAGCATAAGCGAAGCTTTTAGGTGGCCACCAAATGCGTCAAAATATTGGGCTAATCTGGTAGAAATCAATTGGACCAATCCGTTCATCTTCTTAACTGAAGCGTGGGTGGGGGGCTTTTCACGGTGGAGAGGCAGTTGATGTACACAGCAGTAATGGTTGGGGAAGACGAAGAGCTACATGGATGCGTGCAATGAGGTAAATAGGGATCTTCGGTAGGACTCGTAAATATTTGGGAATTGAAAGGGTAATTTGGGAATCGGATTGTTTTGCACGGCATTGGCACTTTTAAGGAGGGAGTGATTAGCCTTTGTTTAATTTAACTTTTTTCTACTTAAAAATTAGCTCTTATTACTAATCAAAGTCAAACATTAATATCAATAACCACATATCGCACCTTTCATTCATTATTGTATATCCACGCGTCTCGTGTTCTCTACCAGTGTCAAATCTAAAAAGCTAAATTTTAGTTAAATAAAACATTTACCCGAACATACCATCAATGTCACAAGCAATTGAACAAGCTAAATATAAATTCCTCATGCCTAAATTACCCTAGAATGAAAGAACAAACTGGATACACTCTCCTCGAAGTAATATTCTCCTCCCATAGGGGAGGATAAAGAATCCACACTACAATGTGAGAGTGCCAAATCAGTTTCAATGATAGTGTGTCATTGTCACATTATCATGTTATATGTGAAAAATTATAATATGATAGTGCTATGTCATCTCTTGTTAATGTGGCCGTGCCTCATCAGTATTGAGATATTTTTCCCTTACCTCGAATAGAAGATAGAGAAATGATTAAAATCTTATTTTGCAAGGACTAAAATTTAGTCTCATTTTTCCCTATTTTTCAAAACCACACAATCTTAAGAAAATATAAATTAAATTTTCAGTAACTTTTCATATTATTTAATCTAAAACGTCACTTTGCTTCATATTTAATTAAACTTTACCTCTTGTACATTTTGAATCAAATACAAATTCGCTAAACAAAAACTATAGTAAGAAAATGGCAAGTTATATATATGTGTTCAAGTTACAGAAAGAAAACTGAATCACATAATAAATGGAAAAAGAAAATAGTAGAAAAGAAGAGAAAAGAAAAGAAAATGCAAAATATTGAAACCTAAATCAAGTTACAAGTTATTTGATTCAATTGTTTCTTAATAAAATTACCTTTTCTGTAAAATGGTTAATTACATCTAATCCATTATCCACCAGGATACATACTGTGGTGCAACTTGACTAATTAATTGCATCGTAGTTCGGTTGATATGGCACCACAATTGATGTATCATATTATTTCAGAATATATCATAGTGTCCACTTTAGTGAACACCATATATTAGTTTTAAATAGTATACAAGAGATTTCTAATATGCAACATAAACCGAAAATAATATGAGCATATCACAATCTATGAATAATAATTTGTTACTAATCTCTCAATAGTAAGTATCAAATTAATAAGGTCAAAGTACCCATACAAGAATCAATTTTTATTCAAAACTAACATAACATCATTTACTCCTTTGATTTAGTATGACAAATTAATTAATTGTTTCTTTAGTTCGAATATTTAGCATAGATTAATGTATCGAACAACACGGGAGTCAAGTGGTAAGTTTATATACCACATGCACTGAAAGATTACTTTATGTTGAAAGTGCAAATATATAGTATACCACTTTTTCAGGAAAAAATAAGTAATTACCCATTATTTATTTATTTATTTGACAAAGTAATTATCCATTATTTTGTTACTACTTAAATAAAAATATATTAAAAAATAAAAAATAAATGAAACAGAAAGTTTGAAAATTGTAGAAACTCAGCTTTAATAATAATTATTGTAATACCACTTTATAATAGTATTTTGCAGAGACACTTCGATTATTATCAATCATGTACAACGGTTATTATCATATGTTAAAAATGCTGATGAATTTTTTTAAATGATAGTAGCAGTTCTTTAATTCCCAATGATCATAAAATACGGTTGGTAATATAACTGTATAGTATCGTTAATAACGATAAATCTTACAATTATTAGCTACCGTTATAGTGTAACGATACATTGTTTAATGTCGTCGACAACAACAAGAATGTTGTTGATTGTCAATAATTAGAAATGATTTACAAAGCAAAACAAATGGTAACGTGAAAACATTTTGAGAAATTCGATGTTACTGTGATTGTACCATCACTTCATTTTGTCAGTAAACTGTCAAAAAATCATCAATTAAACTTATACAAATATCGTTACTCTACACACATATATATATATATATACACATACAAAGTACAAGGTGATATCATAGGTCGTTTGAATGCAAGTAAAAGCATAGAAAGAGTTGCAACATATCAATCCCAATTCAGAAAAACAATGCAAACTTGTTCGAGTAATACATGGACATTTCGCCATTTGGAAAAAACATGTTCCATTGTTTTCCACTTCAATTCTCAGCAAATAACCAAATCTTGCGGCAAAAGTGAACACAGAAATTCTTGATCACTATAGTCTATATAAAGAGAAGAAATTAATTAAGGAAGATCAAAAAGGACATCCTTCCGGCCGACCGGAACCGACGCCTCCATGCTGAGCGCATCCATGCTAATTAACTACGAAACACAAAACCAAATAAAAACAAGAATCATTCTTTAATTTTTTTTTTTCACGACCAAGTTATATAATCTGTTACGGTTACAGAATATAATAATCTGCATTGGAGTCAGTGATTATAGACACTAAATGATTGTCCTTTTATACTTGATTTCAAAAAAGGAAATAAAAATAAAATGAAATAAAAGGAAAATAGAATTACAATTCAGATTCACAAACATTTGAGGGTTTTGCCCCCTTTTTTTTTCCATTCCCGCCCCCACCTCCCCCATCCTTTTTTTTTTTTTTTGGGAGAACAATTGGCTAAAACCTAACAAATAATTAGTAAGGCAATAACAGTGACATGGAATCCATCTTCTGAGGTTGATGCTCAGAAGAATCCACTAAAAGCTCTTGATTCCAAGAAATCCATCTCCACAGCACTGAAGCTTCCAGAGGTTGTACCTTGTTCATGATTTTGCAGATTTTCAACTGAATTCATGTTTAATCCACCATTGTTGCCTTCATTCCAGTGATATGAATAATAATCTTGAGAAGCTCCCACATAGTTAAAATCAAATCCCATGTTTAATCCTTGATTAGCACAAGGGAAAAGGTTGTTGTTTCCCACAGAATTAGCAATTGGAGAACAATGATAAACTAATCCATTTCCCACATATTCAATTGATGGCAGTTGATAATGTTCATTTGTTTGAAAACCCCCTCCAGCTCCTGCTGCTGGTGGTGATGAAGTCAAGAAGCTGCTATAATTATACTTCTCCTCGTTGTTAATCATCGGTTGATGGGTCTCGACCGGAAGTTGAATCGACGGCGGTTGATTATTTTTCTCAAATAGGGTTTTCATGAAATCTATTTCGTCATTGCAAGATTCGAGAGTGAAGTAGGATGTTGAGTCATCATCGTCGGAGAATTCCGGTGGTGTGGCGGCGGTGATGGTGGCGGTGGAGGGATTATTGAAATACTTTTTGATGATGTAATCTTGTAATAAATTAGATTGTCTTTTATCTCCTTCAAGCTTCTTGATCTTCCTCTTTGAAGTCTGCCTTCTCTTGGTGGCATTCCAGTGATTCTTTATCGAATTTTCGGTTCTTCCGGGAATGTGCTTCGCTATCTCTGCCCATTTGTTACCAAACTTTTCATGTGCTTCAATTAGCATCCTTTCTTCTTCTTCAGTCCAAACGTCCTTCTGAAATACAGACAAGAATTGAAACAAATCAGCGATAATAAAATAAAAGAGGAAAAAACTTTTTCCTTGTTAAGGATGATGTCATTTTTGGATCCAAATATGATACTTTGTCGGCTGAAAGTTTAGTAATCACATGAAAATCAGGAGTGAAACAAGCCGGGAAAAACAAACCCTAGAAAAAATAAATTTTCAAGAAAATACAAACCCTAGTTCAAATCTTTTTGAATTAAAATTTGGAAAAATATAATAGTGACTCGAATTCAGATCAAATATACAGGTAATGGGGGTGTAGCGAATCCCCCTTATCCAAACCCTAGGTCAACAGATCTTGCAGATTTTTATTTTTACACAAATTTAGTGCTAAAAATAAATTTTTCAAAAAATATATTCATTAAATTAAATCTACGAATCAACAAAATCTGAGTGTTAATTAAAATTTAGTAATCTAAAATTTATTAAAAAAAAAAAAAACCTTGATATGAGGACGAAGATGATTGTTCCATCGCTCACGACATTGTTTTCCGACTCGACCAACCATTCTTTCAGCTATTACAGCCCATTTCCTCACACCATAATGATTCACTAAGCTAATCAGCATCCTGCATGAAAATTAAGAATTAATTAAACATAAATATTGCATTGAAACTAATATATAATTAATTTATTAATTTTTACCTGTCTTCTTCATCAGTCCACTGGCCCTTAACCAAATACGTAGAAGACGAAGAAGAACCATGTTCTCCTTTCTCCTTCGGGTCGGAATTTACCATCGCCGATTTACCATTTACCGAAATGTTTTCACCCAAAGTTTCATTTTCACCGAGAAGTGATTCCATGAAATTACTTGTGCCCCCAGTGGTGTGATTATTACTGCTTGAGCCATCAGAATAAAAATTGGAAGAAGGAAAATGAGAATTAATTCCGTAGAGAGATGGAGATTGATTTTCCAAAGGGTTAAAGTTTTGCTGCCTGTAAGATAAATTAGTATTATTATTACTGCTGTGACTCCATAAGAACCTGTCGATGGCACTTAATGGAGGGCCAGGATGAAGCAATTGAGGGTTGTTTCCTAAATTTCTAGAGAGAGAATATTCTTCTCTTCCACCTTCCATGAGAGAGAGAAAGAGAGAGACGCAAGGTTTAGAGAGAGAAAGTAGAAGAAAACTGGTTTTAAGCAGTGGAAATAGCTCTCATTGAAGGAAACTCTCTGTGTTTTCTTCAGTAAACTACCTTAACAATGGTGGGAGTGGGACAATTGAGCTATAACTATGCCTTGTACCAAGCTGCATGTAATCACGGCCGTTGACGTGGACAGAGACTCAACGGCTCAGATTTGATTAAACTTACGAGCTTCCTTTAGGGCAAGAGTACAAAATTAAAAGAGGTGGAGGGATTAGTGGGACGTCATAAATCGCCTAATAAATCCTTTAATTTTCTTTCACCCTTTATTATTTTATTGAGTGATTAAATTTATAGGGTAACTAGCCAATGATTATTGGTAGACAATTAGCTTAATATTAAAGTGTTTTTTTTTTTAATATCACGTTACTTTTTGGTCCATAGAACTGTATATTACTTTACATCTTTTATTTTTTTGTAGAACTATATTTTGAGATTTCAAGAACAACTGAAAATGCTCGTAGCATACTATGAGCAT
The DNA here is from genome assembly GCA_018223645.1 of Jasminum sambac. Taxonomy (NCBI): domain Eukaryota; kingdom Viridiplantae; phylum Streptophyta; class Magnoliopsida; order Lamiales; family Oleaceae; genus Jasminum; species Jasminum sambac. Next base: position 27,273,259 of record CP073649.1, read on the forward strand.
CGGTACACACTCATTAATAAATCATTTAATTTTTGCACACACACACATATATATATATATATATATATATATATATATATCACTATTTATATTGAAATTAATATGTCACTATAGCGATAATTTTTCTATGAAATCACGTACGCTACCGTTATCTACTTACTCTGTTATAATTAAATTTTCAAATACGACATTTTCAACGGTCACGATATTACTATTATCGATAGATATAATGATCCACAAAACCACGAATTAAAGCAAACGTTGCCCTAAAGATTGTCATTCTGGATATATAAATATATCCTTTATAGGCAGGGGCGAATTTACTATGGCAACTGCCCCACTATTCAGATTTTTTTTTTTAAATATTGATTTTTTCTTTAAATTACAAATTTGCCGAAGTAAAATTTAAATGCTGAAAATGAACCAAAGGCTATTCGGATAGCAAAAACTCGATTCATTCAATATCCAACGTCTAAACCTGAAATCACTTTATTATTTTCTATTGCAATTTTATTTATGCCCTCACAGCACAAAATTCCTGACTTCGCCCTTGCTTATAGATGTTTCTATCATTAACTGTACTTAATGAAAAGAATTTTTATACTATGGAGTCATGTCTAATATTGTGTAACAAATATTTATTATCATACTATATATTCTCCACAAAGGAAGTCATTCATCGACAAAATTTTTTGTCTTGTCCAACGGACTATTTTTGACCAAATAATAAAAACCGACCACTTTTGACTGAAAATGTCTATCGTTCAAAGAAATTTGTTGTGTGCGAGTGATTGTATCGTGACTTGGGGTGCAAGAGTACATAGGAAGAAAGAAACAAATCGAGAGTTTGTTTTTCACAATTTATTTGAAAATTTTTCTTTTCAAATATCATTTTGAATCACTATCTTATTTACGTCATATAAAGAGATTTTTGAAAAATAATTTTTAATGTGTGGTTGAACTATAAAGTAAAAGTATTATAGAAAATATAAAAATATCAAATCAATGAAACGAATGATTGATATAGAGTTTGAACGAAAGCAATTTCTGAAATAATGATCGTGTATTATTTTACAATATATGGGTCGAGCATACACACAACTTTCTGCAGAAGGAAGTTTAGGGATTATTTTCAAAATAAGGGCTGAAATAGTAATTTTCTAGTGGAACAAGCGTAGGGTTTTGCCACACAGAGAGAGTTCTCTTTCAGCTAAAACGATTCGTAACGGAAACGATTAAAAGTGAAGGGTTTTTCACTAAAGAGTAACTAATCAATTAATGACTCTCTTTATTCTATTTTATTTATTACTTTCATATGTAAGACATTTATCAACAAAGAAATTTAAAATCTCTGAAATATAAATAAAAAGAAGTTTGTTAACTCTATGTTAATATTCTACATTAATTTCTTTTTTCCTTTTTCTTTTCCCTGTTGGATTGGTTATAATATGTTAGAATTATAACATGGTATTAATATTTGTACTAATCGATATTTGTACAATGTAGCTATATATATATATATATATATATATATATATTATATATATATAGGCGGTAATGTTCCTCTACCCACGGGTGGGTCGGATAATATGCCCATAAGGACCTATTTATACATAATTAAAGTTTGATTCTGCACAAATATATTCTTATCAAACTTTGATTTGGTATAAGTAAGCCCTTGTGGGCATGTTTCCCTAATATATATAGGTCAATGAGTCCAAATATAATATTTCATTTTCTATTTCTTTGATTATCATATTTAATCAATACTGATGGCCAAATTGTGAAAAGACATGACATAAAATAGTAAATATGGACTCTTGGTCAAGTAAATACATTATAAATATAGATTTGCCAAAGGAGGAAATGGTGGAGCCTTAATGACCTATCTTAATTGATAACCAGCCCACAACGAAAACCATCCAAATTTAGAGATAGCATGCTTTGTATGACGATTCAAATCTTAAATTACAGCAATTTTATATGGTGTTACATGTTTTTTTTTTCACATAGAACATATGAAGTAACAAATAAAATATAACATCAAGTTTAGAATTGTGTGCTTATATTGATCTTGCAGCTTGCTAGCTGCAACAAATTAAAATTGTAATACGTGAAAAATCTCCAATAATAATTTAATTAATTTGGAAGTGAGTGTCTCTGAAAGGTTTTTTCCCCTATGGTGGAGGGATAATGCTAAACATATCTCATGCTTGTCATAATAGATGCTACATTAGAAGTGAAACTCTTATTTTATCTTTAATGATTATGTAATATTCTATAAAAAAGAGGGACTTTGCTAGATGTACACACATATTTGTGTGTGGTAAATGCCACACACTAATAGGGGCGTGGCCCCCCGCACTTTCAGGGGGGGCATTATGGTCTTTTGCATGATGTGGGCCACACCCTCTATTAGGGTGTGGCAATTATGTGGTACACACTTTGTGTGTACCACAAGCTTTATTCAAAAAAGAGTAAGAGTAATATAATCATTTTACCTATTTGAATATAATGATTGCAACATTAATTGACACGTGTGATATACCAAACTCTTGTTGAGTCAAATGTCTAAATCACAACTATCTAACTTCACACAATTTGGACAAATTTGAATTGTGTTAACATAGTTTTTTATTTTTCTTTTTACTTTTATTTTTTTAATGTAGTGTTAACATAGTATTAATTAATCATTGTGTTCAATGAGCATTTTTTAAATTTACATTTTGTCAAAATTAAAGCTAATTAAACAACTGCCAGACAGTAAAATATGTACGAATAATAAAGGATATGTGGAATTAATATTAAGTTTGATTTTGACTAAATTGTAAAAGTTAATTTTTTAAATATATATATATATATATATATATATATATATATAATAAATAAATCAAAACCATTCACTACAAGAAACTTGGCCTTTAAGGACGGTCCAATCATCCTTATAACCTTGTGTCTGTAGAGTAATAGGAGTGATGTTGCTGCCATAGGCGGAGCTACGTGTGGGCCAGTGCGGTCCAAGATTTTGAGAAATTTTCGTTTGGACTCAATCAGTGGCAGTGAGGTCATGTGACCTCACTGGAATTTGGAATTTTTTTTCTGTAGATGAGTGCTAAATGGCTAGCATGGTTTGTTAATTTGTTTGAGGAAGAAGATGATGAATAGTAGAGTTGGCACGAATCTCAAGAAACTAACTATGATAAATCTCACTCTTTCCTGGCCACGTTTCTCCCAAATTTGTACACTTTTGACTTTTTGGTTCCCTTTTCTTTTATTTTTTATTTCCTGGTTATCCATTTTCTTATAATCTCTTTTCCTTTTTTTTTTAAAGTTTAGTGGTAAATTCTTGAAAATTGTAATTGTGTTATGGTTCATAGTTTATTATTATTTATTTATTATTTTCTCCATCTAATATATATAATCTATTTTTCTTTTTCGAGTTATCCCATATTTATAATTATTTTTGTATATTTAACAGTATTTTTATATTCATTTATTATTATACGCTACTTATATTCTTGAAAATTTATCTGCATGAGTATGTGTTTTTCAAAAAATATTTCTTAAATAATATATAAATTTTGGAACATATAATTTTCCAATTACTTAAAATTTATTAAAGAAAACATTATTTTTTACTTGCAAAATAAACATTAGTTGGCCTTTTTTAAAATAAGAAGAAATTAAAGTTAAAAAATATAATATGGATAAAGAATATCACTGTATTAAAACAAAGTTTATTTTATTTTTTTTTAAATCGAGTTTACTTAATCAATGAATTAAATAGAAAAAAATTTATTATACTTAATTCTCCACTAAGTCTTTCGATTAGACGGTTGGAATGAATAGAAATTGAACATATAAAATTCAAGTTTTATTCTATTCACATCAAATTTCATCAAAATTAAATTTATTTTTCTCTTATTCTTTTCAATCACTCATACATTGATTTGATAATTTTTTTAATGTATCTTCTCCAAATTTCAACCATATATCTAAAATAAAATTTAATGAGACCTTGAAAAATACAATTATCTAAGTTTACATTACAAATTAAAATTTTAGTAGGCATATTTTCTTGTTATTTTGCTGTACTAGATTATATTTTCATAATATATATATGATATTTTTATATTTTCATGCATTTATGTATTTACTATTATTTTTAATATCATTCAATTAAATATCTTCATTGATAATCAACGGTTAATGTTAACGTTCAACTCTCTAACCATCAATAGTCAACAAGCGTCCTAACTCAATATAAATCGTGGATCCGTCCCCTAGCTAGAGTTATCTGGTTTGAGACTGACACGCAGTTTTGGACCGCACTGGGTTAGATTTCTGGCTCCGCCACTGGTTGCTGCCATTGCTGTACGAGCACGAGTATATTACTGTTATTATTCTACAAGTACGAGGCTATATGGCCAATTATCGCCCATAAAAATCTTATTTTTTGTAGTATTCTAAAATGGTCACACAAGAAACGATCTCTCCCTCCCTGTGTGTATTAACTTATGTGCTCGATTGAAAATCATATCAGTGGTACCTGTATAAAAGTGTGGATGAGAGAAAATCTTTTGATTCTCCATTTTACTCTAACATATTCATTTAATTCCTTATTTTCCATTAACCAATTAATTACTAAAAAAATCTCTATTTTTTAATTAATAACGTAAATAAATTAAAAATAAAAAATAAAAATGTGCACCACAGATGTTAAATTGAATTTCTCAACTTGAAGTTTAATAATAAGAGCGCAATATCCAATTATGAAAATACACTTCATTGTAAGTCTCAAAAGTTAGCGGTAAAACTTTTAATGCTATTTCTTACGTGCTTTACCAACAACCCAAATTTTCATATTTCATTTAATTGAGTCTACAATAACGACTCTATTTTTTTAATTAGTATTTCACATTTTATTTTAATTTTCTTTTTATTTCCAAATTACAATTAAATTATTAATATCCACATTTTGAAGAAAATACAATTAAGTCCTAATTATTTTCAAATTCTAATTTCGATTAATTCTATATGTGAAAATGATAATTTTATCTTTATTTATGATCATTTCTTTTATTCAAAACTACTAATTACTAACACAAAATCCACACTATTTAGTACTCAATTGAAATTAAATTATGTACGTAAAACTAGTTAATCAAAATGCCCTATATTATTACAAATTTATAAATCATTTATTAATTCAATTAAAGCTAAATGTCTATCTAGAATTATTCTATATATATATATATATATTAAAATAATAAACATTTTTTATTATTCACACATGATCTCGTTAAATATGCACAAGTGGATCTAATATATTTCAACGTACAAAAGAAAGGTAATATGTTGGCTAATTGGTGATTTAATTGGTTAGTTGAAGAAATTTCCCCAACTGAGCTACATTTTGGTAGTAACTCTATGGAGTACACAGTCAAACACCATAGCGACTCCAAGAATAAAAACCTAATATAAGTAATTAAGTAAAGTGCAGTTCCTATCATGTCATCAAATAACTCTACTGGAGTATCATTGTTATTGTTTTTGTTATTATTGTTATTATTATTCTACTAGATTTATAAGAAATAAATGTGTAAAGTCCTTTAATTTAATTATTTGAGAAATTTGAAAATTACACTATGTAAGTAGAGGGTATTTATAATTTGCATACTTTACTTTCAACATTTACAAATTACATACTCAATTTTTATAACTAACAACAAAACAAAAAAAAAAACCCTCTATTGATTAACTTGCTGTTAATATTGTCTTACAAATCTATATATTAAGAAAAGCAGGGAAAATCCTCCTATTTTTTAACTCTAAGAAATAATTTAATTATTGTTAAAAGTTTTTAAATTGCCTATAATACCCATAATTTGCTTATTCACGCGTATCTATTATTCCCGTACATAACTAGCCCAAAGCTTATCCCCCTTCAGTTTTTAATTTGCCTATAATACCCATAATTTGCTTATTCACGCGTATCTATTATTCCCGTACATAACTCGCCCAAAGCTTATCCCCCTTCTCACGCGCGTCTTGGCTTCGTCATTCTTCCCCAATCTCTCTATCCTTTCTCAGCTTTCTTCTTCTCAGCCTTCACGTATACACAACTCGCCCAAATCTTTTCCCCGTTCTTCGTGGGAAGAAAATTGTCGAAAGTCGTCGAATTCTGTAGCGGTTATACTTCTGAAATCTTCCGGTATCAATTCTTTGCCTTAATTCATATGCATACCCAATTCTTAAAGCTAAATATGGTAAGGAAATCGCCCTATCATTGGAATTCTATACCAATTGCAATTCGAAAATCCCTCGACTTCATATCTGTTGAAGCCATATTATATAAACCCGTTTGTGTATTATTCAGCTTCCATTTGAATCGATCTAGGTATTTGAAATCTTTGATTCAATTTCTGTTGTTTGAACTTTTAGGTAGTTTATTTGTTAATTTATTTCTACCTGATTTATTGATGTTTCGTCCTTTTCCTTTTCAATGCTACGACAGTTGTTCCTTTGTTGAAGCTATTGTCTCGAAAGCTGCTCTTCATTCATCCTTAAATCAGGTAATCACGGACAACAGAATGTTTTGTGGTTGATGTCCTTGCTGTTTGTTTTTGGTTTCATTACTCTATTCTCAATTGATCTTTGTCGTTGCCTTTCCAGTATGTATCCAGTATGTATCTTTTGTGGTTGATATCCTTGCTGTTTGTTTTTGAATTCACTACTCTGTTCTCACGGATATGGTTGATAGTTTAATGGGTTGTTTTGGTTAGTTTAATCCAGTATGTATCAGTTTCTTTTGTGTTTTATTCAACTTTTTTCATTAATCAAGTTGAACTTTGGTTTGTTAATTTATTTCTACCTGATTTATTGATGTTTCGTCCTTTTTCTTTTCAATGCTACGAATCTAAAATCCATTTAAAAGATATAACTATTGAAGTGTAATATGAAAACCCGTTTCCATTAATTATTTTCACTCATGGATATCTGTAATTTAAAAGATATAGATATAGATTCAATTAATTAAAAATATTGGATTAATGTTACAACTGAATAGTTAATTAAAAAAATAATGTTACATGTTTCTTTTAGTTTCGGTGAATTAAACCTCGCATTTTTTATTATTTCGAGATCAGGTCTTTAAACTTCTTTTTTTTAACCCTTTTCATTTGGTTTTGTTATTTTGAGGCTTTGAAGTAATTCTTGCTCTGAAAATGTAATTTGACTGATTTCATTTGGCTTCTCATTGTGAGTCGTTTTCTGCTATCTTGAAAGCCATGTTTGGTGCAAGTTATAATTGATTTTGTTATTTGTATGAAGCTACTGAAAACTATTTCATTCTTACAACGGAATGTTTTGTGGTTGATGTCCTTGCTGTTTGTTTTTGGTTTCACTATTCTGTTCTCAATTGATCTTTGTTGTTGCCTTTCCAGATTTTCTTCAATGGCCCCAAAACCAACCTCACTATCGTACATCCAAGGTGACATCCCCAAAGATAAGGGTTTCCTGGTTCGTGTCCTACGTCTGTGGATTGTTCCACAAAGGTACAATTCGAATGCCATCAAAAGTGTTGAAATGGTACTACAAGATGATGAGGTTAGGTTCTTCATTTTTTTCCCCACTCTTTAAATTTTTCAATTATAACTTTTTTTTTTAAGTTTCCCTTTTTATAAAAAAAAAACTTATTTGTTCCTTCATCTTTCGTTTGTAGGGAAAACGCATCCAGGCTACCATTGAGCCTGATCTTTGGGATCACTTTAAAGATAAGATTGCCGAGCATAAATTGTATGGGTTGAAGAATTTCCGTGTTGAACCGAATCTTGAAAAGTATAAGCCTGCCTCCCATCCTTATAGGCTCTATTTCCAACCCAAAACTGGTGTTAAACCCTACGAGTTGCACAAGTTTCGAAATTTCCCAACGACCCTCTACCAATTCAAGTCGGTTGATGAGATTTTGAGTACTGTGGATATCAATACTACTGAGCTTATTGGTAAGTGTTGAAATTTAATTATAATTTGGGAATTTATTTTCATTTTTTATACACTTTAAACATTTAGAAGTTTAGTCTTTTTAGTTATCTTAAACTTTTATCAATCTCAGATTTTGTTGGTGCATTGGTTCCTCGAGGACGGATTAGGATTGAAGAGGCGACGGAAACATGTTCAAGACATGTCTCATTCACCTTGCATGACGTTAGGTCAGGATAGTCGTCGTTCGTTTTTTTTTTTTTTAATGAAAACACCGTAAGGGTTATGGAGAGAGTCGTTTACAATTAACTTTACATATGCTATTTCATTTACTTTGACTTCATATTGTTGTTTATTCCTTTTGTAGTATGAAGAGGATTTATTGCACTCTCTGGGAGGGCTACGGGGATGAAGCAATCGCTAAATTCCCACAGCCCAGGAATGATCCTATAATTGTGTTGATCCAATTTGGCCGCGTAAAGAAGGGTGAAGGTCATATAATCTATTTTTTGCCATTTCTCTCTTCTTTTTTATTTTTTCGGGAAATTCTAATTCTCTCTTTGAAATTATTAATCTTGGCGTTTTAATTATTTCTCCTTTAGTATTCTGAACACTATCGCTATTTTGTAGACAATGCTATTGCGTTGAATACATCATTCCATGTATCGAAGGTCATGATTGATGAGCACTTGCCTGAGATTGAAGAATTTCGTTTCCAGTAACTAAATTATCCCAATTGTTTTCATTTTCTTTGTAATTTCTTTAAATAATAATAATAATGTGGACTATACAAGGGAATTCACTCATTTCTTTTTAATTTAGATTCTTAGGAGCTTTTCATGCTGCTTCCCAGACAAATGGTGATTTTTCATCCTCTACTTCAAATGGCTCATCGATTATTTTGTGGAAAAAATAAAACCGCTGATGCATGCAAATAAGGTATTGATTTTGTTGAGTGTAGGATTTTTCAATGGTTTCATTACTTTATTCCAGTTAAACGACGTTCATTAATTCTGGCCTTCCTGTCCTTCATTGTGAATTTCTATAGCCTATTGGATATTGGTTTTATGCCACTATAAGACGTGTTATTTGAGAGGACAATTGGTCATATCCAAGCTGTCCGGATTTTAGATGTGCCAAGAAGGTTGCTCCGGCTGGAGATGAGTTCTTGTGTGGAAAATGTCATAAGAAAACTAAGGAGCCTGTTCATAAATATAACATGAAGTTTTCGGTCGAAGATGGTGATTCCTTCACTACTGTTCATATGTGGGACGAGCAGTGCACACTTCTCATTGGCAAGACAGCTATTCAGTTGCGCAGGGAAATGGATGAGGTTAGTTTATAGTTACATTTGATTATTTTATAATTCCTGCTTGAATTATAGCTATTATATAGTCCCTTAATTTTTGTGTTTTATTCTTATTAATAATACATATATATTTGGTAGGTCGATGAACATGACAATCCTCCTAAGGATATTTTGGCAGTGGTCGGGAAAAGCTGTCTCTTCAAGGTTTATAATTATACTAATGATAGTGGGGGTGCAAGGACTTATACAATCAATGAATTTTGTGTTGACCCAAAAGTGCTTGAGTTGTATGAGCCAAGAGATAAAGAAGTTGTCGAGGTAATACACTTAATAATGTAAGTTGAGGTTTTCTACAATCTTATGGTTTTTCACATATGTAATTTGCTATTCTCTATTGACTATTCCTAGGTGTATGACTCGGATGATAATCTTGACCTCATGTTTCCCAACGATACTCAGAGTGACTCAAATGCGGTACATCTCCTATAAGTTTATCCTCTTTTACCCTTGGGACATTCATTTAATATGACATCCTTAAAAGTCTTTTCTCTCATTATAATGTAGCCTCAGAATCCCATTACTGAAGCTAATGGTGACACTGCCAATACACCATCATCAAAGCGTCATGTGGATGAAGATAGTGATCATGTTGGTGTTACACCCACTACCCAAAATTAACAAACAAAAAGCTAAAAGGTGTGAAGATCGAGAAGTGATGGGGATGAATATTTGGCTTTTCTAGAGTTATTAGACGCATTTCTTTGGTTGTTTTATTAGCTTCTTTGAGAGAATTTAGGCACGGGATTTGGGATTTAGCAATTTGTTGCTTACATAGTTGAGATTTGGGATATATTTCAATTTGACATTGCTGCGTTTAAAATATAATTCAGGTTGACCTTGCGTGGTTAAAAATATATTTCAGTAGGGTATTAAAGTGTATATTGAATGGAACCAGTTCCCTTGCCCCTATGTTAAAGATATTTTTATGAATGTCGGCTAAGATTATAGAAAAACGTAAACAAATTATACATCAAATGCCTTGGTCAAAAGTTCTTAGTTGATGCTATGATATGTGGTTTAGCAATATTGCTCCTTTTTATTTACTCATAATGTTTTGAGTTCCTTTGATAGTATCAGTTAAAATTGGAATTTTGATGATTTCGTAGATGTGGTTACACTACGACTGCCATTACATAGTAAAAATGAACAAAAGGAGATGGGAGTGAGCAAGACAAACACTATCCTAAGTAAGCCATGGCGTAAGGTCGGCTAAGGATGCCAGTGCCAACCATGGCTGTGACGGTACGAAACATCGAGTACCACCATTTGCCTTCAGGGGCCGAACCTTTTTGGGTCCATTTTTCATCGGCAGGAACTACCCACACAATAGCACATACTCATAAACTAATTTGCGTAAAATTTATAGGAATTTATAGGCTTCAAAATGATTGAAAAAGAATTAACTTTAGGCTCTCAAGGAGTTGGACGAGATGAAACCATGTTTGTGCTGAAAGAACTACACCCCAAGAATGTAGGACACAAGTGTCTATCATCATGTATTTGTAGTAGTTGATACTCAAAATTTTGCTACATGGACTTAAGAGCTAACTTTTCTTTCAAGTAGTTGGAGGGCACATTCAAAATTGATATTTTTAAATATTACAATCATGTGTCACATTTTACAATACACTGGTCTTATACATAAATAGAGTTACCATATTAAAATACATCTTATCATAAAGCTATTTCATGGCCTTTTAACTGCAAAAGCTCAATGGAGATTATATTTTATTGAATAAATTATAGTTCGAGTTGGACAATGATAATGGGTCGGTGGGAATTTTGAACTTAGAGTTACCATATTAAACTACACCTTATTGTAATATGAAATCATATATATGGAAAGAAGGTATACGGCTCTGTAAATTATAGTTCCATAAGGAAAATAAAACTAATGTTTGACAAGGGATGTATTCCAAAATTCATTGGAGTTTATATAATTAAAATCAAGGGAGGTATTCCATAATTCAGTAACCGCAAGCATTGGCTATCAAGATAAATAAATCTATAGAAGCAAACCCAAACATAGACTACATGAAGCCACCTTTTTCCTTACGCGAAGCCACCTAAGAAAAATTGCATCACTAGGAAAAGCTTTGGATAGAATTAACACCTCACGTTTGACTACAAATTTGATTAGGAGTTTGTTCGAGTCCGCGTTATTGTGAATCGATTGGTGGAGATTTTAACCCTCGTGTATATATATAGAGACATCATCACATTAGTGTTCTTTTCCAATTACTATTCTATGTTGGGCATAAATCGGTGATATCTCTGGATTATTTTATCTAGATTTATTCTCATTCCCAAAGTGGAAAAGTGTCTTACTGTCTTCGGGTAAAGAGGTATGGCTCTAACTACAATTTTCGTATTTCCTCATCTCTCTAATTATCTCTGTAATGTGTTGCCAATCCTGCGGTCAATTTTTATTGGTTCTATTCAAGTTCTCTGATTTGACATGTTTCTCTATATACATTAATATTTTTGTAATGTGAGATTCAATTCCGGCTTTTCTGCGATTTATTCAACTTCACGGTATGGAAATTGTCATAATCATAATCGTAACTGATAAAGAGAATAGGATAACTCTATATGCTGTGTATATGGATAATTTGAAGGCATGTCGTAATCACGTTTTACACATTCTTACGATATATATTCAATATCTGAGACATGATACGTCTTTGAAAATTAATTAATATAGATAATTGTGAAAGCATCTCTTGCACGTTTTACACTGTTATGTAAACAAGAAGTGGAATGTTGACGAAGTATTCGAATTAAATTGCCAAGTAATCCATTCTTGATTGTGTAGATATGATCAAGCTTCAATTTAACTGCATTTCGGAAAAATAAATAATAATAAAGAAAGAATCAAATTAACACGATATTTGGATCCAATAATTCAACTGATAGTTGGCATATGCCTTTAGTCGATTTCCATTAGAATAGAGCGCAATCCGTCAACCCAGTTTGATTTTCCGTGGATTTGGTTTAATTGCCTAAGATCAATCCTTCTTATTGTTGGTTTTGGTTTTGTTTTGGATTAGTTTATCATCTGATTTTGATGACATTGGCAAATTAGTGATACATATTTAGTAGCTAGCGTCTCTAATTCACTTGGATTCACGTCGAGTTTTGCCCCGTTTTCAAATGTCTATTTTGTTGATGAATCGGATTCACGTCAAGTTTTGCCCCATTTTCAAATATCTATTTTGTTGATGAAATTGATTGTGGAACTTGTGGTATTGCATTTAACTGAATGCCAGTGATAAAAAATGAAATTTTAGCTTTTTCGGAGATCTTATTGATTATTATTTTGGGAATATATAATGTTAATTTATGTTGCAATGAGGAAATTGACAAAGCCAGCTACTACTTCAAAAGGAAGGGGACGGCCTCTTGATGAAAATGGTATTGCATATTAATACCATCTATTTAGTAGAAACTATGTAATTATTTTTTTAAATCTTACTAATGCAAATATTTTCACAGATACAATTGAATCACAGTCAAAGAAATCGCGTTCATCCGCAATAGAATCGCGTTCATCCGCAATGGACAATTCTCTTAACGTCACTAGCACCATCGGTTTGTTCAATAGTACTTCACCTTCGACTATTCATGCGTCGTTGTCTAATGTCAATAATGGTATGTTTATTTTAAATACATTTAATCATTCTGGATTGTCCTTCTACTTGAAACCCAAACCTTTATCCTTTATCCTTTACTATATATATTCACACGAATTTTTACAAATGAATTGTTGTGCTGATCCGGGTTCTAAGTAATGGTAAATTATTTGTTAAGTTCACATATCTAGCTATAGATTTAGTAATTATTTTGAAATTGTTTTAATAAGCACTATTAATCCATTGCATTCGTATCATAGTGAACACATCATGTGGCAATAGCGTTTTGAACAATCAAGCAATTTGTATCTTAGTTGATCAAGTTCATCCTGGTGGAGTTGATGATGGGGGTCCAGGCCATGTTATTAATACTACTGTGACAACACTTGATGATTTTTTTGGTTATTCGACGCGTTCTGGTATAACTAAGGGTAAGTTTTATTAATGAATAGTGCTTATTCATTAAAAAAACATTTTCCGTCTGCTTTATTTCTCATTTTTCATTTACTTAAAACATTATTTTTAGCATTACATTATGTTACCCAGTAACGTTTTTAATATATAAATCAATGTTCGACTTAGTTATACCAACACCCCATGGTCGCTCGATTAAGGCGCACCATTTTACCAACATCAAATCCTGTAATTAAGAGTAAGTAGATATTAAAATACATACGTGCTTTAATCCTCTTTATCTACATTATAAGTTGGTGTTTACCAATTTCTTATATTAATCACGATTACTTTGTTTTCAAATTAGTTACACGAACGCACGGACCTGGCCTTACTATTGGACCACGAGATTCAACCACGTCCAATGAACAGGAGTCCTTAAATAATAATGGCATTCCTACCTCTGCTGATAATAGGAATCGACATGGTGTTCACGGTTTATCTCTACCTACAACACGTTGTGTTAGAATTGACAGAGCTGCTCAAAGGAAAGTGGTTAATCAAAATGCTACAACGTCATCATCAAATATTTGTAAGTTCGTTTAAAGAAATAGTGATTATTAAAAGAATTGATGCTTCAATTAGAATTATTATATATTTTTCCTTTACCTTATTCACTTTTTTGGTAGTGTAATTTTTAGTGAAGTGTTTTCAAAAGGTTTTTTAAAAATATGACTAATTATATTTGTTTCCGTTGTACATGGTTTTACTATTTGGTTAATGAAATAATGTCATGCGCTAAAGGTATAAGAATAATATTTTTAATCGTAACTCAGGCCATAACACCACTCAACATGCAGTTGGTAGTTCATCCTGCTCTATAGTAAGAAGTGGTAGAAATCATGGTGCTGGTCCAGGCGCCATGCAAAATGTGGATGATGGAAATGATTCTTCCGATTTTGGTACGTATTATTATTAAAATATATTTGTTATTAACTTTCTTACATTTTCTTCAAGGACATTGTAGTCGCCAACTTCAATTATTTAATTCGTATCATGTAGCCATGTTTTCTACATATGGAGTGCTTTATTTAATGTATTTTTTCCTATAATTATTTTAGTTAATGATTTTTTTCCTTTAATTATTTTAGGTAATGAGTTTCCTGAATTGACGGAGAATTCTTCTGGAGATGAAGTTGACCATGAGTTATACGATGGTATGTAAAATAAAATGAAGCAAATTTCTATTTTGTATATATATATATATATATATTATGAATTACGGTTGTTAATTATATGTTCTGTTCAATTCAGGTGATAACATCGAGTGTTCCGATTTCTCAATGGCCGGTAATCATTTGTTTTATTTCCCTTGTCATATAAATTGATATTTAAAAGATTTTCGCTAATATTACAGAATTCACTATGTGTCGACATTAGATCATCTGTATTGTTTGATTTTTATTCTCTAATTTGCTTTACGAATGCGGCACTATGTATGTATGCATTCTTTATTTTGTATGTCTAAAAATGTTTAAATTTTTGTAGTATACATTGATATTGAGACGCCAGTATATTCCTATGAGCATCATGGGCTATTTTTTGGTATGCTGAGAGAAGGAAAAATCTATCTACGAAAGATAATCCGAAATTTACCATGTGCTGTAATCAAGGCAACGTAGTGCTTCCATTAGTGAAGGATCCTCCCCGAGTACTCAAAGGTTTGATTTTTGGACATGACCAAAGGAGCAAACATTTTATGGACAACATCCGGTCATATAACTCCATGTTTTCATTCACTTCAATGGGTGGAAAAATAGATAGGGGGGTGAATAGAGGCAAAGGTCCTCGCATATTTAGGTTGAATGGTCAGAACCACCATAATATCGGTTCTTTGCTTCCATCGGAAGGTGAACAACCAAAGTACTTGCAGATGTACATACAGGACCCTCACAATGAAATTGTGAATAGAATAGAAGCTGTCAGGTTAGATTTAATGATACTCTATCATATTTTTCATTTCATGATTTTTTTCCTACGCCAACATCTGCAAAACAACAATGCCTATTGTAACACTACATTGTCTATTTTTTGGGGTCTAATAGGTCCGAAGGAGTAAAGAACTTGTACGTTAATATTGTTTCAGATTTGAAGGATATGCTAGATGAACATAACGTGCTGGCTAAGACTTTTAGAATGGCACGGGATAGATTGAATGACACTGATTTTGTCGACATTAAGATGAAGCTTATTGGAAAGAGAAGTGGGGATGGTAGACAATATAACCTTCCACAAAGAAATGAAGTTGTCGCTGATTAGGGGCGACATAACTTTTGATCGACTTGAGCGTGACGTGATCGTTCACAGAAAAGGTGGAGGCCTCCAGCGTATGAATCATCTAAATCCTTCGTTTCTTGGTCTCCAATATCCATTGCTGTTTCCTTTTGGAGAGGATGGATATAGGGAGGATGTTTATCTTACGCGTGCGTTGAAAGCATCCTTTAAAGGTAGAAAGCATGTTAGTACGAGACAATATTTTGCATATAGGATACAAGAGAGGTTGAATGAGTCACCGTATATTTTGCGGTGTAGGAGGTTGTTTCAACAATTCTTGGTCGATGCCTATACAATGATTGAGACGTCTCGGATGAACTGGGTCCGTACACATCAGCCGGAGTTGAGATCTGAGTTGTACTGCGGACTTGCTGATGCACACGGACGTGGTGAAACTAATCCGGCAAGGTTGGGAAAGATGGTGGTGTTGCCTAGCAGTTATATTGGGAGTCCGAGAAATATGATTGGGAATTATCAGGATGCCATGGCGATATGTCGATGGGCTGGATATCCAGAGTTATTCATCACCTTTACATGTAATCCTAAGTGGCCGGAAATCACACGTTTCGTTGAGGCTAGAGGAATTCGGCCTGAGGATCGACCAGACATTGTTTGTAGGGTATTCAAGATCAAGCTAGACCAACTAATCAATGATATAAAGAAAAACCAGATATTTGGGAAGACTAAAGCAGGTAAGTTATCATTATTTTAAAGCATTTTTTATGTTAAAAGTTATATCATTTCCTCAAACTTTTGAATTATTTTTTGTTATACAACCTATGTCTTCTATTTTTAGTATTGACATTTGTTTTCCGCTGTGCAGTGATATATACTGTGGAGTTCCAAAAGCGTGGTTTGCCACATGCACATATATTGCTGTTTATGGCCTTGAGATGCCAAGAGCCGACTGCGGCGCAGATTGATAGGATAATATCTGCAGAGATCCCTGACAAAGAGTCTCAGCCTGAATACTATAATCTGGTCAAAGATCTTATGATTCATGGTCCATGTGGTGTTTTCAATAAGAATTCTCCCTGTATGGTTAAAGAAAAATGCACAAAGCATTTTCCCAAAAAATTTGTCCCCTGCACAAGTATTGATAAAGGTGGGTTTCCTATCTATAGGCGTCGAGACAATGGAAGAACGGTTGAGAAAAGTGGAATTATCCTTGACAATAGATATGTAATCCCTCACAACCCTTACTTGCTTTTGAAGTACGGCGCACATATTAATGTCGAGTGGTGTAGCCAGACCAGGTCTATTAAGTACCTGTTCAAATACATAACCAAGGGTAATGATCGGATCACTGTTGCATTTTCAAAAAATGTTGACTCTAATTCTATAGAATCTAACGACGAGATTAAGTCGTATTATGATTGTCGATACATCTCAGCATGTGAGGCAGCCTGGCGGATATTCAGTTTCCCAATAAACTATAGGGATGTCCCGGTCGAGCGTCTGAACTTTCTCACTCTACGCACTTTCTCTCTCTGATTACCACCACAGGTAATCTTAACCAATATGCAAATTTTCTCTTTCTCCATCTCCGACTTTCTCTATCTACGCACTTTATCTCTCAAGATTACCATCCAAGTAATCTTGATCAACATTCAACTTCTCCATTTCCCTATCTCCCACTTTCTCTCTCTATGTGCTTTCTCTCTCCAGATTACCTCACCAGATAATCATGTTACCACCACAAACAATCTCGTTCAATATTCAACTTCTCATTTCCCACATCTTCGACTTTCTCTATCTGCACATTTTTCTCTCCAGATTACCGCCACATGCGATCTCGATCAACATTTAACTTCTTCATTTTCTTCGTAACTGACTTTCTCTCTACACTCCCTCTCTCCAAATTATCATCACAAATCTCAATCAACATTCAACTTCTCCATTTCCTCGTCTTTCACTTTCTCTCTCTATACATTTTCTCTCTCCAGATTACCTCACCACGTAATCAGATTACCACTGTAAATAATCTCAATCAATATTCAAATTCTCCCTCATGTCTATAATTTTATCTCTCTACGCACTTTCTCCCTCCAGATTACCTAGCCAGATAATGATATTACAACCACAAGTAATCTGGATTAACATCCAATTTATCCCTTCATGTCTCCAACTTTCTCTCTACATACTTTCTCTCTTCAAATCACCTCGCCAGGTAACTAGATTGCTACCACAAGTAATCTCGATTAACATTCAACTTCTCTATTCCCATCTTCGACTTTCTTTCTCTATGCATATTCTCTCTCTAGATTAACTCGTCGGGTAATCTCATTATCACCACAAGTAATTTCGATCAACAATCAACTTCGCATTTCATGTCTCCGACTTTCTCCCTCTCTGCACTTTCTTTTCTAGATTACTTAGGCAGGTAATCAGATTACCTACCACTAAAATCCAAGCATTCACTTGATGTGTTGATCTTTCTATGTTGGAAATACTATGACCACTCTAATATTATTATCTATCCCGATAATATTATTAATTGCACAAAGAATAATATTACATGCCCGAATAATCATAATTAGAATACTAAATTTACAGAGAATTATTTAATTTCTCTTCCATCAATTTCAAACAACTATGTTTTGTCTTAATAATCTCATTTTGAAATATTTGATTTCACTAATAAAATTCATAGACAAACTAGCTAACTAAACACTAGCTAGTCGGTGCTTGAATTTGAATATCAAAAGTGATTTCTTTAACATGTGTATTATTAAATAATTTCGACTCTCATCTCAAGCCACAGATTATAAAAATTAGTATGTAAACCTGAAGTTAAATCTCAAATGTCCCATACTAACTCAATAAACTACCACCAATATCACACCAAATAATAATAATAATAATAAAATAAAAACTATAACCAACATCATAATAAAATTAGAATATTGCCTATCCCTATAATTATATTGCATACCATTGCAATAACATTATCCACCCTAGTAATGATAATGGAGAGAGAAAGCGAGAGACGATGAAAACGAGAAGTTGAATATTTTTAAGATTATCTGGAGTGGTAATCCGGAGAGAAAAATTGAGATACCAATGAAGCGAGAAGTTGGATATTTATCGAGATTATCAGGTAGGTAATGTATATTACTTGTTGTAGTAATCCATATTACTTGGGAAGGTAATATTTGTACGTTCATTAATGTTTATGAATTATTACCAAGAGTATTAAATAAAGTATAAATTTATCCTTATGCTTGAAATATTTTTTTGTATCATGACGATAAATTTATTTATGTTATCTTAGATATTGTATTTATAGATGAATTTCATAAATATAGAAGAAAACAACGAAAAAGATGAGCAAAAAGGACTAAAAGTGTAAAAAATTTAAAAATTTGAGGATCAAAATGAAACAATTGAAAGATAGAGGACCTTGGGTGCAAATATTTTGGGCTATTTTGAAATAAAATTAAAAATTGAGGACTAAAATGTGGAATTTGAAAGTTGGGGACCTCTTATGTAATTTAAAGATAGAGAAAAAATAAAAGTGTGGAAAAAGAAATATGGGGCCAAAAAAGTCTATAAATACCTAAAAAGAGTAATTGGTAAAATCACTTTTTATAAATTGTAGTTAGTGGTTAAGAAATAAAATATGTTGATTTAGTAGACAAAGACCAACTTTAACCTGTAATTATTGGACATTTTCTCAAAAAAAATGGGGAAGAATAAAATATGCATGCCACAGTAAAGAACGGGCAAAGGGGGTCTGAGATTGGAGCGATTTGTTGAAGTCATTTGGGAGAAATTAATGGTTTTGATGGCAATTAGTTCAAAAAATCCTCAGGAGCTATTTAATGCCCAAATTCATGGAAAACTGATGGCAATTGTGAAAGGCCTCATGAAGTTTGCACTTGATCAGGGATTAACATAAATTCTCTTGAAACCGATTGTTTCAATGCAGAACATGATGCATGCCACTAGAAATCCTCAAGGGTTTGCTCAACGACCAATTATATTGTTCAAGAATATATATTTCTATAATTTTAATTTGTCAAGAGGATGTAACCATGCAGCTAATGCTTTGGCGAAACATGCAATCAATTCTGTTAAGAATTATGATAAATAACTCAAAATCTTCACGAGGCAGTGTTTTCCAAACCTTACCTAGCTCTGAAAATTTAAAAAGAGCAAATGAAAAGACAGTGACACCGAAATTCACATATACTGCATTTCAATTCAACTAGAATGTGCCAGGAGTTGAGATTAGTTTGTAGCTAGGGAGAATACCATAAAAATTTTCCACACAAAAATCTTGATCTTATTTGGGAGATTCATCTTCCGAAGTGGTTTCGACCAACCTAAAGCAGTTTGAACAACCAACCTCTCACATTATTGTTTCCGAGGGGAGAACCAATTTGTAGCGTGTATAATCTTGGAGATTATATTATGCATTGTATTATTTGGTCTACGTGTTGGAACTGATAGCATTTGAGATTACACACGAAAGATCCTTTTTTGGGCTCTTTCTTTAGCCCTATATCTATTATCAGTTATTCCTAGGAGGTCTTCCTCCACTAGCAAGTGATACAAATTTTTGCCATTAACTAGATCACGCATTGAGATCAATTTCCAACAATGTTTGACACTCCATAAGCGCATGTTAGGGTATGTGTTTTTATCCGTTTTTGTGTGTTTTGATGTGATATGGGAGAGAGAAAAAGTGGAATTGAATGGTGAGATTACAGAAGACACCAGCCCACGAGATTTGTGCCAAAATGTATAAAACGAAGAGAAAACAGCCATAGATCAATGTTTTAAAAAACGTAAAGTATAAAATGGTAAGATCAAGTCTCAAGTTTAAGTGTCTTTAAACCATGTCGAAATGAACTTCTAACACAAAGCTACCAATACAATCTTCATTCTTGTTTTTTGAATATACACAATCTCCATCCTTTGAAATTTTCTAAAATGTTTCTGATATTATCTTTTAAAATATATTTTCCAAACACACAAGGGAAAAAATAAAATAAAATAAAAATTAAAAAAGGTGATGATCAAATAAATTATTCACAACTAAAATATCTTTGGTTATCAAGAATACACCAATAACATAATTCAAGAAAATTGGACCAAAGTAGATTAATGTTCATGAGAGTGATCTGTAATGTAATCTCAAAAGAACGAGTTAGAACACATTAACTACTCAGACAAATTGGTTTGCATCTTCAAGTAAATTTATCCACCAACATGAGTCATTCAGACCACCCTAAATTTATTGGAAAAAGAAACCTAGTTTGTTATGCATATGTTGAAGGGGAAAAAATGAAGAAATAACTATATTCCGCAATGCTCTTTGTGCGTACTGAATAATGTTTGCTTCAATGTGTAATTATTGTTTCTAGCGTAAACAAATCACTTTTCCTGGACAAATTTTGAACTTCTCAGCTCTTGGCAACATATGGATGCTTCTTTAGATTATTTATTACTGTCTCTGTAAAAAATGTTAGAAATAATGTGGCTTACAACATTCCTAAGATGTGATTAGGACATCTTGGCCTTGGCAAACAATATTCCAGCAAAAAGACCTGAAAATAGGCAAACAGGCGTTTTTGTTAATATGGATTATTATATGTGATGTCACAAAGTCTTAACAGACTCCTGATTATATTACCAAAGAGTATGCTGAAGAAATTGGGTAGGCTTAGGGGAACCTTGAACAGCACTAAACCAGCAATAGAGATGGGAATCTTGTTTAAGGAACCTACAAGACTGCAAATGAAAATATTCGAGAAAGTCAAACATCCATTTCTTCCAACAGACAACAGAGTCGTACAAGACTTATGCCCGTCCAGGAAATGACAACATAACTGACAATAGAAGGATGGTTTAATTTTTAAATAGCTGCAAGTAGCAAGTTAGGGTTGAAACTTGTGACGACTTGCTCTTTGGATATGAATCATAGGATTTCGCTCACTTTAACCTAGACGATTGGAGGAATGCAGTTAACTAAAGATGTCCAGCAATTTGGTAGGAACCAAATACACGGACTAAATAGATTCAACAACTAAATAACATAAACACGTATGTCTTTTTACTTCCTATATATGAGGAGTGAATTGAAAAAATAAGGCCAGTGATTACAAGAAACTGAAGTTGAAAGACAATTGGCTTGCTGAACTTTCGAGAGTCAGCTTTTCTTCTCCATTCCCAACTCTATTTTTTGTCTGCCTAAAATGAATCTACCCTCCTCTATTCATAGTGAGAGGCATATACCGTTCATTCTACTTAATTCCCATAATATCCCTCCCCTAACCAACTTAGAACCTATCACAAGTTTTTCATTTATGTGAGCTGCTATTGATGTGCAAGATCTTTCAGTGCAAACCTCGTAATGTATTAAGTCCTAACGACTAACTTCAAGAGTATTAACAAGCAACAAAAAGGATAATGTTTCTTTATTTTCAAAGCATCCGCATTCATGTATGACCATTGAAATACTAACAAATGCTCAGAAGATAATGTTTCTTCATTTTTAGAACTTAAAATGGAGTGTTCTTCATTTTCAAAGCACAGACATTCATGTACGACTATTGAAATGCTATCACACGAGCAAAAGATAAAGTTTATTCATTTTTCTACCCTACATTGAGCGTAAGTAGTTACCTGTAAGTCGTAGGTCCTGTTTGTTTTAAGAACCACATAGAGGTAAAGCTAATGGTAAGTCCAAGCAGCCCACTTGCTGTTGCAACAACCCAAAACATAGGCATCCTTGTTACTTCCCTGCATATATTGACAACAATGTATATCAATGTGTAGTTTATTCACGTTTCATTTGACTTTTGTCCTTCAATACTGGGGAAAATGGCTGTAAGTGCAAATTAATGCTTAATTTCTACGAAGGATTGAAAACAATTTGAAGGTAAAATAATTTATCTTACACGTTAATTATGTAATCCCATTCATCAAACAGGAATATCAAGCAGATAGCAAAAGGTAATGACAATGAATTATTCAACAACACCATTGAAACTTCATTTAGAGAGCCAGATCTCGTCAAATGCTTTGCTTTGTCCATGACACGTCGTAAGGTGAGCTGTTTCAAATTGCAATTTCATTTCAACATGAACAATATCCAAAGAAGGTTTATAAGCAAGAAAAAACAAGGTTTACAAAACTACCTACAGAATAGCTTGCAGTTAAAATGCAGTTGATCATTTGCCATACATAGCCTGTGGCACTGAAAGACAGATCTGTTATACCTCCACTTATAGCAGAGATGATCTGCAGCACAAAGGAAATATATAACGTGAGGGAGTTGCAACCATGATTCTGATCTCCATACAAAGGACAGCAAAAGTGGACAAAAATGGAAACATTTAACGCACAGTCAAATAATCAGTTTAGGAGCAAGAAGAACCGAAATAACTTCACTGTTCTGGTCAAGTCAATAAAAGAGTATGATTTTTATTCTGTTCCATGAAAGATCTTTGAAGTCAAATAATATAATTCTTTTTCTTGTGCTTATTTGGTGGCGGAGAAATCAAAGTTTGTCATCAAGAAGAAGAAGATCATTCAAATCAATTTTTTATTATAAAGTTTTTAATCATGAGACTGATGGAGATGAAGATCGAAAATATTATCAGTGATAGATAAATATTTAGGATACTTACTGATAGAGATAACTATTGAAAATATTCTTAATTTGGTTAATGTTTGTTACAAATTATAATTAGGACTTTTATTTAGGGTTCCTACTTAAGGGAGTTGTGATTTCATGGTAAGGTGAAATTCATTCTCATTTGAAGTTTTCTCCTAAACTCTGTATCATTCAATTCGGTATTCTCATGAATCAACCAATTGAATAGTTTGTCATTCCTTTCACATTTCTGAATGGATCAAAGACACTGACTATGAAAGTACGAATTGGAGATCTTAACAACTTAATAATCTTTACAAAAGCCAGAAATTATATAATGTATGATATGGCACACAGAAACCCACAAGAGTCTGGTTCTCATGCTTACATTAAATTCATTTATGGAATATAAATCATGAAACAAAGAAAGAACTTCATCATACCATAAGAAACATGGCAATCCAAACTTTCTCATTTTGACGCTTCCGGAAAATATAAAATTCTCCAATGGCTGTCAAAATATTTGTCACATTCTTCAGAATTGTCACCATTGCAACATTTATGTGTTTCAAACTGAAGACATTAACAACAATCATTATCAACACAATAACATAAACCAAAGAAGTCTCGTTACTTTTTTTTTTTTTTAAAGAAACTACGCTAGCTAGAAAATCCAAGCCTAGGACAAGAAGAAGGCTCATTGTATAGTTCACTTCTATTTCGAATTGTTTGGTAGTGGTAAATAAGATGTATGTGTTAAAGATCACATTAAATGATATACATTTGATCTGATCTAAAAGCTTACATTAAGTAGTTCAACATGGTAGCACAAAAGTCAAGTCACACTGCTGCCCACATTTAATTAAATTATGCACGTTAAGTTGTAATGGAGAAAAAGTAAATTCTACCTGTAAGGGACATGTTGAAAATAATATTCAAATTATATACATTTGATCTTTTAGATGCAGGCTCAATAGTCAATAGTATGTTCAGCCTAGTAACATTATTGCTCATGCTTTGGCGTATCGTGCTTTATCACTGTCTATTTCTTGTAACTGGGTTGATTGTATGCCACTGTTTCTAGCTCCCCATATTTGTGGGGAGAAAGCTGAATGAATTTACTTTTCTAAAAAAAAAAAAGATACTTCTCCTCAACCTTATAACTGCATTGCACTGCCTACCCGGTTATGTGAAATGTGAAACTTTTTTAGAACATACCTATACATTCCTGAAACAAGCATGCCGATGAAAATTAAATTGACTGGGATCCACAGTTTAATCAGTTTCAATTTGGCTTCTCAATCGAGACTGCTCCACATAAACCCAAGAATACAACTATAACTGTACTGATAAAATTCTGCAAGAAAGACAGATAAATAACTAAAGATTTAGCACTAGAAAGCATGTTATTCATAATGCAGGATAGACTGTAACAAACAACAGACAAGTTCAAACAATATGATATCACGAGTGATTGTGAATCATGTCAGAGATGGCACATGCTTCATTTGTTTACTTAAGCAGAAGGTACCTGGTAGAACATCAATGAAATGCCAGCATTGAAAGAATAACTGGAGAGTACAATTTTGTTCAGCAAAATCATGCTGCAAGAAGATAGGCAATATGCTGTACCAGACAATAAAGGTCCAGTCTTTTTTCTATGCTCTCTCCTGTCGTCCCCATCAACTATGGGAGACACAATATCCAGTCGTGCTTCCCGAGTCCCTTTGGAAGCTCTACTAACAAAACAATTAGTTATTCAACATGACCTTTGTCATCACTGATTGACTGACAACGATACCATAATAACAGTAATGAACTAGCTATTGTCGATTATCGAATAATCTCCATCATAGTATCTTAGGAAAATTGAGTAGATTTAAGAAAACGGCATCATTACTTAAAGAAGGTAAAAGAACTAGCAAATGAAAAGAAAACCAAATGAATAACAAGCAAGGACAATAGAGTATTTGGTATACTACACCTTTCACTTGAATATCTATATTCTGTTGGTGTTAAGATGTTACTAACTGGCCATTCTCTTGGCCTGACACCATCAAGAGCCCTTTGAGCCACATTCACTTTTTCACCAAGTGCTGCTGCTTCGAAGTACCTGAGTTCTGTTTCATTGCCATCAAGACCAGTAATTGCATCTGACCTAACTTCAATTGCCATTCAGCCTGCCTGCAAGGAGACAAAGAATTCAAACATCAATGTCTAGAAGGCACTACTAGCCGGTAACCAATTTAGAAGTATGATTCTTGCTTAAACTGTGAAAAGAGAATCTTTTATAAGTTTAGATGCAGAAAATCAAGACTTGAGTAACCAAATAAAGATTAAATGCAAAGTACATCAAATTTACGGCTTCTCCTATGAAGACTTTTATGACATTTTCATGAAAAATAACACAACCAGAGCACATAGGCAGAGAAGCATTAAGCAGCATTCAGAAACCTAAGATAAAGGTAGGTGTAAAGAATGGATCATGAGAGAGTTCAAATCAAGCAAATGTCCTTATAAAGTTAAATTATATAAAATTAGACAAAAAAGCAGCAGGTGAATTCCTCCATAAAGCTAAAGTGTAGATAAATCATCTTCACCTGGATTATTAATTTTTCTCTTCATCAAGCAACAATAATGTAAATCTAACTGTAATCTTAAAAATTACTATGCATATGATACTTTCCTATAAATGCTGCCTAGTTCCTATTTTCAGTTAATTGATGTACAAGTAGACTAATGAATTGTCATCAAAATTCTCTCAACAAAAGTGACATGCATATTCATTCAAGACTTTTTCTTTTTATTTAAAAACTTAGAACTATTCTGATAAGAAGTATGATCTGTGTCAAACAACTCAAGTTGCAAACTAATAAATTGATTAGGAAGTGATCGATCGAGAATCATCTCAATTTGACCGTACAAACAATTTTCTTTCTTTCTTCATTTTTTTTTTTTCAGTTATCTCTAACTTCAGCAGTTAAACACAAATTACAATTTCTCATTAAAATAGAAAATAGACAGTTCCGAAAGACGCCGTACAATTCTGAAGCGCAAAAAAAGACAATTGAATTTAATGCATGAAGTTGCTTCTCCAGCTACTGATTCTCGAAGCGGATCAGCGATCAACAAATCATTCAGTGAAAATTGAACGCTATCTTCATCTGAACATTTAGAATCTAGAATCAAACTAATATCAATCTTAATTCTTAAGAACAAGTATTTTGCAGGAAGGAACCTGGTCTCAGCACACTTGAAGAAAAGCTCACGCAAAACGCGTGACTCGCGAATGAATCATCACCTTTCTGCAAAGCACGCAAAGGAGACCGCGACTCTAGCCCATTGAAAAAGAGGATTAATTATTTGCTGGAATTGAGTAATATTAGAGATGAACATGAATATGGCATAAAATAGGGTCGAGTCACACCTTGCAACTCCATTTAGGGATCGGAACAGATATCGAGGATTCAAAGTCAAATGCTTAGCTTCCATTCCAAAAAAACCAACAATTAATTTAATCAAATCAGTACAGATTCTCCAGTTGATGATTATTTGGACTTATATCGTGGAATAATTTCGATCGAAAGAGGGAGCTGGCATTTGCAGGAAATGTGTTTATACCGATCTCTGTGTACGAAAATTGTGGCGGGAGAGAGGGAGCATCTGATGAGTGCATAACTGGGCCTAGAATGGCACATTAAGCTTGAGGACCTGGGCCGTGATTGACCTACGGGGGCCTCTCAACAAAAATTGATGTTAACTTCTGATTTTGTTGGTTCGTTGATCGAATTCAGAACTTGCAACATACAAAGATTTTTAAATTTTCGGCCGGGGGCGGGGGCGGGGGCAGGGGCGGCAAAAGTTCAAATGAGACCCAAAATTTTGAAAATTTTGTAATGTTGGACCGTAAGGGTTACCCCATACTACTTATCATCTAAACAGTACTCATTACATAAAGAATTTCGGAAAATAGTTATTAATTTAAGGGAACAAAAAAGAATCAGGAGATAATTGAATACTAATCGTAAAAAGTAAGAGCGTTATTGTAACAAGTCCAATTTTGAGTTTTATTGGAGTTTGAAATGTGATTATATGATGTTGTAGCACATGATCTGAGTTTCAACTTAGAATATGTTTGGTAAAACAAGTTGATAAGCTAGATGATAAGCTAACTGTGAGCTTATAGCTTATAACCGAAAGGTTAGCTGGTTTAAATATAGGTGTTTGACAAAATTAACTAAAAAGTTATGTAAAAAATACAAAATGACAAAAAATGACATGTTTAAAATAATAACATTTATTTTTTTTTACAAAAAAGGGGTAAAAATTGAATAAAAAATGAAAAGCTTATAAGTTTATTTGAAAAGCTAATTTTATTAACTTTCCAAATAAGTTTTGTCAACCAAATAGAACTTATTTAAATACGATAGGCTTATAAACTCTTCAAATAAACTCTAAGTTAGCCTATTGTGCTTACCAAATATAGACTTAATCTAGCACCACACTATCAACATGAGACTTCAATGTCGTTGCCACTTGCCACCACTCCTTCCCCCTTTCATCTTTACGATTATCACTTATCATCAGACTTGCTAACCTATCAAGCATCCATAATAATCATAATTCATAACAACCATAACACTAGATTAATGTTACAATATCACAAATACTTCGACAAACAAAAGATGTGGAGTTTTAAAGGTTGTTAATTTTGAACAAATTAAAATTAAGATTATGCATAGGATTGTAAACGGATCAAATTAGGATCAGATCTATCTATATCCATATCCAATTCAATAAGAAAATTTATTGATATATTACCCATAAGATATTTGATAGGTGAATCTATATCCGAATCCATTGGATTTGGATGAAATCCAACCCATTGACAACTGTCTTGATGAATTTCTTGGCACAAGTTCAAAAGGTGCAAGCATTTGTAAGAGATTTCAAATTACTTACAATTGAGTCATATTAAAAGGATATTATGCATAAGTATATATTTTATTTCTTTGAAATAAAATTTTCAGGACTTTCCAAGAAATGTGTTTTGTTAAGTTGTATTCCAATCTAATTAAAAAATTTATTATAATATGTATTGGTGATATATTGAAAGGGTGGGTCTAAAAATGTTTTCATTAAAATTTAGAAAATATAAATATAAAATATGTTTAAAAATAAAAGGGGAAAAGAAAGAAGGAAAACAGTACATATATAATATAATATAATTATATTATTACAACAAATTGGATATAGTTATTATTGGATGGAATTGACCGATATTTATTTAACGGAATATTCAATATTGGATTCGAATATTTATCGGGTTATTGTACTGAAACCTTAACTCCATCTCCTTGAGACACATATGTGTTTTGCCAAACTATTTGTTCAAATCACAAAACTTTTAGGGGAGAGAAATCTTATCTCTCAACCCAAATTACAAAACGAACTACAATAACATAATCCTACTAGCCAGTTTAGTAACTAATCAGTGCGCTTGTTAGCCAATTAGTTTGTTAGAAACAGCAGCTAATAACCAGTTAGTCTGCATTTCATTTTTTTTCTATAACTAGGCTACATATTTGAACTTCATGAATAAGTGAAAATATGAAATAAAAGCTTCAGCTTTCGTCTTATTTCTCATGGGTCTCAGCCAAGGTTTTGATCTTACTTGAAACCAGATTCTACTTATAGAACATTATCTTCACATCACTTAACAAATTAGGCCGACTCACATAATGGAGCATTATATTCTCTTTTCATAACCAACACCCCCCCACCCCCACCCCCAACCAAAAAAGGGAAAAAAAATTTCCCAACTTCGATAATTACCCATATAGACTCTAGGTAGATACACAAGAGCATGATGCAGTACTACATCTCATTCCAGTCATACTACTCGAGAGAACTCTATCTCACTCTCCAAATCAATCAAAGTTCTTTAGGTTAACCATTAACTACCGTTGGTCTAGCACTACTCAATAATCTTGCATTAAAATTGTGAGTATTTTGCAATTTGACATGTTAATAAATACATTGAGGTGACAGAGCTCTGATATAGCTTAACAAGCTCCGATTTGCTGTATGTTCTCGCTTCTAAAGCTTATGATGTTTTTTTTTGCAATAAAATTTTAAGTATGGTTTTATAATTTATCGTTTGTACTTGTAGGGGTTCAATATTTACTGTTTTGCTTTGGGCCCTGTGAAAGTTAGGCATGGCTAGCGACCTAAAAAAATATTAGGCCATCAATCCCTATGTAATTTCATTTAAATTGGGGTTGGTGGGCAGTCTTCATGTGGCATTGCATTCTCATTTTCCCTCTTCATTACCAAGTTTGGAATGGGGCAGAGTTCTTTGAAAAAGTTGATATTTCAAGCATTGTGTTCCACTAACATACCTTTGTTGATCCAATTAACTCCTTTGAGTGTGATCACTTGTTCACATTCAAAGAGTATTCTAAAAAGCATAAAATGTAAATAAACCCGCAATAATATCGAATTTTGAATTTTTATGAATTTAAAAATGGTGTAAGTGTTGGATCGACAAAGTACAAGCGTAAAGAAATATTAAGCGTACAATTTTGCTTCTAAATGTTACTTAAACAAGATCGACACAAGCAAAATTTTTAAATAGACTAGGGCTTCCAATAGATTTGTTACTACTCACGAAAATGGATGTTTTGAAATGTACCATCATGGGCAAAATGAGGGAGGGATGTATATTCATGTTTGGATTTAGAATTGCATCTATCGACCATATAGGTCGACGTACTATTGCTTTAATATAATAGCATCACCATTGAGAAAGTGTGGTTAGAATACTATGCAATATCAATATATAGTTACTCATTTGACATAGAAAATTAAAAGAGAGAAGATTGGTGTCACTGCCTTCAAAGTTCAAATAAAAGAAGGTTATCATTGTTATATACTTACATACACAGACGTGAAATAAAAACTTGTGACAAAATGTATCTCTCCCTTCATGTATTCCATAGGGACATGATATGACGCCCACTGTGGGTACATAAGGTGCCCACTGTGGGTACATAATGTACCCACAGTCCCAAAAAAAAAAAAAAAATCGTGTGGATCCTACCGGCCCCCACCATCAGGGGGCAATTATGTATTATTCATCTAACTTAACGTGAATACTAAAAAAATTTTCAAAAATACAAATTTTTAACATTGATGTGGCTGCACAAAATGGTGCCACGTCGGCGTGAGCACGGTAATTACGATGCCAATGTTGGCAACAGAATGCTAGCGGTCTTCCATAATACTTGTTGCATTTTATTTGTTCTTTGACAAAACATAGAATTATGAATACAATTGAAAATATATACACCACTAATTGTTACTTAAACTCATAAATTTGAGAAAATGAAGATATGACTGTTTATTTTAATAATAAATTATAATAAAATTCATATAAAGAATTAAGATATTCTGTGATTTACTGATTTTTAAAAAAATTTTGATCTTTTTGGAGGGGTTGGTATGCAATGCATTTACGCGGCCTTGTATCAGCCACCTTTGTTGTGCGACTCATACAGTCATACCCACCGTCCGTTTACATGTTTCTTATCTGTTATTTAAATTGGCCGCACATGAAAAAAGAAGGGTGATTTCCATGAAAAAGTCCTCTAACTTTGTGATGCAACAATTTTTATCCTTTCGTTTTGCAACCATAACAGTTTGTTTTTCTTACATTTCATACCTAATTATATGTTCCCCGTTCCATCCATTTTAGAATTGAAGTGTTAGAAAATATGATTTTACCCTCAAACCTTAATAAAATAGAAATAAAAAAATGAAATAATAATCGATAAAAATAAATAAAAATATCAATATAAATACAATATTGAGAGAGAATAATCCATGTAAAGAGAAATAACGACAAAGACCTAATATAACAAACTGTCTTCAAGTTGAATTTTAGGGTATGTTTGATTGGTGATAAAATTGTCATGCGCGGTATTCTGTATAAAATATGTGGTTAAAATTATTTTGAAAAATATATGTATGGTTGAAAATGTATATGAAATTGTACAGAATTGCGTGCATGTAAATCTATGTGCAAAAGAACAAGGCCTTAATACACATTTAGGAAGCCATCTGGTTAAAGATCAAGTTGGATCGTACCCAAGAAGTAGTATTAGACTTGTCAATTCGAGCGGCTCGGCTCGGCTCGGCTCGGCTCGCGGCTCGGCTCGGCTCGGCTGCTCGTTTCTTGTCAGCCGAGCCGAGCCGAGCCCGCCGTCACCTTGCTCGTGCTCTGAGCTCGAGCTCGAGAGCTCGAGCTCGAGCCGCCGACTGCTGGCGAAGCTCATGAGCTCGAGCTGCCGCTCGGCTCGACTCGGGTTTTTTTTTTCTCTCCTCTTTGGTTTATGGTTTAGGGTTTAGGTTTAAACCCTAAACCCTAAACCCTCTTTTTGTTTTTTTGTTTTTTTTTAAGTAATGGTGTATGGGGTTTTTAAGTGTTAGGGTAAATAACTAAATATATATTCAAGACACTCGGCTTGATTTTTTTTCCCTAAATTCTACTTTGGGGTTTTTAAAGTTTAAACATATTTGGTAATTCGACTATCGAATATTTGAATTCGTATGCAAATAAATTAATAAATGAAAATATGAAATAATGGAATGAATCAAAACGTCCAAAAGGTATATAAAAAATTAACAAATTTATTCAAAAATTCTTATTATATAAAAACAATAATACACTGTACAAAAACCCTCCTCCTTTATCTCAAGCTTAGGACCGCTATCAATTAGATAGCGAAGTTAAAATTATTCACGACTTATATAGTACGTGAATAATTTTTATAATAAAAAAGAATGAAAAAATGCATAAAAATTTAAAATTGAATTGAAATTAAAATAATCTTACATATCTATGTGAAACTCAAAGTGCTCATTTCGTCGGCTACCCTTTGCTCCCATTCATTTTGTATTCGAATGGCCGCATATTCCCAATCCTTGACACACATCAATGACTCAAATATGTCCGCATTCAATTTACATCGCTCGTCGCTCATAACTCGACCACGGACACTAAATGCCGGCGAGATGCAAATCAGTAGAAGCGGGGCGGAGTTAAACGCCACGTGCCACTTTTGATAAGACGGGATATTGTGACTCGTTTTGTCTCCACCATTGGAGCAAATCGAAATTTGCCAGATCGGATTTAGTACAAAGTGAAAGAAAGTCAAAAGTAAAATAACGATTTAACTCAATAGGAGTAGAAGAATCTTGATTTAATAGAGTACTCCCTGAACTACTAGCTTCCCATGTGTTTTCATCACTTTGCAACAAAATGGCCCAAGAAGAACCCATTGAGTACTCGGCCACCTCCTCTGCCATCATACGGTGACCACTTGTACCAGATGGAATCATGTTTGCATAGTGATTATAAAGAAGAATCATAAAAGATTTCAAATCATAAGTAATAACAATATTTATATCCATTTCTATGTTTGTTGTAATTGATTTCAACAACTTATAAGCTCCTTTTAAATTAATTCTCGGATCCACTATCGCACCAAGGGCATACAATAGTGGGATCTTATCATAATATTTTTGAAATTTTTCCACCATAGAAGGAATAGAATTTCCAAAAATATGGTGAGTTTTATATTTTCGCAAACATAAAGTAATTTCGTTAAGAGCAAACAAAACAACTGAAGATGTGGGTGAGTATACGGCCAAGCATTTCACCGTCGCCTCATAAAAAACCTGCAAAAACTTCATGCACTCTTTAGAAATTTCCCAATCAGTAATAGTTAAATCATCTCCTTCAAGTCTAGTGGCACGATTATTCCAAAATTCTGTTATAACATGTTCATAACCAACACATGAACGAATCATTAAATAAGTAGAATTCCATCTAATAGGCATATCCGCACCGAAAGTCTTTGGGGCTAAATTCATTTCAATACATAAATTTTCAAAATCTTGTTTTCTACGAGTCCCTGAAGAAATGTGGAGTATAGCACTACGAATTTTATCTATCATAGGACGGATATCATCCAAAGCACATTTAACAATTAAGTTAATAATATGACAAACACAACGTACATGAAACAATTCTCCATCAAAATTCGGATTAATGTAAGGCTTCAACTTCTTAATAACACCATCATTAACTTTGGCATTATCTAAAGTGAAACTCCTAACCTTATCAAGTATGCCATATTCCATTAGTATATCATATATGATACGGGCTATATTACTTGCATTATGAGGATGCTCAATAATTTTAAAAGCAATAATTTTTTTATGCAATATCCAATTTTCATCAATGTAATGTGTAGTAGCAGATAAGTATCTTCTATTATTGCCACCGCTCCACAAATCATGAGTAAAACTAATAACACCGTTAAATTGACGCATACCTTGTATTAATTGATCTTTAAGGTTTTCATATTTAGCAATAACATCAGCACGTGCAGTATTTCGAGTTACGTTTTGGTACCTTGGTTGAAAACATTCTTATATGAATTTTGTGAGATGTGGATTTTTGACAAAATTTAGTGGTAGCTCGGCGGCGGCAAGTAGGGCGGCCATTCCTTTACGTGTTCTATCCGGATCATAACTCCAAAAATTTAAACCGGATGAAGTCTCTCCTTCACCACCGGCTCTAAATTGTAATTGTGTTTGCTGTGAATTACTTCCAACTCGAGCAAGACACTTACGAGCATGTCGAGAATATTGAGTAGTAGCACCACCTACCGTAAATCCAAATTTTTTACCACAATATTTACATACGACAAATGTAACGGATTCTCCATTTTCGTTGATTTCGACTGATCTGGTGAAATGATTCCAACAATCGGACGTGGTGGCTCTTCGTCGAGAACCTCTTTCCCATGGGGTAGAAGTTGTATTTTGATCATCGATTGGATTATTTGAATTAACATTAATTGGCTCGGATTGTTGGGATTGACTGTATGAATCCATCTCGTAGAAATGTAGAAAAAAAATATAGGCTATTTGGATAGATAAATGTGATAAGTAATAAGTGATAATTGATAAAATGAAAGAATATAAATATGTAAAAGATATTGGAATTGTTTGATTTATATAAGAGTGGAATTTCGTAGCAACTAGCAAGAAATATATAGAGATTTAGAGAGCAATTGAGCAAATTATAGAGAATTTCGTAGTATAAGCTTATAGAGAGAATGAGAGAATAGAGATAGAATTTGTTGTGAAATCTAATTCCAAACACCCCTATTTATACACATTTACGATGGCATTTCGGTAATTATCTGAAAAAATTTTAAATTTTGAATTCAAAATTCAAAATTTGTATTTTAAATTGATTTTTAAATATGCAAGTCTTTGCAAAAGGCAAAGACTGCCGCCTTTAATGTCGCTAAAGATACCGAGAAGTCGCTTTGGCACTTTGACCGAGCAGCGAGCTCGGCTTGCTCGCCGGTCATCGAGCCATGAGCGGCTCAGCGAGCCGGCCATGAGCCGGCCGCTGGTAGCTCTCATGAGCGAGCCATGAGCCGGCTCTCAAGCGGCTCGGTTCTGTCGGGCCGTCGGGCTCATGGCTCGGGCTCTGGCGAGCCGGCCATGAGCCGCTTCACCACGAGCCAAATTGACAAGTCTAAGTAGTATGCATGTTGGATAAACTAGATAATTAAAAAAATAAAATAAAATACCTCTCCTAGTCTCCTATGCTCACAATTTTACATTTTTTTTTTCTGAAATCTCCACTAAAGAAAGGTTTATAGAATCCTCTATAATCCCAATATTTCTCACAAATCTCTTAAACATTCTAGAGCCTTCCTTTAATGCTCTGTTAGATCTTTCATAATATATCCTCTCAACTGAGTCATGTAACCTTCTAGAATGTTCCATAAACCTTGATGATGTTTCACTAGTGCCGCAAGCTTTCGGCACCCCTAGCCTATTCTGTCTGTGTTTTGTCATGAATGCAATCTTCACTTCGTTTACGAGTGACTTAAGCTACAAGTCCTGTTCCCGCCTTTATCCTGAAATCACATGTCTGCCTTGTGCATAATCGTGTCAATCTTTCGATGAATCACAAAAATCTTCGATGAATCACAAGAATCTTGAATAACGTAACATGCAAGGCACGACAACTACGTCCCAATCTATTGTTTCTCTTCACTATTTTTCAATTATGCATGATCTCAAACGAAGTCATTTTTCTTTAAACAAATCTATGCCTACTGTTGATGCCGAAAATAGTAATGACTACCTAAGTATTAACTTTAGTGTGTGAGGGGCTAATTGCCAGTAATTAGAGAAGTGAGATTTGTATTTATAGCCGAGCTCAATCTAGATACTGATTACAGAGGATTTTTCTCCCCCCATCCCGTATGGCAACTAAGTGTTCTTTTTATAGTGCAAGTCTCAAAGGCGGTAATAGGTCATCATGAGACGGCAGGACTAGCTCCAGACTAGGTGTGATGATTGCTCATGTAACCTGCAAGCAGCCACTTGTATTTATGGTGATGGCCTCGGAACTCGCGCGTAGCCATCTTTGCATTAATGACAATGATGTGCTGTCAATCACTAGTGTCGTTAGCGTGTCAAATGACACGTGGATTGTCCTTGCTGTCGGCTACTGTTGCGGTCGGGGCTCGTCGGACATCTCGCCGACCTGGACATAAGTGACAGTGTAGCTCATGCCGTGGTCATAGGCCTAACTCGACCTGATTTCACCGACCTGTAATCAAATTCGAACTGGCCTGAGTTCTTTTATAACGACAATGACTATTAACACCTGTTTGACCTGGAGCTCAAACACGTCAACAGGAAGGACCCCAGACCGAGGGGGGCCTAAATTGAACTTGTGCTACGTCTGCAGGGTACGAACACCAACCAACCATATAGAGAGAGAGAGGGGGAGACATATATATAATGCAAGGTCATATCTAATTTCATAAATAAACTGGAAAACGTATTGGTCTAACCAGCAAATTTACCCCTTTGTAATATTCAGGGATCAACTTGTTACTTAAGTAATAAATGAGGGATCAACGGTACCGTTATCGATTCACTGTGTGATCCAAATGTCCAATGAAATGGCGGGGCCGGAATTGATAACAGTTGATTATTCTTCGCAAGCATAAACGGATAATGCCATTTTTTGGTGTTTCTATTCCCTTGCACTCTATATAAAAGGCCGGCGTATCTCTGAGTGCGTTTTAAGCTAGTACTGTTTGTAAAGCCCACTGTCGTCAACCACCACCGACAGGCGGCGGATCACCGGGAAAAATGAGTTTCCGGCGATCCCAGCTAGTTATTTTTCTTTTTCTTTACCTTATTTTATTTCCTTCAATTTCTTCCTCATTTCCGTTTCCCAAGAAACGCAAGCACAAAATTGATGGCCCCATCAAAACCCTTGTAGTTCTAGTAATGGAGAATCGCTCCTTTGATCACATGTTAGGATGGTTAAAGAGCACCCGACCCGATATCGATGGCCTTAGCGGCTCCGAATTCAACCGGGTCAACGCCTCCGACTCCACCTCCCGTTCTGTATTCGTTTCAGATGACGCATTTTTTGTTGACTCGGACCCGGGTCACTCGATTCAAGCCATCCGGGAACAGATATTCGGGTCGGCTGACACTTCGGCTGACCCGGCCCCGATGAACGGCTTTGTACAGCAGGCAGAGGCTATGGGGGTTGAGGGACTGTCGAAGACCGTCATGAGTGGGTTCAAACCGGATCTAGTACCGGTTTACGCCGAGTTAGTGAACGAGTTCGCCGTCATGGATCGGTGGTTCGCCTCGGTTCCCGCGTCGACTCAGCCCAACCGCTTCTACGTCCACTCCGCCACCTCCCACGGCGCCTCCAGCAACGTTCGTAAAGACCTCATCCATGGATTCCCCCAAAAAACAATTTTCGATTCATTAGATGAAAACGATCTAACTTTTGGGATTTATTATCAAAACATACCCGCTACTCTGTTCTTCAAGAGCTTGAGGAAGCTCAAGAACATAATCAAATTCCATAACTACGCATTGAAATTCAAATTACACGCCAGGAAGGGGAAGCTCCCAAATTACGTGGTGATTGAGCAACGCTACTTCGACGTCAGTCCATTCCCTGCAAACGATGATCATCCTTCGCACGATGTAGCTCGAGGACAGAAGTTTGTGAAGGAGGTTTACGAGACGCTTAGGGCGAGCCCACAGTGGAAGGAGATGGCTCTTTTGATCACGTATGATGAACACGGTGGGTTCTTTGATCATGTGCCCACGCCGGTTTCTGGTGTGCCTAATCCGGACGGGATAATTG
Organism: Jasminum sambac; assembly: GCA_018223645.1. Classification (NCBI taxonomy): domain Eukaryota; kingdom Viridiplantae; phylum Streptophyta; class Magnoliopsida; order Lamiales; family Oleaceae; genus Jasminum; species Jasminum sambac. Next base: position 27,310,857 of record CP073649.1, read on the forward strand.
GCCCTCCTCCATATTATTTTGACTTTGAGAGGCTTGGTGTACGTGTGCCAACATTGCTCATTTCTCCCTGGATTGATAAGGGAACTGGTGAGTTCAGTTTTCTGTTTACCTTTAACGGTTTAGTGCTTGTTTAGTATAGACTATATAGTATATTTTTGCTGCTGTTAGGACTTGCAATATTGATTGAGATGAAAAATTAGATGACAAAGTGCAGAGTTTGGAAGGAAAAAAGAGAAAAATCGATAGGATGAACTGAATTTTAGCTTATGTTTGTTTTTAATAATGTGAAGTGTTGTGTGAGATTGTTGGAACTTAGCTTTCTAGATAATGTAGATGTTAGATAACGGAAATCTACTTAAATGTGTTAAAGTAGAATTAGCTGAATTGGGATCAATATAGAAGAGTCTTCAACTTGTGGAATAGAAAAAGAAGACAAGAGGATCAAGGTTATTATCGGAAGGGACAGAGATTGATTGGGATGAAAAATTAGACATTTAAGTGAAGAATTTGGAACAGAGAAAGAGAAAATTTGATAGGATGAACTGGGTTTTAACTTGTGTTTGTTTTAAATAATGTGAAGTGTTGTGTGAGATTGTTGAATTTGGCTTTCAAGGGGTGTAGATATTAGACGATGGAGTTATACTTAAATGTGTTGCCTCATTGCGGTAGAATTAGTGTAGTGCTTTTTCAACGAGAAAGTTGATGATAAGACTGATCATATTTGGAGGATACGAATGCAGAAATGAGAAGAGTTCGAAGATGTTTATTGTAATTAAAATGTGGTGCATTTAACAAAAATTGAGCTTGAATGTAATTACGCATAGAAATTATCCCATCTCCCTGATTTAAAAGGAAAAGAGTTGTTCAAGGAAAATGCTCGTCCTTTTCTTTTAAATTTTTGCATTGCCTCATTATTTTCGTATGGCACGTATTGTTTCTTGTGCAGTGATACATGAACCAAGTGGACCAACCCGTACTTCACAATACGAACACTCTTCAATACCTGCAACTGTGAAGAAGCTTTTTAATCTTCGATCTAACTTCTTGACTAAAAGGGATGCTTGGGCTGGAACTTTTGAGAAGTACTTTTATTTACGTGATACTCCACGTGATGATTGTCCAGGTTTGTTTCAAACTTCCCACTGCTTTTTAAATGGCAATGGCCGTTATTTATACAGGTTTATACTATTGACTACACTTGTTTAGTTTGGTAAAGTAGTGCCTTAAAGATGATATATATGTATATATATCATGTTGTATTGATACTGTCATAAGTTTAATTCCTGAATTCCTGTCCCTTGCCATAGTTTGATATATGTTTCAACATGGCATCGCAATTCGCAACACACATTCGAATGTAGACAAATGTCTGAGCTTAGGTTCAAGTTGTAGTGCCACTCGAGTGTTTCTTCATCTTTTGCTCCATTCTGTATTTCTGCCAAACTGTATGCCAACCACAAATTTAGAGCTACTACTCATTACTATCCACATGTTTTGTGGGACCCACAGCTGTTCCAACAAAAGGTTTACCCAGAAGTACCACCAAATGTGAAAATTGCCTTTGGTGAAAGAATGAATTTATCTCATTTCTTGTGAGTTGAGCTTTCTTCACATGACACTTTTTGTCATTCATCTCAGAGAAGCTGCCTGAGGTTAAGATGTCACTAAGGCCATCTGGACCAAAGGAAGACGTCAAACTCACCGAGTTCCAACTTGAGCTGATTCAACTCGCATCACAACTAAACGGCGACCATGTCCTCCACAGCTATCCCGATATTGGGAAAACAATGACAGTGGGGAGGCCAATCGCTATGCAGAGGATGCAGTTAAAAGGTTCTTGGAAGCTGGAAGAACGGCTTTGATGGCTGGAGCCAATGAGTCGGCTCTTGTTACCATGAGACCCTCTCTAACTACCCGAACTGCAGGGGATGAGTCTGACGGCAAGCATGAAGCATTCTGATTGGTTGTCTGATATTCTTGTGTATATAGATGTTGTGTATTGTATTTGTATGTATAATATATATGTATGTTGTTTTAAGTTTTATAACATGTAAGTGCAAGCATGTCTGGTGATGCTTGAACTTTTTAGGCTTACTCAGACTAAATGGAACTGTTTCGGTGGATATATATGTAATAGGCATATGTACAACAAGCTATTGATCGAGCATTAACCTTTTTGGGAAAGTTGGTGCTTCTTTATTTATGCTTTGGAAAATATTAGAAATGAAAGTATGTCTGGTTAGATTGTTTACAAATGATTTGTTCCTAAATTTAGACAAAGTGGTGGAGAAATGGTACGAAGAACTCTATTATGTTATTATTCCATATACAGGAGATGGAATATGTCAAAGTATACATATAAAGAACAATAATTCTAGATGAATATCTGAATTTGCTATACTTAATTAACATTTGATGTACCACTCCAACTCCAAACACCCCCCCCCCTCCCCCGGAAAAAAGAGACTAATTATATTATTCATATATGGGAGATGGAATATGTTGAAGTATACGTTATAAAGAATAACAATTCTAGATGAATATCTAAATTCGACATGCTTAATTAACATTTGATGTGTCACCCCAATTCAATAATAAATATTTTAATGTATCACTTATTCCTTGAGTGATAAAAAATATCTATATCTTTTATTACTATTTATCGTACTAAATATTTTATATTGACCGTGTCATTTAACAATACTAATTTAAATGAACCTTATATATCGGTTTTTGTCCTTTTCAAAAAGCCCTTCATCAATATTTTCCTTCATTTACAGAAAATTTCTTTTTGGATTCAAGATATTATAAATAAATAAATAATAAAAATGAGAAAAAGGAACTATCTTTTTGAAAATTTGAAATCGTTGCCAAAACTCACAAATGGGAGACTATCGTGCATCCCCGACCGATATTATTTTATTCGAAAAGAAAAATAAAGGCAAAAAATCCATCACTGCCGCACAAGTGTAGTGAATGAAATGAGATCAAACCGTCCAAAATTTGCACTGCACACCGACTGTACAGGAGTCTGAGACCTAACAGTTGAGCATAGTTTCTTCATGCTCCTCATTTTTTCCTTGTAATATACTTCCCACGCTAATCCTCTCTGTCGCTCTCTCCAGTTCAGTCGCATAAGAGCAAAGTCAGTGGTTGCAGCGAAAGGAGAAGACCGGTAATCAAGTTTTACTTCTGAGGATTCTGATTTTTGTCCTGCTATAAATCAAAGGGTGTTTCATCTAGGGGTTAGTTGTTTAAATACGATCTTATATAGATGCTGTAGGTATCTATTCTTGGTTGTTTATACCGGTTCTAGACTCTAAAGTAGATGCTTGACTTGTATTTTCATTTCCTTAATTCATTATTGGATAGTAATTGCCTTACCGTGACGCGAACTTGAATATAACACGATTCTCGTAATCACCGATTTCCGTTATTTGAGGTGTATTTCGTGTATTATGTGTCACTTATAAGATAATTTAATGTGAATTTAGCTGTCTTAAATCGATATGGTTGTTCATTTCCTACGCAGGAACATATTTTTGTGTAATTCCTTTAGGAAATGCAGAGAACTGATTAAAAAATACTCTCGGTATTTCGTAGAAGCAAGATGTGGAGATTGAGCAATGTGATTTGGTTTCCGATTTTGATATTACTCCTGTTAGAGAATGGAGGAGGAATGACTTCAGCTTCTGATTACTTAATTGGACTTGGAAGCTATGACATCACCGGGCCAGCTGCTGACGTCAACATGATGGGATATGCTAACATAGAACAGACTGCGTCTGGGGTTCACTTCAGACTGCGAGCTCGTACTTTCATCGTGGCAGAGCCAACAGGAAACCGAGTTGTTTTTGTTAATCTTGATGCTTGTATGGCCTCACAACTTGTGACAATAAAAGTCCTCGAGAGGTTGAGGTCAAGGTAGTAGAAGACTCTCAGTCATGACTTACTGGAGTGAATTTGTCATATACCTTCCTACTGAGATGGTTTACTGATACTTATGCACAATGATATAGCAATTTCTACCTACCTGTAACAGTAATTTTTTTAAGTTGAGGAGTTCTGATTAAAAAACATTGCAATTCTTGCTATTCCAGGTATGGAAGTCTGTATACAGAAAACAATGTTGCTATCAGCGGAATTCACACACATGCTGGCCCTGGTGGTTATCTTCAATATATTGTATATATTGTAACATCTCTCGGTTTTGTGCGTCAATCATTTGATGCACTTGTTGATGGCATTGAGCAGAGCATTATACAAGCTCATGATAGCCTGCAGCCTGGATCAATATATATTAATAAAGGTAATAGAATTTGTTAGAGAAAGAGGACAGGAGATGAATAGGAATAAACTGTATTATTGTTGTGTATATTACAATGAGTATGCAAAGTATTTATAGAGTACATGGAGTAGGCTACAAGAAACTAAAACCCTAGGTGAGTAAACCCTAAACGGCCCAAAGGCCCAAACTATATGTCAATATGATACATAATAATATTAACTCCCCCCTTCAAACTCAAGGAGGTAAATGAGAGACCATCTTAGGTTGGACAACAAAAAAATGAAAGCGATGTGGTGGATGGACTTTGGTGAGGAGATCGGCCGCTTGCTCATCGATGATATGTGAGCGAGATATACCGATTCTTTCACGTTGACGAGTAAAGTGACACAATCGGGCCTCAATATGCTTGGTACGCTCGTGAAAGACATCATTTTGAGCTATTTTGGTGGCACTATCACCGCCACACCAAATGACCGTTGGAGACGCTTTGAGGGCTCCTATATCTCGAGAGGAGCCAACAAGCCAAACAAGTTCTCAGTGGTGTTTGCGAGAGCACGATATTCGCCGTGACCGAGCGTGAAGTCAAGGTTTGCTTTGCTCGCCAGATATCAATGAGCTCCGAGGAAAATACAAAAACCGTGGTCGAGCATCTATCATTGGATACCCACTTCAATCAAGATCCGGTAAGCGTGAAGCTCCAATGATGATGAAGATGGGAAGTGAAGTCCATGAAACATAGTCCCTTTGATGTATCGAAGCATGCGAAGAACAACCGCATAATGAGTAGATCGTGGAAGCCGCCATGAATCGACCGACAATGTGCACAAAGATATGCAATATCCTGGACGTGTGACCGCGTGAGATAAACGAGAGACTTCCAACAAGTTGTCGATATAACATAGGATCACCGAGAGGTTACCATCATAAGGTGTGAGTCTCGATTTGTTTCCCGAGGAGTGGAAACGGTTTTGCAATCGGTAAGACCACCGTGAGAACATCGGATGCATACTTGGCCTGTGTGAGATAATAACCAAAGTAATCGATAGTACTTCAAGACCCAAGAAGTAATGAAGACTACCAAGGTCCTTCATCTCAAAGTGGTCAGCCGAGAGATTCTTTTCAATGAAACGATGCCTGTGTCATCATCCCCAGAATAATCATATCGCCTACATAGAGAATCAAGAAATAGAACCAAATATAACTCTTTCTTGACAAAGAGGGCGTAATCATGTTCATCGAAAGGAAACCAAGCGTGGGATAGTTGAATCGAATTTCTCAAACCAGCACTAGGGGCTTGCTTAAGACCATAGGAACGCCGAGCCTACATACCCGAGATGGAGAATGAGAAACACCAGTGAGGAGGTTTCATGTATACTTCCTCAGAGAGATCGCTATTTAGAAGGCATTTTTCACATCCATCAAACATGTCCCATTTTCTAGTTTAAATAGCTATGAGGTCACAATGGGTTATCCGAAAGCAATCCGAGCAAAGGTTTCTTCATAGTCAATACCATATTCTGGGTGAAACCTTTAGCCACAAGTCGTGCTTTGTAGCATCCACCGATCCATCGGATTTTGTTTTGATCTTATAAACCCATTTACAACCAATCGGGACTTTCCCGGAGGAAGATGAACCAATTCCCAAGTTCTGGTTTTTCCAAAGCCTGCAACTCTTCACCATAGCTTGTCGCCATAGTGGTTAGAACGAGCCTCTTGATATGAAGATGGCTCATGGTGGGAAAATATAGTAGAGTAAATGTGATAGTCACGAAGATGATGAGGAAGAGTTCTCTACTCGGTAGACCGACGAGGAGGGATGGTATGATCGCAGGATCTTCGGTCGGTGGCAGGCGCATCGTAATGGTCCGTGGCGGTATCTCGCGAGAAAGAACAGTCACCCGATGTGGATGTCTGTGAAGATGTGGCATTGTCATTAGTGGATGGTATGGTGATATCTGCTGATGAAGTAGTTGGAGTGGTTGTAGAAGTGGATGGTATGATGATATCCGCTGAGGAAGTGGGTGGAGCAGCCTGGATGGTGTGGTGAGGTCCGTGAAGTTGTAGGTAGTGGAGATGAACATGTATCCATGGAGGGACTAGTGAAGAAGGGAATAGAAGAATCAAGTGACATGAAATCGGGAGATAGAGGAAAACATTTTGTGTTCCCAAAAGATGACATGTCGGAGACCCAAGACGCTTAGAAACAGATCCCAACATCTATACCCTTTGTGTTCTATTCCATACCCCAAAACAACACAGATTTTGAACCAGGGCTCAAGTTTAGAGCTGCTCATGTGGCTGGAGTAAAACAAAACACGCACATCCAAAAACTTTCAAAAGATTATAGTTAGGTGAGGTACCATATAACCTTTCGTAGGGAGATTGATTTTGAAAAGTAGGAATAGGATGCCGATTGATAGTATAGATCGCAAATGAGTCGCTTTCCCCCAAAAACGCTCGTGACAACCACTACCGAGATAAGAAGAGTTCTAATGCTGTTCAGAATATGGCGATGTTTATGTTCAAAGACGCACTATTTTGTTGAGATGTGCCAGACACTAATATTGAGAAATGGTGCCTTGCCGACGTAAAAATCGAGAAAGTTGTTCTTTGTATTCCATAGCATTATCTGCATTTTAATACTTTGATTACGAGAAAATCGGGTTTGCACCATTTTAGCTAAGTCGTAATATATTTGTAGGTTCGTAACGCATTTTTCATGAGATATATCCAAGTAAATCGAGTATAGTCATCTAAGAAAATAACAAAATACCTAGATCCCCATAGTGTTATGGAGGCGAGGACCCCATACATCTAATGAATCAAGTCAAAAGGTGCAGATGAAATAGAATCACTATTATTAAATGGTAAAGCGGTTGTTTTCAAGTTGACAAGATAGACAAAAAACCTTCGCTTTAACTACTCCTAATCTACCAGATGCAATAAGAGACCAAGTCGATCAACGTAAACATGACCTAATCTTGAGTGCCAAAGATCCAAAGAAGATGCAAGAAGAGGAAGCAAAGTGATAGCAGTGGATGGTTGTGAGTGATTTTGTGCGCAGTGAACAAGTTCAAACATGCGTCCCCACTTTACGGCCTATCCCAATGATCTCGCTGCGCCTCGATCCCGCACATGACAACTAAGGGAAGAAAATGACATTTAGGCCCATATCACATAACCCGACCAACCGATATAAGATTAATAGTGAGTTTAGGTATATGAAAGGTGGATGGTAGAGAGAGTTTTGAGGTTGAGATTTCTCCTTCGTGACTAATGCATAATTCCAGATCCATTTGCCGTGTTGATTGGTGTGATATGTGAAACGGGTGTTTTAGATATGAAGAGAGAAGAGTCATGAGTCATGTGGATTGCAAAGAATCCGTGAGTCAAAATACCAAGAAGTACCGAGATGGCGATATAGCAATGAAGGACCGATAAAACTCGTTTCAAAAGATCAAGATCATCATTGTTGATAGTTGATGCAGAGCCCGATGATTGATTAGTAGCAAGAGAGCGGTGATGGACGTAGAATTGCCCTTAGCAGGTTCTTGTAGCACCGCCGATAGTGATTTGGTCCCTTTTGCCACATGCTTGCAAACCCGCTAGATGAGAGCAGGCATGACTAGTCTCGTGGCAAGTAAGAGCAAGTAGTGGAAGCTCGGTATTGGATGACTTGCCTGGTTTGGCATAATGAGCGTTGCCGCACAGATAGATGCTTGTGATTTCGCATCAAGTCGAAGTTTCTTCACGATGAGTTCTGACAACATCAAAGAAGGGTCAGAGGACTCACGATGAAGTAGAGAAGCTCAACAGGTTCAAAACGATCATTGAGAGCCATGAGAAGTGTGATAATGCGCTGTTATCTCGATAGGTTGCAAACTGGTTGCATACATCGGGTGTTTTTCCATGTAGGTTCTCGGAAAGGGTCAATCGATCCTATATGGCATGCATTTCATACACAAACTCGCCAATGGATTGATCTGGTAGCCGATTTTGCTGAAGTGCAAATAATAGTCGATATTGATGAGCAAGATCCTTAGTAGTATAGCGTCTCGAAGAAAATCCCACACTTTTACTCAGACGTAAACGCCCCAGCCGATCTGATGGAAGGTATCGAGTATTTCGACACCATGTTATGATGTCCCCATTTTTGCTGTCCCATTCTTCCTCACGTTTCTCCGAATCTTTCGCCACTTTCATCTTTCTGGAACCGAGCTATAATCGCACTCAAGAATAACGCCGCCAAAGCCTTTTGGCTTTGAGAAAACTAGTCATAGCTCGTGCTCAATGCACATAGTTGTGCCTATTAAGAGTTATGGCGATGGGACGCTAAACATCTGGACGATCCATAAGGCCCGACTATAAATGGAGGCTGAATTTCGAAAACCGAGGCCGAAATGATTCGAACGGTCAAAACCCCAGGAACCGGCCAACCCTTGTACGGAACCCGGTCAAATAACGGGTGAACCGGTCAAGTCAAGGTCCGCCGGTCCCAGGTCAACTGAGTCAAAGTCAACGCTGACGTGACTGATGACGGTGGCGATGGCGTGACTGATGACGTGGACCGTGACGTGGCTGATGACGTGGATCGACGCGGGCAGGTGGCGTGAGGACGTAATTCGCGAATCGTAAGACTTCAAAGCGGCGCGCGGAGGGCGCCGTAAGGCGTCTCCGGATCAAGTTGAATCCGACGCTGCCAGATCGCCTGCCAGGCGTCACGGTGGTATAGTCGGATTTATGTTTGAGGGTTTTTTTGGGGGAGCTAATCACGCGCGGAAGTTGAACTCGTGTGCGACGGATGTTGGTGGAATTTTTAGATCCGACACGATTTTCGAGCAAAGGATGGTGGTAGAGATGATGAGGGAAGGCTTAAAGACGATTTTTAGAATAGTTGGATGGAGGCCTGATACCACAAGTTAGAAAAGAGGACAGGAGATTTAACAGGAATAAATCAGACATTATCATAGATATTACAATGAAGATGCAAAATATTTATAGAAGATACTGAAAGAGGCTACTAAACTAAAACCCTAGGTGAGTAAACCCTAGACGGCCCAAAGGCCCAAACTATATGTCAATATGATACATAATAATATTAACAGAATTAAGTTTAACAAAAAGTCTTTGTGAATAGTGTATCAAATAAGCTTATAATTTCTAAATCCCTCGTGCGTGTTGGATCCTATCACAGGGGAGCTTTTAGATACTGGGATCAACCGCAGTCCAAGTGCTTATCTCAATAATCCAGCAGAAGAACGCAGTAAATACAAGTATGATGTGGATAAAGATATGACCCTTTTGAAGTTTGTAGATGATGAATGGGGGCCAGTTGGTAGTTTCAATTGGTTTGCAACTCATGGGACATCTATGAGCCGTACAAACTCATTGATAAGTGGTGATAACAAAGGAGCTGCTGCTCGTTTTATGGAAGACTGGTTTGCTCAAGGCAGTGGTGAGAGGATATTTTCTAGTGAATATATGGCTAATGGAATCCCTCGAAGAGTCTCAAACATTATTCCAATTGGTCACAGAAATCGTAAGATTTAGTTACTTGCCCAAATAATTTTTAGTGTTTTATTACTATTACATTTATGTTTCTTAAATCTTTACTTGCAGTAGTCCAAACCACTTTTTCCTTTGTAGTAGAGGTGAGATAGTGGGGCTTGGTGCCAGTGTTTGTAACTGTTAGTGATATCTTGTATTTACATGTTAGTAGAGAAGGTACTTTATTTCTCCAGAGAGGCAGAGAGTGGAATTGAAATTAATGGACCATTGCATTTTAAATTTATATAACTAACTTACTAGTTGCAAGAAGAGTTATTTATTTGCTATGGGAGTGGAATTGGGTTTCATGGGCCTTCACGCCTAAATTTTTACGCAGCGCCATGCATCTGGCTTTTCCTTCACTTTCTGGATTGATTTAAGTAAGAGAACATTTTTTCTTGTTAATGCATCTTGTGCATCATTGTTTTACTGAGTTCTAAATCTTTCCATTGCAGTTCCTTGGATTTTATAGTGCTTAACTATATCTGCTCAGTGAAACTGACACAACTTTACGTGTGTGTGTGTAGGAGGAAATATAAACTATCACCTCTGCAAAATCGCATAGACAGAAGTATGTCTCTGTTATGAATTTCACTGTTCTTGCGGTGTTTTCAATGCAGATCATGAGTTGCGTGAAATTGCTGCTTCTTTTGAGTCTTCTTCAGGCAAACGAGCGACTAGATTTATGAGCCTTTCAAGACGTGTAAGAAGTTCTCTTAGGCAAGCTGATAGGCCCAACTTTGTATCTGCATTTTGTCAATCCAATTGTGGGGATGTTAGCCCGAATGTGCTTGGGACCTTCTGCATAGACACAGGGTTGCCTTGTGACTTCAATCATAGCACCTGTGGAGGAAAGAATGAATTATGCTATGGCCGAGGCCCTGGGTATGCATATTCTTACATTTTGTTACTTTTCAGAGTTAATAGTAATTTATGATGTTTATACTTATATGTAGATTTGTACTACAATAATTACAGAGATTAGTTTTAGAGATGCCCAACTGAGGTCTGCCTGAATGCGACTCTTAATTTGAGGCAGATTCTCCTTAATTCCCAAGAATTGTTTACTTTGCCATAGATATGGTACCACATGACACTATAAATTCTTATTGATGCAATCACACAGATATGGAATAGGCCAGCATCCTATTTACTATTACTAAAGCATAAAAACTGGTTTTCCTCTTGCAAATTTGGGAATGATCAAGTTCCCCAACAAATTGAGTAATAATTTCTTTTTGTTATAGATTGTTCTTCTATTTGTTTGCACACTCTAAGTGGTTGATTATGCAATTGAGATTGTTTATTATTCATTCCAGTGCTTAATTTCATTTCATTTTTTTTAAAGCTTTTTCCTGGTTTTGGTGAAGCTTAGCTTCAAAATGCCATGAGTCTTATGAGTGTAAATTCCTCATTACTCGATTAGATGCCTTCTGCACATTACTGACATGTCAAAATCTCATCTCTTGCTTACATGGAAGGTACCCAGATGAATTTGAAAGTACGCGTATTATTGGCGATAGACAATTCAAAAAGGCAGTGGACCTTTTCAATGATGCATCAGAGCAATTAAAAGGAAAGGTTGATTATCGACATACTTACGTGGACTTCTCCAACCTTGAGGTGACAATTCCTAAACAGGATGGAGGAACTGAGATTGTAAAAACCTGTCCTGCTGCTATGGGGTTTGCATTTGCTGCTGGTACAACAGATGGACCCGGGGCTTTTGATTTCAAGCAAGGAGATGACCAGGTTCTGCAGCTGGATCTATATTTTATGAATAAAACCTCTACGCTCTTGTTTTAGCATGTGGAGAAGTGTTCTTATACTCTTTTGGTGTGTTTATTCTATTCTCCCTCAGGGAAATGCATTTTGGAGACTGGTGCGTAACCTACTTAAAAAGCCAACAAAAGAACAAATTAACTGTCAACAGCCAAAGCCAATTCTGCTTGATACTGGAGATATGAAAAAGCCTTATGACTGGGCGGTGAGTTAACGTCTTAGGTTTTTTTTTTTTTTTTTTAATTTTACAATTTGCTTGCCAACTTTCAGATGCTAATAGAAAGCAATTTACACACAACAGAGGCATTTTATAGTTGTGGTTCTGTCAAATATGAAACTAAATTCATGGTGTTGCCTGGAATGGAAGTATATAGGAAACTACTTTTTTCTGGGATAACATTTAGTTAGATCTTGTTTGACAAAGCTATTTTGAAAATTGAATGTTTGGAACAATGTGCTGTTACAAAGTAAACAAGTTCATTGAGGAACATGAAAATTTATATTTTCTTGTAGTTTATGGGGTTGCAAATGAGACTAAAAAGAAGTGAATGTTCAAAAAGTTTCAAACAAGCACTAAGCAACCTTTCCGAGACTGACCTGTATTGGTAGTTCAAAATTTTATCAGATAAAAGTTTCTCAATACATGTTGTAAGGAATTAGTAGCTTCGAGTCATATTGCATTTGATGATAAGCGAAGACCATGTATTCTTCCATAAAAAGAAGGAATACTTGGAAGCTAAAGGTTTTTGGGACGGACTTGATGTGCATGGATGAAGCATACACAATTCTGCAAAATGGTTGCAACACTTGCACGACAATGATCTGCTGATGTTGACAGTTTTTGGCAAATGAGATAAATGCCATCATTATAATTCAACACATTTGGGATAACATATGCATCAAACTGTGAGATTTACGGATTATGATGCCTGGCATCATGAATTTTGGAGAGCTGGACATGCTGTCGTAGTGAAAGCTTCATAACTTGCTCTTCTTAACCAAATTTATCAAGTATTTTTCATTGGGGTTGATAGAATTGAGATAATTATAAAAAGAGATGTAGGAGTAGTTAGATTACTCTTCTTCTTGTGATAGTAAACTATGATTTCTTCCTAATGCCAGATTTTGTCATGATGTCATTTGTGCTTCGAGACCATAAATTGTGTGGTAGTTCAACTAGAAAACTAAAGCTAACTTGTCAAGGGTGACACATCTTCATATGGGGTCCTGTTAGGTTTTTTCTTTTCTTTTTTTTTTTTTTTCTTTTTGCCCTTGGTTGGGTGTGGGGTGGGGGTTTTTGGGGGTGGTGGGAATGGTTCATGCGCAAGTCATCTTAGCCTAATTTCTGTTAGAAGATGCCTTTTAGTCTTAGAGACAGGTTATACTTTTCAGAAGTCTGTTAGTAGATGCTTTTTAGTCTTAGAGACAGGTTAAACTTTTCAGAACCCTGCCAAACAGGCCCTTAATCACTGTGGGAAGTCAACAATTTCATGTTCTTATCAATTGCCTGATTTTGTTGTAAAAGGTCTGGACATCAGTTACTACTTGCCAAGGCAAAATATTTACTTAAAGATGACGATAATTTATCTTCTTTCTTGGTTTGTTACAGCCCTCTGTACTTCCAGTCCAGATTCTGAGGATAGGGCAGCTCGTCATTATCTGTGTACCTGGAGGTAGTCGCCTGGTTCATTTGCCATTCCTTTAAGCATGTCTTACTTGTATATATTTGATCTTATGGGCTTGTTCGGTTCAGAAGTTAGGGAAAAAAAAAATCTCTCTCCTCTTTTCAACCACACGCACATTCTCCAATACAATATTAACCTCACATTTTCTACGGAATATCGTGCCCAACAAATTACTCCCCAATCAAACAAAGCCTATAGCTTATTGTGCTTCATGTGATTGGGCTGCAGAAAGTATGAGTTCTGTTGTATGGTTGTCTCAAACATTTGGCTGCTTCTGCTTCTAGTTTAACTCGACTCTTAGGAACTCTCCATTCTTCTTGTGAAAGCTAAGAAAAGCTATGGCAACTTTCATGCTAGTGCAAATCTACCTGGTGCTTGCATTGCTGCAGTCTCACTATGAAATATCGTAACATAGCGATGTCAAATCAAAATTTGTTTTGTTTTATATGTTTCTCGTTTATATTTATAGAATTTGAGAAGCACATCAAAGTATATGTGCTGGTTTCTTGCCGATTGAGGATGGCATCTGTTGCCATCTTTTAGCCACCAGCTCAAAACGTAAAAACTGAGCTAAATAAATCAGTTTGCATGATTGCTTTCATGGAATAAGAGTGGCATACAAGTAAACACATTATAAGATAGAGATGCAGACAAGATATGACCCTTTGGAGAAGCAGATCTAGTTGCTGGACATTTCAGTACGTGCAATGCACCCAAAGAAACTCGGAGAACAGATTCATGCAGCCAACCCAATGTATTGGAAATAAGTTTTGTGTGTTTTTTCTTTTCATGAGCATTAATTGCATGTCTTTGTGTAACAGAATTCACTACCATGGCTGGAAGACGGCTACGAGATGCTGTGAGAACAGTTCTCGCAAATGGAGATGGAAATGAATTTGATGAAAATGTTCATATTGTGATAGCTGGGCTGACAAACACATACTCACAGTACATAACAACCTTCGAGGAGTACGAGATACAGAGATATGAGGTGAGTTGCTGAATCATTGTAAATAATGCTGTGAGCGCTATTGAAGTTTTACATTCACGCTGAAAACAATGTCAAAAACTAGATAAAAAGCCTCTCAAAATTTACAAAGTAATGCTTCGGGCAAGCTAGGGACAACTCTCAATATTCTTGAGATAATCGGACTAAAAATTGATATGAAATTTAGAGAGAATAATAATTCTAACAGAGGAAATAGCATGCTTGACTGTCTTGTTTTGCTTCTAGGGTGCCTCGACCCTCTATGGTCCGCATACCCTTGCTGCATACATTCAGGAGTTCGAGAAGCTTGCATCAGCCCTTCTCAGTGGACTGTCCGTGCAATCAGGCCCACAACCCCCAGATCTTCTAGGCAACCAAATAAGTTTACTACCGCCAGTTGTGATGGATGCAACTCCTCTGGGTGTAAACTTCGGTGATGTGAGAAAAGACGTACCCAAGAACTCAACCTTCACAAGGGGGGAAAATGTAACAGTTGTTTTCTGGTCAGCATGCCCGAGAAACGACCTGATGACTGAAGGTACATTTGCATTGGTTGAGATTCTCCAGGGAAGGATCATTGGGTTCCAGCTTATGATGATGATGATTTCTGCCTCCGGTTTATATGGTCAAGGCCTTTTAAACTGAGTACTCAAAGTCACGCAACCATAGAATGGAGAATACCAGAAAATGCTGCTCCAGGTGTATATAGAATAAGGCATTTTGGTGCCGCAAAGCGTCTTTTTGGGTCAATTAAGCATTTTACAGGCTCTTCTAGTGCTTTTGTTGTAGCCTGAGCAACGTTTTTATCCACAAACCGGGTCTATGTTATCACGTTTTGAATAGACGTACATTTACATAATGCTTGCTATTTCTGTGTTTGCAATTTTCCTATTTTGTTACTTTTAAAGTTTATAGCATTTCTTCAATGATCACAAAGGATTGGAATCTAGATGATATATCGAAAGCCATACAGCTCCAGTTGTTTGTTACAATAACATATATTCTTGTGCGAGTAAGATTTCTCAACTATTACAAATGGCAAAATATGAACATTGAGTGACGGTTGAACTGTTTAGCAAGTTTGTAGAGGCAAACACATAGCAAAGAAGCGCTGTTGAGAATATGAGAGCAAAATAATAGACACGCTTTTGCAGTGAAAGTTTAAAACTCAGAACGAACTGAAAAAGAAACAAGACTCGGGACTTCTATGCTATCAGCAAGACGAAAGATGCCTAACAATAAACTCAAGGCTTTGTTACTTGTTGTCTTCATCATCCTCCTCTATCTTGGGTGCCAAGTAGAACCTAAGATAACCCATCTCTGCAATCTTGTACTCTATTACAACTGGAAGCTCTGAGGACAAACTGATAGTAACTGTACTTGACAATGGAGTTCCCTTGGTGAAGGAATTGAAGTACCTCAATGCGAAAGTCAAGGAAACTGGCTCATTCATCTCTATGATTGTTGCCTCCTCGGGCTACACATGCAAAAATAGAAAAAATAAAATAAATAACAGTCATACAAACTGTAATGATCCAACATCTATTCATTTTCCTTTGTGCTTGAGTACCAAAGTTGACATAATAAGGTTGACAAAAATATACCTTGTCAACAGTCGTATTCTGCCTGCATACAATATTTGCAGTTCCAATGTCACCACTTGTTGAGAATTTTACGCCTTCTTTTGTGACAGAGATCACAACTGCAGTCATTGTTTTAGCAAAAGGTTCAACTCAGTGATTATTAACAACTTATATTGCATATAATTCTTAAAATAACACTTAGTCATATCAATATGTAATGTAAATGATTACCTGTGTCACCAATGCTACTGAGATCTTTACAAATTCTTGCAAATTCAGTAGAAGGCATCCTGACTATAGCATGGTACTCAGCATCAGGGATTCCAAGATGCTCACTGTCAACATCCATGAGCTTCATTTCAAAATCCGAAATCTTATCTTGAGCTGTGATCAAGTAACAGAACACAATATAGATCAAGTCAATGATATGACTTTATCAAAAACAAGATAAATAAATCAACAATGAAAATATCAAAATGTTGAAATACACAAAAGAAGGAACTCATAGCACCAGTGAACTTCCAATTTATATCTTAATGTGATAGTTTTATTGAACTTAAAGAGATCAAAAAGAACTTTTTATATCTTGAAAGATTGTATTGCGCTTTACTGCAAAGCATACATAAAGATAACCAGCTACAAATCCACTAACAGCAACAACTAATTATCCAACTAATCAAGTGGCTGTAAAAGGACTAGCTAGCTAATTAATCTCAAAGAAATTTCTTTAACTGCTCGTAGCAAAAACAGATCCTGCTCACTCTGCTCTCAATATTTCAATTTAAGCTCATTTACTTTACCAAACCTTTGTTATTCCATTTTATCCAAACCTTTTTCAGCTATAAAAGCCACAATTTCTCCAAAAAAAGAGTATTCAACCAATCTTCTCTACCAAGCTTAAGACAATGAATCACTCCGTAGGTTAGAGATCCAGACAATAAAGTGAATAAACTAATATTAACAATCATTATTCGTTACCCTTGAGAAAACAGCAGAAGCACTTAATTTACTTAAATTGCCAATTAATTCATTCACCATAAGCTCAATTGAAATATTTGATCACGCGATATCCGACTTTATCAGGAAAAAAAGAAGTAGAAGCCACAGCAGAAGTTCAAGCGAAAGTAAATTAACAGTAAACAAAAATCAGGTAAATTTCAGAACATACTGGGGCTTTCAAACATGAAGGTGACAGTATCACTTCCATCATCAGCCTTAAGAGTGATAATGTCATCGTTGCCAGCACACTTGAGCATTTTAGCCATGTTGCCGAGGTTCATTCCCATGGAGATGTTCCTATCACATCGATAATGCTCAAATCCTTCAGATCGGAGAAGCAGAGACACCAGCGCGACGTGACTGCCATCCATCGCCTGAAGCGAGAATCCCGACGCCGAGCAATCGAAATTAGCATCGGTTACCAGATCCTTTATCGCCTCTAGAACCTTCTTCAACAGGCTACCCTGCACCAACCTCAGTTCCAACATTTTTACCGTCGAATTCCTCTCTGGAAGTTAGGGCTAGCAGTTGGACTGTAAATCGGGAGAGAGAAGCGAACTTGAAGATGAAAATTTTGAGTGTGAAACTGAAAGAAAAATTGCGTTAGGGTTAGGGTTTATATAGACACGATAGGGCTCATTATTGGCGGGCGTGGATTAAAATGAAAACTTCAAGTTCCCGCCCTCAAAGTTTGGCCTTCTGGGCCTTCAGGGTTTAAAGCATGAAGGGATCTTACTTTTCCCACTTTTTATTATTTTTTATCATTTTTTTCTATTTTTTTCAATTTTTTTCTCTCTCCTAAATCAATCACATCCACATATTTCATCACATCCATAAATCTCAATCACCCACCTCCACTCATTCTCTCTCCTCTTTTACTTTAAAACACTTTAAAACACTTTTAATTTACTCTCATTCACCCTTTTAGATGATTAACTAACTCATCATTAAAAATAAGTAATTTTTAAAATAATAAAAATTATATATTAAGATTATATTCATATTAAAACTTTTAATCAATAAAATAATATAAAATAAAAAATTTTTGAAAAATTTCAAATTTCAAATTTTCGCCGGTCAAATTGACCCTTTAAAAGAAAGGTAATGTTCACCCCACTCTCGCTCTCCTACACACTCTTACATGCACACACTCATGCACACTGCTGCTCAAAAATTGCATAAGATATGTTCCCCCGCCATCAAAAAGAAGCATGTATTATTCATCTCACTTATCGTAGATTCCAAAAAAAAAAAAAAAAAATTGATAACGTGGCGCCCTCACAGGGCGCCACGTCATAGAATGTGCACACTCTCCTACACACTAGTGTGTAGGAGAGCACCAGCCATGTTCACCCTCCTTATTCCGTTTTTCCACTAGTGCCAAATACTCCATTGACTCTAATTTAGAGGCGAAGAAATGAACAAATTATATTTTATGTAGATTTGTGATATAGCTAAAAATGATTCTTGGACATAATATTATAATTAAAAGAGTAATACTGTTTGTGCATATTGAAAATGAAAATTTTATTTTATTAGTTATTAATTTATCATCACAGTTTAGTGGCAAAGCATCTCTAATATTAAACTGGGTTTCCAAAATGATGTAGAGGAGAGAGATGGATAAAAGATAATTATTTTAATAAAAGTTGAGTAGAAATGAGGATAGAAAAAAATGAGAGGGAAAAGTGAAAATGGAGAGAGAGATAGAAAAAAATTTAAAAAATAATAATAAAATAATAGTAAAAAATGTGTAGATGAATATATAATTTTGGAAAGCGCATGGAAAGCGGTGAAGAAAAAGTGAGGAAAAAGTGAGATAATTGAGAGAAAAGTAATTTGAAAAAATTAAAAACAAAAAAATATGGAATATATAAGAAAAAATGGTGCTTTATCTCTCTTTAGTAGACATTGTAGTATAGAAAATAGTATTGGAGTTGCTGTTAGTCAATCAATAAGTTGAATTTACAACTTTCACGAAACTCGCCAAATTACGAGGACTCATAGCAACATTGCACAACTCTTGTGTATATTTGGAAGAGATTTTAAAGAAAATGATCTTTGAATATAGAATTGAAAAATAATGAGACTTGAAAAAATCGAAAAAATTGTTATATTGAGTGATTGGAAATGATATCAAAGAAAAATGACTTTTAAAAAAGTTATTGCAACCAAAGATTGTCCACATATATTTGACAGAAGTGAGTTTTCACTTTTCATACTCAAATTTTGGGTTTTTCGAGTAGCTCTTTTTCATTTAAATAGTACTCCATTCGTTCCATATATATATGTTTTTGTTTTTTGTTTTTTTTTTTTTGATGTAACTAATAGATTGGTTTGTTTCTTATGTAAGAACTTTAATTTAGAATATTTTACTTAGATATCCCTCTTTAATGCTTAATTATAATGATTCATTTTAAATTCTATTCATTAAATAACGATAAATTAGAAACATAATTTACAAAATGTATGTTTCTAACACTTTTCTTAATCTTCACGAATAGTTAAATAAACCTATATATATGGGACTGATGGAGTAACTATTTTGAGGATATTAAACTGAAATTTAATGCCAAATTTTTAAAAAAAAAACATCCTACGAGATGTTTTTAAACAAATTTAGGCCTTGTTTGATTAGGGGTTTAGTTGTTCCGCGCGGTATTCCGTGTAAAAATGTGTGGTTAATATTAGTTTGGGAAATGTGTGTGTGGTTGAAAATGAGTATGAGGTATACGGAATTGCGTGCAGATTTGGTAAATACCAAATAGAACAAGGCCTTACAGATACTAATAACAGATTTGAAAATGGGTATACCGATAATAACAACTTACGTAAAGAGATGCACGTGTGTGTACAAAACATGTTCGTCAAACATATGATCCAGCTCACCAGCTGGTTCAACTACTTGTCACTGGTCACCAACTTTTTCTTCTAAATTGTTGTCAACCATGTACTTTTACAGAACGCTAAATTTTTAACAACTTTTTAACTATACATTCTTCTACGTCAAACAGGCATGAATTTGTCTTGATGCAAGATATGCAATCTACAACTGCTCCTAAACTAGCTGAGCAGATGTTCATTTGAAAGACAAGAAACTTGTGTATATTGCAATTAACTCATATGATTCAGGCCAAGAAACTGCAGCAAATTATCTCCTGCGCCATATGAACTCCATTGACCCCACATAGATCCTAAAATCAATCTTTACCATCATCCATAGGACCATAGCTATAATGCATTAGAATAAAAACAAACCCATCTCTGCTTAAAACATCACGGGCCTTTGCAGTTACTTTACACCAGGATAAGCTCATAGAACTGGTTTAAAACACTACACATAAGTTTTACAACAACCATTAATTAACTTCCATTCATACATTTTGTCAACCTAATGCAAGAGACAGTAGCTACAAAGTCCAAGTTTTCCGATTCTCAAAACCCATTTTTGGGTACCAGATAAACCCGGGCCTTAATAATGGATCCATTCCCAAGCTTAAATCCTGGACTTACCGGAAAACCAACAACCATTGATGCATACACATTACCTCCACCACCATTGCTGGAAATCCTCGATACGCTCTCCATATACTGAGGATGAAACTCAGCCCCTCGACTTGCCTCATAATGACTTGGTGGAGGGTCCAACGAGAATGCAAGCAAATGCAGAAGCCAAACAGCCTTCGCCAACCCCAGAAACTCACTGTAAAACTGACTCCTCGGGTGGTGCCCTTCTAGCACCTGGCGCCTCTGCTCCAAGTCACCAAACAAAGACTCCTCCATCTTCGGGTGTACAACGGAGAGATACTTCTTGAAGCAGAAGTTCCCAAAGCTGCAAGTGGGAAGAATGCTGAGTAGTTCAATGGGGTCCATGGCTTTCATGTCACGATACTGAGTGAAGCAGTCTCTGCGGTGTTGGTCAGGATGAAGCAAGGAGGAAAGGCTGCCATCCATGTAGAATGTTTCATGGTCAAACCCCTGAAAGATTTTCCGGTTGACATAGGATTCGAGGGCGTACTTTGAGTGGTTTGGGTTGACGATTGAGTCGGTGAAGGCAGTGGCCATTGTGGTGGTTGTGGTGGATGCTGCCTCTATGGATCTTATGGCTGCTGCTATGTCCCAATGGGCAGAGCGCATAAGCGAGAGGAGAAGGGATGTGAAGGATTTTGAAGCCTCTTTTACTAAACTCATTGTGCTCTCAAATAGCTCCGGTGCTGGTGCTGGTGCTGGTGCTGGTGGTGCTGCAACTGTGGTTGATGAAGTCTTAGTTATAGATTGTAACATGGCTTTAAGAATCGCAATGCTAATACTTAACTCTACCTTCATTTGAACTTTCTTTTTTTACCTAGAGATTATTAACTTTATCTGCTTGGTTGGAATCAAACTTCAATTTGAAGAATGTAAACAGCAATTATTCATTATTTTCCATACATTCGCAGTTGCATTATACGCCGTGTAGGTATAGCATTTTCTTTTTCTTTTTAATTACAGAAGCATTACTTTTCAATCCCCTGTCATCAACTAGCTAGTATAGTTTCTTTCCTTCGAGTGATTCATAAATCGATAATTATAGATATTCTTGTGAAAATGAAGAAAATACTCTGCTATTTTTCTACAAAATGTTGTGTACTAAACAAACCAGGCAGTGAGCTATGTATGAGCAATATGGAGTAGGGACTAACCTTGAGTAGTGCAGTTGACTCTTCTCTTTGACTTCCCCTTTGACCTTCCACTTCTACTGTTGAAAGACGTCGCCGTTTTGAGCTTTTCCCTCAAGGTCTCTACCTCTGCTTGCTTGGCTTTGACTTCCTTATTCAGCTCCTCCAAATTCGCTTCGTACGGCGCCACCACTTCCCTCAGCGTCGCCGCCCCCACTCTCCAGCGCTCCCTCCCTCCGCCGCCAGCTCCACTCGCTGTCCTCTTGAACCTCTCCCTCAAAACCCCCAGCTTCCTCAATTCCGCCACAATCGCCACGTCAGCGACGCGCATTTTATCCGGATCCCAAGGGGAATGCGACTGCTGAAGGCTAACGTACGCTTTCTTCATCGCCGAAACCGCGTCGAACACTTCCCCCATCAGCATTTCCATCTCGATTATTCTCTCGCTATTTGGTCCCTCGGTCGTTTCTTCCCAATCTCTAAACTCCTCCTCCTCCTCCTCCTCGTCTTCTTTGAAAGCATCTTGTGCTCCTTTAGTTAGGTAATTGTCGTCGTCGGAATCGGAGCCGGAGCCGCTCCGTTGGACGGAGATATCGTCGGGGCGATGGCCAGCGAGTGGATGGAGCAGGCAGGAAGCAGTGACTCGTTGGATCAGATCGGAGAAATTTGATACTTTGGTAGCCATTCTCGTGATTACTGAGAAACACCAGTTGTATACAGAATGAGTTTTGGCAGCAGGTGTAATTATCAGTAGAAAATAAATGGTGAACGAGTCAACTCTTGCGCTGACTAATTTGCTGGAAAATTAGTGCAAGTGCAAATACCGAGAGCCAGAGCCTAAAAAAGTAATTTTGCTACTTGTATATAAAGAAAGAATACGGATAGACTTGCGTGGAAAGAATTTATAATTTTTTTAACCATACCAAATGATCACATGCTATTTGTAAAAATCATTAATAATAAAATGATTGTTATAAAAGTATAGAAATAATAGAGAAAATTTAGAAGAATGAATTATAAGGAATTGGAATGAATTTCGTTAATAAGCGAAGCGCATTTATAGAGAGCTTGAATAGCCAGTGATCGTAATTACGTAATTTAAATCAGGGACATAATGATCATTCACATCATTAAAATATATATAAATTATTTCCTCGATTCCCTCAGTGCGTTTATATTATACCTCCATTGAATATTATTTGTTTGTCTTAGTTTGTTTGGAGAAAAACGATAAGCTTCAGCTGATTGTAGGAAAGTTTAGAATGGTCATATCTTGTTTATTTCGTCGAAATATTTCTCCACGATGTCGATCACCAATATAGGAGTCACGTCTTTGCCTCGTTAAAACCTTGTCAAGAAAACCGGTGGGAAAAACTTGATCGAAGGAAAAGAAGTACGATTCTCATAAGTTTCAATATCTTGAGGGCCGTAGATATCGCTTACTTACGGTAAAGTTTGATAATAAATCGTTGTTTGGATCTAAAACATTGTCTACTATTATAAGCGATCGAATATATACGCGTTGTTGATTTCTCTTGTAAGTCCTCGATATCTGAGATATCTTGCCGTTAAAACCTTATTAGGAAAAACCTGGGAAAAATCACAATGAAGGAAAAAGTACATTATTCATGTGAATACGCGCTTTAATATTGCCTAATTAAAACTTGTAACGAGAAACCGATTGGGGATAAAGCGCCGATCGAGGGAAAAAGAGAGTGCAGCGTATTTTATACAAGTATCTTTGCAAGCATTTCAAAATATTTCATAGATTTGTATGAGTATCATATACATTGGTTAAATACTCTTCATTCATTTCCGCGTGAATGAAATTTTAGATGTTATACAATATCATGTTATATTTAGTGTATATATGCAATCATGACTTGATCTCATTTTCTCACTATATCGAGATATACCTAAATCTCTTACGGAGATTTCATAGTAGTTGAATTAAAGTGCCTCATTAAAAACCTTGTTTGAGAAAAACCCGTTTTGGGACAAAAACATCAATCAAGGAAAAGTCTGACATATGAATTTCTCAACAATATCAATGTAGATATTTTGAGCCGTTGCATCTGTTGATACAATAATACATTTGAAACTTCTTCAAGAGTTTCATTCTCATTTCTCATTAAACCGTGCATGAACACTTTAATCATAAGGGCATATATTTGACATCGGCATTTTAGATGGGTTTTAATATCTCACTATTATTGATAGTATGTAGCTATCTTTTCATAGTGTGTCGACACTTTCAATTTTATTTCTTTCCCCATGTCGACATAACATCGAGATATCTCATTATCAATCCTCTTGTAGGGATTACATAATATAGTTATGTCTATATACTCTTCAAGAGTATATGCCTAGATTATTAAGACCATTTTTAATAATTTGCTTGATATATATGATTGGGAAATCTCTCATAATATCAAGCTTACAGCGTGCTAACTTATCAAAGCATTTTTAAGCGATATATGTGATTGTTCATAGCATCTTTTATGCATCTTTGAACTTCAAGTTCATATTTTAATTGTGAGGATATAGTATGATGCATTTCACATATCATTTCGACCTTTAATACTCCCCCTCATGCTAAAAAATTTAGAACACTAAAACTCATATATATTTTTATCATTCAACCTTAATATGAGAATTTATATAGTTTGCATCCTATTCTCGATATTGGCAATTTATTGGAGGACTTTAAATAATTTGCCACATAATATCCCACTTGTACATACTCAATCCTTGATTTATTTAAGTATTGGGATATACATTTACTAGCTTTTATCATTAAATAAAATCATGCTCAAATACAGTGAGCAAATATTTAAATAAATTTAGTCTGAATCGATATACAATGTATTATCTGGTGGATCCATATCATAATATCTAGTAGTCCACATGGAGGATGAAATAGCCCATATTTCTCATCATTTATTCCAGGATATATTTGGGATTTATTACGATATTGGTAGTAATGATTTCATCATTTATCGAGAACAATCATTGAAGAATTCTTAATTCTTCACTTGAAATATTGATTTCAATAATTATTTAAGCAAGGGATGGTCCGGTCAGGTTACGCAAACAAGTATTATTGAACTTTTAGTTGATGAAATTCTTATATATCGATTTCACTAGTATGCATATAGTACTCAACATGATTTATTACTTTCATCATATGTATAGCTCCGAGCATATTCCATCATGTTTGTTAGCATTATTACACATCATTTGTTCAAGCGTGGAATCTTAGCCTTTATCGCTTCATGTTTAATCTTTTTGTTCAACGCGGCAGACCTTACCTCATCTGGCGTTTATAAATTATCAAGGCTTTACGGTATTCACCATAATAATGGTCCATATATAATAATGGATAATTTGCTCTCAAATCTTCGAAAATATTATCATCACCTCTGAGTCAAAATCCTAAAAAGGATTTGCTCGAAGTAAACTTGAAAGGTTGAGGATGCTAATGAATAAGGGCATCCAGGAGATGTTCGATGTTTAATTGAAGCAAAGGTTCGATTATCTGGTGAGGTTCGATTCCTTCTAAATACATGCTGGTATGGGTAAAAGTAGTTTTTTCAAGAAGCGGAGAGCAAAAAGATTAGGAGGGTGCTACAAATGTGCTCGGTGGACATGTGACACTTTTCGATGTAAATCTGTGAGCAGATGCGTGTCTAATGTAGAGAAGATAAGATAGCATTCATTAAGGATGGATTGAGTAAGGAGCCTTTGGATGATATTCAACGAGCTCTTGAGACACATCCTAGTGGACACTGCATACAAGGTGGTGATGGTCTTATGGGCCAAATTCAAAGATGAACAATCGCGTTATAGTCTTGAAAAACTTACTTTAGAAGATCACATTTGTAAATTTAGTAGAAAAATTTAGTATAATAATTTTCTCATATTAATGTAAGGAAGTTCGATTGTAATAACGAAGATCAATATTTTTTCTTGTAATTGTAAATATTATTTTTTTAATTTTTAAGATATATATGTATATATATATTATTTTCAATCATAGATAGGTATATGTCATTTCACTAAAATTTTTACGCCTTTTTCTCTTTCATATTTGTCAAAAAGTAAATAGTACAATCAATTATTGGTTTGAAAATTTTCTTTAAATAAAAGGATTCGTGTCTCTCATGTTCATCGTTGAAAGTATAGTGCAAAAAGAGATAGGAGTAGAGATGGATATAGAGATTTTAAAATCATCTCATACAAGTCGACCTTTACCTCACTGATTAAAACCATATGTGTTCTTGGTGGCTCCAGGACTAGTAGGTCATATATCCAATATGTGGATATAAGCGACCAACTATAAAGGAGTTAGGAAAACAAAATATCAATATACTATATGGAGGGACTAATAACAAACAATTAAGAGTCTTATGATGGCGCACAATCATGGGGATAAGAGTGTCAAGTGTAATACCTTTTCATCGAATTGGAAGCGATGTCGAATGGAGTTAGAAATGTCATTAGTCAATTTGGATTGATGCTAGAAACACAATCCATCCACATTTGCACGATGTACATGATGAGCAATAGTGATGCTTTTATTGTTCTTCGGTGGCTATAACATTTGGAAGAAATATTCAATATAGCGTCATTTGCCGCGATGGAACTTTCATAACAAACCCATAGGTTTGTTGAATATTAATTATTTCTTTGATGGTTTGCTAGCTTTTCTAGATCGAGTGTAGAACATAAATTTATTTCTCGTTATTGAGAAATATACTTGTTTCGCTAATACGATTCTTTGATCTACTCATCAAGATTCAATCATATGTTCAAAAATACATGGAAAGGCTGAAACCCGTCGGTCACAGGACCATCGGTTGTCAAGAAAAAGAGATCCTTTGGATCTTTCATTATGAACCGAATGTTGAGGTGTGAGAATTCTGAGGAGTATTTGTACTCTCGAGGCGCATCCCTCATTTATGGGTTCAATATGTATTTCTTTTTCGCATATTTATTGCCATCTTTGATATTCTCAATATGTTCCACTTATTTGTTTGTGCTTCTTACGGAGTAATAATAATAATATCATATTGGCTTTATTCAAATACAATCTAGTGATTATGCTTCTTGAGAGCATTTATTCTCATATTAATACAATCTCATATCATCGATGAGATTACTTCATATAATCTTTCCATGCGATATATTTTCTTTGATTTATCAACATGGGATTTATTGAGCATTTTACTTTCATCTATTTATTCAATGGTAACTTCGGTACCACTTACTCAATTTTCCCCATCAATATTCAATAGGCGTGGAAAGTGAGACATTCCTTTATTAAATGCTTCTTTAAGAGCATTTCTCATATCATCAATATACTAATCTCATAATGAGTTTTTTCACCCACGATATATTTTCTTTCTCTTTTTATCGCTTATTAGGATTCTTTGAGCAATTTCATTTCATCAATACATCTGGCCCTTAAGTGAACATCCCTTGCTCAAATCCCTTCTTTAATATCAATAGAATATTCATATTGAACATATATAAATTAGTTATCAATTGTGGGGTTTAATCCAACCACATTTGTAATAAGTATTCTAGCGTGTGGTATAACCCATCACATTGAAAATATGCATACCAATCGTGTGATATAACTCACCACATTGGAAATATATGCGAGAAATTTAAAGTGCGTAAATTTAAATTACGGAAATTAAATTTCCTCCAATAGGTGGTCGAACCTACCTTATGGGAATTATTGTAATAAATATAAATTCACGAATTTAAATTGCGAGAATTAAAATGCATAATGATTAACTACTTCTTGAGAGTAGGATCTGCTTTAGTAGAAGGTATCACCCATCACTTAGCATATAAATTGCATAAATATATAAACATACATTGATTGATGGTTGAACCATCATCGGGTAGGAGGTATTGCGGTATTTAAATTGCGATAAATAAAGTGCGAGAATTAAATATTGAGCGCTAACCTGCAGGGCGATTTGTTCTTCTAGAACAAATTCTCATTCTTATAAAGAACTCACTTATCCTTTTAGAATAAGTATATTATGTATTTAAACTCTTCGGGAGGTAAAATAATATTCGATCTTTTAACTCAAATGGACTTCAGTGTAATTAATGGATTTAGAATTTCTTGGGAATATTCTATCCATTTTTGTTTATTGTCGTCAAAGTAAGCGGCCAGGAGGTCGAACGATCGTCTGCTACTTATGCCAGCTACGGGTTGCCGGCGATGCTTTGGCAGTGCGTGGCGCTACACATATTTCTTTATAAAATATTAATACATACTCAGCTGCTGCCAACCGCTACCAGTTGCCGGCGGCAGTGCCGCCTGGCAAGTGCGTGGCATTACACATATTTCTTTATAAAATTTTAATAGTATAAGGATTAATACGTAAATATTCACAAGTCCAAGGACCCTTGTAACTTTTTCAAAAGTTGGGAGTGCGATTTGTAAATTTTGAAAGTTTACCTTATCAATATTGGTGTCAAATCGAAGATCTCGTTAAATCCCGAGTATAATGGAGTCGAAAATTTGATTTTGATAATGTATGCTCCTTATATCTCGAGAAAGCGAATATTTATAGTTTAATATATTATTATATTATAAAATAATAATATATATACCTTTCGTCCTTTTACGATTTTCCTTCTGCCAGATTCGTTTGCATATTTCGGATTGGGAATTAAGACATGAAGTAACACGGTGTGATTTGTGAGTACTTTACGGTTTCAATTACAATTGAAGAGAAGATCGTGTAGGAGAAGTTTATTAAAAACAATTAAGTTATTTGAGAAATGTTTAATCAGGTTTACGTCTGAGGAGGATCATCGTTAGATGCAAGCGTAGAGATACTCCTTAACTTATTACTCAAGGCTAGAGACTACAAATGCGATAACGTGTTATAAAAAGTATAGAAATAATAGAGAGAATTTAGAGAGAATGAATTATAAAGAATTCACGGGAATGAATTTCATTAATAAGCGGCCTATTTATAGAAACTTGAATAGCACAATCGTGATAATTACATAATTTCATCGGGGACATAATAGTCATTCACATCATTAAAATATATATAAATTATTTCCTCGATTCCCTCGGGTGCGTTTTATATTCATAACAATGATCAAATTATTACTTCCGTGAAAATTCGCGACCCTATGTCAGTGTTCTAAAAAGCTTCCACGTAGGATGTCACATTTTCTGATGCATTGTTCTTTATCACACATTCATGTGTTTATACACGCTTAGACTTAATGCTTAACTTTAATATTTTTTTACATATTATATTTTTTAAAACTTTCCCCTATAGACATAACATAATATATATGTTGGGAATAGCCAATCAACTTTTATCATATGATTGAGGTCTTAGATCCTTCTAAGATTGTTGTTGTTGTTGTTTTTTCTTTTTTTCTTAATGAAAACTAAGATTGTTGTTGTATTTATTACCAACCTGATTAATCTTGCCTCCACATAAGTCTAGTCAAACCATCATTAGGATGACCACTCACGCAATGTAGAAAACCGATCGGGCCTCCAAGTTGCCCAAGCTGTCATCAACCCAAACCTCGGCTCCTCAGAAGAAGAGTAGAAGACAGAAATCAAATAGGACAATTAAGTTAGTTGTTGTAACTATCTTTTATGTTTGTAGGTGAATGATCGCTCTGAAACATTGGCGTAAGTTCTAATAAAGTCGCGTGGCACCCTCAGGGCGCCACTTGGCCAATTTTTGGAATCTATGTTAAATGAAATGGATAATAGCTTCTTTTTGATGGTGGGGCTCACCCACTATCTTCCCCCTCCCAAAAAATGGGGGTGTTGGCGTCTTATGGCGTAACAAGTTAACGAGCAGGGTATATGTTAGTAAATACCATTGTAAGATAGGAATTAAAATTCTAAGGCAGTCTTGACAAATTGTCCGAACATAATGATATAAATAATAAGCCATGTCATCCCTCTAGTTAGGGATGGAATTCATTTAGGAGATCGAAAATTTTCAATTTATAAGAAAGCATTCCATTAGGTTATTGTCAAATCTTACTTTCACTTCATCACTGAAGATGCTAGAAGCGTCTCACGAACAAGGTAATATTGCTAGAGTTGATTTTAAATGCAATAGGGGTGTAAAATACTAAAATTTATTGTATTATGAGTACGTATGTATCAGGCGTGTGCATACCAGCAATCTTCTGTTGGCAAGACTCAACCCCTTGGGCAAACACCCGGGGGCGGCGGCTTGTGACTGCTAGTTGCCAGCAGTGCTTGAAACATAAAAATGCCATTGTGCATACATTGCGGTTTGTTCCTGGGATGTGTGAGCAATATATATATATATATATATATATGTATAGTTAATGTAGGCCAAGCAAGAATTAGTTGAGCATGAGGGTTTGGTGTAGGAAAATGACTAAATGAGGGTTCAAGTTCAAGTGGTATATAGCATACAGATATTTCATTATCATCATCATCGTCTATCGACTATTATTCTTTTCCCTTTTTCGGCCAAATTCATGTAATGATGCATTGATGTGCAAGTACTTGAACCAACACATAGCGTGAATGCGAGGGAAGAATTCGCGCCACATGCAAGAGGCAGTTGGGAGGATATATATGCACCGATGTTATTATTTCAGTCAGCATTTTGTTATAAGTAACAAAATAAATATATTTATACCTAGGCAGGTGTGGGTTGTGGTCCCTTGGACCATATGCTCTAAGCGAAAATTTCCAAGCGAATGCAACGGATTATAAAAAGGTTAATCCATGTGATCACTGTTGGTTCAATGGTGAATTGAATGATTCGTGTAAAAAAAAATAAAGTGTAAAATGCATCATACTTTACGTCATTTGTTATTCTTCATAGAATAACCGGCTGCACTCTACCCCCGAACGGCCAAATAGGCCTTGCCCAAGGGTTGGTCACTACAATGTTGAGAAAATTACCCAATTAACCTTGCCAGAGGAAGACATTATCCTTTTCGGCAGGTGAAGAAATTTTGGTTGTGTGCACCTCATGTGGCTCCTTGGTAATTTGTTAATTAACGAAGCGCTTAAACTAAATAAATAAATGGTGAAAATGAGATTTAGAGAAATGTATGTGTGAAAATAGGAAATAGATTGAAAACATGTTCAGGTTGTAATTGAGTTTTTGGAACAAACTAACTATTTGATAGATACTCTAATTGAAACAAAATGGATCGAGATCACATCTAAGAGCAGCCAAAACTATAACATAATCGCATCAAGCTTGTATTCAGTCCCAATTTGACTCAACGATGAGCTCATCGAGTCAACTAAAGAGCTCTAGATGGGTTTTATCATCTCATCATTAATATAGAACTGGAGTTGGACTTGAGCTCTCCTCCATTCTCAAAGCCACAAAAAATAATGGCATTCCCATCTCCAAGCTCTTGCAACCAGGACCGCAATAGACATGGGACTAGCCTACATCTCCTTGTGTCATGTCTATCGGGGTCTTGGGATTATAAAATGGTCATAACTACATGAACATAAATTATTCAAAAACTTCAATCTTTTCTTATCACTGTCATAACATGAACGATAGAGCTTAAACTATTTACCAGAATATTTATCTTGCTAGTGTTTACACTTTGTCTTTTCATAAAACCAACTGCAACGCCCTATGCTTGTG
Source organism: Jasminum sambac (assembly GCA_018223645.1). NCBI lineage: Eukaryota > Viridiplantae > Streptophyta > Magnoliopsida > Lamiales > Oleaceae > Jasminum > Jasminum sambac. Next base: position 27,342,055 of record CP073649.1, read on the forward strand.
AAGTTAAGCGTAGAGAGAGAGAGAGAGAGAGAGAAGCTCCACTCAAAATTAGGCAAGGCGTTGAGGATGACTAGGGCATCTCTCATTGTGGGCCAAAAAGGAATGCTGCAGATGGAATGGCATTGAGTCACTGAGTGTAACAACATAGGTGGTCATGTAATCGAACTCAATCTACATGCTTCGTTTAGCAGAGCTAAGATTACTCCACCATTGCCTAAGGTGGTCATGTAATCGAACTCAATCTACATGCTTCGTTTAGCAGAGGTAAGATTAGTCCACCATTGCCTAAGGGTGCAACACTCGAAGCATTTAGATCTCATTGACAACTCTGTGAGATTCAATAATCTTGAGCGACTTCCTCCTCTTTCTTTGTTAAGAATCTCGGTTTGAGTGGTATTAACCTTCGTCAAACTAACAATTGGTCGTATCAAATTTCAAAACTCTCTTTCCTCGAGGAACTACACAGCCTTGGATATACCCAGTATACCTCTGAAAGCAAATTTAATTTCCTATTCCTGATAGCTTAGGATCATTGAAGTTTCTTGAGGAGCTATGGTTGGATGTGAAGATGCTCAATGAGATTCCATTATCTTTGGGAAACGCAATCTCAACTTATGAAACGATGCATTTAACCAACCACTTGCTCAAATACTTTGAAACTTGTCATGGCGATGGCTATGATTCATGGGCTGAATGAATTCATTTGTCATAAAATGTCGTAATCTTTACAAATAAGGAAGAGGTCTCCTCCTAGCGCAAGTTGTTGGCGATGAAACCTAATATGGATATCTTAAAATATTTTTGCGGTTTGAGCTCTGAAACCAATCTATATAGTCTTGTAAGACAGGTACGTTGAAAAAATTAGAGAGAAATATATTGCCTTCAATTCTTATATGCTATCTTTACCAGAGAAGTTACGACTCCACATTTATAATAGTTGTATTATGTGGAGGACATTTCTCATTTCGAGATATCAATACATAAAATAGCTCACCAAGTTAGACAGCGAGTCTCAGGGCCAAATATGAAAAGCTCTCCAAACACATCAACTTTGAGGGAAAATCAACAATTCAAGTATCTTGTCAGATGAAAACCATAGTACAGCATGAGAACTTTTTGACGCTGCCTTTGCTACTACTTCACTTTGATACTCATAAACTAGTATGCAAGTTGGGCCCGACTATAACTACAACAATTAACATTGATAACAATGATCATGATGATGAGTATGAGTATGAGGCTCCAAACAAATATTGAAAGAGATACAGTATATTCCCATATCCCAACCAATGAAAATCATAACTTCTTCCATAAATAACAAACTCACATCACAACAATCCTCCAGTTCCTGATGTTTAACTCAGAGGCAGTATTAGATGCTAGATATAGGCACACTAACAAATGCTTTTAAAATGAAAAGCAATAAAGTAGCAGTTTCATGCGATACAGAAGCAGAAAGGAGCAGCAACTAGAATTAATGAGATGGATACAAATCAGTCAAGGATCGGGAATTTTCAAGAATTCTATCTGTTCGCTTCTTCTCTATTTTTCTGTGCATAATTTCATAATTTGCATTCAATTTGTGATTGTGGTATTTCACAAGTCTAACAGTATAGTTTCGGTAGCCTGCATGATGATATTTGCATTCACCTATGAACAGGAAAAGGAAAACCAATTTGGCAATTTCCCTTATGTACTTAAATCTCTAGATTATCATTTCAACATAGAAGTTAAGTTGTCATGAATACACAGCATCAACACACCAATCTCACAAGACAAAAGTACCTTTTCGAGTTCAATACTACGTCACATATAAAAGAAAGGGTCATTTCGTGAAGCATTCATTCGACATCAAACCCTTTATCTTGAAGTTCAGAAATCACCTCGTTTCTCATCCTCAGCCACAGCTTCAAAGCCTCCTGTTCAAACTTCTTATCTTGCAATGCTTTTTGATAATTATACGCATCTTTGTCCGTTTCAACGAACCCTTTCGGCCCAATGGTTGTTCCAATCATACCACCTTTGGCAATGAAATCCTCCATGGCCTCTTGGTCCCCCGGGTAAGGAAACTTTCGGCGCTCGTACAAATGAGCCAATTCTTTCTCTTCTTTAGGTCGCGGTTTCAAGGTCCACCACCCCAGTGGTGAAGTTTCATTCCAAAGCCAGGCTACGCCAAAAAGTGTATATGTGCATAGTAATGCCTTGCCCACTTGCTTCCAAAAATGGTGATCTTCTTTACCTAAACCGATTTTGCTCAGGAATTTCTCGGCATTGAATGAACTCGCCATTGACATGCCTGTAAGAGTAACACCGGAAGAATTTAAAACATACTTTACACATATGGCTGAGGCATTTTGTCGAACAGTTCGAAGGCATCATACAATAGATGCTGAGAAGATTCACCCCAAAAATGGAAAAAAAAAAAAGGAAAAATACGATAGTAAATTAGACAATTAGCAACTTGAAATTGTTGTAATTAATTCGGGAAGAATATGCTTAACAGTAGCATTTCTACCAAAAAAAAATGAAAAAGGAAAACCATCTTCTGGGATCAGTAATTTCTAGCTAAGAAATTGTAATTAGAGTTCTTACATAGAGAATTACCTGCTTTGGCATCTTGGAATCGTTTACGTACCATTGAGGAAAATCTTGAGAAAATTGAACTTTGAGTTGAAGGTTAACGAACAAAGCAGATCATCCCCAATTTTTGGGTCAATTTTTTTGCCCGGGTTTACGGTTATTCACTAAACTTTTGCGGAGATCAATTGAAGTCACTAGTAGTTTATTTGTTTCACTTAAGGTCACCACACTTTCCATTTCATTTCTATTTGCACACAACGTCGTTTATTGAAATTCTAACATACACAAAGACTGGGATGCAAAAAATCTAGTGGTGTCATTGAGTCGAGTCAGCTCCCTTCACAAAAGGGGAGCTGAATATGATCTAAGTTGAGCCTTGCTGGCTTGGCTTGCTAGTTTGTTACCTTTTTATTTAAAAAAATAACATTTTTTTTAAGTTTGAAACTGGACACATTCAATGTATGTGAATTCTCTAATAGTCAGTGACATGAATAATAGAAATAATTTAAATCAATTTCATTTCTACAAGCCTGTTGCACGGTACATGACCTGAATGTTCAGTTCATTCTGCGAGTAACCTAACTTGCAAGAACAAACTAGAGGTGACCGTGGCTGGCCTAACTTCCAAGGGTTGTCAATGACCACTAACAAAAAGTTGAATTGCAACCCTAATCCTCCCCAGCGGAGTACCTAATCTACTAATGTTAGAGACATGGAGAAGACATCTAGAGTTCTAACCCTACATCAATCGAAAGATGCGGTTAAAGTAGACTACAAGTAGTAGTTAAGATGCCAGGACATCAAGTAGGGTTGGCAGCGGGTCGGTTCGGCTTGAACCGCGAACCGAATCGGCAGTTTTTAATCGTCACCATAACCGAACCGAACCGTTGGGGTAACCGTCGGTGTTTCGGTTCGGTTCGATTCGGTTCGGGATTCCGAACCGTTTTTTAACCGTTTTTTATTCTATATAATTAAACCAAGTGCAAGGATGAGGGTTCAAACTTGGGCTTCTTCATTGCAAGACACCACTACTAACCAACTCAACTAACTATTAACTTGTGAATATAATTGCACAATTTAATAATTATTATGACCTTACACCTATAGCTTCGTCCATGCTAGCGGATAAACGGTTCGGTTCGGTTTTTTTTCCCCGAACCATAACCGACCCGCCCGGTTCGGGTCGAGAAAATAGCAAACCATATTTGCCCCATCGACCTATCGGTTCGATTTTTTTTCGCCCCATTCCGTTCGGGTAACCACGGTTTTCTATTTTTACGATTTTTTTTTTGCCATCCGTAACATCAGGTCTTCCAAATATACAAAACATGACATGGATACCAAGTCATCCATATCTCAGCTATGACCAAGCTGAGCATGAAACATGTACATTGAGGTCTATACAAACCACTCATGTAGCATAGAGGACCGACCTAGAAACAAGGTCCAATATGTTATCATCAGCTAGAGTGTGTCTCCAATTATGAAGAGTTTGACTAGGAGGTCAAGCCAGCCGAACAGACTTCTAGCTCCAACACAAGAGTTGGAGGCGATGATTTAGTTAGTTATTAAGACATCCAACTATATTGCATAATTGTACAAGTTAATAATAATAATAATAATAATAATAATAATAATAATAATAATAATAATAAAAACCTTGTACTAAGATATGAGAAGAAGTCCTAGGTTGACTATCCGGATATGAGGTTGTAATAACTTGGGTCATCCCCCAACTCTATAAGTAGAGGGTGATACACCTCATTTGCGGGATCCAAGAATCCTAATTAATACATAAACATACGTTTATACCTGACAATCGGGGATCAATCTCATTGCAAACTCAAACTCGGAAAACCCAAACGTCATCAAGTTAATCAAATAATTATTCCAAAAATTGCTAAAAATTTAATTTTTATTTAAAACACAATAACATATAAACATGGCGTTTGAAAATAATCATAAAATAAATTTAATTTCCCTTCTCATGCATCCAAGTTGACCTCCTTTGTTTTCAATATTATTTAGACGGATAGAGTATGATTGCATCTTTACACAACGTTAATTATTGGTGGTAAATTGATTGCATATGTGTAACCAAAATCCATGTTTTGTCAACTGTAGCCGTCAAGTAGTATTTAGAGTTACATGTGCTATATATAAAGTTAAACTTTATGTACCCTTTTCAACATAATTATATGCAAAATTTATTTAATCACATATGAATTCTAGTTCTAGTCTTTGATTGAGGTTAATTGTTTAACAAATCATTACGGCTAGTTATGTTATCAAGTCGATCCAACTAAAGCTCGATTCAGGTGATACGAGAGGCACATAACAAGTCTATTCTTTTTAAATTTTAAAATATTATTAATAACAAGTCTTTTATTTTTAAATTTTAAAATATTATTATTTTGAATTCTGATTTTTAATAATTGTACAAGTAATTTTCATTGGATGATTATTTTAATTTCGTTTATGTTAAAATTTAAAGGAAGATGAGAAGTTTTTTAAATTAAGAAAGAAAAAATGAACGGTGCATGATTCACATTGACTACTCAATACTGTTAGAATGTTAGCATTGAACAATGTTGCAATGTACAATAAGAATTTCGAACAAACTTCTTCACAAACATATGTAAATATCAATTCAATTACATATTATTTTCATTATACTATCATTTTACAAGATTGTGAATCATAATTTTGATGTGACATATGAAGTGAATTATGAGTTTCGAGCATATAACATTATTTCTCTTTTCAAAATCTAGACATGCAATATATTTTCCATTCTTCTTTTGGGAAAAAGAATGGATGAAAGGTATGAGCCAACTAAAATCTTTTCTCAAACTTTCATGCATGTCCCATTCGGCTTCTTTCGTCTTCTACATGACTACATCCACATATGATGACAGCCATTACACAGCTCATACAAATAATACATACTCTACACAGTACGCTCAAAACTTATTTTTCTTCTAATGAAAATATTGTTTTTATCTATTCGACAATCCAACTGGCTTATATTTAACACACCTGTACTTATAAGTTGGAATAAAATGCTTGCGTCTATAATCATGTATATTTATTTATGATGAGACAATTAAGACTTTGCTTTCACTTTGTCATTCAATTAAGAATCTTCCCATTCTAGAGTAAACAGAATTTGTACATTTTATTCTGATTATAATTTGGATGGACTGTATAATATTTCAATTTTCTGATACATTTACTAATTAAATATAATACGTGAGGTACATGATTCTACTACAATCGATTTGTTTGTAGTTGAAAATTAATACTACGACAAATAATTATATGAGACTCGTACTACGAGCATCTAGCAGCGAACCTCGTGTTTATGTTAAACATAAGGGAAAAGAATAAAAGTAAAATTGTTGATTTATTAATAAAAATGTGGTTCATTTTGTAAACAATCAAGTAATAAAAAATAAGTATTTTTAAAAAGTATAATTTAATTTATTGACCCGATCTTTGGTAATAACTTCTACAAGGTGATTTTGCATTAAAAAAAGGAATGTAGTTGGAGCAACCTAATTAAGTATTGACTTCCAAGTCCCAACTCCCAAGTCGAAGTAGATTGATCTTCATTTAGCATGATAATGACCAAAATTAACAAGGGAAATGCAATATGTATTATAATCTTGTCTTAAAGTGTACACAAATTAAGTGAATTGAGATATTGTAACCAACACTTGTTTCATTAGCTACTTGTTAATCACTCCAACACTTCAAGAATTCTTAACAAATGAGAAGAGTCTAATTTGTAAATTTTTAATGTGTTACGAATGTGTGTCGTTCTTCTCATTCGCTAAGAAGACGAGCTGTATCTAATTTTCAAATTATATTGGAAATACAATTTAAAGGTAATTAGTTTATACTTTATATCAATAAGAACTAATAAGCTACATATAAATACTAATATTATTTACTTAATTATTAGTTTCTATGGATAGATAGTTAACATTTAACAATCAAAATTACTCAGTAATCACTACACAAAAGATTAAATGCCAACAAAATAAAAATGTAGAATCTTGCAAATTATACTAATACCTACAAATTTTTAATGTCACTTGTCGAGCTTTAGGTCCTTTTCACACGTGCACCGTGCATCTTCATGGTTAAGGATTTTTTTGTGGACCAAAACAGTATATATATCCTTTTTTTGGAATAAAAATAGTATATTTAAACCCCTCTAAAGGGTCATCGTGTTGCATTGGAAAAGTGACGCAAAAGAGAACATATTCTTAGAGAGAGAGAGAGAGAGTGATGGGTGCATGGATTCGAGAGATGCTGCTAGCAATTTGTTTATTGTGGCCGGCGACACTGGTGGACTGCGGAATTCGTCGTTACAAGTTCGATGTAAGTATGGAGTATATTATATTATTCATGTTAATTTTATAGTTTACAAAAGCATTGGAGACCTTTATTTATTTATTTATTTATTTTTTGGCACGCAGTGCAGTCTTAATTAGTAATGAATAAATCACATCTAATATTTTAAGAGTCATTATTTTTAAATATATTTCTTAGGCATTTTTTCATTCTATTCCTATTTTACCTATTCATTAATTAGTATATTTGATGGCGTCTTTCTCCAAGAATTTAGTAAACATGCCCTATAACCAGCCACAAACATTTCATAGAACTTATATTTTTATTTTCCTTTTTATCTTTTATTTTCACTTATTCAAAAGCATGAGGAACAAAAAGGTATTTGGTGTTAGTCGCTTATTGCCATTATATATAACGGAATTTTATTGCATACATGTGATGTGCTAATTGATCGTATATCGTCATTATATTTTAGTACCTTTGCAAAAGATATGTTGTCTACATATGTATCCGGATGGACGGTACGTGTCCACAAATGGACCCCCTCATTTTGAGAGCAGGTGTTGCTCATCGAGTCGTATGTGGACAATTTAAATAATGGATCGTGAGCATAATTACTTCAATATGAATAAAATGTGATAAATACTATTCTAATAAAACAAAATACGATCATTGAGACCTCAACAAAGATACTTCAAGTTGGTTTGAAGTGAATTTCCGATGAGACCAAGAAGTGTCCATAAACATCTTCATGCCTTAACTAAACTTTACTCTTCCACACTTTAAAGCATTATTAGTGTCTGAGGAAAAATGTTAGTGAAAAGAGAGGGAGAGAATTCTTTGAAGAATAGGTTAAATTTAACCCCTCTTATATATTTTTCAATCCAACCCCAACATTTTTTAATATTATTTAACCAACACTCCTTAACATTATTTAAGGGGTTATTTTTGCAAAAGGATCCCAAAGTATCCATTTTATAACAATTCAAACCCTTTTTTTTTTTTTTTTTTTTTTGAGGATCCACAACCGCCCCCCCCACCCCTATCTCCCAAAAAAAAAAAACACTTTTAGAAATTATCACAGCCCCTCAGTAATGGCTTCCATCCAAATCTACCGTTAACTTTCTTTTTTTTTTTAGCGCACTAAAAGATTTGGGGGTGTAGCGAAATTAGCCCAATAAAAAATAAAAATGAAAATGAAAAAGGAAGATTATCAAGTTTTAACAATGTGCAAATTAATTGTCAATCTTTTTAGATTTTTCAATTTAAACATTAACTTTTTATATAATTTCATTTAAACGCATAATTCGAATTTTGATAAAAAAAAATTCAAATTATTTGATACTAATTAGATAGTTCTATCAAAATTTTTTAACACAATAATATTTATTCATATTAATATCATAACTTTTCAAAATTTTCTTTAACATTAAAGACACAAATGCTTTGTACATGTAACTAACAGTCAATAATAATAAAAGTAATTGAGGTACTTATAAAAATTTTTTAGAAATATATCACTATAAAAATATATCAAATATAAGAAAATAATTAAAAAAAAATCCCAAACCCCCTAAACCCCATCATACGGGGGCTCCCCCACTCTCCACTGGTGGTTCCACCAGTAGGTAGTTGAACCAAACCACAAGTGGTGTTCAAACACCAGCAGATTTGGTGGTGTTCTGTTGGTGGTCTTTGAAAACCACCAACAGGTGGTGGTTTTGAAGCTGGTGAACCACCAGTGTGCGGGAAGGAGGGTGGTGGTCAAAGGCCCTCGGGATGGAGCGGGGGTGGAGGAGTTGGTCATTTTTTTATTTTTTGTATTTTTTATTATTTTCTTATATTTGATAATTGATATGTTTTTATAGTGATATATTCCTACTAACATTTTTATAGATACCACAATTACTTTTATTATTGACTGTTGGTTACACATACAAAGCATTTACGTTTTTAATGTTAAGAAAATTTTTAAAAATTATGATATTAACACGAACAAATGCTATCGTGTTAAAAAATTTCAATAGAACTATCTAATTAATTAATATCAAATTAATTCGAAATTGTTATTGAAATTCGAATTATGCTTTTCAATAAAATTATATAAAAAGTTAAAGTTTAAATTGTAAAATCTAAAAAGATTGAGGACTAATTTGCACATTGTTCAAACTTTATATTCTCCCTTTTTCTTTTTCTTTTCTTTTTCTTTTTCTTTGTTGGGTTAATTTCACTTCCCACCCCCCATTCTTTCAGTGCACTGTAAGGAATTCAATTCCAAAAACCACATCATCCTTGCATTTAGATAGAATTTGCCACAAGAAATATACTTCTCATGACTTTATTGGAGTTTGAAAATCTGATCAGAACAGTAGCTACAACGTATGTCCAATTGTGAAGCCTCTAACAATTCATACAGCAAAAACAAGCTTTCAAGTTTCAACTCTACAATCGTAAACACTCTTATACATGAACAGGGGACTAATTTTGGATCTTTTATCTTAGTTTTTGTACCAGCAAAAATACGATGGAAAACAATAATTCTCAATTAGTGTGTTTAATTCTAAACCCAAAGCCAATAATCATGGTCTGAATAGTATTATGCAACCCATAATTTGACAGAAGTCTCAATCTCAATTAGATTATGTCACCCACAATGAATTGGACTTGGGGTTTCTCTCATAGAGATTATGTCACCCACAAATCACCAAGACACAAACCTAGTGACAAACCAATTCACAATCTGTTCTCAGAATTGCACAACCACTCACCAACAGCACCATTGTCAAAAACCAAGTGCCACCAAGGACCAAAGTCCATAAGGTTGTCAAACCACCCACCAAACTGCATTCAACTGTATTAGGCTCCACCTGAATCAACATATTTATATCTTTAATATTAGTGGAGTGGGATTACGAGAAATTTTCAATCAAGGCATAAGACCCATTAAGAAAGTATTTCTCTAATGATGACTTCAAAAACTTCTTGTTTGTAAAGCCAAAGTCCATGCTTTTGACACCTTTTAACATAACCAAGAAAAATACATTTAAGTGATTTATGTTCCAAAATCCCAATGCTCTGGTGTGTATAAGCTGAAGGCCCAAAAAGTTTTTTAAGTGTGAAAAATCAACAACTTTACCTTTCTGTATTTCTTCAGGGATTTCAAAACGTATAGCAATAAAACGACTTCTGTTTATCAAAGCCTTATCCCAAAAAGTTTGGAAAGCCTAAATTGAGTAACATACTCTAATCTTTGCTCAAAATAGCTCAATCTACTCTCTCAACAACTCTATTTTGTCGAGGTGTATTTAAAAAGGCACCAATAAGATAAAAAAAGATTATAAAGGAAATGAAGTTAAAAAATAATAATATTTATTCCCTACCTATGCATTAGATAATATATAAGTTGTCTCCTATCATTTTTTCCCCATACACAGGTAGTGATGAACAACATGACAAGACTCTGTTCAAGTAAGTCCATTGTGACAATTAATGGTCGTTTCCCAGGACCTACTATCTATGCAAGAGAAGATGACACTCTTCTAATCCAGGTGGTCAACCACGTCAAGTATAATCTGAGCATTCATTGGTTAGTTCATAACTATTTTCATTTACCAGCTCGCAATGTTATTCTATTATAAATTTCTGAATTTTACTTTGAAAATAGTTTAATACTTCGACAATCAGACGTAATTAGTGAAACCTTAGTGTGAAGCAATTTAAAAGAATCTAGTTCAAGTCGTGATGCGTCTTATTCTTTAATTGCAGGCACGGGGTAAGGCAATTCCGAACAGGTTGGTCGGACGGACCAGCATACATAACACAGTGTCCAATTCAACCAGGGCAGAGCTATTTGTACAACTTCACCTTGAGTGGGCAAAGAGGGACACTTCTTTGGCATGCACACATTCTGTGGCTCAGGGCCACTGTCCATGGAGGCATTGTCATCCTTCCGAAACCTGGAACCCCATACCCTTTTCCTAAACCCCACAAAGAGATTGTCACAATATTAGGTGATCTCTTCTCCATAATTTTTTTAATTGTCATGAGAAGAAACAAAAACTTAAAGCCTTTGTTCATTCTAACATTGTCCTACCTAAAAGTTAACTACTAGTCAAAGTCAAGCATTAATCTCAACTACACATATCACATCATCACTCATTATTATCAACAAATCTCGTGGTTCAACCTAAACAATTAGTTTTTAGCTAGAAAAAAGTTTACCGGAACACATTATAAAACTATTCAATTATTGATTTGATCAGGAGAATGGTGGAAGTCAGATGTTGAAGCTGTGGTTAATGAGGCCATGGAGTCAGGGTCGGCACCTAATGTTTCAGATGCTTACACAATCAATGGACATCCAGGACTCATCTCTAATTGTCTTGAGCAAGGTATGAGAACCTCCAATATAAATTCCCTCCGTCTCACTAAGATTGACTTGTTCTTCTTATATATTTATTCGTTACATAAATCACGATTCAGTAATGGAACTCGAAATGTTCTAAATGTACGTTCTAACAAGAATACTGATTTCTTGAAGTTTTAAGTTCTGTAAAATCTCAAGTTCTTTGTAGTCTTGACTAGGTTAGTCCAAGTATTCATAAAATTACTATTTCAATATATTTTTCAATTTTACTTTAAGTCATTCAACTTCTTCGTCAACAACATATTTATATTACTACACATTATTTCTACATGCTCCCTCCCTCTTGAAAATAAAGATAATGAGTCCCTGAGTCGCAATAAGAATTGTAATTACTCGTAGCATTATCGAAATCTTAATTTAACTCTGATCAAAATAAAGTTGAAACGAGTTTCAATGTTTGTTCAGGGGGATTCAATCTAGCAGTGGAACCAGGAAGAACATACCTGCTCAGGATCATCAATGCTGCACTGAATGAGGAACTTTTCTTCAAAATCGCCGGCCATAAACTCACTGTAGTAGAAGTGGACGCCGTTTATGTAAAACCCTTCACCACCGACACCATTCTGACAGCACCTGGCCAGACCACAAACGCCCTTCTCACGGCGGATCTCGGCACCGGAAACTACTTAGTCACCACCTCTCCATACATGGATTCCCCCATCAATGTCGACAACACCACCGCAATCGCCACCTTGCACTACACAGGCACATCCGCCGCCACAGGCACCGTCCTCACGATCCCACCGCCACGAAACGCCACCACAGTGGCGGCCAACTTCACCGACTCCCTTAGAAGCCTAAATTCCGAGACGTATCCGTGTAAAGTCCCAGCGAACGTCGATCATTTACTACTTGTCACCATAAGTCTCGGCCTCAACCCGTGCGCCACTTGTAAAACTGGCTATCGTGTTGTGGCTGCGATGAACAACGTCACGTTCGCCATGCCCGAAATTTCTCTCCTAAACGCCCATTTCTTCAACATCACCGGAGTTTTTTCCGACGATTTCCCCGGGAATCCGGTGAATCCGTACAATTACACAGGCAAGCAACCGAACAATCCGGAGAAATTGGGGACGATGGTTGGGACGAGAGTGTACAGAGTTGGTTATAATTCTAGGGTGCAAGTGGTGCTGCAGGATACTGGGATGCTTGCTCCTGAGGACCATCCGATCCATTTGCACGGATTCAATTTCTTTGTTGTTGGAAGGGGTTCAGGGAATTTCAATTCAGAAGAAGATTCAAAGAAATTCAACCTTGTTGATCCTGCGGAGAGGAACACAATACAAGTCCCTACAGGAGGGTGGGTGGCTATCAGATTCACCGCCGATAATCCAGGTACGTATTTCGCAGACTCGCACCAAGTCCTTTTCCGTCTACCCCCCAATCCGTGCAAAGGCAACATGTCACGTCAGTTATTTCGCAACTTGAACCCAAGGCCTTGTTCTTGTCGCCACAAATTTTATTAATTTTTTATTTCTCATTATTTATAATCACTCATTCAATTATTTAATATATTTTTTTCAAATTTTAATTACACATTCAGTACATAAATCAAAAAAATTAATTTTATCACCAATTAAACATACCCTAATTTAGACAGAGTTACTTTAATAAAAATATTTCAGCTCCCACGCGGGTATATGCCGCAATATCATTTAACAAAAGAAAGGGACTTGTTCAGGTAACCTCCTCGAGTACGTACCCAATAGAGAGGAAAAAAAAATGTGGCCTTCCCTGCATTTGGAGGGGGCTGCTCTTTGATGGGTAGGTACCTGACACGGGTACTTGAGCAAGGGCGAATAAATTTGATACTTCAAAAAAAAACTTTGCAAGTATAAATCGTGCGAATACTGAAAAAGATCTAATCACATTAACTGTTTATACAAAACCTAGTAGACTGGTACCACTCCTTTTTCTTAAATTAGTTAACTTGTGGTTCATTAGATTTATTTTTCACTTCAATGTTTATGTGTCAATTAAACACAATTTCATTTTATATAAAATTAAAATTCCAACTTCTCACTTCCATCATAACAAGAAATTGAAATTCTCACAAGTGGATATGAATTGGAATTCCTTAATTCGACTTCAAGCCTTCAATCAAACAAAGTCCTATTCTATTTCAACTATCACCGTCCAATTATTGACCTGACTAAGGAACCGAATTGAGGATCAAAAAGTTGATTATAGATGAATTTTTAGATTATAGATGGAGAAAAAAAAAAACAAGGATTTGCAAAAATTGAGCGCTCTCTCTCCGAGTAGTTGGGTTTTTTTTTTAGTCAACTCTGGTCTTCAATTGAATTTGATTCAAATAGATTCCACGGGTCAATACTCAATATGTGCGATTTTTTATCTAGGTCTTAGGTTGTTTTGCCCCCGCATAATCAGACTGGTTGGATTTTGACAACATTGATTAATTTTGGGTTTTGGATGTTTAGGGGTGTGGTTTATGCATTGCCATTACGAAATGCACACATCATGGGGATTGAAGATGGCATTCTTGGTGGATAATGGTAAAGGGCCCAATGAATCTCTTCTACCACCGCCCAATGATCAGCCCAAATGTTAAAGCCCAAAGCGTCTTATTGGTACATTTCCAAATGGGTTGGTTTTATTCACTGAGCAATTGAAGTGATGAAAGCCCAAGAACCCCAATTTGTTTGCCACCAATTGGTTTGCTTTTAGTTGGTTGTTTGTTTATATGTATTTTATTTTATTTTATGTGTGCAATGTGTTTGGTTAGCAGTATTGCACGAGATTGCTGGGTTAGTGCTTTTCTCTTCTCCTGTAAAAAAAATTGTCAATCTTGTATCTAAAGTTCTCTATGTATTTTCTTTCTTATTTTTGTTTTGATAGGAGTGGAAGATTACTTTACTTGTATAGTTCCCAGTTTCGATTTGACGTATGTACTTTCTTATTCTATATTGTATGTAAGAAAATAATCGATCAATATTTACAGATCTAAATTAGCGAGTCCTTGATAGATTGTGTCTTTGTCACATAACACATAAAAAAATTATGTCACGTTGTATAATAAAACCGTCGATCTTGCTTATTGAGGTAAATAATTAGTTTTATAAATAATCGGTAGTTTTTGAGAGACTATTTTAATTTATATTTGTAAATGACATGTCACTATTAAGTTTTTATTAGGTGATGGAAATATGTTCATTTACTTAATCACTCGAGATGCGAGTGTGATACCTTGGTCATATTAATTAAAAATATTCATTTTCAACGTCTTTTAAAAACCTTTCTATATAAATAAGAAAGATCTATCATCGCTTTGAATACAAGAATGAATTTAGTGAAAACCTCACACACTTTCTCCTAATTAATTCATTCTTCTCCTTATATATCTCCCATTTCTTATACTTCTACTTTCTAAAATTTGGTCCATATCATTTTATCAAAATTATTTCTCATATAATATCTTGGCTGTTCCATTAACTTAGCGTGTAAATGAAGAGCTTGTTTGATACAATCTAAACAAAAATTTAATTCTTCATTCTCATTCCTCAACCACTTTTATATTGATATGATGTTTTCTATATATTTTATTTATTTATCAACTATATATCAAAAAATTATTTTCTTTCCAATAATCTTTATCAAACATATATACCCTAATAATGGATTCAACATTATATCCCCTCTCTCTCTCTCTCTCTCTCTCTCTCTCTCTCTCTCTCTCTCTCTCTCTCTCTCTCTCTCTCTCATATGTAAGTTTTTCATTTTTATCTAATTTTGTAATTCCAAACCCATTGCAAACTATGTGTAACTAGTTACAATGGAATATAATGGATTCAACATGTGTGTAATTCATTACAACAATGTGTAATGTATCACAAATGACATGTAATGAATTACATTTAGCCTGTAATTAATTACAAAGAGTGTGTAGTGCATCACAAAGAGTGTGCAACTCGTCTCTACTATAACACAAGCCTAGTTCTTC
The DNA here is from genome assembly GCA_018223645.1 of Jasminum sambac. Taxonomy (NCBI): domain Eukaryota; kingdom Viridiplantae; phylum Streptophyta; class Magnoliopsida; order Lamiales; family Oleaceae; genus Jasminum; species Jasminum sambac. The sequence goes on from CP073649.1 coordinate 27,357,384, forward strand.
GGTTTTGTGTGTTTTGGGAAAAAAAATTCACGTACGATGTTCGTTTTGGACAAATAATATATTTTTTTTCACATTTCTCGACAAGTCAAATGCAACTAATTGCTTTGCCTCTGCAATTTTTTTTTTTATTTTTTGCATTTTAGCTTCCATTTATGAGTTATCGGCAATTTTCAATTTTTTTAAAAAAAAATTATGTATAATGCAATTGTATGGCATTTGTACCATGCGATCATGCAATTGTATGATTTGATCGCATGGTACAGTAGGATATGCCTGATTTGTGCTAATAAGTTCATTTGACCTTATTTTTGCATCATGTCCTTGTAAAAGTGTAAAGAACTCGCGCCTTGGGTGTGCTCTCGTCCAAACTTTCAATCTCTGCCTTTTTGGGTTTTGGGCTTGAGTTTCATCCCCTTCACTCAACTGTGGACTTGTGTTTATGAGTCTGGATTGATTGGGTCCTCTTATTATATTAGATATTTTTGTGTGTTGACAATATCATTATTACTTATTAATTTAGAGTATGTTATGAATAATTGAGAATAATTTGGTGGTTATGAATTATGAGGAATAATTTGGTAGAGGAATAATTTGGTGGAGGAATAATTTGGTAAAAGATGTAATTATTATATGTGAATGACTATTATACCTGCTTGATGAAATTATGTAATTACAGTTGTCTGCAATTCAAGTTTTCCTATAAATAGAGCGTTATTAATGAAATTCATTCACGAGAATTCCAGAATTCATTCTCTCTAAATTCTCTCTATTGTTTCTATACTTTTATAACACGTTATCAAAGACGAGTCTCTAAATTGCTGAGTAATATGAAAGAAGTATGCTTTCTACAGATCTTATAGATGATCTTCAGACGAAACGGCGGATTATTACCAATGAATTAATTCATCCTCATCAATCCTAAATAACTCTCTCTTTGCAAATACATCATTGAAAATTCCCTTTTGTTCATATTCTTCTCCCATAATTCCTCATTCTACACAACCCGCTTTGGAGATGCGAAATTCCAAAATTGGAAGAATGGAGTCAAAGAATTTTCCGATCACGTAAATGGATTGCAAGTAAATCTCATCCATGGAATAATTAGAGAAGGGAAAAAGGTAAATCATATGATTTTATAATATAATAATATATTAAACTATAACATTCGTTTTATCGAGATATAAGGAGTATACATTATCAAAATCAAATTTTCTCGACTCCATTATACTCGATTTAACGAGAGCTTCGATTTGACACAAACATTGATAGGGTAATAACTCGTTTTGAAATATGTTATTATCAAACTTTCAAAATTTACAAATCAAGACACCAACTTTTGAAAAAGTTACAAAATAGTCATTGAATATTTTGATATTGATAAATTGAAGTAGAAAGGAGATAATTTTCCAATCGTAAAACATTGATAAAATATTTTTGACAATTTTACCTTTGCGAGTGGAATGGACAATTTTACCCTTAGGTAAAACCGACCTAATTTTGACGACAGTTGAAAAATGGATAGAATATTCATGAAGAAATTCTAAATCCATTGATTATATAAAATGGCTTGAAGTCCATTTGAGTTAAAAGATCGAAATATTAATGTAACTCCGAAGAGTTCAATTACATAATGTACTTATTACAGAAGGATAAGTGTCTCTTGTAAGTAATGAGTATTTGTTCTAGAAGAAAAAATTTGCTCCGTAGAAGCAGTTCAATATTTAATTCTACTTTATTTCTTTGCAATTTAATTCTGCAATACCTCCTACTTGATGATGGGTTCAAACCGTCACTAAGCGGAAGGTTTTATATATTTACACTTTATATGCTAAGTGATGGGTAATACCTTCTACTAGAGATCCTACTCTGAAGAAGTAGTTAAATATTATGCAATTTAATTCTTGCTATTTAAATTAGTAGATTTATATTTATTGCAATAATTCCCATAAGGTAGGTTCGACCACCTATTGGAGGAAATTTAATTTCGGCAATTTAAATTTATGCACTTTATAGTTTGAGTATATTTCCAATGTGGTGGGTAATACCACACGATTGGTGTGCATATTTCCAATGTGGTGGGTTATACTACACGATTGGTTATAACGAATCCTACTCCAGAAGAAGTAGTTGATCAAATATTCTAATCATACTCTCGAAGAAGTAGGCGATGAGAATAAAATTACTTCTTCATATATCTAGAATATGAATGGAGAAAATTGAGCAAGTGGTACTTGAAGTTACCATTGGATAAATAGACGAAAGTAAAATGCTGAATAGATCCCATGTTGATAAATCAAAGATAATATATCGCATGGAGAAATTATATGAAGTAATCTCATCGATGATATGAGATTGTATTAATATGAGAATAAAATGCTCTTGAAGAAGCATAATCACTAGATTTACGTATTTGAATAAAGCCAATATGATATTATTATTACTCCGGAAGAAGTACAAACAAATAAGTGGAACATATTGAGAATATCAAAAGATGGCATTAAACACTTTCGAAAATATAGAAATGCAAAAAGAATATACATCTTGAATCCATAAATGAGGGATGCGTCTCGAGAGTATAAATACTCCGTAACTCTGCCACCATCAACATTAGGATTCATAATGAAATATTTAAAGGATCCGAATTTCTTTTTCGCTTGACACCAGTGGTCTGTGACCGACGGACCTGGGCTTCCACAGATTCTTGAACATATGCATGAAATTTGATGAGTAGTTCATCAACAGTACTAGCAGAAATAAGTATTTTTCTCGCTGAATGAGAGATAAACTTATTATTTACACCCTGATCTAGAAACGCTAGTAAGCCATCAAAGAAATTATTAATATTCAACAAACCTATTGGTTTGACATGAAAGTTCCACTGTACCAACGAGGCTATATTGAATATTTCCTCCAGTGTGTTGTAGCCGCCTGGAAGGACAATGAAAGCATCACTATTATTCATCATATACATCATGCAGTTGTGGATGGATTGCGCTTGTAGCCCCAACCCTGCTGGACCCATGGTAGAACTAGCTCCAATTCGAGTATTAGATCCAACTAGATGGAAAGGTATTACGCTCGAAACTCTTATTCCCCATGATTGTGCGGCCATTATAAGTCTAGCTAAAAGTTTGTTGTTGGTTCCTCAGTATAGTATATTGATTTCTTGTCTCCCTAACTCTTTATTTGAGTTGGTTTGCCATATCCACATATTGGATATGGCCTACAGCTTAGATCCACCAAGAATACATACGGTTTAATATGGCGAGGTAAAAGTGACTTGTATGAGATGATTCTAAAATCTCCACATCCATCTCTACTCCTATCTCTCTTTTGCACTATATTTTCAACATGAGAGATATATGAATCCCTCTATTTAAAGAAAAATTTTAAAACCAATAATTGAGTGCACTATTTACTTTTTGACAAATATGAAAGAGAAAAAGGCAGAAATTTTTCTTTAGTGATATGACATATAGCTGTCAGTGATTGAAAAATAATATATATCTTAAAATTGAAAAACGATATTTACAAATAAAAGAAATATATTGATCTTTGTTATTACAAGAGCTTTCTTACATAAATATGGGAAAATCATTATGCTAAATTTTTCTACTAAATTTACAGGGATCTTCTAAAGTAAGTTTTTCAAGTATGCTTAGCGTTTGTTGATCTTTGAATTTGGCCCATAAGGCCATTAGCTCACCTTATGCGTGTCCACTAGGATGTGTTTCAAGAGCCTGTTGAATATCATCCAAAGGCTCCTTACTCAATTCATCCTTAATGAATGCTATTTTATCTTCTCGGTTTCTGGACAAGTACCCCACAGATTTACATCGAGTGTCACATGTCCACCGAGCACACTTGTAGCATCCTCCTAATCTTTTTGCTCTCCGTTTCTTTGAAAAACTACTTTTACCCATACCAGGCATGTATTTAGAAGGAATTGAAACCTCACCAAATAATCGAACCTTTGCTTCAATCAAGCATCGGATATCTTGTGGGATACCCTTATTCATTAGCATCCTTAATCTTTCCAGCCTACATCGATAAATCCTTTTTAGGATTTTGGTCGGTAGTGATGGATAGTATTTTCGAAGATTTGAGAGCATATGATCCATTATAATGTATAGACCCTTGTTAGGATGAATTTTGCAATAATTTTGATGATTTATTTATAGAATAATACAGCGTATGAAATAAGACTCGATTTTAAATAAAGCGTAAGAGCTACGATTTGAATTAAATAATAGCGGATGTGATGCGTATGAACTCCGTGTTTGAACAAGAGTAGACAATAATGTCACCAAAAGATGATGGAATATGTCGGTGAATTGTTTCTATGATAAATCATGTTGAGCACTATCTGAGATACTAGTAAAATCGATATAAGAATTTCTTGAACTGGAAGTTCAATAATACTCGTTGCAAAACCGGATTGACCATCCGGTTTAAATAATTATTGAAATCAATATTTCAAGTGAAGAATTAAAGGAATTCTTCAATGATTGTTCTCGATAAATGATGAAATCATTACTAGCCAATATTGAAATAAATCCCAAATATATACGGAATAAAGGATGAGAAATATGGGCCTCATCCTCCATGTGGACTACTAGATATTATGATATGGATCCACTAGATAGTCACATGTGTATATGATTCGTAATTTGAAATTTACGAAATATTTGCTCACGGTATGAGCATGATTTCCAGATTTAATGATAAAGCTAGTAAATGTATATCCCAATACTTGAATAAATCCCTGAAGGATTTGAGTATGCGCATACAAGTGGGATATTATATGGCAAATTATTTAAAGTCCTCAAATAAATTGCCGATATCGAGAATAGAATGCAAACGGTCTAAATTCCCATATTAAGTGAATGATGAGAACATATATGATTAAAATCATACCAACTGTATGAGTTTTGGTGTTCTAAATTTTCTCGATGAGGGAGTATTAAAGGTTGAAAATGATATGTGAAATGCATCATGTTATATCCTCACAATTAAAATATGAACTTGAAGTTCAAAGATGCATAAAGATGCTATGAACAATCACATATATCGATTAAGATGCTTTGATAAGTTAGCCTTGTAAGCGTTGATATTATGAGATTTCCCCAAACATATATATCAAAGCAAATTATAAAAGATGGTCTTAATAACGGAGACATATGCTCTTGAAGAGTATATAGACATAACTATATTGTGTAATCCTACAAGAGGATTGATAATGAGATATCTCGATAAGTTATGTCGATATGGGGAAAGAAATGAAATTGAAAAGTGTCGACACGATATGAAAATGTAGCGCTACATATGATCAATGATAATGAAAATATTGAGATATATTGAAGATGATAAATGGTGAATGTGAAATCCTTAACTTATGAGATGATGAGATGATGATGACTAATGCTCAAGTTTAAAGATAAGCATGATGGTCATTATATGTTGCATGCTCATGAAAGTTAAATTACCGATCGTGTGTGTAGTAGAAAAGGAAATTAAAGGATCGGATGAGCTAAACCGTGTTTATGAGTACCCTAAAGGGTGAACTAAGCCCCTGGGAATGAAATAACCTATTAAGTGAGTATTAAATGTTAAATGATATATTTTAAATGTTAGTTAGTTATGAAGGTTTACTTATATGTTTACATGTTTTTACAATGAATTTATATGCTTTAAATTGTGTATTTGGAGACATGTGTTCATGGTGAATGTTTTGTAGTTGTGTAAGAAAATTGATGCACTCTAAATGAACAAATAGTATAAAACCAATGTATATGATACTCATACAAATGTATGAAAGATTTTGAAATGCTTGACATACTTGTATAAAATACGCATTGCACTTTTTCCCTTGGTGAGGTTTTTATCCCATTGGGTTTCCTAGCAAGTTTTTAATGAGGCAACTTTAAAGGCGTATTCACATGAATAATGTACTCTTTTCCTTCATTAGGGTTTTTCCCACTTGGGTTTTTCCTAATAAGGTTTTAACGAGGCATATTCATGGTATATTGAGAACGATAGGAGAAATTGATACAGTGTATCTATTGGATCGAAGTTATAATGGAGCTAATGCTTTAGATCCAAACGATGATGATATTGAAATCATTTACCGTAAGTAAAGATATCGATTCTCAAGATATGAAATCAAACTGAGCATGGTACTCTTTTTCCTTCGATCAAATTTTTCCCATTGGGTTTTCTTGACAAGGTTTTAACGAGCTGACACATGAATACTCCTATCATTGGAAGACATCGGGAGCAATGTTTTGATGAAGCAAGATATAACCACTCCAAGCTATCCTGCAATCGGTTTGGAAGTTTTTTTCCCACTGGGTTTTTCTCCAAACAAGTCAGGAAGACATTTGTATTAATAGTCGTTCGAGGGGAGTGTTATGAATAATTGAGAATAATTTGGTGGTTATGAATTATGAGGAATAATTTGGTGGAGGAATAATTTGGTAAAAGATGTAATTATTATATGTGAATGACTATTATACCCTTGATGAAATTATGTAATTACGGTTTATCAATTCAAGTTTTCACATAAATGCGCAGTTATTAATGAAATTCATTCCTGAGAATTCCTTAGAATTCATTCTCTCTAAATTCTCTCTATTGTTTCTATACTTTTATAATAGAGTAGTATTTTTAGTAGTAGTACTAATCTCCGATTGACAGGTTAGTGGGATTGATTGGAGATCAAAACCGATAACTTTTTCGACTAGCATAATTTCCCGGGCGAGTGGGATGATCGCGCGCACATGAAGGAAGGTGCATACACACCGTCACCGGACTGGCTGACCAATCACATGCTCCCACTGTTTTGACTTTTAGAAAAAAGGAGAACAAATCAAACCGGTACACAGGACCACACTCTACACACTCTCCCATTGTACACAGGACCACACTCTACACACTCCCCATTGGAATCTTTCCTTTAATGGAAACAAATTGCTTCTGGGGTGCAATTATCATCATATTCATTTCACTGCTTGTGTAATATTATAATTTATTTGCAGTCTAGTCCCCATCATTTCCAACACTCTCTGACCCTTCCATCCATTAAGGGCCAATTGCCATATTCGGACTATATTTTATTGTCTAACTAAACCCTCTTACAAATATTCCGTTATATTTAATCTAACCTAAATATACAATTCTAACGAGTACCGTCACTAATTCTGTAATTTGCACGTCGTCTTACAATGCTAATTGCATAGCCGACATCTTAATTATGTCAATCATCTCATACAAGTCCTCCAAAAGATTCTTATTCTCAATAGTACGTGGTCAGATGGGGACATACGAAGAGATAATTCTATGTAAAATTCATTCTGAATAAAAACCCATAAATTATATTAATATAAAAGTTCGGTCGTAACACTAGTTATAGTGTTGGTTTTTTGGTAGGAGTTGAAGAGCCAACCACTAAGAGCATATCATGTGCAAGTTGGAGCCAACTTTTTTCATTTATTTGTTGTCACAAACAAAAGAAAAGATTAAAATAATGGTAGTTGCAAGTCTTGTCCTCCCCCTCTATTAGTTATCCAATATAGAAAGTCTATTGCGTCTAATATGGAAGGTCACTGAAATGCATGGGGAACAATTAGCCGGTCAACATATACACAATATTACCAAAACCACATTCCCAATGAAGGATCTTGCATTGCTAGCTACAAAAACTCTGCATCACGTTTCCTATTTCCACATCTGGATGCTTGTTTTCTAAGTACAAGTTGCGTTTTACTAGTTTTATTATGTAGTTACCAACGTGACAATTGGCATACACAAAGGGTAGGGTCCACCAGATAAAGTTAGGGTTAACCACTCCGATGCATGTTGTGGATTGGCGATAATGTAGATGAGAGAGATACAAAAAAAAAATGATTATTTTATTTAAAAGTAAATGGAAAGAAATGCAGAGAAACAAAAAGAGGAAAAGTGAAAAAGATGGGAGATGTAGAAATAAATTTAAAAATAATAATAAAATGGTAGTGTGATAATTCTATATGGATATCTATTTCTAAACGTGGCACGAGAATTCATGAAGAAAAAATGGGATAAATGAAAGAAAAATGATTTTTAAAAAAATAGAAAATTGGAAAAGCATGGAACCTAATCAAATTGTTATGTCGTTCTCTCTCTAAATTGTAAAATGGTAATTGAGGTTTGCATTGGAGATGTCCTAAGTAAAATCAGAAATCAATTGATTAGATAACTGAGACAGTAGTATTGATGTAGAAAGACTGATATGGAGTGCGAACAAACTTAGCCGGATTAACTGTCGCAGAATATTAAATAATTTAGTTAAGGTACTTTTGGCGATCATTATTAGTGTACTTGAATAAGTGCAGATCTTAAATCTATATTTAAATTGATTAATATAATTATTAGAAATAAAAAAATATATTTTACTGAATAATTAACATGTAGTTGCTATTATTATAGTTTAGATCTGCATCCGTGTCAATTATTCTAAAGCAAAGACATCGCGCGCAGAGTATTTAAAAATTGTCTCCTACCTTAAATAACACTCATTCGACTAAGTATAGCAATTATGCCTTTGTTTAGTCAGCTAATAGGTTTTAATTAATTAGCCTAATGATAAACAAAGCACTTTTTCAGCTCCCATGCGGACTGAGTTCTATAATTGATTTCATAAACAAGCATGTTCTGTGGTTTTTCAAGGATCCATTCTTTTTAATATGAAAAATATTTTTCTTTTGTGGAACTTAGAGTATCTTGTGTACCATATTGTTCACATCATTCCACCAGGGACAAAATAAAATTTGATCTGTTTTACTATTAGAACAAGATAATAATGATCTGGTGCTTAACTTGATTTTAAAGTCTAAATTTATTTAAATTAATTTTAAGGTGGGGTGATAGCCTATGTTTTTACAATTATTTAATATTTTTTTATCCATTTTAATCTATTATCTCTTTTGGTCAAACCGATCACATCCACATATCTCGTGGGATCTACATGTACTATACAAATTTCCACCATACTTTACTCATTCTCTCTCCTCTTTTACATAAAAATTAATAAAAAAAATTCAATCCTATCACCCCCTAAGTGTTCAACTATGGTGGTACGTGAAAATATATAAAAATAAAGATAAAAGGAAATAAAAATGGGGAAAATACAGCTATTGTAGTTATGACTCATGAGAGCTGACTTCCAAAAGGAGCATTTACAACTTCAGATAGTTTGGGGGAGTTGTCTTCAATTGCATATTTTCTTTTAGGAGAATCCTTTATCTTAATTAAGTCCACTCTTTTGTATAAACAATAACAAAATATTTATCTTTGTGAATCAACTACCTATCCTACTTTAGTGGAGATTCTTTGTACATTGATTTTTTTTTTTTTTGCTGAAAAGTATTAATTTTTTGAACACTTGCTTTAGTGATTTTTGAGATTAATTAACTCGAGAATCTTGTCGATGATGCATATTCTGTATAATCTTGAATTTGATCGAGCGATGATTCTAACTTAAAGTAATTATTATGAATACTTGCTCTTTAGTTTTTATTTTGTCTCTGTATATTGTGTCATAGGTTGGTAATTCGTTTTTATTTGTATTTTCAGAAAAAGATTTCATAATACTCAAATCCAGTATAAGCTATTGGAAGGTATTGTCTCACTGACTTTTTCTACTCGGAACACAGAATTTGTTCAGGCATTATTTATTATTAGGAGAGGTAGTATCTCCTTATTTACTATTTTCTGTATATATATTATATTCAAGTTATATTGAAGGTCAAGCTAGTATGTATCCTTCTCCTTACATGTACATTGATTTTTTATATTTATAAAACTGGCAGGGGATTCTTAACCCCGACTAGCTAGGTTCAGCAGGCGTTTAAAAACTACGAAGGGTCTAGATAGTGCTTTGCTTAAAAATAATAATAATAATAATAATAAATATAAAAATACCATGAACACTTTGCTCAAATCCAAATAGAGGATAGGCGAATCAACTAAAACATATTTCTGTTCGTTTTAAACTTGCTCTTGTTCTATCGAAATATTTATGATTCGGTAACATTCTAGGATGCATATTATAACACACTTTGAAATAACATATCACATCAATCAAATTGGGGTATCACATTATCTGACATAATATATACATCACACAATGCACCGAATTAGCTTTCGGTATCCAAAACACTTTCCTTTTCTATTTTATCTTAATTCTAGTAATACAAAAATGATAATAGTCATGTCAAAATAAGCTTGAAAATACAAGATACAAACTACACAATTACTGAGAACATTCTTCCTCAAACAAGAATAAAACATCACTGGAATCAGACACAAGCACACATGTAAAAATTTATTGATTTTTTCCTCGAACTGTTCAAATTGGTTATTATTGGAGAATCCAATTAGGGCTGGTTGTCCAATAATGTATCAAGTGGTCTTATTCCTCCCTCGAAAGGACACCTGCTGAATAGGGATTGGATTCTTTCTTTCGTTTTTTTCCTTTTTGTTTTTTTGTTACTATATATATATATATTCTCTAATTTCTAGTGTGGTCCTTGGAGGTTATTATTTCATGCATTGAATAGAGGCTTCGACCATCGGGGCACATATATTGATATAAGGGTATGCCTAATAATTAAATGGTGGTGATGACCTGAAAATCAGAAAATGATGAGCATGTAACACGTGCCCAAAATTAGTTGCAAAATTGAATTTCAACTGTCCAAATACATCCCAAAAAAAAAAAAAGTCAAAATGCATCCGAAGATAGCAAAGTCTTTGTATACAGGCTCTCCGCCGCTCGGACCTCAATCATTAATTGCTACATGAATTTTGATCATTAGCATTCGACAGTACTGAACCGAAGATATTATGATTTAATTAGAGTTACTTGAAAATATTCAATAGAATTATTTGATGCTAGTCGTTTAGTTTTCTAAAAGTAGCCTTATAGTTCGTTTTGGAGAATGGATTTCATCGTTATTATTCTATAGACTGGTACATTAAAACACCTCCTAGAAGGGAGAAAAAAAAAACCGATTCATATATATCGTTTTGGTGAACTATATACTTAATGCTACTAAAATTAGTTCATACATCGACAAATATCAACAATTTATAAGTGGTTAATGTTCATTAAATTAAAAATACTAAATTATAAGACTCATGTACACTACTTGTTATAGCAAAGTCAACATCTAGAAATGGAATTTTGAAAACTTAAATTTGATCATCTTATCTTGAGCATCTTTACTATATACCTTATATTTTTCCATCAAAAGAATTCTCAAATCTTCTTTTCTGATAAGTGCATCTTTTTAAGAATGTGTCTGACGATTAATTAAAGACAAAATCTGATTATTTTATAGAATATAAATATATAAATATATATGGTCAAAAGTAAACAAGAAATTATGGCAAAACATGAAATATAATAATTTAAAACATGTCTAATTAACCAACACTATAAAAATAATAATTATTTTATAAACATCGTCAAACAAGCTCTAAACATTAGTTGTAGCTTGAAGATTTAATTTGACTCCCAAGTGGAACCATGCAACTAGCATATTCCATAGATTCTTTTTGAGCAAAAATCATTAGCTCGACCCTTGTTATTTTATATGTGTAATTGTAATTTTATGACTTCCAAAAGTTAATTAGTCGCTATAAAGGTGTATTATCATAATAACAGCGGACTAAATTAAGTCCAAAAGAGGGAAATTATTCTAAAATTTATTCAATTTATAAGACAAAAAGGAAAAAGAATCTCCAAATTTTCAAATCCACTTTCTTACATATTTTATTTTAATATTACTCATAAAACCTAACAATGACACTTCATTTTCAACGGTCAGCAATACAGATAGCCACATAGATGCAGTACTAGGCGATTATAGAAATAATATTTAACTTGTGTTCTGGTGATTTTTTTTTTTTTTGACTGATGTTCTGGTGAATTTTTTGATTTCTTAGATTTATAAACTTTGTTTATATATGTAATATTTGACATTAATTGAAAGATTTTAAATTAACTTTGATTCAGTAGAGTCAATGAGAACTTGTTCCATTGATTAAAAGAACAAAGGTTCAGGATTGAGACTTTGAGGCTTCAGGTTCGAGTCACACCAACATCGTATTATGTAGCTTTAGTCACCACCTGCTCGACGGCCTTTGTATTGATTATAATTGAAGTTATAGTAGTAGTGCAGATATAATTCTTCCGCCGGCAAGGTGGTTATATTTTTTCTAACGGCAAGACGACTATAGTTCCCGTTTCAATAGAATTTATATCATTGCGCTTGACTACAGATCGATTTGATGTAATTTGTATCATATAAAAAAATTGAATCAGTTGATTGAATAATAAAAATTAATCTTTAACCGGAAAAACATTTAAAAGAATACAAGGTCAATATTTTGTAGAACTATTTTCTCATTATTTGTTCGAGACTCATTTTAGACCAAAAATGTACTACAAAAAATATTATTTTTCGTATTGCACATAAAAAAAAATATGATTTTTTGAACTGCACATCATCTTCAATAAACCGTTTCTACTTAAAAAAATCTCCATACAACATGCTATATTTGTAAAACAAATTTTTTTTACCGAATTTTATTAGCAATGCATGTATAAAGTAGTTTAACAAAATGAATTCTCAATTTCTCATGCATGTGAATTCAGTAGTTCAATCTGTTGCCCGCTTATAGGCAGTGTTGTTAAAAAAAAAAAAAAAAGTGGAAAAACGCACATAAAATGGGTTTAAACGTGAAAAAGAGCGAAGCGCGAGTAAAAAGTTTTGTCCAAAAGCGCACAAAAGTGTGAAAAAACATTAAAAAATGCACTTAAGCGGAAAAAAAAGCGCGAAGCGTCCCGGTGACGCTTTGATACGCTTTACGCTTTTTAGAACCTTATTTATAGGTATGTTATGGTGTTTATATATGGACGGATGGGTATCACGTGCCCTTCCTATCACCAAGGGGACACCTATCTCCCATCTGTCCATGCGTGAACACCATATCATACCCACGTATAAGAAACAAATCAAAACTGATGAATTGAGAACTCGCTAAATGTCAAGTTGGGGGAATTTGGGGCCCCAACATGTGCAGAAAAGAGCTGGAATCCATTAATGCTTCCCCATGTAAAGTTTGGATCTTTGTTGTTTACCCTGTCAAATACCTATACTACCCTTGGATATGCCACTACGTTGAAAAAATAACCAAGGCCAAAAAAACCAAATTAATGATGGATTGCTTTTAGTTTCCGCACCTCTTCTTTTTGAGTAACGGTTCTCTTGTGGAAAAGATGCATACTCGAGTTTAACATTTTTACGTGTCATGCCCGATTTAACGTGACGCATTTTTATTGAGCATGAATATATGTATCAAATGATAAAGTATATGAGCACATCTTTGTCATCATTGAACGAAGAGTTGACATATATCATGTGTCAGGGGTTTTAAATTACTGTCTAATTTTAATGTTTATGTTTTTTTAAGTCACTATCTAGCTACGTCTCACTTCGAAATTGTCAAAGGATAGAGCCATTAACAAAACTTCTACACGTAGAAAGCTTGTTTTTCGGGAAGAATGTTTTGTTAAAGATTCCTGAAACTTTTTAATATGCCTGATTGAAAATAAGAAAAATAGAAAAGAGAACTCTTGAAAAAAGTTTTTGAGAGCTAGACAAATAGTATACTAATGAAATATCGAAGGAGACAGGATATGTGGATCCAACCATGTCTGTTCCTTTATATAAGTGAGTTTGATCGAGTGGTGAGAGCGGAATGGGGATGGTGAAAGGGCTAGACGTGTCGGTTTCTAATGGGAGGGTAAAGAGCAAAGGGTGAAAGTGGAGCAGTTGGTCACATCAGGAGGTGCCTATTTGCTTGTCTTGGTTCAACATTTATAGTTAACATTTCACTCTCCCTCTAACCATGTGCTCTCCACTCTCGTTTCACCCTCCTTTATTTTATATTTTTTATAAGGTCAATATCTTGAAAATAAATTTACATCTATTATTTTGAATTCTATCTCATGGATTATTACATTCAATTATTCAATTATTCAATTAAAACAATCGTTTCGTTATCCACCCATTTAGTACATGTAGGAGGCCTTCAGAATCTCAACAAAATGTAAACTTACAAAAAGTGGCTAGAATTTGTGTCATGCGTTGACCTTGACTTGAGAATCAATATTTAAACCAAGAGGATATATGTCGTGATCATTGATAGTAGGTTTCACTATGTTTTTCTAATTTTCGGAGTCCGTGTTATTATGCTTCTCAAAATACTCAATTGAACTACAACATCTATACATATTAAATTTGGAATTTAGATTAATGCAGTATGGATGTGTGTAGTGATGGCAACATGTCGGTTCAAGTACAAGTCTGCCATATTCCCCAACAGATTCAAAATCCATATTCGACTTGTATCTACTTCAGATTTTATTTTCAGATACCATATTCATATCCATATCCATGTCCATCGGTTCGGGTTTTTTTTAATCCATTTGGTTCGAGTATTCGCGATTTTTGTCTTTCGGAATCTTTTATGATCCGATACACCTAAAATTAAAATAGTCAATGAGCTACTTTGGCAGTTGGATGGATTGGATGGACTTGAACCACTAGATAAATGATAGTAAATTGGTTGTAGGTTGCACTTTGCACAATTTAACAATTTTAAATATTATTTAGCAAAAAATAATAAAAAAAATTAATACGCTGGTATTCGATTCAGGTTTGGGTATACCTCTAATGTCCATATTTGACTTGTATCCGCTTTGAGTTTTACTTTCGAAAATCATATTCGACTGGCCGACCCATCGGTTCAAGTTTTTTTATTCTCTCAGGTCGGGTATCCACAGTTTCTGGATCTTGCGAATCTTTTGGCCATCCTTAAATGTATAGTGGAAAGTGGAAGAAATATATATAAAAAATCAAAATAATTATTAAATCAATCAAAAGAGTGATTGAACATGAAAATCGAAAAATATGTTTGAAATTTAATGGGATTAAATCTATAGAGAACATACCCTAACTCACGAAACTTTGTAATAAGTATAGCATCGATGATAACTAGAAGTGCCATGTACAAGCAAAGCAACGCTAGTGAGGAGTGTGATGGTGACTATGGAGAATGCAAATTGCACACATCCAGCCAGGTGTAAGATTATACAATAATGATTGTCGACCCTCTTTATATTACCCATAAAAGTTAGAAAATAAATAGAAATTTATTTTTAATTTTGCATGTCACACAAAGGAGAAAGATTTATAATAAAAATTCTTTGTCCACCTAGTTCTATCCAATAAAAAACACTAGTTACAGATAGAACGAATTGTACAATTTATATACTTAATACAATCCTTATATTTCCATCGAGAACAATGTTAAGGGAAGAACATAGTGGTACAACCCTCTAGAAGCTGAGGTAGCCATGGGTTATACCGCTTTGTTGTGCCACTATACCTTTATAATTATTCTTTGTTCAATTGTTGGTAGCAACAATGGCAAAAGCACAAAAAAAGTGGTACAACTCTCTAATGGAGGTTTGGATCTCACCCATACAAGAAGAGTAAAAATGGTATTTCATCCATTTCTCTATTATAAGTTGTATATATTTCTAAGAGCATCTCCATTGCAACCTTCAACAAGGAAATCCTACATGGTGGTGAGAGATAGACACACACACAAAATAATAATAATAATAATAACAAATTTATGGGTCTCACATTTTCTTCTATTTCTCACTTTTCTCACTTTTTCTCTACTTTTTTCCACTTTGCTCCATAAATTTCCATACTACTTCTACATTTCCACATTGACCTTCATATCCTGTACTATTATTTTATCATTATTTTTTATTTTATTTCTATATCTCTCTTACTTTTTTATTTTTCCCTCTATTTTTTATTACACATCCTCTATTCTCTTTTTAATAATTAATTAAAATAATTATATTCTCTTTATCTCTCTCCTCTATATTATTTTCTCAATACACATCCACAATGAAGATGCTCTAGTGCATCTGGTACTATTCTGGTTGGTAGATGCAAAAGGCAGTTTGATGCACGCGCGGAGAATGCGATGGAGGGCGGCCCAATCCTCCAAGACCGTTCCAACAACCATACAATGAGAAGGGGAAGGCGGTTGTTGGCTATGCAGAAAAGAGCTAAAACGGGGTTTTCATCCGATGCATCAGGGTTCACAGTATCTTACGTGTCGACGTTTGTTGCATGATTGGGTCCCCCATTGTTGGAGCAGTGCCCAATGTGAATTCCTTTTGGCTTTTACAGTAATTAATAAGCTCGAAATTTGTGCCGTGGTCCCTTTCTGTATGTGATCTTGACATTTGATCTGCACCGTTAGTTGCCAGCTACCATGTAGATCCGAGGCCCCAAAATTTTTTATATATGATACTTCATTTTCAGTATTAAATATTAATTGCCATTTTACTATATTTGATATTCTTTTTTTTTTAACCAAAACTATATTTATACTTCCTCCGTCCCATTTTGATAGGCATGGTTTGACTTTCACACGGATTAAGAATTTGAAATTAATATTTATTGGAAAGGTAAATTTTACTTGTATATTTCTCAATATACCCCTATATTAAATATGACAACTTACTTTTATTAATAACCATGTATAATAAATAGGGGTAGATTAGGAAATGAAGAAATTAAATTTATATCAATAAGGAAAGTAGCTTATATTTTGGGACGGATGAAAAAGAAAACAAGTCTATCAAAATGGGACGGAGGGAGTATTTGATCTTCAGGTTCTCAAATTATGAATTTCAACAATTAAACCATAATTCAATTTGATTTATTTCCTATAAATTCTTAAATTTTAAACGATATATTGAAATTCTATAAACTTCGTTTCAAAAGTTGAAGTTGACATATAGAAACTTTCTTGAAAGTGTTTAAAACAAGCACCGTAGAATTCCTTGAGGCAGACGTGCAAATCTAAATTGACCTTTCTGGATTTTTAGAAGTATTCTAATGAATATTAATATTGGCGGTATTGATCTGGTACCCATTATGGGTACGTTATGGTACCTATAATCAGGCGAAAAAAATTTATCGGTTTTGGGTGAGGCCCCAACAATCAGGAAACAGTTATGTATTATTTATTTGATTTTAACATAGATAACAATTTTTTTTTAATTTTTTCTGTGATGATGTGGCATCCTATGAAGGCGCCACATGACGTGAGTTTGGTATCCACATGGGTACCGGATCAAAACCATAAATATTGGATGTTGATTTTTTGAATATTAATAATATTGTATGTTGATTGCAAGAAAGTTAACGTAAAAAATTGGTTTAAAACAAAATTATTACAAGAAACGAGGCAAAAAGTGTCTCACAAACCATATATATGGAATAGAATTTCAATAATATTAGAGCATCGCTAATGGGATGTGAATTATGGAGATAATATGGAGGAAAAAGATAGAGAGAAGATATTATTTTAATTGTTCATAAATATAAAGATGTGTAAGAAAAAAAGAGAATGAAAACTGAAAAGTGAAAGGAGAATAGAAAGATATAAATAAATTAAAAAATAATGATAAAATAATTATGGAATATATCAAGTTGAATGTGGATTTAAAATATTGCACGTGAAACGATGAAGAAAAAATAAAAAAAGATGAAAAATACAGATTAATAAATAGAAATTACGAGACCCATTTCTTAATATATGTATATCTCTCCTTCAAATTGATGGTCACGTCAGCAGCAATCCATGTGAAGCATTGGAGATGCTCTTATCTCATAGTTAGCTACATTATTGTGCTAGACTAGAAGTTATGAGATTAATCAACTTTAGTCCATTGTGTATGAGGGCCACGTTAAGGAGTCAAAGAGATTTTGAATCTACATAATAAGTATAACATACATGTTGAGATTCATAAGTAATACTTTTTTCAACATTCAAAAAAAAAAAAAGTAATACTTTTTTTTTTTTTCGCGAATCTCTTTCAATAAAATATAATATCAACTACTACTTGAAATGTGGAAGTATTGCAATGTAGAATCATGCCAAAGCTTTTGCAGATTTATGGATTATTTCCTGACATCTGAAACTGTATCATTATAAGGATCATTTGCACGAATTTTAATCAACTAAGGGCCATAATAGGAAATTCCGTCTTTCAATCAATAATATTGATACGAGTCATTAAAAAAGTACATAATATTCTTTGATTGTATTCCTACCGTTCTGATCTGTTTTTATCTCGTGTCGTGCATTTTTTTTTCCAATCTCGAATTTGTATTTATATCATTTTGATTTGCTTTATCTCGTGTCGTGCATATTTTCCTGTCAATCTTTAATTTTTGTTGCAAAGTCAATAAATTTCATCTTCGTTCCCACTATAAGATACTCTCCTCATCCCACATATATAATCCACGTTTTTTTTTTGGATTGTCTCACATATATATTCATCTTTCTATATTTAGTACTCCCTCCGCTCCAATTATATAGACGTGTTAGCTTTTTCACAAAGATTAAGAAAAGTTATTGGAAAAGTAAATTTTACAATTAGTTTCCTAATACATCCCTATTTTATGAATAATATTAAAAAAATAATGGTTATTATTATTAGTGCTAAACAAATTAAATAAGGCTATTTTGGTAAAGGGTAACTATATATGCTCCACAGTAATTAATTATAAGGCACCACATTTTATTTACACCCCATTTAAAATAGTTATTTTATAAACACACAACACCCACTTGACAAATATATCCTTAAGGTTATATTATATTATATTAATGCCACAAAATTTCTTTCACACAACATATTATAATTATACCACCATTAATCTATAACTTTAATATGTACACCACAAAAAAATTACAATATATATAGTACTTCAAATATAATAAAACAAACTGAAAATAAAAAAAACAATTAAAAAAAGATTACATGGAAGTAGGGGTGGGCGTTCCGGGTAGTCACTATCTGAACGAATCAGAATTAAGTTCCTTGAAAAATGGATCCGTTCGGTTCTTTTCAAATGAAATACCCGTTCGGTTAGGTTAGGTTCTACCCGTTAGGTTACGGTTATTTTATGATGTATTTTTATTACTAAAAACACAGAAAAATAAAAATTTTGATTCCAATATAATATAACAACAAAAAGCGAGACGACTTCTGCTGCGACAAGCATTGCCGCTTTGAGGACCATTCTTTGCCGAGAGCGACTGTCACGCTAAGACCAAGGCAGCAGCAGCTCTGCCGCTTTTTGCGAAATGCGCCACCCAAGCGGTTAAAAGAATTCTATGAGAATTCTAGTAGAATTTTTCTAGAAATAACACCAAAATTTACTAGAATTAGCACCAAATTTTAAATTTACCAAAAGATTTCACAAAAGTTGGCAATCAAATAGAAGAAATAGTGCTATTTCTTATCCTATTCCGGTTCCCGTTTCGGTTCCGGGTTTTTAGAAAAGGATCCGTTCGGTTCTCATTAGATTAGGTTCGATTCAGGTTCTAATTTTTTCAAAGAACCGCTTGGATTCAGGTTCTTTCGATTGATTCCTGGTTCTACCCGTTCGGTTCCGGTATTTTTGCCCACTCCTACATGGAAGAATTGAATGAAAACAAAATTTCGTATATTTCCTCCCATCCTAGGAATCCCATTCTTGAATCCTCTCCATCGTCTCTTGTGTCACTATATATGAATCCCATTCTTGAATCCTCTTGATCGTCTCTTGCGTCACTTTATATATATATATATATATATATATATATATAAAGCATTGGACTTTGCACTAGTTTATTTGCTAATTCAATGTGCAATTCATAACTTGCATAAAAATTTGTTTCTTTTTCTTTCTTAAAATTAGGGTTTTGGATCTATGTTGATAACAATAAAATTTTGGTTCATGTTTTATTCTTCTATGATAACATCTTGAATAGCGCTTTAATTTTTAGAGATTAATGAATTTTAATTTCTATTTATTAACAATTAATTTGGCTGCTTTGAAACAATGAATATTGGGTAGCAACGTTCTTAGTCAGTTAATAGAAATTTTGAATCAAGGGTTTAGGGTTTGTTATGATGGATTTAAAATTAATTGAGGAATTAAGAGTTTTTTTTGTTGGAATAATGAGGAATTAAGATTAATGTGGTGTACATATAAATACTAATAGATGAGTTGTGTTAATGTAGTGTCTATAAATATTAGAGAATTTTAACTAAGAGACTATTTAAGTAAAATTACTTATGTCTATTTTAGTAAACAAAAAAAAAACTAAAAAATGTCGTGCACAAAAATTTTTTTGTAGTGCATATATAATTACCCTTTGGTAAATGAATAAAAAAATATTTTTTAATATAGAAATAAGACTATATATTTGGGACATCTCAAAAAGGAAAATAAGCCTATATTTGTGGGATGGAGGGAGTAGCATTTTTTTAATATTTATTTACTATTATACCCCATATATATTCTTGAAAATATAAAATCTTTAATGACTTGTATTCATTTAAATAAGGGTATTATAGGAAGTCACTTGTAAAATTTACTTTTTCAATACTATTTTTGATCCTTGTGAAGAAAATAAAATAGACTATATATGTGAACGGAGGGAGTACATATCATGTGATATAGCTTGAATAAAGTTTACTAGTTCCATAGCAAAGCATACAAATTAACATCCGAACTCACGTTTAACTACACTGCAATAATTGTATGCGATATTTTAATATTCAATAAATCCCTAAAAATTTATTTCGGCACAATCGGCTCCTTCCAAGCTTCACATATATTCAAGTTGTACTGAAAAAGAACAAATACCAGATAATGACGTTAAACTATTCGGTTGACGTTATTATGACCTGCTTAGTGATTTAAAATAAAGTAATTAGTTCAAGTAAAGAGAACATAATTGTCGGCTTAAACTGACTTTGAAAAAGAGACGAGTCAACCTTTAACCTTAATTAAAGGTTAGTTGACTCGAATTATATCAATAAACATGATTGGCTGGCCATTCACCTGGTGACAGCAATATGCCCATTTCACAACCACGGCTTTATGGAACACATTCATTCACCATTCACCATTCTGTGTCACACACTACTAGCTATAATATGGGTCGGTCATGCAATAATGTCACCAATCACCATCTAATGTTGTTAAAACTTAATAATCTAATGTTGGTTAGTGTTGAAGATATTAATTGCATTGTTTTAAAAAGTCCGTTTAAACAATATCTATAGTTGAAGCTTGGGCATCACGTTTTATCACGCTTTGCGCTCTATCACGTATTGATCGCGATTTACGCATTGGTACGTTTAAGCATGGCTAGACTCAGTGCTTCGTTTCAAGGTTTTTTCACGTATTATACTTTCTAACATATGTCATTTAACATGTAAGTGGTATTTATTTTTTCTTATTGATGTCTAACATGTAGACAACTCATTTAAATGAGTGTTAGTGAATAGTGAGACTCAAACTCAAAACCTTTCCTTGCTCTGATTTTCAAATGTTAAGCTTAAATTCAAGTGGTTCAACAAAATGACGTACATTTGAATCAATCTGTGAGTCTAAACTTTTAGATCATGTGATTTAATATGTTATTAAGGTAAGCAAAAGCCCTGAATTTGAATTTTAGGGCCACTCATTACATGAATTATTGACCTATTAGGTTTTGATGCGGGGAAATTCAAAATGACATGTTTGTTATGTATCCAGTGTTGGGATAATTTTTATTGTCTCAGCGTTGAGGTGACACCTCATATTACTTAAATTGTCCAATAAGTCCTTGCTATTTCGACCACATTAGCATTGGGACAATAAATATTGTCCTAGCATTAGTAACATATTAATTTTGTTTGCTTTACAAATTGAAGTTTGCCAAATAAATACTAAATTCAACAATGAAAAATGCAAATATGGGTATAATCTTTAACAATTTAGGATTTATGGAGAATTATGTTTGCTTGTAGAATTTAAACTTAATGTCCTTTATTGACAAACAAGATAGTTATTACTTAAAGCATCTCCAATGCAATAATGTGTATAGTACACAAGTGGTATGAGAAAGATAGATACATAAAATTTCTACATTAGTCTTCTATCACTTCTTTTCAACATTTTTCTCTACTTTTGGTAACTTTTTCTCTACAATTTCTATGATATTTTCTACAACTAGACATTGTACTTAACAATGTGAAGAAAAAGCTACCGAAATATAGAAAATGTGAAAAAGAAGAGAGAAAATTAATGTATGACAGTATGAGTTTTATGTATGTATCTCTCTTATGCCATGTATATACTGTGCACATTATTGCATTGGAGATACTTTTAATTAATCCACTCTTATAGACATCTAGTAATTATTCATAACGACAATAAATCATGACGTGTGTGTCAAGGAATAAGTGAATAACTTCCGCACATTATAAATAAGCAAAAAAGAAGTAAAATATATACAAAAGAATTTTAGACTATTTTTCTTGATAAAATTAGAATTTTAATTTTAAAATATTAACTCTCAAATATATATATATATATATAACAAAAAACTTAAGGACTTATTCTATATACACTATCTTTTTCTATTAATTTTTATTAACTTTTTTTCATAATTTTTAACTATTCATATAATTATTTTATATTTTTTAATATATTTTTCTTAATTTTTAAAATTATATCTAATATATGATCCGAATAAATCAATAATATCTTCTATAAAATAAGCCATAAAGGAGCAATTCCAGTCGACTGTTGCTGTCCTAAAATTAACCCTGTCGTGTAGGTGTAAGAGTGAGGTTCGATGAATGATGATGGAGGGCCAGCCCATACTTCATTAATTATTAAAATTAATTAACAAAATATGGTCGTTTCTGATTGATGTTTTCAAATCAAATAAATAAATAATAAAAAGAAAGAGTTAAATTGTTATTGTTATTAAAATGAAAAAGAAAAAAAAAAAAAAAAACTTTTTCATAAGTTGCAGTATCCACAAACACAATCCCCTCCAATCACATTTCACCACCTTCTTCAGCCACGCCCTTTCACCCCTCTCTCTCTCTCCCCTCTGTACTTCCGTGGATCTCTCTTTCCCTCTCTAAGTTTTTTCGGGCCAAAAATTCAGATTCATCTCTCTTTTCTCTCGAAAATCAAAGTCTTTTTCTCGCTTTCTTCTCTTTTTCTTTGTTTCTTCAATACGTCAAGGGAAAAAGGAGGAAAGCAGAATACTAAGAAGCTTTTGCCACTTTCTTCTCTCCTCTATCAGAAATTCAGAGTTTTCTTCACTGTTTTTCTCACTCGAGTTTCCATCTCTCAGCTTTTCAGGGTGCCGCTTTATTAACTGCCTCTGTTCTTTCACCTTTTGCCTTTTTCCTTAGTGGGATTTCAAGAAATTGAACCCCTGCAAGATAAATTTTCACCAACCCTTCTCTCTGTTTCAAGATCTTTGTATTTTTGTTTTTAATTTTATTGTATCTTGTGTTTTCAGATCTTAATAGAGTGAAATAGATTTTACTTTTTGTTAATATATAATTATTAAATTTGTGGGTTTTTCTTTGATTTTGAAAAAGTTGTGGTCTTTTTAAGATTCTTCAAGCGAGAGGGTGCCCTGTAGAGGAAAAGGTATTCTGATTCCTCCACAAAAAATGCCTCATCATTTAACCCTGATATAGCCATTGTCAAGCTTCCATCTTTCTGCATTTTCTTTCTCCTCTATTTCAAACCTTCTGCAAAATCATCTTCTTCTTTGAAAGTTCATGAGGTGGGATATGGAGATATTAACACCAAGTTCATATTTCCCTAATAATTCCACATGGTTGCTTGAGGATAATAGAAGCACAAAATGGACACCTGCTGAAAACAAGGCCTTTGAGAATGCTCTTGCTTTATATGACAAGGATACACCCGATCGGTGGCAAAAGTCGCCGAAATGGTCCCCCGGGAAGACCGTAGGCGATGTGATTAGGCAATACAAGGTGTTGGAAGATGATGTTAGTAGTATAGAAGCAGGGCTAATCCCGATTCCGGGATATAACACCGCCTCGTCGCCATTTACGCTCGAATGGGGTAGCGGCCGGGGATATGATGGCTTCGACCACGCTTATGTCGCCGGAGGGAAAAGATCGTCTTCGACTAGGCCTAATGATCAAGAAAGGAAAAAGGGTGTTCCTTGGACAGAAGAAGAGCACAAGTGTGTTTTCTATCTCATTTTTACTTTTGATTGAATTCATATTGGTTGAGTGCTTAATTATTAGTAGTGTTGATTTGCATAATGATGGATCATATAATTGACTTTGTTTTAATGAATGAATGAGGTTTTGATCCAGCACCGCGAGCAGGTACTGCATAAGAAATCTGCAGCTGACCTGACATTCATGAAACCAGGTGTGGTTTCATTTAGAAGTGAAAGCTGCGGGTTTTCTTATCCGCGCGGGTGTTGGATCAAAATCTTTAATGAAATTGAATGTACTTTAATTTGGAATTTGTTGAAATTTTGATTGAGTTTGACATTGACTTGTGAATAGGTTGTTCTTGATGGGGCTAAAAAAGTACGGAAAAGGGGATTGGCGAAACATCTCGCGCAATTTTGTTATCACTAGAACGCCGACCCAAGTCGCCAGCCACGCGCAAAAGTACTTCATTAGACAACTCTCAGGCGGAAAAGACAAAAGGAGAGCCAGCATTCACGATATAACAACCGTTAATCTCAACGAGAATCAAAACCATTCGCCGGAGAATAAAAATCCGCCATCGCCGGAGCAACAATCCACTATTCTCCCCCAGCAGTCGAGCTCTGCCGCCACACATAAAGTTCCTTTGTGGAACCAATCGCCCAACGGTGGAGTCGTTGGCGGCTTTCAAGCTGGAGGAGGAGGAGGAGGAGTAGGAAGTATGGGAAACATGTTTTCTCCTCCGTATGGTTTGAATTCATATGGACATAAAATGCAGGGTCAACATATGCAAAGAGAGTCACTATTGGGATCTCAAAACATGGTGTTTCAGATTCAATCAGGGCATTATTTTCCTCATGCATGAGATTGGATTAGGCCTTGGTTACACACTTTGCTAGTATGCAATTCCTAGTTTGGATAAGTAGCATAGATTGCTTGTGCTTTTTGATTGTGAATATCTTGTCTCTTGCTTTAGCTGAACCACCCTGCATTTCTGAGGTAGTTGCAAGGTCTTGCTAGGAAGTCGGGATTTGCATATGCCACATTGAAATCGAAAGTGTTAATGAAATACTCGTATAATTTGTGTTTTGGATATCGTTTCTCTTTATGCTAGCATACGAGATGAGTTCGAGTCATTGTGACTATACATAGTCGAATTTGTAGCTTATCATCCTCGCCATTCCATTTTTCACAGAGGAAGAATGACGAAAAATGATTCACCTAGTCGACTCTAATTTCGTCTTCGTTCGTGATCTGTATATTTGTACTAATTCACTGTCATCATGCACTCAATTTGCAACCTTTTGAGTAGAAGTCCAACGTACATTCCATTAGAATAGAATCTTCATAGTACTCTTTACACACAAATTCCCTCTCCCTTCATAGATTTTAGACTGCTTGTTTGACCGTATAATTTTTCCGAAGAATGTGTGGTTGAAATTTGATGGAGAAAATAGTAAATTTATTTCGAGTTTTGTTATCAAACTAGTTACTGAGATATTTTATGTTGAAATAACACGTTAGATTAATCAAAAAACGAAACATGGAATAATGTAACGTAATTCTTCAATATTGACTACGATGTTATCCAGTACTAACTAACGAATATTTATGGACAAAGTATATTCTATTGCACGCTAAGAAGCAAAGAATTCAAGGCAGGCAATATGAAGATTGGTAGCTTTTCACTTGGAAATGACCAAACAAGGCAGTTTTCTTTATAGAAAAAGGAGAACAATATGTGCATGTTGCACTCAAAAGCACCTTAGGTCACTTTATTCTGATTTTTTTATCATAATCATAACCACATACATAAAACTAGAACCTCGCACTTTCGGTCGTCGCATTGTTCTCTATTTTTCGACAATATTCTGATTTTTTTATCCTGAAAATTGTTCTAAAGAATCAAACAAAGACTTCGTTTGTGTATACGTATCGAGTCTGTGCAAAGACTTCGTTCAAATTTTATGAGGTAAGGATGATCGAAAGTGATAACGAAGCAGAGAATATCATACGTCACACATGAAAGAGAGAGCATGACCTTGTACTATTGCACATGTTAGGTCTCTTTGCCTTTTCTAACACCCACCTCGTGAGGCTGGTCACATATCGTCTCTTTCTCAACTTTTTTTTTTCAAAAAAAAAAAAAAAAAACCAATTCGACATAGGCTGTAGCTGGGGAAGGGCCAAATTAGGCATGGCCCACCCCACTTTAAAAACAAAATACAAAAAAGTTAAGAGAATATAAAAATTTTTATAATGTGACCTAACAAAATTAATTGTCGACATAGTAGACTTTAAGCTTGTGGCTTCGCTCGAGGCACTCCAATTCAGTAGAGAAGTTCACATGTTACAGGCTATGTATTGATTTTTGTAGGGACTGAAGATTTCCTTTGTTTATTAAGGCCATCTCCAATGCAATGTGAATTGCATTTGTTTAACAGTGGAAAGAAGTTAGAGAGAGATGGGAAGAAGATGGTTATTTTATTTAAAAGTGAATGGAAGGAAGTGTAGGAAAAAAAGAGATGGAAAAGTGAAAAGGAGGAGAAAGATAGAGATAAATTCAAAAATAATAATAAAATAGTTGTGGAATAATTCTAGACGTGCATCTATATCTAGATGTGGTACGATAATCAATGAAGAAAAAATTGAGAAAGAGTGGAATAATCGATAAAAAAGTGATTCAAAGAATAAAAAATTTAAAAAAAGTGGGCCCCTCATTTTTTTTTCCCCTTCCTATCTCTCACTCGCCCGACCTGACGCGGAGGGCAATTGCATGAGGCATTGCAGATTTGGAGATGGCCTAGTCTTTTTAGGAGAGACGTATACTAATCGACCCGATTCAGGCGGTTCACTATCACCAATGGCGGCGAGTGGCGACTCTTACAGTACCTCAAAACACTTTGGCTGCTGAGCGACGGCATATAAGAGATTGTGTTTAGTGTGCAGCACCAGAAGTGAATATTAGAGCTTTACTAATTACTATGGATGGTCGTGGACTGGCGCGCTTTTTCTTTTGGACCATGGTCAAGGCCTTTCGTTTACATAAAGAGGAATTTTTTTTTTTTGGGGTTCATCTTAGCTTATTCAGGGGAAATTGTAGGAAAATGCATTATCCTTTTTCTTTATGTTTTTGAGGCTTTTGAATGATGTTTTTACTGCTCCACCCTTGTGTTTTCTTTATAAAGAGTATTCAACCGAGTTTTTTTTTTCTTTTTCTTTTTTGCATTTCTTCCTCGCTTATTCCTATTTATTCTTCTCTTTTTCTAATTCATTCTTTTAGTTTTGAAACACCACTTTACCTCCACGACCTTTCATCTTCATTAGATTCTAGTGTTTTTCAAGCCATATCTTGTGAAAATGATCACAAACGATCGTGTTTGTAGTTTTTTTCTTCTTCTTCATGGAAATAGTGTTTTTTTTGTTGTTGTAAATCAACGTAGAACGCGACCATTAGATATGGTGGTTGCCTTACCAGTAGTGGCTACTAATGGTTGCCATTGGTTCACCGGTGCTGCCGAACTAGATTTTTGTTCTCATCAATGTAGTGGCGGTGGTGGTGGGGTGCTGATCGAGGAGTCAAGGACTAAAATAAAGATCCAAAGAAAAATGAGACTTGTTTGTAATTAGTATAAAATTCAATACCCGAAAATGCATGCATGCATGCATTTTCCTTATTTTCAATTTTCCGCATATTTGAAATTACGGGTTATTCACTATCTATACATTTTATGACATTCATTACTATCACAGGGATTTTATGTATCAACTAACAAGACGCATTTCAAGAAGTGTTTTCACATCATTAAAAAAAAAAAGAAAGAAAGTGTTTTTACATAATATATTTTCACAAAAAAGTTCCAAGCAGAAATGGACCTAAAAAATTTTTAAGATATGACTCACTCCTCTCTATTAAAATTTTTGGACGATTGTGTGGAGAAAAACATGAAAATAAAAGATCATCCATAGGCTATGCACCTTAACCGTCGACTGAAACTTCAGCAAGATAGTAATAAACTAATAATCCCATAGGGATCCAAAGCAATAATGCGTCAATCATCGTCAATGCTGGCTTTATCTTCAATAATTTGCAACAATTTCGTAAAGCCAACAACGCATTTCCACATTTTGTCGCAAAAATAAAGTAGAAATTGTTTGCACTAAAGGTATGTTTGATAGAGACTTTTGGAAAAATAACTTATTTTAATATGTGACTAAAAAGTGTAGAAAATTGACATAAGAAATTAAAAAATTTTCAAATTATTGTAATTGGTCCAAAGTAATAGTTTTAAAAAATAATATTTTTTAAAAAATTTGTATCAAACAAGCTATAAAAATAGCAAAGTCACTTCGGCCTTGTATATATAGTTACATATGATCACTATGACCTGGCATGGTCTCCTGATTATACTCACCCATATAAGATGATGTGATCACTATCGTATAAGCCTATTGCTTTTAGCACTTCAATGGTCATGTAGATGTGTAGAAGGTGTCTATCATTTCCAATCTCAACACTCGAGCAATCACTGCTTTGCATTAGTCGGAGCATTGAAGAGTTTTGGTCGTTTAGATCGCTTATGTGAGAAGATTCATTAAAGGAGTCGTGGAGTTTGAGAAGCCTTTGTTGCAGTAGCATCATAGTCGCAAATTACATCGAGACATTTATAAAAGATTCACAGATTTGGCACTACTAGAGATTGATGATGGGTTTTTTTATATCTGCGATCTCAACGTTTCAACTTTGATAAAATTACATTAGACTACAGAAGAACTTGTAACTTCACTTTTAATTTGTTTGCTTTATATATATATCTTTTCTCGTAGCTAATATGCATTTCTCGGTTTAATTCTTTCCAATCCATTGTATAATTGTTGGAAGTAAGGTTTTATGCCTCCATCCTTGTAAATTGGATTTTCGACATAGTTAGGATAGTTCTTGTTTGATACAAATTAAATTAAAATTCATTTTCCTCATCATTTTCAACCACTCTTATATTGATTTAACAATTTTTTTCTTTTTTCTTTTTGTTTTCGTTTTCGTTTTCTTTTTCTTTCTTCTTTGTTTGGTTGGGGGTGGGGGAGGGTGTATATTGCATAATACTCTTTGTTTACTTCTCAATCACATTTTAAGTATATTTTCAGTTTTTTTTTAAATTCATATAAAACATATATACACTAAAAAAATAATGAGAAACAAGATAACTTCACATGAACAAAAGATGATAATTGATGTTATCTTTTACAAATTTGGTTATCTCGGTAAATAATTTGGTATAGTATTAGAACAATTTCGATGTAGAAATTCAATAATTGCAAACAAATTCGAAATTAGAGTGTAACAAAATTAATTTATCAACAACGCAGTTTTTGTGATTTCAAGAGAGAGGAGATAAACAAAAAGAAAAAAAGTGATAGGCTTTCTGAAGTTATATATGCATATCAAGCCTTGTCTTCAGCGTCGGCATTATATCCCACAGGCTTGATAGTATCATCTTCGTCGAAATAACGCTTCCAATACCAGTGTTTCTTCCAAGCTCTTTCATTCATCTCATCAATGGGGATTCCTTTTGTTTCCGGTAGAAGAAACGCAGCCCAAGATCCCATTACAACAATAATTGCAGCAAAGAAGAAGAAGATCCCTGATCTCATATGGCAAAGCATTGTCAAGAAAGCTTGAGCAATCAAGAAGGTGCAGATCATGTTCATGCTCACGGCGAAGAAAAATCCGGCCGGCCTCGTCTCCAACGGGAATATTTCACTTGGAATTAGCCATCCCAATGGACCCCACGACCAGGCAAAACCAGCTACAAATACGCAAATCATCGCAATCACTACGTATGCATAAGTCTTTGGTATCGCACTTGTTACTCCTAGATGTGTGGCAAGCAGTATTCCCGTAATTACCTATAAAAACAGAATAAGAATTGTAATACATCATCAGTACACTGTTTAAGAAGATTATATTAGTATATTCAGATGTACATAGAAGCCTCCGATAGGGAGTGGGACCTAGTAATAGGAGAGGGATAAAAGTGACAATTTTTATTGACAAACCTGAGAAACAAGCATTTGGATGGCGGCCTCAAGAAGTAGAAACCTCCTTCCAAGTCTATCGACACCAAAAATTGCAACCAATGTGGATGCCGAATTGATCACACCAGTCACCACCGATGACAATAGGGATGCATCGCCTCCCAACCCCATGGTTTGGAACAGAACCGGGGCGTAAAACATGATGACATTGATCCCAGTAAATTGCTGAAAAACTTGTAAAATTGTACCACAAAAAAGTTGAGGCCTACTTGACCGCTTCATTAGGTTTCTAAAAGGGCGCTTGATGTTTTTCGCCACTTCAGTAGCTTGTACAATCTCGTCATACTCTTTTTGGACATCATCTAAGCCACGGATTCTTTTGAGTGCCTTTAGGCCTTCTTCAGTTTTACCACGTTCGATTAGGCTCGTGGGGGTCTCGACTATGATAAGGGAGCCAAGGCCAAGGAAGATTGCCGGGACGGCAGCACCACCAAGAGAGATTCTCCAACCATAATGTAACTTTGATGTAAAATAGTTGACAATGTTAGCACACAAAATCCCTATTGTTATTAGCATCTGAAAGCAAATGTTTAGCCCTCCTCTGTACTTTGGTGGAGCAATTTCTGATATGAACAGTGGAACCGCCTGAAAAATTAAATCACGGACAATAGATTAGTTTTTTCTTTCGCAAGTCACCAACAATGGGTTAGTAATGATGAATATCATTATTCTATTAAAAAAATATGCAAGACAGTGTTACTAAGAGAATTTTAATCAACTCTCAACTGTCAATCACTGATCATGTGACAGTTTGACAGTTTGAGATCATAGTCACCTAATTGCCTCATTAATAGCATGTTGTGGACTAATTCAAATTAATTGGGAATATGTAACAAGCAGATTTTTTAATCAATTTCATATTGTTGTTGTCGTAATCAGTATCTAATCGATCACCTTATAATGTTACTATATATTTGGAGAAATAGATAAGATAACATTCCCACGATTGATTGACGATCCTAGTAAAATCCCAAATTGTATGCTAAGACTCAAAAAGGAGATTGAAGAAATCACATGATGCAAACACAAAATACATATACAAACAAATTAAATGTGCATATAATAATATACATAAAATCGGCATCAAAGAATACCTGGTTACCAAAACCGACACCTGCGCCCAAACAAAGCCGTCCAATAATGAGCATCGGAAGATCCATTGCGGCGGCGTTGAGTATAACTCCGACGAAGAAGAAAAACGCAGCCATTTGCATCGTCGGCTTTCGTCCGAATCTCTTGCAACACTTGGATGCAAAGAAACTGCAGACAATGGCCGCAAGATACAAACTGGAAGTGAATAATTGAAGAAGTTGATTGTCGTATTTGCAGTAATTGTTCTCTCTTGCTCTGTGCTTCTTCTCGTACACGACCGGGAAGAACTTCAACAAGAAATCATCCATTGACGTCACTCCCCCTGAGATGCCGATATCATAGCCAAACATGAGGCCACCGAAGGCCGCAATGATGGTGCAAACGAGGACTTGTAGTGTGAGTTTCGTGGGGAAATCTTGACCCCCTTTTTCGACGGACATGATCTGCGGAGCCATGATTAATGCTGTTTTAGGGTTACAAAGACCAGTGGAATTGATTTGGAGGAGGAGGAGGAGGAGGAGGAGGAGGAGAAGAAGAAGAAGAAGAAGAAGAAGAAGAAGCGGAGGTGGGGGGGTTTGTCAGTGCTAGATTTCACAATCCTAACGACTTAAATAGTGTAAGCATAGGTAAGGTTGGTACGCTGTTCGAGTTTCTTTTGGATTATGATTCCTTTTATGCCGTGGAATATGGATATGAGAGAGAGATGTAGTTACAATATTGAGGTGGTCTTGTTTTAAAGATCTAAACATATCTCGTATTTTAAGATGTCTTTACTAAGTCCATCACTTGTTGTTTTGATATAATCCTACCCTGTATTTGCAACCAGTTTCGGTATTTTATATATGATGATAATATAATATTTATTATAAGCGCAGTTTCTTTTATGAAAAGACAAGACGTGTTGATCATGTATAAAAATTGGTCGTAAAGTTAATTTCTAAATTAAACTTGCAATCCAAAATCTAAATAGCAGCTTCCAAATTAAATTTATTTTT
This sequence comes from Jasminum sambac, assembly GCA_018223645.1. Taxonomy (NCBI): domain Eukaryota; kingdom Viridiplantae; phylum Streptophyta; class Magnoliopsida; order Lamiales; family Oleaceae; genus Jasminum; species Jasminum sambac. The sequence goes on from CP073649.1 coordinate 27,389,763, forward strand.
TTCTCTCATCATTTTAATCACCCATTCATTGATTTGATAATTTTTTCTTATATTTTTTAATACCTCCCTAAAATCGTGGTTAAGTAACTTTGATAAGAAATTGCATAATTATTTTATTGCCCAAGTGTCCAAATATATTTTTTTAAAAATGGTCATAAAGTTAATTTCTAAACTTTCAATTCAAAATATAAATAGCGACTCTCTGAATCTTAAATGTTAGCAAATTAAAATTCAAACAATAAAACCCAAAACCATTAAAGCAAAAAATAATGGCCAAGTGAAAATTAATTTTAATTAAGAGACAAAAAAATATATCATTTTTAGTTTTGATGAGACATGATTAGCTATAAATAGTATACATGTACGAGTTACACTACTATTCAAAATTTTGTACATTATCTTGAAAAATATAATTCCAAAAAAAAAAAAGAAAGAGATTAATTAGTATATTGTTTGAAAATTAAAACTATTCTTATTGTAACAGATTGATGTTTTATGACTCAAATAGATTTATATCTTTACTATATTAAAAAGTGAGAATATTGCGAAATCTTTTGATCTCCAATAATACCCCTACACAATTTATTAAATTTGTATTATTTCCATACTCTTTTTTCTTTTCTTTTCTTAAAATATATGCTTCTTTATCTTTCTAACCTTTAAAATAAGTATAACTCATAGTCATTTTTTCTTTTCTTTTCTATTTTTTAAAAATATATGCCTCTTCAATATTTTTCTAACCTTCAAAATACGCATAATTTGTAGTCATTAAATGAAGAATTTATTATTTTCTTTGATTAGAAACAACTTACATGCACATTTCAATTTGGTGTGACAATTGAAATGAATATGTTATTTCCCCAGGATGTTTCCAAAACCATCGATGAGTTTTTAACTATGGCACAATCAAGCCATTTTGATGGCTCGTTCGACCCCCATTTTGAAATCCAGGACCAGATCTAGAATCAGCAGGGCGATTGGGAATTCTAGGAATTTTTCGAATTTTTTCCGACGGCTCCGTAGCGGCCGTGACCGCCGGTCAAAGTTTTGATAATATTTTTGAGTTCAACGGCTACGGAGCCGCCAGAAAAAATTCGAAAAATTCCTGGAACTCCCGCTCGCCGTGATGATTCTAGATCTGGTCCCGAATTTCAAAATGAGGGTAGAATGAGTCATCAAAATGGCTTGATAGTGCCATAAAATCCAAAACCATCGATGGTTTTGGAAACTTTTTGGTTATTGCACATCTTTACTTGCATTCTTCATCTTGGTCTATAATGTATATCTATGATATGTATTTTTCATTATATTTATGATATGTTATTTTTTTCATTGTCTTCGTCCACAAAGAATAAAAAAAAAATCATAGACCAAGTTAACTAGGTTTTCAATAGTATTGATATGTGTGCTTATCTCGAGGGATTTAAGTGGAAATAATAAAAGTATTCAAATAAGCAGCAAATGAGAACAAAAAATTGTACTGAAAATTACCTCGTATTCACATTTATTAATACTACAATATTTTTATATTTGCACTGTTGGCAAACAATTCTTCCTATTATTTCTCTAAGTTTTTTGCGTTTTTAATAATATTTGAATAAAATACTTATTTATCTTATATCTATCATATCTTCCACTTTCACATACAACGTGCAATGCATGTTTCAAGGCACTAGTTACTTAAAAAGTAAGGATCTCCGCAATAGATCACCAAAAAAAAAAAAAACCTTGATACAACAAAGCCGATTTGGTGTGTCTTTTTTTTGGACACTGTAGTGCACTTAGGATGACTTGGCACATCTATTGGAGTGTAAATGAATCAGATTCACTTTACAAAAATACCATCCTTTCAATTACAAAATGCTCTCCTTCCAAGAAGGTACATTTTGCATTTGGCGATGGCTCATGCGGCCGATTTTTCCAATTTGTGACTTTTCAATCAATATATGACTTTACCATTGTATTAAGTATTACGTACCCTATTAACTTTTACACAAACTTTTGTCCTTGATAAAATATGACAATAGAACGACACGAGTCACGTTAACGATTATAACGATTATTTTCAGCACTAGTGAGCGCTCTCAATCACGTTCCATCATCTATATATTCATCTCCACCACCAGTACTAATTTGCCGCTGTCACCCGCAGCCGCTTTCACCACTTGCGAATTGTGATATGTTTTTCAATAATAATCCAATGAAACACATTATGCATGTTACAATTGTTGACACAAAATAATATTAAGAATTTGTGTTACAATTTATTTAATTTGTGAAGAAACTTTGAAATGCGCTGCTGGTACGTTTTACCAAACCGTGCAAATTAAATTATTGAAAATAAAGAACAGAATTGATACTCAAAAAAATAATAATTAAAAAAAATGGGAAATTGATAATGAATGACGACAGACATTATCACTTTGAATCCTTGTGTAACGACCATATGATATCCATATTCCAAACGGAATCAAATCCACAATCCAACACAACTCGAATAGCATACCAACCTGACCTACGCTTACACTACTTATTTAAGTCGTTTATAAGATTGTGAAACCTAGTACAGAATCTTCTCCTCCTCCTCCTCCTCCAAATCAATTCCACTGGTCTTTGTAACCCTAAAACAGCATTAATCATGGCTCCGCAGATCATGTCCGTCGAAAAAGGGGGTCAAGATTGTTGGGGAACTAGGCGCTGCTAATTCCGCCCAAGATCAGTGGGACGAATAAATGCGCGAGAAAAAATAATGGACGCTTTAAAATAAATAAAAATAAAACACCGAGATTTAACGTGGTTCGGCCAAGCTATACTCACGCCCACTGGACCCACACCAATATATTTCACTATCACAAAGGAGGAGCATAAAATACCACACCAGATTTTCTCTGCTGCCTACTTAAAGGCTTTAACACTCCACTCACTTTTGTCTCTCGTGTATAGCTTCCTGCATAATCTCTCTCTACACAAGATCTCTCTCTTTTCTCTCTATTGGTGTTGTAGTTGTGGTGTGTAACAATGCAAAATGGAGCTCAATTTATAGGCAAAATTGGGGGCAAATATGGAAGAAAAACTTGCACCTAATCCTTTTGACTTTGAAAATATTTAGCCAATTTCAAAAGCCATAATTCTTGACCATTTTTTCTTACCTCCCACCTAACAATCTCCACTTGAAGCTGATTTTAATCAATCTTCACAATCATCTTTCACCGGGATATCTCATTTGCGAGTTTATGAAAAATATGATGTGGGTCACCACCTCTGTCTTCATTCTGTAAGACCAATCAAGGGCGAGCATAGCTTCCGATTCTCGTTATCTTGTCTTCAATAAATGCATTACCGGATTCTTCTTGCCTTGAATCTTTCAGCGTCAATACTCCATCTTCCAAAGTGATCGATGAAGTGATAACGAGTCCAATATGTTTGGTTACGGAATGAAATGCCGAATTCTTTGCCGGATGTATCGCACTCGACATCCACTGTGCAAGACATTCTTCTCCTGTTCAAAACCCAGTGCGCTAACAAACCTTGTAACCATATCATCTCTTTGCTAGCCTCGCATTCTTGCCGCGTACTAAGTTGATAATGCAACAATCTTACGTATGCGAAATCCAACTAAGCTGCGAGTACACCAATCGTGAAGATATAAGTGAGTGCTTAACCGCGATCTACCTCACCACACGGCAAAATCTGCATCTGAAACCTCGTAGTGTCACTGGCCTCTAAAGCATAAGCATTTATCGGTAGTTCCCCAGTAGATATCTCAATATCCACTTTATCGCTTCCCAATCTTTGCTTTCAGGATTTGCCATATATCGCCTGCAACTCCCATTTGCATGAGCAATATCCGCAGTGCAGGTACAAACCATGGCATACATCAAACTTCCAATGGTGAGGCATATGGAATTTTAGCCATGAAGTTTCTCTCCTCTTACTGTCTTAGAGTGGTTTGGATAGGCGAAATGATTACGCTAATGCGTCTTGGTAACTTTACCAGCTCATGTTGAACCTTTGCGAGATTTTGATCAACATACTGCCAGCTGTGATAAGCGCAAAACACCCTTTGCTTGTCTGCTACAAAATTCTCATCCCTAGAATTTGCTTTGCTTCTCCCAAGTCCTTCATTTTCAAATTCCACCGATAGTTGCTTCTTCAACTTCTTGATCTGTCCCATGTCCGAGCGCTATTAACATGTCATGACATAAAGTAGCAAAATGATATAGATTGAACCGCACTGAAGTAGCAACAATGGTCATTACACTTCATGTAGCCATTTTTCCGCATAAATCCATCAAATTTCTTGTACCGCTTGTCTAGGCGCTTGCTTTAAGCCGTATAGGCTTTTCTTCAATTTGCATACCGACCTTCTCCTTTCCTTTCAACGAGAAGCCTTGGGTTCTTGCATATAGATTTCCTCCTGTTACACCATGGAGGAAAGCGGTTTTCACGCATCTAATCGCTTCCAAGTGCAAGCCCTCCCATTGCAACAATGCTCAACATCGATCGAATTGTTGTCGACTTCACAGTGGCGAAAATCTACGTAGTCAATTCCTTCTTTCTGCTGAAACCTTTGACTACCAATCTCGCTTTGTACCTCTTTGAACCATCATGTTCTTCTTTGATTACGTACACCCATTTGTTATTAGAGCTTTCTTCCTCACGAACGCTTCGGCTAGTTCCCACGTCCTGGTTGGAGATGAGAGACTTTATCTCATCTTTCATTGCAAGCTCCCACTTAACGAATCTCCCACCGACATGCCTCGTCATAGCATTGAGTTCAGGCATCGATGAGCAACATGTAGTTCATGTACTTCGATTGAACATGAGGTCGACTTGACCTCCTCACAATGATGGAATTGAGTCGAGGCTGGGTGAATCAACCTCAGAGACGGGCTCCTCTGCCGCAAACTCTCATCTGCCTTTGACGTACTTTCTGGAGTGTCGCCCGGAACATATGTTGGATCGTCATTTGTTGTGTCATTGACATTGCATTTTACTGTCCTTGTACATTGCCTTTTCATTGAATATGACATCCCTGGCCATGAGTTTTTGTTAGTCATCCCAAGCGGTGACCGAACTCGTCTCCACCATATCCAACAAAAAGTACACTTTAGTGATTTGGAGTCTAACTTACTCTGGCATTGTCACTAATGTGCACATACGCGACACAACCAAATACTTTCAAATGAGAAAGTTTCACTTCTTTTTCCGCTCTAAACTTCTTAGGTATCCTGTACTCCAATGAATGCACCGGTCCACGATTAACTAGGTATGCCGTGTGATGACTTCCAAAAGCGTTTGGCAAAGTACGCATGTATTCTCATGCTTCGCTCTTTCGTCCAGCGTTCGATTCATGTTACTGCAACTCCATTCATTGCGGTGTCACTGGCCGCGTTTTCCAACTTGATGCCATTTTTGGTAACAAAATTTCTTGAACGCCAAATCTTCGTACTCTCCACCATTGTCGTGATCTCAACTTCTTCACTGCAAACCCTATTTCATTTTCCATGGCCTTCCACTTCTTGAGCATACGCGAACACATCGGTTTGTGTCTCAAGAAGTAAACCCACACTTTCTCAGTGGTCATCAATGAAAGTCACGAGTATGACTTTTCCGCTGTCGATGAAATCAGCTGTTGGACCCCACACATCTGTGTGGACAAGTTCAAGCTTCTCTTTCTTGAGTTCGCCCGCCACTTGTATTGAAACTCACCGTTTACGCTTCCAAAATACAACTTTCGCAAAGTCTAAATCAATGCCGAGATCAAGTCTGGTAGTTTCCCTTTTGCATGCATGTACTTGAGCCCTACTCGGCTCATATGCCCAAGTCTTTGATGCCACAAGTTCGCATCCTTACTATCAAACAGAATCGCGATTGTCATACGCATTCGCCGTAGTATAGGGTGCTATCCTTGCCACGTCACGATTATCATGGCCCCCTTGGTGATTTTCCAATATCACCGAAGAAGCTTGTGTCACATCCTTCTCTCGAAACCCGCTTGAGCGGAGATCAAATTTTCCTCAACTCGAATATGTCTCACGTCCTCAATTTCCATCTGAATCCATTGACATTGATCGCACTTCTCTATGCCCACCACTTTGCAAGGATGATCGTCCTCCGAGATATACTTCTCAGAAGTTTCCCAGACACATAATTTGCGAAAAAGTGTCGATTTGCGGTGGCATGGAACGATGCTCCGCAGTCTATTACCCAATAGTCGGCCTTCCTCTCCATGGAGCATATCAAAGCATCACGTGCTTCTTGGTCACGACATTGACCTCGGTCTTGTTCTCCGCTTCTTTTGGAGATGCCCTACATCGATTTTGTAGTGCCCAACGAGCAGCGCAATTCCAGCATTCAATGACTTTAACTTGTTGGAATTTCAGATTTTGGATCTCGATCCGCCATTCCTCGACTTGCTTCGATCCCACGCCCATGTTCTCTATTTGAACTTACGCCTCGCTATCTACATTGAAAGCGGCCGGAAGTTGAAGCTGCGATCCGACCGCCTCCGGATCTCCTCGGTCAAGATCATGCTCACAACGCCATCGAACTTCAATTTCGACTTACGACCGATTCTTGATGCGCGTCAACTGTGCCATTCCTCTCAGCAACGCCCAAGAATTAATAGAGCTCGAACCTCATCACTAAAAGTGATTTCCACCGTGGTCAATTGGTCTACTACCTCATTGAATTCGTTGAGGTGTTCTCCAAATCTCCCGCTCATCATCTTCATATGAACAATTTCTTGATCAAATGAACTTTATTTCGCTGCAGTATACCATCTTTGGATGTAGTCGCCATGAGAGACGCCGTTGTCTTCTCATTTTAATGTTAAAGCCGAGCTTTGATAGGGTCAATCTAATCGCGCCGAGTGCTTTTTCGATCAAGCACCTCCCACTCGCCTTTCTGTAAGGCTTTTCTTCAATCCGGCTTATATAGGTCCTTACGATACAAATAGTCCTCCATTTGCATTTTCCAATATCCAAAATTTTGCCATCAAATTTATCAATTTTGGAAATTCTCTCTGTCGCCATTACTCCCACTCCCGAACAAAATGTGATTTTTAGAAATCGTTTCGATGTGGAAGATCGCCTGAGCTGAACCATGAGCATACTAAGAATTTGAGATATCACAAACAAAGCTTTCGTCTGGGTTGTTGGCACTGTATTCTTAATTCCAGCCAAGATCGATGGGACGAATAAATCTGGCCAGAAAAATAATGGGCTAAAATAAGCACAAAATAAAACACCGAGATTTAACGTGGTTTGGCCTTGAACCGCGATCACGGACCCACACACCAATATATTTCATTATCACAAAGGAGGAGTACAAAAATACTGTATTTTTTCTCTGCTTATGAAAGGCTAACACTCCACTCACTTTGCTCTCGCAGATAGCTTCTATGACCTCACACAAGATCTTCTCTCTTTACTCTATTGGTGTTGTGGTTGTGGTGTGAACAATGCGAAAATGGACACTCAATTTATAAGGCAAAATTGGGGGGGCAAATATATGGAAGAAAAACAGACCTAATCCTTTCGACTTTGAAAATATTTTACCAAATTCATGTAGTCTTGGCGATCATTTTTTCTTACCTCCCACCTAACAAAGATTTCCCCACGAAACTCACACTACAAGTCCTCGTTTGCACCATCATTGCGGCCTTCGGTGGCCTCATGTTTGGCTATGATATCGGCATCTCAGGGGGAGTGACGTCAATGGATGATTTCTTGTTGAAGTTCTTCCCGGTCGTGTACGAGAAGAAGCACAGAGCAAGAGAGAACAATTACTGCAAATACGACAATCAACTTCTTCAATTATTCACTTCCAGTTTGTATCTTGCGGCCATTGTCTGCAGTTTCTTTGCATCCAAGTGTTGCAAGAGATTCGGACGAAAGCCGACGATGCAAATGGCTGCGTTTTCTTCTTCGTCGGAGTTATACTCAACGCCGCCGCAATGGATCTTCCGATGCTCATTATTGGACGGCTTTGTTTGGGCGCAGGTGTCGGTTTTGGTAACCAGGTATTCTTTGATGCCGATTTTATGTATATTATTATATGCACATTTAATTTGTTTGTATATGTATTTTGTGTTTGCATCATGTGATTTCTTCAATCTCCTTTTTGAGTCTTAGCATACAATTTGGGATTTTACTAGGATCGTCAATCAATCGTGGGAATGTTATCTTATCTATTTCTCCAAATATATAGTAACATTATAAGGTGATCGATTAGATACTGACACGACAACAACAATATGAAATTGATTAAAAAATCTGCTTGTTACATATTCCCAATTAATTTGAATTAGTCCACAACATGCTATTATTAATGAAGCGATTAGGCTATGATCTCAAATCAAATGTCGTGATCGGTGATTGGCGATTGAGAGTTGATTAAAATTCTCTTAAGAATTTGTCTTGCATATTTTTAATAGAATAATGATATTCATCATTACTAACCCATTGTTGGTGACTTGCGAAAAGAAAAACTAATCTATTGTCCGTGATTTAATTTTTCAGGCGGTTCCACTGTTCATATCAGAAATTGCTCCACCAAAGTACAGAGGAGGGCTAAACATTTGCTTTCAGATGCTAATAACAATAGGGATTTTGTGTGCTAACATTGTCAACTATTTTACATCAAAGTTACATTATGGTTGGAGAATCTCTCTTGGTGGTGCTGCCGTCCCGGCAATCTTCCTTGGCCTTGGCTCCCTTATCATAGTCGAGACCCCCACGAGCCTAATCGAACGTGGTAAAACTGAAGAAGGCCTAAAGGCACTCAAAAGAATCCGTGGCTTAGATGATGTCCAAAAAGAGTATGACGAGATTGTACAAGCTACTGAAGTGGCGAAAAACATCAAGCGCCCTTTTAGAAACCTAATGAAGCGGTCAAGTAGGCCTCAACTTTTTTGTGGTACAATTTTACAAGTTTTTCAGCAATTTACTGGGATCAATGTCATCATGTTTTACGCCCCGGTTCTGTTCCAAACCATGGGGTTGGGAGGCGATGCATCCCTATTGTCATCGGTGGTGACTGGTGTGATCAATTCGGCATCCACATTGGTTGCAATTTTTGGTGTCGATAGACTTGGAAGGAGGTTTCTACTTCTTGAGGCCGCCATCCAAATGCTTGTTTCTCAGGTTTGTCAATAAAAATTGTCACTTTTATCCCTCTCCTATTACTAGGTCCCACTCCCTATCGGAGGCTTCTATGTACATCTGAATATACTAATATAATCTTCTTAAACAGTGTACAGATCTTGATGATGTATTCTTATTCTCGCTTTTTATAGGTAATTACGGGAATACTGCTTGCCACACATCTAGGAGTAACAAGTGCGATACCAAAGACTTATGCATACGTAGTGATTGCGATGATTTGCGTATTTGTAGCTGGTTTTGCCTGGTCGTGGGGTCCATTGGGATGGCTAATTCCAAGTGAAATATTCCCGTTGGAGACGAGGCCGGCCGGATTTTTCTTCGCCGTGAGCATGAACATGATCTGCACCTTCTTGATTGCTCAAGCTTTCTTGACAATGCTTTGCCATATGAGATCAGGGATCTTCTTCTTCTTTGCTGCAATTATTGTTGTAATGGGATCTTGGGCTGCGTTTCTTCTACCAGAGACAAAAGGAATCCCCATTGATGAGATGAATGAAAGAGCTTGGAAGAAACACTGGTATTGGAAGCGCTATTTCGACGAAGATGATACCATCAAGCCTGTGGGATATAATGCCCACGCTGAAGACAAGGCTTGATATATTTACATACTATATATATTTTTATTTATTTATACACTGTTCAAAAAGGTTTGCAGTCTTCTTGTTTTTGCTTTTTACAACTCTCTTTCAGATTCGTTTGCAATTACTATAAAAAAAAAAAAAAAAAATTGGTTGCAATTACTATAAATGAATTTCTATTCTAATATCATTATTTACTTTGCCAAATTGGAGAAAGTCTCTAGTATTATCTTTGCCAAATTTGAGAAAGTCTCTAGTATTATCTTTTGTTCATCTGAAGTTGTCTTCGATCCAGTATTGTTTTCTTCCCAATGTCATCTCTATTATCCGAAATTCTTCTCTTCCTAGCACTAACATTTTTGTCCCTCTATTGCCACATGGCCTTCCGACCCCATCTAGTCCCACATACCAGCCATGGTGCTACTATGTTGTTGTCCACATCAAACACTATGAACAAATAGTTATTAGATCAATTGACACAAACAGTTTCAAGTTTTTGGTAATGAGATTGTATTTTTGTAACCAGATATAAAGGGTGATAGGGAATAAATTATAATATTTTTAAGGGTTTTTAATGTAAAAGATGAGAGAAAATGAGTGGAGTTGAATTACGGAGATTTGCGGATGTGATGAGGTATGTAAATGTGATTGATTTAGGACAAAGAAAGAATTAATAAAAAAGTAATAAAAAGTAGTAAAAAAAATTGGCAAATGGGGTAATAGTTCGTAACATAATATTTTGGCAAGTGATTTATTTTAGTTAAAAAAAAAGGGAAATTGGCGCAAATAGTTCAAAAAAAGTTGTCAAACTGCGCATTTGGTACAAAATAAAAAAAAGTAGCGCGATTGGTCCAAAATTAAAATTTATGTGCGAATCTGGTCCTTTTCAACGGAATTCATCCTTTTTGACCGTTAGTTAAGTCAAATTTTAGTGTTTTGTCTTTTTTCCAAAGGTTATTTTTGTCATTTGATTTAATACAAATTGCATAAAGGGTACTAATTTTTAGAAATTATTACAATCAAGTCCAAAAGTTTGAAAAATACACATTTTAGTCCCAAATTTTAATTAAATTGAACAATTTTACTTCGGATGCTTATTTGGTCAACAATTAATTTTATTGAATCAATTTGCTACCAGTTCGAACACCACCAGTTGTTGGTGGTGGACGAAAACCACCAGCTAGCTTTTGCTGGTGGTTTTGGGGGGGCGGGGTGGGGTGAGGGTTGTGGTTTTTTTATTTTCTTTTTTTTTTCAATTTTTTGATTCGATTTTATTTCTTGTTTACATTCGGGATTTTTTTACACTGATATATATGTCTAATAAAATTTTATATGGATACAATAATTATATTTTTTTATTAATTGTTAGTTATAATCAAAATGTACGGGTCTCTAATGGTAAAAAAAAATTATCACAAGTTATAATATAAATGTGAATAAATGTTAGTGTGTTAAAAATTTTTGATAAAAAATATTTAACCGGTATCAAATTGATTCAATAAAATTAATTGTTGACCAAATAAGCATCCGAAGTAAAATTGTTCAATTTAATTAAAATTTGGGACTAAAATGTGTATTTTTCAAACTTTTGGACTTGATTGTAATAATTTCTAAAAATTAGTACCCTTTATGCAATTTGTATTAAATCAAATGACAAAAATAACCTTTGGAAAAAAGACAAAACACTAAAATTTGACTTAACTAACGGTCAAAAAGGATGAATTCCGTTGAAAAGGACCAGATTCGCACATAAATTTTAATTTTGGACCAATCGCGCTACTTTTTTTATTTTGTACCAAACGCGCAGTTTGATAACTTTTTTTGGACTATTTGCGCCAATTTCCCAAAAAAAAAAAAAAGTATTGCTCATGTTATCTTAAGGGTAATTCACGCAAACCACTTATTATCTTTAAAGTTTTGATATTTTCATCCTCAACTATACCATTTTCTTTATGCTCTACATCCTTCACATCAACTAATAATCACATAGGGTATTTGCATGAATGACCAAAAAAGTCTTGTCAAAGTCAAATGGGGCTAATTTAAAATATTAATGCAAGAGTGGCCAAATTTAATAACAAAATATCTAATATGCCCTTGAAATATATTAATTAGAAATAGGTTATTTAGTGGCCCAAGAAATGCACATTTATGGATGTTTAAATGCAATTGTACTTTCCATTAATGAATGTGTAAATGCAATTGTACTTTCCTTTGTACTTTCCATTGCTTCCTCCTCCTTGAACGAGTTCACCACAAAAATGGAGGGGAAAATGATATCTCCATTGATGTGTAACAAAAGATACTTTAATGGTTTGAAAATTTAAAAAAATTTGAAGGTTAAAGGTAAGGATCTTATATCTTCTCTATTTACACATGATGTATTTAAAAGACCATATGTATATACTTATGAAAATAAACTTATTTAGAGATAATCTAATGTAATGGTGAAGCCAAAGTTATTGAATATTTACTTTAAGATATGAATTGGTACCATTTTTTTTTTATTTTCCAAGTATGTTATAGTAGGAGATGTGATGGATATCATCATTGAGATCTTTTGTAAGTGAAGGATATTGTGGTGGTTATGGTCTATTAATGTCATTAATGGTGAATCTTTAAGGTTGTAAATATGGTGGTTGTTGAAGAAGATGAATGTGAGACAATTAATTGCAGTGACGAAATGTCTTTCTTGTCAAATGAAATAGCTTCGCAGTGCGTATGGAAAAATGTGAAATTGCTATTGAATTGTCTTTCTCGCCATTTTAATTAGTCGTGGGTACATTAGAAAAATGTCTTTCTCGACACTTTCAAAGGACTTTCTTGACAATTTGAATGGCAGTTCTTGAAATTTTGAATGGCATGCAAAGACATTTATAATTGTCTTTTAAGACAATTTTAATTGTCTTCCTTGATATTTTCAATTGTCTTTCATTATAGCAGGCAGCTATCGTTATAGCCTTTGAAATTTATCTTCAGATCAAATTACGAATCCATTGTAATGTGAGAAATGTTGAGTTTTATTGCGTATTTTTTGGACGAGTATAATATCGTATGTCAATAACATTGTACACATGGTATACGTTCATTAGTGACTCTTGATTGACTATTTTCAAATCAATTTATGTGAGTACTGTACTATTTCCCACAAGAGTGGTTTATGGATGTTAAGGTCAACTCCTTTATTTGTAGTAAAAGCCCCTGTACTGTCCAGTTTCCAAAGTACATATTTTACTCTCATATTGGTCCAATCAGATTTCTCTGCCGTGAAAATGTAAAGGAAGGCAAACATTTGAAGAAAGACGTTTCTCACCCATTGTAGACAGTTGTATACGGGACACTTTTTGACACTTCAATTGTCCGGAATGCCAATTAGTAGCTGAAATTCTAGACAGTTTTCTTGAAAAATGTCTAGAACGACATTTGACTGTCCGATAGACGTTGACCATTTAAATGTGACGGCAGACATTGTGTACGGGACATTTATTGACACTTCAACTGTCAGGAAGGTCACTTGGTAGCTGAAAATGTAGACAGTTCATTGAAAAATGCCTAGAAGACATTTGACTGTCCGATATATTTAGACATTTAAGCTGCTTTTTCTTTGCTCAAGAATCGGGGATCTTTGCTATTGGCGATGGCTGCAGCTTGAAGCGGCATTCTTCTGCTCAATAGCGACATCCCCAATTCTTGAGCGGCCAGTCACGGCCGATTCTGTCGAGCCAATCGGTTAACTCACACGTCAATATGTTCCAAACATTAAAAATAGACAATCATTATTATTCACCATATCATTATTAGATAATCAATTATTCACCAAGTCATGTGATCCAACCACCAAGTTAATTTCTCCGGAAAACTAACTTTCTAACCAAAACTTATACCCGGACACAGCCATGGTAGGTGCAAGTATTAATAAATGCGTACACAAAATCTGGAACCATAGCACGAACAATCTAAGCCTCCAAAAAAAACATAACATACAAAAGAGCACAGCCATGGTGGAGCCGGGACTAAACTTTAGATGCCCTTTGCTCGAAATTGCGGGGGAAAAAACATCAAACAGGAAAAATCACTTACCATTAAAACTCTTACGCAATTTCACAAATCTCGTCCACCGATATCAATACTCCAATAACATCACTGTAGTCATTCCCTACTTCATTTACCATATGAGATTAGCTTGGTTATTCATTTCAAATAGGCCAAAAGCAGGTCAAAACCGGAAAATGCTGCAAATTTTAACCGACCACTACCTTCAAATCACATTTACAGTGTACTAGCAAAGAACAAATACTCCTATTGCAGAAATTGCATAATCAATTCTACCAATAAATCGATTTAGGTAGTTCGCCTAGGTGACCTAAACAACTAGCCTTAAAGTCACCTTTTTGCTTCTCATCGAATTGTTCCAACACATCTGCAATGAGATCTATATTTGAAATTTTGCAGACTTTCGCATTAACTCGTTCCTCCTCGGGCACGACATACCTAGGTGACATGGCTACACAAAAAAAGAGAAAAATTCAATAACATGCTAAAAGTTGAAAAGGGAAATATACATACATTGCATGACATTTGATATTTTTTAAGATTAAAGCTAAATTTAAATTTTCCACAACTAGGTCATTGCCAAATATTTTTAAATCATATGTGAAGATGATACTACATTTCCTAGGTTATCTATGTTGAAAATAAATAAAGAGAACACAAATGACAATATGTTGTTGATCACTTCATACAAATACGTAATATCAATGTGCACCACTCTCCCTTTATACATGGTGTATGTGTGTGAATCTTGTAATATTTACTAACAGATATAAATTCTACTCTTGTATGATACTAAAGTTTGGAATTATATGTGTACTCAGCAAATAACGCATTAGAGTAGGTATTTAAAGGGAAAAAAAGTTTTTTCTTCATCACCTTCTCAGCAAATTCTATATTTCACAGACTTAAATACTTACGTTAGAATAAGTATTTAAATATTTAGCATTAATGTTGATTTTGAAATCAAACAAATAAGGCAAAAACTATAAAAAATTACAACTTGATATGGTTGACTAACATAAATGAATTATTTGCAAAGAGATCTACTTAATAGATATTGCTAGAGGTAAGAAGAAATTGTTAGATATTTTCTCAAATTTATTTTTAATTGGTATTCTTTGCAAATAATTTGCAGCCTCGACTTTTGTTTGTCACTTTTGTTTGAAAATGAATTATTTTCAACAGATCATTTGATTTCTTTTCTATAAAATCATTTGAACTCTCTCAATTAACTAAAGATATTAAAGCTGCTAATGAATTAGGTGAGAGGCTTTCTGATTCGATCTGCATATATCTATTAGCCACCCAACGACATATCTTTAATGTCATTTCAATCTAAACAGACAATAAATTTGGCCATTAGGTGAATGTCTTTATACTCAGACCAACACCCTCTTAGGCTGATACTCCAAAAAGTTTCGAAAACAGAATATGGGCATAGATTGAAAACAATACAAAAGACATTTCTTAAAATTATTGGGAGTTCGCAATGTGTACGCTTGGATTGAATCAATATGTATGCTTTCGTCTTCACATTGTCTACCCAATTCAGCAAAGTAACAACCCAGTCTACTTCTAAGATCTAAAGTAAAACCCTACATTCTTAATCTATATTAACCAAGGATCTATTCTAATCTAATCCAATGAAATATGTAAACCGATGAATAATCAAAAACAATCATAAAGAACTAATGGAAACAATATAAATGACCCAAAAGAAAACAAAATGAAGTTAAAAGATAAAACAAGGAAGTGCGAATCTTAAACACCCCAAAAGGTCTAATTTCCTAACAAAAACCAGAAAAGGTCATTTTTCAACAACTTACGAATGGATCTACCCTTGTATTAGCAAAAACAAGATAAGAACAATCAAGAAATCAACTCACTGTTAGGTTCATCAAGCCATGAAGAGACAACTTCCGAATGGATATACCCTTGTGTTTATTTTCTATAAGGATCTAATGAGAAATATGGTGCCTCGTCAATTAATAAGAGACACATGAAGAGAAAAGGAACATCTCTTTAATTGTTTCAACAATGGCATAAATATGGATTCAATAGCACAATATAAGCACACAACATAGTTAAAATGGAAATAGAACCTTGAAATCGAGACAAACTCATCAAGAGCCTGTGCCAAGAAACTCTCGACACCTCAACGCCAACATTATTTTCAGAAAAACAAAAACATGTTTACACATATAAAGCTCAACAAGGGCATAACTAGGACTCACAAAGCTGGAATCCGGATGATACTCAATATACTTGAGATTACCAGAGATCTTTCTTAATTGCTCTTTTTTTCTCTAAAAAAATTTTCAAATTTCCTTACACAATAAATCAAACAAAGAGTACTATTGTTACCCACAACATTCGAAAACCCACCCTTTGTACCAAATTTCGATAACCCCAAAACCGGTTTATGCTATTTGTCCTATCACACAACCCTAATCGTAGAAATAATTAACAAATCTGGTTTCGAAAAGTGACAAACAGTACCATTGAAAGACCGAGATGGAGAGCCTTGGAGATGGAGTATCGTGGAGATGGAGAGCCTTGGAGATGGAGAGAGCACCCGAGAGGTATCCGAGATCGGAAGCGAGAGAGAGACAGACCGAGAGAGAAAGATCGGAACCGAGAGAGAGACAAACCGAGAGACTGAGAGAGAAAGAAGCCGAGCCTTTTTTGACTTTTCTATCGTACACGTTATTTACTTCTTTCATGGATTGGGCTATGTTTGGGTAGGTTACAATGACCAATTTTCTTTTATTGTCTTGTCAATGTCATAAGGGCAAAATTGTAACAAAAAAAAGGAAATGGACAATAGTGAAATGTTGTTAATAATTAGCCCATTTTGAATATGCTATTAAAAAATTGGTCATTTCTTGCAATTCCCACTAATGACATTTGCGTAGGGTGTATTCTATTTGAATTTCTAGATTTTATAGAATTTCGAGTATATATTTTTGTTGAACTTTTAATTAGCTTTATTGACCCTCATAAAATTTTACATAATTTGTGAGTAATTTTTCATAGAAGAAATGTTTATTTAAATATATATATATATATATATATATATATATATAGTATGAATAATTTGTAAATAATTTTTCATAAGCTCAATTGCTCAACCGAATTATTATTTAATTAGTAACTGCTATGCAATTATCATATAGTTGATACTTACACAAATACAACATAAATACAATAACAAAATTATAGTTATCACGCACATTAATGCACAACACATAAGAATTGGTAATGTATACTATTTTAATTGGTGGATACAGCCCAGGGGAGCTCATGAGCTGCTAGATTTTGTCACCAGCACCTTAATAATTTGCTTATCAACATTCTAGAGAAACAAACTCTGCATACGCATCATCGGAGATTATATACAAATAAACAGATGCAATTTTAAGATTTGCAAATAGTTTCCTTCACAACAAATTTTCAGAGCAACTTCAACTCTTCTAGCTCATCTCGGCGCAGAACGATCTGCAAGGACATCCCTGCTATGCTGCAGAATATACAAAAATATCAATCAATGCAAAGGTCTATACTCTATCCACTATCTAAATACACAAAGTATCCAGCACAAAAAACCATCTAAGCTAAAAACTTGGCTGCAATGAAAATTCATCACCACCCTCTCATATATCCTGCTGCTCGATGTAGAGATGGTGATTTACTCCATTACAGAACCTGGTCTTACTTTTATCTGTCTGATCCTTCTTCAACTCCTCCAGTTGTTACCTCTGGGTTGTCTTCATTTAAATTGCTAGTTATCGTTCTCTTTCCTATGCATTTTCCTCAGTGCTTCTTGATGAAGAATTTGCCTGTTCCTGCAAAATATCACCAAACATTAGTACAAGGTTTCTTTTTCTGTGATCTCACTCAAAAATAGCTTACCTCTGTCGTAACATGAGTCATGGAATTCTCCAAGTCACTGTTCTCTTTGGGACCATCTAGTAGGGCAGTTTCATCGTGGTTTTCTCCTTTGCTAGTATTGATTTCTGGCACAACTTCATTGCTTAATGTTGAGTCGAGTGCATTTGCATGGTGCATAGCTTCTCCATCCTCTTCAGAGTTTTTATCGGTCCCCAAGTTTTCATTCTCTTCCACTAATACAGTCGAGAAAATAGGCGTTCTGTCCTCAGACTGTTCCGCAAGCTCCTCTCCGATCACTTCAGAACTTTCTGAAGTTGTAGCATTTGAACATTCTGCATGATCCATCGGATAATTCAACTGGTCCCCATCTCCTGTCTCTTCATGCAGTGCGGAGTTTTGCATCTGAAACACAAGCTTAGTCACAAAAGGTAATGCCATCAAGCGAATGTAATAAATTCATACAATTTTCAAACAATAGTAATCAATCTTCTCATTCTTGATATGTGTATTCACATAGTTTTACTTTCATGGTTTGCCTTAGAGTTTCATCAAACCTGTTCGATATTGGCGCCACTATGCAGGAGACTTGAATCGTCAGAAGGCATTGAACTTTGGGACGGGAGTTCACCAGAAATTTGCTGAACCTCTGTTTGGATAATTTGCTGAAATTCTGATAGATTATCCACAGAAAAGTTCGGTTGCAACACAGACTGTGGGGATGAGCAGGAAATTGGGGCCACGGGAATTTGCTCATCAGACACATTCTCTGGCAATAAAGATGTTTGGTTTTCATCAGACTCCTGAGAAGTCCCAGAGCCAGAAGTTCCGACATCGGATGAATGTGGTTCATTTTCACTTTGTCGAAGTAATTCAAGATTGTTATCGTTATGTGCCTCAAAAGGTGTTGAAGTGGTTGCCATTTCATCATTCTCAACCACCTTCTTCAATCTATTATCAGAATTTTCAGAAGATTCAGTAGTGTCTGAATGAATTGGTAAAGATGGTTCTATGTGGTTGTCATTATCGCCCTGTCGATTTTCTGAACTGTTTACTTCATACATGGCGTTTAACTCACTCTTCACCTTCTCACAGGGACTAAAAGTTTCCTATTTATCATCAAAACAGAAGTAAAGTAAACGCACAAATATAAACTTACGTATTCTTGGGACCTTATTCTGGCCAAAAACATCATGTCTTAGGAAACTACAAATTTATGTGTGACAATACCTGTGCAGAAACTAAACATTTCTGCAAATCTCCGTGATTCTTAGGAAAATCAGTCCTAGGAGGTGAAGTCTTGTCTCCCGACTGGCGAATTCTTGAAAATCCAACTTCTATGATATCTTTCTCACTAACCTCATTCACTTCTCTCGATCTTGATTCATTTTCGTCTATTCCAGACAGGTGAGACGAAGCAGCCCACAAGTCTTCACTACTCGAGTTAATCTCCTTGTCCAAGTCCACATCATATATGGAAATTTCTTCATCCTGAGATGATAAGGTTTCATCAATCGTCCGAGGAGAACTCACTTCTGAAAACTCAACTTGCAAGTCAGATGCAATGGAAAGGGGACGAGCTCGATGGCGTAAAGTCTTGTTAGCATAATACATACGCTCCTCTGATCTCGGCTTCACCATATGAGGGCCATCATAATTTGAAACTTCGCTTGTATGGATATTTTTATTCTCTCTATCTTCAGTAATGACCCTTGTAGCTGGAGAAGCAATGGATTTTAGTATTGCATCTTTGTCTATCTTATGGAATGGTTCATCTTCCTCCGAGGAAGAAGAAGATGATGAGCTGGGCCCACCATTGACATCATCGTCAACTGGAATTGGTTTCTTCGGCACTTCAACATTATCTTCTTCTTTGTGATTTTCGGGTTCTTGTTCACGAACTTCGATAACTTCTTTAATCTGATCATCATCAGCAGAGTCAACGTTCGTCTCAAGCTCGGGTTCTTCAATTGGTTTTGGCTCTTCTATCCTATTGAATTCTCTATCTGTAACAACGCATTATCATTCATATTTTCATTTCAATCGCAAGATTTAACACAGAAGAACGCAAAATAACAAAGATAGATTGCGACATGACATTACATTTACCTAATCGGCTTCCTGGTCTGGAAAATCCGCTGTTTCTGGAAGCTCTCTGTCTGAATGAAAAGTCACGAAAGCCCGAGGTTTCATCACTATTGTGAATGAAATCTCTGTGAAATGAAGCCCCTAAACTGAAACTCTCATGCCTACAAAACATTATATCTTTATTCTGAACTGCCATAAATTCTTGTTGGAAACTATCCCCCGTGAGATCGGGTTTTTCCTCACACGGATCGTAAGGAAGATCAAATGGATTGCGCATAGGTAACAAGACAGATGGAGCAGAACCTGGACCAGGAGAAAACTGCCCACTGCTATTCGGTAAAAGAGGATTGTTTTTGGGTATAGTAATATGAGCAATTTGACCTATGGGGTCATTATTAGCTATGTTCCTTAGTGTTTTTCTAACCGCAAGGCTAAACAATTTCCTAGCTTTCCTTCTTGCAATTAGACTCTCCAATCTTTTATTCCTTTCAATCTCTGAAATCCCAAGATCCATGAGATTCTTTTGATCATCTGAAGTCCATTCAACAGCTTTATTACTACCAGTCTCTCTCAACTCATCTTCTTCATCCGAGTCCTCTGGTGTTCCTATTTCACTTCCACCCAGATTGAATTTTTCAGACGCCTCATACGAGCTGTTACGAAATACAGGTTTTAGAGTTTTTGATGTATTCGAAAATGAATTTTGGGACGGGTTAGTTGAAGAAGAAGAATCAACTCCCACTTCCCGAATGTCTTTCTCTTCTATCAACGCACGTTTATCAACCAAGTCGTGATTGATCCTGGTGGAGAAAATAGCACTTTTATCCTCCACATTGTTTTGTGGATCATCTTCAGTCTTGATTTCTTTCGCTCTTCTTCGTCTAACAGAGCGAACATGTACCAGCTTCTTCCCGTTTCTGACCGTAATCGCTTTTCCATCGTTCTTCTTCTCGTCCCCTTTATGTTCTTTAGTATTTCGAAAACTTGGAAAGATTCTATGAATGACAGCAGTAGAAACAATGAAGGGGAACAAATAAATCAAAAACCAGAAAACTGATGGAAAAATTAAGTATAGGAGAAATAAGAATAACAAAGTAAATGAAACAAATGGATATTTTACAGCATAACTAACGATTGTTTGGGATGAAAACTTCAGAATTTTTGATAGAACTATTTGAACATCATTTCCATTATCTTCCATGTTTATTTACGATTTGGTTATACTCTTTTCACAGAATCATTTCAATTTTGACAAAGATGATATCTTATAATCAAATTATTATCTCCCCTTGCATTGAATTACAATTCTATAGCCTATTAATCAGAAGAAAACGAAAATCAAATCCAAAGAGTACTAAATACGAGAGAGGGGAAATGAGAAAAATAAAAAAGGGATAAAAACAAACAAGGGAATTTGAAGAAAATCATCATTCCAAAATCAAACAAAATACTTTCTATTGCGTAAATTAGGTCCTAAAATTCTAGGTTTAATGTTTAAATATGGTGAAAAATATTAAAGGGCAAGATTGAAAGAAACACTCGTTGCGTTTACCTGAAAGGGGCAATGAGTTCTCTTAATGATTTTTTTAAATATAGAAAATCTATGTTTGGCTGATAGCTTCATCCGATCCTGTATTTGAGGACATGTCTACTACTGTTCTCCTGATTCCCCGCTCTCAGGCCAGCGCCAATCAAGAGACGAACCGATGAGCACATTTGAGGAAAATTTGTAACTCGTTCGAAAACATTTAAAAAGGAAAAATGCAATAAATAAATAAATAAATAAATCACCGATTTTCATTGCTTTTCCCATTATTTTTTTCACTTTTTCTTTATCGCTTATTGTACTATATCCAGAGTCATACATCTATCCATTCACCGTCCACTATTTTACATGTAAGTTTCAAACAAAAAAAAATCGAAATAGATTCGAATTATGGATGACGGATAACTATGATATGTTATTATCATGTAGCGAATCATCCCAAAAGACTTGTTCCGATAGGTCACATGGTTCAATTAGGGAGGGTTGCCACTGATAGGTCTCAGGTGTTAAAAAGATAACTTGTCCAACTTTCATGTTGTGAGTCAACATAGGATCTTGGTGAAATATTGTACTCCCCGTCCCAATTATATGGGCATGTTGACTTTTTCATTAAAACTAAAAAAATTATTGGAAAAGTAAATTTTATAATTAATTTCCTAATTTACTCACATTTAATGAATAATATTAAAAAATAATAGTTATAATTAGGTAAATTAAATAAAGTTATTTTAGTAAATGAATAAAAATATATTTCTTAATATAGAAACAAAACTATATATTTGGGATATTCCAAAAAGAAAAACAAGCCTATATTTGTATGACAGAGGGAGTATAATGTATACAACCTATAAAAATTACGATGTGGTTTAATTTTAAATATATATATATATATTAAATAAGTCTTTTACTAGAATTGCTAAGTATAAAAAAAATTGAACAAACTTATTTAGTTGGGACAAGAAAATATCTCAACTGCTAAGTGTATTAGGAAATTCGAAGAGTTTTCCCTCTTTGCTCTATACATGGTATCGCTAGTGTTTAGTTGCCCACTGTGGGCAACATAAGGCAAAATCCACGCCGACGTGACGTCATTTCGTGGTACCATGTCATCGATAAATTTTTTCTTAATTTTTTTGGATATCTACGTTAGACCAAATGAATAATATATAACTACCGCTGATGGTGTGGGGTCCCACAAGCCCTTACAAATTTTTTTCCCGAAATATGGGTATCATAAGGTGCCCACTGTGAATAGGAGATCTTAACTATATATGGCATTCATGAGCATGAGGTGGAAAGGCTTTTTGAAGAACTTAGGCTAGGCGCCTAGGATCCTATATGGATGTAAAAATATTTGGTGTAGGAAAGGCAACTTTCATAAGGAGGATGACATGTCAAGTAACTGGGATAAAATAGGAAGAAAAATGTGATTTTAAGAAAAATGTGAGTTTAGAACTAGAGAACGACAATTATCTTTTGTTAAAGGCGTCCATGATAGAACGTAACAATACTTTCAACCTTAGGAGCAAATTTTGCAAGAAAGAGCTAAGAACCAATGTCAAACCTCCAAAGTCCAACATATAATACAAGAAAGCAGTAACATTTCTTTATCCACGCGTGGGTAAAGGAGCATGCCTATAAAATCTAATTGTACAAAATTAAATTTTGGTAAGGGTATACTTGTATGAGATCAAATTTTGATCATGTATAAGAAAGCGCTAGTGGGCATGTTAACCTACTAATGCGTGGGTAGGGGAACATTACCGCACAAGAAAGAACTGTGCCCACTAGGGAAAACATTGAAAACGTCGTATAATATATAGTATCATTTTCAATTTCATTCAATATATCATTTTTAATATACACGACTAACTAATCATTCAACAATTGCTCTCCTACTCCATATATGCTAAAGCTTATCAACAATAAAGTCTATATTGATTCCGCTGAAATTTCAATTTCAATTTCAAATTGGAGAACTAAATTAATAAATCATATCAGTTTAATCAAATAGGAAATTAAATAATAACCCCTAACGTACAACCAAATTAATTAGGGAAAACATTAAACATTAAACTTATGACCTATTAGTTAACTAAATCATTTCAATTTTGATTTCAAATTTTCAATCCAAATATATGATATAGAAATTCTCAAATCGCAAATGACTTAGTTTTGAATAAAAAGTAAAAACCCTAACTAAGAACTAGTCATGAATCATTTAACATAAAACCACGAATAAGAACAAGAAATTAATACCAATTACCAATTAAAATTTAAAACCTATTGTGAGAGTATTAGCCGAATTTGGAGGACATAAATGAGTTATAAACTTATAATTGTATTATTTGGTTGGACCTCTTGAATGAGCTTTGGAACTTGGCTAGTGGACTAAATGGCTAAACGTCAAAACTTTCCAAAATTTTTTTTTAACCAATGGGTTTCAACCCACTACAGCCCCCATCTACCTCCCCCCGGTAGCATCTTGTTTGGACTTTGGTCAATAGGTATTGTTCTTTGGACACAATCATTTGAGTAGTTTCTATTTGATAGATTTGAGGACACTATACTAGATACAGGCTTGTTCCAAGATACCCGGGTGTCTGTAGTTCTACATCTGGGGTGATTCTGATCCATGATCATGGTTTGAAATAAATCAGATCAGATTCAGATCTGACGAGACGGACTTCTAGCAATTCAAAAAATTTTCCGGTTGCCAGTCAAAGTTTTGGCCATAAGCCAAAATTTTGACCGGTCACCACGGTGTCGTCGGAAATTTTTCTAAATTGTTAGAGCTATGTCTCGTCATACTGAATTTGGATTTTGCATCGAATTTCAAAACTAAGTCGATGAGTAAGAATCACTCATTGTAAGTTCTAAGACACAGAGTGTCTGGAACAATACCAATCCTAGATATGGGTATTTCATCTAAACCATACAAACTAATAAGATTAAATATAATTGCGAAGAAATGATCATTCTCTTCATACTAACACATTCTTCTTGAATATTGAAGATTATTATATTTTAGGATGTACTGGAAGATTATTATATTTTAGGATGTACTGGTTGTCAAAATACCAAGCAAAATTAGATTGCATAAAGAAGGTAATATCATGTTTGGACTTTGGCCAATATGTATTGTTCTTTGGACACAATCATTTGAGTAGTTGCTATTTGATTGGTTTGAATCAAAAATTGTGCGAAACACATGATGTAAAATAGAGTACAAAGCTGTTGTAGTTCATTGTTCTTGCTATTTGAAGTGCTTTTACATCAAGAGAAAGATTATTGTATCTTTGAATCAAACAATAAACACTATAATGGATCAAATTGTTTTCGAGAAATAGAGTTGAACACTAGTCACAATCCACCGTCTATGTTGTTTCATTTCTCTAACTATTTGCTTTTACACTTGTTAAGACCCGATGATTGTTACACATAAAAAACCAATCCCAATCTTTTATAGACCAACAAATTCCATCATCTTTATCAAGTTTCGTTGTGGGATTCATATCCCACTTAATGGAACACTTAAAAAATATTTAAGAAAAAAATGCTTACAATCGTAAAAAAATGAAAAAAAAGTAATAAATGCATGTGGCAAGGGATCCACGGGCGCCGACCAAGGCAGCCAACTGTTTGTTTGTTGAGAATCCCTACACAGTTGTGTAGGCCACTAATAAAAAATGCATGAAGAAGGAAGTTTAGACAGTAAAAAAGACAAATATTAGAAATGTTCCATAACACTTGGGTGTGTCATAGTTACGGGCTGTTAGAGTTTTGTTTCGTCATGTTGGTTATAGATCTGATCTCAATTTTCTCAACGACAGTCGTATGTGAACGAAAACATACCCGAAAATACTATAACTATGACACACCTCCTCTTTTTATATGAATAATTTCTAAATAGATATTCTAAATTGATATTATTAAGTGACATTCTAATGTATCACTTTTTCATTAAATAATAAATATATATCGATGTAATTATCATTTAATATAAATTTATATCATCCAATAATAAAATACGTCATATCAATAATATCAAAAAATATATCAAACTCAATATCTATATAAAATCACTCTTTTTATTATATAGTAAAAATGTAGATACAATAATGAATCACCGCATAATATCCGGTAGCATGTGGTCCACAGCCATGCGACGGAAGTAAAAACGAAGAAAATCTAGATAAGTTTGCACTATTTATTTGGAAATAAAAAATAGGATAAAATGAGGCGCACAAGAAAAATGCAGTGGACGCGGATATTTAACGGTCAAATACGTCTTCCCCGGCAAATCCAACATCTCACATCTCCCTTCTCCACCCCCATTCTCCTCCTTTGAATTTATCCGTACATTCAAAATTTATGCATCTGTATATTATTCCTTGTATCCAACTTTGTTTTTCTTTTTGCTGAATGTTTTTCTTCATAAATTATGGCCACTGTTGAACCCTTGCCTCCAGCA
Organism: Jasminum sambac; assembly: GCA_018223645.1. NCBI lineage: Eukaryota > Viridiplantae > Streptophyta > Magnoliopsida > Lamiales > Oleaceae > Jasminum > Jasminum sambac. Next base: position 27,415,560 of record CP073649.1, read on the forward strand.
ATTCACGGACGGTTTTCAATGTATACATACAGTAGTCCCAATTATTTACATACATACAGCTTCTTCTGCAATCGGTATAGAACCTTAAATGCAAAGCCGTGCCGTTTAGTTTCCAATTCCTCGTCGTTTAGGTTACAACCTAGGGTTTCCAAGTTGCATCTTTGGGGAGGATATTTGTTGAATAGTAATAAGATATACTTCGATTGCAAAAAAGTTTATGCCAATAGTTCTTGTGAACACGATACTGATTCAACAGACAAGGCTGAATCAAAGGGGCAAGAAAATCAGAAATCTTCTGGCTCGAGACCGGGTTCTGGCCGGAAGGAGAAGCAGGGGAAGAATAATTGGTGGTGGTTAAAGGATAATAAACAATGGCGATGGCAACCTTTAATTCAGGCGCAAGAGATTGGTATTTTGCTTGTACAGTTGATATTTGTGATGTTTGTGATGAGGTTGCTCCGGCCTGGGATTCCATTGCCGGGTTCCGAGCCTCGGACTTCTACAACGTTAGTGAGTGTGCCATACAGTGATTTTTTGACTAAGATAAACAGTAACCAGGTGCAGAAGGTGGAGGTTGATGGGGTCCACATAATTTTTAAGTTGAAGAACGATGCCATGAATACTGGCAGCATGGAGGGTGTTGGTGAGCTGAACAGTAAGTTGCAGGACTCAGATTCTTTGTTAAGGAGTGTGAACCCAACGAAGAGGATTGTGTACAAAACAACAAGGCCAAGCGATATAAAAACACCTTATGATAAGATGATTGAGAATGATGTAGAGTTTGGTTCCCCTGATAAAAAGTCTGGAGGGTTCTTTAATTCTGCATTGGTGAGCTATTGTTACTGTTTCTGTTTTTATTTATGGCTATTTGCTTGTTAATTGATTAGAGTTTATGAGGTTAGGAAAATTTTTTTCTTTGCAATTTCAATATACGTCCTAGTCATTTTTGGTCTAAATAGAGCATAGCAAGCCAAAGCATCAAGACTTGAAGTATAAAGCCTAGATTTTTTGCTTGTTCTTTTGTTTGTCACTGCTATGAACTAAACGGTTTGGTGAATTTACATTTCTCATATGACATATTATCTGCAAAATTGCAATGCTTATTGTAAATTGTTCGCCATTTTGTTAATTACTTTCAGGACTGAACTTTGTGCTATTTCTAGGATTGCTTAGCTGTCGAAATTTACTTGTTCACTGAGTTGGAACAGAATCCCTCAATTCGTTGGTTTTCTACCCAATTTTTCTTATGAGACATTAAATCTTACTATGATAGTACTTTTACTTGTACAATATCATTCGTGGACTTTTATTTGGCCGTGATCCCGCCTTTACTCTTTCTGCTGTCACATTAACCAACTCAGAAATTTGTCTTTTGTAACTTAATTTGGTTGTACACTCTGTTTGCAACAATATCAGACTATCATCTAACTTGTCTTTTTCTTGGTTATACTAGTTAGGAGGTACCTCTTTACCATTTAAAGGAGATAACATTTCCTAATAGTCTTCATTCATTTTTCTACCTTAACATCCTAGTGCTCACTGCCCCCACCCCCATCCCCCTCCAAAAGAAAAAAGAAAAAGAAGGAGTAACGTCCTCATGTCAGCCATAATTTTGCTTATATGTGGCATATTTGTTGCTCGCCCCTTTCTAGCACAAAGGCTCTTCCCATTTATTTGTGCTTGTTGTCCTGAAGCTGATCAATTCGAATTCCATGGGTATCCTCATTTTATGGGCTTGTTTGAAAGTGTTGCCTCCTTATTTTTATTTATTTAGTTATTTTTAAATATATAAATATATAGAAAAGGACTAGTAGAACAGTGAGCAATGGAAAAGTGCATAGTATAGTATAAAGTGTTTAAAGACATTTTTGTTTAGAAACAACTTTTGGGATGATGGATGTGTGTCGTCCATGATGCAATGTGACTTTGGGGTTTGAATCTCAATATTAAGTTATATTTATAATATTTTGAGATACAGATTCTACATTCATAATTCATAATTCATGGCGATTAGGCGATCTTTTTTCTTTCTTTATTTATTTGTCTCATTTTGATAGCTCGGCATGCTCTTAACTGAGGAATTTAAATTAAATATTCTTCAGAAGGCTGTAGATTGTTGATATACTGGTTGATACTGAATTTCACAGAAAATCATCCTCTTCTTTCTTCCTCATCTCCTCGTCTTTGTCTTGTTCATTCAGTGTCAGTTCATATATTTCTATTAGTCTACTCATTCTGCTGAACAATCCACTGTTAAAGACTACAAGGCGCAGCGCTCTTCGTCCCACAGAACATAGAGATTATTTGCATTAATTTTATCAAAAGAAGAATCTAGTAATTGTTCTCAAAATAGGAGTTTTCTTTTTGGCCAAACAAATTAGAATCCAAATAAGATTGCCCAGATGGCTGAGCCAACCACAAAAAAAGCTTCAAGGGATCTGTTACATGTGCAGAACGCATGGAACCGGCTATAGTTGCACATAATATTACATGCAATCCTAGTCAACAATACCTATGTTATCGTTGGGCTTGAACTCAACATGAGCAATGCTTTTTATGTGCATTTCGGATGCATCTGCACTGCACTTGACACTTCCTCATTTCCTCATTGAAACCAAGGTGTTGCAGCCTAAGCAGCCATGCCATAGCTTTTTTCTTTTATGTTAATTCTCTTGCTTCTATAGATCACTGTCGACACCAGTAGATTGAGCCTGTATCGTTATAGAAGTTCCAACATAATGAATAAAGTTGTATATGTTCTTAGTAGTGTTGGCACCACAGGAAGTAGCTACTCTGAGCTATGAAGTGGTATGTTTGGTGCAAATTCAGAAAGACGATCCTAACTTTCAAGATTTTAATATCATTTTTAATGGCTTTAAGTTTTATTTAACCAAACTGGAGAGCTTGTGAACTTTCCTATAGGGATTTGGGGATGGTTATTTTTCTGAGGAATGATATGCATTTTTTTGTGCTTTTTTAATGATTTTCTAGCATAAGGGCTGCTTCTTGGCGACGTAGTTGAAAATTTTGGTCGGGATAAAACAATAGGCTGATAATATGGCATGCACTCACGAGTGTCACTGTGCTTTGAAACCTGATAGCATTGCTGATAGATCTGACGGTATTCTCATTTCTTTGTTCTGTAGATAGGTATATTCTATGTTGCAGTGCTTGCAGGTCTTCTGTATCGGTTCCCTGTAAGCTTTTCTCAGGTATGAATGATTAATCTTTGTATATCAGCTTTTGAAACGGTGGTACATGACTCTAATATTACTTGCAATATACAGTCTTCACCTGGGCAGCTTCGAAATCGCAAGACCGGGGGTTCTGGTGGAACCAAAGTGTCTGAACAAGGGGAAACTGTTACTTTTGCTGATGTTGCTGGTGTTGATGAGGCCAAGGAGGAGCTAGAAGAAATTGTGGTATGCTTGGTATCCTTAATATTTCATATTACTTGCTCAATTGAGTTTAGTTCTTTTTCTTGTGGAGACACATTTCTCATTTGGGAATTTCTTTACTGGCCAGGAATTTCTCAGGAATCCAGACAGGTATATAAGACTTGGTGCACGCCCTCCTCGTGGTGTTCTTCTGGTACGTTAAATACTCATTGAAGTAGTGGGTATAAGATATAGTAATCACATATAAGTTACTCATGTTGCCTGGTGATAATTGCTGGTCTGCTAAAAAAGAGGATCTTCTATTTTAATGCACAGCATTCTTTCAGAATGCTCAAAAGATAAGATCAATGTGGTTCGGCTGATTTTCTCAGATTGATTATAAATTACATAACAGTGTTACCCCTAATAGATCTTCTATCTACTACTTTTTGTTCATATGTACACTTCTCTCTTATAGTTTCTTTCTAGAAATTTTTGAAATATTATCATACTTACAGCATAATCTTACAGGTGGGTCTCCCTGGGACAGGTAAGACACTTCTAGCGAAGGCTGTTGCTGGGGAAGCTGAAGTTCCCTTCTTCAGCTGTTCAGCAAGTGAGTTTGTTGAGTTGTATGTTGGTATGGGAGCATCTCGTGTTAGAGACCTTTTTGCTCGTGCAAAGAAGGAGGCCCCATCAATCGTATTCATAGATGAGGTTCCTCTTCATCTTCTCCCTTCCTTTCTATTGGGCATTCATGTCCATTCTTTTTAGCATCTGGCGAATAATCTTTCATAGCATTTTGAATTGACATTCCTGAATTTGCAGATAGATGCTGTAGCTAAGAGCCGTGATGGTAGATTTCGAGTTGTCAGCAATGATGAGAGGGAACAAACCTTAAATCAGTTGCTTACTGTAAGATTTTTGGAAGTTATTTTCTTTTCCTTTTTTCTTCACGGCCTACTTGGCTTACCCAGGAATGATAAATGTACTAAAAAAATATGATGCAGGAGATGGATGGTTTTGACAGCAACTCGGCTGTAATTGTCCTTGGAGCTACTAACCGGGAAGATGTCTTAGATCCAGCCCTACGTCGACCTGGAAGATTTGACCGAGTGGTTGCGGTAGGTGTGCTAATTTGAAATTTTTATGTGGTGATACAAGTTGAACATATGAAGTTTATGTGCTTTCTTAGTTTTGTGAACATATAATATTTGGTCTTAGGTGGAAACACCTGATCGGATGGGAAGGGAAGCCATTTTGAAAGTACATGTTTCCAAGAAAGAACTTCCTCTTGGGAAGGATGTCGATCTGGGTGATGTCGCCGCAATGACCACCGGTTTCACTGGGTAATTATTTTCTGTCTTCAATGTATGGGGATAATGTTGATCTTGACTCACATTTTGCGTTGGACATTAACTAACATTTTGCATTATCTTTCTACTTCTGATTCTTGATATTATGCAGGGCAGATTTGGCCAATTTGGTGAATGAAGCTGCTCTGATGGCTGGAAGGCAAAGTAAAATTCTTGTGGAGAAAGTTGATTTTATCCAAGCAGTAGAGCGATCGATAGCGGTATAAAATGTGCACTATTTATTTATTTTCATCTTCTGACATTATTTTTTTTTTTTTTCTTTCTTTCTTTTTTAAGGTAATCCAGGCTTGGATTTTCCAAGCCTGAGATAGAATTTTATTGATATGAAAGTTTTTTACAAGTATGAAGGGGGCTTAATACATGTCCTTCTGAGAGGAAACAAACACAATATAAAGCACTAGCCCATGATCTAACTTTTCTAGAATTATAAACTAAAAATAAAAAATTACAGATCAAAATAGAGAAGTATCAAAAGTGCTATCAGTAAACTTCTTTCTAACACGAATATTAGGGATGTAAAGTTGATCTAATTTGAGCAGACCTCAGAGCTTGCCTTTCTATCTGTATTGTATCGGTAATCAACGCCATTGGTGATTGAGTTAGGAACTGAAAGAGCCATATGGTTAAAGTGTTCTCTAAAAATTTTCAGTCAAAATCTTGTTTTAACAAATGTATGATGTAATAAATATGGTAGTTGATACTAATTGGTACAGCATCTAGTTTTCTCATTGAGCAGGATATTCGTCACTTTATGGGATGGTTATCTTGCCTGTGGACAAAGCACTCAAGATTCATGTATTGATGCCTAAAGAATAGCATACCTGCACATAACTTGACAATATTTGGTCACTTGGACATATTTGACCTCAGTTGTATCAGTTATTTCTAACTTCTTTTATATTGCAGGGGATTGAAAAGAAAACGACTAAGTTGGCAGGTAGTGAGAAAGCTGTTGTTGCTCGGCATGAAGCTGGTCACGCAGTTGTGGGAACTGCTGTTGCAAATCTACTGTCTGGTCAGCCACGTGTTGAGGTATAATCACCAAAGTTCGCTCATTCTTCATTTTCGATGGGCCATATTCATCTAACTGTGAGGTCCTCTGAATTAGGCTATGTGAAGGATTCTCTTTGTGAGTTTTCTCTAGCTCCAACTTGTGGGCTTTCCTTAACAAAGGCATGCTGTACTTTTATTTTCATTTTCCCCTTTAGTAAGAAATTTTATTAAAAGAAGATGGGGTCTTTCTTCATTTGATGGTATATACCATCCGTTCATATGCAGTAGGGAAGGACAATTAAGAAGACAAGCACATTACTAGCTGGTTGTTGCTCAGTAGTCTTCTTGAGTTATGGATGCACATTTAATTACCGTTTATCAACAGTGGGACTTCATGGTTTCTACTGATTGTGTATTTCACCAAAGATATATTTTATGAAGATTGAAGAACAATAGTTTTTAAAAGAAAGCGAAACGGATAGGGAACATATTTCACTTAAGTTATATCTGCAGTCTTGATGAATCAATATCATCTTTAGACCTGAGTAGCTTTCTAGATACCTTAGTTCCAAGTGGCCACTAGCTTTCCCTTTTATGTTTTACAGGCAAAGGCTTTAAGGCTTCTGTTTTTCTTTTCTGTTTTTTTTTTGTGGATGGCTCATTCACTCATTCTTGTATTTGATGCAGCCCCTTTGATTAATAAAATTTTCAGTTGCTTATAAAAAAAAAAAAAAAATCATTACTAAGAAATTTTAGTTGATCGAATATGCAAACATCTCTAAGTTTTTTCGCTTAAAAATGTGGTAGAATTATCAATATGTATGAGGTTACACTGTTGATTACTAATCTGCATATATGGTGCAATACAATGATCAAAATCATATTTTATCTAATTTCAGAAGCTTAGCATACTGCCAAGATCTAGAGGAGCACTGGGGTTTACATACACTCCCCCAAGCAATGAAGATAGGTATTTGTACTTCATCGATGAGTTGCGTGGGCACCTTGTTACCCTTCTCGGGGGGCGTGCAGCGGAAGAAGTTATTTACTCTGGCCGTGTATCAACAGGTGCACTTGATGATATACGGCGAGCAACAGACATGGCCTACAAGGCAGTAGCTGAATATGGCCTTAATGAAACCATAGGCCCTATTTCATTGACCACTCTTTCTGGTGGATTGGATGAGTCTGGGGGATCTCTCTGGAGAAGGGATAATGTAATTCATTTTCATTCGTCTCTTCTCCAACTAGGCCCATGCCTTTGTTTTTCAATTTTGAATTTATACCACGGCATTCGTACTGACGGTAAGTTTAACTTGATAGGGGCAACTTGTTGATCTTGTTCAGACGGAGGTTAAAGCCATGCTGCAATCAGCTCTTGATGTAGCGGTATCAGTTGTTTGTGCCAATCATACTGTTCTTGAGGGTCTCGGGGCGTATTTGGAAGGTAATGTATAAACTAGTTGTGGAATGTTTACTTGAATCTTGTTATGTGGGAAATTACAAAATTGCGAATATCAGGGGCCTAACAGAGTATTTTAATATCCACAAGATCCTGAATAGCTTATAAACACTAAAGGCGAGTTCTTTGGGTGGAGTCTTGGATATTATGCAAGTAGACACAAATACTTTGCCAATGCACGCTTCCTAACTAAGATATAAAAAGCTGAAGATCTTGCTTGAACAGCAGCTGTGCAAACTGGCCTTATTTTTGTGTGTCAGTTCTAATCGTGCCTTCTTAAATAGAGTTGTAATAAATATCATATAACCTCCTCTTCGCCTTGCGTAAACCCACTAAAACTAGGACAATATTTGCACCAAGATAAGACTGACTTGAACTATAATTTAGTGCAATATTATGGTTCCTGTGATTTGGGCACATTCTGGAACAAGAAGAAAATGAGTTAGAAAACAACTTTGATTCACATTTTTATTGCAATTACTTCCTACATGATGGTTTAAATTTTGTAGTTTCCAGGAATGGTGGCTGGCACGTACATATGAATATTTAGAGCTCATTTGACAGTTACATTTTCCCCCCTGAGAAGAAAAGAGTGTTTGTTTTTTCTTTTTCTTTTTTTTGTTTTTGTTTTTGTTTTTAAAGAATGTGCTGTTAAAAGGTAACAAAACATTATGGATAAATATGAATGAAACATATATCTTTTGGAGAATATTGTCTTTGAAAATGAGTTATATAAGGGAAAAAATGTTTTTATTTAAGCTTTGTTGAACAAGCTCCAACTGTTGTAGAAGAAATGCATTTGTTTCACAAATTTCGTTTTTCTGATCTTTTGGTCTGAGGCAACATTTTCCCATGGTGGATTAATGGGGATTTGATAGTCCTTTATTTATTTATTTATTTTTGGAGTGAAAATTGAAACTTGAAAGCATATTTCCATTTGGATCTATATTTTTCTAATGGTTATGATTTTTGGCGACTATGCATTGCAGAAAAAGAAAAAGTAGAAGGTGAAGAACTGCAAGAACGGTTGAAATTGGTGGTTGCTCCATCAGAGCTTACCTTCTTCATTAGAGGAAAGCAAGGTTCTCTCCTTCCATTGCAAACAGGTTCCTTAGCTTAAATGAGGTATTGGATCGAAATATCCGTCCACTTATTGACAGCCATTACCGGCGGGAACTACAAGAAAGAAAGCCATTTCGTTTTCTTCCTACATCGATTTGGCTGAGTGGTGGGGTGGGGGGTGTTGCTTTTGTAACCTTGTACATACACTACTCAATATATATGAAGAAAACTGTATCACATTATAGGATATGCAAAATTTTAAGAGGGGGAGAAATGTCTCTCGATGTCACAGGGTCGAGAAAGAAAGATCTGTTAACATCATAATAGTTTGTAGGAGTAATTGTCTCATGGTGGCAATTACTGTTGCATCTATTCTGTTGCTGCAAATTTGGCAATTGTTTCGTATATCTTTGACAGTATGCAGTATCTCCTCTCAAGGTTGTGTTGTTGGACGTGTTTGCGTACATAGTTTGATGGTGTCAATGGAACTCTATGAGATCTCTAATGTGCTTATAGAATGGATGGAAGAATTGTATTTTATTACTACTTTGCATCATTGGGTAAATGGCCTTACTTCTCTCTATATATGATCTCCTATCAGCAATTGAAATAATAATTGTGCCAGCAGCCGAAGTGATTATGATCACAAGTTGTCACGTGTGGAATGCTCTGACACGCGATCACATGATGACTTGAGATTATTGCTAGTGTGCCAACTACTGGTAAAAGATTACAGTGAGTAATTTTGACCGCCCATCAACGTTTGCCCCATTTCTTGTGCCAACTGCTTGGGTGATATAAAAAGTAAATTAAAAATTTACTCTATTCGGTTGTTACATATTCACATACTGTAACGGGTAAATCTTACTGTACCGTAGAAGGAACGTAGAAGATGTTGTATTCTGATATTTCAGTGGAGTGGGGTTAAAAGATGAAATGTAGCTTTCTGAAGTGACAACTCTGTCTTGTCTCAAGTGCAAAAGGCAGCCACGTTTCCCAGCAATAGATTTTTATAAGGTCAAGATTTCTTAGCGAAATGCATTTAGATTATTACCTTTAGAGCCCCTGGCTACCCGAGAAAGACGAGTTTTTGTAGCAAGAATGTGTAATTTAAATCTATTTGAAAGTTAAGTTGTGAAATGTATGACTGGAAGTAAGTATTTAACAAAAAAATTTTGTTCTGAAGCATAATAATTTTAATTTACACAAGATGTTTTAGTGTTTCACAATAACGAATATTAAAAAAAGATTAATTTTTATCTTCTCCAAGTATTTTGTTCCTTTTTTTTTTTAAAATAGTATTTTGTTCTTGTTATATGTAGATTTTTGCTACATAGATGTCTGCTGTAAAACACAGTAATAGAAAGGGATTTTGAAAATATAGAAAATTTTACTTTTTCACAAGATTCACTTGAGTGTCGTTCACTAATGTAGAAGTATGAAAAACCAAGTGAGGAAGCCAAACTAGGTCAAAAGAGGGTCGCGATATTTCAGTACTGTCTGCAGTCACTCAAATAAATATCTGAACCTTTGTGGGACCCATCAGATAGCCACGTAGCTAGACACCTTTTCGATTCATGAACTGTGCTATAAAGTGTTGATACGTTATTGAATGCTTCCGTCTCCCATTCTACTCACTCATTTCGGTTCTCAAAAAGCGATATAGATAAGATCGGAATCCAGAGGTTAGGGTTTTTCTCTCTTCTGAATTACTTTCTCTATCTCATTTTCGTTTGTTCACATTTATTACTGTTTCTGAGTTATGCGTTTAATTTGAATGACTGTTAATTTAAACGACCAGCAGTAAGCATTTGTTGACATGTAATGTGGAATGAAAATAAATTTGAATATTCTGGCTATTCTGTGAAGATCCATCTTTGCCATCAGTATTCTGTAATTCTGTTTTTGCATGTGTCTGATAGTCCGTCAGGATGACGTTATTGCTGTGATTAATGGTTGAGGAATAATGCATCAGAGTTGGAAGAAATGTATACACTTTAATTTATGGTTGGTTGAAATGATGTGTAAGATATTTGATCTGCACTATTAAGGGCGAAAATGGAGCTTTTCTGTGTTAGGTAAACTTTTTAAGTTGAATGGTTTTGGGGATTTGAAATGTATGGGTAAGAATGAGTAGTTTATTAGAATGTTTAGTTAATATAGAATTTTGCTTGAATAGTAGAAGCTAATTTTTGGTGAGAAAAGAGTTAAAATGAAATAATTCTGAAAAATAGAAAAATGAGTGACGAAAAAGTAGTTTTCAAATAGGTGTGTAAGTGTGTTGTATTTATTAAAAAATATTTTAAGAAATTGTGCAGTAAACAAATACATTAGAAAAACAATTCCAGAAATAGATTGCCAAACATGTGTAAGTCTTACAATCTCTATTCATACTCTTCCAGAGATGGCTGCTATGCAAACTACCTTGACATCAGTTGTTTGCAAAAATGGAAATCACTCTGCTCCCTTGAAGTTCTCTAACAGTTCGTTCTTGCCTGGAATTGATGTGACCGGGCATGTTGCTGGCGTACGGAGAAGAGCTCTACCATCCACTTCCTTTTCAGGTGCCAGAGCAACATTAACCGTTGATCCCCCTTCTACCGATGCAGAAAAGCCTAAGCAGAGGAAACACACTGTTGATCCTAGTGCTCCTGATTTTCTTCCACTTCCATCCTTTGAGGAATGTTTCCCAAGAAGCACCAAGGAATACACGTGAGTTACTGAGACTATTCGTGTGTGTGGTTTCAAAATATTCTGTCATCTCATTGACAATTTCCCTTTTCACAATCATACACAGACAAGCTTGAGAGAGATGTATGCATGTGTTGACATTTGCATTCTCTAACATAGATTTTCTCTGATGATTAATGCCGTGAGTCTGATTTGCAGGGAAGTCATTCATGAGCAATCTGATCATTTGCTGAAAATCCCATTTCGACGCATCCATCTAGCAGGAGATGAACCACATTTTGATACCTATGACACCAGTGGTCCACAGAACATAAACCCACGTGTTGGTATGCAAATGAGGAGTTCCAAATCTTTGTTCCTTTACTGATCTAAAATGCAACAGATTTTTATTACCGATTGATGAAATTACCTTATTCAGGAAATACCTTCAATTTCTTTTTATCTTGATTGTTGATGGATTGTAAATTAGATCTCTGCTGGCATTAGTTTTCTGCTTTTCTTCCATGCATTTAAAAAATGTTCTGTTTAAACTTTCTATTGAGTTCTTTAGCTTCGTATGTTTATTAGGAATGTTGTTGTTAAACAGGACTCCCAAAGTTGCGGAAGGAGTGGATTGACAGGAGGGAGAAGTTGGGTGGGCCAAGGTATACTCAGATGTTCTATGCTAAGCAAGGAATCATAACTGAAGAAATGGCATTCTGTGCTGCTCGGGAAAAACTTGATCCAGAATTTGTTAGATCAGAAGTTGCACGTGGTCGTGCAATTATTCCTTCGAACAAGAAGCACCTGGAGTTGGAGCCAATGATAGTCGGACGCAATTTCTTGGTCAAAGTGAATGCTAATATTGGCAACTCAGCTGTTGTGAGCTCTATTGAGGAAGAAGTTCACAAGCTTCAATGGGCAACAATGTGGGGTGCTGATACCATCATGGATCTGTCAACTGGTCGTCACATCCATGAAACCCGTGAATGGATTCTCCGTAACTCTGCTGTACCTGTTGGAACTGTGCCCATCTATCAAGCACTGGAGAAAGTAAATGGCATTGCAGAGAATCTGAATTGGGAAGTTTTTAGAGAAACATTGATTGAACAAGCTGAGCAGGGCGTGGATTATTTTACCATCCATGCTGGAGTCTTGCTCAGGTACATCCCACTAACAGCCAAGCGGATGACTGGTATTGTTTCTCGTGGGGGATCCATTCATGCCAAGTGGTGCTTAGCTTATCACAAAGAGAACTTTGCTTATGAACACTGGGATGATATACTTGATATCTGTAATCAGTATGACATATCTTTGTCCATTGGTGATGGATTGAGGCCTGGGTCAATATATGATGCAAATGATACTGCTCAGTTTGCAGAGCTCTTGACTCAAGGAGAACTAACTCGCAGAGCTTGGGAAAAGGATGTTCAGGTAACAAGTTCTCTAATGTTTCTGAAAATTCGTAACAACGAGGTTTAACTTAGAAATTTGTCTATTTGCCAATTATTGCTGTTAAGGTTATTAGTATCTGTGTCCCAGGTAATGAATGAAGGGCCTGGGCATATTCCAATGCACAAGATTCCTGAGAATATGCAAAAACAGCTAGAATGGTGTAACGAAGCACCATTCTACACTCTTGGACCTTTGACAACTGATATAGCTCCAGGATATGATCACATCACATCAGCCATTGGTGCAGCCAACATTGGAGCTCTTGGCACAGCACTCCTGTGCTATGTGACTCCTAAAGAACATCTTGGTTTGCCTAATCGAGACGATGTGAAGGCTGGAGTTATAGCATATAAGATAGCCGCACATGCTGCAGATTTAGCAAAGCGTCACCCCCATGCGCAAGCGTGGGATGATGCACTTAGCAAGGCTAGATTTGAGTTTCGATGGTTGGATCAATTTGCTTTGTCGTTGGACCCTGCGACTGCACTGTCTTTTCACGATGAAACCTTGCCATCTGAGGGTGCGAAGGTGGCACATTTCTGCTCTATGTGTGGGCCCAAGTTCTGTTCAATGAAGATAACTGAAGATGTTAGGAAGTATGCTGAGGAGCATGGTTATGGAAGTGCAGAGGAAGCAGTCCAACAAGGTATGGATTCTATGAGTGCTGAGTTTCTAGCTGCAAGGAAGACCATCAGTGGTGAGCAACACGGTGAGGTTGGAGGAGAAATCTACCTTCCTGAGGATTACATAAAGAAGTCATTGAAGGGCTGAATGTGAGTCCTTAAGTTCATTGTAAGTATCCCTTTAAAAGTCTAAATGCTCTATTACTTGACTCTCGTTTAATTGATGAGTGTCTTTCTGACAGGAAAACGCAAACTGCATGCATTGTTGGCCAGTGTGGAGATTGACGCTTCAGAAATCTCGTCTTCATGCAGTAGGTAAGTAAATAGGTCTTAGTTTGTTACGAATAACGTAAGAGAGACTGTTTTATTTGGGAACTATGATCTTAGTAGTTGTTGATGAAAACTCCATTTCTCTATTCAGTCAAGTGCAACTTTTTTTTATTTTTGGGCTGTTTAATTGATGAAAAACGCACCAGGGGTGTCTGCATCTGCTTCATTGCTGGCTGTTTGGCGGTGATGTTAGCAGGTCAGGCTGAGAAAGTCCCTTTGAACCTGACCAGGATAATGCCTGCGTAGGGAGTGTGCATTTTCTTTTCTGGGCAGGAAATTCATCCATGGTTCGGGCGACTAGCAGTTTGATTCATAGACCAGGAAGCAGATGCAACTAACAATTTCAACGTTTCATTTTATCCTAATATATATGAAATCCATAATCAGTTGTCAACACATAATACTGAAATTGAGTTAACAGAGTCTAAATAAACAGTTCCGTACATAAAATTATGCGCTCAACCAGAGGCTGTGTGCATATATATTTAGCAGCCGCTGACCAAGCCAAGTTTTAATTAAAATTAGTCTCCTACAGGCTGTAGGCTACAACAGCATATCGTACAAAAGAACAGAGAGAAATAGGTCCTGTTTGGGGATTGTTTACTGGTATGTGGTTCATATCATTTGAGGCTTATGGTTACAGCAGTGATTGTGTTAGGATGTGTGTAAAAGTAAATTTTTATGTGTTTTTATGTGATATAGGAGGGAGAATGTGCGGAATTAAATGTTGGAGATTTGTGTAGTCCCACGAAATATGTGGATGTGAAATAGGAGAGAGAATGAATAAGGTTGAAAAAATGTGTGAAAATATGTAGGATAACACCTGTCAAGGAAGCAAAAATTTTTGCATTTTTAAAACATTTATCTTTTTTTTACTTGTTGATTGTGCTTGTGTTAGTTTACAACTTTCTATAAATTTTAATTCATTTTCAATTTTCAATTTAGTCAATTAATTTCATCCACATATTCTTGTGGAACCTATATGTGTTATACAAAATTTCACAATTTAATTCTAATCATTTTCTCTCACGTTTCACATTAAAATAAATAAAAATCCATAAAAATCTTCATCATAACACACGTCGTATTCAACCCACCACCCAAAACCTCCACCCAACTCAACACCGACCCCAACCCCAACCCGCACCCCCACGCCCACCCCTTCAAAAAATAAAAAATAAAAAATCTGCCATGGGTGGACACTAATATAGCATCTCTATTGGGAATGTAAATTGGGAGGATGGTGCGGAGGAGAGAAATATAGAGAATAATTATTTTAATTGAAAAGGAAATAAAAGATGTGTACTGAAAAAGAAAGGAAAAAGTAAGAAATGTAAAAATAAATTTACAGTAAAAATAAGGCTAAACTACCAAATTTGTATTAAAAAAAATATTTTTGACGATTTGGTATTTAAAAAAGCTCCGGTAATATATTGGTATTTAAAATTTGACTTTTGCACTTTTAAGTACCTTTTTGTCGACGCCAACGGAATCTAAAATAAAATAATAATATTTTCAAATTTTTGGTTTTTTTATTATTTTTTTCAGTGAAATCTTATTAAAATAATAATATTTTTAATTTTGAGCACTTTTGATTCATGTTTATGATCTTTACTTAGTATATTTTTCGATTTTCTTTCCTATTCCAAAAAAATAGAGGATTTTACGCGATTGGAAAAAAAAATAGCGCGATTAGCAAAAAAAAATTGGTGCCAGTTTAATTCATTTAATTGGGACAGAATTCATCCAATTTTATCATTAGTCAAATCAAATTTTGTTATTTTATTATACATAAATAAAATTTTATTATGAATATATCACTGTAAAAATATACCGAATACAAAAAATTAATAAAATCAAACCAAAAAAAAAAAAAAATGAAAATCCAAACCCCACCCCCACCCCCCAACAAAACCACCACTACTGAAAAAATAATAAAAAAATTGAAAAATTGAAAATATTATTATTTTATTCGAGATTCTATCGGAGGCGATAAAAAAGTACTTAAATGCGCAAAAGTCGAGTTTTAAATACCAATATGTCGCCGGAGTTTTTTTAAATACCAAATTATCAAAAGTGTATTTTTTTAAATATCAATTTGGTGGTTTGGTTGTAAAAATAATGATAAAATAATAGTGGAGGATGTGAAGGTGAATATGAGAATATAGAAGTGATGCAGGAATTTATGGAGAAAAAATAGAAAAAGTGGGGGAAAAGTAAGGAAAGGGAGAAAAAGAGAAGAAAATATAAAATTCATATATATATATTTTTTGTTAGTCTCTCTTCGCCAGGTAGGATGCCTAATTCAAATTTGCAATGAAAATGCGGTAAGGTGAAAGATAGCAGTTTTTTGAGCCTGTCTTTTGGTGTGCTCGTTAATTAGTTTGTTCATGTACTTTGTTTTAGTTTATAAGAATTGCCCCATTTGGTGTGAACGGTGATGCTCTCGTACCCTTCAAGGGAAAAAAAAAAAAAAAGTTTGAACAATGATGATGATTATTAAGAGTATTAATTTTAGTTTTGAATATAGAGGTAAACATTAAAAATTGGTTTTAATAAACTAATAACAACAATTAGGATTCACGTAGTTTAATGACATCTAAATCTATCTTTCATGTCCCCTAAGTATAAGATTTGATCTAAGAAGAATAAAATTGAACGACGGATAATGGTAGAAATTTCTATTTCGTTTCTTTCTTCGTCTTATGTTATGCCGTACATTTGAGTCGATCCAATGAGGTGTTTGATGTTTGGACCAACCGAAACCTAAATCATTACGACCTTTATGCCAATGAAATTGTAATGTAGTGGACTTAACATTAATTTTACGATTATCATTCGAAGTTAATTAATCCCATCACATAATTATATTTGGAATCGTTACATCACCTTGTGCATTCTCGACCATTAATCCCATTCAATCATGGTTATTAAGATAAGTTTGAGATATTTATTCTGGCACTACGGCTCTATCCCAACACATCGAGATGAAGACAAAAAACTTATGTTAATTATTCTACGATATTATTAATATCTATTGGTACGAATTTAATCGTTGTTTGCAGGAGGAAATGGTTATTTGCGGCTGAATTGATAGATTTCCGTGCACTTGACCTCACTGATATCGTCCACATAATTTGAATATCTCAGGTAACAAAATTAGTCAAAAGTGGCAATGAATCAGATAGAATACTTGTTAAGAAAGAAAGGACGTTTCTAGCTTTAACTGACCAAACTGGTCAATAGTAATTTATTGGCTTTAACTAACCAAATTAGGCCCAGTTCTTCTACACATTTTTATACGTTTTTATATATTTTTAAATATTTTTTTCAATCTCACTAATTTTCTCTTCTATTTCACATTCACATATTTCGTGGGACCTACTTGTACTATACAAATTTCCACCATTCAACTCCACCCATTCTCACTTTTATATCACATAAAAACACATAAAAATCCATTTTTATACACATCCTAACACCCTAGGTCACTAGTAATTTATTGGTAAGTTAATAAATTCCTTTACTAATCTTCCATCTTCTAGAAGTGATTATAAAATGTAAAATATTTTATATCGAAAATGCCCTCCCAATTCCTGATCAAATATGTCGACAGCTAAAAGGCCATTGTTTAACACTTTCAACGTAAAAAGGTTCATTGTCGTTTCCTCTCATATTGGACATCCAATTCTCCTAGCGTACCATCTTCACGCCTCTCTCCAATTGACGAATCATGAAATGCCAGTATCTTCCTTGTGGTCTTTTGGAGGCACCACGTAATTGAGGAGAAATATAGGAAGGCCTACACCTCTCAACACTCGGTGAAGGAGAAAGAATCATTGGACGTTGGAGCTTCGATCTCCTATTGGGGTACTAGCCGACTACCTAGTCCGTGCCTTGGCCGTTCAAGGCACACAATCGACGCTCTAGGTTCTTAAATTGCTCTATTATATATTAAGTAGGCTAAGACATAGGATTTAACTTTGTTCAAAGATTAAATTTCCGGAAAGAATACTATGACGAAATAGCAAATATATAATAAGTTTAAAATAACATTCGAAAATCACATGCAACTCATATACTTCCAACGAGTATATAAAAATGTAGATGTTGTGTAAAATATTTTTGGACTCTAATGCCCTTGCTACTTTTGCATGTATATATCGAAATTTAGCCTTCAATTAAATATTATAACTCAAATAAGTTTACTCTCTACTATTAAATATTATTAAATTATCATCATATCACCATTTATTACTCCACACCCATTCACTTTCAGTCTTTCATATGCATAATATTTAGTAAAATCGTTGATGCTAATTGCTACTCAAAACACGGCGACGGTCATTTTTATGAATACTAAATTGAAAAAAAAAAGTACCATGTTTATTTTTTTCTAGCTAGCTCCCCTGTTGAACAAAAAGTACGGCCTCTCTTAATTTATATATATATGCAAAAAATCCTCAAATTTTTAAAAGCAAATAAGCGATATTAATGGAGTTTAACAATTCTCATTTGATATTGTTGTACGTTAGCAATGACTTAATCCTTATTATCTAACCAAAGAGTTGAGCAACTTATGCAACTCATTTGAATTATATATAACCTTCTATGCACGTGGTCATAGCAAAGAAAATTTGATCTTTTAAGATAGATTTTGATGTTATTTTATTCAACTTTAAAATATTTCTTTCTGTAACATTTCAAATTTTGTATATGTGAACAATTGAATTTAGATATAAGAGGATGGAGGTAAAGAACTATTATATTTAACATTGTTAGTCTTTTATTTTAAATAATAAAAGAGATTCGATTTTGAAAAACTAATTTTTATTCTGATCGGTGTGATAATAAGAAAGTAAAGGTTTGAATTTGCAACCCTTCATTGATTGATTGAGTGATAATATTCAATATAGATAATCTATAAGATTTTTGTGAAACTTTTCCTTTGAACTATATAATCACAACGACTAATTGAGGATATTTATTACTTTGCATCTTTTCAATAAAAATTATGTGTATAGAAGATTAAGATATCATTACAATATCACGTGCAACGCACGTGATACACACTAGTTAAAATAAATGATAGAGAAAAATTCTACAAAGAAATGATTAGGCGATGATGAAATTTTCAAAAAAATCAAAAGTAGTGACTTTTTGCATTACATATCTAAAAATAGAGACGTTTTATACCAATGATCATGTATCAATATATAGTCCAAGAGAAGGGCAATGTTTGGAGCACCTTTAATGCCATAGTCCATTTTGAAAGTCTGTTCAAGAGAGATGTAGACACAAAAATGAGTAGATTCCACATTTTTTAAAATTTTTAAAATTTTAAATTACTTTTCTCATTTTTATCCTATTTTTTTCACCACTTTTGCTACATAACTTCTTGTGTCAAGTCTACAAATACACTTCCTCGACTACTATTTTATTATTATTATTTTTAATTTATTTCTATCTCTCTCATCTTTCTTACATTTCCCTTTCTTTTTTCTTTACACATCTTTCAATTTTTGTCCCATTAAAATAATCATAAGTTATCTATCTCTCTCCTCTATTCGACTTCCATAATCCACCTTAGCAATAAAGATGCTCTTAATAGTGCTTATTTGGTAGAAGAATATATCTGTGACTATAATAAGCACCTTTATTAGTGCATAATTAAAGTAGTTTTGTCATAATTAAGAATAAACAATATTGAAAGCTAAGAAGATAGAGGTGACAAGAAAGAATACAATTGAATAGACAAACGCGCCGATTATTCTTTCCTCTATATTCTCACCAATTTACGTCAACGGTGTGTTGTTTGTGTGTGTAAATGGTGGGTGCTTTGTATGTATATAGTTTGCTCTACAAAAAATCGAACTTTTAGGAGCGGTCTGTCGTTCTTATTGTCTCGTGCTTATAGAGCGTAATGGGAGATATATATGCTGTTATGTCGCCCATAATGTTGTACGTGCACGAGGTTATGAGGACGATAGACCACTCTTAGAGGCTCAGTTTTTGGTAACGCTCACATGGGAGTTTAAATCTTTTATTTCTTTGAAGATCTCTTTAATAAAAATATTTTATATCTATATTTTATTGTATGTATAGTATTCTAATTGAAGGTAATAATTAATAACACAGGCAAGAAGATAATAGATCTAAATTCTTCACATAAATGAACTAGTGAACATTTTTTGTTCATTATATTGTTGAACGTAACTAGATTTTTAAAATTTTTTTGATGGAGAGTATTGTAAAATTTCTAAATTTTGGACCTGTTAATTTATAACAGTTTTGACTGTAGTTTTTGATTATATTTCACAAGATAAAAAACTGGTCATCCACGTTCGGATGTTCCCATTTAATTAATTGGCATAAAGTTTTTGGTGAAAGTGTACAAGTGCAGGATTTTATACATTCTTTATGCATCGTTACATTTTTTATATTACCCTAATTAAAAAACACATAGTAATAATCCTCGTCGTTCACATGAACTTTGCTTTAACAAATGTTATGTTTCGTTATTATAAAATAATAATTGATAGATACCAGATCATTTTCACATCTTCCCTTCCCACATGTGCGGTCTAACAAGACTTTTCTTCTATATTTCACTATTTATTATAATTTTCAACTGATATATATATATATATATATATATATATATATATCTGTTGAAAATAAATTTAGAGCATGAAACAGTCAATAATAAAAAAATAAGTAAATTTATTAATACATGAAATTTCTGATTAAATAATTTTTTAATATGTAAAAATAATAAAAGCACAACTGCACAAACATAAGGGGAAATTACCATTGGGATTGAGCATGTTTAAACTCAAGTTTAGATTTGTTAATTAATTGTTGTGGTTCTTCGTGTTATAGCTTTTAATTTTTAGACATGTTTCTAGACGGAGTACTCCAAAAACATAGACATAGGCACAACAGATAATTATATATAAAGTCCTTCGTCTGTGACTCATAAACATAGTTATCCTATATTCATAAAATACCAGCATTTTACAACGTAGACTAGTGAAATTAACAAAATATGTCTAGAATTTGAAAATGAAAGATAGAAACGTGTTATCATCATCATTCAAAATGAAATGCGTTTTGAAAAGCAAAAGATAGAAAGTACTCGAAGTGGCTAGATGCATGTACGACCCAAATAACAGTCTCATATCCGATGCTGAGTGATCGTCGTCATGTATTAGCCCATATGGGCACTGTACCGACGGATGTATCTGACAGTTTCGAGATATATTTGTAATCCTACGTTCTTCGGGTAATGTACAGTCATATGTCCTTTAATTTTCAGTGATAACCAGCCATCTTCTTTCATTTTCCGGAATCAAGACACGATCTTAAATCCGTCGTGTTTGAGGATCTAAAATAAGTGAAAAACACATAATGAATATGATATATAATCTACTGAGTAGCTTGTAGACATCTGTATATGAGGGTGAGCGCCGAAAATATTTTTACTAGGATCGGATCCAATTATAAATTGTCACTATGTCTTGAGCCTTAAATTATAAGTAAAAAATAAATGTATCTTATCTCCATGAACCTTGTGTTCACACTTAGTGCACTTTAAAATGGTACATTCGAGTCCTACCATCGTTACATACCGACCTTTGCACTCTTAAACTGGGCACCAATAACACCTATAGGCCCCACGTAATACCATGTCATGTTCACGTACCGAAAGAAACATACTATTGCAACCAAGTTGTCAAACTTTCTAAAATTTACAGTTTGGCCCTTGTTATTTCAATTTATGCATTTGATTTCAAACTCAGCCATTGTGCATGTTTAATTTGTTCCATATTTATCTTAGGAAACTCCTTTCAATTGAGTATAGTTTTTTAACTTTTAAAATGTTGCAATTCAGTTTCTAAAGTTTTATAACTTTACATTTAGGTCCCCTGTCCTCAAAACTTCCAAATGAACTGTGTGGTCTCCCTTTAACTTATTCAAATTCAAATATATGAGTTTTCTGGCTTTTATCAGTCAGTCCCATAGTCTAGCGAAATTTACATTTTTGTCCCTAACTTCTTAAATTAAGTCTATCATTTGGTCCCTAAATTGATTTCTAAACTTTTAGAGACTATCTCATAACAATACTATACCTTGACATGTCACACAGCCCAATTACGTACAGGTTCTATCCTAATCTTTTTAAACTTTACAATTTGATTCTTAAACTATCACGTACATATCTACATAATGGTTCCTAGGCGAAAATTAAACTAAAAGGGTGATATGGGTTGGTTTTTAATGGTTTTTAATGATTTTTAATATAAAGGAAGAGAGAGAATGAGTGGAATTTAATGGTGGAGATTTGTGGATGTGACGAGATGTGTGGATGTGATTGATTTAGGGTAAAGAAAGAATGTATAAAAAAGTGGTAAAATTTTGGAAAAGTTGTTCCCTATCATGCTATAAGTATTCATCAAGGTCACTAAGTTTTCCTTTCCAAAGTATTTATATAATCTGCATATTATCTTTTGAATAAGGTATTATGCTTATTACATATAGTAGAAGTATTTAGAACTTATTGATCGATCTTTTGAATATGTACCGTTATGTTTTAAAACATTTAAAATTCTTGATTTAATTTCTCATGACTGTAATTAATTAAGAACTTATTATAAATTTCATAAAATTCTATATTAAATATTTCAAAACTTTTTTAGAGTTTTAGAAGTTTCCATTTACTACAACTAATTAACCTTTTTAAATATTTTAGTTATGTAAAATCCATAGATATTCAAATTAATTAGAAACACCGGCCCTAAAACAAAGTAAATTGTTGAACACTAATAAATCCAAATAATAAAAAAATGAATGTATGTTAATATTTATAATAATGATTTAATTACAATTATAAGAATATACGTACGTAACTTCCAAAAAGGTTTAATTAAGCTGCATCTCTGAAACATGATTGTTATGAAAGTAACTTTTCAACTTGAGACATACGTGCTCTAACCTAATAAGTAATTGCCATTTTCAGAAGTAAAGAAATTATTCTTTCAGTTGGAAAGGTAAATAATTATTCTTTCCATGTCGAACGTAACTACTTCCACATTTTTACTTTCAATGATATTCTCTTCGATACAATAAAATTAGACTCGCACTTTTTACCGAAGTCGAAATTCCTAGCTAGTATATATCACCATTCTACGTATATGTCAAGTTTTAAATTAAAATATCTATTTCAATTGGAAATGTTCCGTTGCCCACAGTGGGCAACGTAAAGCAAAACCCACGCCGATGTGGCGCCATTTCGTGGCGCCACGTCATCGACCAATTTTTTTTAATTTTTCTTTAAAATTTTTTTTGGTATCTACGTTAAGTTAGATGAATAATATATAACTGACTCCTGATGGTCACCCGACCCCTATGATTTTTTCCCCCCGCTGTGGGCGATATAACCTACCCACAATGAGTAGGTGATCATTACTCCTATTTCAATATGTGTACTCAATTTATTAAAAAGATATAGAACATGCATATATACTAAACAATAATATTACTAGTGATCACCTCTAAAATGAATCACCATTTTCATCTATTTAATTTATATTTATATTTTTTAAAATTAGTGAATGAAGGAACTTAATTATAAATAATTAATTTTGCAGTTCTTGAGTACTATAATAAGCCATTAAAACCTTTTGTCAAAAAAAAAAAACAATAATAATAATAAACCATTAAATCCCACAAAATTGCTTCGTGGTGAGCACATGATCAGTACGAGGGTTGAATATTATTAGGGTTTTCGAAAATTTTGTATTTTAATTGTTGTACAGTAAATAATTGTCTCTGTCCTTTTCGAAAAATAAAGTATTGTCCCTGTCAGTGAATAAAATTATATTGATGTCACATAATGTAATAATATTAAATAAAATAAAAGTACCTTAACAATCTTGGAACCAAATAGATTCCATCAATATCCATGGCCTATGGATATATAATTATATATATATATATCTCTCTCTCTATATCCAAGTAAACACCCTCTGCGTGAGCTCCCTAATAACCCTTTTCTTCCTCCATTCCCCCACCCCACCCACCCCACCTCACATCCACCCCCCGTGTACTATCTGCCTCTCACACATCTACACACACAAAAACACAGTTCAGTGCCTTGAAGTCAGATCTCCATCGAGGTCCAGTTTAATTATATTTTCTTGTTATATTGATTTTCCATGTATGTCTTTTAAAACTGAACGCTTTTGCTTAATTGATGTGTTGTATATACCAATTTTCTTTTCTTCCAAACCCCTATACCCCCTCCTTTTTTTTTTTTTTTTTTTTTTTCCTGAAGTAATCCCGATTAATCTTTATTTATTTCTTGGTCGATTATTATTCATCGCTGATCTAGCAAGCCGCTGGTGTAATTTTTTCCTTGCTATTTTTTTTTTTTTTTTTGGTTATTTGAAATATATTATATTGTGTACCATTTGAATCTGAAATAACAAAAAATAGAAATAGGTATGAGTTTACATCATCGATTCATTGTTTTCCATATCGCCCATTACTAATAGACCGCATCACCCTTATTCTTCTGACTTTCTTGATTATATATTCTGATTCCAAAAATGCATATAATTCCGTACGTGTGTTGAATCTCCACAAGTTCTCCAGCAGATAAATATTCTTTTTTCTTTTTTTTTTTTTTGGTTTTATAATTAAATCTCTAATTAGGAACAATAGGGTTTCTCTCAGCTGCAAATCTTGCTGAATTTATGCATCATGCATGGATCTAGCTACACGCAAGTCGTTGATTTCTGGTGTGGCATCATCAAGATTCACATGTAAAGAAAAGCAAGATGGTAACTAAATACCAAATGCTTTTCGACGGTGAGAATCTTGATGATGCTGCATCGGCAATAAACGACTATCGAAAGAGTGAAAGAGTCGACAACTATTTGATTTGATCAAGATTTTATCAAGTCTCAAACTCACTCCTTTCCACTTCTTTGTTGGATTCTGTCAGTCAGGTGGGATTTTTGGTATTTTCCAGGACTAAAATATTAGTTACTGCTATATATAGGTAATATATGTTTTTAATTTTTTTAGCTTTAATTTTTCTTTTTCTTTTTCTTTTGTATGATCAGCTATATCAAGAAGCGACACATGCAAGTACTGACTACACCCTGCTGATGCAACACTACTGATTCAGTACTACTGCACAGATCTGTGATTATTCTTCAGTGGAGTGATAAAAGGGGAAAAAGGTACTCTTGATTGGATGCAAATGTTATCAGAAATCAGAACTTGGGAGAGAGAAAAATTACCATAAAGGGTAAATCATAAAAATTGTTGTTATCCATATTACTACTTTTTATTTATTTTACATGATTTATCTGCTAATAAAGATCAGACCTAGCTAGTTTAGGAATGTTTTTGCAGCCATCAACTGATATATATATGCAAATGATTGAATGGTCAGGTTTACACAAGAATTTGCACCAATTACAGCAGTGGAGAAAATTATAACAGGTATGAAAGGTCAACTCTTTACTTGAATTTTATTTGCTCATATAATATATAATTTATGAAAAATTGATTTTTTTTGATTGAATTTATGAAAAATTGATAATATATGCTAATTATGGACATTGTTGTGTGTTTGAAGTAGATTTTTGTATGTATGTTGAAGAGGTAATTAATTTCCTTGAAAAATTAGGAATCCATGGTTAGGTTTTTTGGCTTTAACATTTGATCAAAAATGTAATTTAGTGGACCTCTAATTCCTCCAAAATTACATTAAATCATATATTCACATCATGGATTCTTTAAATATATGAAAATCGTAGCTTTCCCTCGGCCTATGTCATTGATTACATTGAAAGATTTGTGTATATAGTGAAGTTAAAATTTATACAAACGAAGTTAAGTTTACCTTTTTATTGTTGCTGCTGCTAGGCATTTGATAATCATCAAGTCCTTACCAGTAGTTCTCTATCCAGCTTTACCTATTGTCCATCCAAATTCTATCTTGCTTACAGATTTAGATTGGCCATTAAAATAGCTCGAATATCGAAGTAGGAAAAATCTTATATGTGCACCCTTGTGCGAACCACGAGGTGTACCATACTAGATATAATGGAATTAGAATGATTGTTTTGTCCTCTCTAATTGTGAGTGCGCCAGCTGTATACCCTGCGCCAGCTGTATACCTTGCAGTACCTGCAGAGTTATACATATAGCATTGCCCATCAAAGTTTGATTTGTGTGGAGAATAATAGATTTCCAAATCTTTTGCTCTTGTGTACGAACTCAAGCATTATTATTATTATTATTATTATTATTATTATTATTATTATTATTATTTTATTTTATTTTTTGTGGCTTCACATCATGATCTCTTCTTTCTATAAGAAGTTGGTTTCCTTTTTTATTTTCTAATCGTAACTCATATCCATTCAAATGTTAAACAAGATCCTATAAATTAGTTTCTTCATTTGTACAAAGACATGCATGCAACTGAATAACTGATAACATACTTCTATTTTATTGTGGATGGAAATAAACATTTAAGATATATCCATTAAAGATAACTAACTATAGATTTGAAGATATTCTTTAGTTGATTGTATATATTATACGTTAGTTACAACTTTTCAAAATTAAATAGCTTGTGTTTCAAAATTTTGTATAATTTTTCAAGTCTCATGTTTTTCTTGTATTATTAGTAGGAAGTTTAGTCACTTTTTCAACCCATATATATATATATATATATATATATATATATATATATATATATCTTACTTATATCCTATGTTCTAAAAAGTTTGCTCTACTTACTTAGTGATATATGGTTAAACTCGAAATTTGATTTTGATGTAAGTTTTTTTTACACTTTTACTTTACAATATCTATATTTATAACCGCTTAAATTTGAAACTTAATTTTACTGTCTTATCACATTTTACATTTTTCAGAACACGCATAGCTAGATCTCAATTAGTTGTGCAAAAAATAACTTGTGGGCCAATGATGAGAAGTGCACCAGTCTTACTCTATATTCTCAAATATTCTCCCAAAGATTTCTCCCAAATGCCTCACAACCCACTTGCACTGAATGCGGTGCATACCACATTTCTCTCACATTTTTTCTCCCAGCATTTCCCATCGCTCTTAACATAACATTCTCGTACATTCCAGAGTTTGCAAGCTCACAAGATCAACTCCATATCTGATCAGAGCTAGCTGTCTGTAAAATATATATCTAAGATCAACTCAGGAGATGTACAAAAATATATATGTATGTCTATATATAAATATACATATGAAAATACCCAAAGGTATATATTTCCAATATATTTATTTAATTTAATTAATTATTTATTTAGAGGGACCTGGTGGGACCCAAAAGTACCAAGTTGGTTGAAGAAGCCAGTTGGCATCGGAAACATCACCCTCCAATCTCCATCAGACAGTGCCATCGATGAAAAGTGCCTCAAATGGCGCTGGTGGTCTCCATTCTTTCTGGTCCTTGAATGCCGTAATTAAAATGTTAGGAACCTATACAAATTGAATTAAAATTGAAGCTTCATTGTCAGTTGCAGCAACCACTCAACCTACTTTTTTTTCTTTTTTGCTCATGTTTTGATGATTCAGTTAATTCGTCGTTAGGGTTTCATGGAATGTACTATATAGAGTTATCCTCGGTGTTTAAGGTTAAAACAAAATGGATTAGTGTTCCACCTACGTAGTCAAGATCATAAACAAAACTTGGTCTTGCCCTTTATTTTGCCCATGTTAGGATTAAAATTTTCATGACTTTTTATAGATTTTTATGCCAAATAAAAAAGAGAATGAGTGGAGTTGATGACATGCTAGGATCAAGTTATATATATATATATATATATATATATTATGTGCTCTTTTTAAATTTGAATTTGATCAAATTAATCACATCTATATCTCGTGTGATATATATACGATGCAAATCTCCATCATTCAATTCCACTCATTCGCTTTCATCTTTCACATAAAATTACATTTAAAAAAATCATAAAAACTTCAACCCTAACATGGGCTGAATGCTGGAGACCACCAGCGCAATTTGAGGCACTTTTAGAGGAAAGAGGAAATTATATCAAATGACAAAAAAAAAAAAAAAAAAAAACCAAACCTGCTACCACCATACACATACTACACAAATCTAAAAAAACCCTCTAAAATTTTTTAGAGGGTTTTTTCATACACATACTACACAAATCTAAAAAAAACCCCTAAAATTTTTTAGGGTCTTTTTTTTAGATTTGTGTAGTATATGTATGGTGGCAGAATTTTTTTTTTATTTTTTGCATTTGATATAATTTCCTCTAAAATCTAAATAATACAAGAACTTGGATTCGACCAACTCTGATCCAATTTCAAGAGGAGTAGTGCTTTGTGTGGTGTGGATATTACTTTAGAATGATAAAAGTTTCTTTTACTTCTTCTTCGCATAAAGAATAACTAAAAGAAACTTCATCTCGTTTTTCTAATAAAAATTTCATTCTTAAATACAAATTCATATTTGTATTATTAGGAACTTCATCATCTTTGAAAACTATACCGTCATACCGAAACGTACGTAGAGCAAGGACAAAGATGGAACACAAGGATTTCAACCATAGTCCTGAAAGTTCGACGACCAAATCTAACACCTACATTCCCCATTGACCATCTTTCAAACGCATTAAGCTCAAATTCACTAATAAATAGAATTATGCATCGTCTGCACGGTTACGTACAATCACAAACTTCAACCTCAAGAATTACTCACTCCGTTTCTATCAACAAGACATAATCATTCCCTGTTCTAATTCTACTAAAGAATGATAAAGATCAAAATATATCAAACCTAATCTTTCCTCAGATCACATAAGCACCAGGTACAACTAGGGTTCACTTGAAGAAAAATAAGAACCCATAAGCATGTGACGAAGAGAGGAAGGCTCCATACTTCTCTCTCCCATGATAACCATCTATGTAACACTTGATACCCGATCATCAAATTAATGTACTTTGCTATTTATCTGTAATGTTTTGATTAGATAAGACAACCAATAATACGTTAAGAATTGAAACAGTACATTTGACTTCATCAATTATAACTTATTATGAACTAAACAATTGTATTTCCAAAGATCATATATCAAAGGTAAAAAGCCAATTGAAAACTAGAGATGATGAAAGTTTGAGGTGTGGAAGCAAGTGAGAGGCAGCCGTACAATGTTCCCTTTGGTGGTGGTCCGGGAATGTGTTATTGTATTGGAAAGGAAGAGACAGAGAATGGAAGAAAGGGACCATTTGTGGTCTATTTCAAGAGATCTTATGGTACAAACAAGATCAATTTTTTACCCAAAAAAAAAAATTAATAATAATAAAAATCATGTAATTCTCTTTCTCGATCGACCATCCACATGGCACTCATTTTTTCTTTGTCGTACCAATTGCTACCACACATCATGGCTCACTTTTCAGTCCATAATCATTGTGATTCATCAATGATCAACCTCAAGGGTACAAGTACACGTCATTTTAGATATCTAGGGTATATATGTCCGGTAGGGATTATTGAAAAGGAAAACAAAGAATAAAAAAGTCAAAATCAAAATCATTATCTACTTGTGCAGTGCAATATAGAGCAATGAACAATGAACAATGTCCATGCAGAAACCAAAAGAAAAGAAAAGAAAAGAAAAGAAAAAAAAAGAAAAAAAAAGGCAGAATATAACCAAGTTGGTCCCTTGTCGCTCTGTCCATGTCTAACACTATTTTCAAATTTTCAAAAGTTTTTCACTATTCGAAAGGAAATAATATATAATCACGTTGGTCCCTTGTGGCTCTGTCTGCAATTCGAGATTGCAATTATACAACTTTGAATATACACGCAGAGAATTGATCCTCTTTCCACGTGGGGAGGCTCCTCACGCCACGTATTCCCCCCTCCGATTAGGGGGAACACGTGGCGTGAGAAGTTTATCCATATAAGAGGGGATCAATTAACTACACACATATTATTGCTTCTAATTAAGTTATTATTTAGGGTTTTTCTTTTTCAATTATCAGTTTCATCATAGTGTAATATTATAACTTTCCACTTACTTTTTTTTAAAATTGTTTTACATTTTTTCGAGCCAGCGGGCCACCCCATGGTCCCAAGAAGGTAGCCCGCACCAGCCTTGTAGGCCATGACGTTGTGGCTCGTGGACTACTCATTTCGAGCTCAGGCTTATTTTTAGTCTGGGCTTTTCTCAGTAAGATATTTGGATTTCTAGTCGGCCACCCCGTTTTGAAACCTACGCAAGGTATTAAAATTTATGTGGAAATCACACTCCAACAGAGCTGTGTGACCACAAGGATTAATATCTGACGGCTGCAAGTTATAATCGAGACCAGAAATTCTCAGACTTCGTATTTTATGCTAACTCTTTCTCGTCTTGTTTTGGTACATGAATTGGAAGACTTTTTAAATATCGAATGGAGGTTATAAATGAGACTATTAGGCCACAAAAGTGGAGGAGCTCCGTAATACAAAAAATTTAGAGCTTGATCCGAGAGAAATAACGACAAACACCAAAGAGAAACATAAGAGACCAATTTGAAGATTTGAAGATCCGAGGTGGAGATCTTGGTGCGAGGCTTCAGCTTTCTAATTAATCTCCTAGAATTTGATAATGCACGTGATTTATTTTGCTGATTTTTTTTTTCATAAGATGAATTTCTAAATTTTTATTCAGGACAAACAATATAGCCTAATTGGGATCCCTAATTTCATTGTTATGATGTGGGTTTGTTAATTGATTTACTTAGTTAAATCTTTATTGGTGTTTATCGTTCCAGCCAAGTGACATATGATTATTGATTCTTTTTTAAATCAAGAGAATTAGAATTAGATTTTGCAACAAATATCGTACGTGAATTATTTGAGATATAGAGATATAACCCTATTATTTATGGAATTGCTCTAGATTGAGCATTGATGAGATCTAGAGGAATTTCTTGTTTGTGAATGGGTTTAATTAGGGATTTATTCTATTAAATTTACATAGAGATATAGTGAATTCGCTTAATTAAATAAGGTTAATTGACTTTGAGGAAAAAAAAGGCTAAATGTAATTGTGAAATTCGATTATTAATTAAGGAACTAGGGAGAATAATTACAGTGAAACTGTGAGTCATAATATTGATCATCATATAGTTTCTCTATAAAATTCTTTGATCTTCTCAAAATTTTCATAGTTAATTTTATTAATTCATTTTTAGTTTACAAATTCAAACCAATCATTGATATTTCAAAAAAGTATGCATTCAATATATTTCGATATTTAATCAAATCCTCGTGGGACTATAATTTGGACTCAAAATGTCCACTTTACTACTCATTCGATATTGTATACTTATGATTACATTTTGAGGTGAACGGATATATATAATATTTTGACAATTCGATAAAGGCATATTCTTTCTCTCCCGATGGTATTACCTATAGATGGAGAGTCGGTTGTAAGTTAAAGAGTTTTATCTTGGAGTCCTTATGTGCCGATAATATATATCCGCACAAAGGGAAGCCCAATACGACTTTAGAATAATATTATTGAATTGGCGACTCTCTTAAACCAGCCTATCTAAACCCTTTCCTCTTATTTGTGTTGCTTGATTTAATTTTTATATTTTATTTATTATATGGTTATACAAATCATATCTTTACACCAACAAATAGCACTATGGTAGATAAGTACAACATTGACACTGTCGAAAATCTGGCTAATGAGGCATTGGTAGTGTAGTGTGTATTTGTTGCACTTCCAAATTTTGTGCCGGCCTGCAGTGGAGGAAGAAGAAACGTTCGAGGAAGATGTCAATAATTTTTGGACCATGCTACAACACCATAATAGATGCCATAATGGTTGACATAATAGATATGTGGCATGATCCTGCAATTTCAACCATTCCATTACTTTTAGATGGACGGTTATTAAATATGTCAACTACCATTATGTCAACCATTATGACATTCATTATGGTAGTCTAGCATTTCCCATAATTTTTAGAGTGATTTACATAATTGTAAAATTTAAATATCTTAATTACAATTAAATTAATTATTATTAATTTAAATTACAAGAATGTTAATATTTTCAAACTGAGCAGACTATTATACTCTCACAAAAATAAATCTTAGAACCTAGGATCTAGGATCTAGCTAGGATGTTTTTTCATTTTCCTCCGACACACTTCATCTTCTCCGACGAAATTTCTGACCACACTTCAATCCGTCACAGTTTGTATAATCAAAGGCGGAAATTCCTACCATACTTTATCCCGTCAAAGTTTGTATAATTAAAATTTTTATGAATTGAACAACCAACAATCAAAGCCAGCGTGGTGGCAGATTTGGTTTTTGTAACCATATCTGCTCGGTGGTTGCTGGTTGCCAATCAACAGCCATCACGTCGATAAACCAGATTGTGACGGGTGAAGTGTAGTCAGGAATTTCGCCGGAGAAAATGAAGTGTGCCCGAGGAAATGAAAAGACATCCTAGATCCTAGATCCTATGTTCTAAGATTTTTTTTATTGAAAATGGCATTGTAGACCACCCACGTTGAAAATGTTGAGAAACTAGAAATTTGAAAATTAATTATGATTTTTCAATAACTAACATGATAAATTTTGATAATCAAATAATTATTTCTAATTTGTAATATAAGGGATATATTTGTCTCTTTAAAGTATAAGAGTTGCTAATTTTGTATTTTTAACATAACTGCTGCTTTTATAGTAATTATATATATATATTGCTATTTTTACAATTATCATTAGGATATATATATATTGCTATTTTTACAATTATCATTAGGATGTGTTTGATTGAATATGGTAGAAAATGGTGGAATTTCAATTTTATGGAATTCAAATTCTCACCCCTCCTCATAAGAATTCCAATTCAAATTTAAAGGAAATGATCACTTTTTGGTCTACGATGAAAAATAAAGTGTGTTTGATTGGAATTCCACCCAATTTTCCATCCTTAATCAAACACACTGGGCGTGTTGTCGCAGTACGCCAAAATTTATTTTATTTCCTTACTCGGTTTCAAAACTACAAATTAATGTAGAAGTGGTAAGTAAGGGTCGAACCCAAGAGGAACGGTGTTTAATATAGTTGTTCTCATCAATTAATCTAGAAATTGGGGTTTTGTGAAGTTGGATGAAATTCGAAAATAAAATGACAAAATAAAAGAGATGAAAATGAAACAATTGAAGATATATCTAGTTCTCGGGTTCGGTTGTGTCAACATCTTGTGTTTATCTTTCCCATGCAACGTGTACTATCCCTTCTTCAATTTATCAACTCCAATTAATCAATACGATCTGATTAACGAATTCTTCCTTAAGTGTATTAAATTAAAGTGAGTTCTTTGACTTAACGTCTAGCTATTGGATAATCCTAAAAAAGTTCTTAGGATTTAATGCAATGCTAGTGTGAAAAGAACAAGAAGAATGAGTTGAATTAGATGATCAATTTCACAAACTTGAATTAATACATCTAAGTTGATTTATTAACAAATATGCACGACATTCGTTTGCTACTATGGATTGGAATCTAGTGACAATTACGGATCAAAAATTCAAATCCTAGCACATAACTTGAACTTAAAGATTAATTGATTCAATTGGCCAAAGTGAATGCAATAATCACATAAATTCAAAACGGGTTTAAAAGCATAACAAATCAACAAATTGAAGTAGAGGAATAGATAAAACGTTAGCAAAGAGTTAGAAAAGATAACAACATGATAATTGAACACAACGTCCCCCTCGAACTAGATAGAGAAGTCTAACTACTCATATTAGCGGGTATCACCACTGCTATATGATAGATTATACTTCACTATCTCAAGTAATATATACAAACTATAGAAACCACGTAAATAATGCTAAGAATTAAATAGAGAAGTCTAACTACTCATATATGTGGGTTAAATACTTATAACGGCGTAACGCTGCGTATCACCTCTCAGAATATATGAGAAATTATCTTTCTCAAATATGAAAAATAAAATTAGGAAAGAAACTAGAGAAGAAATACTGTTAATCATATTCACTACCAAGTATCGCCTATTGATTTTTCGAACCTATATTTAGGTTCTTAGTTCCACTTAATATGAAAAACTAAGAGCTTTCAAACTACAACTAAGAACAAATGATGAAGAGAAATTTATTGAGGAGAAAATTGGAGAGAATCACAAGCTAATTCTCTCTACAAGTTGTGTGATTCAGCTTGAAACGCCTCTATTTATAGGCAAAATATTACACCAAAAATATTAAAAATCATAAAAGTCTTCCTTCATGAGCCTATTGTGGTGTGCTCAAGTTGTTTTATCTCTAAGAAGTCAAGAAAATACCAAAAACACGCTTTATGGTAGGTGGAGTCCATTGGTCAAAATCAAGGTGGTGTCAGCGTGACTCGAGTCACCGCGATTTCGCTTAGTCCACATGAACGAGACAACCAGGGATCTGCAGGTGCGTGACTCGATCACTTGCGGCGCTGATCGAGCATGATCGGACGTGACTCGAGTCACTGGCGTACCGACTGACTGACACGCGGCATGACTGAGTCACCCGAGTCACCCGGAAATTGCACACCAAGTCCCTCAACTTTTGAATGTTCTTCATTTTGGTCCTTGACAAATTGCATTCTGGTCCTCCAACTTTTTGAAAAGATTCACTTTGGTCCCCAGACTTTTGAAAAGTTGCACTTTGGTCCCCAACAGTTTTGGCTTTGACGCTTTTAGTCATTTTTCTTCAAATGGCCATAACTTTCACTAGGAAACTCCGATTTGAGATCCGGAAAAAATTTGGAAATCCTCTTTTGATGTTCTTCGACTTTGGCACAAGAAAAATTGTAAAAATAACTTTTCATAAAATTGCATCGGAGGTCCTCCATCTTTGATTCGCTTGCCTTTTTGGTCCCGAGTTTCCGTTTTCATTTGATTTTCATCCTTTTTGACTCCTTTTAATTCTTTGTGACCCTAAATACCACAATAAAGGAAAAACACATAAAACGGAATATATAACATTAATAAAACACACAAACACGTAAAATAGAAGAGTTATTTAAGTGCTTTTCTAGCACTTATCAAACTCCCTCACACTTAGACTGTTGTTCGCCCTCGAACAACAACCATACAACACAAAACAACACAATGATTTTACATGAGATAAACAACTTTAAACATTGAAATCCTTCTACAGATAGTGACTTGCTTAATCAACATTTTCCCGAACCATGAAAATTTCACTTCTTCTCAAATACACAATGGCTTGTGAGTGTGTGCATTTAAGGTTATCATCCCATCACTAACTGGAACCAAATGAAAGCTTACGATGTTCTATCAAAATCCTGACCCGAAGTGGTCAAATATTTCCTTTCATCTCTCGTGATCCCACTCTTATTTTACAATGATTCCCATGGATCCTAAAAATTATTCAGTTCACCAAAAATCATCAACCGTTAGCACTGCAAAGAAAAAAAAGGGCATGGCAGGTGTTTTATCGCAAATATGTCTTCAATTTAAAGAGTGTTTAGATTTGAGCACTTCAAACCACTGAGGGAATTTATTTATCAAACTTCACACTTGGGTAACTATCACATTTCTTGCGATTTTCTCTTTTTTTTTTTTGAAGAAGAAGAAGAGTTTTGCAATTTTCTTTTCAACTTTTACCCCACAGATAGCTTTCACACTACCCCTTTCATTGGAGGCAGCCTTCTTCACCCATTCGAGGTGACGCCCACACTCTAAGGCGTAGCTCTTTCTGTGGTCCCTCTCCTTATTTCGAACATAAAAGTAAAATTCATTCTCAGCATAGGTCAATGCTTTTTCCAAACTTTTTAAACTCTGTCAATAAAAGATACATTCATAAAAAACAGATACCATGCGATTATAACTCTGCTTTGCTAACAATTGATGTTTCCAGGTTACTTTGAGCAGAACGAATGGATAGAAAAAGAAAAGAAAAAAAATTAGTTTACTATGGTCTAGAAAGTTAGAAAAAAAATCAACATTTTCAACCTTCAATTTGTGTTCCAGAGAATGATAGTAAATTACCTTATAAACGTGCTCTGGTAATTTAGCCAGCTATGCGTAGAGAAGAACATAACACAACAAATTGATTTTTTTTTTCGGGATCCTTCAGTTTTAGCTAAATCACGCAAATTAAGCTCAATCATATTCAAAAGTTGCTATCTCATGCAAAATTGTAGACACAAAAAAAAATCACAAGCAGATCACAATATGCCACTCCCCCACACTTAAATTCTACATTGTCCCCAATGTAGAAATATAAATACCATGTAAAAGAGAAGAAATGGAAACTCCCCTATGGTAAGCCATGAGTCGTGCCGAGTGGGGATGGTGGTTGCACAATGTATCGCTTCGTAGGAACAGGTCAACAATCCAAGAGTAACAGACCTGCAATCAACATATTTACAGAACAAGAAAAACAACAACTGAATATTTTTTATTTTTATTTTTTTTTGGTTTTTTTTTAATGAAGAAAAGAAATATATACAAAACGACTTTGGGAGTTGACAACCCTCTGAACATCTTGCAGTAGTATTCACATCAAATTAATGATATGATTCCATCAAGTCTGATCCGCATGGAAACTATCTGAATCAGCATACTCTCTACAAAACAGTTTGACAACCAACCTTAATGAAAAGGTCCTCCATATCGCCACATGACACATAGGTATGTTTACCATTCAATAAAGAACAAATTTCACAAGAACCAACAAATGAGAGAACGCTTAGAGCGTAACGTCCCAACTCGCATACACTTCTCAAATGAATGAGACGTAGTTTTACATCTTTGGATGGGTGCTAATGATCACACTCAAAAAGTTGCTGCTCAATGGTTAGGAAATCGAGTTTGGTTTCCAACAGACGTTGTCGTTGTTCCAACAAATTATCAAACTCTCTCACACTAATTGCGAGCTGGCTGTTTCTCCTGATAGACTTTTCGGCCCTGCACCTAATCGGTCCATCCTTGAAGAAAACAACATGTCTATATTGTGAATAAGTTTGATTTCGAGTACAATGAGGTCCCTCTAATAGCTTTCCACATTTAAAGCAACTTTTAAGGCGCTTAGCACGTCGTTTGCGAGCAGATCGGGATGATCTTGTAGAAGAGCAACAATACGTAGAGGGGATGCCATAGAAAGAAATGAAAATTCAGTGCACTTTGAGGTATCTGCAAAAGACTTGAAAGAAGAAGGTTAATAGAAAAGAATACAGTTCTTTAAGGTCTACTGAAAAAGACCAGTTTAACGCCTTTGGGCGGGATACATAAACCAGTATCCAAGGTATTTTTTTTTTTGTTTATTCCAGAGCGTAACACAGATGTGTTTCCAGAGTTAAACTCCGTATTCTACCATCTGAAGTTAGCTATTCCACATTCATAACCTTAACTCTAAATCCAATCCATTCGGATCTCGTGTTCCTTTATGTAATTCCTCTAACCAATTGATGACAGGCAAGTCTACATTCATTTGTGGTACATAAGCTTCTAATTTCTCCAATAATTCCTCAATTGATGGTGTAATAAAAATCATTTTCAAAGTATTAGGAGAAATCAGCTTTTGATGAGCTAAAAATCCGAGAAATGCCAATAAACCGTCAAAATGGTTGTCAATGTTTAAAAGACCAATTGGTTTAGAGTGTAGTCTCATCTCGGCCCAAGAAATTATGCAAAAGATTTGTTCCAGAGTTTCAAAACCCCCTTGCATTGCAATGAAAGCATCCGAATACATTATCATTAGTGTTAAGCGTTCAAACAATGATCTAGCATGTATCTCAAAACCAATGGTCTTACCATACGCCTGTTTTAAAGGTGGTACAGGAACGCCAACCATCAGAGACCTCGTACATATGCTGACCGAATCGCACATCCTATCAGCCCACGACAACCACCTCCGTAGACTAGCTTATACTTTTGATTTCCAAGGAATGTTCCAGCTGTGACTACTGGTGAGAGAAGTGTCGGTTTTCCCATATTGATTCCACCGAAAAGACTTATGGTTGTCAATTTCCTCTTTGAACTCCCAGTTCCGGTAGAAGTAGTAGCCGCCATAGGTTGTCAACTTTGCACACTAAAAACTGACACAAGAACACAAAAAACAATTAAAAATAACAATATGTACACGTAGTTGTGATTGTGGCTCACATCTTCCTCTGGTTTTACGTCCAGAAACGGCTTAAACGCCTTCTATGAGTCGGGGATAGGCTTCCCATCCAGTTTTCTTATAGACTGGCAAACAGGGTCTTTTAAAGTCAGATTCCCAAGACTATATCGTTCTCGTTCCTTTTTAAATTCACTCCACAGATTGAGAGTTCGATTTGCACCATTCCACTAGGATGCGTCTCAAGAGTTTGATGGATATCATCCAAAGACTCCTTACTCATGCCATCCTTAATGAAACATATTTTATCTTCTCGATTCGTGGACACAAATCCAATGGAACGGTTACCTGAGTTGCGAGGTCCATCGAGTGCATTTATAAGGTCATCTAGCACATTTATAGCACACATTCATTCTTTTTGCCCTTCGGTTTCTTGGCAAAATTACTTTTGCCTAACCCTGGTGCATATTTAGTACTTAAAGCTGGGATTTCACCTCCTAATCGAACCTTTGCTTCAATCAACCAACGAATGTCCTCAGGCATTTCCTTTTCCATCAAAATTTTTAACCGTCCTACTCTAGAATAATAAATCTCTTTCAAAACATTCAAATGCAGTGACGGATAATACTTGTGGATTTTGGAAAGTTTGGTATCCATTGAAAATGCAAGAGTTTTGAAGAAGTAGAAGAAAAGAGAGTGCTTAGGTTGCCTCCTAAGTAGCGCCTTTGTTTATAGTCGTTGGCTCGACTATAAATTTTTTTTTTTTTAGTTACGTAACACACGAAAGAAAAAGAAACACTGGAGTAATAAGATTAAAACCATCAAAATCAATAAGCATAGTAGATTATCACACTCTTCCATATTTTCAAGTAAAATAACGAAGGAAAAGAAAAAGTAACAGAAATTGAACTACATAATCAATTAAAATGAGAAAAATACATATATATACAAAAATATCCCACACGTTCATACTATAAAACTAGGAAAAACAAAATAAATAGAAAGAAGAAGAAGAAGGTGAAGAAGAAAGAAATTACCTAATCACTGCTAGAAAGAAATACTCACTGAAAATGAAGATTGTAGTTGTGGTTTCGAGTGGAGAATGATCTCTGATTTATAGTCAAAGTGGGCACTGTTTCAACCGACATTCGTGCATGCAGAGTGTGCTGTAAAGAGTACGTTGGAGTGGGCATCCGAGAAAACGCGTTTGATGGATTTGTCATTTATCAATAATTAACCTGCTCATTATCCGTAATTCTCGCTCATCACCGATTTATGGGCCATCATGTCTCTTCCCAAATAATTGAGTCTCGAAATATCGTCCTCCTACAGTAATAAAGCAATATCTTCCTTAATACGTTAGATGAAAAGTAAATAAATTAAAAATAAAAAAACACAAATATTAAAAGAAAAATACTTGGGTTGCCTCCCAAGAAGCGCTTTTGTTTAAAGTCGTTAGCTCGACTAAATTTTTTTTTTTTTAAAGTTAACTAATAAAAATAACTAAATTGGTTAACCGTTCCCCGGCAACGGCGCCAAAAACTTGGGCGTGTTGTCGCAGTACGCCAAAATTTATTTTATTTCCTTACTCGGTTTCAAAACTACAAATTAATGTAGAAGTGGTAAGTAAGGGTCGAACCCAAGAGGAACGGTGTTTAATCTAGTTGTTCTTATCAATTAATCTAGAAATGAGGGTTTTGTGAAGTTGGATGAAATTAGAAAATAAAATGATAAAATAAAAGAGATGAAAATGAAACAATTGAAGATATATCTAGTTCTCGGGTTCGGTTGTGTCAACATCTTGTGTTTATCTTTCCCATGCAACGTGTACTATCACTTCTTCAATTTATCAACTCCAATTAATCAATACGATCTGATTAACGAATTCTTCCTTAAGTGTATTAAATTAAAGTGAGTTCTTTAACTTAACGTCTGGCTATTGGACAATCCTAAACAAGTTCTTAGGATTTAATGCAATGCTAGTGTGAAAAGAACAAGAAGAATGGGTTGAATTAGATGATCAATTTCACAAACTTGAATTAATACATCTAAGTTGATTTATTAACAAATATGCACGACATTCGTTTGCTACTGTGGATTGGAATCTAGTGACAATTACGGATCAAAAATTCAAATCCTAGCACATAACTTGAACTTAAAGATTAATTGATTCAATTGGCCAAAGTGAATGCAATAATCACATAAATTCAAAACGGGCTTAAAAGCATAACAAATCAACAAATTGAAGTAGAGGAATAGATAAAACGTTAGCAAAGAGTTAGAAAAGATAACAACATGATAATTGAACACAACGTCCCCCTCGAACTAGATAGAGAAGTCTAACTACTCATATTAGCGGGTATCACCACTGCTATATGATAGATTATACTTCACTATCTCAAGTAATATATACAAACTATAGAAACCACGTAAATAATGCTAAGAATTAAATAGAGAAGTCTAACTACTCATATATGCGGGTTAAATACTTATAGCAGTAGCCGTGTATCACCTCTGCAATATATGAGAAATTATCTTTCTCAAATATGAAAAATAAAATTAGGAAAGAAACTATAGAAGAAATACTCCGTTAATCATATTCACGGCCGAAGTATCGTCGATTGATTTTTCGAACCTATATTTAGGTTCTTAGTTCCGCCGGAATATGAAAAACTAAGAGCTTTCAAGCTACAACTAAGAACAAATGATGAAGAGAAATTTATTGAGGAGAAAATTGGAGAGAATCACAAGCTAATTCTCTCTACAAGTTGTGATTCAAGCTTGGAAATGCCTCTATTTATAGGCAAAATATTACACCAAAAATATAAAAAATCATAAAGTCTTCCTTCATGAGTCTATTGTGGTGTCTTTCAAGTTGTTTATCTCTAAGAAGTCAAGAAAATACCAAAAACACGTTTTATGGTAGGTGGAGTCCATTGGTCAAAATCTGATGGTGTCGGCGTGACTCGAGTCGTGTAGCGCTAACTTTCGAGTCACCGTAGCGATCTACGCTAGTCGTGTGAACGAGAGGACCAGGGGACGGTTCTGAGCGTGACTTCGATCACTGTGATCGAGCATGATCGGACGTGACTCGAGTCACTGCGGCGTGACTTCGATCACGCGGCGGTGACTCGAGTCACCCGAGTCACCCGGAAATTGCACACCAAGTCCCTCAACTTTTGAATGTTCTTCATTTTGGTCCTTAACAAATTGCATTCTGGTCCTCCAACTTTTTGAAAAGATTCACTTTGGTCCCCAGACTTTTTAAAAGTTGCACTTTGGTCCCCAACAGTTTTGGCTTTGACGCTTTTAGTCCTTTTTCTTCAAATGGCCATAACTTTCACTAGGAAACTCCGATTTGAGATCCGGAAAAAGTTTGGGAATCCTCTTTTGATGTTCTTCAACTTTGGCACAAGAAAAATTGTAAAAACAACTTTTCATAAAATTGCATCGGAGGTCCTCCATCTTTGATTCGCTTGCCTTTTTGGTCCCGAGTTTCCGTTTTCATTCGATTTTCATCCTTTTTGACTCCTTTTGATTCTTTGTGACCTTAAACACCACAATAAAGGAAAAACACATAAAATGGAACATATAACATTAATAAAACACACAAACACGTAAAATAGAAGAGTTATTTAAGTGCTTTTCTAGCACTTATCACACACCCTTAAGCCCAGGGGTGTAGCCAGGATTGAAGTTGGGAGGGAGGGGGTAAAGTCCGATAAATTTTACTTTCATAATACAGTGTACCTACTAATATGGGCCCCGCCGATTACCCGTAACTTAAGAATCATATATAATAGATTTAATATCTAAATTCATTGCATAATTAGCCTTTCAGTCGAGAACAAACCTCAACTACTAATATGAAAAGAAATAATATTGATACTATATAAGAAAATGATAATAATATAACAATCATTTCCATTTGTCACCAAAACTAATATATAAAAAATTGCGACTCCTACTCAGAATAGTAGCAAAGAAAACCACTCAAAAATAAAAAAATTCCTCACAAATTTCATATACGACAATTTTTTTCGTTTGATATTACTCTTCTCGCATGAAGTGGATGGCTTAATGGATGAAGTCATTGAAACCAAACTAAAAACCAAACAAAAAACTAATAAAAGGAAATAGTCAAATTAATAAAAAGAAATGGAGCATTAGAAAGTCAAAATATGATACACAAATAAGTTAAATCCAAAATAATATGATTCATAAACTAGTTTATCGATATATTCTTACAAATTTCAAGTTGCAGATTTCAAAAGTTAGAGTAACAAATTTATTAAAATATGGAGTTGGATTTTTTTTACTTGAAGAGAGAAAAAACAGTAACTGACAAATTTAATTTAATCGGTAATTAAGTAGAAAGGACACATTGTAATTTCACATTATCTAAATTTACATAATTAAAACTAAATTATATAAATGAAAAGACAAGACAAAAATTAAAAACAAAAATAGGCATATATTTAGTAGTAGTAGTAATAATAATAATAACAACAACAACAACAACAACAACAACAATAATAATAATAATAATAAGGGGTAAAAAGGGGGAAAAAAGAAAAGAAAAACCTTAAAATCAATAAGCTTATAAATGTGATATAAAAATGTAGGCGAAGTATGTAGAGACCAAAACTTGAACACCTGACTTTCTATATACTAGTTGAAAACTTATCCACTGTACCACAATTTCATTTATGCTTAAAAGCATATTATCAGCTATATAAAATATTTTAGGGGGTACAGCATAGTCCAACCCCCTATCTACGCCATTGCTTAAGCCTTAATTTAAACATAAAACCTGATTTTGACAATAAAACTAGTTTGGGGATTACAGGTTCTGAATTGATATGGTCCTCAATTGGGTATGATATTATTGTGCTCAGTGTTGACGTGAACATACACAATAGACTAATTCTATTGGGTAAAATATAAATTTATTCGAATGATGCATTAGATGTGTGGTTCAAAATTAAGAAAAATATATTAAAAATATAAAATAATTATATGAGTGGTTGAAAATTATGAGAGATAAAAAAATAGTGGAATTTAATGAAAAATTATAGTGTATGGAAGTATCCAAGTGATACAAGACTACACTGGATGTCTGGATTCAAATTCTTCCGCTCAATCGCTTCCTGGGAGTTTTTTGATCCCATATATGCCCCTCCCTCCGCTCCCTTTGCCGACATTTAAAAAAAATAAGGGTGTGTTTGATTGAGCTTTTTTTTCAAGGAAAAGGCAAAAGTGGGAACTTTTTCCAGGAAAAGGGAGTGTTTGATAGCCAAAATTTTCCGGGAATGTATTTTCCACCCTCTCTCCACACGTGACCCTTTTTCCTTGTTTTCATGGAATTGCAATTCCTACCAATTGGCCAGATTTTGGTTTCTGGGAAAAAATCTGGTTTTTTTTTTTTTTAAGTGGATAATTTGCTTTAACTATAAAAATAAGGAAAATGATCAAATTTCATGAAAAAAACATAAAAACAAAAAAAATAACACCATTTTCCAAATTTCAAATTAATCCAATCAAACACCTACAACTACCATTTTCCCTGGAAAATCTTTTCCCGGAAAACGTTTTCCTTCCAATAATTTTCCGGCTTTGCAATCAAACACACCCTAAATAATATGTCCAGTTAGTGGGTTTTTTTTTTTTTTTAATTATTTAACTCATCTCTGCTATCAATTTCTTCAAAAATTCAACATGTCAATACAAAAATTCATCCAAAACCTCAAAACTGTAAAGGGATATCAAATTCAAACTCCATGTACAAATCCCAAAGCCAAAATCGGTGACACCATAATCACCAGAGTGTTGATTTCCTCAAATTCGCAGCCAATCTCCAGTTCTCTTCCCTCCAAGCTCACCCCCGGACTGGTTCATCTCATTCTCTCAGACCCACATCTTAAACTCTCAAAATGCCTTAATTTCTTCCAATTCCTCTTAAGGAATCAGTCCTTGATAAATTTCGAGTTGAATCTCGAGTCACATTTTGCCCTCATTCGCAGGCTGGTGAAACAAAGAAGATTTGTAGAGGCTGAACGTCTCTTGGCATATATCTGTAATGATTTGAATCTGAGGTACCCTTTTCCTGTTGTAGCTTCTATAATTCAGAATCAGTTTGGGGATTCCAAGATTTGTGGTAAGATATATAATATGATGCTCAAAGTTTATTCTGATAGGCAAAGATTCAAACATGTTGTGGGCACTTTGAATTACATGGAAAAAAATAGTATCCAAGTAGATGAAAGAACTTGCACTGTGATTTTGATTGAATTGATAAAATATGATCAAATGGATTTAGGATTGGAGCTTTTTTACAGAATGGTGGATATGGATATCGAGGTTTCCGTATTTTCATTGACTGTTGTGGTTGATGGTTTGTGTAAGAATGGAGAGACAAAGAGGGCTAGAGAGTTAGTGGAAGAGATGGTGAGCAAAGGAATAAAGCCTAATGTTGTTACATGTAACATAATGGTGAATGCATGCACAAAAAGATGGAAATTTGAGGAGCTGGAGAAGATTTTGGGTTTGATGAAATGGGTGGGTGTGGATTTGAATGTGGAGACTTATAAGTTCTTGGTTGAGGGGTTTTCGAGTAGTGGAAAGATTGAAGAAGCCGAAAAGTTTGTTTTTGAAATGGAAAAAAGGGGCTTCGTAGTGGGTGCTCATTCGTATAATTTGGTTATAGATGGCTATTGTAGGGTAGGAGATGCAGAAAGGGGTGTCTCAATGTTCTGTAAAATGAAAGAAGAAGGTGTATCTCCAAATGTTGACACTTATAGGATTCTTGAAAGTTGTGTCACTCAGACGGGAGAGTTGGAAACTGGCAAAGAGCTTGTTGAAGAAATGCATGGTAGTTCCAGTCGAGGGCTGGTATTTGCAGACGGTGAAATGGATAGATAGTGTTGGTAGAAAGAGTCAATGAAGCTGAAGTATATATGGTTGAGATACAGTTTATGAAGTAATTTGTTCTGATGACTGTTGAGTCGAGCTGAAATACAACTGCTTCGCAGTATGTTTTGAAGTTCCATTCATGAGGCAATGCGGGACAGTAGCTGCTGCGTGATGTATGTTGTCTACGCACTTATTCCCATAGGAAGAATGGTTGATATTTCTTGTGGCTTTACTACTCGGTCCCTGATGGCCAATGAGAGACTATATACACACTAACTAGTGTTTGATCAATCAGTTGATTTGCGATATGAAGTTACACATTGAGAATTAAG
This sequence comes from Jasminum sambac, assembly GCA_018223645.1. Classification (NCBI taxonomy): domain Eukaryota; kingdom Viridiplantae; phylum Streptophyta; class Magnoliopsida; order Lamiales; family Oleaceae; genus Jasminum; species Jasminum sambac. Next base: position 27,460,353 of record CP073649.1, read on the forward strand.
GAAAGGAATCAATTAAAGTCATCTAGAATGTCATAAGCAGTATCGACGAATAAAATTATTGTTTTAGAGAAAAAAGCTATCTATTTCTTTTATCAAGTCTCTATAATTTAGATTTGTTATGCTTTACTAATTAATTTGGTCCTATGGTGGGAACTATTGAAAATGATCAGGCACCAGCACTGGTTTTGTAATTACAAAATCAGCATGCTTTTTATGGCAAAGAAACATTAGAATTTAATGTTGGTTTCTTTGCCAAAAAAGGCATGCGGGTTTTGCGGGTTTTGGATCATACCCGTAGGAACTATAGAGAGCTTTTACAGTCATTTCAGCAACTACTGGTACACAAAGATTGAATGTTAACTGCATCAAAGTGAAGAGATTATTAGCGTTTAAATAGGCCTAGAATTCCTACTCCCCCATCTCTAGGAGTGGACATTGGGTTGGGTTAATCATAACCCGGTTCAGTCCAATTTGTTCATCACAAGTCATGTGAAGTCAACCTAACTCATTTTGTGATTGGATTAAAAACAACCCAACTCAATCCAACTCATTTCTCAAGTTACAAAATTCGTTATGGTTGGAGTTTAGTACAATGTCATGACATTATGTACATCAACATCTCAGAGCAAACGTATCTTCCAGTTTTCTATTCTGATGTCTGAGAAATTATTTTTCCAAATGATAAATTTAACGTATTTTGAACAATCTTAAGCACAATACAAAATCTGAAATTTAGAAATGAATTGAAAACACAAAATTGAAAATTGAAACACACAATTTTTTTTCTGTGTTGTTTCCATATAATAATGTTTCCCTACCCATGCATAGGTAGAGTAATATGCCCACAATGGTCTATTTATACAAGATCAAAGTTTGATAGTGGCACGTCCGGTTTGCACATAGTCAAACTATCATAATGTACAAGTAAGCCATTGTGGGTATGTTACCTACCTATGCGTGGGTAGAGGAACATTATTGTGTTTTCATATTGGTTTTACTTCTTATTTTTTCATAATGAAGAGTTTTTCAAGTGAATTTTGTCAAAATATAAAAAAAAAATTAATATTTGGCTTGTTCTAACTTCGAAAATAAATTTTGAAAATGAATTTAAAACTTAAAATTTAAACACACAAACAATAGCATCCAAAAAGTTTGTATCTCAAAACATATATCAAAAGTCGACGGACTAATAGTTCTCATATCTCTGTGACACAAATCAACAAAATTTCAAACGGATAAAATAAAAAACTTACAGGTCAAAATTGTTATTATAAGAAATACATAAACCATAAAAATGGTTTTACCCTGTTATTCAAACTCCAAGGCCAAATTTTTACAAGAATAATTTGTGATCATAATAATTAACACAATCACTGACACAAATATAATGTTCAAAATTCTGTGAAATAAAATATCGACATTGTTATTATCTCACTTGTGTGAAAATTTATAATTGAATTTGAGCTTTAGTAAAACAAACATGACATGAATGTTATAAATTTTTTCTAGTTAAAAATTAATTTGTATTATTATTTAGTGAAAGTTAAAATTCATTTTCTAATAGACTTCCAAAGCTACAATTAATTATTGTTCACACTTTTTGTAATCTTTATCACAGTTCATACTAGAGACTTAACTTTTTTACAAAATAAGTTCACTCATAAAGATGCTTAATTATACATACTACCTTCAATTTAAATACAGAGAATGAGAATTCATAGCACATCAACCACAGGCAAAACAAAAGGTTAGCGAGGAAATATGTTGCTATATACTCTATTGAAAAAAAAAGAAATGAAATATGTTGCTATATGCCTATATACTAGTCCAATATGTTTAAGAGATATCGCTACGACAGGTACTTTCGATTAAGAAACTCAAGATGTTGAACTTTATGCATATCCAGAAACACATCGATTTCAGTAATTTCTATACAAAACATTGCAAATGCCTCAAACCTACAAAAAGAACATTCAAAGCAGAAAGATGAAAAACTCAAGAAAAACCTGTTCCATTACCTAGAAACTGTTTCTTTACCCATCAGAACATTTATCAGTGACCCATGCTTCCCGAACGCAGGAATACTCTGAGAGCGTTTCCTCAACTTGTTATTGCTGTGACGTGGTGTTCGCCTTTCATTTATCTCTTTGAGGGGGTATACCATAGCACTAGACGGAGCCTCTGACGAATGTTCACTTTTGGATCTCATGAAAAGGTCAAGATTTTGTTGGTACTTATCACCATTAATGACATTCTTAGTTGATTCGACCACATGATTGAACTCCATTCTATTGTTGGACTCTTCTTCATTATCAGAAGCATAGCCACCGTCGGGGGTATCTTGCATGGCGAGATCATCGTACTCCTCGTCTGATTTGGTGGATTCCTCGTCCACAGATCCTTCCAACTGCAAAAAAGATAAATATATTTCTTAGAATCCTACATCTGCCTGTGATATGTACAAGATCTAATATATAAGGTGAGAGTAATCCTCCCCAAACAAGCCGGTTTTGTTAGAAGGAATTAGGCCCAATATCCTTCCTAACAATATTGTTTGTTTGAAAAATGGCGCAATATATGATACTTTGTTCTGTTAATGAAAAAGGTAAAAGCTTAACTACTGATACTCCATACCTCTTCGTGGTTCTGCTTTTGCCCATCACTAAGGTCCTCATCACTGTCTATCTCAGGCGGCTCATCAACATCTTCATCACTACCATGCACTGATTGTTCTTCCTTGCGCTGCAAAAAAAACCAAGGAGTAATGAGAGACACATTAGGAAAAGAACACGATTAAATAAAGCAGTGCAAAAAGAATGACAACATGATTGACACCTCAACCGAACTAAACTCTTGGCCAACTTTTATATATCAATATATTCATTAGATGCAATAAGCAAGAAATTGGATTGCAAAACTTCTCTGCTATATAAAGATAACATCATATTGATAGAAACGTACCTTCCTTGGCATGCCCTCTGAGAACCTTGGTGAACTACAGCAGGATGAATAATATTTACTACCATTGTCAGTCTGGTAACCTTTTGACTCATCCACACTGCTGGCATGACTGGTGCCCCCGGTATCACTGGGCCACGCACTGATGCCAAAATTGCCAAACTGTAAGTTGACAGATTCAGCTCTATCTATCTGTAATGGTCTTCCTATTCCGTTCTCAATAGGGCGGCCCACAATGGGCTTGCCATTTTCATCCATTATGTTAAGTGGCCAAGCCTTAGCCACAGAGCCATCAGTATTCAAAAGTGCCATCAAATGCCTACTAGAACCCTTCCTTTGGATCAACTGAAACATTCCCTTGGAACTCAAGGAATTGGCAGCACACTGATTTCTGTGCTCCTCATCAACAACAGTAACTGTGTTTGTCATTGGATCATAAAGCTGGTCTCCTGCTTCGCGCCTCCTTAGGCAGCTAAAAACTGTTGCATGAATGGCTGCCACACTTCTATCAACGTTTGTGTTGTTTATTTTTGGCACCAAATGCTTATCAGCTCGATTGCAAAGATATTCTTGAATTGTCCTGATGTTTCGTATATATTTAACATACTTGTTTTTAGCAGGATCTAGTGTCATATACTTTGCGCGGACTGCAAATCTTTCCAGGTGTTTCTCCTCATTCGAAATATAAATCATGAATGGTATGATTGAAGGATGTTTTTTCATAAGCCCCATCTGCATAGAAAAAGTGGATCAAGTCCGTTAAGACTGCTATGATGATTGATGAAGGTGAAAAATACTATATACTGGATACAAACGTGTCTACAATTGAAAGTCATATCAATTACCACAAAATTGAGACTTAAGTGGACGCCCTCCACCACTACTGATTCTTTTCGTTCTTCCCATGCAGTAATCAACCGATCAAGGCTGTCAATTACCATCTCACTTTGTGCTTTGAAACCTTCAATTGCCATCTGCTTTGGCCTGATCAAACCAGCTGCGTCAGAGCGTCCCTCATTTGATGTTTTTCCAATTGTAGAACTGCTTGATGGATCAGTTTTAGTTAGTGTGGGGCTTGAATAACCAGCTAATTTCTTTGCTTTTCTTTTGGCCTTAGCTTCAGCAACAGCTACAGGATCTAAATATTCTCCAGCATGGTAGGTTGAAGCCCACAGTAAAGGATTTTCTTTTTCATCTACGAAGCTTCTCATCATGTGCCGGATTGAGTCAGTAGATACAACGGTTGTAATACCCAACCTGCTACCCTACAAGAATTATAAAGGCTCAACCTAAATCTTGTTGGCTAACATAAAGAGGATTGCTGCTACATGGTGCGAAAGTTATATATCTAGGGACGGATAAATCATGTTATTGGCTTAAGGTAAGAAGAATAAAATACGGGAAATATTTACTACACCTGGTATACAAATACAGTGCCACAGAGCAGACCATTTTAAGAAGTAATAGACACTAGCCAAATTCATTCACCATGATCATAAAACTAAAATTTTTCGAGATAAATATGCAACAGTATTAATAATTACCATGCCTATCATCTAAGTTGAATTGTTAATTATACTAACGCAAAGAAATAGGTAATTAAAACAAAACCAATTGAAAAATTCATAGAACTTGCCATGCATATCAAGTTTATGTGAACTCGAAACACATGCAAATTATAATTGACACAATCCGTTCATAACTGTGATATTCCAAAATGACATGATGAAATCTAGAACTCAGACAAAACAATAAATAATAACGAAACAAAAGCATCATAAGGGGCCAAATTTCAGAAACCAGATACAGCAGAAAAATGGGAGACTTTAGCAACAGACCGAGAAACTTACAAGCAAGGCAGACAACGTTGATTTGCCACAGCCACTAGTGCCACACAATAGTATGGTAACAGATTCCTTTCGTTCTCGGATTCTGAAAGGATCAAATCACAAAATCAGATTGAAGTGCCAATATAAGAAAATTGCAAAAACAAACCTCCAAAAGTATGTAATGAGTGACAAGAAACTGGATGCAACAAGAACAAGAAGAAAGTGAAATCGGGACTGGGGAAGAATAAGCATCGCACTAAGCAATTTTTGACAAGTCATGAAGTAAAAAAATTCCGCTTGCTTCTCTTTTCCTATATATATATATATATATATATATATATATATATATAATTAATTATATATATAATTAATAGTTCTACATAAAGATCTAATCGAAGAATGGCCATAAAAGAGCATAGGAAAGATAATTATATTTCCAATAACAAATTATCAGGTAAATAGTTCTGCAACAAGCACCGATGAGGATTACATCGCTATTGTGCTTCCCACAGATGATGGACCTATCCACGATAAGCGACTGCAACAAGCCACGCGTGGATGATCCCCTGGATAATGGGCTTTTTGATCAAATTGTATTCTTTGACCTTTGTCGCCTCCAGTTTTCTATTGGTTGTTCCATGGCGTGTGTATTTTTAGGATGCAAACGCATAATAATAGCCTTGTTAGGTACTCCTTAATTTGCCTCAATTGCTTCTAGCACTTGTTAAACCTGCGGCTCAATGCTAAGCCATCTAATTATTAATTTTACCTTTTCCCTTTTGTGTGTAAGTTTTTTTTTTTTTTTGGGTGGGGGGAGGTGTGTGCGGGCTTCATTGGTTCTATAACACTTCCTTCCCTTGACCACTTGTGCAGAACTCATAAGCTCATTTGAATACTTCCAGGCTTAGACCTACTTGACCAGAACACCTAAGCAGGTACCTGATCTGTTTTGTCATAAATCAACGAGAATGGTGAAAAGGAAGGTAGTCAGTCCCAAAGGTCTTGCACCCACAAATATGCAACACTTTTAAGCACTGTCAGCAAACTCTAGGGTATGTCAGAAAAAGTCCATGGTGAATTTTAACCAGGGATCCCTCATGTTAATTTGCTATAGTGGTGAGTTCAGCCTACAGTGGGCACTCAATTTCACATCAAGGTCGCATATAGTGGAAACAACTTCAAACTCATTTATAATGAGCAGTGATGCTAACTGTACCTGCAAGCTCTAGCCAAATCAGCCCTCTGATCTGGTCCCACATACTTGTACTCTGCAAGAGCTTCTGAAGCAACATCTAGGAAATTAGTTCTCCTGATAACTGCAGTGGTGCGCCTTTTGTACAGTTCAAATGGTTTGCTCTTATTTTTATCTTCATCTGAAACTGAATGATTGCGATCTGCTTTACCCGAGGAGGCATCAGCATAATACTCTACCTCCCTCTGTGTATATATTTTAGCATCCTGTTGAGACACTTCTGCACATGTTGAAACCAACTTATCTGCCAGGCATTCACTTCTCACCATTTCAAACACTCTACCACTAATCTGAAATAGAACGCGGATTTCAAGACAACACGACAAAGTTATTTGATGGAATGCAGAACATGTAGACTTAAAAAGAAATTATAACAGAAAAAAAAATGTAGTAAAGATGCCCGGAATCACTTTGAAACCAACACGTTATTTTAAATGCAGGCCTTTTGAGATGCTAAGATATATACGGAGATTACAGTTGTCAAAATCATATTTTTGGATCAGATAGGTCAAGGGGCCTTGTGAATCAATACCCAATTTAGATCGTATCTTAAATGGAAAATTCTACTAAACACTAGTTTCAAATGAATACAGAGATGAAAATGGAAGTTCTAAAATAATTTACCAATCAACTCAATAACTAGCTGAAAACATACAATAAAAATTGAACAAAAAGTTTTCAACTAATAATACAATTAAGTAGCTATTTTTATATGCCTTGATCTCTTCTCGTTGGAATATGTTCCAAGTCAACTCAAGAAGAAAATTGCAATTTTAACTTTATATTATCTAATAAGAAAACCAGGGATGCTTGAAAAACAAAATAATACAGGTGAACGGAAGGAACTTCAAATGATGCTGCTGGTGTTGATTTTGGTTGTACGTTACTAATTGATTTGGTTTATTTTCATTCTCCTTCTTAGCCCAAACTCAAATATATAACAATATTTCTGCCTACATCTATTTTACAATTTTTGGGACTAACTTACTCTGATACACGTAATCAGTCGTTTTAAAAAATATAAATAATGGAATTACTATAATCATGCTATTCTGTGACGGTTCCATTAAAGTTCCATGTGATCCTCCTTTCATAGAATAGCAAAATCATACAATTCTACAATTTGAACAGCCATCATAGAGATTGATCAGATGTACTCTGTCCATATTTTGAAGCTTGATCATAATTCTATCATAGTGTCCTAGTTAATGCAATGTGACAGATTGGATAGCAACAACTGTAGACCACTTTAAAATCCGAATCCTTACATTACATCGATTGCCCTGACAAAACTACTTTAAAATTCCAATTGACAAGCCACATTATTAATTGATTATTAATTAAGCAAGTAAGCAAACAAAACCAATCATTGAAATATGAAATGATTGACATATTAACGAAAGACAAACTGAAATTTCTGCAGTTATAGACATAAGAAACATAATGGATACAACGTCTACCCGTGAACTGTAAGAAAATCCCAGAATGCAAAATATAATGCTCCAGATTTTCAAATGATCGGTGTTTGTTTCCTTTACAATTACGAACTCCCAAAATGCTTCTTAAACAAGAAACTAGAAAAGGAAACATGAACTAGTGCTGAGGGCTGATACTTTACTGGTAGCTACTGAGAGATTCTAACTTATGTACTTGTTTGATGGAGCTTTTCTAGGCCAGTGACCACTCAAAGAATTCGTTATTAAAAAGAAGGGTGAGGAAAATGCAAAATGTGATTTCTCTTTTACTTTGACAACTTAACTAGGTTCCAAGCTGAAATTGAAGCTCGGTCAAACAGGCACTGAATAAGAAATGCATATCAATCAGCGGCAATAAACCAAGGAATCGCTGTAATCAAGATCTCAAAATCCTAAATTCCATTCCGAATCTGATTTTTCATTTAGTTCACCGACATATGCACAGAGATACAACAGCCTTACACGCAAGTATCTTCGCAAGTGAGAACACAGACGCAGACGCTGTGTACTTTGTGTACTTTTAGACCATGCATGTGACACGTATAAAGATGCTATTCTTGAAGTTGTTGAATATGCAAGGAAGACTCAAAGTATCTACTATGCAAATAAGGGGAAAAAATCATGAAAAAAAAAAAAGAGAAAAGAAAAATGAAAAATAAAAATGAAAAACAGAGACCTTAAACGCGTGACGAGCCTTGCATCCCATGAGTTGCAGAGTGCTCTGCAAAACCGAACGCGTGTATCGAAACGCAGTATCCTTCTCCGTTTCCGCATCATCATCCACCACGATGATGTACAGCAACTTCGCCACTTTCACCCCCTCCGCCACCGCCATTCTACCTGAACCAGCCGTCACATGCAAAATCACAATAAAATCATGCTTCCAATTAGAAAACAGTTCGCGATTCAAATCTGAAATCGAAAATCAATTATAATTACAACAATGCAGGTAGAAAATCACACCTGCGGAACGATAGTCAGGAGAAACGAGTGCGATCAGCTTAGGGTTTTACTCGTCTACAATTGGAGATAAAACGATGAAAAATGATGAATCACGGCTGTATGAAGAAAGATGGGCATTTTGGTCGGCGATCTGGCCATTTACACCGCCACCTGCTTCCACGCATCGCAGCTTCTATGCCTCCGCGAATGAGTCGTTACTCTCGCTTACTATATAAAAGAACATGTCTGGAATGACGATTTTATGTCCTTATTTGGATGAGAAATATGTAGGTATGATGGAGAATTAGGTAATTTACGAAAAAATGGGGTCTATTACTTCGTGTGCCCACTGGTTTGGTCAGGGATTAAATGGAGAAGAGTTCCATCGAAAAGGACTCTCTTGTTAAGTTAATTCCGTAATGATCAGGGCCTGGTCCAACTATTTATTGCACTCCGATCCTCTAATAAAATTGTTTAATAGTGATTATTTAAAAAATTACTGCTCCCTCCGTCCTATTCTGATAGCTATATTTTCTATTTTGAATTGAATTTATACTTTACTTAAAAACTCATATTTATTATATAATTTGTTAGTATATTTATTTATGGAGAGAGAATTTTAAGAAGATTGCAGAAAAAATTTACATTCTCAATTATAATAATTGTGTCTTACTAATCTGTGTAAAAAAATAAATATGCCTATCAAAATGGAGCGGAGGGAATTTTTTTTCTATTATTATTTTTAATCCTTATTATATTATTGTGAATTTTTTATATTTTTAAATAAATTTTTTATTCCTCAACCACACAATCGAAAATCTTTTTTTTTTTTAATTATTCCGGTCAAACACCCCCTTAATCATAGAGAGATTCAACCCGGATTAGCCAAAATAGACAAGTATCTTGCAAAATAGATAATAGTTTAATCAAGCCTTTGAAAACTCGTGTTTACAAAAAGGAAAAATCTTTTTGAAAATAGTTTGAATTCTTGACCAAATCATTCAAATAAAATATTAAAAAAAAAAGAGAAAGAAAAGAAAAAATTCTTGACCAAATCAATGATCATAACGTGCAACTTTTTGAAAGATGGAAAAAGACTTCTACTCAAAAAAAAATCCTAATTATATTTTAATTACACACTGTGATTAAAGGATGCATTAATTCATCAATTGATTACAACCAATTGTAGTTAGAAATGTGAATGTATTAATAAATAAATATAATAATAATATTAAAAATACAAGTCTACATTTTTTTAATAGAAAATATAAGTCTACTTATAATATCAATATATTGTCACATTTTAGAACCTTGACTGCTTGACAATTTAAAACGAAACAAAGAAATGCAACTACGTGACGCCCTTGCAGTTAATTACTTCTAGTCAATGTTTACCCTTTTTTTTTTTGAAAAAAAAAATTTTAACACTGAGTTTTATTTATTTAATGCACTAGTTATTCAAACAAGACAGAGCATTGACCATTTCTCAGTTAGCTATTGTTTTATTGGTTTCTTGATACCACCCAGTATTTTATGGTCCCATGGAAGGAAAATACTACAAAAGAGGTGAATGATCACCTGCTAACTTATTGGCAATTTATGTTGCCAATAAGGATGACGTGACGCCCTCATATGGGGCCACGTCACCGGCCCAAATTTTTTTTTTTAACTTTTTTTTTTTGGAATCTACGTCAAGTGAGATGAATAATACTAACTGCCTCCTGATGGTGGGGGGTCTCATCAGACCTCTATCTTTTTCCTCCCAAAAAAAGGGTTGTTGGCATCTTACGATGCCAATACGTTGGCATCGGAACGGGACTACCACAAAAGATTCATGTGATCATTTTCCTCGTGCAAATATATTTTCGAACACAACAACAAGAGTGGTTGGAAACATTGAAGAGGAGTGGGGACACATAAAAAGGATTCACACATAAATGTGAATCAGAAAGGTTCAAGCACCATCGATGGTGCCGTAATTACGATTATCGACAAGTCGATTAAATGTTACCAGGATTTGAATCAAGATGACGAGGAAGCAGAGATTTTTCCGATGCTCAGTGCTGCGTGACGCTGATCAGTTTGATTACATTTTTGGGCCAAAAATGTAATCAAAACTTTGATCAAGGTCACGCGCTACGGAGCGCCGAAAAATGAAAATTCCCCGCACTTCCTCGCCGCACGATTCTAGATCCTGGCCCGATTTAAACGAAGTACGAATCGACTTCAATGACATCGATGGTGCCGTAATTACGGCACCATCGATGGTATAAATAAATATAATAATAATATTAAAAATACCAATCTATTTTTTGCTACAGAGGAAAAAAAGATTTCACATCTCGGTGATAAAGTAAAGAAGTGGGGTCACATAACATTTTAGGCACGCCCCATATGGGTGATAAGAGAATCATCCAATGACAGTGAAAGAGGAAATATGGCGAAACGACTTGGACGACTCCCCATTTGAGCACATCATGGAGTCAAAGAAGAACATGGCGATACTTTTGAGTCATTCCAAGTTACTCACGAGCAGGGAGCCACCCATGATCTGAAAAGATATCAAGATAGGGAAGGGAACACAGTGATCAGGGGGTGGGCATTGAGCTGGTTTTGAGATTTTTGGCACAACACAATCCAAAGCAATCTTGTCATTAATCCATTTTGTGAAACCAACCGAATCTAATTCAAATTGGTTTCGTTTGGTTTGGTTGGGTTGGATTATGTTAGTAGAATATTTTAGTTAGTCTTAAACTATATATTTTTCATTTTTCTCATGGAGCTAGTGTCATTAATCCCTCTGTCCCACTTGTATTCTATTTTTTATCCATCCCACAATGATGACCACCTTTCTTGAAAGGTGTAGTTGCAATACTATATTAGATTTTTTATGTACCTCTATTTAGTGTGCATATTATCAATAAAATATAATTATTGAAGTAACATAATTAGTAAATTAAAAGGTATATTATGAAAATTCTTTTAAATTTTACTACATCCGTCCCACAAAGATAAGCTTCATTTTCCTTTTTATCCATATCAAAATATATGCCATATTCCTTTTATAAATATACTTGAAATATTAGTTTTCTTATATGTCCATATCTAACAGGCATTGTTATTAACAAAATATAATTACTTCATATGTCCCACATATATAGTTCACTTCGATTTTTATACAAGGATTAAGAATAATATTGAAAAAGTAAATTTACAAACAAATATTCTGTAATGCCTTTATTTTTTAAATGAATAGAAGCCATAAATATGATTGTATTTTCAATGATATAGGTGATGTATAATTATAAATGAATATAAAAAATACTATTAAATATAGAAAGTGGACTATATATATGAGACAATCTAAAAAAAAAAGTGGACTCTATATATAGAACGGAGGGAGTATTAAAGTGGGATATTTAATAAATGTCATGGCATATTAGGAAAATAATCTTACATTTTATTTTTCCAACGCTATTAATTATATTTTTTTCCTAATCTTTGTGTAAATTGGAATGTGCCCATCTTTTTGGGACGGATATAGTACTTTTCAAATAACATTAAATAATTTTTAATCCTTGTAAAAATGAAAGTAAGATCAAATGCTAATATGTTAACAACTTAAATTACCAATATGTTGACCGATGTTTGATGCGTGGTACCATTTCCCTGATGGGGGGTACGGGCATGTGTAAATCATCATCTATATATTGGCAATTTAAATTATCAATATATTGGCATTTAATCATTAGTGTCTTTGTGGAATAAAGTGAATAGTATTATTTGTCTTTTTGGAAAAATAAAATATTTTAAACTTATTTCTTTAAAACCGTCAACCTAACCCATTTCAACTTAACCCTTGATTTTTAGTTAGACTGAAAATGTTTTGTCAATTATAAAAAACTATGCTTAAGATTTTGCAGTTATCGACTTGTCCCTATCTTTTGTGCCAAAGCCCAAAGGGAAAATGGTTGTGGACGAAAATCGTTATGTTCGTGAATATGCGTAGAATTATCGCAAGTGTACGGTTCGTAATTAAGTAATAAAGTGGATAAAAAAATCTTGTTTATCGATCATTCAAGAAATAATCATTTGATATTACAATAGTTAGAGTAAGAAACATTGATAAATAAAAACACACATTTCAAACATTTCAAATCTTTGGTTGATATGAGCGAGTAGTAAATATGAAATTTAAATAGAACACTTGTCACGGTTTTTTATTTAAACTTGGAGTTGGGATTATCAATTTCATTTAATCGTTGCTCACTTAAGGCCCGTTTTGGAAAGAGATTTAAAGTGTTTTAAAGTGTTTTAATATAAAGAAGGAGAGAGAATAAGTGGAGTTGAGTGGTTGAGATTTGTGGATGTGATGAGATATGTGGATGTGATTGATTTGGAGAGAGAAATAACATAGAAAAAAGTTGAAAAAATATTTAAAAGTATGAAAGGAACGGGCCTTTAATGTCTCTCGAGCCAAACGACTAAGTTATCTGTTGATATATGTTAGATCCGATTTTTCAAAAATAGTTTGTTACCTCTCTCGAACGTCAAATCAACCCTTATAAATTATCTCAATGTACTATATCTCTGTGTCGATTGAAAATCAATTAATAGCATTAAAACTCTATGAAAATGGCTCAGGTCATCTAGGATTATGAGTGTATTTCTATCTTCTATATGAATCTAGAGTAAATGTTACTCGATTTAAAATATATATTTTTTCTCTTGAAACCTATACAAATCACAAAACAACAAAGTGCAATAAATACCATGACACCCACACACAAAAACTAGATTAACATTAAGAAGTTTGGTTAAACTACATCAATAATCCCAACAAGAGAGTATTTAGCTCGTATTTGCAAAATACTCAAAGAGAGAATAAAGAGAATACATTATAAGAGAATAATAATTGGGAAATACAAGAAGAATGATAAAACCAGTCCCTTAGAATAAAGGATTGGAGCTTGAATGGTTGGTTTTTGTCTTCTTTCCCAAATTTTCCTTTCAAGAACCCTAACTCTTTTCCCTCTTTTATCCTCTTTTCTTCGAGCAAGAACGGTCCATTTTCAACCCTAAAAATCCTCCACTGTGGGTTTTCAATTTGTGGGAGAAGAGTTACAAAAACACCCTCAAGATTTAGGGCAAGAAGGGAAAGAAACGAAAATTTCAAAAAAAATTATGTTTGCTGGTTTTGGTGCTGTGCTGCCTCATGCCAGGTTGTGGCATCGATGCCCCAAGTGTTGCCGGCAGGGTGCGGCAGCATCACACAGTAACAAAATTAAATTTGTTGTTTTTTTAAATTACATTTCTCTTTGGTGAAATTGCACAAGAAGCCCTTCAACTTTCAAATTAATCTTCAGTCTTCAATGTTTGAACTTTCCTTCAAAATACCCCAAAATAAATGCATCCATGGTCCTCCATCTTTTAGAATATATCATTTTAGTCCTCAAACTTTTGGGTTTTTTTACCTTTTTAGTTATTTTTCTCTTATTTTACCTCGTTTCCTTTCAATTCGAGATTGTTAACCTACAAAGATGAGCTTTTGAAGTACTATACCTAATAAGTATGTAAAAACACACTTATCAAAAATCTGTATAAATCAAGAACAAGTGAACCTGCATGCCATTAAATCTTTAATTGATCAATTAAATTTTAAACCTATAGAAATTAGAATAACTAGTATTACGCCCGTGCGATGCACGGGAACAATTAACTTTATGTATAATAAATAATTGATATAAAATTATAAATATATTGAATATAAATGTTGAATTACATAATTGATGTAATTTATATATAGGAGATTGTATAATTGTAAATAATATTGAAATCTATAATATTTTATATTTATATAGCCAATGCAAAAAAATGAGGAGGAAATTCACAATTGTAAGTTAAAAAAATTCACGTGGATCGTGTAATTAGGAAGTTTATCAAAGCATATAACTTTCATTCTAATTGTCGTGTATCTAATTGCACAATAATGCTCGTGGAGATTTATTAATTGTAAACGAATCATTGGAATAACTATATAAAAATTTCTTTGATTATCAAAACGTATCTTTCTCGTTGGTAAATATCAAATTTATATTTAATACCTTTTTTCTTTACGAAATGGACATTTTGACTCTAAACTCTAGTTGTAATTGTTACTTAATTTTAGCTCTATTGTCTAAGAAGTATTATACTTAATTTTATGTAACATAAATTTATAATAATACCGATAATGTTCTGCACCTGCATAATTTATTTGATTTTTTTCTCTTTACGTAAAAAGTGTTTTAATTTTAGGAAGAAAAACTTTTTATTTTTAATTTTATATACTTAGGAAAGGCAAAATGCATACAATGCAAAATTTAGTTAATGAGCATATCACATCAGTTGTATTAAAATCGAAAAATATAAATTAACTTTTTTAATTAGAAACCACATGTCATGTTGGCACGCCAATAGGGCATTCGCCAAATATATCACTTCAATTATCATAATATAAAGATTAATAAATTACCATTTATTTAAAAATAAATAAATTATTCGACATAAATCCAGTTATACTTATAACTACTCACCATTTAATTTTAAAAAATAAAAAAAGTAAAAAATACCCACTATTTTTGAACGGTTCAATTCACATAACCAAGCAAAACTATCAAAATCAACAATTTTAACACGATAAAAGTAAGCAAAAAATATTTATTATTTAATATTTTGAATTAGATTTTAAAAAAATGAAGTTATATTTAAATAAATGCATTCCAACTTGGCACAATGTCTACCTGGCAATTCACTTTTTATTGATAGTATAATTTTTAGTAATTCATGCATTTAGTTCATTTCAACTATATACATAATTCAAAAATTAATATATATATATATATATATATATATATATATATATATATATATATGAGATATCAATAATACACACATATATATACAAACACACTAAATAAGAAAAATAAAATTATTAAATGTACATTTAATGTTTGTTTGCGAGTCATTTTTTTATATATTTATAATAATAAATGAGTGTCGACTTGGAAATAAATAAAAAATAGTAAATATGAAAATGAAAATAAATTAAATAAGAAAATGAAATTATTAAATGACATTTAATGTTTATTTCTAAATAAGGTTTTTTTATAAAACAAATTAACTAAAGGAGTGCCAACATGGCAATGTGCCTAGTTGGCAGTTTGGCACTCATCTTTTTATAATATAAAGATTAATTTATATAAATGTCATATTTCATCAAATAGTGCAAGAATAATTTGAAATTTTTTTTTCAGATGTTAAAGCAATTAAATTTTAAATCAAAATCAATTACAGCAATTGATTTTTATCAATACCATATTTAATTTGCATCAACTAAGAGAAAACTAATTCGAGAAATATTGATTTCATAATTTATAAAACTAGTTATAATCTCAATAACTTAATAACACAAAATAATAATAATAATAATAATAATAATAATAATCTTGTTTAAAATTAATACATTAGAGAAATAAAAATAATAAAAATACGAATTTATATTTGCCACAATCACTAAAGAAACTATTAATCTTATGATTTTATTCCATGCTACGCAATGTGCAGATGAAGAAAGGAAAAAAGTCAAAAACATTACAAAATACGGAAGCAAGGAGTGTTAAAAGTTTGAAAATAAAATAAAATAAAACGAAAATTTGATTACAAGTTTACAACTTTACTTCATGTGCTTAATAATTTTCCTTTTTGGATACTTCTAGAAACATTAATGTATTAACATAATACTCGTATGCCGTTTTTCTGTGGTGAAATCCAACCTTACGAGGGAGATTTGGTTGAAATAATGACCATTTTTAATGGGGTTTTGGAAGAATTTTGCAGATGAAGGTGAAGCATTTTTTTTGGCGAAGAGTAAATAAAATTTTGGATTAGTGGCGGAGACAACTTCTATCCGGTCGATGATTATATTATGTGTTTAAAATAAAAATAGGAATTAATACTTGCTACATTATTTTCAAAATTTGTAATAAACTATAAACTATATATATTAAAATCAAGAATCTTCAATCGAACCAAGTTGGGAAAATGGATAGAACGAAATAAACCCCAAAGGTCATTCTATTCAACTATAAAGAATATATATATATACAAGGGCGGATCTAGGGGGCATGGGTGGTAGCCCCCCCGACCCAAAAAAAAATCCGAAAGTTTATATAGAAAAAATGATTTTTTATACATAATTTTAGTCGAATTAAATTTTTTTCTGTATTGCAGCCCCCCCGGCTAAAAATCCTGGATCCGCCATTGTATATATATATATATATATGGTTTGAGCGTGCAACAAAAAATTAATAAAATAAAAATATTTATCAAAGGGTTTTCTCTAGCTCGATATCGTTGACTTTTAAGTCAATTAATCCCTTAAAATATCGACACAACAAGAACGCAACTCAATTCTTCGGTTTCTAGAATGAGAAATGAGAAATGAGAAATCCCAATCTCCTTCATTTGTTGACAGAAACTAGAAAGAGACTTGCCAGAGAAAATTGTGGGCCAATAAAAAATTGTGCCATTTGGAATAGAAGCCTGGTCCACTTTCTATGAGTTAGTTGAACACAAATTCAATCAACCTCTCCTTGTATGTCCATGCACGTTCCCAAACGATTCACAAAGATTCTAAAATAAAGTTGCTTTGTCCGGTCTGGTCCCACTTCCAAAATTTTCCCCACCAACACGCGAAAATATTTAAATAGGCCGATATATTAACCGACATGCTGTACCATATTAATAATATACATCTGTATCATCGAGGAACTTGTAGACCCAATAGGGAAGACCATTTTAACAATCGAGGTGATAGGTGATGAGTATATATGTTTTACTCACTTATTTGGTGTCTAGTTATCATAAAATTGTATGTCATTTTCTTGAAACTAGTTGATTTTAGTAGTGTTTTCATATTTTGGGGACCAACATAATTTTGAACCTATGTTGATAAAGAAATGAGCAGAAATGAGTTGAAAACACAATAAGTTTTCGGTTTTGATTTGTATGTACTTAATTTTCATGATTTTGATTGAATGATTAGTTGTAATTTGTGCTTAAACTGAGAGGTGATGTGCAAGTTTTAATGCTTTGCCTTGATTTTGATGGAATCTTGAGTTACAACTTACATGGTGATGGGAATTCACAATGAAATTAAAAGGTAACTCATCAGTTTAGAACTTCTGGATAAGAAATAAATCTGCATAAGATATAGTGGGTATATTTATTTGGGTTTTTACTTGAGAAAGAGTATCAAACATCAATTAATTGAAATCGATTATTAGACATTAGTTATGAACTTATGATCGATATGCATATGGTAGATTCTTAATATCCGATTGCTTTAAATTTTTTGAGTTTTCTCAAGATATTTTATGTTGCCAATCTTTTATTCACTTTGTAGTTAATAGAATGGTGAAACTTTTCTTTCAATTTAATTTTTATTTATTTAATTCCAATAATTTATAGAATCAATTAGGGTGTGTTTGATTGGGAGTGGAAAATGGGGTGGAAAATATTTTCCATCCAAATTTTTCATTTTTCAATCAAACACGTTTTATTTTCCTTGGAATTTATTTTCCATCTTATGCTAAAAAATAGAGATTTTCCTTGAAATCAAAGAATTTAAATTCTTTAGGGAATGGATGGGAATTTGAATTCCATGAAATTGGAATTCCAAGTCATTTTCCAACCTCAAATCAAACACACCCTTAGAATTTATTGTTGGCCAAGTCCTCATAGGATTGATGATGACTTGAACTTTAATAGTCCATTTTCTTACTTGTTTGCAATCCATATACTTGCATTTCTTACTTGTTTGCAATCCATATACTTGCATTTGCAATGTTTTTAGATAATTAGAAATACTTTAATTTTTGAAGTATCTTGACTTCATTAGATCGATGTATGTCAATCTCATTATACTACGGGCATATCAACAAAAAATCTACAACTATTTACAAAAGAGTAATTCTACACAAACACTTGAAATTGATATTTTTAAATGACACAATCGATGTAATATATTTTTATTAGGTGATAAAAATATAAATTAAGTGATAAGCACATAATACTCCATCATCCAATACAAAAGTCAATTTAGGATTACACATTTACACCTTTCAAAATTCAGGTTTGACAAAAAGAGGTAAAATCCTCTTTATCCTAACTATTGGAGCCCGGAGGTTGCACAAATAAATATAGACAATGTTGTGAACGAGAGAAATTTTTACTTCAATTCTCGTTATTGAATTCATTACAAATGACCCCTATTTATAGAGAAATATTTGGGGCACATCGTATTACAAATATTGATCAAATATACAATAGTCATTCACACAATAAAACATAATCATTACCTACAATATAATTACGCTGTTTTTTCTTTTCTCTTTCGGTGGATTTACTCCACCTTTACAACACTCCCCCTTGAATGACTATTTGATACAATTGCCTTTTAAACTTGTTTGGAGAAAGATCTAGTGTGAAAACTTCCAAATTGATTGTAGGAGAACTTGAGAGAGATCATATACTGCAAGAAAACTTCGTGGGGCAAAACTGAGCCAAAAGTAAGTTGCTCCCCACGATGACTCCATCATTCTTATAGAAGTATTCATATGCCTCGTTAAAACCTTGTCAAGAAAACCCAATGGGGAAAAAACTTGATCAAGGAAAAAGATCTGACAAATTTATTCCATTTGGTTCAATCTTGGTAATTGATACATTCACTTTTGGTGAAAAATTTCAATACCATCATCAGCTTGATTCCGAGTAATCTCTTCATTATCATTTGATCCAATAGATTCATTGAGTCAATTTCTCATTATTCATGTGAATATGTCATAACGCGTTGCCTCGTTAAAAACCTTGCTAGAAAACCCAATGGGATAAAAACCTTAATCAAGGAAAAGAAGAGGCCCAGCTGTGATTTTGTACAAAGTATACTTCAAGCATATCAAAATCCTTAAGGTAAGTATTATCACTATGTCATATTTAGTATTTATTTGCAATCGAAGCAATCTCGATCTTTAAATTTTCAATCAGTATCGATATATATATATCCGAATATTCTCTCGAGATTTTCTATTAGTTGTGATTAGGTGCTTCATTAAAAACCTTATTTAGGAAAAACCTTGGGATAAAAACCTCAAATAAGGAAAAGAAATACAGACAACAATATATCAAGCTTTAAGCAATTACAAACAATGTTATCATTTTAATAGTTCTATCTTCAATTTTCTTATCAAGCCCAGTATATTAATATTTTGTATATTTCAATATTATTCTTCGATATATCTCAATATCCTCATTATCGTTGGATCGTATATAGCGCTACATTTTCATATTGTGCTAAACACTTTTCCATTTTCATTTATTTCCCATAATGATATAACTTATCAGAGATATCTCATTATCAATCCTCTTTAGGATTGCACAATATACTTGAGTCTATATTCTCTTCAAAATATATGCCTCCTTTATCACAATCATCTTCTATCATTTGCTTTGATTTACATATTTGGGGAACTTTTATTTAAATAATATCAATATTTAGACTTGCTAATTTGTCAAAACATATATAATTGATATATGAGATCGTTATTCATATTGAATTTCAAATTCATGATGCATTTCATATATTATTTCCAACTATTAATACTCCCCTCATGCTAGCAACCAAACTCAAGACATAATTTGTATATATTCTCAATATTTAGCTTTAATGGAGGGGTTTATTCTATACTTCATTCTCATATATTGGCAAATCGATTGAGGACTTCAATTATATCCCACTTATATGCATATCAATCATTTACTACTTTATTCAAATAATTGGGATATATTTACTAACTTTATCATTAAATCTCAAACTCATGCTCATATCGTGAGCAAATAATTCGCTAATTTCCATTTATAATATATGACTACGTAGTAAATCCACATCATATTATATAGTAGTCAACATAACAGGGTGAGTGGGCCCATATATCTCATCCCTTATATATGTTCCAGATATATTTGGGATTTATTTCAATCATTAGCTAGCAATCATTTATCGAGAACAATCATTGGAAATTTCTTCGGTTCTTGATTTCAATAAATTATTTACATCAATTGAACCGGAATCTATCAATCGAACCTAATCTATATGTGCTCAACATGATTTATTACCGTCATCACATGCATAGCCAATCGACATATCACGCGTCATTCTTTCGGTGGCATTATTACGATTACTATTGAAACGTGGAATCTTATCTCATACGCTTCCTGGTTACGCCATCGTTAAAACGCGAGTCTTACCTCATAATGCAGCGTTTATAAATCATCCGAGCACTTACAATATTCACCCTAACAAAGGTCCAGATATTATAATGGATCATGTGCTCTTGAATCTTCAGAATACTATCCTCATCGCCGATCAAAATTCTAAAGAGAATTTATCTATGTAGACTTGAAAGATTAAGGATACTAATGAATAAGGGCATTCCACAAGATATTCGATGGTTGATTGAAGCAAAGGTCCTAAGGTTATCTGGTGAGGTTTCGATTCCTTCTAAATACATGCCTGGAATGGGTAAAAGTAGTTTTTCAAGAAACGCAGAGCAAAAAGGTTAGAGGATGCTATAAATGTGCTCATGGACTTGTGACACCTTTCGATGTAAATCGGGGTACTTGTCCAAAAATCGAGAAGATAAAATAGCATTCATTAAGGATGGATTGAGTAAGGAGTCTTTGGATGATATTCAACAAGCTTCTTGAGACACATCCTACAGTGACAGCGCATAAGGTGAGCTTATGGCCTTATGGGCCAAATTTAAAGATGAACAAGAACTATGCAGTCTAGAAAATCTTACTTTAAAAGATCCCGCTTGTAAATTTAGTAGAAAAACTTAGTATTATGATTTTCTCAAAGTAAATCCATAGATCGATGTATTTCTCAAGGTAATTGTAAATATCGTGTTTTTTTTTTCGAAATATATATATGTATGTAAATAAATAAATAAATATATTTATATATAGATTTCAATCACTAGAAGTGTATGTCATTTTATTGATATTTTCATCTTTGTTCTTTTCATATTGTCAAAGGTAAATAGTAAAATCATTTATTGGTTTGAAAATTTATCTTTAAATAGATGGGTTCATGTATCTCTCATTTATGCGTGAAATTTTAGTGTAAAGAGAGAGATGGAGATGGAGATGGCGATGGGAATTTTAGAATCATCTCATGCAAATCAATCTTCACCTCACCGATTAAGACTGTATGTGTTCTTGGTGGATCTAGATCGAGCAGGTGATATCCAATATATAGATATGGCAAAACCAACTTATAAAGGAATTGGGGAAACAAAACATCAATATACTTTGTATGGAGGGACCAATACCAAGCTTTTGAGGAGTCTTACAATGGGCGACAATTATGGGGGGATAAGAGTGTCAAGCGACACTTTTCATCAAGTTGGAGCTTTAGCAATCGTATTGGATCCAAGATAAATCATGGGTTCACTGGCCGATACGAAAACGTTTCTATTCATGACTGTGCATGATGTACATGATGAACAATAGTGATGCTTTTATTGTCCTTCCAGCGCTATCACACACTCTGGAGGAAATATTCAATATAGCATCATGGGCACATGATGGAATTTTTCATACCAAACCCATAGGTTTGTTGAATATTAATTATTTCTTTGATGGTTTGCTAGCATTTCTAGATCAGTGGTGTAGATTATAAATTTATTTCGCTCACAGAAATATACTTGTTTCGCTTAATACGTTCCGATCTACTCATCAAGATTCAATCATATGTTCAAGAATCAGGAAGTTTGAAACCCGATTCTGAGTACGCATTGGTGTCAAGCGGAAAAGAGAGATCATTTGGATCTTTCATTATGAACCCGAATGTTAGGGATGATGAGTTACGGAGTATTTATACTGATACGCATCCTCTCATTTACACGAGTTCAATACGTATTATTATATTTCTATATTTTCGAGTGTTTATTGTCGCTTTTTGATATTGTCAATGTATTCCAATTTAATTTATTTGGTACTTCTTCTAAAATAACAATAATATCATATTTTGTTCGAATATAAAAGTCTATTGTACCATTAACATAACATATGCCTCTTCAAGATCGTTTTCTTCTCATATCAATACGATCTCATATCATCAATAGGATTATTTCAAATGATCCCACCATATGATTCATTTTCATTTGATTTGTCAATTGGGATCTATTGAGCATTTCTCTTTATATATTTATTCAATCGGTAACTTTTGGTATCTCTTGCTCAATTTTCTCCATCAATATTCAATAGGCATGGAGAATGAATATTTCTTTATTAAATACTTCTTTGAGAGCATTTCTCGCCATTTTATCAATGTATCAATATATTAATCTCATAATGAGATTTTTCACCATGGTATATCTTCTCTTTTATCACCATGGAATTCTTTGAGCAATTTATCAACACATATATCATCATTTGCTCAAATCTCTTTGTTAATATCAATATAACATTCTTGTCAACTATATGTAAATCGTCACTATTATTTAGTACCAATCGTGGGGTTTAATCCAACCACATTGGTAATATATATTCTTAACTGTGGTATAACCCACCACAATTGAAGTATAAAAACATAAATAATAGAAATTAAATTCTCCCCAATAGGTGGTAGAACTCACTGCATGGAATTATCGCAATAAATATAAATTTAAATTTAAATTTCAATATAGATAACCGACCATACATGTAAATTATAGTAATAAATGTAAATTTGAATTCCAATAGGTGGTGGAACCTACCATATGGAAATTGTCCATTCCAATCCAAAATTGTCCATTCCAATTGGCAGGTAAAATCAGATTCCAATCCCCAAGGGTGAAGTTATCCATTATAGTAATTTCCCAAAATGTAATTATCATATCTCTCATTTCTTCAATTTATAAATATTAAAATGTTCAAGGATCATTACGTAACTTTTTCAAAGTTGGGATATTACTTACCAAATTATAAAAGTTTAATAATAACATATTTCAAAACAAGTTATTATCTTATCAATATTGGTGTCAAATCAAGCTAAATCGAGTAATGGAGTCCAGAAAATTTGATTTTGATAATGTATGCCTCAGTATCTCGATAAAACGGATGTTATAGTTTAATACATTATTATATTATAAAGTAATATAATATATATTACTTTTCGTATATAATACATATATAATTTTCGTATATAATATATATAATATAATATATATATATATATATATATATATATATAATAAAGTAATATATATATATACCTCTTTGTCTATCTCTAGTCACCAAACGCTAAGATTCTGGTCTACTCCTCCACCAATGGTCATATCATCAAACCCATAAGATCTCTCAAGAACTCCAAACCCAGCTTTATGATGCATTTCCTTCGATTATTATTTTCTCCACCGCCATTATTACTCCCATCTTTACAAATGGATTGACTGGAATGTTCGATGAGAAGAGCCGGAAAATTCCTTGCCCGGCCACAGGATGTAGTCGGCAGCAAAGATCATTACAAGGAGCCAGGCGAGCCGGTAACGCATAAGGCCGCCACCATCGCCAAGTGATGCCGCTTATCGCTATTGGGCCTCATGGAGCCCTGTGATGATGAAGAGGTGGAAGATGGGTACATATTCTTACTGTTAGAGAGAGAAAACGAGAGATGAAGGATAGAGGGAAAGTTGTGAGAAAGAGAGAGGGATTCTAAGTAGATGCTACTGAGAGAAGGGATTGAGATTTGAATCGATTGATGGATTTGAAATTTTTATTCTGAGAGTTAAGCCA
This sequence comes from Jasminum sambac, assembly GCA_018223645.1. Taxonomy (NCBI): domain Eukaryota; kingdom Viridiplantae; phylum Streptophyta; class Magnoliopsida; order Lamiales; family Oleaceae; genus Jasminum; species Jasminum sambac. The sequence continues at coordinate 27,484,685 of CP073649.1, forward strand.
TGGCGTTTATTCTGCATGAGAAAAAATTGAAAAGGGATTTTTAGTGTTTTTTTTTTTTTTTATTGAGAGGTTGAATGAAATCGGATCTCAAAGCGAATTAGAATGGAATAGTCCTAATTTAGTTGAGAATCGAGCAATGTGATTTGCTCATATGCTCACAAGTCAAAGCAATATTGCATAGAGAAGAGAGAGAGAGTGTTAAGTTAATGACATAATTTCTGAAGGTGGACTGAGTCACCGAGGAGCTAAATGCAAGAGAGAGAAGCGAGAGTATCATGGATATGGGAGAGACTCGTGGCCGAGCAACGTGTTGTGAACGAGAGAATTTTTACTTCTAATTCCGTTATTGAATTCATTACAAATGACCCCTATTTATAGAGAAATATTTGGGGCACATCGTATTACAAATATTGATCAAATATACAATAGTCATTCACACAATAAAACATAATCATTACCTACAATATAATTACGCTGTTTTTTCTTTTCTCTTTCGGTGGATTTACTCCACCTTTACAACAGACAACTAGATTTATCCGTAATTTTGTCACTATTATTAGTTATTACTACTCACAACCAAAAAAAAAAAATGCTATTTTCAAAAAATAAAAAATAAAAAATGCTATAATTATATACAAAATGGTGACAGAGACGCTTAATTTCTAAATTTTACACTTTTTCATGTCAAATTATCAAATAATCGATAAAAATAGAGATTTAAATGTGTGACATTGATTTGTATAGCTATTACATTAACTCTTGACAACATTGTGGATTCCACCGTGAAAGGGTGTCGCATGATCTCTTCTTTTGATTTCCAATGAGCGGGTAAATTTAATAACCACTTGCCGAACTTCTAAAATGTAACAATTTACTCATCGAATTTTGAAATATAACAAAATACTCAATAAACCTTCAACATTGTCCACCATCCACCACTTCGATAATGGTATTACAGACACGGCTAATGGCTTGACACATGTGGACCAACTTTAATCACTGAACTTATAGGTAAATTTAATAAGTACTCACCGAACTTTCAAAGTGTAACTACTTGCTAACTGAACTTTAAAATGCGACCCAACACTCACCAAACTTTCAAAGCGTATCTACTTACTAATTAACCTTTAAAATGTAACCCAAGACTTACCAAACTTTCAAAGCGAAACTATTAATACTTGTTCGTGGTAGTTGTAATTGTTTTTAGTATATTTTGAGCATCTCCAATGGGCCGGGATGTGGATGTTTAGATGATGTGGAGGAGAGAGATAAATAGAAGATGATTATTTTAATTGAAGTGAAATGGAAAAAAGTGTAGTGGAAAAAAAGATGTAAAAGTGAAAAAGAGAAGAGAGATCGAAATAAATTTTAAAATAATAAAAAATAATAGAAGATGTGTAGATAGATGTGTGATTTAGATATGACACGTGATACGAGAAAGAAAAAATAAGATAAATAAATGAGATAAAAGTAATTTTAAAAAATTGAAAATCAAAAATAAAATAAAAAAGCATGGGACCTGCCATCAAATATGTGTCTCGCTGGTGTTTGAACATTACCATAGGAGGATGTGGGTGTTTTGATTTGATTTGATTTTCTTTTTTGTTTTTTTAGGTGAAATAAAATGGTGAAATAAATAGTGGAGCATGCGTATTCACAAACAAAATAATAACTTTCAGTAACATAGATAAAAGGTAGAAGGTGGTCAATGAAATGATGAGACCAGTTGAAACATGGATGAACAATAATCATTTCAGTGTCAATCATCGTACAGCCAGCAATAGTTGAGATTTCCATATTACGAATCGTTGTAAACGTTATGTTCCCACAACAATAAATATTGTCCCAATACAATAAATTATATGTGATTTATTATTTTGGAACAAAAAATACAATATACCAAATATGGTTTATTTATTGTGAAAATATTGTAAACCGCCGGAGGCTCTATTCCCAGTGCTGGAAGGAAATTACACTCACAAAATTGGGAGGGCATTGGCCCATAACATTCAGGAGGGCTGAGGCGGGCTGTAAGTATACTGGAAACTTATTAGAAGAGAAGTTGCTAGGAAGATAACATTTTCATGTAAACCACATATGATTTACTATACTGATGGGAACATAACATTCTTGCTTTCAACATTGCACATTTGATCTGGTCTACTCAGGTGACCATAAGCTATGGTCTGCCAGGCCAAGGTGATTTATGCTTTCGTCCGAGCTCCATTTTAAAATTCAAAAATTTGGCTGTATTCATCACAATGAGACGGAACTCCAACAATTTAAAAGAAAAATTTTGGACACCGTGGCGGTCGCTCAAAGTTTTTGGCAAAATTTTAGTTTGCTTTGGTAGTTTGGTGAGTATTTAACTATTTATTAAATTTATTGAGTGTACGTGTTGTGCGTATGCTGAGGTGGATGTGTGGTAAGACTAGGAAGGATAAAATTACCAATGAAGCTATTCGTGGTAGATTAGGAGTCGCCCCGATTGAGGATAAGATGAGGGAGAACCGATTGAGATGGTTTGGACACATCCTGCGGAGACCGAGAATGCACCGTGAGAAAGAGTGAGAGTATTAGGGTAGGGACGTATAAGGAAGGTAGAGAAGGCGAATTCCGCGTGGATCTGATCGTTCGTGACAGATATCTTATTAAACGGGTAGATGAAAGAATCAGCGGATAGGAAGGCGTGGTATAGTAAAAACTCATACCTACGATCAAGCGTAGTTACCGTATTTGCCCATACACCGACCCTATCCGTAGATAAAGCGCTTTGTTGTTGTTGTTGTACGTGTTGTGCCGTCTATGGAAGTAGCGGATGGTGGACAATGTTGGAAATCGGCGAGTGTTGGCTTACATTTGAAAATTCACTATAGTAGTTACATTGTGGGAGTTCGGTTACCCGCCAATTTGCCCTTGAAGGCTCCGTTGCCATTTTCCGTTTTCTGAGATCTTCGCCATTTCCCAGTCCCCAATAACAAGTACGAGGGCAAAGACAGAGCTGGGAAGAAACTTGTTCTGTATCTAGCAGCCAAGGCTTGATTTGAGAGTAGAGTTTCAAATCATCTTATTTTTTGTCAATTGAAAGTTAATGTAAGGCTGCGTCTAATTTCCTCAATATTAATAGTTTGCACTCCAATTGTTCGATAAATTGCCTCACAGAAATCTGCTCTGAATCTCAACAGCTCCACCATTGGTTTATGTGCACGATAGCCTTGTGACTCAAAACATCGGTTAAACGAGGATCTCTGGCTGCAAAGGTTTAATGAATTTGTTAATAATCGAGGGTTTTGAGTTGGGTTTCTTTGGCTTGATGAAATTGATTGATATTTTGGTTGTGGGTTCTGGATTGATTGAATTTCGATTTTCCTTGAGTCGTAATCTGTCAGTTCGTTGGCTACTGAAATAATTGTTTATTCTGATTGTTATTCGGAATAATTTTAAATCAATGCATGATAGTGGTAGGAGTTTAATGCTCGAGACTTGTATGGGGCATTAGCAAGTCATTCCCATCTTCAAATTAGAATAAACATTTCTATGTATATAAAATTTGTCCCTCGTCTTGTAATAGCCAGGTTTTATTATCTTGTTTCATCTACAAGTCCTCAGCATAAAATTACATGGAATGAAAATAAGCAATGTTTTCCATGTTTACGAGTTTTAAGCCCTTGTTATGTGTTTACGACTCACTGAATTTAAGCATCAATTTTTCTTCTGTATCAGATCCAGAAGTTTAGACTGCACACACTCATGAAGCCTATCTTTTGGTACTCCATTCCCACTGTTAGATTCTGTTCATCGTTGGCCCAAAATGTGCTCAAAACAGGAGATGTTTTAAAACAAGCCAGGATATTTTCAAATTCCGACATTGTTGAATATTCAAAGTTGACACTTGACTCTAATCCATTGCATTTTGATCATGCACATGCTAGAGTTGCTGGTTTTGCTGATCTTCTAGTACCTGGAATGCTTGTGGCCTCTTTGTTTCCTCGGATCATTGCTTCCTGTTTTGTAAGTATTCTGTTCTTTCCTTATCGCCCGAAGTATAATTTGTACACTTCACTTAGTGGTAAGAAAGTCCTATGCATTGCTCAATCATTCACAAAATGTTATCCTTTGCAGCGATGCGAGAAGTACAATAAATTGTTACAACCTCTAAATTCTAATCGTGGGGTAGACCCCACTAATAAAGAGTGGTAAACGTAAAAATGGTATTTTTTCCACCACTATATTAAAGGTTGTACCAATCTGTTATAGATTTGGTATTATTCTTATCCTCAGATATGTTGTTTGTAGTAAACAAGCGTGGCATGCATTTATTCATGTTAAATTTGTAGCCAGGGGCTGTGTACGTGAAGCAAACTTTGGAGTTTAGGTCACCAGTGTATTGTGGGGTGGAGATCACTGGGGAAGTACATGCTACCAATATTAGGCAAATGAAGGAGAAATATATGTTAGTACATTTTCTACTTCCTCTATCATTCTAATTGTTTACATCTTTAGTCGTTAAAATTTGATTGCATCGGCATTTTTTGTCCATGATATAGGGCAAAATTCACTACAAAATGCTTCGGAGATGGAGGAATATGTGTAATTGATGGTGAAGCCACCGCAATATTGCCTACTCTGTCCATCAAACAAGATTGAGGTGATGCTGAAAAGTCGAACAACTTGACTGCTTAAACAAAGTTGCATCTCCTAAGATGATGGAACCGTGGTGTCAACAAAAAAATTGGGTTCCACATTGTTGCGATTTATTATTCTGGTTTCTGGATTTTCATTTTGTAGATCTACATAAGGCACTCTAAACAATCTGATGTAAATCATGAGGCAATATTGAAGAAGCTACAGTGAAATGAATTTTAGTACGAGTTTGTTGAATCTATTTCAGCACAAGGTTGTTGAATCTCTTTAAGCTCTTGTTTATCGAATCTTGTCATCACCTAATGAAATTTCCTTCTGTTGAATCTATTTTACTTTAGACTGTGTATTGGCATTTTCCTTCGTGGGATTCCTAAACCTGCTTGCAACTCAATCCCTACTAGTAGGGAATAAGGCTACATTTGTTGTTGTTTGTTGTTGTTTTATTTTTATTATTATTTATTTATTTGTGACACCCTGAGAGCTCGATTTCCTTGAAAGAAGTAAATAAATATCTTATATTATTTCAATTGAAAAGGAGAGACGATGAGTCATGAAGCTAGATTCTGCAGACTCCGACATTACCATTGAAGAATAATATATCCCTGCCTGAGAACGAATTTACTTTTGATCAATTTGAAATGAAATTGTTCAAAGTATGAACATAATCTTTACAAATTCATGCGCAATCCAACACATTCCAATATGAATATCTAGTTGACAAAACAAAATGAGGGTCGCAGAGCTTATTGATATGTGAAAGCATAGCAACCTATCCATTGGTTTCATGATTGGTTATTCATTTGGGATTGCGATGCAAAACAACTATTACACAATCTTGAAAATTTTGAACTTTGATCCAGAAATTTCTAAATATTATTGGATTCGATCAACAAAAAAGTTGTAATTTATGATCAAAATATTCACTTGCTGCACAAGCAAAGAAATGCAAGGGTTTTCTTCAAGAATTAAATTATTCAGAATGAAATGAGATCTAATGGTATAAGCAAGGGCCAAACAATTGAGAACAGCAACAGAAACTTTGGAAGGTCTCAAATATCTTCTGTCCTCGAAACCTGTTTCTGAGATTAAAAGATAACGAAAATAAATCTAGATACTGAGGAAATAAACTGATTGCACATGATCAATGATTCAAGGTAGCGTCTTTGATAATATTACCCTTCTCAATTGTAATCCAGAGGTTCCGAGTGTACATCTGGAGTCACCAGCCACCTCTTCTTCTTTTTCGTCTTCAGTGTCGGACAATCTGAATAACAATAATTATAATGAAATACATGAATGCACTGTTTTATGTTAAATGTCTATTCTAACCTTGGTGTTGAAATGAGAATAATTACATAATTGATTTGGAGGAGATGATATTACCTCCTTCGGGATATATTGAGTTGTAATGAACCTCAGCCCAAAAGCTCAAGAAAATGACTGCATGGCAATATGAACCCAATGGATACCATACAAGTTTAATCCAATGAAAGAGGGGACAAGAAAATTAAGTAAAAGATAATTGTAAAGATTTTTTTATTTCGGACGTTGGTAAGAAGAATACAACATAAGAAAAGTGTTCCAGATTATCTCAAAGAAATAAGACAACCAAAACAAAAAAAAAACAGCGCAAAAGAGACAACAGTGGACAGAATGCAGATAAGCTGCATTTAAGACTCATCAGATAAAGAAGTCCAGTGGAGAAATACCTCGTTCAGACTTTTGCGTGTTTGGGAGTATCTCAATGTAACAGGTGTCCTCGAATGATGTTATGACAAGTATTTTTACACCATACTGCAGCAAACCATTAGTAATCATCAGACTGCATGAGTTTGCTCTCAAAAGATCCCAATTGCTAAAGTTGTAACATTGCTAGTCATTAAATAAAGATCTTGATTCATTACAAGTCAATCTTGGGAGAAAAATAGGTAAAACTGAAATGAGAAAACTATAGTCATAAAACAGGTAAAATCAGGACTGGATACCATACCGAATCTGCAGCAGCCTGCAAAGTGACATGATCACCCCATTCGCCACTCCTGGTTTCCATCCAAATCATGTTTAAGTTAGAATAAAATAGACAACCAGTAACAAAAAGACAAGGAAGAATAGGCATACTTGGACATCTTTTCCAAATATTCTTCATATGCCATTGGTACGTATGCCTCATAATTCTCTGGAGAAGACTTGAGCTGAAAACCAGATCGTTACCAAGACATTGCTATCAATCAAAACATAATAAAGCAATAATTTTAATTTGTACACTCAAGTGCATACCTGATTTACGACTTGTTGTCGCACAAATTTGTGATGCTCAGGACTACGGTAAAATTGATCTGATAGAGCTCTAAACTGGAGGGGGGGAAAAGAAAAACTTATTTCCAATCAGAATTTGTAGTAAGATATTTATGTCTTTTATAAGATTACAATTAACAAAGCCAAATGATTGTTGAATAATAATCACAAGCTAAATTCTCATGCAATGCAACTTCTAGCTTTTGAACAATTATATCTACGGTATACGATGTCGCTCATGGAATGTTTCTTATCCATTATTTATCATTTATTTTTTGGTCTATTTTCGTTACTTCTATAAATAGCACCAAACTTTGAAAGTTCACTTCGACGCTAAAGTCAAAAGAGACAAATACATTCATGTCACCACATTTCTATTCTCTAGTTTCGAGCATTGTGTCGATATCTCCAGTTAGATGTCTGAAACCACGAAGGCATAAAGAGGGTACAACTCCACTTACAGAAAGATGTTAAAATGGCGACTTCGACTAATATAAGGAAACAAGTTCTACAATTCACTTGTTTTGCATATGAGGCCCTCGACAATTGTTCATCACATAACAATAAAGATGGCACATTGATTTTGAAACTCGGAGAAAGTACATCGCATGCATGCTTGACTAAAACTTTCTTTCTGAGACTCAGTTGAGAACTCAGCGAGCGCATGTACAATCATGTTATTTTAATAAACTTTCCTGATATGTTCGGTCAATGAAAATTCTAGAATTTGTCAAAGTAAGTTATCAAAAACATTGTTTCACCAAGTCAAGACCTCACGGTTTTGCTGGCCAATAACAACGATGATCCAGGCCAGAAAAAGTGAAACATAAGGACACTGCTCCAGCTGAGAGACAACCTTGACGTCTGACCAGCTACATTTTTAGTGAACTCCCAATGTTAATCCAGTCTAATAGAAAGATCTTCTTGAGACCATTGACTTGAATTTGTTTAATGTAGAAAGGTAAAGACATAGATGTTTGTGATCAAGGGATGAGGCCTCCGAAAGATACACAGTACAATGCTACTGACAGCCCAAAGGGAGAAAGCGAATGTAAGCGAATAGAAAAAGTATTAGAAACCTAACCTGGCAGTTACCATCGCCTCGAACCTTAAATTCCACCAGCTCATACACCAGTAATCTACAAAAGAGAACATTAATTGAGTCAATGTTTGTAAATGCAATATCAAATTATCAATAAATTTATGCCAAATCCACAGCAATCTTTGTGATCACAAGACGTGATAACATATCTATGCTGAGATAAAAAGAAATCCAACTAATGATGCCAAGCATTGCAAAGATGTAATCTAGCTACAAGCTGTCATTGAGAACAATCAGTACTTCCCCAAGAACTTAGCTTAGGCGGTGTCTTTTTCCAGACCAAAGTGATATCTCAAAGATTTACATGCTTATTGCCACAAATCTGACAAGTATGTTGCCAAAAATATGATAATGCTCTGTATTTGCATTCTTCATGTCAAGAAACAAAATTCCATTACCTATCCAGAAGTCTTTGATGATCTAAAGTTGCCTTATCAATTGAGGGTATTTCACCATTAATTCTTGGAATATGCTGCAAAAATTGCACAAAATTTAGTAGAAAAATTAATATTACCAATACTATATTTTGGGAACAAATTAAGTGACCACACTCATAGTAACAACGATTTGAGTCTAATAGTTTAGGAGGTCAAGCAGCAATGCGGTCTCATTAAAATAACCGAGCATGCATTCCGTATGACTGGTAATTTGCATAATCTTGATTATTTCATAATATATTATCTACACAACAACATCAGCAAGATGAGCATATAGAGCTGGTTTCATGATTCTTTTTTGCCACGCATCAAAAGAAAATTAATACACTGATCCGATTTTACAATACAGGAAAGCAAGTCTGGACATTGAAAAATGAGACCACCTATTTGTCCCTCTCCAGCAAAAATGATTTCTCCTTCTCAATATCATTGACTCGATCTCATCTATGATGAGTTGCATATTCAGTGCCTCCAGTACATTCCTTGCTTGAATGTTCAAGGAAGAAGATTTTCTTGTGCTTGTTCAGGCTTCAGGATGATATATAACACCTCAGTTGCAGAATTTACGAGACTAGTCATATAATGAGATAAAACAATCATAACCACCTCAACAATAGTGAGATTCCAGATGAAAGGACAAGCAAGTTGTCAAATGTAAACTACTACATAGTAAATACTAAATCAACAAGAACTCTGACATGGAATAAAAAACGTAGTTGCAGAGTTGTTGAGGATAGTAATTAAATAATTTAAATTGGAACCGATCTATTAGCTTAAACTTTTAGATCAGATGGTTCCATAACTTTAACATGGTATCAGAGCAGACAGAGGTCCTGAGTTCGAATCTTATCGCCATCCATTTAAAATGAATTGTGCACGTGTTACGCTTTGTTTGGGAAAAATAAATCCCGCCTACACGTGAGGGGGCGTGTTGAGGATAGTAATTAAATAATCTAAATTGGAACCGATCTATCAGCTTAAGCTTTTAGATCAGATGGTTCCATAACTTTAACAAGAGTCAACAAATGCATCTCACAACTTAACCCCAAGAAACAGAGAATGCATCTCATGTACTAAAAGCTTTTAAATGACATGCAATAGTGTTAAAATCAAATCTAAATGTTCCAGTGAAATTAATCGAAGGGGACGGAGATCTCTGATAACAAAGATGCACTTACAGGAATAGGAACCATCTGGTTCAATCTTTTGCCCATTTCACCATCCCGAGCATACCCATCCATTAGGTCTAGTGAATATGACCACTCCTCCCCACAATATGACTCTCCTCCTGGACTAGAATATGAAGCAGATGCTTCCAAATCTGTCGTTTCTTCTTGGCAATTTTCATTTCCTATAAGTTGTAAGACAAACAATCAAATGGTCGGCGAGATGATAATGCAATTCAAGAAATCAAAACATCCTTCTAAAATTTGTGGCACTATCAATACCAAAAGTGTAATTTCCCGGTGACTGAGTAAACCAATTTGGAGAGTAGAAAGATGTTTGTGAATGGTCTACCACCTCCTGGAAAGGTTTAGATTGCTCTGCAACTGAAAGCTGTAATAGTTCTTCCTGTAGATGGTTCACTGAGAGATCATGGTTTTCTGCACTGCTAGATTCTACGCCACAGTTATATTCCTTAAGGTACTGCCCTGGAAAATAGTCTGTATCTTGTTGCAAGGGGCCACAGCATCCATAATTAGGATATGGATCAGTGTCAAAAAGCTGGAGACCCCACCGAACAACATCCGGATCTTGCTCGTATGTAATCATTAGAATATCAAGGGTCTAAATCAGTATATCTGCCTCAACGAGTACTGGGTCTCATAGCTGCCAAAAAATGGAAAGAATAACTGTGATGAACAGGCCACATACACAAATCTATGTACTAGGTTATTAGTGTAAATGTAGGCACATGTTACACATGGCTGCATGATAATCCTGCCTCAGTTTTCTTCCAAAAAATGAATGTGATTTTGAATTTAACAATCTCAGGCTTACTCCCCCAATGAAGCGATAGTTACACCTCCTAGCAACTCATCAACGAGTTCCATGCAAGGGTACGCGCAGCCGATATGAGTGCACTCACAATATAATGCACAATTATTTATGGCGTTCTTCTCTCAATATATTCAAGTCAATCATATGAATAGTAGTTTAATAATTACTTACTTAATTAATTAAATTCTTAAAAATTGGAACCTGAGGGCACTTAATTATTTTGTCGCTCTCAGTGATCAAACGCGTAAGCTCCACTCCACAATAATTGCCGTGTCTAGTAACTTCCTAAAATTAGATTAATCCAACAGACACCCATCAATCCAATACAAATTCTTCATTAATCATACCATGGATTGCTAAGATCATGATCAGATGTGTAAAATTCAATAACTTTTCCTTCGAATATAATTTAAAACTTCCATTTTCAGCGTATTAGGATCTTAAGGCTCTATGAGGTAATACAACATTTTCAGACTCAATCTAAAAAAGCCAATGGCAGAAGCAAGGAAGAAACAGACCAAATCATAAGGTTTATAGACTATTGTAATACATTTGGACTAACGAAACCAATACATCCCACGCCATAAAACAGCAAACTCATTGGCTCATGCAGGGCAATTAGATCAATTTGCTAATCTAACCATGATAGCATCGTCATATAACAATTGAATCAAATTTCACAGCCGAAGAGAAACAGCAATCAAAACAACACTAAAATCATCACAAACAAACGAGGCGATCTAGCACACCGATTTCAATTCAGCACTAAGAGTTCAACAGAGCAAGAAAAAACCTACCGTTTCAATTCTCGAATTCCGATCAGTAGAGAATCGCCAATTCTCCTCTCGACATCATATCATAGCCAATACATGTAGATAAACAGATAGCTATGTGAGTGAGTGTGTGAGAAAATGTAACGCTTTCGTGACGCAACAGACGAAAAATGTGAACGCAAGGAAGAATTATCGTGTATCTTAAGGGAATAAAGAATTAATTGAATTGGAGAATGAAATTGTCGCGAATTACGGGGGGTTGGGGTTGGGGTTGGGGTTGGGGTGGGTGTTATGTCACGAGGTGAGTCATTGTTTCGTACAGTGAAAATGCAAATGAGGGGAAGAGAGAGAAAGAGCATATAATCAGAGGAGAAAACGGACAATGGAATTGGAATCTCAGTCTGATTAGCACTTCCCCAGTGTTTCAGCAGACAGTTGTTGTTCTTGTCAACTGACGGCGATTCCTCTCCGTTTGTCCTTTTCCCGTCTACCTTTCTTTTATAATTATTTTTCTTTCCGTTGGCGTTGACCAAATTACATGGCTTGACCGGTAACTCTATGGGATAAAATTCCAAGAGTGATGCTATAGGTACTCTACCGCACTTTAATAGGGATGTGGGGCCTCCATTTTCAGAAAAGTATGATAGTATTTTTTTTACTATTTTTATTAGGATATGATAATGTATGATCCTAAAATTATTATGTACTTTCAACATTTTCCAAATTTCAATTTCTCTAATAACTTTTTCAAGGCAAAACATAACTAAGTGATAAAGTTAAATGGATGTAAATGTACATCACAAGAAGTGAAAATGTAGACACGCAGAATGACGTCTCATTTTGAGCTTAAATGTCGCTTCAAGCGAGGTTGAACAAGTTTTTCTTTTCTTTTCTTTTCTTTTTTTTTTTTGTCCCTTGAGCGGGATAGTAATTTATTTCAGATCTTGTTGCACAAACATGCTTATAACTAAAAGAGACCACTCTACCGTAGTGCCAGAGTGGCTAGGATAAGAGCAACCATATTTGTCCATGGCCCAATATGGGTGCAAGAACGACCACCCAACTGATCTAAAGCTAACCTAACACTAAAAACCGAGTGGCAAATTGGCAATCTGTAAAAGAACGCAGGCCATCGACGAGTGAAAGGCAATCTGATTCCACATGATAAACCTACAGATTGTGCGCACGAGCAAAGTGTAACCCCTCCAGAAGCGCAATACGGCAATGCCCCTTGGTGAGTTCCACGGGTGGGCTACCCTCCACCTTCCTAGCAAAACAACCGAGCATCGTGCCCTCCCTATTTCGCACCACTGTACCAGTACTGAACCCAGCAACACCATCCTTAACCAAGGCATCGACGTTGAGTTTAAGAACATGAGTCAAAGCAGCGACCAGCGTAAGGCACACGAGCGATGGGCCGAGCAGCTGGAAAAATTTGCAATGCGCAGAGATGGCTGCCGCAAGAAGATGGCAACCTCGAGAAGTGCCAGCACGAACAAGCCGGTTCCGATCATTCTATAAGCACCATGCGGACACAATTGTTACGTACCAGCAAGTCCTCCTCAAAGCAATCCATGATATGGTACGTGACATCTTTCATTGAGCCACCAACATGATAGATTTTCACTCGACGCCACAGCACAGCCTAAGTTCGCACCACGGCACCGGACTTCCTTAATCATGGGCAGTTAGGGTGTGTTTTATCGGAAGAAAGAAGTGGAAGCACAAAATATCACCTCTATCCATAAGAAAATATTTTTGAAAAATATGCTATTTTAAATCTTTTGCCATGCATCAAAAATATTTTCCATATTTCATATTGCAATTAAACACCATGAAAAGAAAATTTGTGTAAAAAATATTTTCCAACTATATTTTCTACCATCAATCAAACACACCCTTAAAGAATGCATGGAGGATTGATTCATCATGCCCGCATAGATTTCAAAATACTTTTCTATACGAATGGATATAAGTTACATATAAATTCACTACAAAAAATTAGATTTTTAGGAATGGTCTATCGTCCTAATTGTCTCGTGCCTGTGGAGCATTAGGAGCGACATAACAGTATGTTGCTTCTAATGGTCTATCGGCACGAGCCTATAGGGCGACATATCATCCATAAATAGCCAGTTTTTGGTAGTGATTGATTAATGTATCAATCAAAATTAATTATCTTATTGATATAACCAATTAATGTATGACATAAATTTAAAATTTAAGTTTTAATTACTATTAAAATGCAATAGATATTTCGCTATATTTTTGTAATTTTCCTGATGATGTGTAGTGATTAATTTATTTATGAAATTCCAAATGAATTTCTGGAGATCGCAATTTCTATATATTGTACGAGTGTATAACTAGTTTTTTTTTTTTTTTTAGAATAAAGTCGAAATTTCAGTTTTATTGCACAAGATTTTGTCATTCCACTCGATTATCAATAAGATTAGCAACAAAGAGTCAACAAGTACAATAGCATTTTTTTACCAAAAAAAGTACAATAGCATTTTTACATTCAAAAAAAAGTACAATAGCATTTATTTATTTATTTATTTTAGTACAATAACATTCATGAGACTCACATAAAATATCCTTAAAGAAAGAAGAGACACGCGTTGCAAAGTGAATGGTCCAAATGTCCCATAAAAAAAATCCCCCTTTACAAGCTTTTCACCATCACACAGTTCATGCACGATTTCTAAACTCATGTCTACTACACACTTGTTGGTTCTCCTTGCCAAAACGTAGTACTTAAAAAAATCAAGATCAAACGTTGATTCTAAGCATGCCTAAATGTATCAATGCATGATAAAACGTAAGGCGTGGCGAAGCGTGACACCCAAGTTTCGAGTATAAACATTACCTAGGATGGACTTTTTAGAACACTGAATCCTTGCAATGGTGGTAGCTTTCGCCCCTCCATTGATTTCCCAACCAGTAAAGAATTGTCGTTGACTAGCACCGGGACCAACGCAATTGGGAAGGTCAATACTTGGAAATTTTTGGAAGGGTCGACCAAGAATTGAAGAATAAGCACAAGAAAAAGCATTCTCATGCACGTCAGGGACTTTAGACTGTTGGAAATGCCTCCTGTGTAACGGTGAAGTTTTGATTGCATTTGCGTTTTGTTTTTATCACACCATATCAATGTTTGGCATTTTTGGTTCAATAATATATAAAATTTCTTATGATGTTTTGTTTAAATCATTTCTATCTTATCATAGATCTTTCATTCGTAAAGGCTTAAAGAATAAATACCTACTGGCTAGTTCCCTCGTGAAGAGTCAACTATCAATTTCATGTTAAACAATTTTTTTAATTTTTGTTTGACTGTTTGTTGCGTGCCCTCTTCGAATGTTAGTAGAAGTTTAATACCTTTCAAAAGGAGAATTTTATTTATTTGATAATAATTAAAAAAGGAAAGTGGAAAAATTGGACGGTGATTACCAAAAAACTTGTCATTTATTTATTTACCAAAAATTGGCATCAAAGTATCCTTATTTTATTAAATTAAAAATTGAAAATGATCCAATAACTTGTTAATGCAAGTTAATTGACTAGGTTGATAGGGACTAATGATGCTAATTTTTTAAAGGTTGGGGGTTGTATGGCTAGAAAAACGTTGGAGACTTAAGTGTAAATGAAGTGGACGGTTGGAAATTATTGGAATAATTTACCCTTTAAAAATATAAAACTATAAAATGCATTTGATTTGAATTTTTTGAACAATGGTACATTTGAAAATTGCATAAAGGTCATAGATCTTTCTAATTGTACAATTTGACTCTCATCTTCAACATACTGTCCCACCACCATCTCCCCATTCCCTAAACTGGTTCGCCATCAAACTAGATCTAGTGGTGGTCCGTGACCAAATGACAAAATGTAGTCCATTGGCGTTACTAATGATCTTGGCGGTAGGGAGCAGTGGAACCATCATGGTGATGGCTACTGTGATGACCGGGGACTAAGATGAACATCATAATAAAAGTTGAGATTTGAATATAATTAATGTAAAATTAAAATTCTGCAAACGTATTTTCGTGTTTTTGACTTTTAACATAGGAGGCGTCTTAAACGACAAAAAGTCCTTTTGAATTTTCTGGATAAATTTTTATGTTGGTTTTTAAAGTGCATTTTTGAGAAAATGAAAGAAAATTCATTTTCTTTTTCTTTTGTTTTATATTATTGTTCACTAATTCTTATAGTTGCCATATCTACCAACATTTTACCGGCAAGCCATTGACATTCAATTTTTAACTATTGAACATGGACAACTGCTTTATCAAGATAAAATAAAGAAATGAAACTTTAAAAAAGAAGTTCAAAGTTTAATACACTTCCTATTGAAAAGTGATCAACCAAATTCAAATATTCACTTGTTCAATTGTCCAACTTGTGAAAGTACGAGTTGAGTCTAGTTTCCTGCCCAACTCCCCAAAGCTAACAGAAATTTGCAAATCAAGCATATGTTTTCAGGACCGGGACCGAGCTCGAGCTTATTGAAACGGTTTGACTTATTGACATCCCTAAATTTTGATAGTTTGAATAGCTTTATACATATTTTAGATAAATAATTATTACACTGTTCGAGCTCGTCCTCGTTTTTGGGTAACAAACTCCGCCCATCGACATACCTAACTCGATCGAGTGTGAAGGTGAATAATCAGAACTAAAAACCTCATTTTTAACAGATGGGAGCCGATTTTACACTTCCATAAACATTGGGGAGCGTAGAATAATTTTTCTCTAATATATATTTCTAACGGTAATGGGCCTTTCTCTGCCCTACATCACCTCCCCGCCATTTCTTCCTCCAACAAACTTCACCTCCCTTTCCTCCCAAATTCTTCATTCGTCAAACTTGTCGGTTTTGAAGATTTAATTTTTCAAAATGGAAAAACACGATGATAATAATATCAAAATCCTCGTAAAATTCCTGACATTATTCATCGTGTTATCGGCAAGAGTAAGCAATGCGCAACAATCCGACGGCGGCCTCTCCTCGGAGAACCCCACCGCCGTCCAGCTCGTCACTCAGGCCTTGTTTAGCCGTTTCAGCAATTTATCTACCTTATTCAGCAAAGATATTCTTAAACACCTCGGTTATTGCATTACCAATGTGTAAGCGCCCGTTTCCCCTTTGTTGTTGCAATGTGATACTTTATTCCAGATTTTAATTAATTTTGTTGAGTTTTTGGAGATTCATTGTTGTTTCTGTTCGGATTTAAGATTCAATTCGGCCTCCAGTAGTTTGTGAAGAGTTTGAAGAAGTTAATTTTGTTTTTTAGGGATGTTGAGTGGAATGCGGCATTTAATTTCTCAAAAAACACAGATTTCGTATCGGATTGTATGAAAACGACAAGGGGTACATAACAAGCTCCCTATTTTATATTTTTCCCTAATTTAAATCCAAAACATTTGAACCTCATCGTTGTTCTGAGGTTTTATTGATGTATTTGGTGGATCGATAGGTGATGTGATGCAACGGATGTGCACAGCAGCAGAAATAAAGTTCTATTCAACTAGTATGATACAATCTGCTCTAGAAAGCAATGGTGGGCCCACTAAGAGTAGCAACTATGTGAAACCTAACAAGAACTGTAATTTGACCTCGTGGCATTCTGGTTGTGAGCCTGGATGGGCATGTAGTGTTGGAAGGGACAAACAAGTTGACCTTCGAAACGATAAGGAAATGCCTCTGAGAGAGCTTGACTGTCAACCTTGTTGTGAAGGTTTCTTCTGTCCTCACGGTCTCACCTGCATGATACGTGAGTATTAAGATACTTATATTCTTATAGCTGTACATTTCTGAATAAGACTATGTTTTCCATTAGTGCTACTCTTCTCTCATACAAACATTTTTCATTTTCCAATCTTGAATTTTTTCTCCATGGTGGAGCACATGAGCTCTAACTTTATTGTTTCCTCTTATCAGCCTGCCCCTTGGGCTCCTACTGCCCTCTTTCAAAGCTCAACAAAACTACAGGTGTCTGTGATCCGTAAGTCAGATTTTTCATAAACTTCATTACTTTAATTTTATTATCGTTTCGTAACTTTTATTTGACATTGATTGTTGTGAGAAATTTGCAGGTACCGGTATCAACTGCCCCCGGGGGAGACAAACCATACTTGTGGCGGAGCAGATGTTTGGGCCGACATTTTGAGTGGGAACGAGATATTCTGTTCAGCAGGATTTTACTGTCCTACTACCACTCAGAAAATTCCTTGCAGTCGTGGGTATTAATTTTTATTCCAAAACTCTGAGCTCATCTCTCTGGACAACTCTTGTTTTTCGTATTGTTATTTTTCTCTCGGTTCTTTAGTAATAACACTGTCATCTGTGACTTCTTTTCTCTTTTGGTTCATACTTCATGTTTCAGAGATTTTCTGTTTCCTTCTTGTTCAACTTGTTTACTTTTTTCATTTCCTTTTCTTTTTGGGTTTTACAGACACTATTGCAGGACTGGTTCTACAGTTCAAACAAGTGAGTACCACACTATTAATTCATATTTGTACAATTTCTCTGTATGCGGATACGTGTTCCTCTAGTTCTTTAGGGTAGGGTAAGAGCTTTATATTGGTCACGCAAATCTATGTATGGTCCCAAATCAAAGAAATGATATGTTTCATTAAGAGTAGTTTTCTGCCTTAT
Organism: Jasminum sambac; assembly: GCA_018223645.1. NCBI lineage: Eukaryota > Viridiplantae > Streptophyta > Magnoliopsida > Lamiales > Oleaceae > Jasminum > Jasminum sambac. The sequence continues at coordinate 27,502,598 of CP073649.1, forward strand.
CTTCTTGAATGTGTCTGCACCATGCCTTTGAGCTCTTTCTTCATTCCCAATGATGATTCTGTTGATTGTTTTGGAGAAAAGACGTGATGATTTTAAAACAATTTTGCAGAGTGCTTTCAGTTGGCAACTTGTGAAAGACAGACTACAAACCAAAACATCACAGCGTATGGGATCATGTTCTTTGTAAGTCTTCATCTGCATCTTACAACAAGGTTAAAATGTGAACATGTTTTTCATAACTTAAGCCTATGGATAACTGATGTTGCATATCTGATGCGGTACATAGCACATGACCATAACTATTTAACCATCCTGTTCCAATTATTCAATTAGGTTGGAATCACTCTTGTACTTCTCATTATATACAACTGTTCTGGCCAAGTTCTCAGTGACAGAGAAAAGAGGCAGGCAAAATCTAGAGAAGCTGCTGCAAGAAGTGCTAGGGAAACCGTACAGGCACAAGAAAGATGGAAATCTGCAAAAGCCACTGTTAAGTCACATGCAAGTGGGCTCCAATCATCACTATCACGAACATTTTCAAGAAAGAAGTCTGTGCAGCAGGACTTCTCAAAGAGCTCAGGCCAAGCTAGACCTGGATCAGATGGTGCATTGCCACCCATGCCTGGTGGTGCATCTGGATCAAAAGGTAATAAGCATAGCAACCTCACTAAAATGATGCAAGATCTTGAAGAGAATCCTGATGATCACGAAGGATTCCATATGGAGATTGGTGACAAGAATTTGAAAAAGCATATGCCAAATGCTAAGCAATTGCATACTCGCAGCCAAATTTTCAAGTATGCATATGGTCAAATTGAAAAGGAAAAAGCAATGCATGAACACACTAAGAATTTGACTTTCTCTGGAGTAATATCCATGGCCTCTGATATTGAAATCAGAGGCAGGCCACCGATGGAGGTTTACTTCAAGGATCTGACTCTAACATTGAAAGGCAAAAGGAAGCATTTGTTAAGGTGCATAACAGGGAAACTAGTGCCTGGCCATGTCTCTGCAGTCATGGGTCCATCAGGTGCTGGGAAGACGACATTTCTCTCTGCCTTGACCGGAAAAGCTACTGGTTGCGTCGTAACCGGTTCTATTCTCATAAATGGGAAGAATGATCCAATGCAATCCTATAAAAGGATCATTGGATACGTTCCTCAAGATGATATAGTACACGGGAACTTGACAGTGGAAGAGAATCTCTGGTTCAGTGCTAGATGCAGGTATTCTCCTGTAAATGTATAATATAGTGCATATCTTCTAATAAGTACGGTTTCTATGCTCTAATAGCATTAGCTATAGGAATATCAAAAAAATTATTCAAATCGTATTTGATCTTGTCTGGGCATTGTAGACATTACCACATTTCCGCCAAAAAGCGGGATTAATATAACATAAATATTTCCTGTAAGGTTGAGCATTTTTGAATATTTACACCTTGATTTTCAATATCAATTTCTGATTTGAAGCTAGTATCGAGCCATGCTTTATCATACATGCTTCCCGGCATCATTATAGCAGGATATTTTCATATTGAGTCCTTATCAACAAAGACATCCATATATTCCGAGCCTATCTTTTGTCTCTTGACATCATGCATAAAGTCTTCCTGAAATCTTGATATATGGCAGCAGTAGACTGGGTAATGGTCCAATTGCCTTACAGAAATCATTGTTATGACAAAGAGTTCAGTGCTAATCTGCGAAAAAAATATTTAGTAGTTATCTCCCAATCTGAGTCAGAAATATTAGACTTGCTTCCTGATGCATTATGATTGTATCTTCTAGTTTGTTCCTTCGTTATATCAATCATGATCGTTCTCTGCTATGCTGATCTCTGCAGACTTGCAGCTGATCTACTAAAACCAGAAAAAGTCCTAGTCGTTGAAAGAGTCATCGAGTCATTGGGGTTGCAGAATGTCAGAGATTCCCTAGTAGGAACAGTAGAGAAAAGAGGAATCTCTGGAGGGCAGAGGAAACGAGTAAATGTTGGGTTGGAAATGGTTATAGAACCTTCTTTGTTGATTTTAGATGAACCTACTTCTGGTCTGGACAGTTCTTCTTCTCAGCTTCTCCTTAGAGCCCTTCGCCGTGAAGCTCTTGAAGGAGTAAATATATGCATGGTGCTTCACCAACCGAGGTAATTCTGGCCTTTCCATATATTCTGTTTCTATCTGCCATACAATGCTTCTCCGCCCTCATGGTTACAAGTTTAATGTTAGTCTACAAGTTAATGCGTTTTGTCGCATTGTGCTTTTTCATTGTAAAAGAAAATTAATCCTTGATATTAAATATGTGCCATATTCTAATGCTTAATTGAACTTTCTTGCTCAAAATATACTTAAATACATTTAATTTTAACGAGCATGTCATGCAACTGACTGTTCCCTGCTCCAGCTATACCTTGTTCAAGATGTTTGATGATTTGATACTGCTAGCTAAGGGTGGTCTTACTGTATATCATGGACCCGTGAAGAAAGTCGAAGAGTACTTTGCTGGCCTTGGGATCAATGTCCCTGAGCGTGTAAACCCTCCAGATCATTTTATTGACATCTTGGAAGGAATTGTGAAACCAAATGGAGGTTCAGGTGTGAACTATAAGGAGCTTCCTCTCAGATGGTTGCTTCATAATGGGTATCCTGTACCACCAGACATGCTAGATAATGCTGGAGTAGCAGCTTCTTCAAGTGAAGATTCAGCTCATGGAGGCAGTTCTGGTGGAGCTGCTGGGCCAGTTCAATCGTTTGCTGGAGACTTATGGGAGGATGTCAAATATAATCTTGAACTGAAGAAAGACATTATACATCTTAATTTCTTAAAGTCACATGACTTATCCAATCGACAAACCCCGAGCGCGCTCCAGCAGTACAGATATTTTGTTGGACGGTAATCTCTAGTTTCTTTTCAGATTTCTTAGCTATTGCACAAATATTTTTCCTGAAATATGGTGGAAGCTCCATATATCTTTCTTATTCAGTGGTTACCCTACATTGATATTTGTTCTTCGGTTCTTCCAGTTATTGATATCTGACTTTGTGTTTTGTCTGTAAATAGTGTTGGGAAGCAGCGATTACGAGAAGCTAGAATACAGGCTGTAGATTATCTGATTTTATTGTTAGCTGGCATTTGCTTAGGAACAGTTGCCAAAGTGAGTGATGAGACATTTGGATCCATGGGATACCTTTATACCGTAATTGCAGTTTGTAAGTTTCTAACTTCTGCATTTGTTCTTTTAAATTCCTCGACGGATTATTTTGTTGAGTTCATGTTCAGTCAGATTATTTTATCGTATCCACACCAGGATTTTGTATTCACGAAGAGATGATGATAACTATTTACACTGCTGCCATTGTAATGGTTGTTAGTGCCTTTCATTTGATACTGAATATGGATAATTTTTTCAGCCCTCCTATGCAAAATCGCTGCTTTGAGAACATTTTCTCTGGACAAGTTGCACTACTGGAGAGAGAGTGCTTCTGGCATGAGTAGCTTGGCATACTTCCTTGCGAAGGACACAGTTGACCATTTCAATACAATTGTGAAACCCGCATTTTATCTGTCCATGTTCTATTTCTTCAACAATCCAAGATCTACCATTTATGATAATTACATCGTCCTCATTTGTCTTGTATACTGTGTTACCGGCATAGCTTATATTCTTGCCATCTACTTCGAACCTGGTCAAGCCCAGCTGGTTAGCATCTTTAATTTTGTTTCCTTGAGATTATTGTTGAGCTCATTTTGCTGTTGATTACTCAGCGACATAAGCTGCTTTTGACTCCTGCAGTGGTCAGTTCTGCTTCCTGTTGTTTTGACTCTCGTCGCAAACCAAGATGGAGACAAATTTTTAATGAGACTTGGAAACTTCTGCTACACTAAGTGGGCTTTGGAAGCATTTCTGATAGCAAATGCTAAGAGGTTTGATGCTAAAACACTTCCTTTCTCGAATACATTTGCAAGATTAGTTCTACTTCCTCGTCGAAATGGATACTGAATTACTTAAGATGACAGAAAGTCATGTGAATATTAAAGACATAGCTAAAGCTAAAAGGAGTTGTGATGTCACAATGTTGATCGATAAAGCTTGTTATATTTCTTTTCCATTTCTTGACTGTAGTTCAGTTCCTACCGTTCATTACATTTTAAGAAACTCTAGTGATAATGCAGTAAATTGTATTGTGAAAAGGATTTGTTTCAATCTTGACTCAATGATGTTGTAGTTAACATTTTGGCCCTTTTTAACTTACAGGTATTCAGGTGTATGGCTGATTACAAGATGTGGTTCTTTAAAACAACGAGGATATCAGCTAAAAGATTGGTATCCTTGTTTAGCATACCTGGTGGCCACAGGCATATTTAGCCGCGCATTTGCATATTTTTGTCTAGTTACCTTCCAGAAAAAGTAAATCGAGTCTGTAATCACTTGTATATAAACGTAGCAATTTTCTTAATCTTATGTCAGACAGGAAAAAAAAAATTGGAAAAAGGAAGAAAATATGAACATACATGTTCCAATTAAGAGAAGGCATGAAATGTTCTAGCTAGATGCAGAGTTATTGCTAACAAAGGAATGTCACTTTAGTAAAGAAAGGGAAAAATAGTAAAAAAGTAAAAGCTCTCCAACTTATTGACTTGCAGCACTTGACCAAAAAAAGTTAAAAAAGTAGAAATAGCACTCTCCAACAAATAGGCGTTCGATATGATAAACTATTTAATTTACTTAGTCTATTTAGTATTGTGAAATTTCAGTAGTTTGTTGTTTACTTGTTTACACCCCAAGCATTGGTCTCATAAACCAACGAGAAAAGGCAATTAATGAGGCATAATTGTTTGAAGAAAAACAATCTTAAGCAAATTCTTATTTCCAATAGATTAATAACACCATATAACACGATTGATTAAAAGAATTCCAAAGACTTGCTTACGCAAAATGAAGTTTTGCTTCCAATGCCCATATCATTTGCCTAGAGACTTCAAAATCAGCTTAAAACCCCAAAATTAGGGAGCAATATCGTATACAATTCCAAAATGAGAATGCTGCATTTTAGATTTTGTTAACTATAAAATATAATCATCGAAAGATAAATATTATTATACTATAGAAATAGGAATTCAATAACAACAACAATAACAGACATCTCATATTGTTTCTTCATGGTCTTGATCTTTTATTTGCACTTGATGCTTTGCCTTCCTTTCTAGTTATTCTTGTATGCTCATAGCTTCCAATATTCTCACTTATTTGAGTTATTTCTTATCATTCATAGCTAATAGCGCTAGTGAAGACCTGATCAAGAAACTTTGAGGTGGGCATAAAGTAAATTGTGCATTGGTAGGAAACATGAGCAGAAAGTTTGGTTCAGTTCCTTCCTACTCCAACCCGTGAGAGAATAAACCAAGAGAAAATTAAAGCCAATGCATTTTTGTCATTAGTGAATCTTGAAAATTGACTTCAATTACAGTGAAGTGCCCATTCACAATCCTGAAAATCAATCCACTCTTAACACATACAGTTTAACAAAACAATCCTTATCATGTTATTATGTTAAGTACACCGATATGCGATCTGATCATCCTTGTTACATCATTGGTTCGTCTGGCGGCCTTGTTCTTATTTACTCCGAAAGTCGCAGAAGTTATTGTGTGTTTAGAGCTTGTTCTTTTGGGTGTTAAGTTTATCCGCGCGGTATTCTGTGTAAAATGTGTGGTTAATATTGTATTGGGAGATGTGTGTGGTTGAAAATGTGTATATGATTATACGGAATTGCGTGCGAATAAACTTAACACCCAATAGAACAAGCCCTTAATCCCTATCACGACAGAATTCCAACTTGTGCCCAGCAGCGTCGCAGAAAAGTCAATTGGCTTGGCTGTTGATTCAATTAGGGATGGTCAAAACTACTAGCTATAAATATAGGTTCAGGTTAATAGGTTTCTCTGATTGGACCGATCACTCAAAGATAATGTTTAAGTATGAATCATCACCTACCAACTTATTGGTAATTTATGTTGCCAACAAGGGTGATGTGGCACCATCACAGGGTGCCACGTCACCAACCCAAATTTTTTTTTTTAAACTTTTTTTTTGGGAATCTACGTCAAGTGAGATGAATAATACATAACTGTCCCCTGATGGTGGGGGGTCTCACCCGACCTCCATCTTTTTTTTCCTTCCGAAAAAGGGGGTGTTGACATCTTACGATGCCAACACGTTAGCATCGGAACGAGACTAAATGTTTAAGTTCACAACATTTGGATTTGGTTCGAATCAATATTGGAAAGAAATCGATCCTCGTGAATCTACGCACTGGCTTGCAAAAGGCGGTGGCTTTCGTCGTAGAAGTAGGGGTAAAATTATTCAACAACCTCGGCACGATGGATACGACCAAATGGTTTGGAGAAGTCCAAAGGTCACTTGTACTTTGCATCAAGAGTCAGGACAATAATGGTGATAAAGGAATAAATTATAATGATTTTTAAAGGTTTTTAAAGTTCGTTTTTTTATAACTTTTAATAAATTTTTACACATTTTAATATATTCACATCAAAAGTCAAACCAATTACATCCACATATTTTCTGAGACCCACTGTACTACATAAATCTCCATCACTCAATCTCACTCATTCTCTCTCCTATTTCACATCAAAACTCATAAATACTCATAAATACACATACACTAACGGAGGCTTAGTGTAAAAGATGAGAGATAATAAGTGGAGTTGAGTGATAGAGATTTGTAGATGTGATGAGATATGTGGATATGATTGATTTAGGGTAAAGAAAGAATTAATAAAAATGTGGTAAAAAGAGTTGGCTAATGGGATAAATATGTTATATATGCTTATGACCATGCACTCATTAGGGGTATGTTTGGCAGAATTAGCTGATAAGTTAGCTTATAGCTGATAGTTGATAAACTAGTTGATATAAATAAAAATATTTGGTAAAATAACTGATAAGTTGGCTCATAAATAAAAAATAACACAAAAGGATATGTTTAAAATATATTTTTAAAAAATTGTAAGGGTAAAAAATGGAATAAAAAGCGAAAAGCTCATGAGCTTATTTGAAAAGCTAGTAAAAGAAGCTTTTCAAATGAGCTCGAACTTTTCAAATAAGCTCCTCCAACCAAATAGAGCTTATTTAATTAGTCGGACCTTATAAACCCCAGAATAAACCATAAGCTAGCTTATTTGGCTTACCAAACATACACTAAATCGTGGCAAATTCACCACAAAATTAGGATAGTAGATCGAGCGCAAGATTGTTATATTTCGGTATTTGACGGGGAAAGATTGTTTATGCTTTGATTGAGGAAAAGGCATGATGAAATAATAACGCACAATACATTGAAAAACACCATAGAAACTGAGGCCTTGTTCTATTGGGGGTTTAGTTGTTCCGCGCGGTATTCAGTGTAAAAATGTGTGGTTAATATTATTTTGGGAAATGTGTGTGTGGTTGAAAATGAGTATGAGGTATACGGAATTACGTGCGGATTTGGTTAACACCAAATAGAACAAGGCCTGAATTTACAAAAACTGGATATTAGTAAATAAATATGAATATATTTAACAAGTTAAGTATGAGCTAATTACTTGGAATGTTTTTATTTATTGATTCTGTGTCACATTTGATGCTAACAATACATTCACATTGAACTTTAGGTGGCATAGAATACAAATTAAGTATTTGCTAGCTAGTACATTAATAGAGGCTTACCATTCTTGCTGTTTCATTGATGATGATCGTATTGGGGGATGCCCTGATTTTTGTCAGTGTCAAGTAAGGTTTCATCACCATTAGATCGTCAATTTGGATACAGTACTGTTCGTTGATCCTGAATTTAAGAGGGAATTAGTTTTTTCTAGTCTACTTGGAAGGGCGGAATTCAAAGAGGAAAATCAAACTTTAATCCATGAGTACTAACTCATTGAATTTCTATGGGAAAGATTTGCATAGGTTTACTTTTGATCATTAATTAGCAGTATACAGTGATTCAAGATGTGTTCGGTGGAACTAGTTATTCTCTTAGACTTAGAGCATCTTCATTACATATTGTCCATTTTATTTTATGCAGTACTTCATCTCAAGAGATAGATAAATGCATTAAAATAGTAGGTTCCACTTTTTTTAAAAATTTGTTACGGTTATCCTCATTTCTTTAGTTTTTTTGTCACTTTTACATCGGTTTCTCATGTCACTTCCAAAATTACACATTAAACTCCACATCGTGCATTGTTATTTTATCATTATTTTTGGATTTATTTTTACAAGCTCTTTTTTTTAAGCTTCCAAAACATGTTGTCCCTTCACACAACCTTTTAAGTGCATTCACTTTTTATCTCGTTGTGTTATTCTTCCTTCATAATTAGATAGTTTGTGATTGATGTCATCATTTCCTTATTTAGATTAATATTTATTTTTAACTTGCATGGTATATGTTTATTTTATTTTGGTTTCCTAAACCATGGTTTTAAACCGATCCGAATCAAAAAAAGTGGTTTGGATTGATTTGATTTCAAAAGTAAAGTGGTTTGGTTTGGTTTGGTTTGTAATTTTTCCAAACCGCTTTAAATGGTTTGATTTGCTATTTGGTCAAGCATTATGCTTTTTAGAGTATTTTCATAATAAGTAACAATGATAATTGAGGTTGACTATGTCTATGGATTGATTTGGGTTGGTTTAATTAGTTAGATAAATTAGCATATGTTCATTTACCACAATGATAAACTTCTTATATTACCATTAACGAATAATTATATTGATAATTGATAGAAAATATATTGAAATCATTTTATACCATTATGGTATTTTTTTATGGCATCTAGTATGTTACTATAGCATGATAGTTTCCTTTTTTTTTATATATATATCTAAAAGTCACATTATGCTATTGGTGGGGTGGGGGGAGGGTTGTTGAATGCCACTAGGATTAAGGCCTTGTTCTCCTTCCAATAATTTTTCACTAACTTCTATTAATATTTTTTCTTTCATCATTTTTAATAATTTCTACAATTACTTTATATTTTTAATATATTTTCCCTAATTTCAACCACACATCTAACACGCAATTCAAAAAAATCAATAACATCTCCAAAAGAACAATGCCTAATAATCTGAAATTTTAATTTGTAGCAAAATAAAAATTTAAGTGAAAAAGCCAATTAACTAACATAGCTATTGTTGTATTAATTATGACTATTTTGGGCATCACCATCCATTTAGACTATCTTTCCCTCAATTATTCTATTCCTAGCTATGGGTAATCGGTGGAATTTTTTCCCCAAATATTGGGTATTTTGATAGAAAAGAAATTCTTTCGTATCAAAATCTCAATAATATCCATTCCTTAAAGTGTTTCTTTCGTTCATTCGGAGAAACTTGTTTTGATTTTGAATTTGACCAATTGAGATATCTGGAAATAATATTTTTGATGAGTTATTGAGAACCATAAGGAATAATAATATTTATTATGCAATGTTTTGAAAAGCACAAGGCGTGCAAAAGCATTAAAATCACGACTTGAGCCTAAACGGATTTAAGTGCGATGGCGCATGGTAAAAGTGCAATTGATGCTCTATAAAGTATAAGGTGTGACAAATGGTGGAATATAAGCATCAAACTTAAACGCGCCTAGCTAGCATATGCCTGAGCATGCTTCTTAGAACAAAGGTATTATGAGAGCAACTCGAATAGTTAATCTGCATTTTCGTCTATCCTAATTAATTAAATACATGGTTGTGCAATTGATGTGGCATTATGTTTAAAGAATAGATATACAAGTCCAGAAATTACCTCCAATGGTTCCATCTACACTTTCCATAATTAATACATCCTAATTCTCTCTCTTTTTTTTTTTTAAGTTAAAAAGTAATATATATTTATTTCATATCAAAACATTTCAATTCTTACAATTTTGGAATCAATTTACAGATAATCAAATTATTCATGGGAAATTATAATAATTGGTCGAGTCACCTTGTGAGAAGCAATGTCTAGATGTGGAAGGTCACATTTTTTTCCCCTCACATTACGTAAGTAAGATATAGTCCTAATCATCAACCATTGGAAATTAATGTTTTTTATGCGTAGTGTCCATTCTACTTAACATTTCAATTAATCTTAAGAATCACATCATCATTGGAGATGCTCTGACAGCTTACATTGATCAGTGATGCATCAATTGATTGATAGTAATCGATTTGTTATTTTAAATGTAATTTCAATTGTAGAACTTAAAGAAATCAATCAATTGATGCCGCATTACCGACAATGGATGATCGCCAATTATTGATGACATAACATTATTCAAAAAAGGGACGCTGGGATTTAGCATTAAACATATTAAGGGCCTGTTTGATACAAATTATTTAATTCACTTTTCTCTCTTTTTATTTTCGACCACTTAAATAATGATTTGAATTTTTTTTTTTAAAAAAAATTTAATACCCTTCTTCACTTCTCAAACATACTAAAATCAATTTTTTTTTCAATAATCTATAGTCCCTCCATCCCACTAAGATATGTTTGTTTTCCATTTTCGTTTGCGTCAAATTATAGTCCACTTTCCTTATTGAGAGTGTGACTTATTTTCTAGTTAACTAAAGTACCCTCATTTAATATTGTTTGAAATATTAAAAATCAATTAGATATTTTATTTCTCAAGATTATTAATTATATTCACACTACTTTTTGTTATTTTATAGTACAACGGTAAAATAGGAAAAATATAGAAATATTTTGTAATTCTAACAACATTTAATATGTTTTTTTTAATATGTGTGAAAAATTATGGATGTCTATCTTAGTAGGATGAAGGGAGTATTAAACATACCCTAATCAAAAAATTATTATTTATGTGTCTTGTTTCAGCACAACAAGCACTACATGAATCACTAAATTATTTCAATAATTTCTATATCTGAGTTCGCGATTATGGAATTCTAAGTTTGACTTTGCTCTGTAGATTGTTGTTAGAGGTCGACAGATGGATAATTATGGTGACAAATGTGAGAATTTGAGACTTCGTCATTTTTGTCAAAGGTACATTTCTTATCACAATTTCCATCTAAGTGCAAGAGCGTTCCGAGCTTCTGAAATGAATTTATTTTATTTCCAAAATGCTTTTTGGTCCTCGGAGTGGTCTCAAAGTCTACCTTGTTATTTGTTAGATCTTTCTTGGCTTTTTAATGTATGTGCTAATAATTGTTTTTGCGATATCAATTAGATTTGGGTAGTTAGAAGATAAAAATTTTACTTGAGGTGGATGTGCCTCCTGCTTATTAAATTAAAGGGAAAAAAAAAAATTAAGAATGGGCGCCTGGCGGTCACTGCAACAATGTATGGTAGTGGCTTCGCTATTGTTTTGAACATAAATAAACATGTTTAGAACAATTGCAACATAAATTATAGTTGATGCTGACGTCACGATTCTCACATGCTTCGCTATTGTTGTGAACATAAATAAACATGTTCAGAACAATAGCAACATAAATTATAGCCGATGCTAACGTCACGATTCTCACATACAAAGTGGCGTCGATGTTTGATAAAGATGGAGAAGGTTAGGGTGCGTTCTGTTTGCCGTTTTCAACCCATTTTCTGTTTACTGTTTTCGAAAATGTTGAAAACGCGTTCTGTTTATTGTTTTCGAAAATACGTTTTCGAAATCGTTTGCAAGATTTGTATAGAAAATACGAAAACGTTTTTTTAACGTTTTCGGCGTTTTCTGTGTTAAATGTTGAAAACAAGGAAAACGCGTTTTCGAATTTTAAATTTTACATTTATTACATTTTAAACAATTATAGACCAAACTCATTTTCTATTTTCTCTTCTCAAAAATAATTTTTTCAAAAAACAAACCAAACGCATTTTCAATTTTCTGAAAACAGCAATTGAAAACAGAAAACACCAAAATATTTTCAAAAACGAAAACAGAAAATACAAAACAAACAGAACGCCCCCTAAGTTTTCCAAAACCCTGGCCAGGTTTTGTATCAAAGGAGAAGATTTGGACTTTTGTACAATTTTAAATATTGCATAGAGCCCCCAGCTGTATGTAACTCTTAAGGAAACCAACGCAATTTCTAAATCACATGAGTAGTTCCTTAATTTTATTTTTTTTTTAAATCATTCTGACAAGTAGGTCTAAGTTGTAATTCTAAAATTTACTAAATCTTGAAAACAGGGGGTCAAATGTCAACTTCTTAAAATTGTTTTAGCACAAATTATGATTTGGACTAAGTTTAAATTTGAATTAATTAAAATTGTAGTTTCTTAGCCAATGAGGTTTTGTTTGGTTGGTTATAAAGACAAAGTTTGATGCATTGAGACCTAGAGGCCTTAGATTCAAGTCCCACCAAATGCATACTAACCGCATTTTGAGTGACTTTAATTAGTCGCCACCGATAAGGTGACCTTAGTTGCTCTCAGTGGGGCGACCTTACCAGTAGTAGTAAGGTGGCTAAAACCTGCTAGTAGCCAGTAGGCGATTGATTCCAGCCGTTAGAGCAGTTTTGGTTGCGTTGTGTTTCAATAGAGCTTGTATAGTTGTGCTTGTGTATGGATTTAATGTAATTGGTACCTTCAACACAAATTGTACTTTCTCGTTATTCTTTTTTTTTTTTTTGAACGATTTCTCACTATTCTTAAATTGTTAATTTTACCCAAATTACTTTAAAACTTACATTGGAGTTTGAATCTAATATGACTGTCAATATAATGTTATTTTGTAAATATATGTTCCCATTTCATTAGTAAATCAACTAATTAATTATGTATTTTATTTATGGAAATTAGTTAATTATTTAGATTAATTAAGGAATTTGTCAGTTGGTTCTGTCTTCCTTCTCTAAAATGTTTAGACAATTATTGTCTTACTATCTATTCATTCTATTGTAGCCTTTAATCTTATTTCTTTTGTAATATAATTCATGTTATCATTCAATTTAATCTTATTTCTTTTGTAATATAATTGATTTCTTTTGTATTATGTAATATCATAATACATTAGTTTACATTAACAGAGAGTTTGTTTCTTTTCATTACTGTTATATATGATATGCATCGAATATTTATGTGATTATGTGAAAATTAGGGAAACTATTGCTCCGAAAGCATGGTGACTTGGATGAGCACAGGCATTAAAAACTAGAGCCTCTAGTGCCGTTTGGCATACACCATGAAACGTCCAACAAAGATTTTCTTTAAATAGTTAAATTTTAAAATATTCACTGTAACCACTAAAATGGGGCCACAAAACGTAAATAAAATTTCTATTCAAAAAAAAAAACGTAAATAAAATTTAACTAACCTCTTATTATTTGATTTACTAGTATTTTCTTCCGTGCGTTACACGGAGAGATTTATGACCAAGTTTATAATTTAAAATATGTGTAAAATAAAAATTATAATAACATATTTTCCTTTTTATGGTAAATAGCATAAGAAACAAAATAATAAAACTAAAAATTGAATCAGAAATAATGTGTGATATAACATCTTTTAAGGAGATGATGAAGCTATATAAAAGCATATTCGGTCAAAAAAGTATAAAAACACATTATTTCGTCCCCGTTTAGTTATAAATTTTTTCTTGATTTTGCGTTATTTAATGGGAGAGGTATAGATAGGAGATTTAAAAAGATTACACACGATAATAACACGGATTTGAGGGATAAGAAGTGATTCTGTCAAAAGATCAAGGATGATAATAACGAGAGATTATGTATGGGTTGAAAATTAGATATTTGTGTTTGAGTGAAAAATATAAATAAAATATTATTTTTTAATTCTGAAAATTATAAGATTGAGCGGAAAACTAACCTCATTTTATTAATATATAGATATAGATACTGTTTTTTTTTTTTTTTTTTGGATGAGGTCACAAATTTGTCAGTGATAGTTCTGTCACTTTAATTTTAGGACATGACAATTTATTGCTTTCTATTTATCGGAGAGCTAATCATTAATTAACTAGCAAAAAATTCAATTTGTGTACTTATTTTAATTGTATTCATATTAATTTCTATCAGCGTAGTACCAAAACACAACATCAAAGTTGTCTCTTCAAATGGACACCTCTCGTGCCTTAAAGCAAGACCAGCCGTGCGACCTGCTGCAGCGCTTCTCAACTTCTCTTTGGTTCGGCGTGGATCGTACAAATAACTCTCTCACAAACCTTTTCACTAGGTACATTTTTTTTCTAATATTTTGTTTTCTTGAAATATGATATTTTTAGAAATTTGCATCCATATGGTAGACAGAAAGCTATAAGGGACTAAGGGTGTGTTTGAGTGAATTCACATGGCCGGGATAGGCAAACGCTTAATTTGTATGTGCATCCTCAACGTACGACATTCGATTTCTCGATTTTTAGTATAATAAAAAGTAAATAAATATGGCATATTTTATACATGAGAAATTTTATGAAAGAAAAATAGATAATGTGAAACTTTTAATATTAGAAAATCAAAATTGAAATTTTGTAAATAAATAATTCAAAAAACTAAAAGCAAAATTTGAAAAGCTACAATTTTACCACTTCTTATATTCTAATTCTAGATAAAGTCGATTGTTTTATAGTCCAGTTTTTAAAATTTACCAAACACCTAAAACTGATTTGAGAAGTGGAAGCATGACTCTAACAGTTATAATATCAAAGTTGACCTCAATAATTTGTGTGACATATTTTCATTGAACGAGACAACTAATGGAAAAAGATTCAGAATAACACATCTAGACTAGATTATGATAAATTTATACAATATAGAGTGGAGAAGTATTTAAATTGAACCTTATTGAAATGTTTAACAACAGCCTCAAGTTATATCCCAAGAAAAAGAAAAAAAAAAAGAAGCCTTAATTAAGTTCATCTTTTAAGGTTGTATTTAATTTATTTAAAAATACACTTTTATAGATCAAGATAATATAAATTCATCATAATTATTACATACGTTTGCAAGAAATGATGACATACTAGTATCTATAAATCTTTTCAAATATAATAGAGCAACCACCAATTAAATAATAGATAAGTAAACCTTGATCGAGTGATCAATGTTTTGTGTTGAAACTTCAACAATTGTCAATGAAGTTACACAATTTATATATAGATTTTGTTTTAGTTATCTTCAAAACATGTATTTTCTTATTTTCTTTTTTCTTTTTCTTTTTCCTTTTTGTTGGTGGGAGGGAAAGATTGATTATCAAGCAAAATGATGTTAGATTGATGCTTGGAACTCTTTACTTTTCCAAGAAAGAATAAGAAAAACAAGGAGAAAAAATTGCTATTCATGGAATTAGAACACGCATAAGTGTAAAAAAAACCCGTTTGCTACATAATAATTAATTACATGGCTTTCTGACAAATACATTTAATTAAACCCAATTTTCAGTTCTTCGTAAAGCTTAATTACGTGCGAGTCAACCACTTCAAAGTCATAATAAACCAATTTATTTCTTGTTCCTTTTTTGGTGGGAGATTTTTCTCCTCCTCATGGAGCAATTCCCTTCTTAATTTGGCGACATCTGGCTACTTTGTGATTGATGGGAGCGATGGTGACACTCTGTGGCATCCCACCAATCGAGGGGAAATGTATTTACGTGGGCATGATATCCTCCCCACTGTGGGGAGGAGATCATTTAACAATGTTATACATATAGATCAAAGCAAGACACATATATGTAATATATATTTTGAATGGATAATACAACTAAACAAACAAAAAATCTGAAATCATCTAAGGGAAATGATATTTATTTATAAATTATAAACACAAGTGCATCTCCTTGAAACACTTTCATCCGGTTTGCATCTATCCATGTCACACATTTTCGTCGCTAATTTGTTTTATTTATAAAAATCCTAAATCTAGTTTTATCCTAGTCAATTGAACGAAAAGTTAAAACAAATGAGGATTCAATAAAGTAGATGAAATTGAAAAAAACAAAAAATTGGAATGTTACCATAATTGAATAATGCTATTTATAATCACTTAAGTTGGTCTATGTGGCAAAATATTTCGAACTACTTCATACACCAATTATTGGGAATGAATAGCACTAGCATATAATTGTAACACCCTCAATCCCATATCATTTTGGCATAAGAGACTAGTCCAGTTTATAAGTTAAGAGACCCATCCAACTAGGCATGATGCATTTTGGAGTAAGCCCAAGAATAAAACTGTGCGGGTTAGGCCCAAAGCGGATAATATCATGTTAAAATGGATCGGGTTGCTAGCGGACCGAACCCAAATCCGTATGGTCCACCCCGGGGCAGAGCAAGCCAGATTTGGGTGGACCATGACAGGGGTCGGGTCGTTACAATATTCTTGTTAAACAATAAACGTTGTTAGGTCATTTAATTGAAGTTACTTAGAGAATTCTAAGTATGCACTGCAAGAAATTTTATTTTTCACAACAAAAATTTGTAAAAGGTTATCTTTATTGTTGTTTCGTCGAAAAATGGTTCTCCAGAAAAGTTTCCAGTTAAAAATTTTACCGGGCAAAAATCACCTTCCTCGTAGCTAGTGATGGATAATGTGAATTTCATTTTATATGGCTTATTAATTGAAAGACTTTTACTTTTACCAATTAAAAAACATACATTGACACATGAAAGTGATCTCCAATGACATATTCAATAATTTTGTCACTGCAAAAGTATTTCATTATTTTATTATTTAACATATTATCAATTAATAGTGTGACTATTTTCAATATAGAGAATAGAAATGTCCATTAATGGAAAATTGCTCTAAATATAGATAGCCATAATTAGGTATTAAAGAACCTTTTTTACACGTCTCAAGCAAGAAATGATCTTCACAAACTACCCACCACCCCACCCCACAAAAGAGAAAACTACAATTGCAAGCTACGTCAAACCTAATATTTCTGGGCACTACTCTCTGCTATTATCCCATGATGTCCCATTCAGTTAGCCAAGTATCAAATTTCAAGCTGCTTATGCTTCTGAAAGCTGCTTCTCATCTTCTTATCAAACCAAACATTAACCTGTTGCCATACATAATTTGCTTCAATTATAAGCATTTTTTTCCATAATCAAAATCTGATCATTATTTTCATTTTGTTCTAATGTCCTCCCAAGCCGCTGGAGAAGGTTGAAGCTTCGGTTTGGATCATCTTCCGACATGGCTAGCCAGGCTGATACAGCACTACTTCCGAAATCGATCATTGTGAGTTTCTTTTCCTTTTCGATCTTCGTTGATACAATATTTATTGATCATCATTAAACTCAACAAATTCCTAGTCTGATGTAATTGAGGATCAAGAATTTTGAGCCATGATATGATGTTCAACATGTGTACAACTTAATAGAGCATGGTGTGAGGTCCAGTACGTACTGTCATTTCTAATCATTAGCAAAGTCTTTGATTTTCAGAAAAAGAAGAAGCTCAGTGAACAACAAAAGAAAGAGGAACTTGAAAGAGAGGTATGGACATGATTTTATGGAGTTATTTGCATGGTTGCTTTGATCAACTTGTACATTATAGTACAATCATAGGTTATGGGTTTGCATCTACCTACTCTAAGAAATTCAATTTTTCTCTCTCTATTTTCTTCAAATACATATTTCTTAGTAGAATTTGAAAATATATTACTATATGTAAATATTTAAAGTTGATTCGGTGCACTCTAAAATGTATACTATAGTGCCCTCTGGACTTCCGGTTGATGTACCATCACCCCACGGCGCACCATAGTGTGCACCCTGGGATGTGCAGATCAACTTTATAGGGATGGATGTTATTTATAAGTTTTCTTGGTTTATTTATTTTAAATTTCCGTTGAATTCTGTTTTAGTAGTAGACTAGACAGACTGGTAGTTACAAGAGTGTGCAAGATAATTTCATTATTTAGCAAAAAGTGATTCTAATTATCTGAACTCTGGTAAAATGTTTAAGGTTTCTGTTCTTCACAAGATGCTGGCTCATGAACAAAAGGTGCATCAGTTTCTTCAGCAGCTTCAAAATCGACAAGATGGTTCCTCTCTCACCATCCCAAATTATCTACCACCAAAAGTAAGCAAGATTTGATTTCATTTGACTTCTTTTCCTCCTTTTTTCTTTTTATTATTATTATTTTTTATTTTTAGCGCCATAGTTCTTTAACAATTTCCGATCTCTAGTGGATGCTGCAGTAAGATTAGAACCCAGATGAAGTTTAAATTTGACTTTATATTCATATAATTATCTTCGACGTGTTACTTATAAGTAATAGCAATGAAAATGAGTAGGAACTGAACTTATTCAATTCATGAAGAATTTACCATTTCTTGAGAAACAATTCGAATGCAGATGAAAGAGCTACTGGCTGAGCTCGCTATGGTTGAGAATGAGATAGCGCGCTTGGAAAGTCAAATCAGCCAGCTTCAATCGGATGTAAAGAACGAAAAGGAGTCGAATTCCAGGCAATGGCAGCATCACGGAGCTCCACAAACTAACATCGAAAACACAACTAGAAATCGTTCCAATGAGAAAACCATGTTTGAGGCTAAAGGTCTACATTTCATCAGCAAGGCTATAAAAGGAGACTATAATCTCAATGACTTCAAAACAAGCCACAAAGGGTCAACAAATCCAAAAGCATTATCCGATCACAAGGAAAACAATTTTCACGACGGAGTTGGAATATTTCGTGACAAGGTGTCTAAGAGAAGTGGGATGCTAAATTACGCTTCCCCATTTCGAGACACGAGACACCCAACCCCCAGAGTATATCTCTCTGAGTCTTACTGTCACCTATTTAAAAATGATTTTTTTTTTTTAGAAACTAAAATTCATAAGATTTTGTTTGTTTATGCCATTTCAGAGAGACAATAACCTCGACCTCCCTCGGACATCCTAACAAAGGTTATGTCGACTCCAATTCATTCAGAAGAACAAAACATTCACAAGTTGCCACCAAATAAGCTATCTGAGAATATAATGAAGTGTTTGATCTTCATATTCGTAAGGCTACTTCGAACATCAAGGGCAATGGAGTTAGAGAAATCAGGGCCGATAGCCCGGTCGACAAACTTTTCTCTAAGTTTTCGGGCTGAGACGAGCTCAAACTCGAAAACAAGCCTCATGTTTCAGAAAGATTCTAGACAGCAAGATCCTTATGGCATTTTCGATTCAGAAGATTCGATTACAAGGGACATTGGCCCTTATAAGAACTTGGTTAGGTTCACATCAAGCTCTATGGATCCCAAATGCATACAAAATTCAAACTCCATTCCTTTGTTTCAGAAGCTAAAGTAAGAATCAAGATTACTATACACAAATTCTTATTACCATACTGAATAAATAACTTATATATGATAATTTATGATAAAAATATGAATATTATTTCTCGATTTTCGTTGAATCCAGGGTGTTGATTAATGGTCTTCAGAAGGTGGACTTGAGATTCTTGAGTCATCAGCAGAAGCTGGCTTTCTGGATCAATATGTACAATGCTTCTATCATGCATGTATATACACTACACTCTGTTCTCATCATTGTTACCCAATTACTGCTAATTCCTCTGTTAATCTTACACAACTTAGTATTATGGTATATTTAACTGTCTGAATATATTTTGTTTCAGGGGTTCCTTCAATATGGGATTCCTTCCAATTGTACCCCTGAGAATCTTCTAAAACTAATGAACAAGGTCACTTTTACTCCTTGTCACTGCTTTTCTTTTCTAAATTATATAAATCATGCATTAAATCAAGAAAACTGATACGACTATATATGTTCTAATTTATAACTTGTCATTTATTTTTAGGCAACTCTAAATATTGCTGGTAATACAATAAATGCCCAAGGAATTGAAAATTTTATTCTGAGGAAACCTGAGCCTTCACTGCTTAAAGAGGTATATATGTCACCTTAGACATTCACAATTTCACTTCGATCACAAATCAAAATGTCGTCTAAAAACATATTTCGCATCATACGTAATTCTTAGATTACTGGGAAAGTAGAAAAGGATTGCAGAGAAGCTATAGTTGGAGAACTCTATGGACTTCAATCACCAGATCCAAATGTCATATTTGGCCTGTGCTGTGGAACCCGTTCTTCACCAGCCGTAAGTACATGTTTCGTCTTTTTTACCGATCAATATTACCCTCCTCGGACATGTACTAGGTATACACATAAATATTATTGAACTAATCATTTATGTCTCATGGATAGGTAAAAATATACACAGCAGAGGGTGTAATAGGTGAATTAGAAAGAGCAAAGTTGGAGTACCTGCAAGCTTCAATAGTGGTTACAGGCAACAAAAAGATAGCACTACCAGAGCTTCTACTGGGGAACATGGACGATTTTGCAAGAGACATCAACTCGTTGATGGAATGGGTATGTGAGCAGCTGCCCACGTCCGGATCTTTGAGGAAATCGATCGTTGATTGTTTTCGCGGGCCCCATGGTAGCAAAACTTCCGCTACTGTTGAGAAGATACCTTATGAATATGAGTTCCAATACTTGTTAACTATGTGAAGTTAAGATTACAATAGTACACAATTTTTCTATTTAGGCATAGACTGATTGAATAACGACGATGATGATTATCATTTTATCTCAAAAAAGGAACTATTAAACATTCATTCTCTCTTATTACAACTAGGAAATAAGTTATAGATTTCTTGTTAACCATAAGGAGATTCGAAAGGTTAACAAGTAAAATAGGACGACAAACCAAAGGGTGAGCCATGGGTACAGAAAATCCGGCGCCCTCTTCCATGTCAACCTTCTCGGCTCCTTTTATTTTCCAGTCGAAGCACTGGATTAATGCTGCAAGCGTTATATGCAACACTGAAGAGGCTAGGCTAGCTCCAGGGCACGCTCTTCTTCCACCTCCAAATGGCACATAGCTGAAGTTATGATGCCCTTTCATATCCTCAGCATTGACCAAGAACCTCTCGGCTTAAATTCATCAGCATCGTCCCAAGCATTTGGATCACGATTGATTGCATAAAGGCTTACTATGATTCTTGAATTCTTAGTTATGGGATAACTGTTGATCTTGCAATCCTCACGGTAATGAAGGATGTAGCCGTAGAGTTTCTTTGATGACGGCTTCCAAGTATGGAAGATACGGGATGTCTGATTCTTGGACTAGCCTGGTGGCCCCACGGTTGAGTCAATCTCGTCTTGAAGTTTCTTGAACGCCTGTGGATGGCTGAGGAGCTCAGCAAGTGCCCATTGTAATACAGCCACACTTGTTTCCTCTGTAATTCCTAAGAAAAGATCCCGTCAAAACACACACTTCCGTCATTATCCTCTCCACATTTCATTAACGACGTTGTCAATCGAAAACTGTTAACAATAAGACGACAAAAAGGCAATCAACGAACCAGAAAAAGGCCCTTGATATCAGCTTTAGTAAGCTTCACTTCTGAAGTTTGATCTTCCAAAATACGCAAGAGAATATCCATCATATCGTTTCTCTCTCGTTTCTCCATAACATCATAATTTTTCAAGAAAGTAAATGCTTCTCCAAGACTTAACAAGCCCGAAAGTTGCGCTATCCCTAATCCCTCTCGCTATTTCCCTTATCTGTGAAGTCTCATTGACATTCGTCGAACACCTTGTGCTCATTGCCATCATGCTAATCACATTATTTGTCAACGCCATGAACTCAACTCCAACTTCACAAGTCTCCCCATTTTCCTCATAATTTGATAAAACCCTCAACAAATTCATCATCTCCTCCCTTCAAATGAGCATGAGATCCCAGGGGGCGAGCTTTAATTCTGTTAAAGCTAAACCCCAAGAATACATGTCATATATTCATCACATTATTTCAGTCTGTGGCTCAGGTTAATGTTCATGAGATCGTAAGATTATTCGCATTTGATGTGGTGTGTCGAGTACTAATGAGCATCGCATATGAAAAACAGATCGAAAAACTCGGTACCCTATTCAATATTTTTGTGAGGGGAGTTATCTCGGTGCCCATCAACTTACCTGGAACAAGATTCTACAATGCTAAAAGAGCAATAACTGCTCTCAAAATGGATTTACTATCTTTGGTTCTAGAGAGAAGATTGGCCTTGGAACAAAGAACCGCATCACCTTCACAAGATCGTTTGTCACATTTAATATCGACTCCCGATGAAAACGGGCAGCTCATGTCGGAGTCGATCATCGTAAACAACATAGTATTGATACTTTTTGCTTGTTACGAGACTTCGAGTGTTGCAATAACTATGGTGATCGGGTTTCTTGGAGAAATTAAGAATGTTTATGAAAATGTGTTGAGAGAGCAAATGGAAATTCCATCATTGAAAACAAGATAGGAGTTTTTGAATGGGGATGATACAAAAGATGAAGTGCTCATGGAATGTAGTGAGTGAAACTATAAAATTGTTCCCACCGATATCAGGTGCTTATAGAGCGGCATTGGCAGATTTGAAGTTTGAAAGTTATGATATCCCCAAAGGGTGGAAGCAACTGGTATTTTTCTAGTGCCGATAGCACTTTAGTTATAGCGCGTGTTAGGGTAGGTGTTTTTATGTGTTTTGATGTGATATAGGAGAAAGAAAAAATGGAATTAAATGGTGGAGATTTGTATAGTACAGATAGGTCCCACGAGATTTGTGTGTAAAAATGGGTAGGAAAACGGGCGCATAGTTAACGTGCTATCAATGGTATTTTCGGATCCGATTTGACGTTCGTTTTAAAATTGGAGACTAGATTTAGAATTAGCGTAGCGAGGGGGAACTCTAATAATTTTGAAAATTTTTCGGCAACATCGTGGCGGCCGATCAAAGTTTTGCCCATAATTTTAGCTCAAAAATTAACCAAAACTTTGACCATCCGCTACGGTATCTTTGGAAATTTTTCAAAATTGCTGGAGCTTCCTTTCACTGTGTTCATTCAAAATCTGGTCCCGAATTTTAAAACGGACATCAGATAAGGCCAAAAAATACCATCGGTGGCATTAGATTAAGGCTGGGGAAGGTACACTCTTTCTTTTTCTCCTAATGTTCCATCACAATGGAGTTATATAGAGCTGATGTGATGTGATGTGAACAAAGTATACTGTGCTCATGAAACACTTTAACTTTAATATTGGATATAATTACCTCGATATGATATAAGTACTATGATATTACCCAATATCGATGTGGTATGTTTTTTATCACCTATTCATATCAGCATTAGATCGCTCTTGTTCTTAGAGTATTATCTAATTTTCTATTCAAAAATACAAAAATACGGAAATGTGTATACGCAAGTATCAACTCATGCATAGAGAGTTGAATAGAATTATCATCCGGCGTCCAACATAAGGGCGACTTGTGCCCCACTTATTAATATGTGAATACCTGTGGATACACATTTTGTACTTATAGGTATCATTTCTTGAAATTCTCCTACAATTAACCACTAAATATTGAACACTTCCACATAGACAGATACTGTTAAATAAATAATACAATATGCATTTTAAACTTTTTTTCACGGTACAACACGAGGGATTAATTATTCAGTTAATATAAGTCCTATGTAAATCACCACCAACTATTAATTAGCTGTATTAAGCTCTCAGTGGTTGAGGTGCAACGTGTGATCTTACTTTGATCTTGCAATACTTATTCTGGAATGGGCCGTTGACGCATATGGACTCAAATTTCTTTCCGGACCCTACAAAATTCGATCCGTCAAGGCTTGAAGGGACTGGGCCGATTCCACATTGTTATGTTCCATCGGGAGGAGGGCCTCGGATGTGCTTGGGGAAGGAGTTTGCTCGCCTACAGATACTCATATATCCACACAATATCGTTAAGAGATTCAGGTGGAATTTGTTGCACCCTGATGAGAAAATAATATATGACATTACTCCCACCCCAAAGAAAGGGCTTCCAATTCGCCTCCAACCTCATAATAATGTATAAAATGATAAATTTCTTATTTTCAAGTCTTGTAATGATCTTAATAAACTGTTGTGCCTCATTGACAAATCAAAATTTAGTGGATGCACAATTTAATTTATATTTTGTCGGGCTGAAATTGTAATAGACTTCCTCAGTTAAATTTGTGTCTTTGTTTTATTTTGTATTGCCCAATCATCTTGGTAAGTTTACGGGTTGTTTGATTAGGGATAAAAGTTATCCGTACGGTATTTCGTGTAAAATATATAATTAATATTGTATTAAAAAATGTGTATATGGTTGAAAAGAGAAGAAAGAAGAGTGTGGGATAAAATTTATTCTGAATAGAACAAAGCCTTAACGACGCTTGGAAAGTGCTTCTTGATAGCTCTTTCGTGTAAAATTGATAATAAAATATTTGTTATGTTGCAACACAAGTTTTCAATCATGATATCAAATAAACATATTAGATGTTCGATACCCACGTATGGGTACTTTAAGGTGTTCATATAAGTTGATAATTGATACATGACCAGTACCTCTCATATAATGAGGATAAGAGTTACGTATTAATCATCAACTCGGGGCTTTATTGCCTTTACGGGTACCCAGATGTAGACATCGAATGATTTCTAAAATTAAAGAATTGGGGGTGGACTGACGGAAGAGAAACTTGAAGAAACGCAACAACTCCACTGTAACAAACTCTAATCATAATAATAATTAATAATGCGTACTCTCAGAGTTAACTGCAATTTAATAATTAACACCCTTTTGTCACGTCTTTTTATCGACATGCTAGAAAGTAGGCCAACCTGGAATATAGAGAGAGGAAAAACAAGACACAAGCTGATGTTAACTTTCAATCTTTTCAAATTTGAAGTTGGGGAACCCAATATTTTCAAACTGATTTCCTCCGAGATTCATGACAATGAAAGTCTACCTAGTAGAGTATAGTACACCACTAGCTAGGCACTAGGTTATATAATGGATGGTTATAGCTAGGTGCATGTAGATTCGCCGTCAAATATAACGGCGAAACCACGTTATTTCCGTCTCCTCAAAAGCTTCCTACAACGTCAATTATGTATCAGCTCACCAATCATTGTCCCACCTCTCTACGCATCCAGCTAGCTACCCTCTCTAAACCCCACAAACCAAGCTCCAATCTTCACCGGAAAACCACCGTCAAAGTCGCCGGAAAACTGCTCTTCAACTTGCTGTGAGGAAAAACTTGGAGATCTTGTTGTACGGACAGGTAAGGAAAAATTGAAATCTGATCAATTCTTATGCTAGCTTTTTACATGCAATTTCAAGAAAATTTCAAGAATATCTTTTACAGTTTCTTAATTTTCTTTTAAGCTTTTTTTTTAAAGTAATTAAAGTGGATCTGCTTTGGTCACTGCAGGTGGAAATCTGTAGCTTAAAATTTTAGGGTTTCAGTGGGATTTGAAGTAACTTTTATCATTTCAATCAAATCATACATACATACACACTGGTTTTGCTTCAGTCCAGTGGTGATTTCATCATCTTTACGTTTGCTAAGTTTTACTTCTTTTCTGGTAAAGCCATTAATGTCTTCGGGTCCCAAGATTTGCATACGATATAAACAGTAAAATCGAACTCTATTTACTGTTGCTCGTAGCCTTTTAATTTCTCTTTCTAGTTTATTACACAGATTGCGTATAAAGATTACTATTATTCCTTCTTCACATCACGTATTCACATGGATTGCGTACTCATACTAAAATGGTGAATTGTCTCTTTCTTGTTGAAGTTCATCGTTTGTGTGATTAATTGTTATTTTTGTGCTAAAATTGTCCAACATTTGCATGCAGGATTTTGTGCTATAAAGAAAAGATGCCATTGGTGTAATTTATTTCTTCTTGACTTGAAAGAGAAATTTTACCTTTATATTCTCATCGCTTGGATAATATGAACCAAGATAAGTTGAGAGTTGAGCAAAATTTATCACAATTTGCGGTCCAAAATGGCCTAAATTATGAACCGGTTCACCTTCGGGGTTTTAGGATTGGAAACACATGTTACGAGTCATCTGAATTGGGTTCCCAAATGCTTAGTTTTTCGTCGAATCCACAGCCTTTATCAGGTCATAAAGACAATGTAATGATCCAAGAATCCAATAATCGGGTTGGAGAGGGTTCGTTCGGTAATTTCTCGTGTTCAAGCACGGATTGGATTTCTAATCCGATGATCCACCCTGGTTATCAAGAATCACATTCTTCGTTTGTGGGTGATATTTCGACCCAAAACAGCCAAAAGCCTTATGACAATTTGCATTGTAACTCTTCGTTCGACCAACATACACTACAAGATGTTGTTGGGAATGAACTTTTACTTCGTCCGGTCTACGCCGATCAATTTCGCCTTAAAAGTGGGGCCCGTTGGTACAGTGAATTGGGATTCGGAGAAAATAAGACTGTCGATAGAGTCGACCACACAATGACTTCAAATGATAATCCTAGTTGTCAGGCGTTAGCTTTGTCACTTTCATCAGTGCCACAGCCGAAAGTACACGTCGAGCATTCGGTTGAGAGAGACATACCTGCCGATATGCTCTCTCGTTTTACTCATCAGAATCCGGTCCCACTTGGACCGTTCACTGGCTATGCGACTATCCTTGGAAGCTCAAAGTTTTTGAAGCCAGCTCAACAACTGATGGATGAGTTTTGTAATGGTGGGAGTTATAAGAACATTGAGGCTTCGGCTAGCAAAACTCTTGAAGGAGTAATTGGGGCTTTTGGTGATAGAGCAAGTGATCTCGGGCCCAAAATGAAAGAAATACCTGGCGAATTTTGTGGGCCGGAAGGTGTGAGCAGCTCAATAGATTCTCACTGGCCTGGAATTGCACAGAAGAAGGCTAAATTGCTTTACATGAAGGATGAGGTAGGTTCTATATATCAATCAACCATATACCTCTATTAGCTTTACTGTGTATGCTTTTAGTGTGTTTGGTGAGATGGTTCTGATGAGTAAATTCTAGAATTCTAGGAAAAGGTTAACTTTGGCGATAAATTTTACAGTAAACAGAAGTGTAATGCACAGATCATCTCTTCTGGGCTGCATCATTCACTGAAGTTTGGAGAAAATTTGCTCATAAATTTTATTTGTTGATGAATATTGTTGTGAAAACTGCTATCTAAAAATTTTATGAATTTTACCCTTGCCTCTTAGTGTAGTGTACATGGTGTTGGATCCTTCTTAGTCGGAACAATTGCTCGTTGGAGCTTAATGGGCTTTGATACCATATTAAAGGCTGAATTCTATTTTAAAAGGTGAACCTGTTAGAAGGAATAGCCCAAATCTTTTTATGTTAGTCTATTATTTCGTATTTTCACCGTATGGGATTTATTCGTTAACAATTATGTGTCTAGTTTGGCCATAAATGCCTTCGACTTGTCTTTGCAACTTGCATCCATTTGGGCACTAGGATTTTCATTATTATGAAACCTTACCTATGTCAACCGACAAGGGAAGTAATGAATCAAAAAAGTAATGAATGAAAACTATGATGATACAAAAAGAAGAATATAAATTAATATTTTTGCATGGTAGGAAATCATTTTGAAAAGGAGTGTCAATTATTTAAGCATACCATGGGCCACAACTTTGTTATTTGGCTGGAGTATTCAATTTCTTTTACTAGTCATTGGTCATGTATTTGAAGTTTGATATCCAATCAATAAGTCATATCTTGGAAATATGGAATTCACGTTGATGACTCTCTTCACAAAATTGATTTCAACTTGAGGGGAGATGCTACAGGTACACACAAATAGGTGTAGGCCTCCAAACTGTTGATTGGGTTGGGGGATCAAACGATAATTTCATTCCACCTTCGATTAGTGTGTAGACACGCGTGTGCAGACAATGGTTTAGCCGTTTAGGTAGAGCTAGTGACTTTTGAACAAGCCCACAAATAGATAAATGATCCTTTTTCCAAAACTAGGTAAATTTTGTTATGTTACCCAAATTGTTGTTTTGTTGTGTCGCACTTGTATGTAGAACTTGCATTTAAAAACCTTTATTAAAGGGGTGAATATGGACGGACCTAAAGGGCACACCTTCAACGAGCTATAGTGAGATTCAGTCGGTAAAATTCAGTTTCACAATCATTTCAGATTGATGCTTAGAGTGGCCTATATTTCCTAGGTCATCGGAACCCATTTGCAAAAATCAGTTAAATTTTCTCATGATTTTTTCCCTTGTTGGGTTACAAGTATTTATAAGTATAACTCGCATTTGAACTAGAACTTCAAGTTGAGCTCAAGGTGCTTATGAACCTGCAAGTTAGGCCGTCAACTAGCGATGTTTTTACTAGTGTGGCCTTTTGGTATGAACAAAAGTGTGCTTGGTACACAATTGTGAATTATTTATGGGTTAATTAGGCTACAAGTGGCTCTCTTGTGACTATTTGACATGTGAGATTATTACATGCTGTTTTATCTACCACTGAATGTTGTTTTAATCAGCATATTTTTTGAACTTGGGACATGTTGTTGTTGACTGTGTGTCCCTTTGATGTTCTACAGCCCATCAAGATAACGCCGTAAATTTATCGTGTTTAATTTTTTATCTTCTTGAAGGTTTGCAGAAGGTACAAACAGTACCACCAGCAGATGCAAGTGATACTTTCATCCTTCGAATCAGTTGCAGGTCTCACTTCGGCCACTCCCTATATCTCTTTAGGTCTAAAGACAGTCGCTAGACACTTCAGTTGTCTAAAGAACGCAATAGCCGACCAACTCAGAAGCATAAGTAACGCATTGGGAGAAGATTTGTCGTCTCCAAGTGGCACAAGTAGTAGTAAAGGCGATACTAGCGGGTTTTCTATAAACTTCATCCACAAAAGCTTTCAAAAGCAGAAAGGCCAATGCTATACGGGCTTTCCCGATCAGGCCCAACACCTTGTTTGGAGGCCCCAGAGAGGCCTTCCCGAACGTGCGGTGTCGGTTCTTAGAGCTTGGCTCTTTGATCATTTCCTTCACCCGTAAGTTCCCTTTATCTACCAGCTTTTGGTTCACCTGAAAATATTGTAATCACACGTAGATGTTAATGGAAGTAAATTTGCTTGTGTAGATATCCTACTGACACCGATAAGCATATGTTGGCTGCTCAAACCGGTTTAACCAGAAACCAGGTACTTAGCAATCTTTACACGATAAGCATATGTTGGTGGTCGGTTTTGATTAGTCTATTCCTGATTTGCTTGCATCAAGTCTTGTGTAAGCAGCTGCTGTGGCACGATCTGAACATGTCAAATCAACTGTTTCCGGCTTGAAGCATGGTTCAGATCGCACCACAATATATAGCTGCTTGTGCTAGATCAAGAGTTTTGATTAGTCAAAAAGCATGTAATTATTTCCCATAATTGAGCTAAATTTCATTTTACATGCTAGGTTTCAAACTGGTTTATCAATGCTCGGGTTCGTGTATGGAAACCCATGGTCGAAGAAATACACATGCTAGAAACAAAAGGAACGAAAGAAATTGGATCACCGAACACTTCAAAAACTGATGGGAAATCCTCGACCGAATGTTCTGGTTCTGCTAAATTGAATGATGTCCAATCTTTCAATACACGTGGTACAAATATTGGTACCGATAAGCAAATGGAGTTGTCAAGTTTTAGCCCATCAGAGTGCCAAGGAGATAGGTCGAGGGAAGATTTACATTACCAAGAGAAGCGGTCGAGAGTGGAGTATCATATTCCGAGTAACATGGATGGATCATTTACGGGTTTCTTGCCTTACCATCGGGGTGCGGTGTCTCTAACGTTGGGTCTCAGGCAAAGCGCGGAGAGTGGCCAGCAAATGCAGGCGGAGAATCATGTAAGACAGCATATTGGGGGTCAAATTGTTCATGATTTTGTAGGTTGATTAGTGTTGGTGAAATTAGCTGGGAATAAAGCTATGAAGTTATTTTAGCTTATGCTGCAAAGCTTAAGAAAAGTAGGGTTATCCGGTATTCGCTATCCAGATAATATTACTGGCTGAAAAATTGTATATTCCAACGGGGATGTTATGTAGGACGATGTAAAAGAAAAATGTAGATGTTTTGTGAAAAAAAAAAATGGAACCTTTGCTGGTGTAGCTAATATGTTACTATTCGGCTTCTGGTGCACGATTGCAGCGTCATACTCTGTGTTGATTCGGTGTATACTATGATGCAGTTTGATTGATGTGGCACTTTAATTGATGTGTTTTAGTACCGGTGTACCATAATGTGCTTCTTGAAGTGTACTAGATCAATTTCGGGTTTCAAAGATAACTCGGGTCAATCATATGTTTGGCTAGGTGTTTCTATTGAGAGAACGGATATAGACAAATAAATACTTGCACATTTTACCAAATTACAATTTTACCATGGACATAAAGGCCATGCTGTATATCCATAATCAGATTTGTACATTCAAGTGTGTACAATTTAATAAGGTACTGAACTCCACTAACATTCTAACATAAACGTAAAGGCCATGCTGTATATTATCCATAATCAGTCGCTAGGCCCAATATTTGTTACTGATCCCGTCCCATTGCTAAATGCCATATACTTGGTGGGGTTTTTTTTTTTTAATAAAAAATTATCTATCTCATAATATAGATCACTTTCTTTTTTACTATGTATTTAATTTCTTCTTTTCTTAATATACTCGCATTTAATTTGCATTTTTATTAGTGAAAGTAAATTTAGAAGTATATTCAGAAATATACAAGTAATTTGTTGATTTTAAGTGCACAACTACCAAAACTTTTAATATCGAAATTGAAATTAATTTCTTTTGAGAGCATCAAAACTTGCTCTCGTAATTTTATTAGTAATTGAAATTTACTTGTCTCTCAGAGTCTCATACTTTCCAAATTTTTAGTATAATAATTTGATACTTACATTTTTCATGATCTTTGTAGAAATTTTTATGACATTTATGGTACTTTTGAATTTTTATACATGCTAAGAAATTTTAATTATTTTTTCGTCATGAAGTAAAATTAAAATTTTTTAATAAGTAATTTACACAATTTATCCTAATTGTTTATATGACTATAAATGAAAAATTACCTTTTCATGAGATTACAGGTCTTGTAGGAAAAATCGTAAACAGATGAGTTTCTACTATATAAGTATTTTTCAACGCCAAAACCCATATGATCTAGTAGCATTCGAATCAGTTGTCAAAATTTTCATTTGACATTTGACAACTTAAAATGGGTCAACAAAATCGATCCTCCACCTATCACATGGCCACGGGCTAGCGACAACTTGACAGCTCAAAATGGGTCAATAAAATCGATCCTCCACTTACCAAATGGCCATGGGCTAGAGACAACTCGGGCACAGTCACATGTTGCTGGCACTTGTCACATCTTTTAGCTAAAGCCACAGTCTCTCTCCATTATGGGCCACAAATATCCCTATTTCAATTTTCAACACTTTTCGTATGAGGGCCTTTCTAACGGAATGATTGCTACACACTACCCTTATGGATTTCTTGCATTGAGAGATGGCCCAGGTGGTGTGGTAACGAAGCAGTGGGCCAGCAATAGATTGCATAACCCATTTTCAACTAGAGCACCATCATTGGTTATTTGCATGAAAATAGATCCTTAATTTCGTTGATGCTACCATCAAGGCTGATGAATTTACCAAAATTTGTAACTCGAATAATTTCTCTCGGAGTTTCCATTTTACCTGTCCGAGCCTCAAATCACGCACCGTGCGAACTTGAATCCAATGCAAACACCCCGACCAAACCAAACTAAACTAAACAACACAATTGATCTTGGGGTCGGTCACATACCCAACCCCAGGGATGGTCAAGTGGTCGACCCTAGGTCGAGAAGCTCGGGCCATGGGCCCAGCTATGGTCGGCCCCTTCATTGAGGTCGGCCTCATGATCGACCCTGACTCCTCTCCGCAGATCCATTTTCGGAACCGAGTCCTTCCCATTCGCTTCCCAAAATAAGTTTAAAGAATTTATAAAACCTGGTCAAACTATCCACAACTAGTGGTAAACAGTTGAAGTTCAATCTTAATTTTCCACATGAATAATTGTTTTACTTGGACAAAAGACAAAGGTGAAATTTATCTAATGTTTGACAAAAATAGACAAAAATTCAGAAAGTTATCATTGAAAGAGACGATTTATATGTGGACTTTTGCGAGTTGAGCTATCTGGCTCTCAAATGTGCAAGTCGAACCTTGTTCTTGAGTTGGAAGTTTTGCAAGCTCAGTTTGAGCTGGTTTGATTTCAGCTTTTAAGGTCTGGCTCTACTCATGGTATGCTTTAAGCGAGCCACGAGCTGATCCCGAACATATATAGCCGGCTCAACTCATTGACATCTCTAGAAACCGTCCATAAAGGTTTGGTGTAATGGAGATAATGCACACACTTAACATACGTATGAGCTATTTGCTCTGTTACGAATAAATTAATCACAATCGATTTAACATCAAGAGACTCAAGTCTGCCCTATAATGAATGTGACAATTAAAGTTAAATATTTCTCGCACTCCAAATAAGTAATGCCACAATACACACTCTTAACGTACGTATAGTGTGCGTGCAGTTAATAATTGATGAATATTATTTGTACACGTTTCAATAGAAAACACATGTACACTACTGTCAGCCAACTGCTACATTTCGCACAATTTGTGTACGTAAAATTATTTAAACTATCAAGAATTTAAGATTCGAATCCCACGAGGAAGTATTGTAAAGTAAACAAGAAATAAATAAGGTACTAGACTATTGCTTTAAAAAAATTGACATTTTATTATTTTAATATGGAATCCAAATATTAATGGGGAAGTAACATTTCTATAAACATTTAAGGACCATATTTCAAAAATAAGGTCAAGTTAATTACAAAAATCAAGTGATCCAATCGCAAAAATTACAAAAATAAGGTGTCTAGTTTTAAGGCTTAGGGTCTAGGATTTAGGGCGTTAGTGTCCAGTTTAGTTCTTCTGCCATTACATATGAGTAATAGACGCTACTATACGTGTAATGAATTTCATTACACCTCCATTGTAATAGACATTCACAGTTGTAGCAGACATTACATATGTGTAATGTCCATTACAATAGATGTATAATAGATTCCATTACACGTGTAATGGAATCAAGGATTGGAACCAAATTGTTGACCCGATTCAACAACCGTGCATCACACATCCGAATTGTATACACCTGATTCCTGTAAATAAATTAAAAACACTTATTTTTTATTTTAAAAATTAAAAGTTATATCTTTCACAATTTTCTCATATTAATATGGCATATATAACAGTCCACTCTAAAAGAACACACCGATTTTGATTAGTGATCTTCCAGGATTTGGATTTCAAATCTTATCAAGATTGATCTTTTAAGACAAACGGAGTGTTTTGAAGGCAAATTAAAAGGGCAAATTTCACATTGATAGCTAGAGAAATTAACTACATTGTTGATCTAAATATGTAGAATTACGTACCTCAACCTCACAATTCCATATATAGTATATGTATCTTAGGAAAAATCGAATTTAGATATTGATAATTAACTTACTCGATATATGATGCTTGAAAACGGACAAGTTCATAGGTTGAGTTGTAGAATGGCATTGGATTGTTTATATAGTTTGAATTTGTAATAAAATTTGTTGATGATGTCTCCACCAGATGAGGCAACACGAAGTGGGATGTCCTATTTTACTCTATTTGGATCATTAATGAGAATGATGAAATTTGAGAAAAATATTTTTTCTTACACTTGAGGTTCGAAAAGATAAATATTCCATCATTCAAGTGGATTGACACAAACCAAAAGTCAAAGGATAACAATTCATAGTGAAACTCCTGTTAATTTCCCCCGTCATATATGTTGATTCATTGAGGTAATTTCTCCACGAAGATGGTATTTATCACTTCAAATCATTTGCAAAGATCTGAATTTGAATTTTACAACATTATTTGTTGCATGCAAATTAAATTTGTAGTGCTGCTAGTGGCCACTCCTCTGGGACTGGACTCGTACTGACGTTATGATTTCTATTTTCAAAATAGTTAAAACACCGAGGATTTTTGAAAATGCTCTTTTGAAAATAACAAAAATTTTGTAAACGAAAATTGAAAAACGTAGGAAGTTATATTAGGGCTTTTTTTTTTTTTAATGTCAAAAGTTAAAACACATTTCTGGATTTTAATTTAAATTTGACATTAATTTTTTAATATCCAGCCACAACTATCATGAAAGCATTGGCCATCCCATCCATATGGCCTTCATCAGTGCCGGTGATCATTTTAATCTTCAGAGTTGATCCTTGATTAAAATAATATTAAATAAATAAAATACAGAAATATCATAAAATTTTAAAAAATAAAAGAAAATACAAAAATCCGAATCAAACCCAATCCTTTTTTTGGGGCTAAACCCAGATCTTTGACCAAGTTTGACCATCCTGGGTTTTAGGCATCACCCAACTGATTTTTTGGCCGGGCTGCTTGTTTTCCTGTCCGGTCGGCCTTGTTTCAAAATAGTGTCAAAAATAGTCGTTCAACAATCAACGTGACAAATCAAACACGTTTTCAATCTTCTCAAAATAAACATCTAAAACGCAAAACACAAAACAAAATGAACATTCAAAAAAACAAAGCTGAGACACAAATTAAAGAGCGTACTTACCACCTTAAGTTTTAAGTGGTGTTGTTAGAACTTTAAATTACCGTTCACAACTAATTATTTTTTAAGTTTTATTTTATTAAACAATTGTGCACTTGACCCGGCCCTGCATTAATTCAGGATATATATTCATATAGAATCGTTTGTCCCATTTGTTTCCTATTGAAAATTATATAGGCATTATGGACAGTACCTACCCTAATATTAGGGTTTCCCACAATACTATATGGCTGCTACAATTATTTCTCCCTAGTGTTTATATCGTTTTAGATGTGACCTTTCGCTAATCTAACAACGGTCGAAACAACATAGATATTGTGTTTTGCTGCATAAATGAAAATTCTCTCAATGTCTAAAACTTCACGGATCAGTCCCTACTCCTGTTAGTAACACCTAATTGTATTTATGATAGATCTGCTATTCAGGGGTACGTATAATATAATTGTCGCAACTAAATCCTTCAATTGCGACCGACTCAATAATTTGATATTTTTCATAAATTTTTGAAATTTAATATTTAACTAAATATTATAATCTAATACTTTTTAAATGTTTTACCATCATAATTTGATACTATTTTATTATTATTATTATTATT
This sequence comes from Jasminum sambac, assembly GCA_018223645.1. Taxonomy (NCBI): domain Eukaryota; kingdom Viridiplantae; phylum Streptophyta; class Magnoliopsida; order Lamiales; family Oleaceae; genus Jasminum; species Jasminum sambac. Next base: position 27,537,767 of record CP073649.1, read on the forward strand.
CTTCTCAAATGAAACAGTTAATTATGATGCTTTTCAAGCAAAAAGTCATTTTTAACCAGTAAAGTAAGTAAATGGCACAATCAATCCATACCTCCAACTTGATTAAAAATGGTATAAAAGGTCAAAATAATCGACTGACTTAATGTTGTATTAATTATACGGATTGAAATGCTTCTTAATTTCTTATAAGAGTACAATGCAAGCGTGACTAGAATTTTGAATTAAAGGCAAATAATTTTAAGAGTGAAAATTATAATAATAATAGAACAATTAGGAAACCCAATTGTCATGTATACCTAACTTAAATTACAAAATTTAAATTAGAAATAAATACAAAACAAAAAAAAAAACTTAAATTAGAAAAAAATATTGAAAAAAATATATTTTAACACTCTCAGCTATCCTCTTTCTTTGTCTTCCCTTTCTTTCAAGCTAGATCGAATTTTGAAAAACATGTTTAGGTATTGTATTTGGATATAATTGCGGTCTATGCACGTTAATTGTTAATTTTGGTAAATTCTACAACATCTAATGTAATGAATGACAATTTTGTTCCAAGTCTGAAGACTCTTCAATTTGGTTGCTCAAGTTTTACTTTTGTCCATTTAGGTCCTTGAACTTTCAAGTCCTTGAACTTTCAAATATATATCCACATATCAATTATCATCAGTATACATATAAAATTCTGTACAGCCAAAGTCACTCTTTTATTCAAAGCTATTCAAATATATCACAATACAGGTCCATATACATGTATATAGCTACATCATCTTATTCATAATTCCTACCAAAATATCTACCACCATATATAATTCAATACAATATGATACATGAAGATCATCTGAATCATTTTCTTACGCCATTGATCAGTGGTGCTTATTGAAGTCTGGTATGTCATAGTTATGGTGATCATTTTCCCCTATAACAGCATCATTCCGATCTTCCACATGCTGAAGCTCATGCTCTTCAGCTACCCCTGGCGGCGGCCGCCTGGGAACTCGACGTGAGCAATAGCTCGTAGGCACCATTAAGCAAGAGCTCATCACGAGTAGCATTACAGCAAACGTTAGAGCCCCCGTTCTCACCATTCTCACAGTTTCCTGTCACAACGAAATTGTAATAATGCCAAAAAAAAATTTCTAGGGTTAGATTATGAACTCTAATTCACAATAACTTTATTAGGCAGAATAATGAAACAAAAAACCAGTGTTCTATAAAGCGTAAACGTGATTAAGCATCAAGGTGGAGTTTCAAATATAAATGTACAGGGTATAAGCTATACTACGCAAAGTAAAAACATAAATAAGCATAAAGCATGCAAAGCAACGAGGTCATATGCGATTGAAGCCATTTTTAAAAACAGAGCCAAAAAACAAGCAAAACTAGTAACCAATGTGTCTAGCTTCATAATGATATACATTGCTTACTCTAACTAGTATACAGGATGATTGATATGAGGCCAGTATTTGAGTTTAGTATAGCTGCATTAATCTAGGGTTTATATAGTGTTACAATTTAAGTAAATGGGATCTCCACCACACGAGGCAAGGCTAAGTGGAATGCCAATTTCTCCATTTAGAGCATTAATCAGAATGATTAAAATGATTAAGTTGGTGGAAATTTTTTTTGGTCACAATTGAGGGTTGAATAGATAAAAATCCATCATCCAATTGGATTCATATACATAAATAGAAGTCAAATGTCACAGTAAATTCTATTTTCCTTTTCAGAATCTTTCAAACCACAAATTACTACTGTTGGGATAATGAGACAAGTCTGAACCATATATCCAATTAAGAAACACCAAAAAGAGATATTAATATTGACGTTATTAATCGAGCATAATAAGGGTTATCGTTGCTATCATCACAATGGTAATTAACTAAGGAGCTTTGTCTATGGGGAACGTACATCTATATATCTTGATCTTTTTCTAAAAGTCATTTTTCGTTCTTCTTTCACTGAAAAACTCATCAATTTCTTTTATTTTGTTAAGAGAAATCATTGCTTACAATCAGATTTCGTCGCAAAGAAATGACATACTAGTAATATGTTGTATAAATATTGCTAATTGTTGACATAACATAGGGGATTTTTAAGGCACTAATTATACGTGTCCATGTGGATTTTGGGCGGAGAAAATTTCCATTAAAAAAAAAGATTCACATGTGTTTGGGTCAATCTTAATTAATTTTATTTCCTCAAAAAGTTTTTTGGTTTTTTTTTTAAACATAAAAAATCAACTAGTGGTGGAGAAATTTAATTTATACAACATTAATTAGTGCAGGTAAATTAACTTCTATAGATGATAGACTGTACTAAAAATTTACCTTATTTTGATTAGTGGCGTACGAAGAAGGCTAAATGTGTGAATAATAATTGACAAAGTTTTGCATGTATAGCCAAAATAGAAGTTTGATTTTAACTGAAAGATAAAAGTAAATTTAATTAGAAAATAGTTAAAACCAATACAAATATTGAACTCTTGCGTTACATATTGCATCTAACTACTATAATTCTAATCACAAACAATAACAGAGTTACCGCCCTACATGATTGAATTTTTAAATTAAAGAAGTCAAATTGCACATAAGTCTTTAGTCTCAAGAGGCTCGTCAAATCCTTAAAATTATAGCGGGTGTTAGCCGCCACCTGTTTTGAAATTTCGACAAATTTTTATAAATTTTGATATGAAATAGAAGAGAAAGTGAGTGAAATTGAATTGTGAAAATTTATATAATATATGTGGATCACGAAAATATGTAAATGTGATTGATATGAAAAATAAATTAAAATATATTTGTAAAACTTTGACAAAATGAGGCGGCTAACACTTGCATTTACTATATGCTCAGTGGAGCCTTTGGTGTCGAGTCATATCATGCCCCCTAAAAACGCCGACAAAGACATAGCGTAGCTTCCATTGTAGAAAGGCTAGAACCAGAGGAATGTAGCCGAAATCCCGAGTTCGGCCATCATGAGCCTGGGACGGACAGATTGCTCAGTGATTTCACTCAGGATTTAATTGGTTGAGTCTTGCAGGCCGAAGTTATAAATAAATAAATAATGAAAAATAGTTGTGGATGTCGCGTACGATCATCATTACTGAAACTTGCAATTTTTCGATAAAAAATAAAAAAAATCATGAAATAATTATTTTTTTCAAGTAGCGGTGCAAAATAATGAAACGGGACATGCATGGAAGTTGTATTAAAGTTTTATTATTTCACTTAGTGAATGCATTTAGTTTATTTTCAATTTCTATACATTAGATATATTTGAAATTTAAATTTATAAATTTATATAAAAAATTAAATTGTATATAGAAAAATTATAAGGAAAGTAACACTAAATAATTAGAAAAGTAAAATAAATTAAATAACAAATGCAGTTAATTTGTTCCTATAAAAGCGCTGTCAATGTGGCACTTTACCTAGTTGACACTTCAACTTTATATATATTAAAAATTAGTACATTTAATTACTAATTTTAGTATAAATTAGTAATTAGTTGTTAGTAAAAATTAGTTGGTTCCATTAAGTTTATGTATCGACTGCGATTTAAAAAAAAAAATGAGAAACTCAAAACATGATACATGATTCATACATGATACATGTTCGCCTCAATGTTATAACGTTATCTTCTGAGGCTTCATAATTGCAAGATATAAAGATTCCTTTGCCAAATTGAAAGGTTCTGATAGCAAAATTACAAGTGCAAATATTCCAAGGTTTTCTCTTATTTTATACCATAAAACCAACCGGCTGTACATTGATGTACAACCGGCTGCAAATATTCCAAGGTTTTCTCTTATTTTATACCATAAAACCAACCGGCTGTACATTGATGTAGCCTTCAAATTTCATCACCAATAGTTACTTTAATTATATATATATATATATATATATATATATATATGCATATAGTCATTTAATTATTGGACACTTTCGGAATAAAATAGTCAAACCATGCATCACCTCCACGTCCTTAATCAAAATTCTGATGACAATGAATTATGGGCAAAATAATGCGACTTATGATCAAACTTTAAAAAGCAAACATGCCTTATTCAAACAACTTGTCCTTTTAGGTATAGAAAAATGAATTGGTTGTGGAAGTTTGTTGACTATATGAAGATTATAAATGAATGTTTGGCTAAGTTTAGGAAGCACCCGTTAGCTTACAAGTTTTTATAAATATTTATATATTTTTATAAATTCTTTTCAACTCAACTCATCTCTCTTATTTTATATTCACATATCTCGTGGAACCTACCTGTACGACACAAATCTTCACCATTCAACTACACTCATTCTCTCTCCTATATCACATTAAAATCAATAAAAATTAATTTTTATACATACACTAACACGCTGTAAGTTTTAGCTTGTGTTTGGGAAATTATTTATGTATTTATTGTTAAATTAGAAGTAGTTATTTTTCTGGTTGAACAGCGGTGGAAATTACAAACAAATTTTTTATGGATATATGATGTTGCAGTCAGAGTATAAATAGAAGTAAATTTTTAGTTGATGAAAAGTTAAAATAATTACTTGTTTGAAATCATTATAATTTCATTAATTTTTTGCAAATGTTGTTAATTGACATTGTTAAGTAACACGCCGATGTATTATAATTTTTTTATTGAGTGCTGAAGATGTGTATATGGATTTTATCATCTAATATTGCACCTATTCATACTCAATGAAGATGTGACATGTCAACGGTGTTACTTAAACATGTCAATTTTTAAGATTTGTAGCTAAGTTAATTAGCCCTGATGGAAGTGCGTGCTCTCTAATATATGATTGAATTTGTTGCAGACAAGTTGGTTTTGCTTCTTAAAGAATAGATCTTATTATAAAAGGATATTTTTAATGTGTAAAAACATTTCTTAGTCATGGGTCTTCTGTGGCTTGTCCTATGTCTACTCATTGAAGTTTGCGACAGCCAACAATTCTATGATGCAGCATTATGTTCTTCAGACACAGATTATCCAGGTACAAGGTACACCTGCAATTCCTTTCAAGGCTCATGTCAAACATTTTTGGTTTATCGTGCCAATAAGAAGTTTCAGTCCATATTAAGTATTTCTAGTTTGTTCCAAATAGATCCAAATAATCTACTGATACTCAACAATGTCTCAAATTCGTCCAATGTTCTTGAAATCGGTCGAGAAGTCCTCGTTCCAATCACTTGTACATGTTTAGGTCAGTTCTTTCAGGCAAACATAAATTACACTTCATCTGAAAGTATAACGTTTTTAGATATTTCTTGTACGGTCTTTGAAGGTTTAGTAAAATCGACTACATTGAAAGAGAAGTACGATTTTCAAGGATTAAATAGTATTTCGAGCGATCTTCATGTGCCTTTGAAGTGTGCTTGTCCTAATGAAATCTATAGAAAAAATGGGATTAGGTACTTTGTCACATACCCTTTTATTGAAGGAGATGACACAAAAAAATTGAGTCTCAAGTTTAATATTTCAGTTGAGGAAATATGGGAAGTTAACAATTTAGATCCCACAACTACTGTTTACCCTACCACAACTGTTTTAGTACCCTTGAAAGCAAAACCATTCATCGACCTCAATATCTCAGAACCTGACCCTCCAATTCCTAGTTTTCTTCCCACTACTCCGGTCGAAAAACGAGCAAAAATCATACAACTAAAGAAACTAAGTATTATAGTGTCAATTGTAGGGTTTTTCTTGATTGTTGCTACATTAGTTTCTTGTTCTCTATACCTCAAAGCCTTGTATAAATTCAAACCCAAGAATTTACGTTCTTTAACTCGTCGAAGTTCATTGAACTCATGGTCGACCCCACGAAGTTCCCCGTTATCTGGACCTCCAACTAGAGGCTCAACGAACTCATGTTTGTCTCCCGATCTTCTTGTCGGGATAAAATACTCTTTGTGCAAGCACAACATGGATGAGATCAAACAAGCGACGAAGAATTTTAGCGAAGGTGCGAGGATTAGTCCAAGTGTTTACAAGGGTTTGATTGATAATCGTGAAATGATGATCAAACAAATGAGATTTGAGAACACTCGACAAGTAGTTGATGTACATTCGAAGATCAATCATGTGAATATCGTGAAGTTACACGGAGTTTGCTATGGGGATGATGATTTATCGTATTTGTTGTTGGAGTTTCCAGTTAATGGAAGCTTAAGGGACTGTTTGGCAAGATCATCCACTTGTCTTTCATGGCAAAGGAGGACTCAAATTGCTTTTGACATTGCGACTAGCCTTCATTACTTGCATTATTGTGTTGTACCTTGTTATGTCCACAAGAGTGTTACTAGCAAGGGTATTTTTTGGCGTCGAATTGGAGGGCAAAATTGTCGGTTTTCGGAGAAATTCATGTTCATGATGATGATACCTTAACCACACAAAATCGAAGTGTAACGTTTGTTGCTCCGGAGAATGTTCCTTACGGGTTGCCAACCGAAAAGGTCGATGTGTTCGCGTACGGAGTGGTGTTGCTAGAACTTATATCGGGTAAAGAAGCCGAAGACGGAGAGTTATTCGAAGAATCAATTAGGTTATTTGGAGGTGGAGTTAATGAAGGGGGGTGTTTTGAGCAGTTGAGGAATTTTGTGGATCAAGGTTTGAAGGAAGATTATCCTATTGCAGAGGCTTTGTGTTTAGCAGTACTGGCTAGTTCATGCGTAGAAGATGACCCTCTCCATAGGCCATCCATGGATGATGTCATTAAGATTCTAGCAAGACTTATCTGATTATTTATTTCTTTTTTTAATACTATCTTCGCTCAAAGATAAAATTTTCTTATGTAAATAGTACGACTGATTTGATTGCAACGAAGAAAAAATTTGATGTGATACGTCCCGTGTCATGATCAAGAAAGACTGTGACCAATTAGTCTGATGAATACTCGCGTGCGTTGATCACAAATTTGGAATAGTGAGTCACATGTTTGTATTGGTGCATCCGGGGTGTCGTAATTATAATATTTAAGGATTTTTTGTATATATATACGATCTTCGTTGAGAAAATTGAAACTAGATCTAAAATCAACACGTCGAGGCGAAGTTCCAGCAATTAGAAAAATTTTCCAGCGATGCAGTTTGTTTAAAGTCAAAGTTTTTTGCCAAAAACTTTGAATTTGAGCAAACAACGTCGCCGAAAAATTTTCAAAATGCTAGAGCTGCCTTGCTATAGTGATTGTGGATCTAGTTTCAATTTTCTCAATAGAACCATATATGATCGGAAACCACTCCGGAGTATCATAACTACGGTACCCCCGGATGCACTTGAACAAAACCAAGTCACAGGTCTGTTCCAGTGCACCCAGGGACGTCGTAGTTATGGCACTACCAAGTGCTTTCTGGTTACATACGATATTCGATGAAAAATCAAAACTAAATCCAGAACCAACACGGAGAGGTGAAGCTCTAACAATTCGGCAATGCAAATTCAATTCATTATAAATAACACAAGAAACATTTTTGGAGTTACATTGAAATCCAAGGATAATAGACATGCATTACGAGTTTACAAGTGTACCATATTAATTTGCAAAAAACACTGCACAGCTCAAAATTTAAATTTATAGTACTTCATCTGCCCTGAACAATATAATCTATAATCTTCTACTAATTATTATTTTGCCAAACTCAGACTAATGGTTGATAATGCTAATGAAAAGTTAAAACACGATCAATTATATATCTAAAAATTATTGAACAAGAATATTTAATTTTCATTAGGTATTAGAAATTTTCTCTCCTTAAAGACACAAGGGAAAAATTATCTATAAATTTTTTTTTCATGTATACCAATAAAAATTTTAAAAAAATAAATTTATAATGAATTTGATAGGTTCATTTTTTTACAAAATGAAAGAATAAGAACACTATATAAATCAGTGTTAATAAAACAATAACTTATCTACATAATAATAGTTGAAAATCAAAATCAAAGCTGACAAACCTAATTGGAAAATATATAATATAAAATAGACAAAAAAAAAAAACCAATAAACACTGTTGGAGGCTAGCGAAAGCAAAAAATAAAATAAATAAAAAGCAAGAAAAAAAAAAGGAAAAGAGTGTAGTCCAGGAAACTTTAAGTTGAGATGGAGAATTATTTGAAACCTTCGAGAAAGTAAAATGGACGTCCTTTTCCTTTTTATTTTCTGTAGAAATTTCCAAAAAATTCCATGGATATATGTGAGATTTTGAAAACATTTTTCTCTATATTTTTCTCATAAAGTCTGCAAAAGTCTCATGAATAGGGATAGGAGTGGGCATGCAAAGAAACCGCCAAAACCGACCAAACCAATCGAATCGGGTTAGTTCGGTTTGGTTTTCTCAGCCAATTGGGTTGGAAAATCCAATCCAAAAACTCGATCGATTTTTTAAAAAAAATTTTGTATATGAAAATTTTGGGTAATCGACAAACATACCCGAAACTGAAAATTGGTTGACAGTCGGTTTTGGGTTTGGTTTTTTGAAAATCGATCGCCGGTCGGTCAGTGTCGGGTTGGATCAAAAACCAATCCAACCAGACTGATGCCCTCCCCAAGGGAAATCTTAAAAAATCTTAGGGAAATTTAATACCCCGGAACTTATTGAGACTTTTAAAAAGCCTCAATTGAATATATCATAACTTATTGAACTTGTTAAAAAGTCCTAACACGATATGCTAAGGCTTCTAGAGAGTCTGAAAAAAATCTACATTAAATACACCCAAATTTTTTAAATCCTTAGAAGTATTTGAACGTCCCAAATGAATACAGTACCCTCTCTTAATTTTCTTCTCTCGCTGCCTCTTTATATATACTTCCCAATATATGAGTTGGATAAAATTAGCTCTTTCACTTTTCTAGATCCTTGTAATATTTCTGTTTATCAATTGACTGACATATATCATTTAATTAATATTTTGTTGGAATTCAAGAGAATATATACGGGCTTCTTTAATTTTAATATAGTGAGACTAACACCTATCTCTCATTTTTTAAATACTTTAAAATTTTCAATACTTAATATTATACGTATACTAGTGTTTGAAGGACAATTTTCAAACCACACTTATTGAAATATCTACATAAATAATATTTATGAAATATTTACAAACAACGTGCCGCGCATGTGAAACTTACTAGTTTTATGAAAGGTGAGTAGTCATGGTACATGCTAAAATGCAAATTGAAATCATGTAACATGAGACACACTTGTCATTTCAACAAGGAAGATTATGTGACAATGAAAGAAAAAATTAAAGGAGACTAACACATTGTTCTTTGTAGAGTAAATTTTATTTATTTGAATTGCGTGCAGATTGTGTGGTTGAAAATAAGAGATAGTATATTAAAAAATATAAAATAATTATATGTACAATTGAAAATGAGGAGAGAGAAAACTTTTTTGAATATTATTATGAATCAAACAAGGCCACGTAAAACAAAATTGATTGGTTATTCAAAAAAAAAAAATTTTGATTGGGTGGAGAGTCATCATGAAAACACTTCCCTTCTTCCATTTAGATGAGTGTATGAATATGAGACGGAAGCTCATGCCACTATGAACAAATAATACAAATTGCGGAATATAATTAAGAAAATGATTTATCAAAAATTTTCAAGCAGCTTAGATTGAGTTTTAATTTATGAGCAATTATATTGCAACTACAAATTTCATTTAGTACACCACAAAATTAAAATAATAATTTATTCTCAAATATAACCCTATAGAAAATGACTAAAATGACCATAATTAATTTGTCTTAATTGAAATTTTTGTTACTTACACCAGAGCTTTTTCTCCCTATCTATATCCTATGAACACGTCTGCACTCTCTCTCCCTCGCCCTGCCCCAGCGCCCCCTGCCCCCCCAAGAAACCCCCCCCAACAAAAATCGGCCTCTGTCACTCCAGGGCAAAAACTACCGATGTATTTAAACCAATCCGATATATTTGGGTATGTTTGATAGAATTAACTAATAAATTAGTTTATAACTGATAAGCTAATTGAGAGCTGATAACTTAAGGCTTATAGCTGATAGTTGATAAGTTAATTGATATAAATAAAAATATTTCGCAAAATAACTGATAAGCTAGCTTATAAATAGAAAATTACAAAAATTATATTTTTAAAATATATTTTTAGAAAATTGTAGGGGTGAAAAATGGAGTAAAAAACGAAAACCTCATGAGCTTATTTGAAAATCTAATAAAAGATGTTTTTCAAATAAGATCGAGCTTTTCAAATAAGCTCCTCCAACCAAACGGAACTTATTTAATTAGTAGGAGCTTATAAGCTCCTGAATAAACTATAAACTAATTTATTTGGTGTACCAAACATACCTTGTTCTTCTCTCTCCCTCAACCAAACCACAAATGTTATGCATAAAAATCCTAATTTGGATTCAAACTAAAATTAGGTAACAGGGAATTAGAACTAAATTAAATTAACAGACACATCTAAATTAAATTGACAAGACTCATTTGTATATGTCGTGCAATTTTAAATTTTTAATTGATTCCTGCAACTACATAGCCCAAAAGAAATTGATAGCTTCTAATTAAATTTTGTTCCTCTTTCACATACAATTCACCTTTCACTTAATATTTTAATATTTTAATTTAGTTTTGCTTCTTTTATTGTCGACAAAAATGGAATGGTTTTCTTCATGATCTCACAAATAATTAGATGCATATACAACTTACTTCTCATTCGTTTCAATTTTTTAATAATTGATCGAGAAGAAGATATAGTGAAAATTATAAAATATAATAAAATACCAAAGAAGGCTTCGTAGTACTATGAAGTTGTTAAGATAATTCTCTTGAAGATTGTCAATGTTCAATTTTGATTGTGAGTGAAAGATATCTTAGCTTAATCTTATCTTAATATAATAATAACAAGAGGAGGGCTATCGAGGCAAAGTGCCTAGGTGACAGTGTCATGTTTGACATTAGCTTTTATGGATGAATTATTTTCTTTATTTCATTTCATTTATACTGCTTTCCTTATTTAATGATATTTTCCTTATTTTATGTTTTCATATGTACGTATTCTGATTTCAAATTAATGTATAACTTTTTAAAATTTTTTTTATATTAAGTGTTGCATGTATTTTAATTTTTTGGTATTACATTTTAGTTATTTTATATATATATTAATTAATTTTCGAATTAATTATATAATTGAAGTATCAATTTGGCATAGTGCTACGTTGGCAGCAGGAATCTGTTTTAGAAAAAAATTTCACGTATTTAAAAAATAAATAAATAAAACCTCTTTTTTTATAGTTTCCACGTTTAAGGAGAATGAAATCATCTAAATGTATTTTTTATTCAATTTCAGCTAAATGTGATATAAAATCAATTCAATATATTTAAAATTCAATTTGAGCTAAATGTGGTACGAAATCAATTTAATATTCATAAAATTTATATATGTATGTGAAACTCAATCATAAGATCATTGTTAATTATATTTAAAATACGTTTGAATATTTATGTATGGCTCATAAAACATATTATTTAGTATTTTTTTGTTCAAATAAGTATTTTCTAAATTTTCTTCCCAAATATTATGTTCTTACCTCAAAACGTCAATTACAACAACTTATATGGTATTTTTCTTACAAAATAATATTTCGCACTAAAATTTGTAAACCGTTGTTGAAATCTATAATATTACATATGTTTCGTTACTTTAATAGTATATAACCATAATAATTTATTATCTCATATTATAATATTATTTTATGTAAATATACCATCTTAATATATTGTTCCATGCAACGCACGGGAGTAATATTAGTTATTACCTCGGTCCCAAAATTATAGCACTTTTCTTATCTTCACACAGATTAAGAAAAATACAACTAATGTTATTGGAAAAGTACAATTCAAGATTATTTTCCTAATGTACCCTCTCATTTATTAGATATTTTATTTCAACTATTCTATTTTGATGATATCAATGTATATTAAATAAGGGTATAAAAGACAAATAATATTTTAATTATAAAAAGAAATAGTGAATTATATTTTTGGGATGAGATAGTATATTAGGACGAAGAAAGAGAATACACGTGGTGTGCTTATATATGTGGTGTGCATTAAAAATCTAGGGTGGTGTGCTTATTTATAATTGGAACCGTAGCCGTTATAAGTAATATATGTGGTGTACGTGCTTCAACTTTTAATTGTTTTAATTAATGTTTTAAAAATCTAGGGTAAATCTGGGAATGAATTGTGGTGCATTTATTGAAATCTATATCTATCTATATAATAATTGTTCCTCCTCTTTTTTTTCGTTGCTATCATTAACTTTTTATACCACTAAACTGGATCTGCACACGCGCACACACACACACACACATATATATATATTAATTGCGAAAGTAACTTTGTAGATTGATTTTACTTTCTTTCCTCAATAGCCAAATAATTCCCATGCATTGGACACATTGTTAGAATCTCCATCTAATGAGATATTCCCATATAGCAGGGAAGATAATTTACATTCGTTTGAATCGCTTATGGTTAACAAATACGTTTACTTTTCTGCATTGATAAATTTTTTATTATGATATTTTAAATATCATTGGGCTGAGTCGACATATTATTTCAGAATATAAGTCTAAGTTCTTATTTTAGGTATTCTTCATGTGATGCATAGCTAATTTTTTTCCATTGAAGTTTTTATTTTTTCAAGTCGTCTGATGGTTTTAGTTAACATTCGATTGATGGTTTTTTAGAAAAATATTAAATATATGTATATAAATAACAAATTATTTATTCAAAATAATAATAATAATAAATTGTAGTTATATTTTTAAAATCATTTTGGAGAACTTGTTTTTTTTTTAAATTCTAAATAAAGCACCGATTTTAGCAAATTGAAAAGTAAATGTACGCTTTTTCATAATTTCCATCTTTTTATAATTTATAGAATTTATTACAAAATAACTCTTTTTATGATTGATTTTTTATTTGTCTAATTAGTACTTGATTATCAAAGCAAAGAATGCGAGGAATCTCATGGGTTGAAATACTAACCTCATTCCTGGCCGGTTGGTTCGCATTTGTAGGGAATCTTAAGGGTTGAAATTTCTATAAAAAATAATACATTAAGACGCACATATATGTTTCATGTGTGAACATACTCTATAGTTTATGCTTTAAAAAAAACAAAAACAAAGCAGAAAAACTTATTCTATTGCTTAACCAATAAAATAAAGATATTGGATTTCTAAAATATTTTTCTATACAAATATAAATTAATTTTTTATTCATATAAATTAAGTAATATATATTAAAATTTAGTTAACATAATACCTTAATTTGTTTTAAAAAATAAAATGTCTTCTTAATTTAGTTTTGATATTAATTGCTAATATTTTTGACAAAAATCTTGTGTAAGAAAGTCATGTTCCTACTTATTTTTACACACTTTTATACATTCTTTCAACTCCACATATTTTCTCTCCTATTTCACATTCACATATCTCGTGACCTACTTATCTTGCATAAATTTTCACAATTCAACTCTACTAATTCTTTCTCCTATATCGCATTAAAATCCATAAAAATCTATTTTTATACATACATTAACACTCGCTTAAAATTTTTTATAGAAAATAAGTAAAATAAATAAATTTTATATAACATTTACATACAATACCTGGAATTGATGACCAAATAACTCACTAAGATAAGATAATTTGCTAAAAGTACCAAAAAAATCTAATTAAAAAAAGTAATTATATTCTGATTACATTATCCAACCCATATTTATGATTTTGATTTTTATAGCATATTAATTTCATATAAATTTGAATTCCTCATCTTCTAAGCAACTGCTGCCTTTTGGCAGCAGCATTGCTGCTGTTGTTGCTTTTTTTGTTGTTATATTATGTTGGAATCAAAATTTTTATTTTTTTCTTGTACTTTTCAAGTAATAAAAAATGTATCGTAAAATAACCGGAACCGAACGGGTAGAACCGAAATCGGAAGGAACCAGAACCGGACAGGTACTTCATTTGAAAAGAACCGAACGGATCCATTTTTCAAGGAACCGGAATTTACGGTTCGGTTCTGGGTAGTTCACTACCCGGAACGCCCACCCCTACTCCAAAGCGACAAATAGATAGGGTTTGAAGTTTGTGCTCTGTGATGACGCTGGTCATCCAACCAATTGTACTACGAATGTCGTGTATAAAGAAGTGTTGATAATTTATAGTATGACACTTATTAATCATGTGAGGTGCGCTGTTTACTTTATTTGACTTTTTATACAAACCCTCTAGATCATCTATGTTGATCGAAGAAGTGAATCACTATACTTATATATTATTGGTTTTCTGCTATTATATTTGTTTGAAGATAATGTCCAGTTGAGATAGTTGTTGGAGTTATACAAATTGACGATATGCAACTCTGATCCATAAGTAGCATCGTGCTCGAATTAAGGTAGCTCAATTTGTTTCACTGTAAAAAATTACACTTTGAGTAAGTTATACTTATTCTATATGAACTCTGGTGTTATATTTTATATTTCTAAAGGTTTTTCATATAAATGCACTTCAAAGTTCAAGATGTTCGGCTTACGTAAAAACACATGTTGTTGTCTTACTACGATTCATTAGTAGATTAATAGGAATTTGATATTTTAAATAGGGTTGAGATTTATATTTAAGTCCGTTCATTGTTTCTTCGAAAAATATGAGTCGTTTGTATTATTTGTTTTGTGTTTATATTGTTGACAATAGTTTATGGTATTATTTTTGAATTGTTTTTATTATTGAGATTTTCAAGAGAATTGTAAATTAAGTTATGACATTTTTAAGAGAATTGTAAATTAAATTATGCAGATTTTGGTGAGGAGTTCCTTGAATATTTTAGAGGAAGGATTTGTACGATATATAGGGAAAATTCTACCGAAATTTTTATATGATTCTTTCATTATTTATCGTAATTATTAAGTTTAGTGCAATCACGAATACTCGATTTATTATCTTGCTGGTGCTGTTGATATAGAATTAATGTATATCGAAATATGTCATTATTAATACATTAACCTCCCGTGCAACGCACGAGTGAAAAAGGCTAGTTATATTTAAAATACGTTTGAATATTTATGTATGGCTCATAAAACATATTATTTAGTATTTTTTTTGTTCAAATAAGTATTTTCTAAATTTTCTTCCCAAATATTATGTTCTTACCTCAAAACGTCAATTACAACAACTTATATGGTATTTTTCTTACAAAATAATATTTCGCACTAAAATTTGTAAACCGTTGTTGAAATCTATAATATTACATATGTTTCGTTACTTTAATAGTATATAACCATAATAATTTATTATCTCATATTATAATATTATTTTATGTAAATATACCATCTTAATATATTGTTCCATGCAACGCACGGGAGTAATATTAGTTATTACCTCGGTCCCAAAATTATAGCACTTTTCTTATCTTCACACAGATTAAGAAAAATACAACTAATGTTATTGGAAAAGTACAATTCAAGATTATTTTCCTAATGTATCCTCTCATTTATTAGATGTTTTATTTCAACTATTCTATTTTGATGATATCAATGTATATTAAATAA
This sequence comes from Jasminum sambac, assembly GCA_018223645.1. Lineage (NCBI taxonomy): Eukaryota > Viridiplantae > Streptophyta > Magnoliopsida > Lamiales > Oleaceae > Jasminum > Jasminum sambac. The sequence goes on from CP073649.1 coordinate 27,553,376, forward strand.
GGGTATAAAAGACAAATAATATTTTAATTATAAAAAGAAATAGTGAATTATATTTTTGGGATGAGATAGTATATTAGGACGAAGAAAGAGAATACACGTGGTGTGCTTATATATGTGGTGTGCATTAAAAATCTAGGGTGGTGTGCTTATTTATAATTGGAACCGTAGCGGTTATAAGTAATATATGTGGTGTACGTGCTTCAACTTTTAATTGTTTTAATTAATGTTTTAAAAATCTAGGGTAAATCTGGGAATGAATTGTGGTGCATTTATTGAAATCTATATCTATCTATATAATATATAAAATAAGGTTTGATTGACAGTTGTTCAATTGCAAATCAGTTATTAGACAAGATTTTAGTTAGAAATTTGTTGGACCAATTATTTTCTACCAAGTGTCATAAATCATGGATAAGAATTTTGTTCACCCTAAAAAAGGGTGAACATCACCCTCTTTCTTGTGGGTCGATTTGAGGGATGAAAAATTGAAAATTTTTAATTTTTTTTGTTCCATGTTATTCTATTCGTCGAGAGCTTCAAGATGAGTACAATTTTGATATAATTTTTATTGATTTAAAAATTACTTATTTTTAGTCATAAGCTACTTATTTACCAGTAAAATAAGTAACTTTTAAAATAATAAAAATTATATATCAATATTATACTCATATTAAAGCTCTCGACAAATAAAATAATATGGAACAAAAAAATTTAAAATTTTTAATTTTTTTACCCTCAAATCGACCCACAAAAAAAGAGGTTGAGGTTCACCATCTTTTAATAGGGTGAACAAATTTGTTCTCTAAAAAGGAGGGTGTGTTATAAAAATATAGAAACAATAGAGAGAATTTAGAGAGAATGAATTCTAAGGAATTCTCAGGAATGAATTTCATTAATAACTGCTGCCCTATTTATTGGAAAACTTCGAATGGCACAATCGTAATTACATAATTTCATCAAGGGTATAATAGTCATTCACATATAATAATTACATCTTTTACCAAATTATTTCTCCACCAAATTATTCCTCATAATTCATAACCACCAAATTATTCTCAATTATTCATAACACTCCCCCTTGAATGACTATTAATACAAATGTCTTCTAGACCTGTTTGGAGAAAAACCCAGTGGGAAAAACTTCCAAACCGATTGCGGGATAGCTTGGAGTGGTTATATCGCTTCATCAAAACATTGCTCTCCCTGATGTCTACCAGCGGTATAGGAGTATTCATGTGCTGCCTCGTTAAAACCTTGTCAAGAAAACCCAGTGGGAAAAAACTTGATCGAAGGAAAAAGAGTACGATTGTTCTCGTTTGATTTCATATCTTGAGAACTCGATATCTTTACTTACGGTAAATGATTTCAATATCATCATCGTTTGGATCTAAAGCATTAGCTCCATTATAACTTGATCCAATAGATACACTGTATCAATTTCTCCTATCGTTCTCAATATACCATGAATATGCCTCGTTAAAACCTTATTAGGAAAAATCCAGTGGGAAAAACCCTAATGAAGGAAAAGAGTACATTATTCATGTGAATACGCCTTTAAAGTTGCCTCATTAAAAACCTTGTTAGGAAAACCCAATGGGATAAAACCTCAGTCAAGGGAAAAAGAGTGCAACGCGTATTTTACACAAGTATGCTGCAAGCATTTCAAAATCTTTCATACATTTGTATGAGTATCATATACATTGGTTTTATACTCTTCGTTCATTTAGAGTGCATCAATTTTCGTACACAACTACAAAACATTCACCATAAACACATGTCTCCAAACACACAATTTAAAGCATATAAATTCATCGTAAAAACATGTAAACATATAAGTAAACCTTCATAACTAATTAACACTTAAAATATATCATTTAACATTTAATACTCACTTAATAGGTTATTTCATTCCCAGGGGCTTAGCTCACCCTTTAGGGTACTCATAAACACGGGTTTAGCTCACCCGATCCTTTAATTTCCTTTTCGGTACTACACACACGATCGGTAATTTAACTTTCATGAGCATGCAACATATAATGACCACCATGCTTATCTTTAAACTTGAGCACTAGTCATCATCATCTCATCATCTCATAAGTTAAGGATTTCACATTCACCATTTATCATCTTCAATATATCTCAATATTTTCATTATCATTGATCATATGTAGCGCTACATTTTCATATCGTGTCGACACTTTTCAATTTCATTTCTTTCCCCATATCGACATAACTTATCGAGATATCTCATTATCAATCCTCTTGTAGGATTACACAATATAGTTATGTCTATATACTTTTCAAGAGCATATGCCTCCGTTATTAAGACCATCTTTTATAATTTGCTTTAATATAGATGATTGGGGAAATATCAATGCTTCTGGCGTGCTAACTTATCAAAGCATCGTAGCTGATATATGTGATTGTTCATAGCCTTTCATGCATCTTTGAACTTCAAGTTCAGTATTTCAATTATGAGGATATAACATGATGCATTTCACATATTATTTTCAACCTTTAATACTCCCTCATCTTTGAGAAAATTTAGAACACCAAAACTCATACAGTTGGTATGATTTTAATCATATATGTTCTCATCATTCAAATTTTTAATATGGGAATTTAGACCGTTTGCATTCTATTCTCGATATCGGCAATTTATTTGAGGACTTTAAATAATTTGCCATATAATATCCCACTTGTATGCATACTCAAATCCTTCAGGATTTATTCAAATCATTGGGATATATATATTTACTAGCTTTATCATTAACTAAAATCATGCTCATACCGTGAGCAAATATTTAAATAAATTTCAAATTTGAATCATATACACATGTGACTATCTAGTGGATCCATATCATAATATCTAGTAGTCCACATGGAGGATGAGTGCCCATATTTCTCATCCTTTATTCCAGGATATATTTGGGATTTATTTCCAATATTGGCTAGTAATGATTTCATCATTTATCGAGAACAATCATTGAAGAATTCCTTTAATTCTTCACTTGAAATATTGATTTCAATAATTATTTAAACCGGGATGGTCAATCCGGTTTTGCAAACGAGTATTATTGAACTTCTAGTCCAGTAAATTCTTATATCGATTTCACTAGTATCTGTATAGTGCTCAACATGATTTATCATAGAAACAATTCACCGACATATTCCATCATCTTTTTGTGACATTATTGTCTACTACTGTTCAAACACGGGGTTACAGCTCATACGCATCACATCCGGTTATTATTTAATTCTGAAATCGTAGCTCTTACGCTTCATATTATTTATTTAAAATCGGAGTCTTATTTCATACGCGTCGTATTATTCTATAAATAAATCATCAAAATTATTGCAAAATTCATCCTAACGAGGGTCTATACATTATAATGGATCATACGCTCTCAAATCTTTGAAAATACTATCCATCACTACCGATCAAAATCCTAAAAAGGATTTATCGATGTAGGCTGGAAAGATTAAGGATGCTAATGAATAAGAGTATCCCACAAGATATCAGATGCTTGATTGAAGCAAAGGTTCGATTATCTGGTGAGGTTTCAATTCCTTCTAAATACATGCCTGGTATGGGTAAAAGTAGTTTTTCAAAGAAACGGAGAGCAAAAAGATTAGGAGGATGCTACAAGTGTGCTCGGTGGACATGTGACACTCGATGTAAATCTGTGGGGTACTTGTCCAGAAATCGAGAAGATAAAATAGCATTCATTAAGGATGGATTGAGTAAGGAGCCTTTGGATGATATTCAACAGGCTCTTGAGACACATCCTAGTGGATACGTGCATCGTGAGCTTGTGGCCTTATGGGCCCAATTCAGAGATGAACGAGCACGTAATAGTTTAGAAAAACTTATTTCAAAAGATCCTGTCTGTAAATTTAGTAGAAAAATTTAGTATAATAATTTTCTCATATTAATATAAGGAAGCTCGGTGTAATAACGAAGATCAATGTTTTTCTTGTAATTGTAAATATTGTTTTTCAATTTTAAGATATATATATGTATATATATATTATTTTTCAATCACCGGCAGGTATATGTCATTTCACTAAAATTTTTCTGTCATTTTCTCTTTCATATTTGTCAAAAAGTAAATAGTACAATCAATTATTGGTTTGAAAATTTATCTTTAAATAGAGGGATTCGTGTCTCTCATGTTCATACGTTGAAAGTATAGTGCAAAAAAAAAATGAGATAGGAGTAGAGATGGATATGGAGATTTTAGAATCATCTCATACAAGTCAGCCTTTACCTCGCCAGATTAAAACCGTATGTATTCTTGGTGGATCTAAACTGGTAGGCCATATCCAATATGTGGATATGGCAAACCGACTAAATAAGAGTTAGGGAGACAAGAAATCAATATACTATATGGAGGAACCAACAACAAACTTTTAGCTAGACTTATAATGGCTGCACCATCATGGAGAATAAGAGTTTCGAGTGTAATACCTTTCCATCTAGTTGGATCTAATACTCGAATTGGAGCCAGTTCTACCATGGGTCCAGCAGGGTTGGTGCTACAAGCGCAATCCATCCACAACTGCATGATGTATATGATGAATAATAGTGATGCTTTCATTGTCCTTCCAGGCGGCTACAACACACTGGAGGAAATATTCAATATAGCCTCGTTGGCACAGTGGAACTTTCATGTCAAACCAATAGGTTTGTTGAATATTAATAATTTCTTTGATGGCTTACTAGCGTTTCTAGATCGTGTGTAAATAATAAGTTTATCTCTCATTCAATGAGAAAAATACTTATTTACGCTAATCTTGTTGATGAACTACTCATCAAATTTTATGCATATGTTCAAGAATCTGTGGAAGCCAGTCCGTTTGGTCATGCATCATCGTGTCAAGCGAAAAAGAAATTGAATCCTTTAAATATTTCATTATGAATCCTAATGTTGATGGTGGCGAGTTACTGAGTATTTATACTCTCGAGACGCATCCCTCATTTATGGATTGATATGTATTTTCTTTTGCATTTCTATATTTTCAGTGTTTAATGCCATCTTTTGATATTCTCAATATGTTCCACTTAATTTGTTTTGTACTTCTTCTGGAGTAATAATAATATCATATTGACTTTATTCAAATACAGAAATTTAGTGATTATGCTTCTTCAAGAGCATTTTATTCTCATATTAATACAATCTCATATCATCGATGAGATTACTTCATATAATCTCTCCATGCGATATATTTTCTTTGATTTATCAACATGGGATCTATTGAGCATTTTACTTTCATCTATTTATCCAATGGTAACTTCAAGTACCACTTGCTCAATTTTCTCCATTAATATTCGGTATATATGGAGAAGTAATTTTATTCTCATCGTCTACTTCTTCGAGAGTATGATTAGAATATTTGATCAACTACTTCTTCTAGAGTAGGATTTGTTATAACCAATCGTGTAGTATAACCCACCACATTGAAAATATGCACACCAATCGTGTGGTATTACCCACCACATTGGAAATATACTCAAACTATAAAGTGCATAAATTTAAATTGCGGAAATTAAATTTCCTCCAATAGGTGGTCGAACCTACCTTATGGGAATTATTGCAATAAATATAAATTTACGGAATTTAAATAGCAAGAATTAAATTGCATAATGTTTAACTACTTCTTGGGAGTAGGATCTGCTAGTAGAAGGTATTACCCATCACTTAGCATATAAAGTGCAGAAATATATAAAACCTTCCGTTTAGTGACGGTTGAACCCATCATCAAGTAGGAGGTATTGCAAGAATTAAATTGCGGTAAATAAAGTGCGAGAATTAAATATTGAATCAGTTTCAGGAGCAAGATTTGTTCTTCTAGAACAAATACTCATTACTTCTACAAGAAACACATTTATCCTTTTAGAACAAGTATATTATGTAATTAAATTATTCGGGAGTTAAAATAATATTCCGATCTTTTAACTCAAATGGACTTCAAGCCATTTTATATAATCAATGGATTTAGAATTTCTTCATGAATATTCTATCCATTTTTCACTGTCGTCAAAATTAGATCGGTTTTACCCTAAGGGTAAAATTGTCCATTCCAATCGCAAAGGTAAAATTGTCAAAAATATTTTATCAATGTTTTACGATTGAAAATTATCTCATTTCTACTTCAATTTATAAATATCAAAATATTTAAAGACTATTTTGTAACATTTCAAAAGTTGGTGTACTGATTTGTAAATTTTGAAAGTTTGATAATAACATATTTCAAAAAACGAGTTATTACCCTATTAATATTGGTGTCAAATCAAGCTCGTTAAATCGAGTATAATGGAGTCGAGAAAATTTGATTTTGATAATGTATGCTCCTTATATCTCGATAAAACGAATGTTATAGTTTAATATATTATTATATTATAAAGTAATATAATATATATATATATACCTTTTCCTTTTTCTTTGGCAGAAGCAATTGAACATGCACGTATTTCCTCCATTTGCCAATTCTTGAATTGCCCATAATGCAATAATCATCATTAAGCCAAAATATAATATTATTAAACTATAATTAAACACCAGAGATGAGAGAAAAGTTATGAATGTTGCGTGCTGAAGAAAGAGAACGGAGATAGTGAGAGAAGAGGAAGAAGAATAATGGAGATCTCTCGAATGAAGATGATTTTGAGAGGAGAGAATCTTGATCCAGAGAATTGTTCTGTGAGCATAGTTTTAGAGATAATTAATCTGACTAATATTAAGGTTTCTGATACAGAAGTTCATCAATAGATGCAACTGTAAAGCATACTCCCTTCATATTACTCAAATGGTTAGAGACTCGTGCTGATAACGTGTTATAAAAATATAGAAACAATAGAGAGAATTTAGAGAGAATGAATTCTAAGGAATTCTCAGGAATTAATTTCATTAATAACTGAAACCCTATTTATAGGAAAACTTCGAATGGCACAATCGTAATTACATAATTTCATCAAGGGTATAATAGTCATTCACATATAATAATTACATCTTTTACCAAATTATTCCTCCACCAAATTATTCCTCATAATTCATAACCACCAAATTATTCTCAATTATTCATAACAGGGTGAACATTAACCTCATTTTGGAGGATCAATTTAAGGGGTAAATAGTTGAAAATTTTGAATTTTTTTGTTCGATATTATTTTATTTATCGAAGTTTAATATGAGTATAGTTTTGATGTATAAATTTTACTATTTTAAAAGTTACTTATTTTTAGCGATAAATTACTTATTTAACTATAAAATAAGTAACTTTTGAAATAACAAAAATTATATATCAAAACTATTTTTTTAAGCTCTCGATGAATAGAATAATATGAAACAAAAAAAATAATTTAAAATTTTTTACCCACTTATATCGATCCTCCAAAATGAGGCTAATATTCATCCTCCTTTTTAGCATGGTGAATAAAATTGCTAACTAATAATAATTTATTTTTAAAAAAATGTATTTATTTAATCCCCCAATGTGTGCATTTTTTTTTTGTTTTTTTTAAAGTACTATTTAAATCCCTGTTTAAATAAATTAAGAATATTTGTTTAATCTTTAAGTATAAGTTTCAAAAAATTTTCACTAATAAATGTTTAAATTAATTTTTTATTTGTTAACAATTTATCTCTTATTGTCAACTTATGTTTATGCTTTTAGAATATTTGTATAATCTGAAATGAAAAAATTTAATATTTTTTCCACTAATATTTTTAGCACAGCAAAATTATACCTTTACGTTTTAATTTAAATATTCTCAATTATATCTTGAATTTGTACTCAATAAAGAAAGGAAATATTTTTTATTATATCTTTAATTTTTATTTAGGAGTAGAAAAATTTCCTAACATAACAAGATTATATCTTAAATTTTTTTACTTTAAATTTTTTTATTATATCTTTAATTTATACTTTAAGTATTTTTAATTATATCTTTAAATTTTTAGTGCGGAGTAGAAAAATTTCCTAGCGCAGCAAGATTTTCTTCATTTGCTAATTTTCTACAGCTCATAAGGGACATCAATATTTTCTAATTAGTTTCTAAAAGTAGTAGAGAAATTTCTTAGCAATTAGCATACATTGTATTCTACCTATAAATTAAAAATTACAAAGAATCACAATGATTTAACATATATGTAAAGAGGATTTACTTATTAAATGAAACTATTACATAATAATTTTGATTTCTATGTTTCTTTTTGGTAGGATTAGAAAATATATAGACTTTTTTCTATGTGAATCATATACATATTTAGGAGATCCCACCTATATGTGTCAACTTCGTAACTCGATATATTGGTATGATAAAAAAATACACAAGCGTTATGAAAGACGTTGAGAGATAAAATTTCCATTGTATTGTATGTAAGGGCAAGTGACCGAGCTTCCACGAATGAGGGATGTCTCCGCTGTCTTAAGTGATTTACTATATAGCATGAATGAAAAAAGTAGTCACTTTGTGCAAACCATTCGAGTTTATTTACATGATGTTTTTATTTATATCAACGATATGATAGATGGATTCTATTATTAATTATGGAAGGCTACAAATGAGTCCTCTAGATGAAGAGTATATCATTAGTTATTCACTAAATTTATTTTATTGTGTAATATATAGTCCGATTATGTTATGTTACTTTTATTTGTTTCTACGTTGGTTATTTTTTTTATTATTCTCATTCTCATTTGTGCAATTACAATTTGTTTCAACAGTGAAGAACTGCACTGCACTCTTACATAGTGTTCGTGCTACTTAGATGAATAATTATTATGAATCGGTTTGAAATTAGTTTATTGTGGTTATATTATTCCTTTGTCGAGTTCAAAGTTTGAATGATATTGAATTGAAATTTTTTATATACATCATTTTCAATTATTATTTTTCTATTTGCACAAAAAAGTAAGTTTAATACATTGTATATTATCGATTTACAAAAAAAGCACAGCTAATAAAGGTTGATCGTGAAACAGGACGCTAATATCCTTGAATTGTATACATTTCGAGCTAAGTAATTATTATTTCAATAGTATTTAATTGATTATATATTTTATATTTTATGGATTTTTATTGTAAAATCTTTTTATAATTTAATCTAGGACAATAGCCGACCATAGATAAATTTATTGAATTCTGAGTACAGTATAAAATGAAAAACTTAAAATTTTATTTTCTATAATATTTCGTTATTATTAACATTATTTACATTTTATATTACGTGATGGTGCTATCGATTAAATACAACTGTCATTTGTTAAAAAATTTATTTTGCATTATTCTTTACCACAAAAATCAATCTAAATAATTTTTTTAAAGATTTTATGCAAATCTATACAGCTTTACTCCCGTGCAGACAGGGGGGATGAAAACTAGTTAAGTTACAATTGTGGTGGATATATAATGAGGTGGGAAAATTAAAAATTATAGTGGTAATATAATTACCCTTAATTTATTTACACTAATGGTGTTACCGTTACAAATTATTGATGGAGTAATAAATAGTGTAGAAAATATAAGATAAAAGATTTATACAACTTACAAATTTTCCTTATTTTGACATTACGTCATAATATTCTTGAACTGTTACTCATTAAATATATATATATGTGTGTGTGTGTTTAAAGTGACAATTCATGTCTTATAAGACATCAAATCAGCATTACATAGTCATGGTATAGAATAATATTTTCGCAATCGTGTTATTGATTATTCTGATATTATGCCATATTCTTCAATTGTTACTCATCTTTATATTATAAAAACTGGAGTGCCACGTTGGCAGGAGTGCCAACGTGGCACTCATTAATATTAAAAAACATAAAAATCAATATTGTAGTTAAAAAAAAGAAAATTCTATTTTTGGAAATAAACCAATATTAATTGGTAGATTTAAATAGGGAAAATTCTTTAAATATAATTATTTTTAATGAAACATAAATTTATCATTAAATGTGATACATAAAATTTAATAAGAAAAAAATAGTTTTCGAAAAACTTTAAATGTAATTTCGTTTTTCAAATTTCTAATTAAAAATATTAAATAATAAGTATTTTATTTTCACCGCATTAAAAAATATTATAGTTTTAGATAGTTTTAATTTGTAATGTGCAGTGGATTATTCTTAAATAAAATAGGGCGTGTTAAAATTATAATTGAATTTGCATTGAATAATTTATTATTTTTAAATAAAGAGTAATTTATTAATCTTTATCTTTATATTTTGAATTGTTATATAATCATACCATTAATCTTTATATTATAATTTTTGAAGTGCCCCGTAAGCAAAGATGCAAATGTGGCATACATTAAATATTTTAAGAAAATTATAAAATTAGTTTTGGGAATAAACAAACATTAATTAGTAATAATTAAAAATATAACTAAAAATAACCAATATCTAAAACAAACATCTAATCTAAAAAATTTATTTTGGAAAGACTTTATATATAATTTCATTTTTTAAAGTTATAATTCAAAATATTAAATAATAATTTTTTTATTTAATTTTATCGTGATAAAATTGTAGGTTTTGATAGTTTTGTTTGGTTACGTGAATTGGTCTATCAAACAATAGTGAGAATTTTTTACTTTTTTCTTTTTGAAAATCAAATAGTCAGTAGCTAAAATTATAACTAGATTTATATAGAATAATTTATTTATTTTTAAGTAAAATAGTAATTTATTAATCCTTATATTATTATAATTGAAGTGTCACGTTTGGTGAACACCCTATTAGCAGTGCCAACATAACATATTATTTCTAATTAAAAAAATTAAATGATATTTTTTGTTTTTAATGCTTCTGATGTGATATGTTCACTAACTGAATTTTGCATTGCATATTTTTTAATCTTTTCTAAGTATATAAAATTACAAATAAAAAGGTTTTCATTCTACAATTAACATACAATTTATGTAAATGAAAAGAAATCAAATGAAGTATATAGATGAGGAAAATTGTCGGTGTTACTACAAATTTAAGTTACATAAAATTAAGCATAATACTTCTTATACAATAGAGCTAAAATTAAGTAGCAATTACAGCTAATCACTAAAAGAATGCATAAAATCATAAAATTTAGAGTGTGTAATGTCCATTTCAGAAGGAAAAAGGTATTCAATATAAATTTGATATATACCAATGAGAAAGACACGTTTTGATAATCAAAGAATTTTTATATATTCATTCTCAATGGTTCATTTACAATTAATTAATCTTCACGAGCATTGTTGTGCAATGCTAGGCACGATAATTAGAATTAAAGTTACACGTTTTGATAAACTTCTTAATTATGTGATGCACGTGAATTTTTAAAATTTACAATTCTGAATTTACTCCGCAATTTTTGCATTGACTATAATATACAATATTATAGATTTTAATAATTTTTTATAATTATTCAATCTCTTATGCACAAATTACATAAATTATGTAATTCAACATTCATATTTATAATTTTATATCAATTATTTATCGTACATAAATTTAATTGTTCCCGTGCATCGCACGGGCGTGATACTAGTTAAATATATATATGAAGTGACAATTAATGTTTTATAATATTGAATGTTACATACTCATGGTATAGAATAATGCTATAAGTAGACACGAATTCATGCATGCCATATATATTTACTACACACACTTAAATTTCTAATTTTATCTTTTATTTTTATATCAAATCACCAAATTATGAATTGTAAAATTAAAAGTTTAAGTGTGTGATATAAATTTGTATGTACTTATAGTATATCTGCTCATAATAGCTCTAGCGACAATTTAATTTGTATTTATGTCAAAATTTAAGGATAATCGAAATTAAAAGCGTGCAATACTGAATTTGGCATAACAACAAGGCATAGATGCACAAAAGTTACCCCTCCACGTGACAAGACAATCAATAATCTTCTAATTATTTCGCAAGACGCATAAAATGGTTGATAACACTAAGGACATCTCCAATGCATGAATGTAGATTGGAGATGATATGGAGGAGAGAGATATAGAGAAATTGATTATTTTAATTACAGATTTATAGACCGATGTGTAGAGAAAAAAGTGAGGGAAAAATAAAAAAGAAGAAAGATGTAGAAATGACATAATAGAAGACGTGTAAATAAATAGAGTATTTGAAAATAGACATGACATAAGAAGGAAGTGGTGAAGAAAAAGTGATATAATAATAAAAAAATAAAGAAAATAAGAGAAAAGTGATAAAAAATAAAAATTACAAAAAATATAGGACCCACATGATTTTTTAATGTCTCTCCCTCTCAAAACTACAGATGTTGTCAAGACTTTTGGCATGAGATGCTCTAAAATGAAAGGTAACGTGATGGAATCTTACACGCGGTAACACGTCACGGCAAATTAAGGTATCGCATGACTCCAACAAAGCTTTCTTTTCAAACTAGCAACCGATGTTACATCTATTGGACCACTTGTTAATTTGTAGAATTTTGGTTAGAACAATGATACTCTTTCGGACCCATTCCACTAGTCCTTTTCTCTTTTATTTATTACATTCTCTGTTGTTACGTGCCCCATTAATCCCAAAAGTTGATACTGATTGATTGTCGGATCCATTTGAAATCCCTAATATCATTGATTGTTCATATAATAACAAAAATGAGTGTGCAAGTATGATATTTATTGAAGTGGTCTAAAAAGATATAAAATTGTATGAAGAATACAATGCATGCAGCTCAACAATATCAAACTATCCGCCCCTATAAGGGGATTTAGTACCTCGATAAGGAGATTTAGTGCTCGGTAAGGAATTATATTGCTCCGATACGGGCCTCTTTGCGCAATGTATTTTAATTATAATGTATCTGTAAGCGTTTTGTACTGCAATATGCAGATTGTAAAAACCATTATCAAACTATCAATGAAAGAATAATAAGTAGATCACACGTCGAAAATGGGATCATATATATCACTAGCTTCCCATCTCCATAGATAGTATACATCGTCACGACATTATTATTTATTATGTGAATAACAAACGATGATCCATATATACATACATACATACATACATACATACATACATATATATATATATATATATATATATATATATATATATATATGAACAATGTCTACTTAAGAAAAAAATTCAGTCATCCGATTTATCCTTCGGTATATATAGTTTCACAATACGGTGGTTCCTTGGTTGGGTTGGTCTCGCATTGGATTGAGACTCCTGTTAATCATAAGGGTGAAATAAATAAATTTAGAGAAATCACACAAAGAATATAAATAAAATTATGAATATATTATATTGATAATAGAAACTCACATCGTGCACAGCGTCGCGAATCAATTTTACTTGTTCTTTTGCAACAGTCATCACCTGATATCAATATTAAAATGATTCGATTCATCATAGAGACTCCAATGTGTTAAATATGTTATCCTGAACGATATTTGAGACAACTAAATATGTGTTGTCCAATAAATGGTTAGAGTATCTACAATGCTGAAGTTGGTTTTCAAAATGAAATGGAGGAGAGAGATAGAGAGATGATTATTTTAATAGAAATTGAGTAGCAATGAGGATAGAGAAAAATGAGAGGAAAAAGTGAAAATGAGGAGAGAGATAGAAACAAATTTAAAACTAATAATAAAATAATTATAAAAAGTCTGTAGACGAATATGTGATTTTGGAAAAGGGCACGGGAAGCGATAAAGAAAAAATGAAGAAAAAATGGGATAATTAAGAAAAAAGTGATTTAAAAAAATATAAAATAAAAAAAATATGGGACCCATAAAAAATGTGTCTTTCTCTCTTTTGATAGAAATTATAGTTTAGAAAGTAACATCGGAGTTGCTTTTAGTGGGATAGAAATATTTTACCTTTGTCACGATGGTCCAACTAACACCTTGAGTGCAAGGAGGAGTTGTAAGTGAACCAATATACCGAAAATACATTCGGCTATCTAATTTAACGAGTTTCGGGTCAATAATACCCACCGCTCTCTCGACATTAGGCGTATCAACAAGAGCTTTCAAATCTTGCTTCATCTAAAATAGCAAACAATCAAAAATAAAAAATGTAAGAAATTGATTAATTAATTAACTATACAAATTAATCAACAGATATGTTTATGTGTGGAGTGAGTAATTAATTACCATGGACAAAAAGGAATCAGGACGTCCAATTGTGTACAGGACTCCAAGCACAGCAGTCCTATTATCTGTGCTCTGATGAACCAAGTGAGCCTCCATTTCGAACCTATCGTCGAATGTTAATTATTTCTTAAATAATTAATTATATAAATAACTAAAAAATTTCATTAATTAAGAAATCAATTGTAAAGGATGTTTATTTCAATATATATACCTCCTGCCCTTGAGTGTGTGTTCAGATGGTGAATGCCAATGACATTGGCGAAGATGATACAGTATTCCATTTACCAAAATACCCCCGGCATCACCTACCCATCTTATCTGGGTTCACAAATATGTATTCGTTTGATAATAACAAGGAAATGACTGCTCACTCACAGCAGAAGAGAGGATAAAATAGTCATTTCATCTTTTATATGTTAAGTCATGCGATACATCTTGCACGCAATAAACAAGGTAGGATATATAGTATTTTTCTATTTAATTGGAAGATCAGATTAACCTACCATCATATCATGACCTCGGTTGATTAGGGTTGCATTGGCGGGTTTGTATTTCCGTTGTAGCCATCCCAAGTCCGATACGACTTCAACCCTTTCACTAAGTAGATCGATCGGAGACTGCATTGAGCCAGAATTACAGATATGCCACTCCGGCCTAATCTTTCCCCAGTTCGCAGGACCATTTTCACTGTGTTCATCATAACTAAACTCCCTCTCATCATCTTCAAAAAATGAAGAAAATTAAAATGATCAATCATTAATTAAGAAGAAAATAAAATAAGCCATGCATGCATCACGTACAATACATGATTTGAAATTTTTTTAGACTGCTTACCAACTTCTTGAGCTCTTGTTGAGCTTGCAAATGAAACTAAAACAAGAACAAACAAGAACTTGTGAGAAAAGGTCATGATTCTGAGATTATGCATTTTCTATATTTCTGCAGTGGTATAATTGCTTTTTGAGAAATAATAATAATGGAGTTGTTAAGGAAGATTTGTTACATATATATAATATATAATGATTAATTTTGTACCAAGTTTTGAATTTTAAAGAAAGTGGGTGATTTGGTTTTGACATTTATTGTCCATTTTTGAGAAATTTAAATTTGAGGTGGCAAAATAACATAAAAATATTATCATGTGTGAAACGACTAGGGAATGGTCGTTTCAAATTCTGTTTTTCTACATATTTTCGGAAAAATAATTAATAAACGTCAATGCTGACGAATCCTATTGACTAAGGTTTTGAGAAGAACAATAGTTCAGATGATTAATTAGTCTGAGAAATCTACACGTATATATTTTCATCACATGAAGAAAAGTCATATGACTTAGTAGTGTTAACTAGTGCTTGTTTAATGATTAACTTTTTTCTTGACGATTAACCTTTTTTTTTGTTTTTGCTTTAATACCGGCCGTGAAAACAATCTAGAACTAATCAACCCATTTTTGGTTTGATTGTGGGAGCCATTAATCAAAAGAAGTACTATACCACAAAGGAAATCACGGGTGTTAATTTGATGACGTTAATTATGTTGATTGAATTTATTCATCAGTTGTCTAATTTCTTACAGTTTTTAGAATTACATACACAATAAGAGTTTGTTCGGTTGGTTGGTAAATTGCTGGGCACGATATTCCATAAAAATATGTGGTTAATATTGTATTGGAGAATGTGTGTGGTTGAAAAGAGAAGAGAGAAAATTTTTTTGTTGTAAAAATTTGGAAAGAACAAGCTCTGAAAATAAATTTATTCACATACGATACTATATCGTATATTTACGTGCTATAGAAGAAGCAATTGAAAAGAAACAAATTTATTATTATTATTATTATTATTATTTTTTTTTGAACAAGAAAAGAAACAAATTAGTGCTGACTGATTTTAGTAGGTGTTTGATTGTACCTATATATACAACTTCGTAACTTTAATTTCATTACACGCATATCTCTCCTACAATTAAGCTATAATAAAATCAAGCTTCGCTCTATTGAGGTCTAATGCATTCTAGGAATAGACAAGGAAATATATATTTACAGTTCAATATAGAAGATATTACTTATTCTACTTTCCAAACATTTTGGTATATTTTTGGGTTGACGTCCAAAATGTACGTAGTGCTTAATTTTTTGGAAAACTATTTTAATAATGATTTTTCATTACACCCATTTTAAACCATATATATATACTCCCTCCGTCCCACTAAAATATGATTGATTTGACTCTCACACAAATTAAAAACCTATAATTAACTAATATTATTAGAAAAGTAAATTTTACTTGTATTTTTCCAACTATATTCCTAAATTTAAAAAGTCTTATGTCTCTTCATAGTATTTACAACAATTCACATTAAATAAGAGCATTTTAGAAAGTGAAAAAATTAAGTACATATCAATAAATAAAACGATTTATATTTTGGGATTATTGGAAAAAAAATCCCTATCTTAGTGGAACAAAGGGAGTATGTACTCTATAAAAAATATATATTATCGTTCACATATGTTTCTATATAGAAACTTTTTACTTCTTAACCACAAATTTTTCTGTGAATTATGTAAGTTTTTTTCCCCTTTCTAAAGGACTGTTATCAAACAAGCTCTTAATTTTATTTTGGTTTTAATAGTGGTGAACACTACAAATAATGTGAAAACGGTAATCATTTAATAATTTTCAATTAATGTGAAGTTGAACTTGAGTTTATTTTAATTTTAATTACATCGTATAAAACTAAACTTTTAGCTAAAAAAATATTTACGAAAAGGGATATATTTTCATCATTAGGATGTACTACATCTTTGGGAGCACATAACTCGGAAACCAGTACTCCACTTCCACGAAACAACAACCTTTATTATTATTATTATTATTATTATTATTATTATTATTATTATTATTATTATTATTATTATTATTATTATTATTATTTACTTTTTTCTAATCTTTACTAAATTAAACGAGGTTTTCATGCATATAGTATTGGCAAAATAGGTATTTAGTTGAATGCTTGTGTTTGTTACGTTAGAGAGGTGTCAAATTCAAACTGGGTGGTAGTTGGCTAGGAAAAGCGTTCTTGGCAGCTTCTTGCCAATCTATTTTTGTATACATTCAAGATTTTGCATTCCCACGAATACTATACTATAAACAAACAAAAATGTATATATATACAAATGGTTGGGTCCTGCTGAGGTAGGTGAAGCGTCAAAGGGTACTATTGCCATAAATTAAAGTTTGTCTCCGTTTGGAGATGCATGAATGTTCGACAAAGTAATTTACTATGCATCATTGACAAATTAAAACCTGTTGAAATTAAAAAAAGAAAAAGAAATAGTGTGTCGTATAATTTTCTCCTGTCGTGATTTGTTGGTGTCGACGGTAGATCGACAAATTAAAATTGTAATGAATTATGGTTGTAACGAGTTACAAATTAAAACTCTCAATTCTGTAAATAGATTGTTTTTTTTTTTCATTTTGTAAATGGTTTTATTTTATCTAATTTTCGTTCGTTAAAGTTGTGTATTATCTACAGGTGTTAGCCGCCAACTTTTTTTTAATTTTTGACAAATTTTTATAAAGTTTGATATGAAATAAGAGAGAAAATGAGTGGAGTTGAACCGTAGAGATTTATAAGGTACATGTAGGTCTCGCGAAATATGTAAATGTGATTGATTTGATAACAATAACGTATGAATTAAAAATGTATACAAATTTATAAAATTTTAATAAAATGAGACGGCTAACGGGCACAGAATACTGTAATTATAAGAAGCCGTGCAAGAAACATGTGGCAATTCCCAACAAAATGGTCAAATCAACAACTATTATATACGGTAAAACTTTGACCGGCCGCCAGAGGCTGCTACGGTGTCGTCGGAAAATTTTCAAAATTGCTGAAACTCCCTTCGTCGTGCTGATTCTAAAACTGATCTCGGATTTCAAAATGGACATCAATGAGGGCGAAAATGCCATCGATGACACCTTAATTATGGTATCATCGATGGCACCAGATCAAGGCTGCTATTATATAACTTGATTTGAAGTTAAAGATGAATTTGTTGTGGCCTTGCGGATCGTATGTTAATTAATACTGATTTTATATTTATTTCAAAAGAATTTAGATGACAGAAATAATTTTTGTGTGTATTCATCTCGTGTATTCCTTATAGTTAATTATGCAACCATTAATTTGTGTTTGTAATACGAGGAAAAATAAATCACTTTACAAAATATTTATAATATATGAAGAATCACAAGATTATCATGAAGAGGGAGCTGGCAGATGTTTTACTTTATCAATAGATATAATCAGCACTTTATCGATCGACAAGTGTACCGAGTCCACAATCTATTTCTTCTTTGAGCACTAATATTTTGAGAAGATAAAATGAAATAAAATTATTATGAGCTTCTTCGTTAAGAGTTTAGATAAAAGTCTTGGTCAACTAACCAACTTATATTAAAATATTTTAGGAGCCCAATTTGCTTTTAATTTAACTACTTTCGTTTATATATATATATATATATATATATACAAAAGAAATATTATTCTTACATTTTCAAATGGAAAATTTTTCTACCATTAAAGAAAACTTAAAGGAGTGTCTTGATCAACTGGATTGATGGACTGGAAGGATTCAGAATATATTCTCATGGATTTTGTTTTTGATTGCTTCTTCTTCTTTTTTTTTTTTTTCCTTTTTTTCTTTTTGCCTTGAAGTTCTGAACTGTTTTTCACAAAGTGAGGATTATAAGAAAGCGATGGTAACTCAAGTCAGATAATATATGCTAGTAAGAGTATAAGGGTGATAGGATTGTATTTTTTATGATTTTTAATGGATTTTGATATAAAAAATGAGCGAGAATGAGTGGAGTTGAATGGTAGAAATTTGTATAGTATATAAGGTTCCACAACATATGTGGATGTGATTAGTTTGACCAAAAGAAATGATTGATAAAAATGGTAAAATTTGGTGACTTAAGATATTTCCATTTGTAAAAATTCCTGCAGAATAGGCAATACCTAACTATATTTATCATAATTTTGATATATCTTAAAAATTCTTACAAATTCAAGTTTTCAAGTTTATTTAACTTGCTAAAAAGTCCTAACTCGATACACCCAGGCTTTTAAAGAGGCGTAAAAAATCTACATTAAATACACCCAAAATTTTTAAATCCTTAGAAGTATTTAAAAGTCCCAAATGAATACAGTACCCTCCCCTAATTTTCCTTTCTCACTACCTCTTTATCCTTCCCAATATATGAGTTAGCTAGATAAAGTTAGCTCTTTCACTTTTCCAGATCCTTGTAATATTTCTGTTTATCAATTGACTGGTATATATCATCTAATTACTAATATTTGGTAGGAATACAAGAGAATATATGCAAGCTTCTTTAATTGAAGTGACAATTAATGTCTTATAAGACATCAAATCGGTGTTACGTTACATAGTCGTGGTATAAAATAATATTTTATTGATTACTGTTATGACAGCTAGCATTTATGCCATTGTTAATAGTCTCTTTTACTATAGTTTAATGTGTTGTCGTAAAAACATTATAGCAAAAGAGAGTTTTTCTTGTAGTGGAGACGGAAGCTACTATGAAGAAATAATACAGATTGTGGAATATAAGAAAATGATTTATCAAAAATTTTCAAGTAGCTTGGATTGTGGTTTAATTTATTTACACTAATGCTGTTCCCTTTACAAATTATCGATGGAAGAATAAATAGTGCAGAAAATAAAAAATAGAAAACGATAAAAGATTTACACAACCTACAAATCTTTATATTATAAAAACTGGAGTGCCACGTTGGCAGGAGTGCTAATGTTAAAAAAAACATAAAAATCAATATTGTAGTTAAAAAAAAGAAAATTCTATTTTTGGAAATAAACCAATATTAATTGGTAGATTTAAATAGAGAAAATTCTTTAAATATAATTATTTTTTAATGAAACATAAATTTATCATTAAATGTGATACATAAAATTTAATAAGAAAAAAATAGTTTTCGAAAAACTTTAAATGTAATTTCATTTTTCAAATTTCTAATTAAAAATATTAAATAATAAATATTTTATTTTCACCGCATTAAAAAATATTATAGTTTTAGATAGTTTTGATTTGTAATGTGCAGTGGATTATTCTTAAATAAAATAGGGCGTGTTAAAATTATAATAGAATTTGCATTGAATAATTTATTATTTTTAAATAAAGAGTAATTTATTAATCTTTATCTTTATATTTTGAATTGTTATATAATCATACCATTAATCTTTATATTATAATTTGTGAAGTGCCCCGTAAGCAAAGATGCAAATGTGGCATACATTAAATATTTTAAGAAAATTATAAAATTAGTTTTGGGAATAAACAAACATTAATTAGTAATAATTAAAAATATAACTAAAAATAACCAATATCTAAAACAAACATCTAATGAGAAAAAATTTATTTTGGAAAGACTTTATATATAATTTCATTTTTTAAAGTTATAATTCAAAATATTAAATAATAATTTTTTTATTTAATTTTATCGTGATAAAATTGTAGGTTTTGATAGTTTTGCTTGGTTACGTGAATTGGTCTATCAAAAATAGTGAGAATTTTTTACTTTTTTCTTTTTGAAAATCAAATAGTGAGTAGTTAAAATTATAACTAGATTTATGTAGAATAATTTATTTATTTTTAAGTAAAATAGTAATTTATTAATCCTTATATTATTATAATTAAAGTGTCACGTTTGGTGAACACCCTATTGGCAGTGCCAACATAACATATTATTTCTAATTAAAAAAATTAAATGATATTTTTTGTTTTTAATGCTTCTGATGTGATATGCTCACTAACTGAATTTTGCATTGCATATTTTTTTTATCTTTTCTAAGTATATAAAATTACAAATAAAAAGGTTTTCATTCTACAATTAACATAAAATTTATGTAAATGAAAAGAAATCAAATGAATTATATAGATGAGGAAAATTGTCGGTGTTACTACAAATTTAAGTTACATAAAATTAAGCATAATACTTCTTATACAATAGAGCTAAAATTAAGTAGCAATTACAGCTAATCACTAAAAGAATGCATAAAATCATAAAATTTAGAGTGTGTAATGTCCATTTCAGAAGGAAAAATGTATTCAATATAAATTTGATATATACCAATGAGAAAGACACGTTTTGATAATCAAAGAATTTTTATATATTAATTCCCAATGGTTCATTTACAATTAATTAATCTTCACGAGCATTGCTGTGTAATGCTAGGCATGGTAATTAGAAATAAAGTTACACGTTTTGATAAACTTCTTAATTATGCGATACAATTATGCGATACAGGTGAATTTTTATAATTTACAATTGTGAATTTACTCCGCAATTTTTGCATTGACTATAATATACAATATTGTAGATTTTAATAATTTTTTTACAATTATGCAATCTCCTATGCACAAATTACATAAATTATATAATTCAACTTTCATATTTATAATTTTATATCAATTATTTATCGTACATAAATTTAATTGTTCCCGTGCATCGCACGGGCGTGATACTAGTTTTCATTATTCTGATGGTAATTACTCCATATTCTTCAATTGTTACCCATTAAATATACACATAAAGTGACAATTAATGACTAATTTTATCTTCTGTTTTCATGTCAAATCACCAATTATGAATTGTAAATTAAGAGTTTAAGTGTGCGATATAAATTTATGTGTACTTATAAGGGTGATTGGGAACAATTTTTTCAAAATTTTACCACTTTTTCCACTTTTTATACATTCTTTCTTTATTCTAAATCAATCATATCCACATATCACATCACATCAACAAATCTCCACCATTCAACTCCACTCATTCTCTCTCCTCCTTTATATTAAAAACCATTAAAAACTATTAAAAAATACTCCAAATCACCCGTATAGTGTCTCTGCTCATAATACCTCTAGCGACAATTTAATTTGTATTTATGTCAAAATTTAAGGATAATCGAAATTAAAAGTGTGCAATTCTGAATTTTGCATAACAAGAAGGCATAGCATGCACAAAAAGTTACACCTCCACGTAACAAGATAATCAATAATCTTCTAATTATTCGCAAGACTCATAAAATGGTTGATAACGCTAAGGGCATCTCCAATGCATGAATGTGGACTGGAGATGATGTGGAGAAAAGAAATAGAAAGAAATTGACTATTTTAATTAAAGATTTATCATTTATTGAAAGATGTGCAGAGAAAAAAGAGAGGAAAAAATGAAAAAGTTGATGTGTAGAAATAAATTTAAAAATAATACTAATAAAATTGTAGTGGAAGATATGTAGATAGATATTTGAAAATAGATATGACACGGGAAACGGGGAAGAAAAAGTGGTAAAAAATGAATGAAAATGAGAGAAAAGTGATAAGAAAAAATAAAAATTACAATAATTATGGGACCCATTCAATTTTTTGTGTTTTTCTCATTCCTATAGACATTGTCTAGAGCTTGTGGCATTGGCGATGCTGTAATGAAAGATAACATGATGGAATCTTAGGACTTGTTCTTTGCACAATCTTGGGTGAGAATATAGATTTATTTGAACGATGTGTTAGATGTGTGATTGAACAATAAAGAAAATATATTAAAATTTATAAAATAATTAGATGAATTGTTAAAAATGAAGAGAGCGAAAAAATTAGTGAAAATTAATAAAAAAATTATTGTGTAAAGAACAAGCCCTTACGTGCGGTTACACGTCATGGCAAAGGCATGGGATGACTCCTACGAAGCTTTCTTTTCAAACTGGCACTGATGTTACATCTATTGGACCACTTGTTAATTTGTAGAATTTAGGTTAGAACAATAATACTCTTTTGGACCCATTCCACTAGTCCTTTTCTCTTTTATTTATTATATTCTCTGTTTTTACGTGCCCCATTAATCCCAAAAGTTGATACTGATTGATTGATATCATTAATTAATGTCATTGATTGTTCGTATATATGTATGATAACAAAAATCAGTCGGCAACTATAATATTTATTGCCGTAGTATAATAAAAAGATATAAAATCGTCCAAAGAATACAATACAGCTCCACAATATCAAACTAATCAATGAAAGAATAATAAGACCCCGTTCTCCTACTCATTTTTACATATTTTTACACACAAATCTAGTGGGACCTACTTGTACTACACAAATCTCCACCATTCAATTCCACTTTTTCTCTCTCCTATATCACATCAAAACATATAAAAACGCATAAAAATACATACCCTAACACACGCTAAGTAGATCATGCATACGTGGAAAATGGGATCATATATATCGCTAGGTTCCCATCTCCAGAGATAGTATACATGTTCACAACATTATTATTTATTATGTGAATAACAAATGATGATCCATATTCATATATATATATATGAACAATCTCTACAAAAAAATAATTTCAGTCCTCCGATTGATCCTTTGGTCTATAGAGTTTCACGGTACGATGGTTCCTCGGTTGGGTTGGTCTCGCATTGGACTCAGACTCCTGTTATTCATAAACGGTGAAATAAATAATAAATTTAGAGAAACCACCCAAAGAATATAAATAAAATTATAAATATATTATATTGATAATAGAAACTCACATCGTGTACAGCGTCGCGAATCAATTTTACTTGTTCTTTTGCAACAGTCCTCACCTGATATCAATATTAAAATGATTCGATTCAATCAAAAATGTTTAGTGGGATATAAATATTTTACCTTGCTATAGAGATATTTTACCTTACTAAATATGTATTAATTGTACAAGAAATGGTTAGCGGGATAAAGATATTTTACCTTTTTCACGATTGTCCAACTAACGTCTTGAGTGCAAGGAGGAGTTGTAAGTGAACCAATATACCGATAATACTTTCGGCTGCCTAATTTAACGAGTTTTGGGTTAATAATGCCCACGGCTCTCTCGACATTAGGCGTATCAACAAGAACTTTCAAATCTTGCTTCATCTAAAATAACACAAATAAAAAAATGTGAGAAATGAATTAATTTATTAACTATGAAAATTAATCAACACATATGTTTATGTGTGGGGTGAGTAATTAATTACCATGGACAAAAAGGAATCAGGACGTCCAATTGTGTACAGGACTCCAAGCACAGCAGTCCTATTATCTGTGGTCTGATGAACCAAGTGAACCTCCATATCGAACCTGTCGTCGAATGTTAATTATTTCTTAAATAAATTAATTATATATAT
Organism: Jasminum sambac; assembly: GCA_018223645.1. Classification (NCBI taxonomy): domain Eukaryota; kingdom Viridiplantae; phylum Streptophyta; class Magnoliopsida; order Lamiales; family Oleaceae; genus Jasminum; species Jasminum sambac. Next base: position 27,577,782 of record CP073649.1, read on the forward strand.
AACTAATTAAAACAATTTCATTAATTAAGAAATCAATTTAAAAGGATGTTTATTTCAATATATATACCTCCTGCCCTTGAGAGTGTGTTCAGATGGTGAATGCCAATGACATTGGCGAAGATGATACAGTGTTCCATTTACCAAAATGCCCCCGGCATCACCTTCCCATCTTATCTGCGTTCACATATATGTATTTGTTTGATCAATAACAAGGAAATGACTGCTCATGTTCATGTGCAGCAGAAAGAAGGATAAAATAGTCATTTCATCTTTCATCTATTGAGTCATGCGACACATCGTGCACGCATAATAAACAGGGTAGGATATATAGTATTTTTCTATTTAATTAGAAGATCGGATTAATTAACCTACCACCATATCGTGACCTCTGTTGATTAAGGTTGCATTGGCTGGTTTATATTTCCTGTGTAGCCTTCCCAAGTGTGATACGATTTCGACCCTTTCACTTAGTAGATCGATCGGAGACTGCATTGAGCCAGAATTACACATATGCCATTCCGGCCGAATCTTTCCCCAGTTCGCAGGACCATTTTCACTATGTTCGTCATAACTAAACTCACTCTCATCATCTTCAAAAAATTAATCAAGAAAATTAAAATCATCAATCATTAATTAAGAAGAAAATAAAATAAGCCATGCATGCATTAACAATGATTTGAAATTTTTTTAGACTACTTACCAACTTCTTGTGCTCTTGTTAAGCTTGCAAATGAAACTAAAACAAGAACAAACAAGAACTTGTGAGAAAAGGTCATGATTCTGAGATTATGCATTTTCTATATTTCTGCAGTGGTATAATTGCTTTTTGAGAAATAATAATAATGGAGTTGTTAAGGAAGATTTGTTACATATATATAATGATTAATTTTGCACCAAGTTTTGAATTTTAAGAGGAAGTGGGTGATTTGGTTTTGACATTGACTGTCCATTTTAGAGAAATTTCAATTTGAGGTGGCAAAATAACATAAAAATATTAGCATGTGTGAACGACTAGGGAATGGTCGTTTCAAATTCTGTTTTTCTACATATTTTGGGAAAAATAATTAATAATCGTCTCAATGCTGACGAATCTTATTGACTAGGGTTTTGAGAAGAATTAACAATGGTTCAGATGATTTGTCTGGGAAATCTACAAGTATATATTTTCATCACATGGAGAAAAGTCATATGACTTATTAACTAGTGCTTGTTTAACGATTAACTTTTTTCTTGACGATTAACCCTTTTTTTCTTTAATTAATACCGGCCGTGAAAACAATCTAGAACTAATCAACCCATTTTTGGTTTGATTGTGGGATCCATTATATTAATCAAAAGAAGTACTATACCACAAAGGAAATCACGCGTGTTAATTTGATGACGTTAATTATGTTAATTGAATTTGTTCATCAGTTGTCTAATTTTTTTTAGTTTTTAGAATTACATACACAATAAAAATAAATTTATTCACATACGATACTATGTCGTATATTTATGTGCTATAGAAGAAGCAATTGAAAAGAAACAAATTTATTATTATTATTATTATTATTATTATTATTATTATTATTATTTTGAACAAGAAAAGAAACAAATTAGTGCCGAATGATTTTAGTAGATGTTTGATTGTACATATATATACAACTTGCTAACTTTAATTTCTTTACACGCCTATCTCTCCTACAATTAAGCTATAATAAAATCAAGCCCTAACCAAGCTTCGCTCTATTAAGGTCTAATGCATTCTAGGAATGGATACGGAAATACTATATACTTACAGTTCAATATAGAAGATATTACTAATTCTACTTTCCAAACGTTTTGGTATATTTTTGGGTTGACGTCCAAAATGTAGTGCTTAATTTTTTGGAAAACTATTTTAATAATCACTTTTCATTAAGCCCATTTTAAATCATCATATATATATATATATATATATATACACTCCATCCGGCCCACTAAGATATGATTGATTTGACTTTCACACAAATTAAAAACTTATAATTAATATTATTAGAAAAGTAAACTTTACTTGTATTTTTCCAACTATATCCCTAAACTAAAAGACTCTTCTGTGTTTTCATATCATTTATAATAATTCACATTAAATAAATACATCTTAGAAAGTGAAAAAATTAAATACATATCAATAAATAAAACGATCTATGTTTTGGAATTATTGGGAAAAAAAAATCCCTATCATAGTGGGACAAAAGGAGTATGTATATATATATATACTCTATGAAAAGTATATGTTATCGTTCACGTACGTTTCTATATAGAAAATTTTTACTTCTTAACCACAATTTTTTTTTTTTTTTGAATTATGTAAGTTTTTTCCCCCTTTCTAAAGAACTGTTATCAAACAAGCTCTTAATTTTATTTTCGTTTTAATAGTGGTGAAAAATACAAATAATGTGAAAACGGTAATTATTTAATAATTTTAAATTAATGTCAAGTTGAACTTGAGTTTATTTTAATTTTAATTACATAGTATAAAACTAAACTTTTAGGTAAAAAAAATATTACTAAAAATGATATATTTTCATTATTTGGATGTACTGTATGTCTACATCTTTGGGAGGGCATGACTCGGAAACCAGTACTCCACTTCCACGAAACAACAACCTTTTTATTATTTTTTTTTTTTTACTTTTTCCTTTTTTTTTTTTTTTTGAATGTATTTTTTTACCTTTTCTAATCTTTACTAAACGAGATTTTCATGCATGTAGTATTGGCAAAATAGGTATTTAGTTGAATGCTTGTGTTTGTTACGTTAGAGAGGTGTCAAATTCAAACTGGGTGGTAGTTGGCTAGGAAAAGCGTTCTTGGCTTCTTCTATTTTTGTCTACATATGGTTGGGTCCTGCCCTGCAGGTAGCTGAAGCGTCAAAGAGTACTATTGCCATTTTTTGCATAAAGTTTGTCTCTATTTGGAGATGCATGAATGTTCGACAAAGAAATTTACTTTTCACCATTGACAAATTAAAACCTGTTGAAATGAAAAAAGATAGTGCGTCATATAATTTTCTCCGGCTGTGATCTGCTGGTGTCCACGGTAGATGGATAAATTAAAATTGTAATGATCGTTGTAATGAGTTACAAATTAAAACATTCAATTCTGTAAATAGTTTGTTTATTTTTTTATTTTGTAAATGGTTTTATTTCATCTAATTTTTGTTCGTTAAAGTTGTGTATTATCTCGGGTGTTAGCCGCCAAATTTTTTGAATTTTTGATCAAATTTATAAATTTTGATGTGAAATAAGAGAGAAAATGAGTGGAGTTGAATGGTGGAAATTTATATAATACTGATGGGTCCTACGAAATATGTGGATGTAATTAATTTGACCAAAATAGCGAATAAATTAAAAATATATACAAATTTATAAAATTTTAATAGTGTGTTAGTGTATGAATTAAAATGTATTTTTATAAGTAGGAAGAGAGAGAATTAATGGAGTTGAATGGTGAAGATTTAAAAATACAGTTAATATGTTGATGTAATATATTTTACCAAATTTAAATTTTGAAAAGAATGAATTAAAATGGGAAGGAATTTGGATGCTAACAGGCTGTAACTTGCGCAAAGCACTGTAAGAAGTCGTGCAAGAAACATGTGGCAATTCCCAACAAAATGGTCAAATCAACAACTATTATATATCTTCAAAAAAAAAAAAGCAACTATTATATAATTTGATTTGAAGTTACAGATGAATTTGCTGTGGCCTTGCGGATCGTATGTTAATTAATAATGATTTTATATTTATTTCAAAAAGAATTTAGATGACAGAAATAATTTTTGTGTATATTCATGTCGTGTATTCCTTATAGTTATGCAAACATTAATTTGTGTTTGGAATACAAGGAAAAATAAATCACCTATTTAAGGAAAGATTTACAAAATATTTATACTATCACTGTCTCATAAATATAACTCATTTCTATTTTCTCAAAGATTATAAAAAATACAATTAATAGTATTGAAAAATTAAAACTTTTCCTATTATGCCCTTTCATTTATTGGATATTTTATTTCCAATAATATATTTTGGTGATAACAAGGTATATTAAATAAGGGCATATAAGACAATTAATATTTTAACAATGTCTTTAAATGGAATGTAGCCTATATTTTGGGACGAACGAAAAATGAATAATAGCCTATATTTATGAGACGGAAGTAGTAATATAAGAATCCCAAGATTATCTTGAAGAGGGAGCTGGCAGGTTTTTAGCTTTTATCAATAGACATAATCAGCATTTTATCGACAAGTGTTCCGAGTCCACAATCTATCTCTTCTTTGAGCACTAATATGTGTAATATTTTGAGAAAATAAAATCAAACAAAATTATTATGAGCTTGTTAGTTAAGAGTTTGGATAAAGTCTTGGTCAATTAACCAACTTATATTAAAACTAGTGTTTTCACCCGCGCGTTGCACGGGGAGATATATGCCTAAGATATAATTTAGACCATATGTAAGTGAATTTTTTTTTAAAAAAAATTCGGTAGAATTTTCCCTATGTTTTGCACAAATCCATCATATTGACGCCATAACAAAACTAAAAAGTAAGCAACGTTGCATAATCTTAAGTTGTGCCCAAACATCTTAGTAAAAGATAAAATCCATTGTTTTCCACACCACAACCAAAACACAATATATAAACGACATCAAGTTTTGTAAGAATTAAGGAATCAAACATACACTTACTTCAACCACATTACGTCGTTTCACAACTTTACAATAAACCAACTTTAACTCAACTCAAATCCAAGGGAATAAGATCATTATGAGTTGCAGCACTGCGTGTCGACATAGAATAAGGTAGAATATATATTAAAGAATCCCAAGATACTTCTCCGAAGTTTGATATGTTGTACGATAGATCCATCAAGCAATTGCACAAGAAAGCTTCTTCACACACTGGACCTTGCCTCAAGTAACATAACTTACCTACCACAAAAAGGTCCAAAAAAAAACAAAAAAGAAAGAAAGAAAACATATGATTAGAAACAACAAAATAATAGAATGGAAATTTTCGTAAATTGGACCAGAATAAATCTCCAAAACAACTGAATCAATCAAGAAAACCTTATCTATTTCTTGATAATTAATTTCCTAATATGTGTGCATCACTGGCATATTCATGGTGCCATTGTTATTTGTTCACATGTTAATCAAGATTTTCCAAACTCAGCATCTATGAAAAAAATCACTTAATTTACTTGTAATTGCAACCTGAATTCAGCTTCTTAGTGAGGACCTCACTCGTGTTTGCCAGCTTTGAGATGACAGAACATCTATTGGATGCATAATTATTGGAGAGTGCCACTAACAGCCCATGTGTTGGCAGTAATAGAATCTTGAAGTGCATACATGGAATAGACTGGTCAACCGAAGGAAAATATGAAAAAAAAAAAAAAAAGAGAAAGAAAGATCTACCACTGATATAATTTCATATGCCTGTAGGTACCTCTAGGATTAGTGAACTGGAAGACTGCATCCTCCTTGAAAATATTAACCTCCTCAATTGCAAGAATATTATTTACCCGTGAAGTACGGAAAGAGAAACAAAAAAAAAGTGGATTTCGGCACTTTGTTCGCAACACAACGTTTACAAAAATAAGGATGTCATAGCACACGTGGTTCAATAAGAATATCATGAAAGAACAAAAACATATGCCCGAGGAAATAAAAAAATCACCTCCACAGCCAGAGGGGGAACGTCTGTGATGATTCTCATGAAGGTGCTCATAACCAACAAAAACTGGAAAAAGGGGAAAATAGAATTTATTTTGGACGACCAAAAAACTAATAGGCTACCGTTAAACAATGTGTCATGTCAAAAACAAACATCTATACAATTGGGCACCATCACCACAATTCAATCGAGAATGTAAAATGTTGGATGAAGACAATACTACAGAGAAGTTGATTAAACTCCCTCTCATCATCTTCAAAAAATGAAGAAAATTAAAATGATCAATCATTAATTAAGAAGAAAATAAAATAAGCCATGCATGCATCACGTACAATACATGATTTGAAATTTTTTTAGACTGCTTACCAACTTCTTGTGCTCTTGTTAAGCTTGCAAATGAAACTAAAACAAGAACAAACAAGAACTTGTGAGAAAAGGTCATGATTCTGAGATTATGCATTTTCTATATTTCTGCAGTGGTATAATTGCTTTTTGAGAAATAATAATAATGGAGTTGTTAAGGAAGATTTGTTACATATATATAATGATTAATTTTGCACCAAGTTTTGAATTTTAAGAGGAAGTGGGTGATTTGGTTTTGACATTGACTGTCCATTTTAGAGAAATTTCAATTTGAGGTGGCAAAATAACATAAAAATATTAGCATGTGTGAACGACTAGGGAATGGTCGTTTCAAATTCTGTTTTTCTACATATTTTGGGAAAAATAATTAATAATCGTCTCAATGCTGACGAATCCTATTGACTAGGGTTTTGAGAAGAATTAACAATGGTTCAGATGATTTGTCTGGGAAATCTACACGTATATATTTTCATCACATGGAGAAAAGTCATATGACTTATTAACTAGCGCTTGTTTAACGATTAACTTTTTTCTTGACGATTAACCCTTTTTTCTTTAATACCGGCCGTGAAAACAATCTAGAACTAATCAACCCATTTTTGGTTTGATTGTGGGATCCATTATATTAATCAAAAGAAGTACTATACCACAAAGGAAATCACGCGTGTTAATTTGATGACGTTAATTATGTTAATTGAATTTGTTCATCAGTTGTCTAATTTTTTTTAGTTTTTAGAATTACATACACAATAAAAATAAATTTATTCACATACGATACTATGTCGTATATTTATGTGCTATAGAAGAAGCAATTGAAAAGAAACAAATTTATTATTATTATTATTATTATTATTATTATTATTATTATTATTATTATTATTATTATTATTGTGAACAAGAAAAGAAACAAATTAGTGCCGAATGATTTTAGTAGATGTTTGATTGTACATATATATACAACTTGCTAACTTTAATCTCTTTACACGCCTATCTCTCCTACAATTAAGCTATAATAAAATCAAGCCCTAACCAAGCTTCGCGCGCTCTATTAAGGTCTAATGCATTCTAGGAATGGATAAGGAAATACTATATATTTACAGTTCAATATAGAAGATATTACTAATTCTACTTTCCAAACGCTTTGGTATATTTTTGGGTTGACGTCCAAGATGTAGTGCTTAATTTTTTGGAAAACTATTTTAGTAATCACTTTTCATTACACCCATTTTAAATCATATATATACACACTCCATCCAGCCCACTAAGATATGATTGATTTGACTTTCACACAAATTAAAAACTTATAATTAATATTATTAGAAAAGTAAATTTTACTTGTATTTTTCCAACTATATCCCTAAACTAAAAGACTCTTCTGTGTTTTCATATCATTTATAACAATTCACATTAAATAAGTACATTTTAGAAAGTGAAGAAATTAAGTAAATTAAATATCAATAAATAAAATGACCTATGTTTTGGAATTATTGGGGAAAAAAATCCCTATCACAGTGGGACAAAAGGAGTATATATACTCTATGAAAAGTAAATATTATCGTTCATGTACGTTTCTAAAATATTATCGTTCATGTACGTTTCTATATAGAAGCTTTTTACTTCTTAACCACAAATTTTTTTGTGAATTATGTAAGGTCTTTTTTCCCCTTTTTAAAGAACTGTTATCAAACAAGCTCTTAATTTTATTTTCGTTTTAATAGTGGTGAACACTACAAATAATGTGAAAACGGTAATTATTTAATAATTTTAAATTAATGTCAAGTTGAACTTGAGTTTATTTTAATTTTAATTACTAAAAGTGATATATTTTCATTATTTGGATGTACTGTATGTCTATATGTTTGGGAGGTCTGGGAGGACATGACTCGGAAACCAGTACTCCACTTCCACGAAACAACAACCTTTTTATTATTATTATTATTTTTTTACTTTTTCCTTTTTTTTTTTTTGAATGTATTTTTTACCTTTTCTAATCTTTACTAAACGAGATTTTCATGCATATAGTATTGGCAAAATAGGTATTTATTTGAATGCTTGTGTTTGTTACGTTAGAGGTGTCAAATTCAAACTGGGTGGTAGTTGGCTAGGAAAAGCGTTCTTGGCTTCTTCTATTTTTGTATACATATGGTTGGGTCCTGCCCTGCAGGTAGCTGAAGCGTCAAAGAGTACTATTGCCATTTTTTGCATAAAGTTTGTCTCTATTTGGAGATGCATGAATGTTCGACAAAGAAATTTACTTTTCACCATTGACAAATTAAAACCTGTTGAAATGAAAAAAGATAGTGCGTCATATAATTTTCTCTGGCTGTGATCTGCTGGTGTCCACGGTAGATGGATAAATTAAAATTGTAATGATCGTTGTAATGAGTTACAAATTAAAACATTCAATTCTGTAAATAGTTTGTTTATTTTTTTATTTTGTAAATGGTTTTATTTCATCTAATTTTTGTTCGTTAAAGTTGTGTATTATCTCGGGTGTTAGCCGCCAAATTTTTTGAATTTTTGATCAAATTTATAAATTTTGATGTGAAATAAGAGAGAAAATGAGTGGAGTTGAATGGTGGAAATTTATATAATACTGATAGGTCCTACGAAATATGTGGATGTAATTAATTTGACCAAAATAGCGAATGAATTAAAAATATATGCAAATTTATAAATTTTAATAGTGTGTTAGTGTATGAATTAAAATATATTTTTATAAGTAGGAAGAGAGAGAATTAATGGAGTTGAATGGTGAAGATTTAAAAATACAGTTAATATGTTAATGTAATATATTTTACCAAATTTAAATTTTGAAAAGAATGAATTAAAATGGGAAGGAATTTGGATGCTAACAGGCTGTAACTTGCGCAAATCACTGTAAGAAGTCGTGCAAGAAACATGTGGCAATTCCCAACAAAATGGTCAAATCAACAACTATTATATATCTTCAAAAAAAAAAAAAAAAAGCAACTATTATATAATTTGATTTGAAGTTACAGATGAATTTGCTGTGGCCTTGCGGATCGTATGTTAATTAATAATGATTTTATATTTATTTCAAAAAGAATTTAGATGACAGAAATAATTTTTGTGTATATTCATCTCGTGTATTCCTTACAGTTATGCAGACATTAATTTGTGTTTGGAATACAAGGAACAATAAATCACCTATTTAAGGAAAGATTTACAAAATATTTATACTACAACTGTCTCATAAATATAACTCATTTCTATTTTCTCAAAAATTATGAAAAATGCAATTAATATTATTGAAAAATTAAAAATTTTCCTATTATACCATTTCATTTATTGGATATTTTATTTCCAATAATATATTTTGGTGATAACAAGGTATATTAAATGAGGGCATATAAGACAATTAATATTTTAACAATATCTTTAATTAAACGGAGTGTAGCTTATATTTTGGGACGAACAAAAAAGAAATAATAGATTATATTTATCAGACGGAAGTAGTAGCATAAGAATCCCAAGATTATCTTGAAGAGGGAGCTGGCAGGTTTTTAGCTTTTATGAATAGACATAATCAGCATTTTATCGACAAGTGTTCCGAGTCCACGATCTATCTCTTCTTTGAGCACTAATATGTGTAATATTTTGAGAAAATAAAATCAAACAAAATTATTATGAGCTTGTTAGTTAAGAGTTTGGATAAAGTCTTGGTCAATTAACCAACTTATATTAAAATATTTTAGGAACCCAATTTGCTTTTAATTTAACCACTTTCGTTTATATATATATATATATATATATATATATATATATAAAGAAATATTGTTACGTTTTCAAATGGAAAATTTTTCTACCATTAAAGAAAACTTAAAGGAGTGTCTTGATCAACTGGACTGATGTCATGGATTTTGTTTTTGATTGCTTCTTTTCCTTTTCTTTTTTTTTTTTTTTTTGTGGCCTTTTGCCTTGAAGTTCTGAACCCTTTTTCACAAAGTGAGGATTATAGGAAAGTGATGGTGACTCAAGTCAGATAATATATGCGAGTAAGAGTATATCGTTTCTTACTAAAACAAACCCCCTGGATCAACTCATAAATTTTGTTTACTTGAAGATATTTCATTTGTAAAAATTCCTACAGAACAGGTAATACTTAAGTTTTGTTGTAAAGGTGGAGTAAATCCACCGAAAGAGAAAAGAAAAAACAGCGTAATTATATTGTAGGTAATGATTATGTTTTATTGTGTGAATGACTATTGTATATTTGATCAATATTTGTAATACGATGTACCCCAAATATTTCTCTATAAATAGGGGTCATTTGTAATGAATTCAATAACGAGAATTGAAGTGAAAATTTCTCTCGTTCACAACACGTTATCAGCACGAGTCTCACTCGTATTCATAATATTCTCTTATTCCTCTTTAGATCTACATGCATCTCGATTGTTTCTCTTCTTTTCTTTATCTAAACGTCTCACCGTCTTCAAAATATTCTTAGTTGCTTTCGAATCTGCTCTCTCCCTCTATTCTCATCATTGTCGCAAATTGATTCCAGCATCCTTAAAGGTTTTTCAAGCAACAACAATGACCTGCTTCATCTTTCGTTGGTCTCTTCTTCAATACCCACACAATTTTTCTTTTTAGCTAATCACATGGAAGACAAATTATTGAATAAATTGATTCAAATGGCTGCTAATCAAAAACAAATCCCAACAACCAAATCATCCTCCCCAGTTGAATCTGAGTACATCTCCACCTCAGTTGACTTCGTCCCATCTAATTTTTCATTTTCTTCTCCCACCTATTATTTCCCCCATCTTTGAAAAATCTGCTTCTGTAATCTCCATTTTGTATCTCTCTCTCCCTAGCTATACACACATGCAACAAATGAAAAACGAGATCTCGAGACGGAGAAAGAAATGCAAAAAATTATCGCAGCCTCACAATCTGAAATCCAATCAAATTATGGAGTCTCCATCATCGAAAGTGGGTTTTTCCTTCTCTTGTGATAATAAATGCTTTGTGCACTAATTACCAAGATTCCATGAGGATTTTCAACTTTGGGAGATGGTGAGCAAAAGGAAGACGAAAACACGAATCAGAAATGGACAAAGGTAAAAAAAAAATATATATATATATATACATTACTTTAGAATATAATAATATATTAAACTATAACATTTGTTTTTTTTCAAGATATAAGGAGTATACATTATCAAAATTAAATTTTCTCAACTCCATTATACTCGATTTAACTAGAGCTTCGATTTGACACCAATATTCATAAGATAATAACTCATTTCGTAATATGCTATTTGCACCTTAGTATCCAAACTTTTAAAAGGTTACTAATTAGTTTATGAATGGAATTATACATTATGTGCATATGGTTGATAGTTATGAAATTTGTATGTTTACAGAAATTTTCACGTTTTGATTTATAGATTACTTTTGGAATTATATACTGTATATATTTCCATGTTTCCATGCAAGTCCACAATGTATAATAATAATAATAATAATGATGATGATGATGATGTTGTAAATAAAAGGATACATCATAGTTTGGTCCATGTATCTAGATACTTTATTCAACAAATAAATGCCAAGTAGCTTATTAGGGATATATTGATTAAACCAAATCAAAGTTATTAATTAAATTAAAGTTGTATAAATATCTTAATTTACACAATGAGTTAAAATTGAAATAAATTATTGGAAAATGGAAAATAGAAATATGATAATTACGTTGATGTTACGATATTGACAATTAAAATATTGTAAATAATTGAATGATTTTACCTTTGTATTGGAATGGATATTTCTATCTTTGACTTGGAATGAATAACATTACCTTTGCGGATTGGAATGGACAATTTTACCTTTGCGGATTGGAATTGACAATTTTCATATGGTCGGTTCTACCACCTATTGGATTTTGAATTTACATTTGTTACTATAATTTCCATATCGCCGGTTATACCGCCGATTGGAATTTAAATTTATATTTATTGCACTAATTCCCATACGGTAGGTTCTACCACCTATTGGGGAGAATTTAATTTCTGTAATTTAAATTTATACAATTTATACTTCAAATGTGGAGGATTATACCACACAATTGGAGTAAGTATTTTTGATGTGGTGGGTTATACCACACGATTAGAATGTATATCACCAATGTGGTTGGATTAAACCCCACGATTGGTACTAAATAATAGCAACCGATTTATATATATTCGACAAGAATGCTATATTGATATTAACAAAGAGATTTGAGCAAATGATGATATATGTGTTAATAAAATAAAATTGCTCAAAGAATCACATGGAAGTGAAAGAGAAAGAAAATATACCATGGTGAAAAATCTCATTATGAGATTAATGTATTGTGATACATCGATACAGTGACGAGAAATGCTCTCAAAGAAGCATTTAATAAAGAAATATTAGTTCTCCACATCTATTGAATATTGATGGAGAAGGCTGAGCAATAGGTGTCAAAAGTTACCATTGGATAAATATGTGAAAATAAAATGCTCAATAGATCCCAATTGACAGATCAAAGAAAATATACCGTATGGTGGGATCATATGAAATAATGATATGAGATCGTATTAATATGAAAAAAGCATATGTCACGAATGTATACTGAAGGTGCAATAGACTCGAATAAAACCAACATGATATCATTGCTCTAGAAGAAGCACAAAATAAATTAAAGTGGAACATATTGAGAATACCAAAAGGTGGCAATAAACACTTGAAGATATTGAAATACAGAAATACATATTGAACCCGTAAATGAGGGATGCGTCTCGAGAGTATAAATACTCCGTAACTCTGCCACCCCTAACATCCGGTTTATAATGAAAGATCCAAAGGATCTCTTTTCCGCTTGACACCAATGGTCTGTAATCGATGGGTTTCAGCTTCCACAGATTCTTGAACATATGATTGAATCTTGATGAGTAGATCAGCAACCGTATTAGCAGAAACAAGTATATTTCTCGCTGAACGAGAAATAAATTTATAATCTACACCCTGATCTAGAAATGCTAGCAAACCATCAAAGAAATAATTAATATTCAACAAACCTATGGGTTTGGTATGAAAATTCCACTGTGCCCATGATGCTATATTGAATATTTCCTCCAGTGTGTGATAGCCTCCTGGAAGGACAATAAAAGCATCACTATTGTTCATCATGTACATCATGCAGTCATGAATAGGCTGCGTTTTTATCGATCGGTGAACCCATGATTATCTTTGGATCCAATACGATTGCTAGCTCCAACTTGATGAAAAGGTAATACGCTTGACACTCTTATCCCCCATAATTGTCTGCGCCATTGTAAGACTTTTTAAAAGCTTGGTATTGGTCCCTCCATACTGATATATTGATGTTTTGTTTCCTAACTCCTTTATAAGTTGGTTTGCCATATCTATATATTGGATATCACCTATAAGTCTAGATCCACCAAGAACACATACAGTCTTAATCAGGTGAGGTGAAGATTGATTTGCATGAGATGATTCTAAAATTTCCATCGCCATCTCCATCTCCATCTCTCTCTTTACACTAAAATTTCAACGCATAAATGAGAGATACATGAACCCCTCTATTTAAAGATAAATTTTCAAACCAATAAATGATTTTACTATTTACCTTTTGACAATATGAAAAAAGAAAACAGTAGAAAATATCAATGAAATGACATACACTTTCGGTGATTGAAATCTATATATAAATATATTTATTTATTTATTTACATACATATATATATTTTGAAAAAAAAAACACGATATTTACAATTACGCGAAATACATCGATCTACGCCGATTTACTTTGAGAAAATCATAATACTAAGTTTTTCTACTAAATTTACAAACAGGATCTTTTAAAGTAAGATTTTCGAGACTGTACCGTTCTTGTTCATCTTTAAATTTGGCCCATAAGGCCATAAGCTCACCTTGTACGTGTCCACTAGGATGTGTCTCAAGAGCCTGTTGAATATCATCCAAAGACTCCTTACTCAATCCATCCTTAATGAATGCTATTTTATCTTCTCGATTTTTGGACAAGTACCCATGATTTACATCGAGTGTCACAAGTCCACCGAGCACATTTATAGCATCCTCCTAACCTTTTTGCTCTGCGTTTCTTGAAAAACTACTTTTACCCATTCCAGGCATGTATTTAGAAGGAATCGAAACCTCACGGATAACTTAGGACCTTTGCTTCAATCAACCATCGAATATCTTGTGGAATGCCCTTATTCATTAGTATCCTTAATCTTTCAAGTCTACATAGATAAATTCTCTTTAGAATTTTGATTGGCAGTGAGGGATAGTATTTACGAAGATTCAAGAGCACATGATCCATTATAATATCTGGACCCTTGTTAGGGTGAATATTGTAAGTGCTCGGATGATTTATAAACAGCGTATGAGGTAAGACTCGCGTTTTAACAAGGCGTAACGAGAAGCGTATGAGATAAGATTCCACGTTTCAATAGTAATTGTAATAATGCCACCGAAAGAATGACGTGATATGTCGGTTGGCTATGCATGTGATGGCGGTAATAAATCATGTTGAGCACTATATAGATTAGGTTCGATTGATGTAAATAATTTATTGAAATCAAGAACCGGAAGAAATTTCCAATGATTGTTCTCGATAAATGATTGCTAGCTAATGATTGGAAATAAATCCCAAATATATCTGGAACATATATAAGGGATGAGATATATGGGCCCACTCACCCTGTTATGTTGACTACTATATAATATGATGTGGATTTACTACGTAGTCATATATTATAAATGGAAATTGCGAGATTATTTGCTCACGATATGAGCATGAGTTTAGATTTAATGATAAAGTTAGTAAATATATCCCAATTATTTGAATAAGTAGTAAATGATTGATATGCCATATAAGTGGGATATAATTGAAGTCCTCCAATCGATTTGCCAATATCGAGAATGAAGTATAGAATAAACCCTCAATTAAAGCTAAATATTGAGAATATATACAAATTGTCTTGAGTTTGGTTGCTAGCATGAGGGGAGTATTAATAGTTGGAAATAATATATGAAATGTATCATGAATTTGAAATTCAAATATGAATCAAGCGATCTCATATACCAATTATATATGTTTTGATAAATTAGCAAGCTTAGAAGTATTGATATTATTTAAATAAAAGTTCCCAAATATGTATATCAAAGCAAATGATAGAAGGTGATTTTGATAAAGGAGGCATATACTTTGAAGAGAATATAGACTCAAGTATATTGTGCAATCCTAAAAGAGGATTGATAATGAGAAATCTCAATAAGTTATATCATTATGGGGAAAGAAATGAAATTTGAAAGTGTCGACACGGTATGAAAATGTAGCGCTACATACGATCAACGATAATGAGGATATTGAGATATATCGAAGAATAATATTGAAATATATATATACGGGCTTGATAAGAAAATTGAATATAGAACTATTAACAGGATAATATTGTTTGTAATAGCTTAAAGCAATGATATTGTTGTACGCTGTACTCTTTTCCTTATTTGAGGTTTTTATCCCAAAGGGTTTTTCCTAAATGAGGTTTTTAATGAGGCAGCCTAATCACAACTAATAGAAAATCTCGAGAGAATATTCGGATATATATATATATCGATACAGTGAAAATTTAAGATCGAGATTGTCGATTGCAAATAAATACTAAATATGACATAGTGATAATACTTACCTTAAGGATTTTGATATGCTTGAAGTATACTTGTACAAAATACGCGTTGCACTCTTTTTCCCTTGATTAAGGTTTTATCCCATTGGGTTTTCCTAGCAAGGTTTTTAACGAGGCAACGTTTATGACATATTCACATGAATAATGAGAAATTGACTCAATGAATCTATTGGATCAAATGATAATGAAGAGATTACTCGGAATCAACTGATGATGGTATTGAAATTTTTCACCAAAGGTGAATGTATCAGTTACCAAGATTCGGAACCAAATGGAATAGCTGTACTCTTTTTCCTTCGATCAAGTTTTTCCCATTGGGTTTTCTTGACAAGGTTTTAACGAGGCAGCATATGAATACTTCTATAAGAATGATCACATCGTGGGGAGCAACTTACTTTTGGCTCAGGTTTTGCCCCACGAAGTTTTCTTGCAACAAAGATATGATCTCTCAAGTTCTCCTACAATCAATTTGGAAGTTTTCACACTAGATCTTTCTCCAAACAAGTTTAAAAGGCAATTGTATCAAATAGTCATTCAAGGGGGAGTGTTGTAAAGGTGGAGTAAATCCACCGAAAGAGAAAAGAAAAACAGCCGTAATTATATTGTAGGTAATGATTATGTTTTATTGTGTGAATGACTATTGTATATTTGATCAATATTTGTAATACGATGTACCCCAAATATTTCTCTATAAATAGGGGTCATTTGTAATGAATTCAATAACGAGAATTGAAGTGAAAATTTCTCTCGTTCACAACAAGTTTATCATAATTTTGATAGAACTTAAAAATTCTTACAAATTCAAGTTTTCAATTTGAGATTTGATGAATTTCATTAAATCTATAAAAATATAGGTGTAATCAGTAGCATTGGATTTATGAGAATTCTATCAATCTATATTTATTTTTATTTATTAATTATATGGGAAATTATATTAACACCGTTTTCTTTATTAATGAGACCACATCTTATATTCATCCAAATCTTATATTCATCCAAACTAAGGAAAGAACTTTATAATAACCCCACCACTCAATTTTCCTATTTATTCTTGCACTCGAAAACTAAAATGAAAATTTATATACCACACTTTAAGGGAAAAATGACCATAGCATCTTTGAAAAAGACATTGGCATCCGTTTAGTGTTTCTCCAAATTGTTGATTTAATCAAACTCATTTTACCCCAATCATAAAAAGCCGTAAACCCTAAATTAAATTCATTCATCACCGCTGCAAATTGCTAAACAACATCTCGCAGTATTATGAATTGGGTTCCCTCGAAGCAGCGATATTCCAACCCTCTTGATGTGCAATATGTGGTATGATACATAAACTTTTAATATAAATTATAATGAGATTATAAACTCCTCTTTTCTTTTCTTTTTTTTTTTTGTTTTTGAATAAAATATTTCATTAATGTTCACATTACATTGAGAAGTTTAGAAATACAACTAGGTAGGAAATGAGGCTATGAAAACGAGCCTCTCTCGCCAAAAGGTGAGGGACTTCATCTGCCTATCTCTTAACGTACCGGACAGAGAAGAACAGTCAACATGTGGGTATCGGATCAGGAGCGATATATAACGACTTCATTTCTGGACACTCAACAATCTCAATGTGCAGTTGTTAAAGTTTAAGCTTTACTAAAAAAGGATACATATGTTGTGCTCAAATGATCAAGTGCACATATGTGGGCACCAGGATTGGGAGCGATATGTAGTGATGACCGATCTTAACGTCTAAGTAACTTCTGACCCCGGGTTAGAAGACCGTCTAACTATGATTAGAAGACCTTCTTAGAACATAGATTTTCAAACTTAACTTGAAAAAAAAAATGTTATGTATAGGTTCATAAGATCTTGCCTATAATCAACCGGTTGTTGCATCTCCAATGTAATATTCTTTCAAGGTATTTTAGTATGTGCGAGAGAGAGACACAAAACACAAGTGGTCCCACTTGTTCTCTCTTTTTTTTATTATTTTTTCTCCTTCGCTTCACGTGCCATGTATAAAACAACACATTCATCCATATATCATCCACTACTACTATTTCGTTATTATTTTAAAATCATTTCTATCTCCTACTTTTTTTACTTTTTTCTCAAATTTTTATCTTTTGCCAATCAATTAAAATAATATTTCTCCCTCTTATTCTCTCTTTCTCTCTCATATATCATTACACACATAAAACCTCCAATTTACATCCCTAGTGAAGATCGATGCTTGTCAATTTAAAAATAAAAAAGATTTAAGGTCCAATTGTCAAAGATCACCTATATTTAATCATAATTCCACGGTCATTAGTGATAATTATTTTGATGTTAGGTACTTAATGGGAAACTCTCAGTTGTTAATTTTTACTTTTACGCTCATCAATCGCTTTTCGTACAAGTTTGGTCAGGTTCCAGTTTCTATTGTGTCCAATTTGGCACGATAGAAATGTTATAAGGATATACAAGCCAATGTCACACACTTATCATACACTTAAATTTCGAATTTTAACCCTCAATTTCATGTCAAATCATCAAATGAGGGGTAAATTTAAAAATTTTAATGTATGATAAATGTCTGACATTAACTTGTGTGTATTTATAGAATTTTTATGGGATTTTGGAGGCCTTTTTTTTGTTTTTATTGTCGAAGAATTTCAAGCCATTTTAGGTGTTTGACATACATAAAAGTTGCATTTATAATGACTCTAGGATAATGGATTAGTAAAATTTGAGGTCATAAATTTTATTTTTAAATTTTCTCCCTAGAAGGACCAAGAGAAGATATGGTAATAAAAACTTACATTGCCACAGAACTCGTCTCTTTATAACCTCCATTAAACTTGTAATTATTACGGATTTTATATCAATATAGTACATAATTAAATTAATGAACAAGTAAATTCGAAAAAAATGGAAGAAAAAATGATGTTACGAAGAATGTATAATAAAACAATGGAAAAAAAAATAAAAGGGAAGACATGTTATGAAAAAAATATAGTAATTACTCTTTTTTGTAATCTCTTCCCAGTTCCTTGCAGGCCAATGCGCTTTTGACCCTTTTAAGCGTTGCCCGCATGTTAGTTTCTAAAATTTTACAAGTTTTTACACATTTTTATATTCTTTTCAACTCCACACATTCTCTCTCCTATTTCACATCCACATATTTCGTAGGAACCTACTTGTCTACACAAATCTCCACAATTCAACTCCACTTATTTTCTCCTATATCACATAAAAACACAAAAATTCATTTTTACACATACACTAACACGTGCTGAATACCGACCAACGTGGCCACATGGGTGAATGATGCTCTCGGTTGTTGGCTTTGTTGCCTTTGGTTGTATCGAAATTCATACACCGAAATTTTATTACGTGGGAGTTGTTCATTGTTGTTATGTAGTAGCAGAATCTATTTATCATTTTTGTTATTGTGTGGTAGTGATAAGATATATCATATTAGTGCTCTAACTTTAATAAAATTATAAAATTACAACGCTCGGAATATATCATTCCTATCAAGCATTGGAACTTTCAAAATGATCATTCCTCTCAAATATTGGGAATGCATCATTTTCGTCATTCATGTTGGTTATATTGCACTGACTCAGTAAAAAATATATAATTTCAAAGTTTATGACGACAAGTATCTTCAAGGGTCATTTCAAAAATATATATGCACCCATCTTCAAGGGAAGAATTCATAGTTTACCGTAATCATCAGGAAAATATTACGTTCAATATTAATTTTTCTTGCAAAGATTTTGTTGATATTTTCAAGTCGATGGGGTGGGCGTGAGGTTAAAATGAGATCAAAATTCCCTTTCCAGTTTTCCACCAATATAAAAATACTCAAGTCCTATGTTCCATATAATATTACAATCAATATAATATTATAATGATATCATCAAGTTTTGTCTCTCTTTGTTAAGATATTCTTCGTTCGCATTAAACCACTCTTAGAATCAAATCACATGTTCAACAAGAATTATTAGCTATATATAAGACACACAAAACACAATAGTTCCTCTTGTTCTCTCTCTCTCTCTTTTTTTTTAATCATTTTTTCTCCTTCGCTTGATGTGCCATGTATAAAATAACACATCCATCTATATATTATCCACTGCTACTATTCTATTATTATATTTTAAAATTATTACTATCTCCCTATTTTTTTCACCTTTTTCTCAAATTTTTATCTCTTGCCACTCAGTTAAAATAATATTTCTCCCTCTTTTTCTCTCTTTCCCTCTCATATATATCATATCATTACACATATAAATCTCCAATTTACATCCCTATTGAAGATCGATGTTCGATCAATTTAAAAATAAAAAAGATTTAAGGTTCAATTGTCAAAGATGAGCTATATTTAATTATAATTCCACGGTCATTAGTGATAATTATTTTGATGTTAGGTACTTAATGGGAAACTCGCAGTTGTTAATTTTTACTTTTACTCTCATCAATCGCTTTTCCTACAAGTTTGGTCAGGTTCCAGTTTCTATTTTGTCCAATTTGGCACGACAGAAATGTTTTAAGGATACACAAATCAATATTATACACTTATCACGCTTAAATTTCTAGTTTTAACCCTCAATTTCATGTCAAATCATCAAATGAGGGATAAATTTAAAAATTCCAATATGTGATAAATGTGTGGGATTGACTTGTGTGTATTATAGAATTTTTATGGGATTTTGGAGGCCATTTTTAGGTATTTGACATTCATAAAAGTTGCATTTATAATGAGTCTAGAATAATGAATTAGTAAATTTTTAGGTCATAAATTTTATTTTTAAATTTTCTCCCTAGAAGGACCAAGAGAAAATACGGTAATAAAAACTTACACGGTCACAAATCTCGTTTCTTTATAATATCTGATAAAATTGTAATTATTACTATTTTAGTATCAATGCAGCACATAATTAAATTACTGAACAAGTAAATTCGAAAAACATTGGAAGACAAAATGATGTTACGAAGAATGTATAGTAAAAAAATGAAAAAATAATAATTAAAGGGAAGACATGTTATGAAAAAAAAAAAAATGTAGCTAGTAATTAGTAATTACACTTTTTTGTAATCTCTTCCCAGTTCCCTGCAGGCCAATGCGCTTTTGACCTTTTTGGCTTTTTCAGCGCACCACGACGTGAAGTTTGAATACCGGCTAACGTGGCCACGTGCGTGAATGATGCTCTCGGCTGTTGGCTTTGTTGCCTTCGGTTGTATCGAAATTGATACACCTGAATTTGATTACGTGGGAGTTGTTGCTTACTGTTATGCAGTAGTAGAATTCATTTATCAAGGGGCTCACACGGGTGGTAGCCTGATCCAAAAAATTTCGAAAGTTTATATGGAAAAAAAAAATTTATACGTAATTTTAGTCGAATTAAATTTTTTTTCAATATTACAGTCCCCCGCGCTAAAAATCGTGGATCCGCCATGGTTTTTGTTATTGTGTCGCAACGATAAGATGCACCTTATCAGTCCTCTAATAAAATTATAAAATGTCGACGTTGGAATTAAATTATTCTTATTAAGCGTTGAAACTTTCAAAGAATCATTCCTATCAAATATTGGGAATGTATCATTTTCATCATTCGTGTTGGTTATATTGCATTGACTTGGTAAAAAAATATATAATTTCAAAGTTTATGACCACGAGTATCTTCAAGGGCCGTTTCAAAAATATACATGCACCCATCTTCAAGGGAAGAATTCATAGTTTACTGTAATCATAAGGAAAAAAGTGCGTTCAAGAGTAATTTTTCTTGCAAAGATTTTGTTGATATTTTCAAGTCGATGGGGTGGGCGTGAGGTTAAAATGAGATCCAAAATTCCCTTTCCAGTTTTCCATCTCAATATAAGAATAGTGTTCAAACACTGCGCCAGAACTACGGCGCTATCGCCAGCCGTCGACATTCGATTTGAAACCGAATCGGATCTAGGATTCATCACGCCAAGACGGATCTATTTATTTCATTTGCGATGTTGGATGGCGGTCAAACTTTTGGCCAATTTTAGGCTAAAATTGGCCAAAAAGTTTGACCTACTCTACCAAGATCCAACAGTCAAAAATTTTGAAAATTATCTGAGATCCGTCTCGCGATTTAATCTAGATTCACCGGATTTCAAATCTGGAGACGAGAATCTGTGATCAGAAGTTACGCTACCGCTAGTGTTTAAGCCAACACTTCTGCTCAATATAAAAAGACTCAAGTCTTGTGTTCCATATAATATTATGGTAATCAATATAATATTATAATGATATCATCAAGTTTTGTCTCTCTTTGTTAAGAAATTCTTCGTTCACATTAAACCACTCTTAGAATCAAATCACATGTTCAACAAGAATTAGCTATATATAATTCCTATCGTTGAGTATCTTCTTGGGCTACCGATTTGTTGTCCACTGTGGGCAACATAAGAGAAAACCCACGCTGACGTGGCACCGTGTCAGTTACCAAAATTTTTTTAAAAAAAATTTTATCTACGTTAGATTAGATGAATAATACATAATTATCCCATGATGGGGCCCCACAAGTTCCTACGAAATTTCCCCCGAAGTGTAGGCATTGGATCATTACTCTATCTTCCTATATGGTAGATTGAAGCCACAACAAGGTACAATATTATAATTTAACCAAGGCACTATTAGATGAGATTTTCTACACAAGCAAGGAAAATTAGGATAGTTGAACCTCCTAGTTACTCCATAAAAGTGCAAGTCATAGAAGCTCCAAGGATGATTCTCGAAGGAGATATGTGTGCAAGAGAAACTATAAAACTTAGGATGTGTTTGATTGACACCATTTTCCATGGAAAATGTCCCATGGAAAAAATTTTCTCACTGGTTGCTGATTGATAAATTTTCCATAAGAAAATATTTTCTAGACAATCAAAGATTTTTCCATTTTCCATGAAAGAAAATCCATCTCCCCCAAGAAAAAATTTTCCATGAAAGTGAAAATATTTTCTTTCACATGGAATCAAACACACCCTATTGTGTGTTTGACGACACCATTTTCCATGAAAATGCTCCATGGAAAAAGTTTTCACTTATTGTTTGATTTGACAAATTTTCCATGGAAATATTTTCATACAATAGTTCAAAGATGTGTTTGATTTTCCATGGAAAAGAAAATCCATCTCCCCCAAGAAAAATTTTTCATGAAAGTAAAATATTTTCTTTCCATTGGAATCAAACACACCCTTAGGGTGTGTTTGATTGCAAGTTGGAAAATGTTTTTCATGGAATACAAATTCTAAGAAAACATTTTCCTACCTCTTCACTAGATTCAATTTTCCAAGAATTTGAGATAAAATATGCATTGTTGGATTGTACCTAGAAAATGTTTTCTAGGAAAAGTTTTGCTATCAAACACAAAACATGGAAAATGTTTTCTTTGATTTGACATTTTCTAGGAAAACAAAGCAATTAATCTTTTTCTTTTTCAAACAGGCAATTTGTGCGACTATTGTTGATCAAACCTTGATATCTCAGTCATCCATAATTCGAATAGCTTGAATTTTTTTTTTTGATTGTTATTCAAAGCTAATGATTAAGATCAACAGAGATGATATAGCACCATCGCCCCAAAAATAGTGTCAAAACTTTGATCGGTGCCCACGGTATTGTCGGAAAAAATTCAGAAAATTCTTGGAACTCCCTATCGCCGTGCTGATTCTAGATCTGGTCCCGAATTTCAAAACGGAGATCGGATCGACGCCGAAAATACCATTGATGGTGGTGTTAGATCATTCCTGTCAAGATCAATATCAAATAGTCCTTTGAGGTGAATCGGTCATCTGAAAAGATACAAATTCTGTGCGATCGAGATCATTCCTTTTGTTTTTAATTAAGTTGTATTCCAAAAATCTTTGCTCATTAAAGAATTATAATAATTGCATTAATTTTGGTGTTGAGGATATTCGGTTCCTCTACTATTATTATCGACAGAAGAGGAATTATCGACAGAAGAGGAATTATATTCATTATTTTATTATTATAGTTGAAGATTTTCCGGATTTTGGGGCATGGAAGTAGACACAGTATCCTCGTGTTCTTTATTTTTTACATCATTTTTAGTTTATTGCTCTATTATCTTTTATTAGGTTCTCAAAAGAGAGTAAAAACCATATTGATTTTTTTAAGTTTTACTAGTTAACGTCACATGTATTGCATGTGGTTTTGGAATTTTGGTACATGAAGTCATAAAGCTCACATGATTTTATATTGTGTAAATGAGATTACAGAAATTCTCAATATATATAATATATAATGTAAATATATAATAAAATAGATAAAAAAAATTTAAAAAGAAAAAAGAAAACCCCCACCACCCCATCCCACACCCCAAGAACCACGAGCAGCAGCTGGTGGTGGTTCCCCTGTTTTTGGCCCTCCTCCTCCGTCGCCAACGATGTCAATACCTCTCGCACAACTTCTCATTCTCAATCCAACAAAGCAAAGATATGAGATATTGAAACATAATATAAAATGTGGTAGCATCAAGATCTTCATTGCGTCGCGATTTTGAACTTTTCGCCAACCGTGAAATAGTTTTGCAACGACCCTCCATTCTGATAAAACCGTGCAACCCCCAAGGCCATGTCCTCAGCTGTTCTGTGGGGATCAGCACTGGCCCAATTCTTAAACCCAAATTTCAAATATGTATTATTAATTCACTCAAATTTATTTTGATATAACTAATAAATATTAGAAAATTCATTATAGACCTACCATCCTGTCCAATTTGATTGTCGTTTGTTGTCACTTAGACCGAAAATAAAATAAAATATTATTATTTCATACCATTGGTTCGGGGGCATCGCCCTGTTGGCACATAGTCCACGGGACGCCAATGTCGAATGACTCGGTTTAAAATGTGAGCACTTTGTCTAGCACAGTAAGATATTTTTGTTTATTTTCTATTTTCGGAATTAATATGTCTTTATTTACAATGCCCCTCTATTCGAAAATCTAATTTATTTTTATATTCTATTTTTAGATCTAATCGATTTGGTTTGATATTTTTTTGTTTCCATAACTAGATTTGGTGATTCCGGCACTATGACACCTATTCACTCTAATTTTTTTCAAGAACACTCTAATCCAAATTTCATCGATTTGGTTTGATATCTTTTTTCCATAAACCAATATCGGAAAACCGTGAATCTAGATTCTAATTCAAAATTTTCTTAGTATCTTTATCGAAAATTTTTTATGTTGCGATTTTTTATTAAACTTAAGATTGTTTACGAAGATTGTTCTATTAAATTCAAATTCAGTTTCTTCCTAATCTTCAGTCTTTTTTTATTTTTTATTTCAATTTTTATCTAAGACTCTTATTACACCCGTGCGATACTAAGGGGTATTATAATCTATTTAAAATATTATTAAAAATACAAATTAAAATAATGTTAAAACTATGAATTAGACAAGGGAAATATATGAAAATATTTTGATCCCCACTCATATTTTTGTAAAAGAAATCACATGTGGCTTATCATAAATATGTGTGATTTTTATTGTAAACCATATGTGATTTACTATGCAGGTATAACCGGCAGATATTCTAGAAAATGGCTGTGGAAATATATTAAAGTTTGAACTAAATAAAAAATTCATTTTCTGATCATTGACCCCCAATGCACATTACTCATAAAATCTATTTAAAACTATCATTTTCACACAGTAAAAATAAATAAATTAAAAAAGGTTTCTTATTTAATATTTTTAAATCAATAAAAATAAATTTTTAAACAAAAAATCGATGCCAAGGTAACACTGTACCAAGTTGGCATTCCAACTTCTATTAATTATATATATATTTCAAAAATTAAAATATGTATAAAAAAGTTAATTTTTATTTTTTAAAATAATTCAAGTACATTGTAATTTACAACTTTGATATTATAATATCACATTTTCATTAATACATGTATATAGTTCATTTTAAATTATATTTATAATTCGCAAATTAAAATTTATATAAAAATTAACATATACATAAAAAATAAAATAAGGAAAAAATACTAAATAAAGAAAGTAATATAAATTAAATAAGGAAAACAAAATAATAAATGTATATTTAATGTATATATGTTTTCAAAATAAAACTTTCTTTTTTTAGTTTTAAATAAATGCATGCCAACTTGGCACTGCCAATGTGGCACAGTGTCTAGTTGGCACTCCAGTTTTTTTAATATAAAGATCTTATCTGAGATTTTCAATTTTCATTACAGCTTAGATTTTCTACCATGGTTTTTTATCTATTAAAATTTGATTACAAAAATAATTTTTATTTTTGATTCTTTTCCTCTTACATTTGAAAATGGTTTTCTATCTCTCAAACTTTGATTCCAAAAATCATTTTATTTTCGAATTTTTACTTAGATTACAAATTTTGATTTCGAAACTGACTTTTATTTTTAATTCTTTCTAATTTTTAATGTTTTATTTTTGATTTTCATCTAAGATCTTATCTAAGATTTCCGATTTTTATTAGACCTAAGATACTAAGTTTTTTTGTCCTCTTAAAATGTGATTTCCAAAATCATTTTTGTTTTCTACTTTTTGCTCTTAAATTGGAAACTTTGATTTCGAAAATGGCTTTTATTTTTTATTTTTTATCTCTTAAACTTTGATTTCAATAATAATAATTTTTGTTTTCCCTCACGTGGATTCTTTCGAAAATAAATATTATTTTCATAATGGTGAGCTTTTAATTTTGGTAACCTTCGCCGTAAAACCTTTTTTTTTTTTTTCTTTTGTGTAGATTTGGTGAATTGGTAGTATATATATGATATTTTAGTATTTCTATCTATATCACTAGGTCTTTTCATTTTAATCAAATTAATATATATTTTATTTAATATTTTTTTATTTTTTCTTCGTCCCCCAATATTCTAAAGTTGCCATAATGTGATTCTATTGTTACTTATGAATAGTTTTTTTTTTTTCGTTTCGATTTTTCTCTTCATATCCTCTATCTTGTAATTTTTTTGGCGTTCCATTTCATTCTTAGATGTTTAATTTATCCACTTTCATATGTGAGAAAAGTTGTATTTTTCAATCTGTTGGATGAGCTTATCTTTTTTTCTTGAAGAAAAAGTGTGCAAGTCTTGTTATTGAAGGCTTTACATAATTAAATATAATAAGGTGTTATACTTCAACCAAAAAAAAATACCCTCGATCTATCACGGGCTTCCAATAGTTTATGACGTTAATTCTTGATTAAGACCTGTCTAACCTCGTCTCGGACTATTCCAAGATTATTATATATCTATTTGACTACTCGATCATTAATCCTCGATAACTTATTTTTTATTTTTCAAGCATGTAACATAGTTGTTGTATTATGTTACCTCTTCAATTATCAATTTTTCTTATTTTGCTTGATGATATTAAACAATTTAGGAAAATATTTATATATTTAATCTCCTTTGAGATTTGTAGCATATTCTAAGTGATAGCCGTGGTTTTTTTTTTACCATTTTTAACCCTTTTTTATTCTTTTTTTTTTATCAAACTAATCACATCCATATATTATTTCACGGGACCTATATGTACTAAACAAATCTCCACGATTCAACTCCACTAATTTTCTCTCATCTCTTACATAAAAATTTATAAAAAATTCAATCATATCACCCCCATTGTGTTTGAATACAATAATATAAAATACAAGACTATAAGTTGCAAGTACAGTATACAAAAATCAAGTTGTCAATATCACAACACATAACTATGAGCTACACTTTATATAAAAAACTAAAGTTGCAGATGTTAAGTCACCGCTACAAAAAGAGGAACATGAGACACACTTTAGGCAGCAATTTTGGTTAAAACTGTTGCATAAAGCATATGCATGGCATTTCTATAATAAATTTGAATATTTTAAGCGACTCCTTGTTTGATGCCGCCGCCTATTCTCTTTAGAAAGCATATGCTTTAAGCGGCGATCTATAAAGACCGCCACCTAAAGTCTTTAGGAGGCAGTTTTGGCGGTTTTTACAATCGCCTCCTATAACAAACTGAAAATCCTGTGCTTTAGGGGCTGGTCTATAAAGATCGCCACCTGAAGTTTTTAGAAAGTGATTTTTACAACCCCTCTTAAACACAAACCCCAAAATCTCAAAATATATTCAGCTCTTTTTTTCCCCCATTTTCAGGAGCTAGATCTAGCATTTGGAGCTTAAAACCTTCCCATCTAAAATGGTTTTCGGTGATTCAACCTCCAAAAATCCACAAATCTAGTGATTGAAGCTTTGTTTCTTGCTAGGATTGTAGTTTTGCTACTATTGGTGACATCAAATAAAGGTAGCAAACCCCAAATATATTCAGTTGGAATTAATTCATCTTTCCATTTTCATGAACCAGATCTAGCGCTTGAAGCCTTCTCCAAAATGATTTTCCGCGATTCGACTGCCAAAAATCCACAGATCTAGCGTTTGGAGCTTCATTTCTTGCAAAGAGTGGATGAATTTGATACGAAATTGAAAGAGATTGGGGCAAAGATACGAGATTATTTTGTGCGATCTGTGCTTGAGAATATTTGTGCAATTTTGCCACCAAAAGTGAAAAGAAATTTGAAAGGCAAAGGAGACTGGGGAGAAGTCTGTTGCTTTACAAAGATGTTGATGGCATGCTCCATCAGGAAAAGAGGAGTTTGAGATCGCATGCTTTAGGAGGCAGTTCAAAATCGGCACCTAAACCCTTCCATCTCTTGCAGCTCCCTGTTAGAAAGTAGTGTTGGCAATGGATCGGGTTCGGATCGTATCGGCCTAATCCAAATCAAACACCCCGATCCAAATCCAAATCAAATCCAAATGCCTTGGATCGGATCGAATCGGATCAAAAAAAATTCAAATATGATCTGGTATAGGTTTTTATTAATAAATAAATAAATAAATAATAACAATAATAAAATAAAAAATAAAAATCAATTCGGATCGGATCGGATCAAGCTTGATCCGATCCAAATCCAAATCCGTTTCGGATCGGTGGATTCACGAATCTTCGAATCGGCAAAAAATTGCTCCATTCGAATTGGGTATCCATCGAATTTGGATCGGATCGGATTTTTCTGCCATCACTATTAGAAAGCGACTTTTAATCACTGCCTAAAGCCCTAAATGACCACCGCATAAACCCTTTTTTGTAGTAGTGAGTATGAAAGCTTTCCAACATAAAATCATCTTCTTAATATGTTTGGGCTCTTAATTAAAATTTATTCTTTCATATGCTAATTTTGTTAGTTATATTTTTTTAAATGTTATTTTTAATTTATTTTTGTATTTAATTTATGTTTACAACAAAAGTTCGCAATTGTTATGAAAATCACGATTATAAATAAACATTGCTCGCGAGTAAAAATCTAATTATTATTGAAAATTGAATTTTTTGATCTTCTTATCAAACAATATATAATATGTTCAATTTGACAATTAATTACGATTTAGATTTAAGTTTTTTTTATATGTTTATTAACTACGGAACTATATAATACAATAAATTGTAAATTTTCAAATTTTCTTGTCTAGTTTTCACACTTAAATATATATATATATATATATATATATATATATATATATATATATAACATGCCACAATTGGCTTATTTGATTCAAATTAAATTAAATTTACTTTTTCTTCTCTCAATAATTTAAATCGCCAATACATTGATTTGATAGGTTTTATGTATTTTTGAATAGCTCTTATTTATTTTTCAACCACATATTTGAAAAGAAAATTTAATTTAATTGTATCAAACACCCTTTAATGGAATAGCAGAATGTTAAATTTTCATTTTTTATTAAAAATAAATTAAAATTTAATAACTTTTTAGATGATGAATATTCAAAATTGCATCACATATGGTTGCTAAAGGATAGTAGGTAAAAGGAAATGTTCTAAATGTTCTAAAAAGAATAGGGGCTTGTTCTTCTATACACGATAAATTTCGATTAATTTTTTTCTCTTATTATTTTCAATCACTCATATAATTATTTTATATTTTTTAATATATTTTATCTAATTTCAAGCACACATTTAACACGATTCGAGTAAATAAAAAAATAATATAAAGACGTAACTAAAAAGAAATTCTAAGGCCTTATTTTATCCAATACAAAATTTATCAATTTTTTCTCTCTTTATTTTTAACCACTTATTTAATTATCTAATATATTTTTCTTAAATTTCAACTATAAATTCAATACGCAAATCCAATAAATAAAATTTACATCCCAAAGAGTATGCCCCAAAAGTCCATTCAAACAGATGAGTGAGTGTACGATGTACGAAGCAAAAATCGTACAACATGTGCAGTGATAAATCAAGCTTTACGAATAAGCCAATTTCAAAACCAACACTGATAGGATTTGAACTATAAAATGTCAGTAATTAATAGAAGACAAATAGAGAATTATAATAATTTGATAAGATATAGACCTTGTTTGACGCATATTAAATTTCAACTTTTTTTCCTCTCCTTATTTTTAATGATAAATAATTATTTTATATTTTTTTAATATATTATCGCTTATTTTATAAGACACAATGTACGCACAATTCTAAAATTCAAATTGAATCAATCAAGGCCATAATATGGATCAAAAATATTTGTCCTCTTTCGCTTTAGAAACTTTTACACCAAGTTTTACGCTATAGAGACTTCTACACCAAGTAGATTGGGGCTGGAATTGCTGAAATAACCTATTCTAGTGTGGAGGAGAAGGGGCACTCCAATAGATTCGATCCTTGCTTTACAACCGTAGCTTCGATACCTGTTTGCAAAAGAGGCGTATCCCTCAGCCACTTGGAACCAATATATCGGGTGTTGCAATGATTTCTACTCGACTTTCTTTTTCATCGCAGAAGGTACTTAGTACAGATTTATTGTTGAATTTTGTTTTCCAGAGTTGTTTCTGGATGGTATTTATTCTTCCTATAGAACGGCGATGTGATTTTCACATAAATATTTCTCGGTGTTGGTAGTGTAATCGTTAACATTTCCAGACGAAATCCACTGCGGGCAGTTGCCCCCATTCCTCCCTTGCCGACAAGTGATATTTTAGCGGCATTTCGAGATATTTTTTGGGGATATTAATTTTGTTATATAGCTTTCGTTGTCATTCATTTTTAAGTTTTCAGTAGGTAAATTTAATGTTGTTTGAGAGGTTTAGGCTAAAGAACTTGATGCTACATTGCAGCTCTAGAAGATGGTAAGTGATGGGCGGTTTCGACGGAGAAATGTGGGTGACTCTGGCAATGGTTTGATCAGAAAACTGATTAATGGAAGTCTGTCAGGTACGAAGTTGAAGAAGAAGAAAATGAAGAGTTTGATGCGGGTCACCATGGAATCAAGGAAAGCTGAACCTTACCCAGAATGTGTAGGTGTGAAGAGGATTCGAATGAGTGGTCACACATACAAGGCCATATTTAAGGAAAAAAGGATGGAACTTATATCAGGTATAAATTGAATCTCCGTTCACAGCTTGCTTCCTCTGTGTGCATGGATGTGCATTCTAGAAAAGCTAAGTTTGACCTGAAGTATGTAGGTGTGAAGAGGAAGACAATGGATGCTCAGAATGACATGGATAAATTTAAGAAGAAACAGATAACAGCCACTTTATCAGGTAAATGCTCACCAGAACTCTGCTGCAAGGAGATGTTTACTTAATTGTTCACCTGTGATTTACATTCCATTATTTCCATATATTAGAAACAGAGAGTTACAGCTAGGTTATCAGGCATTGCATGATACGGCACTCGTGTCCTAATTCAATGTCTTTTGGTTTTGGTTCACACGAGTGTCTTCTTTCATCTGGGTTCGTCATTTTTCTTTTTTCCCCTTACATTTCTTCATTTTTCTTATTTACTTTGGTATATATTGTTTTAATAGAAATAGAGATTTAGTGTCTCACTGAAGATTGTGGCAAGCTATTTCGCAATTTCCTGTGAGAGTGGTGAGTTAGTGAAAGGGAACCTGGTCAATTGGATCACAATTAATAAATATAACCTAGAAGTAAGATTGGCATAATAATGGTGAATATCTGTTCATTCTCTTGTTAGGTGGATTAAAAGTTTGATCTCTCACAAAAAAATCCCTTTATCCCCTTAGATGTTGATGAGAAGTTGGAAGCGCCAGATGTACCTTCTCTTGTTGGCAGTGGTGACAGCAGGGAAATTGATCTTGAACCGAAAGGAGAAAATAAGGACAGGGTTGGTGAGCGCAGTGGAAGTATAGTTGAGAAAATGAGAGTTGAATGTGTCGGTAAGGCCTTTGATGGAGCTAGTGAGAAGTGCATTTCTGGTCAAAAGAGTTCTGATGTGGATCCATCTGAAAATGCCATCAATGCTGGGCATAGTGATATGGACAAGCCTCTTGAACCTTCAAAAGGCCATGGTTATGGAGACAGAAAGTCTCTTGTTGAAGCTGGAATTCTGACAAAGTGTTCTATTAGCGGTACAGAGCTTCCAGAATCAGTAAATTTGACTCTCTTGGGAAGATCACTAGGTGATGCCATGGATCCGCTAAATGGGGAGAAACACACTATGGACTCAGAGGTAGACCATACCTCAATTGATGCCAGTAAAGATGTGCGCTCTGGAGTTGCTGATACTGTGCCTTCACCATTACATGAAGTTGAAAATCTCAATCTTTTGGGGCTTCATGTTGAATGCACTGAAGAAAGAAGGTAGTGTTTTGCATGCTGTCTCTAACAAGTGCCAAATTACTCATTGAGTGGGTTCAACAATTTATAACTAGGCGTGCCATAATTTGCTTTTTGTATGGGTTAAATGTCTTACCTGATCATATGTGAGAGGGCTAAAAGAATGCGGTTTGGAAGGTTGTGTTGAATTACACGGTATTTAAAATTTTTCTAGAAAATAAATTAACCTGCTTGACCCTTCAATAACTATGCAATTGTGCCTAGGCTTTGAATAATGTTGCTTTTATGATCGTGTTCATTCATGTTGACAGGTTGAGCATTTTGCATTATTGTTATGAAATGTGTGCAATTAATCCAACTCTTACATTAAGTCTACTTTTCTGCATTCAGGCATGTGGTTTTGGTAGCAGAAGTTTAGAATCTCCCCTTCCTTTCTGAATTATCTCAAAACTTTGCTCTTACTCTTCTTAGTTTTGAGCTGTTAATGTGAATTAATCAAATATGTTTCCTTTTGAACACTTTTTGAACAAGAATGTGCTCGTTCCTGATTGTATTCAGTGAACAGGAATTGTCTACCCCTTTTATACTCCGGTATGGGCTGTATATTTAATTTCAAGGAATTTTTACGTCTAAAATAAAACAACAAGTTATGCCATGTGGTTCTATAGCCTGGACATCATACTTTACTTACATAGTTGCACACTTCATGATATGAATGAAATTGATTTAAGATGGGTGAGGATATCTTCAGTGACTCGAGGCTATAGGCTATAGAGCAATGCCTCCAAATATAGTCCATTATGTGTAGAAATTCTTGAAAAAGGTAACCAGAACTGCAACTTCTGATTCTGACAATCTAATTTCATGTCTGGTCAGAACCATCTCCGTTGAGCATGACATGGATGAGCCCGAGGAAAGAATTGCACTGTCTGATGAGCGACAGAGGTCTCAACCGAAACAGGGACTAAAAGCTAAAGTTTCTGGAAGAGAAACAAATGATAAGATTGAGAAAATCCAAGAAAAATGTGATAAATCGATGAAAAAGCTTGTTCAACAGCAATCGGAGGAAATTCAAGATTTCCAGAGAAATTGGGAGAAGGAAAGAGTAGAACTGGAGAATGATTATAAATTGGAGACAGCTGTCATTCGATGCATATACAGTCAAGGCTCCACAAGAATCAACAAACTCAGGCTTTTGGAGGAAGATATGGCAAAGAAAATTGAAGAACGCAAGTTACTGAAAGACACGAACCTTGAACATCTGAAGGCAAAACAATTAGCTGCTCAGAAGGATAAGAGAGAAAAGGTGGCTTACTTATTGGACAAGGCTAAGGCTTGTTATAGATCACAATCTGTTGATAACAAATGTTTGCTTGAGTCTCAATCTGTGGACATCGGACAGTCTCAGGCTATTGAACATCTTGCTGCTAGTGATGTTGACTCCAGCTCCGAACAACACAACGAAGAGGAAATTC
The DNA here is from genome assembly GCA_018223645.1 of Jasminum sambac. Taxonomy (NCBI): domain Eukaryota; kingdom Viridiplantae; phylum Streptophyta; class Magnoliopsida; order Lamiales; family Oleaceae; genus Jasminum; species Jasminum sambac. Next base: position 27,611,733 of record CP073649.1, read on the forward strand.
ATGATAAAATTATTGGTGATGTGCAAGGGGATGATGTGCTGCCATCTAATACATCTGTTAGTGTATCAGCTGAGGCAGCGGGATGCACAGGTCCAACTGAAACTGTTGAAATTCCGTTAAATATGATACCTAGAAGGGCAGCTCATAATGAAACATCATCTGTTGCTGCGGAGCATTGTTGCTCAGTAGAATCCCCCGATGCACCACTGAGGGTGAATAATAGAGTTGATGCGCCTTTCCCTGAAAATGTGTCAGACAAAAGGGAAGCAGCCAATGGAGTCCGATTATTGTTACCTTTGGAGGAAACTGTTGCTGCTCCAGATCAAGTATGTACATTTTCTCTTACAATTTATCTTGCTTTCTACTTATCCCGAATGTTGTGCATTGCACTTCTGGAATAAAAACTTATTCTTTAGTGTTTCATTGAAAACACTCAAATTTTGTCGGTCTGAGTTTTCTTTATAATTTTTATCTTTTTCGGGAAAATACATTTTCGAGAATTGCAAGAACAGGTTTTCAGCATTTCAAAAATCAAAAGCTTAAAATAGCATAGAGAATATGCCTTTATTCTTCAGTATTTTTATTATGTCCTTAAAAAATAATGCTCTCTCCAATAGTTCTGTAGAGTTATCATAATACTAGAATTCAAAGCATTCATATACTAATTGTTTAGAGATGATGAAGTGCATTCCATGGGTTTGGCGTACTTATACTTTTCTCTTGATTTTCTGATGATGGTTATTGGGGTATGCAAATTTACTCTTTAAGAGTTTTCTGATGGAACTATAGACCTAACAACTAAAAGTATGTGATATCAGGTAGTGCAGCAAGATGAATGTAACCGGTGCTCGGCCCCACCGAAACTGCAAGACCAAGATGAACCAGGCACAAAGGATCCATGCACCATATCAGTGGAAGATGTCAGTTTGGAAGCTCGTGTGGCTGCAACTACTGTACAGTCCAATGACGAAGTAATTAAGAATTGTGAGCCACTGCTGTCAGTTTCTGCTAATGTATCTGAGGCCTGCAATCCTTCTGCAGTGAGTGACGTTGAACTGCAACTAGAAGACAAAGCAGGAAGCTCTTCCCAGATTCCTGAGGCTAACAACCATTTAACCAAGGAGCTTGAAGGTCCTTCTGTTGCTCACATGGATCCAACTCTTGACAGGCAGACTTCGGAACCTGCTGAGGCTTTTTGTTTACAATCTAATAATCAAGTAATTGAGAATTGTGAGAAGGCTAATCAAGTATCTGACGTATCCCCTCCCTGTCTGCAAGTTTCAGCTAGTCTAGTTAAACATCAAACTCAGGATGAAGTGATCCTTCATTTAACTGAGCTAGAAGCAGTAGCTAATAATCAAGGAATTGAGAATTGTGAGAAGGTGAATCAAGTTTCTGATGTCTCCCCTCCCTGTGGGCAAGTTTCAGCTGGTCTAGTCGAACATCAAATTCAGGATCAAGTGATTCATTTAACTGAGCTAGAACCAGTTTCAAATCAATCTATTAGTCAAATTGGGGGAAATTTGGAACCGCATCCTGCAGTAGCTACTGCTGAGTTAACATCCCTCGTATGTAATCAAGTTTCAGCTAGTGAGGTTGAATGCCAAGCCCAAAATGAAGCAAGAAGTTCTTCCCAAACTGCTGTGGCTTCTCTCCATTTAAATGAGGAACTAGAAGCACTTCCATCTCAAGCTGGTTCTCTAAGTGGGGGAAATTTGGAACAACATCTTCCAGCTGCTCATGTCGTCTCAACTCCCGATAGTAATCTCCTTGTTTTAGGATCAGAAAATAGAGTTGATAATGAACCAAACGGTGAATGGAATGTCACTTCCAACATGAATTTGACTATGCTCCCAGCACTCACAAGTACAGCTGAACTTCCAAATCAAGCTTGTCTGCTACCAGGGGAAGATGTCACTCATTTTCAAGAATTTAGCAACCTTCTAATTTATCCTACGAGTACTGTAGGCTCTTTGAATCCGAACCCATCTAATGATGCTAAACTGTTTGAAGATGAACTGCATAGGTTACGTAAAGAGAGAGAAGAGGCGATAAAAGTCCATGAAGACGAGGTTTGTGCCTGAATTGTTTTTTAATCATATTATGTGTTATGTTTTCTTAATATAAAGATCTCTCTTCAAACAGAAATCACAACTGCAATGTCATTGTAAAGAGGAGATCCGGGAAATTACTGCTCAAATACGTGATAAGTATTGCAAAAAACTACAGGATGCTGTAGTGCAATATCGGCTGAGGAAAAGTGAACTTGATAACTATTGTAACAAGGTTCTCATGAATAAAATATTGGTTCAAGCTTTCCGAACTGAATGCTCAATCGAGCATCCTCCAACACAGCAAGGTACATAAGTAGCTGGTCATACCTCTTCAAAAGCAATATTACATGTGTTAGAGTATTTGTTCATGCATTGGTCATAACTCATATGAAGTTATTGTGGCGTGACTTCAATTCTCGTGAGCAGTTGTAACTTTTTCTGTTTATGCTACCATCTTACTATAATTCCTTTTTATTTGTTTTTGAGGTTGAAGATAAGTAATTTTATTTCACAAATAGGCACTATTCGAGTTAACTCATATTACAAGTTTTTTGAGTTAACTTGTTTTATTACATGTTTTATTACACTTGAAGATAAGTAATATTACATGTTTATTTGTTTTTTGAGTTAACTCATATTAGAAAAATAAATTAACTTAACAGTTGGCAGCACAGTTGTGAAACTTTTGAAATAGTTCTTGAACTAAGTGATAATTGTTGATTACCTACATAAACTTCAAAAAATAGACAATGTCTGGCACTTTCTAGATGTAGATGTTGTGGTCAGCATCGTCTCTTTAATATTTTGTATTATCTCTTTCCATCATCTCTGTTCCAAAGCAATGATTGATACCCATGTATCCTCTTCTCTAATCCATCATTGTCCATCATTGTAGATGCTCTCTTTATCTTCCATTCCATCACATTGTACCACTGGAGATGTTCTAGTGCATTCCAAGTTTGTATAGAAGTACGGCAACTTTCTACCAAATTTCATTGTTAAGCACTGCTTCCGTATAGCCTCAACCATATTAAAGTTTACAGAAGTGAAAATAGAGCATATAGAAGTGTAAGCTTTTGAACATTTAGATCTAACTCGTTCAGATCTGTTAGTGTCATGTCATATTTCTTATATGTGAACCATGTCTATGCACCAAGATACCTAATTTCATGTTACCGATATCTGTTTAATAAGGTTTGCTATGGAACTGAATTTATCAAAAAAGAGAATCAGTCGTTTCACATACATGATTACTTGAAAGTTTTATCCAATCTTTCTATATGATTCGATTCATGACTCACGAATTTCTACTACGGGGTTTGATTCTCGGTTCGAAACCTAATTTGACAACTCCTGTATAAGAGTAAAACTGCCCAGGAAGTCTACTAAACAATCACATACCTATTTCCCTGAACGTCAAGGCATTGCTTTTCAGATTTAATTTGTTGAGCCCCAAATCATGATTCTTTCGTGGGTGGTGCTTTTGGTGCCTGAGTTTTGCATTTGCTACGTAGTTATTATACCTATATTCTGAAGTTTTGACCTTTTCCCCCCTTTTCTTTTGATTAGTTTTCCAGTTATGAACCACTTATTTACATTGTTGTGCATCCAATTATCATAAGAAATCGGAAAGTAGAGACAAATAAGATAAAACAGACTTACAGATATTTCACTTACTAGTAATTGGCTCGTTTAGTGATCCTTTTTGTGTTTAACCAAGAGTGTGCTCACTTCTTAAATTGAGATATTATCATACCAATATAAATTCTCATTTATATTATTTCCTTGCAGCTATGCAAGCCTTTTGCATGCAGCACCTGAATAATCTATGGGTGCAAAATTCAGTGAGACCTTCCCCTGAGTTCACAGCCTGCCAGCCTACTTCTAGTCACCGCACTACAGTTCCGAATGTACAACCTATGCGGGTCCCTCAATCACATTCTACAAGGCCTTCTAACTTTGCTGGCTTCTCTTTGCCCCAACTTGTGCAACCTGTACAACATGGAGTAGCTTATTCCCATAATGTTCACAATCGAACCCCCCATGTTGGTACACCGACACCTTCTTTGTCCCAACCTGTACAACTCGGAGTAGCTCGTCCGCATAGTTTCCCAAGTCGACCCCCTCATATTGGTACTCTTGTTCCTTCCACTGTTAATCTTAGAGTCAGTGAGACGATCCATTCTCCAGCTCCTCACCTTCAAGCTTTTCGACCTGCACCACCTACTTCTGTTGCTAGTTTTGCTGGTTTTCCACCTATTGTGTCAGGACAGCTGGCATCAGTTCTTGGGACTGCAAATTATTCGTCATTTTCTCAACTTCCACCATTACCACATTCAGATTTCCAGACACCACAACCTATGTTCAGTAATTTTGTTTCTCATGGACTAATGGCGGCTCCTAGTACTTCTCAATTCACACAGGAGTTGCAGATGGGCATGGATGATCAGCTTCACGTACAGGTACCTCGTTCTCGTTCATCTTTACTTTGTTTCAATTTGACTTCCTCCTTATTGCATGATCTGAATTTTGATCGTTTAACCGTGTTCAGGGTGTACCTAGGGAGGTTGTTTATTTGTCAGACTAAGACTGACACGGGGAAGATACTGCTGTCTTATATAGGGATCTTTTGTGCTAGTTAGTCAGGTACGTCAGAAAAAATGGGGAATACAGGGTAATTTTGTCTTGTATATGGAGGTGCTATATCCTATACCAAACACCACTGGGAAGTACTTGCTTGAATTTTAGGTAATATTCCACTTCGTGAAAAGTTAGCTATATATATACTGTGAATACCAATTATGAGTTGCTACAATATCGTGCATCATGCGGGAGAAATGCCATGCATGATGGAACTAATGCTTTTTGTCTCCACTAGTCCACTCCGTTAAGAATCTTATGTGAGTAGGCCTATTTTACGATCATTTGGCAGTAAAGATGTTGTTCAATGCAATGTTAAGAACGTGCTCTTTGAGTTATGATCTTGCTGGTAAATTAGAGTGTTCAGTCTTTATTACTTATTAGATGTATCCGCTTTTAGTTTTATCTAATTTTATTTATTTATATTATGCCATAGGAAGTACAATGCAAGTATTTAGAAGCAAAACCAATTGTAAGATTGATGTATTTCTGCCAAGTTCTTTCATCCGCACAATTCGTATTTTTCAGCCAATTTCATTTTAAAAACATAAAAGTATGAAGAATAGAGATCCGTTTGTTCACTAGAGATTTGAAAATTGAAACAATCAAATTTGACAAGTAGCTCTGAAAATGGGTTTTGACCCAGCAATTATTTGCCCTCGTTTGACAGCCTGCCGCCTCAGTTTGGGCCTTTGGGAAACATTGAATAATGTTTAACTGCATGCCTCCTCCCAACTATGCACCAGTAATTGAGAGGAAAAAATAAATAATAAATAAGTGAATAAATCTATGCAATTTCGGAAAGATGCGGTCTTAGTATCTATACAATTTATAGAGTAGAAAAAAAAGTTATATGTACACTTTTGTTTGCCGTAACATGTGTGCCACATAAGAAATATATTGGAGTAGAATGATTATTTTGCCATCAAATAATTGTGAAAGGACTGTACACCCTGCGGCAAATAAGAGTGTTCGTGTAGAATTGCCTATGTCAGTAATAGGATTGTAAAGAAACGATGCTCATTTTGCGGATAAAACTTCACTGATCAATACAGGATTAACTTGAGGGTATAAGTTAGCAAAATTTTACAGCAATTCCTCCAAAAACCATCCAAATAGGAACCTTATATTCCGAATAGGGCTCCACTGCCATGTTTCAATTAAAAGCTTTAGGGGTACAAGGGACCCAAGAAAATGGTTCCTTTTAACTCCTTTTGAGGCCTCAAGTGCTGCCGACTTTAGAGAGGATAGGGTAGTGGAAGAACATTGAATAAATATCCTTACCACAAATGATCTCTCCCCATAGTTTATTCTCCCCATCTCACACACAATGTATTTAACACATTATCGTGAATCGAGCGTCGTCATTGATGTGTTTCTTCACATCTCACGACACACAGATGATATAATAACTCCTCAGCGTTTAGGAGATCATCAGTGATATCCTTACATAGTTAACTTTGTTGGGGGTTTCAACTATCTCTCTTTCCTTAAATGTGCTACACTTTCTGTGGCAACCCACTGTACTTAAATTATTATTATTATTATTATTATTATTATTTATTTTTTATTTTTTTTTATTTTTATTATTATTTTTTTTTTGGGGTACGTATAGCTGCATAGAGGTCGACCTCTATTTCACAACGTCCAAGCTACTGGAAATTAATTATGTTTGAATTTGATGTTAATGTTGAACCTTATTTTATGCATGTATAAGAGTTGCAAAGCGCAATAAGCACTTAATAATAAAGGAACGATTAGTATCAAAATCATTTCTTATCCACAAAAAAGTTGGGTATCAAATCATTAATATGTTGTCGGAATTTATGTCCAAGGTGCATGATATGGCATTAAGATGAATAATACAGAACAACAATGATAATGGCTTGTTATAATTGAATAAACTATGAATTCCCTAAAACATTGATTGCAATCGAATTACCAGAATCAGACAAGGTAAAACCAGTTTAGTAAAATTGGTACATATTCAAACCTCTTTGTTTGATGAAAGTCTTGGTTAGTCTTTTTGTTTAACTAGTTTCAGTTTCTAGGTTGTTTAAGTGTGATATTTTTCAACATTACGTTATACTTTTTTCTTATTATTCACAATTACTCATTATTTTGTAAGTTCGAGTCGAACTAGTAATGTGTATTCCCCATGTCATCACTCTTGCTGACACATCAATAATTGGAAGTTACTATCCTCCTCCAATTGGGGCAGGGAAACATTCCGAGTCGAACTTACATGAGTGTATAAAGTTTTCAACAGTAAATATTTTGATTAACTGTGAAGCAACTTCTCACATGAGATAATACTTGAGAATCTTTGATATTGTTCGAAAGCTTAGCCAAAATAAAGAAAATGTTAATTGAAAATAATAGACGATGGAATAGTTAAAATAATGTTATGCGACATATGTGATAGTCATATCTTTAAAAGTGACATGATGGATAAAACGATAGGCTATTATCAACATAGTAATAATTAGAGACGATAGCAACAATGTTATCAAATAATTTATAAAATACTAGAAGTCAACATAAATTTCTATTTGCAAGACTAACAATTTTTTTTAAAACAATTTGTAAAAATACTAAAAACCATCCACCCACCCCCAACCACTGTCTGCACCCTGCACCCACCCACAACCACCACCACCTTCTCCCCCTGTACACTGCTAGTTCTCTGCAATTTCCCATGGCCGAAGAACCAGTTCTTCATCCTCCATGGATGGAGGCTAGATCTGGCCTCCATCCATGGAGGACCTTGGACTGGTTGAACCAGCCGATTGGTCTGGCCTCCATGGCCGAACCAATCGACTAGTGGAGAACCAGATGCCATCTCCGTCGGAGAACCAGATCTTCTGGTGAAGATGGTGTAATTGATTCGCCAGATTTTTTTTGGTTTCTATCAGAAAAATTATGAAGAAGATGAGAGATGTTTTGGTCGGGAATGGAGAAAAAAAGGAGAAATGATCGGTGATGGAGTTTGTCGGAGAAGATAATCGGACTTCGTCGCAAAGGTGATCGGAGTTTGTTAATTGTCGGAAAAGATGACCGGAAAAAAAGAACATAGTGGAGTGGAAAGGAATTATGGATAATTTCAAGGGCAATTTAGGAATCCTCTAAACTTTCTTACTAATCTTGCAAATTAAATTTTTGGCTGACTTTCATGCTAATGTAAATCTAAACTTACATATATTTGCTAATGCCTCTAAGAATTAATAAGTCAAGTTTTGTACCATTGTCCATCTATTATGTCCTCGTAATGTAACGGAAAGGTAAACTACTGTCGTAGAAAATTCCTTAGTTTATCTTCAACTTGACCTGATTATTGTTCTAGGTATTTAATGCATTAAACTTATTTTGTCAATCTAATTTAAAATGGAATGCATTTATGTTCTATACTTAATACTACTGTAAGATGGAGTTTAATTACAGTTGTTGATGTGCATTTAAAAAACGATTATAATTTATCATTTATCTCATTAATCAATCTATCGGAAAAGATTGTTTGATAATTTATGGAGAAAAAAATCAATTTATCTTAATTCAATTCAATTGTAAGTTCTTACGGCACAGTCTATGTGTTCAAATAGCATTCAGATTGGTTTTTCATCCCCAAAGTGCAGGGTGGTTCAAACCACCCCCTCCCCTCCCAAAATCTCCTACACTCTACTTGTAATTCCAAAAAAAAAAAAAAAAAAAACACTAAACTCAAATGCCACAAAATCATATGCAATTTCTTTTGTAAATCAAATTTGGGGGGTCCTCCGCCTGGGTAGTGAAAATTCCTATCCTTTTTTCACCACAATTATTCTTAAGCGTACAAGGTTGACGACCTTACCTTATATAATTTCAAACCTTATATAACCTTAAAGAACTTGAATTTAGGTATAATTTCAAATAAATTCATGAGGGGTAAATTTCAAACATCTAAAGTTGAGGGCATTAGATGCGATGGTACCACACTGCATATTTTGATGACCATTTAACTTGGCTGGCTGCAATATTCGTGCAACGGTGCCTAACTGCCTATGCCCTGTAGTTTTCAAAGGTACGATCCAACGTATTTGTCACGAGTTGTAATAAAGGCATTTCCAAGTTTCAACCACCGCAGTTATGTTCTGGTACCCACTGTCGTAAAAAATAAAAAAAATAAAAAAATTATGGGGCCCGGATGAGGTCCTCCACTATCAGGGGACAGTTATATTCATCTGATTTAATGTACATACCAAAAAAATTAAATAAAAAAAGTTTTGTGATGATGTGGCGCCCTATGAGGCTGCTATGTGACTTAGGTTTGGTACCCACATGGGTACCAGATCAAACGCGCCAACCATCAACTTAGTTAAGCGTCAAATTGACCTTAAATTTTAGTTCCAACTCAATTTTTGAAAGTCCACCGATTAATGTCACGCATCACTGTTTATTTAATGCTCAGAGTTTCTCCATGTTATTCATTTTGTCCCTCATTTCTTAGTACTACAATAAATTTTAATTCTTACTAAATCCTTTTTTTTTAAATCCTTATTTCTCTATCAGTCAATTAATTTATCTATTTTAGAATGATTATAATTTCATTAACATTTAAGTAACCAAGGTTACATACAAGTGCCGAAGCAGTAAACACCGCGCACATGTCGGGCCACATCCGGACTTTGAATCCTATCTCCCAACTAAAAAAAGAGAGAAAAAAAACATGTAAGTAACCAAGTAATAAAGATTGTGCATTTGATATCATATTTGGAGATGAGTAGATAAGACATTGTTCTATCATTTTAATGGAATTGGTCTAAGCATGACAAAGAATAACTCTACAAAATAAGTTATATTTGAATAAAGAGGATTCGCATGTCCAAGTTGTTCTACTTTTTATTTGATTTAATAACAATGTTAATAGACATATCATATTTATTGAGCTTTATTCAGTAAAGAGATTAGTCAGAAAGAAAAATAAATATTATGGAGAAGTTAAATTTGCAAACAAAAACACCATGTTTCATGAAGCTTTCTTGAAAGAAAAAGTAATTTTTTTCTAAGAGAGTGTGTGATTGACTGAAATAAAATGAAGAAAATTTTTGGAAAAACATAAAAGAGAAAAATGAATAATACAGTCTGGTGATTAAAACAAACTCAATAATTTATTATTATTATTTTTTTATCTCTTTTATTTATCAATGTCAAACTTCATTTTAGGCAATTCAAAGTTAGTGAATGGTCTGTCAAATTATACTGCTCCCAATGTCATCCTTAAGTGGAAGGTATTTAGTTGAATTTTCACAAGTAGATCAGATTTGATTATTACTACTATAAATTAGTGTGTTAAAAGTTTGACTAGACTTTTTTTTTTTCATGTGATGGATTTTTTTTTTGTCATTTATTTATTGACTATGGGCCCATCTAAAATTGGCCACATACACATTTTTCATGTGATGGATTTTTTTGTCATTTATTTATTTAGGTGGGTAAATGTATTAATATGTAAACATATTACACCATTATTATTATTAGTATTCCGATTATATTGTTGTGAAAGATTGACCATGTCATAGGTCTATTTAAATTGGTATAAAATAATTATTCTCTTCCAATCGAAAATTTTTCATGTATGTTTTTTTAGTCCTCCTTTATTTATTTGGAAAAAAAAAATTAATAAACTTGGTGGACCTTGGGTAAACATCTTTAGATGTTTGGAGTTGTTGTTACAATGCTAACCTGAATAATTGGTTCTTGAATTTTTGCATTTTTGCAAACGATCTTTTTTGAAATTTATTATGGTTTTGTAACTTAACAACACTAATTTTTTTAATGTAACAATAATAAATTAATTAATCTGTAAAAGATGATCTTATTTTATTTTAATTTTTTGAAATATCTTCAATATGACACAATTGACTTTGACCTGTTATTTTGTAAGTGTTGTGATGCTATTAAAGTAGAGTTAATATTGCAAAAACTTTTTCATATATTGTTAATATTCTCTTTAGATATTTTCATCCATACTTTTTAGTTTATATTCAGATTACAAGTTGGTCTGGATTGAAGATGTTAATATGTGATAAGGATGGAAACCCGATAAACTATACAATAGATGTTGTTCTTAATAAAGTTTTTAAAAATTTTTAATTGTGTATGTTTATTTCAAATCTAAATATTTGTCATTTATTGTGTCATGATTAATAGTGAATCCTCTGTTTTGTATTTTTTTTAGGGTGTGTTTGATAGAAAAAGATGGAAAAGAAAATATTTTTTACCTTACATAGAAAATATTTTCTCTAAGGGGAGGTGGGAATTGCTTTCCATGAAAAATAGGTTAAAATATACTTTAAGTGGTTGTATCATTTTCATGGAAAATTTTTTCCATGGAAAATTTTACAATCAAACAATCAACTTGGAAAATAATTTCTAAAATTCCATATTTTTCATGAAAAATCATGACAATCAAATACACCCTTAATGTTTTATGATCATATTTGTAATAAAATTAATTATCATTTCATGCAACCCACGGGGTGCGGCACTAATTAAATATAATGTTGCTATACTAAAAACCAAAATTTTATAGTGCCCACTTGGGTGCATAATATGATACACTCAAAGCTAATATAATACATAAACTATGATGATATATCATGTGCTACATAAACTAAGTTAAGGTGCATTATAATATGCACACTGATAGACACCATAAAATATTTGATATTAAAGTAAGTTTTGACCCTAAAAAAGTAAACTTTGACCAAAACTGTACACATATGAACAAGAAACGTCCGCTTCAGATGGCATTATCATGTCATGTCATTTGTGCACTTCAAATTGCTTCATGTCATGAATGGATCCTCTTTTTCTCACTTTTTACCACTTTTTACCATTTTTTTCAACTTTTTTCTCTCTCCTAAATCAATCACATCAACATATCTCATCACATCCACAAATCTCAACCACTCACCTCCACTCATTCTCTCTCTTCTTTTACATTAAAATCCATTAAAAATCATTAAAAGTTACTCCCATTCACCCTTATAGTTCAATTTTATTTTTGACAACACATTTAATTTTATTTGACTTGTAAGCCGTACGGGAATGTTCAAGCACCATCGATGGTGCTATAGTTATGGTATTATTGATGATATTTTCGGTGTCAATTCGATCTCAGTTTTGAAATTCGGAATCAGATCTAGAATCAGCATGGCGATGGGAATTCCAAGAATTTTTCGCATTTTTTCCTAAAACACCGTGACTGCCGTGACCACCGATCAAAGTTTTGGCACTATTTTCGGGGTTGTATCTTATTTCCTACAATGCTATTTATCTGTATCAAAATTAAGTGATCTTCTCTCATTGGAGCGGACAATTATCCTAAGTGTATGTTTGATAAATTAAATAGCTATTTTTACAGATCTTTTTTGAAGAATATATAAGCTTTTTCTATTCAAATAAATTTCATTTGGCCCGAAAACATTCGAGAAGTTAGAAGTTATCCCAAAAGTTTTTTTATAAGCTTTTTAAATAAAATTCATGAATTTTCCGTTATTTATTTCATTTTTAGCTCAATTCTTCTTGTAAAATTACATTGCTATATTATTAGTTTAAACAACTCATTTTGTGTCATTCTTTATATTTGAGATAGTTTTTTAGCTAGTTTTATCAAGCACTTCTATGTCAATCAATTAGTTTTTAAATTATCAGCTCCCAACTAACTCTTAGCTTTCAACTAATTTATCAAGAGTGATTTACTTAATTATCAAATTGAAACATATTAATTATGATTAAATCAATGATTAATTTGAATTACAAGAATGTCAATATTTTCAAGTTGAGTAGACTATTATACCCTAAAAAAATTTTAGATCCTAAGATCTAGGATCCAAGATTTCTTTTCATTTCCTCCAGCATACTTCATCTTCTCCGGCAAAATTTTCGACCGTACTTCACCCCGTCACAGTCTGGTTTGCCGACGGCCATGGCTACTAGTTTGCAACCAGGAAGCACCGGTGGTCGGAACTGGAGGAAATTTTGCCGGAGAAGTTGAAGTGTGTTAGAGGAAATGAAAAAATATCCTAGATCCTAGGTTCTAGGATTTTTTTTAATTGGAAAGGGTCTTTTAGACCCTAAATTTGAAAATGTTCACAAACTTAAAATTTGAAAATTACTTTTGATTTTTAAGTAATTAAATGATAAAGTTTGGTAATCAAATAATTATTTCATTTATCAATTTGGTTTGCCAAATATAACCTAAGTATATATATTGACCACTCGACAATTAAAACTACGATGTACACATTAAAGCCTTGTTCTTTTGGGTATAAAGTTACTGTGCCCAGTATTCCGTGTAAAATGTGTGGTTAATATTATATCGGAAAATGTGTGTGTTGTTGAAAATAGGAAAGAGAAAAATTTCGCGTAACTTTATACCCAAAAGAATAATGCCTAAATGATTTTAATTAGCTCAACTTCTTGTGGTATATTGTTTCTCTAACCTCACACTTACAACTATTGATGCTTACTTTGACATCGACACTAACTACAATAAGTATAATGAAAAAAATTAAAACAAAACTTATGTTTTGAGTATATTTGAGTTCTAATTGCTTTTATTTTTATTTTTTTTTATTATACTACTTCTTTTTCACAGAGCGATTTGTTAGTTGAAGATGTGCATTGTTCGTTTACAAGTGATCAGTGTGGATTTTATTGTCATATTTCGTGTTCGCAGAATATGATAGTCCACACGTTGGCGGATCTTGTGTTTCAGTTTTCTAAGGAATTTTATTGAATTAGTTGTATTCTGTGGCGTATTGATCCATATATTTCATACGAATTCTTTACTAATGAATATCAATCTTTTGACTAAAAAATAAAATAACCAATGCTAAAATATGCACCGCGACTCAAAGTGGTGAGTTTTTAATACTAGTACAATACAATTGCACAACTAGAACTAGAATCATCGGATAACGTGACGCAAACCCGAAGCCTAACCCTTCCCTAAGGTCAAAACTACAACAAATTTATCATTTCTTTACTACACTTTTCAATGTTACCCTCCTCCACCCCCACCCAACCCCATAAATAAGGTCATTATTATTATTAGCATTATTATTCATAAATAAATATGGGTGTAAGTAACGTAAAGGCATTGGTTACCGTGTCGCTGTTCGTTCAAAGAAAACCCACAAACCAAGAACAGAGAGAGAAAAAACAAACACAGCTAGCTCAAAGAGCAAGTTGACTTTGAGATCTGTATTTGCATAAAATGTTCTTCTGTATACATGCATGCATACATGTTTATGTATCTATATAATCCACCTTTATAATTGCTGGTGCTGAAAATTGAATTTTTGAGCTGCAAAAATCAAAAATGGGCGGTGGGAGTAGGTGGAGTAAAGCCAAGATGGCTCTTGGGTTGAAGCTTAACACGTGTCTTTATGTGCCAAGAACCAGAGAGGATGCTCCGGTGGTGTCACCGCCGCCGTTGCCGTCAGCTGGGAGGTTCTCCGATGCCCTTTCTCTTACTCCAACTCCGCCGCGAAATTCTGACTACGGCCGTGTTCAAATGCCGACCACTCCGACGCCGTCTTCCTCCGGCCTCCTCTTGCCTAAACACTCCCACAAATCCTCCAAGGTACACTAAATATAGATACAGATGTATGTATGTCTGTATGTATGTATGTATGTATGTATGTAACTATGTATGTATGTATAATTTAGGTTATGCGTCTTATTGCATCTTTATGTTCAATTAGTCGAATGCCGATTGATTTCTTGTTTCACTAAAATGGGTTCAATTTTTCATGAAAATAAATTTCTATTTATGGTAAAATATATACTTTCCCTTTTTTCTTTCTATAAATATACGGGAATTTTTTTTTGCAAGTCTTCCTCTGTTTATAAAAATAATTTTCTAAATCTGGATTCTTTTGACCCCCAAAATCTCCAATAAGTATCGATTAACGAAACCACTATATTAATTTAATTATTATATTTCTTTATTTTTATGGGAGATTTTTTGAATGATGAATAAATGAATGGTTGTTTTCTGATAGAGTTGTTTGACTGAATTTGTTTAAAGGGTGTGTCCCTTTCACGTCGGGTAGGGGTGATAGCACTGGTGATAATAATAATAATAAAAAAATTATCATTAATTTTACTATAAAAATAAGCATAAGTTAATTAAAATCTTATCCATTGCTTATTTGCTTTGCACATTGTTTTAAGGGTAAAATAATCATGCGAAATTGGTAAAGCCAACATGTAAAACAGCATGAGGTATGATTATTTCAACGACGAAATCAGACTTCATGCTAAGTTGCTGCTATATAGTGAATGTGAATCTACTGTTTTATTTCCTGTCTCATTTATAACTCGTTAACTGTTTCATTCAATCGGGTATCACCAATTCAGTAATCTCGATTGTTTTGATTTAATGGAACACTTAAAAACGGAAACAGAAAATGAAACAGCAAATCTAAACTTGTGTATATTCTATTCGAGTACGAATGTACCGAAGATGAGGCATTAGCCATAAGGTATTGAGATGTAGTTTTCAGAGTGAGGTGGGGTTAAAGTGGTGGGAGTCCCTTTTGAGGGGTAAAAAAGACTAGACACTGTCATCTTTTGTTTGTCACAAAGAGGAAAAGTAAGTGCTTTTCTTGGTCAGCAACTCAACTATCAAAAACCCCCCAAAAAAACCACTAATTCGGCTAATAATTCCTCACCCCTTTTCATGACTACTAGTTTTGAACTTGACCATTTTCTTCACAACTTTGATGCAATGACTTTGTATCAAAGTAAGCCCAAGAGTTGAAAAGGGAGTAAAGATCTTGTAGACACTAATCATTTTCGTCTTCTTTTCATACATTTGCTTTAGATCATTTTTACCGACTTTTTCGACCCTCGAAAGCCTCATTATTGGGTTTTTACGCTATGATTAGTGCCCTTTTACATTTTTCGAGTTAATCATTTGAGGTTACTTTCACTCGTATAATTTACCACTACATTTGTGGATATTTTGGTAACACTAGTACCGGGTATTACTCAACATCATAATAATAAGTAAAATCTTGCCTTGTTGATTATATTGACCAGTCTGGTTCGGTGCTGAGTGCCATTGAAGATAATATTAAATAATATAAATTGGAATCAATCTATCAGTTTAAGTTTTAGATCAAATAGTTCAACAGATGCTGTTCACCATAGTGTATTATGTTGCTTTGAACATTGTCAACTCATTTGATCTTGAAAGTTTCTTCGGTTGCAGAAAACGTGCGCAATATGCTTGGCATCTATGAAACCAGGTGACGGCCATGCCATTTTCACAGCCGAATGCTCTCACACATTTCATTTCCACTGCATTACTTCTAATGTAAAGCACGGAAAGCAAACTTGCCCCGTTTGCCGTCTCCATTGGAAAGAAATCCCTTGTCGAAGTCCCACCGCCAATAAATCTCACGGAAAAGCGAGAATAAACGACGTGTCATCCCCTCAGAACGATGCTTGGACGAACCTTATGCCACCTCCACGGTTGAATGACAATCGCCACATTTCTTCACTCTTTCACACTACTGAACCTAATGTCTTTGACGATGACGAACTTATCAATGACCAAAATACCCTTGCCAACAAAACCTCAACCAGTTGTCAAGAATCTACTGGAGCAGTAGAGGTTATAACATACCCGGAAATGTCAGTGGTTCCAAAATCATCATCTCATAGCAATTTCACCGTTTTGATTCATCTAAAAGCTCCAGTTCATTACGGGTTACAACAACAATCTGCAACGCGTGAAGCATCTCAATCTCGTCGTGTGCCAGTGGATCTTGTGACACTGCTTGATGTTAGTGGCAGCATGGCAGGTACAAAGCTTGCTCTGCTAAAACGCGCAATGGGGTTTGTGATTCAAAACCTAGGCTCGTCCGACAGGCTTTCGGTGATCGCCTTCTCCTCCATGGCCCGCCGCCTCTTTCCTCTCCGTAAAATGACAGACACCGGACGGCTTGAAGCATTACAAGCCGTGAATTCTCTAACTGCAAGTGGTGGGACTAATATCGCCGAGGCCCTTAACAAGGCTGCCAAGGTGATGACCGAACGGAAATGGAAAAATCCTGTAAGCAGTGTTATACTATTCTCCGATGGACAAGATACGTATACCATTGTCCGTCCTATTAGTGGCAATACCCGTACGGCTAATGATAATCCGTCTCTACTCCCAGCTTCCATGCATATCAATGACTCTTCAAGTCTGCAGATTCCAGTACACGTGTTTGGATTTGGAGCCGATCATGATGCAGTTTCAATGCATTCTATATCAGAAACTTCGGGGGGTACGTTTTCTTTCATCGAGGGTGAGAATGTAATTCAAGATGCTTTTGCACAATGCATTGGTGGGCTTTTGAGTGTCGTTGTACAGGAACTACACGTCGAAGTTGAATGCGTTAACCCTGTTTTACATCTTGGTTCAATAAAATCGGGAAGTTACAAGAATGTTTTATCGCCAGATAGAAGAAAGTGTGTTATTGAAGTTGGAGACTTATATGCTGAAGAAGAAAGAGATTTTCTTGTAACTACTGATATCCCAGTTGACCGATCGAGCGATGAGATGTCACTGCTTAAGATTAAATTGATTTACAAGGACCCTGTTTTGAAATCCTCGATAACCTTAAACGCCCCAAATGTTGTCAAGATTCAACGGGCAGACGTGACTGGACCATTAACGGTTTCCATGGAAGTGGACAAGCAGAGAAACAGGCTTCAATCAGCGGAAGCCATAGCAGAAGCTAAAGTTGCTGCAGAACAAGGTGATTTAGCCTCAGCTGTGTCTATCCTAGAGAATTGTCGTAAAAGGTTGTCAGACACAATATCAGCACGAGCAGGCGACGGGTTGTGCGTATTGTTGGATGCTGAATTACGGGAAATGCAAGAAAGAATGGCGAATCTACGTGTTTATGAAACATCAGGTAGGGCTTATGTGTTATCGGGATTGAGCTCACATTCTTGGCAGAGGGCAACTGCACGAGGTGACTCGACTCATAGTATGAGTCAAGCTTATCTCACACCGTCGATGGTTGATATGGTGAACCAATCGCAGACAATGTCGTTTGGAAGTCCGTCGCCTCAATTTTCAACAAGGGCAATACAGTCTTTTCCAGCACGACCACATCCGAGGTGATCACTACGCTACCTCTGAAAGATTTTTTTTTTTCCCCAAGATTCATTGAATACATCATTTTGTTGCTTGATTATTATCACTTTATCAGTATTTTTTGTCTTTTATCCCCGAATTTCGGTTTTTTTCGGGTGGGTGGTACAGCTCGAGGAGGTTTATAGAAGATTATTCAGGGATGTGTTTCAACTTCAAATGTAAATGCATTACAATTATAGGGAGGTGGTGAGTTTGTTTTTAATGCATTGTTGAATTTGTATAGACAGATGAGTATTGTCTCTTTGTGAGCTGATGGGGGTATATATAGCTTGGCAAGTAGCAAGTTGTAATTGTTGGGATACTGTTTTAAATTTTGAACTTAATGGGATGCAGTAGTGTGATTTAATTTGATTCTTAAAAGGGTCTTATTTCCGTAGTTTAAAGAGATTATTTTGCATAGGAGATCAAATTATCTCTAGAGATGCTCTAATCGATTTGTCGTAGTCGACTTTGTTTACAATTGTCAAACGAAAGCATCACAAAAGTATGAGTTGAGTCCGGTTTCCATGTCAACTTGTCGAGCCTTGCGAGCCGAGCCCAAACCGACTCAATTGTTATTTTGAAGGTTAGGCGGGCCACAAGCAAAGCCGTCCAAAGTCTTCTCACGGAACCCGAGTTTATTGAGTCATCCCAACTCGTTGACATCCCTAATGAAAATATATGGTTGAAAATGAACATAAATTATTTATTATTGTTGCCAAAGAGACAAAATACAAAAACAAAAAGCTTGCCGTAGTTGTCGCTTGAACACCAATACTTATCGAATGTAATGTGTTTTGGTGAAATGAAATTTTGATAGAGACGTCCGAAATTCACGGAAGAAGATAATTTTGACTCGAATGGATAAGTTTGATAGGATCAACATTCAACACTTACTACTACATCAAAGATCCGATGCCCAAGGTGCCCAGATGTGGGTGTCGAATCATTAGCCCTAATTAAATATATTATTTTAAACATAAAAATCTAAATTATTATCAATAATCCAAAATAATAATAGTATTACTATTATTTAATAAATTAATTAAGTAGATAAAATAGATTTTACACAAAATTAGAAAAATAAAGAATGGCATAATAGTAAACAAATGAATGACAATCTTGTAATAAAAAACCAACCCCAAGTTTGGGGTTGGTTTGTGGTACGTTGGAAGGGAAAATACTTCAACTTTGGGGTACCATTGTAGTGGCTCTTATAGTCTTATTATAAATAAATATGGTACTTGATTTTGATTCTTCTAAGTGATATTCAGATATATTATTTGTCCATTGAATAATCAAAGATGTGTCAATATATCTCTTTATTATTCAATAAAACAATATATAGCATTGATTTTAACATTTTAAAATGTCCATCATAACTCCACCGAGATGAGCTAAACAAAATTTGGTTCATAGCAAGTGTTCGTATTAACCTTTTATCCAATAGTCAAAAGTATTTTTGCTCGTTGGTTTCACCAAAGCCTATTACAATAAATAAATGTTTATTGATGATATCATGATGCATACACGTTTTACGGGCAATATTGAATATGTCACCTTTTAATCTCAATTGTTACCTTTTAATCTCAATTGTTAGCAAGTTTTCAATTATTTGGTAAATGAATGAAGTTGCTTTACAATGGTGACAAACACTCATCAACAATCGTATCTTAGGTTCACAAAACACATTGATAGAACTAAAGCGTAAAACATCAATATGAATGTTCAAGCAAATATCAAAGTCGCCTCATCTTCAAATTAAAGTACACATATTTGAAATTGAAAATCTCAGCAGTATTTGTTAAATAAAAAGGCGATATATTGAAAAGTTTAAAACTTGAGACAACTTAAAATTTTAAATGGTGAGGGTACCAAAAATGTAAAATTGGAGCACCACAAATGCATTCCTTCCCAAAAAAAACCAAGAAGCATACTTGTTTTCCTACCAATGTATAATGTTGCAGTAATGCTCCAATGCCAATTTGTGGGCATTAGTGCATTGTTGGTATAACTTAATTAGATAAATTCGATTCATTAATTTCTAGTTAAATAAAATTACACTAATTAAATAGATAAGTAGTATGTAAATAATTTTATTTTATTTTTTTAAGGATTACATCAATTCCATATTCAAACTCGATTTAAATTCTATTGGGGCGAAACCTATAGCCTTCTTGTTGACGAAAGAACTATAACTACACTACAACTTTAACTAAAGGACCCCTACAGGGGGACTACAACCACTATCTAAATACCCCACTATGGAGGCAACTAAAGCCACCAACTCAATACCCAATTGGTGGGATTTGAACTTGAAATCTAGGGTTTCAGGACTTCAATATTTGTCCTCCTAATTAACTAGACAAAGGCCTCATTGGTGTAATGTCTCATGTAACTAATTTTTAAGATTATAACTAATAAGAAAAAAATAATTTAGTTTACCCTCAAATTTGGGATAATCTCTTGGAGTGGAAATGCGGTTTGCCAGAAATTTGGGGCACATTAAATTCACCCCAAATTTGGGGTAAACCATTGGAGTTGTTATAGTCTGTGTTATTGGTTTGTAATTGATCACCAAACTAGTATAAATGAAGATGTAGATACACACATATCCCCTTCACCATTTAAAATTTCTTAGTTGTCTTGCATTTATCAATATATATATACATATATATATATATATATATATATATATATATATATTGCAAAATAGATTGAGTTTCGATGGCCGAAAATGCTATATAGGAAAAATTATATGAAATGACATTGTGCAAACTACGGCCACATAACCTAGCTATTCTAACATTGAATATAATCCAAATGTAAAGAAGGGAACAACATCAAGGGCCTGGATCTTCAAATTTGTTAGTCATTTAATTGAGTCGTTTAATATGTAGAACAAGTTCTGGTGCTAGAGATCCTTAATAGAGAAAATGACATAGCATATTTCTATTGCTACCTAGTTTATTGATCTTAACAACTTCATTAAAGCAATTAGTTTCGGGATGTAAGTAGGAATATAGGAGAAAAATTAGAAAGCCATATGAAGATAGAACTTAGAATTTTTATGTTAAGGTTCGATAATCTAAATGAAGTGACAGAACTCATGTGTGTATGGGAATGAGGCTTGTGTACATACCTTATCCACACAGAGCACGTGAGATTATTTTATTACACACAGAGCTCGTGATATCTATACTTATTCCTAATTTGATATAAATTAGTGTACTTGAGATTTTACACTATTTTCCCTAATATATATACCCTTATGATTATTAAATATTGTGTAAGAGCATCTCCAATGGAATAATGTGCACGGTGTGCATGTGGCATGAGAGAGATAGACACACAAAAATTCATATATAAATTTTCTCTTTCTTCATTTTCACAATTTTCTCTATCTTTGGTAACTTTTTCTCCACATTGTGCTTGACACTTTCTACAACTAGACATTATTCTTGACAATGTGGAGCAAAAATTACCAAAAGTGGAGAAAAATGTAGAAATCAAGAGAGAGAAATTTGATGTTTTAATTTTTATGTCTCTATCTCTCTCATGCCACGTGTGCACCGTGTCCATTGTTGCATTAGAGATGCTCTAAAAGGTAATGATGTTAATACATTAAATAAAGATATATTAGGAAATAAAAGATTTAGTACACAGAGAATCACAGCAACTTTCCGGAACCATCGAGCATTCCTTAATTACGGAACGCTCTGGCAATTTTGAGGCCCCATCCGACCTTCATTTTGAAATTCAGGATCAAATCTATCAAGACGCACAAGAAGAGTTAGATAATTTGGAAAATTTTCCAAATGACGTCGTGATGATGGCCAAAGTCAACAATTTTGAAAAATGTAAAACTTTGACACCACCATATAATACGGTCAGGAAAATTTTTCAAATTACTAAAGCTCTCATTCGCCGTGCTGATCTTAGATCTGGTTTTGAATTTTAAAGTGGAGATCGAACGGAGTAATTTCAAATTGGCCCCAACGTTCCGTAGGCTACGGAACGATCGATGGTACTTAATCATCCTTAGATCGAATAAAGTAAGTGGACTATAATTCGAAATGAAAAAAAAAAAAAAAAAAAAAGATGAAAACCTACCTTCCGGGATGTAGGGCGTAGAACATGAGTACATTACGGTAAACAAGATTAAAATATATTTTTTTCCCCTTGTTATCGTAGTTTTGGCGCTAAATGTTCGTCAGATCCAAAAGAGGGACCGAGATCTCTTGCCTTTTACCTAGTTTAAGACTTTAAGGTGAGGCCAAATCTTGATCCACGTGCCACTTTTGACCCCAATCCTATAATGGTGATATGGAACACAAAAATAATCCAAGATATTATTTTTGTTCATTCAAAAAGGATAATCCATTTATCAAATTTAGTATATTTTTAATTTTTTATTTCCACCTATATCTCTAATTTATATACTTTCAGCCTTTAATTATATATGTATTAAAAGTATTTTCAAATAATCACAAGGATATATAAGAAAAATAATATCCAAATTTAATGTTTCAACTTAATTAATTATTATTTTCTTAATATGTATAAAAATAACTAATGGATTATCTTTATAAGATGGAGGGCATTATATTTTTGGGCACTAAAAGCTTTTTTGTATTTTCAAGTTGCTCATGCAGGTTTTCTTTGCTCCATTTGGAGACCACATTTTTGTTTTAGTTCTAATTTGGTCACTCCATCACCATATGGCATATGGTACTACAACCTATATACAGTTACTAGTAGCAGTTAAACAACCAAAAAAATCTTGTTGACTTGTTTGCTTTTCTGTCAAAACGATCAATTCATTTGTCTACTATGAATGAGAAAAAATATAAGTAGTTACTAATAGCCGTTAAACAACCCAAAAAAAACCTTGTTCACTTGTTTGCTTTTCTTTCAAAACGGTGAATTCATTTGTCTACTATAAGTGAGAAAAAATATATAAATAGTTACTAGTAGCAGTTAAACCACCCAAAAAAACCTTGTTGACTTGTTTGCTTTTCTTTCAAAACGATAAATTCATTTGTCTACTATGAATGAGCAAAACATATAAAGAAAAAAATGCATGATATTCGTACATTCAACTTCACTTCCTCAACAATATGAACAAAATTTGAGACATCCTCCCGTGCAAGAATCTCACAAGAACTTTGCAAACTTTAATAGCTAAACAATTTTACCCACCTAGTATAATAGTAGTTGATGTCCTCAATTTTACTAATCATATTCTATTACAATTTACTAGTAGTAATAATCAAGCACCATCAGTAGTGCCATAATACAATTTACATCCTCAACTTTTCAAACAAGGTACTTTCATCCCTACATTGCACCTTTTTACCCAAGTCATTTCCATCTATCCTAATTTGCCTTCTCGTTTCTGTAGAGGCTCAAAAATTTTTTATTAGGTAATGATTAAAAGACTAATTGGCACAATAAAGATCCAACGTATTAACCCGCTAGGCAATAAGGACCAATAGTATTTTTCTTAGCATTTTAGTCCTCAAACTCAAATTTTGCTGTGCAATAAAGACCTCTGTCAGTTTAAAGTTAAATTTCACCATTAAATGCTAATTGTGCCCAGATAATTGGCGCAAGAAGGACCCAACGTATTAAGTCGTTGCGCAACAAAGACCTATCTTTTTTTTGGCATTTTAAGAATATTCACTTCCAATTTTTTAAATCCTTCAACAATTTTATTCCTCTTAGATAAAAAAATATTAAATGAAATCAAATAATAGTTATATCATTAATTGCAATACTAACAATTATTTACCATACTTAAAAAATTTAGTAGTAATATTGATTGGGGGTTATATTTGAGAAATTAAAAACTTGTACGGTAAAATTTTGTAGTTTTTTTAAAATCAAACTAGACCTAAATATATTATGTAAGTGGATTTTCTCTATTTTGTATGTTTAAATTTGGGCTGATTTTATTCAAGTTGGATAACAAATAAAACGTGCTTCGTGAATTGTATAAAATTTTGATATTCCCCAAATATATCTCTAATAGAAAATCCAAAAACAGAAAAACTAAAAATATTGGAAACGAACATATTGTTATGTTACCCTACAACATTTTTATTTCTCAAATCTAACCTCAAATCAATATTGTTAAATATTTTGAGTGTGGTAAATAATAATAAGTATTGTAATTAATAATATAACTCTTATTTGATTTAATTTAATGTCATTTTTTCTTCAAGAGGAATAAAAATGTTGAAGGATTCAAAAAATATTAGGAGTGAATTCGGCGTTATTTGAAAATTTTAACGGTTTTATATTTTAAAATACCAAAAAAAGGATAGATCCTTGTTGCTCAACGACTTAATATGTTGAGTTCTTCTTGCGCCAATTATCTACGCACAATTATCCTTTAATAGTGAAATTTAACTTTATACTGGCGGAGGTCCTTATCGAGCAGTAGTGTTCCGGTTCGCCCGGGCGTTCCGTAGCTTACGGTCCGCCCGGACGATTTTCTCCCTCGTCCGGACTTCGTTTTAAAATCCGAAAATTTTGTTGGATTCATCACGACGAGACGGAGATCCGACAATTTGGAAAAAAGAATTTGGACACCGTGGCGGCCCTGGTGATGGGTCAAAGATTGGTCAATGTTTTTGGCCAAAAATTTGCTAAAAACATTGACCAATCTTTGACCGGTCACCATGGGCCTCCACGGTGTCCAAATTTTTTTTCCAAATTGCTGGAGTTCCGTCTCGTCGTGATGAATCCAACAAAATTTTCGAATTTCAAAAAGGAGTCCGGACGAGGGAGAAAATCGTCCAGACGGACCGTAAGCTACGGAACGCCCGGGCGTTCTTGATCTTTTTCGCCTTCTCGAGCAATAAAATTTGAGTTTGAGGACTAAAATACTAAGAAAAATAGGATAAATCCTTATCATGTAGCAATATAATACGTTGGACACTTATTACGCTAATTAGCCTCATTAAAAATATATGGGTAAATATTCTTCTCCCCAAGTGATTGTACAGTTATTTCTACCATTTTTATTTTATTTTTAGTAAGTAATTCTGCGAAATTATGTCTGGCGACTTGGGAGGCACATGAGTACACGTGGCAAAAGTCATGTTCTGTAGCTGAGCTCTTGTATCGACATGTGTGCCTAATACTTCTTTAGTTGTCAGTCTCTCACTCACTCACACAGTCACACTGCCTCTCCGTCTCCCTCTCTCGAAGATCTTCTCATCAAATATTTTACTCCCATATTTTTACTTTTTGTGTTCAATGTGAAGTAGAAAGCCTCCCGTTGTCACTTCTAAAGCTCTCTCCTTTATTTCTATTTTCTCATTACACAGAGAGAGATTTCATTACATTCTTGAAGTTCTTTGTATTGCTAGCTGCATATACCTATAGATACAACCCTTGTGTGTATATATATGGGAATCGTTTAATTTGTTGAAACTTGAAATACAGATTACAGAAGTGGGCAAGTGATTCTGTAATGTTCAAAAGTCAACGAGATTCATCCATTACAGTTGATTAATTTTTCCAAGGTATGTCTCTCAATTTTGGGTCCCAATTTCTGTTTTCTTACTTCCATTAAGGCATATTTTGCTATCTGTAATTTGTACAGAGGATTACACTACACCGTAACAAGAGAAATATTCAAATGAATTAAGAGGTGACATATTTTATTTGGTAGCATTTATTATAATCTACCAAATTCAATGTGGATCAAGTTATTTAAATTTTGAAAAAAACTAAAATTAAAGTGACTTATGGAAATCTTTTGGAAAGAACCATGGCTAGGCTATTTAAATTTTCAAAATTACTTTTGTGAACTTTTTTTTTCCCCTTCTTTTTTCCCTTTTTCTTGAATTTTCCAGTCCACCGACAGCAGGCCCTTGTAGAGAATACAGACAAGATTGTTTTTTTTCTCAAACATCATCAAGTGGGACCCACGAAAAACAAAAGTCTACTGATCAGCTAAACAACTTGTGTGGTGTGTAGATTACAAGAATGTCCACCTTCCCCATATGCCTTAGAAGCAACGTCTTTTTCTTTTCTAACCGTTGTAATGTACGTATATGGTATATTAAACTATTCAAATACTTGCCCTTTTTCAATCATAAGCATCATTACAGGAATCAATTATAATTAAATGCAACCAAAATTAGATAGAATTATCTTATCTGCATAGAATACATTTTAAAATACACTGTCGAGTGTTGTATCTACTTTCATTGTTAAGGGGTCCCTTTCGGGTTTGAAAAATGGTACCTTTCACAAAGTTTGGTTATATTTGTTTTATATTTCCTTTGTTCATCATATCACAATCCAACGATTGTTTTCTTACATATCTTGCTGTCAGATGTCTGTTTTGCGATTCCATTTTCGCCTATGTTTCGAGCAATCGTGTCCATAACTGTGGTTTCTGGGTGAGCATTAGCTTTCACCTGGTTTTTCATGCTTCAAGTTTGATAAATCGACTTGTGAGGATAAATGTGCTTATCTACCTTATTTAATGCTTAAGAAACAGCTTTCAATCATTCTTTTGTGGATCATGACATTGGATATATAGATAAAAATCACGTGATGTTAATCTGTCATAAAAATTCAACGATTCTTTGTGTAAGAATTCTCATATTTGTGCTACGTTTATGTATTAGTTCTTTATTGTCATATCTTGAATAAGTACTAATAATTCCTCTTTTTACATATGAATAGGAATTTTCTGCAGATGAGTTTCAATTTTCTGGAATGAGAAAGATTGGCTCTATGAACAACGATGGGACGTAAAATATTGAATGTAAGTTCTGTTTTCTGCTTTGTAAGAAGGCGCTTTTTAATTTTAAATTCGATGTATTTCCCATGTTAATTTACTAATTTAGGTTCGACTTTAACAGATGACACTCAGAGTGGAAACTGTGCTACTTTTCGTCGTTGCCTTGGTTCAGATTCAGCATATCGTTTGTGGTTAGTAAAGAGTTATATCACTCCCGTTTCATAGTCTTATGGTTTACTGAGTGAATAAATTATTAGCTTATTGTTGATTTACCATTTTTGGTAGACGGACTTAAGAATACGTCTGGGACGAGCAAATGGACTTGCACGTGTTCCATTGCAGAACAAGCGAATTTGAGCTTTGTCGTCACAAATTGCTCTTCGTCCTGTGATTGCAGCCCTGGTATAACTAATTTCTCATTCTTCGTATTTGAAGTAAACACAATTTTCTTACTATTTATTCGATCTTTAGCTGCAGGAGGATCAAGTGAAAGCAGATGGACGTGCATTTGTGCAGCCGATAGGTTGCCCCGAGTTGTAGGACAAGATGGTAATAGTGGATGTTTTACGTCATGCAATTGTAACGCAGGGAATTTAACTAAGAAGCAGCAGCATTGGGCGAAGCGGATTTTGAGCAAAGTGGTTGTGATAGTTCTCTTGCTTTGTGCAGCACTCACAATTCTTGCGTTTCTCGGTTCATTGTTATGGTATTTCTACCAAAAAGATAAACAAGAAGTTCAATTGCCCTTTTTCTCGTCGGATGGACAAACAAGCTCTTGCAACGGTCCCCACTTTATGCACCAGCAGACGTCTTCGATCGCTGAATACAAAGATCATCTAGGGTCTTCCTCGAAATCATTGATAGGTAAGATTCTACATTTTTCATATTTCAATAAGTTTTGTCCCCCTTCGGAGACACTCAAACTCCAGCACTTTGTATCAAACGTACACCGAAGTTATAACGGAATACGAAATTGCTTGACCTAACCAAACAAAAAGTTGGTTATGACGTCTTGTTTTCATCTTTGCTTTTACGTCTAAAAGGATGCATCCCAAGGACTTCATTCCAATTCAGAACCAAATCGGGGGCAATACATGGAACAATTATGCAGTTTTCGTACTCCGAGTTGGAAAGCGCAACGAACAAGTTCTCGGAAGCTAACGTGATTGGAGTCGGAGGAAGCAGCTATGTCTACCTCGGTCATCTCAAAAATGGCAGGGTTGTTGCGATTAAGCGAATAAAAACTAAAGCGGGGCCTGATGCAGAATATGCTTTCTTGACCGAGGTACCAATGATCTGTCACAAATTTTTTTTCTATTAAAATTATTCCGTTAAACAGGAAAACGCATTCTTATATGAATAGGATTGTTACTTCTTGTGGTCAGATAGAACTGATAGCGAAACTTCATCATTGTCATGTGGTGCCTTTGCTCGGTTATTGCTCTGAATGTCAAGGAAAGCATGCTGAGAGGCTGCTCGTGTTTGAGTACGTGCCTAATGGAAATCTAAGGGAGTGTCTGGATGGGGATTCGGGAAACTTCTTGACTGGAGCACTCGTATTTCAATAGCTCTTGGAGCTGCACGTGGCTTGGAATATCTTCATGAAGCGGCTGCACCCAGAATTTTGCACAGAGACGTGAAGTCAACTAACATTCTTTTGGACGAGAACTGGAGAGCCAAGGTCAGTAAAAAACAAAATCTTTCATTATAAGCGCATGTTCGGGAAAACTTTTATTTTGCTAAAAACTATCGTTTTAGGTTGAATAGTGGTTGAGACCATCAGGTGTGTGGATAATAATGAACAGTGATTCAATATATGTGGTTAATATTAAAGTTTGACATTGAGAGAATATTAAAAGTTAATTTTTAGGTACAAATATTGGCTTAAGTGAATCACTCAAAAAAGTGGCTTATTATGTGTGTTTTGGCATGTAGATTACTGATCTTGGCATGGCTAAACACCTCAACAATGATGGGATTCAAAGTTGTTCGAGTTCTCCGGCCAGAATGGAAGGGACTTTTGGTTACTTTGCACCCGAGTACGCAATCGTTGGAAAAGCTTCTCTAAAATCCGATGTTTTCAGTTTTGGCGTCGTTCTTCTTGAACTCATCACCGGTCGGCATCCAATCCTCAAATCCGACAATAAAGCTGAAGAGAGTCTCGTAATATGGGTACACAAAACTCTTCTTCAGACAGTACATACGGAAGTTGTTTTCTTACATGACTTATAATATTAACAATGTGTGTGGTCGAACTGATTTCAACTTAACTTCAGGCAACACCGCGTTTGCACGAGAGTAAGCGAGTGATTTTGGAGCTGCCGGACCCACGTCTGAAAGGGGATTTCTCAGACGAGGAGATGCAAGTGATGGCTTACTTGGCAAAGGAGTGCTTATTATTGGATCCTGATTCACGACCGACCATGAGTGAGGTCGTCCAAGTTCTTTCGACTATTGCACCAGAGACATCTAAAAGGAAATTACATTCTTTTAAGGTAATCTTTGAAACAGACTACTGTAATAATTCTTTGCAACTAGATTCTCTTAAGGTTGTCTTTCTCCTCAATTGTCTGTAATATGTAATGTTCAGTATTCGTCCATCGGTGGGAATGAGTGTGGAAACTCAAAAGAACTTGTTCAGCACAATACAGTTGAGGAAATCAAGCAAATTACGTCGGAACAACCACCAGCTCGATCCTCATTGCTTTCTAAAGCTTTCAGTGATAAAAAGAGTGAGAAAGAAGCAAATAATCCGGCGACTGATATGGAACCATTGATGCTCCTCCTCTCGTCAAAATCGAAAAACTGGCGTGCGAAAGAGGATGAAATGGTGGACTTAACCGAGCCGCGGTTTGAGGCCTTCAGTTTGCCCAACATCAAGTCTCAAATACTAGAATTGGAAAAATAGAAGCTTCAGTAATCAGTGTGGTTAATTATGAGCCATGTGAGTTGTAAAGCTAGGAGGTGTTTTTAAGTTACAATCATGGACTTGGTCAAAAAGGGACCCTCTTATTTCTTTCTACAGAGAACATCAGAGGTGTTAATTGATGATAAGATATATGGTAATAGCATTCATTTTTTTTTTTTTTTTTTTTGGTTAAGATTGTGAATGCATATAATTTATAGAATATTTGATTGCTTCTTCATTTAGATTGTGGATTTCAGACATGAGGTACAAAAACTATACAGGCAGTGTATGGCAAAATGCTCTATGGGGGTCATTTGATTTCAAGTTTCTAGGCTTGTGCTCTGGTAAAATTTTGTTTTTCATTTCTTTTTAATAGATTTTACGTTATATCGAATAGTGATGAAACTTTGGAACTGGTAGATAATAGAGACTATGAAGTTGAAATCAAAATCGAAATTTGACTTTGATTTAGTGGATGAACAAAATAACAATGGCAAAGTCGAGCTTGAAACCGATGTGGTGCACCTTAAGATGCACATTATGGCGTACCTACCTCAGTTCAACTTATGTCACACCCTTGCTAATGTGCCACATCGCCCATGGTGCGCCATATTGTGCACTTTGGTATACTGTGGGGAGCATATATTGAATCAGCTTTGGTAATGTAATTCCCGTAACTTTCTTTTGAAGACTATCAATTTTAAGTGGCTCCAGGTTAAAATAAACAATTCTCGGGTCAAACTGAAAATAAGCCATTTCAACAGCAAGCAATAACTACTTTCAAAATCAGCATTCATAAGGAAAATCAAATGCTATTTCTGTACCACAAGAACACAACAATTTCTACTCTTGTGGAGCAGAAACAGCTTCTTTTAAGCATGATCTCATGATCTTCCCCAACTTCGAACAAGCATCAAGGCATAATTGCATTGCCTGCAATTGCATACAAGTTAATATTAGTTGTTCGGTAGTTGATTTTGACATGATTTATGAGGCCCATAAAACACATCCAACAAATGCATATTTCATCAGACCCTCAAAAGCAGATTTCGTAACTACATAGGTTGACTTTGCACTGCACATGCTTACATGCATTATAACAAGCAAACACGCAACAAGTTTGTATACCTCGTTGATCTTTGTGGTCGACCATTCTCCTGTGACAGTCATCTGTGTAACTTCATTACGAGATGGCATGCATGAAATCATTAGGCCCCCATCTTGATGACTTTCTTCTTCTGAAACTGGATCAATGACAAGGTTCTTCCCCAGACACGACTGTTGATAAATAGAGATTGTAATTCCTACTTAAAATTGAACTTCTACTGTACAGTGAAAGTCAAACATAATCAGCCACACATCCCACATTATTGCTCATTATTATTCACACATCTAAAGGGTGATAGGGGTTAACTTTTTATGGTTTTTAAAGGTTTTTAATGTAAAAGAGGAGAGAGAATGAGTGGAGTTGAATGGTAGAGATTTATTGATGTGATATGATATGTGGATGTGATTGATTTAGGGTAAAGAAAGAATGGATAAAAAGTGGTAAAAGTGGTAAAAAATATTTTAAAAGGTTCCCTAACACCCCACTAGTGATCCCCAAGTTACTCGAAAATATTTAGGTAAAAAGTAGGTAACGTTATGAAAAAACATTTTGTGTAGTTGAAAATGAGTGTAAGAAAAGTGATTATCGTAGAAGCATTATCAAAGAAGCTCTAAGAATCGAAAAAGCAGGTCGCAGGGTCAGACTCTCCACTTATTGATCAAATTAGCATAGTGAAATTCTAAGAAAAGAAAACTGCAAGTTTAATGCATACCATAGAAACAGATGCAACCATGTCATACAACATAATCCCTGCATCTGCCAGGGCAAGACTGGCGCATGATATAACCACTGGTAGATCGCCTGCAACCATGGAACATTAGTTTCAACAGTATGTAAATTCGTAAGATTTTAATTCATCAAAATCAAATTTATGGCCAGTAAAACTAATGACACAGACAACCAAAACATGTAACTTACTTCCACCAGACTCCAACACCAAAGCAAAGACATCTACGGTTGTCTTAGGGAAAGACTCCAATATAATGGCACCCTCCAAAGCTTTGTGAAGCATTGAGGAAAGACCCTTATCCTCTGAAGCCTGACAAATAAGACGTATTAATGAAAAAGATTACTGTGCAAGGAGAAATATAAAAACAGAGTTTAATTAGAAGTACAGGGATCAAAGCTCTCATATACCTGCCCACGAATAGGTGTAGCAAAACTTGTATAACTGACATTACAATTTAGTCTGCCGATGTCACTGTACATCATTGCTTTTTTACTTTCCCGTGGCCCAAATCTAAACAAACCCGATGGAAATTTCAGATATATATTTTCGTGGCAAATGAATAATACGAGCAACGATGACATAAAGCATCTCCAGAATCTGAAGTATTTTACATGCCACAGTATAAAATACTAATACCAAATTCAGAAGTATTTCTTAGACAGGATGTTTTTGGATTATACGCAATCTTTTCATTGTGCATCCCCATCTTTCTATTATATTAAGAGGGGTGAAAGCATCTCTTGGAGTCTAAGGTATATATATCTAGATTTGTTGCAGGCACATCAACAGATACTTCTTCTGGTTAAAAATATCTATTACACAAACAAACATTAACCTGAAGAGATGGAAATCATATGCAAACATGGAGAAAATCAACAAATATAATAAATATCATTATTTTTCATCAAACAATCTAATAGAAACCCATACTTCATTTAGCATATACTCACACAGACACAATGACCTTGGTATCTCCAAACTCAGCATAAGCAGATCCTGAAGCAGAATTCACAGCACCAGTCCTTAGAACTGCAGAGCTCAAGCCAAAATGAGTTTTATTTAGTCCAATTTAAACTCCATAAGAAACAAATACATGTATTAGAGAGCCATATATCTTCAAAGAAGAAAGCAGGCTATTAAAAAACACAGTGAAGTTAAAGGCCTATAATACATACATAAAGCAAAGTGAATCGAACTTTAGAGGCCACTAGTCACTAGATAGCAATTTAGTTTTCAAACAAACAGACAAAAGGCAACTCCATTCTTAACAAACACTTCCCCAACTTCCTGAAGCCCAGAGATTATACCATCTTGCAAAATAAAAGCTTTAGGTACAGAAGGAAAAAAATTAGTTAATTACAATCAACAAACATACATAAATATCAGCCAATCAATCAGATGACAGATCACTGTGAAGTACATAAATCTTGTATCCAACAATTCAAAGAAAAGCACAAACTTCAAATGTTATACCAGAGGAGGAATAAGAAGTATAGTCCAAGACTACTGAAATATGAAGCCAACAAAAAATTCAGTTCATTATTCACCCACGCAATTCAATTTAAAACAAAAACACTGATTCACTTCTCGTTAGGGAAAAAACCTCATCTACTGAAATTATGGATATATGTATGTGCATAAAAGCTTAAATTAAAGACATTACGAACATGCAGGGCGGCACTGGTGAAGGCCACGGCCGTCTGGGCGGACCCAATCAGAGCCGGTGATTTTGGGGCGTCTCTTCTTGTTCTGACTTGCCGGCCACGGTGTGTATGTTTCCGGTGGATTGCTTATTCTTCCCGCCATCCCTCTTTATCTTGTATGTGAAGTATGGTTCTATTATCAATCCAAAATTGCAACTAGCAAATAAATGAAGCTAAATTAGCAATGCATAGTAGGTGACGACTGTGAAAACCAGTGGCATGAAATCGAGGATAGGTTATGGTACCTGCACAGTGAAATTTTAATCAATTATGACGGAGAGTGGGATTAGGAGTAGCAGTTGGCAGCGGAATTCGCCAAGTAGGAGAGAATAAACTGGGTAGTTGACGGCGGTCGACGGTGTTGGGGAAGGGCAGTGTCAGCTACGCAGCAGACGGCGGTGACGGGAAGGTAGTGACTGAAACCGGAGAGGATGGAAACGCGACGGTCGACGGCGGTTGTACGCAGGTTAGGTTTACGGTTTTCAGGTAAACCGGGTTTGAGGAAGGAGGGTGGGCTGTCGAGTTACGAGTTCCAGTATGGCTGGGCGTGTTATTTGGGCCTTAAGGTGGCTGTCATCGGTTCGTTATGGCCTACTTACTGTAGTCGTAAATTTTGATTTACTTCATGATATGAAAATACTATTTGATTTTTATGAAAAGTTTCAAATTATTACGAAAAACTATTTGATTTTTCATGAAAAGTATCATAAATAGTTTAATAAATATTATTAAAAATTTACTGTGTCAAATTATTACGGCATTTGAAAAGTATGAGACTGTAATAATAAAGTAAATTTCAAAATTTAAAAAAATTATGAAAAATATAAAGTCATAACGTGTAGGTACCTTAAGATGTTCACATGTGAGTATCGAATCATTAGCCATAGAATTAGAGGAAAGCTTCTTTTTGGATGAAATAATCAAGTAACATTCGGACATAATTGCAAAAATTTGGTATAAGAACCCACAAAGAAACGATCCAAGTAATCAAAATATACAATGAGGATTGTATCCTTACAATTTTGTATTGATCGATAAACATAATCTGTTTTGATATTCTAAACGGTTGTTCTATTTACTCGGTAATGGAAAACTTGTTATTTTTAACTCTTGGGCTCAAGAATTCCTATAGTGATATAGAAAAAGCATTTTCAATTCTTTTATTAATGGATTTATGATAGTTCTCATCATCTAAATAGAGAAAACGCCAACATAATGCTAAGTAGTCCATATGATTGATTGATTTAGCACGTGTTAGTGTATATGTAAAAATGAATTTTTATGGATTTTGATGTAATATAAGAGAGAGAATGAGTGGAGTTGAATTGTGAATATTTATATAGTATAGGTAGGTCTCACAAAATATGTGAATGTGAAATATAAGAGAGAATGAGTGGAGTTCAAAAAATATATAAAAATATATAAAAATTTGTTAAAACTCATACACTAATTAACATGCGGTTAATGCATGCAATGTGTAGAACAACGTGATGCTGTCAATGTATTTGAAAATAGAATGATAAATTTGTAAATTTGTAACCCTTTTTTTTCTTTGACGATACGAACCAGAAGGAAATAATAGCAAATCCATATATATGCTTTATACGGTTTTCAACATTACTCAAGAAAAATGATCTAATTTTCTTCCGACGTTGATATATTTTATCTCTTAACATACATTGAAATCAAAGAAAATCTAATTGATCATCTAACATCCCCAATTTCAACTCTTTTTTGTTAATATAAAAGAATCACAAACTTCTAAACTCATAAAAAGTTCACAATATCAAACTTTACTTGAGAACAACAATATCAAATTTCGCTGAGGACTTTCTATATATGTCGTACAGAACAATTTTCTTGAATGATTTTTGTGATCACGAAGATCTGGGTGGCTTCTCTAGTGAAAATGAGGCAAAGTTCGTAGATGCATGCATCCGTTTGGAAAAAAAAAAAAAACCCGACTTGTGGAGGAAATCTTTCATTATGACCAAATAATTGGTAATAAGACTTAGAAGTCAATATAAAAATATACTTCCATTCCTATCGAAACCATGTGATTATGAAATTCCTTATTCCTCCTTAGGCAGTACTCCACCGTTGTATTTGTTGACATTCAAGAGTTATTGACAATGTATTTGGAAAACAAAGCAATATTATTTTCAAATGATAATTTTAATTGTAGAATTATGTAATGGATTATAAAGTAATTAACTAATAAAATAATAATAATATTATTATTATTGTACAAGATTGTAAGACATACATGGCCAAAAGAAAAAAAACGATTGTAAGACACACATAATTGTATATGTATGCAAGAATAATCCATTTGAAGAAATATTTTCACCACTTGAAAGCACTGATGAAGACTTCATTTTAGAAAGTGCTTTAAAAAAATCATTATTGTAATTCAATTTTAGAAAAGAAATGTATGATTGATTTTAGGTAAAATAGTTCCTTTTTTTTTTTTTGAAACCTAAGTAAAATACTTTAATATGACAATCTCTTAGATAAAGTATGCGAGCTCAATTTTCAAAATATTTTTCAAAGAACTGGCTCATCTATTGACTATTTGATTAAGAAATTTACCTCCACCAATGTGAAGATTTCAAATAAGTAATTAGCAAATTTTCCAATATATAAACGATTTAATAAGCTGCACCGAAATAAAGTGATCAAAGTTTGCATCCTTCTTCTTGTACGATAATTTTCATAATCTTCCTTCGATCATTTCAGTCTTCAGATAAACGCAACTTATTAGAAATATCTACTCGTTCGTTTCATTTTGAACCTTTTTCTTTTCTCTCTTGGAAATTAGGTGAAAAATTGGCAGAATTGAGAATGCCTAGTTTTATTTCCCTTGCGTGGCCACCATGCTATCCATAGCATCTTCAACAAAACCGGCCCCCGGATTCGGGTTTGGCGCCTAATTGGGTTACGGAGTTTAAGTTTGAAATTATTATTATTATTATTATTATTATTACTAATAAAAAACAGGTTGACTTCAACAAAGTGCTCACGAGGTTTGACCATGAGAGGTTAAAAGAATGAAGAAAATAATTCTATTAATTAATTAATAGTTAATTAATTTTAACAAAGGTTTCACTATTCCCCAATGATATTTTCTCCTCCACACGCGACCAAGATCTATCTTGCATGTCAGCGTTGTAATTTGACAAAAACAAAACAATTATCACTTTTTTTATATATATCAAAACTAGCTTCCAGGACCTGTGTGATGTATGAAAATCATTAATATTGATAATTTATAATTTTATAATATATAATAAAAATTTTTGGAAATATTAGAATAACTTCTTAACAAGTTGGTCTAATATAGACAATCGTAAAATTCATAACATTGAAAAATATATTAATGAAATGGGTACAATAGATGTTACATTACAAAATTACATTTTTTATTAAATAAAAAATAAAAAGTAAGACTAACTAACGGAAAAAGTAACGGACTAGCTGTTTTGGATGTCAACGTCAACTTTTGAGAAGTCAGAGGGTTTGATAATGCAAATTTAAAAGTGAAGGGTCAAAGTGCAAATAAAGAGAAAAGCTGTGGACCATTCGCATAATTTACCAAACAATATATTATATAATACATATTTATTTATTTCGTAATGGCCTTCATCGCGAGCTCTCAACTAATCACTACGCATGTACCAGTTAAGTAATTTTTAATGATAAATAGGTCAATTAAGATGGTTTTAATTATTTACTCAATTCCACCCCTCTTTTCAGATCGATGTTTGCATCCTGGTGTTGACTTTCTCTTTACTCAGGCAGAAGCCACAGATTAGGTACGTAATTATGCGGTAATATTCTTCTGCCCACGTGTGGGTAAAGTAATATGCCCATAAGAACCCATTTTTATAATATTAAACTTTGATAAGAGCATATTTATACAGGATCAAATTTTGATCAAGTACAAGTAAATACTTGTGGGCATGCTATATGTGTGGGTCGGGGGAACATTACCTTGTAATTATGGTCAATACCTCTAGAAAATGAAGCTTATCCTTTTAATTTTTATTATAAATTATATTTCTTCTAGTTTCTAAAAAATTTATGGACTGATGGTATGATAGATTATAATGCAAATTTACAAATTAATGGGAGATTTAAATTTAGCGTACGTAACAACAAAATTTCAAGCATTTTGTTAAAACTTAACTGTTTAAAATTGATTAGTGCAGTGAAACACAAGACGTATGAATAATAATTAGCGGTGATTTGAAATGTGCAGTTAATATTAAAGTTTAATTTTAATGAAATAATGAAAAATAATTTTTAATTAGAAAAAGGTTAAAACCAATGCAATTAATCTCATCTTTTTCAAGCAAAATGTTTTTGAACGTACGTATGCTATGTAGCAGTTGAGTGTTTTGATCTTGTTAATTCAATAGGTTTAATAAAATATAATTCAATTAAACTATCATATATTACTTAATTCAATCAATGCAACCCCCGCCCCCAAAAAAAAAATCAATGAATGCAATTTTAAAATTATTTTCAATTACCTAATTCTTTTCTCTCTCTCTTCTGCAGGCATCTACTCCCAGTGCTATCCCACCAATTTTTAGATTGTAAAAAGCTGAAGATGAAGGAAAAAATAATTATAAATTCCATTATTTTCCAGTTTAATTTTGAAGAAGAATCAATCCAAGGGGAATATCTTGTTTACAAGCCAAAGTTTGGCAAAAAGCCATTTATAAAGCTTGCTTCTACAGTTATTATAAACTTATATATACACATATACAATCTCTTCAAGTTCGACGCCTGTATTGTTTTGAGGTCAAAAGTCAACCTTTTTTTTTTTCAATCTCTACATAAATTCCTGCAGACTCAACAGCTGCATGTTCTGAGCTTGAGTTGTATATACAGCTTAGCTTTTAGCTTAATTTGCTCAAGAAGAAAAGGCGCCACACGACATTTTCTATGGTATTTATTTTATCTTTTCTAGTTTTAAGCCTAAGGAAAGGATATTGGAATTAGCAGTGTGTAACGCTTTTTGCACCA
This sequence comes from Jasminum sambac, assembly GCA_018223645.1. NCBI lineage: Eukaryota > Viridiplantae > Streptophyta > Magnoliopsida > Lamiales > Oleaceae > Jasminum > Jasminum sambac. The sequence continues at coordinate 27,649,860 of CP073649.1, forward strand.
TTAATAATTTTAATTAATTAATTATTATTATTATTTTTTTTTGTTTCTAAATTTTATTTACGTGTCTCTGTGGGCTTTGAGTTTCTTCTAAGAAAAACATCTAGGTGTGGAATTTGTGAGATTACCTAGGTTTAATTTCCCATAAAGGTTTTTCCTTTTTTTAAAAAATAATTTTTAATTTACTCATTTTAGTGATATGCTCAATATATCAATAAACGTGCTATGAATGTAACATATACAACAGAAGCTGATAGAAATAAGAAGTATATATTTCTTTTGTAAATATGAAGAAATAAAAGTACTTATTTTTCATGCAAATTAAAAGATCATTTGAACTGCCAAGAAAATGCAGGGGAAATCCCTTTTATCAGCTGCTAAATTGCTTTTTAATTGGTTATAAATGCAGTGATTTTGTGTGTGAACAGGTGTAGATAACTCGTTTCCATTGTCATTTCTTTAATATCATAGGAAGGGGTGGGGGTAACCCCATGTGAACTTAGATTCATTTCCCATGGTTTCTTCAACATCAATCTATTACTACTTTGCAAATATGTACATCATCTCCATGTCTTAAAAGCCTATATATGTGTCAATGTTTCAACTCCATCACAAGTTCATTAGCTTCTTCTTTCAATTCGGCCAATCGAAATACTCCGTCGAACATTCTAAATCTTGTACAAACGCCCACAAGTGTATATTGAGGTTGTCCCGATTAGGCAAAAATACGTGTTTCTTGATTTCATTTTCGGATTTTTTCGTCTCTCCTTCACTAACATAGAAAACATTTTGCAGGTATACTTTGCATTTGTACGATGTCCTTTGTTCGAAGTAACAACATGAGAAGTGGAGACTATTTAGAAGGGATGCTAAGTGACTACGTCGGGGGAAAGGCGAAATTGAGGTCTCAAAAGAATGGCTCGGCCCGTCTTGTAACGGTTTTAACTTGCTTGCAATTTTGCTTTGCCATTTATGCTACATTGCTCTTGTATTTCATGAGCCCTTCGATCGACTTGAGAACAAAACCCGACTTTTCGTGGGCCATGCGTATTGCACATCAATGGAAACAATACATCGTTACGCCCCACGTCGTTAGTCGTTACCAAGAACCCAATTCACTTATTGGAGCCGAAATCCAACCAATTGAAATTCAACGAATTAGTACTCCATCTCAAATTTGTGAGCACGAAAAGATCGATTTCACTCAAAAGAAGTCGAATGATGCATTGATGATCAAGTTGAAGAGGGATCTTTATCAAGAAGTACTAGATTTCCAAAGCAAGACTATTGGGACCGAGACGCTACCCGAGCTTATGGCAATGAAGTCTAAGTGGGATATACGCGGGCACAATATCCCGAAAATTACTGTTATCTTAAACCATTTTAAGCGAAAAACTTTGTGCGCTCAACTAGACTCATTGCTTCACCAAACGGTCCGGTTTCACCGCGTTTGGGTACTCTCATTCGGTAGTCCAAACGAGCTATCTTTGAAGCGGATTGTGGATAGCTACAATAACTCAAAAATTAGTTTCATTAGCTCAACTTATGATTTCAAGTACTATGGTAGATTCCAAGTGGCATTACAGACAGAAGCCGACCTCGTCTACATCCTCGACGATGACATGATACCCGGTAAGAAAATGTTACAAATATTGTCACACGTGGCTGGGACAGAGAAGTACAAGAACTCTGTTTTGGGCAGTATTGGGAGGATCTTGCCTTTTAGACAAAAGGACTTTACTTTTCCAAGCTATAGAAAGCTTCGATCAAGAGAAGCCGGGCTTTACTTGCCCGATCCCGCTTATGACATCACTATAGATCGGGTTGTGCAAGTCGACTTTCTTTCTAGCTCGTGGTTTTTGTCGGCCGAGCTTGTCAAAACACTTTTCACCGAGATGCCTTTCACTTTCTCGACCGGAGAAGATTTGCACTTGAGGTATGTAAACTTATTTAAATAACTATTATTCATAAGCACTGCTGATAGTTTGCTACTGATTATATATAAAATCTAAATGCAGTTATCAACTTCAGAAGTACAGAGACGCAGGCTCATTCGTATTGCCTGTTGATCCAAAGGATAAAGAAACATGGGGTGATAGTGAACATAGGCTGGCCTATGTATCTGAAACCACAGTAATTTTCAGAGACATTGTTCAAGTTCGAGACGACCAATGGTGGAAAGCCCTCTCGACAGGCTACGTCACGCAATGGGCCGCTATGTTCCCTCAAAAGATAGATGCACTTTTCTACGCCCACTCCATCGAAGAAGTTAAGGCACTCGCCCCACTACTCGATAAGTTTAGGTCTACCGTCGGTAAGAAGGCCTACATTGTCGTCTCGGGTGGCCATTTCTGCCCTTGTGAAGATGCTGCTACTGCTTTGAGTTGGCCAAAGGCTGCTTGTAGAGAAAGGAGATTCAAGATATTTGATTTGCGAATTAATGCCTTATCGGGGGTGTCAAAGTCCGAGGTGCCAGTTTTGCAAGCGGTTTATGCTAGCATGAAAGGACTAATCAAGATTCACAACCCCAGTGTGGTGATTGCCGTTGATGATATCGACTCGAATGTTAAAAAGGCTTTGAAGATGGCATCAGAGACGAATGTTAACCGGTCGAGCTTGGTTCTTTTACCACGACCGTCTGTGTCTAAAGTTCTCTGGATGGCTGATCTACGGTCCACAGCATTGCCAAGTAAACAACATTTTCATATAAACTCCATATTTATCCTCTGTTTTTAGTCCCATAAGTTCTTGTTTGTGACCTGTTCTCATGACCTATGCATTTCATTTGATGTGTGTAGATTGGAACAAGATGCGAATATCGGTAAATATAATCACTCAAAACCGAGCTCATTCGCTTACCAGGCTGTTAAACTCTCTAAAAATAGCGTACTATGTTGGAGACGAGGTTTCTATCTCCTTCAACATGGATAGCAAAGTCGATGAGGCAACTCTAAAGCTCGTGAACGCATTTGATTGGCCACACGGCCCTAAAATCCTTCGTCGAAGAATAATCCAAGGTGGGCTTATTCGTGCCGTAAGTGAAAGCTGGTACCCGACATCCGATGATGACTTTGGGCTCTTACTCGAAGATGACATCGAGGTGTCACCGTACTACTACCTATGGATCAAATACGCCCTTTTGGTGTACCATTACGACCCCCAGGTATCTCTACCAGAGCTCTCATCGATCTCCCTCTATACCCCTCGTTTGGTCGAGGTCGTGAAAGAAAGGCCTAAATGGAACGCAACCGATTTCTTCAAACGCATTCATCCAAACACGCCTTATCTCCACCAACTCCCGTGTAGTTGGGGCGCGGTATTCTTTCCAAAGCATTGGAGGGAGTTTTATGTCTACATGAACATGAGATTCACCAAAGACGCTAAGCAAAACCCCGTCCAAATCCCGAAATCAAGAACAAATGGTTGGCAAGCTTCTTGGAAGAAGTTTCTAATAGACATGATGTACCTTAGAGGGTATGTTAGTCTTTATCCAAATTTTCCGAACCAACAAAGCTTTTCGACCAATCATATGGAACCCGGGGCCCACATTAGCGCGAAAGACAACATTTTGAAGCACGACAAGACGGACTTTGAGGTGCCCTTGTTGAAACAAGATTTCAAAGAGTTGTTGCCTAGTGGAAAATTGCCACCGGCGTCGAAATTGCCATCGCTAAATCTCTTTAATCAGGCTGTTTCTTTGAAAGGTTTGAAGGCTGCAGGGGCAAAGCTGAGGCAGGATGTACTTGAATGCAATCCAACTGAAGTAGTGACAGTCAACCATGAAACAGGTCTACCTTCACATTGCGCAAAATTCTGATTCTTTCAGAGTTTTATTTAATTATAATATTTTTTATTTGATTATTGTAATTTAAACATAAACTTGGTGGGGGATGGTCTCAATTGTAACAAAGATTTGAATGTGGGGCTTCAAACTATAATAGTTTAAATCTGATTATTTTTTCTTCCCTGTGAAATGGAGGGAATCGATCGAGTTTTCTACAAATCGAGTTTGGTTTTAAGTTTTCTATAAATATTTTCATTCTACCTGATTTCTTACAAACATCCTAAACTGGTGTAGTCTAATGTAAGAAGTCCATATTTTTACAGTAGAGCTTGACCAATTCAATGTCTCATGAATCTAACGAAATTTGACCAACCAAAAGCATAGAATAATGTGGCCATCATTGTCATCTGAATAATGCTACAAGTACACACTTTTGTGTGTATATTTATCTGTATTTCTAGCAATTGATATAAAATCTGTCTTAGCACTAAATATGGAGAGTCACCGATTAGAGTGTGGCGTTCTTGCTGTAAAAATGTCTGTACCTATAGCATGGTTCTTATCAGCTAACATCAAATTCAAAATTTATGTGTATACTATTGCAGGCCGATTTCAAACGTAAATTTATGTGTATACTGTTACCCAACACGACAGGGGCAGACCTGTAGGTTGCTGGGCCTGAGGCGAACATTCAAAAATGGGTCATTCTATTTATTTATTTCTTTTCGTAAACTAATATAAAGCGAATCTGAGGCTATTAGGGTTATAATAAAGAATTAGTCAAATCTTGCGATAATAAAAATGAGAATAAAAACTTAGTCGAGGCCGGCCGAGAGGCAGTACTGAGTCTGCGGTGTTGCTCTCTCCTTTTCTAAGTTTGCAATTGTTCCCTTTTTTTCTCCTATTTGTTCTTTTATTAAATTTGAAAATAGTCTAACTATTTGAATAGATATTGCTAAAAAATGGGCCTAAATTTGTCAAACAAAAAATAAGGCTAAAATTTTGGATTGAATACTTGAATTATTTTCTTGTTACTCTTAAAATTAGGTCTTAAAATTTAGTTGAATTAGTGGATGACTTGATTTAAAAAATATATAATATACATCAGTATAATCAGTTAAAATGGAGAAATTTGGCTGAGCGCAGCCTCATCTGCTTTCATTACTGACCATCTGAACAGATTACCTCTGTTGGGTAATCTCGTCTTGATCAATATCGACAAACATAAATTAGGTTGATCTTGGAACAATTTAATGTACGTGTCCTTTAAATTAAGCATGCAATTTATAATACGAGTAAATTAACAATTACCCCGAGATGTGTGACAGAATGGCTATAAATGTAGACTAGGATTGGCAAAGGCTAATCACCAAATTTCAGAGTTTCCGTTTCTTTCTTAATCGCCCATACTCTCAAGCTTATTATTCACAAAGAAACAATGTTTGACACCACCATTAAGATGGTACTAAAACGATTGGTTCCAATGATCGAGAAAAGGGTGCGAGACGAAGTGAATCTGCAGTTTCACTCCACAGAGGAAGCTGCAAGTCTTGCATCCAAACTGAAGAGGATTCAAGAGGTGCTCCAAGATGCCGATCGAGAGAAGAAGCATTACGGATCGTAGGGTCGAAGCTTGGCTTGAGAAGATCAAAGAAGCTGCATACGAGATGGATGACGCGTTGGACGAGTGGGAAGCAAAGATAGTTGAAATGGAATTGGAAAAATATGAGGACGCAGTTTCTGATAATTTCATGGAGAAGGTTAGTTCCTTTATCCAATCTCTTTGCTTATGCTTCAAACCCGTAGTTGAGCGTCGTGGTATTGCACAAACAATCAAACAACTTGACGGTAGACTTGAGTCAATATGCAAGGAGATTGATGACGAGTTCAAAATTTTCCCAAATGTACCCAGAGATAAAAAAGGATCGAGATTCTCATGAAATTAAAAGAATTCTAACTACTTCCTATTTTGATGTCAAAGATGTGTCCGAAATAAAAGGTCGAGACGAGGAAAAGAGTTATGTAGTGGGCAAGTTGTTATCCATGTGCAGTCGAGATAATGATTGCATCCGGATTATATCTATTGTCGGACCAGGGGGATTGGGGAAGACAACACTAGCCCAGCTAATATTCAATGATTCCAGTGTGAAAGAATATTTTGATGAAAGTATATGAGTGTGTGTGTCGGATCCTTTCAATGAGATCAGGGTTGCGAATTCAATTTTAAAACAACTCAACGAGGGTTCCCAATATGAGAACGAATTGCAAGTATTATTAAAAAATATAGAAACTTTTGCAAAGGAGAAAAGGATCCTTCTCGTTCTAGATGATGTATGGGAACATGACGCGCGAAAATGGAATCAACTCAAAAACTGTGTTAGTAAGGGTTGCCCTGGGAGTAAAATTTTGGTCACCACTACAAATGTAGCAGTTGCAGAATCAATGGGCACAGTTGATAGTATACATTTGTAACTACTACCTAATGTGGAGTGTTGGTCGTTGTTGAGTCAAATAGCTTTCATGGGCAAAGGTGCAACGGTTTGCCGCTAGCTGCAAATACTTTGGGAAGTCTCTTGTATACCAAGCATTCCGTGCAAGAGTTGGAGAACGTCTTAGTGAGTAAAATATGGGAATTGGAGAAAGAGAAGGTAGATCTTTTCCCTCATTTGTGTTTAAGCCATAATGAGTTGCGTCCTATTGTCCATTGTTGCTTTTTATACTGTACTAAGTTTCCAAAAGATACAAAGACCGATGTATTTTAATTTGATAAATTTGTGGATGGCACTAGGTTTTCTCTCTAGCGGAAGTGCGGATGAAATGGAACTGAAAGGATGGGAGTACTTGGAAGATTTAGTAGTGCGCTTTTTCTTCCAGGACCTTGAAAAAGACTCCATTGGGAATATTGTATCACGCAAAATGCATGACATAATACATGATTTTGCCCCAATTCCTCACAAAGAACGAATGCTTTGTCGTAGAAACCATTGATGATAAAGGGAAGTCTTCAAGTCCGGTTTCAATGTGCATTGTTGAAAAGCTTTGAAGTTTTTGTTGTGAAGAATCCCTTCCTCCCCACGTGCTTGGAATATTAAAATGCGTTAGAGAATTGAGTTTGATTGATTGTGTGTTGGAAGAGCTTCCACCAGAGATTGGAAACTTAATTCACCTGAGGTACCTTGACCTGACTGGCAATGCACTAATAAAACTCCACAAATCATTGTGTTCCTTGTATCATCTACATACATTGATTCTTGAACGCTGTTCAAATCTTTCCGAACTTCCAGAAGAAATCTATACACTGACAAATTTAAGATTTATTTTTGTGAACGATGATGTTTCTTCCCCTCAGGGACTAGAGAAATTAACTTGTCTCAGAAAATTGGTCAGTTTCAGAACTAGCAGCGGATGGAGCAAGTTGGGATATTTGAAGAATCTAAAACAACTCGAAATGCTTTCCATCGTTATTGATGACTTAAAAGAAGAATCTGATGCTATTGAAGCTTCAAAAGCAAAACTTCGAAACAAGAATGCCCTTCAAGTGTTGGTGTTGTGCTTGAGGGGAAAAGTGAGTATGGATGTGATGGAGGTTCTCGAACCACCTCCATATATGCTTCTTTTGTCGCTTGTTGGATACGCTGGTTTCAAGTTTCCTCATTGGATTGCCAGGTCCCTTCACAATCTGAAAATCCTTTTTTATCCAAAAGTGTTCTTCTTTACCTCCATTGGGAACCCTGCAATCGCTTGAGGAGCTTGACATTGATAGTATGAGAGAAATGGAATGCTTGGGTCATGAGTTTCTGGGAGTACCTGACGAGACTATCTGGCAACGTGATGGAGGGAGAGCAGTTGCATTCCCAACCGGACCTTTCTTGAGGTACACACAAATTAGAGTGTGGCAAATACCACACTCTAATAGGGGCGTGGCCTCTCCCACTTTCAGGGGGGCATTATGGTCATTCCCTATTTAAGTTATTAGGGTGTGGCAAAGGTGTGGCAACAATTTATGTGTACACCTAGAATTTTCCTTCCCAAAGTTGAAGAAATTAATGTTTGATAAGTGTCATCAGTGGACAAAGTGGAAAGACATAGGAGAGGAGGGAGAAGAAAATGTACCCGACTCCATGGAGATAACGCCGTCTCTGAGGGCATTATGTATCACACACTGTCCCAATCTTGAGATGCTGCCCTACGGCCTCCTCCGCAGGATGCCATTGGAACGATTGAATATTTATGGCTCTCTGACTTTGATGAAACAATACAAACCAGGAGCGATACGAATTCTTGAGTCCTATATGTAAACTTGAGGCTGACTCCTTGTTTTGATTATCTATTCCATGAATGTACATTACGTTTTGATGGTTGTACGTGAAGCATTCCTTGTTGGTTTTTTCTTTCTGTAATTTTAATTTTTCAGACATTAGAGCTTGTGTCCTCTCTTTTTAAGGTTAGATTCAGGTAGCAATGTAATATTTCCTTTATTTTCAACACCAATTGTATCAAAGAAGGTGGAAGCTAACAATCCATGAAATAGCCAACTCGGGCCGATCGGACGCACTCTATAACACAAACACACTGTCATTTTTTAGTTTTATTCAACAAACAAACTTTCAATCGATCTAGGAATAATTTAATGCAAATAGAATATATATAATCAACACATAAGTAGATAATTTGCATTGCACATGACATGTTAGTTGTAAAATTAGGTAGGGATAGATAAAAGCCTACCAATTCCACCTTTTCACACTGGAGAAGAGCCAAAAAGAGTGTTTATTTTAATTTGAATTCAGAAATTTATATTATTGTTTCAAATTATATACATGAATCTTATTTTTCTCCTCCTTGATTTTATTTACTTATTTATTTTTATTAGCGGATAATGCAATTTATATAATATCTACAAGAAACATGACCTATAGAAATAGCCTATTCCCCTATAGCTTTGTGCCTGTAAAACAATAGAAGCAACATATGTCACCTACGATGATGATGTCCTGAATTTGAGCAAAGCTCAGGCGGGATGTAATTGAAAGCAACCCAACTGAAGTAGTGATAGTCAATCATGAAATAGGTCTACCTTCACATTGTGCAAATTTCCGATTCTTTCATAGATTCTTATTTAATTGTAATCATTTTTTTTTTATTTTTGCTTGATTTGATTATAGTAATTTAAACATAAACTTGGTGGGGCTCGGGGGTGTGTCAATTGTAACAAAGATTTGAATGTGGGGTTTCAAATTGTAATAGTTTTAATGTGATTTTTTCTTCCCTGTGAAATGGATGGGAATTAAAATATCTCAGTGAAAATTCTAAACATTGAACTTGTATTAAAATCCTCTTGTAAGGAGCATTGTCTAAATCGTTTATTGCAACAAAGGTAATCACGCCTCAACGATTCGAGTCCAGATATACGTTCCCCATGTCGAAATGATCAAAATAATGTGTTGTGGTGGTAGCAGTGGCGACTGTGGTGAATTCAGATTAATAAATTACAACTGGGATGAATTAAAAATAAATTATAATTTGTAATCGGTTACAAAAATCTGATTGTTGTAAATAGCTTTAGGTTTTCTATAAAGAACTCCACTCTATACCTGAGTTCTCAAAATGATCGCCCAAAGTCCTGTAGTAAGGTGAGAAATCCATATTTTAAACCAGAGTTGGACAGTTGGTGCTCGTGCTTCCCTGCAGAGTCCGAAGGGCATTTTTACAAATTGGGCCTCCATGACGGTGGCTCGACAACAAAGTTACACTCCCTCTATTATATAGGCTTATTGACTTTTCATAAAGATTAAAAAAAGTTATTGGAAATGTAAAATTTGCAAATTGTTAACTAATCTACTCTTATTTAATGAGTGCAATTTAAAGATAATTGTTATCACTAGGCACATTAAATAGGTTGTTTTGGCAGATGAATGAAAAAATACTTCTTAAGGCCTTGTTCTATTTGGTATATAACTCTCCGCACGCAATTACGTATACCTCATACTCATTTTCAACCACCACACATTTCCCAAAACAATATTAACCACACATTTTTACACGGAATACCGCGCACATTAACTTTATACCCAATCAAACAACCCCTTAATATTGAAATAATATTATATAATTGGGACATCCGGAAAAGGAAAAGAAGCCTACACATTTGGAATGGAAGGAGCAAGTTTTAAGGAGTAAATTAGGTAAAAATATGACATTTAGGGCTTGTTTGATTGGGTATTTAGATTTGAATTTTTGAAATATGTGTAGATTATGTGGTTAAAAATGATAAATAATATATTAAATAATTATATGTGTGGTTGAAAAGGATGAGTAAGAAAAAATGTGGGAATGAAATTCCCAATAGAACAAGCCCTTTAAAATGGATATTTCAAAAGTAAAATCAACATTATGTTATGAATAATTGAGAATAATTTGGTGGAGGAATAATTTGGTGGAGGAATAATTTGGTGGAGGAATAATTTGGTAAAAGATGTAATTATTATATGTGAATGACTATTATACCCTTGATGAAATTATGTAATTGCAGTTTGTACCATTGAAGTTTTCCTATAAATAGGGTTTGATTATTAATGAAATTTATTCACGAGAATTCCCCAGAATTAAGTCTCTCTAAATTCTCTATTGTTTACATCTCTTTTATAACACGTTATCGTCCACGGCCTCTGTAATTTGAGTAATATGAAGAATGAGTATCTTCACTGCGATTGCATCTGATGATGAGCATACAGTATCGAAAGCGGCTAATATTAGTGATTAATTGTCTCTAAAACTATGATCCTGAGAACAATTCTACGGATCAAGATTCTCTCCTCTCAAAATCATCTTCATTCGAGAGATCTCCTTTATTCTTCTTCCTATTCTCTCACGATCTAGATTCTCTTTTCTTGATACGCAACATTTATAACTTTTCTCTCATCTGCAGTGTTTAATTATAGTTTAATAATATTATATTTTGGCTTAATGATGATTATTGCATTATGGGCAATTCAAGAATTGGCAAATGGAGGAAATACGTGCGTGTTGATTCTAAGCCTACCAAAGAAAAAGGAAAAGGTATATATAAATTATATTACTTTATAATATAATAATATATTAAAGCTATAATATTCGTTTTCTTTCGAGATATAAGGAGTATACGTTATCAAAAATCAAATTTTCTCGACTCCATTTATACTTTCTACGATTTAACGGAAAACCGATTGTGTTAATATTGATAAGGTAAACTTTCAAAATTTGTAAGCGATCTGCGATTTTGAAAAAGTTCTGAAAATAGTCATTGAACATTTTGATATTGATAAATTGAAGTAGAAAGGAGATAATTTTCAATCGTAAAACATTGATAAAATATTTTTGACAATTTTACCTTTGAATTGGAATGGACAATTTTACCTTTAGGTAAAAGCGAGCCTAATTTAACGACAGTTGAAAAATGGATAGAATATTATGAAGAAATTCTAAATCCATTGATTATATAAAATTGCTTGAAGTCCATTTGAATTAAAAGATCGAAATATTAATGTAACTCAAGAAGAGTTCAATTCACATAATGTCTTATTACAGAAGGATAAGTGTAGCTTGTAGAAGTAATAGTATTTGTTCTAGAAGAACAAATGCAAAATAGAAAGCGATTTAATATTTAGTCTGTATTTATTTCTGCAATTTAATTCTTATAATACCTCCTGCTTGATGATGGGTTCAACCGTCACTAAGCGGAAGGTTTATATATTTACTTTATATGCTAAGTGATGGGTAATACCTTCTACTAGCGAATCCTACTCACCGAAGAAGTAGTTAAACATTATGCAATTTAATTCTTTGCTATTTAAATTAGTAAATTTATATTTATTGCAATAATTCCCATAAGGTAGGATTCGACCACCTATTGGAGGAAATTTAATTCTGCAATTTAAATTCTACATACTTTAGATTTCGCATATATATTTCAATGTGGTGGGTAATACTACGATTGGTTATAACTAATCATACTCAGGAAGAAGTAGTTGATCAAATATTCTAATCCTACTTCTCGAAGAAGTAGGCGATGAGAATAAAATTAACTTCTCCATATATCTAGAATATTAATGGAAAAATTGAGCAAGTGGTACTTGAAGTGCCATTGGATAAATAGATAAAAGTAAAATGCTCAATAGATCCCATGTGATAAATCGAAAGAAAATATATCGCATGGAGAGATTATATGAAATAATCTCATCGATGATATGAGATTGTATTAATATGAGAATAAAATGCTTTCTTGAAGAAGCATAATCGCTAGATTTACTGTATTTGAATAAAGCGATATGATATTATTATTACTCGGAAGAAAGTACAAAGCGATCAGAAGTGGAACATATTGAGAATATCAAAGATGACAATAAACACTCGAAAATATAGAAATACGAAAAGAAAATATATATTGAACCCATAAATGAGGGATCGTCTCGAGAAGTATAAATACTCAAATGATGCACCAGGAACATTGGGTTCATAATGAAAAGATCAAAGGATCTCTTTTAAACTTGACAGATGATCTGTGGCCAGATGGGTTTGACTTCCACGATTTTTGAACATATGATTGAATCTTGATGAGTAGATCAAGCGTATTAGCGAGAAACAAGTATATTTCTCATTTGACGAGAAATAAATTTATGTTCTACGCACGATCTAGAAATGCTAGCAAACCATCGAAGAAATAATTAATATTTAATAAACCTATGGGTTTGGTATGAAAATTCCATTGTGCAAATGACACTATATTGAATATTTCCTCCGGTGTTATAGCGCTGGAAGAATAATAAAAGCTTCACTATTGCTCATCATGTACATCGAGGCGGTCATGGATGGATTGTGTTTGTAGCATCAATCGGTTGGACTAATGACATTTCTAACTCCAATTCGATTCTGCACTCCAATTCGATGAAAAAGTATTATACTTGACACTCTTATCCCCATAATTGTGCGTTGACGTCGTAAGACTCCTTAATAGTTTGTTATTAGTCCCTCCATATAGTATATTGATATTTTGTTTCTCTAACTCCTTACAGTTATGCCATATCATATTGGATATGACCTACTAGTCTGAGCCACCAAGAACACATATAGTTTTTATTGCGAGGTAAAGATTGACTTACATGAGATGATTACGATATCTCCATCTCAATCTCCACCTCTATCTTTCTCTTTCAACTTGAATGAATGATAGATATATGAATCCTCTATTTAAAGAAAAATTTTCAAACCAATAATGGAGTACTATTTACTTTTTGACAAATATGAAAAGAAAAAATCTGAGAAAAAAATTTAAGTGAAAATGACATATATCTGTCGGTGATAGAAAATAAATGAAAAAAAATCGAAAATCGGCGATATTTACAAATAAAAGAAAAATATTGATATTCTATATTACATAAATTTGTCTTACATAAATATGGGAAAATCATTATACTAAGTTATTCTACTAAATTTACAAACTGGATCTTTTAAAGTAAGTATTTCAAGACTATAAAGTGCTTGTTGATCTTTGAATTTGGCCCATAAGGCCATTAGCTCACCTTGCACGTGTCCACTAGGATGTGTCTCAAGAGCCTGTTGAATATCATCCAAAGGCTCCTTACTCAATCCATCCTTAATGAATGCTATTTTATCTTCTCGGTTTCGACAAGTACCTGCATTTACATCGAAAGTGTCACATGTCCACCGAGCACACTTGTAGCATCCTCCTAATCTTTTGCTCTCAGTTTCTTTGAAAAACTACTTTTACCCATACCAGGCATGTATTTAGAAGGAATTGAAACCTCACCAAATAATCGAACCTTTGCTTCAATCAAGCATCGGATATCTTGTGGGATACCCTTATTCATTAGCATCCTTAATCTTTCCCTTACATCGATAAATCCTTTTAGGATTTTGGTCAGAGGATGGATAGTATTTTTAAGATTTGAGAGCATATGATCCATTATAATGTATAGACCCTTGTTAGGATGAATTTTGCAATAATTTTTGATGATTTATTTATAGAATAATACGACGCGTATGAAATAAGACTGATTTTAAATAAAGCAGAAGAGCTACGATTTCGAATTAAATAATAGCCGGATGTGATGCGTATGAGTGTAACTCCGTGTTTGAACAAGAGTAGACAATAATGTCACCAAAGATGATGGAATATGTCGGTGAATTGTTTCTATGATAAATCATGTTGAGCACTATACGATACTAGTGAAATCGATATAAGAATTTCTTGAACTAGAAGTTCAATAATACTCGTTGCAAAACCGGATTGACCATCCCGGTTTAAATAATTATTGAAATCAATATTTCAAGTGAAGAATTAAAGGAATTCTTCAATGATTGTTCTCGATAAATGATGAAATCATTACTAGCCAATATTGGAAATAAATCCCAAATATATACTGGAATAAAAGATGAAAATATGAGCCCACTCTCATCCTCCATGTGGACTACTAGATATTATGATATGGATCCACTAGATAGTCACATGATATGATTCGTAATTTGAAATTTATTTAAATATTTGCTCACTGTATGAGCATGATTTCCAGATTTAATGATAAAGCTAGTAAATGTATATCCCAATACTTGAATAAATCACTGAAGGATCAGTATAAGATACAAGTGGGATATTATATGGCAAATTATTTAAAGTCCTCAAATAAATTGCCGATATCGAGAATAGAATGCAACGGTCTAAATTCCTATATTAAGTTTGAATGATGAGAACATATATGATTAAAATCATACCAACTGTATGAGTTTTGGTGTTCTAAATTTTCTCAGCATGAGGGGGAGTATTAAAGGTTAAAAATGATATGTGAAATGCATCATGTTATATCCTCACAATTAAAATATGAACTTGAAGTTCAAAGATGCATAAAAGATGCTATGAACAATCACATATATCAGTTAAGATGCTTTGATAAGTTAGCAAGCAAGAAGCGTTGATATTATGAGATTTCCCCAAACATATATATCAAAGCAAATTATAAAAGATGGTCTTAATAACGGAGGCATATGCTCTTGAAGAGTATATAGACATAACTATATTGTGTAATCCTACAAGAGGATTAATAATGAGATATCTCGATAAGTTATGTCGATATGGGGAAAGAAATGAAATTGAAAAGTGTGGAAACACGATATATGAAAATGTAGCGCTACATATGATCAATGATAATGAAAATATTGAGATATATTGAAGATGATAAGTGGTGAATGTGAAATCCTTGATTTATGAGATGATGAGATGATGATGATCGGTGCTCAAGTTTAAAGATAAACATGGTGGTCATTATATATGTTGCATGCTCATGAAAGTTAAATCACCGATCGTGTATGTAGTACCTAGAAAGAAAATTAAAGGATCGGGATGAGCTAAGCTCGTGTTTATAAGTACCTAAAGGGGAGTGAGCCCTGGGAATGAAATAACCTATTAAATGAGTATTAAATGTTAAATGATATATTTTAAGTGTTAGTTAGTTATGAAGGTTTACTTATATGTTTACATGTTTTTATGATGAATTTATATGCTTTAAATTGTGTGTTTTGAGACATGTGTTCATGGTGAATGTTTTGTAGTTGTGTAAGAAAATTGATGCACTCTAAATGAACAAAGAGTATAAAACCAATGTATATGATACTCATACAAATGTATGAAAGATTTTGAAATGCTTGCAGCATACTTGTATAAAATACGCATTGCACTCTTTTTCCCTTGAGTGAGGTTTTATCCCATTGGGTTTTCTAGCAAGGTTTTTAATGAGGCAACTTTAAAGGCGTATTCACATGAATAATGTACTCTTTTTCCTTCATTAGGGTTTTTCCCACTGGGTTTTTCCTAATAAGGTTTTAACGAGGCATATTCATGGTATATTGAGAACGATAGGAGAAATTGATCAGTGTATCTATTGGATCAAGTTATAATGGAGCTAATGCTTTAGATCCAAACGATGATGATATTGAAATCATTTACCAGAAGTAAAGATATCAGTTCTCAAGATATGAAATCAAACGGAGCAGCTGTACTCTTTTTCCTTCGATCAAGTTTTTTCCCTGGGTTTTCTTGACAAAGGTTTTAACGAGCGACACATGAATACTCCTATCTGCATTGGAAGACATCGGGGGAGCAATGTTTTGATGAAGCGGTATATAACCACTCCAAGCTATCCTGCATCGGTTTGGAAGTTTTTTCCCACTTGGGTTTTTCTCCAAACAAGTCAGGAAGACATTTGTATTAATAGTCATTCAAGTGTTATGAATAATTGAGAATAATTTGGTGGTTATGAATTATGAGGAATAATTTGGTGGAGGAATAATTTGGTGGAGGAATAATTTGGTAAAAGATGTAATTATTATATGTGAATGACTATTATACCCTTGATGAAATTATGTAATTACGGTTGTACCATTCGAAGTTTTCCTATAAATAGGGCTTCAGTTATTAATGAAATTTATTCCTGAGAATTCCTTAGAATTCATTCTCTCTAAATTCTCTCTATTGTTTCTATACTTTTATAACACATTACAATTAACAACGTTAATTGTGCAATTGCGCGCCATTTATATGGAGTGATTTCCTAGTTCCATTTGGGCGACACGCCAAATTAACATTGGGCGACCACCCACCCGGTGTTAATCTAATGATCGCTTATTGTTTTGAATATAATTCTTATTTTTGTTTCATTAGACATTGTAATAGTGTTTATATGATATATTACACACAGTGTGTGATAGTGTGTAATGCTAATCTATCAAGAAACAAGTCTAGTTCGTCCGTTTTAAGTGTTTTGTGCATAGAATTCGTTTATGATGTTCGTTTTCGAGCAATAATATATGCTTTTTATATTTCTCGACTACTTTGATTCAACCAATCACTTTCTCATTGCTAATGTCACTTTTTAGGCATCACCTGAACTTACGTTGGACGATGATGGGATCATGCTTGGGCGATCGCCAATTATAATGTACACCTAATCTGAACAAATGAAATGATTTCACTTGATTTTTTCATTTTGCATTTTTAATGTTGGTGGATGTGCAAGTATCCCTATCATATAAACAAAGGGATGATCTGGTATCCACTGTGGGTATGGTACCCACAGTAGGCAAAAAAAATTTGTGAAGGTCAGTGGGGCCCCCCACAATCCGAGAGAAGTTATGTACTATTCATTTCACCTAACGTATATACTAAAAAATTTTTTTTTTTTAATTTTTTGATGATGTGGTGCCACCAGAGGGCGCCACGTGACGTGGGATGTACCCACTGTGGGTACCAGAACAAAAGCACATATAAACAAATAAAAACCTGTTTACCGACAAACTAAAATTTCAATCATAAAAAATGAAAATGTCAAAAAGACAATAACAATTCAAGAACTAAATTAAGATTAATGTATAAAATGAAATTAATCATGCCAGCAAGGAAACAAACTGAAAAAATCGTTGGTAGAGAACTTAGGGTATATTTGGTAGACTTAGCCGATAAGCTAACTTATAATTGATAAATTAGTTTATAGTTGATAATCTAATTGAGAGCTGATAGCTTATGGCTTATAACTGATAGCTGATAAATTAGCTAATATTTTGGTAAAATAACTTATAAGCTGGTTCATAAATAAAAAATTACACAATATGATATATTTAAAATATATTTTTAGAAAATTGTAGGGGTAAAAAATATAATAAAAAATGAAAAACTCATGAGTTTATTTGAAAACCTAGTAAAAGAAACTTTTCAAATAAGTTCGAGCTTTTCAAATAAGCTCATCCAATCAAACGGAACTTATTTAATTAGTAAGAGCTTATAAACTCCTCAATAAGTTATAAGCTAACTTATTTGGTATATCAAACATACCCTTAGTATCAATGTCCAAATCAGGAATTAGCAAATAAGTGCTATGAATGTATCTCAATAGTAGGAGTGCAAAATTGAGCAATCCCCGGCTGCGCAAAAGGTTTGATATATCCATCAAAGAAAATAAAGCATGAAGTTTGAAATCTATGAGAACAAATAATAGTTTTAAGAAGTGAGCTTAATAAAATTACCAACAAGATGTAATATTCAAAATACTCATAGTACAATCAGACAATGAAGTCAAAAAGATTCCATACGATTATACAATGTGGTAAAATACAACAAGCCTTGTTGTTTCTTTCTCAGTTGATAGTATTTATAATCAATCCATTCAATGCGTGGTGTTGTGAGATTTGGTGTCCAATACTATTAAGGCAATTTTTTAAATTGACATTCAATTTAAATTTAAATTAAGAAATGAAAACTTGTTTTGTTAATTGGATCATTTGATATTTTGCATAAAATGAGTCAACAATTAAGTCTGAAATCGTTGCTTTGAAATAAACACAATAGTCTTATCACTTTGGTCATAAGAGCATCTCCAATGAGCCGTTTCATTGTCTAAAATTTGAAAGCTACATCATCAATCCATAATGTCAAGTAAAAAAATTTCTCTAATGATGGGTGGTGTATACAATGTAAAGATGATATGGCACAATTGAAACTTGACAATGTCAAGTGCAATGTCTAGAAATGAAAAGAATGTGAGATATGATGACTCGCTATATTGTGTAATTATTTATTAATTTATTGAATTAAAATAAAGTGTGTGTATGCATTTCTCTCTCTTCCTTTTTTGTAGTTATATTATTAGATTATTATAATTTTTTTCTCTCTTCTCTTTTGTGTTTACTTTTTTTAATTTTTTAAATGTTAATTTGTAACACGTAAGCTATACTAAAGGGGATAGAATATAACCATTGGAGACTATTTTTATATATGAATATCTATTCCTAAATCATAAAATAGAATACTTTCAATTTGTATGACACATAGGACGAAATTGATATTAATAATTGAAGATGCTCTAAATTTTTGTCCCTGAGCTACATATCGGAATCATTGCTTCAAATTTTAGATTTCAACAAGGTTATCCCAAATGAATCCAATCCTTTCCAAAACAATTTTGTTTCTTTCCTAGTTAATGCCATCTTTTTCACATTAAACAAGCCTCGATACCATGTGAATGTTACAAGTACTTACAATCCGTTGTCCATATATGTTACAAGTATTGATCACTATTCGCTGATCACATATGGGCAACTTAAATTATTTACATATATCTAGATGGGTGACACTTACTCTCTCCATATTGGGAGGGTCCACATGTGGACACGTGCCCATTGGATCATATGTGGGTAACGGATTTTTTGCAATCAAGAAGAACCAAGAGAGAAGAAAATGAAAGAAAGAAAAAAAATCAAAGAAATACACATATATGTAAATCTCCAATTTTAGGAGTCTCTTGGAATGCTTTTGGTGCCATTTGCCAATATCATCCTTTTGCAATCACTTAGAAGTTTCAAAAAGCTTAAATATGATTATTAGTGTTTGATGAAACATGAAGCCCAATTTTGAATGATCATTTTCGAGTAAAACATGTGGAGTGAGAATTAAGTTGTTTTCTCTCACCAAACGAATTGATTTTTGTGGGTTGTCAACTGTTTGCTTTCATTTGCAGCTTTCTCACTCGCAAATTAATGAATAGAAATATTCATTCCACCTTCCATTTCTTGTGTCCTAAGAATCTAATATATTATATATTCCAATACTTGTAGTAGATAAACGGTAGTTAAGAACATTAATCTTTGACAAGTGAATGGAATTTTTTAAATAATTACACATTTTCTATACCAAAAACCAAGAAAACAAATTTGTCACATAATTTTCTAATTAGGATACATATCACACAATCTACAAATTCATGAAAATAATGTCAACTTTATTTGATATGCTAGATTGAAGAACATTGCAAGACTATTAATTAATCCAATGAAATTAAAATATTCAATTGATGTTTTTCTTTTTCTTTTTCTGTTTTTTTTTTTGTCTCGTCTAATCAAAACAACTCACGCACACAACCAATTGAACGATATAGATTGTTATAATTAAAAGAAACAACCCAAAAGACATGAATTAAGATAACAGATTTAATTTGAACTCCAAATGACTGAAGTTCTTGCCTTAGCTTGTTATGAAAGTACAATTGGTGAAATTGAGTAAACAGAAGAAAGAATTAACAAACAGATGAGGCAAAACTAACGGCGTTAGCACCTAACATTTGGTTAGTATAGCTGATAAAAGAGCTCATTTTTGACATTCTCATACAAGTCACGGCCTTATTCCTTCTCTCTAGCTAGCTACAGTTATAATCTCATCTCCTCCTCGTCCTCCTCCGCCACCACCACCTCCCCTCCTCCTCCTCGTCCTCCAATCCTCCTCGTCGTTCATTAATTCACCGCCGACCGGAGGTTCTCCGTGGGACTGCTCACTGCTAGAGAAGTTTCTCAAGTGATATATATATCATTGAAGTTAGCTAATATATTCATACCATTGCGAGCTACAATGAAGGTAAGTGAAAATTTCATTGATAAGTTAATTAATCAATACCATTTAAGGACTAAGGTATTGATTTTGTAGATTAAGAAGCCATTAACATGTTGGAATTATTTTCTGTTTCTTGAAGAGATTCATTCGTAAATCACACGTTTAAAGCAATATAAATACACACACCTTGCTAAAAGGAAATAGATAGATGAACATTAAACAGCTTACTAATAGTGACTCATCTCTCTAGCTAGAAAAACCAGCTCAAGGACATTGTCATTTTATTGTATCATTTTTTTTTTTTTTTGGGATTATTTCCGCGAAAGATGGGAGAGGTTGCGGGAGTGCAGTTGGGCGTCGTTGGCGCGTTGTTTCTCTCCGTAGCCTCGTCTGTGTCCATTGTCATCTGTAACAAGGCCTTGATGAGCAATCTTGGTTTTCCATTTGGTATGTACATATGCAAGTTGCAATCTTGCTCTTCTTTTTTTTATTATTATTATTATTTAATGTACAAGAACTACAAAGCTAGGTAGATTTTGATGTCTAATTTTTTAAGATTAATATTTGCAGCGACAACATTAACTAGTTGGCATCTAATGGTAACATATTGTTCTCTTCATGTGGCGTTGCGCTTAAACTTCTTCGAAAACAAGCCGATCGACATGAAAACAATCATACTCTTTGGGATCCTAAATGGAATTTCGATCGGCTTTCTCAACTTGAGCCTAGGGTTCAATTCGATCGGGTTCTACCAGGTGCACTATATATGACAAGCTGTGTTAATCGTTGTGTTCAAGTAGCATTATCCATATATAATTTCAATTTCATTCAATCATTTATACATAGTTTTTTGTTATATATTGATGGATTATATATATTTTTGCAGATGACAAAACTTGCAATTATACCATTCACTGTGCTGTTAGAAACCATATTCTTGAAGAAACAATTCAGGTAATGAAGTAAATCATTAAATTTCTCGAAATTAATTAAATTAATATTATATGAGTCTGTCTGAAACGTGCATATATATTTGCAGCCAGAAGATCAAGTTCTCTCTCTTCATCCTCCTTGTTGGAGTTGGCATTGCATCCATAACTGATCTTCAGCTCAATTTTGTGGGAACCATCCTCTCACTTCTCGCCATTTTAACAACTTGCGTCGGCCAAATTGTATCCTCCTATTTCCTTCAGCTATGAGCCTAAATTTGCTGTCTCAATTCATATTCTCTAAGTTGCATATTTAGGCTGTTTTATTTGGATGAGACAGTCAAAGAGACAGAAATTGAGACAGTAGATCTGGACTCTTCAGTTAATTTGTATTTGTCTTGGCATCATAACTTACGCATATTTGATAATGCTTCATTTCAGCTTACGAACACGATACAAAAGAGGTTGAATGTATCATCGACTCAGCTGCTTTACCAATCGGCCCCTTTTCAAGCGGCTATTCTTTTTGTTACGGGCCCTTTCGTGGATCAATGCCTAACGAAACAGAACGTCTTCGCACACAAATATTCCACCGTTGTATTGGTCTTTATTCTGCTTTCGTGCTTGATAGCGGTTTTCGTGAACTTCAGTACATTCTTGGTGATCGGAAAGACATCGCCGGTGACATATCAAGTACTAGGTCATCTGAAAACCTGTCTGGTTCTTGCATTTGGGTACACGCTTCTGCATGATCCTTTCACTGCAAGAAACATTCTTGGTATTGTGATTGCCATTGTTGGAATGGGTTTATATTCTTATTTTTGCACCAATGAGACCAAAAAGAAACATGGGGAAGATGTTTCATCTATTCCTCAGGTAATACATTATTATTATTATTATTATTATTATTATTATTATTATTATTATTATTATTATTAGTTGTCTCAAAATCTGTCTCCTACACTGTTACATTCCATTATGGAACAGTCAGGAAAATAAGAAATGGAACAGCAGATCTTTGACATTTTATGGATGTGCCTATAAAATAATTGATTAATTATTGATTATTGTGTTATTTTTTGGGGTTATTTCAGAATAAAGAAAAGGATACAACACCACTGCTGGTGAGCCATCAGGATAGAGAAAATGGAGTGAAGAATTCAGTTGTTTAAAATTTTTTTAGGCTCATGATTGATGAGCAAAGTAAGATTTTTCTTTTTCTTTTTGGGACATCATTATATATACATTCCAGGAGTGTAAATGATTTTGAATTCTTCTAAATAATAATGTGGCTCTCTCGGAGTCGGGTTAGCTGACCCGAAGATTTGTTTAAGTGACTTAGTTGGGCTTCGTTTCATCATTTCAATTTTTTAATTATATGATTTGGGATTTAGATGTTTAATGTTAATGCAATATTTGTTATAATGATTATACATAAAAATTGGACTTAATTATCAGAACAACATCAAATATAAAGTGATAATATTAGTACATTAATTAGTTTAATTTAATAAATCCTACCTCCACCCCATGTTTCATGGGTCTCACTTCTAAAAGGGATTTACAGTTCACTAACCTTTTGAAATTGCAAGTTGTAGCAAACTAGCAATCAAGCTCTTGGAGTACACATATATTCGTGTGTAGTAAATACGACACACTAATAAGGATGGGTCCCCCACTTTCAGGGGGACATTATAGTCATTTTTCATGTAGGCTATTAAAGCGTAGTAATTAAGTGTGTGGTAAAAAATTGTGTGTACTTCTAAATTTTTCCTTATTAGATTATCTCTTGTGAGAACAAAGTTGCAATTGCCGATTACCATTAATGCATTGAGCGATGAATTACAGGGGGCATTGTTATCTATTTACTGTGTCTGAATTATATAAACAATAAAGAATACCAATACCATTCATAACTAGTAATAATTCATCATACAATTTATAGACATGATATGATCATTCTTACATTTAACATAATATTTAATACGACGAATCATGTATTATCAACTAATGACACACTATTAACGATGTAAAAATCATTATTCATTGAAATAAATAAATGATTGTCATATTCAAAAAAACAAATGATTGTTGTGAAGGCTGGAGTTAAATACCTCCAATGTCAGCATACTTTAGGAAATATATCTGGAATGCCCTTATACTTTAAAATATATTAGGAGTGTCATTAGACTTTGAAAAAATGAATCTCACATGCTATTTCATTAAGTTTTGTTAAAAAAGTTAACTAAATTGATGATGTGGAATATTAATATATACACATGGCATAATTTATTTACCATATCAATACAAAAATACTGATGTGACATATTTTTAATTAAATGGTATAATAAAAGTGTAAAAAAATTAGCATCACAAATAATAAGGGTAAGCATATGGTAGACGACGTCTCTTCTTCTCCAACTCCAATCACTGCACCACGACGACGCCTTCAACGATGACCCCGCTCAATCTTTGACTTTAACAGATTTTACCTTCTTTTTTCACGATTTCTTAATAAGCTTACTGAAGATTTTTTCGAATTAAAAGTAGTTTCATTTCATGAATTCTTTTTTAATATATATGAGCAGTAACTCAAATATTTCTCGTTCTTGTTTGGCCGCATATACTGTTTTGTTTTAGTAAAGGATCATAATTATTACTATGCTATTATATTATTATCTATATTTATCTTTCATAGTTGGCCCGAACATAATAAAAAATATTTGTTCTTTCGTAGTTGGCATATTCATTCGATTAATATTTGGTTTTTTAGCATTTTCTTTGCACTTTTATTTTGCCATTTTAATTGAAAATATGCCACATCAGCATCTTTGTATTAATGTACTAAATAAATTGTATCATGCGTATATATTCTTTTAATGAAACTTAATGAAATGGTATGTTAAATTCATTTATAAAAGTTCAACGGTACTCGAGAGATATTTTAAAGTATAGTCATATCCCAAATATATTTATCAGAGTACAATGGCACTAAAGATATTTAACTCTCAGAGGCAGTATACAAAGTAATGTCAGGATGATATATTTTAACTAAAGCCATAGATAGACGTTGGTGTAATTTTTTCTCTCAAGCTTTGAAGGTGAAAAGGACAAAGAAGAGCAAAGCTCAAAGATTCCAACTTGTAGATTTTACAATTAAGAAAGGGATTTTGGTATGAAATAATTAAAAAAATTAGCCCAGTATTGCAATTTAATTAAAATAATAAAGGTATGAATGATAATTAAAAAAACTTTGGTGCAAATGGTCCAAATGGGTAGTTCTTGTATTCAAATCGATTTTCTTTATTTTGTCCTTTGTGTGTAGGGATATTTTGGCCAAAATTATTAGAAAAAATTACAAATAGTCCTCACCTGCGGGTTATTAAAATCAGTCCTAAAGTTTTTAATTTTTGTTGCATTAGTCCAAATTTTAATTAAATTATATAATTTTATATTTTACCTTTTTAGTAGATGAATTTGGTCATGAAATAATTTTATCGAATTAATTTGACTTAATTAGATAATTTGTGAAAATCTTAGCGTAATAACATTTATTTATGTTTTCTTTTGCATTAGATATGTGTATATTTTGATTTTAATCGATCGTTAACGATAAATATAATTATTGTATCTTCTTAAAATTTTAGTATCGTGTTATACTCTTTGTAAAAACAAAAATATAACGAATATAAAAAATAAAATAAAATACATCGTGCGATGTAGTCTGCATTATCTTAAAATTTTAAGAAGATCTGATAATTATATTTCTGTTGCGATTGATTAAAATCAAAATATCGCATATCTAATCTAAAACATAAATAAATGTTATTCGTTGAAGATTTTGATAAAATTATCTAATTAGTGTAAATTAATTCGATAAAATTATTTGGACAAATTCGCATCTGAAAAAGGTAAAATATAAAATTATATAATTTAATTAAAATTTGGACTAATGCAACAAAATTAAAAACTTTAGGGCGCGATTTTAATAACATAAAGGCGAGACCAATTTGTGTAATTTTAATAATTTTGTAAAATATCACAAAGACAAAAATAGAAAAATTGACGGAAAAAAGGTCTTGTAATGGTCCATTTGGATGATTTGTGTATTTTTGGGGTAATTCTACGCTTTTTATTATTTAAATTTACATCTATGATATAGTAGTTTTTGGGATTATTTGTAAAATCCATTTAAAAATGAAAAAGGGTAATAAAGTCATCTTGACCATCAAATCATTTTGCCTGCCAAGCTTCTGTTGCCCAATTTGTGTTGCTTTTTAACCGAGTGAAAACAAGCCAACCAACCAGGCCACAGAGAGACACATTAAAATAAAATTAATAAATCCTCAACACCCATTCCTCGCCAGCAATAGCAACTCTAGAGAAACAGAGGAGGAAGATATCTGTGCTGACTGTGCAGCATATTCTTGATGCATACATATACATACATGCGCTAGACTGTATGTGTATGTATGTGTAACTGTTTTTACATGTGATTGAATTGAAATTGAACGCTTCGATTTTCCGATTTTCGGACGAGTCTTCTTATCGGGAAGAATTCTCCGTAGTAAATCGTGAAAATGGCGGTTACACAGAGTGATGGTAATAGAATGGAGGGGTGGTTGTATTTGATACGGTCTAATCGGCTTGGGTTGCAGTACTCGAGGAAGCGTTACTTTGTTCTTCAAGATCACTTGCTCAAGAGCTTCAAATCTGACCCGCTTTCTGCCAATGAGGTTTTTCATTTTTCTTCAATTTTATGTGCTTTTGTTCGATTTATAGTGTGTATGCGTATATGCAGGAGCAATTGTGAAGTTTGATTGTTTCTATCGGGATCATCTGTATTAAGAATGGAAGTGATTACTGCGATTGTATGTTCTCTAGTTATATTCTTTCTTACCCTTGAAATTTCAGGAAAATTTAATTCAATACGTCATAGAATAAGAATTCACGGGGTCTTGTGCGTAGCTATCCGTATATATTTTTCGATTTTAATTCCTCTTTCTTTTCTTTTCTTTTTTTTTTTTTTTTGGCGTAATGTATGTCTGGTATGCATGTATTAAGCATGCATCTATCGGCACATGATTGCAATTTTGGTTCTCAGTACGACCACAATTAAAACATCTTGCTAGAGAAGTTTTGCATCTTGGCAAGTGGAAAGTTCTGTATATTTCTTCCTTCATTTTCTCTTCCTTTTCCATTATTTACTTTATAGATGCAATAGGAGATCGTGGACCCTTATCTGGAATGTAATCACTTGTTTTGTAGTTTCTCCCCATGTTAAAGCCCCTCAGCATCGGCAGAGATTGTGCAAATACAGTTTTATAAACGCTTGAACATTTTTCTGAAATACATTTTCTCCACTTACATTTCTCCTAATCACTCACTTACCTTGTTTTAGAAGCGCCATGTCTATAAACTCCTTGCCGCACATACCCACATTTAAGATCAAAATGCATTTAGGAGGGAAAATGGAAGCTGTCAATCCAAAACTTTGAGTTTGCCAATAAAAAATTTAAAAGTAAAATCAATTTAAAGAATTAAACGAAACAAAAGTGAGAGGTGGCTGCCTACTGTATCTGTGTTGACACGCACTCTTGTTTAGCAACCAGTGATATGCTCTCCTGAGCACTGTGTTTCATTAGCCAAAAATTGAGAAACTTCAAAGCTAGCAACGAAATTCTGCTGAGGAGACAATTTCCTATTATTACTAGAATGTAAACTCTTGTACGAAATATACTTGAGTGGATGACTTGGAATTTCCTATTGAATGACTTGACACCCATTTACCTTGATTTTTTCCTATTCTACACATGTCATAACTTGCAAGAGTGATTTATCATGGTTGGTAAGTGTTCATGGCACGATTCATGCAATGTAACACATGTGTTTGCTGCTTAGATTTTTTACAAATATGGAAGTGAATAAGAAACTGAAATGGGTCGCCACTAATCTTAAGCTCTCCCAAAACTTGAGAAATCTCTAGTGGTTATCTGTGATGTAATTTCTTTATAGATGAATACGTACTTAAGCTTGTGATTCCATATGGTCTCAGTTTGTATTTCTAGTGGTGATTTGTGGTGCAATTTCTTTATAGTCGATACATACTTGTGATTCCTTTTCATTTCATTTTCTACTCGTGTGGAGGCTT
This sequence comes from Jasminum sambac, assembly GCA_018223645.1. Lineage (NCBI taxonomy): Eukaryota > Viridiplantae > Streptophyta > Magnoliopsida > Lamiales > Oleaceae > Jasminum > Jasminum sambac. The sequence continues at coordinate 27,677,144 of CP073649.1, forward strand.
AATTTCATTGTTACAAGTGAAATATGCATGATGGATAGGATCTTTTAAGGACTGATTTGCAGTGTTGTAGACTGTTTCTGCCAGTATCAATGGTTTATGAGTTAGTTTTACATTTGTATCAGTGTACATTCATAGAAGCAAGTTAAACGATATAGTCTGATGTTCTGGTGTTGTTTTACAGCTGGCTTTGATTAAGTTACCATAAAAATGGAGTTAAGATCTGGTTCATACCTGAGATTGTATGCTGAGCAATCACATTTACGTAAAAGTGGATAGTTAATACGCTGTTCTGCTTATTTCTTTCATTAATATCCTGGACTTTACATATTCGTCAATATCATCTGGTATTGTTTTATAAGTCACATGCTAATTTTCAGGATCCTATCAGAAGTGCAGTAATTGACTCCTGCATAAGGGTAACAGACAATGGGAGAGAGAGCATCCAGAGAAAAGTATAGACTCCTTGTAATTTTGACTTATTGCAGTGACAATTTTCGAATTTACATTCTAACCAAATCAATTTTATTTCCTGATCAGTTTTCTTAGTGGCACTTTTCTTTGTTTTCCAATTTGCAGGTTTTCTTCATCTTCACACTTTATAATACTTCCAATCACAATGATCAACTGAAGGTTCGCATGTTTCTTATTGCAACTGTTCGTAAACAATGTTTTTAATAGCACACTTGATCAAAATCTTTCCATTTACAGTTGGGAGCAAACAGTCCTGAAGAAGCCGCGAGATGGATTCAGTCGTTTCAGGAAGCAGCTTTGAAGGTCAAAACTGTTTTATTTAATTAAATTGTAAGATAATTTCCTAGGCTGTTTGATGATGATGATTATGGATGACTGCAGCCCAACCAGAGTCATGGAGATGTTGGTTTCTCTAGACATGAACCACAGTCGTTTAGGTATATTAGCATCATATTTATTTCTTTATTCTATTGACCAAGAATCATTTATAATTATTCTAATCGTGTCATCAATGTGGTTGGTGACAATCTAGACCGTCTTGTCTTTTATCTAGCAAGTCAGATTCCTTTTTTGTTCTTTTTTACAAGAATGATTTGAGAAATTTTCAACTTGTTCCGTCCAGCCAAATTGATAGTTAGTGTCCTGACTTCCTTATGTTGACCTATTTTCGTGTGTTCTTTATAGGTTAAATCGCAGTAGTAGAAACTCACATTCCATTGACTGGACTCTCTGTTCATCATCAGTTGCTGATGCAATGACATCTGATGTTGTTGCTCCATCACCCTGGAGAATTTTTGGTTGTCAGAATGGTATAAATTAATTTAACAGTGTTCCTTGCAAGACGGCTGGAATGGTTTGTTCTGTCTAAAATACTTTTTTAATTCAGGTCTCCGGTTATTCAAGGAGGCTAAAGATAGGGAGTTTCGTTTAAAGGTCAGCTGATTAAATGTTAATAAAAAGTTCAAAGTCTTTGTAACTTACTTTTATTGACTTTTTTCCGCCTTCATTGCAGTGGGATGATCATCCTGCAATAATGGCTGTTGGTGTAGTTGATGGAACATCCGAGGCTGTTTTCCAAACTCTCATGTCTCTTGGTAATTCAAGATCAGAGTAAGTTGCAAATGATATGCGAGTAACCGAATCATGACTTCCAATATAACTAACGTTTCACTTGAACTCGGATTTTTGGGTACTATTATCTTCTGTAAATCCATTTTGAAATATTATATTTCAGCTGTTCATGTTACTTCCCTTGAAACATGCAGCATACTTGGGTTCTTTTTATTTATTTATTTATTTTCCCTTTCCTCCCTCTCTGTTGCTGCATGTGTACTTTATTGAGCTTATTCAATTTTGTAATTTTCTTTCCGCTTGTTGTTCCTGACTTGTCCTTCCATATTTGAGGTTTAGACCATTTCCTTCTGCAATATCCATTATGTACAAAAAATTTGTTCCCTCCATAAAAGGCGTAAACAGAAATTCTCCATATGCAAATCTCTCTTGGTAGAGTTCTTTTGCGTCTGCTTTACCATACTCTACGCTATTTCAGTTTGTATTTTTCAATATAGAAATATTTATCTGGGAAGTTTTGGATTAGCAATGTTCTCGATGATTTGGATGCTGAGTGTTCACATTCAGTTGAACCAGTGCTCTTAGTGAGCCACCTGTTAATTTCTATCTGCATGCCATGTAGCCTTTACTTCACAAGGAAATTAAAAACTTAAACACGGAAGGATCTCATACCTGTAGCAACCTCTAACTCAACTACGAGTTTGTCAATTATGATGATTCTTTGGAACTGAGCTAATTTCAAATTGTTGGATCCTTTTATATATTCTTCTGCTTTCGTGATGGCATAATAATTTCCATGCAGATGGGACTTCTGCTTTTACAAGGGCTCCATGATTGAACATCTTGATGGTCATACTGATATAGTTCACAAGCTCCTATGTCATGATTGGCTACCTTGGTCTGGTTCATACTAATCTGTAAAATTTGTTACATAGTTTTTCGGTCACAGTTGATACATGATGCATAGTTTCAGTCCCAGTTGATACATGACATACTTTTGCAGGGGTATGAAGCGAAGGGATCTTCTGTTGCGGCGCTACTGGAGAAGGGAGGATGATGGCACATATGGTAATAGTGTTCAACCAAGTAAAATAGTTAATATTACCCAATGGTCTATATTCAATTTGAACTTATTTTTCTTTTTCTCATTGCAGTTATTCTGTACCATTCCGTGTTTCACCAGAGGTGCCCACCTCAGAAGGGCTACGTCCGTGCCTGCCTAAAAAGTAACGTATGCTTAAAATATGGCACCAGCGGAATATTCAGAAAAATTAAAAAATAAAAAAATAAAGAAAAGGAAAAGATGAGACATTAATTTGCCATTTATCTTTGTATTTTCCCGTGTAGCTTGTATGTGACACTCAAGTCTTACCACTTTTCTTTTGGGAGACGTCTGTTATTGTGTTTTTGCTCTATAATAGAAGTTTGGCTGATGAGATGACATTATGCACTCATCACTAGGTGGTGGATATGTGATTTCTCCGGTGAATCAAGGGAAGCGCTCAGTTGTGAGGCATATGCTTGCTATTGACTGGAAGTTCTGGAAGTCATACATACAGATGTCATCAGCCCGATCCATAACAATTCGCATGTTAGGGAGGCTTGCCGGTTTGCTTCCTAATCTGTATTCTCCTTTCATGCAAATGCAGTTTTAATAATATCTATTTAATTTATTGTATTGTGTAACTCTTCTGCTTTACTGTTGTCCCTGTAGCCTTGCGGGAGTTGTTCAGAGCAAAATTGGATTGCTTATCTGATGTCTCATCTGGTGAGCTGATGAGGGATAATAGCTTGTTACGAAGTAAACAAGATTTGAAGGTTGAAGTCCAAACTAAAATGGAGAATGGGAAGCGTAAGGAGAACATGGAGGAAGAATCAGTTAAAACTCCTTCTGAACATTCTAGTCTTTTTGGACTAAATGATGCTGCAGATGAATTCTTTGATGTCCCAGAACCTCCAGATTATGATCAAGCAGAAAATAGTTGGCATTCTGATTTTTGTCCAGAAACATACTCCCAGGTACCACTTCCTAATAAGAAACCGGGAATAATATGGATTTGATGGGTGAAGGAAACACCTCTGATGACTAATGTGGTTTCCTTAAATCTAGAGGCTAGCAGTTAGTAGTCACTGCATTTAGTACCTCAATCATGAAATGATATGATTTGATGCTAGACAAAATGAATTATCATTGTCAGAATGAACCAGCAACTATGCATCATGTAACTATTAAACTTCTACACACCTGCTTGTGGAAGGGAAAGTTTATCTTATACTGCTTAAATTTGCTACCTGGCTATGGGCCTTATGGCAAGCAACGATGTTTTGAATGGGTCACGTTGAGCTGAATTGTTTAATTTAAATACAGTATTCTTAAATGCTCCATTAATAATCAGTATGTATTCCCGTAGCTTGGAATTATGCCCCCCCCAACCCAAAAAGAGCAACAAACAAGTAAGAAAAGAAAAAAAAATCAGTTTTTTTCTTGATTGAGTTGTTTTGTGTTGATTATTTCAGGACACTCGCCAACCCAAACTGTCGACTGCTGCTGTCTTTGTGAAAAAGTTGCATGATATTGCTGGTAAGTTGATTAAACTTGATATGCAATTTCCTTTTTTCCTTTTGGGCCCGCCTCCATAGAATTTAGGCAATAGTACATTTTTGCTCTTGTAAACTTCTAATAGCCTGAGATGCCTTCATGCTGCAGTTCAGAAGAAAGGTTATGTAGACTTGCATGAGGTGGGAAGGGAAGATAGTCTGACATGCAACTATGGGTCCACCTTGCCGAAGGATTCAAATTGTAATTTGCCGTGCAGCTGGACAGAAGCAGATCCCTTGACCTTTTTAATTCGTGGAAAGACTTATTTGGATGACCGAAAGAAGGTATATATATTCCACTTTCCATGTTTGAATTTATGTTAAAGTCCTAGTATCTCATCTTTTAAGAAATAGTGTATCTGCCTATGTTTTAATGTAATGAACCAAACGGAATTGTTTCGCAAGGTAAAAAGTATGTATTATTGCATGAGTTTTTGGCTAAGCCTGGTGTGGAATTTAAGCCAAGCAATTCGTGTAGAAGAAGTACGAGGAAAATCCCACTTCTGCTGGACATGGAGTAAAATTATGGATTTATAAGGAATAGGCTACAGTTCCTAATACATGAACCTTTTTAACACCAATTTTCAGTAACCAGCATTAGACATAAGCTCCAAACTTAGCCTGGTTGAATTACAAGATAAATCCCCCTTTGCAGCCAGCAATGAACCTAGTTAATTACTTTGGTAGGAAAAGTTCCATAGTTGCCTTTTAAAGTTGGCTAATGTTGTTGCCCTAACACAATGAAAGAGTTGGACTTTGTATTGTGTGACACTTCTTGAACGGATTGAATAGATTATCGCTTAAGAGAGTGATAGGGGTCCATACATAGTACTTGGCTGGACGCTGGTTTAAATACTGGTTTTATAAGCGAAGGGGATACTTGTCCTTGTAGGTTAATGTTTTGGGATTGAACCTCAAATCTCAGTAGTTTGAAAATCCACGCTACAATGACAAGTTAATAGTATATTTCCTTAATTTTTACATTGGCAAGTATTATTGGTGCATGTAGGACCGTCATTATATATCAAACCTTGTCAGACTTCCAAAGCTTGATAATCAAATTCTGACTCTTTTGTTGTGCCTGGTTTCTAGCTACCACAAACTTCCGCATGCTAATTTATTGAAACATTTTTTTTTCTTTTCTTTTTCTTTTTAAATTTATCTTTGAGCAACAAGACTGTAGACCGTCTCTGTAGAGTTTTACTGTTATATTCGTATAAAAGGAATTTACTTTGCTTTCGATTCTGATGAATGACAGAGTTTAGTTTTCCAGCCTCACTGTATGTTATAGTTAAATGTCACTTTTTCAGATTAAAGCAAAAGGCACATTAATGGAAATGGTTGGCGCGGATTGGTTAAGATCTGATAAGAGAGAAGATGATCTTGGTGGCCGCCCTGGGGGCATAGTTCAGGTATTTCTTTTAGCTTATGAAAACCTGTTTGTATAGAGCGTAACTGCTCTTAGTGCTTCTTGCGATATCTACTGATACTTCTCACCTAGTGGTCAATGATACTGAAACTAAGTTTCTACGCCTAATATGTAGAAATATGCAGCAAAGGGAGGCCCAGAGTTCTTTTTTATTGTGAACATACAGGTAATACATCCCCATTCATTTTGAGCATTTTTTCTATGTGGACGTACAAGAATGATCATTTACTACTGCTCTTAATTTTAATTATCTAGGTCCCTGGTTCAACAACATATAACCTTGCTTTATACTATATGATGAATACTCCAATTGAAGATTCTCCCTTGCTTGAGAGCTTTGTCAATGGGGATGATGCTTATAGAAATTCGAGGTTCAAGCTCATACCATATATTTCAAAGGTTAGCGCAGTCACTCTTGCATGCAATTGCATTGCACTGATAGGTTAGTGTCTTCTTTTTGTTTGTTCGCTCATTATAATTTTCAATTAGAGTGCAGTCAGTATTCTCTCTCTTTTGCATCAGTCTTTCATGCCTTGCATCATTTTTTGTCCTCGTTTTGTTTTCCATTTGCTAACTGATATTTTGACCCCATGTCCTATTTAGATAACAATATTGTAGTTCCTAATGACTCAAATACTCAGTAACTATCCACTTGTCCTTTCCTCTGGTTTCAGTAAAGTGTAGAAACACTTTTGAGTGTGGGAGTTGTCATTAACGGTCGAGAATTTATCTCCGGTAGGAACCATCTTATAAGATAAACTGAACTTTAATAAAGTTGTGGAAATCTTCTATTATTAATCAAATATAGCTTACTCTTATCCTGGCATTCCGTTTTCTGTCTGGAAGAGACATCGGAAATTAGCTTTGAGTTTTCCTTTTACCTCTCATTGTTAGAGATGACTGGCTCTTTAGTATCTGATGCATTGTGGCGTAGTTGGATGTCATTGAGCCTTATACTGCTAGGAAGTGTGTATGTCACTTCTCCTGGTTGGTGCTCGGTATTGAGCATCAAATCTTGTTGATGCCTTGATGGTTCTTCCCTTCGCAGAAACCTAGGAAATTACTAGTCCGACACGTATCATGCTCAGAATAATTTCATTCTGCGATTAAATTTATGGGCTGAAGTTTCTGATCTATCAAATGGTGGTGTATAAACCTACATGAGCTGCTGAATATATCCTTTTATAGGACTTCTATGACAATTGGATTTCTGAATCCCTTGAGTTTAATATCTTTTTTGTGTGGTGTTCTGGTCGTCTGACTATATGTGAGGGAGTTGCTCCCCTCTTGCGTTAATTTCTCATCCCTTGCAATCTATATTTGGAGTTCTTAACTGAAAGAATTCATCTGACTGCTCTCCGGGATGGAGAAAACTGGTGTATATGAGAGTTGGCTTTTTTTGATTTTATTATATTAAAGGTTTTGCTAAATTAACTGGAGTTTGTTCAGTCTGAATCTGTTGCTTGTCAACTGAATTTGTGGCCCAAAAAAATGTGAAATTATTGTGGAGTTGGTTGGACCATTTGGAAATATGGTCCTTTTAAATGTGAAATTGTAAATTCAAGGACAGCACAGAAATAGTAAGCAACTACATGAAGAAATAAACATTAAAATGCAAGTTAACACATCATTTCTCAGATCCTATATGCTGCCACCTGCTCTATTTCATCTCTCTGAATATTTACCTTCCCAAGACAAGATCTATCTCTATGCTTGCCATTCATCGACCTAGTTTCATTAATGTAACATGGACGTTTAACAAAGTTATAATACATTAAACAAGTCACCTCGTTTCTTCATCAGCAATGAAAACGTGAAACACCTACAAAGAATGAAACTCAGAGGTGATATCTTCAATATATTTTGCAGGGCTCATGGATAGTCAAACAGAGTGTTGGGAAGAAAGCATGCCTCATTGGCCAAGCGCTAGAAATTAATTATTTCCGTGGAAGGAACTACTTGGAGGTATAGTTCAACTGTAATCTTTTCCAGACCACTGGCTGATTCTCTACCTCTCTTTCTTTTTCTTCTGCGACTGGTTTGGAGTGTATTTGTGACATAGTTTTGGAGACAACAATTTCCAACTATTCTTAAAGCTCTGTCTCTCCTTTAATCCTAGCATAATCACAGTTTGCTGATATCAATTTTCTGAAAAATTACTTCTTTGCGCCGCCTCTTATGAAAATTTAAGCTAATTGAATCATGACTAGCTTTCGTGAAGCTCAGCAATATATTCCTTTTAGAATTATGTAGAAATACAATGAGCATAATATGGAAGCCTTATGATTAAGCAATTTTATTCTTCCGTTTCAGCTCGGTGTTGATATTGGTTCATCCACTGTCGCAAGAGGTGTCGTCAGCCTTGTTTTAGGTTACCTTAACAATCTGGTTATTGAGATGGCATTTTTGGTACAGGTAAGTAACGTCTCGTATTTCCTACAGAAGAAGTTTCAGTGCTATATTCAAATGCATGTTAACAATTTTCTCGATTAACATCCATTTAATTCAACTGGCTGACGATTCTGCAATTTTAAGAAAGTTCTCCAGTTTATGACGTTACTGAAATTCTTTTGTGCATTCATGAGGACTGATGTTGATAAACCTTCGCGGAACATCTCATGAGTGATGTTTGATGATAGTGTTTTTTTCCTCTATCTCTAAACTCAGGCCAATACACCTGAAGAGCTACCGGAATATCTTCTTGGAACCTGTCGTCTCAACCATTTGGATGCGTCTAAAGCTCTATTGGTGAAACCATAGTCGGATAATGTGAATCCCATTCTCTGCAGACTGGAAACACAGTGGCAAAGAAAAGCATGAATTGTGAGAAATGAGTCTGCAATGTATTTAGCTAGTTGTGATTCTTTCATTCAATCAAACTGAATCATAGGCATTGTATTCCATTCAATGATGATCTTGCCAGGAGAATGGTAGTGATTGATATTTGAAATATACAAACATGCTGTTAGAAAACTGATAGTGAAAATGAATCTGAATGTTGTAATCCTCAATTGTTTTCGGGGAATACGGTGATCTACTTTGTCTCCCTCAATATATTCTAGTATAGGAAACCTCCACTATTAAACCTCTCTTCCGAATGGACACGGTTCACGAAGAATGAGACGTACCTTTTGGTTCATTATGCTTTAGCTCTTGCATTTGTAGATACGTCTTTGGAGTTAAACCATTATTATTTTATCTTGTAGAAGTTAGGCATGCTGCAAAAGTGTCGACCATTGTGCTACCCCCTATTTACAAATAATATTATTCGTTATTATACATTAGAAAATAATAATTATTATAATTAATTATATAATTACTCACTGTAAGAAGATTGGTTTTCTGTTAGGGAAAAGTCGAATGGCTTTCCTTCGTCATTTTCTTTAAAAAATCTTTCCCATTCTCTTATTCTTTTAAAAATGCTTCAATATTTTTGATATTGCTGCTAAAATTATCACTATAATTGGAATCCATTCGAAAAATGGGTACTATTACTAATTTTTGAATTTTGTGGGAAAATAGTCAAAATACTGGTAATTGAAAATTTTAAATTACCCGTTTAAGAGTCACTTCGAATCTACCAATCCGGCTCTGCGTTTCAGATATTTTCTTATGTTTTGGAAATTGGAAAGTAGGGTCAGCAAAACTCCACTCAGAAAACGATATTTGCTTTCCCTATGGCCCCTCCTTTGACCCTGTAGGCTATAGTCTATACGCATTCTTCTCTGCGACATACGGTACGGAGGGTTTGACCTGCAGTAATTCCCCGACGTTGTACTGAGAGAGAGAGAGAGAGAGAGAGAGAGAGGAATTGAGGTTGGTTATCTCGGAGCGAATTAGCTGAGAAGGAGAGAGAGAGAGGAATTGAGGTTGGTTATCTCGGAGCGAATTAGCTGAGAAGGAAAGAGATTAAAATCAGGTAGTAATTTGTTAGGGTTGGATCGAGAAACTTCGCTGATCAGAGGGGGGTGAAACCGATGAGGGACAGTGGGTCACTCCTTGTCTGATCTTGAAGTTTGTTCTGTCTGGTGGCAACCGAAACTGTATGTTGGAATTATTGGAAACCAGGGCCCAATATCATTTCGAGTAGGTCTGTTGATTTCATTTTCGGTTCAGATACGTATGGATGTGTAGACATATATATATTAATGCTTTCAATTTTGCTGTCTGGTGGGAACCTAAGCTGTATGCGGGAATTACGAAAACCAGTTCCCAATAAATTTCGTTTAGGTCGTTTATGTCATTTTCTGTTTAGATGGGTGTGTATTATAAATTAAGCATATTTTACCGACTGCAATTTGTTTGATATTTTAGCTCTGTTTCTTGTGTCGTCATCTTCAGGTTTCTGTTCTCCAATTTTCATAATTGAAGTTTGAGGTTTGCCTCTCTGCATGAGTTGGGATGAGTTGCTTGAGTGTTGAGCTGAAGTTTGGCGCAATCCTCCTCCTTTTATGCGGTATGCTTTTCTTTTTACCTTTCTCTATCTTGTAAACGGAATGTAGCCTAATGAAACTGATATTCTGAACAGCTGTGTAACATATGGTGACCAATTCACTTGAAAATTTTCCTCCTTTGTATACTATTTATTGTTTTATGCTTGTCCAAAAGGAAGTTATCATTCTTCATTCTTTACCCTCGTGGGTGTGTTAGCATCAAAATATTTATGTATTTTAATACATTTTTTTCAAATTTTAAATTTGGTCAAACAAATCACATCCATATATCTCTCCACTCATTAAATCTCCACCATCCAACTCCACTCATTCTCTCTCTTCTTACTCATAAAAATATATTAAAATTCATCCGCTAACACACCTAGAAGGGTTATGCTTTGTATTTAAGGAATAATCTTATTTCCAACAAACAAGATTTATCTTTGTCGGCTCCTAGGCTGTTTTTATTGTTGATTGTGAGCCGGATATTATCTTTGAGCTAAATATGTAAAATAGTAATGAGTTACTTAGACACTGCGGTAGATCTTATACAGCTTAAAATTGAATATTTGTGTGGGTGTGCACTCATGTTTGAGGCTCTGAGCATGTGGCATCTCTTCATGCACTAATTTTACCAACACATTCATTAGTACTACTCGTGTATTATGTACACATTTTGTAGGACTCACAACTATTCCCCTTTATAAATCATATATAAATTATTTATAAGTTTGACTAACATTTCATCTTTTTATCTTTCAATTTCCTCCAGCCGTTATCATAACTAAGGCAGCTGCTACTGACGATGGTTTTAAGAAGTGTGAACATACTGTCCAGAAGTGGGCATTCTCTGCCCATGATTCTGAAATGAAAGATGATAAACGTGTATTACGTGACATGCTTTTTTTCCTTCATGTACCCCGGACAGGAGGTCGAACTTATTTCCACTGGTAACTTTCTATCTGTGCTACTGATTGATCCTATTCCACTTCAGGCTATTATTGTAAAAGGAAAAAAGAAAGGAAAAATATCACATATAAATGTATTCTACGCCATATCTGATTAGTGATTAGCTGATTACATAACAAACACAAATAGTTATTGCTCACGTTCAGATTTCCAATTTCTCAGTTTCTTGAAGAAACTATATGCAAATGCCCAAGAATGTCCACGATCTTATGATAAGTTAAGGTTTGATCCAAGGTACTATTTTATTTTCCCTTTCATTATGGGTATTTCATTGCTTGTGCATGTCATACAGACAGAAATTGTTCATATGGAAATAATTAGGGTAGGTTCATTTGAGGGAGCCTTGACCCCTATACAGGTTGTTGATGAATTTGTCATCCAAATTATTAAAATGCCAAATAATTTATGCACTCCATGTTCAATGATTTTGCAATCTTTAAACAGTGTTACATAATACAGATAATCGCACTCATTTCTAGAAATTTGATACAAAATCCGACTAACAAAGTATGCTCCCATGACAAAGATAACTACTTGGCTCACTCGAAATACATAAATCATAAGAGACTAGAACATTGCAACTATATGAAATACAACAACTTAACCTAAAAACTAGAATTAGGCTCATACTAGCATGAGAACAGTCTGATGATGTGAATGTGTCTGGAGATGATACCAGACACAATCAAGAAATTCTAAATTAAAATGCCGTTCAATAACAACATGAGGTCAACTTTGCATGATCAATGGAGCGAGAGTAGTAAGATCAACAGATGCGTGTGAACCTGGGCATTAACTGCTCAGAAATCAATTGTTGCCAAGTGCTGTGAACATGAGAACCTCTAAGACCTGTAACTAGATTGGTACTATAAATGTGCAACCATTCATTAAGGTTCTATATTTTTGTTCTATAATTTTGTTTAGGAATTATTACCTGAGCTGATCTGACTTGGAAAGCTTGTAATCTGGAATTTTACTTGAACTTTTTGGCTTCAATATCAAAAAATACTTATTTTATGCTGAAACAGACTGATTGAATTGATAACCTTCACTTAAATATTAATAGTTTTCATTTTATGGGACACATTTCCCTCTATATATTGCTTCTAAGTAGATATCACTAGTTTGCTGATGTGCTTTGGTTATACATAACTATAAAGACTTGTCATAGATTGGAAAACAGAAAGACGATGCCACCAACTGTTAATCATTCATCATAATATATGCTTTTTCCACAAGTCTAAGCTATATATATTCTTTTCATGAGCAGAAAATTGAACTGCCGGTTATTAAGTACACATGATGACTACAGCATGATGGTCAGACTTCCCAAGGAACAAACTTCAGTGGTTACGATACTTAGAAATCCTATTGAACGTGTCTTTAGTACTTATGAATTTTCAGTGGAGGTAGCTGCTAGGTTTTTGGTACACCATGACTTAAAATCTCTATCAAGAATGGCAAAACGTGCTCGTCTGAAGGCAGGTGGAGTAAGCACATTGGATATCTGGCCATGGAAATATTTGGTCCCTTGGATGAGAGAGGATTTATTTGCTCGAGTATGTTTTTGAACTTTTGGAAATTTCGTTTATGGGGTTTTGCCCTCTTTTTATCCTTTCACCTTAATTATCCAGGACTTTTTTCATTTTGCTTTTTCTTTTTTTTTTTTAATTTCTGTGTAATGTTTATCTTTCTCAACAAATGCTTAACATATGTCGTTGAAGAAAAATCATAATATCAGCAAAATCACTCTTTTTCTCAAACCATCTAATTAAAGTCATTTAAATGGTGCCTTCTTAATCTAATCCGACTCTATTATTTGCCATGAAGCACTCAATTTTGCAAATACCTATCTTTGCGGCATGCTGTCCTGTCCATCTTAGCTGGGAATAAGCTTTTGCGCTCAATGGACTTCCATCAAAAGATAATCCATACCTCTTCAATGGAGATTTTGTGGATAGAGGGTCTTTTTCGGTAGAGGTCATACCCACACTGTTTGCACTGTAGGGATGGGATAAGCACTCAGATCAGCTTCAAATTTTGTTTTATTTTATTTTATTATTTATTTATTTTTAGTTTTATTTTTATTTTTTACCACGTCTCTTCATTAAAATCCATTACATGTTTAAATTCCTAGTCACTCCTCTGAATACATATCCATTGACTAACCTATTCTTCAAAAGATTGTTCTGTGAAGAAACATTAGAATTTGTCAATTAACTTACAAGCAGTAGCTGCATCTCTCTCAAAAAGTTCTTTTTCCACCAAGCAGTGGAGGTTCTGGACAAAATTGGGAACTAATGCACTAAAGGCATGATATCTTCCAGGTTTTCTATGTGTGTTGTGCACCATCATGCTCATTGTAATATTTGGAAATCTTTTTGACAGATTTATTGAGAAGGTTGTATTCAGGTGCTGCCAACCTGCCCCATCTGTTAAAAAGTAGTTAAACAGGATTTCTGAACTAGGCATCTGTCTTAATTCTATTATATGTTCAAGTTAACGGTGAATTACATTATGTTTGTTTGTAGATAAAGCCATCTCTTGTGTTAACAGAAGATCCTTCTTACATCAGAAAAATCGATAACTTCCATATGGTGGTTCCATCCTATGGTTCTGGATTAAATGCACAAGCAAGATGCTATGTCATTATGACTTTTATTGAATGTATATTTTAACTTCTTATTTTATACATTCATGGCAGAGGGATGCTAGAATTAGCAAAGGCCAGTCTTATACCGCAAGCAATGACTCATACAATATGAAAGAAATTTTGATGCCTCTACGCGATTACATTAACGATCCTATTGCTCGAGACATTATCCACAATGGGGCCACCTTTCAGGTACAATGACCTACTGTGAATCAGCTGTTGGTGCTTGTTTGACAGTGCTCTGAAGTGCTGCTTATAAGTAGTGGATCTAGAGGATGTGAATACTTAGTGCGTAGTAAGTTGTGGGGTTTATAGAGTGTGTAGATATTCGATAAGAAGTATGTTTGGTAGAGATTACTGAAATTTTGATTTTTGAATGTCCATCAGGTCTTGATGCTTGTTTGGCAGAGCTCTTAAGTGCTTATAAGTAGTGGATCAAGAGGATGAGTAGATAAATAGTGGGTAGTAAGTTGCGGGGTTCATAGTGTGTGGATAGAGAAGTATGCTTACTGTGTTTTTGTGGTAGTGATTATTGAAAAAATGATTTTTGAATGTGTAGTTGAAAAAATAAATAAAAGGTTATAAAAAAATTAAAATCAAATCAACCATATGCGTGGTTGACAATGATGTTGGAGAAAATGATTTTTAAAATTAAAGTCGTAACAAACAGGCCCTAAATTATAATTTGAGCTTTGGGGTTTGGGATTAAAGCATTGATGCTGAAAGCTCCTTGAGTCTGTGTTTGTGCATCATTGATTTGGCCCTTAGAGATGGAAATAACATGCTGGGATGCAAAAAGACTAGCAAGTGAGTGAAGTGACTTTCATGTTGATGATATATCTTGACAAACGATTTTGTGATCTTCAATGTGTTCTTCGGACCTTGTGTCTCTAACTTAGACTTAAAAAGTTTCACTTTTCTGATTAGTTCTTATTCATAGATTGCAGGGCTTACAAACAACTCTCACTTAGCAGAATCACATAAAGTGCGCCATTGTGTACTAAAGTATCAGAGTCTTGGAGAGTATGTGCTTGAAGTTGTGAAGGTAATGATTAAAGGTTTTCACCATCATCATTAACATTGTATTCTATGTTTTCTGATTTATTTCCTTATTCTATGATTTGAAATGTAGTGGATCATTGTGAATCTTGCAGAAGAGATTGGACAGTATGTTGTATGTTGGACTTACTGAGAACCATAGAGAGTCAGCCACTATGTTCGCAAATTTAGTTGGTCCACAGGTGATAGCTCAGCTGTCGAATTCAAGCTCCATTGCAGATCCTTCTATTGATAATGGTTCAGGTTAGTAATGAGAAGTAACTGGTCTAGATAACCTGTCAATTATGTGTTTGTTACACCTAATGAAATCGAGTGTATTGAGCTTGAGAGTGAATTCTTAAGTTTTGGGTGTTACATAGATTCAAGCTCCAATTTTGCCTATTGTTTCTTGGCAAAGATGGTTTCAGAATATTTTCACTGATGCATCATTCGACTTTTCAACATGCAAGTTGTCAAAAATGAAAGAAAAAATGTTTAGTTTTACTCCAATGTGTTTGATAAATATTTTGAATGAAGCAATTGTCTTTTTATCAATGTGTTCAAATTTCGATGTATTATGAAATCTTGAGCTGACATATGCGGTTGGTATTCCATAAACCCATTCTTCTTTTACCACAGAAAAGAGATCCTTGCTACCAAATTCCGTGTCCGATGCAAATGATCAAGTAAGGAGTGACAGCAATTTTGCTTCTGACAATCTTTGAGACTCTAACTATCGGACTGTAATGCATCATTTGTCAAATTACAGGAAAACAACCCTTACCGAAAGCTAAAGAAAGTTTCTTCAACCAGTAAGGATGACGCAGCAGATATTAATGTATGGGTTGAATTTCTTAATGTTAAGATTTGGATCTTCCCCTTTCTTTTCATCCCCTTTTTTCTCTTTTAGTGGACTAAGCCTCTCAACCCTTTCTCTGTTTAAAAATCAACTTCTAGTCAAACATAGATCTTGCATTACTACTCATTATTGTTCACACATCTCGTGGTCCCACCACTGTTTGACCAAAAAAATTTAGTTGTTAGCAAAATAAAAGATTATCCTCGCACTACGTGAAAGCTTGTTTGGGTGGGATTCTTAAGAAAATCATTTTTCTCCAAATCCTTTTTCAACTGCCCCTTCCCATTGATGTGGCAACGACATTCAAAACCTGTTCAAACCATACTCTCAAGTTCTTCCTGTCTAACAGATGGATGCTGAAAATCTTCTACTTTTCAACCACACATTCAAATGTCTCTCCCAAACAATTAAGTTCTTTCTCTCTTTGTAACAGATGGATGCTGAAAAACTTACGGAAGCATATGAATCCTGTATTACAAGCTTACGGAGCTCCCAATCAGAGCGACATGCAAAATCTTTGAAAAGAATTTATCCTGCGAACTTCACAAAAGAGGTATCTATCAGCTTGAATTGGTCTGTCATACACCGTCTAGTAACTGCAATCGTGTTAATGTACTCTACCCTCCAGGTCATTGATATCATTAGCATAATAATTTTCATTTTTCAGTCTCGTCGTAAGGTACCCGAACTGCTGCTCCAGGAAATTACATCACTGAACAGCCTAGATATTCAGCTCTATAATTACGCTCAGGACATCTTCGCAAAGCAACAGGCACTTCTGCTGCAGAATACAGCTCGGGCTGTAAGTTTTATTTCTAATTGAAAAAGAACAGTGGTTACAGTTCCAATTCCTTTAAAAAACTGGAATGTTTATCTCACGACCTATATATATATATTTGACCGTAATAACTGCAGGAGAATCTACTAGGTACATTTGATGAGCACATATACAACAATTCATATAGCCTCCCCTCATGGAAAGTAGTTTTCTTAGCCATTGGTTCTCTCTTGGTGGCTTTCTTCGTGTTTCAATTTGTAAATGCAAGGAGAAGAACTTCAAAAGTTAAATTATAAATTTTGTTGGAATACATGTTGAGCGATACGAACTTCGGAGATTGAAGCAAAAGATAAACCCATATTGGAGTTGGGCAATTTTGTAGAGATGATGAACAGTGTACACTGAGGCAAAAGAAGCCATGGCTCATGGAAATTGTACTCCCATCACATTATCGAACTTGAATCAGGCATTGTATGTTTGTAGCAAGTCAGATTCAGCAACAAGATTATAGAAAAAAGACTTCTAATTTATTGTATTATTATATATGGAACACACATTCGAAGTTTTAAATTTTTAGTACTTGTGGATCTCATGAAATATTTGTATAGAATGGATTCTATTGCGGAGCTCGTGTCTCGAAATTGTTCGATGTAATCAATCAAGAACTTAAATTGTTTGTCGTTACTATCTTTTATAATTTTGATCTAGTATCCAAATTGGGCATATTAACGTACCCAAACATAGCGTGGTAACATGTGTCACCATGATTTGCCATGCTATTTGTAGATTAAATCATGTGTGCGTCTTTGTGTGTGATTTGACAGCGTTAAGGTGTCGATTTGGGCGTTGATCAAAACTATTATCTTTTATCCACTTCAAGCAATATTATGTTGAAGGCTTGTTGTTTTGGGGAAGATGTAAATTTACTTGAACAATGCGTTATATGAGTGGTTGAAAATAATGAGTAAAGAAGATTGCGAAAGTTAATTCAAATTAATGGTGTTGAGTTTCGGGAGTTTTGATCTGAAATGTCCCCAACCCCACCGAATCGTGCTTCAAGCCTTCAACGTGTATCATCCTGCTAGATATTTTGTTAGAATCTTCTAGGGCTCACACTGGAATATTATGGAGGATGCTAGAGAGTTATTTAGAACTCTCATTTGTAAATATCTTTATCGATTTTATTATTTCTTTTGTAGAGTATTTTATTTAAAAAATGCAAATTGTTAGATTGAATTGATCATACCTTGACGAAACTATAAAATAGGGTTGTTCATTCATTTGTACCCATTCAAGAATCTCTCAAGCAATAAAGCTCATAAACATTGTGTCAAATTTGGATGAATGACGCCTGAGATTACTTAGGTTCGAGATGGATCTTTCAGTTTTAATTTGGGAAAAGTCTAGACCAAATGTTTTCACAATTTGTATAAAGGAAAACGAATTATCAATAAAATAAAATAAAATAAATTTCAGAAGTTAGGAAACACCTTTGGATTGAAATAAAGTTGATACAGACAGTGGACACCAAATAAAGAATGAATTGAAATCAAATTAATACGGACAGTGGACACGAGATCGAAAATGGTGTTTACAAGACGGTCAACAATGCTATTAACCTTTCACAATTCCTATTCTTTTCGTCATTGAAAATTCGGTATGCTATTATCCTTTGACAATTCATATTCATTTCGTCATTGGAAACTCGGTAGTGGACGTGGAAGACTTTCCAAAACACACCACCGCATCATCCACCAACTTCCTTTGATGTATAGCAACCAAAATCAGCACCGAAACACACAACCGCCTCCACATCATCTCCAAAATCTGGTACAGTTACAAATATATTGGTATGAAGAAATTGATATGAAGAACTTCATCCACTTTTGCAACTTTGGTAAGAAGATGAAGTTTCAAAAGCAAGTACCAATATACCAAGAATGTGGGATTTTACTAGCACACCTTAGTAAAATCATCTACATAATAAGTTGAAATTAATAGGCCAATTTTACTAGAAGACATTAATCATCAACATTATCTAAATGAAAAATGAAAGCCAATTTGAATTCTTTGAATATTCTTACTTAGATAATAAGTTGAAATTACTTACACATAGGAAACATAACATAATATATATATATATATATATTATTTTGAAGTGCTAAATCTCAGCATATATTTGAGAATTTCACTATAAAATATATTCATAAAAAGAGAATAAAATTCTGGGTGTACTATATAATTAAGTAGATATTTAAGTTAGACATTAAAGAGTTTGTTTGGAACACTTTAAATAATATAATTTTTCTCTAAAATCATTTTCAATAACTCATGGAATGATTTGACAACCTTTTTCTTATATTTTTTAATATATTTCTTAGTTGTTAATCACAAATCTAAAAAATAATTTTTAATATCTCTTTCAATCAAACACACCTAAGGGTATTTTAGGGCTTATTTTATACACAATATTCTTCAACTAACTCCCATTAGCTTTTTCTCCCTCATCATTTTTAACCACTCCCACAATTAATTTATATTTTTTAATATATTTTTCGTAATTTTCAACCACGTATCTAATATATCGTTCGAGTAAATCTACCTAGTATTTTCTAATTCATTTATTTATAGAACAAGGCCTTAATTATTTTTAGAAAATAATTTTTAAATATGCGATTAAAAAAATATATTTAAAATTTTGAAAAAAATTAACGCAGTAAAACTGCGTGCCAAGAAATAATATTAGAGAAAATTTTTGAAATAACATGTGTACAAAAATTGCTCTAATGGTTGTAACTCATCTTTTGGATGGTCATCATAAAATTCAAAACAAGTAATCTAGACCGTTTATTCCCATCACATCAACAACCTATTTATTATCACACCATGCCAGCCAAATGAATATGCCATGATCATCACTAGGTGGGTCCCACGTGTTTCATCAATGATTGCATGATCACATTTGAACCAAACCAAATGGCCCCACAGCCTACTCACTCTCCCTCCAAAATGATAAAAAGAAAGAAAATCGCACAGATCTAAATACCATCCCCACCTTAGTTACCATGTACCTTTACCACACCCAATATTTTCAAGTAAAGAAGCCCTAAAATTTTACGGTCTTCTATGATTTTTTCCCCATTTCTACGTTAAATGTATTGTACTTTCTCCTTTAGCAGAGACCCATTGAGTACAATCCAAACAAAGCCACATTGATACAAACAGAAAATAAGGTAATGTAAATAACTTTTCTCAGTAACCCTCTTATCTCTATCTTCTTTTCTTACCCCATCTTTACTTCTGCTAAAGCCCCCTTTTTCTTTTTCTCTTTCTCTGTGCAGAAAACTCCTCCATACCCTAATGGCTTAAAAAGGGTTTGTCTTCTGGTAAGTGCTTAGACCAATTCCATTTTCTTGCCTAAGTTTCGCTTTTTGTCTTTTACTGTAAAAGTTCACTCCTTTAACATTTCTGCATGCATTTTGAAAATAATGGAGTCTCAAAACTGTGCATTTTTCACCATTTTGCTTATATTTTTGGGTTTATTGATGTGGGTTTTTAAAAATATTGTTTCTTCTTCATCGCATTTTGCAGCCGCCGACGGAGCCCCTGGTTTTGTTTTCTTAGGTTTTTAGGGTTAACGTTTGAATTTGAAACCGAAAAGGAGATAAAGAAACTTCCATACGATGTCGTGTCATGTAAGAGAAAAAAAAGAAAATGACTTTTTTCCCCCATTTTTTATTATTATTATTAATTATTAATTAAAGACGCGACACGTGTTTTTTAGTTCTACATTTGCTGGTTTAGAATTTACTGTTATTTTGACAACTAATTAATTAGTCAGCACAAAAATCTTAAATATGGTAACAGAGGATTCTAAGAATTTTTATTCAGAGTCTTTAAATGGACCAAGATTTTCAAGAAAATTGGTAACCTCGTATCTTTTCTCAAATTTGTTCCACGTACATAAAACTTTCTTAGCACATATGATAACGTTGCAAATGTTTATTTACTAACCCAATCTATTAGATAAAATCAATTTATTCTCTTTACCTAATTAGGACATACAACTTTTGTTATTACCTTAACCAAATAATATTACGCTCCTCGCTCTATTTTTGATATGTATAAATATAATGTATGATTGCCAATATGACAGTGTTTCTTTCTTACAATGTTCTTCAGAATATGAACATGGTTGAAACTAATAGCTGCTGGGATGGGATTGTTAATGGGGCTGTGGCCGATGAGGAGTTTGAGAGCATACTCAGTCTTTTGGATTTTCCGATGGAGAGTTTGGGAGGAGATGGATTGGTTGGAGACTGGGACGTGAGTAAATCGCAATGCTTTGGGCCTATTCCTGCAGATACATTTATGGACTTGCCACCGAATCCAAGGGGCAGAATTGGCAATTCGTCACCACATTCTCTCCCGAAATCAGTTGTTCCAGTGAGTTTAATGTACCAAGTTCTATGAATTTCATGCTATTGACTTGTTGATGAGTTATCTTTTTATCCGAATTTTCATTCTTTAAATATTACCCATGAGCTCATATTAAAATAGAGATGCAAGGGAAAAAGATAAAATAGCCTTCTCTTTCTTTCTTAAACAATGGCTTGAGATGTTTCATAATATTCGAAGATTGGGTACACGAAGATGGTTTTGAGGGTGGTCCTCCTCGATAGGCTTATAACAAGCAATTAAGGGCATGAATGTCTTTTCCAAGAACCGGGTTATGACAACATTATCAAGTAGGTATTCGTAACTCGTTTGTTGTTGATGATGATGAAAAACTAAATCCCCTTCACCTATCACCTAACTCTATGGATAACATTTCTATTTGAATTGCAAAACTAAATGAGACCTTGTAAGATGGTGTGGTGCTCTGTTTCTTATGTAGCTTCATATATTGCCATTTTTATGTTTTTTCGTCATTTTTATGTTTTATTTATTATCTTGTACCTTGTTTGATAATTCTTATGATTGCTTTACCATAAAGATCGTTGAAACTCTCGAGCAAAAGCAGCTTCCACAAGTAACCTCGAGCTCTGTCATTCTCCACCAGCATAAATTTCCCGAGGCTCATGAGTGTGCTGCTTTCCAGACGCAAAGCCCTGTTTCTGTCCTCGAAAGCAGCAGATACTGTTCAGCCATAAAGTGCGTGCCTATCAAATCCAAGCGCAGTAGATTTCTCCCATGGGTTTCAGTTAGTATTCTCATCCCAGTTCAAGCAAGAACGAAGCGTGCTAGATCCTCAACTGTAAACCCATGGCTATCAATTTCTCTCATATCCAAAGCCATTAGAAAGACTCCAAATTTTAGGAAAACCAAAGACAGGAAGAAGAAATTGTCCCAACTCTCGGTTACCAATGAGACCTTGGATGATTCGTCTCAGAATGTAGAGCATCAAAGTACTTCATTACAGCGAGTTATGGCGACCAAGAAATGCACACATTGTGATGTTACAAAAACACCACAATGGAGAGAGGGACCAATGGGGCCAAAGACTCTGTGCAATGCATGTGGGGTCCGTTACAGGTCGGGACGCCTATTTCCAGAGTATCGTCCAGCTGCAAGTCCTACATTTGTTCCATCTATGCATTCCAATTCACACAAGAAGGTGATAGAGATGAGAAACAAAGGTAAACAACATGCAGTGAAGGTTGAGGAACCTCTAATTTCTCCACCTCCCGATTTTGTCCCCACCGCAAGCTATATGTACGGCGACTTTATATGCTGAAACGAATGATGGTACGTTCTAGTTATCGGACCAGCTTAGTTCTAATTTTTAGTTATTTTTTCAACAATCTTTGTGCCTTGTTCTTTTTCCTAGATGTCGGTTATGGTGGATTGTAGTTAGAATTGTGTACAAAAATGAAATGGCATCTTTATTATTAGTATGAAAGAGAAGCTGGATATGATTAGCTCTTTAGGCTAATGGATTTTTATTTTTATTTTCATTTTCATTAAATATTTTCCTAAATCTCGTTTTCATGGTGGTAATGGTTTGCAGTTGCTGCATCTTGAATTCTTGATTTTGATGGAATATGAATGTTAGTACATCTAGCAAGAATTATTTCCCACCCAAATTTTTCATTGGTCAATCGAATACGATTTTATTTTCGGTGAAATTGGAATTTAATCTTCTCACAAAAAAGAATTTTCCTACAAATCAAAGAATTGAAATTCCTAGATATGTTCTAATGTTCTATATTTGCATGGGCTATTTGCGTTGCGTCTGATGAAGCTAAAGGTATCGGACCTAGAAGTGGACTCCAAACAAGTCGTTGACACCATCAACTCTCATAAAGTGGATATTCTTTTCAAAATTTGGTGGCATCATAAGTGATTAGTCATGATTCATTGCTTACATGTGGTTGGATGATGGATAAGTGTCCTCCCTATCATCAGGGGGAACATGTGTTGGTTATTTGATCACGTGTGGACACCATAAGGTACATGTGGGCATCGGATCGTTTTCCCATAGATGATTGCAAAGCTTTGCTTCACCAAAACACTGTCTTGTTGATTTAGTTAGATTGTTTTTTTCCGATGTTAATACGTCTATTTGGTATGAGGTGCTGTCATTTCTAACGGTATCTCTTATGCATGATGCTACGGATGATAACGATGATCAATAAATCTCTCTTATATATTACTAAAAGAAAAAAAAAATTGTAATAATGTTAGGTGCATGTTGGCCAATAGTCAATTTTTGGACAATATGATGTGGAGGAGAGATGTAGAGAGAAAATAATTGTTTTAGTTGGAGAAAAATAGAGAAGTGTAAGAAAAAAGAATAGAAAAAGTGAAAAAAGATGAGAGAGGTGCAAATAAATTAAAAAATAAAGATAAATTGTAATGCTATATGTTTATTTGTCAAAAAGCGATGCCGAATACATTGAGAAAAAATGATTAAAAATAAGATAAATGAAAGAAAAGTGATGAGAAAAAGAAAATTGAAAAAAAAAAAGAAAAAGGGGATTGTCCAAGATTTGACCATTGAAGATATTCAAAGGGCTAAGGGTGTGTTTGGTAAGCATAATGGTTAGCTTATAACTTATTTGGAGAGCTTATAAGTTCCTTATATTTAAATAAGCTATGTTTGGTTAGAAAAACTTATTTGAAAAGTTTTTTTTTACTATCTTCTCAAGTAAACTCATAAACATTTCATTATTTATTCCATTTTTACCATTTTCTTTTTGTTAAAAAAAAAAGGAAATGCTATTATTTTAAATATGTCTTTTTCGGTCATTTTGTATTTCTAACCTAACTTTTCAGTTAATTTTGCCAAACACTAATATTTAAATCGACTAGCTTTTCAGCTATCAACTGTCAACTATAAGCTATAAATCATAAATTCTTAATTAGTTTATCAATTATTAATTAACTTATCAGTTTGTTCTACCACATATACCCTAAATCTGGTGACTATTGTAAGTATGGAGGGTTTCCTTGGAAATCGTTCTTTTTAATATATAATTGTCAATATCAACTTCCCTTCTATAACCATGTGGACGGACCATGTTGAAGCCCAAGTTGTAGATAGTAGCCCATTAGCTAGTGAAACTTTGCCATTTAGCCCATGCGAATTTGATCAACTTCCAATGCTCAAATTTTATTGAAGTTCTAGCACTTGAGGTGGCGTTGTCCCTATTACTACATGCTTGTCCAACTCCACTTATCAGTCCCCTGGTGCGGTATAGCAATGTCAGGACATGTCATATCAGTGGTGAAACTATAAGAAAGTTTTAGTATTGAGACTAAAAAGGAACTGAATGCCTGTGTTAGGATTGGAATTTTTATGAATTTTTTTGGATTTTTATGTGATGTACGGAGAGAATGAGTAGGTTTGAATGATAGAGATTTGTATAATACATGTAGATCTTATAAAATATGTGAATGTGACTATTTTGTCCAAAGTTGAATTTAGAAAAAATTTATAAAAATTCCGATCCTAACGTGCAGATAAGTGGATTATTCAAAAAAAAAAAATCATTAATAAATGGAGTTAATTATATTAATAGTCTTCAACCTTTACCTTTAGTTGCATTTTGATCCTCAATTTTTAAATTTAAACCAACAAACTCTAATATTTCAATTTTTAGCACCATATTATTCACTTTCCGTCAGTCAGAATTTTTTATTTTCTTATTTCATAAAAGAACGACAGTTTGTCGTGTATTCTTTCAAAAAATAAATAAGAATTGCTTTGTGATGTGGATAGATTATGTATTGTGTTCGTGGTGTCCAGTCTCTGACTTGTGTTCCACATCGCTTATTTAGAGGGTGTGTGAGTGGTATATATTTGGTTCCGCGGTACTCAAAATTGACATGGTTTTGAGTACTGGCGTGCTGGGTCTCTGTACCGTGTGTTGTGTATTCTTTCAAAAAATAAATAAAAATTGCTTTGTAATGTGGATAGATTGTGTGCTATGTTTGTGGTGTCCAATCTCTGACTTGTATCCCACATCACTTATTCAGAGGGTGTGTAAGTGGTATATATTTGGTTCCGCGATACTCAAAATTGCCATGGTTTTGAGTACTGGCATGCTGGGTCTCTATACCTTTCAAAAAAAAAAGGAACGACAGTTTGGTAATTTTACAGTTATATTATCTATTATATTAATAAATAAAAATTAAGTAATTTCTTTGCAATTTAGGGTGTTAGCGGATGAGTTTTAATGTATTTTTATGAGTAGGAAGAGAGAGAATAAGTGGAGCTGAATGATGAAGATTTAATGAGTGGAGAAATATATGAATGTGATTTGTTTGACCAAATTTGAAATTTGAAATAATTACATTAAAATGTATTTTTCCAAGGGTGCTAACGCCTGCTAACATAGAAATTAGCGTCGAGTCCTTCTATTTATCAAAATTTCACACACTACCCAAAACTTTGGTTCGCCAACAATTTCGACCGGTAGATTTTGCCAACAGAAAATGGCTGCTACATCACTGTCGACTTCATCTGTATGACCATTTCTTTTTCTTTATTTTTCCCCCTCCATTTTGTAGAAACCACTACACTCGTCATTTTCATTTTCATTTTCATTTCATCGCTCACTGGTACGTGCTTGTTCACATCTTCCAATACTTGAATATTTTGAAACTCAACTTCTAAATAGCACTTGGAACATAAATTAACTCTATTTGGTTCTCATTTTTATCTACATTTTTCACTTTAGAGAATCTTGATAAAACATTTGAAGATGCAAATTAAACGGAAGGTAAAATTCAATGGCTTCATTAACTTATTTGTAATTTTTCACTGGGGATTCTGCTAGTGAGTGGTGATGTTGAAGGAGGAGAGGAACACTTTGATATGGAGGAAAACCAGCTTGCTTGCAAAGTTTAATTTGGGTGGGGGTGGCTTTTTCCCTCTCCCTTTTCTACAGTTCTTTTATTGATTAAGTGTTTTTGCAGGTATAAGAGCAGTGATACAAGATTATGGTTCGAAAGGTCTTGGATTCCACTAGTGAAAAAGACCAAGGCAGCAAGGTGGAGATTGTTGGGCCTAGAGGTTGTTGTCTTAGTCATTTTTGGATCATATTGTTGGGCCGTGTTGATGACGTGAGGATCGACCCGAGAAGACCTAACTTCGACGAGAAGTGTTTAACCTAGCCGCCCATTTTGAAGTGTAGATCTTGGCCGATTATTACTCGGGTTTCACTATTATAAAATGGCTGGTGTATTGGCTTATGTGATGCAAGAGTCAATTACATATTTGAGAGCTTCTCTGTTATTTTCTAAACTTTTGTATCTATTCTTGAGAATTGTTAGAGGTGATACTGAAAGTCGTTAACGAGAGTGAAAACAGAGATAAGGGAGAGATTATAATTTGTAAACATTTGCTACCGGTTGATTTTCTAGTGGAATCCTTGAGCAACTACCACGATCTGTGGAGCTCAACGCAGACGTAGCCAATTTGGTGAACTGCGGGGCCGAGGGCCAAACAAATTCATGTGTTCATTTTATTTTTGCATTTTAGTGTTTTTATTAGTTTAAAATCCCAACATTTTTGTTTCATTTGGTATATATTTTCGACTCAAAAATTAGTTTTTATGCTTGCAATAGTGTTAAATTGCAAACTTGTAGAGATATAACTTAAATGTTTAATAATTTGTCGAAATGATGTGCATACATGTAATGAAAGTGATTTTTTTTTTTAAGTCTTAGGCTGTGTTTGATTGCAAAGCCGGAAAATAGTTGGAAGGAAAACGTTTTTCAGGTAAATAAATTTCGGAAAAAGGTTTTCAGGAAAATGATAGTTGTGAGTGCTTAATTAGATTAATTTGAAAGTTGGAAAATAGCATTGTTTTCCTTGTTTTCGTATTTTTTTATAATAAAATTTGATCATTTTCCTTATATTTATTGTTAAAGAAAATTGTCCAAAAAAAAAAAAAAGAGACAACTTTTTTTGAAAACCAAAACAACCTCCTCTCCAAGGAAAACGCTTTTATCTAAAATAAGGAAAAATGCGGATTTTGACAAAAATAGGAAAATATTTTCCGGGAAAAAAAGACAATCAAACAGTCAACCAAGGAAAAAAGCTAGAAAATGACTTTTTCCTGGAACAAAAAAAGAATCAAACACACCCTTAATATTATCGCAAAAATATTCAATTATTAGTTCAACGAAAACTATTTGAATTATTGCGAAATCAGTTTCATATATTTAAATATAGGCCTTTGATGTGGAAAATTCAAATTAAAATTATGCAATTTAAGAAAATTTAAGACTAATAATCAGAGTGTTGCATAGATATGGGTTTTTTTTAATTGAAATTCGATAAATCAAATGACATTGCCAAAAAAAAGAAAAAAGACCCAATGTTTGTTTATTAATCAAATGAGCATAACATGAGTAAGTTCCTAAATTGCCATTCTTTTATTAAATAAAAGAATTTTAAAAAAATTCTTGCTAAGGGAAGATTTAACATAATAGTGTTATTTGGATTAATATTTAATATTGTCAAATTTTGAAAGGTTGAAAATTTGCTGGTCTAAGCATGTGTTTGTGTATACTTTTTTTCACATTAAAATTATCTACTGTTAAAAGTCAAAGCCAAATATCAATATCAACCATACATTTCATATCATCACTCATTATTATTCACACATCTCGTAATTCCCACCACTATCTATCCCAAAAATTTACTCTTAGGCAATATTTAGATAAAAATATATATACGAACCCACGCTAAATTTAAAGACTGGAGACCAAAATATAATTGAAAGTAAATATATTAGAGAATATTGACATAATTAACCGCAATAAATAATATGTTTACAATTGTCAATTTAGTTATTATTTTTGCGATTTGACGAGCACTAAGTGGTTTTGTTATTTGAGTACTTTCATTTTAGGTTTCGTTGTTGACTAGTTAACTTGGAATAATAATACACTGTATTGCACAACACGACAAAATTGAATATATACAGACACCGTGATGATAAACACAAATGGAAATAATATGACCTAAATAAAAATAATAATAATAATAATAACAAGGTCAAAAAGTAGAGCAACAGTGAACGAATTGAATCAAATAAATACAAAAAGGTGGTCCATTGTACAGAAAACATGGGTGGACGCGAGTGTCTCATCGAGTAGTTGAAGAACGTTGCTTGTCGTGTGATAATTGTCCGATGGAGAGTACATTTTGCATGTTTTCTCGTGCCTTTTCACCCCCCTTGCTTTTCATTTTTCCCCATTCTTTGCCTATCTGTTATCTTTTGTATTTGACCAGTATTCTGAAGGATTTGAGTCTGCCAGGGTGTAAATTTTTTTAAATTTTATGAATTTTAATAATAAATAGGAGAAGGAACGAGTGGAATTGAATGATGGAGATTTATATAATACATGTAAGTCCCACGAGATATGTGGATGTGATTGATTTGACCAAATTGAGAATAAATTAAAATGTATAAAAATTTGTAAAAAATTTATAAACTAACACACGCTCAGAAGGGCCTGTTCTCTTTGCTGTTTTTAGTCCGTTTTCTATTTTCAGTTTTCGAAAACGCTGAAAATGCGTTCCGTTCATTGTTTTCGAAAATGCGTTTTCGAAATCGTTTTTAAGATTTGTATAGAAAACACGAAAACGTCTTTTTAACATTTTCGTCGTTTTCTGTGTTAAATGTTGAAAACAACGAAAACGTGTTTTCGGATTTTAAACTTTATTTATTACATTTGAGTCCTAAATTTTCATTTTTTGTACATTTTAGTCCAACCACCACCGCCCACCGCCGACCACCGGAAAAAAGTCAAACCACCAGATCTGGTGGTTTGACCACCAGATCGGGTGGTTCTCCACCTGAGAACCACCGTCGTGGTGGTTCTCAGGTGGAGAACCACCATCCGATGGTGGTTCTCCACCATCGAAGGTGGAGAACCACCTGTCGCAGGTGGTTCTCCACCCTCGAGAACCACCACCTGTCGCAGGTGGTTTTCCACCTTCGCAGGTGGTTCTCCACCTTGGAGAACCACCGGCGAGTGTGGTTCTCCACCTGCGAGGTGGAGAACCACCTTCGTCGGTGGTTCTCCGAGGTGGAGAACCACCGGCGAGGGTGGTTCTCCACCTTCCCGGTGGTGGGGGGGTGGGGTTGGGGTGGGGGTGGGGGTGGGGTAAGTGAAGATGAGGACCTATTTGAAATTTTTGAAAAGTTTGAGGATTTCTTTGTAACTTTTATTATACGAAATTGTATTTTTGTAAAAGTATAAACTAAACACATTTTCTATTTTTCCTTCCCAAAAATAATTTTTCAAAACAACAAACCAAACGCATTTTCAATTTTCTCAAAACAAAAATTGAAAACAGAAAACACCAAAACATTTTCGAAAATGAAAACAGAAAATACAAAACAAACAGAACGGCCCCTTTAGTAATTGGCAGGAAAGAAAAAACAAACAACAAGAAGAAAAAGAAAAAGAAAAATCTAGCAAAGGCTTTGAGAAGATGTCTTGATATTTTTTTATTGAAGACATGGTGCATAGTAGTCAAAAACTCAAAATCTCAAACTGCATGGGGAAGGAAATTAGTAAAATTAATTTATAAATGAAAGTCCATTCACAATTGATTCAATAGCGGTTTGGAGAAACTCCAAGAAAAAAATCTATCTAGTTAGACTTAGTGAATGATATCATGCCAAATAGATTCAATAGTTATAAATGGTTTCAAAGTTTAGCAAAGATGATCAAGTGCACTGGGGAGTTTTATAATTATGGAACTCCCGGGGTATTTTACAGATCCATATGATCTCCGTTTTAAAATTAGAGACCACATCTAGAGTCAGCATTGCGAGAAGGAGCTTCAAGAATTTGAAAAATTTTGCGGCAACATCGTAGCCACCGGTGGCGGCTGGTCAAAGTTTTTTGCCATAATTTGGCCTAAATTATGGCTAAAAAATTTGACTGGCTGCCACTGACGACCACGATATTGCCGAAAAATTTTTCGAATTGCTGGAGCTCTCTCTCTCCGTGCTGATTTTAGATCTGGTCTCGGATTTCAAAATAGAGATCGTATGGACCCGTAAAACACCCCGAAAGTTCCGTAATTATAAAACTCCCGACTACATTTGAACACTGCTGCAAAGTTTAAAGCCAATGAGAACCCGTTGAACCCCTTAAGGTGGAATGATCATAGTAGTCACCAACTCACAATGTCACATTGTTTAGATAAGAAAAGCACGACCACCAGTTTATATGTGAGAAGACCATCCACAATTGGTATGAAGCCTTTTGGAAAAGTCCAAGATATGAACCTATTAGACCCAAACCAGATAACATTATACCAAATGGATTAAGATGTTACATGGTATCCTATATTAGATATAAACTAAACATTAGACATGCAACAATAATTTGTCTTGAGGTGCAAATAATCCCCGTCCGTTGGCAGCCTCAGTTGACCTATACATCTCAGTTGAGCTTGTATCGTGACAACTTCTAATTAATTCTTCAAAATCCAAAGATGTGCTTCTTTCTTTTCTCGATTTCTTTTAATTTTAATGCATGTAAGTAAATTTCATTTTTGGGGGGAGAATGATGCAATATATTTGATTATTTATTTTCCATGATTCTCAAAATTTTGCTGAACTTTGTTATGCGTTAATATGGTACATCCGTGAGTAATGCATCATTTACTTGATCACCAATTCAATAATTTGCAAATCATAACGAATTGAGATGTATGTTATATACTTGGATTACATATAATAAAATTTGACAATCTACATAAAAGGTCGATACATATATAACATTATAATTGTAATGATCAATCGATAATTTCTTTTTGGTTTTTTATACATTTTTTTAACAAAGGTCTTTCATGCATTTAACTATTCATTATTCTTTCAAAAAAAAAAAACTATTCGTTATTCAAACTGTATATAGAAATTAATATTATTGATAAAAATTAGGTGGGATTAATTTGAATTCATGAGAGATTAATTAAATCAATTTAGAAAATTATATCAACTAATCTAGCAATCGTTGAATGATTTGAGATGCGAAATTAAATTCAATAACTATAAATAAATTGAAGTTCCAACATATATATTTCATAATTTCTTTGACTTTTATAAAGTTTAATTTGATTAATTGTTTCTGAATTTGCTAAAAAAGAATCAAAATTTAAGTTTTATTTATTTATTCTGTCTCAGTTTAATTTAAGTTGAACCATTAATAATATAGTCATTGTAAGAACCATATAATCTGAACCAATATATATATATATATATATATATATATATATATACACTTTACTATTTATTTGACAATATTGTACACTTACAATAATTTTCACCACATGACCTCATCGCACACAAGTACAAACTAAGCACCATTTCTTGGGTTTTTTATTATTATTATTATTATTATTATTATTATTATTATTATTATTATTATTATTGCCTTGTTTGTATCTTCTTTATGATAATTTTATTATTATTATTATTATTATTAGTGCCTTGTTTGTACATTCTTTATGCTAATTGAGGTCAGGAGACCGTGTTTCATGCAAGCATGGATTTTATCTCCTTCATAATCAAGTTAATTAGATGAGTAGAAGCTTATAGAAACTAATATTTAACAAATGATGACTTGTTAAACAAATAGTAAAAAGCATTTTTGAAGTTGATTTGGTGGATTTTGAGGTATATAATATATATGACACACTCAGTTTGTCACATCACATCCAAATGCGTCATATTATATATATATTCTCCACATATTCTTTTAAATTTGATTTTTTAAAAACCAATTACATTCATATATCTCATAAAACTTATATATAAAACATAAATTTTCATAATTTAACTTCACTCATTAATTTTTCTCCTATTTCACCAATATATATATATATATATATATATATATATATATATATATATATGAAAATTGGCGCATTTGGTCTTAAAAAAACTTGTCTGGGTCGGTATTTGGTCCATTTTAAAAAAAGGTAGCATATTTGGTCCAAAAAAACTTTAGTGCTCCCTTGGTCCGTTTTGATGAAATCCATTCATTAAACCGTTAGTCAAAGTTAATTTTTAAAAAATTGGATGCGTATTTGGTCCATTTGACTTGAAATAAATTATACAAAAGGTCCCAACTTTTAGGTATTATTACAATCAAGTCACAAAGTTTGAAAAATATGTACTTCAGTCCCAAATTTAGTTAAATTGTACAATTTTACATTTTATTTTGTCTATGTGCTTATTTGATCCATAATTAATTTTATTAAATAGTTTGTATAAAAAATTTTCGACACAATAGCATTTGTTCTTATTAATATAATTTCACAACTTTTAAAAATTTTCTTTAGTATTAGAGTCATGCACATTTTAATTTTAAGCAATAATTAATAATAAATATAATTTTTGTACCTAAATAAAATTTTATTAGGAATATATCATTGTAAAAAATATACCGAATATAAAGAATTAACTAGAAAAAGTGAAATAAAAAATAAACCCCCCGAAACCACGACTACTGGTGGTAGTCTTTCAAAAATTTTCTTGAGCATTAGATACATGCACATTTTGATTTTAAGGAATAATTAATAATAAATATAATTATTATACTAAATAAAATTTTATTTGGAATATATCATTATAAAAATATACTGAATACAAATAATTAATCATAAAAAATAAAAAAGAAAAAGAAATAAAAAATCAAAAATAAAAAAACCCACCCGATCTCACCCCCAAACACCCACCACCCTGGTGGTGGTGGATTGAGGTGCGGTGGGTTTTTTTAATTTTATTTTTTATTTTACCTTTTGTGATTAATTCACTGTATTCGGTATATTTTTTACAGTGATTATTTCTAATAAAAGTTTATTTAAATACAACAATTACATTTATTATTAATTATTGCTTAAAATTAAAATGTGCGCGTCTCTAATACTAAAGAAAATTTTTGAAAATTGTGATATTATATTAATCCGAACAAAATGTTACCATGTTAAAATTTTTTGATGAAAACTATTTAAGTAGTATTAAATTATTTCAATAAAATTAATTATGGACCAAATAAGCACTCATAGAAAAAATAAAAGGTAAAATTATACAATTTAACTAAAATTTGGAACTAAATTATACATTTTTTAAACTTTGGAACTTGATAGGAACAATACATAAAGGTTGTGACCTTTTATATAATTTATCTCAAGTCAAATGGACCAAACGTGTACCCAATTTTTCAAAAATTGACTTTGACTAACGGCTTAATAGGCAGATTGGACCAAATGTGCACCAAAGTTTTTGGACAAAATGCTCTATCTTTTTAAAACATGCTAAATGCGCACTCAAACAAATTTTTTTAAACCAACTGCATCAATTTCCCAAAAATATATAAAAATGTGAATGATAACTGATGTTTAGCAAATCTCTCTATCATGCTATCCAAACTATCAGGAGTCTTAAAAGTTCTTAGACAACATCTTTTATTTTATGTCAACATGTTTCTTTGTCAAATGCTAATAAATGATGACAGATCCGAACAACTTCCTTTTTTCCATAACAAAATTGTTTATAAGGTAATTTAACATCTTTCCGGAAAAAAAAAATTAATTTAACATTTTCGCTCTCTCCCACACACGCACTTCCCAAGTTCCCAACTACATCAAAGGACCATGCTATAATACCATAATAGATGTCATAATAATTGACATATTGGATATGTGGCATGATCCTATAATTTCAACTATTCCATCACTTTTAGATGGACGGTTATTAAATATGCCAACTACCACTATGTCAACCATTATGACATTTATTATGGTAGTATAGCATTTCCCGTTCCCAACTACATCAAAGGACCATGCTATAATACCATAATAGATGTCATAATAATTGACATATTGGATATGTGGCATGATCCTATAATTTCAACCATTCCATCACTTTTAGATGGACGGTTATTAAATATGCCAACTACCACTATGTCAACCATTATGACATTTATTATGGTAGTCTAGCATTTCCCGTTCCCAACTACATCAAAGAACCATGCTATAATACCATAATAGATGTCATAATAATTGACATATTGGATATGTGATATGATCCTATAATTTCAACCATTCCATCACTTTTAGATGGACGGTTATTAAATATGTCAACTACCACTATGTCAACCATTATGACATTTATTATGGTAGTCTAGCATTTCCCCTACATCAAAATATTGATTTCAATTGATTTTAGTATCAGTTATCAAGTGCCGCTGGTAACGTATTATATATGTAAAAATTAAATTTTGAAAATTAATTCATATTGTTGTAAAACTCAATCAGGCCACCGAAAGTATAAAGGAAAAAGAAAAGTAATGATAAAATGTAATGATTATGTTTTTATCGTGTGAATGGTATTATCTTAGATCGATATTTGTAATCGATGTGCACTCCAATATTTTCACTATAATAGGGGTGCCACTTGTAATTCGATAACGGTAATTGAAGTGAAAATTCTACCGTTCGACACGTTGCTAACGTGAATTATGTCTTTAAATTTCTAATAACAATGTTGATCGATTGATTTCTATACAAATTGTCGTATTTCAATTTAACATAGTGATATTTGCATTATTCCCTACCTCATCTTCATTCTCAAATAATCGATTCATCGCTCTTTGAATCAAACCTAATCCATTAGCTATGCCCTGGTGAAGATAATTGGAATTGCTAAACTGCAAATTATTTCAAGACTCCAACAAATCACTTGCATGCCCATTCTCTTCCAATAAAGATCTTTGGCTTCTTCTTAATAAAGCTATTCTTTCATGTGCAGTTTATTGAAGAGGAAGTCACAAATAAACCCAACCTCTATTTCTATTTTTAAATTACTCCAATTTCTAGATCTAGAGTTTTATTCATCTACTTAATTTTCCAATCGATGCTCGGATCTGTAAATCGAGAGAGGTTAGCGTCATGTAGCAGCAAACAATTGCCACACAAAAAAAAAAAAAAAATTCTCTAATTCATTACTCCCGTATACCTTTAGTTACCAAGCCAAGCTACAATTCCAATGGCAAGAAGAAGAAAGGAGGTGAAAGGTGATATGGCAAAAGTGGAAGGGCAATTATGGCGAATTCAAATGATGGCAGTTTTATCACCCTATGATCTCATCTTGCAGACATGGAAGCAGAAAAAAAAAATACACATGAGAAAAGGACGGAGGTATATATATTATATATATATATAATATAATAATATATTAATATATATAATATCATCCATTTCTGATCACCGACAGGAGTATAATGTATATATATATATTATATTATATTATATTATATTATATTACTTTATAATATAATAATATATTAAACTATAACATTCGTTTTAAAGAGATATAAAGGGCATCATTATCAAAATCAAATTTTTCAACTCCAAATTATACTCGATTTAGAGATCTTGATTTTATGCACATATTGATAAGGTAATATTTGGTTTTGAAATATAGATTATCAAACTTTCATAATTTAATGTCACAATTTTGAAAAAGATTACAAAAATAGTCATGGAACGTATTGATATTTACAAAGGTGGAGTGGAAATGAAACAATTTCAGTATAATATCGCTAGAACATTTTCGACAATTTTACCTGCGGATTGGAGTTGATAATTTTCTATACTGACTGGAATAGATAATTTCCATTATGGTAGGTTCTACCACCTATTGGAACCTAAATTTATATTTTTAGTTATTACTATAATTTCCATATAATTAGGTTATATACGCCTAATGAAATTTAAATTTATATTTGTTGCGATAATTCCTGAGTGGGATTATACCTATTGTGGGAGAATTTAATTTTTACTGATTTAAGTTTATACACTTTATACTTCCAATGTGGTGGGTTATTTCCACACGATTGGAGTATATATTTTCAATGTGGTGGGTGATACTACATGATTAGAATGTATATCACCAATGTGGTTGGATTAAACCCGCGATTGGTACTAAATAATAGTAACCGATTTAGATATATTAGAGCAAGAATGTTATATTAATATCAACAAAGAGATTTGAGCAAATGATGACATATGTGTTGATAAATTGCTCAAAGAATTCCAGTATTGATAAGAGAAAGAAGATGTACCATGTGGTGAAAAATCTAATTTATGAGATTAATATATTTTGATACATTGATACAATGAAGAGAAATGATCTCAAAGAATCATTTAATGAAGAAATATTCATTCTCCACGTTTATTGAATATTGATGGAAAATTGAGCAAGAGCACTATAAGTTACCATTGAATAAATAGATGCTCAATAGATCCCAATTGACAAATCGAATGAAATGGTGGGATCATTTGAAATAATCCTATTGATAATATGAGATCGTATTGATATGAAGAAAAAGCGATCTTGAAAAAGCGTATGTTATGCTAATGGTACAATAGACTTTTTATATTGACAAAACATGATATTATTGTTGCTCTAGAAGAAGCACCAAATAAGTTAAATTGGAATACATTGACAATATCAAAAGGTGTGCAATAAACAACGAAAATATAGAAATACAAAAGAAAATACTTATTAAACCCAGTAAATGAGGGATGCGTCTGAGAGTATAAATACTGTAACTCTGCCACTTTTTAACATTCGGGTTCATAATGAAAAGATCAAAGGATCTCTTTCGCTGACACCAATGCGTAATGCATGTCGGGTTTCGGCTTCACAGATTCTTGAACATATGATTGAATCTTGATGAGTAGATCAAATTAGTATTAAGCGAGAAGCAGAAGTATATTTCTCATTGAGCGAGAAATAAATTTATATTCTACACTGATTTAGAAATTACAGCAAACCATCAAAGAAATAATTAATATTCAACAAACCTATGGGTTTGGTATGAAAGTTCACTTGTGCTCCATGATCTTTATGTTGAATATTTCCTCAGGTGTGTTATAGCGCCTCGGAAGGACATAATAAAGCATACTATTGTTCATCATAATACATCATCACGATCATAGAATAATGCGTTTTTAGCATCAACCCAGCCTGAACCCATGATTATCTTGGATCCATCGATTGCTAGCTCCAACTTGATGAAAAAGGTAATACGCTTGACACTCTTATCCCCCATAATTGTGCGGCCATTGTAAAGACTCTCTTAAAAGCTTGGTATTGGTCCTCCATACAAGTATATTGATGTTTTGTTTCCCCAATTCCTTTATAAGTTGGTTTGCCATATCTATATATTGGATATCACCTGTCAGTCTAGATCCTTTGAAGAATACATACAGTCTTAATCGAGGTGAGGTGAAGATTGATTTCGTGAGATGATTCTAAAATTCCCATCACCATCACCATCTCCATCTCTCTTTTACACTAAAGTTTCAATGTATGAATGAGAGATACGTGAATCCCTCTATTTAAAGATAAATTTTCAAACCAATAAGTGATTTCTTATTTACCTTTTGACAATATGAGAAAGAAACTGATGAAAAATATAAATTGAAATGACATACACTTTCGATTGATTGAATCTATATATAAATATATTTATTTATTTATTTACATACATATATATATTTCGAAAAAAAAAAGCACGATATTTACAATTACGTTGAAATACATCGATCCTTAAAATTTTCACAATTACGAAAATCATAATACTAAATTTTTCTACTAAATTTACAAATAGGATCTTTTAAAGTAAGATTTTCGAGACTGCAGATTCTTGTTCATCTTTAAATTTGGCTATAAGGCCATAAGCTCGCTTAATGCGTGTCCACTAGGATGTGTCTCACTCATTGAATATCATCAAAGACTCCTTACTCAATCCATCCTTAATGAATGCTATTTTATCCTCGATTTTGGACAAGACTTATGTGATTTACGCCAGTGTCATAAGTCCACGAGCACATTTATAACATCCTCCTAACCTTTTTCTCTGCGTTTCTTAGCTACTTTTACCCATTCCAGCATGTATTTAGAAGGAATCGAAACCTCACCAGATACTTAGGACCTTCGCTTCAATCAACCATCGAATATCTTGTGGGATGCCCTTGTTCATTAGTATCCTTAATCTTTCAAGTCTACATAGATAAATTCTCTTTAGAATTTTGATCGGCGATGAGGATAGTATTTACTGGTCGAGAGCATGATCCATTATGATATCTAGACCACTTGTTAGGGTGAATATTGTAAGTGCTTTCAGATGATTTATAAGCGGCATTATGAGGTAAGACTCGCGTTTTAACGCTGGCGTAACAGGAAACGTGTGAGATAAGATTCCACGTTTCAATAGTAATCGTAATAATGCCCGCAGAAAGAATGACGTGATATGTCGGTTGGCTATGCATGTGATAGCGGTAATAAATCACGTCATTGAAGCACTATATAGATTAGGTTTGATTGATGTAAATAATTTATTGAAATCAAGAAAGGCGGAAGAAATTTCGATGATTGTTCTCGATAAATGATTGCTAATGATTGGAAATAAATCCCAAATATATCTGGAGCAATATATAAGGGATGAGATATGAGCCCACTTCACTCTTTTATGTTGACTACTATATAATATGATGTGGATTTACTCGTAGTCATATGCTTGTGGGAAATTTATGAGATTATTAGCCACGATATGAGCATGAGTTAGGATCAAGCGATAAAATTAGTAAATATATATCCCAATAATTTGAATAAGGCCGTAAACAAATGATATAAAAGATCTGAATGGGATATAATTGTGAAATATTTAAAGTCCTCCAATCGATTTGCATAATATCGAGAACAAAATCTGAGACTTAAATAAATTCCCCATTAAAGCTAAATATTGAGAATATATACAAATTGTCATGAGTTTGGTTCTTTATGAGGGAGTATTAATAGTTGAAAATAATATATAAATGCATAATCAATTTGAAATTCAAATATGAATAACGATCTCATATATCAATTATATATGTTTTGACAAATTAGTAGAAGTATTGATATTATTTAAATAAAAGTTCCCAAATATGTATATCCAAGCAAATGATAGAAGATGATTTTGATAAAGGAGCATACATTTTGAAGAGAATATAGACTAGTATATTGTGCAATCACAAGAGGATTGATAATGAGATATCTCGATAAATTATATCATTATGGAAAAGAAATGAAATTGGAAAGTGTCGACCACGATATGAAAATGTAGCGCTTTACATACGATTAACGATAATGAGGATATTGAGATATATCGAAGAATATTGGAAATATACACTCTTAAAATATATACTGAGGCTTGATTGAAAATAAATATAGAACCATTAAATGAATGACATTGCTTGTAATGGCGTAAAGCAATGATATTGTTATCTATTATATTTTTCCTTGTTTGATGTTTTTATCCCGAGGTTTTTCTAAACGGTTTTTAATGGCGACTAATCATAACTTATAGAAAATCTCAAAAGTATATATATATATATCTACGATATAGTGAGAATATGAGATCGAGATTATTGGTTACAAATGAGCACTAAATATGACACAGATTTTGTTACGGCTTGAAATATATTGGTACAAAATATGTGTTGCATTTTTTCCTTAGCTGAGTTTTTGTCATTGGGTTTCATGAGTTTTTAACGGCAGCGGCGTTCTGACGTATTCGCATGAATAATGAGAAATTGCAATAGTCTATTGGATCAAATGATAACGAAGAGATTACTTGGAATCAAGCTGATGATGATATTGAAATGCACAAGAAAAGTGAATGTATCACTTACCAAGATTCTAACTAGAATGGAGTGTTTATCTTTTTTCCTTGATCAAGTTTTTCCCCACGTTGGGTTTCTTAACGAGGTTTTAACGACGACACGTGGATATTTCCCATAAGAATGATCGACATCGGGGGAGCAACTTACTCTTCGCTCAGGTTTTGTTAAATGAAGTTTCCACGAAGCAATATATGATTCTCAACCTCTCCTACAATCAGTTTGGAAGTTTTTCTCTGTGGGTTTTTCTCCAAATGAGTTTAAAGGCAGTGTATAAATAGTCGTTCGAAGTGTTGTAAAAGCTCAATCGCCACCTTGA
This sequence comes from Jasminum sambac, assembly GCA_018223645.1. Lineage (NCBI taxonomy): Eukaryota > Viridiplantae > Streptophyta > Magnoliopsida > Lamiales > Oleaceae > Jasminum > Jasminum sambac. The sequence continues at coordinate 27,716,977 of CP073649.1, forward strand.
AAGTATAAAGGAAAAAGAAAAGTAATGATAAAATGTAATGATTATGTTTTTATCGTGTGAATAGTATGTGTATCTTAGATCGATATTTGTAATCTGATGTCTGTATTTTCCTATAAATGGGCCACTTGTAATGTCGATACTGAGAATTGAAGTGAAAATTTACCGCGTTCATGAAAGCATGCTCTATTTATGTTACATTACTAACATATTTGTTGTACCCAACTTTGCCAAAATCAATTATCAGAAGTATTAATAACGTGGGCTTTCGCAAACCTTTTACGTGGATAAAGAATAGACCAAATATGTGCCACTCTCTATTTTAACACACATAGTTGTACACTCCATTCTGAATATTGTCTTCAAATTATTCAATGTTACTAGTACCCTCCTCCGCCAAAAAAGGGCAAAATTTTAAAGGACCACAAAATACAGGCTCCCCGCCTCCTTTATATCTATCTTCTATTTATCTATAAAAACACACAAACGTACAATGTGTTAGTTTTTTAATACTTAAAAGGTTATTATGTATTTGGCTTACTTTGTTAGTGCGTCTCTTTCAATGTCCATTTGCATATGGAATTTTCACGGAAGTAGAATTTAAGGTGAAGCAATTCTTCCGCGACATTAATTGATTTTAGCCGTCTATTAATTGGCATTTGTGACATGTTGACAGTGGGCATATTCACACACATTTCATAAAATTTCACAAATTATTTCGATCGCTTGATATATATAGGAAAACGGATCTCCACCCACTGTGGGTAGGATATTCTACCCACATGATGGATCGTGTTACTTGGTTGGTGGGGGATTTGGTCCACTCTCCCACTAAAATTGTCGATGGGTGTGACACTCCATTGTGGGTAAGATATCCTACCCACAGTGGGTAGGAGATCATTACTCGATATATATATATATATATATATATATATATATATATTTAAATTTTGCGACTGGGGGAGTAATGACTACTCGGTACTTGGAAACAATTATAATGAACTAAATAATGTCACACCACGTTGTATATAGTATATTTTTACACGGCATGCCATAACAATTGACAAATATCATTACTAACAAAAATTTCGTGGGTTTTTATTTTCACCTTCATGCTTCAATTTTTATGTGGTTACATTCAATTATTCAAATCAAAGTTATATTCACCAAAAATTCCAAACCATTTTTCACTGGAGTTTGATGTTGCTAGTGTTGGAGCAAGCGCAAGATGTGAGAGAGGGCAGGAATATAATTAGAACTGTTTGCAGAGCTCACAGTCCTGCTAAATACTTGTGTTGGTACAAATGGATCACTCGTGTGGGTTGACCCGGCAAAGTCTATAATTGTGTTCATAAGTTAGAGGGAGTTCTAATTCCAATTTTGAATTGGGAAGTCAACCGCCGACCACCATGACTTTCCTCAAGGACCTCAACCATTCATTATGCATTCGGGGAAAAAAAAGTGGATAAGATGCACCGCTCCCATTTCGTTGTCAACAGCGGATACTATTACGGTACCCACAATGACATGGATCAATGACACGTGTAGGAAAATTATGAGCCCCCTATAAGGGGGCACATGTAATTGATCCAGTTTATTATTGGTACGGTAATAATACCCACTGTAGGCAACAAAATACTAGCCTAAGATACACATGCAAATCCGTGTGTGAGCAATTGGTGGAAAATACATGTGAGTGTGAGAATTTGAATTTGGTTAGCTTTTACCTGAAGTCCGCCATATCCCATTCATCTTACAAGAGTTGCTTTGTGAGAGAAATAACTCAAGATGAAATAATAGGATCGATTTTCGTATGTGAACCGTATGTTTTTGGAGATTCGTGTATTTTTTATTTGGTCAAAGAGGGATTAGGCCCTAGCGTTAACTTGGAGTAGTGCGTGTATGACAACTGCGAAGAATAATTATTCAAAACAACTCGTTGATTTTAAGAACACCCAAATTGAATGACCTTCTAATTTTTTATTATTGATCATTTCTGAAAATACCAACAATATTCCCAGGCCAGAACCGTTCAAGCACCAACGTTGGTGCCTTAATTAAATATTCAATGATTCAATTGGAATTCCGAATAATTCAAAGATATGAGAAACTCTCAATTTTTTCTATAAGCAACTCTCTGCTACCATGAAAACAGGATTCCCATTTAAACAGAAAACTCTAGCGCAATCCTAAGGGCACAAATGACATAATTATCTCTAACTTAACTAAGAATTAAACAATAAAATTAATATTGAAAATTGGCTACAATCCAGGCGTATTGTTATTATTATTATTATTATTATTATTATTATTATTATTATTATCATCATCATCATCGAGGTGGGAAGATCCGCCTTCAAATCTTGCAATGTATCTCATCCTATTCCCATACGTGTAAAATCTTCATGATCCATTCACGTTTCTAACGTTATGGCTTGCCCATGCCTTAACCGCTAACTTCTTCTAACTTTTGGACAAACGTACTGAAAGATAGAACAAGCTCATGCTTTAAGTTAAAACAATTACAGCTCTTTAATGTTGCACCATCATCAACCTCCTGGGGGTTGAGAACATGCATGTTCGCACTTGGGCTGATTGATCGCTTCAATTTTGGCTTTCACATTTCGTGCTATTGTTCCTACCGCTGAGTTGAAAGAAATAATCCATAGAATTATTTCCCCGGGCGCCATAGGAGACCATACGTAGGAGACAGTCGATGCATTGTCATTGAAGCTATGGTAATTTTTTCACTCTCAGGATTGTTACAGCATCTTTAATGCATAAGTGGATGTGGATGCGGATTGGATGAGAAAGATAGAGAGATGATAATTATTTTGATTGAAAATAGATGGAAAATTGTATTTAAAAATGGAGGGAAAAGTGAAAAAGATAAGAGATATAGAAACAAATTCGAAAATAATAATAATAAAATAATAGTATTAAATGTCTAGATTGAAGTTCATTTGTAGACATTGCACGGGATTTGAGGAAGAAAAAATGGGAAATAGTGATAAAAGTAACATAAATTTAAAAGAAAAATAGAAATATATGGGACTTACAATTTTTTTTTTTGTCTCACCTTCTCTTATATAGACTTTGTGAATCCACTTGTGTGTTAAATATGCTCTTATAAACGCAGTCTGCAACAAGTATTTTGTTGGGACTCACCCCTCATTGCTTGGCTGCCTCGTTCGAACTATGCACCAAACATGTAGGACAATTGTATTTGTATTTGTATTTTTTTTTTTAAAATACAATGTACAACTTGTACAATGCACCTACATATGTATTTCCAATTAAGGCACAACGCAATAAATTTCTTACTGGGGTAAGTGTTACCAAGGTAAGTAAACCTCTCATGGGGTGATATAAATCCCTTATTGAGATAATATAAACCCCATACTTACCAGGGTAAGTAAACCTCTCATGGAGTAGTATAAATCCCTTATTAAGATAGTATAAATCCCCTACTGAAAATAGTAAGATCTCAATTTGGCCCCCCTAAACCAACGAGCAAAGCCTCATTGGCATTGTATTTGTATAGTAGCTTTAATTGTATAATTACTTCAGGCCTTTTCTAGTGCTCCGGGGAGCATTATAATTACAGTGCTCCCAGGGTAATTTTCGGTTACATACGACGTTCGTTTTAAAATTCGAGATCAGATCTAGGTCCAACACGATGAGGTGGATCTCCAACAATTTGAAAAAAATTTCAGCGATATTGTGGCAGCCATAGTTTGTCGGAAAATTTTTCAAATTACTAGAGCCCTACCTCGTCGTGTCGGACCTAAATCTGATCTCGAATTTCAAAATGGAAGTTGTATGTGACCAGAAATCACATTGGGAGCACTGTCATTTCCAATAATTTGTAATTTATTTTATTATTATTATTTATTATTTTTATTTATTAATATAATTAAATATGTATCGGTAATTGTAGAAATAGCATAGAATCATCGAAACAAGTATATTATCGGCCCACATGTGGGCATCGTCAACTTGATCAAAACCGATTAATTTGTGCTTTCTTATAAAATCTGAATACATAGTCCCACGGATATGAGCCATGAAAATAACTCTATTTGTCATTAAATATTATTTATGTCTCACTCACTCACCGAAACTTAGAATGAATTAAAAACTTGTGTAGCGTAAATACTTTAAGCAAGAAAAAATTAATTCAGAGTTGTGAAATTCCATATTTGTCAGAAAGGTACTAAAATAAAGTTTTTTTACACTTTTAAAACATAATTTATTTGTTAAATAAATTGATATTTAAGTATAACTAACACAAATTGTCGATTTGGATCAGATCTGAATAAACATATCAGTAGCAGACAAACCAGGAATCAGGTGAGGTGAGAGAGACAGAGAGAGTTGGAGCATTGTGAGCCTTGTCCTTTTATATCCATACAAACAAAAAGAGAGAGACAGAGAGAGTTATGGGTGAGAAGCATCAGAATTGACTCAAGAGTGAGAGAGAGTAGTGTTTTGCGTCGATTTTTTCGTTAACTGTTCCGACGATTTTTACGGAGATGTCTTGCGATAATTTCAGTTTTCAGCAGTAGAATCTGAGATTTTTACTCTGGCTTTCTTTTCATTCCAAGTATTGTTGTTGAATCTCGCATTTTCATCGCCGACTCTTGAATCCTCTTTGCGTTTTCTTCTGTTCGCATTCACACTCACACTCACACAGTGGTGGTGAAAAGCTTCATATCGTGATTTCTGAATTTCCTTGAGGTAAATTTGTTTATAGATCCTTATTTGTTGTCTATTAGTTTACTGCGTCTTGATTTGTAATTGGTGTGTTTTCCTTGTCGTATCTTCTAAATCATGCGGTTTTCACTATAAACTGAAAACTCCTTTTCCTAAAATTTTGGCTTTGTTCACTGAATCACTGTTCACAATTCACAGTTTTTCCTGTTTAGAATATGAATAAAACTGAGGCCTCTGTTTTGCACATAAACAAAACAGAGAAAGAAGAGGAAAACAGGATGACGGAGGCAGTGGGAAGGACTTTGGACTCGGAGTTGTGGCACGCCTGTGCTGGGGGTATGGTTCAGATGCCTGCAGTGAACTCCAAAGTCTTTTATTTCCCTCAAGGACACGCTGAGCATACTCTTACTAAAGTGGATTTCACGGCCTTGCCGAGAGTTCCACCGATGATTCTCTGTAGGGTTGCTGCGGTGAAATATTTAGCAGACCCTGAAACAGATGAGGTTTATGCTAAAATTAGGCTGATCCCAATTGAGAACAATAAGCACAATTTTGAAGATGATGGAAGTTTGGGGAGCAATGGATCTGAATTGAACGAAAAGCCCACTTCTTTCGCAAAGACACTGACCCAATCAGATGCAAATAATGGTGGGGGGTTTTCGGTTCCAAGATACTGTGCTGAGACGATTTTCCCGCGGTTGGATTATACGGCTGATCCTCCTTTGCAGACTGTGATAGCTAAGGATGTTCATGGGGAGACTTGGAAGTTTAGACATATCTATAGGGGGACGCCAAGAAGGCATTTGTTGACCACTGGGTGGAGTACCTTTGTGAATCAGAAGAAGCTTGTTGCAGGGGATTCGATTGTGTTTCTGAGGGCTGGAAATGGGGATCTGTGCATTGGAATCCGAAGAGCCAAACGCGGTGGTGGCATTGGTGGGCATGAGACTCAATCTGGGTGGAACTCTAGCTGTGCTGGAAATTTAGGGGGATTTTCGGCCTTTCTGAAGGAAGATGATAACAAGCTTATGCATAGAGGTGGTGGCAATGGGAATCTAAGGGAGAGAGGGAAAGTGAAGCCTGAGGCTGTTGTGAATGCCACACTCCTTGCAGCCAGTGGGCAACCTTTTGAGGTGGTTTATTACCCGCGTGCAAGCACGCCGGAGTTCTGTGTGAAGGCGTCGTCTGTGACTGCTTCTATGAGGATCCAGTGGTGCCATGGGATGAGGTTCAAGATGGCTTTTGAAACCGAGGATTCCTCTAGAATTAGCTGGTTTATGGGGACTATAGCTTCTGTTCAGGTTGCTGATCCCATTTGCTGGCCTACTTCACTTTGGCGTCTTCTTCAGGTAATTCAGTTTATTTGAGTATTATCATTATATTGCTCTTAGATTGAACTTTCTTTGTCGAACATCTTTAATATACTTTATTAGTGTTAATAATAATGGAGTGCAGCTATGTAGTTGTTTCACTGGTGGTTATGTCACTGGTCTTCTTTAACAATAGTTGTCACGTTCCCTTTCCCATTGGATTCATGTTTGTCCTTCTGAAAATGGATGATTGTGGCGATTGAAATATGGTGCAATTGTTTTTTCTAAAGCTACAAACATATGAACCTCAGTGTGTATATTTACTGGGATCTCCTCGTCCTCTTGATCATTTTTACCTCTTCCAAATCCACATTACAACTTCATTCAAGTAGAGAAGAATTATGATAATTAATGCATTCAGCAACCCCTTCATTAGCTTGAATGCAACCTAACTAAGACTGATAACCGTGTTCCACGATTCATAAATGTCCTCTTATGTGTCTGGTCTGGCCTTTTTTTTTTTTTTGTGAATGATTAAATACATTTTCTGTTATTTGTCTGTGCGCCAGTTAGTGTTTTTACATTCCCTGAAAATTGCTGTATAGCTATACAGTATACGACAATGCTGCATCAAATGATTATTCGTTCAACTCCTAATTTCAGTACTTCTTTCCATTACTTTGACATCACTATATGAGTGTATGTAACTCATTTTTACTTTTTTCTTCAATGCAGGTGACATGGGATGAACCAGATTTGCTGCAAAACGTGAAGTGTGTTAACCCATGGCTAGTTGAATTTGTCTCAAATATGCCTGTTATTCATCTGTCACCGTTCTCACCACCAAGAAAAAAGCTGTGTTTACCTCACCATTCTGATTTCCCAATCGACGGCCGCTTTCCCATGCCGTCGTTCTCAGGCAATCCCATTGGGCCAAGCAGTCCCTTTAGTTGTCTATCTGACACCATTACTGCAGGCATACAGGGAGCCAGGCATGTTCAAATTGGAGTCCCATTAACGGATCTCCACCTGAGCAACAAACTGCAGTTGGGATTGCTACCACCCACTGTCCGTGATCTTGAACCCCATGCTAAAACTTCCCATGATATTGTTGATAGCAATGAAAACATATCTTGCTTGTTAAGCATGGGGAATTCTAGTAAGAAGTCAGAAAAAACTGATCGTGTAGTAACTCCTCGGTTTGTACTCTTTGGTCAGCCAATACTCACTGAGCAGCAAATGTCTCTTGACTGCTCTAGTGGTGCATTTCGTAAGGCTGAAAATTCTGTTCTCGACCTACAAGGTAGTCCAAAAAGTTTGTCCAGTGCACAGTTCTTGTGGAAGCCACACTGTCATGTGGCTGAACTTGGACTGGATACTGGTCACTGCAAAGTATTCTTGGAGTCGGAGGATGTGGGTCGAACTCTTGATCTATCTGTTCTCGGATCATACGAAGAGCTTTACAAAAGATTAGAACACATGTTTGGGGTTGAAAAATCTGAGATTGTGAGTCATGTGTTCTATACTGATGCAGCAGGTTCTGTCAAACAAGCTGGAGATGAACCGTTCAGGTAAAAATACCTTCATTTTTCCCTCAACGTCTGGAATTTTAGTCTGGAAAGGCTTTAATGTTTTCTTGGTTCGCATTCTGTGACATTGTTATCTCATTTTATTGTCCTATAGTGAGTTCATGAAGACAGCAAAAAGATTGACAATTCTTGGGAGACCGGGGAGTAAAAATGCTGAAAGGTAAAAGTAAATCCTTTTCGTTTTAAGTTCTCATTTTGGACAACTTTCGCATTTTTGTGATTGTTCCAATCTAATATAGCGGTAAAAACTAACACGTGTTGGAAATGGTTGTTTATCCTTGCTCTCATTTTGGGTGTAACTCATTTGATTGAAAGGAGTTTGATATTGTATTTCAGGAAATTGATTACTGGCGTGCCAACTGCTGAACGTGGACTGGATTCGTCTAGCCGAGCAGGACCGATGAGCATATTTGCTTAGTAGAGTTTGAGATGAAGTAGGAAATTAACTAATGTGTGGATGTCTTGAAGTTGTGGTTGCTTGCTTTGTCAGTTTGGAACTTGGAATTGTTCAATGTATGGATGATATGTCAGACTTTGTGAGGGTTCATTATGTCTTAGCTATGGTGATATAAAAACGTAATATGTATATTGTAAGTTGACTTTTCCAATGCGTTCAATTGATTGCCAAAGATAAAGTATCAAATAAGCAAGTCGATAATGTTTCAATAATATCATATGTGAAATATTGTGTGAAGCTGATGTAGTATTAAACAGATACTAGTATATATTGTGAGGGGGCATATGTTACGTATGAATTTTATGAGATATGTGGATATGATTAATTTGGCCAAATTTTATCTTGAATTGGTTAACATGCACTATCTAGATATATAGAAGCGCTTATCGGAAGCAATTTTTGGAGAAAGTTCATTTATTTACCCCCATGTAAACTATAATTAATTGCCTCTTTCATAAAATGGAGGTTTTTTTTTTTTTGAATTACTTTCGGACACTATAATTAATTGAGCCCTTGTTAGCGTATTTATGTGATATAAGAGAGAGAATGACCGGAGTTGAATGGTGGAAATTTATATAGGACAGGCAGATCTCACGAAATATATCGTTGTGAAATAGGAGACAGAATGAGTGAGGTTAAAAAGAATATGTAAAAATATATAAAAGTGTACAAAACACATACATTGACGGGGCTGAGTGTGTTTGCGATTTAGGTTTAATATTTAAATCCTAAAAAGAAAATAAAAAGATGAGCAAATGGGAGTACGCTTTTCCTGTGTGCGTTTGAAAACATGTTGACAATCCCCACTAAGGCATTATTGAATTGAGCTGTTATGACTTATGAGGTGTGAAAAGCACAATGAATGCTCACGTGTGCATCCACTCCACTCGCCGCCTTGGTGCTCGATACTGTTTCGTTTAATTAGCCCTAACAGCTATTAATGCCGTCTTTGACTAAACAATTCTTGATTACCACACTAATGGTCGGTTTCATTGGTTCCTTCCTTCGTCATTACTCCCTCCATCCTAATAAAGCTACAAATTCGTTCTCTCTGTTTACGTCACTTTTCGTCGTATCTTTTACTTGTATTCAATTTTTTTCATTTCCCTACTAATATTTATACATTATAATTAATAAAAATATTAAAATAGATTCTCATAATTTAATTTGAGAGCATTATTTGTGTCGGAAAAAACCTATATTTGAATTTTTTCCCCATTTTTCGTACACGCCAACAACACTGAGGGGTGTTAAGCGGGAAAATTTATATTTGGATTGAAAAATGTAAAAAGGAGCTACATTTGCTTCCTCATCATATATTCAAATTAATCTTGAAATTTCAACAAATTAGTTCAAGCGTGACGTTCGTCGCAAGTCATGCGGTTTTAGTCTTTGCTTATATGTGGGCACATTACGATACTCACAGATGAACGGATACGCAACACTTGTCGTCCTAATAGTAGGGGAGGTGGCACTCATTCGCTCATATTTGAGTGACCACTGTAATATATATTCCAATATATGAACAACGGAACAATACTCTAAATTATGCGATTAATGAAATCGAATACTAAAGAGGAATTTTTAATCATAATGGGAGACAAGCGTATCAATGCGTGTAATGATTTCACAAATCCCACGACTAATCTGAATTGCTATAATATCCATTAATGATCCTAAGGTGTACAAAATCCAACAAATATTTGTTGGGGACTGAAATATAGAGGAAAACAAGGAGCGGAAGCCAAAACCATGATTCGCTTCAAATTCAATTGTCAATTAAGTTGGTCGTAACTCCAACATGAGTTTCGTTTGAAAATTATAAAGACGTGATATTTTTCCATTGGGTCAAAAAATGTGATTATTATGTTTTATATATAATGTATTTTTTCATATCAAATAAAGAGATGTGAAGCTAGTCATATCACAATGTCAATTTTAGATATTGTTAGAAATATTTGTTCGGCCTCTCGAATATTTATAAGCAAGATTTTTGTAAATAAATAAAAATGAATGGCCTAAAAGTGATTTTTTTTAACTCAATGAAATATGCAAATATTTCACCCGTCTCACTAAGATAGACACCCACCATTTTTTATACGTATTAATAAAATATCTTAAATAGTGTTGGAAGTGTGAAATATTTTTATAATTTTCCTATTTTACCCTTATATTAAATGGTAAAAAGTAGTGTGAAAAGGTTTTAAAATCTTGGGAGATAGAACACCGATTATGATATTTACTATTCCAACTATCTTAAATAGGAATACTTTAGTCAATTAAAGAATAAATGATACTCTCAATATAGAATCTAGACTATAATTTGAAACAAATAAAAATAAAAAGCAAGCATATTTTAGTGGGACGGAGAGAGCCAAGGGCGGATCTTAGGGGGGGCTGGCACGGGTGGTAGCCCCCCCGACCCAAAAAAAATTCCGAAAGTTTATATAGAAAAAAAAAATTTATACATAATTTTAGTCGAATTAAATTTTTACGTATTTACATTTAAAAATCCTGGATCGCCAATATGGAAGAGCAAAAGTATATTTAATTTTTAAAATTGTTTATAAAATATGTTTGTAAACAACTTTAGAAATATGTCAAACATACTTAAGTCACTCACTCAATTGTAACTAACTATCAACTTAGCCACCCAACTTTTAAAAGTATCTTGATGCTCACTCATATTTCAAGCAAATTATCCATTCATCACCCTTTAGTCGACTATAGGGTTAAAACTTAACAAAAATCACACATGCCAAACCGAAAACTGACCAGTTAACGGTGTCAATTTCATAAACAAAGCACGTCCTAATTACATAATGCATACCTGTGGGATTGACGTTGCTGCAAAAAGTCAGGGCTCAATTTTGTGGAAAGGCATGCATGTTCGAGACATACAACCTTTACACATTGGATGGAATTCATGACACCGTTAACTATCATGTAAACTTTCCGTTTTACACGTGTAATTTTTTGTTTAATTAGTTTTAAACTTAGTTGACCATCGGAGGATAGACGAATAATCTATTTGAAAGATAAATGAGTATTGAGATACTTTTCAAAATAGAGTATATACTTTTATTGAGTGGCTATTAGTTGATTTAATTTAATCCGATCCATCCGATTGGATTCAATATTCCATCGAATAGATTTTGAGAGCATTAACAAGTCAGAAAAGTAAAATCATATTACAATTCCAAATAAAAATGTTGAATGTGTAGAGACGATTTTCGTCACTTATCAAGTGTCAACGAATAGTCAGTCTGTCAATTGCAGATAAGGATGAGGAGGTCCACCATAGATCTCACGTCGATGTGACGACGCCCTGTATTCAATTAGCAGGAGAGCATGGCTATAAAGCAACACCAATCTTGAATTTGCTGCCGAAAATTGCTTACTAGATAATTCAACACAAACTTCGTCGAGTTGCTAAAAAACAAAGTAATAACACTAAGTTTATAACGTAATTTTCGTGTTTATTTGAGAAATATATTAAAATATTGGACAAACGCTTGGAATATGTAACTTGGTCCAAATTATTGAAATATGTTAGTAAAATATTGGACACACACTTGGAATATGTAACTTTTTAGTCGAAATTATTGAAGTAGAAAAAATTTGAGAAGCACAGAAATTAATGTGGCTTGACCAAATTGTTAGATCCGAGATTACATTTGAGCATCCTAATACATTTATTGAAAATACAACTTAAAACGTTACGTGGAAGTATTATTGGAGGTACCTTTATAAACAATGCGAGTCTTTATGATTCGAAAACATTTTGTTTTTATTTTAATTAATATTGTAAGCATGTTCTCCGATTGTTGGGACACAAAACAATTACACTGTTCAACGCTCCACCTTGCTGGAACAATATAATTGGTCCACTGTCATTCTTGACCTTTCATGTTTCATGATCGCTCCGTTCTAATGCCCACATATGAGTATATTAAAATGTTCACATGTAGACAGATAAAAAACACCTACCAAAAATCGCTGACATAATGGCATTTTAATATCTCAACATGTGGTCATTAGAGCACTAAGCCCTTCACGATAGCTCATTGATTATTGTTTATGCATAAAAATTAGTAATGCTAAGAATTATTAGACAGCCCTTAAACTTATGTAAAGGTAAAACATTTTTTTTCCATAATCAAATTGATTAAACCGGATATTAATTTGAGCCAAGTTAATAATTTTTTTTTTAATAACGTCCGACGAAGTAAAATTTATGTTCACATATTTGATTCTATCATGATGGATTGGATTTCGACTCAAACAGATGGCACTCTGATTATCTGTAAAAGAATCGAATCTTTATTCATAAAACCAATTTTATTTAGTAACCCCTCATATGGTGGCCTTCCTTTACAACATCACACGTTGAAATATATTTAGCTTCTATGGAAGAAAGCGCTACCAATTCTATAGCCATAACTTCCAGCTAATACAAGAATTGCAAAAGGGCAAACACATATGATGAAGTAGACTTTCTCTTGTCCAAGTCACCCGCGAAATTAGAGTCGCAATATCACGTTAGAATTATCACTTCAGTACATTTGCTAAACTTAATTCCCAATTTAGGACCACAAAGATATTTCAACAATCACTTAACTGCATTCCAGTGGGGTTCACCAGATTTGACATAAATTTGGCAAATCACTAATTGTGTATGTTGAATCAAACATGGTACACACCATATCTTATTTGTACAATTTTGATTAAAAATCAAGTGCCGCGACAAAATCGTGTGGAGTTACGAGACATTATTGTTGTACCGTCACTCCACAAAATTTTATCGCACTGTTTATTGTCACCAAATTTTGAAATAGAGTTATATAAATATTATTATTCCCTAAATTTTTCTAAAGGCTTCTTTCATGGGTTACCAAAAAAGGCAAACTAATTTCAAATTTAGTTAGGACTTAAACTCTTTTAAAAATATTTATTAACAATTGACTTATCAGTTTACAATTCAAATTAACAACTTAACAATTAAGTTAATAAACAATGGCAAAAAAATTCACCAATGCTACCACCGCCACTGCCCCCACCCCTAAATCCACCCCTTCCCTCTCTCTGGTTCGTCGACAAACAAAATTTGGTGGTCTCCAACCGCCAACAACTATTGGTGGTCCAGAAGCATGTCGGCCGCGCAATGGGTGCAAGCGAGGAAGCAGGCTTGAATGGTTGGTGGTGGTAAGAGAGATGAGAGGAGAGAGTGAGTTAAAATTATAATTATGATTAGGGTTAGGTTATGTCTAAAGTATTTTATGAAATAATTTAGGAGGATTTATGGAATTGTTTTTTCCGGCATTTGACATACATTCCTCTTTTTATAAATGTGGGATTGCTTTGACCACTCCAGATCCGATGCCAACATACTATGTTCGGATGGTCATGGATTCCCCACCATCATCAGGGGGTAGGTGGGTGGGTGGATACATATCGATAATCCAGACATAATTGGCACCATATGGTGCCAAATATATTGGAGGGTGGTCGCTAGTGTTGCTTTGACATGTGTATGGCTGACAATCCAAAAGTTCATTTTTAACTTGTTGTTTTAGATGAAGAACTATGGAGCAACACTATTTATTTTTATTATGTTTAATACAAAATAAGAATCATAGGGATGGAAAAGTACCTTGAATTCAGGTCGATCACTCAATAAAATGAGTATTTTTTTCACTATAACAAACCCCAAACCTTTTGACACGTCCTTTGTGTTTAATTTCGTAATAAGTTGATAAGTTTTATTAAATTAAATATAAAAAATTAAATTATTTTTTATATTTAATTTGGAACCCTTCACAATTTGGAATAATTCTCCCGTCATCTTTTAAGTTTATCTTTCTTATATTTTTTCTATAAAAAGAGTCCAACTTAACACCTTATTAGTGTATGTGTATTTATGAGTATTTATGAGTTTTGATGTGAAATAGGAGAGAGAATGAGTGGGATTGAGTGGTGGAGATTTATGTAGTACAGTGGGTCCCAGAAAATATGTAGATGTAATTGGTTTGACTTTTGATGTGAATGTGTTAAAATGTGTAAAAATTTGTTAAAAGTTGTAGAAGAACGGGGGCTTAATTTAGGAGTTGTTTAATATAATTTTATTGAAAATAAATTTTTTTGGTATTATATTTAACCACTCATTCATTAATTTGATAATAATATTTTTATATTTTTAATATATATTTTTTAATTTTTTAATTATATATTTAAAAATTAATTTTTCAATAACCCCCATCTGTCTTTATAAAGTGTACTCGAGATATTAGGTTAATAAATAAGGGTGTGTTTGATTCCTTTCCTAAAAACGAATTCCTGAAATCCATTCCCTGAAAAACTGGATTCTTACCTTTTCTCTGATTGAGCTTTTCCAAGAAAACTATACTTTGCGCTTTAAACGCCAGACTTCTAAAACGCTTTCTAAAAAAAAAAACGAATCAAACACCCTCATATGGAAAAAAGGGCTGGAAAACGAGTTTTCCAGGAAAAGTTTAAGCGAATCAAACACATCCTAAAGTCTTTAAAAGGACCAGTAAGAACGACATTAATTTGAGGATGTGGCAGAGCGTGCGGTGGGCCCATTTACTGTCCTCTCTTGTGTCGTTTTCAAATAAACGAACTGTCAGAATAATTCATCTCCAGTGTACGGTCAGCATTCAGTTTCCAGCCTATTATTAGTATTATTATTATTATTTTTTTTGTACAACAGTTGCCAGCTTATTTGAACGACTGAGATTCTATTGCTGTCCGGAATCCGGATCAGATTATAATTGTGTTAATTTCTCTTATGCCTCTTGAAGTTTAAATAAAACTACAAAACAGTCACTGCAGTTTTATAAGTTTCAATAGTCATCACTAGAATTTATTATAATTCTTTTTTCTTTTCTTTCTTTTCTCTACCTTATACTGTGGAGGAAAATCTAACTTCACACACACACACGCACACACACACACACACACACTCACTGGTGGCACCAATAACATGACGTATATTCATTAATAAATCATAAATGCAGCTCAAACGTCTAAACATAGAATCGTCCAATGTATGAATATTCTACTTAGACAAACGCCCAAAGCACGATCAAGTTACCCATTACAACACATGTAGTTACAAGGATCTGATATTTCTCGACTTAACAGCCAGATATGTCAAAATAACCAAGTAAAACTATCGATGGTTAATAACATTTGCGATGAACAATAGAAGGCCCTGTTTCATCGTAATCTGCTTTTGTCACGTGTTGATTTTGAGGAAACACGACTTTTGCAATTATGGCGCCTCCCACCCATGCTGAAAACTTGCTTAAATTCTCAGGCATATATTCCGGAGCCTGCAACCAGTTCAGTTCAAAATGAATTTCCACATTGACAACGCATCACAAAGCTTAGACTTTGTTTGGCAAAGCTTAAAGTTGAATCACCTTTTCCTTACAGAAGTATTATCTTTCTCATTACTCTATTAGCCTTTTTGACTTTTTAACCGCACATTGTCTTGAAAAAATCACTTTTTCGCCCCATTTAAGCTTTTACCGAACAAGCTCTTAATTATACTCTCGACGTAGATGTAAAGACCAGGCTTCTTATTAAGTATTTACCTTGACTACACAAGGGCGAATAGCTGAGGAGCAAAGAGTAGCTTCTTTCTGAAACCTATCTTCGAAACCTACAATAACAAGCAACAAATGATGGCGTCGCCTACTTAGAATCGTAACTAAAGAATACTTCATTGCAGAACATTTCAATCCCATATGTAAAGCCCAACAGCAAAACGACTTAAAACATCAACCATTGCCTGTCTGAGAAAGTTCCCAGAACAAATTTTAGAAACCTAGTACCACTGCCAATTGTATTATTATGATTATGACATCATTTTCATGGCATCTCGTGTTATAAACAATGCAAAAATAGTAGTTGAAAAGTATCCAAGTCCAACACTGATTATTCGATCATTGTGATTAGAAAGATCAATTTAATGAATAAACTAATAAGAGCTCCTTCAACTATTCATGGCATTATCCTCTTAGCGTCCAACAAAGTTACCCGATAAAAACTATCATATCCTAACTTTTTCATCGGACTAACGTGTGCATATGAAACCTAGTGAATCAAATATACACAAGTATGAAAGGCGGTGGAGAAGCACTATGCATCACATTTGGTGCAATGGAAGACATCGAAGTGACAAACAGTAAGCTTCCATAAGCGAATCTAGCATCTAGAACTGTGTGCGATTGGATAAATTTTTACTTTTTTGGTGGAATAGTGGCTAGGGCCATGATATGTCCGGATGATAACAGGTCTAAAAATAAGGCAGCGAATGAAGAAGATATAACCGTTACAAAATGTAAGCTTGGGGAAAGAGACTCTATGCATATTATAAAATACAGTTCAGCTGAGAAACTAAGAAAGAGAGCCAGTATATTTCATTCAATCCCTGAAATATGCTAAACACTCACCAGTCATGGACGTAGTTCCACCACAAAGTACTGTATTTTCCAGCAGTTGCCGGTGATTCTCGGACGACACGGTAGAAATGCAATGAACCAGTTGTTCAACTACTCCATGTGCCTGTAGACCCAAAATAGATGGTTGGAATAAGGCCTCCCCAACTGTGTACCTTTCTCTTCCAATTTTTATCACCTGAGATCGAGAAACATAAAGTCGAGATTAATTTCTATTGTCTTTCCATTGCTCATTCAGAAGAAAGGAAATAACAAATGAGAAAAAATAAAGAAATAAATAATAAAAGCAAAGACCATCACATGAAATGCCATGAGAAAACCTTTGAGCATGTTCTACGTTTCCGACATGCCTTAAAAGTGATCAGAACAATAGTTTGATGAATGGATTTAATGTATATACACCTGTCCATCAGGTAGAGTGTGTTTCTCCTCAGGACACGACAGCTGGAGTTTCTCATAAGCTTCATCATCGTCAGCAGAACATGCATATTGCTCCTTAATTTTCTCAACATCAGAGATGCTAAGGTTCACAAGAGGATTGGATTTACCAAGTTCTTGTGCAAGAAGATTCGTTAAATCCATACCACCTAGTTCAAATCTTCTTGAAGATATTTGCTGAACCGCACCTTCAATTACTGTTGCAATATCTGAACATTTGCGAAACAAAATCAAATTACGTAATGACCACTCCCACTAGTACTCAAAAATATGCTTGACAAAACAACACATGCATAGTAAAATAACTCAAATTGCTAAGCGCTTCTGTGCAGTCGATAAATAGACACAAGTCACAACAGTGTCTCACTCTAAGAGGTGGACCTTGAGTTCAATTTCTTTTGATTTAATATGATAAGATAAACCAATTGAGATGCATAGCTAAAAAGAAATATGCACATCTTCTTAGCGCCACGAGTTTAAAGCAACAATATTTTGTGAAACAACTCTTTAAGTAGCACGTACCCATCTTGCCATGACCAATATCCACAGTGCAGCCTGAGATGCGTCCTACTGCATAAAGTGACAATACTGCTTGGTCAGATGCATAAAAGCCTGAGATGTTAAATCTTTCAAACATCAACTGCACTAACTGTTCCCTTGCAGCCTGTTAATGGGAAATATGAGTCAACTAGGAGATCAAAATCTTTAAGATGGAAATAGAAAGGAAGAAAGAAAGAAACCACAAAAAGAAACAAAAGTTCATAAAATCAATTGGTTTTCTGCCATATCACATTATCACTTGAGACTTCTGCATCCTTTCAAGTGCAATACGTGTAATGCATTAATATAGAATCCTTCAAAAAATTTCATAAGTTACAAGTTTTCTATGATTTGACAGTGTATATCCACGCTTTTGTTTCATTAACACTTCTACACAAACCACTTTTATTACGTATATATGTCACAGGCACAGCTCAGGCGGAAAACCTGCAGTGGCTAGGAAGGAACAAGAGAACCACGAGAACAACAGAATTTCAAAGTAGATAGTTGGAGGGATTGAAATTCTAAGCAACAGTACAAGAAAGCAAAATTTGGAGGAAGCAACTGCCGTTCTAATTAAATATTATCTTTTCATTTTTTTTAGCTGGTTTGGTAGATCCAAAATCATTGGTAAATCTTCACCTCAATTCTCCCTTCTGATCTCTTTCTTAAATTTTCATTTCTATGACCAGATCCGTTCATTCTGTTTGCTCAAACTATTTTAATAGTGAATGAAGATGAGTTATTTACTTCTAATTTTATGTGTTTCTTAGCTTGCGCTGTTGGTTTGATTGAAGTTGAGCTTCAAGCGCAACAACATATTGTAGAACCACAAATACTATCAACTTTTCTACTGTTTAAGCAAGAGCTGTTTACAAACACTTGCCACTTCTCAAACATGCTATTAGAGTCTACATTAAGGCTCCCGTTTTCATCCTTACACAATGGCATGATACAAAATTATTTTCATTAAAACGTGAAATTCAAGAAGGCAATTATAATGAATGATGCACGAAAGATAAAATAAATTTCATAGCATCTCTGCGGACACGGACAAGAAAGATATTATATCATCCCATCTATAAGTTGAAGTTGTTAGAATAGGAACAAATCGATTTATTTCAATATGGTCTTCAACATACACACATCCATGCAAAATTCGTTAGTTTTCTCGTCAAGTTACCAGAAAGACAAATACTTCACCAAACCTTAGGAGTTGAAAGTGGATCAGCAAATAAAATTTGCCCTTCGTTTCCAATTTCCCATCCAAGACCATTATAAAGAACATGGTCCAACAAATCTTCCATGGCATCCCAATCACTTATAAAGCCTCGGACAACAGGATCAACAGTGACCTCCTGCAAGGAGGCATCAGTTGAGGAGTCATCCCCAGGCATGCATTTCATCTGAGTGGGAATCATCTACAATGCCGATTGCAAAAGAAAGTTAGGTAAGAAAAGAAAGAAAACTTTCAATAGCATATATGATGTGTAATGGTTATAGCAACGTGCCAACATTTAATACTTTATAACTCATGATTTCTACACTTCTTGTGATTTTTGGTAAAATGAAGGCAAAGATATTTGATAAAGATGAGGTTAATAGACACTTGGGAATGAAGAAATAATAAAAATAGTGTTTCCAAGTTTCTCGATTGGACAATTTGGAAACAAGTGAGACAAGGGAGAACTCTCCGCTTCCTGTTCTCATGTAGCGGGAACCTCTGAAACCACAAGAACTTTCAGTTAGAATGGGATTCCAACTCAGCAACTTTTGAGTGGGATTTTCAGAAGCGTTGCTCGGCAGAGAGCCAAGACAATGGAAGTTGTGATGGAAGTGTGAAAGGAAATCCCTGCATGAACCACTAAGCTCCTGAGAATCCAGATAAGCCAGGTCTCTCACTCTGCATGCTTTAGAATGAGTCAACAACTCATATGCAGTGAAATACGAATTTCTCAAAGAAATGCATCCTTTGTAATTCTCCGCAACCAATTCAGAGAAAAAAAAAAATCAAAAGATGATGAAAATAGAAAAATTAGATTGCCAATGCAGAATTCCTGGAATTGTCACTCAACAATACGGCTAAATGTTGTCTTTGTATGTGCACTTGCATCTACATGATTTCACCAGTAAACCTACACAATGGAAAATCAGCTGCTGGAATTCCAAACAAACCCAAGGTTTATGGTTGGTAAAGTCAGGACAGAGCGTCGGGGCAGTAAATAATAATTCAAGAATGTTTCCCTTTTCTTGATCGAAAATTACTGTCTTCTGAAAATACCTTTAAAATTCTATAGCACAGTGGCCAAAAGAGTGATTCATGATTAATTCAGTAGAAACGAGGATCTTATGTTCATGAGAATCAACTGCATCACAATAAGCCCATGAAAATGGGGAAGAAACCTACCTTTCTCCTTACTAATTGTTGTTGCACGGTAACAAATGCGTTTCAATTTTACTTGTCGTAGCAATGCATTGCTATTCTGATTGGCATGGTCTTGGAAATGGCCATAGCATCAATTTCATTTTTCAAAACTGTGCTAGCCAAATACAAAAAATAGCAGTGACCAAGAGGCTAAAGAATCGATGGTCATGCTATTGGGACCTAAAAACTGGATTTATCTTTTGTTTTCTGCATTTTCAAAGAAATTCAAACCCTGGAAAACACATCAATTTATTCATCCAGAAAATTCAATGTAAAGAAGCCAAGCCCACTTCAAGAGTGATTCAAGTGCATCTACAAGAAGAACTAAAAGAATGCTTGAAATTACAAATACCCTTGTCCGATTAAAATCAGTTATGGACTTCCCAAAACAAATGGTGCATATTTGAACTATTATTCATGGAGAAAACTAACGAAAACTAACAAAAAGGGAAAAATTAAAAACCAAAATGAAAGGTGAATTACCATAGAAGGAGGATGGTCGGGAACAGCAAAACCGGCTTTCAGAATTTTAGAACCAGCATCAACCACCACTGCCTCCATCGTCGTGCTAGTGAGCGGAGGGTTCTGGGATTTTCACCTAGCCGTCTTTTATCAGGCTTTGCAGATGGTCTCCAAGTCAGTGGAGCTGTTTCATTTCAATGAGGATAAAGGTAACGTTATTTTCCAAAGCCATTTTTCATTTATTAAAAAAAAAATTTCCAACCCCCAAAAAAACCCCAAAAAAAAACTCAATTCTTTTTGAGATTCTAGAATCTAGTACAAAGTAAATTGATTGAGTAATTCTTTTTCCGTGTATTAGTTGAAATGAGTTAAAAAGTGAGTGAAAAGAATTTTGTAAGAAAGCAATAAATTTGTTTCAATCTTCACGAGATTACCATTGATTTAAAACCAAATCAAAATTATGTTCAACACTAATTCAATCAAACTAGCCAGTTCTCCTGGGGAAAACTCGTTAAGCCATGAGACATTAACCCAACAAGGCAACTACAAGTCTGCAAACTAACGAATTAAATCATTAACCCAAGAACAACAACATTTAACACTGCCAATTTTTGACACATTAAAAGCGGAAATTGTGTATATAGTCTCAAAATAATAATCTCCATCAGTCAACACGAACTTGAAGTGCAAAAACAAGAAACAAGATCATTTTAGTACCTGAGAATTTGGGGGAATGCCTGCTGTGTGAGAACTGGAAAGAAGGCAAGAAGTGACCGCGACTCCGCCTCCGGGAACTGAGAGGGGAATGGAGCAAAGAAGAGACGTTGAGACGGGCTGTGAATTTTGGGTGTTGGAGCGAAACACACGCTTGAATCAGGCCGGACGAGTTACATGGGCTGTTGATGACAGGTAATTGGGCTTCACCTGACCAGTGTGCGCGACCGTGTCGCGGTGGATTCGATTGTACTATTGTAGGAGTTGGGGGAATAAGAAAATGAAAAAGATTGGAAGAATTTTGATAGATTATTTAAAGAATTTTGTTGATTTTAAAGAAATGACAGAGAGGTTCCCTAGATCGTGATAAATAGGCAGACGGGGCACATTTGGAGTTCCCCAGCTCAATAATTAAAAGAGGAAATTAGGTAAAATATGATGTTGCAAGATTTGATAATTCAAAATTTTAAGGAAATTAGTAATGCGTGATTGGGCAGTCGGTTAAATCTGGGTGTCACTCTAAATTACACTGGATGATCACCCAACTTATTCTGCACAGAGTTAATCCCATTAAATCTCAAATGCATTTTTCAACTTTCATTTTCAATTATGCTTTTGATTAATTTGACAATTATTTTAATTTTTTATGTAATTTTTTTTTACTTTCCATTGCATATTTCAACCAGTTTAATTTTATTCTAAAATTTAATCTCTATAGAATATACGCATGTTTGATACAAAATTTTTTTTAAAATTAATTTTTACATGTGTTGTTGAAAAATAAATAAAAATTACTAAAAAGTAAAGAAAATTCTCACATCAATAAAATATGTGAATGAAAATAATGATAGAGAAAAATAATTTTTGATGTACTTAAGTGTCGGACAAAGCTTAAACAAGAGAACTTTAAAGATAATCTAAAATACAAGCTGGTGTTAATATTTTTCTCATTTGTGTAATAAATAATAAATGCATGAAAAAGGATGAGAAAGATAAATTTAATTTCATAAAAAATTTATTGTGAGTAGAATAAGATTACATGTCCAAAAATAAATTTAATTTGATAAAATTTAATGCCAGCACATAATGACTTATTGTGTAATATTAATTCAGAAAATACTTAATAAAATGAAAATAACATAAAATGGCCAATGATAATCGAAGGGCGTAATATCCGCCACAAAAATTGGGAAATTGGGGGAAAAATGGATAAATTCCACAAATGTTGACCCAAGCAATATCCACTCCCACAATTTAGCAACAGGGAATAAGGGTAAAATCGTCATATCACGTCCAATAACAACTGAATCTCCTTCCCCGCCACTCGAACACTAGACAGATTTGGCGACCATCACACACTCCGCACCCTTCTCAATCCTCACGGAATGGCGTTGAGATTGTTATTATCGCCATGTTCCACTTGTTTTTCAGAAGCGCAGTTTAAGAAATTCTCTTTCTTCAAGTCAAACTTAAGCTCCTTCCGTCTTCCATTGCCATCGAAGGCGAAGTTGGTGTTTTCTCGAAAGGGAGTTGAAGCAAAGGCGTGTGTCAAATTGGAGGAAGAGAATGTCTCAGAAACTCAGAGAGAGTGGGGGAAGGTTTCGGCGGTGTTATTCGACATGGATGGAGTTCTGTGCAACAGTGAAGAGCTTTCTAGAATGGCCGCTGTTGATGTGTTTGCTGAAATGGGAGTTGAAGCCACGGTTGAGGACTTCGTCCCTTTCATGGGCACAGGTAAAATTATACCCGTAATTTCGATCATTTCATCTTT
Source organism: Jasminum sambac (assembly GCA_018223645.1). Taxonomy (NCBI): domain Eukaryota; kingdom Viridiplantae; phylum Streptophyta; class Magnoliopsida; order Lamiales; family Oleaceae; genus Jasminum; species Jasminum sambac. The sequence continues at coordinate 27,739,882 of CP073649.1, forward strand.
AGAGGCACATACTGTTGTTGATGTTAAGTTGTCATTGGATTTGCAGTTATGTGGATTCAGTACCTCTGGGCATTAGTAATATTCTAGGATTGTGAGTTGGAACCAATTTGTTCGCTATCCGTGTTACTCAACTGTATATATGCACAAGCTGGGGACGGGGGATTTATGCCTTGAGTGATCTTGGAATATAGTTTTTTTCCCCTTGGGAAAGAGCGAATTTTATATACGCTGGAAATAAGAATTTTTTACCTGAACTTCCTCTTTATTCTGCACAATAATCAAAGTGCTAGCTTATCATTGACTGTATTAGGATGGAATAGGATCTGTTTCTCTTATTCAGAATCAGCATTGGATCTTTGAAGTTTATACCGTTCTCTGAATCTTGTAGTTCAGAATCCACGATGTCCATTGCAGAGGCACCTTATTATGCTTGGATAAATATTTCTTGCATGTTATAGTCAGACATCGAGAAACACTATTTTATATTTTCTATTGTTTTTCTTTTCTCTTTCTACAATTAACCTTTGTCCCTCTCTTTTTTTGCTTTCTTATCTGCATTTGCAATTTCCTTCAAAATGGAATAGGAGAAGCCAACTTTTTAGGAGGCGTGGCTTCTGTGAAGGGTGTGAAGCGATTCGATCCTGAGGCGGCAAAGAAGAGATTTTTTGAGATATACTTGGATAAGGTGATTGAACTGTGTTATTTTTTTCATCGCTATTTAATTTTTTCTTAATAAAGTTTTTTCGCATTCCAGTTACTGATATCCCTATTAGATACTTGAACCTCAACGTGCTTGATTTATTCTGCAGTATGCAAAGCCAAATTCTGGCATAGGTTTCCTGGTGCCTTGGAACTTGTAACAGCGGTAAACATGCAAGATAAAACCTTCACATTTCCTTTTTGTGCTAGATTAATAATTATATATATTTTTCTAATGAACAGTGTAAAAGTAATGGCCTCAAAGTTGCTGTTGCATCCAGTGCTGATCGCATCAAGGTTGATGCAAATTTAGCAGCTGCTGGTTTGCCTTTATCAATGTAAGCTAGAGTGGCATCACAGCGAGCAACACTGCAAATATTTTAGCAGTCCTTCTTTTCTTCTTAATATTTACAAAGACCACATTTGACAGCTGTAGGACTTGTGCAAGAAATGTTTATAGACGTTACGGTTATAAACACTTGGTATCACACATTTAGAGCATGTCTGGGTTTTATCTTATTAAAAAGTTATTTTTTAGTTCAAATAGCTGTAGGGACCATGAAATATGTGGATAATAATTAATATTAGTTTTTATGTGTGGTTGAAACTCAAGTTTGATTTTGACCAAGTAGTATATTATATGTAGAAAAAGGGCTTATGTGAAGACAGGCTTAATAGTTCTCACATGGACTATATGCTCTCCACTATTCATTTTTGTATCTTTATTTAAAAAAAAAAATTTATCACACTTATCGGACAAGCCCATAGACTCTATACTCTCTGTCTGGATAATCTGATTCATACTTATAGCATTCATCAACTTCGGTTACCTCATGAGGAGGCTTGGGGTCATAATAACCACCTGCATAGCTATAACTGATATTTGAATTGGTTCTAGGTGTTTATTTTCAAGATAACTTATAGGCCTCAAGAATGTTCTCATTTTCAATTATCTATGCTGCATTTGGAAACTTTGTAACCAAAATCTTCAAAGGCAGAATTACTGTCACAGATTGACATTTACATGAGTTTGAATCTGTATTTCATTGAAGGATGAGTCCAGGAACTGAAAGTTTATTAATATTTCTCATACCAAATAACTCTAGTTGTAGTTTCTTCCTGGAGCTCCATATGACAATTTTGTATTTTTGAGATAGCAATCCCAACCCATTGTTTAAAGTTTGTTTAGTTTACGTTCTTGAAAGTCATCTTTCTAATTTATTGATGCTAGAGGATCTTACGTTATCCCCCTGCCAATTATTTCCATGTTTAATGATTTTGTGTTTCTTTACAAAAGAAAATTTCTGTCTGGGAGCATCACTTCATAGATAAATTGATTGGTTTGACGTCTTCTAAAAAGGATTACTTACTTCATTGAATATCAATGTTAAAGTCCTCTTCTTGTATCATCAGGTTTGATGCAATTGTGTCTGCGGATGCATTTGAAAACTTGAAACCTGCTCCTGACATATTTTTAGCTGCTTCAAGAATTCTGAATGTTCCTCCTAGTGAGGTATGTCATTAGAACGTTTTATGTTGTTCTTTTGTTACTGTTGTTATTAGTATATTTACAGCATAAGATTCAGTGCGTTGTGATTGAAGACGCATTAGCTGGAGTAGAAGCTGCCAAATCAGCAAACATGAGGTAATGAGTGTAACCTTCTTAAGTCTGTTAGGATATCTATGATTAATTTCACCTTCTTGGTAAGAAATTCTCTTTAATATGTGGTTACTTTGTTAATTCTATATTTGTGCTTTCCTCTTGTTATTCTAAGAACATCTATTCGATGGCGTTTTCTTTTCTTTCTTTCCTTTTCTGTTCCGGCTACTCAATTGCTTTTTATTTAACTGCATATCTTCCTCTCTCTGATGATTGTGAGGTGTTCTTGTATACCCTGCTCCTCATTCATGATTCTAGCAATTAGAAATCAATTCCTTAGGTTGAGCTCCCTTCAGTTTTCCTGGATTTTGTAGTTCTTTGAATAGAATTTCATTTGTAAAGTAATCTTTGAATTATAATTCATTCCGTTTGTTTTATGAAATTTTTGACTGCAGTTATTCCATCTTTGTGTTCTATCTTTGATATGTTTATTAAATGCATTTGTACTACTACTACTACTGGTTAGCTTATTTAAAATTTATGAACTCCATTTTCTCCTTGTTCCTTTTCCTTTCTGAATAATTATATGCACTGCTATTTTCACCATGTTTCTTCTCTCATAAAAAATCTCATAACAGCACAATTTCTGCTGTTTGTTTTCTCTTCTTACGCCTTTTAGTAGTCTGTTTCTTTCATCCTAATAGCTTTGCTTCTATTGCACTGGTCGCAGATGTATAGCTGTAACAACAACATTGTCACAAGATGCTTTGGAGGTAGCTGGTCCATCACTTACCAGAAAGGACATAGGCAATATATCACTGGATGATATCATCAATGGCGGATTCAATTTGCATAGTATGTAGCTCAATAGTAGAAGAAAATATCTTTGTGTACCACGATAAATTTAGTTTGTGAAGTTACACACCGTGTTATTATTGAAACTAGGAGATCTCTTGTAATGGATGTTATGTGCATTTGAAGGTTCGATCATTATGCTGAATTAGTGTTTGCCTTTTACTTCCATATTTTCTATAGTATAGACTGTGGCTTCCAGAAAGAAAGAAGGGTAAAATCTTTAAGTGGTGAAGTAGTTTTTTAAAATACTAGTTAGTGGTTGATTCATTAGAATCTGTTGCAATGATGCTCTATTGGTAACAAACCGTTGCAGATTCAAGGATGCAATCGTCACAATCTATCAGCAATTCTGCTCAAGTTTCCTCAAATTCCGACAGTAGCTCATTGCTGGAAAAATATTCTCCAACAGCCCTAGATCTCTCATTTGGAGGGTAAGAATGACTTTATAAACATAATTTTCCAGTTTAATGTTTCAACATATCCAGGAGCTTTCAACTTTTTTTATGTCCTTACAGGTATCAGAAATTTTATTATTATTTTGAAACCATTCTCAAGTTTCCCTCTTAAGAAGATTAGGTGTTTGTTTCCTTCTTTTGCGTGTGTGTGTGTGTGGCTGTTTCAATTTTCATTTTGAGTTTATGTTTTCCTAGTGGAGGAAGAAAACAATGATGCATTTTCCCTGAAAATATTAAAACGATAACCTTGTTACAAAATGTTTCCATTTTTTTAAATGCATTTCAAAATTTTGAAAATGGATTTTCAGCAATTTGAAAAAATGAAAACTGATAAGAGCTTAAAACAAATAAGAGAACAGAGGATCAAGATCATGAATGATCTTAGAAAAATAGTAACAATAGGCAGCATTCTATTACAAAGTAAGTCACTCTTAGTACAAGAAGTTTCCCCAGTTACTACTGAGGAAGGATAGGCCCTCAAATTCTTTAGTGTTATAAACCCAAGTTGCAACCCATAATTTGATCTTCTCCTGAAGCCTCTCTTCTTACTCTTCTTTCTCTTCAAAAATTCTGGCGTTCTTTTCTAACTGTATAGCCCAAAATACAGCAAGGATGGCTGCAGTCCATAGCTTCAATATCATTCTTCCTCCCTTCAGTTTGCATGCTAAAAGGCGAATACAAGATCAAGGCATACACCATTGAATGCCAAATTCTCCGAACAACTTAAACCATCATATCTGGGCAAGCGTGCATCCCATAAATAACTGACTAACAGTCTTCTCATTTGTCCTACAGCATACACACCATCCCAGTGACAGCAGCAGGTAAGGTCGTCTAATTTGAATGTTTTCATGAACACTCAGCTTCTCCAAGGCCAATAACTAGCCAAATACTTTCACTCTTAATGGCTAGACTCTTCCATAATTTTTTAGCCCATTTCTCCTCAGATATCAAGTAATCTGAACTGAGGCTTGGAAGGCTGATTTACATGAAAAAAATCACTCTTGTCGGGGTTCCACACTCTACCATCCTCCAACAATAAACATGGCGAAAATTGATCTAATGCTTGGATTAAATCCATGCATCTGGATGCCTCGCTGTCAAATAAATTCCTTCTCAAAAGAAGGTTCCATCCTCTTTGAGAACCTGAAACCCCATGAGCCCCAACCAGTTCGCCCTTAATGCATTTATTCTTAGTCAGGGAATGTATCTCTAAGAGTAATGTCCCCCTATCCAAATGTCTTCCCAAAATCTGATCCTATCTCCACTTCCAACCTTGAATTTTACCAGACCCAAGAATTCATCATACAAGGCAGCTATCCCTTTCTTAGAAAAAAAAATAATAAAAATAAATAAATCAATCAATCAATCAAATATGAGAACAGACCCTTAACTTTCTAACTTCTGATTATGGAATAATAAACTGTTTGTTACATGCTATTCTGAATGCACGCATGGCTACTTTCAGAATATTTTGCTATATGCAGAAATTGCAGGTTCTTACCATCATGAACTGCACCCAGTGAATTTATGCCTATATAATCAGAATTAGTTTAAGGAAAGTGTATCCTCATTACTGTAATGAGTAGTTCCCAAAATAATATTATCCTTCTCTACCACTTGGATATCTGGTCTCAATAATCCTTTAACTAATAAGTTACACTAAGTACATTGCCTTGCTATAACGTTATATTGCTTTTTCTACACCTTTACGAGCTGTCATTTTTCCATCCCATCCAATATACGCACAGGTATCTATAGAAAATATCTCAACCAATGTGAAGTTTTGACAGCTATTGTTTCCATCTAATGCAATGTTTTTCCTCATTTTCTTTTTCTGATTAATCCATGAAGTTCTGATTTTAAGGGCTAAGTCTGCTCCTGGTGAAGTCTTACTCATTAATCGCTTCATTCGTCAATAGTGCCACATTATTGGTATTGGTCAAGAACATAAAAGTCAAGAAGCTGGATCTATTTTCTTCCCAAAAAAAAATCCTATTTTTACTTCTCTAAATCATGTTCCTGACTTAGAGACCATTGAAAGATAGGGAAGAGACCATTGAAAGAATATGGGAGAAGATCAAGTTTTGGTAGCAACTTGGGTTTATAACACTAGAGAGTGTAAGGGGCTGTCATTCCTAGATCTTAGTAGAGATTGGACCTCCTTTTTGTCCTCAGCATCTAGCTTATTTTAGCCGCTAGTTAGGACTTTTTTTTTTCAATTTATTTATTTTTATTTATTTTTTATTTTTTTCCTATCCCGAGACTGCTATTGTAACTCTTCATCCTGTATTAAATCTTCTTTGTTTCTTCTAAAAAAAGGGTTATGTTCCTGATTTGTTTGGTGATGATGCAACTTCCGAAATTTATACACTTGCAGTCTAATGGAAAATTAGCATGTAAAATCCTTCATGTAACATGAGTAGTGGCACTGTCAATGGTATATGATTTTTTAATTTTTGGAAGGTTTTGCTTCGGACACAGTAAAGCGCTTCCTGATACCATGTTGTGTAATATTATTGTATTCACCATGGACTGGACTCTATGATGCTACCTAGATGAAAGTTTTTCCTTTTTCAGGCATTCATTGTTCTGTCTAATTCTTTTGTTTTTCTGTTTCCATTTGTTTTGAAAACTTAAATTAACTTTGTGGCAGAAACTTTGCTGGCGATTGAACCATGCTTATTTATCATTAGCCAAGTGTGCTCAGGAGTATTTTTGCATGAAATTGCAGAAATGATTTGTTGACAGGTTGCAGGGTTCTCGCCGAGATATTCTGAGATATGGAAGCTTGGGAATTGCTATCTCTTGCCTTATTTTCACCTTGGTAAACTGGAAGGTATAATGGGTATGGTGAACATATCAATTGGACAAGAAGCATATTCAGAATTTATTTCCACATCCAACCCTTGTTCCTTCATTTTGAATGTGGATGTCCACTAGAGCTGCTTCCTCTGTGCAGGCAATGCAATATGCATCTCCAAAGGCTATCTGGAATTTGTTGTTTGGGATCAGCAGGCATCCGTTTGGACAGGATAAAGGTCTCAAATTTACAAGGAGATATCTACCATGCGTTTGTCCACTCTTTGTTCTCTTGAACTTTGTCTTCGTTCTCCTAATATGTAGACTGTAACTGCTTTATGGCCAGTTTTGTTACAACACCCACTGCTTTAACTAGTGGTCCACCATCTCCGAATATGATTTCTATGTCTTGTATGTCCGTGCCCAAGGGCATCTTGGTTGAAGTAGATCCTCTTTGATAATTCATTGAACCCAAGAATGGTGCATATATGTTGTCTTCCATGCCAGAACAATATGTTCATTGTGCTCATTAATGGATAATCACTGTGTGTACTGTTGGGATTTGCCTCAAAATTGTGAACAACGGAAGACTTCTATTGCAGAAATGAAATAAAATAAAGGTTAAGGTGGTTTCAATTTAGGATTTCAATTGTCTTTTTCCTTTCTTGGTTGAGTTGATTGGACTCCTCTAGTAACTGGTTCTTTGGCTTGATGAAAAATTATAAAGAGCAGTATCTTGTTTTTTCTAGTTTTCTCTGTGAGTCGTGTAATACAGAGAAATTGGTCTATACTTTAAAGCTTGGGTTGTTTTTCCTAAATATTTGGAGGTTTGGCGATTGAACCTAAGAGTATTTCATAGAATAGAAAGCTTTCATGGTTGTAAATTCTCATATATATATATATATATATATAGAGAGAGAGAGAGAGAGAGAGAGGGAAAGAGAGAGAATTTTCTTATTTTCTCTTTTTCTCTGACCATCTAGATCCAATTTAACTTCCATAACCATCTTACTGAACTTCAAGAAAAATTGAAGCTGCAGTCTATTTTATTTTATGGTTGCAGAAGATTCTCGTTCGACTAGAATTCAACAATTCATTGACTACATTGCTGATCTAGAGAAAAGGTAAATATACTTCTCCCTTCTTGATGTTATGCTATACGGACCTATAAAACTAATTTAAATGAAATCGAACCTTAATTTTTACAATTTTAAGTTATTGTTTCAGTTAAAAATTAAATTATGATTTGATTTTAAACATTTTTTAGGTCGACATGGCATAAAATTCAATCCAATCTTTGTACACGTCACATCTATGTATGCATTAATGATGATAAATTATCCATATATTTTAAAAATATGACAGAGTAACTACAAGTGAACACATAACTCATAAGTAAACTTCAGTGACTGTTACGATATTTGACTACTTGTATATTAGTTGTAATTAGAGCTTTAGTTGTAATTAGAGCCCATATACTATTAGTTATTATTTAGGCCCATTAATTAGGCCCATTGTACATTAGGGTTTTGAGTTGTGTATGTTGTAACTCTATTTAAAGAGGTTGATATCTCAATGAAGAGCATCGAATTAAATTGAATCTATTTAGTTTGACATGGTATCAGAGTCAGGTTCTAGGAATTGATCGATTTTACGATCGCACCTTTGTTCATCGGAGAATCTTGTTTCATCACAAGACTGTTCATCTGAGTACTTGTTTCATCGCACTTTGTTCATCTGAGTATCGTTTCGCCGTTCATCGAAATCTTGTTCATCGATATTTTTTCGATTTTACATAAATGGTCAAGACAAGATTTCGATTGTTCGTTTTAACGGGAAGAATTATAGTATTTGAGAATTTCAATTCTCAATGTATGTTAAAGGAAAAGATTTATGGGGTCACTTAGATGGTACTACGAAGGCTCCTACAGATCCTAAGGAGCGTGCTCGATGGGTGATTAAGGATGCCTGATTATAACTTGGTTGCTTGGTTCAATTGAACCATATATGATAAATGATCTGCGACCTTTTGCAACGCAAAGGAGATGTGGGATTATATTCGCTGCGTCTATTATCGGGGATAATCTTTGCTAGAAAATATCGGTTGGAGTTAGATATTTCTAATTATCGACAAGGCAATCTCACTATTCAGATTTTATTACGGATTTGGAATCTTTGGAGTGAATATTCGGAATTGTTTCTTCAGCGGTTCCACAGAGGCATTAGAATCTTTAAAGAAAATTCATGATGACGAGAGACCAATTTCGATGAAGCTTCGCCGAGTTTGAAATCGCACGTGGTGGGTTAATTAATCGCCATCCTATACCGTCCTTAGACACTTGTTTACGTGCACTATTGCGTGAAGAGCGTTTAGCAACTCAGATCAGTCTTAATCAAGACTCGCCCCACCTGGTGATGAATGTTGCTTATCTTTGCTCAAGCCAAAGGAAAACCGATGTCTGATACAATGCTATCATGTAAGGAGTTTGGGCACATTGCAAGACACCGCACTAAGAAGTTACGTAATTCTTGTAAGAAAGAGGGGCATCTCATCAAAGATTGTCGAATCCGGCCTCAAAATAGACAAGGCGAGTTCTAATTGTGCTATTCGGTCTAATCTTGCAGATGTTACTCTTGCAAGCATGCACCGCACTGACTGTTCCACCCAAATTGTCCCATCTCCTTTGACTCAAGAAATGGTCTAACGGATGATTGTCTCGCTTTATCTCGCTTTTAGTATCCAAGGTACGAATCATTCTCGTACTTTCCTTGGTTGGTTGATTCAAGACTTCAAATCATATGACAGAAATCCTGCTATTTTGGCGTGATATTCGTAAGTATACGGTAATCAAAGATATTCAAATAGCAAATGGTAATACTATTCCTATTATCGCTATCGGGTCTCTTGGGAATACCTTTGATAATGTCCTCGTTTCGCCACGATTATCTTCAAATTTAATTTCATGGACAATTGGTGGATAATAATTGCAAAATTCACTTTGATCATAATGGTTGTTGTGTGCGAGGATCAAACATCTGGGAAGGTGATCATGAAGGGCCTAAAGTTGGACGTCTGTTTCCTCTTCAATTCTCCATTTCTAATTCAGTTCAATTGAGTTAATTACGGTTTTAATTCAATAGGTTGTTCTATTTGTTATTAGCAATAGTGATGTTTGGCATAAGAAATTAGGCCATCCCAATCAAGTTGTTTTATCTCATCTTGTCAAAGCGGTCAATTGGGCAATAAAATTTCATTTTTGATATATGTTACGGTTGCACTACTTGTAAGTTGGGTAAAAGTAAATGTTTACCATTTCCTTCTCATGGGAGTCGTGCTTCTGCATGTTTTGAGATTGTCATACCGATGTTTGGGGTATTAGTCCTGTTATTTCACATGCTCAATATAAGTATTTTGTGACTTTTATTGATGATTATAGTCGTTTCACTTGGATATATTTTCACGATCTAAATCAAGTGTTCTCCAAATTTCGAGAATTTCTTGCACTTGTTCAAACTCAATTTTCGCTCAGATTAAGATCTTACGATCCGATTCCTGGGGAATACATGTCTATCGAGTTTCACAATTTTCTCACGTCCTATGGGTATTTTGTCTCAACGATCTTGTCCATATTCTCCACAAAGAAATGGAGTAGCAGAGCGTAAGAATCGACACCTCTTAGATGTAGTTCGTACTCTCATGATCGAATCATCTGTTCCTTCTCGCTTCGGGTCGGGCGTTGTCTACATCGGTCTATCCGATTAATCGGTTGCCTTCCCAAGTTCTTCAATTTGACTCTCCATATTATCGTTTGTTCGGTGTCATTCCTGACTATAATTCTCTTCGTATTTTTGGTTGTGTCTGTTTTGTTCACTTACCTCCTACAGAACGAAACAAACTCACTGCTCAAGCGGCACGGTGCGCTTTTCTGCAAGATTTCTCATAAGGGATATATATGTTATGATTCATTTGCTAATAAACTTCATCTCTCGTAATGTTATTTTCTTTGAAACTGGTATTTCTTCAGTCCTCTATTCCCCACCATATGAGATTACTTCCCTTCCTACGTTTGATCATGATACTTCTACAATCGATCGTTGGAAAGGAATAGTGTATCAAAGACGTCCTCCTCGTACCAACGCCCCTTCCAGATCTGAACCGATGTCGATTCTCGCTCACATGCACCACGGAGGACGACTCGTATATCCCGACCACCGGATCGGTATAGATTCTCTCATACTGCTAATCAGGCTACTACGGATATTACTGTTATTCCTAAGTCTTATTCACAGGCAATTGGTGGGCTGTTGGCGACAGCTATGAAAGACGAACTTCAGGCGCTCGAGAATCACACGGGATATAGTCCTCGCCTGAAGGGGTCAAACTCATCGGTTGTAAGTGGGTGTATACAAACTCGCTCGATGGAACTATTGATAGATATAAAGCTCGGTTGGTGGCACTTGGCAATTGCCAAGAATATGGACTTGATTATGAAGAGACTTTTGCTCCGGTTGCTAAGATGACTACTGATTCGGACTGTTTGGCCATTTCGCTTCCAAAGGTTGGTCATTGCATCGGATGGATGTAAAGAATGCCTTCTTACATGGGGATCTAAAGGAAGAGATTTATATGGTCCCACCCCTGGCTATTTCTTACACAACCGAGTGAAGTTTGTCGCTTAAAAACGCCTCTCTATACTGATTAAAACAGGCACCGTGCTTGGTTTGAGAAATTTCGTGCTACACTTCTCGGTTTCACTTCACTCGAGTCAATATGATTCCTCTCTTTTTCTCAAGAAGACTCCTACAGGATAGTCGCTCTTAGTTTATGTGGATGACATTGTCATTACGGATCGATGTTCAAACAATTAGCAAACTCCAAAGAAGCATCTTCACCCTCTTTCCACATGAAAGATCTTGGCTCCTTCAAGATTTTCTTGGTCTTGAAGTTCATTCGTCTTCCACCGGTATTCTCCTCGCATCAACACAAATACACCCAAGATATTCTCACTTTAGCTGGTCTCGATGGGAATCTGTTCTTACACCAATGGAAGTGAATTTGAAACTTTGTCAAGAAGATGGTGAATTGTTACCAGATCCTTGTTATATCGACAACTTGTGGGAGTTTGAATTATTTGACTATCACGCGACACGATATTTCTTTTGCCGCTCAAAGAAGTCGTCAATTTATGAAGGCCCCTCGGCATTCTCATTTGGCATTGTCGTATTCTTCGTTATCTTAAGGGTACTTGCCGTGGGTTATTTTTCCTAAGATGAATCCATTACGATTGGTGGGTTATAGTGATGCCGATTGGGCTGCTCAGAATCGCGTCGGTCTATTACAGGATGGTGTATATTTACGGGGATGCTCTCATCTCTTGGAAAAGTAAGAAACAAGATCGGGTTTCTAAATCCTCATCAATCCAGTACCGTGCCATGTCCTTAGCTTTGTTCCGAGATTGTGTGGTCGTGGTTTGTTGGCGAGCTTGGTATTCCTCAATCTTCTTCCACTCCACTACATGCCGACAACACTAGTGCCATTCAAATTGCAGAGAATCCTGTTTTCCATGAGCGTACAAAACATATTGAGGTTGATTGTCATTCTATCCGTGAAGCATTTGATCACCATGTGATCAATCTTCCTCACATCACCACGGAGTTACAAACAGCTGATGTATTCACCAAAGCATTATCTCGTGAGCGTCATCAGTTCTTAGTGGGCAAATTGATGCTTTCGGACCCTCCCGCATCAATTTGAGGGGGGATGTTACGATATTTGACTACTTGTATATTAGTTGTAATTAGAGCTTTAGTTGTAATTAGAGCCCATATACTATTAGTTATTATTTAGGCCCATTGTACATTAGGGTTTTGAGTTGTGTATGTTGTAACTCTATTTAAAGAGGTTGATATCTCAATGAAGAGCATCGAATTAAATTGAATCTATTTAGTTTGACAGTGACCAACGCTAAAACTTTTGAACTTGAGTGACTATTTTGTATTTTTTATGAAACTTCAGTGACCATTAATTAAATTAACCCTATATTTAGATGAAAGGAATTCCATGTAATTGATCAAAATATTGCTTCATGTCCATTATTCAGCAGCAAAATATGACACCTTATATATCAATTTGAGATATAAAAGATATGCCATACTGGTACATCAGTAATTGGTATTATGCTTTTTTGTAGGAGGAATGCTACTATTGTACCAGAGTTTCCTTCTAAACTTGACTGGTTGAATACAGCTCCACTTCAGTTCTGGCGGGTAAAGAAGATGTGTGATAACATAATTCCTTGTTCGTCTTTTTTCTGGAATCGTGCTTGAAGAAGTTTTACAAGAAAATGTAAAAATGCTGATGTGGTATTTCTTAAAAGACCTTGCCCTTGACCTATGCTGTCTTCTCTCTCCATTTCACCTGCATACACAAACTATCAACGGCCCTGCCATCAGCCACCACCAATACCATCAATCCATCAATAGGAAAACCCAATGAGAAAGAAGAGAAGATTGTCAATCCCCATTTGCTTCCACTGGAAACGATAGAAAAGGGGGCAATGGTTGGGAGAGGATGTCCCTGCTCTTCCATGTTTAAAAAAACCGTTTTCCCATGTCCTTAGAAAAAAGGAAGCGTTTAAGACGAGAGACATTACTTTTTTTTTGTAATGAATGGACTCATGGAGGGTGAGATGATATTCTATTATTCTGAGGAACAAAAAGAGAGAGGAGAAAGAGAAATGGGCTTGGGGAGAAAGAGAAATGTAGTTGCGAGACTGGTGCGACAGTGTGAAAAAGATAATAAAATAATAAAATACTTTGAAAAAAGAAATGGGTTCATCTGTAATGATTCCGGGTGAGATACGTCCTGTACAAATAGCATCTTTCTTTTTCCGGACTTCTTTTATCTTGTGTGTCGCCTTTTGGTTTTCATTTGCTTGTGCATGCATGGTATACTTCTGATTGTGGATTACCAATGGAACTTCTATGTGAAATCCATTGAACTTTTAAACTTGCTGTAGACCAGAAAATACATATAAAAAATGGCTCAGATTCTAACGTATTCCCCAGTAAATATTTAGTTGCATTTCCCACCATTCATGTACGATGCAATGGATTACACCCCCAGGGATTTTCAAGTGTTTAATGCTATATTATCATTTCTGCTTTCTTTGTGTGTCTATTATTTTTGTCATAATTATAGTTATTTTAGTTGAGAGCAGCCTCAATTTTCTAATATGCATTCTCAAGTCTTATAATCTTTTGGTTGGACAGGATTTGAAAGGCAAGGTGGTTCTTCTTGACTTCTGGACCTACTGCTGCATAAATTGTATGCATGTATTGCCGGACCTAGAGTTTCTGGAGAGGAAATATAAAGATATGCCAGTAAGTTGCTGTACTTCCATACAAAACTTTGGATGTTGACCACCATCTCGCTTCTACAGTGCAATCTTTAAATGCTATTGAGTGAATTATTTTGCGTTGTTGAATTGATAATTTGACCTTTCCGTTGGTGTGAGCATATTGACTCTGTTTTTGTCTCTTTGTACGCCCTTAGATCTGCTAGGAGGGCTTTTTGAAGATGGAGAACATACATACATGGGTTCACTGTTTTTTTCTAGTTAGCATATGTCATTCTTCCTCTTTTCTTATGTGATTCTAAGTGTGAGAACAGAAGCTGAACACACGTGTCCTGAAGACAAGATTTAAATTATACAAATGTGGCCTTATCTAATAACTTGAGCTTACTTAATCAAATTGTTCACCATGGAATTAGAGCGAGCAAATATTGTATTTTAAAGTCCCTCTGCCACCCATTTAATGAAACTATGCACGTGTCAAGTTTTGATGAGAAATACGAACTCTATCTTGGTGAGAGGCGTTTTGTTGAAAACAAAATTGAGATAATGCACACGTTGCCATCTCCAGTAACTTAAGATTTAGAGTTGATGTCTCGCTGACTATCCTTACAATCAATACTATCATTTACAACCTTACAATAACGTCATTCCTCAAATGCAAAGAAACTTATGAAGGAGATGATGCCTCCAAAATCGTAATACTGTGTTCCAACTTCTGATGGATGTTTTGACCCAACCATAGCATTGAACCTAAAAAGTAAAAAGGGTCAAGCATAAAAAATTTCAATCTAGTTGAAGTTACACCAATTTGCCCAAACTAAGAAAATGGTTCAAAGGAAATGAGTATATGTAACAACCAGATGTCGTGGTTAGTGTAGCCGTGTGTTATTTTAAGAAGAATTAGCTAGAGATTAGAAAGTGGTTTTAAAAATGTGCTTGTTCTTTCACTTGCTGAAGTTTGAAATCCAACTTTTGGGAGAGAAATGAAAGCAGAGAAGCTCAAATGTACTAGCTTGCAGGGTAAATATTATTAGATGAGTGTTGCCTCATGTGTTGATTGATGGGATGAGCGAGAAGAACCATTGTAACATGGCTGTAGTCAATGGGGTGAAAGGTCAAGTTGATGGGCAGTGAAAATAGCTGTGTGCATGGATTTAGTAAATGAATAAAATAAAATAAACAAATAAAATATGACCAATTCAGCCATTTAAGGGTTGACCTGCAGTCTCACCAATTCTCTGCTAAGCATTAATTCTGTGATCATTGGCCAGAGTCCGGTTTCCCATTTTTGCAGATTGAACCAGCTGCTTCAGTCCGGTTAACACTGGTTCTAATGATGAGAGAATGTTAGGCATTCCAGCATTCCAGCTAGCTAATCAAACTTAATTCTGGACTTCCCAGTTGTGAATAATTTGCTGGTGTTGTTCCTAGTAGTACAAATTCAGGGAGATTGAATAGGTTTGTGGTCTTCTAGTATGTGTAGCAAGGTGTTTATAAACAAATTGAAATAAAGTGTATTTATGTATGTGGGCAAATGAGTGGTGGACACGTGATTCTAACAAATATATTGATAAAAAAAAGTGGTTTTGTAATTATGCAATTATTTAGAAACATGTGTTCGCTGTGAGAAACACTAAGCCAAAGACATGTTTAACACCTTAACTATGATCTTTATCCCAAAGCACAGCATGTTTTCCCAGGTTATTGGCCTAATTCTGCAACAGCACTCCAGCTACTGTCATTCTTTGCCTTTTTATTCTTTTCTTTATGCTATTAGGTTGTTCTGACAAGCGACAAATAAGGTGGAAGCACAGTTTCAAAGTTTTTGCTCTTTGGATAAGCATTTCATTATTTGTGTATGAAAAATGATATAAAAATAAATGAGAATCCAATTTAGAGTATGCTCTGTACAATTTAAAACCACTTTAAATTTAAACTACTTTTTCAACTTTTATTTCATTTTCAACCACTCATTTAACTTATTTGACATTTATTTTATTTTCTTTATACCACTTTCATTCAATTTCAACCATACATTTCAAACTGTTTCAAAAACCTCAATTAAATTTAATACACATCAGACATACCCTTATATCATGAGATGCAGTATTGTATAAGCTCATAAAAAGTGTATATATGGAAGTTCTTATCATACTCATTGCCTCATGCTAACATGGAATTCTTCCATGAAATAGTTATTTTGGTGCCCATATATGCAAAATGTACCTGACAATGCCATGAAGTGAGATGTGGCTATTTTGCCCAGTTTGTTGTTATAGGGGTGCATTCTGCGAAGTTTGACAATGAGAAAGACTTGGAAGCAATTCGCAATGCAGTACTACGATATGGCATCTCTCATCCAGTAAGTAATTTACAGAATTCTGATGTTAATAAAAATATTTGCTGATATAAGAACATCTTTGCCCAAGAGTGGTGTATTAGGTGACAAAGGAAAGTAATGGTGATGGAAACTTACATACAGAAAAAGAGGATTAGAGAGGTACTAAACCAAAGTACCTAAATAAACCATAGGAGGTGGATAAAGGGATCTTTATTCAACCATTTTGTTGATGTTGAACTGTTGAAGAAGATACATAAAAGGTCACCTAGAAATTTTTACCCGTCACCTAGAAATTTTTACTTTCTCCATTTCAACATATAGGATCTCAATGCAGTGGAAATAATAATATAAAATATGAGAAGTAAACTAGACATTACACAAGAAAAACAAAAATCTCAAGTTAGCCTAACATACTAAGGGAGTCCATTAGTCACCGACATTGATGTTAGTTTAGAGGGTCAAAACTGTATTAATGTGAAGAATGTGAATGGAATGATATAATATTAGATTGACAAGTCATCAACTATTGACACATGAAACAGGGGATGAACTTATTTCTACATTGAGATATCATAAAACAATTAAGCAACATGCAATGGGCTACTCCTTTTAGCAAGGTTGACCTTTTAAGATGGAACTCCATTACTTAATATTGAGTGCATCAATCTTGAAATATGTGCACTCATTGTGAGTTCTAATCGGATTGAATAACTTTTTGGACATTAATGGTGTCTGATCGATATTAAGACTTAGATTGCATCTTAAAAATGTCAACCTTGTTAGGATGAGTAGCCCAATGTCATATACGTTTGTTTATTTTATAATATTCGGATGTGAGATTTTCCTTAGCATGTATGCGAGATAATGTCTAGGTTGAGCACATTAATGTAAAAATCCGTGCTCTCTTTTTGAGTCTTAATCGGACCGAATTCCTTGTTTGAGTTTAGTAGGATCTAATAAAATATTGAACCATTTGATCTAAAAATTTAAACTAATAAATTGAACAAATGTATATCATTTGATATTATCTTCAACACGCCCCTCATGTACAGGGTAGATTTCCTTTTTTCAATCATTCATTCTAAATGGGTAGGGGAAACTTTCAGATCAAATGGTTCAACATAGTCACAAAGTAGCAAAAGTCTTGTGTTTGAGTTCCATCCCCATGAGGGGGGGTGTTAAAGATAATAGTTAAATGATATTATATTTAGCTCGAATGAATAATTTAAATTTTTAAATCAAATGGTTCAATAGAAACATTCAAACATGTCAAAGACTAATAGCATGAGACGAGGAGAAAAAAGGGGAAAAAAGAGAAGTGTTACTGCCAAGTAATTTCTTTGAGAACCTTTAACATTGAAACAAAGCCGATATGTTGCCTTTAGCTCCATAGTCTAAACAACAAAGCTAAATTCCAAAACTATCTTGCTAGTTATTTAGTACAATAATTAAATTATGTGCATTTGGTCCAATTTAATAGCTTAATCATGTAAATGAAGTGGCACAACGTAGTATCGACGCAAAAGTTGTAAGTTCAAGTCTGACAGTCTCCATTTAAATGAATAGTCCACATGTTAGACTTTGATGGGGTTTTAAATCCTATCTACATGTGGTGGAACATGTTGAGAATAATAAATAAATGATTTACATTTGACTATTTAATAGCTTGACCTTTCACATCACGTGGTTCAACAGTAGTAAATTAGAGAAACTCCTAAAAAAAACTAAACCATTAAAAGTTTAAAACAGCACAGAAGACTTTGTAGAATTACTCTTGAGACAAAGGCATAACCATCTAATTAATTCGAGCTTTAATTTGATTATGATACTGAAAGAAATTTTTACTTGACTGACCATGGTTACAATAGTTTCCAAATTCCAAATTTTTTTCTTTTTGCATGATATTTAGTGGCACCTTGATTCCTCTCCATGCACCCAGCAGCTTCGGAAATTTCTTTAAGATTTTTCTTGTGATGGACTTGCAAGTCAGTTACAATGGACTCTTGATCTAAAATGTAATGAGCAACAGAAATAGATTGATAAAATTTTACTGTCAATAAATTTAGAATTACGGTTTAAATAATTATCATTGTTTTAAATTTGCGTGGCTGCATGTAACAATTTGCATGGAGATGGATAAAATTATGTACACCGGTTCTCTCTCTCTCTCCCAAATATTTGACATCCACAACTAATTTGGGATTTATATTTCATCTTTTTTTTTTTTTTAAATTATTAACATGTCATATGGAGAATTGTTATTTACTTTGTTACTTGATCACTGCATATTGGAAAAACTTCTATAAGAGTTATATTATATTATATTATATTATGTTATATATATATATATATATATATATATAGTTAGCAAAGGAGATTTTAACATCTTCTATGGAGATGGATGTTTTACTGATTAGGTGATCATATCGATGACCAGTAGGTATAGCTACACACACACACATTTAAAAGAAAGGAGAAATTGTTAAAGCATTGTTGTTAGTCAATTCTACTCGTAACTCGCTCATTCCTAGGTTGTCAATGATGGCGATATGTATTTATGGCGAGAGTTGGGTATAAATTCTTGGCCTACATTTGCCATTGTTGGGCCAAATGGCAAGCTGATTGCACAAGCATCAGGTGAAGGTCGCCGGAAGGTACTCAAAGCATTGTCAAAATTCTCCATAGATTTCCTTTTTTTAGTTTGAATTTCTCCAACTTTATTATTATTATTATTATTATTATTATTATTATTATTATTATTCGTGAGCCTCATGTCCATATGATAGGTTCTTTAGAACCACTTTGCTTGATTTATTTTCTAGATAATTGTTTGTCCTCATATGATGTCAACAACCTAGGATGTTATATGCTTAAAACTTCACATTGCAATCTGGCAAATTGCAGAGTTTTACAGTCTTGAGGCTTATTTCTTTGACTCATTTTTAACCTCACATTCTCTCGAAAAAAAAAGAATTAAAAAAAAAGAAAAAAAATCATGTTTTCCCATTACCTTTCCTTACTTTTTTAAGTATGTATTCTTTAAAACAAGATCACTTTTCTTCTCGAGAAAGACCGTCAAACAAGCTCTGAATTTTACATATACATGAAATTTACGAATTTCCCCAATGTGCAAGTTGCGTGGCAAACAGGACACTTCAGTCTCACAACTGCCTGGATCAGTCACGGGACACTTATCCCGTGAAAGTGTGTTTTCTTGTTAGCATTAAAGTGAACATTCTAATTTTTGCGCTTTTGTGCTTTACTGAAGAAAATTACCCTTTGTTCTTTTGCATTGTAGATACACCATTACATTTTGTTGACAAAGCTTTGAATTAATTACTAAATTCTATATTGTGATGAACAACTGAAAAATGGTGTTGATACCCTTTTTTCCAAGGATCTTGATGATTTGATCCAAGCAGCTCTTCTCTTCTATGGTAGAGAGAAACTATTGGATAACAGACCAATTCCCGTGAGGTTAGAGAAAGATAATGATGCTCGCTTGTTGACATCCCCTTTGAAATTTCCTGGTAAGTTGGAGGTGGACATCCTTAACAACCGGCTATTCATTTCAGATAGCAACCATAACCGAATAGTAGGTCCTCTCTCTCTCTCTCTCACACACACACACACATAGTTGTTAGATTGTATCCTGCATTTATTTTGGCTATAAATATAATTTTGTCTTTGCCCAATTAACAAAGGGGTTTAGCAATTTACCTTTCCAATATTTCTTCCGTAAAATATTAACATGTGATATAATATGTAGAAACTTGTTGGAACGTAGAACTAAAAATGTGAAAGTTGGAAAGATGGGACAGAAAGACGGTCTGTGAAAACTTTCTCAGATATTTGTCTGATCTGGGGGAGAAGATTTGGATAACTGATATTTTCCTGGATATACGCTCATAGTATCTTGGTGCATTCTTCTTAATCTCCAAAGCTATCCTTCAACTAGCATTGTATCTGATTTGTATGGTCCATTTGCACGTGTTTTACACCTGTTTAATGTTAGTAAAGCATGATGTCTCTCTCTTTTAACATTAAGCAGACATTAACTATTTTTGTCACTTATCGAGTCTAGGTTGTCACTGACCTTGATGGGAACTTTATTGTGCAAATTGGGAGCACTGGAGAAGAGGGCTTTCGGGATGGTAGTTTTGAAGATGCCATGTTCAACCGGCCGCAGGTAATATTTCTTTTTTATACTTTTATTTTATCTATCTTATGATCATTCTCTTGGAACAATATGCTTATTATACTGTTCCCCGTAATGCATTCAATTATTCATGGTCTGCTACTTTCAAAACTGAATAAATTAGTTCATTTATGTTTGTGCAGGGTCTAGCTTACAACCCGAAGAAAAATCTCTTGTATGTAGCAGACACTGAAAACCATGCTTTAAGGTAATGGTTTTTTTTATTGAATACCTAAAATGAAAACCTATCCACAATTCATTGTTGGTGAAATTTCACTTTATTCAAGAGCATGCTTTTCTGTGATTGCCAACATTATAGTCGTTCAGTGCAAGGCACTTTTTGAGTGATTTGCTTAAAGCAATTATGTATATGTTTTATGCCCATTTTAATATTGTTGAATCAACTATGCAAAAGCTTAAGCTGTAAGAGCAAGGAGTCTATATTTTCAATACGACCTCTTACATATAGTTGGGATTTATTGTTTAAAATTAAAGGCCATACTTCGAACTTTCATATGAACATTGGAGAGACTCAAACTCAAGACTTCTGTTAGTTTATGCATTGTGCTGACCGCCTGGTCTAGAAGTATAAGATGTCAGGAATTAGAGAAATTCAATTGTTTGTATTTGTATCTTCAACAAACCATTTCTCCTTCTTTTGAAACATCAAAGAACGAACTGACAAATTTTCAATTTGAACAATCTCGAAAATGTAAGTAGTGTTTGGGCTATCTTGGGCTATCCTTTTCTTTTCACTCTAGAGGATAGCGTTTTATTATTTCTTCTGTACTAATAGATAGAGTAAGTTTTATTTCGGAACATTAATATAGTTATATCTTGTTAATTTATTGTTTCGGAACATTAATATAGTTATATCTTGTTAATTTATTGAACTTTTGTGCTGTAGGGTGATTGATTTTGTTAACGAGATAGTGCAAACACTTGCTGGAAATGGAACCAAAGGTTCTGACTACAAGGGTGGCAGATCAGGAACCACTCAGGCAAGATTCAGTGCGTACAAAAATTAAGAACAGTGAACAGAGCCATAGACATAGAATGTTGCAAATATATGAACAACTTTCTGAATTGAGGATAGCGTGCATACTATAGGCATGAATGGATCCTCTTTTTCTCACTTTTTACCACTTTTTACCACTTTTTATCACTTTTTTCAACTTTTTTCTCTCTCCTAAATCAATCACATCCACATATCTCATCACATCCATAAATCTCAACCACTCACCTCCACTCATTCTCTCTCTTCTTTCACATTAAAATCCATTAAAAATCATTAAAAGTTACTCCCATTCACCCTTTATATAGTATATAGTTTGTATAATGGGCACCACCTTGCCCTCTAGAAAGATTAATTAAGCTGTCGAAAATCCTTAATTATCTTTAATACTTGTGAATTTCAGCTTCTCAATTCTCCCTGGGATCTGTGCTTTGATCCTGTGAATGAAATTGTTTACCTGGCAATGGCTGGCCAGCATCAGATCTGGGAACATAACACTTCAGATGGTACTACAAGAGCTTTTAGTGGTGATGGTTATGAAAGAAATTTGAATGGTCCAAGGTAACAGCTCTTCCCTTTCATGCACTTGTCTTTCTTGTGAGTGAATCATAACCAAGCATGCTACAGTTGTATTATTATTTGTTTTAGATTGCATCAGTTCTTCTAGGATGACTTCGACAACTGGCATGTATATAGGAATTTCACTTTAGGGGCAGAAAGAGACCATTAGTAATATTTTGTCTAAAACCTCTAGTCTCAAGGTCTGATGCTTACCAATTAAGAGGGGCACGCATCAGACTCTGCCCAAAACGGTAGATATGAGTTACTATATGTTCATGTAATCAGGTGAACCATATCTTATATCACCTTGATATTATGTGAACTTCATCAATATATAACCACAATAGTGCTAACTAAAAATCACTGGGACGGCATGACCTACAATAGTAACTGAACTGCAATAATTGTGCAGTGAGAAGTGAAGCTCAAAGTCTTTTCTTTGTACTTGATTGATAAATGTGTGCACTGCACCACAGTTCTTGGGGTGGAGGATGAAAGGACATTTGGACCATCCTGTAACGTTTTCCATTTGCAATTATTATTTTTAATTTCAATTTTTTGTCTTTGTCCTCTATTGATACAGTTCGGGAAGCACTTCATTTGCACAACCTTCTGGAATTTCATTATCTCCAGGTAAGTAGTAATAAAACTGGCATCGGTCAATAGTTCGAGTTACAACCAATTCATATGTTGATTCCTGGGATTTGAACTTCGATAGACTTGAAGGAGGCATATATTGCTGACAGTGAGAGTAGCTCCATTCGAGCACTTGATCTAAGAACAGGTGGATCAAGATTACTCGCTGGAGGTGATCCAGTTTTGTCAGACAACTTGTTTAGGGTACATATGCTCCTAAATAAAAATAAAATTTATCATTTAACCTGGCCGATATAAAACATCATCTCTTGCATTGTTGAACTAAATTTGCAGTTTGGAGACAATGATGGAGTAGGCTCTGAAGTTCTTCTTCAACATCCATTAGGTGTCATTTGCAGTAAAGATGGTCCAATTTTTATAGCAGATTCTTACAATCACAAGGTATTGTGATGATATGGTGACATGAAATTATGATTGCTTCTACACGTGTCCAAAAGTAAGATATTGCTAAGAGCTGTAATAGCTTTTAGGCACAAATAGAACTGTAGTTCACTTTCTGATGCTTCCTCTGAATACCAGATTAAGAAGCTGGATCCGGCAACTAAAAGAGTTAGTACCTTAGCAGGCACTGGAAAAGCTGGGTTCAAGGATGGAACAGCCCTAGCTGCACAGGTCGGAAAATGCTTTCCCAACTTTTTAACTACATCTGCATAAGTGTTACATCCGTGACATCATTTTCTTATCTTGGATATCATGTTGTCTATGAATTTATGCCTGAGTTTGCTGACACTGATCATAGTGACATGGTCCCAAATTTCTCAATTTGCCAAACACACTGCTAATAAGTTTCAAGCTACCTAACGGATCCTGAAGATATGAACCAATACTTTCATCTTTGCAGGGCAAATTAAAAAGCTTCTCACTTATCAATACGATTTTACAAAGAATACTGATGTGCACTTATGTCCATAACCAGATACAGTGTATTTGAACTTTTTCTCTTTAAGACAGCTCATAAGTCTCAAATCATTACAATCCGCAACAATGGTGCCGATATTTTAAATTCGAACAGAACTGTTGTTTGATGATTGATATAATATGAAATAGGTATATTTATAGCTAGCATTATCGAATTAAAGCATATACTCATGATTCTTTTGACTTACTACCTTCGAAATACCTACTGTGACGCAATTGCTTTCGCAGCTTTCAGAACCTTCAGGAGTAGTTGAAGCCCAAAATGGTAAACTTTTCTTTTCAGTGCATTCAAAGTTCTATCTTATCAATTTCAATTACCTCTTAGTCATTTTGCCGCATAACAGTAGTGCAATCTAGATTGAAGTCTCATCGCTACTTATTTATTAACGCATCATTTCTTTGATGCATAAAGTGAACCTAGCAATGCATGTGAGGGGTTGCATTGAAGACACAATTTTATCAACATATCTGGCCCCTCTTTAATACTATATGAAGAACCAAGAGAACTCTATCCTTATATTGTTTCTTTACATATTATAGGTAGATTGTTTATAGCCGATACGAACAACAGTGAAATCAGGTACTTAGACCTGAAAAAGGATGAATCCATTCTTCTTACTTTGGAGTTGAAAGGAGTCCAGGCGCCATCAACAAAATCCAAAACTCTGAGACGCCTTAGACGGAGATCGACGTCTGATACAGAGACTATCAAAGGTAATAGCATTTCATCCAAGGAGGGCAAATTATGTTTAAAGATATCAGTGCCGGAGGGTTACCACTTCTCAAAGGTTCTTTCTCCATCTGCATTTCCATTCATTGACTGGTTTCTTTTTCTGAATTTCTTGTATTATCAAATGATTTCTACTCCGATTTTTACTTCAGGAAGTACGTAGCAAATTTAGTGTAGAAGTTGAGCCAGACAATGCAGCTGTTCTTAGTCCCATCGAGGGGACCATTGGACCTGAAGGATCTGCGGTTGTACAATTCAAAAGATCATCTCCATCATCTTCCATTAGTAGAATTTATTGCAAGGTAAAGTATCTTTCTGGTTATTACTGTTGCTTGGGATAAGCATAGGGGTTCATGGATCAAAAGAGTGTGCAAAGTGATCTAACCAGTGCAATTATTTATTTATTGGAGAATGCAATTAGCGTCTGATTTCTTTAAGGATGTGCAGAACCAGCTAATAAATCTAGATGCCGAAGAGGTGTTCAGACAATCGTTTTAGATCATAATTAACCTGTCCTAATAATCCCTTTAGTAAATAAAACATTTAATGTTCAAGTCGCTTATGTATCCCACCTTATTTTGATTAGTTATGTCTGGATCATCTCACTCATGAATGAGAGTTGCTACGCATGAACCGAACTGAACAGACCTAAAAGAATGATGTGAACCCCATTAATAGGGAAGCATGTTTGTTTGGTAGTGATTTTTGAATGTGCAGTTAGAAAGTAATAAATGTTGTAAAAACGTATGAAAAAGTTAACAGATGAATGAAATGGGTCTTTGAGAATAATGTTAGAGAAAAATGAAGCTACACCAAACAATAGTTTCTTGTTTGAGATATGGATTCAATTTCCACTCAAATTGGCCTCGGCCTACTTCGAATTTTCAATATATTCACATGAAGGAGCATCTTGAGTTCAAGATTTCAATGAATAACAGTTGAAGCTTTTAAATGATATGGTTAACAAGGATGCAATGAAATATTTTGCATGGTTTACAGGTTTACTACTGCAAGGAAGATGAAGTTTGTTTATATCAATCTTTAGCCTTCGAAGTACCTTTTCAAGAGCTCATTCCAGATGCTGCCCCTGTCGAGGTAACACTTCCATACGTCATGAAACCCAAAACTCCAACGAACAGCTTACCTACCACAGCCAGTCGTTGATAAGTGCCTACATCTCAGATGAGAAACATCTTATTCTCAATAGACTGGTGGTATATACAAGCCCATAGATTAGATTTTGAGATTTTGAGGATTAAGTATTTGTCACAATGTTTTAGTTTTCTTTTAGTATATACATGTATTTCTTTAAGTACTAAAAAGGACAATTTTTTAAATATGCCAAAACACAAAGCAAGATTAGCCTAGTGGCAGAGGCATACTCTTGCTGGAATTTGAGTTGGGTTCGAAACACCACCCCACACTTACAATCCCCAATTTGTACTAAAAAGGCAAAGATTTGTAGTTGTTTATTTTGTTGATCACTGTTATTGTTCATTTCCAATACATAAGACTTATTGGTCCACAATGTCAAACACGATACTCATTTATAAGTTCACAAACTCACTTTATCTCCATTGATGGTTCTGGGTTGACATACCATTTCAATTTTCAAGTTAGCCATGTACGCACTTTTGGTTGGACATCATTATCATCTTATAGATATTAGCTTGTGTTTGAATAAATGACTTGTTAATCAAGAAAGTAGTGGGAGCTATGAACTGAAGATATATAATAGTCCCACTTCAATGCCCACTTGTAGAGATTGGGACACATCCACCCCAAATAGGGGGAATACGTGTTCGAAATCTACCATCAATTTAAATTTATTTTATTTTTTCACTCTATTGTTGACCAGTCGAGATGACAACATTCATGGACGTGCAAAAATGCCTTCGCACCAAGAGTCGTCATTCTCATCATAATTGGGCATAAAGTGAAACTGGAGTGCAATATGTGATCATGGCATGTCTTTCAGATTGCTCAACGTCTTAGTAATTGAACAAGTTCATTTGATTTTGACGTTTTTAAGTGATACAATTAATATGATATGTCTAATATCTTCATTGAATGATTAAAATGTATATTAAATTAAATTAAATAATAAGAAAATGAACACCTCTTCATCATCCAATATAAATAACAATATATATCAATTTAAAATGAAGTAAATATTGGTTATAAATTACCTCTCAAACATTCCAAAATTTCACCCAGTAGCGTCTTCCTAATTGGGAATTGAGAATATCAGCACTGTAAAGGGGTTTGTCATTAATGAGAGAAAACCAATCTGCTACACTTGCAAATGATTCAGCCCTACACCTCGACCAAACCAACAATCCACCGGAGGGGGAGGCGCAGCCCAATCTGAAGGTCCGAAAGCGGTGGAGCAAGGTCTTCCACCATTTCAATTTTCAAGTGAAATAATCAGCCGCGAAAGAAAACGGAGCGGTTTAGTGTTGGAGAATTCGTCCCACATCGAAGGAGCGAGTATGGGTGTATGGGGAATGGTTGTATAAGATGCGAAGAGTAGAAAGAGCTTACCTATCTTTGCGCTTGGGGCAATGACGCAGCTAGTGAGGTTCTAACCGAGGCGCGTCTATTGCTGGTTGAAAACTATTTCCAAACCCCCTCTTCGGCCCTGGGCCGTCGAGAATTTCTGGAAAGGGCTCCCTTCTGGGTCGGCCTTGCAACTCTAGTCCAAATTTTATGCTCCGTGGACCAGGTGAAGGCGAGGGCCGCCCCAATAGAAAAGTCATCACACAACGGAAATTGCATTTGAATGCTGTATCATAATTCATATGTATATGGGATGCAAATAGCATACGACTAATGTTTTTAAATATGAGCAAGTAAGGTCTCCAATATAATATTTGAAATCAAAAGGAAAAAATAATATGAAACTTTATTTTGGATGTCGAAGTCACATGACAAATGTTTTTAAACGGGTGTTTGGATGTGTATAAAAATAAATTTTTATTTGTTTTTATGTGATATAGGAAAGAGAATGAGTATAATAGTAGACATTTGAATAGTACAGGTAAGTCCCACGAAATATGTGACCCACGAAATATGTGAATGTAAAATAGGAGAGAAAATGAATAGAGTTGAAAATAATGTGCAAAAATATATAAAAGAACGCCCTTTAAATATAAACAAATAAGTCTCCAATATATTATTTGAACTTACAGAAAAATAACATAAAATTGTGTTGGATCTCAAAGTCACGTGAAGAAAACTATCATGTGACCTTAACCATCGAATTTATAGGGGAAAAAAACCCTGCTTTGATAAAATAAGTGAAAAAATGTGTGATAAATTAATATATCATTTTTTCGTGATAAATTTAATTGTAGGATTTGATTTTGATAGATTATAGGCAAGAATTTGAAGAAATTTTGTAGGTTTTGAAAAAAAAAATTGGTTTTGAGTTTTATTGAATATAGGCGGATATTTTAAATTTTAATATCACGGAGAAACTCCCCTGGCTGCGATTAGAAATGGTGGCATTAGATTCGTGAAAATGAGCCACATGGTAAATTGATTTGCTCAAAAGGAGTCATCATTTTGTCAAGGAACAAATCCCGAATCCGAGTAGGGTAATTGGCACTGTTAGAACCTACAATTTAGAATCATTTCGCTTTGAGAGTCCATTTTGAGAACCGATGCATTCGGTCACTATACTCAAGAATGGAGCCAGAGTTGAGGGGGCATAAATATTAGCTTCTGCAGAGAAAAATTTTTCAAAGGGGCGGGCCGATAAAAAATATTACTAAAAGGTAAGAAATTTAATATGTATTAGGATTAATCTTTAATTTAAAAATGAAGAGTGATGTGTGATGTGTGATACAAGATTACTATCAATGATTTTGATTGAATATTATATACTTGAAGAGATTATTTGACATTCATTTTTTTTAAAATCCTTACCAAACATATTCTAATTATAGATTAACAGAAAATCGACATATATAATTTTCAAATTCAAAGGAAGTCATAGATTTTTAGAGTAAGAGTTAGCAAATAAACTAAATTAGTAAAATGTCAATCATCATTAAATTAAATGGACTAAACACTCTCTTAAATCACATTTGCCATTGCTAAATAATAAAAATTTATTTGATTAAAAAAAACTGACAATTGCGTTCATGGGTCCAATAAAGTATTCAAAATGGCTATTATAACAATAACCCCAAGAGGAAATCACAATGATTCTTTGTGAATAATTACATAGACTCAAATTCATATATTTGGTGCCTTGTGATTTTTATTATTATTATTATTTTTTATAACTAGAAAAAAAAATTTGGGTCTAAAAAGAATTGAACTTGGAGGGGGGAAAAACCAACAACTTTTAAATGTATACAAGCTAACCCAAAGCTTTTCTTGAATTGTACAATTGGACTTTCACTTTCTAATATTTTCATTATGACCTATAATTAAATTTGTAGAACTAATTCATCCTAATCAAATAATTTTCATTGAAATCTTAGCACGTGTTTTGTTAATACTCCATTCGTCTCATTAAAATAGACATCCACCATTTTTCACACATATTAAGAAAATGTCTTAATCTTAAATATTGTTAGAATTATAAAATATTTTTATATTATTTCTATTTTATCCTTACATTAAATGATAAAAAAATAGTGTAGAGATGATTAATAATCTTAAGAGATGGAATATCTAGTTGATATTTAATATTCTAATAATATTAAATAGAGGTACTTTAGTCAATTAGAAGATAAATTATACTCTCAACAAAGAAAGTGGACTATAATTTGAAACAAACAAAAATAAATTAAAAAAAAGCATATTTTAATGGGACGGAGAGAGTATTATAATGTTTTAAAAATCTTTTTCTAAAAAAAAAATCTTTTCTAGTATTAGATATACATATATTTTAATGTTAGTCAATCATTAAAAACACTCATGTTATTATATATATCTCTCTCTTAAATTTGTAGTTCAATACTGTTGGGAAAAAAATTGAACATGGTGAATGAAACGAAAATTGTAGAAAAATTAAAAATTTTGAACCAAACGTATACTCAAATGAAACAAAAATTGAGGAAAAGAAAATGCCGAACATCACCAACTAGGCAACTACGGACCATCCACCGCACCTCCCTTAGACCCTAGCAGCAAGCCCCACCCAAAATGGTCCCTCACCTTCGAACCATGAACCCCCACCTAGGGATGTCAACAAGCCGAGCCTAAGCTCAAAATTTTGAGCTCGAGTTCGGCTCGGCTCGGATCGGATCATACAAGCATTTTTTACGAGCCCGATCCGAGCCAAGCTCAACCCAATAAAAAAAAAAAAAAAAAAAGGCTCGAGCTCGAGTTGGAACCATCCAACCGAGCCAGAGCTGGCTCTTTTTTTTTGGTTTAAAGTCCACGATTTTTGTATTCATTCTTAATGAAATTATCAATAACGTATTGCTACATATAAAAAGACAAAAAATTGTTAAACAAATTATTGAGTTGATCGTATCATTTAAATTTTGGAATAGATAAAACCCTCCTCCTTTTTCTAGGCTTAGGACCGACTACGTTCAATATAGGTGGAGTGAAAATTATATGCGAATCAACGATTACATGTATAATTTTTACATAAAGAAATTGCAATTAACTAAGTACATAAAAATAAATAGCAAATCTAATACACAACCGGCGCTCGGCTCTCAAATCATGAGTGGAGCCCATTCCGGCTCGATTTTGAAATATGAGGCTTGGCTCAGCTTGTGTCTCACTTAAAGCGCAAGCCCGAGCCGAGCCCAAGCCGAGTTTTTTGCTAGTCAAGGTCGAGCTTATTAGGTCAATTTGTTGGTTTGACATCCCCACCCCCTCCCCCTCCTCTTGATGCAGAGGATTCTCGCGTTTGTGAGGGATAGGTGGTGGGTTTTGGCTGGTGGAGTTTTCTTTTTAGCTTTTTTAATTTTTTTTAATATTCTCTCCGTATCATATATATAATCCACTTTGTTTCCTTCACAAGAATTAAGAATAATGTTGGAAAAGTAAATTTTACAAGTAACTTCTTATAATGCCCTTATTTAAATGAATATAAGTCATTAAAGATTTTATGTTTTCAAGAATATAAGTTGGGTTTAATAGTAAATGAATATAAAAAAAATGATACTAAATATAAACCGAGGACTATATCTGTGGGACAATCCAAAAAGAAAAAGTGGATTATATATGTGGGACAGAGGGAATATCTTTAATGTCATTCAGTATATTTTTGTTCGAAAATTATACTCTCTCCATCTCACAAAGACAGTCCAATATGCTATTTTCATCCGTCTCACAAAAATAGTTCACTTACTATAATAAGCATGTCTTTAATTTTTTATTTTCACAAATGCCCCCAGCTAATGCATCAATCTTGAAATTGAAAAAATCAACTACCCATGTATTATCTTATAGTGGGAAATCAACCATCATTTACTCCATTCAAATTGTTGGAGAATTTCAAAGGTTTTGCACGTTCCACTAATTAAGCTCCAATTATGTTAATAACTTTTGGTAGGATACTACTCCCTCCTCATAATTATATAGGCTTTTATTTCATTTTTAATTGTCCCAATTATATGTGCTCATTTCTATTCTTTTACTTTTTACCCTCATTAAATGGGCACATTTAAGATTATTTATCGGACCATGCTACAACACCATAATAAATACCATAATGGTTAACATAATGGATATGTGGTATGATCCTACAATTTCAACCACTCCATTACTTTTAGATGGATGGTTATTAAATATGCCAACAACCATTATGTCAACCATTATGATATTCATTATAGTAGTATAGCATCTCCCTTATTTATCAGCGGTCCGACTCTTGTACCCACTGTGGGTACCTTACGGTACCCACAGTCGGGGGAAAAAAAATTATGGAGGTCGGGTGAGACCCCTCGCCATCACGGAGCAGTTATGTATTATTCATCTAACTTAACGTAGATACCAAAAAAAATTTTAAAAAAATTAAAATTTTTTTTTTTTACTTGCTTACGTGACGCCACCTAGTGACGCCACGTAGGCGTGAGTATTGGCTTCTGTTCCCCACAGTGGGGAACAGAGCCAAACCGTATTTATCAGTTCCAATAACTTTTAAACTCATTAATAAGGATAAAGTATGAAAAATACTTATATTATTTACATTTCCAATAAAAGCCTTAATCTTTATGAAAAATAATAAAGGCTTATACATTTAAGACGGGAGGAGTACAATTCTCAACAAACCGAAGGCATTTATTATAGTTTCAATAATTTACTCGCTCTAAAATTAATAATTAAAATAAGAGTATAGATGGAAAAATATAGGTAAAATTTAATGTTTCAACTATATTAACTATCGTTTCTTAATTTGTGTGAAAATAATTATGGAACTGTCACTGTGGGATGCAGGGAGTATTTTATTTTTATTATATTCCCCCCGTCCCACAAAGACTTGCTGACTTAAGGACATTTTCTAAAATATGCTTCAATTCACTAATTATTACTTTTTAATAATTTTATGTTGTTAATAACAATGAACATTAAATTGAGTGTTGCAGAAATACGTATATTGAGGTGGATGTGTGGTAAGCCCAAGAAAGACAAAATTCCAAATGAAGAAATCCGTGG
Organism: Jasminum sambac; assembly: GCA_018223645.1. Taxonomy (NCBI): domain Eukaryota; kingdom Viridiplantae; phylum Streptophyta; class Magnoliopsida; order Lamiales; family Oleaceae; genus Jasminum; species Jasminum sambac. Next base: position 27,771,703 of record CP073649.1, read on the forward strand.
TTAATTAGGAGTGATCCTCATTGAGGATAAGATGAGAAAGATTCCACTAAGATGGTTTAGGCACATACTGCGGAGACCTGAGAGTGCACCTGTTAGGAAGAGTGAGAGTATTAAGGTAGGAAATGCAATGAGAGGCAGAGGAAGACCGCTAATAACATGGAGATATGTAATTCGTAAGGACGTGTGTATTAAGCAGGTGGATGAACAACTGGTATTGGATAGAAATGCGTGGCGTAGAAAACTTGAAGTTGTGATCCAACGTAATTTCTCGTTGTGGTTCCATAGAGCCGATTCCTATTTGTAGAAAATAAGACTAAATTTGTTATAATAATAATGAACATTAAATAAGTGCATATAAAAAAACTAATAAATTAGAATGAAATAAAACTATTTTTGTAAGATAAATGAAAATAATAACCAATCCTGCGACGGAGGGAGTACTAAAAACTTATAGAGCTCATCGGGGTGGTTCTTACTGAAAAGCAATGGTTCATGAGGCGGCTGTGGTATGTAAAAGTACTGTCTTTTCTCGGCGACGCTCTAAATGAAGAAGCCTATTCATGGTGGCCAAAAATGAACGTCGATGTTGCCTTGAAGGAAGGGTGCTCCCATTTCTCTATTGGGCCTTTCATTGGAGAATGTATGGCGATACTAATGCTCGTGGGATTACAAACGGCTATCGATGAAGGCCTTTCTATCTCGGAAATAGAAACGGACAGCTTGATGGCAATGGAGAAGCCATCAGTTAAGAGGCGAGGAGGGTGTATTTGCTCTGAAGGTTGTATCTTTGATGTCCTCTTTTTCTTTACCTCTTTGTACTTGGATTAGTAGGTGTGCAAATGGGGTTGCTCATCTCCTGGCTAGATTTGGGTTTGTCAACTGTACATCTTGTGTTTGGAGACAGCATCCCCCGAAGTTTGTACTCAAAACTCCTCTTGTTGATGTGGAATTATATTTCCCCGTTCAAAAGGAAGCAGGAAAAAAAAGAACTTACAAAGCTATATAATAAAGAATAAATCTATTCTTCCGCACAAATTCATCTCCATACAAATCCACACCCTAATAAAATATGATAAATTACTATTTTACCCCCTGAAAGTGGGGGGGCCCACACCCTATTAGGGTCTGGAATTTGTGGAGATCAATTGTGTGGAAGTATAGCATGAGCAATGCTAGATCTCCACGCGCTTTTGTGTGTGGAGATATCCACACTCAAATGGGGGTATGGCCCTCCCTCACTTTCAAGGGAAATAATATGGTCATTTCAAAAAATCTCTATTACGATTTGAAAATGTCCACACAAATTTTGTGTGGACATCTTACTTTATTCGCATAGCATTGCTCTATAATAAAATAGAATAATTATTAAAGTACATACATAAGTGTACACACAATTACCCCCACCCTAATAGGGTATGGCATGAGATAATCATAATGCCCCCCTAAAAGTCATGGGGACACCCTATTAAGGTATGGTAAATTGTGTGTACACTTATAGATGTACTCCAAATAAATCCCAATAAAATAACAAGAAGGGTTTCTAATGATTGGCTAAAATTAATATATACATACATATATAAGTGGAAAAGATTTTTAAAACATTATAATATTAACTAAACACATGGCATGATTTCGATGAAAAATATTTAGTTGGGACGAATTAGTTTTATAAATTTAATTATAGGTCAAAATGAAGATGTTGAAAAGTTAAAGTCTAATTATGTAGTTCAAGAAACACTTAGCACTATTTTGTGCATATTTATTTATTTATTTATTTATTTTGGAAAGTTCATTGTTATTTATTGAGTTGAAGGGTAATTTTATCACTTTGCATCAAAAGTCGTTCTTGTGTCACGAAATTTTAAGTATAGGAGTCAAAATATGTCAAATCTCAAAATAGGTCATCAAATTGTAGTAATCCCAAAATATGGGATCCTGACTCTGCTAATTGCCCAATTGAAATATCATCATAAAATAAACAAAGAACAGTATGTCTTCAAATAAATAAATAAACAACTGTTATGAATAATAATTGAAGAATAATTATTAGGTGTTATGAATAATTGAGAATAATGTGGTGGTTATGAATTATGAGCGAATAATTTGGTGGAGGAATAATTTGGTGGAGGAATAATTTGGTAAAAGATGTAATTATTATATGTGAATGACTGTATACCCTTGATGAAATTATGTAATTACGATTGTGTCATTCGAAGTTTTCCTATAAATAGGGCTGATTATTAATGAATTCATTCACGAGAATTCGCGAATTCATTCTCTCTAAATTCTCTATTGTTTCTATACTTTTATACTTGCGTTATCAACCACGAGTCTCTAACCCTTTGAGTAATATGAAAAGAAGTATACTTTCTACGGTTGCATCTTATAGATGATCTTGTATCAGAAAGCTGGATTATTCTGAATGAATTAATTCATCCTCATCAATCCTAAATAATTCTCTCTTTGCAAATACATTATTGAAACTTCCTTTTGTTCATATTCCTCTCCCGCAATTCTCATTTTACACAGCCATAACTTGGAGATATGCGAAATCCCAAAAGTGGAAGAATGGAGTCAAGAATTTTCCGATCACGTAAATGGATTGCAAGTAAATCTGCATCCATGGAATAATTAGAAAGGAAAAAAAGGTAAATCATATGATTTTATAATATAATAATATATTAAGCTATACTTGTCTGTTTATCGAGATATAAGGAGCATACATTATCAAAATCAAATTTTCTAAACTCCATTATACTGGAGTTTAACGAGCTTGATTTGACACCAGATATTGGCGGGGTAATAACTTCGTTTTGAAATATGTTATTATCAAACTTTCAAAATTTACAATCGATTACACCAACTTTTGAAAAAGTTACAAAATAGTCGTTGAATATTTTGATATTTATAAATTGAAGTAGAAAGGAGATAATTTTCAATCGTAAAATATTGATAAAATATTTTTGACAATTTTACCATAATTGGAATGGACAATTTTACCCTTAGGGTAAGCGAGCCTAATTTTGGCGGCTTGAGTGAAAAATGGATAGAATATTCATGGAGAAATTCTAAATCCATTGATTATATAAAATGGCTTGAAGTCCATTTGAGTTAAAAGATCGAAATATTAATGTAACTCTAGAAGAGTTCAATTACATAATGTACTTATTCAGAAGGATAAGTGTGTTCTTGTAAATGCAGTATTTGTTCTAGAAGAACAAATTTATAAATGAGAAGCGATTGATATTTAATTCGCACTTTATTCTTGCAATTTAATTGCACTTAATACCTCCTACTTGATGATGGGTTCAGTCACTAAGCGGAAGGTTTTATATATTCTGCACTTTATATGCTAAGTGATGGGTAATACCTTCTACTCGAGATCCTACTCCTGAAGAAGTAGTTAAACATTATGCAATTTAATTCTCGTAATTTAAATTCCGGTAGATTTATATTTATTGCAATAATTCCCATAAGGTAGGTTCGACCACCTATTGGAGGAAATTTAATTTATGCACTTTATAGTTTGAGTATATTTCCAATGTGGTGGGTAATACCACCACGATTGGTGTGCATATTTCAATGTGGTGGGTTATACTACGATTAGTTTATAACGAATCCTACTCAGGAAGAAGTAGTTGATCAAATATTCTAATCCTCTCAAAGTAGTAGACGATGAGAATAAAATTACTTCCTCATATATACTGGGAATATTAATGGAGAAAATTGAGTAAGTGGTACTTAGAAGTCACCATTGGATAAATAGATGAAAATCAAATGCTAAATAGATCCCATGTTGATAAATCAAAGATAATATATCGCATTGGAGAAATTATATGAAGTAATCTCATCGATGATATGAGATTGTATTAATATGAGAATAAAATGCTCTTGAAGAAGCATAATCACTAGATTTACGTATTTGAATAAAGCCAATATGATATTATTATTACTCCAGGAAGAAGTACAAAGCAGTCGAGTGGAACATATTGAGAATATCAAAGATGGCATTAAACACTCGAAAATATAGAAATGCAAAAGAATATACATCTTGAATCCATAAATGAGGGATGCGTCTCGAGAGTATAAATACTCAGTAACTCTGCCACCATCAACATTAGGATTCATAATGAAATATTTAAAGGATCAAATTTCTTTTTAAGCGACACGGTAGTGTGATCGTGATCACGGACCTGGGCTTCCTGATTCTTTGAACATATGCATGAAATTTGATGAGTAGTTCATCAACGGTATGAGAAATAAGTATTTTCTCATTTGAATGAGAGATAAACTTATTATTTACACCTTTGATCTAAACGGCTAGTTAAGCCATCAAAGAAATTATTAATATTCAACAAACCTATTGGTTTGACATGAAAATTCACTTGTACCAGAGGCTATATTGAATATTTCCTCCGGTGTGTTGTAGCGCACGGAAGGACAATGAAAACATCACTATTATTCATCATATACATCATGCGGTTGTGGATGGATTAAACGCTTGTAGCACCAACCTCTTTGGACCCATGGTAGAAGCTGGCTCCAATTCGGTATTAGATCCAACTAGATGGAAAGGTATTACACTCGAAACTCTTATTCCCCCATGATTGTGCGGCCATTATAAGTCTAGCTAAAAAGTTTGTTGTTGGTTCCTCAGTATAGTATATTGATTTCTTGTCTCCCTAACTCTTTTCTGAGTTGGTTTGCCATATCCACATATTGGATATGGCCTACAGATTAGATCCACGAGAATACATACGGTTTTAATATGGCGAGGTAAAGTGACTTGTATGAGATGATTCTAAAATCTCCACATCCATCTCTACTCCTATCTCTCTTGCACTATATTTTCAACATAGAGATATATGAATCCCTCTATTTAAAGAAAAATTTTAAAACCAATAATTGGAGTGCACTATTTACTTTTGACAAATATGAAGAGAAAAAGCGAAAATTTTTCTTTAGTGATATGACATATAGTGTCGATGATTGAAAAATAATATATATCTTAAAATTGAAAAATGATATTTACAAATAAAGAAATATATTGATCTTTGTTATTACAGAGCTTTCTTACATAAATATGGGATTATGCTAAATTTTTCTACTAAATTTACAAAGCAGGGATCTTCTAAAGTAAGTTTTCAAGATGTAGCGTTTGTTGATCTTTGAATTTGGCCCATAAGGCCATTAGCTCACCTTATGCGTGTCCACTTGGATGTGTATCAAAGAGCACATGTGAATATCATCCAAAGGCTCCTTACTCAATCCATCCTTAATGAATGCTATTTTATCTTCTCGATTTACGGACAAGTACCCCTGATTCATCAGTGTCACATGTCAAAGCGGCACACTTGTAGCATCCTCTAATCTTTTGCTCTCCGTTTCTTTGAAAAACTACTTTTACCCATACCAGGCATGTATTTGAAGGTGAAACCTCACCAGGATAATCGAACCTTTGCTTCAATCAAGCATCGGATATCTTGTGGGATACCCTTATTCATTAGCATCCTTAATCTTTCCGGCCTACCTCGATAAATCCTTTTTGGATTTTAATCGATAGTGATGGATAGTATTTTCGAAGATTTGAGAGCATATGATCCATTATAATGTATAGACCCTTGTTAGGATGAATTTTGCAATAATTTTGATGATTTATTTATATAGAATAATACAGCGCGTATGAAATAAGACCCGATTTTAAATAAATAATATGAAGCGTAAGAACTACGATTAGGAATTAAATAATAGCCGGATGTGATCGTGTATTTGTAACTAGATGTTTGAATAGTGGTAGACAATAATGTCACCAAAAGATGATGGAATATCGGTGAATTATTTCTATGATAAATCATATTGAAGCACTATCTGATACTTAGTGAAATCGATATAAGAATTTCTTGAACTAGAAGTTCAATAATACTCGTTTGCAAAAGCGGATTGACCATCCGGTTTAAATAATTATTGAAATCAATATTTCAAGTGAAGAATTAAAAGAATTCTTCAATGATTGTTCTCGATAAATGATGAAATCATTACTAGCCAATATTAGAATAAATCCCAAATATATACTGGAATAAAGGATGAGAAGTATGGTGCTCATCCTACATGTGGACTACTAGATATTATGATATGGATCCACTAGATAGTCACATGTGTATATGATTAAATAATTTGAAATTTACGAAATATTTGCTCACAGTATGAGCATGATTTTGAATTTAATGATAAAAAAGTAGTAAATATATATCCCAATACTTGAATAAATCACTGAAGGATTTGAGTATGCATACAAGTGGGATATTATATGGCAAATTATTTAAAGTCCTCAAATAAATTGCCGATATAGAAATAGAATACAAACAGTCTAAATTCCCATATTAAATTTGAATGATGAGAACATATATGATTAAAATCATTACCAAGCTGTATGAGTTTTGGTGTTCTAAATTTTCTCAGCATGAGGGGAGTATTAAAGGTTGAAAATAAATGCATCATGTTATATCCTCAAAATTGAAATCTGAACTTGAAGTTCAAAGATGCATGAAAGGCTATGAACAATCACATATATCGGCCCAGCGATGCTTTGATAAGTTAGCCTTGAGAAGCGTTGATATTTCCCCAAACATATATATCAAAGCAAATTATAAAAGATGGTCTTAATAGCGGAGGCATATGCTCTTGAAGAGTATATAGACATAACTATGTGTGTAATCCTACAAGAGGATTGATAATGAGATATCTCGATAAGTTATGTCGATATGGGAAAAAATGAAATTGAAAAGTGTCGACCGACGATATGAAAATGTAGCGCTACATATGATCAATGATTAGGGGTGGCAAGCAGGCGGCGGCTCGGCTTCGTCAAGGTGATGTTCGAGTTAAAGCTCGTATCACGAGCTTCAGCTCCTCGTTGTGGCAGGGCCGGATCAACTCGTTCCTTTTCAAAGTGGCTCGGGTTTGGCTCGAGCTCGTGTAACTCCACGAGGCCGAACGAGCCGAGCAGCTGCTCGCGAGCTCCTCTTTTTTTTTTTTTTTTGAATTCGATCATACTTTCCTTTAAAGAATAAAAAGTAGACTAATTAATTAAAGTTAAAATTAGAAAAAGTGAAAAATGAAGATCGTTTTCAATAAAAATAAAATTTAAAATTGCAATACATTAAAATTTAAACCCTCTTCCTTTTATCAAGACTTGGGACCCGACTACGAATATTATGTAGTGAGTTAAATTATACGAACAAATCGTCACGTGTATAATTTTTAAACAAATGAAAAAATCGAAAATATAGAAAAAAATACTTAAAAGATTAAATAATAAAGACAATAAAATAATAAATAAACTTACTTACCTAATAATATGTTAATTCTCGAAATGCTCGGCCATAAAGTGATCTATTCCGTTTTGTAGTCGTGTGTTTGCATCTTCCCAATCTTTTAAACACATTAAACTCTCAATATGTCTTCTTTAAGTCTTGATCTGAAATCATTTAAAAACTCTACCACCAGGCACTAAAAGCCGCTTGATCACTACGGAGGTTGATAGGGAGGCGATAGTAGATCTCGTGCTATCATAGAAACAAGCGGGTATTGGCTCGTTGTTTCTCCAATACTTAAGAACATCAAAATTAGTTCTTTCTTCCTCATCTATGATACTAAGATAATCTTGTGTGAAATACCGATTCCTTTCGGATGGTATTTCACTTGAACCATGGCGATAGATTGAAGAAAGAGCTAGAACTACTACTAAAGTTGGCCGGTATCCTTAACATTCATAAGGAGGCGGACATAAAATTTTTGGGTCTTGTGTTTAGCGTAGATACAGGCGGTTGGGTGTTGGTATTTTTACCTGATTTTGCGACATTGAGCTCATACATCTTACAAAGACAATCTTCTAACGACGCATATGAAAGAATTTGCCCAAAGTTAATCTACGATATCTCTCCTATCACAAATTTTGTTCGCTATATTCACTCTAGGATCCATTATCATTGCTAAAGGAAACAACATAGGTAAATTTTCCCAATATTTTCTAAGCTTTTCTTCCATTACTATAATCATATCGGAAAATAATGGATCTGCGAATTGTATGTCACGAAAATTTTCGGCAATGAAATAAAAATGCTCCAACACTTTTGGACTAGTTGGATAATAAACACCCAGACAACTCATTTGTAGCATCATAAAATACTTTTAAAAATTTTTAATTTCAAAAACAATATTCCAATCTTGACTTTCACATCAAATTGCGCCATGTGTGTGTCGACCATTGTAGAATCCGGATATTAAAGTTGAATAACCTTCACAAGCTTCAAGCATTAAATAAGTTGAGTTCCATCTATGTCCCTCGTGCTGCTACAAATGATCTTGGAGGCATTCCAAGTTCACCACATTGTGCATCAAAAGCTTGTTTTCGCGGGTGATATCATAATGAAATTGCAAGCATACTAATTTTTTCAATTCATTTTCTATAAACTTCATTCCATCTTGAACTATCAAAATTAAATATGTGGCACACACAGCGAATATGAAACAAAATTCCATCAAATTAGGAGCTTTAATTTAGGCTGCTAATTGATCAATTACTACTCCATTAAGCTTGAAAGCATTATCAAGTGTAAAACTACGAACTCGACTTTCACAACTAAATTCCTTATAATTTCAAGTAACACATTGGCAATATTTGTTTGCATTATGAGGGTAATCAATAACTTTAAAAGCCATAATTCTTTTGTGCATTAGCCATTGATTGTCTATGTAGTGTGCGATGTGACCATTACAACCTTTATGATTAATGCCAGTCCATAAATCAAAGTAAATGATAAACTACCATTAAATTTAACTATAGCTTCTATAAATATTTGTTTTCTATAATTATAATGAACAATACAATCGCACGTAAAGTATTTCTAGAAATAGGTTTGTACCTTGGTTGGAGATATTTACGAATAAATTTAAGTGAAATATGGGCTTTCTACGATTGAAAGTGGAAACTCACTACTTGCCACGAACATAACCATCCCTTCTCGGCGCATTAGGTCTTGTAGGTAGACCCAATTATTTAGATTGGAAGAGCCACTAGAAGGCAAGCGGCACGGTGAGCCAGAATTGTAGTTGCGCTTGATTTGTAGCTGGGGCGCCTTGGGTTTACAATTCTTAAAGTGTCTATTGAGATGTGTAGTACCAATACCGTGTGCCAAGCGAAAAAAAGGCAACAATTTTGCATTGAGCTTTATCGGCTTTCCTTGGTAGATCCTTTTCTTTTGTTTGACCAAATCAAAATAGTTCCAACACTCGGCTCTTTTCTTCCCTGCTCGAGCGTTTTTCGAGCCGACCGTTGTGCTAGCGGTTGTAGCATCACCATCTTGATCAATATCATCAAGATTAACTTCGTTTTCAAGCTCCTCCAAATTATTGGAAATTGGAATATCATCAAAATTTCTATTACCAACAAAGTGGCTAGAAGTTGAAGATTGTGAATATGCCATTATAGGATTTCAGAAGAAAATGAATATATAAAAATTTAAATAGGATATAAATGGATAATTGTAGGAGGGAGAGTCGGAGAGATGTATATATATTGATAATTGATATTTAAAATAAGAAATAGCATTTGAGACTTGAGAGTAGAGAATTTAAGAGTAATTGAATGAGAAAAATAATGAATGAAGAAGATATATTTATAGGTTAAGAAAAAAATAAAAAATAAAAAAATAAAAATTGGTGACCGGTCACAATTGTGACCGTTGTCACCATGTGACCGTTGTCAAGCGGTCAAAATGTGACCGTTTGACAGCGGTCAAGATTTGAACTTTCTTTGGTTCAATTCAGCGAGTTCAAATCGTAGCTAATGGGCGGCTCGCGGTGGCCCATTAGAAGCTTCGTGGACATTTGTCCACGGCGATTAATGGGGCGGCTTGCGGTGGCCCATTAATCGACTTCGTGGGCTCGTCTCACGAGCCGGCTCGTCAGGGCCCACGAGCGCGTTCAGCGGACCGGCTCGTTGGACTTATTCACAGTGACCCAACGAACTTTCGGCGAACCTGAGCATTTGTCCATTTTGGATTTTTGGTTCGGTCCAAGTCAAGCTCGAATTTTTCACGAGCCGAACGGGCAGTTCGGCATAACCGAGCCGAACACCACGAGGCTCCACGAACTATCAACTCGTTTGCCACTATCAATGATAATGAAAATATTGAGATATATTGAAGATGATAAATGGTGAATGTGAAATCCTTAACTTATGAGATGATGAGATGATGATGACTATTGCTCAAGTTTAAAGATAAGCATAGGTTGTCATTATATGTTGCATGCTCATGAAAGTTAAATTACCGATCGTGTGTAAATTAGTCGAAAAGGAAATTAAAGGATCGGATGGCTAAACTAGTGTTTATGAGTACCCTAAAGGGTGAACTAAGCCCACAGGAATGGAAATAACCTATTAAGTGAGTATTAAATGTTAAATGACATATTTTAAGTGTTAGTGAGTTATGAAGGTTTACTTATATGTTTACATGTTTTTCTGATGAATTTATATGCTTTAAATTGTGTATTTGGAGACATGTGTTCATGGTGAATGTTTTGTAGTTGTGTAAGAAAATTGATGCACTCTAAATGAGGCAGTATAAAATCAATGTATATGATACTTATACAAATGTATGAAAGATTTTGAAATGCTTACATACTTGTATAAAATAAGCGTTGCACTCTTTTTCCCTTAGCGAGGTTTTATCCATTAGGTTTTCTAGTAAGGTTTTTAATGAGGCAACTTTAAAGCGTATTCACATGAATAATGTACTCTTTTTCCTTCATTAGGGTTTCCCTTTAGGGTTTTTCCTAATAAGGTTTTAACGAGGCATATTCATGGTATATTGAGAACGATATGAGAAATTGATAGTGTATCTATTGGATCAAGTTATAATGGAGCTAATGCTTTAGATCAAGCGATGATGATATTGAAATCATTTACAGAAGTAAAGATATCAGTTCTCAAGATATGCAAATCAAGCGGAGCATTTGTACTATTTTTCCTTGATCAAGTTTTTTCCCATTTGGTTTTTCTTGACAAAGGTTTTAACGAGGCGACACGTGAATACTCATATCACGGCGAGATAGACATCGAGAGACAATGTTTTGATGAAGCGGTATATAACCACTCAAGCTATCACCCACTGTTCGGTTTGGAAGTTTTTCGCGGGTTTTTCTCAAGCAGTCAGGAAGACATTTGTATTAATAGTCATTCAAGGGGGAGTGTTATGAATAATAATTGAAGAATAATTATTAGGTGTTATGAATAATTGAGAATAATGTGGTGGTTATGAATTATGAGGAATAATTTGGTGGAGGAATAATTTGGTGGAGGAATAATTTGGTAAAAGATGTAATTATTATATGTGAATGACTATTATACCCTTGATGAAATTATGTAATTACGATTGTGCCATTCGAAGTTTTCCTATAAATAGGGCTTCAGTTATTAATGAAATTCATTCCTGAGAATTCCTTCGAATTCATTCTCTCTAAATTCTCTCTATTGTTTCTATACTTTTATAACAACAACACATATATAAGAAATATAAGAAATAAGACTTCCCCTCTCAATAAAACCTGAAAGTCCAATACGCTCTTCATATCGCAAAGACAGTCCTCTACTCTATTTTTTTTTCATCCATCTCAAATTATAGTCTACATTCTTGTTAAAGGTGTATTAAAACCTTTTATTTCTTAATATATCTCTATATCTTTATAAATATGTATTATTACTAATTAAAATTAATTATTATCATTTAATATAAGGTTATAATGGAAAATGTATAACTAAATATTACTTTTTTTATCATAATTAATTATAATTTCTTTAATTCATGTAAAATTATAAATGAGACTATTTTTGTGGGACAGAGAAAATACCAAATATTATTTGCTATTCTACAACATATACGCCACTGATATGTGTAATCCGCTCTTTTTTCCCCCCAAAATCCATTTTACTATTTTATATTTTTTTGAGAATAGACAATCGCCATCGCAAAACTTAACTTGAAAAGTATTCCATCCATTCTATAAAGATAGCTTTCTTTTTATTATTAATATGTCCCAAATTATAATTCACTTCCTTTGTTGAAGGTGTATTAAAGTCTTATGTTTCCTACTATACCTCTATTTAATATGTATTGTTAGTAATTAAAATAAATTATCATCATAAGTTAATATAGGGATATATTTGAAAATGTATAACAAAATATTATTTTTCCCACAAAATTAATTAGAATTGGAATTAGAGCATCTTCAATGGCCTATGGATTCTCAAAATATGGTTTCACGTTTGAAGAAAATGCCTGCCCCATGCATTAGAGCACGATTAGTGTTGGAGAAAATACCTATATTTGGGTTTCCTCTCCCCTCTTCCACTACACCTAAATAATGTTGAGGGATGATGGTGGTAGAAAAGCCCATATTTGGGTTTAAAATTGTAAAAGAATGGCTAAATTTGTTATTTGTCCCCTCGTTTAGAGATTTGCCCTTTTGTTTTCCCTTTATATTTTTCTCCTACTTTTTCCCCCAACACTAATAATTCTATCTTTCATTCCTATGCGAATTCAAATTCTACCATCGACGATACTCTTATTTTTTTAATGTTATGACATCATAATAAATTAGCAGAGAAACAACCGATTTATTTCAAATGTCGGATACTGGACATAAATTTGGCGTTGAACAAATATTAGGGAGCTTTAATTAATGCAATTAATATGTTGCGTGCTTATAAGACATTGCGGTGTGAATATAATTAAATCTATTTATTAATTTGAAATACGTAATTCTCAGTTGAAAACTAACGCATTAGCCACACGAATCCAGCTTGAAGTACCCGTGTCCAACATGATGACCATAAAACCACACGTGATTTCACATTGAAATCACATGTACGGATTTTTTGATCCGGTAGCCGCGCAAGCCACAAATCATCAATCCTGAATTCTCGGTACCTTAACACATTTGCAGTGTTTTAAAAGAATAGAAAATAAAAGGGACTATAATGGCAACTCCCTTAAATTTTAAGCTTCCACACTGTCTAAAACTTCTATTAAATTACTAAAGTTACATAAATACATAATCACTAATCATGCTTTAGAAGACGGGACAAAATTTTAAAAATAGAAAAAGACAACAGCGCAAAAAATCTTCACAAACCTAAAACAAGTATGTAGTAATAAATAATCTGAAACAACCACTGAACCCTGCAGCATGATCCCCCAATTGGAACAACAAATACACTGTACATACGTTGGCTGCATAATCCCCAACGACACCATCATATTTGGGTTCTATGTTCAAATGTTAAAAATTACTGACTCCATAGTCCAACACTGCAACTTCTTGATCTACTCTCCAGTAATTTGCGTCGTTAAATTCCTTCATCTCTGATCCATCATCTCCCGAATCCTCTTTTTCTAGAGACGTTGGAGACAGATTCGTCTTCAATGGCCGAGCTTCCCCGACACTCCCCTCCTTGAGAGCTTGTTCCATTGCTTTCTCTGTCCCCTCGGGTTCTACACCCACAAATTCAACATCCTCTTCAAAAAGGGATGGAGCGGTCGTGCTTTTTTTACCTGAGTCCGATTTACTAGAACCATTGCTGGAATCTGAAGAAACGGAGGTGCCATTTGGTAGAGAGGCTTCAGTGGAAGTGGAGCTAATTTGGGCTGTGCTCGTCTCCACCGAATCAGCAAGATCGTTAGTGGTGTCATTTTGGTCAACAAATGGGTTCACACTCGACCCACCAACTGGAAAATCTGATGTCTCGCCCCATGCAACCCATTCGGGTATGGGCCTGTCTCCAAACAGGTCATCATTGTCTGACGTCTCAAAACGGAAGAAACCAAGGTCTTTAGAGGCGTTGGACTTGTCATCCTGGGAAACTGAGTTTATCCCATTTATAGGGTTGTCGCCATAGAAGTCATCAAAGGGGTTTGTCTTAGAGCCAGATGAGCCATTGGGAAAACTGTTGGCCCCAGTCAATTCCTCGTCCTCTCCGACCACTACCTCATCATCACTACTGCTGTTACCACCATTTGATGTTGCATTCAAATTGATGTCATCCATAATATCACGAAGCGTTGTGCCGCCAGGTGGATCACCACTAATTTTGTCGTCTTGGAAGGTGAACCAGTTGGAGTTTGTAAACAGACTTCTGCAAGAATGTACAGTTTAAGATAATGAGAAATAGGCTTGATCGATAGCAAGTTCCTAACTTCTTGTGCATCGTGGAAGGCAAATAGAATCAGCGCTCATTTTCCGTTCATGAGGAACTTGCTATCACACAACATAATCAAAGTGGTCCGAATGTTTATCCATTTCAGGATAGTTTGCCCCTATTTGTGCAGCTTCTATTTTCTCCTATAAAATCAAAATGAAACTCACCTCCCCTGGTCGTCCCCCAACCTCAGGGATGAAATCACTACTTCTGCAGATTCATCATCAAAGTAAACATCCTGCATTGTCATCAATCAATGTCCAAAATTGAGCACTATGGAATATATGGAGGAGAGGGGATTGCAAAGACATGCTTTCCCCATGGGTCCTTCCAACACAAATATTGCTGTCAGGGTGCCCTTATCTCTGGCATCCCATACAGGATTATAGCTAGACAATATGGTACATTTACCAAGTATATATAGGTTTGAGATATACGTACTATATGACATAATGCACTGACAAATGTGCACAAAAGAAATGTTACATAGGATGACAAAATCAAAACTGAGACCAACGAACTGTAAGATCTCTTAAACATGCATCATACATGCTTAAAAAGTAAAAATACATCCTGCAACCATCTGAGGCAACTGCTACCAACCAATATTGTAGATTACGACAAAAAGTAACAAAGATATGACTTGATATTGAATCTAGACTTCACATACCAGTATTCCTCCAGCATCAGCCAGTACCAGATTAAATTTATGTTATTTCAACGTGCTATATCCATTCTTTAGTCCTATTTATGCTAGCAAGAAAATAAATTAATGATTAAACATTAATTACCTCATCAGCTCGCTCAAGAGATCCATGACCCTGCAACGGAAAATTGAAATCGTAGATGAATCTGTACTGCGATACCTTTCTTCTTTTGGTATTTCTGTTATAGCTTACCTCAGTATCATCATTATCAAATGCATTGTATCTGAATGCTTGGCTTAAATTATTTGCCAGAGCTGCAACATCATAATCCCTATCATGGACATCATCCTCGTCACTATCCCTGGTCCTGTCTTGCAATGACGATGGCCGACTGCACACAAAAATATGAGAAATTTAACCAAAGGAACTCAAGCAGGGAGAACCATCTCATTTGGAAAGATTTTATTGCTAAAATAGAGATAAAAAGAGCTCGAGTTAGCAAAGTAAAACTCAACCCGATCAAGAAAAATCATATATTTCAAGAAATGCACAAAGATAAATAAACAAGTAAAAGAAATTCATTCATTAATATCGAAATCTGATCATACAAACTGCAGATGAATAATAAACGCATTCAGAATTCTTTGCAAGCATGTTGGAGTTTAATTGTTTAGTTGATTAACACAATGATGTTGGATAGCAAATCGGTGACAAGTTGTAACTGTTGCATTTTGCATGAAGTGATTGCAAAAGATAGAGAGCCATACCCACAAGCCCATCGGTTAACATTTTCAACCATATTACGCTCCTGCAAGACGGTTGTCTGCCACTCCTTCCATTCACTATTTTCCTAAAGCAAAGAAAAGAACATTGCATCAGCGAAAAGAGAGGAGGGAGAGAGAGGCTGCCGAACTGAAGCCATATAAATTATTGTGAAAGTATAAATGTTTGCAAGACACAAGCCTTCGGTTTAGACGGCATGCATTATATTTTAAAGATTCGACTTTCATGAATAAGTCCAGAAATAATCAACAGGTGCTTTAGTTGAAGTTGTGGTCTGCAAATTGGCAAGGAGTATCGAGAACAGATCATGCCCAATCAAGAGGCTGGCCGCATGATCATATGCACATTAATTATAGAGCAGAACAATGGCAACAAGCTGATAAAGACAACTATACTGAAAATATTATCAAAACAATCACAAGAGCTGCAAAAATGCAGTCAGCTCTACCTCTTTTTGAACCCATGATTTTCATGAACGCGTTTGACATCGCATATGAAACTATAACAGCTCAGTTACAGTTGTTTTCAAGTAGGAAAACAAAGACCACTGTCAAGAAATTAAGGGATGTAGCATCAATTTAGGTGTCTATATCAGACCTGAAGATGCGGCAGAATGCGTTTGTCGTTGTCTCCCAACTGAACAAGTTTATTACATATTCGAGTCAAATGTCCGAAGTACCCAGCTCGGGGTGCCTGTCTTCCAGTATCGGGTACAGTTGGCTGCAAGACATGACACACACTGTCAGATATTTCACTTAAAGCGACACGCAATTAGATGATGAGAATTATTTTCACCACAGTATGCCAGGATCCCAAAAAGGTCTCTTCATGCCATTTTCTGTTTTTCTTTTGGCAATGTAGATTTTAAATTTATTTTCCATCTATCGACTTATTTATTTATTATTAAAGTTTCCAATTAAGCTGTTTACATCTTCCCCTCCCCCTCTCCTTCCACCCCACTGTGTTCAACTTGCCACACAAATGGTTAAGCATATGAACAGGAATTTGTAGTCTCAATTTTCATATCCTCTTACAGGCGCCTAACCTAAACATCTCCACAATAATTTCCACGTGCATATGATTGGACAAACAACTAGAAAAGTGTGTCATTAACCAACAAAAGACTACCTGATCAAGTTCACCAGAAACAGTGGGATTTTTCTCCATCTGAAGAACTTTTCCAACCAAGTTACACTCTTGAAAAAGATGATCAACAACGGAATTATTTTTGCTTCCCAAGCATGAATATATAATACTCTCCACGTGATGATGCAAGGCATTATTGTATGGATACCTACACCAGAGAGAATAACATATTACAAAATGACTTTTAACTGTTCCAATACAGGAGATTCTAATGGCAATCTCCAAATACATAAAATAGATCAAAGATTTCTTTTCTAGCAATAGTGAATATAGCGCTATTAAAACACCAAAAGTTACCAATAGAAATAACTTCTTACTCAAAAAAGAGATCAAGGACCCTCTGAATTGTCCCCGAACCGACCAACTCTTTCTCAGCCACCTCATTGCCAGTTTTCAGCAGCTCCGCAATGAATTCCACAATCTATAAAAATGAAGATAATTACATATATGTAAAAACGAAAAATGCAGAATAGTGTGACCCCAGGCCCAAACAAGTGTGCCAAATTTCACATCATTTTGACAGTTTCTCAGCGAAAAAATAAACTGAATTAACAACAAACCTTTATGTTCAAAATTTCACATCATTTTGACAGCTCCTCAGGGAAAAAGTAAACTGCATTAAGAACAAACCTTTAAACGGTGGTTTCCCAAGAGGGGGTCGTAATTCACCATAAGTAGTAGGTAGAATCTTCCCATCACATGTAACTCGTAAAAGTGTCAACAAGTCCCCTGCACCAAAGTATGCCAATGCTTATCCAGCTGGTTATGAATAGAAAACAATAGGGCAGCAATGCATAGCCACTTATAAAAGGCAATGTCGGGAATAAAAAATAAAAAATAAAGTCATTGCATGAGACTGAAGATAAGGGTTCTTTCTAGCTGCCATAAATACATCTATACTAGATCACAGCAACATAGGATGGGACTGAGGGCTTATTTGGTCTGGTCTGGTTACTTTTTAGGAATACTTGATATTCTCAAAGAATGTGGTTAAAAAAGTGACTTTAAAGTGTGATAGGTGGTGGGTCCCATATATATGTGCAGTTGAACATGAGAAAGTAGTTCGAACAAGTACTTATACCCCCACACTTTCCCCCCACCCCACCCCCACCCAATTCCGAACTCAAAAACAATTAAAAAGACAGTAAGTAGAAGCATCAAAAATTCCTTTACCACCCTCTCCCTGATTTCCCATGCACATTACCTGCCTAGGACACTTCGATCATCAACTGCAAGGTTTACTTTAACAAACCTAGCTTGTCCAATACCAAATCTGAGTTCATAACTGAGGAAGATTTAAGTGAAAGCTGAATTCGTTGACACATGCAAGTTAGTACATATATATGTTTAAATGGAGTGCTAAAACATGACCTTGATGCAAAAGTTATTTACTTCTAAATTATCTTGGTATATTTATAGCTATAGAAGAGGTTATTCTGTTGGGTATACCACGCCATTGAGAATAGATACAGGCTCTAACCACTTAATTTTTGTATGGAGTCTCGGTTTGTTGCTGCACATATAACGAAAACTGTGATATGCAGCCAACATAAAGAATGTTGAACAAAGAATTTTTTCCATAGCAATAGTTCGTAAGGATCCATAGCTATGCACCTATCATACCCATTGTCTAGAAAGATTTCATTCAATAAATATTTTCTTCTGGAAATTTCCATGAAAATAAGAACAATTGGATATGAAATGCAGCAACAGTTGTATAAAACATTGTCAATGCAAACCAGCCTCCTGACAATTGGTCCACAATGCATGTACAATGCACAAAGTACCTTTCTTTAGCTTGTTTTACTGATCATAAAATGAATATGTAAATATGCATAAAAAGTGGCAATAAATTACTAAAATATGAGGTTGTGGTTTACCCAGTTTGGGAAGCATTGCACCAACAGTATCAGGATTAGCCAATTCATACACATGTTGACTTTTGAAAGAGTACATTACAGGTGAAGAAATTGATGATCTTGGATCCAACAAAGAAATGCACACAGACAATGAGTTCACAAGGGCTGATTTTGATTGTGAGTCTCTGAGTGCATGATCAAATATCCTTGCAACAAAACTGCACATAAAGAAAAAGATAGCTATGAAGTCAAGAAACACTTTCATTTTATCAAATAATAACAGGCCAAAAACTGATCTGCAAGGTCGGAAAAGCATCCAAGGGAGGCCATACAACCTTGGGCTGGATAGTTTAGTGGCCAGAGGTGATGGAGCACTTCGGGTTATGGCACATAATGTTTCTGCAGCATTGGCATGTACTTCAGGAGGATTCTGGAGAACAGAGAAGATATATCAGTTATATCTGCAGATGATTACATGTCATTAGCCAAACAGTCCTTACAACAAGTGAAGCTAATATGCACGCTAAAAAACTTGCAACTTGACAAGGCTCCGCTAGCCAAACACCACGGTTTCCTTCTGAATGAAAATATACAACAGCAAATCTTGCCAAACCAGATACGCGTGAGCAAGACAAACAGCTATATCCATGGCATGTGTATTGAGCAAATGAATGAAGTTCGAAATCTTCTTATTTCTATATTAATATATCAAAAATATATGTTGAGCACCAGAGAAAGCCGTGTGGAGTTTGCATATTAAGGTTAGATACGCAGTGCAATTTCCACAGTGCGCTGAAGTCAAGGCTGACAATTAGTTCAATACCACTAGTGTAACAAAAGGACATTCTATTGTGCAAACCCAAAAAACCACAACGGTACCTAATAAATGCAGTTGAAATTGACAACATATTAAAAAATGGAACCTAAGCTGCATAAGCAAAACAAAGCAATGCACAGGAGTATGAAAATGAGGATAAAGTTAGAAATTTTTATGAGAATCCATGGAGATTATGCAAAGCCTAAGCTAACAGCCGTAGTTACTATAGGGCATGTATTGCGCCAACAGTTGTCATGGATAAATAAAACAGCCCTAATATAGCTAGCAACAAGACCCATACAAGTACCTATTGACACTACTATATTATGTGAAAGATTGGGAGTCTAGCTTGGTTCAATTCCTCCACAAGAGAAACGGTTACTTGCATAGTCATGAAGCCATTTTTAAAGCTTGTCAAATACAACTTAGTCAAAATCATTTTTATCCAAAATCATTTTTAACCAGTCATCACACTGATTTGTAAACTTTTTCATATTTTAGCAGTTTTTCTTTACTTCTCACCACACATCCAAAATAATATTTTTCTATAATCTTTAGCAAACAAAGACTTACTGCTGCATCCAGTTTATCCACAATCATCTCCAGTAAGTTGCTATCAGCCAACCACTGTATCACATCCATGGAATTGGCGTATAGATGGTCATCGGCACCGACAAGTCGCACCAAAACCTAATGACAAAGAGTGGATGAGAAGAGATCCACTGGAAGCAGTAAAATATTATTCAATTTTATATGAGATTCGATCAAAGAAACTGCTTGGCAAAGTTTTTGCAATTGATGTAGTCATCAACCTCCATGATGGATGTAATGCCAATAAGATCAACCAGCTGCTTGAGAACATCTTGATGGGCCTGAACAAACCCAACGTCAGATAACAGTGAGAAATCTACAGCTGGTTTGGCAGAAATTATAATAAGCTAATGATAGAACTCCAAATCGATTTATGTATAAAATTTCTATATATGGATTGAAAACATAAAATCGAATGACAATAGATTGATAGGCAATTCGAGAGGCATATCTCCCTCCCAATGTCTCCCAAAAGAGAACCTCTAATAAACTTCCATAATCCTAGCCAAACGCTCCCCACCCCTATTTATAGTGTGATGCACACTTATTACTAATTACCCAAAATACCCTTAGGTTTCTATCAGCTAACAACAGGAAGGATTAATCAGCCCGACAAAGTTACGGAGAATAGGCAGGTAATGGTTATAAACATATGGTTAAAATTATTTTTGACTGTGACTTCAAATTATGAGGAGTTCATAATTTTTCCCAAGGATGCAACTAGTTAAGAAGATCTTGTTATTTTAAAGAAACAAAAGAAACTTCAAAATGAAAAGTTCACAACTAGATTCTCCTTGTAAATGGAGCATATGCTTATCATTTTCTCCTAGCCAAAACATTATTACAGCAACGGTGATAAATGGTGCTCTAAACAGCACTCCAAGTGCTTGCTGGTTTCACTTACCAAACTAAGGAGGGTGCATGCAATTGAGACTTTTAGAAACTTGAGGCTTTTATGGATTTAAAAAGAATGGGAGTATTCATTGACATGTTTTAAAACTCTATAACATTCTTGAAGCATTCATTATTCAATACAGATTTCGATAGGCTATTTGGAACGGATGTGTTCGCCTGAAAATTTTTCAATCTGTGAGCTTCTGGAGGATAGTAGAGTGTGGTTGCCCGATAAGAGTGGGATTTTTTCATGTAGATCAGCCTTCGCCATTCTTAGTCCAGATTACTTGCTTCCTGAAGAGAAATGGGCAAAAACTTTATGGAAAAGCCTTGCCCCATCAAGAGCCAAAGCGTGGTAGGTTATTGGCATTGGAGAAGCTGAGCGGTCATGAGAACATACAAATCAAACGTCCTTATCAAATGTTACCTTCTGGATGGCGCTTGTTGTAGGACAAATGGGGAACCTGTTAGCCATTTATTCTTGGAATGCAAGATGAAGATGGTGCAGAAACTTTAGTCTAACCTGCTTGAAGAACTTGGCATTCAATGGCGTATGCCACGCTCCTGCATTCGGCTCTAAGTTTGTGAACTGAAGGGAGGAAAAAGGTTATCGAAGATGTGGACCACAGCCATCCTCGCTGTTTTGTGGGCAGTTTGGTTAGATAAGAACAAAAGAATTTTTGAAGATAAAGAAGAACCAGTAGAAAAGTTGTGGAAGAAAGTCAGATTTTGGGTTGCAACTTGGGTCTATAAAACCACAGACACTTTGAAGGCCTTTCCTTCCTTGATCTTAGTAGAGATTGGAGACATTTTCTGTAATTAATCCAGCTCAGTTTGTAATAGGGCTTTTTGTTTTTTTGTTTCCTGATCTAGACCCCATGCAATTTCTATCAATAATATAAAGTGTGTTTCTTTTTCACAAAAAAAACAAAAAAAAAAAGGCTTTTATGGACTCCCCGGAAGTCCTTAAAAGTCTATGTGGAGTATTAAATTACACCTTTGTTCGTTTTAACTTTTTTCTACGTCAAAATTAACTTCTACTACTAGTAAGTCAAATATCAATATCAACCACACATCTCACATCATCACTCATGATTATCCACACATCTTGTGGTCTATGCCACTATTCGACCTAAACGTTAGTTTTTAACTATTACAAGAACACATAAGACTTTTTAAAGTCTTAAAGAGTCATGAAATATTAGCACTTCACTGAAAACCTTTAGATACAAACTTAGAAGAAAGAAAGAACAAATACAAATTTTCATAAATAGTATTCCATTCACCCTTAAGATCTTGAGAGACTGTAAACCAAAATTTTAACAGAAATACAAAGTGTCTTTCAAGCTATAACATTTCTCTTTGCTCCTAAGTTATATACGCCTTGGTCCACATCTTCAAAAATTATCTCTCTCTCTTTCACATGACATGTCATTATTCTTTTCTTAATATCCTCATTTATTACTTCTCTTTATTATTCTTCATCATTAATTCCTTTTTTCTATTAATAAGATTAATTTCAATGAATTTTTTTATTGCTTTTTTTCCTTCACTTATTCTAGGAAAAATATCAAATTCAAAAATGGTAAAAAATAAATACTAGGAATCATCCATTTCCTCATTTCTTTTCAAAAACAAATTGACTGGATACAATGCCTGAATATCATGCACTGAAAATGACAAAAGTAATACAGGATGTTCAAAGTTTACAACTATCATCAAGAGCATGGATGCTTTAGCTATCACCATGTAAGGTTTAATAATATATGGTAGCAGCAAGAACAAGAACATACCATACGTATGCTTAAGCAGAGATGAGATGGGCCAAAAAATGGAAGAACAAAAGTAAACAGAAAAAGAAAAATATCGTATAACTTGAATATAAAAGGCTGATAGAAGGATTTTTTTTTTTTTTTTTTTGGGTCATCTTCAAATCTGGAAATTTTCAATGGGGATTAAACTAAAATTACCTTTACAAAATTCAAAAGTGGAACAGTCTTCCGCAACATTAGGCATATTACAACCTGCAATGGAAAGAACAATTAGACCAAACCAATTTTTCTTGTCATCACACCAATTAGACCAAACCAATTTTTCTTGTCATAACACCAAACAGAGAACAAGAAACATTACACAGAGAGCTTATACAACAGAGTACCTTACTAAAATAACCAGCTAAAAGTGCACTATGAGGACGATCAGGTAGCAGAAAAGAGAAGAGTAAATCCATTAGCTGCAGATAAATAGAGCATTCAGTTAAAAATTTCAGGTGGTAGATCAATAATTTGGTCTACGGCCATGTTGTTCCTCTTGTTTGATACAATGATCTCACCTCCTCTTCCTCCACCAAAGTCTTAAAGATAACATCAATCTCACATGTAAAAACTTCACAGGCAACGAAAGGAAACCTACATTGTGAAATAAATATTAGAAGAAACTGGAATTATGGACTAGGCATGAACAATACCAAAAAGTTTGCAACTAAATAAATTCAAGATCCAAGAGCAGAGAATTTATGGGAAATATAATTGTAAAGCAATGCATAAAACATAGAAATAGTAATTGAAATGATTATTTTTATACTTCAAAACAATCTTAACTCACTTGAATGTCAATTTGCTATCCTCGGCATCCGGGGACTCCTCAACAATGTATCGCAGCAACTGTTCAACCTGAGCTTTATCTCTCAAACTAGAAACCAATAAAAATTCATATTATCTTCAAGGAACTTCAATACTAAAAGTCAAACCAGCAGGTCCTGGTAAGGGCATGATTGCCAAGGAACCATGACCCACTTGGCACGACTACTAAACAAAAATATTCAGTTGAAAATTGATGGTGGCATACAAATTTATGAGGCGACTATTCAGTGATTTGCATTCTTGGATTATCTCTTCTTCATCCAGAAGTTCCTCCAGAGTAAAATTTTCCTTGTCCAACACTGACTCAACCTAAAGGTTCAAAAAAAAAAAAATTAAGAATTTACAATTGGTAAAAACGCAAACGCAACAAGCATAACACAGATTAATTAAAAAAAATGAAAAGAAAAGAAACAAAGGAACCCCTAAAGACATGATTATCAACAAAATGGAAGACAAGTAAACAAAAGCATCTGGTCCAACACTTATAGCCGAGCAAACGAATGATCCAAGTTCATGTCGCCACAGTTTCCAAGTCTTTAGTACAGCACAAGTTCAAGTTATATCCAAGGCAATCTCAACCAAGTTATTTTAAATGAGTTCAGTTTGATTAATTCATTCTTTGTTCATCAATCGATTATGAGCTTAATTCATTTTTCTAATTATAGGAGACAATAATTAACAAGCCCAAGAGTTCACATGGCTCAGCATTTCGCCACACCTAGGCACATATGATAAACAAATTTGATTAAGCAAACTAAACTGCTAAAAGACTCTCCAAATTCAGAATCAGAGGTATGTTGGGGAACAGAACAAGGATGCGACCCAGGAAAATAAATAAAAAAATGAAAAATATCAGCTCAAATGCAGCATTGGGATTAAGGTTTGCACATACAATGATACAAAAGCAAATAAGAGATCATTCAAAAACCACTTTCCATAAAAATAGAAAAAAATTTTAAGTCATTATAGAAGGTGGATTGAGGGACGGACGGTAAAGCAAGAAAGGAGAACGGCCAAGAAAAAAAGGGTACTGGAGAAGGAGGAAAGAGTATTTGGAGTCTCTAGAGATTCAAAACAACAGATAAGATAAACAAACAGTTATTTTTCCACATCACTGGGTTACAATGTCTTAGTAGCTAAGAAAAAGATTGAATCATCAGTCCTTGAATTTATAGAAACAAATTGAACACCGCAATTCATAGCAACAGAATTTAACAGAACTAGCTCAATGTGAAATTTAAGACATCAAAATCATAATCATGAATGCCAGATGTCTTAAAGTTGGCACGACAGAGTTGCCAATTTCACCAATTAAAACAACTTAGCATCAGCTCTATTCATGACTACGAGAACGAACGAAAGTTTTAACTGAAGCCAATGAAAACTTCACCGAAGTAGCAATCTCGCCGAAAGCAAAAATATCCATGGAAACATAAACATAAATCGTATTACTTACAGGAGAAGAAGCAGAGAGAGCTGTGAGTTTCCAAAACATGTCGAGTGCCCGTGTTTGTTAAATATAGATTATATCTATATTATAAGAGGAAGTTCTGAATTTAGATCTGTGAACCCTAAATTTGAATCAAGAAATTGACCAAATCGAAATAATCCCAGAATTAAGTCAGGCTTCTGGGCAGAAATAGGTAGGTGGAGGAGCTCAAAAACCCTAATTCCCCGAAGATCGTAGACAGTATGAAGCGGTAGAAATCGAAAAGGACTTTGGATTTATGGTAGGAAGAAAATATTGCAGGGAAAATGAAAATTAACGCCTTTCGAAGAATTTTGATTTTGATCGAGGGGGTTGAAAAGTACAAAATGAGCTTCGGATTTGGCGAGACAAGGGTGTACAGAGTTTTAGACATGCCCCTCAACTTTTACATCATTTTTCAAGTTTTGTGCGTATTGTGATATTAGAGCAAAAATTAACAGGTGCCAAAAATGTTGTGAAGAAAAAAGTTTTGAGGGAGAAATTGGGCAGGGAGGGGAAAAGATTATTTTTAAATAATATTTAAGGAAAATTTTGAGTACATATTTGTCTCAGTCCAAAACAATATTTTAATCACTTCATTTTTTTATTTTTCCTTTTTTTAATAATTATGCAGTTAATAATTAGTCATCAATACTTGTGGAACGAAAAAAATTGATCGTTAATAATCTATTGGGAATAATTAGTCACAGTAGTTGTAGGTCATTAACAGTTAATTTTTTTATAATTATTTAACGTTAAAAAAACTTTAGTCATTTCATTTAAAATTAATTAATTCCAAAAATATTATTTATTGATCAATTAATCTAGGTTGTTTATCAACTAGTTACTTCTAATTATTTGTTAAGTAAATTAATTTTCAAAAAATAACAAATAAAAAATGAATTCATCACCAATGGTTGAAAGAATAATATTTTTCTTGTCTACATGATATTGTATTGTTGGATAAAAGCAAAATTTGTGGGGGCCTTGTTGAAATTAGGAGTGGACACGAGTCGAGTCGAGTCGTTTTGGGCCCGAACTGAAACTAACCAACCCGATCGAAATCGATTTGGAAAAATCCAAAGCGAACAAAATCGACGGTTCAATTCTATTTTCGGTTTTTTCCTTTTCTTGGTTTTTTTCTGATGACCAATTAGGTTTTCAATTTGGTAGAAACCAAACCGAAAATCGAACCGGTCTACAAAAAAAGGATTTGACCCAACTCGAATCAAGCGAGTTAGGTCGGTTTCTTGATTTTGTGCATATTATGCCCAGCACTAGTTGAAATGGGTTGTTCTTCAAATTTGGGTTTTTAGGGCCCTAATTGATACATTATTTTGGATGTGGTGGGGGAAAAAAACTCAAAACCCGAATTTAGGGGTTTTTTCCTACATTAATCTTGCTCTTATCAAATTATGTAATACTATCAAACTCATTCATTTGTTTGTTAGCACTTGGAACATGTAGTATTTGTTAAACTAGTATGCCGTTTTTCTATGATGAAATCCGATTGTAAAAGGGAAGATTTAATTGAAAAAATTGTAGGTTTTAATGAGCTTTGAAAGAATTTTACAAGAAAAGATGGAATGTTTCTTTGGTAAAGATAGGTACAATTGAAATTTGGCTGTGATGAAATACATCTCTTTTACATTTTATTTCTTGTTTTATTATTAATTTATTTCTTTTGCACTTATTTCTTAATTATACATATTAAAAAAAGATACTGCCATATCCCTATTATAAAATACTAGTATTCTTGCCTATTCCCATACGATGCACATAAATTTTATTCGTAAAAATGATTTTGGTAAGAATTTGTTGAAAAAATTTTAATTATATAATCAAATTCAAAGGGGTTGCCCTAGTGATACAGGCATCCTCTTATCGGTATTTGATCCACCACTTCACGATTATGATTCGTAATTCGGACTAAAAAAAGTTTCAAAAAATATTTAAATAGGTGCAAATGTTGGAATTCAAAATTTTAAAAGCATACATAGCCAATTGAGAATTCGAATTTTTTTTTTTAAGACTACATGTATATTGATCAATTGGTACTGCTTAGTAGTGAATATTAACATTGGATAATTGAAAATGTTTAAAAAGTCATATGGTCCAAAATGAAAGGACCAATTGAAATCAAAACTCATTTTACGATCATTGATTTGCAATTTTTTTGACAAACAATGAAGAGGTGATTAAGTAATAATTTTAATAATTATTTTTATTAAGTGACCTACAAAATGATTAAGGGTTGTTTGATTGGGTATAAAGTAAATGTGCGGTATTCCGTGTAAAAATGTGTGGTTAATATTATTTTGGGAAATATGTGTGTGGTTGAAAATGAGTATGAGGTATACGGAATTGCGTGTGGATAAAGTTAATACCAAGAAGAACAAGGCCTAAATGGAACATGAAAATTGTAGTTAATTAATTAATTATTTATCATAAATTCAATTATAATTTAACTACCCACTATTTGATTTTCAAAAAAGAAAAAAACTATTTAAACCTCCCAATACACATTACCTGTAAAAGCTATCTAACAACCCTTTAACAACGTAGAAAAAAAAGATTTTTTTATTTTTAAAATAAATAAAAAGATTTTTTTCTAAAATTATTAACCTCTAATTATGCAAAATTGGCACTTCAACTTTTTATTAATTAGAAGAAGATATATATATATATATATATATATATATAATATTCGAAACTTAGAAAATATGAAGTTAATTCTCATTTTCAGAAATAAGTTAATTAGCATTGTAAATTGTAACTTTGCTCTCATATCACATTTTCATTAATGAATGCATTTAGTTCATTTTCAATTTTAATGTATCATCTATATATATACCCCTATAAAATTAATTTGCAAATTAAATTTCTAAGAAAAATTAAAATGAATATAAAAAACTAAAATAAAGAAAACAATACTAAATAAGGAAAGCAAAATAAATTAAATAAGAAAAGTGATTATTATTATTATTATTAAAAAATAGTATTAATATATTGAGGCTTAAAGAGAAATTACATGAAGTAGCAATATATTTTTTGTTTGGTAATATTTATTTTACAGAAGTACAACATATGCAAATAAAAAGTTTTAGATTGGGGTTGTGAACACACAATGCCCGATGCAATAGTATATAAGAGCATTTCTAATGCAACAATTTGATCGAAGATGTACTTAGCTGTACAAAAAAGAGAGGAAAATATATTGATTGGAAAGAGGTTAATTATTATTAAATTTAATAACAGAAGATGTCAAAATGCAATGTCCCACTTCTGCTGCCTACCTATGGTACAATTCTCACAAAAACTAGGGTGTGTTTGATTGCAAAGCCGGAAAGTGGTTGGAAGGAAAATGGTTGGAAGGGTAAATGAATTTCGGAAAAAAGTTTTCCAGGGAAATGGTAGTTGTAGGTGTTTCATTGGATTAATTTGAAAGTTGGAAAAATAATGTTGTTTTCTTTGTTTTCGGTGTATTTTTCATAAAATTTGATCATTTTCCTTATCTTTATGGTTAAAATAAATAGTCCATAAAAAAATAAAAATAAAAAAAGAGGCAAACTTTTTCGGGAAAATAAAAACCACCTTCCCCTCAAGGAAAACATTTTTCTCCAAAACAAGGAAAAATGCGGATTTCGATAAAAACTGGAAAAGATTTTCCGAGAAAAAAAAGACAATCAAACCGCCAACCAAGGAAAAAAAAAGTTGGAAAATGATTTTTTCGGGAAAAAAATGCACGAATCAAACACACCCTTAGTTTTTGTAAAGTATCTTTCCTAAAGAAACCATCTTTTAAGAGTAGTTTTAACCCCCTTTCGGCCAAATACCCAAGTCTTTTAATGCCATAAATCATATTTATCCAAAGCATTTTCTGCGACAAGAGAATTTGAAATCAATGGTTTAATTTTACAATTAAAATATAAATCCTATTGGTGTTAGCAATTGGTCTTAGCTAGCAATGGTAGATATCAAGATATTATTCTTAAGAATCATTATATGACCACTACCAGTAGAAATGTCATCGCGTACATCATCAAGGACTCCTAAAAATATCAGGTTCCTTCTCAGATCACGAACAAATCTAGTGTGATTCAGGGATAAAACATTGTCGTTCTCCAGTTTTAACACAATCTTACTAATGCCTTTCAACTCCACAACTCAAATTACTGCCAAGCTTCACAGCTAGAACCATATATATGCATTAGGATTATACTCAACAAATAAATCCAGATGAGGGCACATTTGAAAGGAGCAACTAGAATCAAGAATCCATTCATCTTTAGTATATATCATGCACATTAGCAGCATATACAATCCCATGCATCATTATTATTCAAGGTCTCTCTGTTATTATCATGGGTACCACCTGCATTATTAGAAGAGCTAACAGTGTCTTGTAGTTTCTCAAAGCATTCTTTAACAAAATGCTCCACTTTCCCACAGTAATAAAATTTCTTTTTCCTCCATTTTTTCTTGCCCATAGAGGTCTCATCCTCAGTCTGAGGGTGACCCTTTTGTTTCTAACTCCTTATTGACTAAGGCAATATAATATATTATATATATGATATCTACAGTCAGCATAGGCAACTATAATAAATATATTGTAAGTGTGTTTTTATAAATAAGTTTATTCTAGTCTATGTTATGAATAATTTGGTGGTTGAATTATGAGGAATAATTTGGTGGAAGAATAATTTGGTAAAAGATGTAATTATTTTATGTGAATGACTATTATACCCTTGATAAGATTATGTAATTGCGATTATGCCATTCGAAATTTTCCTATAAATAGGGTTTTAGTTATTAATGAAATTCATTCCTGAGAATTCCTTAGAATTCATTCTCTCTAAATTCTCTCTATTGTTTCTATACTTTTATAACACGTTATCAAAGACGAGTCTCTAATCGTTTGAGTAATATGAAGGGAGTATCTTTCTGATTCATCTTATAGATGATCTTCCTCAGACGTAAACCGAATTATTATAAATAACCTAATCCATCTCCAATCCATACTTATCTTTCTTTTCTCTCTTATCTTTTTCCCACTTTCTCACGTCTCACTCTCTCTATCTCCCCAATCACTCACAGAAAAACATTTATGCAGAGACAGAAAGTTGTGGGCAATTCAAGAATTGGCAAATGGAGGAAATACGTGCATGTTCAATTGCTTCTGCCAAAGAAAAAGGAAAAGGTATATATATATATATTATATTACTTTATAATATAATAATATATTAAACTATAATATTCGTTTTCTCGACATATAAGGATCATACATTGTCAAAATCAAATTTTCTCGACTCCATTATACTCGATTTAACGAGATCTTCGATTTGACACGAATATTGATAAGGTAAACTTTCAAAATTTACAAATCAGTACCCCAACTTTTGAAAATATTACAAAATAGTCCTTGAATATTTTGATATTGATAAATTGAAGTAGAAATGAGATAATTTTCCAATCGTAAAACATTGATAAAATATTTTTGATAATTTTACCTTTGCGAATTGGAATGGACAATTTTACCCTTAGGGTAAAACCGACCTAATTTTGACGACAGTGAAAAATGGATAGAATATTCATGAAGAAATTCTAAATCCATTGATTATATAAAATGGCTTGAAGCCCATTTGAATTAAAAAATCGGAATATTATTTTAACTCCCGAAGAGTTTAATTACATAATATACTTATTCTAAAAGGATAAGTGTGCTCTTGTAGAAGTAATGAGTATTTGTTCTAGAAGAACAAATCTGCTCCAGTAGAAGCAGTTCAATATTTAATTCTCGTACTTTATTTACTGTAATTTAAATACTGCAATACCTCCTACTTGATGATGGGTTCAACCGTCACTAATTGGAAGGTTTTATATATTTTTTTGCACTTTATATGCTAAGTGATGGGTAATACCTTCTACTAAGCAGATCCTACTCCTGAAGAAGTAGTTAATCATTGTGCATTTTAATTCTCGCAATTTAAATTCCGTAAATTTATATTTATTGCAATAATTCCCATAAGGTAGGTTCGACCACCTATTGGAGGAAATTTAATTTCTGCAATTTAAATTTATGCACTTTATAGTTTGAGTATATTTCCAATGTGGTGGGTAATACCACACGATTGGTGTGCATATTTCCAATGTGGTGGGTTATACTACACGATTGGTTATAACCAATCCTACTCCTAAAGAAGTAGTTGATCAAATATTCTAATCCTACTCTCGAAGAAGTAGACGATGAGAATAAAATTACTTCTCCATATATACCGAATATTAATGGAGAAAATTGAGCAAGTGGTACTTGAAGTTACCATTGGATAAATATATGAAAGTAAAATGCTCAATAGATCCCATATTGATAAAAGGAACATATCATATGGAGTGATTATATGAAGTAATCTCATCGATGATATGAGATTGTATTAATATGAGAATAAAATGCTCTTGAAGAAGCATAATCACTAGATTTCTGTATTTGAATAAAGCCAATATGATATTATTATTACTCCAGAAGAAGTACAAAACAGCCGAAGTGGAACATATTGAGAATATAAAATATGGCAATAAACACTCGAAAATATAGAAATACGAAAAGAAAATATATATTGAACCCATAAATGAGGGATGCGTCTCGAGAGTATAAATACTCCGTAACTCTGCCACCCCGAACATTCGGGTTCATAATGAAAGATCCAAAGGATCCCTTTTTCGCTTGACACCGATGATCTGTGACCGGTGGGTTTCAGCTTCCACAGATTTTTGAACATATGATTGAATCTTGATGAGTAGATCAGCAACTGTATTAGCAGAAACAAGTATATTTCTCGCTGAACGAGAAATAAATTTATATTCTACACCCTAATCTAGAAATGCTAGCAAACCATCAAAGAAATAATTAATATTCAACAAACCTATGGGTTTGGTATGAAAATTTCACTGTGCAAATGACGCTATATTGAATATTTCCTCCAGCATGTTATAGCCGCCTGAAAGAACAATAAAAGCATCACTATTGCTCATCATGTACATCAGGCAGTCATGGATGGATTGTGTTTGTAGCATCAATCCAGTTGGACTAATGACATTTCTAACTCCAATTCGATTACTGCCTCCAATTCGATGAAAATGTATTATACTTGACACTTTTATCCCCCATGATTGTGCGGCTATCGTAAGACTCCTTAATAGTTTGTTATTAGTCCCTCCATATAGTATATTGATATTTTGTTTCCCTAACTCCCTTACAAGTTGGTCTGTCATATCCACATATTGGATATGACCTACTAGTCTGGAGCCACCAAGAACACATATCGTTTTTACCTGGCGAGGTAAAGATTGACTTACATGAGATGATTCTGATATCTCCATCTCCATCTCCACATCTATCTCTCTCTTTCAACGAATGAATGATAGATATATGAATCCCTCTATTTAAAGATAAATTTTCAAATCAATAATGGATTGTACTATTTACTTTTTGACAAATATGAAAGAGAAAATAGCAGAAAAATTTTAGTGAAATGACATATACCTATCGGTGATTGAAAAATAATATATATCTTAAAATTGAAAAACGATATTTACAAATAAAAAAATATATTGATCTTCGTTATTACACCGAGCTTTCTTACATAAATATGGGAAAATCATTATACTAAGTTATTCTACTAAATTTACAAACTGGATCTTTTAAAGTAAATATTTCAAGACTATAAAGTGCGTGTTGATCTTTGAATTTGGCCCATAAGGCCATTAGCTCACCTTGCACGTGTCCACTAGGATGTGTCTCAAGAGCCTGTTGAATATCATCCAAAGGCTCCTTACTCAATCCATCCTCAATGAATGCTATTTTATCTTCTCGGTTTCTGGACAAGTACCCCACAGATTTACATCGAGTGTCACATGTCCACCGAGCACACTTGTAGCATCCTCGTAATCTTTTTGCTCTCCGTTTATTTGAAAAACTACTTTTACCCATACCAGGCATGTATTTAGAAGGAATTGAAACCTCACCAGATAATGGAACCTTTGTTTCAATCAACCATCGGATATCTTGTGGGATACCCTTATTCATTAGCATCCTTAATCTTTCCAGCTTACATCGATAAATCCTTTTTAGGATTTTGATCGGTAGTGATGGATAGTATTTTCGAAGATTTGAAAGCATATGATCCATTATAATATATAGACCCTTGTTAGGATGAATTTTGCAATAATTTTGATGATTTATAGAATAATACGACGCGTATGAAATAAGACTCCGATTTTAAATAAATAATATGAAGCGTAAGAACTAAGACTCCGTAGTTGAACAATAGCCAGATGTGATGCGTATGAGCTGTAACTCCGTGTTTGAACAGTAGTAGACAATAATGTCACCAAAAGATGATGGAATATGTCGGTGAATTGTTTCTATGATAAATCATGTTGAGCAATATACAGATACTAGTGAAATCGATATAAGAATTTACTGAACTAGAAATTCAATAATACTTGTTTACAAAACCGGACTGACCATCCCGGTTTAAATAATTATTGAAATCAATATTTCAAGTGAAGAATTAAAAGAATTCTTCAATGATTGTTCTCGATAAATGATGAAATCATTACTAGCGAATATTGGGAATAAATCCCAAATATATCTGGAATAAAGGATGAAAAATATGGGCCCACTAATCCTCCATGTGGACTACTAAATATTATGATATGGATCCACTAGATAGTCACATGTGTATATGATTCGTAATTGGAAGATTACGAAATGATTTGCTCACGGTATGAGCATGATTTCCAGATTTAATGATAAAGCTAGTAAATATATATATATATATCCCAATGATTTGAATAAATCCCTGAAAGATTTGAGTATACGCATACAAGTGGGATATTATGTGGCAAATTATTTAAAATCCTCCAATAAATTGCCAATATCGAGAATAGAATGCAAACTGTCTAAATTCTCATATTAAAATTGAATGATGAGAACATATATGATTAAAATCATACCAACTGTATGAATTTTTGGTGTTCTAAATTCTCTCAGCATGAGGGGGAGTATTAAAGGTTGAAAATGTATATGAAATGCATCATGTTATATCCTCACAATTAAAATATGAACTTGAAGTTCAAAGATGCATAAAAGATGCTATGAGCAATCACATATATCAGTTAAGATGCTTTGATAAGTTAGCACGCTAGAAGCGTTGATATTATGAGATTTCCCCAATCATATATATCAAAGCAAATTATAAAAGATGGTTTTAATAACGGAGGCATATGCTCTTGAAGAGTATATAGACATAACTATATTGTGTAATCCTACAAGAGGATTGATAATGAGATATCTCGATAAGTTATGTCGATATGGGGAAAGAAATGAAATTGAAAAATGTCGACACGATATGAAAATGTAGCGCTACATATGATCAATGATAATGAAAATATTGAGATATATTGAATAATGATATTGAAATCCATCGGAAAATACCGATGCTAAAATATATGCCTTTATGATTAAAGTGTTCATGCACGGGCTTAATGAGAAATGAGAATGAAACTCTTGAAGAGGTTTCAAATGTATCAGTGCATGCAACGGCTCAAAATATCTACATTGATATTGTTGAGAAATTCATATGTTGTACTCTTTTCCTTGATTGATGTTTTTGTCCCAAAAGGGTTTTTCTCAAACAAGGTTTTTAATGAGGCAGCCCAATCTCAACTAATATGAAATCTCCAGAAGAGATTTAGGTATATATCTCGATATAGTGAGAAAATGATATCGAAGCTGTTGATTGCATATAAGCACTGAATATAACATGATATTATATAATATCTAAATTTCATTCATGTGGAAATGAATGAAGCGCATCAACTAATGTATATGATACTTATATAAATCCCTGAAAGATTTTGAAATGCTTGAAGCATGCTTGTATAAAATACGTGTTGCACTCTTTTTCCCTTGATTGAGGTTTTATCCCACTGAGTTTTCCTAACAAGGTTTTTAATAAGGCAACTTTAATGGCGTATTCACATGAATAATGTACTCTTTTTCCTTCATTAGGGTTTTTCCTAATAAGGTTTTAACGAGGCATATTCATGGTATATTGAAGACGATAAGAGAAATCGATACAATGTATCTATTGGATCAAGTTATAATAGAGACAATGCTTTAGATCCAAACAATGATGATATTAAAATCCTTTACCAGAAGTGAGGATATCCGTCGTCAAGATATGAAATCAGATGGAGTAGCTGTACTCTTTTTCCTTCGATCAATTTTTTTCCCATTGGGTTTTCTTGACAAGGTTTTAACGAGGCAGCACATGAATACTCCTATACCGCTGGTAGACATCAGGGGGAGCAATGTTTTGATGAAGCAGTATATAACCACTCCAAGCTATCCTGCAATCAGTTTGGAAGTTTTTTCCCACTGGGTTTTTCTCCAAACAGGTTTAGAAGACATTTGTATTAATAGTCATTCAAGGGGGAGTGTTATGAATAATTTGGTGGTTGAATTATGAGGAATAATTTGGTGGAAGAATAATTTGATAAAAGATGTAATTATTTTATGTGAATGACTATTATACCCTTGATAAGATTATGTAATTGCGATTATGCTTAATTCAAGTTTCGTAAATAGGATTTGATTATTAATGAAATTGTTAATGAATTCCTTATAATTCATTCTCTCTGTTCTATATTGTTTACATCTTTTATATGATCTATTGTTTATAATGGCATATTGTGATTTTTACAAATATATATAACATAAATTAGTAATAAATCAACAAAGTACGTTTTTGTTATTAGTGATAAAACTTTAGTATGTAATTTAATTTGTAAATATCAACAATTCAATATTCAAATTGTAAATACACTTTATTTACGGAGGCTATTTTGTAAATATTCCTAATATTTATTATGTACTTTAAAAGTATTTTTTAATTTAAAAATTATATATATCTCCCCCAACCCCCGCCCCGCCCCGCCCCAAAAATGCTGTGCTATGATTAATAGCCAATTGAAAAAGTTGGGAGTTGGGGAGGATGTTAACTGAAACTGTGGTAGACATTTTGACAAGTGTTCACCAGACCAAGTCCTTAATTAGTGCCAACTGGTATCACAAGGCGATTTATAAGTGTTCATTAACTCATTAATTGTCTTTGTCATGACTTTCTTTCCAAATAAAATAGACTGATGAATGGAGGCAAATAGCAAGCTTCTATGATCGCCAGTTGATATTATCATCAGAGATTTTTAGCGAGAAAAACCTATTCTCGATAATTCGTGAGAATGTCTTTAGTCAGCTTTTTTTCAATGTCGATCTAGTCTCATTATTCCGATGTTTATTGTTTATTTTAATTTGTATTTAAACTTTAAACATATGTCGACCAATATTCACATGGAGCTAACTTAAATTAAATGTCTAAACGTGATTAGTCCTCATTAATTGTAACAATCTTAATCAATATATGTACAATTTCTACATGTAATTCAACTTCATCCAATTATAGGTTGTAATTCAACTACATCCAATTATAGGTTTCGAAAGGCAAGAATTGCAAGTCAACTTCGATCAATTCTCCTTTTAATATAATTTCGGTTTTAGTAAATTACAGTAATTTGGATAGCATTTTTGAACAGTACTAATGAAGCTTGTTCATTGATCAAACAATTGCTAATTAATATTGAAGGAATGATTTGGAAAAGTTGTGATTTTTTCTCCCTTTTTTTTAAGACTTATAATTTTCTGTCTCGAAAGATGTTGTTTGATGGTGGCAAATGTGCATATTCCCTTCCTCAATACTAATTTTAGAGGTTACGTACTTAATGGGGACGGGGAAGTTGGTTGTATATAAATCGCGCCACCAGTATACTTGACAAGCAACCACTTGGTTGAGTGAGGGAATTTCGATTAATGATCGCTAAAGTGATTTACATGATCACATGGATAATGGTAGTACTAAGAAGAATGAGCGCACCTTTAGATGATCATCTTTGTGTGACCAAGACAACAAAGTGATCATCATTCAGCGATGGTCTTTGGGTGATTGAGAAAATAGAGTGAATGTCATTGTCGTTGGTCGTCGTGAGTAAATTTATTGACTATCAAGTGCAAATACTAGTAGCCATGGCGAATGTGCATGCTTCACGTTTTTATGAGAATTTGTTAATGTAAATATTAAATAGTAATATTTATTTATTATATTTATAAATCATTTGTGAGAAATAAGTTTTTGGTGCAATAGATTTTACGTGTTTTATACATCCTTTCAATTTATTCAAATGTATTTATAAAGATGAAAAATGTGCTCTATTGTTTGCTGCAAATTAAAAATGCATGCATGCTTGTACGTATATATATATAGATATAGAAAAGATTAGTAGATGGGAAGACATAAATTTAACAACAGTGAATTATATTGAATTTGTTATTTAATATTTAACATTAAGATATTTCGTGAATGCGTATGAATATTATAAAACATTTTGAATACAATACTTCTCCTCCACATATATATTTATTTTTATTTATAAATTAAAGCTATTGTTTAGTAAAGAATACTAATATAATCCATTCAATAAACAACATTTTTCAGACTTATTTTATACACAAATCTCATATTAAATCGTTGAGAAAGAGTTCAAAATTTGCATGTTCATGTGCTTCTTGCATGCGCGAAAAGATGCCCATATAAAAATGTGTTAATTATCATGAATATTTCATGTACTTTTGGCACATGTTTAGCATATTGTATCGAACAATATTAGTTTTCAAGTTGATTAGGTGTCATCTGAGATGCATGTTATAACACGCATTTATATTGATGCAAACACACATTTATATTGATGCAATATCATAACTATGTATTATATCGCCTCAAAATGCGCCATAGTATACATTCCAAAATGTACCGAATTAATTAGTTCTGATATTAATATATTAAATAATAAACGAATTTTAATTAGTTTATTTTAATTAGTTTAATTCTTTTTCTATCTCAATGGTAGGCTTCCCGGTGACTTCAACATGCAAGTCATTAACATATGAGGCATTTTCCCAAAAATGATATTACAAGAGTTAGAACACTGTTTCTTTTGATTTCTCTTAGAAAAGAGAAAATTGTTTAACTTGAGATTAATGTAAGTTCTTTTGAAGGTTAAGTATTAGACCCTCTCCATTTTTATAAATAAACTTTTATCTTCAGTTGGATTTTCAAGCAAGGATAATTCTCTTAAAAATTGATATCACAAGATAATTATAAGAGAAATCATTTTTGAAAATGCGTGTTTTATTTATCATTTGATGCATGTTGACCACCGGAAATTAGATGTCAACGGTTAGTCCATTACCATTATCTTCACCTCCTAGAACTGTACACTAAGACACAATTAATATCACCGCCACGTTCCAAGAATTTAAGGCTAGGAGTGCAATAGTTATATACACTTCGATGGTCAAATTAGTAAGCCTAAAAAGGGAGATCGTATTTAGTAACGAGGTGAGTGCGGCATGAAGGGAGAGCTTGAACTGAGGTGGTCCGAAAGAGCCTCTCTTTTTGGCACGTTGATTAGTGGGATTATTGATCATACTAACAATCCTAATTAATAAAATTAATAAACACATATGCGCACAAATTAAAATTTTATTGCTTATATTAAAATAATTTTTAATGTCACAATTTTCATGCATCGCAGGGGATCGGAGTGTAACTGGTTTCAATAACAAAATAATATGATCTTTTACATGCGGCATATTAATTGTTCTCTTCCCTATGGGGGAGGAGAACAACTCATGTAGTATAGTATAATGCATTACAATAAACCCCAAAAACATTTTTTGACAAAAATTTTGAAATTAGCGCAATGAATTAATTCCATTACAAGTGTAAGGAACTTGCAATAGATTACAAGTACAATAAATTCATCACCTCACGATTGTAATGGATAAATATAGATTCCATTATTATTGTAGGAAAAAGAAAAAGAGAAAAAAAAAACTCATAGTAACTTTTGTAAAAAAAAAAAAATAGGCTTGTATATTGGAAACAAATTAATGACTTGATAAAAACTCAGTAGCTAAAACGATTTTAACTCATGATAATCTGATTGAGAAATTAAATTGGTTTTTGAAATAAATATTTAATGACTTAATTCAATTTATAGTTTATTGAAGTTCAGTGGCGCCATACATGAAATTAACCAAAAGAAAAGAGGACGGTCAGACATGAAATTAATCAAAAGAAAGGAAGAAGAAAGTTAGTCCCATTCATAATCAAACAAAAGACCTTCAATTGATCTTCATTTTACACGGGTGATTGAGGTAAGTGCTAAGATTTGTATTAGAAATTCAAGTAATTTAAAATTTTAAATGTAATATTTACATTAGATTCTAATTTAAAAAGAAAGCTTAATCTTTATTCATTAATAAAATAGTAAAATAGATGTCGAATTACTAAATTATCCTTATTTTATTAAATAAAAAATGAAAATGACCTGATGACATACTGTTGTAGGTTACTTTGGTCAATTTAAATTGATGACACTAATTTTTAAAAGATTGGGACTATATGGTCCCAAAAAAAAAAAAAAAGTTGGGGAACAATGTGCAAATAAAGTGGGGATCATTGGTGTAATTTACCCTATTTAAATTTTGAGATTTAGTGGCTGAACACGATACCAAAGCAAATACTATCTACGTCCCAAAAATATAGTTCATTATTCTTTTTTTGTCCTTTACAAAATATATGTTACATGCATTTTAAAGACATAGTTAAAGTATTATTTATCTTTTATACCATCATTTAATATATATTATTATCATCAAAATAAAATAGTTGAAATAAAACATCTAATAAATGAAATGACGTATTAGAAAAATAATTTTGAATTTTACTTTTCCAATACCATTAATTATATTTTTCTTAATCTTTGTAAAACTAGGAATTAGCTATATTTATGGGACGGAGGTAGTAAGAGTTTTGAATTATAATCTCATTGCCACCCACTTTCAATTAGATTGCGCACATATTAGGTTTTGATAAGAAAAATAAATTTTGACTACATGTGATTGCTGTGTTGAACATATTATTAAGTGATATAAATAAAAATTGATCTATTAGTTTAAATTTTTTAGATCAAATGGTTCAACAACCTTTCCGATTTTACTTAAATAATTGAGTAGCAACTATTTTTCAAGTACCCCCATAAGTAGTTCTGATAATTCTGGTGTTGACGCGTAATGCATGAAGGGTGAGCTAAATGCAGTTGCAAGCAACCAAGATTTCAAGATGGGGGATTAAGAGAGATAACGTCGAAAGTCATCAATCGTATTAGGTTTGGAGGCAAATATTCCACTGCCACATGTGGGGGAGAGGGGTAGGTGGCGCCTATCCATCCGTGTGTAAGTAACGAAATAAAATTTTAGATTTGGAACAATCAATTCGTTCTTGATTCGAGACTTGACAACGGAGTTCACTTACCCTAAGACTTCTAATTAACCAACCCTTGTTTTGACATCAAACAAAGTAACAAAATAACAAACAAATATTTTTTAAAGAAAAAAAGAAAAGAAAAATATTGTATAAATACAATAGATTGTGGAAGATAAAAATAACGAAGTCAAATGTTCACATATTGACTCTTTGCTTGTTTTTTTTTCCTTTGAACTTTTTCGACTTTTGTAGTATGTTGATGAGAGAATGTTAAAACATTCCCTCACTTTGTCCCCCACCCCATCACCCCCATCACTTTAACCTTTTTTTTTTGGGGTTGGGGGGTGGGGGCGTAAAATTTTCCTTTCCTTGATTGCTTGATGTGTTCATAATAGGTGGAGGTTCCCATCTCACCCTTCGGCCTTTTGTCATTGAGCCATTGCCTTTTCTCCTAGGAAAGAATAAATCTTAGGTGGGCCCCACAAACTAACCCTAACACTATGGGCCAACCTAATTTGGTTGTGAATCAATTAATGCTGACATGGACCTGCCTTTACTGGGCTGGTGCTGTTGAAGTGGAGTCTTGGGCCCTCCACCCTTTCTCCCTTTGACAACTTTCCAAATTATTTGTATGCTCTCGTGTGTTGCTTTGGT
Organism: Jasminum sambac; assembly: GCA_018223645.1. Classification (NCBI taxonomy): domain Eukaryota; kingdom Viridiplantae; phylum Streptophyta; class Magnoliopsida; order Lamiales; family Oleaceae; genus Jasminum; species Jasminum sambac. The sequence goes on from CP073649.1 coordinate 27,812,907, forward strand.
AAATCGAGTCTTGAGGTGCATTCTATGAAGAGAGTTTTTATTTGTACGTGCACTCCACCAATTTAGTTTCATTTTATATGTGTTTGATCAACTAAAGATTGATTCTCTAATTGATACACACCATGTAACTATAAATTATGGGTTATGCATGTGGTAAGACGGACCCTTTATTTGTGTTGGATTTGGCTATTACCGGATGTAGATGACAAAGTATTATCAAACTATCTATGGAATGTGATAATGCATAGTATTTATTTATTTATTTATCTTGGGATTTTATTGTCATACAAGATGTACATACAAGAGAACGATAGGACTGAGCCAACAATTTAATCGGCTCTATTATTTAGCGTTACTTGCCAGCCATATCACCCGTCACACAAATCTATAGCACCAGAGACTAGGGCATCCTTCCCATGGTCCTTTACGAGTACTTTTCGAGATTGTTGTCACTATGGTGTCCTATGCTCATCTTTTGGCTTTTGCCATTCCACCGGATCTTTTGTTTTTCACCACCTTGCTACCTGCGAACTAACAAACAGGCAAATCAAGATCCTACATGGCAAGCTACCATGCCTCCGACTCCGAGATCCAAGCCCTTGACGAGAAGGCATTGATTATAGGATCAGATTCTTGTAATTATGTAACAGAAACTACGTTTAGTTATCAATATGATGCGAATGAACGAAGAAAAAAGAAGATAATATTCATAATCTATATATACAATACCTCAGTTCATCTGCAGTCAATCCACAAAATACTATAATAGCTAAAAAGCAAGCGGGAGAAGAGAGGTCAAAAAGTTCTAAACACAAGAGAAGAGGATACCAACAATGAGGCAATGGAGGGATTAACATCATCCCAACACAACGCAAAAATGTAACACAAGAGCCAGCATCATATCTCGAGTTGTTCCACGCACTTTACAGCAGTAGATTCATCAACCACCCCTCTGCAATCCTTCACAGTTTCCTCAGCCTTGACTCGCTCTGTATTTGGATGCGCAGAAGGTGGCTGAGTTTCTTTATGGAGAGGATGAGCTGCAGATACGGGAACTACCTGCCTGACACAAACAGGTGGGGTCTGTGGCAATACTCGCATTGGCTGCTGAATTGGACGTGATGACAGTGGTGGACGTGGTGGTGCAGAGAAAACTGGCACTGAGTTTCTTATCATAACTGAGGGAGCAATTAAAGGTGCCCTACATTGTCTTACAGGAAGGTAAGGAGCTGCCCCAATATCAAGGAACCTGGGAGGCTGTGACAATGGTCGACGTGGTGGCAATGACATATGACTTTCGCTTGCAATAAATGAAGCTCTGTTTTGAGGAGCAGTTTTCTTGGATATAAAGGGAAGGATTTTGGATGTGGGCGTTGTAGGACGCTGTGGACTTGAGGATTGACGGGGCGGAATAGAGAACTTCTTCTGAAATGGTATGGAGACACTGTTTGGGTCAGCCAGTTCAAGCTTTTCTCTTGCACGATAGTTCAGTAAGGCTCTTGCAATTCTTATCTGTTCTTGCTCGTCATTATTTTCTTGCTCTGGTGACGAACTAGCATCTTGTTGTGCAACTGATAAAAAGGTAAAAAAGGTCAAACTTTACACAATAAGGGAGTAAAAATGGTATTTTTCATAACCCTGTATTAGAGGAGTATACATCTAGTTCTACAAATTGGTTGTATACTTAGCACTATTCTATAGATTAATGCAAAGTCAGCTCGAGAAAGTTTAAGTATGGACTCACATTGTTTTAATGATAGCCAAGCTGCAAGAGCCGCATTTTTCTCAGCTTGCTTCTTATTCTTGGCGGGTTCTCCGGTGAATGTGATTCCAGCCAGTTCGACTGTTCCGGTGAAGACGGGCAAGTGTCCTGAACCAGACTTATAGGTTGTGTAACGGGGCAAACGAGATCCAACTCTTTGTGCAATCTCCTGTAACAGGTTTTTGTAAACTCCTGTTTCATCCTAGACATATGATCATCCAAACCGAAAAAAAAAAATAATTTGGTTAATTTGTGGGTTAACTGAAACCAATAACTCGAATCCTAAAATCGGATCATTTCAACTTTTACCACTGTCATATTTACATGTTCACAGTTCACAGTTTACCAAGGCTCAAATCATTTTAACTACAATCAGAGTTCAAATCATGCTGCTGAAAGTCAATAAATATAATAGCGAGTAATGAATTTGCTTCTTTTGAGCAGGATAAGACTACTAAGGAAGTAGACAGGCACATGCATTGTGCACCTTGATTTAAAGAAGCACATTAAATTGAGGGAGACAAGGCTATTAAACATTGTACACTTTGCTCCAAAAATACTAAATCCGTTTCACACATGTGCCATGTAAAATATCTCCATTCAACATCTTAACTATTAGTCGTGCTTATCTTTTATCCTCTAAAATAACATGCATGGATTTAAAAAATAACTTAATAAGTATAGGTCAACAATTTCGATTATCTATCTCTATCGTACACCAAAACGAAATTGGAAAATTAACTAGAACCCAAATTGCACCAATGTTATCTTATTTAATGGGAATTAGGTAACATCACTCTCTGCATTTTCAAAGTATTCACACTTATGTCAACACATCTTTAAATTTAATGATAGGTGTCAATAAACGATTGGTCAACATGATTCCCCTAATTGGGTCTTCAGCATATATCGCTTCAATATAACTTGTTAGTAAAAATTAAAAACCTCAATTTTCTAGCATACGATTTCTGTCTAATCTACTTTTAGATACCAAACTTTGAACGGTCCAACCTTTGTTTTGTGTACTTATTTATAAGTAATTATTATTGTCAATCCATGAAGTGAAAAGACGCCCTTATCGAACAATATGTCCCGTGTTCAAGATTTGGATGTTGTTGTTTTTTCGAAGTGTCGACCTGTGTCCCGACCGAAGTTAAAACACTAAGATGCTTTCGACTAACTCAGAAATATTCTTCAACGCCCACATTCTCATTAATCCGAACCGCGCCAGCGCCACAATGGCAAAACGGCAGATTTTAATGGAAGTTGAGGATTAATAATTAGAATAATGCTATTCATTCATAGCACATTTTAATTAGTTGTAACTGATTTGTTATCCTAATTATTGTCCTTAATTAAAGTTTAAAATGTCAAATCAATTAATGTTGGGATAAAAACTACTCCTACTTTATTATGAACCAATTAGTTATGGTCCTCAAACACTGCCTCATTGAAAGATCATTAATTGACTGTACCAAAGCAACAACGGGATAGGGGCTTACTGGTAATTTCATATCACAAAGACCTGTGGCACCAGTCCGAACGGTGAATTAATAACCCCCCACCCCACCCCGCAACATAAACTCCGGTAGGTTCAGGCATTGACTCGGAGAGGCGTAAGTTAGCATTTCCACCCCTCAGTGGCTCTGTCCTCCCCATGTAAAAACCCGCCCAAAGCGCACGTTAGCACTCGTGGTTTTTCATTTTTGAAGACAGCAGAAAATGAAAAATAAATGATGAATGCATTCAAATCAAATCTCGATGTCTCCAACTTTCAGAAACTGAGAGATCATTTGATTTATATATATATATATATATATATATATAATATAAAAACATCCGGCGCACATTAGCATAATCGTAGAAAATTTAGAATCATCGCAAACCAGAATGAGAAGAAAACTTACGAGAATGCGAGCGGCGAGGGAGTGAGAGGGGCCGCTGGAGGAGAGAGAGTTGAGAGCCGCCTCGGCGGCGGAGTGCTCAGCCTGGCGAAGGGTGGAGCAGTAGTTTGGACTCTCAAAAGCCTCGCCGTTAAAGTTAACGATGGCCTTAAATCGTGGCGCGTGATCCGGACCCTCTCTGATGCAAGTGTACGACGGCAGATTGAAGCAGCTTCTCTGCGCCAACTCCTGCAACTGGTTCTTATACATCTCTCAGCCTCCCTGTATGAATTACGATTCTGTCAATGAAGTTGAATCGGATCCAGTGAACAGGTCGTAGTGAGAAACGTGTTCAACACATGGTGAGTGAGATTAACTGGTGACCAGAGAGAAAAGGGGATTTGTGGCTATGGCGGAGGCGGAGGTGGAGGTGTGAGTAGTGGAGGTGAACTTTATTGTTTTGTTTTACTTTTTTCTTTTTGGTAGGTTTTAATAATGATTATGAAATGGGGAGTCAACTCAACTGGACGTTAATGTGCATGGGAATGAATGAGATTCTCTGTATTCTGTAATCTTTACTCACTCTACATTCCTCTCGATATTCACAATTTTAACTCTCGCTCCTGTATCTTTGCTGAATTCATTCTACTTTCACACACGCAGTGAACGGAGGAAAAAAGTTTCCGTATTTATTCCAGTCGTTTCAACCTCGCTTAAATACTCCATGAATCCATGAAAATAGGTTTGTATAGAAAATTTTTCTTTTTGGTCCATTCCAAATTTCAAAGTACATTTATCTATTGATTTCTTAACATAGCTAAAGACCACGTTACAGTAATATAATAAATATCATAGTTATTAAAATAATAGACACTTAATATAATTATACAATTTTATCAATCGTATTACCTTTGGATGGATGATTATTAAACATATTATCTAATATTATGAAAACTATTCTGATATCTGCTATAGTAATGTAGTATTTTTGATCAAATGTCAAATATATTGACCGATAAATGACACATACCCCCACTCCCACTATCAGTGGATGATGCCACCTATCAATCATCAACCAACATATTGATAACATAAGTCACCAATATATGAATATTTGATCTTTTGTATTTCTAATATATCTTTGGTTAATATATTAAATTTATTATATTTTTCTATAATATTAAATGATTAGAAAGGGTATTTTGGACAATATAACATAAAATTTACATTTTTTAAATGTATAAATTAACATTTCTTAGTCTATATAAAAATAAGGATAGGAGTAACCATATCTTAACAGGATAGAAATAGTATGACATAAGACTTTTTTTTTTGGAAAGGAGTATGACATAAGGCTCGTTTGGTACAACTTAATAAGATTTAATTTTTTATCTCATCATTTTTTGGTGGGGGAATTTTGGGGGTGTGGGTGTAGGGGTGTGGTTCAGCATGGAAAGCGAACGTCTTAACGTTGTGTCACTTATTCGAATCCTTTTATCTCATCATTTTTAACTACAAAAGTACTAATTCATTGATTTAGTATTCTTTTTATATTTTAATACATTTTTTAGAATCTCTACCACACATATAAAGAAGAATTTTTTCAATAACCATTGTCAAACATACTCTTAATTTAAGGTTTGATTTTGCGCTTTTACATGTTTTATATTTTTTTAAGGCTTTTACTTCGCGCAACAATATACTCATACCTATTTAAATTCAAAATTTAACCTTATCGCTTAATCGCAATTTATACTTTTTAGAACACTAATTGCTTGATACTTCCATGGAATTAGAATTTGCATTTTTTAAATATTTCCTTTTTTGAATTACAAGGACTCAAGGAGAGTGTAAGGGAGGTGAGTTGAACCCTAAATCGAAGGATAAAAACCGACTCGGATTTTTTATCGAGTCATGGATTTCCTAGTTTGGCCAACCAATTTGGATTGAGGTTGAAAACAATATATAATAGTTGATGTAATAATTCATGAATAAGGCTGCATACATCTCATGGTTCACCACTTAATTGACATCAATGTTATGTGTTACAATCTTATGTAATGATGGTATAGTGACAGTAATATGTCACTTTTCAAGATCATGAGACATGACATTGATATCAATTAGATGGTGAACTATGAGATATAAGTAGATTAGTAATAATTTGCCCAATGCTAATGTTTCAGCGTGGGAAAATATAAAAATTGAGACCGATTGATATAGAACTTCATAGACCTGCATAAACATGTTATTAACTTAATACGTTATTATTAATTCTCAAATAACAACTATTATATGGATGTACCACGATTCACTGACAAATAATTGTTAGTTGAGGATTATTCTTGTTTCCTTTTAAATATTTAAATTTATTCATACACTTTTCTTCGAAATTATTTTTTGCAAAGAGTAGAGCAATCCAAATCCGATGTTGTCATTTTATATCTTCTTGACTATTCCTATAATTACTAATTCGACATTGCACTAAACCAACACACTGCAAGCCAATAACATATTATAGCTTATAATAGGTAGCTCTTTTAAATGGATGTACCAAGATAATATTTATTTATCACTGGGCATGTCAAGATATGATTATTATTCATATTTTTTCCTCTGTTATAAAAAATGGGCTTAGACATATGCTCAAGCGTACTTGAATTTGAAACCTATAATCCGCACTTCGTTACTTCTTGTGCTTTATTGTGTATTAATATCGTTTTTACTATGTATAATCGTGCTTAAGCACGCTTAAACTCAAGGCATGATTTTCAATGCTTTGCCATATTTTGCATTTTTTAGAATCCCGATCTTTCCTCTTAATAAAAATTGTGATTTGATATCAGCATATTTAGCATAAATAAATCACATGGGTTCCAAGCCACGATATAATAATCGGTAAGGTTGAACATTATAAGAATTTAACTAATAAAGAGAAATAACATGATTACAAAATCATAACAATACTTTACAATAGTTAAATTACAATTACTTCACCATTATTCTCAAGTGCATCTAGAATGCAATCGAACTTGACAACTTGTCGAAATACATTTCTCCACAGATAAACTAGGCATCATCAAAACCTTTTTCCGGACATGCTAAGTTGTACTCCGTCCGGTTATTATGTAAATTGAGGTGAAATGTGATTTTTAAAATTGATAATTTAGAAATCAATTGATAGTAATTTAATTACATAAATCACGTGCCAGCAATTCAGAAATCTAATTTTTGTTGTGGTGGTGTAATGCATTACACCGAATTTGTAATGAATTACAAACGGTATATAATAGATATTAGGTGATTTTTACCAAAAGTAAAAATACACTGGACGATCGCCTGCATTTTATATTGAGTGGACGCTCCGTTAAAAAGCATGCCTATTTTTTGTAATTCTATGTAAAGGTTTGCCTTATTTTTATGCTTAACTCTATTCTATTTGAACTTCTTTTTTAAATATGATAGTTATTGTGTTTTCTTTGCTATTTTCGGGCGATTTTCCATTTTTATTTTCTAAAATAGTGAAAACATGTTCTTTTTTTCGGGAACTCATCTTCGAAAACAACTAAAAAATGTAAAGAAAACTCAAAAAAAGATTTTTTTTTATTTGAGCATTTTTTGTATTAAAGATTGAAGACATGTAAATGCGGTTTCAGATTTTGAATTTTATAGTAATTCCATTCGAGTCTTCACTTTTCTTGTGATCTTCAGTTTAATCAATGAGAAGCACCTACCGTAGCTATCATGGTGGTACCGCCACTATCCCAACACCATAATTCTCGTTGGCATAGGCGAGAACGTATCTCTCGTTGGTTGGCGTTGGTGAACCAGTGCAACCAACCGATCCGGTGGTTGCGATTGACACAACCACTCATAACTCATGGTTCAATCTGGTTCCGGGTGGAGGGTTGGAGTTTGAAAATGACGGTGTAATTGTATAATTTTCGAAAGTTAGGACTTTTATCCAACTTTTATTGTATCAATTTACTAATTTTTAGAAATATTGAAATCAAATGGCTTTCTAATTTTATCGTTTCAAAAATAGTATTTTTTCAAAATAACAAACCAAAAATATTTTTAATTTTCTTTTAAAAAATCAAAAATATTTTCAAAGCCCAAAATTTAAAATCGAAACACAAAAAGAATGTGCCCTAAATTTTTGTAGTTACAAGTAAGGGTGTGTTTGATTACAAAGCCGGACAATGATTTAAAAAAAAAGGTTTTCCTAATAAATGAATCCCTAGGTTTTTCAGGGAAAATGAAAGTTGTAGGTGTTTGATTGCATTATTTTGTAAGTTGGAAAATATTGTTATTTTCCTTGTTTTTGTGCTCTTTTTCATAAAATTTTACAATTTTTTTATTTTTATAGTTAAAGTAAACTGTCCATTAAAAAAAAGAGACAACATTTTCCCGGAAAACAAAAACCACCACCTCCCAAGGAAAACGTTTTCTTTCAAAACAAGGAAAAAATGGATTTTGAGAAAATTTGGAAAACGTTTTCTTGGAAAAAAAGATGCAATCAAACCGACCAAAAGCCTAAAAAATGTGGAAAAGTTAGTTTTTCCTAAAAAAGTTTGCCCAATCAAACACACCCAAAAGTTTCCTTGAGATGTCAATAAGCTTAGTCGGCTTGGAAAATGCGAGTCACAAAGCTCGTCCCATAAAAACTTGCATTGTGTTGGTTATTTTCAACAATTAATGTACTAAATTTTTAATTTCTTGTCGACTTTTATATTTACGCAAAATATAAATTTTATTACTTTCATTTGTCAAGGTAAAACGATTATCGTCCATGTTCACAATTTAAACATTTAACATCTTTTTTTTTTTTGGAGTAAAAAACATTTAACATCATTGGTTGGCCTATAAACATGAATATTTTAACTTGGTTTTATACATTCTCAAATTTTTGGGGGAAAAAATCATACTATACTAGTTCTCATTTCCCAAGCTATTGATTCTATACTTTTTTTTAAAGTCCAAGCCAGCCCGGCTCAACTCGGGCTCTGATCATAAGCTCAAGCCGAGCCTCATTTTTGTCAGCGAGCCTCAACTCGGGCTCATAAAAAAGCTCTTTGGCAAGGACTTGAACGGAACCTGAACCGTATGGTCCAGCTTGCGAACCAACTTGGCTCGGCTTATTTTCATAATTAAAAGTTCGCTCACGTAATATTAAAGAAAGTCAATGTTCAAAGGACAGTGTAGATGCAGATGTGCTACAAAATTGACAACCTCTCTACTCGTATTAATTTATTTGAAAGACAGTAGAGATTGCCAATGGAGAGAAAATGGACATTTCATTTTATATTTAAACTGTCTGCTGTCATGATAAGAAATTTGACCAAACCACTAACGACTTACTGCATTCAAACTATGATCCAATATGTGATTCCTAAAAAGACGCAACGTAACAATCCTTAGTGATAGTTGATACTCCATTAATAACTGCGTATCTTTTACAGTATTGTAAATCACTTACGCGGTTTACTTTCGTAGTCAAATTCCTCTTGTTTTTTAGTGGGGAACAACTTTAATCATCTCTTCGTTTCATTTACTTTGACTCTCCAATTTACCAAATTACCCCCAACCCAAAAGCCAAAACAAAGATTTCACCAGGAAATTTCGACGAACAAACAAAAACTGATTACAGTGCGTTTAACTATTAAGTTGAAAAATAAATTGAATTGCATGTAAGTCCGAAAATTAGACTACCTTTCCCCTAAATGATTCAGTGTCTTAACTTTGCATCAAACATGACGTGAGAAAATTTTCATGAAAAATATTTTCCCCTACATACGGGTTTGTATCAAAATTTGATACCGGCGAAATGAGATCACTCTATTATTGCAATCTGACTTCACGTTTTTACATAACGCGTGGGTACAATCTATGCGTAAACCTGGACACACAAGTAATATATTTCCAAAAATCAATCATCCTACAATCAGCCTAGAACTGATATGAGGTGTTGGTTCATAATAACTAAGCATGCGTAACTGTGTCAGAAATAAACTTTTTGATTGAATAATAGTGCGGATGATGATAAATATAGATAATATGACTACATGAATAATTAAGGGTCTGTTTGGTAGAATTGACTTATGGCTTATAACTGATAAATTAACTTATAGATGATAAACTAATTGAGAGCTGATAGCTTATGATTTATAACTCATAACTTAGCTGATATAAATAAAAAGTTTGGTAAAATAAGTGATAAACTGACTCATAAATAGAAAATTACATAAAATGATATGTTTAAAATATATTTCTAGAAAATTATAGGAGTAAAAAATAGAATAAAAAGTAAAAAACTCTCCAAGCAAATGGAGTTTATATAATTAATTAGGAGCTTATAAACTCCCGAGTAAGTTACAAGCTAACTTATTTGGCTTATCAAGTACAACAATCTTGGAGCCTATGAAAAAACTCAGGCCCCAAGGGGCATATCTATTCATACAAAAACATAGTATACATGGGGTGTGTCGTGTATCCATCGTATCTGGAAAAAATTACCATGAAAAAGGGCTTACTCCCAGCAAGAAAATGTCATTTTCCACAGCTTTAACCCACTGACAAACTCGATTGCACGTCTTTATTGCCAAAGCCTGCAGGATCAAATTTACCCGTAACTCAGCATAACGATAATTTACAATTGCAAGCTCACTCTACCATTACAAGAATTTAAGTTGAAGCATTTGTAAATTTTGTTCGATTTAATTCTGGAATATTTATATAAGCTGATGATTGAACAGTCTTGGAAAGAGAAGGAACTTTGCAAAACGCAATTCATTGAAGTTCTTCATTCTATGATATTATTGTACCTTTTCTGCAAGGGGATCAAATGCTGCGTATAGCTCAAATTCTTCTGTAACCCAGCAGAGTAGAACTGAAAATGTCAATGGATTCGTTAGAAACTTCATAACAAGTGTATAGTTAAAAGATAAATGTGCAAAATCAAATAATTAAACCACTACGAATAAGTCATCGCTGAAGCACAAGAGACAAACTCCTTTTCACTTGTAAAAATATTTCCAAGACTAGTTTTAAATAACATCATTAACTCCAGCTCTATTAGCAAAATTCATTAATGCCATATATATGTCTTGAAACTCTAACACAGGTTGAGCATGGAGCTTCAAACAGCTGAAACACTTAGCGTGTGTGATTGAAAAGCTGGAATTTGTTTGGAAAGAAAATGAATTCCACGCAATTCAATTCCACCAAAATCATGGATTCAATTTTCTAGGCAAATCAATTGATATTGTGCTTTAACCACTTGCATATGGAAAACAAATTCCAGGCAAATTTTTTCAATCAAACAATAAAGCTAGAAAGTCTTTTCCATAATGTGACATTTTCCAGGCAAATTGAAGACAATCAAACACACCGATTGTTTCACATAGAGAAAGATGTTAACAATGAATCATTTACCTATTAGGCAACAATGCAATAACTGACCTACCAGGAATTATCAGTGAACAGTGAACATTATCATTCTAGACAAAACAAAGTACATTCAAAATTGCCAAAAGAAAGCATTAGGCAACGAGCAACATATACCATAATTTTCATCCCTTCTAAACTGAGTCTTATGAGGTCCACTTCCTTGTTCATGCATGGACAAATAAAGTTTCTGGTAAGCCCGATATAATCTGCAAAAAGAGAAAATAAAGGACAATAATCACGCAGCCTTGTTGCACAGCCCCATAGTCCGAGAATAATCGCTCGTAACTTGAAGTCATTATACCTTTTTTGCTTTCTCAAACTGTCGATTGGTGGTGAAAATTCCGATGACACGTATTGCTCTAGATGAATGTTGCGATACAAAAAATGCCAAAGCCCGGCAGGACCACCAACTCCAGCAAATGCTTCCCTAATCCTTCCAGGAGATTCTGCTGTAGGCCCTGGTTGACCTAGATGAGAAGACATGGTTCCCAAAGTAGAAGCGGGTTCAACATACAAATCCTCAACATGCATTCCACCATCCAGCATGGATCTTTGAACTTCACTTAGTACATTTGACTTGGAAAGTACCGACTCAATACGAATCCTACAAGATATAGAAGAATTCGGCTGATTACAAGGAGTGCAAAAAATGTAGTAATTTATACAAGTTGTCAGGTGGCCCCATGGGCCATGGGTAACCACATAGTAACACAAACCTCCACAAAACTTATACGAAACAAATTGGAGAGCTGTCGAATCACAACTATGGAGTTCTGAAAGCATCAGTAGATTGCATAAACAGTTACCTGCAGTCTTTCAGGTGGAAAAAGGCATCTGAATTTGTAGTAAGCAACAACAGGTACGTGTCAACCTGTCACCCAAAAAAATTAACCTTTTGTCGATAAGTATGTATATGTCAAGATCCTTTATTACTAGCTTCTAAGAAAGTGATAGAAAACTCCTCATATTAGTGTCTTCATCTAGAGCCATAACACAATGTATCTTGAAAAGGACAACTCTTTGTATATTGGTGTTCCAGAACATTTCACATCGATGATGAATATACTGTATTAGCAAGATTCATCGAATTGTATTCTAAGATGGTTTTCATTTGAGTGTTGAGTTTCCTACATTGTATTATTTGCTAGATTCATTTAGGTGGTGATAAATGTATTCCTTGCTTTTTGGATGTATTTACTCGGGTGGCGTGCTTTTTCAATCTTCTCTTCATTTATTTTTAAACATTTCCACCCAACACAGAATAGACATCTACAGTACTTAGAATACTCAAATTCAGGCTTCATATAGTACCTAAACAAGGAGGGATCTGCAAATTTTTTAACTGACGCTGTATCCAGATCTAGTACTTACATCAAAATAATGCACATAAGCGTAGAGAAACGCCATGGGATTATATCTTGGTAAGCAAATTGGCGAGAAAGCTTCAGATGTCCTGCGTGAAATATATACAAAGAAAGATAAAAGCCGGAACAAACAGTAACAATAATCTCAGTTGTTCCAATCGGCTTCAATCCATGACAGCTAATTATCATGTCATTTTCTCTGTGAACTTCCAAGTAACTTTATGAGCATATCACCGTCGAAAATAGATGCTAATATAATTGCTGTGCTGAAGCTACGTGTTCCATGTCTATTAAAAGGAAAAACAGAAGAAAATAGAAACAGAAGGAAGGAAGAATTATTGGGCATATAAACGACAAAAGAGAACTTATGGAGATCCTTGTAGATACAACTGGAAGTTCAGATGAACTGAACTTTCAGCTTAGGCAAAAAAATAATTATTTTGACACTTGTGCATGTGCTTTGCTAAAAAGTTACTTTTAGTTTGAATAGTGATAGATACATCAAAGCTGGTAGATATTAACAGTTAGTTGTTTTCACAATTGTTAATATTGAAGTTTGACTTTGTCTCAATGGTAAAATTGAGTTTTTAGTAATAAAAAAAGTTGAAACAAGCCCAAGTTATATTGATTGATTTTCTTTATCTCCTTTTCTCATGTTTAGGTAATTATCCAGTATCATAGTCAGCAACTCTCCATCATTTTTAGGGTTCTTGAAGAATAAACTGGAAGAGGTTTACAAGTTATAGAGACTTCTGAAGATTGAACTGAATTCATATTCAAGTTTCCCCTGCAATTTCTCTTTCCGCGTATTGTTCTTAGACTCGTGGTTCATTAAATAATCAAAATCCTTTTCTTTTGGTCTATTCAATTGACAACTTCAAAAGTAATGATTGCTCACATTGCTTAGCAAGAGTGGCAAATTCTGTTTTAAAATAAGTTAGACATTTAAATTTAACTAGCAATTAAATTCAAGTAAATTTGGGACTATTAAACAACTGGTTACACGAGATTTTCTTTGCAGGCCATTTTGGATAGCCAGTTCCATAGCTGAGAAAGGCAAACACCATTGAAGCATGTCTTGGGTCCACATACTTGTTTGTTTAAGTGCATCTATGTATTTATACATCCGATAGCAATATAGGCATTTAAATATCGGTTTCCATAGACAGGTCAAAGGAAGGAAATAAGGAAGAGAATATAAAGTTAGCTAAACTTGCCTAAACGATTCAGAGGACATGACAAAATTGGAGAGTAACAGCACGTCATCAGGATGAAGCGATGCCTTTAGTGCACTAAAAAGACTGATAACCTGCATTTGAGTTTCAAACAGTGATGTTTTGACCAGTAACCACTACCAAAACTGGTTTACTGCAGCTATAGAGGAATTCTTGTGACATGCAGAAGAAAATAAAACAAGAATTTCAGAATTAGAAAGATGACCTTATGTCTACACATTAATATTGCAAACAAGACCCCTGAATCAGCTATATCATGCAAGATCAAACCTGCAGCTCGCCTTGTTGCGTGAGCAAGGGGGAGACAGGTATATGCATGGAGAAAAGTGGCAGGATTCCTACAATCAGAGATGCAACTGAGTCTTAGTTGTAACTTATAAATAACAGAGAGTTAAAAGAGCTACAAAAAATCAACACACGACTGGAAGTTAGCGATAAGGAACATTATGTTTGGACCCAAAGGCACTCCTAGGTCTTATTTGTAACTTGTAAATAACAAAGAGTTGAAAGAGCCACAAAAAATCACCACACAACTGGGAGTGACAGATAAGGAACATTATATTTGGACCCAAAGGCACTCGTATGAAAGCAGAATAAAACAAATGACAATGAAATTAGAGAGATGCTTCTAGTTATTAAGCTAAAAGGTTAAATTCTATTGGTAAGTAATAGATATCTTAAGCAGAAATCGTGTGGTCCGCTGTATAAACTATTGTTATTCAGAACGAAACAGTTGCACGACCGTCCATGGAACTATTTCAGTATCGGCTGTATTTCACGTAAGAACCATGGAACAAAAAGCATGGGTTCATATATTTCAGATATTAGGATCTCGTGGAAAGAGTGGGAAAGAGTGGGAATTTAGGAAGAGTTATAATATGACTAGCCAAATTGGATGCATGTCTTAATTTTGTTAGTTAATGAAGTGCGGATCTCCATACGGCCACCCTCTAGTCCTCAGTATCAAGAATCAATTATTAGTGTCTACCAAATCCAATAATTAGGGTTTTAGGCAACCATTTTTTAAAATTTTTACCATTTTTTTTATCGATTCATTCTTTACCCTAAATCAATCATATATCCACATATCACATCACATCCATAAATCTCCACCATTTAACTCAACTCATTCTCTCTCCTCCTTTACATTAAAAACCTTTAAAAACTATTAAAAACTAACCTCTATCACCCTAAATATCTTTCTGAGAAGAGATATATTTTACATCTAAGAGGGGCTCTAACTAGAAAAACTGTTGTTACTGGAACAAAATTTCCCATAGAAAAGGGGGATTCCAATTCAAGGACTAGGAGTCATAACTGCATGGATGCTCACATAACATGTCAACTAGGGATCCTATTTGACATTTTCCATTGGATGGAAAGAGATCATTTCAGTTTCACATAGTACTTTACATAATTTTATTTAAAAATAAATAAATAAAATAAAATAACAGAGAGAGAAATCTGACTAAGATGATTCATTATTTTTGTTCAGAGGTCATTTGGGAAGTTTGGAAAGTGTGTTTAAACACTTCTGTTTAAAAACATATCCAAAAAATGGTGAAAAGTGGATAATACATGTCAGCCGTATGAAATGACTGTGGAAAAGTGGGCAATGACACACTTGCTTTGAAGCCCTTAGTGATCTCAAGGTTTCCAGGTACTATACCCTTTCCAACTGTATTAGTTAATGAAGTGAGGATCTTCGTATGGTCATCATCCAGAGACTAAGAAGTACACAGTATCCAGATTTGAATATTAATGTATATCAGTAAGAGTTTTCTTGTAGCCCACAGTTCACTAGTTCTAACCACTAATACACCTTACCCATAATTTTCGTGTGTGTGCAGAGACGGAGAGATCTTGAGAAACGCATCAGAGCTATTTGGACTAACAATAGACTAATAATGATGTAGTTAAGACTTCTGAGGCTTTATATATATATTGCTTTTATTCGACTCTAGATTAATGAGCCAAAGAGAATAAATGCATACCAACTAAAAGAGTGGATCAGAGAGGAGAAGACAACGTCGGTCCCTCCAAGTAAATGTGTCATATCAAATTTCGGATTTTTCTCGAAACATCTATTTACAGACTTTGTGAGGATAAGTATCATCTGCATTTAGATCGAAGCAAAATAAATAAACAAATCCATTAGATCTGAATCTAGTAAAATTCATAGGCACGAAATTGAAAAACCCATCAACATACATGAATGCGTTACCCATCTAAAATATATTTTTGTAAAATCATATATACAGGGTCATATGCTACCTGACCATAGAGAAGCTCCAATTGTTCTCTCAATGACTCATAGGGCTCTTCTGTGCAGCTAATGCAAACTAAGTAAATTGGTCCTTTCACAAGAAACACTACCTGCAATTCAAATCTTGTGTATCTGAAAATTTACGATATTGCACCGAAAAACAAGCCAAAGGTCCTACATAAGTATGATAAGCAACTTCCTCTATGGTTAACATTTACCAGCTCCACAAAAGATTTCTTCAAAGTAGGTGAGTATTTTTACAAAGTATGTCCAGCAAGGTGTATATAAACCTAAGTGGTTATAAACATGGGTCCAAAAAGTAGCTATGAAAGATTAGAAGGTGTTTATAAACAAGTGTTTCTTTGAAGATTCATTTAGCAAAACACATGCTAAATGTTAAGAGAACATGTGTGCAGTCACTACACACACATATGAAACTGTTAGGATCAGAGATAAACTGACCTGGTGCTTTCCTGCTCTTACCAATTTAACCCGATCTCCCCTAAAAAGGAAGCAATGAGGCAACCAATACATAAGTTGATGCAGAAATGGTAAAATGAGATAACAAAAGGGCAGCACAAGCCATGTACCCATTTTCCACGAAGGAAATGATGGCTTGCAAAGTTGCAGAGAATGCAGCTAGCTTGTGTTCATCCCCATATCTTTAAGTCAATTGCAAAACCAAACAAAGAATGACAAAGCATAATCAATGCTGTGAACGGATAAATTGAATCCACCTTTTCATACAGGAAAAGATGGATAAAATTCTTTCTATATTGTAAAAATTTAAAGAAATCAGTGATGCATACCTAGAATATATAGGTTTACCAGAGTGACTTAATATAAAGAAGTGTTTCTTCCTTTGTCTCCATGAGATTGAAGCATCATCCTGAATTTTATTAAATATAATTAAACAGTGTAGGACAGACCATGAGTCATGGACCACCATATATCAAACATTAGTTAATTAGTTGTCATCTTAACAGAGCCCACAAGTGCCTACGAATCTGAAAACCAAGAACATGTAGAACACATCAGTCATTTTTATTTTATTTAAAGATAATGTCAAATGATATACATTAAACATGATGTATCAGTTTAAACTTTTGGATTAAATGGTTCAACGTTGATTAGAGCGGACAAAGGTCTTGAGTTTGAGTCTCCATGCCACTCATTAAAGATGATCTATCCATACGTTAGGCTTTAATGGAAAAAAAGTAAATCTTGCCTACATATGAGGGTATGTGTCGAAGATAATAGAAAATGATATACAGTTAACTCAATGTACAAGCTTAAACTTTTAGATCATATAGTTCAACATTTTAATCCAGCAGAAAGGAGACAAACTGATGGTGTGCCATTTAAATTCAAACAGAAAGACAACAAAAAAATGCATCATATTTTTCAATTTTCATATCTCTCTTGAACCAATACAATCGAAATTCAGAACCAGAAACCATTTTTCTCTAAAACCATAAACTGTCCTCTCTCATCCCACTTCCCAGCTTTCTCTAATTTCCGAAACCCAAACACAGTTAGACATTTCACCCGAACCCCTATTATATGGATCACTATACTGTGCAATTTCAAATAGAATTTTACTGCAAATAGCAGAATTACTACCATTCCCATAGGTGTTCTGATGCAGCAAAATTCAACTGTTAACCCAACCCAAATTTCCAGGCCGAACTTCCATCCATTTTCTGGAGGGTTATGTACCAACAGGGACACAAGACCACATGCGATTTTCCAAAACAGGACCACTATGACACTTCCCCAACACCATTTCATTCTTTAAAATTTTCGTTTTATATATTGCAACATCAGTATTATACTTGCCACTAGTTTTTCTAGTTACGTTTACATCGTATGACTGGATACATATTTTCTCTTAATTTTTCTTGTTTAGGTATTTTTAATAAAAGTACTCATTTACGATATCGTAATAACTTTGAGTTGAAACTATATACTGCTATAGCCAAAGAAAGAAATAAAACAATGATAGAGTGTCTAAGGAGCGTTTGTTGTAGGAATGCAGGGGAGAATGTAAACCATTTATTCATGGAATGCAAAATGACACAAAAATTAAGGCTCAAAGTGTTTGAAGAATTTGGCATTCAATGCAGGCAGCTCTCAGCATGTAAATTGATAGGAGGGAAGAGGATATCACAGATGTGGACTGCAACCAACCTCGCTGTTTTTTGGGCAGTGTGGTTAGAGAGAAACAAAAGGACATTTGAAGACAGAGAAGAACCACTAGAGAAACTGTGGGAGAAGATCAAATTTTCGGTCGCCATGTGGGTTTATAACACTAAAGAATTTGAGGGATTATCCTACCTAGACATCACCAGATATTGGGAAGACTTTTTGTACTAAGAATCAAACAGTTCGTAGTTGGATGATGCCTGTTTCCTGCTATCTGATTTTTATCTCTGAGCATGCTTCTTTGTAACTCACTTTTCCATTAATACAAATTGTATTTCTTTTTTTTTTTTTTTAAAAAGGAGTGTCAGTATCTGACACAACACGACACATGCCACACACCACCCTAACTGTATTGTAAGCACAATATATGCTCTGAGAGAGGCTAAGGGGACTGTTCACCATGAAAGCAAGAATCAGTGTAGCCCCTGAAAGGCACAAGAATTACCCTGTTGCTTTCTGCAAAGAGGAATTCTAAATGAACAGATTGGGCCATGGCAGATGTTGATGAAAATTGCATTTCTCGAATATGCAAAAAAAGGTAGATAAAATTACTTGCTTTATTCAGCCTTTGCTTTCCGATTTTGAAGGGTGAGATTAGGCATCACGTCAATTTATCCAAATTCTGTGCAAGGATTGGGTCCTATAATCTGATGTAGCCATGTTGGTGAGTTTAATTCAGGTCAACTTTTCCATCTCCGTCTCATCTCTGGTCCTGTGGGTTAGTCACCTTAGTCCAGTGTATCAGAAAGCACACAGAGAGTAATGTCTTTATTAGGGACTACTTTCTTTACTAAGGAAGCACCCCACTTTCTGAACCTACTTCCTTGACCGCAGGAGAGAGACAATGGGACTACAGACCTGCCCTCTCCGGGCCTTCACTACAGCTCTCTAACGAGCTTCACTATATTCAGTATATCGTTTTCCCGGGAGACGTTAAATAACGAGGGCTGCCGTCAACTACAGCTGTGGAGGCACAGTAAGCCTATTCTCCCGACATTGGGTCAAGATACGAAACTTCAAAGACTTGGTTCTGGTTTTATACCCTCCAACCTTCTTCTCATCCCTTTTTGCTTATAAGTAAGTAAGCTCTTCTGCGTATGGGCTTTCCGCTGGTGCTCACGCAGAACTTATAGAAACCATAAGGCTCACAATTCAAAAGTCTCTCTACGGCTGAAGAATGAACCGAAAACTATTCTAGGAGAAGTTCGAATCCATTCCGTTCGGATATTGATTAGTCTTGGTTTGACATGTCTTATGATATTGCATCCGCCTTCGATTATTCAATTTCGAGTTAGCACTCCGGGGCTACTTATTATTATTCCGTAGGTGAGGTAATATGCCAGCTCAGAGATTGGATAGTCGGAATATCATTTCCAATAGATGAGGTTAGGGTGAATACGGTCCAGCCAATAGTTCCTAGGGAGGAGGGGGTCGGTCTTTCTTGTCTCTAAGGGTTTTCCCAATACCAGCCCACCCGCTACCCCTGTTTGAGAGTGATTAAATATCAATAGGGGAGCCTCCTAATAAGGAAGTTGCTCCTCTTCTAAAGACAAGAAACCTGCAGCACCTTTCCGAAAAGTTGATAATAAACAAAAAAAAAAAAGGAAAAAAGAAAAGGAAGAAACGTGTAGCATCAACAAAACAGAATTTGGAAAAGTAAGTTTTTGCAAGAATGTAAAAGATAGATATTTTGCAAGTAGTTCACACTTTTGAGAAGAAAGGGGTTTAAGCCAAATTTCATATCTGTAAGAGCCTGAGATGGTAATCTGCAGTATGCTGTCATTTCTGATGGCTGCATGCTAAATTTCTTACTAAGGTTGGTCGGATTGGATAAGCATTTCCATAACTTAATGATCAGAGGAGAGAGAAAAAAAAAATAAAGAAAATTCCAAATAAATCAGTATCCAGAGAACGAACAGCAGGGCTTCAGGAAAGTAGAAAACGAGACTTCAGGGAACAAAATAAATCAAAAATGCTTCATACAATAACAAGCCACTCTACTGAAAATAATAAAGATAATACAAACTTAGCAGCCACATTGTAAAATTAACAAACTCTGACATTGGCTGGCTATTGAATATCATGTAACACGTAGAAATAAACACGGTTAAATAAAAGCCACGTTTTTATCAATGACAATGCTCAGAGAGATCGTGAACAATGGCTGCCGAGAATATCATATAGGCCACATTAAACCACAAACAGATTGAAATTTCCCTCCGTTGTTTAAAATACTTACTTAAATAGATGCAGTAGGATCATAAGGACTACGGCCATCTACTCAAACCATTCAACAATTCATGCATTCAAATTAATGATTAACGAAAATGGATTGTTAAAAATAGTTCTAAGTTCTAATTTTAGATTTGTTTTCAGCTCACCTCATCTAGGTTGCGTTTCCTAGGAGTCCAGTGTTCTTGAGACCCTGAAGCTGTGTAATTGCGGGCCTTATCAACCTCATCATCAGCATAACTGTCGTCAACATCATTAATTTCATCACCCACCCTGGCTGCATCGCCGCTGCTCCCTCTCTCGCCCGCATACCAACTGCTACTGGGACTCGGTGCTCCTCCTTCCTCGGGGGAATTATCCCTCCACAATGGTGGCGAACTTGCTTCAGTTACCCTCGAAGTTTCCGCATTTAAGTTACTTTTACTAAACCCCTCTTCTTCAGAATCAACAACCAATTCTTCTCCAATTTCTCCATTCATATGTCCAACCATGACAGTGAGCTGTTCCAAGGGTTCTGGTTGCTCTTCCTCTTGCTCAAATGAGGCAGTTTCGGGATTAGACGACATCGAAATTGAAGCCAATTGATTTTCTAAGGCGTCGAGTGACTGATCAATTGAATCCGAACTTCGATCCTGGTTCATTTCGTTGTCAGAGGAGGAACTGGAGGAACAAGAATTCTCGTCGGTCGGCATTGTTGCAGAGTCAAAATAAGTTTTTCTGGAAAGACACAAAAAATTCAGCAATCAGGAGTAAATAGAAGGACGGGGGTTGAAGTGGGTTCCAAAAATGGGTGTTTGAGAGATGAACACCAACAAGTGAGAGCTGCGTGTCTTCCGAGTTCTGACCCAATTCATTTTTTTTTTTTTTTTTGGAATTAATGGATTTAGGTTGTTCTATTTGGTGATTAGCAAAATCTGCATGATCAGTATCGCCATTCATTTTCATTTTCAGTATTTTCCAAACTAATATTAACCACACATTTTTACACGGAATACCGCGCGGAACAACTAAACCTCCAATCAAACAAGGCCTTAACATGCGTGTAGAATGGTTTTTACATGGGTTACCAAAAAATTTAAAAATCCTAATCCCTTATTGCCCCCCTCTTCTTTTTTCTTTTTGCTCATCAATTTGATAAAATCAAATTAACAATTTCATAGTCAAAATTAACAAATTAGGTGGCGCCACCACCCACGTTGCCACCACCATCATCATCACTGCCGCCACAACATTTCACCCACACTTCTGGCTTGTCGGTGACCATCAATTGGTGGTTGTGCGACCACTAGCAACTTGCTGGTGCTCGTGCAACCACCACTAGGTTGCGCAGACCACCAGCAAGCTGCTGGTAGTCGCAGACTTCCAGAAATGGTAGTTGTGCGACCAGTGGCGGCATAAGAAAGACTGTGGTGGCATCTACTAGTGGGGGTGAGGATTAGAGGAGGGGTAGAATGGTGGACAATTTGGGGTTAGGGTTAAATATATTTAGGAGTATAAGCATTATATGAAATTGTTTTTTTTTTTTCAATATTTTGTGTAATTATGACTGTTTAGAATGGTTTTTGATGTTCAACACGTTTCGAGAAGTAATAATAAAATATAAAAAGTATTTAGAGCTTGTTTGGAAGGGATTATTCAAAATTATTTTTTCTATCATTATTTTCGATCACACGTTATATTGATTTAACATTTTTCAATCTATTTATTTTAATTCTTAACTACACATCTAAAGATCATTATTTATGATCTCTAAACATACCCTAAAATAAATTTATATACTGGTGATATTCAATAAACAAATATTGACTAATTTTCATTTTTGTCACCTATTTGTCACCCCTGGACTAGCACAAGCATAAGTCCGGTTATGTGGTAGGGCGAGGATTAACCGACTTCTAGATTGGATGTCATGGATAAGATTTTTCCTTCTATGTTGGTGCACTTCTCTCCTTGAACGTGCAATTCATCAATAGTCTTTAAGGGGATTATTGTCTAGCAACGTTTTGAATGCCCTTCCTTTGACATCGTGTTGGGGTTGAAGTGACAATTGTATTGTGGAGATTGAGCACCTACAACCTCTCAGTAATTAAAATGTCCCACAAAGGCACAAAGGGATTCAATGGGACCTTAAATAATTTCACTGAGGGATGTCGTCTTCTTGAGCTATTTACTATTAGAGGAATAATTTACCCACTTGGAGGCAAGTCTGAAAAGCAAGTGATTGAGTTCAGTCGAGACCCAAGCCATTTATTGGCAATGTCAATCATGTCTAACTTCGTGCTCGACACAGAATAGCATGTAGGATTGCATAGAGGTATGTGAAATTCGTATAAACTTATGAGTAATAGGACATGTCATTTTGTTGTAGAGCTTAACCAAGGGCTATTAACAATCAGGAAGGGGGATAAGTTAGGATATCCTCACTAGAGGTGTTCTCGAAGATGCACCTCGAGTTGTGTTGACCACCTCTCCATTTCGCAATGCTGGAACTACTTATCAAGGAGCCTGCTAGGCATAGGAGCTAGGCTATTCTCGATGAATGATTATTCTTTACCCTAATAAATATGCTAGGGGATTACTGGAAAGATGGTTGAGATGCGGTTGACTCTCAAGAAAAATGTCCTCCGGGTGCTTGGGGTGCCAGGTCTCTAACGTAGCTGGATTGATAGAATGTCTCGTAAGGTGGGTAATAAGCGAACATAGCATTTCCCAAGTACGAAGGGTTGGGAGTCTTCAAGGAAATTGCACCTAACTGGTGGTGGGAAGGACTTGACGAAATACTTACTGAGGATCATGAACATCAAGAACAATTTGCTAGCGGCTTGAGATTCATCCAAATCCGTTACTAGACCTGTCAGACTACTAAGATGGAAGGACATTGTATAGACACATAGTGGCAATATGAGGATCACCATGATGTCCATACAAAATTTTGGGGAAAGTTTTTCTAACTCTGTGATTGCGGACTCCCACGGACGGTGCTTTTGTTTTTGCCAAAAATTGTACTAATTAGAGAATGGAGATAAATCATCTAAAATGTCTCTGGAAAAATAGGAATGATGATCTACGTCTCGTCTATTGAAACAAAACTGACACTGAGATAAGCTCTCAAAACTTGCAAGAATGAGGTGAGTGACTATTTGTCATAATTATGTTACAAGAATAAGCACCATGAGAATATAATGTGCGTAGGAGATATTTGAATGCGATACTAAAGACATTACTCAATAGTGAATCGTGATCATTTACTTCTACTGGTAGAGATCTAATCGAAGTGGAATACAATAATAGTATTTCAAAGCCGATCAGTTTGTAAGAAACAACTGTATGTGGAACAGAATTCCTTACTGGGGGAGTCATTGTAACAGAAAATCAGTACATGGATTAGAACTCTACTGTAAATTAAGACTTAAGACTCTTCTTTTGAGTTTAGTAGTATATTTAGAAATTGGCATCTCCAACGCAGAATATCCGCACGAGAGAAAACCAAAGGCTGTCGACCAATTATAATAAGATTAGCTACCCCATTGATCAACTAAGTGGGCCAACCACATTAGCGGACCGACAATTAGTCACATAAAGTTGGTCGGCCGCACGGATACCCAGGGTTATTTCTCATATTCAAGTCATAAAAAAGATTCAGTGGCTAATGTTGAGCACTTTATGGTACCCGAATGTAGGAAACCACATACGGTTTCCTGCATTTGGACATGATATTGGGCACTTTATCATTACTAGTCAAGTCTAAAATTAAAGAAAGATGTCATTTATGGAGTAAAAATCCAAGCCGAAAATTTAGCTTGTTAACTAAAAAAAAAAAAAAAGAAAAAAAGATTGATGGGGCGTGAGATTTATTTTGTTAGCTCGTCTGCAAACTTGCTTTGAAATAGGGATGGTAATTGGGCGAGAACTACCTGATACCGATGGGCACACAGCCTACATGGGGTGGGAAGGGGAATCCCTAATCAAATGAGTATGGAGATAGGACTAGTGATGGGTATACAGTGTGTTCGAAGTAGGTCACCCTGCTTGGTGATATGTCCTATTTTATTTTCGTATGCCTTGACCTATCTCGTGACTTGTGAGCCGTATGGAGAATCGACTCGTGTAGAGCGGGAGAGGCACCAAACTCGCCCCCTTTGGTGGCCCTTTTTTGTATTGTTTTCCTTATAATTTTCAATTTTGGTGTAATAATACTATTATTGTGTATGTATGGATATTGGGTTAATTGTGTTGGTACAAGTATTAGATTATTTTGTTGAAGTAAAACATTGCGGGGGGTTCTTTTTTTAAGTTGTAAAATATATATCACTAAGAGGGTGTTAGCGGATGAGTTTTAATGTATTTTTATGAGTAGGAAGAGAGAGAATGAGTGGAGTTGGATGGTGGAGATTTAATGAGTTGAAAGATATATGGATGTGATTTGTTTAATCAATTTTGAAATTTGAAAAAAATACATTAAAATGTATTTTTGAATCTATGCTAACACCCTCTAAATTGTATAAACAAAAGTTCTACATGAGGTGGGTTTGGGTCGAGGCAAGGCTGACCCGCCCCGCCTCGCGACCCAAGACAGGGAGGAAATGAAGCCCAAACCCATTCCGCCAATAGTCAGGTCACTTTTTTTCGCCCATTAAAAGTGGGGCCCGTTTGGTTTGGGTCGTCACCAGTTATTTTGCAATCACTAGATGGGACTAAGAGTTAATATCTAAGGCGAGGACGAGATGGGGATGGGATTATGATCCTAGACCTGAGACTCGACCTGAACCCACCTAATCTAAATTTTAAGTATTATTTTTCTATGTTTACACGTTGTTTTTCTTTCTTTATACAATAGTTTTATCATAATATTTAATTATTTTTGTAAATTACTTTTTTATTAATAAAATTCATATCTCGGATTTGAATTTTTGAGGCAAACTAGTTTTAATAATAATAATATTTAATTATTTTGAACTAACATATAAATCAAACTTGTTATAACAGAAAAACACAATTTTATTGAAAAATTTTATTATGAACATTGGTGACTTTGTTTTACTTATAATTTTTTTTTGATAAGTTGATTGAATTTTTTTGTCTATTGCAAACTATAATTTTTATAAATTAAATTTGACCTTAAAAAAAGAAAGAAACGATGTTGAGGACTTACATATTTTCTTTAATAGCATTTACATCAACCAATATGTAGCTTTTTATTTGAAAATAATTTGTGGTATGTATATTGCAAAAGAAAAAAAAAAGAAAGTGAACAACTAAATAAAATAAAGGAAATTAGTGCAAATGGTCCATTTTAATTGTTCATTTTACGAGTTTGATCCAAAAAAGAAAAATGTAGCAGATTTGATCCAGAAAAACAATTATTTGGGAGAAAATGCCGTCCATTTGGACCATTTTCGCTCAAACAATTTTTTTCTGGATCAAATCCGCTGCCTCCTTTTTTTTTTTTGACCAAACTCGTAAAATCAACAATTAAACTGGACCATTTATGCCAATGTCCCATAAAATAAATAGGAATTCAATAGAGACCGCAATTATTCCCGACCCAGCCTAACTGGAGATGGGGAATGAAAAACCTTGAGGGGGCCGGAATGGGAAATGAGATCCCGACCCAAACCCATCCCATTACCATCCCTACTTTGATACTTTGAAACTAGTAGTAATAACTCGAACTGGTACTTACATAAGGCCTTGTTCTTTGTGTAAATTTTATTTACTCAAATTGCATATAGATTTCATAGTTAAAAATGAAAAATAATATATTAAAAAATATAAAATAATTGCATGCGGCTGAAAAGGAGGTGAGATCATTTTTATTTATTTTTTAATGTTATTGTGAATCAAACAAGGCCTAAATCTTTTATTTATTGATGATCTTTATTTATTAAAATATTAATGCATTGTCGAAATTATACAAACGGAAAGAATTGGTTTCGACCCCGCACCCTGCGAATGCTGCATACACTGATGACATAGCATTTACGAAACCCGACATAATTTCACAAAGTAAAGTGTAACCTCATGGAGATTTCTCATACACGACTCGCACGAGATCAAAACGAAAAAAAAAGGCAATTTAGAAATAGAAAATGACAAGTTCAATTAATTTTTTTCCTTTACCTGGTTTCCAGTAAGAAGACATTCTGCATATTAATATGCTTTCTTCAATTCTTTTCAAACTAAAAAATTTCCTCATAAAGATCATGCACATAACTAAGGCAAAGAAATTTTAGAAAAATATACAAAAAAATTATAAAATAATTTTCAACATGCCGAATCTTTGCAAGTGGAATGAATTGAATCCACACACCGAAGAAAGGGGGGAAAATGAGAAATATCTAGAGTAATATAAGGCTATCGAAAATACTCATAGTTTCCTTGAAGGAAGAATTACAAACAAGGACACGCCTGATTACCTACCCAAAAACAATCCGCTTCGCCTACAGGCTACAAATCTCATCTCAAAATAAGCCCCTTTTTCTTTTTATTTTTTCGTTTATAAAAACGTAAAATGGAAAATAAAACCTCAAAAATTACGAAGACTGACAATGACATCAATCCTCGAACCCAATTTTCTCCCAAATCGCATTTCTTACCCTACTCAGATCCCTTCCCTTGAGAGTCCTTCCGATCCCTTCGTGCACCGAGAAAGGAGCCATCCTCGTCCTCGCCGTTTGCCGCGCCAAAAACTCGTGCGGTGGAATCCGATTCCCGTTCTCTTCGTACTCATCCCCGGAGTAATCATCGTCGTCACTGTTCCGGCGGCGGTTCTCTCTGTACTCTTCCTTCAGTATTTTCGACCAGTCAGGAACGTTAACAGGTAGAGACACTGGTCCTCCGTTGACGCTCGGTGCAGACGTCGCCAATTTTCTGGAGATTCTCGGAGTGACTTTTCGGAACTCCGGCGAGGCCGAGCGTGCATCCGAGTTCCAGACATCAGACTCGTCGAGCTCGAATATCGTTGAACCTTTGCTCATCGTCTGATCTGTTGGGAGGAATCTGTAATTTGCTCTAGCAGAGTAGGTTTTTGATGCCGCCATTAGTTAGCGCTTCACTCTCCTTTTTCTCTCTCCTCTCTATCAATATGTCTGTAAATATGCATAAAACGTATTGATTCCTTTGAAATTTGAACGATGAGTTGATGGGAGTGGGTATTTTGTATGGAGGCTTTGGTCCTGGATAATGGAGGTGTTGATTTGCGTTTTATAATGGGGTTCGAATGGGATAAGGCCTCTATTTTCTCTCTCTCAGCTATTTCTGTACTGTGTCTACATCTCTCATTTATCGTTTCTGCAACTGAGCAAATATGAAATCTCCATATTACCCTTCGAATAGCGAGAAATATAATTATACCACGGTATATTCTAGGTTTATCTGGCGAAGCATGGGCCCACGGCAGTACTGCAAATAATTGAACGCAAGTCGTTGCGTTGACGTTTACTTTATTTCATTTATATGAGTGAGAGGGGTTGACTTTTTATAGTTTTTAAAAGTTTTTAATGTAAAAGAAAAGAGGGAATGAGTGGAGTTAAATGGTACAGATTTATTGATGTGATATAATATGTGGATGTGATTGATTTAGAGTTAAAAAAAGAATGGATAAAAATAAAAAGTGGTAAAAATTTTTAAAAGGTTCCCTAACAGGCTAATAATTAACTTTTGTTAGCGATGCTGTGGTGCTATAATTTTCCCATCGCGTACGATTTACGATGAGAAAATCGAGATTAAATTCAAAATCAATGTAGGGAAGCAAAATTTCAACATTTCAAAATTTTTTTGACGACACCATTTGCCCAAATCCAAAGTTTTTAAATTCCAACAGTTTGAAAAATTTTCTAACAATGCTGTTTGCTCAAAGTCAAAGTTTTTTGGACAAAAACTTTGTTTTGAGCAAATAACGTTGCTAGAAATTTTTTGAACGACTAGAGTTTTGCCTCACCATTTTTTAGCAAAAGGAGTTAGTGGAAAATTTTTCAAATTATTGGAGTTTTGGCTCACCATATTAGTTTTGGAACGGAAGTCTTACGTGATCAGAAAACACGTGATAGTACCATAACTATGTCGTTACCGATGGTACTTGATCATTATTATAACTTTTGTATATTAAGTTTTTTCCCCTTCATTTTTCATTTCTTTTTTTTTTTTGGGTTTTCTTATATATAGAAGTTAATTACCGGATATGTAAATTCGAAAATTTTATTGTGATTCAAATATAGTGCAATGATTAAAATTTCTAAATTTTTCATTTAAAGAAAAGTCTCCAAATTTCGAGCATGTAATTAGGATTCCAGCCATACTTCCCACCCTTATATTCCTCTCCCCCCAATATCCTCCTGTTCAAAAAAAAAGTAAAAATTCTATTTAAAAAACAGAAATAATACTCTTTGCATCCTGAAGATATAGATTTGATTTGAGTTTTATATAAACTAATGCTTTCACCCAATACACATTTATGCGGACAATTTTTTAACGAGACGATATTGATATATGTTAATAATATTAACATAAAATCTAAAAAAATAATTAAAATAAAGGATGAGTTACAACAATAAACTTAAATAATTTAACTTGAAACAATTCTATAAAAATTTGAAAGAGTTTCTTCTATATTTCAGACTTAATCCATCCTACCAAGATGCAAAGGAATGACTTAAAAATCCACACAACTTAATTTCTACTATACTCCATACAATAGCAACTTAATTAGCACATACACCGTGCTTTCTGCAGGATGATAATTCTTATTAGTGATTGAGAGAATATATAATATTTTGCATATTGCAGCATTAATCTACTAATATAAATCAAAAATAAAATAACCTTAAATATTATAGTTATCAAAATAACTCTACTAACATTAGTAGAGCTCATTATTTTTCTTAAAATTGTTTACATTTTATTATATGCATTATAAATTTTGAGAGATATTAATTATACATTAGTATGTACATTATTAACAATTAATATGTAAATAATGATTTTTAAGTTTTAATTATAAAATATAATCAAAGATAGATATATTATAAAAATAACAATATAGTAAGTGATGTCCGATGACCATAACACCCTGCTCCTGGGCATGTGGGAAACACTTATCCTTATTCCAACCCACCCCTTATTTACTCTAGAAGCGAGGATGATATGAGAATTACAAACTTCCATTCCCCAGTCCATGCCCTACTAGAAAATTCTCATTCTCTCGTCACGCCATCATCTGATGCTAATTGAAACTTTTATTGCAATATTTTATTTCTTCAATAAATACCTTGTAAATATACTAAACATGTGTATTAACATATGTATAAACTTCTTGATTTAACATATCTGCATATTAAATATTGAATGATTTGATATAACATTTAAATTAATTTGGATAAGACAAATAAATTGAAATATATATGATTAATACTAAAATATACAATCTATTTGATGATATTTAAATATTAAATAAAATCTCAATTGCCAAAATTTGATATAAAATAAATAATTTAAAGTAGGTGGGATTTTTAATATTTATTTAGGAGATAAAAATTTAGATAAATATTTAACATATTTGAAAGTCGGTTAAAATATTCTAATTGAGTCATATAATTCCAAATAATTGATTGAGTCGATAACCAATTGTTTTAGCAAAAATTCTGTACTTATTCCCTACTCAGCGAAGCGACACATTGAACCAAAGGGTATTATATAATTATTGGTTCGAAAGTAGTACAAAAATAAAAATAATACTATTTGAAAACGATTTTTGAACATTACTTTAAAAAAATGAAACAGATCCTTTCAAACACCCATAACTATGCAAAAAAATATTATATTTTGTCATCAATCAGAATTCAAAAGAAATATCATAGAAAATACAAAAACACACGAGAATAAAAGAAAAGCATGCTTTGAAAAAGTATGATCTTGAACAAAGTAAATAAAGTTAATTATGGACTAATGACGTCGATTTACTTTGTAATAAGATGTAACATACCCTAAGAATCCGTAATCTTATAGGTGTTAACTTAACTTTATTTTTAAAATACGTAAAAGATAAATTAATTTTGTAAGCATATTTTTTCTTCCCCGTAGTAATCTAATTAATTTTAATAATTTTTAATTTTTGAAATAATTATGTTTCCCCTTTTAGTAATTTAATTAATTTCACTAATTTTCGCCTAATAAAACTCTCTCAATTTTGTCAAATGAAAATATATCCAATTAAATCTAAGAAATATAATTAATTGTAATATAATTAATTCTAATTAATTATTTTTATTAGCTAATTATTTATAAAAATAATTTATTATTTCTAAATAATTTGTTTTCAACCACTTTAAGAATTGTATGAATCTAATTTGAAAGATATGTTATAATTAAAAATATATCTTGCATATCAAAAGATGTCTTTCATTTTAAGAAAAGTTTGAGCTAACCATGCTAATCTAATTAATTTTAATTATTATTTATTTTTAATTAATGTTATTTTTCTATTTTAACAATACAATTGATTAATTTTAGTCCAACTAAAGTGTCAATTTTAAGCCATTGAAACCAAGTCCAATTAAATCTTAACTTGAGTATCAATTTTTAATTAATTGTAATTGTAATAGTATTAATTTTAATTAATTGTAATAGAATTCATTTTAAGTAATTATTATTTTTAGCTAATTATTTATGAAAGGAATTAATTATTTATAAAATAACTATTTTATTATCTTCACTTTTAAAAATTGTATGAATTTAATTTTGAAGACATCTTGTAATTTAAAAGATATATTACAATTTAACGGTTTTTTTCTGTTTTAGGAAAACCCCCCAGCAATTTAATGATTTCTTACATTTTTTAAATTAATTATATTTTTCCTTTTAACAATGAAATTAATTTTTATCAATCTTTGCCCACTAAACCCATGTCTAGCTAAATATTAGCAATATAATTTATTGTTTTAATTAATAATAGTTTAAATAATCATAGTTAATTTTTGTATTTAATTTAATTATTTCTAAGAAATAATTAGTTCCAAAATAATTGGCTTGATAGCCATAATTTTAAGAATTATATGAATCCAATTTAAAAAATATCTTACAATTGAAAATATATCTTGGAATTTAAAAGATATAAATATATATTCAATAGATTGATCTTATACATTTATTTTAATATTTTATTTAAAAATTAAACAAATTGTAATTTTTTATCCTATCAAAATTAAATTTTCGTGAAATCACTAATTTTAATTAATTTTCATTCATTAGCTAATTATTATTTTTAAAAATAATAAATTCTTTCTAAAATTAATAAAATGTCCAAGCTAAGTTTTTAATTTTCATGTTACGTATTTATTTTAATTTTCATGTAAAAATTTAATAAATTATAATTTTTCATCACACAAAAAATTAAATTTTATAGAAATCGCTAATTTGAATTAACTTTTATTCTTTAGCTTATTATTTATAAAAATAATTGATTGTTCCTAAAATCAATTATTGGGTCCAACCTAATTTTTAAATTTTTTAGCACCCATTAGGGATCATAGTGGTGAATTTTGTCTCAAACTTGAGTCAGCTGTTCGTAAGTTTTTTTTTAAATTTTGTGTAAAACTTCAATGAATCATAATTTTGTAGTGTAAAAAAAATTGAATCTTAGTAGGATTGTTAATTTTAATTATTGTTTGTTTCTTAGTTAATTATTTACAAAAATAATTAATTATTTTTAATCTTATTTTTTAATTTTGATGTTAAACCTTTATTTGAATTTTTATGCAAAAATTTAATCGATGGTAATTTTTTGTCGTATAAAAATTAAATCTTAGTAAAATCAAGTAATTTTAAATAATTTTATTTTTTAAATACCAAAATTATGAAAAAAATCAGTTAAAAATTCATTCAAATTCTCAACACCCTTATATTGTTAGACACATAAATATATATTAATTAAAGATTTGATAGAAAAAAATAGAAAAAATTGAAATTTGTAATATTTTGAGAGAAAAATATAATATTTTTCCTCATAAACTAAATTACAACTAATAATAACGGCTAATGAGGTAACAAATTAAATTTGTAATTTGTTATTGAAGTTACTGGATATTAAAGTGCAAAATAAATGAATATCTTATTATATTGAATTTACGCACAAACATCAATTAAGTGTCGTAACAAATTATCAAAATTTTTAATCTTATTACATCAATAGTCATTAATCTATATTAATATCAATTTATATTTACCGTTGGGTACTAATTTATATATTTGGGGTAAATTTTAATTTTTTAAAATATAACAATTTTTATATTGATAGTATACTTATTTTAGCTCTCATCAAGTCGAGTAAAATAGAATCACAAATTATTATGTTTTATAATGTAGAAAAAGAGGAAATGATAGAGAGAATATTTATATATTATGAGATTAAAAGTAGTAAGTAGAAATAATTAAATAAAATCTCTATACATTAATATTAGGAAAAAAATAAAAGAGAGTTGATATGGATTAGGAAAGAAAAAATAAAAAGAGAGTTTATTTTAAGCGGGAAAACGGATTTACTTACAATAAAAAAATATAGTAAGAAAAAGCTCATTTTCTATATATATAAATATAAATTATTCATATATAGATAGAAGTTTATATTGCATAAATTCAACAGGCGGGAAAAATTAGGAAAACCCGCATCAATTTAATAATTTTTGAAAAATTAATTATATTTTCCTTTAAGAATGTAATTAATTTGGATCAATCCTTATCCATTGAACACATGCATAGCAAAATATTAGCAATGAAATTTATTATTTTAATTAATTATTGTTTAAATAATTATAGTTAATTTTTATTTAATTTAATTATTTCTAAAAATTAATTATTTCCAAAATAATTTGCTTCATAACCATAATTTTAAGAATTATATGAATCTAATTTTAAAAATATCTTATAATTGAAAAGATATCTTGAAATTTAAAAGATATAGTTATAGATTCAATTAATTAAAAATCGATTAATATTACAATTGAATGATTAATTAAACAAAATTGATGTTGCACGCTTTTTAATTTTCATATATTAGCTAATTATTATTTTAAAAAATAATAAATTCATTTTAAAATTAATTAAAAGGGTCCAAGTTAAGTTTTAAATTTTCTTGTTACACATTTATTTTAATTTTTATGTAGAAATTTAATGAATTGTAATTTTTCATCACACAACAATTAAATCTTACAAAAAATGATAATTGTAATGAATTTTTTCCTTAGCTATTATTTATAAAAATGATTGTTTGTTTCTAAAATTAATTATTGAGTCCAACCTAATTTTTAAATTTTTAATACAAATCGTAAATCAGTGGTGGGATTTTTTTCTCAAACTTGGGCCAATCACTTTGTGTTTCCTTTTTATTTTGTGTAAACTTTAATGAGTCTTAATTTTGTATCGCAAAAACATTGAATCTTAGTTTTAACTCATTTTTTGTTTTGTTAGCTAGTTATTTATAAATTAATTAATTATTTCTAAAATTAAGAACGGTTTGATCTTATTTTTGACTTTAATGTTAAACCTTTATTTGATTTTTGGTGTAAAAATTTAATCAATGGGAATTTTCTATAGCATAAAATTAAATCTTAAATTGTTAATTTTAAATAAGTTTATTTTTTAAATACTTAAAAATTATGAAAAATGATTAGTCAAAAAGTCAATATAATTTCTAGAATACCTGTATTGTTTCAAGACATAAACTTATAAATTGAAAATTTGAAAGAAAAAAAAAGAAATTTTGAAATTTATTGATTCAAAATAAAATTGAAATTTATCACAAATTGAATAGAATTAAAAGTTAAGACAATTTATACATTTCATTATATTTGAATTTATACGCAAATATCGATTAAGTGTGGTAACAAATTATTAATTTATATTTAAGTGGGACACTAATTTATATATTTATGGTAAATTTTAATTTTTCAAAAATAAAATTTAGAAAATGAAAAAAGGAGAAAAAAATGATAGAGAGGGTATTTAGATGTTATGAGATTGGACAAAGTAGGGTAGAAATAATAAAATAAAATATATATACATTAATATTAATATATTAGGGAGGGAAAAATAAAGAAAGTTGGATATGGATTAGAAAATAAAAATAAAAATAAAAAGAGATTTTTTTTTTAATGGGAAGCCATTTAAGAAAATAAAAATATAATAAAAATCATCATTTTCTATATATATAAAAATTATTCTATATATAGATAGAAGATTATATTAGGAAAATTTAATAAGCGGGAAAATTTGAGGATGCATTTAGGCGGGAAAAAAGGCTGCTTTTATATATATATATAGATTAAGAATTTGTAATTAATATTATTAAAAAAATTTAATTATATTTTTTCAACCACAGAGTAAAGAATGATAATATGTTCATTAGTAATTGTTGGCACCCCGGTGACGTGGCACTCAATCAAACCAGGTCCTCGCAATATTGACCCCCGCTTGACGTGTCACGGGTACCAGGCCGGCTGGTGACGTGTCCAGCGTCCCAGGTCGGATCAATAATGGAATGTACCCCGCTGGAGAATTTGTGGGAAGTCTCAGTTCAGCTCGGCCATAACCAGGTCCTGATGTCAGGGGCTGAGGTCGGCCGACGCATGGAGAACTCTTCCCATCGTTAGTTTCTGACACACGGTCCGAGTTCAGCTCGTCCATGACGGGTCACCAGCCCCTCTCGCTACAGTAGCCGACAACAAGGACAATCCATGTGTCACCTGACACCCTGACACCATCTACAACCAACAGAGCATCTTCTCCCGTCATTAATGCAACGGCGGCAGTCCACAAGTTCCAAGGTCAACGCATTAAATGAGTGACGGCTTGCAGGCGCTGCAGGTGCAATGATCACACCTACTCTGGCGCTCGTACCGTGGTCTCATGATGACCTACCTCGGCCTACTCCTTCCTTGCGCTATAAATAGAACACTTAGTGGTCATTGGCAGACACGAAAATTCTCTGTAATCAAGGACTAGCTCGGACATAATACACTTACATTCTTTACTTCTTCAGTTACTACTACTCAGGTCCTGACACCCATCCCAGTTGATAAGTAATTAGTCCTTACCGATTTCGACATCAACAGTAATCATGGTGGTCAAGAATTGATTTAAAATATTGAATTTATCATTTAAATATTCTCGTGGCCATTTTTTTTTTTTGAAGTAAATATTCTCGCGGCTTTAACCTTATGACACAATAAAGATTCTTGTTATTATTTTGTAAATTTAAACATACGTTTCTTTTCTGAATCTAAGAGTACGTTTCTCTGATGTCAAAAAAAAAAAAAAAAAAAAGAAAAAGAATACGTTTCTCTATATTTATTTATTTTATTTGAGGGTGAGATAAAGGGAAGAGTGGAAAATTAAGGGAGACGTGTGATTCAAATCCTTGTCTCCCACTTGAAAGTGCCCGTTAGCCTATAAATTTTTACAAATTTTTACATATTTCTAGACATTCTTTTCAATTATACTTATTTTCTCTTCTATTTCACATCCACATATCTCGTGAGATCTACTTATATTACACATATCTCCACCATTTAACTCGACTCACTCTCTCTCCTAATCAAAATCCATAAAAATCCAATTTTACACATACACAGTATCCAATCGCTACAGCACATTGAAACTACCACAAAATACATTTTTAATATACATAAATATATTCTTTATCATATCATCAAAATTACTCGCCAGTTAACACTTTTTTGGTTCGATAATTCTAGGGGAATATTTAAAAATAATAATAGTGAAGTAGTAATTTAAAACAACATAAGCGTAACTAAATGGTAAAATAAAATTTTGAGTTTTTACAATTTTAAATATATTAACTTCACAGTTAAGTGTCATTTAGGGCTTGTTCTTTCCACAATAAATTTACATGCACGCAATTCCGTATAACCTCATACTCATTTTCAACCACACACACATCTCCCAAAATAATATCAACCACACATTTTTACACGGAATACCGCCCACATCAACTTAATACCCAATCAACTTAATACCGCCCACATTTTTACATCACATCAGAAAAATTTGTAAGAACATGTCCATTGCCAAATGGGTAGAAGATCTGATTAACACCAAAAGTTGACGAAAATTTAACAAATGGGGGTCGTTTCAAAGATGTTATCACTTGAAGAACACAGCCTTCTCATCAAACTGTATTCATTAATTGAAATATGAACAGAGTGACCAAAATCACAAGGAGAAATTACCGCATTGGATATTTCAATTTTCACACAAGTTGCAATTGAGACAAAGGATAAAATCATAATCAACACCGAGAAAATATTTTTGGAAAAATCGAATCGTTGTTGTTATAGGAATATTGATTACAAAGTAAATGAAGACAAAATGAATAAATTCAAAATAAGCATGATTCAAAAATGAAAATCGAATTGCTGATCTTTCCTTATTTTGAGCACTAGGTGGCGGCGGCGGAGGTCATTCACTTCTAGCAAGGTTCTAGCACCATCCATGGTGATGTAACTACGGCACCATCGATGCTATTTTCGGGACCTATTCGACTTCCGTTTTGAAATTCGGGATCAGATCTAGAATCAGCATGGTGAGGAGCTGTAGCAATTTTGAAAATTTTTCGGCGATACCGTGGCGGATTGTGGCGGCTGGTCAAAGTTTTGGCAATTATTTTGGCCTAAAATTGTTGCCAAAACTTTGACCCGCGGCCACAGCCCGCCACGGTGTCGCCGGAAAATTATCAAAATTGCTGAAATTCCATCTCGCTGTGTTAATTTTAAATCTGACCTCGAATTTCAAAACGGAGGTCGAATGAACCCACAAATGGCCCTGATGGTTCCTCAGTTAAGGAAGTTTTGTTGGCTTCTTAACATTTTCCCATTCACTCACCTCGACGGAGAGAGCTTCGGCGTGCACTAACCTTCGATGACAGAGGAGTGGAAAAACATAGACGCAAAAAAGAGCATCGCGCTTCTCAGATTTAGGGATTTGTTTTATTTTAATTTGCACATTTATGATATTAATCCCCGAACTTTCTCGCCCATCTAACTAATGGTACCAAATCTTTATAGGCAAGAAAATACACATGGCACACGTCACCATCTTCCTTCCAATGCTGGGACCTGAAAATTGCCGATTGCTCCACCACAAAACACCCAATCCACAATCTCATCGGAGATGTTCCAAGTGATCGACACCAACCAACCAATAGTTTGTATGCATCCACGTGTAGTTTTAATGTTTGAATAAAGTTATAAAGACAAAACTTAAGCCGAGGTCATAATGGTAAACACAATAGTTTGTCTCTATGCTGGGGGCCTCGAAATTTGTCGTGAATTAAGAGTCGTCCAATTTACCTGGTACAGGTCCGGTTGAAGCGTCCAAGGAAAATAAACGTGTCAGTTAATTCATCTTCATTGTGCCAAGTGGCTTCAATATTACCTCCAGTAAGGCTAGAAGCATGACGGCACGTGAAGTAGGCCCATTCATATCTACTTCGTTACGTGTGCCAGCTGTCCTCGTGAAACCTAGAACTAAACGACAAATCATGGTTTCAGTTTATCGTGTGTTTTTGTCGTTTTCCGTCTTCAACTTATCGCGCGATAGAATGTACGCAAGATATTCTTATCCAAATTGCTCGTGTATATATTTGAAAATAAAAGGAAAATTAGTGCTGGATCCCTCATCATTGGCAAATATTAAATGGAAAAGAAAAGGGGTTTACAGTACCGTGGGGTGTGTGTTTGATTGATAAAAATTTCAAAAAAAAAAAAATCAAATCAAGGAAAAAGTTTTTATACTTTATTATTTGATAGGAAAATTTTTTATGAAAAATATTTTTCATATACAACTCTTTTATTTATACATAAATGAACCATTTTTTTTATGGAAGATCTAATCCAAATAGGAGGTGGAAAAATATTTTTTAAGAAATCTAAATAAAAGAAAATATTTTCTAGAAATACAATCAAATACACCTTTAAGAGGTTTATTATAGAGATTTCAGCATTTCTATTTCTTTTTTAAATAGTTAAAATAAGAATTGTTTTCCATAAATTTGTCATTTTCTCTAAAAAATTTCAATTGAATCAAAAGAATCTTAATTTTAGTTTCTACCATCTCATTCACACATTTCAAATAGGATGATTACTTGTACCATTCTTGATGCTCAGCGTCGATTTAGATGACATATATGTTTGTCAAATCATTCGCACAAATAGAGTTATAGATCTCATCTAAGGAAATTAATTATTTTTGGACACAACTAGTGTTTATACAGTATTTTAGACGAGAGCCATAGATCTTTCTTCTCCAATAAAAAAAGATTTATATACCAAATGAAATATGCATTGTTCAAAACGAGAAAAGCAAATTAGCCCTCTTTGATATATCATGAGATAAAAGTTATCTTCATTTAGATCACAAACTCGATTAGTTTTATTTAATCAAGAGATCTCATGTTAAACTTTAAAGCACAAAATCGCGTGGATCTTGATTTGAGTATTATAATTGATATCTTTTTTTAGTGCTGGTAATAACTTAATAAACTAGTAGATTTATATATTGGACGATAAAAAATTTATTCGAGATATAAAAGAGATTGCTTCCACTAGAGAGGGTAGGGTGGCTTAAGAAAGTGGATAATGGTGCTATTGGGATTCCAAATTAACTGTAATTAAATGTTGATGCTCTCACAAGCCAGTTTTTAATAATATGGCAATGGCAATATATATGCTTCCTTGTAACCAACACACTTTATCCAAACAAATTCTTTAACTAATAGCGTAATAAGTAATACTACTATTTATCATAATTGCTTATTGATAATCTGTGATATGTAACAGTTAATTAATAATAATTAATGATTTTTTAAAATAAAAATCATTAATACTATATTATTAATTGTATAAATTCACATAACAAATTAATTGATATCACATCACCACTTATCGATCATCACCAATTATAAATAACATTTTTAATTACCCGTTAATTCTTTTGCTCAACATATTGATGGCTTGTCTTGCCTTGCATAAGCCCTAGTGTGTATTTTTACATGCTTGATGACACTATGATTAAAAATCTCATCAAAAATTTTATGGAAGAATCAACTTTAAAATCTAATGGAATTTAAAATTAGCATTATGTATTGTACGAAGCTGACCATGTGCACTCTAAGTTGTATACTATAAGTCTATGACACATCTTGGAGTGATGTGACATTAACCAAGGTGCTTAATCAGTGGGATGTCATGCATCAGAGTATACCTGAAGTTGATTGAATCAACTTTAATGTAATGTATCAAACATAAATAAATTAAAGAAAAAGTAAAGTTAATGCATTAACAAGCTGAAAGATAGTTAAATTTGTGTTTTCTTATGAGAAATCGGTATCTAATCCAATCTACGCGTTGCTTTATTCCATGAAACTTGTATTAAATTTGCATTATCATTTTGCCTTTGTGAATGGGATAATTTGACTCCATGTGATGATGGTTTACACTAATGTACATTTTAATTATAATATTCTGGGTAACGTAACATGAAAAGATAGATGTAATTGCCTCTTAATTGTGCCCCCTTGAATTTATTTTTCCCTAAATAAATTTATAATTAATATAATGATGCTTTTAAGAAAGAAAATGTCTTGTTCTGCAATGCATTTGTTCACATTTTGGATTTTTGTATATATCTATCTAGCTAGAAAAACTAATTTCTTATGCCAAGGGATAAATTCTACATTGAAAGATTATAAAATACTTAATCAACATGGAAGTGCATGTTTGGGTTACTACTTTTCATAAAGTTGATTTTTAGTATGGAACTCAATTAATCTTAATGTCATATCAAAATACACTAAACTCTAACGAGCAATTGATCCTATTGCATAGGATTTAGAATTGCTCTATATTAGAGGATTGTAGGATTGAAAGATGTTATTATATTGATCAATTGTTACAATAATTTATACTACAATTATGTAGGACTGCAAATAAGTACATGAGATCAACTATACGAGGAAAAACTAGTATTCTTCCTATACAAGGATAAAATCTACAATTCTATGTACTCAGAGACGATCAGTTTACAACCCGAGAGTACAAGTCAAGATCAGATAATAATTAAAGATGAAACAACATAGAATTGTTAATTAGGCCTTGTTTGATTGGGGGTTTAGTTGTTCCGCGCGGTATTCCGTGTAAAAATGTGTGGTTAATATTATTTTGGGAAATGTGTGTGTGGTTGAAATGAGATGAGGTGTGCAGTGCATCATGATTTAACATTAAATGTAACAAAACAGCGCTTAATAACAATATGAAAAGTAATGTGTTTCACATATATGTTAGCACCATGTGCTTGAAAGGCTTGTAAGTTTAGGGATATTTTTGAGTCAAATGTTAATCGCTTCTGTTGCACAGCAAATGTTTTTATTTTTTATTTTTTGATGAATGTTGCACATCAAATGTGAATTGCTTATGTTATTATCAGGTGCCGAATAAAAACTGTAAACTATAAATTACACTCATTTGCCAGTTGCCACTGTCCTTTGTTAATATATGTCTGGTCTGTTTACATGTTCTTCAAATCAAATCGGAAGTTAATCTTAGGGGTTGTTTGATTGGGTATAAAGTTAATGTGTGCGGTATTCCGTGTAAAAATGTGTGGTTAATATTATTTTGGGAAATGTGTGTGTTGTTGAAAATGAGTATGAGGTATACGGAATTGCGTGCGGATTAACTTTATACCAAATAGAACAAGGCCTTAATTCCCAAACAATAGTCGGAGACAACCATTGCATAAGTTGAACTTAAATCTTTTGATCTCTTGTCCGTTTTACGCACTATCAAGATGCTGGCAATATGCATGCGGTATCATTCAAATGAGACTTGTATCCGACACTATGAACGTCGAAGCTCGCAACTTATCAATTTTACAGTGTATCGAGAATTTGAGATCAAAACATGATGCAAATCATGACTAATTTTTAAGAAACGATTACTTCTTGTTAAAGCTAAGTGATTTTTATATTTAATTGTCAGTGAATTAACTTTAGTATTGTGATCAGACATACCGACCAATTAATGTCTACCAATATGAATTATGGATTTTTTGAAAGGATAACTAGCGCAAAAAGTCCCTACCTTTAATTAGATGCTCTCGTGCAATTAGTCTCTACTTGTGAATTTTTGACAATTTTACACCTACCTTCATCTTTTATTAGCAAAAATCATCATTCGTGCTAAATTAGTCCCTAATTATAAGGGCATTTTTGTCCACTCACACTTCAAGACCTAAAAAAATTCAAAGAAAGTCCTAAGCTAATTTAAATTATTGATTGAACAGTGATCAAAATGACCTAATTAGAATAATAAATAATTGAGCAACGATGATGATAATAATAATAATAATAATAATAATAATAATAATAATTGAGCAACGATCTAAAATGAAAAAGTTTAAATAAATAAAATTATTTAATTTTCCAAGCTATTATTTATCTCGATCAGTTATTGCTTGCACCGAAAGGTTGCTTTAGTTAATCAATCCAGTTGTTTTCTCTTTTTTATTTTTTGATATTTGTTTATTTTTATTTTTTAAATAATGCTCATTATATTGGAATCTCATTTGCATTTTCACTTTATAGTACAAATGGACAAAAATGCCCTTGTAATTATGGATGAATTTGGCATTGAGGATGATTAATTTGTGTTAATAAAAAATGAAGGTGGGTGAAATTGCAAAAAATATATAGATAGGGACCACATGCACAACAACGTCAAAAAGCAGGGACTTTTTTTTTTCTTTGCAAATTACCATTTTTGAAAGAAGTGGCTTTCTACTTGTGTATGGTGGGGGGTGGGTTTGGTTGGATCCGCGTTTTATGATCCCGCGTGGGTGATTGCATCCGCACCGCACCGCACCCTCTCACAGTCTCCTTGAATGCAGTGGGGCCTTGTTTTTTGGGGAGGCAGTGATAAGCCCATCCCCATCTCGGGGACTAGATCTTGGCTGCACTAGATTTGTGTAACTTTATCACTATTGAGCCCATTCTAACAAGCCCAACTCCGTATTAAAGCCCAAATGTCGAGTCGTTGAAGAGAGAATGTTGGTCGAAAAACTAGAGGATGGCTCGGTGTTGAAATGTGCACAAGTATCTTATTGTTTTACATGCACCAGGTGCTTGAATTTGATGATGTTTTTCTATGAATGAAAATTCCTTACTTGCAGACTTTGCAGCCATAGTGTTACTTTGTTTTCTCTGGTTACTTTTTTGACTTGATTGTTTGTCCAAGTTACCTTAGGATTCTCCGTGCATCTGATGCCTCGCCTTGATCTTGCCTATTTCTAGAGCCGCTTGGCCTGAAAATATATGCAATGTTGCTTCATGCAATCCATTCATTTTATAATTCAAACTGCTCTTGTTTGTTGATGCTGGTAGACTCAAGACGCATGAAGTTCTTCCTCAATTTTATTCTTGGGTTCGAGAAAAGAACGAAAGTTACGTATTTCTAAGTTGCTAATTAACTCGAACAGTGATTAACTGATTATTAGGGCATGATTTTGTTAACCCATGTCTGAATACCCAAATTCATGTCCCTCTTTCCTTAGTTAGGTGCTCACTTTTGGTACTGACATTCATGTACGTGCGCGCACAAAAATTTCCCAATCGAATGTCTCATTTTTGAGAGAGAGAGCATCCAGTGATTGATATCACGTCTCCATGTTCGTTTTTGATATGATCAATCATCATAATTATCATGTGAACTATCGTATCATATTAACTGTCATCATATCATATTGTGGTTAACGATGATCATATTTATTAACGATCTCTCCATCATACTGATCATATAGTACACCGTGATCGTGTTGTAATCGTGCTCATATTATGTTGTGCTGAATATGATCTGATCACATGGTTATGTATTATTAGCGATCTTAATCATATAGCTATTAACAATTGATCTCATCATCTAATAATTAATTGTATGGTAACAGAGAAAGTCATTGCAAAATTAATTTTTCAATGTGGCATGGAAAATACGAATCTATATATTCTCCAGTCCTACTAAAAATAATGCCTACAATTTTTAATTTACCAACACAAATAACTTTGAGACGTGAGCTGATACTTTTTACCGTACCCAACCTCTCGCCTAGGGTTGTTTAGAAAGGTGCAGTTTCCCATTGAACACGTAGTGGATATGCTAATAATTTAACCTTTCTTTCATCCTCATCTCATTGTATATAAACACTCATATATATTATTAAAAATTTTAAAATAAGACAGTAATTAAAAAGAAAAAAAATATATGATCGTAAAAGGGGACACGTGTTGTAACCATTAACAAATAAATAGTAAACGGCCTAAAATAAAGACGTAACAGAAGATATATTAATAATTAAAACATGAAATTTGAATAGAGTATTATCACAGCAAATGGTAGAAGCAAACGTGTTTTAATTTAACGATAAGCATGGTTCAAATGGAGATGGGAAAGTAAAATTGTCGGTTTTTAAATACTCCGAATTATATATCTTTGTCCCTGAATAAAGCGTGTTTGGTTTTTAGGGTTATGAAAATAACATTATGACAATGGTTACACAGCAAGACTTTGGTTTCTTGGTTAATTAATAAGAGGTAGGTAGTTAAATTTACTGATTTTTATTCCCCTCTAATTTTAACTTTTGAGTAATTAGTACAAGTGAGAACTAATGTTTATAATCCCGATAACCGTAAACATTATGTATTATTTATGCCAATTAACCTTTTACTTTTATATTATGATTGTTGGTCGAAATTTTCCACTATTTCTTTTTTACTTTTTACGGTATTCTATTATTTGGAAATTTTGAACTTCACCTAACAAGTTCTAAAATTTAAAATTGTGTTATCATATGTATATATATATATATATTTATTACCAAGTGTTATCATATATTTAAGAAGGGTAACATTAAATTTTGTTATAAAAATTCATAAATTAAAGGTATATTATGGATTGCTTGCTCTTCTCAAAATATATATTCATCTATATAGACACACAAGGTTCGTCCATAGTCAATTAATGGATAGCTGACATAATACATTAAATTTAACGAATTAATTAAATATATGAATTTATTATAATTAGTTTGAGGTATCCAATTGATTTAGAAAATGCAAATATATTACATCAAAAATTCCAAAAAATCAGTACCACAAGTTAATTATATTTACATAATCATTGAGACCCTTTTAGGTGTACCATAGATAAATTCAACTGGCAAGCTGCCATCCTCTCACTACATGACAACAGTGCCAAATTAGAATATTATTACATATTTTAAACAAAATTTACATCACCACTAAGATAAGATTAACAATTAATGATGGTCTAGCAACTTCTCTTAATTAATCTGAATTAATGTA
Source organism: Jasminum sambac (assembly GCA_018223645.1). Lineage (NCBI taxonomy): Eukaryota > Viridiplantae > Streptophyta > Magnoliopsida > Lamiales > Oleaceae > Jasminum > Jasminum sambac. The sequence continues at coordinate 27,857,718 of CP073649.1, forward strand.
TTTTTTAATTTAACTTTTTGGAGGAAAATTAGCTCCAAAATTTTGAATTATGCATTTTATATTTTTCATTTTCCTTGATGGCAAAAGTTATAATACAAAGAGGGCAAGGTATATGCTTTACTTTTTCAATGTACTCCTTGCAACACAAAAATTACTCCAATCTTGTATGTATATGTTAAAGATGTATAGTTATCTAGTCTGTTTTATGCATACAAGATGATGATATACACATTCATGCCTTTAGAATATCTTAGGGTGTGTTTGATTCACTAAAATTTTCTAGGAAAATGTAAAATCAAAAAAAAAGTTTTCCTACTTTAGTGTTTGATAAGAAATTTTTTTATGGAAAATATTTTCCATGTACAACTCTTTTATGCACAAAATGAGTCATTTTCCTAGAAAACTCAATCCAAGATGGAGGTAGGAAAATGTTTTCTAAGAAAACTAAGTGAAGGAAAATGCTTTCCAAGAAAACAATCAAACACACTCTTAGGGTGTGTTTGATAGGATTCCGGGAAAGGAAATTCCGGGAAAACATTTTCCTGGAAAACGGATTTCTACATTTTCCTTGGATTGAGTTTTCCAAGAAAACTATGATTTTTGTGCTTTAAACGCTTGACCTGGAAAACGTTTTCCTGGAAAAAAAAACCAATCAAACACCCAAAGTTGGAAAAAATGGCTAAAAAACTCGTTTTCCAGGAAAACTTTTGTGCAATCAAACATACCCTTAGTTATCAAGACAAAAAATGATATGCGCAAGGAGCAAGTTAAAGAATAGTTTAGGAAATTGTGGTATTTTTATCAAATTGTCCTTAAATACTCATATAAAATATAACATTTAAGGGCAATTTGATAAAAAATATATATACCCCCATTCCTTAATACACTTCCTAGACAAATCATTTTTGAATGAAGACTTATTTCGCTTTAGAGAATAATTGAGTTTTAGAATATAAAATTTTTTTCCTGATGTGAAGAGAGAGAATTAGGAGATTTAAAGAAGGAAAAAAGAAAGAAAGAAAGAAAGAAATTGATTTGGATAATTCCTCAAGTACACACAAATGTGTAACATGCACACAATTACCATATCCTAATATGGCGTGGTATGAAATAATCAAAATGCCCCCCGAAAATTGGGGGATCCATATGCTATTAGGGTGTGATAATTATGTGATACACATTTGTGTACCACAAGCATTACTCGATTGACTTTGATCGTGCGGTTAAAGAGCGTGGTAATGCAAATATGTGGTGGGGAAAAGCTCCAAACTTGATCAAGACTTAAGTATTTTTCTAGTTAACATAGTGATGTCAATAAATAATTTATTTTATAGTTTATGCAATTTTTTGCTTAAAAGCCAAACCGACCAAAATTAAGAAAAATAAGTTGAAGAAGAGGGGCCGTTGATGACCCAAGGTGGGCCCCTGCAAGCGAAGAAATGCTCATTATAATTTGTATTGGGCGGCTGATTAAACTTTAATTTTAATTTCAATCAATAATTTTCCGTCACTCAATCACACATAAATAGCTTTCCTCTATCCCACCATTTCACACAGTTCACCCGCTTCTGCTCTTCAACTTCTCCTCTCAAAAACAAACACGCACTCTCTCTCACACAGTCACACAAAGAGAGTCGCCAATGGCGAAGGACGAAGAATCTCACGTGGAGCATGCCGGAGAATACTCCGCCAAGGACTACCACGATCCACCACCGGCGCCGCTGTTCGACTTCGATGAGCTGACAAAGTGGTCGTTCTACAGAGCAGTAATCGCTGAGTTCATCGCCACTTTGCTTTTCCTTTATATCACCGTTTTGACTGTCATCGGCTACAAGAGCCAGATCGACCCCCTTCACGGCGGCGACCAATGCGGCGGCGTTGGTATCCTAGGCATTGCATGGGCTTTTGGTGGCATGATTTTCATCCTCGTTTACTGCACCGCCGGTATCTCTGGTCAGTTTCCACTACTTACCTCTGTTTTCAATTTTCCACCTTTTGGAATAGCAATAGTAGCCCATAAAAATAGTAAATATAATAGTTAAATAATTGATGAGTTTTGTTCTGATATCTGTGTACTACGGTAGTGGAACAGTATACCCATCAGTGTCTCCAAAGGAAACAAAATTGATAAAAAATTATGGGCCCCCACTTTCCCGGGAAGGGGGCCCTGTGACTATAGAGCTGGTACTCGTCACGGATACCAAATCATGGGGCATAATTCATTGTGAGCTCCTGGTTCAACATGTGGTGACTTAGCACGGCAACACAGGCTGGGATTGAAATTTTTACACATTTTTATCTATTTTTTAAAATTTTAAATTTGATTAAATCAATTACATTCATATATTTATTGGGATCTATATATACTAAACAAATCTCTCTCAATTAATTGCCTTATTCTCTTCTATTTTTTTATATAAAAATCCATAAAAAATTCAATAACTCAATATCCACGGGCCAGATTTTGATGAACAAAGATAAATTTCGACTACACATGAACCCCTTGTTCAATAAATTAGTGAAAATTATGAAATAATATATATTTAAACAGATTTATCAGCTTTAAACTTTTAGATAAAGTGGTGCTGAATTGGAAAATGTGTGAATGATGACAGGAGGACATATTAACCCGGCGGTGACGTTCGGGCTGTTCTTGGGCCGAAAGGTGTCACTAATAAGAGCGCTGATGTACATGGTAGGACAGTGTTTGGGTGCAATCTGTGGTGTGGGTTTTGTGAAAGCGTTCCAAAAAGCTTATTTCAACGGGTATGGTGGTGGAGCAAATGAGCTTGCTGATGGTTACAACAAAGGGGTTGGATTAGGTGCTGAAATTATTGGTACCTTTGTTTTAGTTTACACTGTCTTCTCTGCTACTGATCCTAAGAGAAATGCCAGAGACTCCCATGTTCCTGTAAGCACCATATCATCTCTTAAATTTATAGATTTGAAACATGATTTTGGATTAATATATGAATGAATGAGAAAAAAAAAATTGATTTAAGTTTAAAAATGTGGATTAATTAGGTGTTGGCCCCACTTCCAATTGGATTTGCTGTGTTCATGGTTCATCTTGCTACCATCCCCATTACTGGAACTGGTATCAATCCTGCTAGGAGCTTTGGAGCGGCTGTCATCTACAACAAAGAAAAGGCATGGGATGACCAAGTATGCATGCCTCCCCTCCTACTCATTTATACATACACATGGTTATATATTGGTCAATTATTATTATTATTATTTGACTAAAAACTAACTTTATATAATAGTAAGTAGAATCCATCACGCATGTGAATAATAGTGTGATATTTGATTGATATTAATGTTTTTTTTTGGGAACTAACTCCACTTGAAAATCCAAACTCGAGGTAGGAATTTTATTAGAAAACTAATTGATATTAATATTTGAATTCGAATGAATAATAAAAGTTAATTTTCCCATAGGAAAACGCAATTAAATATTTTGGTGACTTCAAGTCTTGCTTTCAAATATTTCCCTCCAATCGAGAATTACTAGTAGTGTGGATGTTGTCCGATACTGAATGAATGCTTAAATTAGACAATCATTATATGTGTAAGAACTTAGACTTTTATATCATGTATCTTACTACCTCCATCCCAAAAATATAATTCACTATTCCTTTTTCATTCGTCCTAAAATATAGGTCATATTAATTCCTTTTAAAGATGTAATTAAAATATTACTTCTCTTTTATGCTCTAATTTAATATATATTATTATCATCAAGATAGAATAGTTGAAATAAAATATTTAATAAATGAGAGGGCATATTAGAAAAATAATTTTGAATTATACTTTTCAATATTATTAATTGGATTTTTCTTAATTTGTGTGAAGATATGAAAAATGGCTATAATTTTGGGACGAATGTAGTAATATATTACTGATGTATATTTGGTAAATGTGCAGTGGATTTTCTGGGTGGGACCATTTATTGGAGCTGCAATTGCTGCATTGTACCATCAATACATCCTACGGGCAGGCGCCATTAAAGCATTGGGATCTTTCAGGAGCAATGCTTAGTCAAGAGATGCCATTTGTTTGTTTGATGCATTGCTGGAGACAAACTGTACATGTACATGAATATTATTAGGATGGAGATAGGGTTTCTTTAATTTGTTGTAATCCCTATCAATTCCCCTTAATTTCCTCTTCGTTTGGATGTATTTTATCCTTGCTGTATTTCCTTTTTTTTTTTAGCACTTTCACTCATGTATCTACGATGTTCTTCATAAATAAGCAACTAGTTTGTTTTGGGCTCTCTCTATACTATAGATACATATATATCGTTAGAGACGGAAAAAGACCTGTTAGGGTGAAACATCCACGACAGTACGTATAAGTTTAACGATACATAAAAGAACCGTTAAATTGACAGTGGACGCGGTGGGAGAAAGTCCATAATCTGGAAATTAATTGTTGCCTGCATGGGGTATAACACTTGCATAAGATATAGGTAAGGAGAAAATATATATATATATATATATATATATATATATATATATATATATTGTTATAAATAATTCAAAAGTTGGATGCATTATTGTGAATGAGATGTGAATAGTATGAAATCATGTGAGGATGAAAATAATTCATGAATAATCAGTACAACTTGATTGATAATTATGCTGTAATATGACTCATCATTTTGTTTTGATTTTACACTTGATGGTCTATAAATGAGCCTCAATTCATGAATTGATGAATAAAGAAGAAGGAAGAAAGTTCAATATATTTCCTCTCTATTCTCTTGTAGCATTTAAGGTATTTTTTTACTTTGATTTTATAACACGTTATCAAGATTTAGCCTCTCTACACTCAGAGCTCACTCTTGTAGTAAAAGGAATATCTTTCTACAGTTGCATCTTATAGATGACCCTCTGTATCAGAAACCTAATTATTACAAGATAATCACGATTTTTTTTACAAGAAATTTTATTTTGTTATTGTTGTGCGCACGAGTACTAATTCAAATTTCAAAACAAAATATACTAGCTCATCTAAATTTTTGAAAATGTCGCTTGCAAAACTTGATTTTGTCGCTCTTGATATTTCTGGTGATAATTATTCATCATGGACACTTGATGCTGAGATTCACTTGATCTCAAAAGGGTTAGGTGAAACAATAATCGAAGGAAATGAAAGATCCCAGCAGGATCGTGCAACAACGTTAATTTTCCTTCGACGACACCTACATGCATCTCTGATGGTAGAATACCTCACGATCAAAGATCCATCTGTTCTGTGGAAAAATTTAAAGGACAGATTCGATCACCAAAGGGCTGTCGTCCTGCCCAAGGCCAGATATCAGTGGATGCACTTGCGCCTGCAAGATTTTAAATCTGTAAAAGATTACAATTCCGAATTATTCAGAATACGTTCTGAATTACTTTTCTGTGGTGAAGAAATTACTGAGCAAGATATGTTAGAAAAGACTTTTTCAACATTCCATGCCTCGAACGTGCTCCTGCAGCAGTAGTATCGAGAGCGTAGATTTCAAACGTATTCGGAACTTGTATCTTGCTTATTAGTAGCAGAACAAAATAATGAACTACTCATGAAAAACCATGGGATACGTCCAACAGGATCCACAGTGATACTAGAAACAAATGGAACTATATGGCCTGAGGTAAATGCAACGTTCCGGAAAAATAATTACGGACGTGGACGTGGACGTGGACGTGGGCCACGTGGACGTGGACATGGACCACGTGGGCGTGGACGAGGGTTTAGACGTGAATTCCAACTTGATAATGGAAAAGCTCATTTACGATATAATGAGCGAGAATCAAAGAACATAATAGCGAGTTCAAATTTGTAAAAATAATGGAAATGATTCATTTGATAAAGGCAAGAATGACATATGCTATCGATGTGGAATACACGGGCATTGGTCCCAAGACATGTCATACACCAAAGCATTTGGTGGACTTATATATAAACTTCACCAAGGGAAAAGAGAAAGGAAAGAAAAAGTTGAAACCAATTTTCTTGATTGGGATGACTGAGTCAATGGAACTCATTTTGATACTCTGACTTTTTCCCAGATCGCAGATCATGAATCACAAACATTGGAAGTTTGATGGAAAATATCAATTAAATAATTCTCTAATGAAGTATTATTATATTTATGGTGTATTATGTGTGAAATATTTTTCTATAATGCTTTGTGTGATAAGTGTGGAATTGTTATCTTTATATTTGTATTGTTATTTTCCATTAAGTGTTATATGTAATTGTTGTTTGTTAACTGGTATGAATTTTATATTTTAAATTTCTTTTGTAGACCATGACAAATTGCCAAGATATTTGCCTAGCTGATAGCGCAACTAGCGATACTATTTTACAAGATAAGAAGTTTTCTTGGATTTGACAATACGAGAAAATTATGTCTATATACAATTTCTCGTGCATCAAATATTATTGAAGGCTCAGAGAGCTCGTATTATCCGCCAAATGATACACAATTGAATATAGATGATGCACTTTATTCTAGCAAATCCAGAAGAAATTTGCTTAGTTTTAAGGATATCCGCAAAAATGGATATCACATTGAAACAATGGAAGAAAATAATAAAGAATATCTTTACATAAACTCATTTCTATCCTGGGCATAAGCAGATTAAAGAAAACTTCCATCGCTTCCATCCTGGAATGTATTATACATTCATAAGAACGATTGAGTCTAACAATATCATAAAACCAAAATTTATTGACTCAAAGGTTCTTAAACTTTGGCATGATAGATTTGGGCACCCAGGAACGACTATGATGCAACGAATAATTAAAAGCTCACATGGACATCCTTTTAAGAACCTTAAGACTATTTTACCAAATGAGTGTCCATGTGAAGCTTGTTCACAAGGTAAATTAGTCATCGACCCTCTAAAACAAAGGTAAATGTTGAATCGCCAACTTTTCTCAAAAAGAATTCAAGGTGATATTTGTGGACCTATACACCCACCTTGTGGACCATTTCGTTATTTTACGGTCTTAGTTGATGCATCTACTAGATGGTCACATGTTTGCCTACTTTCAACTAGAAAGCGATGCATTTGCTAAACTATTAGCCCAAATTATAAAATTGCAGTTCATTTCACGATTATTCGATCCAGTCCATTCGATTTGATAATGTCAGAATTTAGATCAAAAGCATTTGATGATTATTGCAATATGGGAATTGAAGTTGAATATTCTCGTTGCTCATGTCCATACACAAAATGGATTGGCGAATCATTTATTAAACGCCTCCAATTTATTGCTAGGCCTATGCTTATGAGATCAAAACTCCCAACTTTTACTTGGGGACATGCTATATTACATGCGGCATTGATACGCCTCCCGTACTCAACCGCATATCATCAATACTCCCTTTACAATTAGCATTTGGTCAAGAACCTAATGTTTCTCATCTTCGAATTTTTGGTTGTGAAATATGGTACCAATTGCACCCCCACAAATGTATCAAAATGGGTCCCCAACGAAGGCTTGGAATTTATGTTGGGTTTAATTCACCGTCAATCATCAGTACCTAGAACCTTTAACGGTGATCTATTTAATGCATGCTTTAATGATTGTCATTTTAATGAAATGAATTTTCCAACACTGGGGGTACAAAACTACATCTGAAAGAAAATGAACTTTCCTGGAATGAGAAGACTCTAGCTCACTTTGATCCTCAAGCAATAAATGTGAGAGAGAAATTGAAAATCTTATTCATTTGCAAAGAAGCGCATATGAATCGCACGATGCATTTGTGAATACAAGGAAAGTCACCAAGTCGCATATACCAGAGAGAATACACCGCAAAGAAAATTGATGTCCCCGCAGGACAACCTCACAAAGAAATGAATCTAAAATACGCCGTAAGCGTGGTCGGCTTGGTTCCAAGGATTACGTACCTAGAAAGAGAAGGGTATAAGACAAAAACCAACAAAGAATACTGTAAGTAATGATAAAAACGATTGATCAATCAAATAAAATATTTAAAGTTCCAAAAGAACCAGAAGCATCCAAGAAGATTGAGGTTCCCGCAGAACCAGAAGTATTCGAAAACCATGAGATATCAATAGATTATTTACTATCTAATAACTTATGGAACGGAAAACATCTTGTAGATGATATATTCTCCTTTAATGTTGCCAGTAAAATTGTGCAAAGTGAGGATTCTCGAGCCACAACTGTTAAAGATTGCCGAAATAGAAATGATTGGCCAAAATGGAAGGAAGCCATACAGGCTGAATTAAATTCTTTGTATAAACGCGAAGTATTCGGACCTGTAGTTCAAACACCAAAAAATGTAATCCCTGTAGGATACAAATGGGTTTTCGTAAGAAAGAGAAATGAGAAGAACGAAATTACAAGGTATAAAGCAAGGCTTGTAGCGCAAGGATTCTCTCAAAGACCAGGAATTGACTATGAAGAAACGATTCTCCGTGAATGGATGCTATTACTTTTAGATTTTTGATAAGTCTCATCAGAATAGAAAAGCTTGACATGCGCCTTATGGATGTAGTAATCTTGCATATTTATATGGTTCACTTGACATGATATATATATGAGAATTCCTAAGGAATAAAGTGCTAAGCACTTAGTGCATGCCCAAATAATGTGTTATCAATTAAATTGCAAAGATCACTATATGGTTTGAAGCAATCCCAGGAAGAATGTGGTTCAATTGCTTAAGTAATTACATTAAAAAGGGGGATACAAAAATGATGACATTTGTCCTTGTGTCTTCATAAAGAAAACGGATGCTGGATTTGCAATCATAGCAGTCTATGTTGATGATTTAAATCTCATTGGAACTCCTGAAGAGATTAATGAAGCAAAGGAAGTACTTGAAAATCGAATTTGAGATGAAAGATTTAGGCAAAACCAAATTTTGTCTAGGTTTACAGATTGAACATTTCCCAGAAGGAGTTTTTGTTCATCAATCTTCATATACTGAAAAGGTTTTGAAACGATTTGGTATGGATAAAGCACACCCTCTAACATCACCTATGGTCGTTCGAACACTTGATGTTGAAAGGGACGCGTTCCGACCACCTGAAGATGGGGAAGAAATCCTTGGTCCAGAAGTACCGTATCTTAGTGCAATTGGAGCATTACATTATCTGACAAATTGCACTCGACCAGACATAGCTTTTTCTGTAAATCTCCTGGCAAGATATAGTCATACACCTACCAAAAGACATTGGAATGGTATTAAACACATTCTCCGTTATCTAAGAGGTACGTCTGATTTAGGTTTATTTTATTCACATAATTCTCGATCTACTTTAGTTGGATATGCAGACGCAGATACTTATCGATCCCCATAAAGGCAAATCCCAAACAGGATATGTATTTACTGCGTGGAGGAACCGCTATATCTTGGAAATCTACAAAACAAACTTTGAGCGCAACATCATCAAATAATACGAACTCATTGCAATTCATGAGACAAGTCCGAATGTATGTGGTTAAGGAATATGACTCATCATATACAAACATGATGTGGGCTATCCTCAATAAAAGAAAAATCAATCTGTATTGTATGAGGATAATGCGAACTGCGTCACACAACTCAACAAAGGTTACATCAAGGAGATAGAACGAAGCATATCTCTCCAAAATTCTTTTATACACATGACCTTCGAAAAGTGGTGAAATTGATGTTCAACAAATTCGCTTCAATTGACAATTTAGCGGATTTGTTCACAAAGGCGTTACCAACATCAACCTTTATAAAATTGGTGTACCAAATTGGCATGAGGCGCATTTTTAAGGACCTTGAACAATGTCATTATGAGGGGGAGTATTGTCACTCTTTTTCCTTCGATCGTGCTTTTATCCCATTGGGTTTTCCGACAAAGGTTTTAATGAGGCAAGATATTTATACTCCGTGGTGAACATCGTGGGAAGCGGTTGTACTCTCTTTTCCTTCGATCGGGTTTTATCCCACCTGGGTTTTACAAGGTTTTAACGAGGCAACACATGGGCCCCACAATCAACTTTATTGTATAAATAAATATTCAAGGGGGAGCGTTATAAATAATTCAAAAGTTGGACGCATTATTGCTGAATGAGATGTGAATGACTATGAAATCATGTGAGGATGAAAATAATTCATGAATAATTGTACAACTCGATTGATAATTATATGTAATATGACTCATCATTTTTGTTTTGATTCTACACTTGATGGTACATAAATGTACCTCAATTCATGAATTGATGAATAAAGAAGAAGGAAGAAAGTTCAATATATTTCCTCTCTATTCTCTGGTAGCATTTAAGGTATTTTTTTACTTTGATTTTATAACATATATATATATATATATATATATATATATATATATATAAACAAAAATTAAAAATGGAGAGAGCTATTGAAAAAGTTTAATTACTTTGTCATGCATCTTAATGAATGGTTTGACTCCTAGTATATGCTTATCCTCAACTTAATTGCGTATTATAACAAAGTAACAACAAAGTTTAATGGGCCAGCTCTACTTGATAAAAAAAGTAAAAGCAAGTGATCATGAGCAAGGCGGTTACTTGATAGTTCGATTATTTTGATATTTAAAAATGATAAAAGGAGTTTCCTAGAATGGAACGTGTTAGGTCAGTATTGCTCGATTATTTGCTTCTTTAAATCTAATTTAATTTAATTTAATTTATTAATGATCGTTAGTGACTGATTACCTAATCCACCAAACCACCTTATCTTGTCCCTAGCTTGGCTTTTCGAGTTGCTAGAGCGTTTCCCGTATTTATGTGAAGTGGGGACAACATTGACATTTCATTAAATAAGCCAAGACAATTAATTTACTGATGTAAATTTTTAAGGGATGTGGCAGTAAAAAAGACAGCCACGATTCGAGAAATTAGATTTGAACTCGATAAAGTCATAGGGCAGAGACGGTTTAGTTGTTTGATCATGATGTCGTTTTATTACTACTAGTATTTTCTCTCATGCGTTACACGGGGAGATATATATGAGTTCGAATTCTAGAAGAGGAATGGAAGATTGAGTTGCAGATTTGTGATTATCCGAAGCGTGATTTTACAATTAAATTTTATTTTTTAATTCAGAAAATAAAACTTTTCGCGGAAAAATGACCTCATATTATATGGGAGATATATAAGAGTTCAAATTCTAGACGATGAAGGAAAGATTGAGTTGCAAATTTATGATTATCTTTTTACAATTAAATTTTATTTTTTAATTCATAAAAATAAAACTTTTGACGGAAAAATGATCTCATTTTATTAATATATAGATATAGATTATTATTATTATTATTATTATTATTAGATAATTTATTTTAATGAAAATTGACGTGAACTCCATGGCAATGAGTGATGATATAGAAACTAGCTATAGAGAGATCTAGAGAACGTGCCAATTTTAAGGATTTTTGCATTTTATAAAGTAATATAATATGATATATGACGATTTTGAAAATAAAAATAAAATGATAATAATTGGAGAATAAGACCTCGTTTATAATTTTTACGATAGCTGTAGAATATATATTTTGTCTTCCATCTTTTTGTAATTTTGGGCGGCCATAGAAAATTAAAATCATATATTCGCCAGTGTAACTCAGCGAAGAATTAAAAAGATTACATTTACGTCATTCAACAACACATTTAGTGTGTGATAGGCAACTACTTTTTTTTTTTTAATTCATTTTATTGGTTTTTTTTCAAATCAATCATATCTACATATCTTATAGGACTTATAATTCTATTAGAATTCCACATCGGGTTATAAGAATATATAAAATTCAATTAATAAGGTGAGAGTAAACCTCCCTTAACAAGTTGGTTTTCTAGGAGGAGTTAGACTCAATATCCTGAGATGGTATCAGAACCAAAAATACTAAAACGAGTCCGCATGCTCCTAGGATTTTCCAATTGCCCGTGCTTCCTCCTCCCGAGCCTTGCGCTCCCCCTCTCATGAGCATTAAGCTCTCAATCTCTTCTTCATGAACATTGCACTCCTCCTCTTCGAGATTAGTGCTCTAACGAGCCACCATTTTGCGGGAACATATTAAGATACAAATATCCCACATCTAAAAAATACTAAAAATATAACTAACTAATAAAGGGTTTGGGCTACTCTTTCATCAAGTTAGCTTGCGCTAACCTGGCTCTTAACATAATATGAAAGTGGCCATTTATGATGTTTACTCTCAATATCTGGCCGGTTGCTTGTTTGGCGTAGTGTATGTGCGTGAGGGGGATGTGTCCCATAACAAGCCAATTTTCTAGGAGGAGTTTGGCCAAATATCTTAAAACATTCAACCCCACTCATTTTCTCTCCTCTTTTACATTAAAATTCATAAAAAAACATTAAAAAAAATCCTATCACCCCCTTATACTTGTCGAATTAGTTGACCCAACAAATTTCACAATCAAAGATTAAATTAGTAAATTCTCAAACAATGTCGGTTTTATAAGATAATTGTAATTAGGTTATAACAACAGTGCATCTTGCAGAGAAATTGATTTTTTTTAGAAGTTCGAATTTTAATTTCTTCGAACTTAATTAAGTGGCTTTGTCATTCGGTTAAATTGCAACGGTTCTAGAATTTTTAAAACTTATATACGTTTTTGAAAGTTGTGTTCTTAATTGAACCTCCACACAAAGTAGCACATATGAGACTTGACCAGAACTAGCTAGAATTAATGCAAATCTAGTAATCTTAACTTCTACCACAGCTAATCTAGTAATCTTTTTTTTTTCATAAGAGAAAATTTTATTAAATGAGCATAACGGGTGCCCTCCAAAGATACAATGTTGGATGATTACAAATCAGGTGGGACCAATAACATCTACAAACAGGTAGCAAAAGAAGCACACAACTCCAAAACAAATACACTTTGGGTCTAATACAACTCTAGGCAATTAAGAAGAATGGCCATGTTTCAAGCCATATATGAAACTCTGTATTCTTGCAATTCTTGCAATCCTCTAAGTGAGCTCTAACTCGGCAATTTTCATAAATAAATTGTTAGTCATAATTTTCTCTGGTTTGAAGATAACTGATTTCTAGCATTCCAAACAGTTCACACAATACAGATCCAAAAGCTTTTCCAAATCCCGGATTTACTTTTATCCATAACAAGTCCAATATGTTGCAAAAATAGTTGATTGGATCTTTATGCCCAATATATATAAATCCGATCCATTCGTAGCATTTCGCCCAAATGTCATGGGAGAACTTACAAGAGAAAAAGAGATGTTCAATTGTTTTTTATTCTTAGTCACAAAATGCACAAAGTGGATTACCATTGACGATTCCGCGCCTAACTAATCTAGTAATCTTAATTAGTAATGTAATAGCAAATCTTTTATATCAGTGCTTATGAGGTTGTTTCAAATCATATACAGATTTTTATTTTTTATTTTTCAAAGAGAATACATTGTTCAGACTTAAAGCTATCAAATTGTTCCGTGCAAACAATTTTCATTTAATTTATAATATAAAAAACAATTCAAGAAAACAACAAAGACAAAACAAGTCTGCTAGTTTTTAAACTTTACAATGGATATGATGCAACCTAATTAAAAACATAAGGATTTTCATCGATGTCCTTGTTAGGTACACTAGTACACATTAGACATTAGGTGTCGCCCATTGGGTGGCGTTTTTATTTAAAAACGCCACCCAATTTTTTTTAATTTTCTGGTATACAAAGGGTGGCAGTTGTGACAAAAATCCGCCACCCAAAACAAATATAAAATTAAATAATAAACTAAATAAAATAAAAGGTGGCGGTTGTAACAAAGAACCACCACCTTTTGTTAAAAACGGGTAGCGATTCCTTATTATAACCGTCACCTAATATCTGACATAAATTAAATTTAAAAATAATTATAGGTGACGGTTTCTCAAATTAAACCGCCACCCGTTGTTAGAGTTTTTAAATTTAAGAACAGTTTTAGGTGGCGGTTTCGTTGAAGAAACCGCCATACCGATCTCACAAATTAAAAAAAAAAAAAAAACTCTTTTGTGTGGCGGTTTTGGGTGAGAACCGCCACCCATTTACCTCATAAAGCAATTAAAAGCAAAGGCAGCTAATTGACCACGCAACCATTATTATTCTTTGAATCGTGTCTGGCTTTCTTAGTTTCTCTCTCTCTCTCCCCCCAAAACTTTCTTCTCTCAAAATAGATCTTAGATCCGTAGGTTTATTTTTTTTGCAAAATACACGCTATGAATTAATGCATATGTGGTGTTACTGGTGGCTGTGTAAAAGTGAGAGGGGGATTAAATTGAACCGAGTCGATTTGGGGAAAACGAGTTTCAACATGTACGGACGAGCTTCAACACGATTTGGGGAAAACGAGTTTCAAACACTTCCAACTTGATGCGAAGCCACTGATTCATGATAGAATGCGATGCCTCGGGTTAGATTTGGGTTATTCTTTTTAATTTCTTGGCTAGTTTTTTGAATTTCTTTGTGTGATTTTCGTGTTGTTTTCTGTAGGAGGTTCCCATCGAGCTGGAAGTGTTTGAGAATCTGAGATGTACCATTTCGGGTCTTTCAACTGAGGCTATTCCAGAAAGATTAGCCATTTTTTGGCACAACAAGCTTGAGGTCGTTTTTAATGGTTATTGCTTGTCTTTTCCATTTTTTTGGGTGTTGAATTATTATATTTTCAACTCTGAATGTTTTTGGAAAATGATTATTAGGATAGTGATAGTTGAATTTGGATCTAGGGATTTCTTGTTTTTGTAATGTGAATTTAGTGATAAAAAGTTGTAAATGGGGTGTTTAATTTACGAAAGGGTATATTCTTGAATTTTTTGAGGTTCATTTACAGGGATTCCTTTGTAATGCATTTTGGGAAAAAAATAAAACAGGGGTGGCGGTTCTTAAGAACCACCACCCCAACTTTTTTTTAAAAAAAAAATATTAGGGGTGGCGGTTGTTAGTTCACAACCGCCACCCTAAACGTTTTTTTTAAAAAAAGAAATTAACAATGGGTGGCGGTTGTTCTTAAATACAACCGCCACTCGTTGTTGTTTGGGTGGCGTTTTTGGAACCGCTACCCGTTGTCAGACATTGGGTGTCGCCAGTTTGGGTGTCATTCATAAAACCGTTACCCTAAGTCCAAAACAACTGCCACCTAATGTCTTATCTGTACTAGTGGTAGCTTCACCTTGAAAGCATTCAGTGGATGACAAATTAAATGTCCTATGTAAAGAAATATATTATATATTTTAGGCAGTTATGGATATACATGCACTACACCAATTCTCGTTAATTGTCATGGTTAAAAACCGTGATTGGGACCATAGGTCATGGTTTTTAACCGTGACAATTTCATGCATGACGCAACAGCTGGTTACAGTTCAAAATCGTGACAATTGGATTGAGTCACGGTTCTCTTTCAACCATAAACTGTGGTACCTGAACCTTGACTCCGCGAATGGTCATGGTTTTTAGTCGTGAACAAGTAAGTTATTTGTTACGGTTATAAACCATGACCCAACAAGCCTTGGGTCACAATAAAAACCTGTGACAATTAGCGCATAAACAAGTCACGGTTATAAACCCTAACTCCTTTGAAATCCCTTCATGTGGTAATTCCCTTGTTTTGATGTAGTGATACTTAAACATTTTTGTAAAAATCATGTAGAGGTTCAACAAGATAAGTAGATAATCGTCATCAAAGTTGTGACTAGCGACATGCTTCAAGAGAGAATACAACTAGTTTGTTAAAAAATAATCTAGACTGGATTCAAGCAAGAAAATCATTAGGTACAGTGTTCAGGTTTTGATTTCAAAGAATAATGATGGATATTTGGGTTATCAAGAGCTTTAGTACCACTCTAATTTGTTGAACAAGAACACTATCATCGATCTTTTGTTTCTAGAGCGAAAAGTCACTAGTGCGATCAAAAATTTCAATTTCAGCGTTATTGTCCGTGAACCGTGATTGATCAACACATGTAAAAAGAACAATAGAATGTGCAACCTCTTAAGACCCTAATTTCACTTTAGGAGAATATTAACCTCTTTACTCAAAACTCTCACAAATCCTCAACACATGCATGAGATCGATGCCTCATTTGATTCAATCAAGAGGCCTCATTTGATTCAATTCAAGTAGCTGCTCTCGAGAATCAAAATAAAAAACCCAATATATAAATATCAAACAAAGAAAAAGAGAATTTTAGAAAGATAAAAATGAGAACGAGTGCTCTGCTAGTAATCACGCGTTCATTTTGTTAAAACCCAAATTGTTTAGGTTGAATAGTAGTGGGATGTATGTACAGTCATAACAAATAGTACGTACTTTTATCCATATAATTTGCATTTAAATTCTTGATTTTAATTGAATAGTAAAAATTGATTTTTAAATAAAAAAATAATTAAATGAATACGTACGTGCTTAGAAACGAGAAAATTTTGGAAGGAGCAAAGAGATGAAGTTGGGCGCACACACCCAATAGGTTGATCAATTGGGGCTCGCAAAATATACATTGGGCATTTCATAGTCAAACCCAGTTCACACTGGACCAACCCAACATAATTAAATTATTTTCTCACATCTTATTTTTATGATGTTCCATAAGATGTGGAACACTATTATTACACACGTTTTATTTGTCGGAGATATCTATGCATTTGTCACACAAGCATTTAATCATCATTATTTCAAGAACTTTGAAGAATCTGGGAACTACGATCTAGCTCCCCTGGATTAGTACGTAGAATGTCTGGTTGCTTGGAAGTCTACAGTTAATTCAAGAAGTTTGGGAGAAAAATTTATGTAGTCTCAATATATACAAATTTATATGATGGAAAATGACCTCCTACCCACTGTGGGTAGGATATTCTACCTACAGTGAATACATATTCTCCCATGATTGGTGGGGGGTTGGTGGGGCCACTCCTCCCACTAATCAATGGGTGACACCTACCCATTGTGGGTATGATATCTTTATATGATTGTTGTAGATGTCACATACTAATTAAATTTAATATGTTGATATATCAATTAACATATAATATTTTGTCTATCTGATTAGCCAAATTTAACATATATATCTGTTGTGAATAAATTAATTAGCATCTAAGAATGCATGCAGTAATACAAGAAAGATACTGATATAGTACTGTATTTTTCAAAGCAAATTGAGCGAAAGAATTTCTTCTACCCTTGTAAAAATTCACTCTCTCCAGATTATTTATGCAACCGTGTTCTCTATCGTTGATTTCATGCACCTTTCATTTATGCAGTGTCAAAAGTTTAAGGAGATGCCTAAAATTGATATTTTTTAAATTATATGGCCGACATGATACATTTTGATCAAGGGACAAAAAGGGTGTCATGTGCTTTACTATTTAAAATCTATCTTCATCATCATGTTAATTAATAATGTCTTTTTAAAAATATTGATGCAATATATATTTTCAGTGCATTCAACAATGATTATGATCAAGTGAGCAAATAATTATGAATTAATAAATGTCTTGAATTCTAATCAAGTTTTAATTCCCAAATTCTTATTTCATTGAGTGTGTTCTAATTTACTAGCTATGATATCTATTCATCATTTGTTTTACTATTTTATTTACAACTTCATGATTGTCTTCCCATTTAATTAAATACTTTGTAAGTTAATCATGTTTTAATTAGTTTATTATCAAGTTTACATTGCAAGAATATAATACAATGCATTTCCCTAAGATAACTATTTTTCTCAATGGGTTAGTTTAATTTTTAGTAAGGGCAAAAGTTACTATAATGCTGGATATAAAAGTTCAAAATGCAGGATATAATTAAAGCTTGAAATTTTTATGAATGGCCCCTCAAGATTATAAGCCTTGTTTATTTTAACTTTTTTCCTAAAAATTCATTTAATTTGTACTATTAGTCAAAATAATATACATCAACTACACACCAATTAAGTCACCATTTCTCCATATTATCTCACATCACATGAATACGTGATCTACAATATTACTAATCAACTCAAAAGTTAATTTTTAGCTAAATAATATTTTTGTATGTGATGTAGGCTTTCAATACTTTCACGTCAAATTTCTCAAATATGAATTTAATGAGAAACTATTCTGATAACATTTGTGAAATCAAGTGACTGTAAAGCAAGTTCTGAATTTTAGCAGTCTTTTTGAATTTTTTTGAAACTTTAGTGACGATTTTTAAAATTAACCATTTTTATAATTAATTAAAAAATCATCGTCCCTTTTACCATTTCAATTGAACGGAAAACATCACTGCTTTTGGTCATTACTTTTCTTATTTAATTGAAAACATATAATTACTTTTGCCTTTTAATTTTCCCCTTATAATTGATTCATGCATATATAATCTCTAGTCTCAATCTGCGTTTTATTCGTATCTATCATATTTTATGGATTCTTAAATCTTATTAACCAAATATACTAAATAATTATTTCAAAAAAGAAAAAAATACTAAATGACAAATAAAATATATATATATATATATATATATATATATATATGCGTGCGACCAGTAGAAATAAACAACAACAATTTTATCATTATTATTCTTTGTAAAAATTAAAATAAAATTAACAAAACCCTCTCAACCTATTACTAATTAATAACCTATTTAACGTGGCATATGGAAAGTTGATAAGGTTCCTTATCTTGTACGTGATTAGACGAGTTATATTCTTGTGACTTGGGAGGTTCACCGTTACATTCCCTTGCAAATTTCTTGTGATCGAGAGGTGACTCGGTGCGGAAAGCTTCTAACTTGTGAAATATTTATGAGCCAAATGCACAATAAATAAACTCACACTACACACACACACACACACACTCTCTCTCTCTCTCTCTCCCATCCTCCACCCCCAAAAAAAAAAAAAAAGGAGTGATGTGTACTTAGATATGAAAAATTAAACATAGGATATGGGAGGTGAGAAAAAAAGAAAAGAAAACTTTCATGAATAAATAAAATTTTTAAAAGACATAAAAATAAATGCAAAAACCTAGCTCAATCGTGGTTTCGGGTTGATTGAGTCAATTGAGTTTCCTTGGGGAACTCGAATCTTTGGCTCAATTTGGAGTCGAACTGCTTGGTTTTTGATATAGGAATAAACTAAAACAGGATGATCAAGTATCTATATGGATATAATTTATTGGACCTATATATGTGTCACTGGTCGCATAACATATAGTCTCAATTTGGATATAATATCGATGTAAATATAATATTAAGATGATATGCGTCCCAAGAACACAATAAAATGTGTTCAATTGGACACGACATCGACACTCGCGTAGTTAATACTTAAAATGGGAGCATAGGATGAGGTTGACATATATAGTATATTTTTCTTATTGTGAGAATGAATTGATTTATGTAACTTAGCACGCGTTGGAGCCTTTGCAATAATGTGAAAAAATCGGTGACAAAGAGCAGGCATTGACAGGCCCAACTAATTACTACATATAATTACATTCGTCTAAAGTACATGTGATGACTTTGCTGCCCCGTTAAGCTAAGCAAAAACGCACACTTTGCTTTCTCTATGGGAAGGACATCATTAATAGAACATTTGATGGCGTGAGTGTTCGTGTATAATCCGAATAATTTGAATCAACGCTACATGTATCACGAGAAATATTGTTGGTACAATGACATATATAATAAAGTGTACAACACACATATAATGGTTCACTTGGTAATCGTTAATTTAAAAATGATATGATGTGTGAAAAAATAGAATCATGTAAAATGCATTTGTTGTACACCTTCTTGTACATCTCCTTGCACCGATAACAAGGTCCCATGTATCACTGGATTATGCAAAGAGTTTTCGCTAGCGTTGAACTTATTCAACTCTATTATTTTTTTTTTTTACTGTAGATACTGACCAACTACCTTTGTAAGTTGAATAATGATGTGAACCATGATATATGGATAATAATGGGTAATATTTAAAATGTGCAATGAATATTTCACTAAAATTAAATTGTACAAGTAAATTTTTGTGTAAAAAACAATTATAACGAATAAAACAACGTTGATGCACGAACATAATATTTTTCTAATTGATTAATTTGGTATATTCAACCATAGAAAGTTAGAATTTCCCCAAAAAGTGTCCCTATTACACATCATTAATTCCATTCCTTTGAAAACACCCCAACCACCTCTCTCTTCTCCGGGGTTCCTAGACAAAGATTAAAATTCAAGCAACAACCACATTTACAACCTATAAAAGCAAGCCCATGTCAACACACCTCTATTCACTCACAAAACTTGAGTTTGCAAAAACATAACACTTAAAACACCCAAAGATGACTCCCTTGGTACTCTTTGTCATTCTTTCATTGCTCTCCATTGCAAGAGCCGAGGATCGAGCTCACGGGCTCAAGAATGAAGGCCCCATGGCCGTATCACCACAAGCATACGAATTTTTCCACCCTCGAATTACACACCAGCCGAGCACGAGCCCCCCTTGTCAGTCATCAGATTGCTCATCGAAGGTTGTGTCTGCCACTGTGAAATCTACCGCTGCTCACGAAAGTGTAGCATCAAGTGGTAATCGACTAGCAACAAGTTGTATTGTATTCTTCTCATCGAGTTTTTGGCTTGCAAGTCTTGTGATGATTGGCGTTTCTTTATGTTTGGGGCAAAATCTTAGCTAAGACAATCCCGCCAGGTCGAGCAGCCAGAGGCAACCTTTCAACCCACTACCACCACCAAAACCTCAATCAATTTATTGCTCACTTTATTTGGTTTGTATTATGAGATTGTATTTATGGAGTTAGTTACCTAGCTGCATTGGTTGAGCTACTCATCTACTCTGGGTGCTTAATTTCAGTTATCACCCTTGCTATAGGAGTGAGTATGTATGTTATTTTAATAGAATATATAATTAAAATATACTGTGTGAATGTTTTAGTTAAGAAAAGAAATAATTGAATTGTTAACTGGAGGGAAAGAACAGCATGGCAATATCATTACATGGATCAAGTACTTTAGACATTCTTAGCAACAAAATGGTATATTAAAAGACGTCTTAAGAGTGTCAGACATTTCTAGTTCAAAAGTTTGCTATCTAAAATAGTGGACAGACTTTTATTACCAAATATCAAGAATGTTTCAATATTAGCATTGGTACCATTTATGGTACTAGCACTCGTAAACCATATAAAAATTATATATGGCTTCATGTGAAAACATATAAAACCACATATGGTAGCGTTGGTGCCATTAGTGGGACCAACGCTTATACGAGATCATTTCCATATCAAATATTTAGGTTTTTCTCAATCTAGCATTTTAGACTCTCCTCTAAAGAGCAATAATCTCCTCCAACCATGGGACTATGGCCGGGAGGATAAGTCATGTATGTCCCCTTGCCGATGTGGCAGTAACACGTTAGTTCGAGTGATGATGTCACGTCATCGTTGGTTTTTCACAGACAAGACATCATCAATCATCATCAGATATGTTGGGTAATACCATGGTAGTAGAAACATGGCGTATCGTCTCTCCGTGAGGAGGAGAACGGATCGAGATCATTGTTGTTCATCATTTTAAAATCGTTATGAAGAAAACATCAGTGACTTGCTAGACAGTACACAGAGTGTATTCTTCAGTTTTATTGGACAAAGGATTTCCATGTTCGCCACCTCAATCTACAAGTTATTGGTGACATTGTATTTCTATGACTGACTTTGAAAATCAATAAATCATTGACAGGAAATGCTAGCTAGAAATTAGAAAGGCAACAAATACGGAGAACATATAT
The DNA here is from genome assembly GCA_018223645.1 of Jasminum sambac. NCBI lineage: Eukaryota > Viridiplantae > Streptophyta > Magnoliopsida > Lamiales > Oleaceae > Jasminum > Jasminum sambac. Next base: position 27,879,504 of record CP073649.1, read on the forward strand.
ATATAGAACAGAATGTAGATAATGCACTGCCACTACACTACATAAAGGACGGACTGCAAAACAGTAAATTACGCCAAACATCTCTAATCATTCATTTATAATTTCATTATCATTTTTTTTCCTCCGGACACCGGGATTCACTTTTCAAATTAAATAGGTCGTCCACCAAAATAAATGGGTCTTGAGAATTTTTCTATTAATATTTCTTTAAACAAAATTAGCCTTCTATTTTACTTTTTTACTTTGAAGTGGGGATCATAAAGTGCGGCCAGGTTCTCCTCCCTGCGCGGGGAGGGATTTTATCACAGCCACCCCCAAACCCCCACTGTATTCAGTGGGGCCTGTGAGTGGTGGCCTGGTAGGAGATAAAACTCTCCTCTCCCGCACGGGGAGGAGAAACTTTTCGTCAGAAAGTAAGGTAGTGACTTGAATCCATATCAAATATACCGATAATCACAGGGTGTCTTTTAATTTTCATTAAGACAAACCCCCTTGGTCATACACTCTCACTGCCCTTTGAATTTAAGTACTTTTTTTTTCTGCAAATTTAAGTGCCTGTTTGAAAAGCTATTTTTGATATTAAAAAATGGGAAAGAAAATCTTTAGAAAATATATGGTTTAAAGCAAGAGAGTTATGGAGAAGCATGAAAATTAAACTAAGGTTTTTTGATATATTTGATTAAAAATAAGATTAAGAAAAATTAATGATTCTCAAAATAGTTTTGCCCAACAAACACTTGAATTTAAAAGGAATTTTGACATTTAACAAAAAATTATATAAAATTGGGTAAATTTCACCATTTGTCCCCTAATTTTCAATCCCAATACATTCTAGTCCCATTCTTATTTTTTACTTTTTTACTCTCTTATGTCCCCAAACTTTATTTAACTCTCACGTTACATCCCTAACAATTATTTACATTATTTTTTCCATCAACTTTTGTTGGCCAAAAGTTTGGTGAAGGGCAATTGTGGCAAAATACATAAAATACAACTAGCATTATTTCCCTCAATGCGTGCACAGAGGCCATAAAATGATTTTATATCAGTTTAAAATTTCTAAATACGTATCTAATCAATTATTGAGTAAAATCACTTTCTTTTATATTTGGAATTATTTGAAAATCATATGGTGTTAATAATATATAGTAAATAAATAAATTTAAGAAATATGAAAATTAATTAATATTTTTCTAGTCTTTGTAAACGTGTTGTTTTAATAATAATAATAATAATAATGTGTACAAGAAATGATTGTCAATGTACACTTTGTCAAACAAGCACCCATTATTAACCATATTTTTTTATTAAAAAAAAAGAAAATGATAAATTATACAAAATGTTTCCGAACTTCGACTTCAATTGCAAATTTTTTCTCTCTTTTTTCTGGACAATAGTAGTATATGTTGGTCTCAAAGAAAAAAATATTTATTTCATTTATATATATATATATATATATATATATATGAATTCGTATTTATTTAAATTTCAAGTAATTTAATTATTTTATGGGATATGTACTGGAAATTTAGTCATTTCGATAAATAACAACTATTTTTAGAGTTGGAGATCCCATGATTCAAAAAGGTAAAAACAAATGCAGCAGATGAAAGTGAAAATGAAATAAAAAGGTTAGAGTTGTCCAGAAGAGAATCATTAACTTGCGTTTCTAATCACACTTAATTATCACAAAATTTTCTCTCAAACTATTTAGGAATGGAAATAAGATTTTTTCGTAAGACTTTTTACAAGTATTAACTTACATTTCTAATCACACCTATCACCTATCATAAAAGTCTATAAAAATCACTGATAAATTTGAATATCTCAAGATTTTGTAGGACTTTTTAAATCTTTATTTAATACCATATGACTTTAATGGACCTTTAAAAAGTCTATAAAAATATACATTGAATACCTCACAATTTTAATTAACTTTTTAAAAGTTTTAATTAAATATCCCTATAGTTTTTCAAATTTACAAAATTCCTTAATTAAAAATCTTTAACGTTTTCTAAAATCTGAATTAAATACACCCCCAAACTTCCCTAAATTCATAATAAATTTCGTGAAAAACCTTTCATAATCTCGAATACACCTCCAATATTTCAAATGTACATAACATTAAAGGAAAAAGAAAAAATAACAAAAAGGAGGTCCAGTCTTTCTATACCACTATAACGCATAAGTTTGACTTAATACATATTTCACAGTAAATCAAATATTATTTTAATTACATTAAAATTCCTCAAGAAGTGGATTATATAGGAGTCCACTTTATTTGTATCTTAAGTAACCAAACAAATCCCCTCTTTTACACGTCCCTTTTATCTCTATATTGCCTCCCCTATATTCTCTCCATGCTAACTTTCAAAATTTATACTAATGGCACTAAACTACTGCTTCCCTTGGGCCCGGGGTCAATTTTTTAGTTACTTTTGCTTTCTTAATCACGATTTTTTTTAAATTTTAAGACATCAATTAATTAAATATTAAAATTTATTTATCAAAAATAAATATTTGTTGAAATATAAAAATTTTAATAACATCTCCAAGAGGCTCTTTAAATACAAGATAGTCTTTATTTTAGAGAGCAAATGTTTAAAAATGAGCTCCAAGAGACTCTTCAAATTAACAATTAACATTATTAAATGGGACTTTTATAAGGGCAGGTATAGGATTAGGTAAAGTTTTAGGTAAAGTAAAAAAGTTGACCAAATTATCCCCCTCCCCCACCTTGCATTCATAGGGGCGGGGTAATTTGGTCCACTTTTTCACTTTACCTAAAACTTTACCTAACGCTATACCTGATTTTAGAATTATTCTATTAGGTGTGCAACGGACTACATAACTCCTATTTGTACTAATGGCAGCTCCTTACGAATGATTAGGATTTTGCCATCATATATTTAATCCAATGGCTATAATTTATCATCTAGATTTTATCTAATAAAATATTATAGATACTTATCTATCTTCTAAAATATATCTGGAAACATGTCATAAAACTATTTTCAAAATATCATGCCGTTTTTAATGGTTGTATCTATAATTTGTATCTATATCTATATTAGCTATAAAAGTATAAAAGATGTGAGAAACTTTTTTTGACAAAAATTCCCCCACCACTTTTGTTTAATTTTAATTTTGCCCTAATAAATTATAAATTTTATTAATATATTCTAATAATGATATACTTACTTCATGTAATAGTTTCAAAAGTCCCTTCAAATTCAAGACTCGCAATTTAATTGTTTACTTTAATATTATTTACGTATATCTGATTCATTTACTTTTTCGGTTATCTATCTGTTAAAACGTTTTCGTCAAAGTAGATGACTAAATCATTCTTTTTATCTCTGACTGTGTTGAAAATTCGATTAAATTCATTAATGGAAAACATTTATGATTGCATTAAACAAACTTTTTAAGCATTGTACAAGTTTTTATTATTTGACTTGGAGATTTTTTGGATATACATCATTGTTTATAAATAAATTAATATAAATAAAACTTGTTATATTATATTTTAGAATTCTATATCGTTTTTATGGAGTTTGAAATTTCAATTAAATTCAATTTATACGCACAAATTAAAAATATAATTATTCACTACAACAAATATCTATTTTAACAACAGAAATTTTATCATTAATTAAAATGTCATTTGGGTCTATTTGTCGAAAATGGTCGTTGGCAAAAGTTTCAAAGTAAAAACTTTCATCGAGAAAAATCACTTTTTTTTATATTGATTATTATAGTATTACATGCATTACACCTATTATACACCAATATCTATCTATCTATATATATATGGAAACATGCCGTAAAAAATAATTTCTAAGATGTCAATTAACTTAATTAATTAAGGAAAAATAATCTCAATCAAAAATAGGAAACAAAAATAACTAAAAGGAGGTCCAGTCTTTCTCTAGCACTACGCACACATAAGTTTGACTAAATAGATATCTCTAGTAAATCAAGTATTTTAATCACGTTGAAATTCCTTTCCTTAAGGAGTGGATTATGGGAATCCACTTTATTTGCATCTTTAAATAACGAAACAAATCCCCTGTTTTATCTACTGCTTCGCCTATATTCCCTCCATTCAACCGCCGTTGAATTGAACCTCTCCAAATCTCTACGCACTCTCTCAATTCACCCTCTTGGATTTTGTTTTGAATCTCCAAAAAATCATTCGAAAATCCGGTCTAATGGCAGCTTCATTCCGAAACTACATTCAAATTCTATCCATAGCTCTCCTCTTCACCGTCATTACCACCATACAACCAGTAGTCTCCGTAGATCCGCCGGAATATTCCCCTTCTCCTTCTCCTCAACAGTCGGATGACCTCTCTCCATCTCCCGATAGTCCGTCGATCTCCCCTTCTGGCATGGATTTTTCTCCTCCGGCACCAGCGCCGTCAGATTCTCCGTCTCCTTCACCAGCGCCGGCGCCGGTGATTGGTAGCGATGTGAACCACTCGAATCAAGCAAGTTCTGGTAATTTGGAGGCGCATGAGTCATCTGGCGGGATGAACGGCTTGCAAAAGGCGGGGATCGCATTAGGAGTAATAGCGTTTTTATGTATTTTTGGGATCGGTGTTGTTGTGTACAAGAAACGCCAGAACAATATCCGCCGCTCGCAGTACGGGTACGCCGCCAGAAGAGAATTTAATCAATTTATTTAAGCGCACACATTAGATTTGAGATTTGATGTGTAATGTTTATTACTTACTGCTATCCTCCCTACTATACTCTGTTCTTTTTGTTTAATTATTTTGGTATAAGTTTTTAGATGCATTTATTATTAGATTTGTTGAAGGAGGCGAATAATTTATTAATTTTTTGACTGATAATTCTTTTGCTAAAAGCTAGAAATATATATCTAATCATATTAGAGATTGTTCAAGTACTTAAATATTACAATTATTTGAATGTTTGGTGTTTCCACATTCTCTTGTTTGTTCGTCCATCGTTGTATAATAATTTTTGAATGTCGGTAACAATAAAAACTAATTACTGTTTTCTTTAACTATTTTTCGAGAAAATTACATTTTTCTAAGTTTTTTCCTTCTTTTTTCCCCAAAAGGCTTTATATAATTTTGAATTGTAATTCGAATAATTAATCAAAGTCAATCTGAAATATATAATGTTAGGGTGTATTTGATAGTAAAATATGGAAAAGAAATTGAATTCTATATATTCTATGGAAGGTGAAAAACAAAAACCACCTTAATTCCAAAGGAATTTATTTTTCATGAAATTGGTTAAAAAAAAAAAATTAAAGTGCCATGGAATTTAAATTCCGTTTCCAATTTTGCATAAAGTACAAACTACAAAGTACGGAAAATGTTTATAGAAAATATTTTCTATTTCCACCAAATTCCATGCAATCAAACACACACCCTTATGGTCTTTTATTGGAGTCGTTTAATTAATTTGAAGTAAATCTGCCTCATCTGAAACTGAAATTTGAATTTGAAGTCAAAGTTTATTGCTATCTAAATTTGTAACTATTGGGTAAAGAGGGTTATTTACACTTATACGATAACCTTTATTACAGAATAATACAAAACGAAAGGACCGTCAATGTGTCAAAATTATCTCATACGGAATGCTTGAGGTGCCTCATCTTTATACATTAATATATAGGAAGGGAAGAGCACTGTTACGTTTATTCATTTTGTGTTAGTAGGTGTACGTAGGTCACACTGCGCCCATGTTGGATATCGATGTGGGTCTATACCTATGCACACATAATGTCGTTCATAAATCATATGTATAACTAATTACTTGCAACAATCACCAAGCCTTGTGCTAGAAAATAGAAATAGAGGGAAGAAAAAAGGAACCAGTGAGGGAATGGCATTTGATGTGCAAATTATATTATATATGTCAATTCGAAAATTCTAATTAAACTTCAATGGTTCCACCTTCGCTTTAAAAAAATAAATTTTGTGTGCAATTTTTCTTGTAATTATTCATAGATGATTTATAAAAGAACTAAATAGTAAACTCAAGAATTCTGAAAAATAAAAAATAAAATAAAATAAAAATCTGAAGAATCGTTTAAATGACAGGAATCATGGATGTGCAACTGATATTAATTCTTTCTTGATTTTGATTGATGTTTGGGTGGGGCTAAATGTAATTAAAAAAAGAAAAAAAGGAAAATCCATTAGGTCAAGGGTTTCTTTCCATTCTACCCTTGCACCCTTTCCCGCCTTTTCCTTTTTTTTTTTTATTTTTTTTTATTTTCATATGTTCGTCCCATTGAGATCATGGGTTCAATTTTCGCCCCATCTCCCTGCAGTTCCTTGTAATTAAGCGAACAACCTCTGAGTTTCGTCTCAAAGAACAGGCAAAAAAAATTTGTATTATTATTTTTAAAGATTTTTAATACTTATATTGATTAATTAACCCGATAAAATTTATCAAATAAATTTTGAAATTTATCTCTAAAGTGGTTGCAAAAAAAGTAAAAATTTTAAAATTACTCAATCAAATAGATAAGTAAAAATACATTTGATTTTTTTAATAATTATATTAGACAACAAAACCAATTACTATATCATCAAAAAAAATTTAAAATTTATCGTCAAATTAGTTGTAAAAAAAGGGAAGAATGATGGATAAAAAAATTTTGTTATCATTTTTTGTACAAATTTTTTACAACTACTTTGATAAAAAAAATTTCGCAATTCATTATCAAATTGAGTGCAAAAATTTTTTAAAAATTTTGAAATTAGTGGTCAATATTTTTTGTACAATTTTTTTGCAATCATTTTGACAAAAAGCTTTGAAATTCATATTTATGAGTGCAAAAAACTTAAAAATTTCTAAAATAGTGATTAAAGTGATTTCAAAAAATTTTAATTTGTTAATAATTGAATTCAATACTAACCGGATAAAATTGTACGACTAATTTTTTATCCATAATTTTTATTTTTCAAATAAAAAATAATAATCAAAATTAATTATCCATAAATTCAATTTTTTTTAATTAAATGGTGTTCGCCTGGACCGGAATGAACACCCGAAAGGGTGTTCTCTGCCTTTGGAGCGAACACCCATGTGGGCGTTCACTCCAAATGGAACGAACACCCTTTCGGGTGTTCATTCTCGTCCCGGCGAACATTTTTTTTTATTATTATCGGATGTTAACGGGGGTATATTAGTCTTTTCATTTATTTTTTTTTTAGGGGGATGCATACAGTAAAACGATGGGTGTATTTAGCCGCTCCCTTGATGTTTTTGTCAACCGGGAGCTAGTTTGTAATTAAAAAAAGAAAAAAAAAGGAAAATCATTAGGTCAAGGGTTTCTCAACAAGCTAGTTTGCGCCACTACCCATGTAGCCTAATTGCATCCGAATCGATTTCTCACCCCTTAGATCATGGGTTCAATTTCTCTCCCCATCTCCCTGCAGTTCCCCTTGTAATTAAAAAAAAAAAGACTGGAACCTTAGTTTGTAAAGAAAAGTCAAAGCATTTTTTTAGTTGAGTAATTTCATTGTGTTATTTGAGATTAATTAATATTTTAAGTGACACATGTAATTTTCTTTTTATTGAGTAATGAAAAGGAAGCTCGAAACATAGTGACACTTTTCACCATCAAATAGATAAGTAACAAATACATTAGCGTTTATGATCATTAAATAAAGATGTGACACGTAATTCTTATTGAGTTCATGTGTCATACATTGCCTTTATAGTCTAACTATTTACAAAATATATCGTTAGTGTTTGTGATGCAATAGAAGCTAATACAACCCAAGATAAATCTAAATACTCATTGATTCTACGAATATCCCAAATATTTAGAGTCAATAATTCGTTGATTCATCTCATGAATACTGAATAATTGATAAATTGAAGACAACTCTCATACTGTATAAAATTCAATCAAAAACCACCAAACTAAATAATAACAACGACTATAAATAAGACTCTAATAACTTGTATAAAAAATAGAATAATAAATCATATTATATTAAACTACTACTATAACTAAGATACTACCATAAGTAAAAGACTATCATAATTAGGTCCGTTCCATTACTCCATTTGTAAAACAACCCCCACAATAAATAATAAGAAATATTTGTACACTTGATTATTTCCGATTTTACAACTCAAATTATTACGATATATTAAAAAATATTTTAAAATAGTCTTTCTCACCTCTATTCTTACAATTTACACATAAAGTCTCCCGTCTATTTTTCAACTAAGATGATTAACGAAGACAACTACTCACTTTCTCACCACAAAGAAGGCCCATTTTCAAATTCACTTTCCCGACGTGATACCGTAGGTAGAATGGAAACTCATCTCAATCTGTCAATTGCAACATCCTGCCACACCTCCATTGAATTCCTTACTTCTAGTGATTGATAATTATGTTTAAAATTTGAAATTGTAAATTGTTGGTGCTACATTCTGATTGTGAATACATGCGATCGATTTGTTATTTCACATTATGTTCCAATTATTTATACAAGCACTTGGAGCAACCTACTAATCACGGTTACTCCCTCCTAAGTGGATCAACCCTCTTGTAAAGTTTTTTTTTTTTTTGAATAAAACCCTCTTATAAAGTTTAGAGCTCAACAAATATGCATGTTACCATTAACTCAATCAAAAGACATTGGTGTATATTTTATTTCAGGGATCCTAACCAACATGTATTGTGAATATCGCTTATAAACTTACAAAATGTGTTAAGAAAATGTAATGTTATTGATTGGAAGCTAGCATAGGAAATGTAATTTTCATGTTAACACGTGCAATTTCGTCTTTCGTTTTGAGGTGCAAATAAGGAGAGCAATGTTGAAGAAAATAAACAAAATTCCTAACAAAATTCAGGTAATACGTGACATACGTCCATGCTGTAAAATTGAAATGACATCATTATCGTCACCATATCACATCACAACTCGTGGAGCAACTTTGTCTTTGCGCTCGCTCTTTTAGTTGTACCTCCAGCAGCAACAGTGGTACCAGAAGCAGCAACTCCACCAACGGCGGCGTTTTTGCCCGCGAGAGAGGTAGTACCTGTAGTTGTTACAGACGAAACTCCGGCCTTCTTTTTCTTCTTCACTGAAACGGCAACCTTGTTTCCCGCGGAGGAGACAGCCTGAGTAGTGTTTACTGGAACAGCAACTGGAGCCTTCTTTCTCTTCTTCGCTGAAACGGCGTCGTTTTTAACGCCAGATGACGAAGTAGCAGTAGTTGTTGCTGAGGCAGCTGCTCGAGCCTTCTTCTGCTTCTTCACTGGAACAGCGCCGTTGGAGGCAGCGGCGTTTAGAGTGCTGAGAGAGGTGATGTGACATTCGTTCCAGTCGAGACGTTTGAGGTCCTTCATCACTTCCTTCAGAGTGAGGCAGCCCCCAGGAGATACGGCGTCGCCGTGTAAGGTAGAGCGATCTATCTTCATCGGCTCCATTTTGTTCACAACTTCCATCACATCCTTCTGAATTAATAAATTAATCAATATTAACAGAATTATTTTGTCGTAAGTAAACGAAATGAAATTCGCAGAATATGCAATTGCGGAATTGAAATTGGATTTTAATCATTAAAATTTTGAATCGCACCTTAGGCCCCTTCATCTTCTTCAAGCCATGCATGCTAAGGATCTGCAAAATCAAAGCAATTAACAAAAATCAACATCACAAAGTTTGATGCATTTTCCGGAGTTCCATTGATTCAGAGAAGCAACAGGAGAAATTTATTTAAAAAATGGTGAAAAGAGATCAGAACGAATTGCTGAATTTTGAAACAAAAATTACGCCCAATTGGAGGCTAGAGAACCTCTTGGAGTTGGTAAAATGTCAGATCGTCGAGATTCTTCTGCCCACCGGCGAAATCGAAGTAGTCTTCAATGGCTAGGATTGGTCTTTCCTTCTTCGTCAATACCATTTCCACCATTTCCATATCTTCTCTCGTGTACGCTTTTCTCCCGATGTGAATTATCTCTCTCTCGCTCCCTCTCTCTCTCTCTCTCAAGTGTTTGAATGAACAGAACAGAATGCAGCACTTCGTGCTTGCTCCTTGAGCAGTGTATATATAGACACGTACATGTATGTCACGTGTGTGAAAATGACGTCAGTTATGGGATTTTACCGGATTGATTCGAGTCGATGATACTGCTAAGCAAATAATCAACTTAAATAAGACTTTCATTACGATTTTCAATTTTTACAAACTTTTTCACTCAAGGTATTATGTAAAGTATGATCTGAACTCCTCTGAAATAGCGTTTAGTGTCAGAATATTTTGGATATCGAAACTCAGGAAACTCCTGAAATGTTTGAACTCTAAAAAGTTTCCTATTTTTTAATAAATTCCGAAACTCTGTGGAAACTTTTAAGAAACTTTTAGGAAATTTTGCGACAAAATTCAGATTTTTTCAAAAAAAAAAAAGAAAAAAAGAAAAATTAATTATAGTTCACAAAAAATGTTAATAAAGTAATTAACCTAAAAAACTAAACTAAATAGAATTCTTCTTGGCAACTAGCTCTAATTATTAATTACCCTAAAAATGCAAAGTGAAATTTGGATCCCAAAATTGTCATTAAAATTTCAAATTTTAATTAAATTTGTTTGATTTTGATATCTTGATTAGCTACTTCATATTAAATAGTTTTTGGAGGTTGAATTTTGAAATTATATAGAAAAACAAATAATTACCACATAACGTTTCCATAACGTTTCGTATCCTAGATTTTTCAAAAATTGCGTTTCCCCGTTTCGTTTCGTGTCCCGTTTCATGTCCCGTGTCAATTTCCGTGCAACCTAGATGTAAAGTAAATTTTTTAACTTGTTTACCATGCTGCAAAAATTAATTCTAACAAGCGACTAATCACTACAGATGACATTTGATTCTTTTGAATGAATCAGATAGCCAAGTCAAGTAAACAAATAGAAAACGAGACGGCTTACCTAGACTCATGAGTTATGAAGAATTCTGGAGTAAACTTGAAGGTCAAAATCGTACGTGCATCTTTTATGACGTATATGTATTATTAAATCTCCAGCATTTTATTTTTTAAAATTCAAGTTTGGTCAAAAAAATAACACCCACATATTTTGTAAAGTCTTTTTATATTATTAAATCTCCATCATCCAATTTCACCATTTTCTCTCTTTCCACTCATAAAAATATATTACAATTTGTTTACAGATACCCTCAAACGTCCAATGAACCCAACACTATTGTTGTACATTCCTCCCAAACTAACCTGAGGAAATTGATTCGAGTTTGAACCAAAATTACAAAATTTTCATTTCCTCGCACAAATTGAAACATCGAAGGAGCAAAAGTACTCCCAGGCCCATTCAAGGAAACCAATCATATATTGTATCATTTTTTAAGATTTAAACCCATAGCGATATGTATTTCTCTTGTTGCTCTTGAAGGAGCCCAGCAGAAGATTTGGCATCAAGATAAAGAATACCAACTTCTTCCAGACCCGGTACTCCTGTATCATTTCAGCTGGTCCAATCTGTCGATGACTTGATTTGATGATGGAAAATGATATACGTACATACAAATATATTCACACAAATGTCCACACTCTAATAGGGGGTGAAATGAAATTATTATTATATCCTTTTCTATTATGAGACTTACGATCATTTATTAGTGTGTGAACATTTGTGTACACGCATTTTATGTGTACATGTAGCATTTCGTGTCTAACAAATTGATTCTTATATGCAAGAAAAGCCGTAACGTGGCAAAGATAAAGTTTAGATGCCCTTAAGCTTGACAACGGATGACAAGTCATGGTCTCCCGAACAATGAGAAAGGGTCAAAGAATCTGCAGTGCATTCGTTACTCATATAGACCTATAGTAAAGATTTCCTACCAACTTAGTTGGCAGAATATGGTGCCAACAACCCCATTTTTGGGGGGACAAAAATCGTGGGGTATGAGAGCCCCCACCATCAGGGGGAAATTATGTATTATTCATTTTACTTAATTACATCTTAAAAAAATTGAAAAAAAAGGACGGTGACATGGCTCCCTGTGAGGGTGCCACGTCACCATTTGGCATGTTCTCCTGCCAACTTGTTGGCAGGAGAACATCCACGCATAGACCTATAACACAAATTATTCTCCTGCCAACTTATTGGCACATAGACCTATAACACAAATTAGTCTCTATGGCTATTTTTTGTTCTATGGAATTTAATTATGTTGAGTAAAATATATGTTATGGTTTTTGGTAGATCTCTTTTAATAGGAAGAATAATTATTTCCAGGTTTTGTATAGCTTATTTTCACAACCCATCTTAGACTACTAGACTAGTATGGTTTGAAAAGGAAGAATGGAAGATGATGAACAATTAATTCAAGCATGAGAATGACTCAGATACCGTGTACCATGTGAATAACCCAAATTCAAGCAATTGAATATGCGAATTGAACTGAAGGAAGAAGAACAAAGAGAGAAGAAAGAAATCAATATGACTTTAGCCACCACAAGTAGGTCAAAACCCTTGCAACACAACACATTTATATCAATCTAGAACTACCTTACAATATAAGAAAATAGCTAACATAACATAAATAGAGCATCTAAATATTACATCTAAAAGTTACTTCTAAATAATTTCTTTGGCCTATATTCTCTTCCCTTTCCAATCTCCAAAGAGATCAAACTATGGGCAAAAACATACTCAAAATTCTAATGGATTTCTGAATAAATACAAGAATTCTGAAAATTTTTCATTTGCTGTTTAATTTGGTACAAATCACATGGCACTAAATGTTTCTGGATTTTGTGCTTCTGTCGGATGAAGCTGAGGACCTGTCTGATTTGTAGTTTCATTAACTTGAGGCAACCTAGTCTGGTTTAACACAACTTCGGTACTTGTTTGATTCTGATCTGTAGCAGCACGTCGACGCCTTCTCCATCTCTGGAACTCTACAAGAACAGAACTTCCACTCATCGCAACACCAAACCCCGCAAAGGTAGAGAGAAGAATTGATAGTACTGGTTGCACACGAACCTACATTTGCATAAGCAACAAAATGCACATTAGGCATGCAGCACTCAACATCACTTTTTTCTCTCTCTCTCTGTGTCCTTTTGTACAGTCCACTTATTTACACTTGAACATTTATGTGTAGTCCACTTATCCATAGATGTTCAAGTGTAAATAGAGAAATATAGAGAATTAAACCACGGAAACTGCGAGGTGTAAGAAGTATTAATGCTTACCAACGAGTAAAAGATATGAGCAAAGAGAACTACGAGGGCAAACTGAATTGATGCATACACCCAGACGAATCTTCTCTTTACTGCAATCTCCAAAACGAAAACAAATAAATAAAAGAGAGATTATCATGAAACTGAAATGAAGAAGATAATTACACCTGCTGCCTAATTTGAATTCACAAACTGTTATAATGCTTTGGAGGATGTAAATGATTCAACAGACAATCAATGCAGTTCTTGTACAAAATGGACGTGTACTATTACAATTTTCTCAGTTTCACCTTTAACGTAACAAGTGTGGACTAGCTTACCGGATTATCAAGACTGACATACTGAACCATCACATAAATGCAGGGAAGGATCATCTCATTGAGACACCAAGTTTGAAACTACATGTTTGAGATCAATTCTCAATTATTTCATATGGGACTACAGTTTGAACATACCCATAGTTGAAGAGATCATGGACGACAGAAGACCGAGGACACAAGAAAATGGAAGAGATAAGGCAATTGCACCAGTACCCATTTGATTAACCTGCAAGTATTCTAAAACATAAATGACAAACCAATGGGAACATCTTAATCTAATCAAAAGCTGTTAATCTTACCAGTAGTTGCTCGAGGAAACAGAAATAGGCCAACATACCTACAATGACAAGAATGGGCACTTCCTGCCAAACTCTGTTTCATCGAAAAACAAAAGCTTCAGGCAACAGTCCAAGAAGAAGAAATACACTACTCTGATGGTCATAGAAAAGTTCTCTGAGAACTGTACACTTGCCTGAATCCGTTGATTTCCATATGTCGAAAATTAGCTGCCCCAGTATTGCGGTTCCTAGTACTTTGCATCCGCAGAAGTGTGACAGGTAGGTTTTGAACTTCTTGCTTGCAAACATCGCATGTCTTGTTGCCTTTTATGCTAAACCATTTGATGGCACACTCTTGATGAGCCAAAGCAAGTTCCCCTTTGCAGCTACATTCCATCTTAAGCGTTTCTCCACCTTCACATAGTTCAACAAAGCAAATTCGACAAACGGCCTCTTCTTCAGGAATATCTTCTCCTTCATCCTCATTATTCTCTGGTTTGATGACATTGTCAACAGATAGAAACATCATCATAAATGAGAAAAAACGTAATTCACACGAGCAGCAAAAAGAAAATTTATACAAGAGCTCGACAAGACTCTGTTGAGCAGTTGGAAAAAGGACAACATGTTGGAGTCTGATGCTGAAATTAGGTCAAAATGAAACAAGAAAGGGCTAGTTGAGCACTGAATTATGTGTATCTAGAAGACTTGAAGTATCAATAGTTTCTCTTTTCTGACGATCGTCACTGTGAGTTCCCATGATTCTAATAGACAAAATTACCAGATTCTCCAGGGGAAGTTGCTGTTGACACTTCTGCAATGCCATCTTTCACTCGAGGAGTTGAAGGAATCACACGAAAGAATGAATCAAGCTTCCGAATGCCTTTGTCTTTGTTGAAATCCGGGACAGAAAGTGATCGAGCAATGGGTCTCTGAACAGATTTTGCCTACAAGAAACGTTAACCCGTACGAACATTTTAATATAGGAACCTTAAAATGGAAAAGGAGAAATAACAACATTAACATTTAAAGAACTTACTTCATGGAGAGAATCTGGATTTGAATGTGCAACAGGAGTTACAGGTAAAGAGATTGTCCTGTTCATGCGAGGCGTAAAGATTTTTGTTAATGACCATGATCTCAATATGGATGGATTATCTTGGGTCCTACCCGTAGATGAGCCTGAATCAAGGTTCCCACTCTTTTCTATATCCGAATTAGAACCCCGGTACTTGAAACTAAGTTTAGGCAGCAAATTCTTGATGGATGATTTTGGTTTAGAAGAGGGATGAGGAGATTCACTCGTTTTTGCATCAGAAGTGCTAGGCGTTAAAAGGAAGTTCACTCTTTTGGGAGTAGGAGTGGGAGTCGGAGGCATCTTTATTTGGACAAAATCTTGATGAGACACCTCCATTTTTCTACTAGGTATCTCCAAGAAAAGGTTCGATTTCTTCCAATGTTTAACATTTGATGTTTCTCCCATTGTCTCCGAGGATTTCTCTTCCTGAGAATGCAAAGAACGAGGTCAGGAAATAATTAAATATTGAAAGTACCAAAAAGGAAAATTTGCTGATAGGCAGAGAAACCAGAGGCACTTAATTTCAGCAAAGAATTATTGCACTGGATCAGTAGATTGAGGAGGAATTGACACTGTGAGACTTCAATTTTTCGTCTATGTTTATTACTCTTCTAGAAAATCGTCCGTTAAAATTGCAGATATTTCCTCTCTTTTTCTTAACTTAACTAAAAGATCAACTAAATTCTATCTCTACACTGTTCTCAAGCTGTCAATAGTGAACTCAAATCAATAGTTCTTCTACAGAATCATCTTCAGATTCCAATTAATCATAGATGGTACATTTGAGAGACAGCACAGTAAACACTATACAATTGATCCATGAGAGCTAGAAATTCGTATATGGGACAAAATCGAAATTGCATAAATCGGAATCCACTAGAAAACAATATGCTTAATTGCTTATCGTTCATCGTAGATTTTATTTTATTTTACCTCGGGAAATGAAATTGAAACTTCTCTTTCATCGATCTCAGTTATGGAGTTGTTCTTATCTTCGGTTGTCATCGCCACTTTAACTGATCAGGCACTATACTCTCACACAAGTTCTTAAAGGGAAAGTAAAAGTACAATTTCAGCGAGAGAGAGGGGGCGGGGGAGAGAGAGGTGTGAAGATGAAGTTTGTTTAATTCTATACTGTTAGCATTTATTGATAGAGGCAACTGGCGCGGGGAAGGCATGGAGTGGGGAGAGCCATCAATTTCGCTTTAGAAATGCATAATTTCGTATATAGGTGGGAGGTTACTACTTGAAAACAGTAAAGTCGATCGGGGTAAAAAAATTATGGGATCGGAAATGGGGTATGTATTATTCATCTAATTTAAAAAAATTTGTTTGATGACGTGACGCGATAAGATAGTGCCACGTAACGTGGATTTCAAACACTTAAATTTCAAACTTGACTTTATTACTTTTTACACTTTATATTTCTTTGTGTTTTTATTGCGCACGATATACATTTATACCCTCTTCATATTAATACTTGTTTTTCACAAGCACTTGCAAAATAAGTTACAGCAGTTTTTTTGCCCCTAGCATTAAGGTGACGTTGTTTGGAACTTGTTGATATAACTTACTAATTTTTTTTATTATCATTTTCAATTATTCATTTAATTAATTTGACAAATTTTTTTATCTTTTTTTATTATTTATTTACTTCTCAACCGCACAACCAAAAATCAATTTTCCTATAATACATAACATTATTGTTGCTAGTGATCAATCAATATCTCTTTTTTCTCGGTAAACGCAAATATATTGACGAAGAAGTTTGTGTGTTAAAATCCATAATTCTCTCCTCCGGCCCGCCCCTGGTAGTATAACAAAGTTCAGCCATACACACAAACCCACCTACCCCCATCCACCCACCCCCTGAATGCAGGGGGGCCCACCATCCTCTCTCACAGGCCGAACATTGGCCAAGTTCGGCCAGGCCGAACCATAGTTTCCCTTGTGTTAAAATAAAATCAATTTTGAGAAAGAAAAAAAAAATTGTGTTTGATGCAAAGTTAGAAATGAAATTCAAATTTTATGATACAATTAATTTAAACTTACTTTTATCAATTTCATGAAAATGGGTTCACAATTAAGGAAGTGATTTTTATTTTCTGACATCAAATTCAATTTCTTTTTTGACTTTAACAATTAAGCACCCCCTAAACATATCTAGGCGTAGAAAGCAAAAGTACACGTATACTTATTAGATGAATCAAAACATATGACTACATGAGCGAAGGAAAAAAAAAGTTTATGTCATACACGATGATCGATCTTCGCGTATATTTCGCGTATGGGTAGAGATAATTGTGGCATGCAGCCACCCCTTGATGGTGGGGAGAGGGGGCACGTGTTAATCATCGGTAATGTGGGTATCGGATCATCACTGTATATACATTAGACATATGTTTTGATCTTTTTTTTTTTTTTTTTTGGAAGGGCATATGTTTTGATCTTAGTAATACTATTGATGTGTGGGGATTAACTTTCAAAATCTTTTGATTCCTTGCCATCCTTAACTTGGCAGTTGCCACTCAGTTGGTGGATGGCGCAGGCAAGAGCAATTTTCGTGATTTTACTTCGACAATGAGTACCTCGTGATGCATCATGCATGTATTTATGATGCAAAACATGACTTTCCATTGCCCACTCCATTAACTCTCACAATTTCATTAGAAAAGGTCAAGAATAATGTTATTAGTTATTAGTTTAATTGAAGCTCAATCTAAATAAAGTGTCGTAACGATATGCTTTTTGAAATTTAGCGTCTTTAGAAGTGTGTACAAAGGCGGTTGTTGCTCCCCAGCCCACACCCACATGACGCCGACGTGGGTAGCCCAACGTCACGCCACGTCTGGCATGGGCAACCCCCCCCGCCCCCCATCATGAATGGGCAGGGGATCTTTTCCCATGCAAAGGTATCAATGACAATTTTATCTTGTCAGCAGTGTTGGCACACTCACAAGCCTCCCCTGATTGCAGGGGGATCAAGGGGTTGAGTCTTGCTGATTGTCAGCACTGTGAGCAACAGAAGATAGCCCAAGGTATCAACTAGTGAAATACAAAAATAATAACTACAAATCTAAATTAGGTTGTTGCTCCGTTACTCATGCTGTGCAGGGAAGGCCCACGTGGACAGCCTGACATCGTGCCATGTCGGGCGTGAGCAGCCTCCCCCACCCACAGAGTGGTTAGGGGATCTTTTCCCGTCTAAATCAACTTTGAAGATAAATAATTTCATAGATGACACGATATAGGGATATTTGAACGGATTTCAACGATCTGCTGTATTGAGCACTAAAAAAAGTAGGCATTTGTAATGGATTTTAATGATAAGAGCAAAGCAATCTATTTCATGGGAAGGCATGGATAAGCATGTGGTCGTATGTGTCAACCACTTTTGTTGGCTATCCCATTTAACGTTAACAATCGTCAACATTTGGGCCATTCGACACAGGACATGTGTATTGCACTATGCCAGCATGTATTTATTTAATTTTTTCTTTATTTTGGAAGGTCTCTCTCTCTCTCACAAGCACTGGCATGTTTTTGCTATTAGGCAATAACATGGTTATGGTTTCCTTTCGAGTGAAGCCGAAAGTTTCATAGTTCCTACTTGCGGAAAATTTTACTCAAAACTTTGGGTCGAAAACTAAGTGCTGATAGTCTTGAAACTATTAAGTTGTTTGGATAAATAATGAGTAACGATTTAAAATGTGAGTAATTCTGTAATTTATTAATAAATTAATTTTTGAATAGAAAAAGTTAAAACGAACACGCTATAATTTTGACTACAATGAAGAAACATGCTCAACGTAGACGTTAACTAGAAGACTAATTAATACTTGATAAGTTCTGGTGTAAATTATTGCAATCTATGTCGCAAACAAAAATATCGTACATTAGATTTCAAGACTAGCTAGCTCATGCACTTCTAATTTATTTAGGCCTAGCTAACCGAAGAAGAAAATATAGTAAATGCGACATGATGAATAAAAAACTAAAAACTACGAATAAAGCATTAATAACAATCAATGAATATTGACTGCATAATATCCATATAATTGGAAGGCTAATACTTTGTTTAAATAGTAAATTATTTCATCTCGAAACTTGAGAATACTTTTTCTATATTTCGCAAATTCCCCCATCTTTTCATTGAATATTAACTCATTATTATTATTATAGAATGATTAGACACAATTTTCTTTTGATGTTTCTGTGGTGGAGGGCTCTCAAATTTTTTCTTTTCTTAAAAAAAAATAATAATAATAATCTAATATAAAGTGTGTGGTTTACAATTCAACCATGGTTTTAAACTAGTAAGCTCCGTGTTTAAAGATTTAATTGGAACCTCTGCTTTAGCTTTCTTGAGATGCTTGCGCTTCTAGTTTTTGTATAAAGTCGCATAATTCCACTTTCCAGCTGTTGGAAATGGAAATCTTTTACTAGTAACATAATTCTACACGTAACAAGTATATGTCTGAACTCATAAATGATTTTCGTTTTTTTTTTTTTTTCTCTTTTGATTAGTAACATAATCCTACACATAACAAGTATGTCTTAACTCTTAAATGATTTTCTATTCCAAAACAAAAAAAAAAAACTCTTAAATGATTTTCTTTCTCTCTTTTTTTTTTTTTTTTGGGCACTAATCATTAATAGTAATGAGTAACAAACATGTCTTGTAGGGTTGGGCAAAAAAACTGACAAACCGACTGAATCGGGTCAGTTCGGTTCAATTTTTTTGTGAGTCGATTAAGTTTTCGGTTTGGTACTAAAAAACTGATAGGTCATTTAAAAAAAAAAAAGAAAAAAACCGAAAAAAGGGGAAAAAACTGACAAAACCGACCGAACAGAGTCGGTTCGGTCCAATCCGTCGGTTTGGTTTGGGTTTTTCCAAACCGATTTTAGTTGGGTCGGTTTCAATTTGGGCCCAAAACCTAGCTGACCTGACCTATGCCCACCCCACAGATTGTCTCGAAAAAGTATTTGAGTGCGGCTAAATGCATTCCCATTTTTTCTAAACACGCCTCCCAAATAAATTCTATTTCCATTTTACCTTTTATTTCTTTTTATTTTTCTTTTTAATTTTTTTAAATTGTGCTTGGCCAGTAGTAGCCGAACACCCCAAACACCCTTCCCTAAGGGTGTTAAATGGCTTTGGAAAAAAAAATATTTTATTGGCATGTTTATAGCAAAAAAGAGGAGGGATCTTCCCTCTCAATTGTTGCAATTTTCGGTAGCATTTTGCTGCGGAAATTGCAACATTTTTTTGCAGCAAGCTTTTTTTTTCATTTTGTTTTTCTTTTTTCTTTTTTCTTTTTTCTTTTTTCTTTTTTATTTTTTCTTTTTTCTTTTGTTTTTTGGTTAAAAAGGATAAAATGGGAATGTAATTTGTTTGTGGGTGTATTTGGAAAAAATGGAGGTGTATTTACCTCCACCAAAAGTATTTTGATACAGTGATAAAAAGAGTAATATGATATGAACTTGTCTAAAATGAACAAATTTTCACATTAGCATTGCACAACTTCCGCTCCCGTCCCACTGTGCGCCTGTGCGGGCAGGGGTGCATGCACACGTGCACATTTAACGTGGCGTGCCACGTTCAGTCCGTGCCAAACCATGGCGTTGCACATGTGGTACTGGAAATTTTAAATTTTCTAAGTCATCTAATAATTTGATTTATGTTATAAATAATTCAAAAGTTGGATGCATTATTGTGAATGGGTTGTGAATGACTATGAAATCATGTGAGGATGAAAATAATTCATGAATAATTGTACAACTTGATTGATAATTATGTGTAATATGACTCATCATTTTGTTTTGATTCTACACTTGATGGTCTATAAATAGACCTCAATTCATGAATTGATGTATGAAGAAGAAGGAAGAAAGTTCAATATATTTCCTCTCTATTCTCTTGTAGCATTTAAGGTATTTTTTTACTTTGATTTTATAACACGTTATCAAGACGAGTCTCTACACTAGAGCTCACTCTTGTAGTAAAGGGAATATGCTCTCTGATTGCATCTTATAGATGACCCTCTGTCGAAACCTAATTATTACAAGATAATCACAATTTTTACAAGAAATTTTATTTTGTTATTGTTGTGCTTACAGTACTAATTCAAATTTCAAAACAAAATATACTAGCTCATCTAAATTTTTGAAAATGTCGCTTGCAAAACTTGATTTTGTCGCTCTTGATATTTACTGGTGATAATTATTCATCATGGACACTTGATGCTTGAGATTCACTTGATCTCAAAAGGGTTAGGTGAAACAATAATCGAAGGAAATGAAAGATCCCAGCGAGGATCGTGCAACGTTAATTTTCCTTCGACGACACCTACATGCATCTCGATGGTAGAATACCTCACGATCAAAGATCCATACATTATGTGGAAAAATTTAAAGGGCGATTCGATCACCAAAGTATCGTCACGCCCAAGGCGGATATCGATGGATGCACTTGCGCTGCAAGATTTTAAATCTGTAAAGATTACAATTCGAATTATTGAGTCGTTACGAATTACTTTTAATGGTGAAGAAATTGCGAGCAAGATATGTTAGAAAAGACTTTTTCAACATTCCATGCCTCGAGCGTGCTCTGCGGCGATGATCGAGAGCGTAGATTTCAAGCGTATTGAACTTGTATCTTGCTTATTAGTAGCGAGCAAAATAATGAACTACTCATGAAAAACCATGGGATACGCCCAGCGGGATCCACGGTGATACCAGAAACAAATGGAACTATATGGCCTGAGGTAAATGCAGCGTTAGGAAAAATAATTACTGACGTGGGCGTGGGCGTGGGCGTGGGCGTGGGCGTGGGCGTGGGCCACGTGGCGTGGGCGAGGGTTTAGGCGTGAATTCCAACATGATAATGGAAAAGCTCATTTACGATATAATGAGCGAGAATCGGCAACATAATAGCGAGGTTCAAATTTCGGAAAAATAATGGAAATGATTCATTTGATAAAGCGATAATGACAGATGCTATCGATGTGGAATACACGGGCATTGGTCCGTACATGTCGTACACCAAAGCATTTGGTGGATTTATATATAAACTTCGACCAAGGGAAAAGAAAGGAAAAGAAAAAGTTGAAACCAATTTTCTTGATTGGGATGGCCGAGTCAATGGAACTCATTTTGATACTCTGACTTTTTCCCAGATCATGAGATCATACAAACATTGGAAGTTTGATGGAAAATATCAATTAAATAATTCTCTAATGAAGTATTATTATATTTATGGTGTATTATGTGTGAAATATTTTTCTATAATGCTTTTGTGTGATAAGTGTGGAATTGTTATCTTTATATTTGTATTGTTATTTTCCACTAAGTGTTATATGTAATTGTTGTTTGTTAACTGGTATGAATTTTATATTTTAAATTTCTTTTGTAGACCATGACAAATTGCCAAGATATTTGCCTAGGCGATAGCGCAACTTCATACTATTTTACAAGATAAGAAGTTTTTCTTGGATTTGACAATACGAGAAAATTATGTCTATACAATTTCTGGTGCATCAAATATTATTGAGGGCTCCGGAAGAGCTCGTATTATCCTGCCAAATGATACACAATTGAATATAGATGATGCACTTTATTCTAGCAAATCGAGAAGAAATTTGCTTAGTTTTAAGGATATCATAAAAATGGATATCACATTGAAATAATGGAAGAAAATAATAAAGAATATCTTTACATAAACTCATTTCTATCTGGGCATAAGCAGATTAAAGAAAAACTTCCATCGCTTCCATCTGGAATGTATTATACATTCATAAGAACGATTGAGTCTAACAACATCATAAAACCAAAATTTATTGACTCAAAGGTTCTTAAACTTTGGTATGATAGATTTGGGCACCGAGAGCGACTATGATGCAACGAATAATTAAAAGCTCACATGGACATCCTTTTAAGAACCTTAAGACTATTTTACCAAATGAGTGTCCATGTGAAGCTTGTTCACAAGGTAAATTAGTTATCAGACCCTCTAAAACAAAGGTAAATGTTGAATCGCCAACTTTTCTGAAAAGAATTCAAGGTGATATTTGTGGACCTATACACCCACCTTGTGTACCATTTCGTTATTTTCTGGTTTTAGTTTATGCATCTACTAGATGGTCACATGTTTGCCTACTTTCAACTAGAAACGATGCATTTGCTAAACTATTAGCCCAAATTATAAAATTGCGAGTTCATTTCCCTGATTATTCGATCCAGTCCATTCGATTTGATAATGCTGGTGAATTTAGATCAAAAGCATTTGATGATTATTGCCTGACTATGGGAATTGAAGTTGAATATTACATTTGCTCATGTCCATACACAAAATGGATTGGCAGAATCATTTATTAAACGCCTCCAATTTATTGCTAGACCTATGCTTATGAGGTCAAAACTCCCAACTTCTACTTGGGGACATGCTATATTACATGTTGCGGCATTGATACGTCTCAGACCAACTGCATATCATCAATACTCCCTTTTACAATTAGCATTTGGTTAAGAACCTAATGTTTCTCATCTTCGAATTTTTGGTTGTGAAGTACATGTACCAATTGCACCCCCACAGCGTACCAAAATGGGTCCCCAACGAAGGCTTGGAATTTATGTTGGGTTTAATTCACCGTCAATCATCAGGCACCTAGAACCTTTAACAGGTGATCTATTTAATGCATGCTTTAATGATTGTCATTTTAATGAAATGAATTTTCCAACACTGGGGGGTACAAAACTACATCCTGAAAGAAAAAATGAACTTTCCTGGAATGAGAAGACTCTAGCTCACTTTGATCCCGAAGCAATAAATGTGAGAGAAATTGAAAATCTTATTCATTTGCAAAGAATCGCATATGAGCACGATGCATTTGTGAATACAAGGAAAGTCACCAAGTCGCATATACCGGTAGAGAATACACCGGCAAAAATTGATGTCCCCGCAGGACAACCTGTTCCGGCAAATGAATCTAAAATACGCCAGAAGCGTGGTCGACCAGTTGGTTCCAAGGATTCTGTACCTAGAAAGAGAAGGGTACAAGACAAAAACCAACAAAAGAATCTTTGCGAAGTAATGATAAAAGCGATTGATCAATCAAATAAAATATTTAAAGTTCCAAAAGAACCGAAGCATCCAAAAGATTGAGGTTCATGAGAACCAGTATATTCGAAAACCATGAGATATCAATAGATTATTTACTATCTAATAACTTATGGGAGCAGGAAAGCAGCATTGTAGATGATATATTCTCCTTTAATGTTGCGGTAAAATTGTGCAAAGTGAGGATTACGAACCACAATCATTAAAGATTGCCGAAATAGAAATGATTGGCCAAAATGGAAGGAAGCCATACAATTTGAATTAAATTCTTTGTATAAGCCGAAGTATTAGGACTTGTAGTTCAAACACCAAAAAATGTAATCCCTGTAGGATACAAATGGGTTTTAAATGAAAGAGAAATGAGAAGAACGAAATTACAAGGTATAAAGCAAGGCTTGTAGCGCAAGGATTCTCTCAAAGACCAGGAATTGACTATGAAGAAAGCGTATTCTCCGTAATGGATGCTATTACTTTTAGATTTTTGATAAGTCCGTATGTAAAAACTTGACATGCGTCTTATGGATGTAGTAATGCTTGCATATTTATATGGTTCACTTGTGATGATATATATATGAGAATTCAGAAGGAATAAAAGTGCGAAGCACTTAGTGCATGCCCAAATAATGTGTTATCAATTAAATTGCAAAGATCACTATATGGTTTGAAGCAATCAGAAAAATGTGGTTCAATTGCTTAAGTAATTACATTAAAAAGGGGATACAAAAATGATGACATTTGTCTTTGTGTCTTCATAAAGAAAGCGGATCTTTGGATTTGCAATCATAGCAGTCTATGTTGATGATTTAAATCTCATTGGAACTCTGAAGAGATTAATGAAGCGATGAAGTACTTGAAAACCGAATTTGAGATGAAAGATTTAGGCAAAACCAAATTTTGTCTAGGTTTCTGATTGAACATTTCCCGAGAAGGAGTTTTTGTTCATCAATCTTCATATCTTTGAAAAAGGTTTTGAAACGATTTGGTATGGATAAAGTACACCCTCTAACATCACCTATGGTCGTTCGAACACTTGATGTTGAAAGGGACGCGTTGACCACCTGAAGATGGGGAAGAAATCCTTGGTCGGAAATACAGTATCTTAGTGCAATTGGAGCATTACATTATCGACAAATTGCACTCGACCAGGACATAGCTTTTACGTAAATCTCTGGCAAGATATAGTCATACACCTACCAAAAGACATTGGAATGGTATTAAACACATTCTCCGATTATCTAAGAGGTACGTCTGATTTAGGTTTATTTTATTCACATAATTCTCGATCTACTTTAGTTGGATATGCAGACGGAGATACTTATCAGATCCCCATAAAGGCAAGTCCCAAAGCAGGATATGTATTTACTGGCGTGGAGAAGCGCTATATCTTGGAAATCTACAAAACAAACTTTGAGCGCAACATCATCAAATAATCTTTGAACTCATTGCAATTCATGAGACAAGTCGGGAATGTATGTGGTTAAGGAATATGACTCATCATATACAAACATCATGTGGGCTATCCTCAATAAAAGAAAAATCAAGCTGTATTGTATGAGGATAATGCGACTTGCATCACACAACTCAATAAAGGTTACATCAAGGAGATAGAGCGAAGCATATCTCTCCAAAATTCTTTATACACATGACCTTGAAAAGTGGTGAAATTGATGTTCAACAAATTCGCTCAATTGACAATTTAGCGGATTTGTTCTAAGCGTTACCAACATCAACCTTTAGAAAATTGGTGTACCAAATTGGCATCGGCGACTTAAGGACCTTGAACAATGTCATTATGAGGAGGAGTAGGCATCTCTTTTCCCCGATCGGGTTTTATCGTTGGGTTTCACGTGAGGTTTTAATGAGGCATCATATTTATACTCTGTGGTGAACATCGGGAAGCGGTTGTCTTTTTTCCTTGATCGGGTTTTATCCCATTGGGTTTTCTGAGGTTTTAACGAGCAACACATGGGCACTTACAATCAACTTTATTGTATAAATAGTCATTCGAAGTGTTATAAATAATTCAAAAGTTGGATGCATTATTGTGAATGAGTTGTGAATGACTATGAAATCATGTGAGGATGAAAATAATTCATGAATAATTGTACAACTTGATTGATAATTATGTGTAATATGACTCATCATTTTGTTTTGATTCTACACTTGATGGTCTATAAATAGACCTCAATTCATGAATTGATGTATGAAGAAGAAGGAAGAAAGTTCAATATATTTCCTCTCTATTCTCTTGTAGCATTTAAATTATTTTTTTACTTTGATTTTATAACAATTTATATCCATGTCTTTTGACAGTTCGCAACTTTTCAAAAGAATTCAAACGTTAAAGCCACGCAATACCATGAATATGAAATGAAAAGCATTTGCTGGGTAATTTTATTCTCCATCTTTATTAGTAATAATTAGGGTCATTAATCCTCATTATGTGATCTTCTTATCTAACTCTTTAATTAATTAATCGGTTAATACTTGAGTTCCGAGAAACGTAACGCTTTTACAGACTAACTCGACTAAGTCTTAAATATCAGACTTTAATCATCCTACCTTTATTCGAGGTAGGTCTTGTGGCCCCCCCCCCTCTCCCTTCCTTTTTTAAATGCCTATTCGATTCAACTATTTTCAGAATGATTGATGTTTTTTAAGGCAAATAGTTAAAAATTAGTTTGGAAGCGTAAAAGGATATCAGTCCTATATTGTAAAAGAAAAATGGACTTTAGCCCATGTTAGGCTTCAACTTTTTAAATTTTTAAAAATTTTTAAAATTTTTTTTATTTATTTTTATTTATTTTTTTACCATAAATTAATTACATTCACATATTTTATGAGATTTATAAATATTATATAAATCTCCATAATTTAACTCCACTCATTTTCTCTCATATTTTATATAAAAATTCATAAAAAATTATTAAAAAATCAATCATATCACCTTCTAGAACTAGTCACACAAAGGAGGACAATTTTGTTACTGGTGAAATATATGTGTAAGTCTATCTATTTATGGGATGTGGGCCAAGAATCTTTACTATTATTTTTACTTTTAAAGTCATACTGTGTGTGAATTTATCTTTGGCGAATGGCTCTTTCAACGGTCAAGATTTTAACTTTGGAAATGGCGAATAGCTCTTTCAACACACAGTCAAATTATTTGCAGAGTGCGTGTATAAGTGTATTTAATATTTATAATGCTTACAATTAAAAAGACGTTTACCAAACTATACCTAGCTCTAAGTTATGCTAAATTGACATCAGAGGTCCATCTGGAGACCAAAAAATAGTATTTTCACTGTGGTTTTCTAGTCAAGTTGACTAGAAAAGCTACTCCCTCCGTTTGAGTTATTATATATAATAAAATAATTAAAAAGGAGAAAAGAAATCTATATATTAATAAAATAAGATAAATTTTCCATTCAATCTTATAATTTTTAGAATTAAAAAATAATATTTTATTTATATTTCTTACTCAAACACAAATACTTAATTTTCAACCCATGCATAATCTCCCGTTATTATCACATTTGATCTTTTGACAGAATCACTCCTTATTCCTCAAATTCGTGTTATTATCGTGTGTAATCTTTTTAAATCTCTCATCCATATCTCTCCCATTAAATCACCCAAAATTAAGGAAAAATTTATAACCAAACGGGGATGAAATAATGTGCTTTTATACTTTTTTGACCGAATGTGCTTTTATATAGTTTCGCCATCTCCCTTAAAGATGTTATATCATACATTATTTCTGATCCAGTTCTTAGTTTTATTATTTTGTTTCTTATGCTATTTACCATAAAAAAGGAAAATATGTTATTATAATTTTTATTTTACACATATTTTAAATTATAATTTGGCTATAAATCTCCCCGTGCAACGCACGGGAGAAAATATTAGTAGAAAATAAAATCAACTACCTTGGGCCAGATATAACTGAACAAAAACTTGCAATTGAACATTTGAACTAGACTACAATTACAAGACAACCATACAATTGAAGAGTAAAACAAATAGAAATGATTCTAGATGAGTATACAAGACGCAATTGTTAATAGATGAATTACTTGAATTATCACATATTCTAACATTGTATTGGTCTTTTTTTTATAGTTGTCCAAACTATATAAGTCTCTTAATATTCATTTACTATTACGTCCTCATTTAATATGCATTCATATTATTTGATCATTCGAACAATTTCCTAGATTCATTAAATAATTAGTGTAAAGTGAGAAAATCATCTATATTACTATTATTTTTTAGTAACAGTCTTAACGTGTATAAAAAAGAAAATAGCCTCATATAATGACGAAGGGAGTAATATATGACGAAGGGAGTAATATATGGCAATAAATTTCATCTACGTAATTGATATTCACACTATCATTCTCCTCTCCATGCGGGAAAACTTTATTCTTTCCACTGCTGATGACCAATAAGGTCTCACCAGAGAATAAAATCTCCCCACATGAGGAGGAAAACGAGAGTTGGTTTTCATGCTCTAGTGAAAGCAATATTGCCAAAAATAAAAAATAAAAAAAAGGTCTTCTAGCACTCATCTACATTACAAACACACATTATTTTTATTTGACAACTTTCTATATTTAGAACATCCTCTTCACTGCTCAGCAATATATCAAACATAATTTTTTCCATAATCTCTATCAAACATAGACAATAATGTAAATTTTTATTTTGTCAAATACTAATTTTGCAAGTTGAACGATGATAACTACTAGAAAAGAAAATGTTAATTCCATACATGCTTAAATTATTATTGTTATTATTTCTTGAACTTTCATACTGTCCATATATATTTGACTATGTGCCTATGAACACAATGTGTTTTCTTGTATCAGTGTGTATTCTTGCCAAATAAAATTCGTTTATAAATTGCTTGAACCAACTCTACTGCAATTTATACAATGTTGGGCCTAGCTGTCCAGAGTACAAGGAGTAATGATCCCAAATCCATTTACGATAAAGCTTCAGGCCCACTGGAAACAATAGTCGTCTTCTTGTAAACTGGATTTGGGTTATTTACCACTTTTCACGAAGGCATAACTGGACATGGCAGAACAGATGGTGTTAGAGTTTGTAATTTGTTTGTTGGACAATTGGGCTGGGCTGGACGGACCACCGATTACCCGGCCCATCAGTGGATTATCAAGTCATATCACATCTAGCACAGTAGCACTGCACATGCCCATTAATATCGCCAGCAAAGTTGGTCTTAAAATTTGTCCGCGATGGCAATAGATACATCTTTGGCGGTTGGCACCCATTTCAGTACAACAATTGCTTAGCTTTAATAAATATTACTCCATCCGTCCCACTAAGATAGGCAAGTATTCCTATTTTGTCCGTCCCAAATTATAGTCCAATTTCCTTATTGAATGTATAATTTATTTTCCATGTACTAAAATACCCCTATTTAAGATAATTTGAATACTAAACATTAAGATAGATATTTCATCTCCCAAGATATTTAAACATGTTCACACTATTTTTTGACCATTCAATATAGGGGTAAAATTGGAAGAATATATGAATATCTTATAATTCCAAGAACATTTAAAATGTTTTCTTAATATGTGTGAAAAATGGTGGGTCTATCTTAATATTGGACGGAGGAAGTATTATAATATTATGTCGGTGGAAGTTCAAATAGTAACAATAAAATAAGTATACATGCTAATTATTCATAATATATAATGCATGATTGAATAACAATCAACATTCACATGTCAATTGAAGTGTAGTTTGTGGGAGCATGGGTGGGGACCACTCCAGTAATATTCTATTCTAAAATTTATATATAGGGGATAAATGGTTGGAGTTTGGACAGAGGGCATCTACAATTTATGGTTGTGTCAAATTTGGTCAGTAACATAGGTAAAATTAAGGGGTTATTTGACACATTAATATGTTTAAATTTTATTAGTATTTAATATCTATGCTGAATATGTTAAATAGTCATCACAAACTATGTGTAAGCATTCCATTAGAGCAATTTTGCTCTCCTACACACTAGTGTGTAGAAGAAACCATGCACATTCGGAGGAAAAAATTCGTGGGAGCCATGCAAATTCGTGGGAGCCACATGAGCCCCTCATCATCAGTGGACAATTATGTATTATTCATCTCACTTATTATAAATCTCAAAAAAAAATTTGATGACATTGCGCTCTCATAGAACACCACGTTACGGAGTGTGCATACTCGAGAGCTCCAGCATCCATTAGAGTTATTGAAAAAAAAAGTAAAAATAAAGAATTATTTTTAGACACAAGTTGACATCTCACCCCTAAAATTTCTTGTAAAATTTAGTTGGAAAGTTAACATGTGTTACAAAAACAATCATTAAACACTCCCATATCTATGGACCACATCATTTTTAGTTCCCGAATTTAATTTAACTTTAATTCAAGAGTAAGAATTACTTTGATGTAGAAATAAGTTCAAACTACTAAGTACAGATAAATACATATACTCCCGCGCTTCAAGTATATAGGTCATTTTTTAACTGTCTCAATTTTATAAGTCTCTTTATATTCATCTACTATTATACCCTTATTTAATTTTCTCACCTTAAAATCTTTTAATAGTTCAAATAATATTTTAGACTCATTTTAATAAGGAAAGTAAAGTGAAAAAAATAATCTGTATTACCTATTTTTCTAATACTAGTCTTAATTTATGTGAAAAATCAAAGAGACATATATAATTGAGACTAGGGAGTATCTGTATGTTAATTCATAGAGAAGTATTTCTGGTACTCTTGAAATACACATAAGACACTCTTCCTCGTGCTAATTAAAATGGTCCACCTATTATACATAGGGAACTACTTTTTTTTCCGACTGGAAAATTACTTTTTCACTCAATTGTAATCCTTTATTTGTAAATGATAATTTTATAGGAGACAAGATTATGTAGTAGTGCGTTTTCCTACTATAGGAATACCCAAAAATAATTCTAACTCTTCGACATCTAGGAAATTTTTTTAGTAGATGTAAAATAGCGAAAAAAATCTATATATTAACTCTATCAAAAAATGAGTTTTAAAAAAAATCTTGATTAAAGAAATTAAACAAAAATTAACCTATTAGTGAGATGTGCATCAAGCATTTTGTCACTACTACGACCACTACCATTTCATTAAAATTTAGAAACAATGGGACGCCAAAATGGTTGCTCCATTGATTTATTTCTGTCCATAACGCAATGAAATGAATCAGCTCAGTGGGCTCAATTTTGGGTCTTTGACATCAGTATCACGTGGCCTCTATCCAACTTAGAACCTACCTAGAATAACACCGTCTCCAAAACAAACCTACAGTCACTCCACTTATCTTCAGATCCAAAACCTTCATCACTTGCATCTATCTGCTGCTCCATTACTCAAACCATAACCCCAATTTTCACACGTAATTACAATTCCCTCCGTGGAGATATAGCTAGTTTACTTACAATGTGAATCGGGTTTTCTGTTTCAAGTTCAATTCAGTTATGAAGTAAATCAAGATGGGATGCGAGTGGTTTGATCCGATGGAGAGAAGGATACCGAGAAAGGCTTGGCTTGGGTACCAAATGTCAATGGGTTTACTGGTGGGTGGAAATCACACCTCATCCAGGTTTTGCACACGCTAAATTTTTCGTTTTCTTCGTTTTTTGGCTTAATTCCTGATTTGATAATCTACTTGTGTTTTGCAATTGAGTGAATCACTGCACTGTTGTACGTTTCTACCTTTGAATTGCTTGAAAGATCTGAAATCTGGAAAACAAAGAGTGAATGGATTGGAACTTACTGAAATGGAGGATTCTCCGTGGGCCATTTGTGACGCGTGTTGTACTGAGAGCTTTGTTGTTTGTACTTGCTATGACTGTTGTGTCATTTATGCAAATGACCCATGATGTGGGCGTAATTGGGCGTAATGTATCAAATATGGATGTGTGCCCACTGAGTTTTGGCTCTAACAAGGACTTAAATTTCACTGGCTATGTACCTGGTTTTATGTCTTCCCTATTCGGGGCAAGTCCTACCTCATGTGAGGAGAGCCAAAACTTCACTAAGAATGTGATGAAAGGGCTAATAGAGAAGAATCTCTTGAATTCCAATGCAAAAGCATTGTGTGTGGGGGAGGGATCTGCCTCCACTGTATTGGCATTGCGAGAGTCGGGATTTTCCAATGCCATTGGTGTCGATAGACACCCATTCTTCTCCCTCGTGAAGAGAAGATTCGTTTATGAGCTCAACTTTGAGGATAATCACTTTGATTTCGTCTTCTCAAGAGATCTTGACAGGGTTTCTATACCCTCTCTTCTCGTTCTTGAGATTGAGCGTGTTTTACGTCCTGGTGGCATTGGTGCTATTCTTGTGGGAGGACGAAGATTCCACTCCGGTGGCTTGGTAAGGTTGGCCACACCCTTTGTATCTTTCCTGAAGAGCTCTGATGTTAGGTATGTGTGTGGAGTTGGATCCTTTATGCTTGTGGTATTCAAGAAACGATATGAAAATTTCTCTGCATTTGAGCATTTCCAGCTTCCCGATAAGTGCCCTTCAGTTACAAATAACAAGGTGCTTATGAAGTTTATAGAGCCGCTTGCTGACGGAAAGTTGGGGAAAGTCGAGCTTCAACCTTCATATCTTGCTAACTTCATGAATATTTCCTCAAGGAACAAATTAGTGTATGTTAACATTGGCGCAGGGGAGTTCGCCAAAAAAAATCTTGAAAAAATGTCCAAGAATTATTCTTCTGATCACCATGTGGGCTTGGATGTGTTTGTTGTTGATCATCGACCCTCGGTCCTCTCGTCTTATGTGACGGGCCCTGGTATAAACTTCATTTATCATCCTGGTCTCGATGGAGAGAATACTGTGCGTGAGATCAACTCGGATGAATATTTTAGTGCACCACTGGATGAAGATGGCTTTGACCTTATCCGCTGGTTTAATGAAACATTTGGTGATGGAGATTTTGTTGTCCTCATGATGAAAGCTAAGCCGGTGGAGCTTAATATTCTTGTTGAATTATTTAAAAGTGGAGCAATATGCCATGTTGATGAACTCTTCCTTGTGTGTTCAAGTGAAGAAGATTGTAAGACGATTAAGTACACGAGTGTTTTCAAGAGCCTGAGGAAGAGTGGCATTTATGTCCATCAGTGGTTGGGCGATTAAGGGTCGCAAATGTGGTGAATTGTGTATGTTTTATTAGTCTTTCGTGTGGAGTCGTTAGGAAATTAATGTGTTAAATTTCCTGACTTGTTTGTCTGTCTGTGTGTTCTCTGAAGAATAAAACGAGGAGCCAGGGTGGATCGAGCTTATTAGCTACCACGCTCCTAACTTGTTTGTTGGAATGGATTTGTGATTTCCTGTTGTGTGGTTACTTGACTATTCATGGCTCCATTGCGGAATCTTTATTCTTTCCTGTTGTTGATTATCACACTACAAATGCGCCTCCCACAAATGATACATATCGGGGGCTAGAATTTTAACCAAATTCCAACGATGATGTTGGGCATCTTAGCGCTGCCACGCAGTAGTAAAGGTCTGGTAATCCTACCGACACATGGCAGCAAGGGATAGCCGCCACATTGTCGCCACATTCCAATGCTGGAAATGTATCATTTTTGAGTAAACCAGTTAAGTTATGATCCCAATAAATGCCCTTACATAATATACTAACACAACAATTAAAAGAGAGCCCTGTGGATATTGGTCATCATTTCCAACACACACACCAACATATTTTTTGATTCAGTGACGATGATAAAGAAACGTCCATATATTTTATCATTTAATGCTCCTCTACATGTCCAACAATAATGTGTTACATCGATTTTGTCACTCCGAAATGTTAAATTGCAAGGTCCTGTAGAACAATAGTCTGGTATGTCTTAGGATAATTAGCAGTACCCCAAGTTTACGTATGACCATATTTGATAGATGAAAAGGCCGTCTTTTATAAATAAATATGTAACACACCACAAAACATTCCCATGGAGCAATACGACACTATTAATCTTACAAAAGCCCAGCCAGATAATCATCCCATCGACTCTATTAGCCTCATCGATGTTTTTGCTATACAAAAAACACCCAAACAACTGCAACTTTTGGCTTAGTTGTCGTGATGTGAGAATCGAGATTATGTTTTCCAGTCTCATAATTGTTCTCTGTTACGCTTGCACCAACACGAGAATGCAGGGATTGGTCCTTCTCCAATGACCCATGCATGTTGTGAAACATCCTCAAGTGTCATTCTCTGTAATGGATCTGCACAACGAACCATTTTGGGTGAACAAAAATAAACTGATGCACAGCTAAATGCAAGCAGCTAAAGAACAACCTCAGGAGATACTTTGGTAATAAAGATGATAGAAACCCACCTTTGCATAGAAGCCCCTCTATTAGGTTCTTCAAAAGAGGGTTCATATTGTCTGGGAGCACCAGCAGGTTATTAGCTATCTGGTGCAGTAAAATATCAAATGTTAAAATAAAGTTTGCAAAAACGGTCTTGTTACAAATAACTTCCTAAACAGCCATAAAATAATGTGTTTTTGTGTGTATTTATACACAAGGTCAAATATTGCCGAAAACGGCGAAGGGAGTATCTCCACGCACCTTGTCATATGTATCCTGAAGAGTATCCCCAAGAAATGGGTACTTCCCGAAAACCATACAGTACAAAGTAACACCAACTGCCCATGTGTCAGCAGCTTTGCCGTGATAGGTCAAACCTAGATGTAAGAAGAAGATTCCTCTGTCAAGTTCTTATAATTTAAAGTTGCTAGATTTACTCGTGTGCTAATATCAGATAAGACTGACTCACCTAAACAGCACTCTGGTGCAGTAAATACAGGAGTTCCAGGAGAACGGCGTAGTACATCATTACCATCCTACATGTAAAAGAAGTTGTGTACAAATATTAAGAGTTCCTTCTAATGGAAATATCAGTTCAATAAAGAAGCACTTCAATTGACAAACTCTTCAGAAGCATGTGAACTTAAGACTCAAAATGATTTGTCCAATAACACCCATATGCAGGCAGCTCTGATGTATCAAGCTAGAAAATCCATCTCAAAATCAATTAGTGAGGGGAAGTCCGTGCTAATATACGACCAGGAGAGGTGTCATCTAGTATATGGGTAGAAGCTTCACCAACAACGTTGTCAAAGAAGTATCGCCTTTGCAAGCATAGGTAGCAGTAGTAGTTCCAAACAAAAATAACACGCACATTGACAACAAATCATTTTCTAGAGACCAAAAATGAAAATAAACCAATTATAGAAACATATTGATTAAATAATTTAAATTTCACGCCACATGATAAATGTATAGTAAGGAAGCTCGTTATACCTATAAGCAACTCAAGACCCAAAATAAAGATACACTCCTTATAGAAAGATAGTGATTAAATTCAGTGCCATGTGATAAATAAATGTATAAAAAGCGAACTAGTTATACCTATAAACAACTCCATTTGTGTTTATCATTTCAATAAAAAATGGCCAAGCATGTACGATAGACATTAGTCCCTGCACACAACATTCTAACTATATAGCTTTTAGCTATGTGCTACAAATTCTTATATTGTTCCACATAGTCTACTCTATTGATGCATAATCTCAAATTGTATTTAGAAAATTATCCCAAATCATCAAGACAAGATATATATATAGAGAGAGACAAAAAATGCTGAAAACGAGAATTTTTTTATTTTTATTTTTTTAAATTTTATAAAGGACGCCATCATCTCCACCCCCCTATATAGCATAGAAGAGAAGTTCTAAAATACGTGCAGAGTGGAAGAGGCATAGGTATACTCCTATCCACAGATGGTAATATAAAATGCATATAAAAATAATTGCATGTGAAAAATGACGGACCAATGAAAAATGTCTTTGGACCCAACTTGCATTAAGATTATGTCATAATCAACATTCTAATATCAAGTAAATGCTTGATTTCAGTAGAAAATTAGGTGTAGAAGTTAATTAGGTGTAGAAGTTAATGTGTATTAGTTTCCGAAGATTGATCCATTAAGTACAGAAATCTATAATAGCATTAGTCCTTATATATTTCCACCGATCAAGTTACATATTAGCACTAAAGCTAGTAAAGATTCAGAGGCTTATTCAATGAATACAGTATTTCACTAGAAATACGTTCTAGGTTTTGGCCACCAACTTCACTTTGTTCAATTTCACCTCATTATTCGAAACCGTACATTAGTAGGCTAAGTATGCAAAATTGTCCAGGGAAGTCTACTGGCACGATGGATACAACAAGTAGAGGTTAAAATTTTCTCGACCTCCTGCCCTGACAGTGTCAAACAGAAATGATTTCTCTGTTTTGCACTTTTCCAGTAACTTCTTAACAATGCATACACTTGAGAAAATAATGGTTGAAGTTTAAAGGAATCTCTTACCTCAAAAACCTGGCTCACGCTGAAATCACCAATTTTAACCATGCCATCACCAGTAATTAAAAGATTATCGGGCTTGATATCCCCATGCACTATATTCTGTTTAAATGCAGAAATATTGCCCGACATTAGTTCCACAGAAATGCAAAAGGAAGCAAGACATATTAACCTTAAGGTGCATAAATTAACTTTGTTGGCGAGGCATTAGCCTATCAAACAGTTCAACACTAAACAGAGCCTCAATTTGGAGGCATGGAAGCACGTCTACTGGTTGGCCACTCATTATGTGCCGTCAGTATTTTAAATTTCTTAATGAGTTCTAAAAAGATTAGGAGTCATGGGAACACAATACAACTTTGTATTTGTATGTTCTAACAATATTATGAGGACAAACAATGACCATGTGTATTTGTTGTGCATCAGAATCCACAAAATCACCAAGTTATGTGACTGCATCATTTAAAGATGTCTGCACCAGCAGATTTGAACTACATGATCTTACAGATATACCTAGAAATCAACTAAGATGACATAGATAATTTTTGAAATATTTCCATATCAATGTCGGACGACATCAGGGGAAACACGAGAAATGATAAGATTACTCTACAAACACGATGGGAAAAGATGAGCACTGTAGATGTGTAGCTGTAGGGTGATTCAACAAAGTCTCAGCAACTTACATGAGCATGAAGATACATCAACCCAGCAACTATATCACGCAAGTACTTCCTCGCTGTACTTTCATTGAGAGCACAAGGAAAACCAGAACCTTCACAGACCCATTTGCCGCCTTCCACGTATTCAAGGACTAAAGAAAGAAGTTATTCAGTCAAACAAACAGTTGAAATTGGAAACAGCTGGCAAATAAGGGAGCAAAGTATTAACCCATATAGAAGTGATCTGTTGTTGGGTCATCAATAACTTCAACAAGATTAACTATATTTGGGTGGCTCAACATTTTCATGATTACAACCTGAAAAATAGCGTTCAATGGAATCAGAAAAACAGTCCCCAGGATGCAATTCACACAGAAACAAGTAAAGAAATAGAACAATCTAATTCGAATCAGATGTGATATGCTACTATATAATGAAAATGACTATTCGACTACACTAGAAATATATTTTTTTATATATGACCATTATGCAATTAGTAAGCATAGAATTTTAACAAATACGGATGTTGAACACACCACAATGCAAATGATAGAACAATTTACTAAAAATAATAAAAGTCACAAGCTAAACAATAATTTCTTTAACCTTAAATATATAGTAGAAGAAAACGATTCAGGGGACAGATACCTCACGAAGAACATCAGACATTGCTGTTTCTGAAGGTGCAACCCTTAGCTTTAATAAATGAGACTTGTGAAAGGACTGCATTAAAAAAATTGAGGAACCAAATCATCATTAGTGTCACCATTTTCTGGGGTAGTCCAAATATATCTTCAGGAGTACCAATAAAACCACTACTATGTAACTGGCTATGCTGGCCCAAAATCTCAACTGTGTCCCCGTCGGTGAACAAATAGCCACAGCTTGGTATTTGAATTTAAAGTTGGAAAATCCAAAATCGGGTTGAAAAGTTTTGTTGTCTAACAACTTATAGCATAAATACTTCATCAGGATGTGAAAAGGAGAAAAAATTTGGTTGTCAACATACTTGAACATATTACTAACCAAAATGACTAGGCTTCCTGTTCAATTGTTTTGAATAAAAAATCTTAAGCAAGATCATAGTCAGTTGAACCCTTTTTATTGAAACAAAAGATAACATGGAAATCCAAACAACTAGAGTAAAACCTAAATAGTTGAGCTGGATTAGTGGAAGACACTACCTTTATTGCATATTCTTTCCCATCTAAACGGCTTCGGTAGAGAACCTGTAACATTTGCAAGCATGACTACAGGTTGAAAGCCATTTAGCACATACAGATTGCTTAGGTCTTGTTCTATACACAACTTTATTTATTTACTCGAATGACGTGTCAGATGTGTGGTTGAAAATTGGGGAAAATATATTAAAAAATGTAAAGTAATTGTATGAGTTGTTGAAAATGATGAGATAGAAAAAGTTAGTGAGAATTTATTGTGTATAGAACAAGTCCTTAATAGTGAAAGATTAAACTATGTCCTCACCACTTTCCCATAGCTACCGGCACCAATTTTACGTTCCCGGACATACTCATTGACCATCTTTTGCCCATTTTCATCCTGAAAAAGAAAATGTTAATGGTAGATGTAAAGCATTAGCAATCAACAGTAATGCAATGGTTCTTGTAGGTTATACGCAATACAAATAAACAAAATCTCATTATACGCAATACAAATAAACAAAATCTCATTCTTCCAAGCAAAATCACGTGATTGGTGAGCAACAAGTCTTAACTTTTAAAAATTTGCACTCCTGGCCAACCTCATTGTCAATTTGACACCTGAAGCTTCAGCCATCCCACTCCACCTTCGGATTGTTTCACAACCCCACCCCACCCCACCCCACCACACCACACAGCAAGCAACTTACAGACAGATGACTCA
The DNA here is from genome assembly GCA_018223645.1 of Jasminum sambac. NCBI lineage: Eukaryota > Viridiplantae > Streptophyta > Magnoliopsida > Lamiales > Oleaceae > Jasminum > Jasminum sambac. Next base: position 27,918,507 of record CP073649.1, read on the forward strand.
GATGGTTTTATTTTCCCACGTGCAATACACATGTGCAGGTGTCTAATGCACAAGAAATTTTGTTCAACCAAATAAAGGTACAGGGTATGTACTTGTAATCGCAAGAAGAAACAAAAAAGCAGTATCCAGAAATCACAACTAGTTCAGCAGGATAAAACATCAATTCTTCAATTTACCTCCGAGCGAACAAGATAATGGGTCTCCTTGACAGGAAATTCCCTACAAATTAATCCATGCTGCATCCGGTGCATGAGAATCTCCTCAGAATGTTTAGTCGGGCTTTGGAATTCACTATCATCCCCATTATAGTAAGGGTCTTCATCTTCCCTTGCCTCGGGTAACAATGACTCCTGTGAAGTGTAATTGCCCAAACCCCTACTGGGATTCATCACCCTCTTGTGCTTCCTCCTGAATGATAACCCAAAACACCCAAAGCAGCCCATTTCTGTTGTTCTTTCCGTCGAATTTCTCCTAAATAATATTACAACACCAAAACTTTTGCGCTAAATAGACACCAAACTAAAAGCAAATTGATCCCGAGACCTGAAGAAACAAGCGCCAAAAGTCAAACTTACGCAATAAAGTGAAAATATAAAAGTTACTTTTGCTGATTTGAAGTTACTTTTCACCACTCCAACTACTAGGAAATTTGATGTCGCCAAACATAGAGAAAGAGACAGGTTTGAAAGTCAGCATTTTTAGATTTCAAGATATTCAAATCAAATCTAAATTAGTAAGTTATAACCTGTTTGTGTCAAGTGAACTGCCAACTGGGCTTCAGGGGCCCGATCAGCTATGCTATTCCAGAGGATGCCATTCAGAGAAATGAAAGAAGCAGTGGATCAAATTGATCCCATTGTGATTCAATGCCCACATAGCGAAGACCCGTTGCTGTTATGATAATTGTTAGTTCCAGAGCAGACCACCAACGTATTGAACACCTTGTCCCAAAGTTTCTCTTTTGAAAGCCAACGCTGCCTTTGACCTTTAACTCCCACAATTCATTACGACATGAAAGAACCAATAATAATAATAATAATAATAATCCACAGACGAAAGAGCAAAATGAATAGATCACTTAAACGAATAAAGCATCTAAGTATAGAAGAAAATTGCTTAAATAACAAGCGAATAAAGCATCTAAGTATAGAAGCAAATTCCCTAAACAACAAGCGAATTTCAATAGGAAAAATGAAATGAAATCAAATAAAATGATTAAAAAACAAAAAGTTATATCAACAATACTCAGATGATGACATCGTAGAAAGAGAACTCGCGCACCAGAAAAGGGGGGAATCCCGAGCACATTAAGAAATTTATATAAAAGCAAAAGAATTCGTTATTTACCTGCCTTCCTCAACTGAACCAGACAATGGGTAAAACCCAACTCCAAGCTCAATCAACGACCTGATTCCGATTGAACCAGAGAGAAATACACTAACTCAATCGATAATTATAACAATTAAATGATAAATAGAAGTTTTGTGTATTTTAATTAATTGATAGTGTCCCAGCTTTAATTGAAATCGGAGATTCATCACAGGAAGGATATATAGCAGGGAATTGATGTTGATTGATATAGAGGAGAGGGGTTTTGCTAGGGTTCGTACATCTGGGAAATCGAAGCTGCAATTTGATTTTTGATGAAATCGAGCCCGAAGCTGATGGGTATTTTTGAAATAATTTCTGCAATTGCGGTCATTTTTATAATTTTATGTAATGTTGTCATCAAGGCCGGTTCCATGTTAAACGGGTAATTATTACACCACAATTTTATTTGCAACCAACACCTTCCATCTTTTTCTTATTTATACATGGTCACCCGTGTCCTCAACATTTTTTTTTTATTTTAAAATTTTATTTTTGCATAACTCATATTTTTTTGTCCAGAAATAATAAAAAAATGAATTGTTTGCCTATTATTGTTATAAATAAAAAAGGTAAAATGAATAACACATGCAAAAATTTGGACATAAATTTTCTCCACATTTCCATGCACGTAATAAGTAGAATATTTGCAAATATTGATAACGACATCTAGATGTGCTAATTTGTAATTTCATTAAATTTTTATTAAGGATTGAAATCAGAAGAAAGAAGTTACAAGCACAACTACAAAAATTGAACGTGGTTTATAATGTTTTAAAAAAAATTATAATGTGAATAAAAATATTGTATAATTTTTTTACAAGTGCAGATAATTTAAAAACCTTCATTGCAATTAAAATGCGGTATATGTCTAACAATGTGGTTTGAATATTACTATCCCAAACATTAATGTCCTTTCATTTTTTTTCTGGGTCGCGGAAACTCCACTCCTCCATTGTTTGAAATGTGTTACAAATGATTTTTCTATTATTAAATTATTCTAGGCCAGTGTGAACGGATATGCATACCTTCAAGAGTGAATGAGTGATTTTATTTGTACTAATAACTATGTGGATTTATTTCTATGTGATGTGATGAGACAGAGAAATTTTGTACAATAAACTGTCTCATCATTATTATGCCTTTCTCAATGTGTGGAGGTCCTACTTATACTCCATTTTATCTTGATTCGATGCCAACTCGAGCAACAATAAGAACACAACTTTCCTTTCTTAACGGGGCTATTTGCACCCTTTTGTGCTAAATACACCCAACGTGCTAAAAATTATTCACCCCCAAATTTTTCATCAAACCTAATTTACTTAATACTCCTCACCTAATTTCCAAAAAAAAAAAAAAAGTCAACTTTTGTTGTTATTTCCAACAGCATTTGATGTCCGAAATGATAACAAATGTTAAGGTAAATCTTGTCGGAAATGGCGAACATTATATGTGCGTTGTTCGACCCTATTCAATAATAACAAAGATTCCCTTTAACAGTTTCATGGATACTCAATTTTGACAAGTGCTCACTTTTTAGCACAGATTATTATGGTAATTGCAAAACATCGAATTGGGGGGGGGGGTGGGGGTGGTGTTGGGTTGTGGAGAAACTGAATATGTATATAACTGAAAGTTTGTTTCTACATATAAATCAGTACAATTGTATGGAATTTCCTTTTTCAACTACAAACAGCAATAAATTGTCCCAGCTAGAAACTAATAATTGGCTATATTAACATGCTACTCTAACAATGGGCTTGTTCAATATAAGCTTTAGGAAAAAAAAAAATACTATTTTCAGTAATTTTTAACTACTCATCTATTGATTTGATATTTTTCTAATACTTTTTTTAAACTTATCAACCATATTACTAAAAATTAACCACATTAATAAAAAAAAAATTTCAATAATTTCAAGAAATAATTACTTGATTATCATACTATATTATATTAATTACTGAAAAATCAAAAGTAATTTTCAAATTTTAAGTTTGTCAATATTTTCAAATTGAAGGTCTAAAATACCCTTTTCAATTAAAAAAAATCCTAGAACCTAAGATCTAGGATATCTTTTAGACTGTAAAGAGATGATGTGTAGTCGAAAATTTTGCCAGAAAAGATGAAGTATGCTGGAGGAAATGAAAATACATTATAAATCTTAGATCCTAGATTCTAGAATTTATTTTTGCGAGGCTATAATAGTCTACTCAATTTGAAAATATTGACATTTTTGTAATTCAAATTAGCCGTTGATTTAATTGTAATTACCATGTTTCAATTTTACAATTAAGTAAATCACTCTAATTTCAATCAAAAATGGAATCCACGAATTTAAAGCCAATATATTGCTTGAACTTAAAGCCTAAAGCAGCACCTGACTTGGTGCCAACTGCCAAAGTGGATGAATCACCCTGCTTGACATGCCTCAAGGCTGCTCTACCAGTGCAACTTGATTTTTAATCAATTAATTAATAATTTACATTTTACCAAAGCAGACTAATCAGATTTGATAGAACTTTCACTAGAAACATTCTACAGGATTATGAAAGGTAAAAATTGTGTCTATTGATTTTCCTTTGGGCGTAAATTTATTTTTTGGTTAACCAATATCCCTGTAACCGCTCAACATTACATGATTGCCTCATCATACACATGAAGCCTCTACAGCTAAACTCTTTGTCACACCTCTACATGGGTCGCCAAACCTGTCAATTGAGACTCCAATGCTGCAGCTTCTTGATCCAACGCAAGCCTGCAATTTTAGACAACCGCAAGTTGAGTAACATCTGACAAGGCACTATATTAATGAATCTTGAACTATACAGTATAAAAACAGGCGATAAAGTCTAACCTTTTCTACAATAGGAAGAGCGTGTTTGCTGCTGCATTGACCATGGCCAAAGGTTCCACATGTTCCCCGAGGTGTACCAAAGCTAGCAAACTTGATGGAAGATATGACCTGATCTGGGTAAGGACATTCTAATGACAAAATGGGTCCCATTTTATTTCTTCCTTCTTCATCTGGGGTCCACTTATCGACTGGGAGTGGGTGATTTTCTGATATTCTTGAACATAGACTTTCTACTTCTCTAGTTGCAAAAGATATCTGAGTTGGATTGCCCCCCATTTCCTCAAACAAAACCAAGATGTTACCACTCGGCTTTAGCCATGAACGAGGAACATGGTAGCTACAAGATTATAATTTATAACAATAAAACCAGTTAACTAATGACGTCTAAAGGAGGTAAGTTTGGTTAGTCTAGATATTTAAACACTTACAGCTGCTGAGACGGCTTTCCACAATTCTTCAGACATTTGGTTGAACTGTAAGATCCTCTATAATTGCAGGAATCTACACAACCTCCGTTTGAAGCTTTATTGGTTGGCCAATAACGCCCAATGCTTTCTCCATTTACCCATGCCTGACCCTTTCCCATTCCCGTAAGGTCTAATGCAATAGGATGACTTCCAGCAGGGGAATCAAAGGTCGTCTAAAAAGGAAGAAATAATCGGTTTATAGTCATTAGCACTAAGGCCTTGTTCTTTTGAAGATGTTCTTTTGAAGATGTTATTGATTTACTTGAATTGCGTGTTAAATATGTGGTTGAAAATTGGAAAAAATATATTAAAAAATTTCAAGTAATTGTATGAGTGGATGAAAATGATGAGAGAGAAAAAGTTTATGAAAGTTAGTGGAAGTCAATGAAAAATTGTTGTAGGGAGAACAAGATCTAAATGTGAAGTTAATATTCAGCTTAGATGCATAAGGCATAGGGAGAAATTGTAAGAGTTACCTTGTACCATATTAGAGCTTGATTAGTAGGCAATGTAGGCTGTGATGTCCAAAGTGACGTACTTCCACTAGATAGATCTAATTCTTCACCTCTCAAGCCAATCTGGTTTTACAAAATTCCATAATGAGAGAATAGTTCAATTGTAATGTCCCTTCAAGATTTTGTTTACAATCATACAAAAAGATTGTGAAAAAAATCATGGAAATGACCTGATATGTCCATTTTTGTGAGGAAAGGTCAATGGTCGATCCATTTTGGAAACCTTTCAATAGCACTGGACCAGTAACTCCTGCTCCCTCAGTATCAAAATGGCCCCCATAGTTCTGAATTAAAAAGCTCTGCATTAGGATATGCTTCTACTGAAATTTACCACAAAGGTGTTGTTTTGCAAATTTACCTGTAGTCCCACTGTCAAACTCAAGAGATCGATCTTGTTCAATCCTTTAACGAGAGCGACAGGAACCTCTATTGAAACTTTACGGTTACCATTGCTCCCCTTCCCACTACCTGCATAATATCTAATGTTAAAATTAACAAATGTAATCTTGTGTGAAGTCCGAGCAATAATGTTAGAGGCACAAACTTTTGATTTGCTTGTTTCATTCCTATTTTACATTACCTACTAGCTTTCCGTTGATAAAAGCATACAGCGTGTGTCCAAGCGAATCAACATGAAGTACTGTCCCAGACCCATCTTTAAGGAGATGCTCGTTCTCATCCAGTTCAATGCTGGATAATGAATGAAAAATATTAGGATTAAAAAAAAAAAAAAAAATGAGGAAGAAGCAGCATATCAACACCACTAGTATGTTCCAAACTCTTGTACCTTATAGAATACCACAGGTAGTCAGTTTTATCTGCAGTAGTGTTAATCTGCTCCAGTAACCCAGGTCGTGTGAATGCGCTTTTACTTGAAATACCTACAGGTTCATTTATCCAACTCCAATCCGAGAAAGATGCACCAGATGAAGTATCATCTTTTGCAGGTTGGCTAACAAACTTTGAGATGACAGTTGCAGAGTTAATCTGTCATTTGGAATGAAATTAGAAAATTAGCCATCATTACTTTTCAATAAATACTATTAGGTCCCGGCACTTTTCAATATGATTTCATCTAAGTATAGCACGTGTTATTGTATGTGTAAAAATGAATTTTTATGGATTTTGATGTGATATAAGAGAGAGAATGGATGGAGTTGAATGGTGGAGATTTGTGCAGTACAGGTGGATCCCACGAAATATGTGGATGTAAAATAGGAGAGAGAATGAGTGGACTTCAAAAGAATGTATAAAATGTGTAAAAATATAAAAACTTGTAAACTAACAGGCGCATAATCAACAAACTACTGTGTGTAGCATTAAGGTTTATGGTAGTCAACCTTTGCAGTATTGAGTACAACATTCTTGCAGTCAGGTAAAATGCTCACAGACCAAGCAGGCAAGTGGTAGGAATTGCCATTAAACTTCACATTTGCATCCGTTTTTGTGTCCCAATTAGCAAGAAAAGCAGCACAAGGCCCTGAATCTGTTCTATACATGGTAGCCTGAAACATAAGCATTAAAAAATGTGTGGCAGAATTATCTCATAAAAAAAGCGTGAAGCATACCGTCCATCATACCACGGCATCTGAAAATATGAGCATTGAGAATGGAGTTTCAATAGATTACTTGGAAGGGTTCAAAATGGTTGAACTACATACCATATCATTAAACTCAGATGATCCATAGTACTTTACCTAAACCAATGAACTGATCTAGCGTATGTTTGATACTCTTATTTGTCTAAAAATAAAACTTTTAAGTTGAGTAGTGATGGATATCACGAAATATGTGGATATCACAAAATTTGAAATGTGTGATTAATATTGAAGCTTGATTAGTTGATTTAGGTAGCAAAAAGTCGAAACGAACACATGCTAGTTATGCATATGCAATTTGTCAAAGGCGTGAACTTGCTTTATGCAACATACAATGTAAGTGGTCGACATTGTGATAGTCATTTCCAGCTAAAGTCTCCTTTTGGATATGAGTTTATAAACGATTTATAAATTCATTCAAAGTCAACTCTAATTTTAACGACACAATCACTACGACCAATCATTGTTATCTCGTAGTTTCGTGGGATCCAATGCCAATGCTCTTTAAAAACTATTTGGCTAATGGAGGCTAAATAGGGAAGAAACAATGAACGAAGCACTCATTAAAATTAAATTCATGCTCGCACAAGTTCACTGTTGTTCATAACCAATATGATGAAGTACATTCTAGTCGACTCTATTTATATTTATTAATAAACAAAGTCCATCTTTTGTTTTATTGTTATTTTTGGCCTGTGCATGCAGCTAGATAATTCAGAATTAAGAGAAATACTCAATTCTGTGGTGTATAGATATACTTCAGAAGATATTTTTCAGGTCACAGCTCAAACGAAAGAACCCAAATATTCAGTAAAATTTCATTAATGTGCATTTCATGCTTTTGACCTAAACTAAGGTTTGGTACAGTAGCCCCACTCTTTCATGCACTGAAAGATGTGAATTGGAAATGCATAGAATAAAGTTGTGTTACGATATAATGTATTGTATATTTAGTTGTATCTTAACCTAGTTGTATTAGAGCCCATAGTCAATCAGATATTTGATGTAATTTAGGCTCATTGTAAATTAGGGTTGTAACTCTATTTATTGACAGGCAACTATCAATGAAAAGCATCTTGGTATCAATTCTTGGCATGGTATCAGAGCCAATCCTCCTTGTTTGATCGAGTTTGATGATCGATTCTTGTCTTCACAAGAACCTTAGCCGCAAGCGCTGAAAACTCACATTGAGCCCTTCATAGGAACCCTAGCCACAGGCTGAAATTCACACTGAGCCACATCTAGGCATCCGATCAAGGATCTGGTACCACCAGTAGACTCGCAACCTCAACGCCTCCCCGTCGCCGGAATTTCACCGGCAGCCGTCCAACCACGCACCCACATGCGAGTGTCCTTCTCTCGGCGCAGTTCCCCTTCCATCGGCGCGTGTAACCTCCGGCGACATATCTGCGAACATTAAGCTGATCGTCCAGACTTGCTTGACCTTCGGCTGGTACTAGGTTAGTCCATTTGTGACGTAAAGCCTGTTTTAGCCTCGGTTTGTACTGTGCCTCCAGTTCACAGAGTTGTTTTGGGTTTATTTTGGTGTGGAAAATTGAAATTCAGATTTGTTACATTCACCTTTCTGGTTTGACCCATGGATTTAATAGCTGTTGTTATTGTGCTTTGCTTGGTAATTGTATGATGGGTGACGACAAGATTTCTATTGTTCGTTTCAATGGGACGAATTACGGAGTTTGGGAATTTCAATTCTCAATGTATGTTAAGGGAAAAGATTTATGGGATCATTTAGATGGTTCTACTAAGTCTCCTATGGATCCAAAGGAGCATAGTCGATGGCTGACCAAAAACGCATAGATAATAACTTGGTTACTCGGTTCAATTGAACCATATATGATAAATGATCTTCGACCTTTTGGAACTGCTAAAGATATGTGGGATTACATTTGTAGAGTCTATTATCAGGATAATACTGCTCGGAAATATCAACTGGAGTTAGATATTTCTAATTACAAACAGGGAAATCTCACTATTCAACAGTTTTATTCTGGATTTCGAAATCTTTGGAGTGAATATTCTGGAATTGTGTTTTCTACAGTTCCACAAGGAGCTTTAGCATATTCACAGAAAATCCATGTTGATAGCCAGCGTGATCAATTCTTGATGAAGCTTCGCCCAGAGTTTGAGACCGCACGTGGTGGATTAATCCTATTCCGTCCTTAAACACTTGCTTGAGTGAGTTATTACGTGAAGAACAATGTTTGGCGACTCAGATAAGTCTTAATCAAGATTCTGCTTCTGCTGAGCTGATGAATGTTGCTTATACGGCTCAAACAAAAGGAAGAACCCACGCATAGATCCAATGCTATCGTTGTAAGGAGTTTGGGCACATTGCAAAGTAATACACTAAGAAGTTCTGTAACTACTGTAACAAAGAGCGGCATCTTATCAAAGATGATCACATACGACCTCAAAATAGACAGGGGCAAAGTTCTAATTCTGTCATCCAGTCTAATCTTGCAGATGTTACTTCTAAGCATTCACCACACCGGTCTGTTCCACCCAGCTCATCATCCACTTTGACGCAAGAAATGGTCCAACAGATGATTGTCTCAGCTCTATCTGCCTTGAATATGCAAGGTACGAATCATTCCGTTACTTCTCCTTGGTTAGTTGATTCGGCGGCCTCAAATCATATGACAAGGAATCCCACAGTTTTACATAATGTTCGTAATTATTCAGGCAATCAACTTATTCAAATAGCAAATGGTAATACTCTTCCTATTACTGCTGTTGGATCTCTTGGTGCCTCCTTTGATCATGTTCTTATTTCTCCAAAGTTATCATCCAATTTAATTTCTGTTGGACAATTGGTGGACAATAATTGTAAAATTCACTTTGATCGTAATGGATGTTGTGTGTAGGATCAAGCATCGGGAAAGGTGATCGCGAAGGGGCCTAAAGTTGGACGTCTATTTCCGCTTTAGTTTTCCATTTCTAATTCTAGTTTCCAGTCAGTAGGTTGTTCAACTATTATTAGCAGTAGTGATGTTTGACATAAGAAATTAGGCTATCCAAATAAAGTTGTTTTATCTCATCTTGCCAAAACTAGTTATTTGGGCAATAAAATTTCATTTTCTGACATTTCTTTTGATTGCACTACTTTTAAATTGGGTAAGAGTAAATGTTTACCGTTTCCCTTTTCATGGGGTCGTGCTTCTATGTGTTTTGAGATTATGTACACCGATGTCTGGGGTATTAGTCCTGTTATTTCACATACTCAGTATAAGTACTTTGTCACCTTTATTGATGATTACAATCGTTTCACTTGGATATATTTTCTTCGCTTAATCTGAAGTATTCTCCAAATTCCAAGACTTTCTTGCCCTTGTTTAGACTCAATGTTCTGTTGAGGTTAAGATACTACGCTCTGATTCGGGGGGTGAATACATGTCTAGTGAGTTTCAGACTTTCCTCAAATCTATGGGTATTTTGCCCACATTCTCCACAACAAAATGGAATAGCAGAACGTAAGAATCGTCATCTTTTAGATGTAGTTTGTACTTTATTGCTTGAATCATCTGTCCTTCTCGTTTCTGGGAAGAAACATTGTCTAAATCGGTCTATTTGATTAATCGGTTTCCTTCTCAAACACTTCAGTTTGACTCCCCATATTATTGTCTTTTTGGCATTGTTCCTGACGATAATTCTCTTCATACATTTGGTTGCGTGTGTTTTGTTCATTCAACTCCTATTGAAAGGAACAAACTCAGTGCTCAAGCGACCCAATGTGCATTTCTAGGGTACAGTCCCTCTCGTAAGGATTATGTGTGTTATGATTCTATTTCCAATAAACTTCGCGTCTCTCGAAATGTTGTTTTCTTTGAACAGCAATATTTTTTTTCAGTCCCATGTTCCTTCGTCGTACAAGACTACTTCCTTTCTTACGTTTGATCATGCTACATCTACAGTAGATCGTCGGAAGGGAATCGTGTATCGAAGACGTCCGCCTCGCTTGCCAACGCCATTTCCCGTCCTTGATTCGCTGCCCGATTCTCCTCCAACTGCACCACAAAGGACTTCTCGTATATCCCGGCCACTGGATAGGTATGGATTCTTTCATACTGCTAATCAGGCTATTGTTGTTGTTCCTGTTATTCCTCGATCATATTCACAGGCTGCTAGTCAGGCTTGTTGGCAGCAAGCTATGGAAGAAGAACTTCAGGCGCTTATGGAGAATCACACTTGGGATTTGGTCCTTCGTCCTGATGGAGTCAAGCTTATTGGTTGTAAGTGGGTATATGCGGTTAAACTCCGTCCTGATCGCACTATTGATAGATACAAAGCTCGTTTGGTCGCTCTTGGGAATTGCCAAGAATATGGGTTTGACTATGAAGAGATTTTCGCTCCAGTTGCCAAAATGACTACTATTCGGATTGTTTTGGCTATCTTTGCTTCTCAAGGTTGGCTTTTGCACCAGATGGATGTCAAGAATGCCTTTTTGCATATGAATTAGAAAGAAGAGATTTATATGGCCCTACCTCTGGGGTTATTTCTTACCCCATCTACTGAAGTTTGTCGCTTGAAACGTTCCCTATATGGGTTAAACCAGGCACCCTGTGCCTTGTTTGAGAAATTTTGTGCCACATTCTTCGATTTCCACTTCACTCAGAGCCAATATGATTAGTCTCTTTTTCTTAAAAAGACTGCTACTGGACTTGTGATTATCTTGGTCTATGTGGATGGCATTGTTATTACTGGATCTGATGCTCAGTCGATTAGGTCACTCCAACAGTGTCTTCAGTCTTCGTTTCACATGAAAGATCTTGGGCCACTCCGCTATTTTCTTGGTCTTGAGGTTCATTGCTCTTCCACCGGTACTCTTCTACATCAGCACAAATACACTCAGGATATTCTCACCTTGGCTTGTCTCCAGTCTGTGAATTCATTTCTTACCCCAATGGAGGCTAATTTAAAACTTTGCCAAAAGGATGGTGAATTGTTATCTTATTCGTTATTATATCGGAAAATTGTTGGGAGTTTGAATTATTTGACGATTACATGCCCGGATATTTCTTTTGCCGTTTAGCAAGTCAGTCAGTTTATGAAGGCCCCTCGACATGCTCATTTAGTAGCAGTTCGATGTATTCTTCGTTATCTTAAGGACACTTCTGATCGAGGATGATTTTTTGCTAAGAAGAATCCACTACAATTGGTGGGGTATAATGATGCAGATTGGGCTGGATGTTTCGATACGCGGCGATCAGTTACGGGATGGCATATGTTTCTGGGTGATGCCCTTATTTCTTGGAAAAGAAAGAAACAAGATCGGATTTTTAAATCCTCCACTGAATCAGAGTACCGTCCTATGTCCTCAACCTGTTATGAGTTTGTCTGGCTTTGTGGTTTGTTAGGCGAACTTGGTATTCCCCAATTTTCTCCCACTCCACTACATGCCGATAACAATATTGCAATTCAGATTGCCGCTGACCCTGTTTTCCACGAACGCACCAAGCATATTGAAGTTGATTGTCACTCTATTCGTGAAACATTTGACCAACACGTGATCGATCTTCCTCACGTTGCCACTGATCTACAAACAGCTGATGTGTTCGCCAAGGCATTATCTCGTCAATGTCATCAATTTTTAGTGGGCAAATTGATGCTCTCGGACCCTCCCGCATCAATTTGAGGGGGGGGTGTTACGATATAATTTTTTGTATATTTAGTTGTATTTTAACCTAGTTGTATTAGAGCCCATAATCAATTAGATATCTGATGTAATTTAGGGCCCATTGTAAATAAGTTGAACATTTCCAGATATAGGAAGCTATGAGAAGCTTATAGAAAAATTTGTTGGAGAAACTTCAAAGGCAATGCTGTTTAACAAGAATAAGATGAATGATTTACACAGTGGAAACCATGCACACACAACTATGAATGTGAACAACTGTAAGAAAGTTGCATAAATACCTCCATGTTTGAGCCAAGTGAAGAAGTCTTAGGATCGGTTGCCAACATAGGCTCCTCACAGAGCTTTATAGCCTTGTGAACATCTTTTAAGTGACCCCACTTCGGTTGTCTAAGAAGGCCTATGGTTGACAAGGACTACCTTTCAGCATCTAAATAGTGAGAAAGTTTTCATATATGGCTCGTTAATTCAATACTAGCACACGCACTTGCAAAGTATTCTCAGTAGCAGCAGATACAAGTAGGAATATCATTTAGGTATATGTGAAACAGGATTTAAATTGCTTCTCAATTCAAAATTGATCACATTAACGTGGTCTAAGCATGAAAGACAGGGGAGTCATACCAAACTCATCAAGTGGAGCATCATAATCGTAGGTAGTTGTAATGAAGGGTCCACCAGCAGTTCGCGCAAAGTTAGTTCCACCATGGTACTGTATAAAGGACATAAATTTTGGAAGAGAGTTCTTGTGATTGCTAGTTTCTATATAAAGATAATGAACATGGAAGGTACCATGTAATAGTTCTGGAAAGTTCCACCTAGCTGGTAGAAACGTGCCACAGCAAAAGCAATGTCTTCAGCAGGTCTGTATGGCAAGGCGTTCCCAAATGCAGAGAACCTAATAATTTTGAAAACAGGGTTGAATAATGCTTTAGAACTCGTTTATCAGAATTTTGACCATCAAAGCAATTAGAACAAAATATAAAATTGAAGGGACTATGAACCTAAACGTATTACCATCCAGTCCAGTTTTCTGTCCACATTTTTGGCTTATTGTTAGAATTTGGAGTGAATTGGTCACAATAGAAACCATTGCACGTGTTAATCTGTGATAGGTCATTAATACATATACAATAAGTTGGATAATAAACAACTAATGTGAATGAGAAAAATGTATAATCTTTAGTACAAACTCACAATAGGATCAGGGGCGTCTGACTGTTGGCACATAACCCATGGTACCCCGGTATGTAAAGATGTTGCCATTTTTGCTGCCCAGTTTATGTAGGGTTTGGCACGAGGCCCATATGCTGACTGAACATTGCCATACTCGTTTTCAATCTAGGACAAAGTAGTTGATAAATCCTCTTAAAATAAGTCTTGCTAGAAAAAGTTGCAATCTCGCTCTTAAAGAATGAACAGAGCAACTTTGAGATAGAAAGCACACACCTGAGACAAAATAATAGGTCCTCCTTGAGATGCATACAGACTTTCTTGTTTCATCATGTCCACAATCTTTGCAGTAAATCGCTGCATTTCAGCCTAAAATAGAAAGCTCTTGTTTACCTACTAGCAGCTTAAAACTAATCAATACAGAGAAATCAACTGGGGAAGAAGAAACCTTGAATGGGTCATTATCAGTTCGAAGCTCAATTCCGGGTATGAAATGCAACCAAAGAGGAAACCCACTGTTGCAAAATAGACCATCCACTCACATTAATAATAAAAAAATAATATCAATATTTTCTCATTTTCACTGGAAAATACTTGTAGAATAAAAGAAAATATGTACCCATAGTTCCATTCAGCGCAAACATAGGGACCAATTCGAAGATGAACGTATAAGCCAGCCTCTCCCACCAATTTCACGAACTTTACCAAATCATTTCTTCCTTCAAAATTATACTGCAAAATTTCTCGAAATATTAGCATTTACATTTGTTATTTTACTTTTCTACCACTAATAATTTCCTTAACATTCAACTTCATTATTATATTTTTAATTCACAAAACGTCTTAACAATAAAGAAAGAGAAACTGGAGAATAAGAAAATGATCCTTCATCCAACACTTTCCTACACTTTACCTTTTCTCGTAAACATACAAATGGAAGATTTGAAGTAAAGAATATGCAATAAAAGAAATTATGCCTTTCACATCTGGAAAAATAAATAAAATAATAAGTAAAAGAGAAAGGAAAAATCACCTGGCCTCGAACTGGTTCATGCAAATTCCAGAAAACATAAGTCTCAATTACATCCAATCCTCCATCCTTCGATTTCTGTATCAAATCTGGCCACATCTGCGTTCACATTTAACATATTTACAACCCGCATTTAGATACAAAAAACTGTATGTATACATTTATGCATATGCAAGTACGTATTTCAGCACTGTACTGACATCAGGAGTACTACGAGGGTAATGAATGGAGCCGGAGACCAATACTCTGCGTTTTCCGTTGATAACCAGTGCCCGGTGATCGTACGTCACATTGTCGGCGACACAAAACGACACCGTACACAAAGCAAAAAGCCAAAAAGCCAAAGCAAATCTTCCACTTCCCATTGTGCTCACTTCAATGTTAATCTTCCGTGTAAAAGTATATTCTCTTATAAACCGAAAATTTGTACCCAATATGGCAATATATACTGATTCTTAAAGCAGCGTTTGAGTTTGTTTAGCTTAATGGAAAACAGTTGATTGTAGTGCGAACAAATTAAAAGGGGAAGAAAGAATGTAGGGAAGCTAGCTAAAGTACGCCGGAGATGACACGCAGCGCGACCTCTACTTGGTCTTCATTATCATAATTGCGTAACTAATTCACTTGACAACAAATTGTTTATCGTCGTCTTCATCTTCTACTTCTGTTAATGCAGTTTCAACCGTGTCACTGTCACTATATTTATGTTTTTTGGGATAAGAATTGCTTCTTTTTTTTTTTTTTAATATTCATTTATTTATTAAAATAATAAATGTAATGATAGGCAGGCTCGAAACACAAATGCCAGAACAAATGTCGGAATTGATTTGTGCACTTGTAACAGATAATGAGATTTATAATTTGGAATATATATAGTTTTTAATAGAATTTGAAATATATTTTGATAAAAGTTATTTTTTATTTTCTGCACATATTGTTATTATTATTATTATTATTATTATTATTATTATTATTATAAAATTTAAATTCATCAATCACGAAGGAATAAAAAAAAAATGTGGCTCGATTTGTTTGTCTTGTGGGAAAATGAGGCAAGTGTCACTGTTGGTAAAGATGGACAAATACACCGTAACACCGTCTGGTACCTATTTGATTTAATTTGTTCAATAAATAAAATAGGTGCATTTCTTATGGTAGTAATATTTTATCTATAGACTTAGAGTATTTCTAGTATTGGGGCGTAAAAATCCAAATTTGGCGTTTTACTCCCCACACCTGAGCGGCCTTCCCTATCCTACAACGCCAAACAACTACAAAAGCTAAAAACTCATATTTTGATATTTTTGGGGTGGAAAAAGTTGAAGAAATGGCCAAATTTGGCATCTCATTTAGCTTTTTCCACCCCACTTTTCCCTTTTCCTTTTTTCGTTATATTTTCATCCCTACATTCGAAATGTTGTTATATGACCATGAACATTTATAGATCGTGGGATGAGTAGTGTAGCAAATTTTATTCTTAGCCCACGTACGACTTGTCGACTTCCAATCCTAATAATTCAAAATAGACTTCTATCAAAGATGAGGTCATGTTATTGCTAGTCCGAAATAGTTTTAGTGGTCAAAATTTTAAAAAAGTTTTAATCGTCAAGGAGGATTTACCGAGTAGCTAAAGAAAAGGAGTGAAGGTAGGACTAAAATGTGCTAAAAGCAAAGTAAAACATTTTTTATTTTTTTAAATAGAAGCAAAGTATAAAACCCCATACAACAAGTTTGTACTTCTCATTGTTACTTATACAACAAGATTTTTGACAAAATTAGTTTGGAACACAACTTTTTTCACGATTATTTACAATTATACATTTTTATAATTAAATAAGTAATTTTTTTTTTACAGTCCTGATCACGCCTTCTTTTAAGAAATAGTTTTTTCACGTTAATTTTTTTTTTTAAAACAACCACTAATGTTGTGTTCATACTTCGAACCAAAATTATTTTTCAATTGTTTGTAGAAGAATCATTTTGTTTGTGCAAATACAGCGCCCTCAAGAACTAGTATAAAGTCATTATATCTCTTGCCTCTTTTGAAGTATTTATTAATCATTGATTTTGTTAAGAAACTAAAAGTTTCGTCGAGTAGTGAGTAGGGATGGCAAAAAAATCAAATCCGATCAGAACCCAATGGATTCGCAATCCAAAGGGAGCGAATTTTTCCCGATCTCATCCGAGGAAATTTTGATTTGGATCGGGGTCGATCTGATCCGATCCAATTCGATTCATATTTAAAAAAAAAACTTAATTTTGGTAAATAAAAAACATAAAATTAAAATAATTTAATAAAATCTTACTTTAAAGTTATTTAGACAATCGACTCAATCATCTTTCATTTGAAAATTGTGACATGATGTCGAAATCAAAATTTAGAGAAACATATAGAAAAATGTCAACTAGTATGGATCAAATATGCATCTTTTTCTTAATTCAATACTGATCCGATCAGAGGAATGTGAATTTGGATTTGGATCGGGGTGATGAATTTGGATTTATATTTTGATTAACCCAATCCTATCCGATCCAATTTGATCTGAATCCGACTCACTGCCATCACTATCGTTGAGTTCCATTAGAGCACGCAACATAACTCTAAATTGACAGTCGTAATGGCATATGGAAACTTTAAATTTTAGGATATGTTTGGTAGGTGATAAAGTATCTTAGGATATGTTTGATTGGTGATAAAGTTGATATGCAGTGTGACGGTAATTTGTGCATAAGATAATACTATTTTTAATTGTTCTTTCTTCTTTTTTTCCAATCTAATGAAACGAAGACACGTTGCTTGTGATAGATACATTCAACAATCTTTTAATGGGTGTCATACACTGTAGATGCAACTCTTGATGCAGTGGGGTTGGCAAGCACTTCATTTGTCGGTGTGTCATGCACGACAAAATTGGTAATCGACATCGCTTTCTCCACCATTGTAAGTTGTCACATATTTTCAAAAACGCGTCCCTTTTTGCCCTTTTCTTCAAATCTTCGGCCTTGTTCTATTTGGTGTTAACCAAATCCGCACGCAATTCCGTATACCTCATACTCATTTTCAACCACACACACATTTCCCAAAATAATATTAACCACACATTTTTACACGGAATACCACGCGGAACGACTAAACCCCCAATCAAACAAAACCTAAGACTTCATGGCTTGTCATATACACTATATTTATAATTTATTTAAATAATATATTAGATATCTGATTGAAAATTAAAAAAATATATTAAAAAATATAAAATAATTATATGAGTTGTTAAAAATAATAAGAGAGAAAAAATTAATACAAGTTAGTGAGAATTTATTGTGTATAGAACAAGCCTGAAAATTCTCAAGTCACGCAATCTTACAAGGTATTTGTATATTCATTTTAATATATTTTTATGAGTAGAAAGAGTGATAATTAATTAGTAGAGTTGAATTGCAGAGATTTAATAGTGCAATTGAATCCTACGAGATATATAGATGTGGTTTATTTAACTAAATTTAAATTTTAAAAAGTAAGAGGAAGCATGAAGAAAAAATTGTATGCAAACGCATGCTAAGTCTAGCGTCTCTGACCATCCGGGATAGGCTTTGTTGGCCCGTCTTCTCACATTTTCCATTCCACAAGGTATTGATTATTCTCAGCTGAGTACAAATTAAGAATATCGAATACGACAGTATGTAAGAGACGACCTGAGCAGCTTGTTTAATTTACTTATAGAATTCTTATACTAAATTAGCCATCAGAACGAAAATATTACATCTTATTAGATACGATATGAAAGTTGTTGCAAAATAGACTTTGATAAGATCAACTATACTTTGTGGTACGTTTTCATTTTTGTCATAATATTTTAATCCCTCATTAATAATTTTGTTCAACTGATAAAGCTCCGCATGAAGAGTTAGTATGGATTTAGGTAAACCATTTATTAAAAGTTAATTTTATAGGTTAAATAATATTGAGATCAACATATTATACGTGAATAATGAAAATTTGAGATGTGTAATACTATTACTATTAAAGTATGACTTTGATTAAATATAATAAAAGTTAATTTTTAAGGAAAAAGGTTAAACCAAACACATGATTTAATCAATTATCCTTTTACTTTATGGTGTCAAAACAAGTCATCGATGAGGGTCACTTTCAAAATGTGGTGCAATGATAGAGTCAAGTCAAATTTAGGAATAGATTAGAGAGACTGTCCAAATTCTAGTTGTAATTTTCCATTCGATTAAAACTTTAGAATTCATCCCCACATGATTTGCACACAAAAATGCTACGTGCATGATACGTGTTTAATCAGATGATGAAATGTCAATATCATATGTGTGAAATTCTCAATTTTCCTTTTAAACCTTTCTAGTATATATAATTTAACATATCAAATATATCATAATAATTTCGATTTCTTTAACATTTTTCATCACTATTTATTTATTTATTTATTATTAAGATGGAATCGAGTCCTCGAGCTTTTTGTTTTAAATGGTGGAATTAATCCATAATTTATAATTGTTTATTAATTATTGTATTGGGAAAAATAAATTGAATATGCAATAAATTGTAGTGGTCATACAATTTACCTCCTCAACTGGGTAAAAGGTTAGTTTTATCATTCATTAGACAAAGTTCCTTAAAAGAATCCCAGGTTTCATGATTGTCTCGTTTTCATGAGTGGGTGGTATCAAGCACTTCATGTGCATCGCTAGCTTTAGGACTTGAGTTTTCCTCCTACAACCCTAGCTAGATGATGATATTGTCCGACAAATATAATTATCGTAGTTGACAGAGACAAAAGAGCAAATAAAAGAAAATGGTCATTATGGTCATTAAAGCTGTTTTCAATCATATATAGTACAAATAATTTATAATTTAATTTTTTTATATATTTTCATTCTTAAATGAACTTTTTATTTGCTGTAACATCTTTTACATTAATTTACTCTGCTAAACCCAAATAAAATAACAAATTTAACCATATCTTTAGAAAAAAAAAAATGTTAACCACGTAAAATTTTTAAATTACTAATGTGTAGAAACGAACGTTGCATGTTGTGTGCAAAGATAAAGGGTATGCCAGTCACATAATAAATAGGTATTTTGGTCAAGTATTACGAAAAGAAGAAGAAATCAGGGACATAGAAAGAAATGACGATTTGTTTGCCAACATTGTAGATGTGTAAATGTAGTGGTAATAGTAATTGATAAGTGTGTATTTTGCACACTTATTTATATCTCTTTACATTCATTTGGAGCGGATCTCTACTTATATATGTGTAATTATTGTATTTTTAGGTATTATTCCTCATTGTGGAGGAAAACGAGACTAAAAGGAGGAAAAATGACTAAAAGTATCGAAAAACCCGAAGCCGGGGACTAAAACGCAACTATTTCAAAATTGGAGGACTTCGGGTGCAAATATGTGAAGATCTTCTTTGTAATGCCCCGTTCATGTTCGTCCCGAATACGAATATAAGTCCGTATATGATTCCGTATATGGTATGAAATAGTATGATGACCTGTCAATATGACAGATATGTATACGATATGTTTACGGTATGTTTGGAAGTATATGAAATGCACCGGATCCAAACGGCCTTCAAAATCATGAAAATGGGAAAAGTCCGCGGAACTGCACGGCCGTAGAATGTCAAGATTACGACCGTAAATGTCCTAAGGTCTGACCGTAATGGTTCAAGGGTTACTACCAGAATGATGGTTACTACTGTAAGGTATAATAGTTCTACCGTAAAGTGTGAACAGTGGAAATGTCCCAAAGTTTGAGTAAATTACTGAGATGAGTGAGATCTGTCAGTATGGTTGTAGTTTACCGTGGGCCTAAAGATACGGCCGTAAGGTCAAAACAGGAAGAACAGGAAGTCAGAGGTCGTATTCTGGTAGTAAGGATATTGAGTTCTGGCCCAGTAAGTCAAGGGATTACCAGAATTGGAAAGTTACTACCGTAATTTTAAGTCGCGTAAAGCGGTTTAAGGTCTTTCGGTCATTTTTGGGATTTATCTACCATATTCAATCCCTAGGACTAATCCACCCAAGAACATCCTCAAGACTCCCAATCCATGTTATGTAATGGGATGATACATGTCTACCATCAAAGTTATGCAAGGCGAAGAAGAAGGAAAGGAAGAGAGAAGAGGAAGAGGAAGCTTGGGGTTGCCTCTTTGCTTGGTTGCTTGGTTTCTTTATGAATCAAGGTGGGTAATAGTTGCTTTACACATGGAAAGATGTAAATATATGTTTCACATAGAATTATCCAAGAAATATGCATGTTTATGATGTTTATGAATATGTAGAGGATACTAGCATCTATTGGCCTTGTTGTATGTTATGTCATGAAGTGATTATGTGATATATATGTTTATGTGGCTTATGTGATCCTCAATGCTTGCTCTTGTGACTTGTGTAGCTACAAGAAGTCATGGAAACTTGAAAGTAGGGAAATCTAGTTATAAATGCATGTTTCTATGATGTATAATGGTTAAATGTGATATGTGATGAGGATATGGTTGTGACGTATATGTTTATGTGAGCCAATAATCATATGTTAGGTCCGTATGTGTTATGTGGATCAATGGGGACGTTATGAGACGTTATGTGTGAAACGTTTCCATGTAGGAATGTGTAATACTATATGTATGTGAAATGTTTATGAAATGCTTGATGCATACGGAAAGGATATAATGCTCTTATGTGATGATAATGACATGATTGTGAAGCCTTGTAGATGTGATATGTATGATAATGATGATGATGTTATGAAAGGCAACCAAGGCTTAAAAAGGTAAACGTTATGTACAATTATGTCATGAGCATATGTATGTGATGTTGACCCGCTTGCTTACAAATATGTTATGGTCTTAGGGAATAGGCCCGCAAGAGGATGGAGACCTTTGTCGGAAGTCTCACGGTAGTCCGCAAGAGGATTGAGATTACGGCCAACATGTTGGAGATCACGCCAACATGTCATGTTACGCTATGTTACGTTATGATATGGCGCCTTTGTAAGTATACCACAACGAATAGGCCCAATGACAGAAGAAAATGGTGACACTTGAGCATTCAGCATTACATTGCATCTCTATTATCCATTGAGTCTTTGTGACTCACTCTATGTATGTTTATGTGTTATGCTTAGGATACGATGCAGGGAGTTGGCGAAGAGTCTCCCAGGATATGTTATGGCGTTGGTGTGTGCTTGGGAAAGGGAATCGGATGGTCTTGTGCGCTATGGAATGGTAACGAAACCCTAGAACATTTTAAAGTATGTACTTTGGGTTTCGAATACGATATGTATGAGTAGCGTGCCCTAGTTCCAACATATGTACGTTATATATATGATAAATGAAAAGAAAACGTGCACGGGGCCAAAAGGGTGCCTTTATGTTAATATTTACGTGCACTTTATACGGTGAACATGACGTCACGATGACGTGTATGTATGTGGAACTAGTGGGGCGTTACATTCTTGGCTAGAGTCTTGAGCTTACATGGACGAACATGGAAAGTGGAGTCCGTAGCTTTTTACGGATCTCAATTTCGAGTTTCGGATCAAAAGATAGGGCCAGACGAATATCGGTGCCCAAAATGTAGGATGTCTGAAGAAGAGGAGCACTTTTGATACAGATACAAGTTGATTTGGAGAAAACAATAAACTAGAGAGTTGTAGATTATCGAGTCTAGTTTCCAACGCAACTTGAATCGGCTCAATCGGATATCGAGATCAAAAGTTATGACCAAAATACTGAAGTCTGCGCATGTAGAAAAATATGTACGGCCGTAACGGACATTTTACGGCTATAACTCATAATTGTAAGGCCGTAACTGGGCAAAAAGATGGTCAATTTCATGCAGAGGGTTCATTACGGCCGTACCAAGTCAATGTACGGCCGTAACAAGGAAAATACGGCCGTAAAATGGGATATACGGCCGTAAAAACACCAGAACCAGCAGAATCGATTTTCCCCTATTTTTTCCCGATTTTCTCCCTCTTCCTAATCACTTGGGAGGGTCTTTTGGGCAACAAAGACACGAAATTGAGGCATTATAACACCATTTTCATCCCCAAATCATGATAGATCTTTAATCCATCATTAGTTTAGCTTAGGTTTCTTTCTTCTTCTTCTTCATTTTCTCTTCACTTCCTTTCTTCTTTCTTCTTCTTTTCTTTTCCTTTATTAGTTTAGGGGTATTGATTGGGGGTTGAATACTTGGAGTTAGAAACTAAGGAGATCAAGAGGAGGTGGAGAAGAAGTGAAGAACAAGACTTTGTTCTACAAATGGAGATTGTCTTTAATCTTGTTTTGTTCTTTCATTTCTATTCATGTGTGTATTGATTGTATATGTATCTATGATTTCCTAACTATGAGCTAGTATTGTAAGTTGGGATTTTTGATTGATCTTAATATATGTTTTGGTAATCCATTTGTGTTGTTGGAATTGAATTGGATTGGATTATTTATCTCTTGTGTGTTTGTTATTGAGCTTGCTATATGTGATTGCTTGATCAACAATTATATGTAATTGTGGCGTGTTTAGGCTTTGAGAGAGGAATATGCACGTTAAACCAAATAGCATTCACTCTAAATTCTTGTAGGGGATAGAGATATACCCCTAACCTTAGATGATCCATTGAGTGTTTTCACAAACCTTTATGAGGTTGATTGATAACATATCGACACGGAGATGTAGTAGGTTGAACCAATTGACTAGGATTAGCTTGACATGCGAGAATGAAGCTAACTATACAAGGAAAATCGGATCTAACATGAAGATGGATAATTATGTTAAGTTCAACAACAGATTAATGAGACTAGTATTGAGTGAAGTCATTAATCCCAACTATCTCTTTATCCAAGTGTCATCTCCGTCCATGCCCATTTCCTTTTCTTTAGTTTTATTTGCTTTCTTAGGATAGCATAGTTTAGTTGTTTTCTCTTCTTTTGATTGTGTGTCTTTTGTATAGTTTTCTTTCCGCTAGAATAAATAACTCAATTACAAATAACATTCCTCTTGGGATCGATATCCGGACTCTTTGAGTCCTACTTTATTACTTGTACGGCCCGTGCACTTGCGGTTCAATTTGTGCGTGAGTATACGCCCTATCAGTAATAGTGAACATGAGGTTACGTTGAAACTTCTTTGTACAGGATATTTTCGTTAATTCTCCATATAATTTTTTTTTTGTTTTTGTTTTCTAGTTGTATGATCAGGGTTCAAGACGCCACCCACCCCTTACGATCGCCATCTTGTATTTCAAAAAAAAAATTACTTTGTTGTTCCCATTTAGACCTAAGACCGGAGCACGTAAAGTTAGCCATGAGAAAATACATATTTTTGGAAGTATATTCCAACATCTATATCTATATATTAATAAAACCAGCACATTTTCCCGCCACTTTCACCTATTTTTCTAAATTAAAAAATTAATTTTTAATTACGGGAACGAGTTTTACCGCTTCTACATGTCTTTTCCAACTCGACTTATCACCCTTCATCTTTTGATAGAATCACTTCTTATCCCTCAAATCCGGGTTATTATCATGTGTGATTTTTTTAAATCTCTCATCCATATCTTTTTACCATTAAAAAAATGAAAATATGTTATTATGAATTTTATTTTACACATATTTTAAATTATAACTTGGCCATAAATCTCCCCGTGCAATGCACGGGAGAAAATACTAGTTGTGTATAATTTGTGTTAACTTTAATTTCTAAAGTTAATTAATTGGCCTTTTTATTTTTCTATATTTGTAATATTTGTAATTAAATTAAATGAATTTTATATTGGGTTAATTTAATTATGAATTTTTTAGTTGTTGAACTTTGTTACACATGCATTTTTATTTTAATCTTAATTAATTGTACAAATGTGATAATCATCTTTCGTTTTGTTGGATAACAAGAGCCCAAGTTGGGAATAAAACCATAGCAATAGGCTTGCAGTAGTAGTGGGATTGTCTACATTCATTGCGCCTAGTGTCATGGTAAGAATCCTTTCCTAGTTCAGCTAGGTATGTATCTTTTGTGATAAAGTAAGATTTTATTTCCTTATTATTTCTTACCTTATTTTAGTTATCCTACAATTAACAATTATACATGTTTACTTAACAATTATACATGTTTACTTGTAGAATTATGTGTTTTTATGAGAACTAAGATTTCTTAGTTAACAAGACTCTTAATTGCAATAAAAACACCTCATAAGGAGAAACCATTGTACACATTTTTCAAGGCAAATTCATCCCCCCATACACTACAAAAAATGTGACACACAAAGCTTTTCATATTCATGATACTTTCAAGTGCCACTTTACCAGAGTTCATGTACACTATCTTTGATCATTCAAGATCGGCGGTGATGTTCTAATGCCCACACTTCGGGAAAAAAATTCGTGGGGGCTTGTGAGACCCCCCACCATTAGGGAGCAGTTAGATATTATTTATATGATCTAATATAGATACTAAAAAAATATTTTTTAAAAAAATTTGGTCGCTAACGTGGCGCCACGTCAGCGTGGGTTTTATTTTATATTGCCCACAGTGGGCAACAGATCGGTAGCCTAAAGATTCGGTTGTAAATTTCCGGGAAGAGTTCATCCACTATTAAAAGAGCCCCAACACGGAGAGATCAAACACGGGAGTGCAGATCTATTGCGGGATCGCAGAGTACAAGGAACTATAGATGAGCAGCGAGATGCTGACTGGAATTACATGCTAAGGAGGAGATAGTGAGTGTTTTCTTATTCTTAGATGTTCTTTGTTTATGCTTAAACTAGCTTTTATTTTAGTTGTAAAGATTTAAACTTTTTGGCAACTAGTGGATTAATTTTTGCTCATAGACGACGAGCACATGATTTTTCACCCTACGGGGTTTTCCATATTAAATTTGATGTTCTATTTTATTTATTGCAAATCAACTGGATACGTCTGTTATAATTTAGTTTCAAATATTATGGCTTGTCCTATATATAATAAATTTCCACTAACTTTTACTAAATTTTTCTTGCTCACTATTTTCAACAACTCATATAATTACTTCATATTTTTTAATATATTTTCTCTAATTTTCAACCACACATTTAATACGTCATTTGAGTAAATAAAAAATATTCTCAATAGAATTAATTTGACTAATGTGAACCACTAGACCTATCGTACTATAAAATAGTAAATTGTTGCTAGACGAATCTAAGTCACAGAACACTGTTGAAACCGCGTTTGAATGTTTTAAACATAATTTTAGACAATGTTAGAATTTTCAATTTGCTCTTGTGATTTTTTAATGGCCATTGCAAAGCATGGGCATACAGAAAATTGTTTGCGATTGAATTTCAATGTAGAAGAAAAATCCCAATCACTTAAACCTTCAACCTTCGGGCATTGTGCAACCCGAATAAAATTGAAAAAAAAATACTAAACAAAAAATGAATTTTTTTTTTACCAGAACAAAAAATGAATTTAAACCCATACGAAATTATTTAAAAATAGAAAAGCCTTAGTACTTGTGAGCTATTTCTTCAGAATTCTCTTCATCAAAAAAAAAAAAATGCATAATTAAGAAAGTTATACTTAGGCCTTGTTCTATGGAGAATAAAATTTATTTATTCAAATTTCATATAGATTGGGTGGTTGAAATTTGAAGAAAATATATTAAAAAATATAAAATAATTATATGAGTGGTTAAAAATGATGAGAGAGAAAAAATTAGCGAAAATTAGTAGATTTTACTGTATATAGAACAAGCCTTTAGAGTGTGTTTGGTTGCAATGTGGAAACGAAATTACAATTTGAATTCCTATAATTTTAATTCCTACTATCCATAGGAATTAAAACTCCTTAATTTCAAGGAAAAATTCTCAATTTTGGTCTAAAGCGGAAAATCATTAGATCGTGTAAATTCTCATGTCAAAATCAAAGGAAAACACATCAAATCCACAATCCCATTACATATCATGCCCAAAAAACTAAACCCAAGGACACATACAACATAAATAACGACGGTTATGTTGTACAAAAAACTTACACACATAAATGCATAATATTTACAAATGCTATCCAAATATATGTGTAGATTTGTGACCCACCATATAAGCCGTGTCCAGTATAATGTGTAGATCTGCGAACCGCTATGTAAGCTTTGTTCAATATATCAAAACAAGACGATTTTAAATCTAAACCGCTACCATCTCAAATCTAAACCACCACTGAACTAGGAATATATATAAATATTTGCCGGCACTAATTTGTTGGTGAAGACTTCAAACATGTTAATCTCATCAAAGAAGAAATTGGAAAGCCGAAACCAAATATATTACATTAGCATATGCAACCATGTACCGTCTTAACCCCAAAAATAGTGCCAAAACTTTGACCTGCGATCGCGGTGGCGTATGTCATGGAAAAATTTGGAAAATTCTTAACTCCTCATCGTCGTCTTGATTAGGATCACATTAGAATTTGAAAATGGAGTCGATTCAACCCCGAAAATACCATCGATGGTGCCGTAACTACGGCACCATCGATGATTTTGGAACTTTTCTGATGGCCTTTGACTAACCCTTTCATTTTTATCCCATTTTTACCCGGTCGATTCATTTTTTTTGTAAATTGTCATTGAATGACCCCAAAACGACCACGATCATTCTGGAACGACTTAGAAAGAATGACTGTGGTTGTTCTAAATGATAAAGGGTCATTATGAACGACTAGGGAGGCTATTCTGAACCACTTATTGGTTGTTCTAAACGATTGAGTTAGCCATTCAGTTATTTTTGGACGACTGGGTGAGTCGTGCAATCATTTTTGAATGACTTAGGTAATCAGTTTTCAAATTTGAAAAATGAACGGGAAATTTTGAGTTTGAATTAGGTTCATCAAGTGTAGTTTGTGTAGTTTAGGTGAGGGAGGCTTCAACCAATTTTCAAAAATGTAGTGGGCCCTTAATGAATGCGTGGGGTATTTTTAAATAGGCCAAGGACATAATAGCTATTTGATAAATTCTGTAGCAGCGGTGTTTTTGAAAATTAAAAGATTTCACAAGATTTTAATATATATAGTAAAGATTAATATAAAAAATTTGAGTTTTGAATATGCCTTTAATTTAATTTAATTTTTTTTACTGGTTGAATATGCCTTTAATTGTTTAAGATGGATTGGTTTGCACTTTAAAATAAGATTTAAAATTCTTGCTATAATATATATTTTTTATTTTTATTTACTTTATTCATTTTATTTTTTTCACATAAAACAACAGTAAATTTTTCATTTTGTAAAGTTTTACAAAAGGAAATTGCTGTAGAGGATGCTTGTGCAAAGAAATCATCTACCTGAAAATCCAACTGCCAAGATTTTAAGAATAAGGATCATTTGCACAAGTTGGATGAAATATAGGGACATTTTGTGCCGATTACTATTAAGAAAACAAAAATTTTATGTCTTTTATATCGTAAGTATTATCATATGTGATGGTAGGTTACAATTTTTTTTAATTCTTAAAATACAAAATTGTTTGAAAATGGAGAGCGCATTAAATAATTCGACAATGTGATGTAGATAGAGACTATTATCATTAGTGGTGATGTGCATCGTCGTGTTATGATGTACGCGTATTAGTTATATATCATATAATAATAATTAATGTTAAAATATTACATAACTATTGATGTATCAGCACCATTTATAATAACAACACTCTTAAATAATTCAACCGTGTAATTAAAATAGAGAGAATTATAGAAACACTCATTTACAATATTTTTATGTAACAAGAAATTAAACTTTGGTTTCTTAGAAACGAAAAATGACACTACAAGCTATATGTCACGGCTCAAAAACCTTAAATAAGAAAAAATTTATCGATTATATATAGATCACAAATTTTTTGAGATGGTTAAGATTTTTAGTCTATCCAAGTCCTAATTAACATCTCTCCTGAAATTGTCTCAATTATAACAATTATAATGCTCTCTCCTGATATTTTCGTTGCACCAAGTATGAACATAAATGCAAATAAAGTAGAAATATATGCGAATATGTTGACTAATAGAGCATAGGGTTTGTCCAAAGTGGTCCTCCGCTGCGAATGCAATTAATTTCTTGACCCCGTCAACTCCTGCTTGTTCCAACATTTATTATGATTAAGATAAGATAAATTATGTACTACCATAACAAACTTCTTTTTTTTTTTTTAATAGGGTGATTGGATCCTCTTTTTATCAAATTTTATCACTTTTTATCACTTTTTTCTCTCTCCTAAATCAATCACATCCACATATCTCATCACATCCATAAATCTCAACCACTCACCTCCACCCATTCTCTCTCTTCTTTCACATTAAAATCCATTAAAAATCATTAAAAGTTACTCCCATTCACCCACTAAATAGCAATAGTTTTTTTTTCTCTCTCTTTCCTTTTTTTTTTTTTTTTTAAATCTTTGATCAGGATATAGGAGAGGGGATGCTGGAGATTCAAACACCGTATCCAAATTGTATGCCCAAAGCACCAAAAACCGACAAATTGGCCTTTTTTCTTGGACACATTATACACCATTAGGTCTATTACAAACTCTGTGTAATGCATTACATTGAAAACTTTGTGTAATGCATTGCACATCATTACATAGATTACATTAAACATTGTGTGTAATTCATTAGATACTATTACACACTCTGTGACGCATGAGATTACAAAATCTGTGTAATTCATTACATGACAAACTATGTGTAATACATTACACACCATTACATAGATTACATTAAACACACTATGTAATTCATTATGCACTATTACACCCTCTGTGATGCATTACAAATATCATTACACCGTGTAAGGAATAATAAATCAGGATTATATTATTAAAAAAAAAGGATGATCTCCCAGCATCAGGTGCTCACCCCAGTTATTGTAAATAAGTTATTTTGATGAGAGATTTGAAATGCACATTTAAAATATCATAGTTTCCTATTTTTCTCCAATCTACAAAGTTTTGACTTAGGATTTGTTCTCTACACTATAATTTTTCACTAATTTCTATTAATTTTTTCTTTGTCATCATTTTCGACCAATTATATAATTAATTTATATCTTTACCATATTTTTCATAATTTTCAACCTTATATTTAGCACGTCATCAGCGTAAATTTATATTTTCCTAGTAGAATAAGCCCTTGAAGAGTTAAGAGGCCCATCGGGATCGGCCCGGCACAATGGGCCTAATCCATTACATTTCCCACATGCCCAAAAACCAACAGCTTATTGCAGAGCCACCCCGTGCCGGAAAAATGGCGAAGCAAGGGCACCAGAAAAATCAAGAAGCCAAAAGGGTCCAAAATCTGAAAAGGAAAACAAAAGCAAAAGCAAAAGCAAACAGAAGAAGAAAATTCAGGATGATGCCAAGAAAATTCAGGCTGAAGTTGCCATCGTGCCGTCTTCGAGCACCGAATCTCAAAACGACGTGGTAGAAGGATCCAGCGGAGAAGAGGAGAATGGAATAGTGGAGGAACGGAAGGAAAAACGGAAAAGAGAGAACACGAAGAACGGAAAAAGGAGGTGAAAAATAAGGGGAAAAAGAAAATTAGAGGAGAGGAAGCAGAGGAGTTGAAGGGCGAGACCACTACATTGTATAAGTTTCCTATGAATCGGATTAGTCGGATTATTAAAAGCGAGGATTCAGATGTTCGGATTTCTCAGGAGGCGGTTTTCCTCATCAACAGAGCTTCGGTATGCTTCTCAATTTCTTTGTTATTGACTTTTATCTGACGCGACAAATGCGCAATATTAGGTTTAAGAATGATTTTATATTGACGTGATGTTTTTACAAATAGCTGAATGCATTAGCTATGCAATAATTTCTTCTTCTGTGGAAACTAAGATTGCCTGAGAAAACTCTCAGTGGCTGCGGGGGCTGTAACTTTTGACAAGTGATTCAATTGGCTTATCTTCTGGTTTAAGGAAAATTTATGTTGGAAAATCATTCTATTCTCTGATCCTTGAAATGAAGCAGCAGGGCAAAAAATTTCAGAGTAAAACCAAAAGTCATTATTCTTTTAATTATCTCCTTTGGCCAAGGATTTTACATCAAAATTTTTTGTATTCTAGTCCATAGAAGGACTATGGCATTTTCTTTAATCCATGAAAAACTGAGGCATATTTACACTTTTGTGTGTATGAAGAAACATGTAAACTATAATTTTATTGTAGGATCCCATTTAGTGTAATATGTAGCTTAAAGCATTTCTTTATAAGCTATGGTGGATTTTAATGTTCTGGTCATGATTATGCTGGAGTTTTCTTGAAATGTAGTATCCTCAACATTGGTTTTGTTCTGTGCAGGAGAAGTTTCTTGAACTATTTGCCAAGGAGGCCTATGCTTGTGCGGTTATGGATCGCAAGAAACAGATTGGATACAACCATTTGTGTACTGTTTCTCCCATTGCTATATCTGTTCATTCATAGAAATGCATGCCTCCAGCTAGTTTCCACATTTATGCATACCTATATGACCTAGCTCCAGTGTATATGAATCGTTGTTACTATACATCATGGGGTGGGCTGAAGGAAGGGTAGACTACATAATTTTGTTTTTCATCAAAGCATATATGTTTTCGTTCCTGCCTACAGCTGTTGGAAAGGCTGAGGGATTCTCTATGACTTGGTGATTATGGACGTAGAGCCTAAGGCAAACCAAAAAGGTTATTCAAAAGAATGAACAATAAATTGCTTATCATAATCACAATCTGTGTTGGAATTTCATAATAAATGACAGAAGCGACAGCTAAACCAATGAAACAAACATCAAAGATTAAGAAATTAGCAATTGTCATTTCTTACTCCTAGGGTAACAAGTGTGGCTAAGCGTGAAACTTTTACTTGCGTAAATGAGTAAGTTTGAAAAGTAGATATTTCCTATTGATTACAATTTAAATTCAGTTACTTATTCGAATGATTAATATTTTTCCTTTAAAGCTTAGAAATAAATAAAAAGTAAGTTAGAGAGTGTTAGCATAAATTCAAAAATACATTTTAATGCATTTTTTTCAAATTTCAAATTTGGTCAAACAAATCACATCCATATATCTCTCAATTCATTAAATCTCCACCATTCAACTCCACTCATTCTCTCTCTTCCTACTCATAAAAATACATTAAAACTCATCCGCTAACACCCTCTTATTCACAGTTCAAAGATGTCTTGAAACGGAAGTTGCTGATAAAGTAACTTTTGGTTATTATAGGCTTAGCCAAACATGCTCCATCACTTCTATCAATTTTTTCTCATTTTCTGTAATCTGTTATCATCATTCGCTCACAGTTTTGTGCTCCGATTCGCAAGGGACACGTCCTAGACATTTACATTTAACGAAAGCCTAAATATGTGCTTTAAAACAAGGGTTCTGTCAAATCTTAGGCCGTGTTCTATTTGTGTTTCAGTTTTCTGTTTTGAGTTTTCATTTTGTTTTGTGTTTTGTATTTTAAGTGTTTGTTTTGAGAAAATTTAAAACGTGTTTGATTGTCATTTTCAAAAACTATTTCTCAAATGAGAAAACTAGAAAACGCATTTGGCGTCAAATTTTTGAAAAATGAGAATAATCCTAAATTTTTCAAATTGTATAATTTAGTCATCATCTTCAACCTCTACCCCCAACAACCCACCACACCCCACCCCACCCCAGCACCAGCACCCCCTACCTCTTCTCTCCCGAATGGTTCACCATTAATGGCGAACCGCGAACGAGAGGTTTATAACCAGAAAACCAGAAATTGTTTGCCATTAGCGGCAAGCCAAATCCGTTTTTATTCGCTGTGATTCGCCATTAATGGAAAATCAGGTCTTGTTTGCCAATCATGGCGAATCAAGCTTTGTTCATTGATCTTGAACCCTAGTTCACCTTGATTCACCATTAATGGCAAACCAAATTTGGTTCACAGGCGCCTGATGCCACAGTGATGGTGGGGGAGGAGACGGCAGCACCGCCGTGATGGTGGTAACCAACGGTGGTTGGGGAATAAAATGTAGGTTGAAATAAAAATTGAGATTTGAATGTATAAATATAAAGTTCGAAATCTGAAAACTCGTTTTGTCTATTTTCAACTTTTAACACAGAAAATGCTAAAAAAACCTTTTATTGTTCAGTTTTCTTCACAAAATTTTTGCAAAATGCGTTTTTGAAAATGTGAAAGAGAACATTTTCTCTGTTTTGAAAACTGAATTACATGCTTGCGGGCTAAAAGAATACTATAGCAACTAAATTTTAGTCTTTCATTGTCATTACTAAATTGATCGTCCAACTATATACGATTTTTGTTAACTAGTTTCCAATGATCTTTAACACAATCAATCCAGATTATATAGATTCCTTATTAAACTTTGCTTTGCAAATCAATGTCCTAAAAGAGGAGAAATTTGAGTCTGTTTTAACTGTATGATGAAATGCACTTTTGGTCCTTGCAGCATCAGTCGTCTCCAAGCGAACAAGATTTGACTTTCTCTCAGGTACTACATTGTTACCCTAATATAACTCTTTTCACCCCAACTTTCACGAGTCCATTGTTTATTCTTTGGTTTTATGCGTATAGATTTTGTCCCGGAAAAGTTAAAGGCTGAGGACGCTTTGAAACAAATGTCAATGGCTGAGTAATCATGTGAATGGAAATTTGGGAGGTTATGGATTCACTGGCTTTCTAGGAGTTAACTAGTTCTTGCAAATTGCCATGGTATAGCAGCTCTCAGTTCTGTACCATAGGCATGCTTCTATGTTGACTCTGTAACTTTTGCATCCAAAAAGTATCATTAGTGTTGACATGCATAGAATCAGGCTCTGTTTAGAGTATGTATAGCTTTCTACTGTAGATCTGTGTTACAGCTGAGATTTTAATACACTTTGATTCCATTCAATGTTACCTTCACTTTTATGTGCTTCGTCGTGGAAATTCGACAATAGAATGTTTAATGTTGTTAGATTTTCAACTAATAAAACTATGCAAAGCAAGCAACATAGACATTCTTGGGATAGATTGTTTTGGGTAGTAGTCTGCAAGTAAAATACTATTCTAGCACAATTTATAGCATTGCTTGCAGAGGTTACTTACCTAACACTAAAGGAAAAAGCATAATTTGCTTAGTGGAGTGGATATCATTGACCTCAATTGTGCAATGTATATTACAGTTCAGCAACCCACACAAGTGAAAGCAAAGCAACCAGAGAATTCTTTATAATTCCAAGCCTCCTTTGAGATCACCAGTTTTTCCTGCATTTCCAAGCAAACTTTCATCTAAAGGTATCCCCTCTTTCTCTCTCTCTCTCACGCATACACACACAAACTAAAAAACAAACACATTAGCAAGATTGATTCACTGGTGTAACTGCAACTGTGACTTGCTACCAAATTGACCTATCATTTTTTCCAGCTGAAATTGCACTTTACCTAACATTTCCTTCTCTCTGACCATAAAACCCCCCTCATTGCTCATTATTCTTTGTGACATAGGTCCTCATAGTTGAAGTCATATTCCTCCCCAAAATGGGCCACTTCTCTTTCTCAATGTCACTTCTTTTACTTCTCTTCTGCTTTACCAAAACCCTAGCTCAAGCACCAGCCCAAGCTCCCACCCCTGCCGGACCCACCAACCTAACCAAGATCCTTGAAAAGGCTGGCCAGTTCACCATGTTCATCAGACTCCTCAAGCTCACTCAAGTAGGAGACCAAATCAACACACAACTCAACAACTCAAACCAGGGCTTAACAGTATTCGCACCACCGGACAACGCCTTCTCCAGCCTCAAATCCGGTACCCTAAACTCCCTTAGTGATCAGCAAAAAGTTGCGTTACTGCAATTTCATGTACTGCCCACTTTTCTCTCCACGTCACAGTTCCAAACTGTGAGCAACCCCTTAAGGACTCAGGCCGGAAACAGCGATAACGGGCAGTTTCCGTTAAATGTGACCACCTCCGGCAACCAGGTGAATGTGTCGACTGGGGTAGATGATGCCACGGTGGCTAACACAATATATACAGACAACCAGCTAGCGGTGTATCAAGTGGACAAGGTTCTTCTTCCTTTGAGCATTTTTGGCTCACCTGCACCGGTCCCCGCCCCGTCGGCATTGGCGGCTGCCAAGAAGTTGCCGGGCGCTGATGCTCCGGTGGCTGGTAGTGATGATTCTCCGGCTGATGCATCAGGGACTACTAGCCTTGCTGGACATGGGATGATGGTGGTGGTTCTCCTTGGAGTTGTTGGATTACTTAGGGCTACTTGAATTAGTGTCTTGATATTGTCTATTTCATTAATCTTTCTATATTCAACTGCATTGTTCTTTACACTCTATTTTGTGAGTATATTGAGATTTTGTAATCTAAGATTTATTTAAGTTGTTTGACATGTCTTTTGTTAAATTAACCTCCATTAATAAATAAATTAGATTTCAGTGATCTGTAAACAAGTACCATTTGATTAATACATTCCTGCTATCATGCCACAAACTTGGCAAGAGAAAAAATAGAAAGGATCAAACGAACACCGACTATGTGTTTTTAAGTTCTATCCGAAGCCAACCGACAGGTCTTCATGATTTGGGCACAACGATGAGTCCACATTGCAAGACAAAATCTAAGCTGTGATATGGAAATGGATCTGTAAAAAGCAAGAATCTACAGTAGAAGGCTTGTATGGTCATTAAGCATGCATATATTTTTCAATACAAGAATCGAACTTCCTCTTTTTTTTTTTCTTTTTTTTTTTTTTGTTTTTGTTGGGTGGAGGCCCCCCAGCCCCGCCCGCCGCCGGGGGGGGGGGGGTTGTTTAAAAATCAATACCTTCTGACGTGTGATGCGTGATGATGAGATAAGATAATCTCATCTAACGACAATGGATGATTGTGATTATTTTACGCAAATCAAGAAAATGCCTGATGACAAAATAAGAGAATCTCATCTAACGGCTAGAGTGGATGTAATTTGCGGCCATTTCAAAGAAATTGAGATAATGCCAACAATTAGATAAGAAAATGTCAACTAAAGGCCACAAATGGATGTAATCTTATGAACAATTGTAGTCATTTTATGCAAATTAAGAAGATATTCGAAATTGTAATTATAAATGGCAAGTTACTAGGATTCAAAGTATATCATTCAAAGCTCACACATCAAAACTAATATATCAATGTTATACATTGAAATTATGAATTTATATACAGAAGGACCTTCCAATTATTCTCAAGTTGGTGATGACGAGATCTACCGTCCACGTGAAACTTGTGAACGACCCTCATACGATTGAAGTCCTTCGCGATGCTGCCATTCGCATGTATTATAATTATTTTTACCTCCTCTTAATTCTCTACTCATTTGAGACGGTTTGATGATTACTTTGCCAATCCACGTCACTGTGAAACAATCGAATCGAATGCATGGCCGGTTCTTGTTGGAGGCCAAAGAGGCTATTGTCTCAGGCACTAACTCCACAGGGGGCGAAATTTGATTTGTACAATTAATACCCTTTAGAAAAAAGAAAAGAAAAAAAAGGTCTATTGAACCCAACAAAAAAAGGAAGCCTAACCCTCAACTAGCTTTGGAAGCCTATAAAACAAAACTTTTAAAATTTCGTCCCCTCAGTTCTTCTTTGTCATGCAACCTTCACATTCTGATTAGCCAAATTCCTTTGATTTCCATCAAAGTTTAATTTTTCGCACTGCCATTTTTATGAAGTTTTTGGGTTTTTATTTCTTTGACTATTTTCATTTGTTTTTCTTATTTTTCTGAAATAGGTCAGAAAAAAAATTATAGTATGTTTTGTTTCAGCTTCACATGTTGGCATTTACTCTTTTCTTAAATTATTATTAGAAATAAATATGGCATTGTTCATTAATAATTAAGATTCGATAGAAATTTCTTTCCTGCCAACTGCTATTGCCCAGGGGCATTAAATTTATGTTTTGCTTCGGGCTACAAAAATCACAGGACCGACACTGATCGAATGACACATATTTTTTTAAAAAATTAACAAAAAAAAAGGAAGAGAGAGAGATGCACTCGATTGATTGGATATCTTCCTTATGAAAATGTTTAACCCTTAACGGAGAGTTATATATTTAATAGTAAGTGTGGTTAAAATCCAAATTTACCATCCTGAATTCTACCATACTAGCTCTCTCATCTAACAACAATAGGCTAGATATACTAATGTAGTATAATCCCCCGTCATTGCCTACTCACCCACCCCCATTTGTCAACTAAACCATGATATTAAATTAAATTATGGAAGAAGGGACTCGGTTTTTGACTCTTTCTGGTCAACGCACCCACATATGTATAGCAGTTGAGTTGGCAACGTTTGACTTTTTAATTCTTCATCATTTTGGGTCCAAATTAAAAATTCCTTCATTTTCTGGGGCGTTCGTTCAATCAAACTCCTTGAGGTACGTTTTCTCAATCAAAAGTTGCTTTTATGATTTCAATACTTGTTATTTCTGCTTATTTAATCTAGTCACAATTTTCATTACATTTGTTATTCATTCTGTCTATCTTTCCTTTTTCTCATAGGTTATGATAATTGATAGCATTCTTGTTCATACTTGCATATATAAATTGCAGGGATCACTATCCCAATAGGCCAATATCGAACTGTGTGTATTAGAAGCTTTTAAGTGATGTCTAGAAATTATGACAATTGGGAGAGGCTGGTCGGATCTGTAGAGAAGCGAGAGCAGTATCGGGCGTTGGCTCGTGCCGATTCAATAAATACGAGCACCAGTTCGTCTTATGCATCATCGGATTTCGACCAACTGTCTTTGAGTTTTCATAGAGAAAATGAAGGACAGAGATTGAAGGGCTCTGAGAGACGGATCTTGAAGGAGCTTGAAGCTCTACAAAAGGATCCACTTCCCTTTTGCAGTGCAGGTACGTAACACTCGCCATTGCTCCCCTGCTACGTGGGCAGGGAAGCCGTGCCCATGGCTGATGTGGAGGCCACGTCGGCCTGAAGTGGCCTCCATGTCAGCGCCTGCCAAATCAGGGTGGCCGCCTGATTTGGCACTCGGCAGATGTGGCGGCCACGTCAGCCCAACGTGGCTGCCACATCAGCGTGGGCATGCTCCTCCTTTGGGAAAATATGGCTTATCGGTTTACATCAAAATTGATCTAATATCTACATGAACACAACTTATTGTGCCATCAAAATACATGTAATCTATATATTGGATGATGACTACGTGATTACGTCAAATCAATGTAACATGTGTTTTGTAAACACAATAACTATATACTCACGTGGACATCAGATCAACAATTGTTTACACTTGTATTATTAACAATACTTCCTAAGTTTGAATCTCTCTTTTTGCGTTGTGTGTATCTTAGGTCCAGTCTCAGAGGATTTACATCATTGGCAAGGTACAATGATGGGTCCTCCCGACAGTCCATATGCCGGCGGAGTATTCC
Source organism: Jasminum sambac (assembly GCA_018223645.1). NCBI lineage: Eukaryota > Viridiplantae > Streptophyta > Magnoliopsida > Lamiales > Oleaceae > Jasminum > Jasminum sambac. The sequence continues at coordinate 27,956,630 of CP073649.1, forward strand.
TACTTAACATTCATTTTCCGGCAGATTATCCTTTCAAGCCAGTTAAGGTGTGTAAGAATTAAGATCATACGTTAATTCTCCATCCAATGTAGTATTAATTTTCCATTCGTTTCCTTTTTGAGTTTTGACAATAGAAACATGTTTTATATTTACCTTGTGCTACGCTTGTAATTCTTGACACTCAGTGTCAAAAATCCTCTTTTTAATTTTGATAATTTTTCAGGTTTCATTTAGAACAAAAATCTTCCACCCGAATATAAATGAATTTGGGAGCATATGCCGCGAACACATACACGAGGATCAGTGGAGCCCTGCCTATACGATTTCCACGGTTTGTTTCCTAAAGCTCTTTTCCTAGTCGGAAAATATTCTGCAATGACTTAAACTAACTTACTTCAAAATTAAGGAATGACTAAATTATAATTAAAAAGAAAAATGACTTTCTAAAAACTACTGGAGTTACTCTTTTCTTAGGGTGTGTTTGATTGTCAACCCGGAAAATGGTTAGACGGAAAACGTTTTCCGAGTAAATGAATTCCGAGAAAAGGTTTTCCAGGGAAATGATCGTTGTAGGTGTTTGATTGAATTAATTTGAAAATTGGAAAATAATATTATTTTCCTTATTTTTGAGTTTTTTTTAATGAAATTTGATCATTTTCCTTATCTTTATGGTTAAATTAAATTGTCCATTAAAAAAAGAGAAAAAAAGTACCAAACTTTTCCTGGAAAACAAAAACCACCTCCCCCCAAGGAAAAAAAACAAGAAAAAATACGGATTTCGAAAAAGTTGGAAAACGTTTTCCGAGAAAAGAAATGTCAATCAAACAACCAAGTAAGGAAAAAAAAGATGGAAAATATTTTTTTCCCGGAAAAAAAAAATCTATCAAACACACCCTTAATTCTTATATTCTCCTTGACTCTGATTGTTTTCTAGAAAAGGTGTCAAAAAAAAGAACCTTAAGAATCTCAATAAATTGGTCAGTCAAATTAAAAACTCTTAGTTGGTTGAAATGTTTGGTTTGCTATTATTTAGGTGTTAAAAATTATTTCTACCTTGTTGGCGGAACCAAATCGTGATTGTACTTTGGCTTATGAGATTGCTCATATGTACAAGACCGACAAGAACAAGTATGAGCGCCTTGCAAGGAGTTGGACTCAAAAGTATGCCACGGGATGAGTGTACTTCGTTGTGTATGAGGGAATAAGCATCTTCACTTTTCATTCTATGTATAACTCTTTTTGCGTTTGTTTGTTAAGACGATTTTTATGGAATAGCTGATTTTTGGAAGGATATCGAGTAATACAATTCTGAAATCATGTTTATTAATTATAGGTGACCTAACATTAATTACTTTGCATTTGAGATATTGGTTATGCGGAAATGTTCAAGCACCATCGATGGTGTCATGATGGTGCCATAGTTATGGGACCATCGATGGCATTTTCGAGGTCGATTCGACCTCTAATTTTGAAATACGGGATTAGATCTAAAATCAGCACGGTAATGGGGAGTTCCAGAAATTTTTCGAATTTTTTCCGATGACACCGTGGCCACCGGTCAAAGTTTTGGCACTATTTTTGGGTCAAAATAGTGTCAAAACTTTGACTGGTGGCCACGGTGGGTATGGTGTCATCGGAAAAAATTCAAAAATTCCTGAAACTCCCAATTGCCGTACTGATTCTAGATCTGATCTCGAATTTCAAAACAGATGTCAAATCAACCTCGAAAATGCCATTGATGGTGCCATAGTTATGACACTATCAATGGTGGTCGAACATTCCTGATTAGCTATAGCTATGATGAAAAATCAATTACAAGAAAGCTAATTTTATCACCGCTAGAAATTAGCATTCGTTCCGTAAATTTAGGGTGGTCTCAAGTTCCGTGAATTAGGATTATCATTCCTGTAAAAGGCACGAAAATGATACATGCCAACATTCGAATTTTGTTAAAATTCAAACGTTTGATGTGGTGGCTGTTCTTTGCTGTCCTGTGACAGCAGTGTCCACTTACCAACCTTATGCTGTTGCATGGCAGTGCCGGGACGCGGCATATCAGCACTAGAACTTTGTTAAATGTATCATTCTTGTTATATGGTGAAAATGATATATTCTCAGCGCTGCAACTTTGTTAAAGTAGAAATACTTGGCTTAACGGCTGTCTCTTTCTGCCATGTGGTAGTAGAGTCTACTTATTAGCCCCTATACTGTTGCGTGGCAGCACCAGGACGCGCCACATCAGCTTTGGAACTTTAACATAATTTCAATGTTAGGAATGTATCATTCTTGTCATACTGCGAAAATGATACATTCTGATGGTTGGAACTTTGTTAAAATTCTAGCATTTGACGTGGCGGCTAATCATTACTACATATGGCAGCAGGGTCCACTTACCAGCTCCCTATTATTACGTGTCAGCATTAGGACGCACCACGTCAGTACTGAGACTTTAACAAAGTATCAGTATTAGAAGCATATCATTTTTATTATACGGCAAAAATGATACATTCTTAGCATTTGAACTTTGTTAAAATTTCAGCACCCGATGTGATGGCTGTCCTTTGTTGTCATGTGACAGCAGAGTCTACTTACCAACCTCTTACTCCTGCGTGGCAGCGTCAGGACGTCCTACTTCAGCTCTGGAACTTTAACATAATTCCAGCACTGAGAATATATCAATCTTGTTATACGACGAAAATGATACATTTCCATCGTTGAAACTTTGTTAAAGTTCTAGCGCCTGATGTGGTGGCTGTTCTTTACTGTCATATGAAAGAAAGGATCCACTTACCAGTCCCATGTTGCTGCGTGGCAACGCTAAGACGCGCCACGTTAGTGTTGCAACTTTGTTCAGGGATTGTATTATTGTTTTATACAGTGAAAATTATATATTTCAGAATTGGAACTTTATTAAAATTTCAGCGCTTGATGTGGTGACTATTCTTTACTACCATGTGGCAGCAGAATCCACATACCATCCCCTACTACTACATGGCAGCGTCAAGTCAGCGTTAGAATTTTAATAAAATTAAAGTTCTACCGCTGGAAATGTATCATTCTTATTATACGGTGCAAATGATTCATTCTCAGCGTCGTAACTTTAACAAAGTTCAAGCACTTGATGCTGTAGCTGTCCTTTACTGGCATATGGCACATAATCCACTTATCAGCCCCACTAGTGCTTCATGGGTGTAATTGTAGATATAGAGATAATTATCCCATTTTTCAAATTTATTGTGTTAAACATACATCGGAATTTTACTATGTAAACTAGTTTTTTCTTTATTATTGCTAATGGGATTGTCTCCCATTCAGAAAATAATAAAAAATATTAATTAGTTTTTGTTGGTCATCATTAATTTAGAGCATGTTAATAAAGATCTTGCAAAAATATTTTCTTTTTCTGAAAATCATCATCAACCAGGTATTTAATCAGTGAGCCATTTTTTTTTCTCTCATTTTTAAATGGCTCATTTATTATTCAAAAAAAAAAAGCTAATTGGCGTAGAAAGTTTGAAGGCCTATTGTTTCAACTTTGATATTTTGTTCCTTAATTCAATGTTTCTTTAAACATTGAGACCTTCTCACTCCGTGAAATTATAGTCCCAAACTGTCTGTCATGCCCAAAACCGAGCTCTCCAAGTAACTCTACCATTGCTATCCATACGGACCGTACCTTCTCCCCAGTTTAAATGGACAATATATAAATTTCATATTTCATTCAAAAATTAGTAAATCAAGAAGAAAGTTTGACGAAATTCATCAATAGAAATGATCAGACAGCATACACAACACATACAATCGACAAATTAGAAAATCTCAAGCATCAATAATTGAAGATGGAAAATTACTACTATGATGTAGTGCTAAACGAAACAATTCGTATTTCAATGAATTGTTTAAAAATGTCTACTCATCTCGATCCGCGTACTGTATTTTAAAATTCGACATCTAGAATCGTCTTAAAAGGAGTGCGCTACGGCAACTCTAGAAAAGTACTTTCAATCAGCAAATTCAAATCTCGTAAATCCGTAGACCAAAAAACTAACTCATCAATTTTCTTAGTCATATATATCATTTTCTTTTTTCTTAAATCCCTTTTTTTTTTTTTTTTCAAATCTATTTGCGAGCATAGAATTGTAGTTGAAGACACTTTGTTGGGAACCACCACCACAGCCAACAAACCAAAGCAAATCCATGCGAAGACAGAGCAAAAAAGGGTAGTTGCTTTTCTTTATCTTTTTTCTTTTCACCAAAAGAGAATACAACAAAAAAATTAGGGCTCAACAGAAAGGTGTAGTAGTCACTAGTCATAGCTAGCTACAACATTAATAATTATTGCTTACACTTTTCTCCTTATATATATATGCCTCCCAAAGTGACAATTAATAATATATATATATAGTAATTAAAATATTTCACATTTATTAAAAATTCCATGACCAAAAAAATTGTACTGCATAACAATCACAGGCTTCACAGTGTAATGAGTGAGTGGTCCATCGCCATCAAACCCTAGAAAATAAAGCAGTAAACTTTCTACATGCAGTGTGATACTGATACCTAGCTTGTGATTGCCAAGTCACCTTTTTGTCATGTCCCTTTCAAACATGCAAGTGGGCCCCATCTTCCGACACTTCACAAGATCCTCCTCTCCTTCTTCAATCTTCACCCCTTGTTCTTCTTCTTCAAATTAAAGTTCAATCTTCCTCATTTTTGACTGCAAGTAATTAAGTTGCTGTTTCTGGATCGAGTTGGATGAGTTCAGTGACTTTTACCGTAATGGCTTAAGTCCATGGCGGAACCCATTAACGCAAACTTCGATAACTCACTTTGTTGCAAGAACTGTCTATCTTCACTTCCTTCTACTCCAAGAAAATCTCTTGTGAGACTATTTGTGGCTTCGTTTTGATTCGATATGTCACCGAGTAACATTCCACCTCCACCTCCGTGAATGTTACTTGAAGAAGCCATTAATCCATTCAAATTCTCCGCTTTCTCAACTTCAATATTTCTGCTCTGAGTTTGATTCATCGAGTTGTTGAAGCTACCGAGCGTCGAAAAGGACGAACTCATTAGCCCAAAACCCGTCCCGAAAATTGCAGAGTTGCTCCTCGTCGATCCCATCTGCGCTGCTTTCTGCAGTAAAGCGGTGGCAGACATCGGAGCTGATGGTATATTCGACTCTAAAGGAGATTGATTGTGTGCATTGCCGTAATACAACGAATTAGTTGTTGTTGCGGATAGATTCCCTTTGTTTTCTTCTTCCTCTTTCATTACCCTAGAAGATGACGAATTCACGTTCACGCCCGTAGTCGTGAACCAGTCTTGATTTTGCGACGCCATTTGCACCAATTCTGGCAAACTTGCATTTGAACTCGACCCGATAAAAGGATTCGAATTATTACCAGTTGGGTTTAGATGGGAATTTGCATTTTCTAACCACATTGGCAACCTAGGTTTCTGCAAATCAAGATTCAACTGGTTCCCTTGTTCTAATCCAGTAAATACACCAGAAAACTGTGAAGAACTACCAGCATTTTGAATATTACTAAGCAATTCAAGATTTCTGAAACTCATGTTTGCAGAAGGGACGCTAGTAAATCTTGCACTTTCTTCTGCTAATGCATCACAGAAAGCTCTGTGTGTAATAAAGCTATCCTTTCTGTTCCACAATATATTTATTAATTGCATTAAATTCACAGGGCATTAATTATTCATATGATTTGCAATAAATGGAAGTTTTAGAATTGAAGTCTACATAAATAGTCCAAAACCAGCACTGCTGAATTAAACCGCATGTGGTTTAACAGCGCTGGTTTTGTAGGATGATTCGTGTTGATGTATACAACATATACCTGGAGAAAAGGGTGCCACAGTCGCATTTATATTCTCGAGTGCCGCAAATCTTGCTATGGGCTTTCCAATCGGATTGAACGGCGTATTTTTTCGAGCATTTTTCGCACTTCCATTTCTTTTCGCCGTGTTTTCGGCTGTAATGTTTCTTGATTCCGGTGAGATCTCCGAGGGCCCTCGACGGGTCATGATGAACACAGGTCTTTTCTGGGCATATGTAAACCTTCTTCCTAATAACTTCTTTGTTGTTTCTTTGCTTAAGCTTCCATGGCAGATTGTGACCTCTTCTGTGTAACTGCAAATTCTGGTCCCTCTGAAAACCCTTGTTGCAGATTTCACATATGAATCTGTTTGTCGCCATTAGAGACTTTGGCGACAACGCAATCACTTCTGCATCTGGATCTGCAACAAATTAACAGATGTAAATCATTAATTACAGCAAGATTAATTTACATGGTGAATATGATGAAGAAGAAACAGAAACTTGCCTGGGGTTCCTGGGAGATTTCTTTTTCTCTTGGCAGGGTTGGGATTAGGGTTGGGATTTGGATTGGGATCTTGAATGAAGCCAGTGATGGAAGAAGCTGGGACAGAAGAAATCCCATCATCAGACATCATTTTTCTGAGATTCAAAACTGAAACTTGAACTAAATCTGAGTAAAATTCAAGAGGGTGTATGTATATGTGTATATATATCTGAGAAGGAGGATGGAAACAAGAAATTGCTGAAAATAGCAAAATTTTCAGAGAAACGCTTGTGGGTTTGCTGAAAAGAGAAGGAATTAATTGTTGTTGATTGCATCAGTTTGTATGGCTTTGTTGCATGCTTGCATCTTAGCTTAGCTTAGATTAGCTCAAGAGAGAATATTTCTTCCTTCTCTCTTTCTCTCTCTCTCTCTCTTTCACTCTCTCTCTCTCTGTCTCTCTCTCTCCTTATCTTATACGGCTGCTGCTTCTCTGAAGTCGGTCAGCCATAGACTCAGTTGGACCACTTTTTCTTTCTTTCATCTTTCTCTCTCTAATAACATTTGCATATCTTATCACAAGCTTGAAGCTAGCATAATTAACCAATGTTTTGAAATGACATCTTGAGAGATTTCAGAACAATTTAATTTGTTAAATGATTAATGATTAGGTGAGTATACATTGAATTATTATAAAATAAAAAAAGTAATGATTAATTCCTTGTAAAGATAAAGATAAAAGTTGTAACTATGCTGGGAAAAAAAAAGAAGGAAAAAGAAATAAATTTTACTACGAAGTGCACAGGATATAAACAAATTGTGATGTTTTCACACAGTGTGTAACTAGTCCCTTTTGTCCTTTACTCAATTTTAGTTTTTAAATTTCGTTAAAAGCTAAACTTTAACTACTTGCTACTGATTATATTATATTATCTACATGCATCGTGGTATTCACTATCTCTATTGATAGGTAACTAAAATGCTTGTACAAGTACACGTATTTTTGAATCCAGTATGTACTAATTTCGGTTTTATTATAAGTTCCTTAATGAAATAAGGACGATAGGACAACAATGGGTCAATAATTTTCACCTTATATACTAATAACCTAAAGCGGGTTCACATGGGGATTGAGCCTTGATGAGGTCGTCTGGCCGCCCTATGTAGAGCCCCATTTGGCTTTCTTTTTTATTATATTTAGGTGATATGACATGTTTTCATTAGCAAGTTCAATAATACTCATGTGAAGTAGACATATTTTGAAATTGAATTCATTCTCCCAGCTTTTCAAATGCAATACTAAGGGCCAGTATATTGACGAATATATGCATACATTTTTTACAACAACTGCTGGAGTATCTTTAATGGACTTGGGGAATTGAGAAATAGAAAATGCCGAATATATATATATATATATATATATATATATATATATATATATATATTTAGAGAACTATCAAATTAGGCCCAAAATGCCAAATACATAAGCAACAGAAAATACATATATTAAAAACACTTATGTGAAATAGTATGCGAGGTCATACGTCGCGAACAACTAATCATAGACTTTAGACTCAGTCAGTTTATAGTTTGGAAATTTGACAAGGCACTACTCACTTGAAATTAGATATCGTCTAATCAATATTAATAAGTTGCAAACCAAGAAAGTTGGGAAACAATTTTTATGCTACTCTGTTTATTCAATCAAAATAGATCAAAAAATTTGTCTTGTTATATATATAAATTACAATCAACTAAGTTTATTGGAGATGCTCCTAACATTTTGTAAATAATACATGCATCATGATAACTCACTACGAATGTGGCTAGATTGAAGAAATAGGAGATGAATATGGACGATTGCTTATAGGCATTTCTTGGAAAAGGGATTTAGAAAGGGAAAAGAAAAAAAATTAAAACCTCGAAAAAAACTATAAAAGATGGATTATTGTATAAAAATTTTGATGTCCCAAAATTACAAAAGTGAAATTATCTAGCCAAAACACTTTTAAAACATCAATTTTTCCAAATGTACATATTAACATCTCATTAGATATGAGTTTTTAAAAATATTTTACAAAATATGAATGTCCTACATCTTGTTGTATATTTGATCAGTAAATTATTAATAGTGAGAATTAATTAAAACATTAACATTATATTGTTAATATCAATTGCTCTTTTAATATGAAAAGAGTCGTCTAGCAATAATGCTGATTGAATCCTTATATATATATATATATATATATATATATATATATATATATTTAATTAGTTAGAAATGGATATTTATAGGCAAGTATTTTATGGACATAACATTACCAAATAACATTAAAATATCAAATAAACCATTGATCAAGAGGTTGAGCTAGATGGGGGTAATCCAAATTTACTCTTTGGGTTCATATTCCCTAAGATATCATACTCAGTCAAAATAGTCCATTTGTTTGTGTATGTATGTTGTTTTGATTAGATGACACAACTAACGAGTAAGGACACCAAGATTTGAGACAACATGGATCTTAGTATCATTGTGCAAAATTAAATGTCCCTACTTTTTTTACAAATTCTTTCTAACATTTATATTTCTTTCGAGAAATCCATTTTTGATTCTCATTTGTTTGTAATTTATTTCATATTAAGAGGGTATTTTTATCTGTTCACAATTTAAAAAAAATTTTAAAATGAAAACAAGGTTCAAAATTAATTAACATTATTGAGAAAAGATAGTTATTATTAATTTTCAACAATGTAGATTATTTTAATTTTTTTCAACAAAACTAATTATTTTGGTATTTTAAACAATGCTAATTATTTTTAGACTTTATTTCAAAGAAAATAGTAGTTTTTTCAATAGTGCTAGTTATTTTAATTTGCTTTCAACCATACTAATTATTTTTAGAATTTCTTTCTATTTTTAAATTTTGAAATTGTGAGTAGACAAAAATACCCTTCTTAAAATGGAGAAAATCAAATACACATGATTATCACGGAGGAATTTTGTAATAAAAATATGAAGGTAGGGATGAAATTATCAAAAAATAAAGGTATGGACCTTTTTTCACATTGATATGATATCTAAAGATAGAGACCTCTTACACTAATTACCATTTTTATATTTAACACTTCTTTTTAGTTTTTTTTAAAAAGGCAACATATTTGTTTTTCAAAAAAAGAAAAAAAGAAAAGAAAAGAAAAGTCATACTTGTTGCAACTACCAGCAAATGACTCAAGAATCGAGGACGTAGAGAGGACAACAAAATGTGAAAGTAAAAGGCAGTATCGACTTGGGTCACAAAAAGTTTGAAGGAAAAGTGAATCGTCTTTACAGCCATGGATCCGGTGAGAATGATTACGCCATTATTATTTTTGGACTGTTTGATGAGAGAGAAACTCAAACTAAGAGAGAGAAAGTACTAGTGAATTTTTGAATATCTATACGGTGCCGTCTCGTGAGGGGGCTGGGAGGAGGTTGGATTCAGTGGGAGGATTAGGTGAATGTTATGTGGGCCCATAGTACTGTCATATTTATTTTTTTTTTTAAAAAGAATATATGTCATATTCATGTTGTTAGGCTATTGCCAAATACTAAAAGATGCCATGTATATTTATTATTTAATGATAAAAAAGCATGTTAATTATTTAATTGTTTATAAAATATTTCTTTACATTAAACATGTCGTTGGCAAATTTCTAAAATATATTTAATAATTCTTGATAACTTTGAAAAGGGGTCCGCTGTGATCATTAAAAACTAACGAAATACTAAAATAATGTGACTATGAGGCTTAACATAAATTATAAAACTATGACCAATAGTTAATTAAGTTACCATAAATCGTAAGCAATTGGTACACAGATCAACGTTGTATAACCTCTATTGATATGATATAATACTTTTGCTTCCTATCGTTAAGGTATATAGCATAATATGAGCTCCAATATTCAAAGAAATCATTCTCATGTGTCTTTATAATGTTATCAAATAAAAAGAAAAGTTACTTAGTTGATAATAACTAAACATGTATATATATATATATATATAGCTCCCTATAGGGACGGTCCTGTAGTTCACCGGACCTGAATCGAATTTAGAAAAATGAGCCTCTTTTATTTATTTATTTCGTAAAGTTGATATAAATCAACACATAAGACTCAACTAGGATCACAGTAAAAATTAGTTAAACGGACAATAATAAACGAATAAAGAATATAAAAAGTTTAGTTAGAGCTCTAACACAATGTACGTAAAACGAAAAACAAGCCCAACCACAGCCAACACAAAATCACCAATAAGCCTAAAAAAAGAATAACCATTGACAAAAAAATGGCCTAAATTTCTAAAAAAAAGGGGGGCCTACAAGTTTGGATTCAATACTTGAATTTGTTTATTATTTTACTTAAAATGGGATTACAAGTTTGTGATGAATTTAATTTTCGACCCTTTAATTAAAAAAACATAATATACAGCTGGGTCTCAAGTATAATGAACTAAAATAGGCCCCCCAAAAGGGTTTGGCCTGAGTCAATCGACTCATTAAACTTAAAGCAGGACCACCTCTTGTTCCCTAACAATTCAAATATAGAAATAGAAGTCAGATTTGTTTGTTTTTCTTTTAAAAATCAACTTCTATGATTGATTTGATGTTAAACATTGATGTCATACCACACATTTTACATCAATACTCATTATTATTTCTATATTTCAAGACTTCACACCATTCAACCTAAAAGTCAATTTTTTGTCGAATAAAATTTATCCTAACACTTAGCCTGTGTATATACAATCTATACAATAGATTAAAAGTGTAGATAGTAAAAAAATGGTTAATTGGCGCAATAAGGACCCAACGTATTAAACTGCTGTGCAATAAAGGATCTCCGTTAGTACAAAGTTAAATTTCACCGTTAAAGGCTAATTATGCGCAAATAATTGGCACAAGAATGACTCAACGTATTAAAACGCTGCGCAACAAGGACCTATCCTTTTTTAACTTTGCATTAACGGTGAAATTTAACTTTGCATTAACGGAGTTCCTCATTAATTACACGCGTAATTTGAGTTTGAGGACTAAAATATCAAGAAAAATAGGATAGGTCCTTGTTGCCCAGCGGGTTAATACATTTGGTCCTTGTTACGCCAATTAGCCTAAAAGAATCTTTTGATTTTTAGTAACATCTTTATACATTCTCTTCGTTTGTCAAAGTTTACATTAATATCATAAACTTATAATTTATTTATTATCAATAACACTCTTAACTGCATTTAATTTACTTTTGCTTAATACATTATTAGAACTTTATTAGTTGATATTATTACCTTTAAAATAATTAATGTCCACTAGATATTGTAATAATTATTTGAACATGCATACTAAAAAAATTAAATGTTCGTAATTTAAAATGACAAACTATTAAGCTGACAAATACCAATATATGCAATTTGAAAAAATAAAAACACAAAATTTAAAATATTTTTTCAAAGCTGGTATCGAATAGTGAGAAAATAAATGGCTTTTGATTACCACTCGAAATTATTATTAACTAGTGTTTCCACCGGCGCGTTGCACGGGGAGATTTATGCTCAATACATGATGGGTGTATATATATATACACACTGAAGAAGAAGCCGAGTTGGAAAAGACATGTAGAAGCGGTGAAACTCGTTGCCATAATTAAAGATCCGTGTGCAGGCAGCGATAAGGAAAAAGGGATCTGAGATTAGGGAAGGATTGGAGTGAATATCAATCTTTGATGTGTGAATATCCTTTGATATGTGAATATCGGTGGGTGGGACGGATAAAAATTGAAGCGCACGACTGAAAAGGGTATATTTAGGAGAAATTAGGTAAAAGCGGTGGGTGGGTTGGAGCGTGAGTAATAAGTGCATAATTTCAGAATAAAAAATTGATTTTGGGTTGGAGCGTGAAGAAGTGTGTGAAAATTTATGATTGCAGAAAAAATTTGATTTTTTAATTCATAAAAATAAGTAAAAGTAGCGGAAAAATATCCTGATTTTATTAATATATATATATATATATATATATTCCGTTGAAAATAAAACCCAATTAGTAGTTAAAAGAACTATTCAACTAATTTTAATTTGATGAGAGGAAAAATATATTCCATTTTTATTAGGACGTGAAGGACTCAAAACACTAATAATTCCACCCAAAAAAACTCATTTAGGAGTTAAAAGAATTTATTCAATTAATATTAATTTGATCATTATTTATAACATTAAAAGTCAACTGGATTTTCGGTTGTGATAATTCCCTAAAAAATATTTAAAAGTCAATTTTAATAGCCTAGCTATTAATTTTTTATAATCATTAAACTCTATTCATTTTGTGAGTTATAAGATGAATTTTTTCAATGGCTTATCAATTTCTTTACTTATAACAACATTATACAGTTGTATTCTCTTTTTTGTTTTGTTTCTAATATCATATTATTGAGCATCTCCCATGCACAATGCGGACTGGAAATTTTAGAGAGATAAAAAGAATATGATAAATTTATTTGAAGATGAATGGAAGATTGTGAGATTAGATCATTGGATGCCGAAATATGGATGTAACAAGAGAAGCGGTGCATAAAAAAGGGAAAGAACGAGAAAAATAAGACAAAAATAATTTTTTTTAAAAATTGAAAAAATGTGAGACCTGCGGAAATTTCTTCTTTCTCCCCTAAATAGACATTCAAAATAAACATAAACATTATTGGGGATGCTATAACAATCTACAAATCCATATAGCGTGGATTATTAGTTTTGCAGTGATTTATTATTTATTATTTATTTTTTTGAAATATTATTTATTATTTATTTGTGTACGTACTTTTTAAACTTCTGTTCCATTTTGTACGTTGCAAATTTTATTTTCCTACTGCTGTTCCTTTTTGTATGTTGCGAATTTTATTTTCTTAATTAAGGAAATTATTTGATTCTGTCTTGTTGACGAATTCACTTTTATGGGTGAGATAAAACACAAGATGTTGTCAAGTGCTATTGTGCATATCTGGTGACAATGTCTTTTGTTAATTTTTTTTATATATATACCATTTTATATTGTGTACTTCTATTAATATATTATTATTAAGAGTATGCTAGGAATATGATTTAAAATATTTAAACATCGAAGAAGGAAAATGAATGCAATTCAGATAAGGGTTAAGAGATCTCTTCTATAAGGAAAGGGACTCCAATTCCAAATAGGATTTTGGGAATTTTCATGTATAAAGATGTGTATTTGTGAGGTGTGCCCCAAAAAGGTGAGTGGGGAAAGAAATTAGAAAGAGAAAGAAAGAGTGTTGTTCTTTTCTTGTATAATTTTGTGTGCCAAAGAAAGAGTGCGAAGAGTTGAGCAAGAGAGAAAAGGAAGGCACACGTGTGAGGCGAGGATCTTTTTTGTTTGTGTACGGTGTCGAGATGAATTGCACATGGACAGTAATTAAGGATTAGACTGTCATGGTGAATTGTGTCGTCGATCATGGTTGAAGGAAATTAGAGAAATCGAAAAAGATGGGTACGAATTGGGGTGTTGCGTACGTTGTTCTTTGACTGCTCTAGTTTAGTTATAAAGAGAGAGTTTGTATGGAAAAGTTGAGAGGGTGAAGAAAAATTGTAAGAGAGTTTTTCTCACAATAAAAGTGTTCTTCTCCCGTGGTTGTCAGCGGTCAGTTGAGCCACGTTAATTGTTGGTGTTTTATTGTTCTGCGTTTGCTTGTGTTTTTCCGCTGCATTATTTCGAGAGGAAATCTGTTATATTTCCCAATAAGTGGTATCAAAGCTTTAAGTGGAAAAATGTGTATTTTCCCAACAAGTGGTATCAGAGCTTTAAGTGGGAAAAAAATATTTTTCTCGACAGAGTATAAGTAAAATTCCAAAATTTTAATTAAAAATAAAAATAAAAAAGAGCGCATTTAGAAATTATTACACGTATCATTTAGAAATTATTACACGTATCATTGATGATTTTCGTAACACTTGCAACTTATGTTGGTGTACTAGTTCCCAAAAATTGTATAAACGGCCATAGTCGCATTCGCATGGTTACAAAATAATTTAAATTCTCCACAACTACAAGGTCGTGCATGTACGCATATAATAGTTGTAGTTATCAATACATATGCAAAAAGTTGACAAGAAAGACAAGAAAAGACTGGTACCGCTTGACATGTCGACTAGCCCACGAGACACACACGTTTTTCTAAAAATTCTATCTCTCTCTCTCTGCTACATACAATATATAATTTTCTCTCTCTCTCTCACATGTATGTATATATATATAGAGATGTGGATGGTGGGCGAATGAGAGGTTTGCAAGGGAAAGAATCTTTTATAGCTAAGCAAGGTGTCGATGGGTGAAATGGGGACCCTTTCTCTATTCGAATTAGTGATAGCTAAAGATTTGTTGCTTCGCATAATTTCATGTCATTCTGTTGCCTCCACTCCACCAACCAATGTAACTGGTCTATTACCTTCCTAAAATTGCACACTTTTTAATGCCCACATGAACGAAAGTATTGTTTTCAACTTACAACAGATACTGACTTACGACTGGATTTAAATATTTAGTTGAAAGCGAATTTTACAAAAAGACATTGTGAAAATAGATACATCAGGTAAGTTTTAACTCCGGTAAAATCTACTGTTAGCATATACTATTAAAAATCGGGTTTTTATGAGTGATCTGTTGTTCCTATAGTCTCGTTCCTGTAGAGTACTACAGAATATTGCTCCTAATGCTCTATGGGTACAAGACTATAAGGATAACAGATAGTTCCTAAATGTCAAGTTTCTTATAATATACTGCTTTATAATATATAATGTATGGTGAGTAGCAAAGCGATCAGTGACGCATCAGGTATTACAAACTAGATAACATATTGAAATGCTTTTTCAAATTTGAATAAAATTTTAATCAATTATACTACAAGGGCATCATAAATAACATAAAGGTACCCATACTACACTTGACAACATCCATTTTTTATAAATCATATCATTTTTAAATCAATGATAATCACACTGAGTCACTTGAAATGGTGTCAATCTTTATGACCTCCATGATGTCCATTTAGCAATTTTCAATTTTAAATATATTAAAATAATAAATAAATAAAATAACTAATGCATAAATTTTCAAGCTTCCAAAAATACATTGGTTACAAGATCTCAAGTGGCACAAATTACTGAATAATTTCCTACAACTAGCCAGATTATACACTTAATTAGCCTAACTTTTATCTAACTTCTTACTAGTTCATCACTGCTTGGAATCTAATTTTGTCTTTTCAATCCCCACGTGAATCACAATGCACTCATCAGTTACCAAACAGACTTCGACACTTACGGTTTCATATTTTTAATTTTGACTTATTTCCGGTTTTAAAATTTTAGCCTTAATAATAAGATAGGTTTGTATTTTGACTCGAATTCTATTTGGCTTTTAAATTTTAGACAAGGATAGGATTGATTTGCATTTGTTTTCGAGTTCTTGTACTAGAAGAGTGATGCTATAAATACACACAAAGTATTTACATACTAATAAATATGTTGATCTTAAACACAGGAGTAGATAAAATGGTCATTTCATTCCACTCCCTTTATTATATTACATTTTACAAGCCTTGAAGTAATACATATCCTTTTTGAGATCATCGTGCCTATGCTAAATGAACATCAATAAACCCCGATGTTGTCTCTCATATATAATGAAGAATTCGAAAAAATTTTATACTAATATACTATTCCAGCAGTGGTTCCGACCGAATGATTGGTGGAGATTTTGAGGAGCATAGGCAAGAGAATGGAGAAGAAATAGAGAAGAAACATTAAAGACAGAATGATGGACTTTTTTTTTTGGGATCAATAGGAAAGAAAACTTCCGTTCGGTTGGGGTTAATTTCCATTGAGCTTATCCATCTGACGAATTAGTAACTTTATATCCATAGGAAAAGTTGGCAAATAGTGACTTATTTTTCGCACATTAACATGGAAGATGCATTTCAAGATGTCTCATAACGAAAACCTAACACATGGTTTCTGATAGCGAGCTGATCGAATAAATAGATTATAAGAGTATTTCCAATAAACTCTTTATTTTTAAAGAACATGTTCTACTAAATAGAGAGTATTTTTATATTTAAAAAGTAAAATTTTTAACCACTTCTACAAAATCTTTATTTTTAGCTCTTTATTTTACTTTTTTTTGAAGCAAATTTATTATCTTATCTTATTTTAATTGATAATAACCTTTTAAAATATGAATTGTCAATAGAGTTAAATTTATATTGTGTTATTCAAGAAGTAATGTATTGAAACTTGTATTTATTAAATTAGAGAGTGGGTTTGGCTCTCGATATTTGCAGAGGCATACCCTATTTAAATTAAAATATTAATATGAAGAGCTTGTTGGAATCAAGTTTTAAGACATAAATCTTTAAATTAAAGAGTATCTCATACTTAAAGAGCCTATTGTAGATGCTCTAAGTTGATTAGGCAACTAGCTCTCACGAGGCGAAGCTTCGAACATAATTTGTATAGGTTTCAATTTGCCTTCCTTCATTTATAAAAAAAAAAAAAAAAAAAAAATTAGCCCATGTTAGAATTGAAATTTTTATGGATTTTTATATGAAGTATGAGAAAGAATAAGTTGAGTTGAATGGTAGAGATTTGTGTAGCATATGTAGGTACTACGAAATATGTGGATATGGTTAATTTAATTAATTTCAAATTTAGAAAGAACGGATAAATATGTATAAAAATTTCAATCCTAACATGTCCGCAAATATTCTCACACTTTAGAACATTGCACTTAGATATTATATATATATATATATATATATATATATATATATATATATATATATGTTTTAAACATTTACGAAAGGTATGGAGATCATTTTTTTTTTTTTTTTTGAAAATTGGAGATCATAATTAATCCATGGAAAAATGGAACATTTGCACTCAACGTTTCATTTTAGTTCCAAAGCTATTCGACTTTTCATTTTTAGCATCATCATCATTCCCCAACATTTTGTCAGCTGACATATTACATCATTTTGTCAGTTGACATATTACATATTTAACTATTCTCATTGCATCCCGTGTTAATTGAAGAGCACAGTTAATAAAATGGTGGGGCCGTGTAGTAATATAATACTACTTCCGTCCCATAAATATAGTCCACTTTCTATTTCATAAAAATTAAGAAAAATATAATTAATAGTGTTGAAAAAGTAAAACTTAAACTTAATTTTCTAATCTGCCATTTCATTTATTGGATGTTTTAATTATTTCAACTAATATATTTAGGTAATAACAATATATATTAAATGAAGGCATATAAGACAACTAATATTTTAATTATATCTTTAAAAGGAATATAACCTATATTTTGTGACGGACGAAAAATGAATAGTGGATTATATTTATGGAACGGAGGTAGTAATATTGTTAGAGTATGTTTGATTTGTAATAAAATTAATATGCACGTAATTCTATATAAAATGTGTGATTAATATTGTGTTGAAAAATATGGGTGTGATTGAAAATGTATGTGTACAAAATACATGCATATAACTTTATCACCAAAAGAATAAGGCCTTAATTGCCATTAATTTGTTTTCCCTTCACCGGAATAATCTGAATTCTAGCAAAAAAAATTATGGAGCCCTATACTAACTTCAATTTGAGAGGTGGATCTTATATATAGAAAATGTGCCGAGATATCACGATTTATCCCTCAGAACAATCAACAAGTTATATGAATCCAGTCGTCAACAACTTACATGAATCCGATCGAGACAACAATGGTTCTTTAATTAGCTCTGTTTATAGTGCTCAATAGACACTTCTCACAAATCTAACCACCAATATATATAATGAAAAGTACTATTACTTTCTAACGTCAGTTAGAGATCTATGCAACATAATACTGAACATGGATCATACATAGATTCATGGATCATTCATAGATTAATTTAATTAGACCGTGGACTTGGTAGAGAGTTCATTGACTTCTTGTTGACTCACACTATTATTTACAATTGGACTCAACATGTGGATTTACTTTCTAACTAGATGACAAAAAAAATCGGAAAATCTGAAATCTGCACAAAATTTTATCACTCATCCTTGGCATCTCCAATGTAAAATACCAAAATAAAGAGTTTTGTAATACTAAAATAGAGCATATTGTAACAGCCCGGCCGTTCGGCGCCCCAAGAACACGCGAGATCACCCGCATGCACCCGAGGCCAGCCTTACCCCAACCCTGGACCAGCAAGCTTGCCACACGCAATATAATACTTTGGGAAAGAAATACGAGTATACCTGCACAATAATCCCATAATCAGCACAATTCAGGTATATAGGCCACCAATCTCGCACATGTCAACCCTGCTGCGCCTCAGGGGTGGGGGGGCACGAACGCTAGGTCCGTGACAATATGCTACGATGTTATCATCAAACTCTAAATTTTACATTAAATACATACTATTCAATATTTTCTTTTTCTTTTTTATTTAATAAAATACAAATTTTTCTAAAATATTATGATCTAAAATATTATATTATAATACAAGAATGAACACATATTTTATACTTAATGTTAAATAATATTACGTACAACACGTTAAATCTTAATTAACTACACAAATTCGATGAATTTTCTTTTTATTAACTTCTTAAACATCAAGGAATACATTATTATAATTTGAAAGCGACATTAAATTATAGTTCTAGAACAAGTTGAAAGTATTGTACAATGAATAATTAAACACAAAATATACAAATTGTAATGGAAAAAAAAAGATAAAATGTCAAAAAATAATAAAAATAAAAGTAAAAAATGAAAAAAAAACATTTGTTGGGCCCAGGAGTGACCCCAACAACGCGTTTCAGCTCCAAATGAATAGTGCACCGCCAAATATAGCTGTGCATTGTTCATGGGGCACCAAAAACTAGAGCTAGAGCTAATTTGAATTTGGTGCCCGATTGGGGCATCAAAGTCCTCCATTTTGGCAACGGCAGGAGATGCTCTTGCGGTGCATTTTTAGTACCATACCAATCATGTCCTGTAGGACATTGGACTCTACTCCTAACAGTGCCTTCATAAAAATATATGTCAGTTGTTCTTTAAAAAAATAAAATAAATAAATTAAAGATTGGAGAAGAGTGAAGCATCTTCTAGTCAACTACTTTTGGATTTAAGCGCTCGGATCTTACCATTTGAAAGACATATAGATTCGCTGATTTATTCACCTCGATCCCTGAAGAATGTTGACGCAAACACAAATCACCTAATAATTTTTTAAAAGGCTCCCTCAATTTTCTAACCCGTCGCATGTATATTACACAATTTTTTTGAAAGATGTTGCATGATTCTCATCGATTTTGAAAAATTCTTTTTGATTGTGATAAAGAGTCAGATGTTATGTTTTAATGGACATCTTAATAGCTAATATATGTCATATCGATTGTGTGAGTGACTTAAAAATAATTAATTTGAAATGTGATCAAGTATCCTGAAACCATCCAACTTGTCGCCTTTTGGCACAATTTCGCACGAATGGGACCGTTCGATCAATTTCATTGAACAGAACCGCAAAGCATGATATTAGAACCTGAGGACCAATTATGCAATTCAAGGACAATGTATATAACCCGAACCAGTCCATCTGTATACCCGCTCGATCTATTCCTAGTTCTCCTAAAGCACACAAACCTTTCGATCTCTCTTCTTTTAACAAGGACAGAATCTCTCTACTTTCAATCCAATTTAAGCATCTCATAACAAAAATTTGTGTAAGCAATTAATGTGAAAGCTTGGATCTATAAGTTGGGAATATTGCTGGTATAGAATGATCTGATCACTTATGATCTAGTGTTCAATTGAACACGTGTTTATCGTGCACATTTAACACATGCTATCTTAGAATTGGATGCATGATATAATCACGTAGACATTATCCAATATATATCCAATGCTGAGATGACATACGTTAATTGGGCACACTAAATCCATAATTGTTAAAGCATAATTTATTTGTAACTACTATACAAGATTCTTATTCGAATTTGATTTGAATTTAATAGCTAGTGGCTCAAATTTTATACAGTAAAACCTAAAATCACCTACATAATATTAATGGAATAAAAGCTTTGCTTGACATAACTTTCTTTGCGAAATAAAACATGAAAAATTATTCTAATTTTGGATGTGTAGTTAAAATTACTAATAATAATATCACTAATACTTGATGATATATGAAAATGGTTGAAATTTAATTTAAAAATTATGTCATAACCACATGTTTTTATTAAAAGTTATTGTTTTCACTTAGAAAATTTTATTTTGTGCATATGAAGGAAAAATGATGTTAAAAAATATAGGATTAGTTATTCCAACATAAATCTCCCCTCAAAACTATCTTTAGCGAGTTAGCTTGAGTTGGGTGTCGATGAGGCGCAGCGCGTTATAATGATGATCCCGCTCCAGCTAACAAGAGTCAAAACAGCAGGTTTAGGCCGCAGTTCAAAGGGACCTTGGCGATTTCGAAAGGATGCTATCTTTGGTATCGACCGAGTTTATGGTTTCACTGTGTTGTTCTATTAGCATTGTTGGGACATTATCTTCCGAAATGTCTATCAAGTTGTGGGGTGATTTTTTGGTACCCACAGTCCGGGGGGGGGGGGAATTCGTAGGGGTCGCGTGAGGTCCTCCTCCATCAAGGGGCAGTTATGTATTATGCATCTAACTTAATGTATATACCAATTTTTTTTTTTTAAATTGGGTTGATGATAGCGCCACCAGAAGGTGCCACGTGGCGTGGGTACCACACCCACATGGGTGTCTGATCATTAGCGTCAAGTTGTGTTTGATTTTTTCAAAGGAAGAACCTTCCAAGAGATTTGCAACTACTTCTATTTCCCAAGAGGGAGGATGCCCGCATACAGAGTTTCAACCGATAAGCTTATTATTGAAAAGTGATTGAATGCCATATTTACACGAGTATAACCAATATACATCAAAAACATTTTATAGAGCTTTAATTGAATCCAAACCAATATACAAATTTCGAATTTCGAATGAATAAATCTAGCTGTAGAACTGAGTTTACAACTAGTTGTCAAATTATATGATGTCTTATACCCAACAATTGATATATTGACGGTGATATGCGATTTCGTAACATTGTGACATATTACTTAACAGTACAACATGAATTTCCTTTTTTTTTCCTATTTGTTGTGAATTCATGACAGTTTTTAGAATTAATTATTGACTACATATGCATTATACAGCCTCTTGTTCTCAGGAAAAGGAATAAACTTTCACTTTCTATTACTTCATTTATGTATTATTTACTCCAGAGACCTACTTGTTGAGTTATCAACCTATCATTATAGGCAACAGATTGAGCAATTAAATAAAACATAATAAACCATAACTTCCCTCGGATTCTTTACCTATTCTTTATCACAAAACGGCATTTCTGTCGATTTTAGCAAGGTCTAATGGATATTTATCTCTCTCCAGCACTAAATCCAAATCTGCATTCTTCTGCTAAGAGACAACATCAGACATGGAAATTGTCGAGTGCACTGCTCAGAAAGGCTAACGGTAATACAACACCATAGTACAAACACGATAACAATCAAGGTGGGGGCTGTGACTGTAACTCGCAAGTTAATCACGACCGTACATTTAAGAACCACAGAACTATGTAATGTGTTCGTAATTAACATGCAGATAAACCTAGCCATATCAGGTATACAAACAAAAGAATTGAGGAAAAATCTAAAAGAAAACAAAAAGTAAATGCAATATAATGATAGAAATTTGGCCAGCATTATTTGTGCGGTTGTTATGCAATACACAAAATGACAGCGAGTAATCCTCCTTGAACCTTGGGTTGGAGAAAACTATGAACATGTAACATCAGACAGATTAAAAAAAAAAAAAAAAACAGAATCTATACAGATACAATACCAGATCTTCACCATAAATTTTGTTGGAATACTGTCTGGGCGTGGAAAAGCAGTATGTATCTGTAAATGTCACACTCAGACAGTATAATCCAAATCCGAAAACTTAAAACTATCATTTAATACACACTGATATTATATTTCCCTCGAAAGATTTACAACAATGTACCAATGTAGTTTGACACAAAACACAGCTGAGAATATCAAATGAACTAAATCGCAACAGTACTGAACCTGGAACTGAGTAAGACAAAGTAGAAAAGGGCACTATCTTCGTATTGGTCTAAATAATCAGTAAAGTATGGATTTTGATTACTGGAAGTTTTCCCAAACTGCACATTTGCATGATAACAAGTAATCACAAGCTCCATATATCCATGTGAATAAGGTGTCAATTCTTAAACCACAGAGATGAGACAAACTGAAGAATAGTGACCTAAAAATTTCATGTCAAGCATGAAAATATATTAAAAGCTAGCTTCTTCTATAAGGGAGAGACATAGTTACAACACGTAAAGCAAAACGTTGCTTTCGCGATCTATTTCTTTAAAGATAAAGTAACTTGTCTTATCTATGTCCAATATTTTAAGGATTGTTAACATCTACTTGAAGCCGTAAACTCGCACCTTATATACGGTAGCGTTATGCTTGCAAGAGATACTATTTGCCACCAAGGGTCCTTGAAAAGAAAGAAAGAGAGAGAATAATTCAATGGATGAAAAGTCCATTCCCTATTTCCAATTTCCTCCAGGAATCAGATTTCATCCATCTGATGAAGAACTAATTATTTTCTACTTGCAGAAAAAAGTGAAGTGTCTTCCACTTCCAGCAAATCTGATGACTGATATAGATCTTTATAAATATAACCCATGGGAGCTACCAAGTTTGTTTTTCTATCACCTCAATTCTCCTTTGTCATATTTGTCTTTTTTACTTATTTTTTGATGATTCTTTTATTTTATCGTAATATTTGATTTTTGAAAAGTACAGTGAAGGCGGTTTTTGGAGAAGATGAATGGTACTTCTTCACCCCGAGGGACAGGAAGTACCCAAAAGGGGGAAGACCAAATAGAACAGCAGCATCAGGTTACTGGAAGGCTACTGGCACAGATAAGCCAATCATTGGCTTATCTGGAACAGGCAGGATAGGTGTTAAGAAAGGTCTGGTCTTCTATACAGGTAAACCGCCAAAGGGGATCAAGACTGATTGGGTCATGACAGAGTACAGACTAACTGGGACGACTTCTAGGCCTTCTATAAGGTCTAGAGCATCCATGAGAGTGAGCAGTTTCACATCTTGATTACCAATTACATATTATCAACGACCATTAGAGAGGTTGGGAAAATTGAAATGGGTGTCTGTCTTCACCTTCTTCGAAAAACCCTTCTCCTTCCATTGATTCACACAAAAACTCTTCAATCTTCTTGATTTTGCCAGAAAAATTATCTCTCTATGGTCGGATTCCACTGGGAAGAAGATGTATACTAGTATTATTATGTGCATGACTGAGATTGTATAATTTCTGTGCAGCTCGATGACTGGGTATTATGTCGCGTTCGACAAAAAGGCAACAAGTCAAAAGATGCATTGGAGTTTCAACAGAGTCCTAGTGAACTTCCAGGGCAACTTCTTAGGATTGAGGAGCTTCATTCAGTTGAGGAAAGAGACATGATGGCAGATTATTTTTTGTCAAATGGCTGTCACCTAATAGCTTCTTTAGTCAATGGACATGAAATCCCAAAAATGGATACCATACCTAGAGCAACCTTGCAAAGCAATGGAGATGAGACTGTAAATACTGCTCAGGAGGCAAATTCTGTGTTTGAGAACTTCTTCAGTTCATTACCAGGACACACCAATGGGGAGAACTGGTATCTGAATTTGCAGCTACTTACAAAGATGATATCTAATGAAGAACAGAGAGATGACGATGATATCTCAGGAAATATGGTAGCTGCAGGAGATACAAACTTATACATCCAACATATGTCTGAGGGAGACAAGATCAACTCCAGTCAATCAAATGTCATCATGAACTTGCAGCATTTTAATGTGCCAAACGTTTTCTGAAAATTACTTCAGTGACACGTTGGTGCAGCAACAAAACTAAATCCTTGAACATCATGGATTTACTTACACCTTCAATAAGATGGCACATAGCATATCATTCTACGTGAGCCATCATCAACTATCAGTTCTTGTAATTATGTTTATAAGTCTTTCAGTTACTGCCTTACTGGAGTATATACTTCATAAATAATCAAATGTTAGTTTTCCATGTCCTAAAGTTACTGTCATTGCTATAATTTGGCTTACTTTTAGATGCAGTGATTTCATGGATGATTGCATCTCAGAACATCATGTTCGTATAGAATTAAATTGTGCTGAAAATAAAGGATTTCACATCAGGAGGATATCACGAAATTATGGTGCACACTGGAAAACCTTCAAAACAACATTTCATTTAGAAAAGAAAGTTGTTTCATTCGTAGAAGATAAGGACGTTTCATTCGTAGAAGATAAGGACCTTTACTCTGGTATATTCGATATACCAGTAATAAATTATATTGAAGAGGTCTGTTTACACAGAAGTAGTAGTCTTCAAGTATAATTATTTTGCAATAGTTCCAAAGATAAGGATAGGTGCATCAACATACGCGTGCTCAAGAGAACTGAAGGCTCAATCCACCAATGAGGTACAAACATCTTCTGAATCATTCTTTCAGTATACTGCATACGATTGAAGCAGCATATTTCCATCAGAATAACAATTTGGTAAAGTGAATCTTTATGTCAACAATTCAGTGAGACATAATATGTAGTATGCATCTCATATCTTGCTTATAATTGACATGGAAAGAAGCTCACTTGTACAAATAGGAAGCAATCCCCAGAATAATACACAGAAGAATGATATCCAGGCAGAAGTTTCGACTGGACCTTACCTGTAACAAATTATTTCAAATTCCAATACAATTAAATGAGAATGCTAATCTGAAGAAATAATAAGTTCTAGACTTCAAGACAATATTTACTTATTCATACCCTGAAAATTGTTTCTTTGAGTCTAACATTAGTATTTTTTAGGTCACTTGTTGCCTTGTCCACCTGCAGAAAATGATGGAAAGAACAGGTGAAATCACATGCTCACAGCTGTTTATTTAAGCAACTAGTTTTGTATACTGAAACAAATGTTTCCAACCTTAGTCTCAATTTCATCAATTAATGGAACCTGTCTGTCCAATTCCTGAACACAGAGGAGAAAATGGAAAAGGTGTAAGAAAAATGGGCTCAGATTTCATTAGACAGAATCAAATAGTAAACATAGCGCAGATAACAAACCTCACTCATATCAGCAGCCAAATTCTTGAGTGTATCTAGACCTTCCGAAATTATGTCTAGACCTTGATCCTGTAGGAAATCAAATTGAAATATTAGAAAATAACAAATTTGACTTATAGGGAAATTGTGTATAGAGAAAAAGCAAATGGATCAGGTAAGTTACAAGCCTGTTTCATCTTCCGCATGTCATATTCTTGCCTGAATTGACTTGACTCTTCACTTTTTTGAAAGAAATTATCATCAAAATTCCCATCTGATATTTCATTTCATATAAAGATTATGAGAAATCAAAGAATAGAAAAATTGATAAAATCAGTCATACAAATTTCCCAATTAACAGTAATCACCAGAGTCAAATTTTATATTTTTATGAGATGATGAAGCCCAGCCTCCAGCTTGTTTTGGCGCAACACCGTCGGGTATAGCTTGAATTCTCTCAGGAAGAGCAAGGACAAGGTCTTTACGAACCTCTAGTTCTTCCATGGGTAGCCCTTTAACCTGTTAAAAATATAACCATAGGCAGCACTTCAAACTCAGGGCACAAAGCTGATACCAATTAATTTTCAATCGACCTTGTCATCAAATGAATGAAGACTCACATGTTTTGAGATATCAAAAATGGGAGAATCAAATGATTTTCAATACGCAGCACACAACCAAATAGATCCAAAGATTATAGATTCTCAAAATGCACCAAAAATTAACATTTCATTTTTCTCAAATTGAGCTTAATTAATTATCTGAGGAAGACCAAATATATGAAGAATAACGTCATTGGCCTTCGAATCTTTGAAGCCGGATTAATAAACATATCAACATTGTAGTGAACATATAAAAATTCCATTAAGTGAATAAAACCCCAAAAACCAGAAACGAAGAAGAAAGTGAAAATAAACAAACCTTTTTCTGGGCAAGTTTCTGCAATTTGGGAACTTCGTCCATAAGCCTAGCCTTTGTTCGTCGCACCTCTGCATACATCGCCACCACAGCCGCTCTGTTTGTCTCCATTGCCGCTATCTCCGATTTCTGTGCATCAATGAGAAACACTAGAACTAAACTATGGATCAAATAACGAAAATTAGGTATCAAAATTGAGGGTAAAAATAATTACACGTTGGACGGCCTCAATTTGGGCCTCAAAAGAGGAGTAGAGACGGGCAAAGGCATCATTGGAGGAGGAATTGTCCAATCGCTGCTTTTCAACGTCGTACTTTTCGTATTTCTTGCAGATGGAATCGACCCTGAAAAGAATGTCGATCACACTCATTTTGCCCCCTTTTTGTCAAGCTTATGGTAATTTTTCCTTCTCTTTTTCTTTGAATCGCTGTATGGGGAATGAAAGAACCGGGAATGAGAGATCAATTGTGGAGAGGGAGAAGAACAATCTGCCATTGTTGAATTCTCGTTGAGGAAGGGTTCACCGTTAATAGCGGTTTATGTATGGCGTTCGCGGGAGAAACTACATGGAATTTCGATTAATTAAGGGATACATTTTAGGGTTATTGCATCATTGGTCGTCAGCTTATTTCTTGGTACCATATTAGTCCCTCCTTTTTTTTCCCCTTCATTGAACAATAACCATTTTTTTTTTTCAAGTCAACTCCTTGAACAGTAACTGGTACTAGTATACCGCTGTGAATCTGAATGAAACATGTTTGCCACATTAATTTGGAGGAAATATTAGATAAGAAAATGTAGAATATTCAAGGGAAAAAAATGAATTTGAGAGAAAAAGCAAATAAAGAGTTTATAAAGAGCCTTATACGCATTTTCTTTTTATTATTTTTTTATGTGAAAATCTTCTTATAATTGGAGATAACTAGTGTTTGGTAGCCTTCAATTTTCTGGATGTCACCCCAGTTGAGAAACCAAAACATAACTTCATATAGTTAGATTTTTTTAGGTGGTCATAAACCATCTGCAAATTTGTCCCACTGTGAATTCAAGAATTTTTTTTTTCCTTGCTTCTTTAATTTATTTTCAAGAATTTTCGAAACAAATTGAACAGAAATACTTGTATTGTTGTATAATTTTGTAATCTAATTAAGAAAAAAAACTATCATAGTACTTAAATTGAAGTTGTTTCAAACCAAACGATTCCATTTAGGTTTTTGATGGTAAAGCCCTACTTGCTACTACGTCTCATCCATATATTCAAATTGAGAAAACCATCTCAATTTTTTTGTTGATTATAGACAAGAAAGTAAAATAATGCATGAATTAAAATCATGCTAATTGTACAACCTTATTTAAAGTCATACAACTAAATGTCTTTTCACAATCTTATGAAATCAAATGTCCCCACCTACGAAATCAACCACATATTCATATTGAAAAAACCATCTCAATTTTTTTGGTGATTATAGACAAGAAAGCAAAATAGTACATGAATTAGAATCATGCTAATTGTACAACTTTGTTTAAAGTCATACAACTAAATGTCTTTTCACAATCTTATGAAATCAAATGCCCCCACCATTGTATCATCATTTACTTGTATAACTAATTGCAGGAGCTTAGGTTGGGGTGGGCCAAACTAAGCCTTCACCCACCACATTCTTTAAAAAAATACAAAGAAAGTTAAGAAAACATAGAATTTTTTATAATGTAACGTAATAAAATTAATGATCGGCACAATGGACTTTAATATCCTGACCTCAGCCCTAAGTCTAATTGTAAACAAAAGTGCACGGCTAGAAGTATTCATCAAGTAAACTATAGATCCAACTTATTGAAGCACTGGACACACTTGCCAACAAGTTCACAGCCACAACATCAAATGATTACTCCAAGCCAGCGCGTCCGTATATCATTAGCATTACGTCATAAAACTGGGTAAATTTCTTCTAATGACAATTTTTATCAACAAAAGTTCGAGGTACAACATAGGATTCAAGTCAAGCGGGGTATGTAGTAAAGAAGATACATTGACAGAACTTATTATAACAAATCGTAAAAACAATAACCTCAACTTTTCCCAACTAAATCATTTTAGTTCTTTTCACCATGAAATTTTGGTCTTCAATTCTGCAATGAGGACTTGTATATTTAGCTCTCAAATGCTTCTCCACCCATGTAATGTTTTCGTACCATTTTTTTGTATTCTGCAAATTCAAACATTTTCTTCAGGATTTTGAATTCAACCTCTTACAAACACCAGATGTGCCTTATGGGCATTTCAGAGCATTAAGATTTGAGTATGGACAATGTTAAATTTCTGTCAAACAGATGGTTTCTTTAATTCTTTATCTTATATCTTGATGCGAAAGAAAAAGTGCATGAGAAATTAGCCTACCTTCATGGTTCTTCCAAAGTGAAGCAGCAGAACTGTTCAGAGGAGACTCGATATTGGGTTCTGCATTCAAGAAGTAACGAGTTACGCGAAAGAAAAATGGGGTGATAAGATTAACACTGGTAACATTCTTCTGACCTCCTAATAGACTCTGGATGGATAAAAGAATGGTTCTGCAATCATATGCTGAAGACCATTTATCCTGTAATCATATTCAGCAAGGATAATGCATGCATAAGTTATACTGTGAAGTATTTACAAGATCTATTCAGATTGAGGACGTAATACACATCAAACCGAGGTTTATACATTCAAATTCTGAAAATGTAAAAAATGACTTTACAACTTAATTGTTACCTGAAGAATGTCTAAACAAATATTGCCATACTGGTCAACATTTGGGTGGAAGCATGTAGTTTCAAACTTGACTTGAGGAGGCTTGAAAGGGTAATCGAGGGGAAAGCGCAGTGACAGTTTGTAAGATAGACCATCGTACATAGTTCCTTTGCCACCCTCTATGGTGCCTATCCAAGTAAATATGCTCTCCCCTTCAGGAAATGCTGATACACCGAGATCACCACCAGTCATCTATACAAATTAAGTACTTATCAGACAATCATCAGATGAAATGACATTACTATATCATTTAACCATCAGAATTGTAACATATTGTTTAATATAAGATAGTTTAGAAGCACTTAATGAATAGTTTTAAGTTCACTCTCCTATGACAGATGCAAAAAGGAGAACATCACAGTATGTAGTCCCAATGAGAGGTTTAGCTGGGCATCTTTTGAGAATTGTATAACACCGTTTATTAACGATATTTCCCTTGATTTTCTTCAGTATTTGTACCGTCCGAGTAAAAGTTTCACTGATTCTGGCTCATAATTTCAGTATGAAGCCATGATTCCAATGGTGTAGAACACTGAGCAAATCTTGTATGCACATATATACGGTGTAAACATTTCCGTCAAGAGAAAAATGCCAATTGTAAAGCTCGTAGCAGAAAGACCCCTTTAACGACACATTCTCAAACAGTTTCCAAATGCAAGGGAAAAAATCATCAATATGAACTCCTAAATGATCTCTCTTTTGAAGGCAACAAAAAGGTAGAGACTAAGTTGACAGAGCCATAAGACTCTGGAAAGGCATGTTCCCTAGAGATGATGACTCATTTCCTGAAAACATCAATCTCGAAATCCATTTACTCATTTTTTAGTTTTAATCTGATTCAAATCAGATCAATGGACTGCTAATATCCAAGTCCTAAAGTGGTTTAAATAGTAGCTCTTCATTAGCACGCTTACACCGTATGATCCAATTGAAACAAGCTTAGAGCAACCAATTTACACCCAAAGATGAGCTATACAAAATAAAAGTAACAGCAACGACAATCAATCAAAAGCGCAACCCAACTGCAGAAATTTGAGCTTGATACAAATCTAATTAGTAAACACGTATGACGTACCATTAGAGCCATCAGCTCCTTCTGCAACCTAAAAAATACATAAAAAAATGAAAAAGAAAAATCCGATTGAATTCCTCAGAAATTAAAGGAAAAAAATAGGAGTGAAAACTGAAAACAAGGGAACAACTGATGAGAAAACATCCAACTAAGAACAAAAAATTGAACCTTTGAGTAACGGAATTGGTATCAACAGTATTAGGAGAAGGCTTGACTTGCTTGGATGGGCTGGGTGATGATTGTTGCTCTTGATGATGTGTATGAACATCATCGTTTCGAACCTCCATTCGCTATCTCTCAAATAATCCAATCCTTAATTGATTTTTCTTCGTCTCTAATCAATTATTCGGAATATAAAAATTTGATGGCACGATCAGTTTTTGGTATTCAAATGGGCTGGATTGATCAACGATCAATGATCAATTTGACTCTTATATTGCAATTATTAACAGAAAACAGAGGAGAGAGACAGAAAGTGGATAGTGCTTTGGGTCGATGATGAATACGGCATTTGGCTAAGATTAGAGGAATTAACTCCATTCACCAAAAAATTCAAAAAAAAAAAAAAGAGAGAAAAATAAAAATAAAACAAAAAATAAAGGAAAGAAAAAGAAAAAGAAGAAGAAGATTCGAGAAATTACTTGTTAAATATGCTTACCTCAAATATTGAAAGAACCTCAAATATTGAAAGAAATGAATCTATTGGTAATTACTTGGTAAACATGCTTACCTAAAGTATTGAAAGAAATGAATCTGTTGGTAAAATAAAATAAAATAAAATTAGAATACCATATCGGTGAAGTCGATTGTAATCTTTCAGTGATTGTAATCTTGTGCAAAAGAGAAAATCTTATTGGCATCAGCGATTAATAAAATATTATAATTATTACTTTATCAGAAGTACACACTTATCTTTTAAGTGGTATTGAGGCCAGAATGAAAGGTAAATAAATGTCAACCTAATATATATTAATATATATCAACACTTAAAATTGAAGAGAAGTGATGAATATTGTGGCGGTAACACCGTGAACCTCGTGATAAACTTGGATTCGATTCTCACCTCCACCCAAAAATGGTTTTGAATTTGTGGATTTAGTTCAAACACCCCCCCCCCCAAAAAAAAGGGGGGAAAAAAATTAAAGTTGAAAAGTTTTAGGGTGAAAGAAATTTATTTATTTATCATTAAAAATAAGCACATTTGAAACTTAAATTATCAAAATTTGCGATCTAACAAGTTTTCCCAAAGTTGTCATTTTGACCCGATTGAATTTAAGATCACAAGACTTGCAAATTCAAATCCTACATAAATAACCTGGACCCTAAAACTTCCTCTGAGTCAAGTCTTCTCCGAGGAGACTAGGAAGGGTCCTATTCACGAGAGCTCCCACGCGGACACAACTTTCATCTCTATCATAAAGGGACTAACTCCTCAAAGGATTCTCTGTCGGCCAATCAGACAACACTTCTAATCCTAATTTTAGGTACGTTTTATAAGCAGCACTTAGATTTTCCTCTTGCTGATTTTCTCGTTGGAGGGGGCAACGTGTAACGACTTGCCCCTTTTTCTTACAGGCTACGTAAGCTAGTCTTGGAGCCAAAGTACTCATCCGCTACTAGTTCCATCATCGAAGTCCCCACAGATCTGTCATAATACCCAACTGCGAATTTTGGCAGAAACAAAATTGAGGTGAAGCAAGATGGAAAGTAAATAGTTGTGAATTCATCATTTCAAAAAAAAAAAAAAAAAAAAATCAAATAGTTATTATTGAGTATCGACACGTAATATATTAAACTTTTATTATTGACTTAGATTATTGAGAAAAATAATAATATGTCAGTATTAAGTGCAACTGTTGTATAGGGTTGATGACCTGGACATATTTATACAGCTGAATTTAAAAATTTTAATAAGATTGGATCACAATGAATGCAGTCATGCCAAATATTTTTCCATAAAAATTGTATCAGGATAAAATTATTTTTGAGGACCACCACAGAGAAGAATCAACTTCTATCACAGTCATAGATATTATATTCCCCAGTCCCACGAGTGCATTTAAGCAGCATGCCATCTTTTCCTCATAAATCTAATACAGCAAGTGTGTCTTTAGGAAAGATTTCGGAGAAAATAACTTTTGCATGTTTGGTTGAAAGAGAAGTGAATTTTTAAAAATTTGAAAAAATTGTCGCCATCAATAAGATGTCTGGTAAATGCCCCTGCATACATGCTCAAATGCAAGACAAGCACCCAGAAATGTAAAATAATGTGAATTCACATAGAAAGCAAACATGAGATATAGTCTATGGGCAGGTGATGTAGAGGGGACCCTATATAAGATATACACCGCAAACCACACAAGGGATAAAACATAACAAACTAGTGACATGTTCCATGGTCAGGAACAGTGATGGCCAAAAAATCCAATCCCATTCGAATCCAATGGATCAGGAATGTCATATTGCTCCCGGGTGTTCCATAGCTACGGAACTCCTGAGATATTTTACGAGTTCATACGACCTCCGTTTTGAAATCCGAGACTAGATCTACAATTAGCACGCCGAAGAGGAGTTCCAACAATTCGAAAAATTTTCCACCGATATCATAACAGGCGGTCAAAGTTTTTTGTCATAATTTAATCAAAATTATAATAAAAAACTTTGACCGATTGCCACGGTGTCGTCGGAAAATTTTCCAAATTATTGGAGCTTCCCTGCGCCTAGCTGATTCTCGATCAGATCTCAAATTTCAAAACAAAAATCATATGAACCCATAAAACACCCCACGAGTTTCATAACTACTAAACACCCTGATGCATTTGAACATCATTGTTTGACGAATACCCAATTTGAATGGAGAGAAATTTTCTTGATCCGACAATCCGCAGATCATAGAAAGGTGACCTAATCCGATCTAATCCATATTTTTTTAAAAAAATTACTTTTAATTTAATTTAGATAAATAAAAGACATAAAATAAAAAAATATCTCAATGACAACTTACTTTTAAATCATTTGGACAATTAATTCAATCATTGCTAATTTGAAAATTATGACATTGATATCGAAATAAAATCTAAGAAAACATTTAAAAAAATGCATACCAATATGGATCTTTTTATTGATCCATACCGATCTGATCCAAATCCGATCCGGGGAATATGGATTTGGATCAGGGTGATGAATTTGGATTTAGATTTAAATTAGACCGATCCGATTCGAACCCCATCCATTGCCATCGCTAGTCAAACAGCCACATATAAACTATAAACTATTCCAAATCAAGGTGTACTTTAGCAAAATATAATAAGATACTGATGCACGGCAATGATAAGGTACCAACGATGGCACCTTAGTTATGGTGTCATCGTTCGCATTCGGACGATCAGATATCAGTTTAAATCAGGACGGATCTAGAAGCAAGACGAGGAGAGCTCAACAATTTTGAAAATTTTCGATCTGAAGTGGTGGCCGTAGCGGCCGGTCAAAGTTTTGGTCAAATTTGACCAAAACTTTGACCCGCCACGTCACGAAAATTTTCAAAATGGAGCTAAATCTTTGATCCAGATCTGGTCGATTTAAAATATCGGTCAGATCGGTCAAAATAACGATGGCACCATAACTAAGGTGCCATCGTTGGCACCTTATCATTACCGTACTGACGCAACCCAGCAACATTATCTGAGGAGGCTCATCAAGGATTCAAGCATCTTTCATAAATAGCGGGTTAGAATTTTCATAACAAAAGAAAACAATCGATCAAACAGAGCAATGCACCGAGAAGCCATTTCGAACAATGGAAGTGATAATCCTGATAAAGACAAGGAAAGACAATGTGAAAGCGGCAGGTAATAAGAAGGAGAAGGATACCAAACTCTCTTCAAAAAAACTTTTCAAAAAATAGGAGCAAAAATCTGTCCATAGACGCTATGAAACAAATGAGGCCATAGACTTCTGTAAAGCATAATTTCTGAGCATGATAAAAATATTACCACATGTGGAAACGAGACATTCAAAACATTAAACGCTATGCCGCTATGGCATGTTTAGCAAGGTAGATTAAACAGTATTCAACAACCTTATAGGAAGAAACAGAAACTAAGTCTTGTATATGATGTCATATTGCAGTCCACACATGCAGTAGATATAAGGCTATATGACATTTAGGCTAATAATCTCATGCCCACATGTGGGCATCTTAAGGCGCCCATATGTGGGTCGATGATTGACACGTGGCCACGTGTCAATAATCTAGTGATGACATTTAATACCCCGAGGAGAATTATTATCTATTGAATCCCATGAACTGGAACTAAACTAAAATCTGTAGCTTATTCCTTCAAGGATGAAAGAACTCAATAAATATCACATGCCTTGTTATAACAATGTAACACCTCAGCCACTATTCATAAATTGACTGAGCTCTACCTGTATGACATTAGTACGTCTAACTACATGAAAAAATTCCAGCAGTTTTTATCAGAAACTGACAGTAACCCTCCAAATTAAGCATGATTCATACATAATCACAGCTAAAATGCACATAGTCTAAGATAACATAATCACAATAACCATTTACATAAACTTGACAGCTCAAATTATTGCTTAGAATTTACTGGCCATGATAAAGACAAGGTGAAACAGGTAGGTAAGAAGGAAGGAGGAGGATACCAAATTCTTTTTAAAAATTTTCAAAAAATAGGAGCAAAAATCTGCCCATAGTAACCTTTGTTACATATTATGTACAAAATTTGACAAACAAATGAAGTCATAGACTGCTCTAAGGCATAATTTCTGAGCATGATAAAAATATTGCCAGATATGGAAATGAGACACTCATAACATTAGATGCTATGAGAAGAAAGAGAAACAAAAATCTTGTATACAATCTCATATTGCAGCCCAAACATGCAGTACAATTAGGCTATATGACATTTAATATCCTGAGGAGAATTACTATCTGTTGAATCCCATGAACTGGAACTAAACTAAAATCTGTAGCTTATTTCCTTCAAGGATGAAAGAACTCAATAAATACTACACGCCTTTTTATCACAAGATAAAACCTCATCCACTATTCATAAATTGATTGAGCTCTACTTGTATGACATTAGTATGTCTAACTACATGAAAAAATTCCAGCAATTTTTATCAGAAACAGCTTTCATTTTCCTGAAATGTACAACTTTGGTAAGTGTTATCATCTTTGCAAAATGTAAGGGAACAAAGCTTACATTAACCCTCCAAAGTAGGCATGATTCATACATAGCTCAAATGCACATAGTCTAAGATAACACATTCGCAATAACCATTTACATAAACTTGACGGCTCAGGTTATTGCTTAGAATTTACTGGCCATTACCCGTTATCCAAAACACAGAGTTAATCAGAATTTCATCACAGATCAACATACATGGATTAAATGCCAAACGCAGAACACCAAAATACAGTGAAATCAAATTAGTATAACCATGACTCCATGAGTATGCAACGCAGGGAAACGACAGTAAAATTATTTGAACTAACGCTTGTTTCTCGCACGATCAAAGTATAGCAACACCTAAGAGAAAGAAACACGAAACCTACGATCCTCTTTCATCCGTTCCCCAAATTTACAAGAGCTAAAAACTTAATGTGCACAGCGAATTACCCTTTGTTTACCAAACAAGCAGCTCCGAATTGCAGGATCCGAATCCGTACCATCTAGTTGTGAGAATCAAGCAACAGGTCCAGATTTGCCGCGGTAGAGCTTGCCGAAGACATGGAGAGCAGTGACGAAGCCGATGAAACAGAGGCTCATGACGAGGACAACAGTGGGGCTGATCTTCAGTCCAGGAGCATCGTCCGTGTAAAACCTAAGCATGTTGCTGCCGGATGCTCCGCCAACGCCAGAGGAGGTCGAATTGGATGATCCGCCGCCCAGCCTGCGGCGGCGCATGCCCGCAGTGGCGGCGGCCGACCCTCGCGGGGCCATACCGACGGTGCCAGGGCGGGAAGTGGGTCCGGAAGACGCCTGGGACTGGGAAGATCCTCGGGGCATAGTCAATTGATGATGGCGACGCGAGCCGTACTTCGGCTATGTTCGATGGCTCTTGTTTGCCTTAGAAATTCAATTTCCACACTGATTGTTTGATGGAAAAAGTTCCATGAAAATTGTTTTTTTGTTTTTGGTTGGAAAAATTGTGTTTTCGGTACAAGTCAATTACGCAAATTTCTTAATGAAAAATTAGACCCCTTCAGTGGAAAAGCATGGCCTCCCAATAAAACATTTTCCATTAAAGTAATTTTCTGTTTTTAATTGAAATTGCAATTACAATCAAATACACATAGAGCTGCGATTGATGAACGATTAACTTTGAGAGCGAGTCGCGGTCTATCATAAATCATGTCCTCAAACAAAAAATGGCTTTCGTCAATAAACCGTTAATCCTTCATTACAAGTAATATAAGGAACACAGCTATATCACGCTGTCTTTTTTCAAGAAAAAAATAAATAAAAGAAAGAAAAACATATTTCTTGTATATTTTTCAATTGGCCTTTTCAGATTTCTCTAGGTGTAAACCTGAGAACATATGTACTGGCTACACAATTGATTGGCCCATTGGAGATATACAAGCAAGTTATTAATGATCCTACAGGCTTATAAGCTTGTCCTTTTATCAAAAGAAAATTCCTTATGAGGCATTGCAATGCTAATCTCATGCTGCTCCTCCTGAGGTGGCGGCAGCGGTGGCTGTGACACTGGCAGCGGAACCACCCTAGAATTGTTCAGCTGAGGGCGGAGCTCAGCCTCATGTTCGACATATCCAAGCTGAATGCGATGGTGCGAGGTCGACGACCCTTCACCTTGGTGGAAGTGCCTAGGAGAAGGCGAAGGGGAATCATCGGTGTCCCAATTATCGAAGTTTGATTTTCTAGGCGATGTTTGGAGGCTGTCGATTTCGCCTTTATAGTATCGCAGGAGATGGATAGGTGACGCGCCACGAGATGGCGTCGCGGGCCGGCTAGATATAGGTGTTGCCATTGTAGAATGTTTGCTTTCCTTGATGTGTTTTTTGGCTGTTTGGTGCCAGTTTTTTAGGGCTGTGGCTACTCTGTCGTTGAATATTGTTGGCTTCATCGTTGATCCCATCTGCTCATACATATTTACAAGAGTTAATATAATACAGTAATGATCTATTTCCCACTTGTGGGTACATTATGGTACCCACAGGTGGGGAAAAAAATTCATAAGGGATCGGGTGAGCCCCCACCATTAGGGAACAGTTATGTATTATTCATCTAACTTAATGTAGATACAAAAAAAAAAATTTGCTCTGGTGACGTGGCATTACCAGAGTTCCCCACGTGGACGTGGGTACGTGCCCACGTGGGGAATAGATCAAAAGTGTAATATAATATAATAAAAACATGAAAGAAAAAAAAAACAGTGGATTTAATTAAATTCTTTTGTCTAAGGCATATGCCTGGAAATTAACAGGATCATTAAACATTCTGTTCAATTAATGGAAAAATAGGCAGCAATTGACGACCTAATTGTTTAGTATGGGGCAGGGAAACATTGACTACGTTATTAGACTGGCAATATATATACTTGATTATTAATTGGCTTATAATTATATATGTAGAAAATGTTTTTTTTTTGAAAAATATATGTAGAAAATGTTAATCAGCATTAATCTCAATTTTCTTCGGGAAATCTTAAATTTAATTATATATATATATATATATGAAGAAATATAATTAAATATTGACTAGTTAATGCAATTATTAATATATTATAATAATATATAATTACCTGAGTGACAAGGGCATATAGCGGGAGAGTTACGTAGCTGCACAATATTTGTATGAGAACCCTGTTGACGAATGAAATAATCGTTACAATGAAATTGAATAAATTAATTTTTTTTTAACAATATTGTTGATTAAATCAGTACAATTGATCGATAGTAACATTCAAGTGAAAACTTTTTTTCCCCCCGACTAACTCACTTGAAAAAAATTAATTAATAGAATAGTAAAATTAAATAGCATTAATAATAAAGTAAATAATAGTATATGTGTAAATGAGGAATGAGGCTCACCCCATTGCTATTCTGATGACAATGTCCTCTATACGTTCGTGGAAACAATTCCTGAATCCAAATTCAAACCAAGTCCAAGCAAAAAATGCCAACTGAAATGCATTCTGCAATATTCAAAGCACCGACTAATTATGAGTTAATTATAAGCAATTATAAGTCATCTATAAAATTCGTTTTAAAAAAAAATTACCCATAAAATTAATAACTTTTTCTTTTGTCTTCTCTGACCCAAAATGTAATGTAATAATTATTTAATGACAGCAGTATGCTTGACTTTAATTATAAGTTTAGATAAATGTGGTAATAGGACATTCCTCTATATATGGATCGCATCACGTCACATTCAAGATTTTTTTTTTTAATACAAATTGGAGATCATAAGGGTGGGGTGTGGTGCTTTGAACGCGGGACAAACTGATAAGGGGGTACCTTACCACTAGACCAAATCCCTTACACAACACGTCGTATTTGAAGAGAGAAAAGAAAAGAAAACTTCAATATGAACTATGAAGAGAATACAACGTACTTGGAATAGAACGAAATTAATGAGGTAAAGCATGAGTCGTGGACGATTGAACCAGAAGAGATCGTCGGCTGGTTGAACCACGGGCACACCTTTAACAACTTCGCCCCTCTCTTGGATTCTAAGCCCCATTTTTGTTATAATCACTTGTAGTTTGGTCCCTACTAGCAAGATGACCTGCATTATTAATTTCATTCAAAGTTATTTTCAGACTTGATTAATAAAATGGTAAAGAAGTCAACTTAAAGATGTTGCCTATGGAAATTGATTACTCACAATTAATGGAATAAAGGGTAGCCATAGATAGGAATACCAGCCTGTCCACATTGAAAAATTCAAATAAAATCATTCAACCAAGAGCTTTAAGAGAATGCATGTTTGGTGGAGATTAAAATCAAATCAATGAAATAAAAGATTGAAATTGATATTTGAGAAAAATAAATTTTGAGACAATGAGTATCAAACAAGCTACAATTAACGAGCGCATGACTCACCATGCGTATTGAAGAGCAAGAAGAGCACAGCCAAGATCCAAATTGGAGGACTGAAAAAGGCATATAATAATATATGAGTATTTATTTAATTATTTATTTATGTAACTAAAAAAATGGATGAGAAAATTGAAAAAAAGAAGACATTTATTTATAAATAAGAAAGTAAAAATGAAGAATATCAACCTGATTCCAACTACCACTTTGAAGTCTTCTTCCAATGATCTGTTTATATACTTCTGAAAATCGAATCTGTTGTGACTTTGGGGTGCTAAGTGAGCCTGAGCCAATTTTGAAATTAATAAAAAAAAAATCAAAAAATTAATCCAGGCCATCAACTAAAAACTTGAAATGCATCTGATCTACAAAATTTTGATTTAATTTTCTGAAAAAAGTTACAAAGAGTTACCGTGATAAATCCGTGTCTTAGGGTCAAATAATCAACTTTGGGAACGGACCTTACAAATTGCCTAAAGAAGCAAATCTGCAAAAAAGGAAAAGGACAAACCGCCCATCCCAGAACGTGTAAAGACTCAGTAAAAAGTACGAAATTATATTCTACTGGTGAATATTAAAAGCAACTGATAATGTCACAAACATTGAAATTCTTGCGTAATGCTCACGAAATTATCTCAAAATATTTAATTTTATACTAACGAAAATGGAGATTAATTATACACTGTTTAATATCTACGCGGAGGAAACAGGCTATCAAGAAACTGTTTTGTTAAATGATAAAACTAATGAAAACATGTCCAAGAAAACTCAGTAAGTCAGAACTGTTAATAGTAAAAAAAAATAATAATAATAACATGTGTTAACAATAAGATGAGATGAAAATGTCAACTTTATAGCTGTCTATTGGTCTATACATTATTATTTACCGAACTTTCGTTGATAAATTATTATGTGTGTGAGTTGATTTAGATGAAGATCGAGACAAATTCCAAATTACAGAACTACAGAAGACTTGATGGAGGCAATGTTACTGTATGGTAATTTTGATATTACACCAATTATATACTGTTACTTGGAACACAAT
Source organism: Jasminum sambac (assembly GCA_018223645.1). Classification (NCBI taxonomy): domain Eukaryota; kingdom Viridiplantae; phylum Streptophyta; class Magnoliopsida; order Lamiales; family Oleaceae; genus Jasminum; species Jasminum sambac. The sequence goes on from CP073649.1 coordinate 27,997,195, forward strand.
TTTCACTTCCATCGTAGAATTAACTGAAAGTCCATATATCATTAAAATAAAAATAAATAAATAAACTCTGAAGGTTTCATATTTTCACTCTAGGCACTTAATTTGTTGTAACGCACGCATAGCATGCGTTACATAAAATAATATATAAAATTGTAATCTAGAATTTAAGTACTTACAATCCAAAGTAGAAACGGGGTTTGGAACCAAAAGCTCATGTGCCTTCTTCCGAATGATGTTTCTCTAGCAAACCTGAACCTTTCCGGGTCTGTTAAGCATCATCAGACATAATTTGTTAATTAGTTGTTATCCGAGTAGATGTAATATATTAGAAAGTAGTTCGATTGCACTATATATATATACAGAAAAAGATAAGTATATGCGATTTGTTAATTTATTTTTTTAATCGAATTTTAGATGGATTACGTACCGTGTGAAAATTGATACTCGATAGTTCGAGTTTCCTTTTCCCAACCTTTCCATTTTCTCATCTGTAGTCAATCAACAAAACATCAAGTGAGTGAGTTTATGTAAATAAACATATCATCAATACAAACTATATAATGCATAATTAATATTGTAAAGTGTGACATGTTATGTATTTAACAGTATGATATTATTTATCTTATATTAATTACTTTTAAACTAATCATCATCATCTCATGTAGTGGATGGCTAGTAGATAACATGTTAACATGATAATACCTTGAGTCTTCCGAGAGCCATAGTGAGTATACAATAAAGGACATGAGAAAGAGCCAAAACGAAGATGAAGATATGGAGCTGATGAAGGCCATCCGTCGATATAAACGACACCTTGTCCTGCAAAAATTATAGTCAAATTTTCATTTCACCGTTTCACACTTAATTATAATATTAATTTTTTACAAAAAATGCAAAAAAAAATGCATGGTGTTTATAATCAGGAATTATATATCCAAGGTGGCAAAATTATATGACTTCGTGCCTGCTCTTCGCATCTGCTGGATCCTCCACCGGCCAGTACGCGTCTAACGCTGCCACCTCTGCCGTCAAACATTAGCAGTCTCCGGCGAGTTGATTCCTCTTCAGTATCATTAGCGTTTCCATATTCATCACCCTCGGTCTCATGTCTCCTGTTGCATGGGTGCCACGTGTCTGCTATCTCCCTTGATATGCATATATCAGCTATTGAATATTGTAGTACCGTGAGCATCAACGATATAAATCCCAGCAGCATCAACTCTTCATAAATTAGGCAAAAAAAAAAAGGTTAATAATAAATAAATTATCATAATATTTTTCAACGATCATCAACTCCGTAAAAGTGGAAAAAAAAAAAAAGAAAAAGAAAAGTTAGTATACCAGATTTGATCTTTTCTAGTGATTCAAATAGAGCCCTTTTATTTCTCTTCTTCAACCACTGCAAGTATTAAAAAATGGAAAAAGAAAAGTTATTGATTATCTCCAAAAAAAAAAAAAAATCACTTATTTTCTAGCTTTTGAATTGAAATTAAAAGCTGCATGCATATATATATTTTACATGCCTTTCCAATAAGATGAATTATATGCTCAATTACTATCGAAATCGCAAGCAGAACAAAACAGACGACGGCGACAGCCCATGTTGGCGTCTCCTCTAACGATCTTCCTCCGCCTCCTCCGGCCATTTCCGACACGTCGCCGTCTCGAATTCACAGTAATATTTGGAAAAACAAGATTTAATAAACTTGCTTTGAAGTATATATGGGTACTGTAATGTAAAAGAATATATGCTGAATAGTCACAAATTCTAGAGAGAGGAATACATAGACGAAAGTATAATCGTTATGAAGGGAAAGGGTTATGTATATAAGGAGAGGAAGGATAGAAGGGTTTCGAGGGGGAATTTTATATGTTGACTTTGACTGTATGAACGCGTAATTGGATTGGAAAGTATTGACTTGCTCAACTGTTCAAAAATGATGAGATTGATCCTTTGATTTTTATTTATTTTTATTATTTTTTTATTTTAGGAGTTCCTGACTTTCGTGACAGATTCATATTTTAATTTGTAATATAGATATACCGTTAATCACTTCCCCAGTCAAAACCCACATATATAATTATATTATTAATTATTTTATAAAAAATCTTGGCCGTTAGATTAATTAATAGATTTTTCTAGTCAGATGATTACGAAATTTTCCACGTGAGTATATTTGGTTAATCAGGTTACGACGTCCGCACGACTTGTACGATTGATGCATCATTAGTGTTAAGATAAGTTATCCATGTTAAGTACTTACTCAGTGGTACTTTCGTTAACAACCATTTTGTTTATTTATAATTGAGAAATTCCATCAATCGAATTACTCTTTTTAGAAGTACGGTGAGATATGTTAATGGTGATTGACTAAGACGAAGTTTAATTTGATAAAGAGATAAATGCAGTGGCGGATCCAGAGATTACAAGTTGAGGGGGCACAAATATTAGCTCCCGCATGGAAAATTTTTTTAGAGGGCCGGACCGATAAAAAATATTACTAAAAAGTAAGAAATTTAACATGTATTTGAGTTAATCTTTAATTTAAATAGTGAACTATAAGACTTTTTTAATAATAATGATAAGTGATATATGATACAAGATTACTATTAATAACTTTGATTGAATATTATATACTTGAAGAGCTCATTTGACATTCATTTTCTTAAAAATCTTTACCAAACATATTCTAATTATAGATTAATAGAAAATTGACACATATAATTTTTAAAATTCAAAGTGAAGTTATAGATTTTTAGAGATTTTTGGAATAAGAATAAGCAAATAGATTAAGGGTATATTCTTTCCACCTTAAATTTTACCAACTTAAATTTACTTTTTCTCTCTCATCATTTTCAACCATTCATTCATTGATTTAATAATTACTTTACATTTTTTAATACTTTATCTCTAATTCTCAATTACACATTTAGTCAAATTTTAATCTACACCAAATTTAAGTTAGAAAGAACATACCCTAAATTAACAAAATGTCAATCATCATCAAATTAAATGGATTACACAAACTCTGTAAGTCACATTTGTCATTGCTAAACAAGAAGAAATGATAATGATTCTTTGTGAATAATTACATGGACTCGAATTAATATATTTGGTGTCTTGTGATTTTTTTTTAATCAGAATTTTTTTTTTTTTTTTTTTTGAGTTTTGTACTCAAAAAAAAAAAATTGGATTGAAAGTTGAGGGGTCATGTGACCCCTCAGAACCCCCCTTGGGTCCACCTCTGGATAAATGTGAATCCACGAAAACTTAATGATAAATATTTTTTAATATATATTGAGATCAATTGTGCTAGGTACATAAGTGATTTGATAGATACATATTTGAATGAAAAAATAAAAATGATATGTATAAATGTCTTTTTTCATATAAAATATACATATTTAGTTATTCTATCTCAATTGTTAATAGGTCAAATACAAGTCGAGAAGATACTACTGAAAAAAATTAAAAAATCAAGAAGATACATAACCAATTCTTATTTCCAAAAAGAAAATAAAAAATAAAGAAAGAAAAAAAAAAAAGACACATGTACACATATGATTATTATGTTAAATAAGATGATGGATTTTCAACACAGAGAAAATTCATAGTTTAGTTTCATTGGTGTACTTTATGTAATGTATGACGTATAACTCAAAATCACATTCAACAAAGCAAATTATAATTGAGTGCTAATTTCCCGTAAATGACTATATTACCATGTAATGTTGAAAAATTGATGACATTGTAAAGCTTGTCAATTGGTACGGTCTGGGTCCTAATACCGTTATGAATAATTTGTTGCGTATTCTTCTTGAATTGAAATTACGATATTAACTAATGCTCAACCAATTTTCCATGCACTTTCGTCCGAGAAGATGGAATACAGTAAGGGTTTGTTTAATTGTAAAGCTGGAATTTGATTGGAAAGAAAATGATTTGTTAGTTAGTAAATGAATTTTGGGAAAAAATTTTTCAGGAAAAATGATAGCTGTAGGTATTTGATTGTATTAATTTGTAAATTGAAAAATAGTATTGTTTTTTTTATTTTTTTATTTTTCTTATTTTTGTATTTTTAATGAAATTTGATAATTTTCCTTATCTTTATGATTAAAACAAATTGTCCATTAAAAAAAATGTAAACTTTTCCAGGAAACCAAACCACCCCCCCCTCTCTCTCCCCCACAAGGAAAGCATTTTCCTTCAAAATAAGAAAAATAACGAATTTCGAGAAAAATTGGAAAATCAATTTCTTGGAAAAAAAATCAATCAAACAGCTAAAAATGGAAAAATGGATGGAAAAAAGTGTTTTCCTGGAAAAAAAGAAAAAAGAAAAAAAATGCCAATCAAACACACCCTTAATACAAAAAGTTTATTTCACAATTAAGAAATCAAAGAATAAATTTTATTTTCCGTGTTTAATTCCGATGTTAGGATGTAATTTTTTACAACTTTTTATAGATTTTAATGTCTAATAGGAGAGAAAATGAGTGGGGTTGAGTGATGGAGATTTGTATAATACAGTGGGTCCTAGAAAATATGTGCATATAAGTGATTTGACTTTAGATAAAAATAAGTTAAAATGTGTAAAAATTTATTAAAAATTGTAAAAAAAATAGGCGCCAATCGAATTTGATGTTCTTTTGTTTTTTTCCAACATTGATTTATCCCTTTTTCACTTGCGATACTTAAATTTGAGAGTAAAAGTTAACGACGCTATTACCCTTGAGACTAAATTTTTCTATAATCTATATCTTTTTTGGACTTTAATTTGTCAGAAGATCAATGATCAATTAATAGAAAATTTGTTACATCCTATATACGTACGTACGACCCATCTAGATCAATAAGGACCATGCTAAAAAAATTTATTTATTTATTCAACCATTATGTCAAGTATGATAAGACACATTCCCTCTATTTTGACAGAGATTATACTTTTAACGTAGGTTTAAACACCCTTTATTGTGACCTTACATCAAAATTTCAAATTTTGAAGAAAAGGAAAATGTCACAAGTCATGCTCACACCATAATATGAGAGGTTGCTGGGGAATTGGCAATGGTGGAGAAAGTTGATCTTTGACAATTCTGCAAGACATATATTCAATTAATTTTCAAGAAAGAAAAATCTCGGCTGCAGGTGAAATGTTTGAAACCACACATCATATGACTTTGCCCTTTGATACAAAACATTAATTTCAATGAAAATGATTTGGTGATAGGGATGTTGTAAGAACATGTATGATTGACAAATAAGCCTGTGGCTTAGAAACCATAGTTTACGTGTTTTCATAATTATTATAAATTCACATAAATATCTTTTTCATTTATTATTATACTGCTTATTTGGAGTATTGCGTAGAACTCAAAGGCATGGTAGTGCATGATAGTAGTATAAACTGGACTGGACCTAGCTAGTTAACATTTAGCTTTTTTATATTTAAATATAATTTTTAAATATATAGAAGGATATTCTTGAAGTGATCTTTCCAAAATAGTCATTTATTGCAAAAAAAAGATTACCAATTATACAACATTTTAAACTGGAATGTTGTATCCTGGATGGAACATGTTAAAATTTTTCTATTATATCGATAAATTTTCGAGACCACAAAAGGATTAAATCTCTTTAGACAAAGTGAGATATATATCCACTCCTTAAACCTTAATTGGTGACGATTAATCATGTTATTTCCATTAATTTGTATGACCAATAGTTAGAATTTTTAAGTGAATAAATTAAAATTTTATTTCCCTTAAAAAGTTTATTAATCCTCTTAATGCATATAGTAATATAGTAATGAATTCTGTCAATAAATATTATGTAGTTTGAGATAAATTCTTATGCTGAAATCATGTATTTATATCAAAATTTGATTTTCAATCATGTTGTTTGCTCGTACCATGCGACTATTATAACTCATAAGAGGCGTAATACCACTTGAACAAGCAAATATAAAAATAGATTGACCAAATACATTGCAATCCTATTTTTCATTTTTTTCACGTGTTACGTCATTTTCAAAATTAATAATTGCTATACTTTTATATATGATTTATTTATCAATCTATTTAATTATCATCTTATTAATCTGTCCAACGAACTACACATGTCAATAGAAGGTGTTTTCTTTCTTCATACGTCAATAGAAGGTGTTTTCTTTGTAGCAATTAATACCGAAGTAGAGTGCTCGCAAAGTTGTTTCATTTTCTTAATATAGACTATTCTCACTATTCTGGTCTAAACCAATGGATTCTTTCTTCCTTTCTCTTTTGGTGCTTTCCTTTTCCTTTAATCCTTGAAAATAATTATGAAGCTATCATTTTTTGTATTAAATAGAAACATTTATAAAATTGCAAAAAATTAATTATTTTGCTAGTTAACCCATATCCATTGACCAAAAAAACATAGCTTCATGTAAACTTTAATATTATCTACAATAATATAATAATAACAAATAAATCGAACAGATTCAAACAAACATACCAAAATAAAAATAAAAATAAAAGAGAAAAAAGCAAAAGATCTAGAACCGGCCAAAATTGAAACCAGATCTCCCAGTCCGCACTTGAACAAGTTATAATGCCGGTTTAAGGGCTGGTTCTTTCAATCAGTTGGCCGACCGGTTCCCTTTTCACCGGCTAGACTGGTCCGGTTTTCACAACTAACGCGAAGAAAAACATAAAGAAGCATGTAGTGTGTAAGCCAAAATACTAAGTGTGGCACGGCGAGATAAGACAAAGTTTATCATATTGCAGATGAAAATCACTAAATCGAATCGCACTTTAATCGCGAAATCAAAATTTAAAAAATTATTTAATTGCGTCAAACTTTTCTTCATCGTTTATTGTATATTTTTCGAAAGTCTCCATTCTTACATCTACATCTATGAATTGAAATGGACAAATTAATGTGGTCCTTAGAACTGGAATTGTTACTAGAAAAGCAAAAGCAGTCGTTTCCATCTTGGTTTCAGCCTAGTGTTCAAGAACACCAGGTGTTTCGTAGCTTATGAAACACCCGGGGCGTTTATAGTCCCGTCCATTTTGAAATCTACGAATTTGGTTAGATTCAGTATGATGAGACGAAGCTCCAGCAATTTAAAAAAAAATTGACACCGTGACAGCCAGTTAAAGTTTTTGACCAAAATATGATAAATTCGAGGATTTCAAAATGGAGGCCGAACGGGACCGTAAACGCCCCAGGTGGTCCGTATGTTATGGAACACTCGGTGTTCCTTAACATCCGTGGTTTGCTTCATTTCAATGCATTTTGACTAAAAATTTCAAGAGTGCTGTTGAGTGCAATTCCATATTTGCCACACAAGTATCCACAGAAAATGGGCCAAGAAAAAAACCCAAAGGTCTGGTGCAGCCCAGTCTTATTCATAGACTGCGTTATCCGTTTTACAACATCAGTCCATTTACAATTTGATTTAATTATTTTTAAAATTCTTTCAAAATAATAATAATAATAATTTAAATGACTTATGTAAAAGGTGTGTGCCACAATTTTATTGAATAATGGACCTAATGATGTAGAGATGCTAATACGTGATTCTGTAGAACTATAATATAAATCATTTAATTGTACACCAAGTTATACAATTTTTTTATCGTCAAATTATACAATTAACTTAACTCTCTATGAAATTAATTTGGTAATTCACGAAGTTCAAAGAATAATTAACAAATATTATGAAAAAAGTTCATAGTGGTGCCTTTGAATTTTGTATATCTTGATGAAATTCTTTTGATATAGCCATGTAATATGGCCTGAGGTTGGCCGATGTAATCCTCCCATTTCTGGTTCTTGGAAATTTTCAAGATATCATACAAGCGGCCCATATGTCCGCACCAATGTAGAAACTTTGGAATTATGATTTGCCACAAAACAACTTCAACTAATACGTCATGTAAATTCAAACTAATGGAGAACGGAACATCGGTTAGTGGGCACAGATAAACTTTTATTTTGGAAAAAAGAAAGAGTTGTAAGTTGTTAAGTATTCATTTATGTCTTAAATAAGTTTGCATCGTTCTCATAATCCCATTGCAATTAAATTGAATAACAAGATGTTGTTTGCTTTCCAACTTCTTTATTTCAATCGTTTTTAGTTTTCAATTTAATTATGTAAGTATAAACAATATTGAAAAAAAATTTTAAATCTAAATAGGGTGGGTACGGATCGGGTATCGGGTATTGGGTTGGGGAAGATGATCCCATCCCCGCCCCATCCCCATTTCGAGTCTTCACTTTTAATCTCGTTCCTATCCCCATACCCATTTGGTCGGGGATTCTCCGCTCCATTCAAGCCAGGTTTCCATCGATTTCGGGTAATCGCTATCCCATTGCCATCCCTACTGATGAGCAATGTTAGGAGTACACTCATTTTGTGTATACTGTCAATATTTTTTCTGACTCTCTATTACGAGCGTGCACAAGATGCGAGGGCGGATCGACTATAGGTGAGCCACGGCCGTCTTTGGCCGGAATTGGCGTAATCTGAGTGAGTCTTTCACCGCCTGCCCACCAAAAATTAAATTTTTCGATTTTTTATGCCTTATTTGGTTTCTTTTTTGCCTCTGAAATTTCTGTGGAGAAATGGAGTTTGGCAGTTTGCAACACCCAAAGAAGGCGTGTTTAAGAGTGAAGATGGGGAAGATGATAGTTTTTTGGCTTTTAATTTTTTTCTTTTCTTTATTAAAATTTGGGTTGAAGGTGTTTGGTTATAGCCCAAATCCTTAAACCCAATTCCCAATGACCTAATCCCATACGGCCATACCTGGATACAAAAATCAGAATAGTCAATAGTTATTCCAACGTTATTGCTCCGGCAGATGTGGTAGTACTTTAGTCTTTAGTCATTTAATTCTTTTTACTAGTTTAGTAGTGTTGAAATAGAACAAATTACGATTATTTGTTGATCAATTTTTATTTTAGGCTTGAATCTATTAGTTTAGTTTACTACTAATTTGATTATTTGTTGGTTAATTTATGAATTCCCCATTTCCTTTTAATGGTAAGATTTTAATATATTTAAATCCTTATGCAGTTATCAAAGCTTGTGAATTGAAATTGCATGAAGTACTCATTATTTTGAGTTGTATTGGATGACATTTTTAATATCGTATGCTTTTTTATATTTTGGTGCATTTAGATATATATTTATAATCTTTAATATTATTTAAGTATAAAATATCACGATTAATGGTGAATGATCAACTTTCGCCAACGGTTGTTGACGGTCAACAGTCAACGCCTATTCACAGTCAATAGTCAATGGCCGTTCTAACTGAAGTTGAAGGCTGGATCCGTCCCTGACAAGATGGATGTACACTTAAAAATAATTAACTTCTTATAATTCTATTATTTTTTCAAAATTATGCGTTTTTTTCAAGCAAAAGGCCTAAAAATGGGGATAACGATAGGACCCTTAACTAATTTGGATTTATAGGAAAGGTCCACACACAGAAACACCAACCACTTGGTTTCAACTTTCAAATCAAAGGTAGACAATGGCACATAGTTCTAATCGAGCCATTGGCAATACCAAACATATCTCAACAACACAGTAAATGTTTGTCTGTGGACAATATATAGGAAGTGTTAGCATGTCAAAAAAAATATATTTTAATGCATTTTTTTCAAATTTCAAATTTGGTCAAACAAATCACATCCATCTATCTCTCCCATCATTAAATCTACACCATCCAACTCCACTCATTCTCTCTCTTCCTACTCATAAAAATACATTAAAACTCATCCGCTAACACCCTCTATCAAGTCTTGCGTGTTTAGGCGTCTAATGAATAATGCTACTGATAACAAGTTTTTATCAATTATTAGATTAGATGCATGATGTAAAAATTCATTTTTTAGTAAAGTTTTTGCAACTATTATCTTTATGAATATTTATATTGATGTGTTGTTCATTATAATATAAAATAATTGCACGCCACGTGCCAATAGACTTCCTGTCACGTTGTCATTATCATGTAGCTTATTATACGTTACCTTACACTACAACAAATCGTTAGATGCCGAAGATCTCTGGGGAAAAAGAGATTGGCAAACGATGATACTTTTGATAATGTAATTATCTGTTGAATATGAAAAAGAGAACATATTTGGTATGAATTATACGAAGTAACAACAACAGAGCACGAGTAACATGATAGGGAATGCATAGTATCAAAATGAAGTTATCTTTAGTTCTTTACAATTAGCTTGAGCTTCTTACTTATAGTTAAGGTGACGCTTCATTTTAGACGGATGGACAATAATGAAATTCCTTGATAGTATCAAATACAAGCAAGATTCACTTACTTTGTCTCTAATTTAGCTCTCAATCAATCACGTGCGATGTTTTTATGATTGAATGCGATATATATATCTCTTTTAACTATCTAGTGACTAATAAACTGCTGTTTTAATCTTGTCAATTATCTTTTGATGGTTGACTTTTACATGACTTCTTAGGAAAAGAGGTTATAAATCCATTCAAATTTGCCTATCATTAGAGAATTAATGTCTCGTCCACTCATACGAAAGTCCTCACTGTGGAAGTCAAGAGTGTGAGATGGTCAAACTAATATATGCCCTTTTAGTTGAAGTCTTGATATTGCAATGTCATTACTCAGTTCTCCTTAAGATTGATGAGTCATTAAGATCTATCATGTAGACCAGAAGAGATGGCATGTCAATCATACCCTCATTTCTTTTATTTCTCTTTGTGCAACTTATGTTGTTGCTTTATTCCAAAGGGCAGCTACATTGTTCCTGCAAGAATGAATTAATTGTATACAAATGTTTTGTAAGCTGCCTAAAATTCAAAATAGAAGAGATGTTACAACTACCCTTTGCCTAACATTTTATGTATAGTTCCCAAAATGTCTGTCTGGTTCTTTATAGGATTTTTGTTTTGTTTTTGGGCATAGACAAAACATGATTATTCTATTGTAGGGCATAGAATTGCCATGCCATTAAGGAACAAAATGCCCTCCGCAAATATTATATTTCCTATTTCCTAACATTATCTTTTTTTCTTTTTTTTTTTTTTTTTTTTGGGAAGGGTTTTGTTCTTATTTTTTTGTTGGGAAGCTTTAGAATCTGATCTCTTTTTCGAGTGCGAAACGGTCCCATTTGCTGAGCCATTCACCTCACAACCATCACCTTGTCCCATAAAAGGGTTTGTAGTTTCTTCAGCAATTACAAAATTGGCACAAATGCTCAACCTTTTAATCATGTTGTGCAAATGGTCCAAACCTTTTAAATGTAGCAGAAAAGGTCCTGAACCTTTCTATTTTTGGGTCCAAATGTGAAATGTAGCTTTGGACAAATTCCATCCAAAAGGGTACGTATCTTGCATTCTATTCTCTACTTTGAGGAACAAAGAAAGTAACAATCATGTCGTTAACTAGTTTTGGTTCTCTTTTGTATGATATTGGAAGAAAGTACCTAATGTGATTAAAAGATAAGGACATCGAGTGCAAGAATTAGAAAGACAAGAGAGAAATTTAAGTTTAAAAAATTAATAACTCTAGATGCACGCTATTATAATATGGAGAGCTGCGACCTTGGGTATATGATATGGTTGGGTATATGATATGGTTGGTGGTGAGCCGAGGAGTTGCAGTACTACTAGTATGGCTGTGGCTGTGATTGTGATGACTGATGAGTTGGGTTATGGAGGTGCGGAAGACCAATAATTTTCTTTGTTAATTTTTTTTCTCTTATTTTGATTCATTAGCCAATTTTGTTCTACTTTTTCAATTATTTGTATTTCTTATTTTCTTTTCTAACACTTTATTTTTGCGATCGAAGTCATTTGTATTTCTTAAAATATATATATTGACATAAGTGTTTTCGATATCTTAAAATGGTCATTTATGATTAATTCAGTCTAAAAGTCTGTTTCTACGTACCAAACAGATAATTAAATTAAATTAAGACCATTCACATTGTAGTTGATGGATTTGAATTATTTACAAATTGAGGATCGTATGGGTGGGGTGATATATCGGATCATGGTCAAACACTAATAAGTATATGTCTTTTTCACTAAAACAACCCCTTACACTTGAATCATTCAAACCATATGTTGAAATGAATGGGACTATATCTCCATCAATTATCCTTTTATTAAAATCACTCGAGGTTGTGCAATAAGTAGAAGTTTCTTAATTAAACACTTTGATGGAAAGTGTTTGAATTAGGGGATTCCTAAACCATATAGGAAAATGTTTCTATGCTTATAAATAGTGTATGTGTATCGCACGAATTGTATATACACAATTAAGCGAGGCCAAGAGAGAGATACAATTTTTTGTTCCACCAAATATTGTATGTTAGATCGGCTTCAATTTACACCAATAAATCAAAGTACATTCTAATGATGCTATGATTACGTAAAAATCATTAAGTTCAAACATTTGAGAATTAAAGTTCATACATGTAAATTAATTGATTGTATGAAATTAATTAATTGCTTATAGATTTGACCTAATACAGCTAATAAATGCCAAATCTCATTAAAAAAAAAACTCTACTTTAGAAAGGTTTTTTCCTCAAAAGATGAAAATGAAAAATTGTAAGAGCATCTTCAATGGTTATGTGGTGTCAAAATTAATTCATACGCCAACTGGAATAATAAATATTATGTAATAAAAACATTCTTCAATGGTTAATGAATAGGGGGACTATATATGTCAAGCTTATGTAGCAAGACAAAAAACAAACAATGTGACAAGGCAAAATATTCATTCTCACATTGTGACTCATCAATTATCATCAATTTCTTGTAAAAATATTAATTATGACTCAATAATTAACTAAATTAGAGAAGTTGAAATGGTTTAATATGTAATAAATACATATTAAATTTTAATTTGAAAAATAAGAGATAAATAAGATGTATTAATCATATGGAGTGTAAACAAAAGCATTATAGATTACTTTAAGAGAAAGTCTATTCTTTAAACAAAAGAGCATCCCCATTATATTGCAACAACATCTATCATGTCTATGTGGCAAAATATATTGACATTATATCAAAAAAAATCTCCAATGCAAAAATGCACATTTTGTAAATGTGGCAAATTATTATTAGTATTATTAAAAATAAGAAAAAGAAAGAGAGAAACGTATTGTTTGTAGAGAAGGTTATTGAATTGTTGTCAACAATAATGTCTACAATTAGACATTGTGTTAGAACTAGACAGTCTCTAACATTAATTGTGCCATGTAAGCACTTTTTGTCACTTGTTAAGTGAAATGCTAGACGTCATGTCTTAACATTATATTGTATTGGAAATGCTCTTATGTCAAGTGAACTGCATACCTTTTTATCTAATTGTCCATTGGAGATGTTTTAAAGTGCCTAAAGCCATGTCACTTTCACTTCTTTTACCTCTATTTGTGTTAAAATCAACTTCTACTACTAATCAAAGTCAAAGTCAAAATCAAAATCAAAGTCAATATCAATTATCAATCACATATCTTACAACATCACTAATTATTTTCTACACACCTCTCTTGCATTGCCATTCATTGAAAAGTTGGTTATTGGGTGGAAATTAATCTACCTCGAACAGGTGAAAACTAATTCATAAGCTTTTTCTTACACGTAACTAAAATTTTTCATGGACCATACATTTGAAATTGTAAAAAGTTTTTGAAATATGTCTTTCGAGTTTCGTACAGGTGGATCTTTTGCAAAATTTATAAACACGTATAATCCATTCAATAACAATAAACGAAGATATGCCTACAAATTTTTCCTGTTACAGGGGAGAGATAGGGGAGGGGAAGAAAATTAGGAGATGGATGGGTGTGGTTCAAATTCAGGTCTCCTACCCAAAAACTTGAACATCCAACCGTTGTAGCATATTCGATCCACAAATTATAAAATTTTTAAATGATGAAATAGTTCATAGAAATTGTTGCAAATGGATCTACTTGACCTTTTATGAGAGTGAGGTTCGATATTTGCTTTGTTCAATTATATGTTTATAGGTTTCGCGTTCGTGTATATATATAACAAATCTCACCTCGGTCCATTACATTTATGCCATTTTTATTTCACTTTTGACAGCAAAGTAAGTTTTCAAACTCAACGTTTTCAGTAAGATAATATATATATATTGCTTTAATCTAGAATAACCAAAATTAGTTTAGTCTCACATATTATATCTAAAGAAATCAAAGCAAGATGAATGTTTACTCTAGTGCTATTTTAGAAGTGAGATTGACAGTGTGGAAAAATGTTTTGTTGAGAGATAGCTAAAAAGTATGAAGAGTGATAAGTTCAATGGCGGAGCCATCTTACACTCAGTGCGGTCACTGGACTGCACCAAGATTCGGAAGTACAATTAATAAGTTCTAATTGGATCTCATGAGCATTTTGGAAAATCTTGAGTTTTATGTGCAACTAATGGACAGTCCAAACAAAATATGTAAATAACACCTAAAATTCCAGTTTTATATATATAGAGAGACAAACACACTCCAAAGCGATAACAAATTTTAAATCTATAATTTTTTCAATTAGAAGAAATCCTATTTGTCTCCTTACCCATAAATTGTTTAATTAAACTCAACTCTATAATATTTTTAACTTGTTTAATGTTAAATTGTAAAACATTATGAAATGCAATAACTTATAAACTTTTTAAATAGAGAAATAATTTTTAAATATTAAATTAAAAACTTATAAATTTTTTCTTACATTGTCATTAAATCATTTAGTCATTTAAGTATGGAATAGTCACCACATTACATAGATTCTATAGAAGGAAGATCACGTTAGAAGAAAATGTTTAGGAATAGATAAATAGTCGTGCCCACACTGAACAAAAATCTTAGCTCCGCCACTAGAGAAGTTTATAATAATATGTAATTGCAAAATTCATTTATACCAAAAAATAAGTCGAAATAATTAGACCAAAGAGGCACAAAATGAAAGAGGAAAACTGACTTCAAAAAAAAAAAAAAAAAAAAAAGGCTGGATATAGACTATTATTAGGGGACAATTTTACGTTAGATTTTATGACTTTCTAGTTGGTGATGATGGAAATGCAATTTGTCACGAACCAAAGGGACCGACCAAGTTGGGCAACACAATTAAACCTTAGTGAAAGTAAATCCCAATCTCTTCTTAAATGACATTGATGTTTCCTACTTTGCTTTATTGACCAATTGATAAAAACAATGCCAGGCTTTCACAAAGTTTTAATTACCATTTACAACTATTTTAATCATTGTGCTACCCCTATCATGAAATTAGATCACGAGATTGATGTCAAGACACCAAAATAGAATACACTAGTCTTGCTCCAATGCCTATTTGTGAGTATGGTAAAAATATCCACTTGTAAAATGCCCATTTGTAGATATTTTGTCATACCCACAAGTGGGTACTGTAACAAAATCGTGGAATACATAGCTCGTTGCAATTTTATGCATGCATAGTAGTGAGATATCATCATCATAATACGAATACATACAGTTATCATTTTTCTTTTTAAACCAATGGTTTGACAATTTATTATATGGACCGCGTAAATTACGTACTATGAATTTCTGGCACCAGCGAATTTTTAAAAAAATTGATAAGCCAACAACTAAAGAGAGGATGAAATGATGATTTGGTTGATATCTAGTGAGATACACCTCACATTATTTGGTTTGTTTGGAGCGTAGATGTATATATTTCATTCAAAAGCTATATCCAACCTAATTTTGGCACAAAATATTTTGAATTCATTTTCCTCGAGTATCATCTTCATTTATCTGACAAATGTCTCTCTCTCTCTCACACACACATATATATATTTATATTCATTTTCAATTATATATTTTAAGAGATGTGTTGCTAAATAAGGACTTAATTAAATTCACTAACGATCCGTTGCCCGCATGTGGGCAAGTGATGGGTGACACCCGTCCCCATCATTAAGGGGTCCAGGTCTGGATATGTGTCGTCCATTGAAATATACGTGAACAACTTAATTAGACAGCGGATCTTTTGAGTGATTAAATAAATGTGACAATAAAGAGAAATGCTATTTCAACATTCAATTGGCAAACATGTTACAAAATATATATAGTAGGGTCAATATTTTTTTTTCCCCACAATTACATTATTATCTTCAAAATCTACAATTACTATATTTATACATTATTTGTTTGTCAACCTATGTATTACTTTATTTGTTTAAAAATATTTTTCCAATGGTCTAAATTTGGGGAGGGGTGATGAGTAAATATATAGTAGCAGTGCGTTGGGCTGGGTGGAGTGGGCGACAGAAAATGACAGATGAGAAAGGGTACGTACGATGAACGCGGGCGATGAATGAAACACCAAAACTCAGGACCACAACACAGACACACATGTGACATGGACATATATATACAGGTACATGGCTTTATCATTAAAGTGTAATATATATATATGTATAATGTACGTATTTATGTATATATGCCTTTGATCTCATCAATCAAATTGTAATGTGTTGTGATTATCAAAGAAACAGTGAATTGTGACAGAAGATAAGGAAGTTGCCGGCATGACTCTCGAGGGGTTTCTTTTCTTCTTCCTTTCAATGCCAATTTATGCTATGCCTTCTTGCTTCACCGGTCTTTATCGACTCGACATGTAAAAGGACACTGTTTTTTTTTTCACTTTATTAAAGTTATTCACTCCTCCTCCTTTTGTTTTTTCTTTTTTCTTTTTTTTTTTTCCTAGAGGGATTTATTAGCATTTATTTCATCTTTTCGCTATTAATTAATGTCCGTCAAATGGAAAAGAAAAAATAAAAATAAAAATAAAACGAAAGTCAAATATTCTTTACGTGCCAAGAGATATATTGTGTTCTTACCTTGTTGGATGGTGATGAGCCATTCAGAGAAATAACCTTATCTAATCGACCATCAGACGGTTGCAAAATCGTACTGAAACTTTTATATGTCCCTTCAGTCATAATATTAAAAAAAAAAAGAAAATAGTGAATAATGTGCAAATGCATAGCTTTTAAACTACGTTCTATGTTATTGATAGCTTCGTAACTATTTTTCAACTATACTTTCCGTAAAAAAATTAAGTTTTACTTCAAAAATTAATTGGACCAAACAAACACTTTGTACATTAATCATTTATGAAGAATTCCATAAACTTTGTTGTAACCACGTACATCAAGTTAACATGATTTGCTGAAGAATCCAAACACAGATAAAAATCAGGTCTTATATTTGAGCACTTGACATCATGTAAATATATACAACTCGAAATAATCTCTTCCAAAATCAGTTGCGGAATTTTGAACTTTACCGATGGTATGGATGAATTCCTCGCTCAGTCGGAACGAAATTTTATCATGTAGCATTCCTTTATTGGGAGTTGGCATAAAATTGATTCAATTATTGAATCACATTTCCTTGTAATTAAAGTCTAAGTCGATGAACAAGCGTCTGCACTGAACATGATCATGTTATGGAAGACAAAGTTACCATAAACACGCTTGAAGACCGCTCAACGTGAGCTCCAGACTAATGAAGAGTTGAGAGTCCTACGTCCCACAACTACATGTCTATTTTCTCTCCACGTGGATTCACTAAGAATTAACCTCATTTTTTCCCTAACTTCAGCTCCGGTTTACTCTACCAAACTTTAAAACTATAATGGCTGATATGGTATTTCGAAAGGAAAATGCTATTGGTACAACTAAAATATATATATAATAAGGTGTACAACATGCGCATATGGCCCATTTAATAACTATTGATTTAAAATTGATGTGATGTATGAAAAGATGAAATAATGTCGAGTGTACTTACTATACAATATTTTGTAGAATATATTGTACATATAGCATAACTCATTTTGAAATTTTGGATTTTGAGATATTTTCAAATTTTGGTTGATTAAATGAATTAATAAGGAATCAGTTCATCTTTGCTTAGGTGTTCTTTCAAATGCACTTTTGATCATCTACCCACGTGTCGGTATGTAAAAATGGTCACACTTTGATATGACATATTACAAATGGCTTAGTGTGGCCCACACACTGTTATGCACCACTTGCAAACTCCTATGACATATATTTCTCCAGACTTACTCTTGCATCTAAAGGGCAACAAGCGACCACTCGTCACCTTTTTTGAAAGCTAGAGGAGGTTGTCCCACAAGACTTGACCAGTGCTCTAGTCATTTTTAGGAAGAGGTTGTTCTTCGACTTGGCACGACCAGCACTCTTCCTAGGCCAGAATTTTGGTAATAACACTGTACCTTTAGCTTTGTTTGAAACAATACTGTAAGTTAAATCCTTTCTAGTGGATTCGTCTTTCCAAGTTTCGCTTGGAGATTTTTTTTCCTCTTATCTATGTAATTATTCTAAGGTTCTTCCATCATTAACAAATTTTGGTGTTCGTTGCTTTGGTGTCTTAAATTTGTTCGTTGAGATATCAACTAATTATTTATGAATAGTTGTTTATTTTAGCTTAATTGTGATGAAGTGGCCCGTGGCTAAAATTATGGACCATGCTACAACACCATAATAAATACTATAATGGTTGATATAATGGATATGTGGCATGATCTTACAATTTCAACCACTCCATCACTTTTAGATGGACGGTTATTAAATATGCCAACAACCATTATGATATTCATTATGGTAGTCTAACATTTCCCTAAAATTATACCTCCACTGGAACACATACTCCTCTAAACTTGCATTTACTCCGATAGCGATAGTGGTGGCCATTTGGCCAGAAAACCCGCAGGCCCGAACCGGCCCGAACCGGCACGAATCGGTTTGGGTCAGTTTTCCGGGCCATCGGGTTGGTTTTCGGGTTGGCCCGAACCAACCCAAAACCGTCGGTTTGAAAATAAAAAAAAAAAAGAAAAATCCAAAATTTATGCCCAAAAACCCGAAACGAACGATTGAAAGCAGGCCGAATCGGTTCGGTCGGTTCGTCGGTTCGGTTTCGGGACCCTTCAAGCCGATTGGCATCGGGTCGGTTTTCGGGTCGGGCCCAAACCAACCCGCCGACCCGATGCCCAGCCCTAGATAGCGATAGCATGACTAAATACCGAGCCGAGATTTCGTGATCCTTGCATGTGATTGCATCTTGAGATATACCATGCCAGCGCATTGTCACGGACCTAGCGTCGCGGCCCACCCTGAGGCGAGGTTGGCGATACGCCACAGATTGGTACGCATATACGCAATTGTCCGATTATGGGATTATTGTGCGGTATACTCGTATTTCTTTCCCAAAGTATTATATTGCGTGTGGCAAACTGGCTGGTCCAGGGGTTGGGGTAAAGGCGGCCTCGGGTGCATCCCGGGTGATCTCGCGTGTTCTTGGGGCGCCGGACGGCCGTTACACTTGGTATCGAGCGAGCCGTTGGGCCGCTGCGTTAGGAAGTGCGGGAGGTTCGGCGTAGTGTTCCATCGAATGTGATCTTTGGGGTTGTGCGGCCACTGTGCATGTTGGTTGGATTAGCAAGCATCATGAATTGATGGAAAGCTTTGGGATATTGATGGTGCGAGATAGGCTTTGTGATGGTTTGACCCCTCTGCAAGCTCGTGAAAGCGGTGGAAATGAAAGAGAGCCACCGAGGAGGCTCGACATGCGTGCAGTATGCAAGCGTGAGGTGCCGATCAAGCGAGGTACTAATGCCAGGGGCATAGGGTGAAGGTTGGTGTCGAGGCTGGTAGGGTGCATGGAGCAACTGGCGGGTCAGGCGCATGGCGCAACGTGGGAGCTCCGCCCATCGAGGAGGTGGTGCCGTTTTGTGCGTGGAATTTTTGCTCTCAATGGGGAAATGCGTGGAAGCGAGTTCTCCGTCCGCTACGAGGGCGTTAAGCGATTGGGTGGGGAGCTTGTCACGGACCTAGCGTTCGTGCCCCACCGGCGCCAGCAGGTTGGCATGTGCGAGATTGGTGGCTATATCGCGAATTGTCTTGATTATGGGATTATTGTGCAGGTATACTCGTATTTCTTTCCCAAAGTATTATATTGCGTGTGGCAAGCTTGCTGGTCCAGGGTTGGGGTAAGGCTGGCCTCGGGTGCATGCGGGTGATCTCGCGTGTTCTTGGGGCACCGGACGGCCGGGCCGTTATAGCATGGTGCCTTGCAAGCCCCATCTTTGTCTTTTTGTCACTTTGGTCCTCAAATTTTAATTGCCCATCAGGTCCTCCACTTTTGGGCATCTTCAATTTAGTCCTCAAAAAAATTATGACTGAATTCCGCTGAACATTATTTTTACTTTATTAGTTGGTTAATATCGATTACCTGGCCCCAACCAACTACCAAAGCCAAATGTAAAAGAAAATATGAACACACCATCGCTCAATCAGATGCCCAAATTAAGATAGTGGAATACCTTTTGGCAAGGCCGCAATGGTGATAGACCGACCGAGGGAGGTTGCAAAGTTATTATTATTATTATTATTATTATTATTATTATTATTATTATTATCATCATACTCATAATAAATAAATAACATAAAATAAACTAGTTGACTAAGTACAAAGTATAAAACAATGCTTCCAAAAAGCAAAAGAGTATAAAACAAGGGGTATCTTGGTTCATGAATCATTCAAATTATTTTTGTACATGGTTGGAAATAATTAGAAAGTTATGCTAAAAATATTGTGATTTATTCTCACGATACAACTTGACGACATTATCGATTTATTGAGTATGCAAATAATTAAATCGATGTTTTCCTTTATTAGAGCAAATTAAATACACAAGTTTTAAAAAATAAAATAACGCGGCATGATCCTAAGCACAAAAATGGAAAGAACTTAGGGGTTGTTTGATTGGGTGTAAATTTTATCCGCGTGGTATTCTGTGTAAAAATATGTGGTTAATATTGTATTGGGAGATGTGTGTGTGATTGAAAATGTGTATTGGTTATACGGAATTGCGTGCGGATAAATTATATACCAAATAGAACAAGCCCTTATTCTCTAAACAAGACCTTGTGTTGTGTGCATGACATGTGCATAGCAAAGTTGATTGTGGTAGACACACCACATTAGTCCCGTTCCGATGCCAACACCTCCTTTTTTTGGAGGAAAAAAAGATAGAGGTCGGGTGAGATCCCCCATCATCAGGGGCAGTTATGTATTATTCATCTCACTTGACGTAGATTTCTAAAAAAAAAAAGTAAAAAAAAAAAAAATTGGGCCGGTGACGTGGCGTCATGTCACCCTTATTGGCAACACAAGTTGCCAACAAGTTGGTAGGTGATCATTCACCCACATCTATAATGCAAATAACGTAAGTTTAACTTATAGGACTAATAATCACTATTCCAGTTAATGAGATAATTTTTTATATTATTTAAATTTATTTATTTACTACACATTCACAACAAATTATTATTTAAAAAAAAAAAAAATCTTTTACAAAGAAACACTAAAAGGGTAATCGAGAGCAAGCCGCATTTTCTGACTTACCAATGGAAACAATATTTACCTTGATTCATCATATCATATAATGCCTTTTTCCTGTTGGAGAAAAAGTGATTTGTTTAAAACTGTATTTTTGCAAAAATAGATACCAAACAAAGATTTTCATGTTTGTTGCCTACAAATATGATGATCTGTTTGATCAAATAATAATAATAATAATAATAATAATAATAATAATAATAATAATAATGGTCTGTTTGATTGGATGAATTTTTTTTTTACGGAAACTATATTTTTCCTATTGGAATTTTTTCGCTTTCCCCTCGTTTACAATTTTCATAAAAAAAATAGTTTAAAATATGCATTGTATGATAGTACTTAGAAAATAATATGCGTATAGAATTTTTCAATCAAGCACAGAAATTGGAAAATATTTTCCTAAATTCCGCATTTTCCATAGAAAATTATGTTAATCAAACACAGTTGAAATATCATCTATTTCGCGGTAAGAAATTTATCAAGTTCGATTGTAAAGTTAATTTGTATTCTTCTTTTCTTCTTCTTCTTCTATGAAAATAGATTTCTCGAAATCAATTTTTTATCACCCCACATGTTCAAAATAATCTCCATCAATTGAAGGGAAGATGAAAGTGAATGAATAAAATTATTTTACACTTTTCTCCCCACTTTGATAGACGACAAATTGTCCCCAATTTTTAGTTGTCCAAAAATAACCCGCTTTTCACAAATAAGTGGAAACCACAACTTTCCTTCTCCAAAGGTTAAAAATGGAAAGCAAAATTCCTCGTTTTCTTTCCTTCCAAATACACCTCAAACGCGGTAAGTAAAATTACAGCTTTATTTGACACGCTCGTGTGCTAAAAGATAAATAAAGTCGGTCATTACAAAAGGATTCCAAACTAGTGGCAGCTCCGTAAATCCCGGGGAACTTTGAGGGTAGAAACGGTCGGCAATTCCTAGACAATGTGCGTATACGTATTTTTATACGAATCTACGTATAGCGAGAGATGGATAGAGGAGAATGTGTGTGGTGGGGTATTTGGGCAGCGCCAAAGGCGCAGGCCACTCGGCTGTATTCACTTTCGTCTGCAGTCACTGCAAACACTGCACCAATATCTTCACGCCCTTTTATCGTGCGTGCATTTCAAATATGAATTTAGAACTGAACTAAACATCAAGAGTGGTTACTTTTTCACTTTTTCAACTTAAAAGTAACTAACTTTTATTAATTATTTTTCAAAACCATCTAACTCAGTGTTAGTATGAGTTCAAAAATATATTTTAATATATTTTTTAAAAATTTTAAATTTGATCAAATAAATTACATTTATATATCTCACCACTCATTAAATCTCCACCATCCAACTCCAGTTATTCTTTCTCTTCCTATTCATAAAAATACATTAAAACTCATCTCGCTAACACTTTCTATCCACATTTATTATGTTGATATGTCGTGATATTAACATACGATTTTGTGCACTTTCCAATTGGTATCACAATTCACCTCAAAAGCCAAAGATGCTAAGGTTAAGGAATCAAATTCTAGGGACGCAATTGCTTAAGAGGACTTACAAAGCAGTGTGGGCACATTACGAAGCGAATAAAATTGCACACTGACATTAGGGTAGAATGCAATTTACATGACGAATAGATATGGGGACTCCTGATTTGTGTGACAGTGATGGGAAATAAATAAATATTTAAATTTCATTTCATGTCCTATAAATTTTGTAATTGAGATTATATTTAGGACAGAATGGAATAAAGAAAAGAAAAGCATGTTATTAGACTATGATAATTCACTTTGTTCGAAATACTTCGGACAACGTCATATTTATTTTTACAAAATTGGTTAGATGTGATTTTAAACATGAAGCATCCGAAATTAATTTTTATAGACAAATCCAACTTTAGTTTAAAACATCTCAATGCTTACATGCATGAAGGAAAGATGTTGACATCTTAGCAATTTACATTATGACATATTGACACAAAAACACTCCATCAATGAAACACAACTAATATGGAGGTTGTGAAAGTTAGTGGAGAACTAAGATGACTTTTTGAAGTAAGAGGTACGAGGTTCTGGACTCAATCGTTTTAATTTGCAAAAGTGAAGGACTTGGAATGCAATTATCTTTTTACTTTTTACTCAGAGATAACAGTAACAGTGATGGTACGTATGTACACGCGAGGGACAACGTGTGTAAGAGTGAAAAATTGGAAGAGACACAGTGATGAGACTTGAGAGTAATGTATAAAGAGTGGATTGCTGGGTCCGCTCACTCAGTGAGTCCTAACTGCTAACCCGCCCACGATACTTGCTGCCAAACTCAGTGGCCCCCACTAATTGACAACTCTCGCTCTCTCTTTCACTCTCTACTTTACATTCATACATACGTATATATACGGTACAGATGTAATGTAACTATACATGTATACGTATACACATACACTTTGTACTAATACTAATACGAGAGAGAGAGAGAGCGATGAATTTGATTGATGCAGAAAAGCAAAGTGCCATCCTCTCATGTCTTGTTATAAAAACTTTTTGTTAGCACTTTTCTATTATTGATTGAACAGATACAAAAAATTATTCAAAGAAATAAAAATTAAAAGCAGGTTCTGTACATCCTTTTTAACAAAAAAAGTAGTGGCTATAGAAAATTCTTATTCATTTTTAAGCGGAGAAGATATTTTTGTCAAAAGAGCATATATTTTATTTATTTGTAAAAATTTCAAGAAAATATGCATAATCACTGAAGATGAAAACCCCACCACTGTCTAGGTGGATGAAGACCTTACATCAAGATGGAATTTATGAAAACAAATGTGTTTTTTTTTTTTTTTTGTTGTGGGAGAGATGAAAAATAAAAAAAGCTTAGGCAAAGTAAAGGAGGAAAAAGGGTGGTTAGGCTGTGGGTTCTGTACTGTCTTTAACTTGTCCCCTCCACTTGACACAGTTTTTGCTCTCAATCTCTCTCACACAACACACACATACAGTGTGTGTACAACAGTCTTAAGTCCAAAAGGGGCAATAGCACATTGGCCTCTTTTGCCCTTTTGTTTCAGTTTTTCTATGCAATTGTCTGTGTCTGTACAGAACTGCAAAATGGGGGAAGAATCATACTTTGAATTTCTTGTTATTATTTGATGCTCTCTGTCTCTTCACCTTCATCTTCCTCTTCTTGTCATGGCTTCTACTCAATTATAAACACTACCCTTTTTTTGATTTCTTAGAGTCCCTTTTCCTCTTTTTTTCTTCTTCTGAGTTTTTAATGTTTGTTGGGTGCACAATAATTCTTCCAAAAACCACTTGATTACTTCCAAAAACTAGTTAAATGCTTTTTGCGTCTTTCTCTGGGTAGTGGGGTGTTCTACTTTTTTTTGTTTCTTGTGGTGTTATAATGCCTATATACTTATAAGTTACTTATAAGTATAAACAAACAAGCAGCACCTCTTGGGGGATTAATGGAAATTGATCTGAATCTTGCCGTGGGTGAGGTGGAGAAAAATGCATGTAAGAATGGTGGAGAATGTGACAAATTGGGAGGTAGTAGTTGTGTTTATTGCTCTCTGTCCACTTCTACTTCCTCATCCTCTTCAAATGCAGCATCTTCTTCTTCTTCCTCTTCTTCTTCACTCTCAATCTACTTGGAGCTATGGCATGCTTGTGCTGGTCCTCTCACTGCCTTGCCCAAGAAAGGAAGCTTAGTTGTCTATTTCCCTCAGGGCCATTTGGAGCAAATTCCTTCTAGGGATTTCTCCAATTTTGATCTCCCTTCCCAAATCTTTTCTAGGGTTCTTGATGTTCAACTTCTTGTAAGTACTTTAATCTGTTTTTGATGTCTTATTTTTATGGGTTTTGTTCTATTGATGTTTATTGCTTGATCAATTTCTTGAAAAACAGGCTAATAGAGAAAATGATGAGGTCTATACTCAGCTCACTCTACTCCCTCTTCCAGAGGTATGATTCTAATATATTCTGTTTCTCAATCTTGGTTAATTCATAAGAAAGTGTTCAGAGTACTTTAGGATTCTATTGTTATGTAGCTAATGGGAGCAAAATTAGATGACAAAGAGATAGAAAGGATAGGGGCTAATGAAGATGGGGATGGAGTTACACTGGCTGCCAAATCAACCTCCCACATGTTCTGCAAGACTCTTACTGCTTCAGACACCAGCACGCATGGCGGATTTTCCGTCCCTCGTAGAGCTGCCGAAGATTGTTTTCCTCCTCTGGTTTGACATTGCTCTGATCTTTTTAATTGCACTCGGTAGATATGTTTTCCATGTTTAGGCTAAGCGTGTTATGAATTTTGTGCTAAATTTATCTTAATAGGATTATAAAGAGCAAAGGCCCTCCCAAGAGCTTATAGCTAAGGACCTACACGGCGTTGAATGGAAATTTCGTCACATTTACAGAGGTATTACTTATTACCACTCCCAATAAGGTACCAATGTACCCACAACTGTCATTTCTACAGAAAACCACATCTGGTTTCGTAGACACCACATCAGCTTTGGGTACTTGATCAAAGTCATACTTATTAGATTCAATAGTAAATTGTTCTTCAGTATGGACATTCTGATAGACTGATGCTAAACGTGCAGGCCAGCCAAGGCGACATTTGCTCACGACTGGATGGAGTATTTTCGTTAGCCAAAAGAATCTTGTTTCAGGGGATGCTGTTCTGTTTCTGAGGTACAAGTTTGTACAAACTCCCATGATTTTAATTTAGGAAGAAAAACTTCAAGAAAAGTGTTTGTTGTTTAGGATAGCTAGGTGTGTAAAAAAGTACTTTGTTTTTGGTATTAACTAGTAAACTGGTTGATGTAGAGGAGAAGGTGGAGAACTACGGTTAGGGATTAGACGAGCTGCTCGACCGAGAAATGGGCTGCCTGATTCAATTATTAAAAACCAGAATGCTTATCCCAATGTTCTCTCTACGGTAGCTAATGCTTTCTCGACCAAGAGCCCTTTCCAAGTTTACTATAGCCCAAGGTAATGCAACCTTTCTCGCCTAATTTTTCGTGTATCTACATTTATTAGTGTATATAATACTTTATTTTTATTTGCAGGGCAAGTCATGCTGATTTTATAGTCCCCTACCAGAAGTACCTGAAGAGCACCTCCCATCAGTTACCCGTTGGGACGAGATTCAAAATGAAATTTGATATTGATGATTCTCCAGAAAGAAGGTTTTGAATTTTTTTTTTTGTATTTTTTAATTTTTCTTTAAATTTATTTTCACCTCTGTAATGCATTTTTTGAAATGTAATGTGCTGTGCCTTCACAGATTCTGTGGAGTAGTGACGGGAATTGGCGATGTGGATCCCTACAGATGGCCAAACTCAAAATGGAGATGCTTGATGGTAGATTCTAACACTCCTTCCTAAGATACATGGTTTCTACTTGAAGTTTGGCGTACATCATAGCTTTGATAATACAATTGTTTGATAATAGGTACGATGGGACGAAGATATCATGAGTAATCATCAGGATCGTGTTTCTCCATGGGACATTGACTTCTCCGTCCCATTCCCACACCTCAGCCTTCATTCATCTCCAAGAATGAAGAAACTGCGACCTAGTCTGCCGGTGACCCCACATGACAGCCGGATCGCAGGTCCATAAATATTTTTCTTGTTTTTCGTCTGATAATATATTTATTATTTGTTGGGGAATGTTGCATTTACCATGAGATTTACCGCCTACTCATAATCGTGGGAGGATAAAATAGTCATCTCATCCTTTTTGTGTTTGGTGCGGTAGATCCTACAGTAAACAGGAGCTAACATGTTCGTTTTCTTTCTGCGTTGTTTTTGAAGCAGGAGGGAACCCCCTATTGGACTTTGAGGAGTCAGTTAGATCCTCTAAGGTCTTGCAAGGTCAAGAAAATGTCGGTTTAATATCACCTCTCATGGGACGTGATAGGATAAACCGCCAGCTGGATTTTGAGACGCAACCCACAGCACATCAAAATCCCATACCAAACCTCACAGAAAAGCCTAGTTACAGTGAGTTTATGAAAAAATGCACTCCTCCTGCCTATACAAGCTCTGTGGAAACCAATTGGTTTCCCAAGGTCTTGCAAGGTCAAGAAATTTGCTCTTTGAGATCCCTAGCCGGGAAAAATGATTTCAATTTGAGCACATGGCCAAAACCCGAATTTGGTCGCAACCTGTACAATGTGTACCAAACGGCGGGACCCAGTTTATATCCTCTTGCTTCAGAAGGTTCTAGAAACATATTTTTCCCCTACAACGGGATCTACAGAGCCGACCAAGATCCTGTAATGCTATCATATGTCTCGGACGTTCAGAGAGAAAGCCGTGTGTTGAACTCCACTTCGATCGGAAATGCAGCCAAAGTCGATATAGGTAAGATGCCAAATCTCGTGAACCAGACGAGACCACAAGAGAAGCCAAACACATCTACCACTCCAGAGGATCATTTCCTTAAACAAAACGAGGCTGTCTTACAGGGGAAGGCACCTTCGTTTAAACTATTCGGGTCTTCCTTGACTGAGGATGTTTCGACACTTAACTCATTGAGTTCAAGTAGGAGGAGCTGCACAAAAGTAAGATTTCGATGAACCATGTCAGTTGTACAACTAAATGAGGTGTCACAATTCTGTGAAGTGAGATGACTATCATTCCATCATCTTTGTACAGGATTGTGACAGTCATTTTATCATCTTTTTATACGGTTCTGACACCTGACATAATTGTGCAACTAGAATTATACTTGTGTATTTGGTGATGTTTGCGTAAATTAAGGTTCACAAGCAAGGCAACTTGGTGGGTAGAGCCATTGATCTCTCAAGGCTACACGGTTACGATGAGCTGTTGGTTGAACTGGAGAGATTATTTAGCATGGAAGGCCTCTTACGGGATCCCGAAAAGGGATGGCGTATATTGTACACCGACAGTGAGAACGACATGATGGTTGTTGGTGATGATCCGTGGCAGTAAGTCTTTGTTCTCGTCTCTACGTAGTCAACATGGTCATATATTTGGAAAATACGATAATTTGAATTAATATTATGTTACATATTACAACTTGAATGGCAGTGAATTTGTGGAAGTTGTATCGAAGATCCACATATACACGCAAGAAGAAGTGGAGAAGTTGACCATTGGAATGATCAGCGACGACACTCAAAGCTGTTTGGAAGAAGTGCCACCCGTCACTGACGTGTCCAAGTCGTCTTCTGTCGGGTAGGCCTGATCGTTGGTCGAACCCGATCAGGATGTAAATCTCAGGCTGTTTTAGTAATATCATGCTTGGGTTGTGTTTGTTATGTTTTATGGTGTTGTAAGCTAACCTGTGTTTGGCCTTGTTGGCAATGGTACTATGTATGATGTTGGAACATAATTTGAATCTATCTTTATATATCTATAAAATAAAAGTCCAATGTGTGAGTGTGCTTTCCTTCTTTCTACAACCTAAAACTATGGTGCTATTTAATAAAGAATTATCAGACTTGTCGAATTCTTTTTGACATGGCTCTCAATTATGAAAATAGTTTGAGGTTTGTTGTAGAGGTTTGCAACCGTGACGCTCTGAGATATCCAGGATCGACTGCAGATGTCAGTTTTAATTTTAGTATTGCCATTTAATAATTGTATGTGTTATTTGTTATTCGTGCATAATTTTAACTCTGTTTATGTTAAATATAGTAATTCTCATATTAAAAAAGATAGATAAGAATTTCTTAAAATTTTAATGAGAAATTAAAATGGACCGAACTTGCGTAAGCTTGGCTCATATTCAACCCCCGTCTCGAGCTTAAGCCGAGCCTCTATATAAATGAAGGATCCACTCAAACTCGTAAATAGCTCGAGAAGAAATAAGTAGAGTGGGGTACGAACTCAAATGTTTGGATCGAAAGTGATTTCGATTCAGTTCCCTTAAATGAATAATCATGGATAGTAAATAAAAATTGTTACTGTTTTCACAAAGATTAAAAATTTAATTAATATTTGTGAAAAAGTAATATTTATGAATATTTTTTTCATATACTCTTTAATGTATTTGTTATACTGTTTTCATAGGTTTTATGCATTAATATAATCTACATTAAATTAAATATAAATAAATGAGAAAACTGTTACTAAAAAAATTATAATTTGAGACCAATGAAAAAATAAAATTGAGGTTTTGTTCTCTTCAACATAAATTGAATTTATTCGAATTTCGTGTTGAATATATGATTGAGGATTAGAGAAGATATATTAAAAAAATAAAAAAATTATCAAATCAATATTTAAGTAATTAAAAAAAAAGAGAAAAAAAAAAGAGATATAAGTGAGTATGTAATAGTGCAAGCCATGAATATTTTTGCGGGCCGAAAGTTGTCCAAAGTCGACGGCATTGCTCACTGTTGTCACCCTTGCTCAAAAGATGGACGGTCCAAATATCACGGATTAGCATCTCAAAAATAGCAAAAATAAAGGAGGAAAGTACAAACTTTTGAATTCGACACTAACAGCTACCTGCAAAACCCTCTCCCTCAATTCGAAACTAAAACCCTCTTCATCAATCGATCTCTCGTAAATCAATGGACGGAGGAGGGCAGCAAAGTTCGCAACCGGGGAAGCCTCCGAAGTTCTTGGTGTATCAGAATGCCGCCCTCTCCGCTGCCCTTCTCTCCAACAGTCTCCGCCCTTCTGCCTCTACTTTTCTGTTCATCCTCTCGCTGTTTTCCGCTTCCGCCATTGCGCTCGTTATTTCAATCTCTTGGTACCAACTACATATGTTTGTTTATATATGTTTTAGTTCTGTATATCTGTTAAGAAAAGCTGGGTTTAAGTTAAGGTACAAACAGGGACAGTATAATACCTGACCTTCTATACAAGGAGAGAGACTTGACACTTGTTATAGCTGTAGCCTGTAGGCCTAATATCAGTAATACTCTATGTCACTATTTTCTTCCGTCAACAAGAGAAAAGGCATCAAGTTCTCTAAATTATTTTGATTTTCAATAAGATTTCTGATAGAGTTTGTGTTCTATCGTTGGGGTAATTCATTAAATTAGATACATTATAGACTTATAGTCCATAGGCTTGTGGCTCATTGAGATATTGGATTACGTGCCCTTTTAATATAGATCTTGTGGAGGTTGAAAGAATTTGTTGGGAGACTGTGTGGCCCAAAAATGGGGAAAATTATCGGTTTCATACAATGTGTAATTGAAAATGAGTTTGGACAAAAGTAGATTTTGTAAATATATATAAACCAAACAAGCTCTACATGAACAGGAGTGCATGATGATCCTCGTGCACTCTAAGAGCATAAGTTCTAAAGAGAAATCATGCTGTAAACTTCACATATGGTTGATGGCAGCATGTCAAATCATAACCTGTTTAACCTCTCCAAAATTCCAGATCAAGCTGGTTCTAGGGCCCTCTTCAGTTCCTTATTATGCATCCATGTTGCCAATCGTGAAGCAGTGAAGTTTACTTGATTCTTTGTAGTTCTCCCTTTTAAGTACAACACGTCCAATGCAATATGTGGACCTTATTATCCCTGCTCGGAGCAGCACATTTCACTTGGTGTCTTGATAAGCTACCAGGTAAAAGAAAATTATGG
This sequence comes from Jasminum sambac, assembly GCA_018223645.1. NCBI lineage: Eukaryota > Viridiplantae > Streptophyta > Magnoliopsida > Lamiales > Oleaceae > Jasminum > Jasminum sambac. The sequence continues at coordinate 28,028,259 of CP073649.1, forward strand.
ATAAGTAGACAACAAATAATAACACTGCTATAGAGACATCTAATAGCATATATGCAGCCACAAAATCTCAACTGGCATTAAGCCATTAACTTTGTAAGAAAACTAATATAGTGATCTTTACTGCAACTGCATCTGCTCGAGGGTCACAGCGTCGCCTCGGTGATTAGTTCAGTGGGATGTATGGTGAGGGTAGTAGCAAGTAGTCACTGGCACTAGTCATAAAATTTGAGCAGTGAGTGTTGCTAGAAAAAAATGGGGAAGATAATTTATTCAATGTGTTTTGCATGGTTATGAACCGCTTATATAAATATTCATAAGCAACTCTGAAAAGTCAAAACAATTTCTTTTATTCAAATATTTTGTCGAACTTACATGAAGTACCAGCTTTTGCGCCACTACATTCTTTTTGTTTATATAACTATGGTTAACAACTTCCTGAACACACTATTTATGTTGCAATGTCGATAAAATTTACTGCTAGTTTATTGTGGATTTTGGAAGAAAAGTAGGCTTTTCTTAGGGAGATTCTATGGTTAAGAAGTAGTTGACAAAGTTAAAATAATACGTGTTCCATATGATAACTGATTTTCCGGAAGCTTGGGCTTTGGAAAAACCATACCACACAAGCACTTGTCTTTCCTTAACGTTGTACCATAGTATCAAGATGAGTTACCAACTCTGTCATGTTGTTCGTTAATCCATGGTGCAAATGAAATGAACTTTTGTGAAAAATTATCATGAATAAGTGTTTCTGATGTAGATAGGTGCATATATATGTTTATTTTGTGTTTTCTATGCACGTATGGTTAGATTCCATGGAAACTAATGGAAACATTTTATTTTATCAATGAAGGGAAGACTCAATTGTTTTGAGATTGGGACGTGGATATGTTTCTCAGGAACTTGCCTGTAAGTGTAGTTAAATTCCTTGGGTCAGTTTAAATGGTATTGTTTTGTTGTTTTAACTTGAGACATCATTTAACTATGTCAGGTCTATTTTCAAGAGTGATACAAGCCATTGCAGGCTTGATTTTGGTTGGAACTTCACTTGCTTTTGTCAAAGCCATCACATGGTGGAGGCCAAGAAATGATACCCACATAACAGTTATATCTCCTTCTAAAGGAACAAAGGAGCAAAAGTCACTTACTAATCGACAACTGGGCCTTCTAGGTTTAAGGCCAAAAGCTGATACATCTTCAACACAGTCTACGAGGAAACCTCCTAAGAGTAGAGTAAGCTCGCCTTCTCCAACAAAAGGCCTTGTCCCCCTTCATCAGCCAATAACAGCTTCACCACCTTCATCTAGAATGCATGGAAACACATCAAGCACCAATGGTGGGAGCAACGTCCGTTCCTTTAGCTCCCCATCCAAATCACCTGTTTCGCCGTCACTTTATCTCGTACCACCACCCTCTTCACGGTCACCATCCATTCAGAATTCACCAGGTTCTGATCAATTTACTGCCACCCCTTGGTCAAATAAGCGGCCTCCTTTTCATAAAGAGCTAGCAACAGAAGAAGGGCTTGAATCTTTTTTGGCTGATGTAGATGAGAAAATAACTGAAACGACAAGTAAATTGACAACTCCACCTCCTACCATAAATGGATTTGGGGTATCGAGTCCAAATGTCTTCACGAGCTCAATTAATACTTCTGGAACTACTAGAAGTACACCTTTAAGGCCTGTTAGAATGTCTCCTGGTTCCCAGAAGTTCACCACTCCTCCCAAAAAAGGGGAAGGAGATCTTCCTCCTGCCATGTCCATGGAAGAGTCAGTTGAAGCTTTTCAGCAGCTGGGCATCTATCCACATATTGAGCACTGGCGTGATCATCTCAGACAGTGGGTTTCCTCAGTTCTGCTCAATCCTCTGCTTAGAAAAATTGATACAAGTCACATCAAGGTGAGTTGGGATCTAATCATCACACTTTTGTATAAATTGAATGTCTATCATAGTGCAAGGCTGTTCATAATAACTGGAAATAACTCTAGTTGACCACTCAAACTTTCAAGGACTTCAAGTACTTGTTAACCTCGTTTCTTTTAAAATCACCTTTTGTTTCCCATTTAACCATACATTCTATAATTGATCGCTTTACTAGGGAACCTTTGTTAACCCACATTCTCTCAAGAAATCACTTTTCTTACCAAGAACGTTTATCAAACAAGCACTTCCTTTTACTCTGAAAGCATTGATCATTGAACAGTTACAAATGACCAGTAGTCTTATCATTTTGTAGCAGTCTTCTTCCATTTCACATAAAATCTCCTAATGTGTTTCGAGTTCTCCCTAGCTAAAATTTATTACAAGTTCAGTGTACAGGTATTTCAGTGCAAATATTTCTCAGTGAGCATTGGACATCTAATACTTCACACTCTATAAGATAGGCTTACTTTATTTATTTGCATAGTCTTTCTTTATTTATTTTCCCTAAATGATAGTCTACTTGCCATGCTGAAAGATATTTGATTTGTTCATTTGCCAATATGTCCTATTTAATGTGCCTTGCCATGAGTGCAAGTGAACTATTATCATTTACTATAGGGTATATTTGAAAAATATGAGTAAATTTTGATCTTCCAACTACATTAAGAGCCTGTTTGAAAAAATCTTTAAGAAGAAAGATTTTTTTTTTTGGTGAATGTTTTGTTAAATAGTAAGAAAGGCTATGGAGACATCTGAAAATATTTTGTTGTCATGTCATGTGTGTAGTTGAAAATGAGTTGAAGGAACATTGGTTATGAGGAAAGCTTTGTCGAACAATCAGTAATAACAATTTCTTAATTTTTGTGAAATAAGAAGTGTTTGGATGGAGAGAGTAAAACCACCACTTGTCTTGACCAAACAAAATATTTCAAATTTGTTTAGCTTCTAATTATGTGGCCCAGACTGCATGATCAACTTTTTCTTTGCCTAGAGCATGGTCGGAGCTTCTAGCCATGAAACTGAACCTTACACTGCTCGTGCAAAAGGGTCTACACAATCCCAACCCCAACCCCAACCCCAACCCCAACCCCAATCCATTAGAAGTAATGGAAGGAGAAGAACCTGGACAAATCCTTGCATATAAACAAAATTCGTGTTCGCATTTGGTTATTTATTTTGAACACATTATTATCTCTTCTAGCTGCCCATAACTATCAAACAACCAGAAAATGGAAAAGAAAAACGCAAAGAAGTTGATAAATGTATAAAAGCCGTTACTTTTAAGGTTTTGGAGCAAAAAAGTTGCTGGAGGCTTACTTAAAGCATGAGGAGAGACGAGACAAGGGAGTGCTGATTTCATAAAATTTATTTGGGTTGCTTTCCATTGTATTTGGGAAGGACATATTGGTCGGTTGCTGTCGTGAAAAAGAGAATGTCTTATTCTATAGCAAAAAATGTGATAGTACAGGTAGTAGAATATTTTATGCAATTTTCTTACCAAGTCAAAATTCAGAGGAAACGAAATGTAATGATCTCCAAGTCCAAATACATGGACTGCTACATTCAGCGAGAATCACTGCTTGCTCATTATGGAAGTATGAAAAGCATTATTCATAATTTAATTGCGAATACATTACTCAAATTTTGATATGCAGCATTCTGTACCAAAGTCGTGTGTCTGCCATTCCTTGGTTGGGTTTACAAATTCAACCAACTCCCAATGATTGCGTTGTTTAGTTATCTCATTTATACATTCTAATCCCACACTCCCCACCCCACCACAAATGTGGCAGTAGGTTATGGATGCAGCTGCTAAACTTGGTATCACAATTACGATCAATCAAGTTGGAAGTGGTACCCCAAGTACAACAACTACAGCAACTGTCTCTTCGATTGAGGGAAATGTGGAATGGCAGCCAACATTTGCTCTTGATGAAGATGGACTTCTTCATCAGTTGCGTGCTACTCTTGTACAAGCTCTCGATACTTGTATGTGGAAGCTGTTTAATGTCAATTATTTTCTTATTTGCATAGTGCAAGATGAATGATTAGAATAAACTAGCTGTGGATTCATACCATTTGTTTTCATTATCAGCAAAGTTGCCTATGAGCAATTTCCAACAATCAGCTCAGCAGAATACTTTCATCCCTGTTTTGCAAGAGTGTATCGATGCCGTAACTGAACACCAGAGGCTTCATGCCTTGATGAAAGGAGAGTGTGTTAAAGGATTGCTACCACAAAGTAGTGTCCGGGCAGATTATACTGTACAGCGGGTTCGCGGTAATATTTTATCATTTTCTTCCTTAGTTAAGATGCTTTAGAATCAGATTTTAGAAGCACATATGAATTAGGCCTTCTTCGGTAAATTTGAAATAAAAATGTTGAATCCCCAAGTAACTGTTCCCAGTACTCAGTGAGTGCAATTTAAAATGTCATTGACTTATCAAACTTTATGCAGAGCTTGCTGAAGGAACTTGTTTAAAGAACTATGAGTATCTTGGAAGTGGAGAGGTCTATGACAAAGTAAACAAGAAATGGACTTTTGAGCTCCCGAGTGATTCTCATTTGCTTCTTTATCTGTTTTGTGCTTTTTTGGAATACCCAAATTGGATGCTGCATGTTGATCCGACAGCTTATGTTGGGGCCCACTCGAGCAAGAACCCTTTATTTTTGGGCATTCTTCCTCCTAAGGAACGATTTCCTGAGAAGTATATAGCTGTCGTTTCCGGTGTCCCCTCTGTGCTGCATCCAGGTGCATGTATTTTGGCTGTTGGGAAGCAAAGTCCCCCGATATTTGCCTTATATTGGGACAAAAAACCTCAGTTCTCACTCCAGGTAGTAATCGTGTAGGGTATAGAACCTTAACCTGCCTGTTGTGCTGATTATTTATGTTGGTTTTCTAAATAAAAGACAGCACCAGAGCAAGTTAGAAGTATTCATTGATGCATATATGATCTATATAACTTTACTTCCCATCATTTTTTCCATCATGCTGACTGTGAAACCTTTTGGTTTCCGTGTTTAGCACAGAAAAAGTTTTGATCATTGGAATAAATAAACTTGCATTGGTTTTATAAATTTAGTCAAGGTTAAATATTAATTTTCAACCGTCTATAAAGTTTACTCATTATTTTCCACACACTCCGTGGGACTGGTTCCTATTCCTTGGTCATTATCATACCACTAATTAATGTGGAAGCCCTACTGATAGTGTTATAGTTTGTCCCCTATCTTGATTGTTTAATTGCTTGATTCCATTTCCATAGTTGTCACATAACTGCAAATCCAATGCTGTTTGCAGGGAAGAACAGGACTGTGGGACTCCATCTTGCTTCTGTGTCATAAGATTAAGATCGGTTATAGTGGGATAGTGAGAGGCATGCATCTCGGCTCATCAGCCTTGGCCATTCTTCCTGTTCTTGACCAAGAAACTGAAGAGTGAGAAAGTATGCAGGAAGTGGTGTCTTTTGTGCTTTTGGGGCGAGAAACTATGAGCTCACATCCCTCTGGTGTTGAACATGGTGGGGTGTAGGAGACGCATTTTGAATGCAAGTGGCATTATCAATTTTGAATGGGTTGTTGTGAAATGCCTTGCATCAGCGAAGAGAGATGGTTGGTCTAACTGACCCACTCAGTTATTGTACTTGTTGATTTCATTTGTTGCAGAGGCTTTATTTATTTGATGACTGATGTTGTTAACAAACTTATTATGAATTATGTCATGTTGCCTAATTGAGCATGTAGTTATGTCCTTGAGATGCAGATTCGGTTGCGAAAGATGGGAAATGTCCGGGTCTTTTTTTTGACAATCTTCCAAAGTGGAGAAATGTTACAAATCTATGTGTTAAAAATGAACAAAATGGAAAACCAAAAAAAGGCAAGGATTTAGAGTAATTTTAAAAATAAAATGAAAAGAAAAATTAAAGGCTTAAATAGATTTTTTATGCTATTATTTTCTTTTTCTTTCTTTAAAATGAACAAAATGTGAAACCAAAGAAAACATGGATTTAGTGTAAGTTTAAAAATAAAAGGAAAAGAAAAATTAAAGGCTAAAAAAAGTTTTTTCTGCCATTTTTTTTTCTGGTTGTTTGAAGAAATTATAATGACTTGTAGATGGGGAAATCGGAAATGATTTGTTCCCAACGTGGAACAGACTATTTCTGTGTCATGTGGCGTTCTCGCAGTACGCCACGTAAGCGTACAATTTTTTTTTATTTCTTTTATTTTTTTGTATCCACATTGATTGGATAAATCACACATGCCTCATGATGGTGGAGGGTTGGTGAGGGGCTCACAAAATTTTTTTCTAGCGTGGTTACTGGATTATTACCCATGGGGAAACATGGCTTTTAACTTTTGAAACTTTGAAGTGTCTTGTCTTTATATTTATTTTAATTTAAGATACATAATATTGTCATGTCTTAAGAATCGCATCCTAATGTATATTGCTGTTCTAAAAGGGTTTGCTTAGACGTACCTAAACTTGATATTTATGTTCTACACTTTGTCATATCTTGTACTTTATCGTGTATTAATTGCATTTTTACCATGCATCGTCACATTTAAAAGCATCAAGACTTATGATGTAGTCTCGACGCTTTTCCACAACTCACACTTTTTAAAACACTGCTGAATATACAAATTTGTGATCCAAAAAGGAAAGAAAAGGAGTAAAATAAAAAATAAAAGGAGGGCAAAATGAGAAATAAAGTAGGTAGTCTAACGCAATTTGTTTGGAGTGAAATGCATGCACACTATGGTTCTTGCAGCAGGAGACGTTATACATACATACAAAATATGTACAGATAAACGGAAATTATCCATTTATCCCTCCAACATGAGTGGTAGAATGACGATTCAATTTCATTTTACTCTATATTAGGGTGTGGATAACTATATAGACACATTTGTGTGTGCACATGCACATCATTTTCCTCCTACTAACTTCTTCTTTTCTTTTCTTTTTTTTCTCGGAATAGGAAAATATAGGGGTGGAGTATAGTTCGAACCCTGATCACATACTAGGGATTTGAAGGTCTTAACAATTGCACCACATTTCATCCACTTCCTCTGCTAACTTAAAAGCAAAAAATCAATGATTTTTTTTTTTTAATTGTGTGAACTATAATTGAATCTTATTTAATTGTATTGCTTATTTTCTTTTCTTTTTTTTTTTTATCTATTGCGTTATTTATTTTAATTTGATTTCACTGAAAGGTAACATCATCCATCTCTAACTTTTCCTTTTCTCTCTCTCTCTAATTGAAATGTAAATTTTTCTGTCTAAGTGTGTAAATTACACAATCAGTTTCTATTCTTTAGGTTCCTCATTAACAAGCAACAACAACATCATTTTAAAAATTGCATTTTCGTTATTTTTAGCGTTTGTTACATTTATTTCCATGTTCTCTTTGATAAAAGAAGAGTAACATGCATTGATTAACATTAACATCTATTTGAATGCGAAAAACTTGTGTGATTTGAAACAAGTCCTTATCTTGCATGTCCTATTCATAATATTAATCAAGTCCTTATCTTGCATTTTTTTTTTTTGCTTTGATAATCCTTATCTTGCATGTCAAAGCCCAAACCTTATGTGATTTGTGTTAGAAATTTGATGGGGATTTGACTGCAATTTCATCTTAGGGTGTGTTTGATTGTAAAGCTGGAATTTGGTTGCAAGGAAAATGAATTGCAGTAGTTGAATTATAGGGAATTCATTTTACAGGAATTAGTAAGTGTAGGTATTCGATTGTATTAATTTTTACCATGCAAAAGGTACTAATTTCCATTTTTTACTTTTTTTTTGGAAGCGTCAATGGCAGATGTAGGAGAAACTTGCTTGCAATTCCTTTTTTTTTTTTTGACTTCGAGGTAGGAAAATGATTTCCTTGTTTACTTGTAAAAAGTGGTCACGTGACCATTTACCATGTGAATATTTAACAGGCATATGTGCCAAGTCAAATAGCCGATTTTGTGGTAATTATGTGGCCCAATTCCATTTAGCAGGTAAAAAATGCACTATCAAACACACCCTTAAAGTTTACATTGGAACATAAAGATGATCATTTCGTCGATAAAATTTTAACATAAATATTAGCAATTGATCAAATTACATTCTTTAATTAGATAAAGGGTTTATTGTATACACAATAAATTTTCCTTAAATTTTTCTTTCTTATCATTTTCAACTATTCAAATAATTATTTTAAATTTTTTAAATATATTTTTCTTAATTTTCAATCACACATTTAATACGTAATTCGAATAAATGAGGAGAGAGAATGAATGAAGTTGAATGGTAGAAATTTGTGTAATATATATAGGTCCCATAAGATATATGGCTGTAATTGATTTGATTAGAATAAAAAAATAGATAAAAATAGATTTAAAAAATAGTAAAAAAAAGGTATGCTATCACCCCCCTAAATGTAAATTTTTTTTTCCTTGGAATGAAAATAAATGTACCTTTTACTAAACAAGGAGAAAAACAAAACAAGTTGGCAGAAGATTTTCGTAAATCCTTTCGTAAATGAGTCGTAAATAATGACCACAAATTTTTATTGCATCGATGACCACAAATTTTTCAAACCAAAATGATTTTCTTTTTTCGTCGTAAAGGCCGAATCGAATAGAAAACCCAGAACGCGAATGACACAACCATCCTCCAAAGGCTGCCGGTCACCAGCGTCTATTCGCAAAGATCAGAGGGCAATTAAGTAAAAAGGGAATGGTCAACTCTCTCTCAGTAAGCCAGCCGCGTATATATGCTGTCCCAACTTGGAATCGCACAAACCCTACTATTTTCCTCAGCAATCTCTTCACGCTTGAGCTCAGCGGCTAGGGTTTAAACAAAATTTTTTCTTTCCCTGTAAGTTCTTCCTAACCGCTTTAGATCTGTTTTGTTTTAGCTAGATTTTCTTCTTTTTCGGTATAAATATTCAGATCCATGTTGTTGTTGTTGTTGTTTAGTCGATTCCGTTTTTCGAATTGAGGTGTTTATATGCTTATATACGTTTCGGCTATAATTCATTCGGATGCGTATATATTAAATCTGATTCTTATTCGGCACCGATTTGACTCTGATGATTTACATTGCCGATCTCATTTTATGCAAGTCTTTAAATGAGATCTTCTGTTGAATGGTAAGACTGATTTATGCCATATAACAAGTCTCTGGATTTAGATTTACTAGGTTTCGGATCATATATACTGTTAATGGATGAAGAAGCTAGGTTTTGTAATATGTACTAAAAGATGTCTGCAGATTTATCATCCTCTGATAAGTTTCTATATTTGAGTAGGATAGAGTTTATTTTTGAATCTGATAGATTTCCACACTTTCTGTGTTAGATTAATGATTTTGTTTATCTAGTATTTGTTATGTTAAATCATGAAATTAAATGCAATGATTGCAGAATCATGTTTATTTGACATTTTTGTGTATATGCATGCTTCCTTCATCTGCAGTCTGGAAGTTTTTCGATCTATAGATGTTGAGGCAGCTCTCTGTTGCATTAGTTCTTGAATGTTTGCTTATTTACTATTTGCAGTTCTTAGTCATTCATCATGGGTAAAGAGAAGGTTCACATTAACATCGTGGTCATTGGTCATGTCGACTCTGGAAAGTCTACCACCACCGGTCACCTTATCTACAAGCTTGGAGGTATTGACAAGCGTGTGATTGAAAGGTTCGAGAAAGAGGCTGCTGAGATGAACAAGAGATCGTTCAAGTATGCATGGGTACTTGACAAGCTCAAGGCTGAGCGTGAGCGTGGTATTACAATTGATATTGCCTTGTGGAAGTTTGAGACGACTAAGTACTATTGTACTGTCATTGATGCACCCGGACATCGTGACTTTATCAAGAATATGATTACTGGTACCTCACAGGCTGACTGTGCAGTCCTCATCATTGACTCCACCACCGGTGGTTTTGAAGCTGGTATCTCCAAGGATGGTCAAACCCGTGAGCATGCTTTGCTTGCTTTCACCCTTGGTGTCAAGCAGATGATTTGCTGCTGCAACAAGGTGCTTAATTTCTGTTACCTTAAAAAACCAGTGAACTTTAGTTGTTGCCCTTTAGTGTATAATACTCTTGCTAATGGTTACTCATAATTTGTTGTTGTGATCTGTCCTCTGCAGATGGATGCCACCACTCCAAAATACTCCAAGCCTAGATATGATGAAATTGTGAAGGAAGTTTCTTCCTACATCAAGAAGGTTGGATACAACCCTGACAAGATTCCATTTGTTCCCATTTCTGGTTTTGAGGGTGACAACATGATTGAGAGGTCCACTAACCTCGACTGGTACAAGGGCCCAACTCTGCTTGAAGCTCTTGACCAGATTCAGGAGCCCAAGAGGCCCTCAGACAAGCCTCTCCGTCTCCCACTTCAGGACGTTTACAAGATTGGTGGTATTGGTACTGTCCCAGTGGGTCGTGTGGAGACTGGTACCCTGAAGCCTGGTATGGTTGTTACCTTTGGTCCCTCTGGGTTGACAACTGAAGTCAAATCTGTCGAGATGCACCATGAAGCACTTACTGAGGCTCTCCCTGGTGACAATGTGGGGTTCAATGTTAAGAATGTTGCTGTCAAGGATCTCAAGCGTGGTTATGTGGCCTCAAACTCCAAGGATGATCCTGCTAAGGGGGCTGCTAGCTTCACCTCTCAGGTTATCATCATGAACCACCCAGGACAGATTGGAAATGGATATGCCCCAGTGCTCGATTGCCACACCTCCCACATTGCTGTCAAGTTTGCTGAGCTTCAGACTAAGATTGACAGGCGATCTGGGAAGGAGCTTGAGAAGGAGCCCAAGTTTTTGAAGAACGGTGATGCAGGTATGGTGAAGATGATTCCAACCAAGCCCATGGTGGTGGAGACTTTCTCGGAGTATCCTCCTCTTGGTCGTTTTGCCGTTAGGGACATGCGACAGACCGTTGCTGTTGGAGTCATTAAGAATGTGGACAAGAAGGACCCATCTGGTGCAAAGGTGACCAAGGCTGCTGCCAAGAAGGGTGCCAAGTGAGCCATTCTAGCTAATGGTGGTTCAGTTACCAGCAACTATTATCATGAAATCGTAGTTTTCCATAGTGTTTGCTTAAGACTTTGAGCTATTTTACATGCTATATTGTTGTACTCTGTTTTGTATGTTTGGTTGCCAGATCCAGAACTGGGTTATTCGTGGCCTAGGTGCAGCTTGTGCATCTTGGAGGGTAATTCTTCGGTTCTGTCTGGTGTGTTTTCTTTTTGAGGTGCTCAGTTGTATCTCAGCGGCTCAAGAGTTTTGTTTTCTGTGTCTCCTTCAGTTAATCATAATAAAGCTATTGCAGACTTCAATTTTTGTTGCTTATAAACATTCTGCAAATGAGTATTACTTATTTTGGTTCAATCCTCCTCTGTTCTTACTTATGTAACTGAGTTATCTTTAAGTTGGTTGGAGTAATGAATTGGATTATTGGTTGACATTAACTTAAGAGCATCTTCAATTGAAAAAAGAGAGATACATTTCTCTCGTGGGTATCATACTTTTTTATGTTATTTTTTAAAAATCACTTCTATCTTATTTATCATACTTTTTCTTTATTTTTTCTCTCTCATTTCTCATATCATATTCTAAATCAAACATCCATCTGCATATTTTTCATTATTATCTTTAAATTTATTTATATCTTTCTTATCTTTTTCTACTTTTTTCTCTCTTTTTCTTTTACACTCATTTTCATTCTACTTCAATTAAAATAATTATCTTCATTCCACCTTTATTCTCTACATCACCATTCAACATGTACATTGCATTAAAGATGCCCTTAGGTCGAGTCTTTCTAGCCCGGTACATCTTTAGCTGTTTGTATTGAATTTGTTCCAACTCCAGCAATGGAACATACCTAGGGGTTGTTTGATTAGAGATAAAAGTTATCCGCGCGGTATTCTGTGTAAAATGTGTGGTTAATATTATATTGAAAAGTATATATGTGGTTGAAAAGAAAGAGAGAAGAGTGTGGGATAAAATTTATCCCGGATAGACAAGACCTTAATTTTCCAGAGCATACGTGGCACGCCACATGTATTTACTGTTTTCACAAAGTCCACAAGGAAAAAAGGCGGGCTTCTTTCTGCAATTCCTCTGCTTCTTCTTCTCTTCTATTTTGGAAACTGTTCAATCCATACTTTTTGATAATTGCCTAATTTCCTTCTCTATAAACTTGGTACTTTGTATCCCAAATAGTTGTGTTAGATTGAGTAAAACTTGACCTGAAATTATCTTAATTTGACCCTATCTTTTTCTTCTTGCCGGCGATCTCATATCTGAGGTCGTCAATGAAAAGAAACGAGAAATCTGAGGTCCAGAGTTTGTTCGAAGAAGAAAGTTTGAGAAAAGGGGAGGAGAAGAAGACGGATTTGAGGTCATCTGGTAGTCATGCTTAGGTCGCCAAAGGTGGAGGGATGTCGGAGTGATTATTGGTGGAGCAAGAAATTTGATTTGTGGGGGCGAAAAAAATATTTAGCATAAACATAAAAGAAAAATTGTTTTGGACAGCAATTTTGCAGGGGCGACAAATGGCGCGCGCTTCATGTCTGGGGGCAACTGCCCCCTAGCTCCCCTATGGGAGTGAGTCGCGGATGGTTTTTTTTGTATTTTCATGTTTGGAAGAAAAATGCATGTTTGGAAATGAGGAAAGAGGCATGTTTGTATGTGATTTTTCTGTATTTGCACATTGGTGGCGTGCCACGTAGGCATTAGAACATCAAAAATGTTCCAGCCCTAGTGTTGGAACATGGCTGCTGTCTATATTATCATATCATGTGGTTATCTATTTTCTAAGTGTTTGGTACAACTATTATCAATTTCTCAAATTCTCGGTTATTGCTTCGGGTGTTGATTCGTGAGGTCATGGAAAATTGTAACGTCATGTCAGAGTTATTCATATACAAGGAGATTACGGTATTAAAGTACATTTTCTCAGAATTTTTCTCAATCTATTTTGTAATTGAATGATATCATCCTCTTTAATAACTTTTCTCATTCATTTTGTAATTGAATAATATCGTCCTCTTCCAGGCTAGAGAGCACATCCCCCCTGCCCCCTCTTTCTTATTTTATGCACGTATTTCCTTTTGGACTTCGAATTAAATACCAAACCCTTCAATTATTATCATATAAGATGTGTTATGTTTTCCTCCATTAATTAATTGAACGTTGTATTCACTTGATACAGTGACACATTTGAATCACGTTATGAAGAACTTGCATAAATATAGTTTAGCAAGTGTCTTTGATTAGAAGGTGTGAAAACAAAAATATTTTTCTTGTCATGGAAAATGGGCAAAACAAGTTTCAAATGATTGTATATTCCAAATATTTTTCATGGCAGATTTCTCAATCAAACAACAATGTGGAAATTTATTTGCAATGATGGGATATTTTCCATAGCAAATGGATGCAATCAACCACACCCTTAGAGCATCTTTTGTAAAATAAAGAGATTTTTTTAACTTTAAACGAGTAAAGTTTTTTACGTCCTCCAACATGCTTTTATATTGATATAAATAGCTATTGAATTTTACAATTAATCTTAAATGTTGCAAAAAGTAAATAAATTAAAACCTCTTAATAGTGTGAATGAAATAAATAAAAAATAAAGAGCGGAATTGACTCTCCAAATTTGGAGAGTCAAAATCTACTATCTAAATTTAAAAACTACAATAAAGAGTTTGTTGGAATCAATTTTTAAACAATGATTCTTCAAATTGAAGAGCATTTTCCAATTGAAGAGTCTCTTATAGATATTCTTAATAGGAATGTTTATAGGTGTCAAAATGGCCGGGTTCAACTTGAATTTCAGAGGCCCCGATCGGAAAAGTCCATATTGAAATTCAACTCAAGCTTGAAATAAACGGTACATGGGCCTCAATTTCACGGCCCGCAGACTTGTCTGAGCTGCCTTCCATTTGATTTTTTTTTTTTTTTCCTGTTTTTTCTTTTTGGTTGAATAGGCTCAATCAAGCTGGAAAATCAAAACCAACTGGCTAGATTACATGATGGGCCAATTCAGGTTCAACTACTAATGGTCTGGGCCAGCCCGGACCACCCATCTTGACACCATCTTTGCTTCTCAAATAGATTCATGATTAACATGCAGTGTAATAATATACAGTAAATTTCAATCTTAGTTTATGCGGTAGATAACTTGGAAACAGACTTGTCTTCTTGGTATATTAAAGTAAACTATTTTACAACTTCAAAAAAAAATAAAAACTCTTGATTTTACCCGTTTAATGACTACGTAAAATTATTTTGTCGTTAATTCCGAAAGACCAAAAAATTCATTCAACGATTTCGCTGTTCTTTTTATCCAAAATTCAATATACTATTTAGAAAACTTAATAATAATAATAATAATAATAATAATAATAATAATAATAATAATAATAATAATAATTAAAAAATAAAAATAACGTGTGTGTTCACTTTGCACACTTACATACTCTACGATATAAAAATTGATTTCCTTGAAGTAATTTATCATAATAATTCAAACAATTAGGATGTATTGATTCATTTTTAATATAACTCATTAATTAATGTATAGAAAATCCAAATCCAATTTAAGGAAAATGCGGGAAATTTAGGTGGAAAAGTCCAAAAAGTGCAAAATATTTTTTAGGTAACAATTTGCATGCAATCAAACCCAATTGATTTTCCATTTTTATTTTATTTCAACATGTTTTTGGTTGTATATTTAGTTAAAATAAATAACATTAAATTTATATGATTTGATGCTAACGTAGGTAGGCGTTTCCTACAAATTGCAATTCTGAAGCCCTGGGCTGGGAGTTTCATCTGCCAAACTCCATCGCATCATAATCTTCTTTCTTGGAACAATAATCATCATCAGAGGAGATTCTTTGTTTCGTTTGGATGGGTTTCGAAGAGAAAGGAATGCGTCGGAAATTGCAATTCCACCGGAAAATTATTGCCGCCAACTGATTTTCCGGCTGTGGAAGATGACTAAGCCATGGAATTTTCCATTTCTTGAGAAGCTTAAACTCCGTTCCATCGTGTTAGATTCAGTCTCTTTTCCTTTTTATGTTGTTGAATTTGTGAGTGCAATTCTACAATTTTTTGATTGGTTTTTGCTAGCAAAAAGAGAAGTTGCAGTTTCTTCGGTCCACTAACACCAAGCTTTTTCATTTTGGAATTAAATGCAACGACGTATTTATATAGCGAAGCTTAAACCTTGCCGTTTTTCACACATTCATGCTTTTGATTGAAACTTGAGAGTCTCTGTCCTCTGTTCTAAGCAACTCAAACATCTCCCTTTATAAAAAGATAAAATTTGCAGCATTGACTAAATGAACCTCATCTTTCTTTTTTAGCGGATTTCAAATTTTCTCGTCCAATATAGCGGGTGTTAGTGTATGTGTAAAAATCAGTTTTTATGTGATATAGAAGATAAAATGAGTGGAGTTGAATGGTGGAGATTTTTGTAGTATAGGTATGTCCCACGAGATATGTAGATGTGAAATAGGAGAGAGAATTAGTGGGGTTGAAAAAAATGTGTAAAAACGCACAGAAGAACACGCGTATAGTAATTTCATCTTCGTTTAATCATTTCTGTTATTTTCCAACTTGCAGCATCGAACAGGCTGTCTTATGGGTCAGTGGGTGCCTTTTGGAAGTTGCAGAAGTGGTGTTTGTCACACTCTTGAAAGAGTTTAGGAAGTTTGCTCGCAAAAAGCCAATGGGAGTTGACTTGGTTTTTCTTAAGGAGTATAATGTTTCATGTTTGAGGCATTGCTCCACAGCTGCATTTGGTAGTACCAGGTGCACGTGTTGTAGAACTTATAGGAGCCAAGGAAGGTCAATTCCAATTAACACATTTCAAGTACCAATCGGACCAACCACGAGACCAAGAACAGACAAAGTCGAGTTGACGATGGCCGGATTAAGTCAAGAAATCAAGGAAAATTCACCAAACTTGTCAATTTCAAGCTTAGCTTGGAGCATGGGTGGTAGCAAAAGAATCAAAAGAAATCACTTTTTTCCACATTGAGAGATTCTAGGCACAAAATGGAGTTTGGGGATCAAAACGAAGCAAGGAAAGAGTTCGGGGAGCAAAGTGGCAGTTTTCAAAGAAAAAACATACTATGATTCTAGCAGGGATGGTGGGTTATGATTAATGCTAACTTTACCCTGATTCATATCTAATAGGGGTGCAGGGAGGGATGGTGGGTTATGATTAATGCTGGTATGAAAGTAACTCCTTATTGTAATATACAATATCATGCCCAACATAAAAATTTCGAAAGGCCAAAAGATAAACGTGAAATAGGATAATAGTAATTTTATTTAAATACAATACATTGGACTAAGGTTACCATTGATATTGACGTAAAAAGTTAAAGGCGAAGTATGGAATCAAAAAATTTTCCATCATACCCACTATTGTATGTATATATTGTTGATCGTGAAAATTAATTTTTAGGTAATAAAAATTCGTGCACAACGAGATATTGCCGATGTCTGTGGTGACTCTCTCCATAACACACTATTAGGTAAACTTTGTACTTCATGTCCTTGAGGGGTAAGCGGTTAAAACTTAAAAGCGACAAAGAAAATGTATGAATATGTAGTATTGTCTTAGCATAGTAGAGAGAGGTGCATTGAAGAGTCAATCTCCTCTAACTATTTTCAAGCAAGTCTTGTTGAGAAGTCGACTTGCCTTTGATCTACCAATTCCCACCACTGCACAACCAGTCGACTTGTCTTCTATTTATTTTTATTTTCGAATTTTAATATTATTGTAATTAGTGTAAAGACAATTTTGCCCCCTTTAATTTTTCGTTTTGTTGGTCAAACATGTCGATTACGGAAACATTGGATAGAATTCATAAATTTGCCTTGAAAAAGATTGTGGATGAAAATGCAAAATAATAAAGAGATTGGAGACATTTGCTAGTTGCTACATTTTAGCCAAAGAGGAAACTATATAAACCAGGATTAGAATTGTAAAAGAAGACCTGTAAAATGACAAACAGAAAAGTTCGGACTGGGGCATATAACCGCATAACCAGATAGGATAATATTTTACAAATGAATCGGCTGCTGATTTAAGAATCAGCCCCCCATTTTCAGCCGTCAGATTTTATCCAACGGTTCACCGAAAACCCTAATCAGGACTGAAGCGCAGAACCCACACTCCTATTTATATGTGCTGGAATAGCCTCTTCTCATTCATAATTCTCTATCGCTCTTCACAGAAACCCTAATTCGGCGGCCGAGAGAAGTTTATCAGTTCTAGTAGGTCAGTCTCGAATTCCTTCGATGGAAGGTGTTTATCAGTTCATGAGTTTGTAGTTTGTTCTTGTGTGTGTATGTTTGTCTGTAAATGTCTCTCGTCTGTAGATCTGTTAAAGCGTTTAGTCCTATCTAAAAGCGTGTATCGTTGGATCCGTAATGTTTAATGCCTGTTTATGTTTTGGTTCCTACAAGTATGCTTCTCTGGCTTTTCTCTTTTTTAGATCTGTACACGATTTACGTTAACCAAATTTCTTTAATCAGTAAAGAACCTATAAGCTTAACTAGAGCTCTTTAGAGCTTATCGTTTTATTTTAAATAGCTGACTTGGCTACTTAGTTGGATGATACAGTCGTCTGATCTGTTGGTGCAATAGATCTGTTGTCCGGTTCATTTTGTTTTTGGTTTTTGGTTGCCATAGGTTCTAAGTTTTTCGCATCTTCTCGATTAGATTTTTACATCCAATTCGCATTCACATTACTAGAGCAAGACTAGTGAGTATTGATTCTTTGTTCTCGTTATTGTTTAATTGGTTGCAATGTAATATAGTTGTCTTATATTTTGATGAAGTAATTCTGAATTGTTTGATGCTATGTTATCATATCCTGATTCTTCAAGTTTTACTGGTTTAACCTTGTTATTGTCCTTATGTTTGGTTTTTTAAAAAAAATTGAGAATATAGATTTAGAGTATCCTAGCGAGTTTTTCTTATTCTTTGGGAATAAAATTTACCTAAATGCTGTTTTTATTGCTTTGCAGCATCTTAGAAATACATCATGGGTAAAGAGAAGGTTCACATTAACATCGTGGTCATTGGTCATGTCGACTCTGGAAAGTCGACCACCACTGGTCACCTGATCTACAAGCTTGGAGGTATTGACAAGCGTGTGATTGAAAGGTTCGAGAAAGAGGCTGCTGAGATGAACAAGAGATCGTTCAAGTATGCATGGGTACTTGACAAGCTCAAGGCTGAGCGTGAGCGTGGTATTACAATTGATATTGCCTTGTGGAAGTTTGAGACGACTAAGTACTATTGTACTGTCATTGATGCACCCGGACATCGTGACTTTATCAAGAATATGATTACTGGTACCTCACAGGCTGACTGTGCAGTCCTCATCATCGACTCCACCACCGGTGGTTTTGAAGCTGGTATCTCCAAGGATGGTCAGACCCGTGAGCATGCTTTGCTTGCTTTCACCCTTGGTGTCAAGCAGATGATTTGCTGCTGCAACAAGGTGAGGGCGTATTTCCAATCACCTTAAATGCAACGAGCTTTGGCTTTAGCTTTTTTGTGTAACCTTTTAGTTACTAATAATTTATTGGTATCTGTTCCTCTGCAGATGGATGCCACCACACCCAAATATTCCAAGCCTAGGTACGATGAAATTGTGAAGGAAGTTTCCTCCTACATCAAGAAGGTTGGATACAACCCAGACAAGATTCCATTTGTCCCCATTTCAGGTTTTGAGGGAGATAACATGATTGAGAGGTCCACTAACCTCGACTGGTACAAGGGCCCAACTCTGCTTGAAGCTCTTGACCAGATTCAGGAGCCCAAGAGGCCCTCAGACAAGCCTCTCCGTCTCCCACTTCAGGACGTATACAAGATTGGTGGCATTGGAACTGTCCCAGTGGGTCGTGTGGAGACTGGTACCCTGAAGCCTGGTATGGTTGTTACCTTTGGTCCCTCTGGGTTGACAACTGAAGTTAAGTCTGTTGAGATGCACCACGAGGCTCTTACTGAGGCTCTCCCTGGAGACAATGTCGGGTTCAATGTTAAGAATGTTGCTGTCAAGGATCTCAAGCGTGGTTATGTGGCCTCCAACTCCAAGGATGATCCTGCTAAGGGAGCTGCTAGCTTCACCTCGCAGGTTATCATCATGAACCACCCTGGTCAGATTGGAAATGGATATGCCCCAGTGCTCGATTGCCACACCTCCCACATTGCTGTCAAGTTTGCTGAGCTCCAGACTAAGATTGACAGGCGGTCTGGTAAGGAGCTTGAGAAGGAGCCCAAGTTTTTGAAGAATGGTGATGCAGGTATGGTGAAGATGATTCCAACCAAGCCCATGGTGGTGGAGACTTTCTCAGAGTACCCTCCTCTTGGTCGTTTTGCTGTGAGGGATATGCGACAGACTGTTGCTGTTGGAGTCATCAAGAATGTGGACAAGAAGGACCCAAGTGGTGCTAAGGTCACCAAAGCGGCAGCTAAGAAGGGTGCTAAGTGAGGATGAATGCCATGTCTCTCGTTATCTCATTATTCCTTATCTGTGTTTTTAATTCTTCGGATATCTGCAATTTTGAATTTTTTGGTTTCTGGAAATTGTATTTCACCTCTCTTTTACGAGGTTAGGGTGTAGCAATCTAGATGCCATTTCTTGCTAAAGATTTTATTACAGTACATTGTCGTCGTAATTTTGTGCTAAACAATATTGATGTTAAAATGTTTGAATGTTTTGATCACATTTCAAGGTAAGCTTATACATTGTCCTCCAAGCAAATCTGTTCTTGTTCAAACTGTGTCAAGCTGGAGCAGCTTGTCACGACCCGCGCGTTTTGGGAAGGTTCTAGAGACGAAACCTTCACCGGGTGGGCTACTGCAGAAACCTCTACACAATTAAATGGATTACAGGTTATTATCTAGAATCTTCTAAAGACGTATATGTCTTGAATATTTTTGGTAGATTATCGTAGTAGAATTGTGGCGATTAATGTAGTTGGATCGAGATGATCACACCGTCCATTGAGGAGGTGGATTAGTATAAATAGGGGATGTAGGAGCTCGTTTGTAATCAATCCAAGACCTTGCAAAGCTCTCTCATGTCTGAAAACCTGTGCTTAATTTCCCAGAGTGTTCTACTTTCGCTTTTTCATACAAGTTCTGCTTTCTTGACGCTGTTCGGGGAAGGTGTTGAGTGCGTAAGTCTTGCAAGTGGGACATTTAAAGCACTAAGGTGGCGTGGCTGTAGCAGAAAACAAAGTCGCGTGACAAGTGGTATCAGTAGGTCGAGGCGTCGGGATGGGGGAGAAAAGGCCAACAAAGTAGGGGAATCCTTGAATCCTACACCACCTCGGAGGAAACCCAAAGTCTTAGTCCTAGCCAAGCCCATGAGGAGGAGGAGGCTCGGGGCCAGGCTGCGGGCGTCGTCAACTTTCGGTGTGGGCTCACGTCAACTCCATCGAGAAGTCCTCACGCAGTCATGAGAAGGATTGTGGGGAGCAATTCTTGGTGTTCAAACAAGACCTTGATAAGGTCTTGAGAGACCAAGAAGGTGTTAGAGGATAAGGTCGTCGATGAGCACCGTATCTTGGAGAGTAAGCGTTATGGATGGTGTCCGCAATGCAAGCACAACTTGATCGCTTTGCGAAGAGATCATAAGAGGTTGCGGCTTGTAGCGGGTTCGCGACTAGCTCGGGACTAGTCCGTGGTAGCTCCTAAGGTTGATTGCCCTAAACCAAAGTGCGATGGTAAAGCGGGATTAAAGCTATTGAAGACTTCCTATGGCGGATGGAAGTTTACTTTGAGGGGTTGAATATCCTGGCGATGGGACCAAGAGAATGCGTGGCAACCATGTATCTAGTAGACATCGCTTCTCTATGGTGGCGTCGTAAACATGCCGACATAGAAGGGGACTTGTAGAATAGATACGTGGGATGATTTTAGAAAGAGTTGAAGAAGGCAGTTCTACGGATAATGTGGTCTATGAGGCAAGGAGAAAGCTTAGGAATTGAAGCATAAGAACAACATTTGAGTCATTGAAGGAATTCACTACTTATGCTTCAAATCCCAAGTATGTTTCGGATGAAGATCTTCTCTTCTACTTCATCGACGGGTTGCAAAATTGGGCTAAACAAGAATTGCAACGCGTCGTGGAGTAAAGTCGTCTGGCGAGGCGATTGCGGTTGAGGTCCTGACCGAGTATCAAAGAACAATAAAAACTCTAAAAACGGTCAAGGGCGGGAGAAAGAAAGATAAAGGGCCACGAAGGGTGGAAACAAACCTACGATGATAAGAAGAAAGGATCGTGACCCATAGCGGATGCTTTGTATGCAAAAGGACCACACGCAGCGATGCGGGATTGTCCCAGTTAGGGTTGTTGGCGGCTATGGCGGAGGAACGGTTTTCATCCTCTAGCCATGACAACTCGGAGGAGCACATGGGCTCGTTACGCAACTCCTCAATGCTCTCAATGTTAAGCGTTGCTAGTAATGACAAAGGGCTTATGTATGTGATGTCTCCATCAATGGTCGTGAGAGTGGCGATGGTCGACACCGAGCAACCATAATAACTTCATCATCGAGGCTAGAGATTGGGCCTCGTATTGAGCAGGCGGTGGACTTCTTAAGGCGGTGAATACCACCGCAAAACCCCTTAGTGGGGTAGTTAGTGGCGTGGAACCGCCTCGGCTCATGGCGAGACAAGCGAATTCTCGGTTCTTGTAGATGGGCGATTTCCGGTTGGTCCTCGGGTTGGATTTCTTAGGAAGGCTAATGTCGTCCCTATGCCTTCCTTTGGGTCGGTTTGCATCTAGAGAAGGTAACTCGTGCATGGTCTCACGGTGTCGTCGGCGCCAGGAGGTCAAGCAACTTTCGGCCATGCAAGTTGCCAAAGGCTTGAAGAAGGGTGAACCGACATACCTAGCGGCAATCAAGGTGGGCGACGGAAGGCGAGACTAAGATGGAGTCGCATGATGATGAGTTACCCAAACTCATCAGGATGTCCTCAAGGAGAATGAAGATGTCATGCCACGAGTTACCCAAGAAGCTACCGCCTAGGAGGAGGTGGATCATAAGATCGAGTTAGAGCGAGGCTAAACCGGCCGCCATGGCACCTGGGATGGCAACAGCCGTGAGGCTGGAGGAATTAAGGAAGCAACTAACGGAGTTGCTTGACACGGGAGGATTCGACCCTCGAGCACCTTATGGCGCACCATTATTCCAAGAAGCATGATGGATCATTAAGGATGTGCGTGGACTATCGGCGCTTAATAAGGTAACTATCAAGAACCGTTATCCTATTCCTTTGATTGCCGATCTATTCGATGAGACTTGGTAGTGCAAGTATTATCGAAGATGGATCTTCAAAAGGCTACTATCAAGTAAGGATTAGAAGGTGACGAGGCCAAGACATGTATAACTTCGGTATGGTTCCTTTGAGTGGTTGGTGATGCCTTTTGGCTTAACCAACGCTCGACCACATTTGCACTCTTATGAACAAGATCTTCCAACCATACTTGGATCGTTCGTGGTGGTTTATCTTGATGACATTGTCATCTATAGTAACACTTTAGAACATGCCGAGCACTTACGAACTATCTTTGGAGTGTTGCGGAGAATGAGCTTTATGTCAAATCAAGTGCACCTTACCGCTAAGGAAGAGGTGTCATTCCTTGGTCACATCATTGGGCATGGAAAGCTAAGGATGGATGAAACAAAGATCAAGGCAATCTTGGAATGGGAGCCACCAACCAAGGTAGCAGCTTGATCCTTCCTCGGTTTGGTGAACTATTATAGGCGATTCATTTGTGGGTACTCTACTCGAGCGGCTCCTTTGACGGACCTCTTGAAGAAAAACAAAGGCGTGGGAATGGTCGAGAAGAATGTCAAAGGGCCTCGAGGACTTGAAGGCAGCGATGAGCCAGGAGCGATCGTAGCCTTGCGGATTCGCTAAGACATTGAAGTTCATACGGATGCCTCGACTTTGCTATTGGAGGAGTCCTCATGCAAGAGGGGCATCCGATTGCCTTTGAGAGCCGCATAGCTCAATGACACGGCGTTATACGGTGCAAGAGAAGGAAATAGCCAGCGTATCATCCATTGCCTCTGGTATGGCGTCATTACTTGCTTGGTGCCAAGTTCGTGATCAAGGCGGACAACGTTGCCCACGAGTTACTTCCAAACTCAAAAGAAGCTTAGTCCAAAGCAAGCTCGTTGGCGGGGACTTCTTAGCGAGTTTGACTACGATTTGGAGTACAAACCGAGGAAGGTGAATGTGGTGGCCGATGCTTCTGCAGTCGTAAGGTGAACTTGCCGCCATCACTCAAGCCAAGGGTTCCCTACTTGACTTGACTGGCGAAGGGATGGAGCATGACCCTTTGGCTGAGGGAGCTTCTCAAAGCCACCACGGAGAAAGGACGAACAAGGAAATTTTGGGAGGAGGATGGCAATCTACGACCAGGCGTCAGTCTATGTCCCAGTGGAGCAATCTACGTCGTGACATAGTGAAGGAGTGTCACGATACTAAGTGGGCGAGGTCATCCAGGCCAAAGAGAACTCTAGCTTGGTGGAACAAACACTTTTTGGCCCCAGGATGAAAGATCGGGTGGAACAATATGTGAAGACTTGTCTTGTGTGCCAACAAGATAAGGTGGAAGCGAGAAGAAAAGTGCGGGGTTATTGGAGCCATTACCCGTGCCGAGAAACCATGGGACTCGATCACCATGGACTTCATCTCGGCATTGCCCAAGTCGGAAGGCTTTGGGTCTATCTTAGTAGTGGTGGATCGATTCTCCAAGTATGCTGGCATTCATACGGCCACTAAGGATTACAGTGAGGAGAGCACGACTATTCTTTAAGAATGTGTGAAGTATTGGGATTGCCAGAGCATCATTAGTGATCGCGACCCGTTTCCGCAGGGCGAATGTGGTGGAGTGTTCAAGATGCTCGGAGGCGGAGTTACACTTTTCCACAGCTTTCATCCTCAGAATCAGTGGGCGCAACCGAGCGGGTGAATAGCTTCTTGGAGGGGATACCCGAGGCACTTTGTGAGTGCAACCAGGAGTTGGGCAAAGCTGCTTGATGTGGCCCGATTCTCATACAACCGCAAAGGAGTGAGGCCACGGGACATAGTCAGTTCGAGTTGGCCATCGGACAACAACCCCTCACTCGCATACTTTAGCCACTTCGGTGATGGAAGAAGCTCGGTGCCTTCAAGATGGCGAAGTCATGGGAAGAGCCGCGATGTAACTTCAGCGCGTGCTTAGAGAAGGCACGGCGCATGAAAGTGGGCGGACAAGAAGAAAGCCCTTGGAGTATAACGTTGAGATCAAGTCCTTGTGAAAATAAGACCCAGGAGCAATTCAAGCGCGATCGAAGTGTTCACAAGGCTTGAATGCGAGTGCGAGGGACCTTTAGGTTGTTGCTAAGGTTGGCAGAGTATCATATCGCCTTGACTTACCTAGCACCACTGAAAGATTCACCTGGTCTTCCATGTAAGCATGTTAAAGCCTTATCACTTGGATAAGGGAGACCCGGTCGTGCAGGCGAGTCACAACGGGCACCTCAGGTGTGACCAAGTCTTCGACAAGGAGGTTGAGGAGGTTTTGGCGGATCGAGTGGAGTGCATGGCGGCGTACCTCAACACCCAATTTTGATCAAGTGGAAAGGCTTGCCGAGTGCGAGGCAACATGGGAGTCACGAAGCGACTTGTGGCGAATTCGAAGACAAGCTCGAAGAGTACTCTCGTCGAGGCGTCGAATTGAAAGCGAGGGAGAGTGTCACGACCAGCGGCGTTTGGGAAGGTTCTGAGAGCGAACTTCTTCAAGACCTTTGGTGGAACTCTCTAGAAACCTTCTACACAATTCATGGAGCATTCTAGGTTATTATCTAGAATCTTCTAGCATGTACATGTCTTAGATATTTTGGTAGATTATTGTAGAGAATTCTAGAGGCATTAATGTAGGCCGTTGGATCGAGATGATCACCACCGTCCATTGAGGAGGTGGATTAGTATAAATAGGGGATGTAGGAGCTCATTTGTAACCAATCCAAGACCTTGCAAAGCTCTCTTGTAATACAAAGCTTCTCTTAATTTCCCAAGTGTTCTACTTTGCCTTTTTCCTCTAAGTTCTCTTTACTTAGCAACCTTTGTTCGGGGAAGGCTGACTTGGTGCGAAGTCTTGCACGGGGCGGACATTTAAAGCACTAAGGCCGCGCGTAGCTTGTGTAGAAAACAACAAGTGCGTGACAAGCTGCTTTCAAATGGCTGTACCTTGTTCTGCTTGTTGCAACACTTCATAATCTGATTTTAAGAATCAATTGACACCGATAAGGTTAAAAAGATTGGAGCTTGTTCTATGTGTTGAACCAGATACAGTGTTGAACGCTGGTGGCAGAAGATGGCATGTGCATGTGAACACGGTAAAGCAATACAGTCGGAAGAAAATTCACGAGTTCAATTTATTCAAAGTTACCAACTAATACATAAGAACAAAAGAAAAACAGATCCACACAACCCCAAAATGACTCTCTCTTCAAATACATTGCATGTACTTTTTACTCTGGTTACAGCATTCACCAATTAGGCCTCTGTTAATCAAATGGTTTGATCTCATCACTCCCAAAGGTTTTGATCATCTTTGCAACCTTCTCAGCTTTCTCCACTCCCTCTTGTGCTTTCAGCTTGGGTGGTGAAACACTGGCCGAGGTCAAGATTGTTGTATCATTCTGTGCTTCAACGATCTCCTTCAACCTCTGCTCAGTCAGCCCAAAAGCATTAGCAAGCTCTGGCCCTCTTAACAACCGCAAAATAGAGTTTGCTCCCACCAAGAACTGAATCTTGTTATTGCTAGCCGAGGTCGTACAGCCAAAGAACACAAAAGGGGCCATCCGAGATGCAATTTGGCAGGAAGGGAAAAACCGCGGTATACAGAACACATCACCTTCCTTTACTTCAACATTCAAATCTAGACTTCCATTGGGATACACTATTTGAATTGTACATGCGCCACTCAACACAACTCCATACTTAGTCGCCATTGGATTTACATGTCCATTGGGATACACTACTTGAATTGTATACATGCGCCACTCAACACAACTCCATACTTAGTCGCCATTGGATTTACATGTGGTGCCATCATCGATCCCTACAACAAACAATCAACACTTCAGCATTCATACTAGTGATTGCTACACATAGACACTAAATGTTCACCTACTATGTCTACCTACTAACAGAGGGGTTTAGGGCCCTCTAACATTAGGGTTAGAATGATAATTTCAGTCCACCTTATGTTAGTGTATGGATAGATTTGTATATGAGCATGTGGATAGATTTGTATATACACACGTCCTTTTTCTTGCCGCTTTGAGGTAGACCAGAAAAACTCCAAAATCAGAGTCATTAAGGGGCGAGTAATTGGACTTGTCCACTGCAATACTCCACCCATTATCGTTCTTGAAGTCGGGTTTTTTGTCATAGAGATTATAAGCATCTGGTCCTCCTCTTGTACTTCTCTTGTCATGCTTCTTGTTACTTCCAAATATAGATTTCATCAAATTCGTAAACGACCACCCATGATGTTTTTCTTCTCCTCCTCCATCTACTCCAATGTGCACAATTCTCTTCATGAATGTCGACTTT
This sequence comes from Jasminum sambac, assembly GCA_018223645.1. NCBI lineage: Eukaryota > Viridiplantae > Streptophyta > Magnoliopsida > Lamiales > Oleaceae > Jasminum > Jasminum sambac. The sequence continues at coordinate 28,054,859 of CP073649.1, forward strand.
CGATGGCCATCTAGGTTCATGATTGTTGACCATACACTGGGTGAATGTGTTATATTTACAAAGACAATGGGGCCCGCTCCTAGCTTCGAGAACAATTCCCCTACTTCCTAAATCGAAACCTGTTAAAAAACACGCCTATCACTTATCGGATCCTTCAAAATGGAACCACCTCTAATTGGGATGTTAAGAATGCTAACTGAGTTTACTCACATTAAGTGCAACTGACAAAGTAAACTGATCAAAACCCGAAAGTACAGATGCCGGATTTTTTCCCCCACCAATGTAGAAAGGCTACAATCAGATATAAACCGATCAGATAATTATAGTTGTACAATTATGTCAACTGCCAGCACAATCACTGATAGAATGACAGTGATGTCTTACTCCACAGAATTGTGGCAAAATTATAAGTTTGTGTTTTAATTTGAGATGGTACCTGGAATGAATCAAATCCTAGGCTGTCGGAGGTATCTACACTGCAAATGATTTGAAGTTTTTGTCCATCAGCTGTGTTAACCAAGTAAAATGGCATACCTGCGGCAATGCTGTAAATATCTCCGGTTTTTAGTTTCTTCTCCACCAATGCATCCTCGTAGATATGCCCCACTGTTGCTTCCCCTGAAATCAGTTCATTCAATTTCAAGTTAAACTCAACAAGAAAATATTTCCATTAATCTGGGCAATGAACATTGAGGGATTGGTACCTCTGTTGATGAAGAGGATGAGACTGGAATCAAGATACTGAGGGATGAAGAGGCTATTGGGTTCCATTGTTATGAACCCAATATGCATAGGACTCTTCACAAAACCTCTTCTACAGCCCTTCACAATTCTAACTTCACCAGCAAAGGTCTTCACTACAGGCTGAGAATCTTGCAACAAGAAATGAGCTTCTCCTTCCCTCCTCCCTTCTCCGCCTTCTCCGCCCCACGGCCATCCAGGTTCTCCGCCACCGCCTCCGCCTTGGCCCCCACCCAGGACCAACCTGTCCGCCGCCTCCCCACTCGGCGGACACAATCGCCACCAGTGAAAAACACAGCACCACCAATATCACGCTTCTCTTACCCATTGAGTTTGTATAGTGTGGATATTTTACTCGAAAATTAGAGTGGATTTTTTGCGGAGTTTTGGAGGTGCTTATGTAGAGAGGAAATGGGCACAGGTGGCAGTCATGCACGATTACGCAGCCTTGCTGGCGGTTTCTGCTAAAGACACACTTCTGGGAATATAGATATTCGTTTCAGCTGAGGACAAAGTAAATTTAATATACATTGAGATCGAGTTTTGTTCTCCACCCGGGAGGACAAGGTTTTGCATTTGGTGATGTGGTATCGTGTCAATATGAATGGCGTTGTAATATTGCCACATCATCATGCCATGCTGACAATTGTTATATCATCGCATCGTATTGATATGTCACAAAGGGAAAATCTTGTTCTCGCTTGATAGAGGAGGAGAACATAACTCTATTGAGATTATCACAAATTCTTCTTCACAAATCATAATCATGTGATGTTTTAATAACATTATACGAGGAATTTTTAGGTTTGTGAAATGTTCCAAAGTCTCGAATTCAATTATATAATAGATTCAGACCCCGTTAGTGTATGAGTATTTATGAGTATTTATGAGTTTTGATGTGAAATAGGAGAGAGAATGAGTGTGATTGAGTGGTGGAGATTTATATAGTACAGTGGGTCTCAGAAAATATGTGGATGTAATTGGTTTGACTTTTGATGTGAATGTATTAAAATGTGTAAAAATTTATTAAAAGTTGTAAAAGAACGGGCTATTCAATCTACTGTAATTTCATCAATAAAATGGATAATGGAGGATAGAAAAAGGTCATCACCGTACTTAAGTAGTATGGGAAAGTGTTTACGACAACCCTCTCTATCTTAATCAAAGATCTTTGGGTGCACCCGGGTGTGCATACCTTATACAGAGTGATTCTACTCGGTTCCGATTTTTGAAATTGAAAATTTTATTGGAGTTCATCACGACGAGATGGAACTCAAATTTGGAAAAAATTTGGACATCAGAATGCGTGGTGGCGGTCAAAATTTTTGGCCAAAATTTTACCAAAAACTTTGACCAATCTTTGACCGATCGATTGTCCAACATTTTTTTACAAATTGCTAACTCCGTCGCCGTGATTTAATCCAACAAAATTTTCTGATTTCAAATGAATCCGAACGAGAAAAATCACTGGTGCCATGTTTATAAGACGATTAACCTAACATTATCACTATCTTAATACTAAACTAACAAATATCATCGCATAGAGAACCAAACTCGATCTACTTATTTTGATAATTATTCCTATCAATATACAATTTTAGTATTGCGAAGTACAGCAAAACAAGCAATCGAGAATAAGTGGGTGTTAGTGTATGTGCATTTATGAGTATTTATGAGTTTTGATGTGAAATAGGAGAGAGAATGAGTGAGATTGAGTGGTGGAGATTTGTGCACTACAGTGAATCCCAGAAAATATATAGATATAATTGGTTTGACTATATAAGAATGAGTTAAAATGTGTAAAAATTTATTAAAAGTTGTAGAAAAACTTGATATAGTCATGTTCCGTTGCCAACACCCATTATTGGGTCGGAAAAAAAAAAGATGGGACCCAAAAGAGCCCCCCCACCATTAGGGGGCAGTTATGTATTATTCATCTCACTTAACGTAGGTTCCAAAAAAAATTTAAAAAATTGGTGTGGCGTAAGCGCCAGTATGCGTCACACATGTGTGCAACGTAAGTTCTAACATGTAAACGGCTAAGTTGCCATCATGTGGACAACTGAACAAACTCGAAACTTGATAATGGTCCATATACAACTTGGATATTCTCAACCATATATGTTATAAAAGTGATTGCCATCTAACTCTCTCAACCATCTAGAAGCACTCAGTCTATTCTACCACCGTGTCTTAAAAAAACAAAAAAAAAAGGAAGGCAATTGATAGATTATGAAACGAGCAAGCTTGTAATGAATATGTTTTTTATATTGAAGAATTTATGAATAGTCACTAGCATTTTACATTTAGTCACTCCAGGACCCATATGTCTATAAGTGTACGTTGGAAATATAGAGGAAAATTAATTTTGAAGGTGTACTTAAAAAGCAAGAAGTTTTATAAAATATGAAAAAGTTATGATATATCAATATAATAACTAATTAAAATGATATTTTAAAAATAATTCTCAAAATAAGGTATGAAACAATCTTATAAATAAAATAAATAAGGCTCGTTGGATTGTAAAGACATAGAAAGGAAGATAAACAATTCCACTTTACCCTATTTATAATTTTCTAAGAACAATAGACCAAAACATACTAATTAATCCCAATTTTATTTCCAATTTTGTATTAAAATACCTAAATAAAAAAAAGAGCAAAAAAAAGAAAAAAATTTTATATATATATATATTGGAAAAATCAAATGTAATATTACATTCTTCTATTATTATATCTTTTCAGGAATGTTATGGTCCCAGACGGCCGGACCATAACTATGGTCCGTTTGATTTTTAGCTTGACATGATCTGTTTTGAAATCGAGACGGATACAGGTTAAGACGGTGAGGGAAGCTCAAAGCGATTTGAAAAATTTTAAGCGTCAGTGGCGTAGGTGGTGGCCTGGTCAAAGTTCTGGCACTATTTGGGCCAAAAAGTGGCCAAAAACTTTGATCGACCACCGCCACATCGTGACGCCTAAAATTTTCTTTGAGCTCCTCATCGCGAACCTGATCGTCTCGATTTCAAAACTGGAGATCATATGTGTCTGAAAGAACCACTGAGACCATCATATCGGCCGTGGGAAGAGAACAACCTGGTATATCTTTTATTATGTAATATTTTCTCGGAAAACCAATCGAATATAATATTACATTTTTTCTTTGGAAAACCAATTGAGTCAATCACACCATGAGTGAGTCCTTGTGTAACGTGTACTGAAGGGATTTTGGTTTGATTGTCAATACCAAAATAAACTTAATTTTTCTCGCTTTATTGCTTTTCCATTCTTTTTCACTTTATAGTCATCGTCATTCACTAAGCGCTAATCAAGGACCAAGTTCTATTAAAAAAAATAAAAAATAAAAAATAAAAAATCAAGGACCAAGTTGCTTCCTTTTGACTTACGAGAGAAGAATCCCCTCACGAGAACTGTGGCTCCCGTCCCGTTACCAATATATTAATACCATAATGGTATTAATATATCATGCGCATTTAAGTATTAATTCAATATGGGTGTGAACTCCCTCTATTTAGGGAAATAACGACACGTGGAAATATAAACACTATAAGGTACCAATATATTGGCAATGGATCGCCAGCTCGAGAGGCATGGGTGTTATAAGTTTATGAGTTTAATAAAATTTATTTAAAAAATAACTTTTTAATCACTAATCACTTTTAATATTTTTATTATTTTAATAATATTAAAATTAATAATATTATTAAAATATAATTTATTTACTTCTCAACTACGTGATCAATAATATTTTCTAAAATTTCAATAAAAGAAAAAAAGGAAATATTATTTACCAAACGCGTGGTCCATACTCAATAGTAATATATTGTTTCATAAAATTTTAAAATAATTATAGAAGAAATATACTCCGTACTCAATGCCTTTCTGGGTGCGGCTAAATGCACCCACTAACTTACTGAGTACACCCTTTTTTTTTCAAAAATTTCAATTATGCCCTCACCTATATTTTTCTTTTTTTTTTAAAAAAAAACCCAAGTTCGCTCCACATGGAGCAAACCCCCTTTTGGGGTTGGCTCCATTTTGGGGGTGGAGTGAGCTCCATTTTTGGAGAACGCCCTTTTTGGGAGTTCGTTTCATGTGCAGCGAATATTTAAACAAAAAAGAAAAAAAGAAAAAAAAGAAGAAGAAAAGAAAAGAAAGAAAGGAAGAATGATATATGAAAAATTTTTGCCATTATTTTTTGTTCAAATTTTTTACAACCATTTTAACGAGTAATTTCAAAATTTCTTTCAATTTTTTTAACCACTCAAAGTTTTTTTTAATAATTATATTCAACACTAATTGGATAAAGTCAATTACCATATGATCAAAAAAAATTGAAATTCATCATCATAGTAGTTGCAAAAGGCGTAAAGAAATTTTGAAATTACTCGTCAAACTGGTTGCAAAAATTTGAATTTTTTAATAATTATATTCGAAAATAAAGCCAATTACTGTACTATCAAAAAAATTTTGAAATTCATCATCGAAGTGATTGCAAAAAACTTAAAGAAATTTCAAAATTACTCATCAAAATTATTGTAAAAAATTTGAACAAAAAAATTATGGCAAAAATTGCATTCGCGAACAAAAAATCAAATAAAAATTACTTCTTTTTTTAATTTTTAATTTTTTATTCTTGTTCACTGTATTCACAGCGAACTAGCTTTTGGTTATTTGATGTGAACACAATGAACAAACTTTTCTGTGTTCACAGCAAAATATTGAAAAAAAAAAAAAAAAAACAAGAGGAGGGGGCACTAGGTATATTAGTCTTTTTATTTTTATTTTTTTTAAAAGTGGGTGCAATTAGTGAGTTGGGGTGCACTTAGCTGCATCCTACCTTTCTTGTCATACAGTACAAAAATGTATTTTTATTGCCACCATTCCTCATTTTGTTGCGATTCAAACGGTCACGTACATCAAACCCAACTGACTCGCTCACAAAATGGCCGGGTCACCGACTCGTTCCCTCCTCCTCCTCCTCCTCCTCCGTCAATTTCATCCCCCGCCGCCAAAATCCCCCTAGAAATCATTACCGAAGAAGAAATGGCTCTCATCGATGCTGCCTTCGCCGCCGCTGCCCAGTTACCCCGTAATCCGAGATCCATTCAGTCCATAACTCGCTTATCGAAATGCAACCTTTTGAGTTGTACGGCAACCGGGTCATCTCCAGATATTGAGGATTCGGGTCGTCCTGGCGGGTCGGACAGTAGCCCCCTCAAGAAGAGAAACAGAGGCCTCGACTCGTTTTTGCATCGATTCCGCCGGAGAAGAGGTCTCTACGTTACAGATGTTACTGCCACGGTAAAAAATTTATACTTTGCTTTCTATATTTTAGCTACGTTTTTGCTTGAAGTTATGTATGTATCACAGATCCTTCTGTGCCGGAATGCCTTGCGAAAATGGTGATTTTATGTACGTATTACTCTTAAAAGAAAATATAATTTTGTTCCAGTAAGGTAAAATCCACCCCTTTGATTAAGGTTTTCCAATCAAATATCATTCCTTCTCCAGTAAGTTTAATTTTAATCTTCTGTTGCGCGGTTGATCTAGGAATGGTGTGAAAAGCAAATGGAGTATTTTCTACTCCTTGGCAGACCTGAAACGAGTAAAGCTATGAAGATAGGCAGTGCTCGCCACTTGGAACTAGAAGAAGAGGTATCCATTTAACTCCTATCACCGCAAAATTTTTACTATTAATTGATTTGTGACAAAACGTTTGGTTAAAACTTAATTGAAAAGTGCGAAAGGTTATGGGTGTTATAAAATGTGCGGCTGAAAACTAGTCTGAAGAAGAAACTTTGATAGTGGAAATAGCTGGACTAAACATGAAGTAACTTCGAAGTCCTTTCCATGGTTGCCATTGCCTTGGATCGTCACATCTTCTCCTTAATTGCTATAAGCTTCTTAAAACATCAATAAAATCAGCAAGGACCAACTTCAAAAATTACACCTTTACTCATAAGCAAATGAGTTTATGTTACATGAATAACTTGTTCTTGGTCAAAGTCGGAAGTAAGTTACTTCGAACTACTTAACTTTGTTTACTTAAAATTATAGGAAGGTAAAGTCTCTGAAAGTGTATAAAAACTATAGTTAAGTTTACCCAAATGTGCTCTTTTAGTCTGTTTCCGTAATGCTGTGTTTTCTGGGACAAATTATCATCTTGACCGATATTACAAAAGCAAAAATTTTATGCTATGGGTTCAATAGTCAATATGTTGGACTGTGTATTTTAACTGCATTTTTTCGCAGTGTTTTGTTGTTGATAATATTTTCTGATCTATCTTGTATATAATGTGAACAGGTTATCAAAAGAGTAAAAGTGCAAGTTGAAACAAATGAAGATGTGTGGGCTCTAAAATTAATGAACTTTATAATTGGTGCAAATCAACTGATTTTTGATGGATTGACACGCGAATTACCAGTGTAAGTTCTGTTTGTTAGCAATTTAATACGCTGCTCTATGGGTGCGTTGATGATTATATATTTCATCAAGGGTGGCTAAATATTAATGATTGCCATAAAGTTCTGCATTGCAACATTTGCCCAAGTTAGTAAGATTTTATTTTTATTTTCTTGATACAAATGAAATCTCAAAGCAGAATGTGTATGGAGAATTTAAAGTGTTTCCGTTGTTTCGCATAAATGAACCTTAAGTAGGACAACATGATAAGTACAGTTAGTTGACTAAATCAGGGATTAAGGGTAGTTTAGAAATATGCGAGTTGCTGTATAAAAATGGTAGATATTGGCTCATTTTTTGGGTATCAAGATTTTAGGGACTCAAGCGTCTCGAATGCTCCATTTCACTCCTTTTAACATCTACATCATGCAAGGTTATTTTATCAAAAAATCAACACATTGATTGAGGGCTCTATCACAATAGTTTTAGGACTGGAGTTTAGGATTATGAATATTCACACTCATTTAATCCTGAACCTATTTAATCAGTCTCAGTTGGATCACTGCAAAGCTTTCATTTGTTTAGATCCTACACTGTTATTTAATCTGTGGGTTTTGTGTGTATCACCATCTCATAGACTTGCAAATTCTTGTTCCTTCAGCGTAGGTTTTGTGGAAGGCATATGGATGACAGGAGTAATTGATGAAATTCGAATGCCTTTGACACATTGTGAAAGATATGCAACACTGGTTGACACGAAAACTCGTGTGCAACCAAGACTTCCAAGTGAACCTCAACAAAGGAATGCAAGGTTTATATTTAGTAAATTGCTAAAGCTCACACACTTCTCTATGTTCTTGTAACTCTTATACGGTCAAACTAATTTTGGCAGGCTTCAGCTCATGTGCTACAAGTATCTCTGGGACTGTTTAGTTGATGACAGATTCCCCACATTAAAGTTTTTTGATTTCTTTTCATTGAATCCTAATCACATTTTATCCACCGAAATTAGAGACAGAACAGAAAAGTCTGGCATTGCTTCAGAGGTAAGGAATTATATTTTATCTACAGTCTTTAGCATTACGTAATTGCATTGGAACAAAGAGAAGACATTAAAAAAGAGCTTTACTCTTTCAGTACATGTTATAATGGTCACACATACTATGGTAACTACAGATGAGCTTTCTGTATGCACGCCTCTACACCATGGAATAACCTCTATTGGTTAAAAAGAAATTACTGAGATTCCTTATTCACATAGACTTTGGCCAATCTCGTATATAAAACTCTTTAAATAAGTTTGTCCAAATCCTTTGAAACATTAGTTGGCTTTGGAGATTAGGGTTTATCACTGCCTATGCTTCTTTATGCATGCTTTAATCTGTTTTTATATTTGGTTCTGTTTCAGACTCTGAACGATCTTGTGAGGTATTTTCGGAATAGTTGTTGTCAGCTACCTCGAGCTCATGACCTTCTATTGTTAAGGTGAACTTTCAAGGACTCATTTTGTGATGTGAGAACTTTTCATGGTGTTTAAAACTTCTCTCTACTTTCAACCACACATTCAAAAATTATTTTCTCCTTAGTCTCTCCCAAACATACACTTTCAACTTCTACCAAACCTGGATGTTACTCATATTTGATGTGTTTATATCTGTTCTCGAGAGACATGGATCATTTGAATTTTCGGTTACAGATACAAATCTTGAACTTGGGTTAGTTGTGCAGATATGAATTACAGGAAGATCAATCATTGCTTGGTGAGGATGAGTTTGCTTATGATTCTGAATTGTTTACGGGTCAAATTAAGTCCTCCTTTGAGTTCTGGCGAGGTGAAAGAGAAGCCAGTTATACCCGCGAGGAGGAGCGTTGGAAATGCAGATTCTGTAAGTATGCTACAGTTTGTCCAGTAAATACTTCTTCAACAACCTAAAGAGAACGGCGATTACTATTCTTCCTCTGAATTTAATTGCTCTACACAGAATAGAGTCCTTCCAAAGATACTCAATGTTTGATCAGATGAAACAAATGTTTGATTTGATTGTAGGATGTACAATCCATTGTAGTTGTAAAAGGTGATCACAGCGCTATTTATCATTGATTCTCTACATTGTAGGTTGGGGATATTTATAGGATAGTGGCTCCATTGTGCAATGACAAAATTCTATGTATCAGCTTCTTACAGTTGCTACAACTACCCCTGTAAAGCTGTATTTGAATTGGATATTTATAATACATTTCACATTTGATACTATATATTTACAATTTTGGGTTTTACATGCTTGGTCGTTTATTGTTAAGTAACACAAAAGATGTGTGGCAGCAACTATCTGTCTTGCTCCATGGACTCTTAAGGTGAATTATCTTGTTGACTCATGATGGAGATAAAATTTCTATGTAAACGTTTTGATCATTTAGTCATCATCTTCTCCTTTTCTTTTCATTTTTGTTTCTATAACACAAATATATCATCATAGATACTTGAAAACTGGTCAATTAGTTTTCAAATACAACCAATCTACTCCTTAATTATTATGCCGAGAAATTGTATGTTTAAAAACGACGTGTGTATTAAATTGTCAACTATAAATAAGTAGAATTTTTCATTAATTATTAATTCTTTAGTTAAAAATTAACAAAAAAAAAAAACAAGTAAACAAAAGAATAATGTACCCGGACCTTTAGAAAAAGAAAATAATAATGTATAGTGTTAATGGATAGTAGTTGAGATGGTAAAACGTGTAAAAAATTAAAAATTGCACCACTTTTTTTTGTTAAACGGATAATCTTATTTATTCATTGCATTAGAGTTCGGTACATCCATAAGAAAAGAAAAAGGAAAACAAGACCAATCAACAAAATTATGTAATGTCCTAGCAATATGTGCTAGTGTGTGAGTAATTCTATTCGTCGATCTCCTAACCCAAGAGAACTCTAGATTAGGAAGATCCCTAGCGAGGAAACGGCACTCATCAATGAGGATACCAAAATATGAGAAATCCATAGCATCTCTTTAAAGCATTGCAAACCATAAGAGCATCCATTTCCAAAATACGAACCTTGGGGAACTTAGCTTTTAACCAAGAAAGAGCCTCCCGAATGGGCAACACTTCGGCTAACGTAGGATCAATAATGCCATGAACTGGAGCAAATCTAGCGGCCACAAAAGATCCCAAGTCATCACGAATCACAAGACCGAGACCACTCCTACCTTGATCATTGAACACGGCTGCATCTACGTTGATCTTTAACACACCAAACATGGGTGGATGCCAACAGACAATCTCAGTAACACCAAAGTTGGCAGTAACCAATGGAGGAGGCAAATTTGCTGCACGTCATTGTTCGAGGAGCCTTATTGCAATGTTCACGGCCTTGTTAACTGTAAAAGAACAAGCACAACAAATCGATTCATTGCAATTTTTCTATAGAGCCCAACAAAACATAGCAATGAGCTCTTGGTCCTGATGTTGAGCTTGAAGAGCGGCAAACAGCCATTCCTTAAAACATACAGCCGAAGAAGAAGAAACATCTACGCCTGAAGTGTCCCAAAATTTCACTACTTGGATGTAGAGTGACATTAAAATGAGTTTGTGGTTGGCGATTGTTGCGACTAAATCCCACACCGCAAGTGTACGGATCGCGAAAGTAATAAAGTGGACCTTTAAAGTCCGGATATCGTACCCACGAGGACTGATTTATTCCCACGCTCACTTTAACTAACCTTAACCGAAATAAATAAGTTGATATCAATTAATTCTAATTTTGCGAAAATTAAATTGCTAAATGAATTTGCTAAATCTAAAATTAAGAATTAAGAATTAAATGAAAGAAAATTAAAAGAATGAATTTTTATAATTTGAAATCGAATATGGAAAACTAGCATTAGGGTTTCGAATCCACTTTTCAATTAGTCATCCCCCGGATTATTAATTTGGCAATGAAAGTTAGTTTTGACGATTCAATTCACAAAATTTGTTGAATAATCTTTCTCAAGTAGAATTCAACCTATTTATATGACGTGTTAACTATATCTCTATGATAACAACGCCATAAAATGCATTACAACACAAGAATTGCATAAAAACATCGCACAAAGCATAGAGGTATTCTCATCCCCTATCGGACTTTGTGGTTTTCAATAAAAGTCTAACCTATTCACGATTTCTCAATTCAATGAATAGATCACAGATCAACTTTGGCCACGAGTTGTAAAGCATGATATATTGAAAACTCAAAATCCAAAATTCATCCTAGCATAAGAATTAACAAAACACCAAATTAATAATCCGGATTCAAACTAAAATCAAAGTTTCATCTCTGCCCTAATACTATGAGAAACCTAGCCTAACATGCTAAAAAAAACAGAAGAAAAACAAGAAGAGAAAGCCATAACCGAGTTAATGTGTAGTTCTTGAGTTTTGATCTTCAATTGTGGCTTCTTTCTCCAAGTTTCTCCTAAATGATTGCTCCAACTTTCGTTCCTCTTCGTTCTCTGAAGTTCTTCCCCGAAATTAGGTCGAGTTTGTGTTTTAAAATAAGCCAAAAAGCCCAAAAATCAGAGTCCAACTCAGTTTTGGAAAGTTTTATGAATCTGCCGATATAACCATCTTTGTCGCGAGTGACCGCATGGTTATAATTTAAAAGGCATCGATGCGCGTGCGACCGCATGGTTATGTCTGATTTCAACTTTTGCCCGAGTTCACTTTGGTCCTCATAGTTTAATTGCGGGGCAAGTCCTGAACTTCCAACTTCTATCAATTGAATCCACATACTTTAATTTATCTTCACTTAGGCTTCCATTTGATTTTTCTTCACTTTCCCAGCTTTGTTTGCTTCAAATTGAGTCTTTCCAACTTTGATTTGTGTCCCTTTTTGTCCAAAGTTGTAATATTTTCTTCAATTCCCGGTTTTCCCTAAAATAGAACCAAATATCGCTAAATTAGATGCGAAATTAATTAAAAATGAGAAAAACATATAGTTTAAGAGGCCTAAATAAGTGCATAAATTGCACTTATCAGCGATGGCCTTAGTTAAAAGAGTGGCCTAATTTTGCAACAAAATTGAAGATGCGTGACTTGATTGCAATAACTGAAACTTGAGCAAAAATTGTTTGGGTAAAGCTAAATGCACCCCCATCTTTTTTTTAAAGGGTGGGGCTAAATATATCCATACAATTACTTGATGCACCCATTATTTTGGTTCTCAAAAATAGCCCAAGCTAAAATGACTAATATATCCTCCTATTTCAAAAATTAAACAACAAACCAGAAAACCAAGCCCTACGCCATTTTTCTTCCTTTACGCCATTGTTTGATCACAGACACAGAGACAGACGCCATTGTTCGTTACGCCATTGCTTGTTGTGCTCTCATACGCCATTGTTGCTGTTTGCTATGTTGGAGAGCTCCCCAATCTTTCTTCAACCTTTCTTCACTGAAGTACTCAATTTTTCAAGATTTTTCCTTCTTGAAGTATAATGGATGAGGATGAGATGTATATAAACAATGTAAGTGTTATTTATCCCAATTATTACATAATTTTTATCATCTGCGATTAAAATTTGTATTAGAATACGTATGAACGAACTCGCAAAAGTAACTGGTAGAATTGAAGTATGGTTTGGCTTCGTTCGCCCCCAAGGGGGCGAACACTGTCCCATGTGTTCGCCCCCACGGGGGTGAACACATCAGAATTGGCTATTGGCTACTGGAATTCAGTGCTTGACTTCAGGTCTATTTTGTTTTGCTATGCTATCGTGCTGGTGATCTCATGTATTGTGTATTTAATTCTTTTTTTCTTTAATAGGAATCAAAGACACACTCTACTAAAGAAAGTATTATTGGTCCAAATAATGAATTGGTTGTTGGCGCTAGTAATGAAATGGTAATGGATTATACATCAATTTTTTCTGCATATGATTCTTTTAATTCCCATAATGAATTGGTTGATTGGGTACGTAATACGGGAAATAAACTTGGAATGTGATAGTTGTTAAAAGATCAGATAGTGGAGAGAGTGGAATGCGACCCTGGATAGTACTTTCATGCGAGCGAAGTGGTAAGTACCGTGGAAAGGATACGGATTCTACAAAATTGGGTGCATCAAAGAAGTGCGAGTGTCTCTTTACATTAAAGGGTAGAGAAATATCAGCTGATGGATAGTGGATATTACAGGTTGTGGACTGTACGCATAATTACCCATATGCACGATATTTGGAAAATCACTCATATGCTGGTCGGTTGTCGGTTGATGAGGAAAAACTAGTGATCGACATGTCAAAGACAGATGTTCGGCCGAAGAATATATTGCACGTACTGAAGGAGAGATATCCCGAAAATACGTCAACAATGAAGACGATCTATAACGTATGTCAGAAGCATAGAATAGCGGATCAAGCAAGTCAATCACAATTGCAATTTTTATTGGGAAAGTTACAAGAGCATGGATATTTATTCTACGTGAGGCGGTGTGAGAGTACTGATGTTGTGAAGGATCTCTTTTTTGCCCACCCGGTGAATGTAAACTGCTTGCGTGCTTTTCCTAATGTGTTATTAATGGATTGTACGTATAAGATCAATCGATACAAAATGCCGTTGTTGGAAATAGTTGGCGTGACTTCCACAGATATGACATTTTCTATTGCCTGTGCATATATGGAATACGAGCAGAAGGATAATTACGTTTGGGTCTTGTTTCTTTTGCGATCGATATTCGACCAATCATCATCTTTTCCTACAGTAATTGTTACAGATCGAGATATCACACTAATGAATGCAATCGAGCATATTTTTCCGAGTGCGAGACATTTTTTATGTCGATGACATATTTATACGAATATAATGTCAAATACTAGGAAGATGTTTCGGCTGAAAGAAATATGGGATTGTTTTATATCCTCATGGAATCTGTTGGTATTATCTAGATCTGAAGGATTATTTCATACATTGCTTATGAAGTTTCAGGAAGATTATTCAGAATATCCAGATGCTATTGATTACGTAGTAAAGCAATGGATTAATCCATACAAAGAAATATTTGTAGCTTGTTGGACAAATAACGTTATGCATTTCGGCAATAACACGACAAATAGGTATTCTGACAATAGTAATTATTACTTTATTTCACATATAGTATTTTCTTTTCAAAGTAATATTCTAACCTCGTCTATAATCATCGTTTTAGGACGGAGAGTGCACATGCAAAATTGAAGAAACATCTTGGATCAAGTCAGGGCAACTTGGAGATATGTTGGAGTAAAATCCACAGTTTGTTTGAGACATCACACATTGCTATCAAGTAGTCTTTTGAGAAGAGTATGCATACACTCCAACACAATCATAAGATACCCATGTTTAGATTTCTACGAGGTATGATTTCATTGACTGCTATGGATAAGATATTAGAGGAGATGAATGAAATAGATAGGGTTGGAGTTGATCCTTTGATTTGTGGATGTGCATTGAGGAAGTCTTGTGGTTTGCCCTGTGCACACGAGCTTGCCGAGTGGCAAAATGGCAACATGCCAATTCCTTTACATGAAATTGATAGTTTTTGGAGAAAATTAGATATTGAACCGTGTATGGGAGGTGATGTTAGTGTCAAGAGATGATATTCAAACTCATATGGACCATGCTTTTGTAGAGTTTGCAAATGTATTCTCAACGATGAATGAAACAGAAAAGGTGTTCTTGTTGAGGAGGTTGACCGAGGTTACTAAGCCAGCTACAACATCATTGCTCGAACCTGTGGTAAAAACTAGCACCCGCGGTCGACCTGCTAAAGGTAAAGGAAAATCAAGAAATAACAAATCAACAAAGCGTGATCCAAGTGCCTTTGAATATGTCGAGTCAATCGAGGATAGTTGTTCACCGCCGTTGTTGCCACGTTGGGCAGACATAAACAATAGGTCTGCATTGGGTAATTTTTATTGAAAGTGTAGTCATTTTTACATACTTGATTGTGACATCCCACTTTTGATCAGGTTGTTCGTCACCCTACACGAACCCGTATTGCCATTGCATACATCGATCAGCTACCATACTTTCTCCGGGAGTACGTCACTAGCACCGAGGATGTAGTGGCTGATGGTCACTGTGGTTTTCGTGCAGTTGCTGCACTTCTTGGTTTCGGAGAAAATGCATGGTCTAGAGTTTGGCATGACCCTCTCGAGGAGCTCCAGACCTTCAAAGAACTATACAAAGATGTGTTTATTGAAAATGGAGCTGTGGAGAAGCAGTTGTATTTGTTAAATTGTTTTGAGCCGTCGGTACATGTGAATCACTGGATGAGCTTGCCAGATACGGGCTACCTGATTGCTTCGAAATATAATGTTGCCATCATCTCTTTATCTGATCGTTTATGCTGTACGTTTTGCCCCTACGGACCCCTGTTGATGGTCTTTAAAAATGTATTTGCATCGAATTTGTAAATCATAATCATTTCATTCAGGTATCTTTATTTCTATTTCAATAACATATTCTTGATACTTTATTATATGACTAAATAAATATTTACAGGTCTTTATGCGTAAGGGACACCCAATACCTCCTATTATGAACAGGTGGCACTCACGGCGTTATCAATGTGCAGCTGGCTTGGCCATGATATATAAGGAACAACTTGCACTGTATGATCGTATTGCTGGAAATAATAGCCGAATTGGTAGCGTTGAAACGATTACACCTGACCAATAATGTGGAGTTTGTATTGAAAATTTATATATTATTCGGTAGAATTTTATTAACTAGTGAAGTAGCTAGTACGTCGATGGATATTTGTTGAATGGATTGGCTAAATTTCAAGTTTAGTATGTATTTTTTCTTTTTGTTGAATGGATATTTGTTGAATGGATTGTTGAATGGATTGGCTAAATTTCAAGTTTAGTATGTATTTTTTCTTTTTGTTGAATGGATATTTGTTGAATGGATTGGCTAAATTTCAAGTTTAGTATGTATTTTTTCTTTTTGTTGAATGGATATTTGTTGAATTGATATTTTTTTTCTTTTTTCACTTCATTTGCTAGTATGCATTTTGACCAACAATATACTCATGCACAAAGGATATATAGTCACGGCATCATAAGTGAAGATGATTGTTCCAATATATTACAATATATAGAAAAGATAGAAATATATAAGTGATTAATTGTACACGATAGATAACTCATTCGCTAAATGAAATATAAAACATGTAGGAAATGTTGAAAAACATATATTAGTAGATAAATATTACAAATAAATCATCGTCGTCGACGTCTACTAGAGGGGTCCCTCGATGATTGTCCCCTAAACTGCCGCCCCTGAGCCGGTCTAATCCTCGATTGCTCCCAATACTCGTCCAATGTAAGTCCTCGCAGTGTAAGATATGCATCCTGTACACCATTAAATAGAGCATACGTGCTGAAATCCACAATACCCGAATCCCACCCCGGAACAAATTCCTCGAGGATGTCCACAGCAGCCATATTTCTATCTATTATATCAATAGTGTTTGCGTTATTTCTGCCACCGATATGCAGACCGAAACTCTGGATTTTGCACAAAGCGATGAGAAATCCGATCGTACCAATGCAAATAATTATCTGCACATTCCCACATAGGATTGGTCGTATCACCACGGCGATCATGAGACAAAACATGACTGTCCCACATTTCAAATATACGTCCAAATGTTTCAGCTGCCTCGGGTCCTCTAACCATATTAGGATCAACGGGATCCTGTGGGATTGTTTGTTTATACCCAAACTGTCTGAGCACCCTATCTAGATAGTAAGGCTCCACAATATTTATAAACCTTATGCATCCATAAAAAAAAGAAAGCGGAGAACGTGAAAAACGGAGTCTATATCGGGGATACGGATCCCATATCACCTTCAACAAAATTAAATATAGCATATTACTCCACAGATTTACAACGAATTTATAGATAACATATTAAATAGTTTGACCTCACCTCATTTCCAGTCATTGTATCTAACCTCTCCCTATATGATTTAAGAATATCCAAACTCGGGGCAGGGTGTCGTGTCTGTTTCCACTTCAGTGCAAGTGGTTCACCGTCCACGAATAACACATTATGTGGAGGCCTAAATTGTGGAAAGTGTTCGTATATCCATGCCTGTAGTCATTTCAAAAACCATTCATTACAGGTCATATTTAAAACAAGAAAAATATAAAAGCAAATAATCAGTTAACTACGAAAAATATATACCTCCAACAATGTGAAATAACTTGCCATCTGTAATGTTGTTGCCTTCGATGCTAGCCCCAATTGTTTATATAAATAGGCTAGAGTAGCAGTTCCCCAAGCAAAAAGATGCACCACATTAAAATTCTCTAGAAAATGCAGATAGGCAGGTGAAACTCTATCCCCAGTCTTGTCCGCGAATAATGTGCAGCCCAAAATGTACAATAGATAGGCTCGAGTTGCATATGTACCACGATTATCATTACTAGTACAACCCTGGAAAGTAGAGCGTAACCATTGCAACTTTATTTTCTCACCCCTGGCACCATTAAATGCAGCATCGGCCTCTTGCGCGGATACTCCCAACTTGCGCGGATACTCCCAATAATCTTCCAACTACGTCCGTACTATTAACAGCAGCAGTACTATCAGTGAGCTGCAATAGAGGACTAGTGATCGGTAAGTCAAGAATGCACCGCACATCATCTAATGTTATTATCATTTCCCCAAATGGCATGTGGAATGTGTTAGTCTCAGGGTGCCATCTCTCTACAAATGCAGCTATCAAATTCTTATTTGGTGAGTAATATGATATACGCCGTAATTTATGAATCCGCGAATCTGAAAAAAGATTCATCCATTGCTCTTGCATTCCGGACTCCAATTTCCACATGTGTAGCTTTTGTGTATGACATTTCATACAAAGCACATCTCTTTCATTACCATCCAAACTTCAGACGCCACATGAATATTATAGGTTGACAAAACACATGGATCGCTAGGGCCTCCGGGAAATGATTGATCATCTTCATCTTCATTATCTCCATCGTCTCACCTTCCTCATTTTCAGCTTCACTGTCATCATCTTCGCCTTCCGCTCCATCATCTTCGCCACTTTCATTCGGTGTTTGAATATCTATAACCACATTTTCATCGGGGTTTACTTGAATTTCTTCATCTTGTGCTGGAATATCATGATGCACATCCGGTGGTATTTCAACAGGATTCCGAGGAGCCAATTCTTCCTGACGACGCCTCCTCTCAGAAGCAGTCGGTTGTTTACGAAAATAAGTCCGAACTACAACACATAATAAAAGTTTACTAATTAAATCAACAATGCTCATGAATTCTAAAATCTTATATCTAACTAATAATAAACCATTTTAAACTGTTACTGAGAAGAGAAAAAGGAAAAAAAAAAAAGAGGGCATGTTCGTCCCGTCTGGGACGAACCCCCTATGGGGCATTCGTCCCCACGCCCATTTGGTTGTTCGTCTCCACGGTTTCGTCCCCAAAGGGGACGAACACCCAGCGTCCAAGGGGACAAACAGGGACGAAACCTATGAAAAACTCTGGCAAGATCTGACATCAAATTATATATACATTTCTAAATTAAAATTATATATACCATTGTGCGAAGACATGGTTGCTGTTGTCCGACTTTGCGAAAATTTGGTGTTGCTTGACGTTTGCTTCAATGCTACAAAATAAGAAGAAGTGATTGTTAGAAAATGGAAGAACGAGAGAAAGAAGAAAAGAACGAGAGAAAGAGTAACCTGAGAGGAGAGAGTGAGTTAGCTGAGACAGAGATGAGCAACAAAGAAAATGGAAGGAGGAGTTGTTTTTTTAGGGTAAGGGGTAAATTTGGGATAGTTGGGTGTATAAAGTAATTTATATAAATTTATGGTGGATGTATTTAGTAAATTGAGTGTATAAAGTAAATGAATGGATGTGTTTAGCTCCACCCTTTTTTAAACACACCCCCAAACAAATTTCATTTCCATTTTACCATTTCATAAAAAATAAATAAATAAAAATGAAGAATGAAGAAAAGGAAGCTGCTGGCAACCATTATCTTTTTCAGGTAACATTTACTATTGGAAATGACAGCAATTGAGGGAGATCTGCTCTTATTTCTCGCAACTTTGTACCATCCCCCAAAAAATTTTTCAAGTAGTGATGGTAGTAAAATGCCGGTAAAATTTATTTATTTTTATTTCTTGGGTGTTTGGAGAGCATTGGGATTGTTCAGCCAGGTGTTGACCGTAAAATTGGAATGAAATTTATTTACGATGTATTCAGTAAAATTGGCGGTGCAAATAGCCGCACCCAAATTGTATAGTCGGGACATTGAACAACAGAGGTGAAATCATAAAGGGTGCAGTTAAATGCACTATATTTTTTAATTTCTGCACCCACCCATTTTTAAAATTTAGGTAAACGGACAATTCTACCGTTTAATTCAAAAAAAAAAAAAAGAGGAACACGAAAAAGTTTGCTGGAGACGAAGCTGCATAGTTGGCAATTTCTTTTGTTGGCATTTCCGGCGACAATACAGCCATGGATGCTCTCGTTTCTGGTAGCAACTGTTTGTTATCGAAAATGGCAATAAAAGTTGCGCCCCTCTTTTTTTTTTTTTTTTTTTTCTTTCTTTTGTAGGGGTTTGTTCGGCCATTAGTGGCCGATCAGCTTGGGGGCTGATTTGGCAGAATAGTGGCTTAGTAGCCCCTAGGTTGTTCAACCGGTGTTGGGAAAAGGGTATTTCCGTCCGTTTGTTTGAACATTATGGAAAGGTGAGCCGGAAGAGTAAAAAATGGGGTATGTGTAGCCGCACCCAATCATAAACCCTTCGAACCCGAACAGCAATTACAAATACTGTACGAAATTGTGGAAGAATAGTAGCGGAGATGGCGCAGAATGGCGACGGAATGAAGAAGAGGGAGAAGCCTAATATACTGATTACGGGAACGCCGGGAACCGGTAAGACCACGACGGCGTCAGCTCTGTCGGAGGCTACTCAGTTGCGCCATATAAATATCGGAGATTTGGTTAAGGAGAAGAACCTCCACGACGGCTGGGATGAGCAGTTCGACTGTTATCTCATCAATGAAGACCTCGTAAGTTTTTCAATTGAATGGGTAGTTATTGGCGCTAAATTATATGTTTTACGCTAGATGTCTTCATTCATGAAATAGGTTAGTTGAGCTTGGTTGGATTCATCTGGGTAATAATATTAGCATATGGATTTTAATTGTCAAGGAAAGTTCATTTGGTTCATGTAAGTTGAGTATTTTTAATGCTTTTGTTCACAATCAGAAGGTTTTGTAGACATTCATTTTGTTTTTCTTAGATAATTTTCATCTATTTGATTATTCTGTGGCGCAGCACTGTTGTTGGTGGCTGTAATTGAAAAACAAAATCATTTCAAGATTGAAGAAATTTGTAATTCATGGAGCTGGCTAATGGAAATATAGAATTATAATGGACAAGCACAATAGCACTCAGTTTCATGTTCTCTTGCAACCATACATTGATCTGATCTGCTTCGGTTGGCTTAGATGCATATCGATCCTCAATACCCTGGTTGGTTATAAACATGATCATGAACAATTTGCATAACATGCTCCAGTTTGTTCTTGTCCATGGATGAGTTCATTTGATGGATGAGTTCATTTGATCTATGTAGCATTCGTAATTGGTGGGTTAACCCCGTTGATTGTGTCGATGATTAGTATTCAATGGTCAGACTACCAAGTACCTATTACACCAGAAGTACAAGAAATTTCTCTGCAATGTTCGCCTGAAATGTTACTGGCTTTAACATTACCGATCATTATTTAGACAATAGCAATTCCTTGTTTGAAGCTCTGTTTACCATGTAACTCTTCTGTTGCATTTCTAAGATATGAGATAAAGAGAGAGTGAGATATTTGAAAAGAGGAAATGATATCTTGGCTGAAGTTAGTTTCCGATTTTGGGCATTGCTCAATGTATGCATTGAACAGGTATGTGATGAGCTTGAGGATTTGATGGAAGAAGGTGGAAACATTGTGGATTACCATGGAGGTGACTTCTTTCCGGAGCGCTGGTTCGACCGTGTAGTTGTGCTTCAGACTGAAAACTCTGTGTTGTATGACAGATTGACAAAGAGGTTATATACTTAACCAAATCCAAATCTTGTCAATTTGTTGTTTGCGCTCTTGTCAACAACAACTCTTCTTAACATTGTTGTCTATGTGATAGGGGTTATACGGGGCAGAAACTTACGAATAATATCGAGTGTGAAATATTTCAAGTGTTGCTGGAGGCGGCGAATGAGAGTTATCCTGAAGAAATTGTGGTGGCGATGAGAAGCAATGACATTGAAGACATAGACCGTAACATTTCCACCTTGACTGATTGGGTTAGAAGTTGGAGCTGCCGATCTTGATCACAACTATACCAAAATGTGACACTCAGACGGTTGTAATCCTTACAAGTTCTTGTTTCTTTTTATTACATGTAAGAAACCAACGTAATCAAATCTGCCATTACCGTTGCAGCTTGTCTATGTGTTAAGAGTGCAATATCTTTTGCTTTATTGTGTGACCACAAGTCCGCAATGTAGCACACTTAATTGTTTGCACCTTTTTTTTTAGATATTTTTCTGAAGGTCATTAATTGCAAACCACCTCGCAGGCTCATCGGTATTGATTCACGTGTGAGGAGAGAGTTTAACAGATGCACTCTTAGCACAAACATAGACGACAACTCAACCATCATTATTCAATTAATTATCAGTGTCTACATTCCCGGGGCTGCCAATGAGCAACAAGGAGGCTAGTAAATCAACCGAAAATTTTGGTATTGGGAATGGATCATTTTCACTGCATTTTGATAGTAAATATTTATTAGTCCAGCCTTTTGTATTTTGAGAATACGAGAATATTTTTCCAAGAAAAGGAAATTGATGAGCACGTAGCAAATTTGGATGTTGCTCTGAACCAATAAACTGATTTTGTTCCACAGATAGTGTTAGTTTTGTTTTGATTCTCAAGTTTTTCATCAAGCCTGTAAAAGAATTTCTCTCTCCTTTTGTTACAGAAACTCGAGTACTTGTTTTGAAATATATACATAATTCGACTACTCAGAACTAATTTAATCGCCGTGGGGGAAACATCAGAACCAACGCCTACAAAATTCTTCACTCAAACTACTAGTACTACACCGCAAAATTTTGAGACATTAAAGCTACTAAAAGAAGAAAAATGCAACAAGGAGTTCAATAGAAATCTAGTGTTCCTGTTATTTGGATAGGTGGGTTGATTTCCACTCGAGTAGCCATTCCCTGTGCATGCAGCTGCGGCAAGGTATTTGCTTCTTTGGGCGCAATTCCTTCAGCGGTCCATAATGTGACGTGGGGCCACTCGTTCTTTGAACTTATTTTCTCCCCATCAACAGATCCGCATTCGGCTTCCAATGCTGCCAATTTGTCAGAGAATAATAGCGCCCTCATCTCGACTGGGACTTCTTGGTGAAGATGTGGGCCATAACTTGCTAAAGCTGCTACTCCATGGCTTCTCTTGTGAGCAAGTGTCAAATGAGCTTTTGCAAGGCTGCTCTTCAAGTCCTGATTTTTAAGGAAAGCTTCGACCCGAGGATCCTTACCACTTATCTGTTTCAAACATGAAGATTTCAAATGTGATGAAAGTACTAAGGTGTGCACGCAATATGAATGCATTCCCAAAAGTAGCAAGTAGCAATAGGATGATGAACAGTGGAGATTTCAAATGTTCACTTACATTATCAAGGAGATTGTGAATTTCTGAAGCAGGCAGCGTGATAGCAGCAAAAACTATGGCTCCAAACGTACGCTTCTCAGTACTTGGTGGCTTATACTCCCCTTTTGCAATTGATTTAATTTGTTCGAGAACCTTTTCAACAACAAATTCAAATGGTACCTGGAAACATACCCATAGCAGCAGTTGTCACTCTTAGGTAGTGAAAACTACATATACCACTAATTTCTCTCCAATACGGAGAAGCAAGAAATTCAGTCAATAATAAATAAAGAGAGACTTCCTAGTTAAACATTATTAGTTAAAACTTTCAAATTGCTAGGGAAAAAGAATGGGATTCACGTGTATGATGATGCAATACATTAAGTGCCAAAATTGACCTGTACAGAATTAAGATATTCAGCATTCCCATGCAACATTTCTCGCAATTTCTTTTCCCATTTGGCCCACTCCACCGCGTATGAGCCTTTGGTGGATTCCAATCTACCAGAAGAATGAGGACTTATGTTAGCTGATACAGTATAGTAAAACATCAAGTAGCAGACCCCATTTCACCTTCAAAGATGAAGGAAAAACAATGAACCTCGGTGTGGGGAGGACCGAGTCAGCACAAGAGACATAGTTAAACTTGATCTGGCATCTTGATGGTAGCATGGAGCGGAGCAGAGATAACAAGAATTACCAAGAATCAAACATTTTTTCATCTAGAATTGGAAGCATATGAAAACTGACCTTCCATGTCTACTAGTGTGAAGCTTGTAAAGGTTTATCCCCTCCTCCAAGACAGCCCTCACACTTTCGGGTAGAGGCGACCTTCACACGCAGACACAAAATAATTGCTATGTTACAGACAAACAGAGAACTCACAGAAAAGAATTTATGTCATTCAAAATGGTCAGAATTTGGGACAATCCAAATTGTACAGAAGGGGGTGGGGTGTAGGGGTGGTGAGTGAGAACCCTTTGCCCCATTAAAAATGCAATTTTATTCCTGCTATCCTAAAGCTTACATGTAACTCAGAAAAACAACCTAAAGAAGTATGATTGTAGTAATGTGGGTGTGGCAGCAGATATGCTATGCCTCCATAATTCATACAAGTTCCTCTCGTTGCTACATTTTCCTCCTTTTATCTCAGGATTTCAGGCTCTGTAGCTGACATCAGCTGAGCTCCATTACATTTTTATAATGCAGTAACATAACTATTTAAACAGAGGGACAGATCTGACTCATGCTGGTACACTAAGGTACTGAGGACGAGGTCGCAAACCTGTCAGATTTTAGTAAAGGCATTTTCACAAGTGACCCAAACCGCTCAATCAGCTCGGTCTCAAATTCCTTGCGACTCTGGTGAATATGAACAGTGATATTGTGAGAAACATGTGACATAATTACCATGAAAATCATTACATGTTAAGTCATACAGAACAGCACCTTGCCATCATAGAGATGGTAGAACATTAGCAACACATAACCAGCATTCGGAGAAGACTTGTCAAGATTCCCCTTTAAGGAACAAAGCGAAAAATAAAGACACAGATTAGCAATATTATCGTGATTTTTTTTTTCTGGAAGTGGACTATTCCAACACAGAGAGCAGGACTATGATTACCGGATGATTAACACGGTGAAGTACACGAAATATAAAAACAGCAAGTGCATCAAGAGAGAACGGGTTTGATTCAGTCCCTACATTTGGCGCAAAAGAAATTAGACAACTTTATGAAAACATGAAAGGTATTAGAACATAAATATATCACACACTCAAGGAACTAAAAGCTTATTCAAATCGGAAAACTACAAGGCCTAATTATGTATTCACCATAGCTAACATGCACATCCCAAACTGATAAAAAAGAGATCTTCATAAAAAGAAAAAATAAAAGAACATATGTCACTGAAGATCTGTAAAGCAGATATTGATCCGTCTTTATTCTACTGTAACAAGAAATCCAAGGAAAAATGGAACGTGAATAGCAAGAAACTACAAGACCTTCATCCATTGTCTTGTAATTATTATTAGCGCAGGTTGCAAAAGCGAGAAAATTTCATGCTTATTGACTATTGAGACTACAAAATCTCAAAAAGTAAAATACACAAAGGCCAAAGCACATCCCCTGCACATTGGTGTTCCACTCACACCTAGAGCTTGTTGTTGAAGTGTCTAATGTCTGTACACACCTCTCTATAACATATATAACTACTTTTATCCACATGTTATATAGAACCCCCAAATGCTATCGTTTCTCGACCACTCATTTTTGTATCTTTATAAACACTCACCAAAAACAAGTTCCTACTTTCATCAGGATTCAAGCTCGGAAAAATGTAATGTAGAAGATATAAATATGGATTCTTATATAGTGGAGGATATGGAAATGGATGAGCGGTAGTTCCAGGCTTCCAGCTTTCATTCGAAGCAAATCCAAGATAGAAATGAGATTAGCTATCGAAGTGATATAGTCGATGACTACACAGTCGCCAGGATAAATTTTAGAGGCCTCCAAACTGACAAGACGTACAGCTTTTTGAAGGAACAAAATTTTTGGATGAACATCTCAATTAGTGCACCTGGTTAGTCTTCATCATTTGAT
The DNA here is from genome assembly GCA_018223645.1 of Jasminum sambac. NCBI lineage: Eukaryota > Viridiplantae > Streptophyta > Magnoliopsida > Lamiales > Oleaceae > Jasminum > Jasminum sambac. Next base: position 28,080,363 of record CP073649.1, read on the forward strand.
AGGAAAACATAAAACTGCTAGCATGAGGTGGTAAATTTCCTGAAATATGAAAAGACAGCTGTTTAGTCAAGGAGATATTACCTTCTGAGTCAGGCACTACAGGTACTGCAGATGCTTTGGTGCTGCGACACATGTCCTCAATCTACAAAGATTAGCAATCATGTCATGCCGACTCATCAGTAAGCCACAATTGAGAAAGCCGCACCCGCCCCTCTCCTTTATAGCTTTAAGAAAATCATAGTAAAGCAAAGAAGCAAAAACACCCCCGTCTTTGTTCCGGTGAAGGAAACAGCACCAGTTGCATTAGTGCGAGTACTTAGGTTTACCAAAAATACATGACAACATCAAAGTCATACTAGTAGCTCTTAGCACTATCCTGTACTAGCCTACTGCCTATTACCATCATGATTCTTGCAGCTGACAAGATACCCAGTGACCAGTGCTTTGATAAAGAGACCACGCTTCTCTTCACAAATTACACACCATCTGCATAAAACCAGCCCAAACAAGCAGAAGTATAAAAATGAAAGAACCTAGGCACCTGTTTCCAAACTTCTTCATTTGGCGCATTTTTGTCAGCTAGCAGAATAGAAAAAGGTTTCTTCCGGCGTTCTTCAGCAACCTTCGGCCAATATCTTCCTGTCATTTAAAACAAGACAATTTCAATTTATGTCAAGCTATGTGCCTATGTTAACAGAAAATAACGGAAAAATGAGGTTCAGCTTGGCGAAATGGAACGCTGAAACAACGATAAGATTTCCTTTCGGAGAATGGGAGCCTTAAAAAAATTTAGTCTCAATACGAACATTTTGAGCTACGCAAACTAACGGTAGTTGGTAAGTTGAGAGAGACGTCACATATGCAATTTATTTGGACTAATTTTCCAGAAAAGCAATGTAAATGAAACCTTTATTTAACTCTACAAATGTCCTAATATTCTTGTGCCATTAATATGATCTCAATAACTATAATTTCTTGCTAGACCCGGACACTGGTTTCTAAAGGCTTTTCCAGCATTCATCTCTAACTTCAGAAAAGCAGATAGCATCATTTTTAAAAAGGTTAGGTTGAAAACCCATTATCATGAACTTGAATTTAGACACAGACCCCATGATATAACTTCTCTGATTAGTATCATGTCAGTATCAAGACTGCAGAGATGAAGGTCCGACACAAGAATAGGGATTTCAATACAATCTACCATCAAAGGAAAAAGGATCCACATTTAACTGGAAGCATTAAAGGAATATGTCATCACAAATTTGTTAAAGATACAGCTACTTAGTGAACGCCCAAATGGTACCAAAATATAAGAAACAACAGATCCTCTATGATCACCATAATGAAATAATTTGAGATTGTTTGAAACATTGAACTCAGTACCTTTGATAAGATCACCCATCAAGGAACGGACTGGACGATCATCACCAAGTCCTCCAGGGACACTTAGTATCTCTTTGCAAAGTGCGGACTTAGCACAACCAGGTATTCCTAAAAAATGGTGATCCATGGTGTAGGTCAAATGATGCAAATGTTGAAATAAAGAATGTATACATTGAATCAGTTTCCAGCTATGCTAATAGATCTTCAAAGAAAGAAATTGAGCATTTCAATTGTTATGCACATAACAATTTTGTACTAGATTCAATAATGCAACAAGTAAAATCGAAATTCATAAGAATCATGACAATTGTTGATGCATAATCACTGAAACCAGAAATAGAAAATAATAATAATTAAAAAAAAAAAAAGCTTGTCTATGTACGATAAAGATGTATTAACTAAATTGGAGAAAAACTTCATTTTATGGCCCTGCATTGGGTAACTGATTGTGGTGGTGCATGGGGACATGGCTACCTATTAAGATATGTATCTGAGAGACACGGCATTAAATGGACTCGATGTGTTGCCATGTTGAAAGATACTGTCAAGATACCAGACTTTAAAAAAATAATAAATAAATAAATAAGGAATAAACACACACCATAAGATTCCTCCAGCTTCTTGCACTTTGGTTTTCTTTCAGTTCCTTCAAATTTCGCACTTACTCTTCCTAAGTGGATCTCAAAGTATTCAGGATTTCAAACAAGGTGTTAAAGAAATTACAATTATATAGGTTTATATTTAAGGTATTTTGGTCTGAATCATATGCATTAAAATCTTTCGTTTACGTTATGTTTATTCTTTTCATACTTCTAGTGTTGGTAGGATATATAAACAAAAGTTTTATACAAGTGTTTATAACATTGCAACAACATTTTGGAAAATAGATGTATTAGGTTAAGCAAAAATTATATGGCATAAACAGGAGCAAGATGAAATATAAGTCAAGTGAATTGTGAGTTCCCTCATAATCATAACAGGAACGTAGATGACTGCAGAGTCGAAGTGGAAAATCCTGTGTGAGTGTCAATATTGCTTATATTCGTTCGATTAGTTGCAAGATATGACTTAAACGCGATGTATCAGACAAAAGAAGGAACTGGGTTGGAAGAATTAGATAAGACCTACATGGATTCTATGGTTATGAAACAAAGGTCATGGAGTAAATATCAAACTCGCGGTGCTTGCTTCTGTTGGGTAGTCAAAGTCAGAAATGACCACAAGACTTTTAATGAAGCAGAATAGATATGTTGCGCAATTTAATATTTACAAAATAAGAAATGAAGGCCTTGCTTGGTCCAGATTTTGAAAAAAATCAACTTTCGCAAACTCGAGATTTGGCTAAACATTCTATGGATCCATGACTTCCCAGTTCTTAATCACACATTCTCCAAAAGATTTACTTCCATCTTAACCAAAAAAGCACGGAAAACTGTTTAAAATGCAGTTGGCTAAAGGTAAACTATTGAAACAATATCTTAGATGGATTGCGGATGACCTATATTTCATCCAAACAAAAATAGTCATATTCGTTGAAGCAATGTGATCCCAATAGAAATGGTAACAAGAGAACAAACTAGGAAAAAATTAACACATTCTAGAGTGATGGAAAAGATCTGATTTCATTGACGATGTGAACCCTGGGAGACATATACCGCTAGATCAAACCTACTTGAGAAACAATTTAGTGCATGTTAGGATTGACATTTTTATGCATTTTAGTTCATTCTCTTTTAAATTTGAATTTGGTCAAACCAATCACATCCACATATCTCGTAGGACCTATAAGTACTAGGAAAATCACCACCATCCAACTGCACTCCATCTCTCCTCTTTTTTTTAAGGAAGGAAAACTGAATCTCTCTCCTATTTCGCATAAAAATGCATAAAATTTTCAATCCTAACGTGGGGTTAAGCAGTTGCCTCAACTTTATTGGTAAAGCCTTTGCATGTTGGAATCAATAAATATGTATGTCTCGTATTCAATTTATTATTTCTCTGTTATGCATGTCCAAAGAAAAAAGGAAGAAACAGCCTCAGGTCCTATTATTTCTCTGTTATGCATGTCCAAAGAAAAAAGGAAGAAACAGCCTCAGGTCCTTAGCATATTGGAAGGGCACGCATAACTCTTACCTGGGAAGAAGACAATGAGGCCTTCGTCTTTCCTAATAGCTTCCCTCACCAAGGGACTTGGAGTTGAATGTTTCATTTCTGGTTCTGGCTCAAGATCACCCTCTTCATCTCTCCCTCCCTCAACAACGGCCAAGAAATCTTCAGCTCTCACTAAACTTCCAGCAGATCCTACCAGAGCTTGATTTTGTGGACTGCATTTTGCGTACTCCTCAAGGAAAGGCTCCGCCTCGCTAAGGTATATAGATGATGACAATTGTTTGTGTCCATATTTTCTGCGTATGTATACAGCCCTATATACAAGAAAAGCATCATTAGATATCGGACTGTAATTCCTGTAGAAATGTGTAAAGCAAAATACAGAAATACCATTCATCCAGCATCTTGCTGAGCTCCCTTTGCTTCGCGGTTGATGTATTCCATATCTTCATTTGCCTAGACAATGGTTACAAAGACATTATGTAGATGCCAATGCAACTATCTGGAGACTTAATGTTTGTGGGGAGAAACACGATAGATCAAATATTGGTCATATGAGGGAATGAGGCATCCTAAAATATTTGTCAACAAGGACCTAATTAGATGCGGTATGATATTTTCCTACGATATTCTGATTTCAAAAGACAAGGAGGATCCCAAAACAGTTCGCATACTGCCTAAAAAACAAGACAGAAATGAACTTGATTGAAATTCTAAAGTATATCACTTTTATACCTTTTTGACATCACTAAATATTTGATTGACCTTACCGGTGAAGACATTTGCAAATCACAGCATGAGTATTTCATCCCTAACCCATACAAGAATTGATTGAGATTCATTTACATATTTAGTCTCACAAGCCACAAATCAAAATTTAAATTCAAAACATATGCTTGAAAACTGGGTGGATGTCCTCTATCATACTTTCTGATAATTAGAATTAGAAACCATAATCCAGATACTTGCATTCAGTCCAGTGATCAGAGACCAAGTAGTTCGAAACATTCATCTAAACATCTACTAAATTATTTAACGTCATAACAAACAACCAGCATTCACATTCATATGCACTTAAAAGTAGTGCAGAGTATACTCAGTTTTCAAATCCCAAAACAAGTGTTGACGTAAGCCTTCTAGGTAAAATTTACCTCAAGTAGTAGGCCTTGTATGCAGCTGGACCTTCTTTGAAGAGAATTGACAAGCCATTCCGTATGAGAAATGTCCGTATCTGCATATTGAATATCAAGATGATAAGATCATTTACCCAACTTTTGCTAAATGAACTTCACAATATGTCTAGATTTTAAATCAGAGAGTTTGGAGATCATTCTACTTGTTTCTTTGATCCATATTGGCTAATGTATTTCTATCTGTTTTATAAAGTCATAACGGCCAATAGCCCAATACATTCAGTTTCTGTTTGGTAGCAAAAGCTTTCAATCCATTAGTTAAATATATTTTTGATAAGAATTTAGTTCAAAATTTAACTAACAAACATTAGTTAAATATATCTCATGGTAAGATACTCAAGTTTCATAAATGATTTCTCCATTTAACTCCTTGCATATGGAACTTCGTTGAAAAACAAAGGTCGAGCTGAAGCCAGACCATTTCATAAGTTACCCTCTAATGTGTCGTGTGCATACCTTATAAGTGAGAAATTTCAACTTGATCATCAGGTTTGCATCTTCATCAGCCAAACCATCTTTTCCAGACACGCCGTTGCTCCCATGCGTAGTTTTCAACACAAAATCATTTTCTTTGGAAAACTCAGCAGCTCTCTCCTCATTGGCCTTGAACAAGTTTAGATCAACAAAAAACCCTGGCAAAAACAAGAAAGGTTAGAATCTGATTGCAGTACGTGTTATCTTTTTCGAAGTGCAAGGTTCAAAATTATGTTAATAATTCTTCTTTTTAAGTGAAATAACGCGCTCTCCAGCTAGAGTTAGCATGAGACGTTTCTTCTACAATGTTTTGCAATTTCTCTCCAAAAAGACAACCAAATTTCAATAGACAGTGATTTTTATCTTAAAATGAAAATAGGAAAGCGATTTAAGTTAGTGAAGACATAAATATTGGGGGAAAAAGAATAACTGGTCAATAGCTGGTAAAGGCTGAGATAGTTACTATTGCAAGGGTGAAGAAGACTACTGCTTCGGATTACGTGAGAAAAACTATCTAAAGACTGTTAAAAGTTCATGGTTGGAGGAAGCTGGCTGAGTTTTGCATTACAAGGCTTCTTCCCATTTCCCGTAACTTGTGCATGCTAGCCCATCCTCATTAACCTAAAGAACATAGCACTCTTAACTTTTTGACGGAGACAAAAATTGTTGTGTAACAATCTTCTGTGCATTGTCATCAGATCTCATTAACACTCACAGTTACGTCCTACTTAATCAGTAAACAATAGCATTTTAAGACACCGTTGCTTCCAGCTGTCCACACCAAATGAAACCAAAGAGGGAAGGTTCAAAACAAGAGGAATTACACGTTCACTTTGTGGAATCCTGTAGGAAGTAGTCTAAGAACACTGACGGGCTGAGAAGGACAAGTTGTTTTGGCTACCACATCAAGGAGGTTTTTCAACACGCCTTAGCTATTATAACATGGTAGAAGATGCTGATTTGCAAGCTTCATCTGTACTGAGCAGTCAGCAGTCCCAGATTAGTGAGTTTTTAATAAATTTGTTATTCTTGGTCGGGTATCCTTCCTATTAATCAGAAGTCTTTAGACAGTGTCAGAATATATTTCTTAGTTCCTACAGACAGATAAACTATTTTTCCGCAGAATGGGTATGATAGGAAGATTCTAATCGATATCTTGATAGAAAAGAATATGCTAACAAGTGAGATATGGTGATAGTGCCTCATCCTTGGTGGATGCTATAACAGCGTGAAATGATTCATTCCCTTGCACGAGTCGTCTTCTCAGATATCTCAAGTCTTTGTCAATTTTCATTATGGGAATCTTCTCCTCTTCCCACCTGTAAATAACAGCGGGCATGATGGGACTCCATGCACAGGTGGTGGCGTGCAACAGAAGTGAGGGTGATTGGGAAGACCGCGTCCTTTTTCAAAAATTTAATCTTTATCAAACGACAACCTAACCAAATTGCACCTCAACAATTATCAAGTCAGGTGTATTAGAATCAGCATCGGGTAATCAAATATATAAGATCCAAAATATAAAGTGAGGGTAAACCTCCTCTAACAAACCGGTTTTGTTATGAGGAGTTAGACCCAATATCTTAATATGGCATCAGAATCAGGCTCAGTTATGATGTTGGGTGCCCCTAATATCGATTTGTCCACAGTTGTTTGACATGGTCCACACTATACGTGAGGGGACGTGTTAGATCCCACATCAGGTGATTTGGTGGATAAAAATCCAGTTCATAAGGTGAGAGTAAACCTCCCCTAGCAAGCCGATTTTCTAAGAGGAGTTAGACCCAATACCTTAATATGGTATCAGAGTTATATGGACTTCTCCCACCATTTCTCTCTCGTGGGATCAAAGTTATTCCACCTCCATATGGCGTCGATTCGGCTTGGTTTGGAGCAAAGCTTATTAGCAACTTGAGCACCTTTCCTGGATCTTGGTGCATGACGAAAAAGCAATGTAGTCACTGGACTAGATGCAAGCTTCTCTGAAGGTTCGCTGGTCCAGCAGCTGAAGTGTCATTTATGCATATTTATGGTCAACGTTCACAGGTTCTGGGGGCTGTTATAATTGATGCTGGTTCTGGCTATTGCAAATATGGTTGGAGCAAGTACACCTCTCCGTCTGGATGATCAGCAACATTTCTGGCATTTGGTAACATTATGTCTCCGATGCCTTCTAGACTTTTTTTCTCCACAATTTGCAGTAGGATGCAGGTGAACATACACCCAACCAACTGTTGTATCGATTCAAATTCCCCATCATGATGATGTTGAGTCTGCAAAAGCTTCTACAAGACAGCTGGAGGAAGCTATCTATTCTACGTTATTTAATATGAATGTTCCTGCCGTTTGTGTTGTTAACCAGGCAACTTTGACTCTGTTTGTGGCAAGAAGAATTTCAGGGATTGTTGTGAATGTTGGCTTTCATCAAACCTCGGTTGTTCCAATTCTACATGGTAAAGTGATGCACGAGGTGGGTGTAAAAGTTGGAGTCGGAGCATTCAAACTTACAAGATATCTCAGGGAGAAGATGCAACAGAACAATATACATGTTGAATCACTTTATACTGTCTGCACATTAAAGAGAACTTGTGTTACGTTGCTCTTAATTATGAAGCCGAACTCTCCAAAGATACAGAAGCATCTTTTCGGGTTGCATCAGATGGCTGGTTTACACTCTCAAAGGAGCGCTTTCAGACTGGAGAGGTTTTATTCCGGCCTCACATGGCAGGAGTGCAGGGAATGGGTATACATCAGGCTGTGGCACTTTGCATGGATCGCTGCCATGATGCTGAATGGACAAGAAGTGATGGTTGGTACAGAACCGTAGTATTGGCTGGGGGCAATGCATGTTTGCCGGGGTTAACCTTTTGGGATGGAACCTTAATCCCTAATAATAGTATCAGAGTCAGGCCCAATTATGATGTTGGGTACCGCCAATATATATTTCCATAGTTGTGTGTCATATTCCATGCTGTGCATGAGGGGGCGTGTTAAAATCCCATATCGGATAATCAAATATATAAGATCCAAAATATAAAATGAGGGTAAACCTCATCTAACAAGCCGGTTTTGTTATGAGGAGTTAGGCCCAATATCCTAAGAAGGTGTATATGTGTGTTTACAAATCTAGTAAGTATCAATGGCCCTGACCAACAACACCAATGCATATTTATCAAAATTCAGAGGAGCAAATATATAGGCCGCTCCACAAGGTGATGCTCCCAGTGATATTTAAATTTGCGTGCCCATAAACAATCAGCAGAAGAGAGAGAGAGAGAGAGAGAGTGTGTGTATTATGGAAGCAATATAACATACCTCGATATAGCGGCCACAATCCAGGCTTGTTCCTGAGACATGGCCAATTTTTCTTGAATAAGAAGCCAGTAAGCAAGAAAAGATTTATAATGGAGGTTAACGCTCATAATATTTTTTCCATTACTGAAATGAAACACAATTACACAAAAAGGAGAGAGAATTCAAAAGCAGACCTCATCTCTTTCTGGTACCGGCGGAAGGCTGAGTCACTGTGTACATGAATTACCATCTTGAAGTGAAGATTATCGCTCGACACAGAATTTATCTTGTGAAAGTTGTGATAACATTTAAAAGCAGCAGGAAAACGCCTTTCCCTCATCAAACGAACCATTTCCTGATGTAAAAGGTTGCAGTATTATTACAACGAAAAAACTGAAAAGTTTGTTTGACGAAGATCAGAGTCCTAATAGCTCAATGCAAATGATAAAAAGGAATAAAAATGAAGGAAGTAAAGAGAAGAACACTGCCAAAACTCTCGATCTTGCTGTAAAGAAAGGACAATTGTAATATCTTCATTTATAGGCAGTTGGTTATTTCAGGTGAGAACTATATTTCGGGGAAATATGCAGTTGAAAAGTGACAAAAGTTATGGATTCCTCAGAAGATGGCCAAACAAGCTCTTTAAAAGCATGGACTCGCTGAAAGAGAGTTGCTTCGTTCTCCAATCACATTGGATAAGCCGAATAAATAAACTAAGCCTATGGCCATTTTATCTTTCTTCTATCCGAAAATTAATTTCTACTATCCTGCCAAAGTCAAACTTCAACATTAATCATGCTTTACAAATAGCCAATTATCATTTTCCACACATCTCATGCCCCCCACTACCATTCAACATGAAAAATAAGTTTTTAGTAAAATAAAGAACACACACTAAGCAAAACATTGGTCAAATCAAATTGTATCAGATTCACACCTTTACCCAAACTTATATGATAATTTCCACCTAGTTACCACATCAATATTATGTTAACTAACAGAATAAAAGCTTATTGAACAAAACCTAAAATTTAATCACTTCTCTAAGCATTCATTTTCAACAACATATCAACAAAAAAAGAAAACTTATTTCACATTTCTCCATAACGTCATTTAACCACACATTCTCCAAAAATTCATTTTTCTCCTCAAAACAGGTTTATCAAGTAGAGTCAAAGTGATAAGCCTAACCTGCAGTTTAGTGGTGGGATAATCTGCCGGATGTGCTTGCAAAAATTTTGATACTACAGATCGATCTGCATTTCTTGAATGAGAATCAGAGGCTTCAGTTCCAAACCAATCCATATAATTCGGACAGAAAGAAGGCCCAATGCACTCGAGAAGCGCCTTTATTTGCTGCAAGTTATAATCGAATGAAATAAAGTGGTACAAAATTACGTTACAGTGTTCAATTTCCATATGATGTACATTAAAATCAAAATAAAAGTAAAACATTATGTTACCTGTTTCTCGTCAGTTCTATTTGCCGTGCATATCTCCCTCAAGCTAGGTCCCAAATTCTGGCCAGCTGATAACCAATTTGTTATGTGAGTAATAACGGCAACGAAAATCGAATCACAAAGCAATAGTAATCAAAATACTGTGAGCCATAGAGGTTTGGAAAAGCAAAGGCAATGGGAAAGGGAAAGGGAAAGGGAATGCGTGGGAAATAACAAACATAGTTAATATTATCAGTAAGGAAATTGGAAGCACTCTTGGCCTGTAATTTGTCATGTGGAAAACACAAATTATAAGAACAGGCAGATTAGTAACTACACATGGAATTATTGTGTTTTCAAGGCATCTCATAATGGACTAATGTAAACCAATCTTCATTGGTCTATCTTCCTAAGGTAATGTAATTACTTCAACAAATTACAGAGCATGTAGCCATTTTGTCTTAAATGTGAGAACAACAATCCTAATCAGCACAAAAATATTGACAGTTTTATTTTAGTTCTTTTTTTTTTTTTTTGCCTCTTTTGTAATTTGAACCAAGTGAATAACTGACATTTTGTCGATTCTAACCTATAGTAGATTATTTTATCACGTAATCTATAAATATATGCCAGTGCAGATGATTCCGAAAGCAATGCCAGTAAAATCTTGACTAAAAACTTACCTCCCACTAATGGCGGTGGAGGGAAGTCACTCAACACCTGTTCCATATGTTTTGAGCTCTCATGGCTTACTATGCGAGCCACTAGACCCTCCAAGATTTCGCCCTGCACCTTTATATGGTCTTTCGAACCTGCAGATAATTGTAATGATAGGTAAATTTTCAATGCAAAATTTTACAAAATGCAAGTGGTAAAGACATTTATAGGAACCATCATGCTTAGACAATAAATGAATTCAAGAAAGTCAAAGAGAACATGCCACTATCAGTAAAAGAGAAATCCTACCAGGCACAGATATATCAGCAACTTCATCAAGAGCCTTGCAAACAGGAGTAGCAGTTCCTTCTTCACAGAGTGCATCATAGGCTGCAAAAAACGATGTCACAGACTTCCTGAAATTGTGAGAGAATAGGAAATTCATCAGAAGTTATATCAAATTCTTCACCTTCAAGTTGCACTATCCATATTAAAGAAGAACTGATTTGAAGCAGTCTGCTGTACTACTACTCATAATTCGACCATTATTGTTAATACATGTCTTAAGTTAAACAACTCTCTCTCTCTCTCTCTCTCTCTCTCTCTCTCGTTAGCTTTAATTTGAATAGTGGTGGAACCACAAAATGTACTTGTAAGACCAAAGAAGAGTCTTGTCACTCAACCAAATCCACATAATTAGAGAACAGGGGCAAAGTAAATGTGTGTTTAAATCCTGGTGAGGGTTTCCAGTGACAGCTGACTAACTAAAAAAAATTTCAATGTGCCTCTGTCGAACAAAATGGATAGTTGTATAAGTTTATGAACAAAACTTAAGGAATTCTAGCCACTATACAGAAAATTGATAAATTGAAGAAACTTAGGGAGTTTTGACAAAATATTTATAGTAAAAGATTTTGCTATATTCACGTGTTCCCTTGGCATGTAAATGGTCAGTTGCATTAGCAACTGTCTAGCAAATAATATGCCTCAGACATACTCAAGGAGACTGTATGTTTAGAAGAAAACCCTACCCACCCACCCACGCACCCAACCGTCTCCCCCACCCCTCCACCCAACCCAACAGGGGGTGCGCGGGGGTGGGAGTGGGAGCACTCATAATCATTGGTTGGTGTTAAGGAATTGAAGTCTAGGTTTGACGTTGCATTTGCAGTTGGCTAGTTATGCACACTTATTGAAAAAACTTTGGAGTAGTCTATGGAATCCACCAAGGTCCTGAGGTAAACCTAAGAAATTGAGTTTGAATCGTCAATGTTCAATACCCAAATGACAAAAAACATTATTACGTGTTAAAAGCTCTTCTTCATAAAATAAGAGGAAAAGAACTGGGAACCACACTTTGAACCAGAAATGAAAATCGTAAACAAAAAGCAATATGGTTCTTATCGCATTCATAACTCTTAGCATGCCACTATTAATTCTTTAAAAAAGCTATGGGAATTAATTGCATGAGTTGCAGATTGAGAAACTTCATTTAATTCAATCTTGCGGTGCTGCATAACTTTAAGTAAATAACCTTTTCAATGTGTCAAGAAACAAATTTCATTCTAAATCATCCAAATGTCAGATACATAAGCAATCACCTTGTTGAGAATAACCAGACATGGTTTGTTGGCAGCCGCCATTTCCTACAAAAAGCGATAACTTCCGGTGTTGAATAGAATTTTGGTTTTCCCAAACCCAATTCAGTGACCGCAGTCACAACCACTGCTCATAACAAAATTGATGAACTATCAGCAACATGGCTCTATCACCAAAAAACAAAAAACAAGAAAATGTAATTCCAACATGCAAAGAATAATATTAACCACAAAAAATATGATATCATATAATTTAAACTTTTCCCAATGAATTAGCACCTACATAAGGAGCCACTTTATTCGGATGTCCCAGACAACAAAATATTCTGGGCTGAAAAATAAACTTAGAGCTTCTTTGACACACATTATTTCAAAAATTAATTTTCTCTAACCATCCTGCTCGATCACCCATTTCATTGATGTGAATTTCTTTTTTAAATAGTTTTTCTTTACTCTTCAATCACACATTCAAAAAGAATTTTCTCGAAAATCTCTACTACACATACACTTATGCAATTGATGTTATTTATTTTTGTTTGAACAATGTGGGCAATTCATATGCTTTATTACAAGTCCTAATTCCCAAGCTCATGTAAAGACTACCTATGTCTCACAAGGCTATCGGACAGGCTGCATTATAGACATATAAGTATATTTGACACCTCCTAGCAACTTAGTTTTCCCACCCACTGTACTTGTTAAAGTTGTATTAGAGTGGGGGGTGAACAGTGCATCCCTTCCCGAGATGTCCTCTTTCCGAATCCAATGACCTCTCCCAAACTGGTTCAGTCAGTCACCCTGGACATTTAACCTAAAATGGACTGTATAACACCAATTCTGCAGAAGGGTTGATGGTAATGGCTATTTATAGATGCCAAATTGTTTGTGAAATTTGTGAGCTTGGAACACATTAGGACATCAGGTGCCTCGCCCGTGCACTTATAAGCTGGTTTCAAGAATGAGTTACACTGGCATCATGCTCCTAAGATTTTCTAACTAGAAACAATAACATGAACAAATTAAAATATAACAAACAAAAGCAACTAGAAAAGTTCAAATATCTCAAAAAACTTCAAACTCACAACATTTAGGAAAGCTGTAGTCAATTGGTAAGCAATAGAATTGTATTTCGATATACAAGGGTGTGTTTGATTGGAGGGTGGAAAAGGGATTGAATTCAATCCCTTGATCTGGTGAAAAATGTTCATTTTTTGTGAAGACATGGAATTCAATTCCATGGAAAATGAAAGTGTCACTGACCCATTAAAGTTTCAGATTGGAAATGGCATGGAAAATCATTCAATCAAACACACCCTAAAACAAATACTATCATGGAAGCCATAAAAATTCCCAAAGAATATTATCAAAAAGATTTCTCCATCACACAAGGGAATCAAGAACAATTTCAATAAACTTGTTTCACACTTGAAACTTGACCCACATGATATGATTATAATTATGAAATATTGAACAAGGCAACTTTTATTAGCGAAAGGTCCATATCATGAAATATTTTATCTTTTTCCTTTTGAGGTTGGAGGTGGGCATCAAAGAATTTTAGTTATTGCCTTACCATAATCATCTTGAGGACGTTGCCCGTGGTCTCCCAGTACAGCAGTAACAAGCTCCATTGATATGCACATGCGATTTTTCTGAAAGGTTAAAAAGAGTAATGCAAAATTTTAGATCATTTGAAGAAACAACTTAATGGGGATCACAAAGCATGGAGAAGAACATCTATATTAATTTCTGCACGTGCTGACACATTGTAAACTTGTGATAAGTTAAAACATCTGCAGTTTGCACAACTATGCATGCCCCAACACAAGGATGATGAGCAAGAATCGGGAGTATCTTTATTAGAACTCTACAACGAAACAAATAAAAGATCTCCATAGCTCCAGGTCAGACTGTTTGGCTAGGCATTTATAGACATAATTTATATGCAAGGTTTTTATAACTAAAGGTAAATGAGTGCTAGAGAAGTTGTGAAGAAATTTTGTGTAGACGGATTCAGAAAAACGTGCATGCTATTCTTCAAAGAAACACATGGCCAAACATATACTAACTCTTAGGTGTTCAATTTCATAGTTTACAATATTCGGTTGATGAGCATCTTGTGAAGCTAGTTAACAGCTTAAAAATATGTTAGAATGGGTGGAGGTTGTTAAATTTTTTGTACAAGTGTAAGGAGTTCCATCTTGAACGGTTAACCTCCAAGGGGAGTAGCCCTTGTATTTGTATTTATATTGATTTTTTTTTCAATCTAATCGATGTGGGACTTTTACCCACTTGTTCATAGTACTTTTCATCACGCCCCCTCACGTGCAGGTGGTATTTATCCCAAGCCTTTGCAAGTGGACCATTTTTTCCCAGGGATAGGTGTTGCCCCCCTCACATACAGTTGGGATTTTTTTCCAAACCTATTCATGCTTGCCATTTGGGGGTTTAGCACAGCGGAGCATCAGTCCGAGGTCGTTTGCCGCTCTGATACCATGTTAAATTTTTTTTACAAGTGCAAGGGGTTCCACCTTAAAAGGTTAATCTCCAATGGGAGTAGCCTATGCACTTGTATTTATATTGGTGTTTTTTTCCAATCTAATCGATGTGGGACTTTTACCCACTTGCTCATACTACTTTTCATCAGACGTACATATCAAAGTTTATCTAGTTATACATTGAAAGCTCTAAAGACTTCATCTTTGCTAATTCATCACCTGGATATTATGATTTTGTTCCAGCAGTTGCATGATTTTGTGCTAATTTATATTGCATCTCAGGCAACAGAAAGTGAGCTTTTATTATTAGCTTAACTATGTATAACAGAGCTTACACTAAGGAAATGGGCAAGAGAAAAATTTCTCTCACAGTCTGAGTCCAAGTGAGAGTTTCTCCATCTGTGTGGCATTTTTTAACCATGAATGCCTCACCAAAATTTTACCTCAAGGAACTGGTTGAACTCATCTTGCTTCTTGCTGGCTTGTGGACCCCATGCCTCACGAAACATGCGTCCAAGTACAAACACGCCAACAGCGGTGTAACTATGGTACAAGCACGAAATTTAGAAATGTTTAATACACCCATATAACTAAAAGAAGCAGCCCCAAACAAAGCCTGGAAAACATATGCAAGGGAGGGGTAACAAGAAAGAAGGAAAAGGGATGGGAAACAAGGATCATCAACAACAAGCTCACATATTCCCATAGCTGTTCTTGGCATATGCTCCACCCTCATGTCCAGCATACATGAAAAGTGATCCTGAGTGCTTAAGCGAAACCTGTTGAAATATAGATCTCAGTAGAAGTCCTAAGTCAATTAATTGAGAGCATTGGGTTGGGTAAATATAATATATATGGGGAAAGAACTAAATAGCTTTGTGAAAGAAGGGGGTAGCAGGAAAAGAACAGCAGCAATCCAACCTCCATTGTAGCTAAGCCCCTGGAAACCATTTCTATCATCCGTGTCCTAATCTGTAAGAATGGTATTAGAAAGAATGTTGAGTATTGTAGACTGAACATTCAACTGTGCCTACCAGTAAGAAAATAACAGCATCGAATCTAAACCAGCAAAAACTTAAATAAAAATATTCAAGTTTTCTCTAACAGCGACAACAAAGCTATCCACCATTGAAATTCAAGCAGAGCTGTGAAACTTTATGCAGTTGCATATGCCTGATAAATCAAGTTTGACAGTTCAGCTCATAAACATAGTACAGGAATTTGAGACACTGTTCTCCAAATATACAAAGGACATAAGTCGGAAAGCTTACCTCTTGATCAGACTTTTCGTTTTCAAATTTTGGATAAAATGTTGCTCTAATTTGCGCGAGTGAATATGTAGAGTTGTCCACTGTGAAATTTTCCAATAAATTTCCCTTCAACAACTTACTCAGAACAGCATCATTTTTCCCACTTGATGCTGTTTGAGTACCATTATTCAGAACTGTAGTTTGTTCAACTGGAGCTTTATCATTTTGTACTGGTGTCGCTTCACTAGCAGTTCCATATGCCTTGGGTTTCCATATTGCTTTCTGTCCCTGAAGAGGAGCATGGTTCGTCAACCCAATACTACCAAGCTGTAGAGCCGGTGCCGACGCAGCAGCTTGCCCACTGCTTTCTGTAACACTCAACTTGCTAAGTTTATTGGTGACAACTTCCGCAGTTGCATCTGACACACCTCCAGTTGAGGTAGATGGTCTACTGGAATTAGGCTTCTCTACACATCTGTGCTCTCGAGAACCACCACTTCGCTGCACATAATAAAATTGACAATCCAAACAGTAACTTAGGTAAGTCAGAACAAGAAAAGGCCAACAACACAGAACATGATCAACATTTCACATATTCTCAAACATGTAGCTTCCAATTTTGAAGTAATAAATTCAATAATATAAGAAACAAATTGCAACATCCATCATTTTGTTTTTCAATTTTTCACTGTGTACAGAATAACCACTCTTTCTTGGAAACCGAAATAATCTGCACATTGCATAACAATCAAATCTGAAACTCACAAAAACATACAGAAATCATTCGAGCAGAACAAATATGATCACCACCTTTTACTTCTAATCAATAATATCATGACACAAAACAACATACAGCATTGTACACGTCTATTTGGACTTTGGAGCTCAAAAACATCAAGCAAAACAACTACTATAACCAATTATCACTTCTAATCAGTAATCAATCATCATTGAAACCCCAACGACATAATATCCAAAACTCAACCAACTCTCGAATTTATCCATACAGTCAAATAGCGGTACCTGTTTTGGGGGCATGATTGATACAACAAACGGTGACCTTCTGAAATGGAGAAGGGAGTCCCAGGAAGAAAACAGAGGTGATGAAGAACGAAGGCTGAAGAAGAGTCTCGGTGAAACCGACATCCAATGTAGTTGCAATGCAGAGGATCACTCTATATATAGTAAAATCAGGCGTTTCTGCGTCAATTTGCAATTCCCCACCGCCTGAATTGACTGAATCAAACAGAGTTCAGTATACCCGTAAATTTCTCGATGGTTCATAATTCTCCACGCTTCATCCACGCCATTTCCAAAACTACGTGGATAAACAATTGGGGCCGGCGGCACATGTAGGTGACCCTGGGCCGAATCTAACACCTAAATGAATAGCCCAGCCCAATCTGAACGAGGCCACTAATGCTCAGCCCAACTGACACAGACTAACTTTGAGCGTGGGCCGCGTGGCGGTGGAATCAGGGGAAAATTAGGCCCAGTATCCAATCTATATTTATATTTATATTAAGAATATAGTTAAGAATTTGCATCTTTAGTCATTTCCCGCCAAAAGTTTATTTGTAACTTATATTTGCGGTCTTAGTCCTACAAATCTATATATTAAAAATAGCTAAGTATTTACATCTTTAGTCCTTTCCCGCCAAAAGCTTATTTGTAACTTATATTTGCGGTCTTAGTCCTACAAATTGAGAATCATGCATCCACATGAGAATCATGCATCCACGTTTAATAATCAACTAAAATAGGAATGTTATTAAATCTTATTATATCAATTAATTGGATTATATTAATTAAATTATTTAATTTAAAAATATTTTTTTAGTTCATTTTCACACTTTTCTAAAATTTAATTTTGTAAATAATAAAAATTATTAAATTATTAAAGCATAATCCATGTATAACTTATAATTACAAGTTACAATCATAATTTAAAAATAATGATGGATTAGGTTGAGTTACAATCCATATAATTACCAATCTACAACTTATAACTTATAGATTATATTAATTATATACATATTTTAAATGTATATAGATATAGATTAGATTAGGCTATAACTTATTAAAGCCCAATCCATATATTAAAGTCAATTCACATATAATTACAGCCTAATCCATATACATACATAACCTAATCAATATATTAAAGTCAATTCACATATAATTACAGCCTAATCCATATACATACATATATATATATATATACACACATTATTATATATCTATTGTTATCATAACTTTTTATATATTTATTATTGAATGGCTTAATATTATTTACTTATTTAATTATTATTTATTTATTTATTTATGTTCCATCTTGCCGCAATCACAAAACATGTGAAATCAATTTATACATATTAGAAAAATGAAATTAAGGCCTCATGTGCTTGAACAAATTCCTCTTTCCATCCGACCACACAACAAAATCTCTAAATTGTATTTAATTTCCATATAAGATGTCCTCCTCCAATTTACCATCTTAATCTAATCCTAATTGATAAACACAACAAACAACAAGGAATTTTTCTCTTTAGATTGGACCCTTTCAACAATTTTAGAAATTACTAAATATTTTTAAACATATAATTAATTAAAAAATAAAAGCTAATCAAAATAAGAAATTTCATTAAGATTTAATTTTGGTGTGATAATAAAATTACAATTCATTAAATTTTTTGACAAAATTAAAAGAAAATATAACATGAATTTTTTGAATTAATCGTGCGATTGAAACATTAATATAATTTTTTTAGCTAATTGAATTTTTTTAACATTTTATGATTTTTTAAATCATAAGATATCTTTTAGGGTATGTTTGATTGGTGATAAAGTTGATATACACACAATTCCGTATAAAATATGTAGTTAATATGGTATTTGAAAATATGTGTATAGTTATAGGGAATTACGTGCATATAACTTTGTGACCAAAAGAATAAGGCCTTAAATTACTCATTTACACCCTCCATCCAGTCAGGATAGGCTTACATTCCTTTTTGGTCGGTCCTAAATTATCGTCCATTATTTTCATTCAAGGTGCATTTATCTTTTAATTTCTTAATATACCCTTATTTAGTAGATTAATATTATTATATTTTTCTATAACATTAAGTGATTATAAAAAGTATATTGGAGAAATAGAGCAAAATTTACCTTTCCTAAGTGTATTAATTGACATTTTTTAATCGCCGTGAAAAAAGAAAAAAGGAATAAGCCTATCTTTATGGACAAAGTGAGTACAAAATATCTTTAAAAGTAGATGCTTGCAATTATTAACACAATGGCTATTAAAATAATTATTTTATAAATTATTTCTTTTGAGCAATAATTGTATAAAACATAAAATTAATTATATTACTATGATTTAATTGGACACGAGTTCATTGACCTTTGTTTAATAGAGATTATTGAAGAAAAGCGATTTTAAATTGTGCAGTTGCTGAGATAACAAAATTACAAAAATATAAAAATATTGTTAAATCAAAGTAATCATTTGAAATAATGAAGAAATAAAATGATTTTTAAAATAAGTTATACCAAACACTCTTTGATAAGAATTAGATTAATTGCCAATGTACGGAATCTATCTTCCTATACCTTAAAATACAATAATTCAGAAAATTATAAGGTCAATTGAAGCTATTTTTTAAATAAAATTGATTTCGAAAATGCACAAGTAAATGTATTGTGTTTAAAAATTAAAAAAAAAATCTTAGTTACGCAAAATGTTCCAAACTTTTGGGATTATTTGTTTGGATTAGAATTTTATTTATTAAATTTTAAATACATTTTTAGTAACTCAAATCACGTGTATCGCACAGGTTGTTTGACAATAATGAATATTGTTATTTTTGATTTGCTTGATATTAAGATGTATATTCGATCAGAATTGTGAATTATGATATGTCGATTTTAGTGAGTTGTACATATTTACAAGATGGATTGTACGAAACACAGGGCAACCCTGTCAAAATTTTTATAGAATCCTTTCATTGCTTATATTAATTAAGTTTATTGCTTTGATCAATATTCGATTTATTTTTTTACAGTGCGATTATAATACTATTAATATTTATCAAAATTCGATATTTGTTCATAAATTAGCCTCCCGTGCACGCACCGGTGAAACAACTAGTATTTCTCAAAAACCGGTGGTGAACAGGAAGAGGTAGGACCACTCGATCGCTCGGAAGAAGCATGGGAACCTTAGCGCCGCGTCTGCATTGGCGGAGCCACACAGGCGCCAGTGAGGTCCATGGCCCAAAATTTCGGCACAATTAAAAAAAAAAAAAGAAAAAATTAATACACCTGAAACATTTTCCTCAGCGGTCCATCGCTCCATCAGAAACAGTACTGTCTTTGCTCGACTACTCAGTGCTCTAGCCTTTGTGCACGTTGTTGTTTGAAGTTTACTTCCAATTTTATTTCTAAGTTCAGACGGTGACTTGGAGACAAATGGCATTGAATCAATAAAGCCTTGAAGGTAATGATTCGTACTTGTAAAGCCCTAATAATTCTCCAATGATTTTTCATTTTTGGTTGGATTTATGCATGAAATTAGATATACAATTGAAATTAGTTAAAGAAGAGGTCTTTCTCTGATTAAGGTTTGATGCTAGAAATTAGAGAAGATGAAATTGGGCTTGCAGGTTGGAGAAGACCAAGAGCTTGTCGGTGGAAGCAACTGCAAAAAGGTCAAAAGGGAATCCAGCTTTAGTACACTGGCGAGTAACTTACGTTTACTCTAAAAACGATGTTACACTTTCAATCGAAAATGTTATATTAAAAGCGTTATATAAAGATTTATAAAATTACTTACAACCCACTACTGAATGCGGTGGAAGTGAGGCCACTCACATCTCTCTCACATTTTTTTATAAGCGTTTAAAGTATTTCTTAACATGCGTTATGACTTTCAATTGCACTATTTTACTATTTTGCCACTTCGTGTAAATTTTCATGGATTTTTATAAATTTTAATATAAAATATGAGAGAAAATGAGTGGAGTTTAATAATAGAGATTTATGTAGTACATGTGGGTATATATGGATGTAATTAATTTGATCAAATTTAACTTTAAAATAGAATGTATAAAAATATATAAAAATTTATAAAAAATTATAAGCTAACTGTTATGAATAATAATTGAAGAATAATTATTAGGTGTTATGAATAATTGAGAATAATGTGGTGGTTATGAATTATGAGGAATAATTTGGTGGAGGAATAATTTGGTGGAGAAATAATTTGGTAAAAAGATGTAATTATTATATATGAATGACTATTATCACTTGATGAAATTATGTAATTCACGATTGTGTCGTTCAGTTTTCACATAAATAGAGCAGTTATTAATGAAATTAAATTCACGAGAGTCATTCAGAATTCGTTCTCTACAATTACTCTACATTGTTTCTATCTTTATAACGCGTTATCAGTGCTCTAACCGGCTGGGTAATATGAAAAGAAGTATCTTTCTACAGGTTGCATCTTATAGATGATGTACGTATCGAGCTGGATTAATAATGAATTAATTCATCATAAATCACAAATAACTTCTCTTTGCGAAATACATCATTGAAAATTATTTGCTCATGTCTTCTCACTGATCGCATTCTACTGGCATAACTGGAGATGCAAATTCAAAATTGGAAGAATGGAGTCGAAAGAATTTTAGATCACGTAAATGCATTACAGTAAATCTCATCCAATGGAATAATTAGAGAAAGGAAAAAGGTAAATCGTATGATTTTTATAATATAATAATATATTAAGCTATAACATTCGTTTTAGAGATATAAGGAGCATCGTTATCAAAATCAAATTTCTGCGACTCCATTATACTCGATTTAACGAGTTTAGTTGACACTGACATTGATAGGGTAATAACTGGTTTTGAAATATGTTATTATCAAACTTTCAAAATTTACAAATAAGTACACCAACTTTTGAAAAAGTTACAAAATAGTCCTTGAACATTTTGATATTGATAATTGAAATAGAAAGGAGATAATTTTCAATCGTAAAACATTGATAAAATATTTTTGACAATTTTACTTTACAGAGGTGGAATGGACAATTTACCCTTAGGGTAAAAGCAGCCTAATTTTGACGACGATTGAAAAATGGATAGAATATTCATGAAGAAATTCTAAATCCATTGATTATATAAAATGGCTTGAAATTAATTTTGAGTTAAAAGATCGAAATATTAATGTAAGCTAAGAAGAGTTGATTACATAATGTCTTTATTACAGAAGGATAAAGTGTCTCTTGTAGAAGTAATGAGTATTTGTTCTAGAAGAACAAATTTGCTCCCAAAATGAAGCGATTGATATTTAATATGCACTTTATTTCTGCTGAATTTAATTGCTTTGCAATACCTCCTACTTGATGATGGGTTCAAATCGTCACATAAGCGGAAGGTTTTATATATTTACGCACTTTATATCTTTAAGTGATGGGTAATACCTTACTCTGTAGCGAGATCCTACTCCCTGAAGAAGTAGTTAAATATTATGCAATTCAATTCTTGCTATTTAAATTAGTAAATTTATATTTATTGCAATAATTCCCATAAGGTAGGTTAGACCACCTATTGGAGGAAATTTAATTTCGTGATTTAAATTTATACTTTATAGTTTGAGTATATTTCGATGTGGTGGGTAATACCACTACGATTGGTGTGCATATTTCAATGTGGTGGGTTATCTTCTGCGATTGGTTATAACGAATCTACTTCCAGGAAAAGTAGTTGATCAAATATTGTCATACTCTAGAAGAAGTGACGATGAGAATAAAATTACTTCTTCATATATCACAGGAATATGAATGGAAAATTGAGCAAGTGGTGCTTAAAGTTACCATTGGATAAATGAAGCCAGAAAGTAAAATCTTGAATAGATCCCATGTTGATAAATCAAAGAAAATATATCGCATGGAAAGCATATGAAGTAATCTTATCGATGATATGAGATTGTATTAATATATGAGAATAAAATGCTCTTGAAGAAACATAATCACTAGATTTCGTATTTGAATAAAGCGATATGATATTATTATTACTCAGGAAAAGTCTGAAAACGATCAGTGGAGCATATTGAGAATATCAAAGATGGCATTAAACACGAAATATAGAAATGCAAAAAGAATATACATCTTGAATCGTAAATGAGGATGTCTCGAGATATGAATACTCAGTAACTACCTTACCATCAACATTAGGATTCATAATGAAATATTTAAAGGATCAATTTCTTTTTAAGCTTGACACGATGGTGTGATCGCGGACGCAGAACTGATGGTCTTGAGCGTATGCGTGAAATTTGATGAGTAGTTCATCAGCGATCTTATGAAATAAGTATTTTTCATTGAATGAGAGATAAACTTATTATTTACACGATCTAAAGCATAAGCTCGTCAAAAGAAATTATTAATATTCAACAAACCTATTGGTTTGACATGAAAGTTCCCTGTGCAGCGAGTATATTAAATATTTCCTCGGTGTGTTATAAGCGGCGCTGGAAGGACAATGAAAGCATCACTATTATTCATCATATCACATCAAATGCGATTGTGGATGGATTGCGCTTTGACACTGCGGGACCAGTGGTGAAGCGACGATTGAGTATTAGATCCAACTAGATGGAAAGGTATTCGCTTCGAAACTCTTTATTCCCATGATTGTCGCGACCATTAGAAGTACAGCTAAAAAGTTTGTTGTTGGTTCCTCAGAGTATAGTATATTGATTTCTTGTCTCACTAACTCTTTTACTGAGTTGGTTTGCCATATCACATATTGGATATGGCCCTGCACCATTAAATCCACCAAGAATACATCTGGTTTAATACACGGCGAGTAAAGGTGTTTGTATGAGATGATTCTAAAATCTCATATCCATCTCTACTCCTATCTCTCTTTTTACACTATACTTTTAATGTATGAACATGAGAGATATATGAATCCCTCTATTTAAAGATAAATTTTCAAACCAATAATTGATTGTCTTATTTACTTTTTGACAAATATGAAAGAAAATGGCGAGAAAAATTTTGAGTGAAATGACATATACTGTATCGGTGATTGAAAAATAATATATATATATACATATATATATCTTAAAATCGAAAAACAATATTTACAATTACAAGAAAAACATTGATCTTGATTTATTACATCGAGCTTCCTTATATTAATATGAAAAATTATTATACTAAAATTTTCTACTAAATTTACAAGCAGGATCTTCTAAAGTAAGTTTTCAAGTAGTAGCGTTTGTTGATCTTTGAATTTGGCCATAAGGCCATTAGCTCACATCACGTATCACTAGGATGTGTCTCGAGCTGTTGAATATCATCCAGAGAAGGCTCTTACTCAATCATCCTTAATGAATGCTATTTTATCTTCTCGATTTACGGACAAGTACCTGATTTACATCGAGTGTCACATGTCCCTAGAGCACATTTGTAGCATCCTCCTAATCTTTTTGCTCTCGTTTCTTTGAAAAACTACTTTACCCATACCAGGCATGTATTTAGAAAGGTGAAACCTCACCAGGATAATCGAACCTTTGCTTCAATCAAGCATCGGATATCTTGTGGGATACCCTTATTCATTAGCATCCTTAATCTTTCGACTATCGATAAATCCTTTTTAGGATTTTGATCGATAGTGATGGATAGTATTTTCGAATTTGAGAGCATATGATCCATTATAATGTATAGACCCTTTGTTAGGATGAATTTTGCAATAATTTTGATGATTTATTTATAGAATGTCTGGCATTATGAAATAAGACTCGATTTAAATAAATAATATGAAAGCGTAAGAGCTACGATTTGAATTAAATAATAGTCGGATGTGATGCGTATGAGTACTGTAACCTAGTGTTTGAGAGCGATGGTAGACAATAATGTTACTAAAAGATGATGGAATATGTGGTGAATTGTTTCTATGATAAATCATATTGAGCACTATCACGAATACTTAGTGAAATCGATATAAGAATTTCTTGAACTAGAAGTTCAATAATACTCGTTCTGCAAAACTGATTGATCCATCGGTTTAAATAATTATTGAAATCAATATTTCAAGTGAAGAATTAAAGAATTCTTCAATGATTGTTCTCGATAAATGATGAAATCATTACTAGCGATATAAATAAATCTAAATATACGGAATAAAGGATGAGAAGTATGGGCCCACTCATCGCCAGTAATGTACTCTTAGATATTATGATATGGATCCACTAGATAGTCACATGTGTATATGATTCGTAATTTGAAATTTCTGAAATATTTGCTCACGGTGATATGAGCATGATTTTAGATTGTAATGATTAAAGCTAGTAAATGTATATCGTCTTGAATAAATCTGAAGGATTTGAGTATGCGCATACAAGTGGGATATTATGTAAGAAATTATTTAAAGTCCTCGAAATAAATTGCAGATATAAAAATAGAATACCAGCGTCTAAATTCCCATATTAAATTTGAATAGATGAGAACATATATGATTAAAATCATACTGCATTGTATGAGTTTTGGTGTTCTAAATTTTCTCATGAGGGGAGTATTAAAGGTTAAAAATGATATGTGAAATGCATCATGTTATATCCTCACAATTAAAATATGAACTTGAAGTTTCAAAGATGCATAAGATCTATGAACAATCACATATATCAGTTAAGATGCTTTGATAAGTTATGCACCTTGAAGCGTTGATATTATGAGATTTCCCCAAACATATATATCAAAGCAAATTATAAAAGATAAGGTCTTAATAGCGGAGCATATGCTCTTGAAGAGTATATAGACATAACTATATTGTGTAATCCTACAAGAGGATTAATAATGAGATATCTCGATAAGTTATGTCGATATGGGAAAAGAAATGAAATTGAAAGTGTCGATACGATATGAAAATGTAGCGCTACATATGATCAATGATAATGAAAATATTGAGATATATTGAAGATGATAAGTGGTGAATGTGAAATCCTTGATTTATGAGATGATGAGATGATGATGGTTGGTGCTCAAGTTTAAAGATAAACATGGTGGTCATTATATGTTGCATGCTCATGAAAGTTAAATTACCGATCGTGTATGTAATGCGAAAAAGAAAATTAAATGATCGGATAAGGCTAAACCCGTGTTTATAGTGCCCTAAAGGGTGAGCTAAGCCCTGGGAATGAAATAACCTTATTAAGTGAGTATTAAATGTTAAATGATATATTTTAAGTGTTAATTAGTTATGAAGGTTTTACTTTATATGTTTACATGTTTTTACGATGAATTTATATGCTTTAAATTGTGTGTTTGGAGACATGTGTTCATGGTGAATGTTTTTGTAGTTGTGTCTGAAAATTGATGCACTCTAAATGAACAAAGTATAAAACCAATGTATATGATACTCATACAAATGTATGAAAGATTTTGAAATGCTTGCAGCATCTTGTATAAAATACGCGTTCACTCTTTTCCCTTGGCTGAGGTTTTATCCCATTGGGTTTTCCTAGCAAGGTTTTTAATGAGAGCAACTTTAAAGGCGTATTCACATGAATAATGTACTCTTTTTCCTTCATTAGGGTTTTTCCCCTTTGGGTTTTCCTAATAAGGTTTTAGCGAGCATATTCATGGTATATTGAAACGATAGGAGAAATTGATCGATGTATCTATTGGATCAGAGATTATAATGGAACTAATGCTTTAGATCAGCGATGATGATATTGAAATCATTTACGGAAGTAAAGATATCAGTTCTCAAGATATGAAATCAAGCGGGCAATTATACTTCTTCTTTCCTTCGATCAAGTTTTCCCATTTGGGTTTTCTGTGACAAGGTTTTAACGAAAGACGTGAATACTCATATGCTGATAGACATCGGGGGAGCAATGTTTTGATGAAGGCGTATATAACCACTCCAAGCTATCCTTGTCAGTTTGGAAGTTTTTTCCCACTGGGTTTTTCTCCAAACAGGTCCAGAAGACATTTGTATTAATAGTCATTCAAGGGGGAGTGTTATGAATAATAATTGAAGAATAATTATTAGGTGTTATGAATAATTGAGAATAATGTGGTGGTTATGAATTATGAGGAATAATTTGGTGGAGGAATAATTTGGTGGAGGAATAATTTGGTAAAAGATGTAATTATTATATGTGAATGACTATTATACCCTTGATGAAATTATGTAATTACGATTGTGCCATTCGAAGTTTTCCTATAAATAGGGTTTCAGTTATTAATGAAATTCATTCCTGAGAATTCCTTAGAATTCATTCTCTCTAAATTCTCTCTATTGTTTCTATACTTTTATAACACTAACATGCACTTATAACTTTTTTGTTTTTGTTATTTCCTTTAACAAGTTTCGCATGAACAAGTTATATTCCCTAATTCATTTATTTCATAGACATTTCTCAAATGTATTGGTTGGGGGATTTTTCTCATATTCTGAGTGTATACATCATCTAAGAGATAATAAAACTTCACAAAAATTTTCATCATCTTCTATTTTAAAAAATTTAATGAAATTAGATTTGAAATTGAAAACCAGTATATTTATTCTTGAAACGTTGAACTCAAATTTGTAATGGAATGAGTGATGACGAATGGTGCAGTGAGTGAGTTCAATTCTCCTAAAATTGTGACCGCATTGGGGTAAAATCCTGGCTACGCCACTGCGCGTCTGTGTTGTGGAACTGAATTATGCTGGTTGCTGGGCCCTGATGGTTGGATGGATTTAGGAGTCTTTGTGCGAGCCGTATGCGGTGAGAATCGCACCTCAAGAACCAAAGATATAAACTGAAAGATAGAAGCTATCTAACAATTTGAATATGTATAGGAACAACCTTCAGAGAGAACTTTCCACCACATTCTTCTCTTGGATCCGAAGGCCACACAGAACGAGGAGAGAAGGACTAAAATACATCAAGACAGCAGGACAGTATGGGACCTCTTGCTTAGGACTTTGGAAGCGCTAGCGCCCTTGACAGGCACTCCAGAAACCGCCAACGCTCGTGAAAACCCCGGTCGAACTTTCACCGCTAGCCGGGGTTGTGGATGAGAGGAAGTGGATGTAGATCACTGGGATGAAGGTTCAATTACCGCCAAAATGACCCCGCAACTTCGGGAGAAAGGGTGCTCTCTTCGAGGAATAGTCTCGGTTAGGTGGGTTTTTAGTTACCGGTTGGAAATACAAAAATTACAAGGATCTAGATATAGATTTGAAAATGGCAAGAGAATGCGTCGACTACCAGCAGCTGGGGGCATTGCCGTTCTATAATATGTAAGAGAATATCTGAGTCGAAGGATCTATTTTCTTTGGATCATCAGCCGATGCGGAGTGCCCCACTACACGAAAAACGTAGGAGCCCATCCCGGCTTAAATGGTTGATGAATTGTTGATGGTTGAATGGATGTACTAATTCCCGTTATTGGGCCTCAAGTTTCATTAGTATCTCCCGTCCTTTAAAAGATATTAGGGTGTGTTTGATTGTCAAAATTTTTAGGAAAATATCAAATCAAGAAAAAAAATTTCCTAGTCTATTGTTTGATAGGAAAACATTTCATGGAAAATATTTTTGATGTACAACCATTTCAAACACAAAATAAGTCATTTTTATGGAAAATATAATCCAAAGGAGATGTGGGAAATTATTTTTTAGGAATCCAAATAAAGGAAAATGTTTTCTAAAAATGTAATCAAACACATCCTTACAGGTTGTAAAACATTTGGTTCCTAAAATGATCCCACACAAGACAATTTCTATTCGTTAATAATTTTTAGTGGGCTGGCCCAAAATGCCCCCAAATACTATACAATTACCCTACATCAATAATTAATTGTGGATCGCTATTTTTTCTTATTTTCCTTCTTGCCCAACATAAATGGCGTTTCTTCCCTTTATCGGTGCCTATTTTCCACCGCTCTCCCACATCAAACCAAGCTTGTATCTAAGGAGTATTTGCTATCGTTCAATTGAATTTCATATAAGATGGAAAATAAAAATCACCTTAGATTTTCCAAGTTTAAACTCCATTAACGAGTTTGAACATTTTCTGTGTAAGATGGAAAACAAAAATCAACTTTATAACAAAAATCATTTCTATCTTAAAATGCTTGTACCATAGAATTTGAACTCCGTTGCCAAGTTTGTATCAAACACAAAGTAAGAAAATTTTGATGAAGAACATTTTCCATTTCCACCCAATGATATTTGCTGGTTCGTGAATATCAAAGATAGAAATAATTGTTGAGAACAATTTCCCTCTCAAATTGGTTGAGAGTATATGAGTTACGATCACCATCTAATCTCAACTTCCCCCTTTTATAGGCACTAGTAGAATGGAGCAAGTGTAACATGGTGGAGCCTGAGACTTTCTAAACACACTCGGAGTAAGGGGACTGAGCGTCCTAAACCGAGCTTTGATAAATCGATCCAAATTACCCTCGTCATATATCTATCATCATCAGCCATTGTGACCGAGAATTGTTCTATATCTGCTTTCAAGAGTTCACAATGGATCTCATTCTGTACAAACGTTATTCTTCTATAATCTCAGCAAGTCTGCTGTATTCTTCTCTAGGAAAAAGAAAGAGTTCAAATTTCTAGTGGTATCAAAATGTATCTGTGGTTAAACAAGTAACATTATCTTCCTCTGTTGTTGTATCGTTCACAATTTCTTCCTCTGAGTTCTCTTCAGCTTCGTCAATGGGAGTTTGATCCACTTTTGGACCCAGAGGACCTTGAGGACTTCCATAAACAGTCGTAAACATCTGTCTATGACATTCATCGCAAAAGAAAAAATAGGTGAAATGGCCTTCATATGGGAGCTTATGCAGCATTGTATCTGGTAGAACTCGCTGCACAAAGTCACTCGTTGATGGAGGGACCACAAGATCTTCAGCTCCCTACACAAAGTTTTCATTTCAATTCAACCGACTCTAAGATAAGAATACTTCTGAATATTCTACTTTAGGAACATGCAGGAAAGCTTGATTGATCATTGAGAGATGCAAATGGAGGAAATTAAACAGAACATCTTGATGAGAAATTTAACTCAATTAACACACCTGCCAAATGTGTATTGGGCCAAGAAATCCACTGGATCTATCTTCTTCCCGACTGTAAATCGATTTAAGCCAAAAGAGAATGCCTTTACCATGTTGTTTATTTGGTACCTTGAGGTCTGCTATGCTGAAATCCCAGTTAGAAACGTGCAAGGCAGCTTCCTCCACTAATGGTTTTACATTGCCCTGTCGAACTGATTCCTCAACATCTCTCTGCCAAAACTCTTCAAACATTTGTCTTTCTACGAGAGCTCTATCCTAGATCATTCATCATAGTTTCCAATCAGAAAATTCCAGGTTTTATAAACCAATATGTGAACTGCTCTTAGTATAATAAACAATAATTTTAGTTTCTTTTTTTCTTTTTAATGTTACCAGTGGGAAACAATCTTCTCTACAAGACATGTGAAGATGGTATTGCAATATATTTAGCTTCCAAACAAGAAGAGTTGAAGACTCACCTTCGAGCCAAGTGACAAAGAAAGCCATTCATCTACAGGGCCATGTTCCCCAGAAAGGAAGCTTTTCCGGTAGAAGTAAGTGAGCAATCTAGGAAATTTCCGAGCTAATTGATAGTTCAACTTCTTCTTTATTGTCCATCTTCCCCAGATTTTTCGCCTCTCTTCCTTTGTCATTCTTGGTTCATATGGATTGACCATGGGAGCAACCAGGATAGCACCTAGACTTTCAACCAGAGTTTATTCAGAAACAGATGCTCTAGAGAAAGCAAAATCTTCATTTAAAGAATAATGTCCTTATACAGACAAATGCAGCACAATATAACTGAATAACGTGGAACCCAAGACAATCAACCGAAAAAGCAGTTTCGAAATCGTAGAAACCTGCAAGTCTATCAGGAATGTAACGAAGGGCAGCCCATGCATGCTTGCTTCCATCAGAATGTGCGACCACCCAGAACTTTTCAGTAATATTCAAAGCATATGACAAGTGCAATATATCTAGAGCCGATGTCTCAAGGTCCCTGTCTGGATGAGGATCACTTTCCCCAAATCCAGGTAGGTCATATGACACCATTCGAACACCAAAGTTTTGCAATAGGGAATCCTTAAGGCCCGGGATTCCTAGTTTCAGATGTAGAATCGCAAAAAAAGTGAAATATTCAGAGAGAATGAATAGCTTTGTCTGAATAATTTCTTGATCTTGATTAAGTAACTTTTAGAAAAAAGTGCTCAATATCACGATACCTGCAAGTCGGGATGAAAGAAACGAATGAGGAACAATCATAGAAAATCTAGCTTGCTCAGCTGGAACTCCTTTCTCTTGGTAACCTAAATGCCTACCATCTGGAAGCAATATAAGGCTAGCACTAGGTGGATGAGTCTTAATCTTTTTAACAGTGGAAGTCGTGGTATCATGACCCGTACTCACAAGTAATACTGCAGATAAAGGCATAAAGTCACTCTTTCAGAAAGAGGAAAGAATGCAAACAAAGATTAAAAGAAGAATACATGTATCCATGCAAAGACGGAACGAATCACATGAGGCCACATATGTGATACAATAAAGAAAAATTGTACCATTGCTCTAGCAGACAAGGGAAGTTATGTATTTCGGAAGACCCTTAAACCTACCACAGACAACTTAGAAATTGAACAAGACATAATGAAATAGAATCGCCTTAGAATTCAACATCTACAGCGCCTGGAAATCCCCTCAAGCTAAGAGAAGCATGTACGCTAATTCGAAGGAATGACTCGTCTAACCAATAATCCATAATACCCAACATAGTGGCTTGAAAATGCAGAACAGTTTAGAATGTTTAGAACAATCAATCAATTATATAAACACTCAATAATTTTGTTTGGTGGCAGTTTTACATTTTGACATTTGCACCATTTGATGAGTTTAGCTCTAGTATTTTCGTATAAGGTCCAAAGGCATACATTATTTTGCATCCAAGAGGAAAATATGTCCCCCGCATGTTTGTTCCAGTTTATAATCCTTTACAGCACCAGAATAATCCTTTTGTTCAAAAGAATTAATAAATAGCATGGAACAATGAATAATCACCACAGATTACATGATACAGAATCCAAAGAATAACCATTGAGTTTTCTGAATTTTCCCAGAAATCTAGCTATATGTTTGGGAGAACAAACTGGAGTTGTAGAGAGTTTCAATGAAAATCCTGTTTTAAAGCCCTAAATTGCATCTCACCAAACGTGGCCTTAATGCTAACAAGAAGGAAAGTGCATGCAAAATCTTAAAATTTGATCAACAATTCACAAATTTATCAAAAGATCACCTGAAAGAGCAAGAACCCAAACGCAGATTATCACACTCCATGAATGCAACGGATCGCGATCTTCTGGCAAATAGTCATTCAGAAATTCAAATTTCTCGCAAATTCTCTCGCACGGTCCTTTCAACTTCCTCACAATCACAGAATCTTCTCTCAGAATACTCTGCTTCACTACATCCCGAACTCCTTTCCCAAACTCCACACTCATCTCCGCCGCCCCGTTCGCAAACTCCACCACCTGATACCTCCAATCCCCACTCCCAACAGGCGCCGCCGACGATGCCGCTTTAGCTCCGCCGTCCATGGAGGTCGAATTGTAACTGTGTCGCAATTTCTCGGCGTCGCCATCGAACAGACTTGTATATGCCGTGGACTCGTTGACCTCAGACATCAGCAAATTTTCCAAACAATTCAGCTGAAATTTCCACAATGGTGTAATTTTCTATTTTATAAAAAATTCACATCCATGTACATACAATCATACAATTGACAAATATTTGTTTGTATCTATAATTTCTATACGTATTACATTGACAGGAAGGCTCTGAATGTTGACAATATTGATTCTTGATACCATATCATAACATATTCTATACTAATAAGTAATAACATATTCATCACAATTCATACATGTGCGGCCATTGACGGATATGGCTATATGGGCGTACTAATTAATTTTTTGGGGGCGGAAGCGTAAATCTAGAGAAAGTAGGGGCGTCAGGTAGGAAAAAGATTAGATGATGGAAGAAGATGAACGGCGAAGATCGTGCCGCGTAAGAGAGAGTGTCGTAAGTGGGGTGAAGGTAGTGATAGCGGTGGTTGCGTCGTGGTGGGTCCACCGGAATTTGTTGTGCACAGACAGTAACGGCTGTTTATACCTGCTACTTCCGGTTTTTGGACCATTACTTCAGTAAGATTTTGCATTTTTTTTTTCATTTTTCTCAATATTGGTTTCCTATTTCTTTTGTTTATATTTTATATTAATGGAAATGATCTAATACCCACGTCACATGACACCCTCTGGTGGTACCACATCATTAATTCAATTTTTTTGTATCTATGTTAAATTAAATAAATAATATAATTGTCTCCTGATAATCGGGGTTCCACAGATCCCCACAATTTTTTCTCCGACTGTGGGTACCATAAGATATCCATTATGGCTACCGGAACAAGACTTTTTATATTAATTAGTTAGGTAAAAAGTAAATGCCAAAACTTTTTTTAACTGATAACTTTATGATTTCCAGCGTGCTTGATAATATAACTTTTTGTGAGAATGACGATTTTTCAAAGAACGCAAATTTATTTATTTTTTATTTTTTTGAATCGGGAAAGAATGCAAAGTTCAGAGGTAAAGAACTTAGTGAAAAAACATAGGAAAACATTTTTGATTTTAGTATGGGTAAAACAGAAGCGTGAGAAAATATGCTCGATAAAATAGTTGTTTCGAAACGCGCTTCAAGCGCTTGATGATTGAACTTGTGAATACATTGAAATGACCATAGTCTTATGTTTCTTTGTATGTAATACATTAAAATAAAAATGTTGTTACGTATTATAAATAATAAACATATTGATGTGTCATGTAATTAAGAAAATTTTTGTCTGAATCATGTTATACATGAAAAAGAAAAAAATAAAAATAAAAAACTTTCACATAATTTATTCTCAGTAAATGAAAGTTCCATTACCCTACAGTCTATTTATTTATTGATAAGAGTTATTATGTTTCGACTAATTTAATATAAACGGCTATATTTATAACAACATTACATTTATTAAAAAATAAAAAAAAAAGAAAAAGAAAAAGAAAGAAGAAATAAATGTGAGTGAGGTGGCGCCATGGCACTGTGGTGGGGGCTGGATGTGGTCAGACGTCACAATTTGACTCTTGCTAAATCATCAGACATGAAAATAAAAACAAATTACTAGTATTTATTAGTACTATTTGTTATAAAAGATGTAAATAATAGAGAATTTGTAGAGCTAATTATAGAATTCACGTGAATGAATTTCATTAATAGCGAGCACTATTTATAGGAAAGCTTGAATTAGCACAATCGTAATTACATAATTTCATCAGTGACATAATAGTCATTCACATCATTAAAATATATATAAATTATTTCATCGATTCCCTCGGGTGCGTTTTATATTCATAACACTCCCCTTAAATGACTATTTGTTTGTCTTCTGCACTTTTGGAGAAACCCAATGAAACTTCCAAACTGATTGTAGGAAAGTTTAGAATACTGGCCATATATCAAGCTTCGTCCGAAATATTTCTCCCCACGATGTCGATCACCAATATAGGAGTACGTGTCGCCTCGTTAAAACCTTGTCAAGAAAAAAACCCAGTGGGAAAAAACTTGATCAAGGAAAGAGTACGCTATCTATCCGATTTCATATCTTGAGGACCGATATCCTTACTTTTGCAGGATTTCAATATCATCATTGTTTGGATCTAAAACATTGTTCGTATTATAACTTGATCCAATATATACACTGTGGTTGATTTCTCTTGTCGTCCTCAATATACCATGAATATGCCTCGTTAAAACCTTATTAGGAAAAACCCAGTGGAAAAATCCTAATGAAAGAAAAAGAGTACATTATTCATGTGAATACGCCTTTAATGTTGCCTCATTAAAAACCTTGCTAGAAAAACCCAGGTGGGATAAAACCTCACCATTAAAAGAAGAGTACAACGCCAGTATTTTATACAAGTATCTGCAAGCATTTCAAAATCTTTCATAGATTTGTATGAGTATCATATACATTGGTTCATACTCTTCATTCATTTCCACATGAATGAAATTTTAGATGTTATACAATATCATGTTATATTCAAAGGCATATATGCAATCAACAGCTTGATCTCATTTTCTCACTATATCGAGATAAATACCTAAATCTCTTACGGAGATTTCATAGTAGTTGAGACGTACGCCTCATTAAAAACCTTGTTTGAGAAAACCCGTTTTGGACAAAAACATCAATCAAGGAAAAGAGTACAAGATATGAATTTCTCAACAATATCAATGTAGATATTTTGAGCCGTTGCATCTTGATACAATAATACATTTGAAACCTCTTCAAGAGTTTCATTCTCATTTCTCATTAAACCCGTGCATGAACACTTTAATCATAAGGGCATATATTTCAGCATCGGCATTTTCGATGGATTTTAATATCCTCACTATTATTGATAGTATGTAGCGCTATCTTTTCATAGTGTGTCGACACTTTCAATTTTATTTCTTTCCCCATATCGACATAACTTATCGAGATATCTCATTATCAATCCTCTTGTAGGATTACACAATATAGTTATGTCTATATACTCTTCAAGAGTATATGCCTCCGTTATTAAGACCATCTTTAATAATTTGCTTCGATATATATGATTGGGGAAATCTCATAATATCAACGCTTCTGGCGTGCTAACTTATCAAAGCATCTTAACTGATATATGTGATTGTTCATAGCATCTTTTATACATCTTTGAACTTCAAGTTCATATTTTAATTGTGAGGATATAGTATGATGCATTTCACATATCATTTTCAGCCTTTAATACTCCCTCATGCTAAGAAAATTCAGAACACTAAAACTCATATATGTTCTCATCATTCAGCCTTAATATGAGATTTTATATAGTTTGCATTCTATTCTCGATATTGGCAATTTATTGGAGGACTTTAAATATTTTGCCACATAATATCCCACTTGTATGCGCATACTCAATCCTTCAGGGATTTATTCAAGTATTGGGATATACATTTACTAGCTTTATCATTAAATCTGGAAATCATGCTCATACCGTGAGCAAATATTTCGTAAATTTCAAATTACGAATCATATACACATGTGACTATCTAGTGGATCCATATCATAATATCTAGTAGTCCACATGGAGGATGAGTGGGCCCATATTTCTCATCATTTATTCCAGATATATTTGGGATTTATTCCGCTAGTAATGATTTCATCATTTATCGAGAACAATCATTGAAGAATTCTTTTAATTCTTCACTTGAAATATTGATTTCAATAATTATTTAAACCGGATGGTCATCTCTGGTCAAGAACGAGTATTATTGAACTTTTAGTTCAAGAAATTCTTATATCGATTTCACTAGTAATCGTATAGTGCTCAACATGATTTATTACTTTCATCATATGTATAGCTCACCGAGCATATTCCATCATGTTTCAAGAGCATTATTACACATCACTTTGTTCAAGCGTGGAATCTTAGCACATACGCTTCATGTTTCAATCTTGTTCCAACGCGAGCCTTACCTCATACGCGTTTATAAATTATCCGGGCACTTACAACATTTACCATAATAATGGTCCATATATAATAATGGATAATTTGCTCTCAAATCTTCGAAAATACTATCCATCACTTACCGATCAAAATCCTAAAAAGGATTTATCAAGTAGGCTTGAAAGGTTGAGGTCGCTAATGAATAAGGGTATCCCACAAGATATCCGATGGTTGATTGAAGCAAAGGTTCGATTATCTGGTGAGGTTTCAATTCCTTCTAAATACATGCCTGGTATGGGTAAAAGTAATTTTTCAAAGAAACGGAGAGTAAAAAGATTTGGAGGATGCTACAAGTGTGCTCGGTGGACATGTGACACTCGATGTAAATCCGTGGGGTACTTGTCCGTAAACCGAGAAGATAAAATAGCATTCATTAAAGATGGATTGAGTAAGGAGCCTTTGGATGATATTCAATGGGCTCTTGAGACACATCCTAGTGGACACGCATAAGGTGAGCTAATGGCCTTATGGGCCAAATTCAAAGATCAACAAATGCGTTCTAAAGATTGAAAACTTACTTTAGAAGATCCTGCTTTGTAAATTTAGTAGAAAAATTTAGTATAATGATTTTCCCATATTTATGTAAGAAAGCTTGGTGTAATAACAAAGATCAATATATTTCTTTTATTTGTAAATATCAAGTTTTTCAATTTTAAGATATATATATATGTATATATATATTATTTTTCAATCAATGATGTATATGTCATTTCACTAAAATTTTTCTCGCTTTTTCTCTTTCATATTTGTCAAAAAGTAAATAGTACAATCAATTATTGGTTTGAAAATTTTTCTTTAAATAGAGGGATTCATATATCTCTCATGTTCATATATTAAAAGTATAGTGCAAAAAGAGAGATAGGAGTAGAGATGGATATGGGGATTTTAGAATCATCTCATACAAGTCACCTTTTACCTCGCCATATTAAAACCGTATGTATTCTTGGTGGATCTAAATTGCAGGCCATATCCAATATGTGGATATGGCAAACCGACTCATAAAAGAGTTAGGGAGACAAGAAATCAATATATTATATGGAGGAACCAACAACAAACTTTTAGCTAGACTTATAATGGCCAGATCATCATGGGGAATAAGAGTTTCAGTGTAATACCTTTCCATTTAGTTGGATCTAATACAATTGGAGCCGCTTCTACATGGGTCCAAAGCAGGTTGGTGCTACAAGTTAATCCATCCACAATCGCATGATGTATATGATGAATAATAGTGATGCTTTCATTGTCCTTCCAGTGCGCTACAACACACCTGAGGAAATATTCAATATAGCCTCGCTAAGTACAGTTGAACTTTCATGTCAAACCAATAGGTTTGTTGAATATTAACAATTTCTTTGATGGCTTACTAGCGCTCATAGATCGAGTGTAGATAATAAGTTTATCTCTCATTTAGCGAGAAAATACTTATTTTCGCTAGTACCGCTGATGAACTACTCATCAAATTTCATGCATATGTTCAAGAATCTGTGGAAGCCAGATCCGCTTGGCCATGCACTCACATCGTGTCAAGCGAAAAAGAAATTCGGATCCTTTAAATATCTCATTATGAACCACGATGTTGAGGGTGGCATTACGAGTATTTATACTCTAAACGCACCCTTCATTTATGGGTTCAATATGTATTTTCTTCGCATTTTTATATTTTCGAGTGTCTATTGCCATCTTTGATATTCTCAATATGTTCCACTTCGAACGCTTTGTACTTCTTCCGGAGTAATAATAATAATATCATATTGGCTTTATTCAAATACAGAATCTAGTGATTATGCTTCTTCAAGAGCATTTTATTCTCATATTAATACAATCTCATATCATCGATGAGATTACTTCATATAATCTTTCCATGCGATATATTTTCTTTGATTTATCAACATGGGATCTATTGAGCATTTTACTTTCATCTATTTATCCAATGGTAACTTCGGTACCACTTACTCAATTTTCTCCATCAATATTCAATAGACGTGGAAAGTGAATATTCCTTTATTAAATGCTTCTTTAAGAGCATTTCTCATCATATCACAATATACTAATCTCATAATGAGATTTTTCACCACGATATATTTTCTTTCTCTTTTATCGCAATGGGATTCTTTGAGCAATTTCATTTCATCAATACATACAATCAGAAATTCCCATCACTTGCTCAAATCCTCTTCTTTAATATTAATAGAATATTCATATTGAACATATATAAATCGATTATCCAATTGTGGGGTTTAATCCAACCACATTTGTAATAAGTATTCTAAACGTGTGGTAT
This sequence comes from Jasminum sambac, assembly GCA_018223645.1. Taxonomy (NCBI): domain Eukaryota; kingdom Viridiplantae; phylum Streptophyta; class Magnoliopsida; order Lamiales; family Oleaceae; genus Jasminum; species Jasminum sambac. Next base: position 28,119,237 of record CP073649.1, read on the forward strand.
AACCCATCACATTGAAAATATGCATACCAATCGTGTGATATAACTCACCACATTGGAAATATATCACGAGAAATTTAAAGTGCGTGAATTTAAATTGCAGAAATTAAATTTCTCCAATAGGTGGTCGAACCTACCTTATGGGAATTATTGCAATAAATATAAATTTACTGAATTTAAATTGCGAGAATGCATAATGATTAACTACTTCTTCAGAGTAGGATGCTTTAGTAGAAGGTATCACCCATCACTTAGCATATAAATTGCATAAATATATAAAACCTTCGCTCAAAGGATGGTTGAACCCATCGTCAGGTAGGAGGTATTGCAAGATTTAAATTGCATTAAATGAAGTACGAGAATTAAATATTGAGCTGCTTCTACGGGAGGCATTTGTTCTTCTAGAACAAATTCTCATTACTTCTACAAGAGCTCACTTATCCTTTTAGAATAAATATATTATGTATTTAAACTCTTCGAGTTAAAATAATATTAGATCTTTAACTCAAATGGACTTCAGTCGTAATTAATGGATTTAGAATTTCTTCTGGAATATTCTATCCATTTTTGTTTATTGTCGTCAAAGTAAACGACTGAGGTCGAACGATCGCTCTGCTACCAATCGCTACCGTTGTCGCGGCGGGTGCTGGCAAAGGGCGTCTACACATACTTCTTTATAAAATATTAATACATACTCACCGCCGCCAATCGCTACATAGCTGTCGGCGCAAAGATACGCAAGTGCGTGGCATTACACATATTTCTTTATAAAATTTTAATAGTATAAGGATTAATACGTAAATATTCACAAGTCCAAGGACCCTTTGTAACTTTTTCCAAAGTCAGTACCGATTTGTAAATTTTTGAAAGTTTACCTTATCAATATTGGTGTCAAATCGAAGATCTCAAGTTAAATCAGTATAATGGAGTCGAGAAAATTTGATTTTGATAATGTATGCTCCTCTTATATCTCGAAAACGAATGTTATAGTTTAATATATTATTATATTATATAATAATAATATATATACCTTCCGCCCTTTTCTCGATTTTCCTTCTGCCGAATTCGTTTCTGCATATTTCCTGATTAGGAATTAAAGACGGAAGTAACACTACATGATTTCATGTAGTATTTTCTGGTTTCAATTACAATTGAAGAGAAGATGCGTAGGAGAAGTTTATTAAAAACAATTCGTTATTTGAGAAATGTTTAATCCGGTTTACGATCTGAGAGGATCATCGTTAGATTAATCAGAGAGCATACTCCCTTTTTATTACTCAAGCCAGAGACTCGTACGATAACGTGTTATAAAAGTATAAATAATAGAGAGAATTTAGAGAAATTAATTATAAGGAATTCACGTGAATTTAATTTCATTAATAATCGTTCTATTTATATGAACTTCGAATTCACAATCGTAATTACATAATTTTATCAGGGACATAATAGTCATTCACATCATTAAAATATATATAAATTATTTCCTCGATTCCCTCGGGTGCGTTTTATATTCATAACACTATTGAGTTGTCGGCTTTTTTTTTTTTTTTATATATATTAATCAAGGATTATAATGATCATATTACTGATCGATATCTCATCTGACTTCGCTCCGATTGTTACATATAAATAAATACACGCACCGTCCATGTTATATTAATCACAATGACAAAGTTCAACCAAACTTATCCAACCTTTATGACTTAATCAATAAAATCATCAATGCCAATAAATAATAACAATAATATTTGTTCAACAGGACCAGTCCAATCCAATGCGGCAACACCCGCGGCATTTGATCATTTTTTCGTTTGTTCAAATGTCAATTGCTTTTAGAATAGCCCCCGTTCTTCTATAACTTTTAACAAATTTTTACACATTTTAACACATTCACATCAAAAGTCAAACCAATTACATTTACATATTTTCTGGGACCCACTGTACTACATAAATCCCCACCACTCAATCTCACTCATTCTCTCTCCTATTTCACATCAAAACTCATAAATACTCATAAATATACATACACTAACAAGGTGTAGTAGTTTCCTATTTTTCGAGAACTATTTTTTTTAATGATAATTAGGCCCCTAATTCTTGTCTTTATATTTCGAGAGAGATACGTTGCATTACCGAATTTCATTTCTATTTTCAACTTTGTATCAAACAGCTAAAACTTAAAAGTAGAATGCAAACCATTAACAACTGAACCAAACAGACCCTAATAAGTGTTGAGAGAGAGAGGGATAGAAATGAAAGGATAGCCTGCAGAGGTAATATGATACTCCATAATGATAGTCCACTTGTGCCCCATAACTATAGGGTGGAGCACTCTGGTGAGAATAATTGGGGTATGTGGTGGTCCAACTCTCAACTACGGCATAAATTATGCAACTTACAGATTGTAAACTATATAATCCAAAACGTACATAAACTCTGAGAAACATGTGCAGGGAAAAGAAACAAAGGGTGCCCATTTTTTTGCATAACCAACCACGCGCCGCCACCCCCCCCAAAAAAAAAAAAAACTATGCACTGAACTGCCTGTTTATGCATTGTAAGGGCTGTTTGCTCACAATTAACTGCTTGTTCTAATTTGTACCTATGCTCTGTATGTGTATATTCACTGCACAAGTAGCATATAAAAGTTAGCTAGTTTAATAAAACTAGGAGAGAATATGGACCTGAAGCATTGAGTTTCTGACAGTATTCTAAAATGCACATAGCAAAATGAAGTGGCAATGTCAAGTTTTGAGTTTTTACGACTGTAAGCAGCTGTAAGCATAAGCTGTGCAAAGTAAAAGCGTAAAAAAATGTATTAAAAAAAAAGTAGAGCATGCAAAGTAGCAAAACCAAGTTTCGTGCTTCAGCATCGCTTTAGCGAGGCCAAAGCAAACTTTTGTAGAACAGAGGTTCTAGTACAACATCTCATAAGATCTCATACCAACTTTGTCCTGGTAATAACACATGATTGATGATTCACATTTTTTACGTATCGACAAAATTGGGATTTAGAAATTAGGCATATCCTTTCCTTTCCGGTGGAACATAACATCAAAGAGGCTCAAGTTTATCAGCATCTTTTGGAAGAAATAAAGAACTTTCTAGTAGCCCTAACCCCTTTAGGCCAAATCTCTGGAAAAGAAGCATAAATGTCCTTTATTTTGGGACAATGTCATCTTATCTGCTTTACCAAGCATCTTAAATTTTAAGAGCTAACACAGGAAGGCCCTTTCCAAGCCGAGGATATCCCAACCAGAAATGAGACAAAAGATCACATAGCAGCTAGCAACATTCAGTGATTCAGCTCCCTTCAAAGCAGTCGAACAAGGCATTCAGACAAACTCCTCCCCAGCAAAATCTGTTTGCAAACATTAGCAACAAGTTCTCTCACTCTCTATCTTTATGATATGCTGAGATGGTTGCAGCATAGGCACACAAGCATAAAGAAGAGAAAATCAACTCAATGAGAGAAACATTACGTTCAATACTGCTTGGACTTGGACTTATGTTGATCAATCAAATGAACATGTGGTGGGAGCAAATGCTTTCAACAACGCAATATTTCTTCTTATAGAAACCGTATCGATGGCCCACTTTATATGCCGTTATAACAATGGAAACGCCACTTTCCCCCTACTCAGTTAAATTCTTACCCAAAATCTTCATCAAATTAAGAAGTAACAAACAAAATATGATTTAGTAGGGTAAGCAGAGAATACGTACTGCTCGCAGAAATGCTTATCTGGAGAGAGCTTATGCTTGGGAAGATAATCGCTCATTCAGGTGTTGTAAAAGAGAGTCCTGCTATGCCTCCGAAAATTGTTGACCTGTTTTGTGAAGGGAAAATACTGAGTGTAGATTAAACAAGATTTTTAATCCAGTCAAAACCCTTTCCCGCTGGGATAATCCAGTCCCTTGAGTATTGTATAAGCTACATTTTACCAAACACCAGATGGACTAAAATTATCTTTACCAATTTGCCAAACACAGCCTAAGTGTTTCTGCATACCTTTGTTAGAAAGAGATTTTGAAAATTTACCAGAAGTTTCGCTCACTGTCCTTTGAACTAACTGCAAATAAAGCTGACTCGGTAACTTTGATATAACTTCCAATCCCACTAAATAGAAATGGAAATGGTAACAAGGCTTGGTTTTGTAACTGTTATTATCAGCTGATTCTGTAAAATGAGTTTTGCTTATCGTCGTTCAAATAAATTTAAGTTCTTGTTCCAATGCCCAAAACTCGCCTTCTATTGCTGGCATAACTATGTAAACCAAAATTGTTTTTTGTGCAAACAAAATACATTCATTTTATAATTAACCTGAGATTGTAAGAACATTACATCCATTACTTTTTAGTCGTGGTGCCACCTGTAAAATGTCCTCCTGTGAACAATATCTGTCCCAAATTGTGCAATATCTTCAGCTCATATGAGTTGTACAAAAACACGGCATCCCTCATACCAGGCAATAGTCTCCCATCATTTTCCAACCATTTCACAGTAAAGTTTGTGCGCCCTCAATGTGTCACCCTTCTGCAAGTGGCCAGCAATCAACGTCTTGTAGACATACGAGCTTGGAACAAATGATCGAGCTTTCATTGTCTCCAGATACTTGTCTGCTTCTTCGAATCTCCCACATTGGCAGAGACTAATAATCAATGAAGTGAAAACCAATGAATCGGGCATAATTAATTTGTATTCCATCTCAAAATAAAGCTTTAGAACTCCCTCAACATCAACATCTTTAGCATGGCCTGCAACAAGGTAGGAATATGTATTCTTGTCGGGAACAAAACCTTTGTCCAACAATATAGTGAACATCTCATTAGCCTTCTTTGAACCCCCATTTTCACACAGCTTACTGAACATCTCATTAACTGCAGAAGAACTAGGAAGGAGTCCCATCTTTATCATTCTCTCACAAAATGCCAAGCTAGTCTTCGATTGTCCAGCTCTAGAACAACCTTTAATCAAGTGATTAAAGCTCTCATCGTATGGCTTTAGGCCCACATTTTCCATTTCTTCCAAAAACCCAAGTGCCTCCTCAATCCTCCCCTTCTCACAACATCCCCCAATAAGTAAACTATAGACAAAAGCATTTCCTACGAAACCTCTCTTGAGCATTTCATCATAAGTCTCCATTGCAGCGTCAATATTTCCCATTTTCACCTTGGTAAAGACGACCAATGAATAAGAAATAGTATCCAAGATCATATTCTTCTGGAGCATTCGCTTCAAACATACCAATGCATCTTCGATTCTTCCCTCCTCTATCATCTCATACACCAAACAAGTATTTACAATCACCGCGGGGACCGAATACCTCTTCCCGTGCATCCTATCCACAATATCAAGAAATTTTTTCAACTTCCCCTGTTTACTCAAAGCAGCAACCAAAATTCTAACAGTTACTTCATTCGGGTAAATTCTTGTCTCAATCATGTACTCATACACACCCCAAACTAAATGGACTCGGTCAGATTTTTGAATAACATGAAGTAAACTATTAAAACTAATGTGACTCAATGTAAACCCCTGTTCATTCAAGAATTTACAAGCATCAAGAATCTCATCAACCATTCTCAATTTTGTGCAGGTTTGTACAAACAAGTCAAACACAAAAGGAACTGAGTCCACAACTTCATAGCTATCGATCAATGAATGAAGAATAGTGAGTACTTGAGAATTACTGTTAGAGGATGCTTTCATCAAAGCTGATTCTAGCAATGCCTTAGCATCCTTGATAAGCCTGGATTTAACTAAAATGTGAATTGCTATGCAGTAGGTAGAAATGCCATGCTGAAAATGCAGTTCCTGCGCTGACCAGTGGAAGAAATTCAACGCTTTTCTAGAATTAATGGGTTCCTTGAGTTGTAAGAGTATGTTTTGAACTATAGAACTGGTAAATTGTACTGAGCTGAATCTTTGGGCAAGGGTGTTCCAGTTCAAGCCTTTGTGTAGAGATTCAAGTATAGAGGTGATGATTTTGTCGTCAGTGGTACTTTGTGCCAGTTCTTTTAATGTGTGATTGCAGATGGAGAATGTCATGGGAACGCATAATCTAGAGTACTTTTCTGATGGAAAAATCCGAAATGCGAGAGCCATTTTTGTAGATCACTGCAGTTTACTGTGTATGCACTGAGTCGTCTTTCAAGGTTCTGGCGGACAAATTACAGAGAAACTACAAAAGTTATAAAAATTACAAATGCTTTTAAGCAAAAAATCATAAATTTATAATAAGAAAATAATACAGTAAGCAATAAACACAAATGCTCAATATTAAAACTATACCAGCAGAAAAACTAGGGAAATGAACAAAAAGTCAAAACATTTACAAGACAGCTAATCGACAAAATCTCAAAAATAAACAAATAAAATCACAAAATAGCCATATTATGCCCAAAAAAAAATGAAATAATACCATTAAAAAAATTAACTACCCAGTAAAAGAATAACATTGAAGATACATCTTCAAATTTTTAAAGTTTGGAGGGGAAAGAGGGGCAGAATGTGGGGTTTGGGTGGGTTAAGTAATCAAGTTTGGACCTGATTTCATGCTTGATTGTTTTAAATACAAGAACATGCCTACCCTAGTTTTGTTAATTAAAAAATATATTCAAAAAAAAATGAAGAAGAAGAAGATGATACTATCTACAGTGGCCGAATTTCATCAATTTAAAAATGCTTATTTTCTATTTTTTAAATACAAAAGATAATACGTTAACTAACCCGAATTTCCTCTTTTTTGGTAAAAAAAAAAAAAAAAAAAAGAGGATCAAAATCTTCATGGACTTAGTTTCCTCTTCAAACAGATTATTTCTCACTTACACCTCATTTTCATATTAAAAAAAAAAAAAGGCACAACTTACTGGACCGAATTCCCATTCCCCTTTTTGCATATACATAACTCAATAACATAAATCACCTAATATCCTCTCGCATGTACTACCCGCCTTTTCACCACTAGCAAAAATGCTTTTTAAACACTTACCAAGCATGTATATTTACTGTTTTCAAGCAAGTATATCTACTGTTTTCACCTATAGACAGTAACATTTTTTTAACACTTAAGGGACAAACTCTATGTGCAGATCTAAAGTTAAATGAGGCGGCCAACTAACTTGAATTCTAGTAGACAAATTTCATTCGTCAAACATCCTAACTAGTTACCATTTACCAAGAGATTTTATACTGCCAGTTGAAGTCACGATTTACACATTCGATCTTGAGAATGCGAAAAGAGGGGACAGAAACCCTCTCAAGATCTCTTGAGAACGCAAGACGAAAACAATTGTCCTCAAAGTTGACCTCATAAATGAATCTTCTTTACAAGAGGGAGAAGAACCGGTGTCTATCGACACAAAAGGTATAAGCAACTCCCAATATCGTCTCCAACACGCATTGAAATCCAATTTGTTCTTCTCAATTAGTTCTTCAAACACTTTCTTAGTAAAGTTCTGGCCCTCCTTGCATAAGGTAGGAGTTGTCCCAAATGGGGACCCATAAGACCAGGTGTACTGATGTGGGCTTCAAATGCCCGGTGAAAATTTAAGTCGTGATTGGAACAAAACTCAATGGACAACATCAATGTTCGATGCGATAAGCCTAACTGTGCCCACATCATGGGTCATTTGCATAAACGACAGAACAGTCATATCCAGTACAAAACAAAGAGGTTTTTGGTACCACATGCATCAGAAATTATCCTCAGGGAATTCACCATTTCGATAAGTTCATAACCGTTCCCTCTTTAATTTGCCAATTCAGATATTTCAAGCAGTTCAATGTAAGAAATGTATGACAGCAGAGTGATTCACCCAAGATGAAAAGATAAGTAGATTATTAAATCAGAAATCAAGCCAAACAACGAAGAAAAACCAGCAATTTCCCGTGTGCAATACCTGGATGCGATGCGATTACCACCCAAGACTAAATCAATTGACATTTGGTACCCAAGCGACGCCCTCTACGCTATCCTCCCCCCCCATCGGCTCAAGCAACTAACATCCCATCTCGATTTGCTTCATAACTCAGTTGAATTTGAAACCGCGAGCCCAACTCACATTGTCCCTGAACTCGCCGTATTTTCGTCCGGTGAGTTGAACGTATAAATTGAGATTAGGGTTTGAATAACTCAATAAATCGAACTATTGAAGTGTCTCGAAAAGGATCAAAAAATTTTGTCCCGAAATTGATGAGCTTCAAGTCTGTTATATCAACCGACTCTATTGGTTGCAAATTGGGAGCTTTGTGCGTTTGAAAGGAGTGCTGCCGCAACATTTCAATTTCAATATTTCACAAATTTATTGGACACAAGTGCAAGCTTAATATAATAATAATAATTTTAATTTTAATATAATTAATAACTATTATACCGTTGCTTCTCGCGATAGTACCCAACAGAAGTCCGACAGAGGAGGTGAAAGCGTGGAGGAGGTTAAAGAAGGAGAGCAAGTGGTTGGATTAGCAGAGAAAGAAGTGGAAGAAGAAAGAAAAGAAAAGAAGAAAAGACAAATGAATGAAAATTAACACTGACAAGTGTCTTGTTTGGTCGCCCAAATAGCGGAGAAAATCTCACTTACTGGTGATAATAAGACTAATTAGTCATCAATATATTAAGATACAAGTTAAGACTTATTTGCTTAAAGTTAAAAAAACCTCATTTTGGAAACAAATATTAAATACACACTTTATTATATTATTTTCCTTATTTAATTTATTTTGTTTCTTTATTTAGTATTTTTTTCCTTATTTCAATTTTTTATATAAATTTTAATTTTTGAATTATGTATATATATAATTGAAAATGAACCAAATGCAAACATTAATGAAAATTTGATATGATGTTAAATTTACAAACTCTAATGACAATTGAATTATTTTTAAAAATGGTAATTGACTTTTATAATATACTTTTTAATTTTTGAATATTACATTTTAGTTTTTGAATTACATTGTCAACTTGGTACAGTGATAGATTGTCAGTGATTTTCTATTTAAAAAATTGTTTTTATTTATTTAAAAATTTAAATAAGAAAAATGTTTTTTTATTTACTTATTAAAGTACAAAATCAATTGAATATTCAAAATTCAATTCAAGCTTAATGTGGTATAAAATCAATTCAATATTCATAAAGTTTATATATGTATGTGTAGGCCGACCATAAGATCATTGTTAATCGTATTTGAAATGCGTTTAAACAGTTATATAAATCATTTTTATTTATTTAAAAAATTAAATAAGAATATTATTTTTTTATTTACTTAAGGTACAATCAATTGAATATTCAAAATTCAATTCGAGCTTAACGTGGTACAAAATAAATTCAATATTTATAAAATTTATATATGTATGTGTAGGCCGACCATAAGATCATTATTAATCGTATTTAAAATGTATTTGAACAATTATATATGACTCATAAAATGTGTTATTTAGTTCTTTTGTTTGTTCAAAAAAACATATTATCTAAATTTTATTCCTAAACATTATGCTCTTACCTAAAATCATCAATTGCGATAACTTTTTTATAAGATAATATTTCACACCAAAAATTGTAAACTGTTGTTGAAATCTATAATATTAAGCATGTTTCGTTATTTTTGTTATATATTTATTATAATAATATATTATTATTTTATAATATTTTTTTACATAAATGCACGCTTTTAGTCGTCTCGTGCAAGGCACGAGAGTAATACTAGTAAGTATTAACACACACACACACACACACACACACACACATATATATATATATATATATATATATATTAATCACTCAATAAAAGAGTAATATTTTTTTGAGGGTATATTTGATTCACAATAAATTTTCAAAACAATTTTCTCTCATCATTTTCAATCATATATATAATTATTTTATATTTTTTAATACACTATCTTCCATTTTATACTACACAATCTACATGTAATTCGAGTAAATAAAACTTACTCTTCCTTTATTATGAATCAAACATACCCTGAAATTAATTAATCCTCCATAGTTTGAGATTGTATGATGGTGAACTCTAAAAGATGTATAGCTGATAAGGAAAATTTTTTTAAACAAAGATAGGATATAAAAAGCTAAAATAGTTCACCAAAATTGATTGACTAGTTAAATCATTGAATAAATGCTCCTAACACTACAATTACATTCTGAAATTGAATTTTTCCACCCATTTTTGAAAAAAATGAAAAATACCACAATCCTCAAGTATCACAATATGATATTTTGAACCACCAACACGCCATCGTGGTCACCACCGTGCCACCACCACATGCACTATTCGCCAGAGAATAAGGTGGTGGTGTTGGCAGTAGTGAATGATAAAATATCACAGCGTGATACTTTACATTTTATAAAGTATAATAAAAATTATAAAGTATTACATTATGATACTTTGAAAGTGTAGTAAATTTCAAATTTTAAAAATTTTATAGTAAAAATCATATTTGGTGTGTAATGTAGGGTAGGTCTATTTGTGCATTTAACTAAATCATCCTCGCTTTACAAACAAAAAAATGGGTTATATCATCCTCATTTACTACTAATAAAATATTATTGAAAATTATGTGAATGAATCACAGTACCTTCAATATAATGAATTTCTTGCGTTCCATGTCTATAGTGTAAACTTTTTATCTGATTATCACCTAAAGGCGATTCCGAAACTAGTTGTCCTAGACAAATTATCTAGGGCCCCAAATCTAAACCTTCAGTAATAGAAAAGAAAGGTGAAATGTCAAGTTCTGTCCTAAATTCACAACATGTATGACGTTACAAGAATGATGTCTTCTTATGAGAACACGCAAAGATGGAGGACTCGAGTAAAGATGTTCAAAAATGATAGATTTGTTAGAAACATAGTGTTAATAGGGACAATCGGGGGCATTTGTATTTCATAATCAGATGTGAAATTTTTTTTATTTATAAAAGATGGTGCGGCATTGCACAGAATCAAGTACGGCAAGCATGTTAGCCAACTCATTCACATTCAAAATTGAATCCACATCTCATTAGATCCACGTATACTCTACCGCTTATTTTCACAAAATTTCTTTTTACTTCACATTTGAATTGAATTTAAATTCGAATGCTAACACCCGCTATAACAATATTATATTATACTATCCAATAGAGAGCATGAAAAACCCTGTTAACATTCCAGCTATCGCAGAACTGCAAATGTCACTAGCCATATGGCTCAATTGAGAGAAACAAGGACATGTTTACTGTAACAATAAATAGGAAAGCCCGAAAACACTCATAAAATAAAAGAAAATTGCATGCAAGGATTTATAAGTGAACTTTCCAAGTAATGATGTGAAATCTTAACCACTCATCGAAACCATTGCTACCAACTCCACTAGCTTACTAGATAAACATACATACTAAGATGAGATATGTCATGTACCAATTGTATAAGCATGAAATTTTGCCTGTGGTTTCCATATGAACTAGGGCCACGACAACCCCAAAATCATCGATCTTTGCAGTTTCCATTTCAACAATCATGGATGTCGGATGATGTTGTGTTCATCCCAGATCTTACAATTGCAGGTGGCTTTCTTGTTTCTCCATTCAGCACCGCATGTGTAACAAAACTCATGTCCACATCTGCAGTGCCATTTTTGACAAACTTTGTTGATTACCACTGAAACATGTATACAAAGGCAGGCAAGATGGCAAACGAAGAAAACCAAATTAACATGCATCAAGTCTATTGGTGTGTTCTGGTAAAACTTTTATTTTGTTAAAAGCTAGATTTTTAAGTTGAATAGTGGTGGGACCTTGAAATGCGTGGATAATAATGATTATGAGGTGAGATGTGTTGTTAATATCGATACTTGAGTCTGAGTGAGTAGTAGAAGTTAATTTTTTGGTAGAAAAAATTTTAAACTAACACAGGTTAAGACTTGACATCTTATGAGTATTTCTTTCGATAAATTAACCTTTGATCAGGATATGCATACAAGGTCTAAAGCTAATCCAAGGTAATTCCTGCACAATATTTCTTATAGGTTATCAAAGTATTCCACATCTTGCAGTCTCTCCAATTTCATGAAAATGGTCTCTCTCTCTCACTCTCTCGTCTTTTTTTTCCCCTAGGACAATGGTATGCTTTGTAGGTTGTTTTTCTTTCTTTGTAAAAGGTTCAGTATTCTTTCCATTGAATTTGGTAAAGACACCATGCTAAATTCAAATGTCACTATATGAATATGAGCCGCTTACTGGAAAATGAGGGTATGTGTTGTTTATCATTAAAGCCAGTCAATGATAAAATGGATGTAATATTGCCCAAATTTCATATTGATATAAGAAAATATGTAAAATGGATTATTGAGGTAAGCAATGATAAAAAGAGAAAAATGAAATGCAAATATATCATTAAAAAAATATAGTTAGTTGTTGAGCCAAATAAGATTAATCATTAATGTTTGAGTGATTAAATGTAATACCAATGCAATTGAAACCATAAAAACATAATATATCGAACTAGAAAGTTGTAAAAGATAAGAGGAGGAAGAGGAGGAGAGTGGGGAGGGAGGAGGGGCGCACACACACACACACACAAACACCTTATCAATAACTATTGATAAAAGACATTAAGTTGGAATATGTATAGTTAAATTGAATCAAAGTAATTTGAGAAGTCGCACAACATTTATTTATACAAAATATATTTTTTCATAGTGAAAGTACTGTGGACTAAAAAAAAAAAAGTAGGGACATAATGTAAGTCAAAAGCTTCCAAATTTTCATGCTTTCATATAGTAGTGAATGGTGATATGAATCCTCAAAGACATCAAAAACTTACATTGAAGTAGAAAGTAAGAATACCTGCAATAGATGTGATAACAACCCTCAGCAAGTGAAACCATATGATTGCATTTTGGACACTGACGCCAGAGATTCCTAGTAGCCAAAGACTTTAGTTTGAAATCCTCTGCAGAGGGATAGGGGTTCGATCTTTTATAGGCAACACAACTCATATTACTATGCCAGGGCACTCTACAATTGATGCAGAAAATGCCAAGGCATTTTGGACACTTTGTGGCCTCCAATTGTTCAGTAATACCAAGTGCATTTGCTCGTGATCTTTGAAGCTCAGCTTTCAAAATAAAGTAGAACACATAGGATATGGGCAGTAGAACTTCTCTGACACAGGAATCGATGCTTCTTTAACGCGCTGGCTCATAATATGAAATAACTCAGGAGTTAAAAATGCTTTGCAGCTTTCAAGTTTGAGCTCAGACTTGCATTTATCATATGGGCATTTAGGTAGCATTCCTTGAAGCAATTTAACTTGGACATGCTTAGACAAACAGTTAAAGCAGTAGCTGTGCGAGCAATCCCTAATTAAGAACATGTGATCTTCATATATATCTTCCAAGCAAATTCCACAAGTCTCAACCTTTTTCTTCCCATTGTTATTTCCTTTAGATCCGTTCACTTGAGATGCTACTGCATTTCTTGCAAGTTCAAATGCAAACTTAATATCATTGTGTGCCACAAGAGATGCATTATAATAAGAAAATTTTCTCAAAAGAAGGTCCATCTGAGAAGCTAATGATGCAACATTTGCTGGCAGTGCCTGTGCCTTCCCAGTTATCTGCATTTGAAATACCCAGGGAATCACAATACTGCAAAGATTATGAGATATTGTTCATCAAGCATCAACTTGCAGGAACTTGATTTCACAATAAAAAGCTTCTTCACAGTATAAGTACAAATATACTTGCGACAAACGTACAGAGAGTGTATTCGAATTACTAGGTGATTGTTGTGTAGTGCTTTTGAGTGCTTATAGGCGGCTGCAGGTCTTATCAAATATGTGGGTAGTAAGTTGTGGGTGTAAAATAAGTGGGTTTTACCAACTTAAATTGCAATTTAAGTTTTACCAAACATGCTATCAACACTTTCAAGAGTTCAATAGTGGATAATATGATCTGATAAGTCTATCAGAGCAAGGAAATTGAAACATCTAAAAATGTTCAAATGTTAAGAACACTTCAAATCAAATGGAAGTAATCACTTACACTTTGATACAGCAAGGCACTATCACAAACAATGGTGACTCTCTTCAGTCCTAACATTGCAGCAACTTCAAGCCCTTCAATCAGTGCTTTCACTTCAGCCACCTCAGGGTCATTTTGTACTAAACCTTTGCTCACTTCAAACACCAAGCCATCGTTTCCATCGCATAAAGCTACTCCAATCCCACACACCGTTTCATCAATCAAGCCCTTGATATAAACCCTAAAGTTAAAATCCTGCCCATTGGAAGTGGACGGGCCTGTTGACCCTCCTCTGTACGGTTTCTCAATATTATCCCCCGTTTTTTTCCACTCCTCCTCCGGAATTTTGGAAATTTCACAGGCAAAAGCATGATCGTGGATCTGACGGTCGAGATCGATTTTGTATTGCTTCATTGCCTGCTCGGCTTCGTAATGGGCCAGAAGTTCCCGTTCCAACGTCTCATCTTCAAGGATGTCATGTCGAGCAGGTCCTGAAACGACGTCGTCGGAAGCGGTTATGGAGGTTGAGGAAACAGCGTCGATGACGAGGGAAGCATTGAGTGCTTCTTGAAGTTGGAGTTGGAAGGCGTAGGAGAGGTCGGACTCGAGGCTTTCAGACACCCTTACTTCAGGGCGTTCCGTGGTCGGCATGGCCGAGACGACCTCACGCGCTTCCATTTTGGCGACAAAACCAGCTTTGGCCTGGGTAACGTGATGTGCCATGAGGATTTTCCCTTCAAGTTCAACGAGTGTAGGATTTTAGCAGTCCAGTCAAGAGTGTGGAAGGGGAGAATCTTTTTCAATGGCAAGGCTTAACACTCCCTTGAGGTCACTGCTTTTGAGGAAGCTTCCGAGAAAATTAGCCAAGAAAAATTGAATTTGGATTCCTGCACTTAGAGAAACTTGGTGAGTAAGTAACACCTCTAAATTTCCGATGGAACAATATGTACAGGTGTATCACTAGAGTTGTGATTCCGATCAAATGGTTGGTAGAGATTTTAAAGAGTAATTATAAGAAAATAGAAAAGAATAGGAGGGAAAGTAGTAGCAATAATAGAAGATTTTTTTTTTCAATAGAAAAAAAAAACCCCTCCATTCAACTAGAATTATGCATTTATATAA
Source organism: Jasminum sambac (assembly GCA_018223645.1). NCBI lineage: Eukaryota > Viridiplantae > Streptophyta > Magnoliopsida > Lamiales > Oleaceae > Jasminum > Jasminum sambac. The sequence goes on from CP073649.1 coordinate 28,134,380, forward strand.
TGGTAGTAGTAAAAGATATTAACACAAAAAATTCTACACTGCAAGTCTGCAACCATATTTATGGTATACATGCGACAAATTATTATTATTTTTTTAGGAAAAAAAAAAAGAAAGAAAAGAAAGGGAGAAGTGCATTAACTAGGGATTTTTTTTCTTGAATAATTAGGGAGAGATTATTATACTATGTAGAAGGTGTCATCGTTCAAGAACAATGTCTAGGCCTTCTTCTATACATTATATTTTTTATTATTTATTCAAATAATATGTTAGATGTGTGATTATACGTTATAGAAAATATATTAAAAATATAAAATAATTATATAAGTTATTGAAAATGATGAGAGAGAAAAAATTATTGGGAATTTATTGTGTACAACCATATTTTTATTTATTCGAATGATATATTAGACGTGTGGTTAAAAATTATTAAAAATATATTAAGACTATAAAATAATATTGTATAAGTGATTAAAAATTATGAGAGAAAAAAATTAATAAAAATTAGTGAAAATTTATTTTGTATAAAACAAACCCTTAGTCTAAGCGCTTATTCTATTCGAAATAATTTAGATTTACTCGAACGACGTATTAGATGTATTGTTGAAAATTAAAAAATATATATTAATTAAAAATATAAAGTAATTATATAAATGATTAAAAATAATAAAATAGAAAAAAATAATAGAAATTAATGAAAATTTATTATTATGTATATAACATGACCTATCAATAATATTATAACACTTTCTGTTTTGGTTGTCATTTTATTTTACGAAAACACTCTATTCCCCATGTGGGTATATGTACCCACGCCCTTATGGGGAACTCTGGTGGGCCACATCATCAGAGAATTTTTTTTTAATATTTATATTACGTCAGATAAATAATACATAACTGTTCCTTGATGATGGAGACCAATAAAACCAACACGAATTTTTCCCCGAATTATGGGTATCACAAGATATGCACTATGGTTACTAGCGCATTACCGATTATTTTCATCTTGTCAACAAAAGTGTTGCACCCTGTTGGCCTTGTCGCGTCATGGTGATGGAGACTATAAAGCAACCGCACAAATTTGTTACAGATAATAATATTTTACAGCAACCAATGGGAAGAAAACAGGTAGCCTTTTTTTATTTTGAAAAGGATTTTGGATCTTTTCTGCCCTTCCGGTAACGTGCCCTGTAAAGTACTACTCCAACTCTGATTACCGGAGGGGCAGAACTGTCAATTTGCTTCCACTTAATAAGTCGCACTATAAGAAACGTACGATCAAACTGCGCTTCTTCCCAATATTCAAACCAATTTCAGCGTCTTTGCTCCATCATTTTCCCTCCAACATTTCAGTCTCCAGTTTACAGTATACACTCCATGGCATCACAATGGACTTCGATCTCAAGGAGCGCCATGAGATCAGTAAAGCTTACGCCAACAGATATGTCACCGCACTCGGTAATCTAAATCCACACCCCTTCCCTGTGTTTGTTTATGGTGAATTTACGTTGAACTTAAGACTGATCACTGTTAGTGGATTCTTATTAATATCTGTATATGAAGATGATTGAATCATAACGTGGTTTCCGGAATACGACTTCTGCAATATTTAGGGTTTTAGGCTTTTTGTTTCGTGAGAAATTGATATGTGAAATTTTGTATGTGGCAATCGTGACAGTTGTTTTTGGCGGTTTGATCGGTAACTGGTATTGGTATTTTACCAGCAATTTCAATTTTTTTTTTTAATTTTTAATTATAGGACATCTATAATAAAAACTTTGACTACAGTGATTGATGATGACTCATGTGTACATGGAGAAAGTTGATGTACTCAAATTACGTTTGAAATTGTCTGGCTAAAATGTCTATGATGTTCCTACGTTTCATTTGAAAATAAGTTTCTTGGATTTCGTCTTCCTTTTTCTCTCCAAGAACTAGAATTGAACAGGAACGCGGCCGAAGAATTAGAATAGAAGATTTATATATTGCCCTCGGATGTTTAGTAGAACATTTGTACCAATTACTGTGTGTGCATATACACATATACATACATATATATGTTTTGTATCATGGGCGTGATGAACAGATTGATGTAGAATCTTAATTTCTTATTTTTGAAAAGCAATTATTTTGTAGATGCTATTGGTTCCGAGACTCCATCAAGATCCTGTTCAACCGGAGCTAGAAAACCTGCAAGGTCCGAGATTCGTTCAAGAAGATCGCATTCAACTGAATCTGGAACACCTGAAAAGAGCTTAAATACAGAGTTTAAAAAAGAAGAGGGTTCTTCCTCTTCTGTCCATCACATCGGCTCTTCTAAAAACAGAGCGGGGTCTGTGTCCGTTAGCAGCGAGCCGTTGTGTTTGTTTTTCAAGGGTTTGGTGAGCAAAGAGAATAGTCATCATTTGTGATGATCCCAAACTCCATCATATTGTGAGTATGCACACTAAGGGTATGTTTGATTGGGTGTTAAGTTGATATGCGCGGTAGTCCGTGTAAAAATGTGTGGTTAATATTATTTTGGGAGATGTATGTGTGGTTGAAAATGAGTATGAGATTATACGGAATTGCGTGCAATTAAATTTATAGTGGAAAGAACAAGCCCTAAACTTCAATATTCGTATTTTGAAGTGTTGTGGTGTGAGAATTTTGACATCTTCATAGCTGTGAATTTGATCTTGCTAAGAGTTAAGTTGGATATACCTTCCCTTATATGTTTAATTGTTCTAAATTTTCCCCAAAAATACGATTTGGAGTCGGATTGTAGAGACGCAAATGTGGGTTACCCTGGCTGGTTTATGCAGCATTGCTAGATTGGTAACTCTAAAAGATTGGTTCAATGGGTAAAGGTCCAACTCATCTACTAGGTCATATGCTTTTCTTTATATATTTTCCATTTCAGTTTTACCAGTAAATTATGCTTTTGATCTGATGAAATATATACCGTGTATAACAGATTTTGTAATTACTATGCAGTTGATGAGCATGGGAGTTTGTGAGTCGAAAACTTGTGACTTGTGAGACTTGTCTCAAGTTTAATATTTCAGCATTACTTATGAAATGGCTAAAACATTACTTGCGGGGGAGATTTCTCTCGTACGAACCATCAATTGCAGAGAAACATGACAATGATTGTCATATAAACTTGAAAGAGACGTTATACTCTCTCAAATCAGTTGGCCTGTAAAAACCACTAGTGGCACAATTTGGAAAGAAACCCGTGCAATTTGCTTGGAGGATTTTAACATAGAGAAGATGTTTTCAGTTGATGATTGCTTGCAAAGGTTTTGCTTTTCTTGCGTGAAGAAACACGTGGAGTCAAAACTGCGTCAGGGGATTCGTGAAGAAACACGTGGAGTCAAAATTGCGTCAGGGGATTTTACCGAAGTGACCTTTTGAAGGTTGTGAGAACGATCAAAAAATCGATAGCTGTAGCAAGGTATTACTGTGGGACTTAGTTCAGTTTATGGATCAACGCATAAAGGAAGCTAGCATACCTATTAGAGAGAGAATTTACGGCCCATATTCGCGATGCTTAATGCCGATGTCAAAACACAATGCTTTGACATTTTCTGAGAAGAAATATAAGAATGCTAAAGAATCTGGAGTTAGGGAATGCATCGAATGTTCTCGCTCCTTTTGTGTCAATTGCAAGGTGGCTTGGCATTGCAATATGTCCTATGTTGAGGACAAAAAGTCTAGGCCGTATCTCTCCTAAGAGGATGCAGTGCTGAAGTCAATTGCTACGGAGAAACTATGGAGGCAGTGCAAGAAATGCGGCCACATGATTGAACTCACCAGTGGTTGCTTCTACATAACTTGCAGATAGCAATTCATCTCTGTTTTGTTTCACTGGATTCTGTTTTTTACTTGTCCATGTTATTGTATTATTGTCAAAAGCTTTCTATGGTTACCATCCACTATTTTTCACTTTCTTAAAGTAAATATAGTATATTGAGCATGAGTTCAAAGATAAAAACGTTCATTTTATGCTTTGCAAAAAGCCTTGGCATGAAAACATGCCTATTTTTTAATACAAAACTTCCAGTTTTTATCGTGTCAAAATCTCTTGCTGGAGTTGCATAACATCTTGTATGGAGAACCTTATATTAGTTGCCACTTAAAAGAGATTATGTATAAATTTAACCTACCTTCTGGTGTTTTAGGATACGATATATTTGAAAAAGATGGTTATATGGTTAATTAATTTGTGTTGCAGGTGTGGATACGAGTTTTGCTACACTTGTGGTTCAGAGTACATGAAGAAAAAACCAACCTGCACTTGTTAGCTATGGGATGAGCGTTATATTATACACAACTAGCTAGCACTGAGACGATGCTAGCTCCTACATTACTACTATTCATTTGAACATATTCCCGGTCCGTCACTTCTTTTGATTACTTTGTGCAAGTTCAGGGTTTAGTCTGAGATGCTTTTAGATAATAGAATATTGCAGTGCCCTTCAGTCCCCAACTTCCGTTCTCGCTGTGTAGCTACCTACTTTTTATTTATTTGCTGCCGCGGTGCTTGATGACAAATTTGTCAAAAACTTTTGCAAGAAAGTCATTTGATGAGCATCCAGAAAAAAGTTCATTTTTGAGAGTGAAAAATGTAATTTTATAGTTTAAATGTTGACAAAAATAGTCTTTAAAAAAAGTGACAACGATATTTCATTAGAATTAGACAGCAAGCCTGTAAAACCAAATCGGTTTTCCAATCTCTCTACAACTTGACCATTTCACAGACACCTCTCCCTTTCTCGAACTACGTGTGCTTCTCCCTCCCTCCCTCTCTCTCCCCATCTCTCAAACTTACAAGAGATCATAGGGTACTCTCTCAAACCACTCCAATGAATAGCCAATGTGCAATTTACCCGACAATGTCAGTGTTGTGGACATGTTTTCCGTTGCTTGCACAGGTTCTCCATTTCTTGTCCGAAGAAGCACATCATGTTATAAAACACAAATAGAAAACTCCTAAAGAGAAAATCTTGTGCCAAACATTCAAAATGCTGCAATATATCCGGCAGAAAAATAGCCAAAGCTTTCTTGAAAATGGGTCTTATATTTTACAGTGTGGTGGATGAGATTTGAATACTTGATTATGAAGAACCCTGAACTTATCAACATCACCAAGTTTCGATAACAGTTATTCATCAAGATGATGTGGATGAAAATGACAACAAAACAAAATTAAAGTGGCATCATAAAATAATCTTCTTCTGATTCATAATCTTCTTCTTGATCTTCATCTTCATCTTCTAAAATGTGAGCCTCATCCCAAAGAGGACAGGAACACGTAGCCGCCTTGTTTTTCCACTCAGCTCCACAAGTATAGCAAAATTCATAGCCACATCTGCGCACAACAACAGTTGCCACCATATAAGAGACAAGGAAAATAACAACGCAATGCAACACAAGTCACAATTGTTTGCTTCTCATAAACAAAATCAAGTTGAAAGCATAAAGGTGCAAGAGAATTTGTCATGTAACGCGTGTTAGATTCTAATGAAACAGCACTTAATGGTAACTTCTTTAGTACTATAAACTTCGAAGTTAAACAGCATGAATTACTTCTTGAATGTTCAGAATATTGCTTGGAATACATAAACCACCTTTATAAATTGCAATGCAGATACTCTATCACATTAACTTCCTGGATAACATCCGAACCCCAAAAACCAGCCTTCGGGATTGGGGCATCTTCAGGAAGCTTAAGCCAATAAAACAATGATAAGCATTAAAACAGCTTCCTTGTGCAGCAAAACGAGGAGTAAACAAAATAAACCACCAAAAACTAGAAGTGCGGAAATACCAAGTTTAACAGTTGAGAAGCATCTGATGGGCATAAATTAGTTAGAACACGTAATTGAATGCGGAGTAAAACCAAAGAGTTGCAAAATCAATGTCCCATATAGAAATCAGCATTCTAAGCTTCACATAAATGATACAAGTTTTGCAAGTAAAAGCTACGTAACGAATTATTCTACAACAAGAAATCCATGTGGAAAGGTGTTTCAGCTTTCAATCTTCTCAATGGGTCAATAATGTTTCGCCGGTTTATCCTTTATTGGATGTTCAGTGAAGTTGGAGAGACATTTTCCATAATTCTTCATGATTCTAAGGTTTTATACTTGAGGACAGCCTATCCTCTTATCTTGCCACAAACTTCGATTTAAACCACCGCCAACCTCCACCAAAAGAAAAAGAAAAAAGAAAAAAAAAGGAGAGAAACTGTTTCTTTAAGTACTTAGAAGACAGAAGAATATGGCTAACGCATTAGGAGCAAGAACTTCCTAGCGTGAATGTTTGTCGACACATGATTGATCCACTCACAACTCTTCATGCCAACAATAATTAAATAATTACCTTTTCCCCTTCATCTAGTGCAGTCTTCCTTCTATCATCAAGAAATAATTTATTGCATTAAACCCCAAGGTTTGAGATAACTTATTTCATTTTGCTTCCAAATTTTTATGCTGCAAGCAGGTTCATTGAAATAGCATGTTTGTAAATGATTTGTAGTAAACATTAGAATACAAATCCATGTCAACCTCCAACATTTGACGAATTACTATTGATTTGACTTAAAATGCATAGTTAAGTTAGTATTATACTCTAGTAGTTTTAGGTCAGTGACTAAGAAACTTGATTGAGCATGTGTTATAAGCTATATTATCAGGTGAGGTTATAAGCTATATTATCAGGTGAGGTTGCTATCACCATAAGAGTACAGATATTATATGCATGGGAGAAATACCACCTTCACTTGAGGGATTCTGGTGATGAATTAGTTAAATAAACTTGTGCAGTGTCAGTGTGCCTGTACAAGGGTCCAGTGACTTATAAAGACTCAACCCGAACAGAAAATTCCCTCAACCTCGTCAATGGTGCTCTTTAATAATCTAGTCATCTGGATGTAAATGATGGACTTCCCTGGTGATAATTACCTAATTAAGGATTCTTCAAAAGAAATATTGTGCAAGGTGGTGTTTCTATCTTGTCTATGCCCTAAGTCTGTTTAACCGGTTTACCTTTATTAAGAGTTCCCGCCCCCCCCGCCCCCCCCACCCCGGGTCACGCCAACAAGAAGGTATGGCAAAATTATTTTGGAGACAATTGACTTTTGGAAAACTCTTAACCAGACAAGCTCTACATGCTCAGTGAAGTCGGAGAGACGGTAAGTTCTTTCATGACTCCATGATTTTATGCATGAGAGCTATCCTCTGATTCAATAACTCTTCTTGTCCATTCAAAAAATGCTTTTTCTCTATTAAAAATCAACGGAGAAAAACATGTCTTACACAATGAGAGAGAAGAAAGTAATAACATAGTTATACTGATATAAAAATCAACTCATATCTGGAGCATATTATGTACCTGCATGTCATATGGTAGCACCCTGCAGCAAGTTCAATCATGTGGTTGCATTTAACACATTGACGCCACAGATTTGTTACTGCCAATCTCTTCAACTTATCTTCTTCTTGCTGGGGATAAGGATTTCTCCTCTTGTATTCAAAGCAACTCATGTTATCGTGCCATGGTACTTTACAATTGATACAGAAGTGACCATTGCACTTTATGCATACTCTGTGCCCGCACATATCTGCTCCAATACGGGCACTTCTTGAATTTTCTAGAACCTCCCGTTTTGACATCAAAGCTGAACATTTAGGGTATGGGCAATAAACTTTCTCTGTAACAGGAATTGAAGCCTCCTTAATGCGTTGATTCATAATCTCAATCAATCTAGGCGTCAAAAATATACGGCATGCATCAATTTTCAGTTCAGTATTGCAGCCTTCATGTGGGCATTTTGGCAGCATCCCATGGAGTAATTTCACCTCTACATGTTGTTTCATGCAAGAAAAGCAATAGCGGTGTGCACAACCATCAATCGAGAAGATTTCATTAATATTTGTGTCCTCTAAACAAATTACACAAGATTCGCATAAATTCCTTGAACCACTAGATTCTGCAGGCTTGGTCACCTGAGAAACTATTGCATTTCTTGCAAGCTTAAATGCAAATTTAATGTCATTTCTGGGTGCAAGAATTGGCTGGCTGTAAGTAAATCGTTTACGAAGGAGAGCAACTTGATTCACTAAAGCAGAGAGTCTCGGCTGTTTTGCTGGCCATCTGCCTGTGACCTGCAGTTTCAAATACAATGGTGACAACATGAAGTACATTTCAGATAATTATTTCAAAATATAATAAACAAAGCAATTTGTCAATAGTAAAAATTATATTTCAGCAAATATTGTGATTAGCAAAAGAGGTTCTTCAGTACTCCTATTTCTATAGAGATTTCAAACTTCACCAAGTGGCCCCATTGCATCTATAAAAAGTAAAGTAGCTATATCTGTACAAGAAGAACTTGTCTGGCGAAAAGACTAATTAAGCTTCAAGAAGTTATGAGTCTGCTAAAATATTACTCCATTCGAATTTCCTTCCCGTCTCCCAATGCACAATAATCACCAAAAAAGACAAAGGAATCTTTCCTCCACTTCTTCACTTTCTTTCCCCAAAAATTGTAAGTGCAGGAAATGGTTCAGGGAAGGGTTTAGGGAAATGATACGGACTTCCAAAAATACCCTTAATGAAAATCACATTTGGGAGCACCCCCCGCCCCCCACAAAAAAAAAAACCTCCCTGCGTTCGGGGGCAAGACTCACTGCCCCCCTTGAATGCGGGGGTGGAGAGGGCCCCCCAAATGTGATTTTCATTAAAAGTATTTTTGGAAGTTCATACCCTTTCCCTAAACCTTTCCCTCAACCATTTCCTGCCCATACAAAAGTTCTTCTTTCCCTGATGCAGATCATCATTTAACAAGAAAAAGGTCACCTCCTTCAGAAAGCAACAAACCACAAGGAACATAATAGACAGACAGATGAGGATGAAAGAGAATAAGGAAATCTTCAAATCTCTTCGAATAAGGAAATCTTCAAATCTCTTCAAGTCCGTGCAAGTGTCTCATGGTTAGCAGAATGTAACAAACTAAAAAGCTCTGTGTCGAGTTGGGAAGTAGAAAAGAAGAGATATACCCCACCACAGTTTTATGGAAGGAAAAGAGATGGTAGTTGTACTTGTAGTCTGTAGACCACTAGATATTCTGATCCTACAAATACAATGGCATGAACTGGCACCCCAATGTGTGCCTTGGCAGTAAGGGCAAGCACCATTAGACAAACCCCGCCGGCAAACTTGGCACCCAAATGTGCACCTTGGCAAAGATGTTGGGCACCCGTAGGCACACATTGCAGCAACGTTGGGCACCAAATGCATGCATTATAGCAACGTTGGGGACCAGAAAATGCCATTTGGCACAACCTTAGGCAACAGGAGACACACATTGCAGCAACATAAGTGCACGTTATGATCAAGAAAATCATAGTTGACCCTGGATTTCACAAACTACTCAATTATGACCTACTTCTAACTTGATGTCTCTGACAAATGTAAAAGGCATATCAATCTAATCAGAATACAAGTTACCCTTAGGCTTTAGCATATGTTTCACAAGTGCCTATAAGCACTCAAACAACTTTTTATGCACATATTTCGTGAGACTCATAGCCAGTTTTCCCAAGAGGTGCCCTTTAAGCCCTTCAAATTCCATTCTTGAAACCCATACTCAAAGAGCAATAGCATACAATTCCAACTTCCAAATGATAATCAAATTAACCGCAGTCCACAATATACCTTTAACTGGAAATCTGGAATTAGCTTATGGCTCAATCACCCCTAGCTAGCTTTCATTTCTTGAGATGAAACGAAATGTAGGAAGTTCATACTCAACAATTTAGAATAACTAGGTACACCAATATCCTTCTGGTAACTCCATTAGTTAGGTGCTTTATGTCTGCCTTCCAGTGGATGTTCCAATAGATAGTGAAACAACTCCTCGATATATATTTTGCAAACCAGCAGCAGCAATTAAATAAAGTTCGCGGAAATCCTGGTACGAAAAGCACAATTAACTCTTAATCCTAATTAGTATGTAATTAAATTTTGCTATATGCGGTTATCACCATTCTGTGTTAACTCAACTAGGACCACAATTGCGGAGTATTATTAGAGATACTACCTTAGATAGATATAAAAGCATCTTATCACCTCTGCACCGAAATATTCAATAACATAACATGATATACACTGCAGATTGCAGAAACAACTAACAATAATTGTTAAGAAACACTTTCCTAATGATGAACATAATGAGAGAATCAAAACGACAAAGAAATAGAGACAATCATAACTTACAAATTGGAAAGTTGGATGATAGTCGCAGTAAAAATCCACACTTTTCAAATCCAGCTCTATTGCAGCATTTAGACCCTCAATCAAGGCCTGGATGTCTGCGCACCGCCTGTTCTTCTTCCCATCGCCAACCAATGGCTTTTGCAACTCAAACAACAAGCTGTCCCTAGAATCGCATATGGCTACGCCAATCCCGCCAATAATCGTACCATTTGGAAAGTTCTCCATTATGCTCTTAAAGTATACCCTAAAAGTCTCGTTATTCACACCTTTAGAAGTGCCTTCACCAAACGGTTTCTCAAAATTGTCCCCCCATTCCTCCCATTCGTCCTCTGGCATTCTAGCGATTTCACAAGCCACTTCGCGGTCATGGATCATACGGAGGTAATCATCCTTTAGCTTTCTAAATTCCGCTTCGGAGATTATATGGTCTTTGAATTCTTGCTCCAGTTTTAAGAGCTCATCAGACTGGAGGTCAGTGAAACTCGGAAAATCGTCATCTAACTGTTGTGAATTCAAAGCTGAGGCGGTGGAGGAAGAGGGTTGTTCCGGGTTTAGTGAAAGAGACGCATCAATGGCTTCCTGGAGTTGAATGTTGAAGGCTAGGTCAAGGTCGGACTCCCCGGCCTTCGCTGCCATCAATTCCCTGCGTTGCTCGGCGGCGATAACCTGTAAATCAGGATCAACGTCGGAGGAGAAAATGAAACCGCGGTCCAATTCTAGCGGACGTCGTACCGACATCTGGGTCTTTCACTACGTCACCGAATTGGATGAATATATAGACGGAGAAAGGATTCTAAACTCGTGCCACTACCTGATATGGATAGCATAAAAACGTTCCCCTCTAAATCTCTAATTGAAAATTTGAAATTAATTATCTCAAGAAAGAAAAGAAAAATTATTGTGCACAGGACACTCTTTGCTCATATTTTTAGATCATTTCTCATGGTACAATGTGAATTATCGAACTTTAAATAATGTATGAGAATAATGAGAAAACATCTCCAATTAAGAAGTAATTGCTTATGCATACATTAACATTTTTTTTTTTTTTTTTGGCCTCAATGCATACATTAACAATTGGTTAAAGAAGATAGAAAATGAAATAATTAATGCTAAAGTTAAATAAACATGTCTAGTACACTCTCTATACATAGGACGGTGTGCTGAATATTATTTATTTTTGAATGCGTCATGTAAGCATTTTTTTTACATGTCTGATCAAATTTTCAGAATGCACAAACCATAAGAGATGCTCTTAACTCGGATTAGACACACTGTCTCACCCTTAAATCCCTCATTTGTACAAAGAAATTTTGAAATTATATTTACTTATTATTTATTAGAGTAAACCAGTATTTCACCCTTGCGATGCATCACAGTTGATATAAGCAAAATAGGTTATTAATTGAAGTAATAAAATTATATTTGTGGTTTTAATTATTTGAGAAAGACTATACTTTTTGGGACTTACGTAGACTGATTCAAAAAGATTGAGATATTGACAGTGCACTAACAGTGTAAATCAACCAAAATATTGGGGACAATTCATGTAGTTAACCATTTTCTACTTTTAAATTTAATGCATTTAATTAATTGTATTATCTTGAATGTAACTTTTAACTATCCTAGTTAATTATCTTAATTTGAAGTGTTATCCAGTCAATTTGGTTTTGGATTTCCTGGTTAGATAACAAAATAAAATTTTATTTCCTTGCTTTACATTACATATTGTCCTGGATCATATTGTTGTTAAAAAAAATAATAATAATATGGGTAACCTTCTTTCATATAGATTGATTTTTGTAACCGTTTATTATTAATTTTAATTATTGTCCTCAAAAAGTAATTATTAATTAAACTAAATATTGTATATTAATTAATTCTTGTTTATTTCCATTGATAATTATTAATGAAAATTAAATAGAATTATACTTAATGAATACTGATAATAAAATTAGAAAATAAACCTAAGTATTACTGGTTACCAGAGGCGGAGCTACAGGGGTGGCTGGGGGTGGCGGTCGCCCCTGTGACGTTGGCGATTGTATGAGTGTCTGCCCCAGCGACATTCAGAGGATATATAACATATATATATGTAAAGTTGGTGCTCTTTTCCCAAAGGTTTGATTTGCTGAGATGGTTAAATGGTTATGAATTAGTCTCCTGCGCGCGATCATCCTGGGTTCGAGTCTTGGTCCACTACTCTTCTTAATAATTTTTGAAAGCTCTCTCTCTCTCCCCTCTTCTCTTCTCTCTCTCTCTCTCTCTCTCTCTCTCTCTCTCACATATTCTTAATAATTTTTAAAAGCTCTCTCTCTCTCCCTCTTCTCTTCTCTCTCTCTCTCTCTCACATATTAGGATTAAGATTTAACTATATTTTTCTAACTTGTTATTTTGGATTTAATAATTTAATTTTTGTTAACCCCAAACAATTTCTATTAAAATATACCTAAATTAGAATTTAAAATCAAGTAAAATAGTGTAATTTTTCATCCACAAATTTGCGCAATAATAACTTCATTTGATGTACGAAATGGCAAAAGAAAATTATAATCATTTATGAGAATAAATTAAATATTATAATATTCGATGTGGTAATATATATCAAATTAATTTTGAAAATAACTAAATTATTTGGAATACACTTACAATGTAATATTCTATTTGATGCTTTATATATGTAAGCATTCAATGGAAATTAATTTGGTATAAATTTTGTACTTTGAGAATATTTATTAACTAAATTATGTTGGGGAACTAGGCGCTGCTAATTCCGCCCAAGATCAGTGGGACACAAAAATAATATGCGACTGAGAAAATAATGGACACTGAAATAAGCACAAATATGGAACACCGAGATTTAACGTGGTTCAAGCAACCGCTACGCCCACGGACCCACACCAATATATTTATTCTCTCAAAAGTGAGGAGTACAAAAAATATCACACTTTGTATTTTCTTTACGCAGGCTTTAACACTCCACTCACTTTTGTCTCGCAGTATAGCTTCTACATCAAGCTCTCTCTACACAAGATCTCTTTTCTCTCTATTGGTGTTGTAGTTGTGGTGTGTAACAATGCAAAAATGGAGCTCAATTTATAGGCAAAATTGGGGGGGCAAATATGGAAGAAAAACTTGCACTAATCCTTTTGACTTTGAAAATATTTGGCCAATTTCAAAAGCCATACTCGACCATTTTTCTTACCTCCCACCTAACAATCTCCCACTTGAAGGCTGATTTTTAATCAATCTTCAATCACATCTTTCACCTTGGGATATCTCATTTTGCGGTTTTCGTGAAAAATATGATGTGGGTCACCACCTCTGTTCTTCATTAGAAGGCGAGTGACATAGCTCGCATTTCTCCTTAGTTCTGTCTTTGTCATCATGTCGGCCGGATTCTTGCTGCTTTGAATCTTTTCAGCAGCCAATACCCATCTTCCAAAAAGTGATCGATGAAGTGATAACGAGTCCAATATGTTTGGTCGAATGAAATGCGAATTCTTTGCCGATGTATACGATGATCGCCACCGCAAGACATTCTTCTTCCCCGCTCAAACCCACCAACAAACCTTGTAACCATATCATCTCTTTGCTAGCCTTGCACGTACGCAGTCAGAATGATAACGCAATCTTCAGATCTAAATCCAATCCAATCAAGCAGCACCATATTGTGAAGACATAACTGTAGTACTTCTCGATCTACCTGCCAAAGAAAATCGTGATCTACGTAAACCTCGAGTTTCACTTCGCTAATGCGTCTAAAGCATAAGCATTTATCAAGAGTTCCCGTAGATATCTCAATATCCACTTTAATCGCATCCCAATCGCTTTCCCAGGATTTGCCATATATCCGCCACAACTCACCGCATGAGCAATATCTGGTCAGTACAAAACCATGGCATACATCAAACTTCCAATGGTGAGGCATATGGAATTTTAGCCATGAAGCTTTCTCTCCTCTTACGCCTTAGAGACTGGTCGTTGGATAGACGAAATGATTCGCTAATGGCGTCTTGGCTTTGCACTCCGCTTATGTTGAACCTTTGCGAGGATTTGATCAACATACTGGCTTTGTGACAGCTGCAGAAACACCCTTTGCTTGTCTCTACAAATTCTCATCCCTAGAATTTGCTTTGCTTCTCCCAAGTCCTTCATTTCAAATTCCACCGATAGGTGCTTCTTCAACTTCTTGATCTCATGTCCATAACCAGAGCTACTAACATGTCATCGACATAAAGTAGCAAAATGATATATCGGACTAACTGCTTTGAAGTAGCAACAATGGTCGCGATTACACTTCATGTAGCCATATTTTTCCGAGCATAAATCCAGTCAAACTTCTTGTACCACCGTTTGTAGGGCGCTACTTTAAGTCGATAGGCTCTTCTTCAATTTGCACACCAACTCCTCTTTCCTTTCAGCGAGAAAGCCTTCGGTTGTCGTGATATATATTTCTCCTCTAAGTCACCATGGAGGAAAGGCTACATCTAATCGCCTCAAGTGCAAGCCCTCCACGCAACAATACCAACATCGATCGAATTGTTGTCGCTTCACAATGGCGAAAATATCTCCGTAGTCAATTTTCTTTCTGCTGAATCTTTGACTACCAATCTCGCCTTTGTACCTCTTTGAACCATCATGTTCTTCTTTGATTCAGTACACCCATTTGTTATTAAGAGCTTTCTTCCCTGGGCAACTCAGGCTAGTTCCCATCGCCTGGTTGGAGATGAGAGACTTTATCTCATCTTTCATTGCAAGCTCCCACTTAATCTCCCACCCGACATGCCTCGCCATAGCATTCAGGTTCACCGGCATCGTGAGCAACATGTAGTTCATGTACTTTCGATTCGAACATGAGGTCGACTTGACCTCCTCACAATGGGGAATTGAGTCGGAGGTCGTGGTGAATCAACCTCCGGAGACCTCCTGCCGCAAACTCTCATCCGCCTGGCTTTGACGATTTTCCTTACGGGAGTGTCGTCAGGAACATATGTTGGATCGTCATTTGTTGTGTCATTGACCGCATTGCATTGCCCTTGTACATTGCCTTTTCATTGAATATGACATCCCGAAGCTTCGATGAGTTTTTTGTTCCTGGTCATCCCAAAGCAATCAACTCGTTTCACCATATCCAACAAAAGTACACTTTAGTGATTTGGAGTCTAACTTACTCCTGGCATTGTCACTAATGTGCACATACGCATACAAACCAAATACTTTCAAATGAGAAAGTTTCACTTCTTTCCCGCCCAAACTTCTTCCAGATCCTCAGACTCCAATGGTACCGACGGTCCACGATTAACTAGGTATGCCGCCAGTATTAACGTTTTCCGCCTAAAACTGTTTTGGCGAGCATGTATCCTCATGCTTCGGCTCTTTCTTCAACGTCCGATTCATGCGCGCTCGGGCAACTCCATTCACTATGGGTGTTCCTGGCAATGTTCGCCCATTTGATGCCATTTTGGTAACAAAATTTCTTGAACGGAAATCAGACTCTCCACCATTGTCGGATCTCAACTTTTTACCGCAAACCGGTTCATTCTCCACCATGGCCTTCCACTTCTTGAACGCCTCGAACACATCGGATTTGTGTCTCAAGAAGTAAACCCACACCTTTCTCGAGTGGTCATCAATGAAAGTCACAGTATGACTTTCCGCCAATCGATGAAGCTATTTGTTGGACCCCACATCTGTGTGGACAAGTTCAAGCTTCTCTTTCTTTAGAGTTACGCCACTTGTATTGAAACTCACCCGCTCGCTTCCGAAATATACAACTTTCGCAAAAGTCTAAATCAATATCAAGCCCTGGTAGTTTCCTTTGCATGCATGTACTTGAGCCCTTCGGCTCATATGCCCAAGTCTTTGGTGCCAAGTTAGCCATTCCTTACTATCAAGAATCTGCGATTGTCATACACGCATTTTGCCGTCAGTATAGGTGCCACTATCCTTGCCACGCGATTATCATATGGCCCCCTTGGGTGATTTTTCCAATTATCACCAGAGAAGCTTGTGTCACATCCTTCTCTGACAATTGTTTGACTGAGATCAAATTTTTCCTCAATTCGGAATATGTCTCACGCCTTCAATTTCCACTACGCATCCATTGACATTGATCATTATTTCTCCTATGCCCACCACGCCGCAAGGATGATCGCTCTCAGATATACTCAAGTTTCCGGACACATAATTTGCAAAAAGTGTCGATTTGCGGTGGGTATGGAACGATGCTCCGTAGTCTATTACCCAATAGTCGGCCTTCCTCTCCATGGAGCATATCAAAGCATCACGTGTTTCTTCTCCGCGACATTGACCCTGGTCTTGTTCTCCTGCTTCTTTGAGCCTCTACACCGATTTTTGTAGTGCTCAACTCGACCGCAATTCCAACATTCAACGGACTTGTTGGAATTTCAGATTTTTGGATCTGGTCGCCATTCCTCGACTTGTCTGGCCCACGCCGCCTCCGCTTTGAACTGCCCTGCTATCTACATTGAAAGCGGCCCGGAAGTTGAAGTCAGACTGACCGATCCTGATCTCTCCAAGATCATGCTCACAACGCCATCCGAACTTCACTCGACTTTCCGGCCGAGCATCGATGGTCGTGTTGACTGCCATTCGTACCTCTCAGGTAACCGCCCAAGAATTAATGTAGTCAACCTCATCACTAAAAGTGATTTCCACCGCGGTCAATTGGTCTACTACCTCATTGAATTCTGAGGTGTTCTCCAAATCTCCGCTTCATCATCTTCATATTGAACAATTTCTTGATCAAATGAACTTTATTTGTCCGCACGCATATCGCTCATACATGCTTTGGATAGAGCTGCCATGAGAGACGCCGTTGTCTTCTCATTTTTAATGTTGAAAGCGACCGATTTGATAGGTCAATCTAATTGCGCCAAGTGCTTTTGATCAAGCACCTCCCACTGCCGCCTTTTTCGCCTTTCTGGCTTTTTTCAATGGCTTATATAGGTCCTTCGATACAAATAGTCCTCCATTTGCATTTTCCAATATCCAAAATTTTTGCCATCAAATTTATCAATTTTGAAATTCTCTCGTCAGTCGCCATTACTCCCACTTAACAAGATGTGATTTTTCGAGAAATCGCTTCGATGTGGAAGATCACCACGCAGAACTACTGAGCATACTAAGAATTTCAAGAGATATCACTAACGAAGCTCGATACCAGGTTGTTGGGAACTGGCTGGCCGCTAATTGCCAAGATCGTGGGACACAAAAATAATATGCGATCGAGAAAATAATGGACACCGAAATAAGCACAAATATGGAACACCGAGATTTAACGTGGTTCGCCTAAATCCGCTTACGCCCACGACCCACACCAATATATTTCACTATCTCAAAGTGAGTCTGAAAAAATATCACACTGTATTTTTCTCTGCTTACGCAAAGGCGCTTTAACACTCCACTCACTTTTTGTCTCTCGTGTATAGCTTCTACCTTTGAAGCTCTCTCTACACAAGATCTCTTTTTTCTCTCTATTGGTGTTGTAGTTGTGAGTGTGTAACAATGCAAAAATGGAGCTCAATTTATAGGCAAAATTGGGGGCAAATATGGAAGAAAACTTGCACCTAATCCTTTTGACTTTGAAAATATTTGGCCAATTTCCAAAAGCCATAATTCTTGACCATTTTTTCTTACCTCCCACCTAACAAATTACACTTTATAACGTCCCGTATTTATAGAAAAAATTTGGATGCGTTGCTCCTGAGCCCACAAGTACAATCTTATTAGTCCAAAATTTCGCCCCCTCGATCCAAAAATTCTGGCTACGCCACTACTGGTTACTCTAACGAAAGGTAACAAAGCGAGACACTGACCTCTTAGTGTGATCCTACTGACTCTGGTCATTGATAGTTCTATCGTTGTTATTGCGTACATACACGTCCTATTTTAGATTGTACTAATTGTGCTTGCTGGAAGATGAGAATTGAAGTATATATTCAATCCACTGATGATGAAAAGGCTTGGCATGCACTTTATTGCATCCTGGGTATACTTAATAACCATTTGTAGCCGAGAACAATGGGACTTGGAAAAAGAGAAAAGAAGAATAGGTTGCAACTGATTTTTCTACTTCTAGTTGGAATTCAAGAGTCTCGAATGCTATTTTTCTTGCTGTCGTCGATGCTAATCACTTTCGTATGATCTCTAATTGTGCAGTAACAAGGGAGGCTCGGGATACACCGTAGATTGCCTACGAAGGGACTTGGAGTGTAAAATCCTCAAAATTGCAAATGCCCATCTTAGAGTTTGAACAACTGATAATGAATGTAGATTAAGAGTTTAAAGACTTCTATGCAAGACTTAATGACATAACCAAGTTTGTAGGTGTGCTAATCCAATTTGAAAAAAGGGTTGCGCTAAATACACCCCAAAAATTAATCCATACACACACTTATTTTCATCACAAAAATACCCTTATCAACAATTACTAATCTACCATCTTCTTTAAACCTACAAACCAACACACCCACTCTTGTAGCTTCCTGGTGGGCTCTCCAACAAATTCATCTCAATCTCACAATGGACTTTGAAAAATCGATGTTCGTCAATAATATAAGTGATTATAGTAATTAATATCGCATTATTCGTTATTTTGAGTCACTTTTGTTGGGAAAAATTGCAATGTGGTGGAGAAAATGGAAATGTCCTTCGGCACTGATTTGCCGATGTGAAAACTAGATGCTCGGTGGAAGATCTTGATTGGGATTTTGGCCAAGGATGGCCGACAATTAGATTGGATATTCGGCCAACCATGGCCTAGCATCTAACTTGGCCAACCGTGGCCGAGAATCCATCTCATCTTTATCCATTATTATGGATTCTAATTGTTTGCATTTGTGTTGGAAGAGTTTGCAGTGAAGAGCTTCTCTCATTTCTCCTTTTCTCCAATGGAGTTTTCAAAGTGATGATGGGGGTGTAGAGAGATATACGGTGGTTTCCTTTCCCCAGATTTCAAAGTGGTGGTGGGGTGTAGAGCAGAGGCAGAGGTAGGATTTTTTTCACTAGTGGGCTGTCTACGACCGGACCTACACTAATTGTTTAGTAGGGCCAGATTGGTTTTAAAAATGCAAGGGTTGAAGAGGTTGGTAGCCCCCTTCTTGGGGGTTCGGGGGTGACGACTTCGGAAATCTTTTTTAATGGAATATTTTTAACATGAATTTCATATTAGAAAATATCTACTAATGTACTATATAGTAAAACACTTTTAAATTGAAACGATGCAAAATTATGAAAGAAATTCCAAAATACAATATATTTGATTACAATTGTTTTCTACGAGCTCTCATACATTGAAAGCGTCGTATAATAGTATCATTTTCAATTTTCTTCAATATATCATTTTCAATATACACGACTAACTAATCATTCAACCATTGCTCTCCTACTCCCTATATGCTAAAACTTGTCAACAATAAAATCTATATCGATTCCACTGAAATTTCAATTCCAAATTTGAGAACTAAATTAATAAATCATATCAATTTAATCAACGAAGAAATATATAATCTAATTCTAACTAACTCAATTAATAACCCCTAACCCTTTACACCTAAATTAATCAGGGAAACTATTAAACATTAAACTTATGACCTATCAGTTAACTAAACCGTTTCAATTTTGATTTCAAATTTTCAACCCAAATATGATGCAGAAATTCCCAAATCGCAAATGACTTAGCTCTAAATAAAAAGTAAAAACCCTAACTAGGAACTAGTCATAAATCATTTTACCTAAAGCCATGAATAAGAATAAGAAATTAATACCAATTACCAATTAAAATTCAAAACCTATTGTGAGAGTATTAACCGGATTTGGGGGACATAAATGGGTTATAAACTTATAATTGTATTATTTGGTTGGACCTCTTGAATGAGCTTTGGAACTTGGCTAGTGGGCTAAATGGCTAAACATCAAAACTTTCCAATTTTTTTTTTTAACTAATGGGCTTCAGCCCACTACCGCCCCTGCTCCCTCCGCCCTTGGTGTAGAGTGTCCATTTGTATGTATAAATGGGGTGGAGGGTAAATATAGAAAGAATATGGGTGTAAGAAGTAGTTTTGGAAGTCATTTTAGAAAAAAAAGGTAGGTGTAGGAATTAATTAATTATTCGGGTGTAGGTAGCGCCACCCTTAAAAAAAATTCAAAAATCCGAAACGATGCTATGAGTGTGAAGAGTGTGAACATATTGCCGTAGAGTGAGCAAGCACTCTCACAAAGGAGGGAAAACATGATCGTAAGCACTCAATTTTTCCTCTACAGTAAAAAAATAGACAAACTGACAATTATATCGCCTTATGATCCTTGGTAACTCCAAAAGAAATTGGACTAAACTGCACATGCGCAATGGCATTCAAAAGTTGCATGAGATCAGAGAACAGGAATTTGGCCATTTTTCTTGTTTTACTCTCTCTCTCTCTCTCTCTCTCTCTCTCTCTCTCTTCTCCCCTAATTCCCACTTTGAGATATTAACTCACTTTATTTTTTAAGTCATAAGAAAAATGATTTTCTTATTTTAAAAAAAAAAAACGACAGGGAAAGAAAGAAGATTTAACGATTAGAAGCTTGAAGGCTTGAAAATCAAGAGTGCCTGAAATATTATCTTGAGTGCACAATTCACCAAATGATGCTAAGAGATGGGTTCCACTTTCTCTTTCTCAGCAAAATCTCATTTGGCTTATAAAAATCGATAAAATTGGAGACATGGGTTCGAAGCAAAAATGTCTTGTTTAAGAGCGCACTTAAGCTATCATGCTTTGACTCACATATATTATCCTATGAAGTATGCTCCCATGTAATATTTTCTTTCATAATTACAAATATTAAAAAATAAAAATAAAAATTACATTTAAAATATTTATTATTTTAATGTGTTTAAATACGAGGAATCATAAACGAACATTTTTTTTTTCAATTTTTAACAATAATAAGTTAATTATTTGTTTCTGTAGTTGAATGCATGTAACAACTGTAATAAATATATTATAAGAAATTGTTGCACAAAAGGTGACAAATTCAGCCCAGGTGACATTGTGCCAAAATTGTAAAACTACGAAGTATTTTGACAAATTCGAGGTCAAGTCTACAGGTTGAGACTCGATCGGTACTTGGAATATATCCCAAGAGAGTAAAATACATGATGATGTCATGCATCGTAGAAGATGAGCTAATCAACTTCGTGTTGTGCAACTTCTAATTTGGGGGCCAAATATGAACAAATTCGAACGCAATAAAAAAAGGGAAGAAGATTACTGCAACAAATAGCAAATAGCCAAAAACCAACCAACGGGAAACAAATTCATTTAATTATGTGATGTCGACTCTACTTACATCATGGAGCATTAGCCTTAAAGAGCAAATTAATGATCTTTGTGACTTTCGTTTTGCAACACCTTTTATACGATACAGTAAAAGATGAGTGTTGACATGGAAAGTTGACTAATTAATCAGTTTAGTAGTAAGAATTAATAATGCTATTAAAAATTGGCTTTGGCGCGTTCTATCATATCTATATTTTCGTCACTGTAAGCGTTAGAGCGACATTTAATCTTTCACTAATGCTTTCTACGAGGGATAAGCCATTTCTAAAAGTCCAGTTTCTTGTAATGTGCACGAGATATAAGGATAAAGGTTATCCTCACTTTTGCTAAGATTAATTAAAACACATGTATACAAAGTTATGCTTGCCTTATATCCTCATATTTTAGTCTAATATGAATCTCGTGTGAGTGACACTCTGTCTGCTTTGGCACTTTTGCATTGGGTATGCCCAGTGTATATGTATAGAACGTTTTTTATCAATATATATTTACATTTACAGATTAAAAAAAAAGGGGTTATCCTCGCTTACTCAGGTTCACATTTATGAACAACGAAAGATAGCATGAGCCAGACTTAACCAGACGTTCCAAAAGTCAAAGATAGATAGAAATATTGTTCTATGTCAATGTTTGTCAATTGGGCAATCAATTGGTAACATTAAAACCCTCATTCCCTTTCTCATCCTGTATTGAAAGTTCTCTTTACATTGTTCACATTGATGTGTGGGCGCCGGCTCCACTAATTTCAACTCAAGGATATCGATACTATGTTCATTTTGTTGATAAAATGCACCAGAGGCGCCGTGCCAATAAGTATCAATGCATGAAATCCGACGAAGCTCGAATTTGTTCCTTTTTGACCTTGAAATCTGAGTTGGGTAAGCGAAAACCTTGTGTAGGAATGGGGATAAAAAAAAAAATTGAAAAAAAATGGAAGGGAGGCAAGTAGGACTTAGCTAGGCATCTGAATAAATTTTTCATTCATGCATGTGCAACTCCATTTGATAATTGATACAACAAAGACTGGTCAGGTTAGGGTCATCTGTAACCTCTTGCAAGCAGCACATAAACAAAATGAATTTTTCAAATATTTTTAATTGACGTGAAAATTATGATTTAATTTAATTTGTCTGTGTTTTTATATGTGTTATCTTTTATTTAATGGTGGAGAAAAATTATTCCAAATAATGTTTTATATGTAGTCAAAAATAAAATTCCTAAAAATGCGTTAATGAAACCCCACACGAATCCGTGGAAGAGTTTCTAAAACCTCACACAATCTACCAAATTCAGTTAGTAACCTAAAAAGACCATTTAAAATCCCATTGAATATACAACACCACCACCCTTCTCCCCCAAAAACGTTTCACAGGTATATTATATATGAATTAATTAATTAATCTGAGCACGTCAAAGTAAAAGTATTTTTAATTTTGATCAATAATATTTAATTGAGATAAAATATGCTGATTATTAAATTTCAAGCCAAAATAAAAATGTAACGTAAATTAAATTTGTAAAAATTTAAGAAAATTTTAAGACTCTGCATGTCTAAAAAAATTTGTAGTCAATATATTTGAACATATATTAGAATTTCATCATTCTGCCTCAAAAAGTCAAAAGTCCTACATGTGTTAAGCCAACGTGAAAATAAGGTGCTCAACACAAGAATATTTAAAACCGGTCCTCAAAGTATGGGGATCGAGAAGATTTTTGCACCAATTAATTGTTTTTAAATAATATATTAAAGTTAGATCAATTTCCGCAGTTAGGAGTAAGGGTTTGATTAATATACACAAGATATTATATTCCTGTATAAAAAAATATAGTGTGAATACATATATACATAATTGTTCAATCATTCTATAACTGAATATAAAATTAGAAATAAGTAAAAGTTAGTTTGTGCTTAAATTATATATGTTCTATTGCATCATTTTTGTAGTAATATAATTAAAAATATAATGAAAGCATTTTTCTCCTAATTAACTGAAAGATTTGACTTCACTAGCTCAATTATATATACTCTTGGCTAGGGGTTGGTTCGATTAGGTAGTCGGTACGTAGAGTGTTACAAAATTAGTCAAGGAATTAGGGGATATTTTTTCGAGTCTAGTGTAGAAAATAGACTCGAGTCCAAACATGCATATGTAGTTGTGTGTGATAAATTGTCATAGATGGAACATAACCAAATGAGTTGTCGACAAGTGCACTCACTAAGGTCGACCACGTGGGCTCCAATTCATTTGTTCAATTCTCCGCGTGGGAACAATATCATATGCAGCTTTGCCCAATAAAAATTAAAAAAAATATGGCCTAAGGAAATATTTTATTTTTAAAAATTGAATATTAGCAAGCACAAGATAAATTATATACTTAAGGATGAATTTCTATTTGGAATTACTTGATTTGCTGATAGAAATAATGATCTGTCAGTGAAATGTGTAATTGATATTGATTTATTTATAATCGAATGCATACCAATTTTTACTTTAATTAATCTTTATTTAGAATGGTTTTTTTTTTGAATGAAAATGATATTTTTTGAAATAATATATAGTTACAAAGTAATCAAAATCGCAATCACTTTTTGTATATTCATTCATGTTCAATAAGACATGCTAAATTCTCTTTTTTTTTTTTTATGCACACATTGTATCAAAAGCATATTTTTTTTTCTCTCTCTCAAAAGAACTTTGTAACAAATTCTAGATGTGTAACAATTAAAAATGAATTCTGAAGATGGATACAAAACTAGGCCACGAAAGTCTTTCTCTTGATTCCTCATATTTCAATTTGGTATATTAATTAATTATTTTTTCATGAAGAATGTATGCCCTCCTTTGTTGAACGACATCATGATCATGAGTTTAAGAGCCTGTTTATTGTAAATATTTATAACAAAGTTATTCTTTTCCAAGTTCATTTTAGACTACATTTTTTCATAGGAGCAATAACCTTTTTCCCTTTCAAATTTCATCCACTTTCTCCATCTTCAAAAAGTAAATAAATAAAAATAAAAAAATAAAAAGAATTCATTTATATGTTCATAATTCTATAACAAACAAGCTCTAGATAGCTTTTAAATGTTTAATTCAATTAATTTGATAAATTTGTATTATAGTTCACTGTTTCTTTGGATGTTAGTGCGCAAATTCTAAGCTAAAAATTGAATTTTTATGAGTTATAATAATGCCAAAAAGTAAATCTTACAATTCAGCCTTGTATAAGCAGACCCTAAAAGAGTACTATTATTAGGCAATCCTATTTTTTGAAGTACACCGTGCAATCTGCATATAATAGTATAAAAACGTTTACATATACAGTCCTACTGAAGTACAGCGAAATAGTACCCCTACTGAATAACCCTTTATTGGGATAACATAACCCCCTTAATTAAGGAGTTCTTAGCTGCTCCAACTTATTTGGAGCCACACATATATATCATATCTCCCAACTCACACTTACACAAAGAATTTTGAAAAATTACTATTTCTACGATTTTGTTTGATATTTTATTGACAACGAAATAATGTAAAAAAATACCGTAATGTGATAACATGATCATAGTAACACGTAAGGTCACAAGATTTTATCAAGAATTTTTCTTATCAACGTGTGCAGCTGTACATGTTACTCAAATCCCATGCTGTCAATTTAAATTTTCTCAAAAAGAGTTCTTGTTCAATCCAAACACTACAATAAAAGATTTGTCTTCAAGGAACCGTGTGTTTTATAGCATGACAGCCTCTTTGTTAATTTCCACAATAGTCTTTGACTGAAAACTATGGAGCTTTAGAGCATGATTATAATAATAAAATTCAGATATGCTATTTTCTTCATTATCTGCTACCTCAATTATCTTATTGACTGTTTCATCCAATTAAAATATTTAACATGCATAATAATAAGATGTAAATGTGAAGTATTCTAATTTGATGGAAAGTTAATGAGACAAAAAAAGAGACACCAGAACTGGATTGCTTGCACTGGCTAGCTAGATCAAGAATGCTCTTAACGAACATTGTTCATTATTTTCATCTTTATTTGATACACGAGAGTTGTGTGGGTTTTTTTTCTTTGTTTACATCATTGTTTTGCATTGAAATTCAATTCGTTAATTATATGTAATTCTACAAGTATTTGAACTGCTTATAATGCGCATTAATTTGTACTTATATTATAGTTTCAAAACAATTATTTTTCATCTGGTTGGCACTCATCCAAAAATAATACAAAAAAGGACGGTTTTGAATTAGCTTAAGAGGTGTTTTTTATTGGTATCATTAATTTTGCAGGGAAAATATTAAATTCCTAGAAAAATTCTCACCTTTGTGGGTTCGATACTCACATAAAGATGGAAGTTGAATTCTATAGTACAATCTTTTTAAACATATTTTAATCCATTTTATACGGAAAACAATTCCTATTTTTCCCCTAGGTTTTTATTTTCCATGCATGGAATTGAAAAATATGTACCTTTCTATCTTTTTCAGGTGTGTTTGATTGAATGGAAATGAGTGGAAATGGAAAATATTTTTCATGTAACATTTTCTAATTTGTGCTTGATGCGAAATTGGAAATGAAATTCAAATTCAATATTATAATCACTTTAGGCTAATTATATTCATACTACAAGTACTCTTTAGTACACCACATGCTAATTGTTTTAAAGGTTGTCAATGCTTACTTATTAATGTAATTACATCACTAAGTTTTTTCCCTTCAATAAGTATACTTTTAATCTTTCTCTAATTGTAAATTTGGCCTGTATAGATATTTTTTTCTAAAATTTTTATTTATTTAGACTTTAAATTACACATTTATCCTGGATAATTTTAAAATAATGTAACATACATAACGAGCATAAAATATGAACACTGCTTTTAATTAATTTCAAACAACACTAACACAATATTTGAATATAAATTAATATTTATGTACAAAGTAAGTTAATTATTAAAAATTAATTACAAAAAATTCATCAAAAATTTCAAGGGTATAACTTTTGTTATAAACAAAATTGAAGACCGTTTATTCAATTAAAACGTGGTGTACATAACATATCGTATAATGTGAATATAATTAGCCATTACTTTAATTAAACTTGTTTTTTTTTACCAATTTCATGGAAAATGAACTCCTTTTGAGTAGTGATTTTTACTTTCTATCTTACATAGAATTTAATTTATTTTTCAACTTTTGCAATCAAAACCCTAAAGGAAAATATATCTTCTATCGAGTTTTTTCTACTTTGTATTTGATACAACGTTAGAAATGGGATTCAAATTACATAATACAATGTTTTTAAGCTTTTTTAATTTGTTTGTCAATTCTCTAGAAAATAGATTCCTTGTCACGAAGTCATTTTTGTTTTCCAACTCACATAAAATTTAATTTTTTCCAACTTTTACGATCTAGTACGTGTAGATGTGGACCAAAAAGGAGAGCCAAGCTTGAAAAATTGAAAATTGTCTGATTCTTATAAAAATTTTGAGAACAAAAACCAAAAAATGGAAAATCAAAAACCAATAGGTTCTTTCTAATAACTGAAACCCGGACCAACAACTGAATAATTTTGATTTGAAAATTAACTCCACACGTGTTTTTATTAAATTAGTTGTCATATAATCAGTTTCATACAAAACACAATAAATTGATCTAATTTCACAAGTAGCGATAATATTGTTTAATCCGTGGAAAATGATTTTCCTTTTGTTCATTACCTTCTTCAATATATTTTATAATAAATATAAAATCATCAAAATATTATCAAGATCCGTATCATAACAAGAATTGAACTTCAACCAAAACCGTTTAATTCTTGTGAAGGAATGGAACTTGTTCAAACTGAACATAAAAGTTTGGTTGGGTTCCAGTTCTTTCAACATTTGAATCGAACCACACTTTATCCGTCCCTAAATACTTGTATGCAAAGAAAAAACTTGGAAGTATAAGAAAATGAAAAATCAAAATGTGAAAAAAGGAAGGAGACAAAGCTTTATTAAAAGTATATATTATCATTCAAAGAAATAATTAGAAAGAATTGATGGTGGTAAAACCCGTTAGGTACTTAGGTGAGCTGAAAGTTGTTTTACATTTCAACAACAGCAAACAAGATTGGACGTTTGGACAAAGACATTTCTCCTTGCAATATGATAAAAGATAACATGGGGGAACCCATCAATTTCATCTACTTTCTTCATATCATTACAAATACCCGAGCTATGACTAAAGCTTTATCATTATTTTCCTCAATATTGTATAATTATTTCCTTATATAATATTTCTAAGATTAAATTAGCCAAGAAAATTTGAAAACTTAGTGTTGACATTTGTAAGATTTAGGACTCGTAATAGTAAAAGATATAAGTCTGATTAGACTCGACTGATTGTAACAATATAGAGATGAATATATGTGATCATGTCCAAAGGGGTTGTTCCCACAAAAAGTCGAGGCTGTTTTCGCCTTGGAAGTTAATAATGTCGTCCAATGATTGTTGCGGCGAAGATGGTGAAGAAGATTGTGTCATTTCCATCCAAATAAGTGCCATAAGATTTGTTTGTTGGCAATGCATGTTTACAAGCTCTGCTTGTGCCTTTGCTAATTGTTCTTGGAGCTCATTCACTTGTTTTTGGAGTTGACAAATTGCCCCAGCACATCCGTACACCGGATCCCTAAGCCTTGCATTCGCTTCATAAACCATGCTACTCACAGCATCAGCCCGCTGCGACTCTGGCAATTCCTGAAAAATTGATCTTGTTGCTATCAATTCTTTTGAAATGATGTCACGTGGGAAGAAACAGATCTTCGCTTTTTACATTATTTATAAGTCTGTTTATACACTTGTTTGTACTTGTAGCAAAGTTTATTATTTAATAAGATTATGAGACATCGCATTTTTCATAAGTTTCTAACGAATATTTTTTCATACATTAATACTTATGAGATATAAGGTTGCATAAATTAGTAAACTTTATTTTTGTTAGGTGGAATTTGAAAATAATTGATAACCAACTGAGGAAGAAATCTGTTAATGTACCCAATTCTCGTTTGAAAACAAAACTTTGGTCAAACGTATCAGTTACTTTCAAAACGGTTTCTATCGACCCCACTTGTGACCCCAATTTTCAATACAAAAATCTATCTTATTTTATATACATATACAAATAAATGAGTTTGCCATTACAAAAATGAAGCAAATAAAAGCATAAGATTACTAATATGCATATGTTAGGTGATTAATTAAAAGGAACTATAGTGAATGCTATGTACTAACAATATTATTGTCATGTCTAACATACCAATCAAGCCATAAAACATTTTGATATAAACCAAAAAATAAAATTTGATATAGCTTAAGAATATACCTGCAAAAACTTGATTATATTGCTTGCACCAAACACGCGATGAGCAGTAGTGAACTTGAGTGGATCATTCGGGGGAAAATATGGCGCCAAAACACATTTCTCAACACATCTCCGACGTAATATCTTGCAAGCAGCACAAGGACTCATGACTACAGATTGTCGAGGAGGGGAAGTCGAAAGAGTCGACGATGAAGTTAGTGTTGTTGTGTCACTCAACTCCATTGTTAACTAAGAATAGGGGAAATATCTACTTAATTATAATGTGAAAGAATGAGTTGGGTAAATGTATTGGAGATAGAGGGCTCCCTTACTGAAATTTCACACCAAGATTAGGATATATATAGGCGAAGGAGAGTGTCTTATGGGACCATTGTGTTAGAAAGGACTATTGGCTTCCATGTTACCTTTTACACAAATTGGTGGCTTTGTATGTACGTGTGTATTGTCCAAAGATGTCTTGTTTTCTTTTCGCTAAAAGTTGTGAGAATATATGACTTACCTTTGTAATTAATAAATTGCACCGAACAAATTAATTAAATACTGTATTACGTTTAAATGGGTGTGACTTAAAGATGACATAGACATAAATGTGCAATATTGAACTAATTAAAAATTAAAAATTTTAATTTAAATACTGGTGAGAGTCAAAATATTTGTGCATAATAATGAACGAGAGTTGAAATATAAATTGATTATGATATTTCACTGAAATTTGACTAGCAGAAGTTAATTTTTAAATAGAAGAAAGTTAAAATTAACACGTTAATTAAACAAAAGTTCTCCAACTTTCTTGGACTTAAAGTAGTTCAAATGTGCATTTAGGAGGAAAAATGAAAATGGAAAATGGAAAATGGAAAATGGAAAATTAGAAATGAAGTAATGAAAGTCAAGATACGTAACTGTCGGTAAGTTCCGTTGTTCAAATGGAGAAAGGGGTAATACTAGTGTGGTATGCGAGTCCACCCTTAGTTGAGAGAAGCTAAAATTTTCCTACAACCATAACAACTATATGCATACGTGTCATTTTGTGACATTGACTAAAAGATAAGAGTCCTGCAGTGGGACTATGTTTGGCCATGTTTAGCATATATAGTCTGGAAATAATTTTATTTATTATAAGTCATAGTGTCTATAACACGGACACCCGACAAAAAATGACTTTAATTAGTTAGCAAGGTAACACTAAATTAATGTGACACCCTTATTGTCCTTTAATTCAAACATTGTTTATTTATTTATTTATTATGAGAAAATCAAACAGTGTGTATTTAATGTAACAAAATTTGTTAAAATGTAATCACGTCACTAATTAATTAATACTTCGTGTTGAAATAGTTATTTTTGCCATTAACCACAACTTCTAATAATATCATCACTTATAAACAGATATTAACTTTTTGTTTATGATTTGTTCAGTTTGCAACAAGATGTGGTGGATATTTAGTTAGAGCTCTGACGGTTGACAAATTTCATCTCGTATATTGCTTAGATATATTGGTATCATATGTTCACATATATCACTTTGACCAATCTAAAAAAATAGTATATATATATATATATATATATATACCTTTTCTTGAATTATTATCCATTGTTCTATTATAAATTTGTAGCAAGCAATTATAAGTCAAGAACTCAAATAGGAAACGCACTAAGGGCTCTTGTCCTACTCTTTAAATTGCACCAGCATTTTTGGATACGGTAACACGTACTTTTCCAACTCGCTCTTTGTAAAACATATATAATAACATTCACATGATATATTCTTAGTTGATAGTTTCTTACATCGTGTGAGAAATCAAGAATATATATAATAATTAATGTCTTATATTTGTTCTAGAAAGAGTAGATAATTAATAAATATAGACAAGACATAATGATGTTAAGTAATTCTATAAATCATTGTGATAGATTCCTATCAACTTTATATCATAACATCATGGGCAGAGAAAGTGTTAATTTAATAATTAAGATGTTAATTCAATAGTTACAATAGTAACTAATTAGTAAGTGTCACAAAGAAAATAAATCATGAACACATCGAATTATGTACTCATATATTCTTCATCTATGCACTTATAGAAGAGAGACGGTAAAAAGAAGGGTGTATAAATTTTACTAAACAATTTGCAAGAATGGTGAGCTAACAGTAATACCCTAGCTAGCTTTTATACTCAAAGTTTTTTAACTCGTCATATATATTGTCAGATTGAGAGAGCTTAAGCACATCTTAATCCCTCATGATTAATTTCTACCACGGTAAGAATTAAAAGTAAAAAAAAATACTGTTACGAGAAGAAAGACGGCTCTTTAAGAATGAGAAAATTAATATGCTTTCCAAATGTAAAAAGGAAAAATGTGCACTACTATAGCAGGTCTTTTAAGTCATTTCACTCGAACTCCATACGGTGTCCGTCCTAGCGGGTCATGAAGAATTTCGAGGACTTCGAAAAAATCCTCTAATTTGGGTATTTCCTTGCGTGTGGACCCGGCTAAAAGAAAAAAGCAAAAATCCCACATTAGTAATTGATATCTACTTGATGAGTCTATATCATAAAAGATTATTAAAGAAATTTAAACCTCTCTCATTAGTAAAATTCCTAATTCTTATTAAATTTTCAATCACATAGGCTACTATTTCAACAAGAAAACAACATACAATAAAATCAACTTAGAAAATTGATGTCATGGTCCAGAACAACTATTTTTCAATGGAAAATTAGGATACTCAAAGTACGACTAAACAATAAAGAAAAGTATGTATTTTCTCAATATAAATAAATAAAAGTACGTAATGCACTACGTAAAGGATTTTGGGAGAGTATGCTGGGTTAACATGGTGAGACAGATCGAATTATTGCTAATATATTGCAATGTTAAATATTTATCATATATATATATAATCATATTGAAAAACTGGGACATGGAGAAAAACTCAGAAAAAGATGCCAGAGAAAGATGATCCTCCATTAATAATAATTAATAAAGATAGATGATGAGCTATATATTTTTGAGTCTCACAATAGGACAATAGACGTATTTTTTCTAATGTACTCTTTTGTTCTCTTAGAGCTTGTTTGGTTCCCTTCAGAAAAAAAAAAAATTTCTCTCTTCTATTTTCAACCACACACACATTCTCCAATACAATATTAACCACACATTTTCTACGGAATATCGTGCCCAGCAACTTACCAACCAATCAAACAAACGCTTAGTCTTATTATTATAATTAGAGTTTGTTAGGATTATAGATAAAATTTTATATTTCTATTATATTATTTTGATAAAATTTGATTCAATTTATCTAGAGCTAGTGTTTTCACTAACGCGTTGCACGGGGAGACGTATGTTGAACATACAATTTAGAACCAGTACTGTTAGAAAAAATGCAAAAGATTATTTAAAATTTTTGACAGAGTTTCCCTTCATATTTCATATAAATCCAACATATTAACACTTATAGCATAAGTAAAAAAATTAAGTAACTAATATAGCATAATTAATAATTTCATTAAATATATATTCACTCTCAATCACCCATGATATGTGTTGGTTTTTATTTTTCAATTTGTAATCTTAAAATTTAAATATGGTTATTTTTTTTCGATGAAGTGGAGAATATTTTCACATTTAAATAAGCAATAAAAAGTAAAAACCATGCATCATTCACTTGAAAAAAATTAAAGAGAAAGGCAGTTCAAAACAAGGTAGGAGGTGACGATTAAGTCGAAGCAATTAAAGAAGATACCAAATAGCCGCGTTGATTAGGAGATGGACGATGAATTAAATGTGAATTAGGAGATTTGAAGAAAATCAAGATAGAAGATTTGAGATCAATTAAAAAATTGAACAGATTGAGTGTTGGTGATTATCAATAAGAATTGATTTTCAAAAAATAAACTAAAAAGTATAGCGATAATATTCGTGGAGATCGTGGGCTGATTTGTATAAATCTGTTTTATCCATATTTACAGTGATGATAACACTAAAAATATTTTTAAAAAAAGGAAACAAACAAAAGGATAAAAAAGGAAATGAGAAAGGGGAAATGAAAATAAAAAATGAATTATTTAATTCTTAAAAGGGAAACTTCGAGCTAGAAAATGATCTCATTTTATATATATATAGATATAGATATAGATATAGATAGATTGGGGACATTTATGAAAAATAAAAATTAATTACATCTCAATGAGAAAAGTGGACTATCTTTTTAGGACAGACAAAAATAATATAATGGACCATCTTTGTAGGACGGGGGGAGTGACAATAATTAAAAATTAAATAAGCACAAATATTAAGAAAATAATTTTTAAAAAGGGAAAAACCTCTAGTATTATATAGATAGATAGATTGGTGCAAAAAAATGATAATTGAAAAAGATTTTCAAAAAAATAGTCAAAGTCGACTTTGTGTGTGAGGCGCGTGAAAAGAAAGGTAGGTAGGCGATAATGAATGAATTGCAAATCTAGAATTATATATGGAAGAAATAAAAGTGACGATGAGTTAGGATAATAATAAGGAAATTTGAATGATATACATGTGGGAGATTTGAGAATGATCACATGTGAGATATATATGAGAGATTTGCAGAGATTTGAATAGATTATGATTGCACTTGATTTCTTTTATTGTTAATTAACAACTAAGAATAACAATTAAGAATTAAGAATGAATTAATAATAAAATAATATTTTTTTAATTCAGAAAAATGAAACTTTTAAGCGAAAAATGACCTCATATATATATATATATATATATATATATATAGACATTTAATTCCCTCTTTTCTCTCTCTCTCTAGTTTGGTATCCAGTTAAATTTTTAATTTCCCCTCCTTTTGTGTTCCTTTTGGCAATTATTATTGTGAGTTTGATGCGAGGTATTAGAAAATAAAATAATTTACTCTTATCTATATCTATATATTAATAAAATGAGATCATTTTTCCGCCAAAAGTTTTATTTTTGTGAATTAAAAAAATAAAATTTAATTGTAAAAGGATAATCACAAATTTGCAACTCAATCTTTCCTTCCTCTTCTAGAATTCGAACTCTTATATATCTTTCATATAATATGAGGTCATTTTTCCGCGAAAAGTTTTATTTTCTAAATTTACAAAATAAAATTTAATTGTAAAATCACGCTTCGAATGGATAATCACAAATCTGCAACTCAATCTTCCATTCCTCTTCTAGAATTCGAACTCTTATATATCTCCCCGTGCAACGCACGGGAGAAAATACTAGTTAACTATTAATAAAAGATGAAGAGTCACGTTTGAGAGTGTGAACATGGCAATGCTAATTAATGTGGCAATTTTATGTTGTAAAAAAATTAAAACAAAGGGAGATTTTTGGAAAACATGTATACTATAGAAAGGAAAGTCTTTAAGAGAGATTTTTGGAAAATGCGTATATTGTAAAAGAAAAGTTTCTAGGAGATGACAGATATTAATTACAATTGTTAGCATAAAAGGAGAAAAGATAGACACGCACGAATCATGATTTATGGTTAATATTCTTAGATTATTACATTAATCGTACTAATTAGCATAAATTGAATGGGTATAAATTCATTGATTGAACGATTGATACATAACGTGAATAATTTAATATTTTGCTAATAAGAAACGTCAATTTATTGTACTAATTAGCATAGTGATCTCATTCCATGGTGAAATTATAAATCTTTTCTTAAATAAAAGTAAAACAAATTGAATAGGAAAAAATAAATAAATAATATTTTGTTATTGCATGACATCATCAATTACAATAATTGATATGGCATTTTTTTCTTACAAGATAATAATTCAGATCAAAATTTGTAAACAATTACTGAAATCTATATTATTATATATACTTTGTTATTTTTATTTTGTATTAATATTATTTTATGTAAATAAACTATCTTAATTGAATCTGTGCATCGCATGGGGCAATACTACTTATACATTACTCCCTCCGTCCCATATCTTTGGTCCATTATTCATTTTTTGACAAAAAATTTTGACTTTGAACAAATGACGTCGCGGGAAAATTTTCCGAATTGCTAGCTTTACCTTGCACATGTTGGTTTTTTATTTGGTTTCGATTTTTCCAATGGAGGTCGTATGTGATCGAAAAATACCCGGGAGTGTCATAATTATGGGGCTCCCTGAGTGCACTGAACAAACCTGGTATAATTAAAGTTTGATAAAGTCATAGTAACAATTTTGTAATCCTTTTGTGACAATAGTGCCTATTAGAGGAATTGATCGGGTTTCAACTAGTGCTATATAGCGTGAGATATATATCACCACTCTTGAATAGTTTTTTCTTTTTTAATTTCCCTCGAAACGGGAAAGAAATTTCATTCAATATCACGCTATGCAAAGAAACTTAACAAAAGGAGTGACCAAGTCACCAAACGACAATCAAAATCCCTAACCAAAAGTACTAGTCGCTACGTTATGGGCCGCTATACGAGCCTCGCTTCAGATGTGGTGACAAGTACTAATATCCAGCTGACACAAAGACTCCATAATAGACATGAATACAGAGTAGAAACGATGATTATCTGAGAATGAGCACAAATGCCAAGTGAGCGAGAGGCAATTAATCCGACTCAACTAACATAATCGTAATTCGGCACTGCTGAGCAAATCGTAGCCCTTCTAACAGAGCCATTCTTTCTGCTAGCTCCACCGGGGGGCTGCCTATCATCTTCTTCGCCAAACATCCATGGATAGTCCCCTCACCGTCCTAAATAATCGCCACACATAATTTATTGATATAATAGATCGGTTTTTTTTTTTTTTTTGAATAAGACATACAACCCGTTCTTTTAACAAATTTTTACACATTTTAACACATTCACATCAAAAGTCAAACCAATTATATCCATATATTTTCTGGGATCCACTGTACTACATAAATCTCCACCACTCAATCCCACTCATTCTCTCTCCTATTTCACATCAAAACTCATAAATACTCATAAATACACATACACATACACATACACATAAATAGACAGAGTTTTGAATAATATGATTCTCTTTTTAGTTTCACAACATACACACATGTCCGAGAGGGCGAGAGAAAAATTAATATTATATACGCCGCCTTGCAAACTTTTTGAATTTTCTGCCAAATAGAATTTAATTCACCAAATTTTATAACAGATTGCGATCATATTCCATTGGTCGAGCACCCCTTGAATTTTAAGGGGGTGGTTGACTAGGATGGGCGGGCTTGTCAATCGACACCCAAAGAAATTTGACAGCTAGTCGACCAGCGCCCTCTTTCCTTTTTCCTTTTTTTTTTGGAACTATCTCAATTTGAAAATTCGAGTCTGCTTAGATATAATTTTATTAATATTGAGAAAATTATAAACATGTTAGTCGGCCAGCTCCCATAAATTGGTCGAACCAGCTCATTTAAAAGACAAGTGTTGGTCGAACAGTTTCAAAATTACCAGAGAAAAGTTTGTTGTCGAACCTTTTATAATATTCTCAAATTTTCAAATGATTTTCTCATCAATATATCGTTCTTATTTATAACTTTTCTTGAGGGCTAAATAGCAATGAATTTATTGTTAATTATCTTTATTATTTGTTAATTATCTTTATTATTTATTTAGATAATATCAATAAAATATTCTAAAAATTACAGAAAATTAATATAGCCAATATTAAAATTTTGGGACATTACAACGTTAACATTTGTTGACACGTGCTATGTGCAATTCTTGACTGTCAATATTGTGCATACAGTATGCTCTTACTAGTGAGCGAGCTTTACAAATGTCCAAGAGTACAGGGAGTTTGAGAATTTGATTCAACAATTACAGGCTTGCAGCAGTAACAACACAACATAATTTGATTCTTTAGCTATATATAAAGTTTAATTAATCGATAAGCAAGCCATAGTTGTTTAATTATATATTTACCATAACATCTAAAAATCAAATCAACTTTATTTGAAATAATATCAAACTTGTGGACATCATAATTTGCAACTCCTAATGAATAATGAGGTAGATGAAAGTGAAACTAAGATATGACAATGAACAGGTGTAAAATAAGAGGTAGATTAAGATTGGATCCCACAAATAAACCTCCCCCGTCCCTCTGCCCCCCACCAAAAAAAAAAAAAAAAACACTTTGTCTTCGTCAAGTCTTACGTGTTTTATGATCTAATGATTTGACAGTCCGGCGTAGATCATATCAAGTTCTTTATGTCGAAATCGTCAACCTAGCTCTAGGCATAATGTTGACCAATACGACTGAATGCATTAGAAAAACGAACCATGAGGCTCAATTAAATGGTCATGCATCGATCATATATTGGATTTCATATCATATGCATTTAATGTGCACTCCTTCATACGGTACTAGCATTCAATACCAGTCAACAGCAACAATCTAACTTATATATGCATATACAATAATACAATGTACAGAGAGCAAGAGAATTTCTTGACCAATTGTATATATCTATTCTATTCATTAAGCCACTTTCTAATCTCACTCCGAACCTGTTTGGGTACGGCAGCCAAACATTCTGACCATCACTTTTCATAATAAATAAAACCGAACTAACTACTTGTAAACCTAATCAATGCACGTGGATTTAATTTTTATGTATGAAGTGCGAGTAATTCTAAAGTAACATTCAAATATGACATTTTTAAATAATCCAATTGACATTGTCCCGTTCTTATTAGATATGATAAAGTACATTGAATGATAAGTATATCATTAAACGTTGCAACAATGTCTCACGAGTCCATATGGCAAAAGACATTTACATTATATAAAAAAAAGTTATTCAATGCAATAATGTTCAATTTGTAGATGTGACAGCTTGTTATTGGTTTTCTCAAAAAAAGAAAAAAAAAAGAAAAAGAAGAAAGAAGAAAGAAAAGGAGGAGGAAGAGAGAAACTTGTTGATTGGACATAGATGATTTAATTAATTATAAAAGGTGTCACAGACAATGTTTAGAACTAGATATTGTGGCAACTAAGAAAATTTTGGCCACTTGTCAAGAAAAACGTCGTGCATCAACATTGTTGTGGAGATGGTCAAAATGAAAAACCGACACATTAGCAGACACTAATAATTCAATGCCAATATATTGGTAATTTTAAGTTGCCAACATGTTGGGCGATGATTAACACGTGCCCCTCGACCCTATCGTTTAGGGGAAATGATTACGTGTTAATCACCTGCCGACATATTAGTAACTTAAGTTGGTAACATATTGACATTGGATCTTTTGCACATTAACAGATCATTTAACAACGTCCACTAAGAATTATGCATAAAATTCGGCCACGCTTGTTAAATTTACATGTGGTTGGTGAAACTTAAAAATAAAGACATGTTTGATTTTCCCCTCAATTAAAAAAAAAAAAAAGACATGTATGGTAATTGTGCTTGAATAATAAAGTTTACAAACATTTTGTACTTTTTACTGGTAATGATCTAGAGCATCTGTGTGTGTTATAATTATGGTATTTTCTGGTCACATACGACTTTTGTTGGAAAAACTCAGATAAGATCCAAAATTAGAACGGCAAAGCGAAACTTCAGCAATTCGAAAAATTTTCCGATGATACCGTTTGCCACCGGTCAAAGTTTTTGACCAAAAACTTTAACTTTGGTAAAAAACTTTCACCGGCGGAAAATGGCATCACCGGAAAATTTTTTGAACTACTAGAGTTTCATCTTGCCGTGCTAATTCTGAATCTGGTCTTGGTTTTCTCAATAAAGATCGTATGTGATTGGAAAACACTCGGGAGTGCTATAATTATGACACACCAGGGTGCACTAAATCATTGCTATACTTTTTACTTTTCCTCCATTATGTAATACCAGTTTTTTCATTAGCATATATATATATATATATATATATATATATATATATATATATATATTAACAATAGATCAAAAATTTATTTTTCAGAAAAATTCTCTCTAAAACAACGCTATTTGTGGGACTATTGATTAACCGTCAAGTGAAGCAATTGATTATTAAAGTATGCCAACACATTAATTTGTAGGTACTTCTTGGATTGGTCAAGTTTCTAAAGCATGTTAACAATAATAATGAAACATGCCCACGTATAGCTCAAATTTGAAAATTCGACTTCTAGAAAAATAAGAAGAAAATTAAATTAAATAGACGGCGACAGACTTATTAAGGTGTTGAAAACTTCGAGGGACAAAACAATATAACTGAAATATGGGAAAAAGTCCAAGATAGGAGAGGCGAACTTGGGCCTCCGCGGGGAAGGGGGAATCGGCATCCATTGAGGTTTGACTACGATTTGAATCACTGTCTTCATGAACAACTTGAATAGGTGTACAAGCAATACCTTCCGAAGAATGCAACTCAAGCATAAACCGCAAGGTAGAAATCCTTGTAGTTACAAGGTTGTACAAAGTTTACCCTTGCAACCACAAGACATTTTTTCTTTGCGGTCACATAAGCTTGCTTGGGCATGAAAAGAAAAATGAATTATTAGAAAAAACCAAAAAATAAAAATTAAAGTTGCGCTTGAAATAATTCTTGAAATCTCTCTATAAATGTGGGTGTTCTACAATAATTGCGACCATTTGAAATGTGTCACTAGAGTTACATTTTTAGCATATTCTATGTCGTATTCTTGTATTTTTATCCTTGACGATCAGAATAATTTATCCATCTATTATCGCACAAAGCTGGACATGGCATTGTAACTTGAATAATCATACCAAACGTAACAAGAATTTCACCTCAGAGGGCCACACGGTTTAAGCAAGAAATGGGGAGACAATCCTGGAATTAGTTTGCCAATATTGAGAAAAAGTTGTATTTGCTTTCCCATGAGACAATTCTCAGTCTCCAGCTGTAATTCTAGAACATGACCCATGTCTCCCTTTAATTGGTTTACCTAGTACATAGATTTGGTTGAGACAAACTCACGGGCAAGAAT
Organism: Jasminum sambac; assembly: GCA_018223645.1. Classification (NCBI taxonomy): domain Eukaryota; kingdom Viridiplantae; phylum Streptophyta; class Magnoliopsida; order Lamiales; family Oleaceae; genus Jasminum; species Jasminum sambac. The sequence goes on from CP073649.1 coordinate 28,174,320, forward strand.
AAAGGGTGCCACAGTCGAATATGTTTTCTCCCGTACAAAAAGTATTGGATTGAGATTTGAGAAAGGTTGGGGTTTGAAAAACGAAGTGAAAACTTGATAGAATCTAACTGACATAAAGCCATTCTTATTTCTCAAGAAATCTTTGTCCAATATTACTTGAATGATAACCACTGGAACTTTAAGCAAAGTTCCAGCGCTGATGTGATGCGTCCTAACGATGCGCTGACTTGATGCTGCCATACAGCATCAGCGAGCTGGGATGTGGATCTGGCAGCAAGAGACAGCTGCCACATCAAAATGCTGGAATTTGAACAAAGTTTCAGCGCTGAGAACGTATCATTTTCGAATAAATCATATAAGCATGTGTTAATTCTTTGTACATATTCTTCCTACAATTACAAGCAACTCTAGTAATCATTGGAGGTGATGTTTTCGACCATTTTGCTAGTTGTACAAAGAAGCTGCAACAAAATGTCATACATCTGTTTTTTGCATGTCAGGTCGCTTAAAGAATCAACTTGCTTAAAAAATCAGCATTCATAAAGATATCCTGTTCGAATGCCCACGAAAAATATGTCACCTCAGCATAATCTAATATTGAGGTGAAATATATCTCATGAACACAATAAGCTATATCTTCGTGGACACACCGAGCACCACTAAATGCACCTATTGATGTTATCTTGTGAAAAAAAGGCCAAAAAAAGGGGCAATGTTTTATCATACAAATCGATTTAGTAAAAATGAAAAACAAAAAATTGATCAAGTTTATCCAGCCGACGTTTCCTTCTGTGAAGTTTGATTCTCACGGCTTTGCTCTGGATTCCACCGAGTGATTGTTCTCTGTTCAACAAGGAAACTCTCTAGACATGAAGGAGACGTAACACCATTACCATTTTTGTCAATACGAAGAACCAACAATGTCTTTGCGACACTACCACACAGCCGTAGGGTGCAATGAAAATCTGACCACACCCTTAGTCGACCATTTGCATTGTCGTCTTCACCTGATAAAACGAGTACAGCATACTCAGAATGTACAAGAGTTGGATGATGGCGGTAGGAAACAAAGTCCACTCCATACTGGGACCCGGACCTTACGACCCAGTTCCTCAGTCGAAGATGAGAGTATGCTTTAAATAAATTAGGGAAATTATCTCTATTGGATATTGCGTAGTTCCAAAATTCATCATCATTCTTTAGACTGTTATTTTCACCTACGAGTTTTATACATTTTAGCTCATGGGATAAGTAGAAAGCTTCTTCAAGGCTTAGTTGTATCCACTGCTTATCTTTCTCTATGGTGACGATCGGACGGCCAAAACATGCACAATTGAAGAGTTCAGTTTGTTCAGTATTTGCTTCGACTAGTACACTGCAACTGGAAAGCAATCCTCGAGCATCAGATTCAATTAGAGAGCTTTTGAGCTGGGAAACTCTCTTTGACATGGGATCTGCTAGTGCTTTGGCTTCTGCTCCCTTCCCTTTCCATCTGATCCCAATCATCTGCTTCATTGAAGGAAATTTGAAATAAAAATAAATTTAAGTATATGACAATTACAGAAGACAGAGATTAAAAGAAATATGTTTTGCTGTTACATTAGCTAAAGCACCATATAATCAATTTAGATGACTATGACAAGGTATGTGATGAATATGAGATTCTTCAAACGAGAATAGGATCTCTATATCATTTTTCTTATTTAATGGTGGATTTAAAATGTTGCCTAGTTTGTAAAGACCAACATTAATACATAAGGAGATCTCATAAAATAAAACAACCATCAATTTAATTTCGGGCAGGATTGTAAAAAGAGTAAAACAGTAGCCAGAATCCAAAATAAAATGAAATAGCTTCCTCTGGCTTAAATTATTATTTAGCCAAAAGTTTACTGTTATTTCAGTAGCAGGGAACACAAAATTGTGGAAGATAATGAATGTTTTGCACGTGTGCAGGTAAAGTTCGAAAATTTTGAAGTTCATAATAATGAATAAGTTCCATTTTTTGGTTAAAACGAAGTCACAGATATGCCTCCTAAAATGGACCCCACCGATTCCTAGCGGTATGAAGTTCATCTCTAATAGAATCTTTATCTAGACTCGTTGCATATTTTCATTCGACTAGAGTATCATACAATCAACATGAAAATCATCGTACATTCTATAATGAATTTTTTGCGCCATTTTTCTATTCTACGTTGTGGGGAAAAAATAGGGAGAAGAAGAAGAACTAGTTCATGATTAAAATCACATTATCACAACAAAGACCGAATAGCATTACATGATTCTGTGACCAATTACAAAATTATAAAAATTATAAGATTATTTTAACATAATCATATCAATCACTAATCAGTAAACAGGGTTATAAATTATGAATACAACATATTATCAACACAATCAACCAAACTACCAGTTACCAAACAATTTCAGCAATCCGAATTGAAAGTTCACACAACTCACAAGAATCACAAACTAATCCATTCACCCAACACTATCAACTATCGACACAGTCATTTCTTTGACCCATTCAAAGGGGGAAATGTATATATAGTCACAAATAATAAAATAATAATTCGGATCATTCAATAAGGAACTTTAAGTGCAATAAAACGAAGAAAGAAGAAATTTTTAGTACCTAATAAAATTTTAGTTTCTGCTCGGCGGAGGACCGAGCCGAACTGAGAAAAGTCGGATTAGCTACTGGTAAGGGACTGCAATGGGCCGTGCGGCTGCTGGCGTGACTGAATCTGCGTGAGGTTCTGTGACGGACTGGTGGATGGCCGTGAACTGCGGAGTGGTGCGTGCGATCGTGCGAAGGTCGGAGGTTGGATTTTTGCCACTTACGTCTTTGGAGGCCGGAAGAGAGAGTACAGTCGCTGGGGTTGGGCTCAATTGGGTGTGGGTTCATGATAAATGGGGTGTCTGGGCTTTGCTTAAATGGGCTAAACTGAGCTAGGACAGTCTTCGGCTACAGCCCAGGGTATGCCCACCTAAATCCTAAATTAGCCCGGCATGTCAGACTAGACTACACTCCTAGAGCTTCTTCGATACAAGGCCTTCTTTTTTTTTTTTTTTTAATTTAATAACTAAACTCACTTAATAATCGGTAATAATTTTGCCACATAATTACGGGTTAATAATTTGGTGGAGGAATAATTTGGTGGAGGAATAATTTGGTAAAAGATGTAATTATTATATGAACGACTATTATACCCTCGATTTAAATTACGTAATTACTTGTCAGGCTATTCAAGCTTTCCTATAAATGACTTCCGCTATTAATGAAATTCATTCATGAGAATTCCTTAGTAATTCATTCTTCTCTAAATTCTCTCTATTACGTTTCTATACTTTTATAACACGCTATCGATAGCCTCTGTAAATTTCCATTCGAATAATATAAAGCTGAGATGCCTACAGCTTCAGATCTATCATTTAACCTCTCGACGTAAACCTTAATATTACCGATTAATTGTCTCAAAACTATGTCGCTGTATCACCCTTCCTGGATCAAGATTCTCTCCTCTCAAAATCATCTTCATTCGAGAGATTTCTTTATTCTTCTTCCTATTCTCTCATGATCTCCGCTTTCTTTCTTTCAAGACGCAACATTTATAACTTTTCTATCATCTCTCGTGTTAATTATAGTTTAATAATATTATATTTTGGCTTAATGATGATTATTGCATTATGGGCAATTGGCAAATGGAGGAAATACGCTGCATTGCTCAATTGCTTCTACCAAAGAAAATAAAGAAAGCGTATATATAAATTATATTACTTTATAATATAATAATATATTAAATTATAATATTCGCTTTGAGATATATGAGTATACGTTATCAAAATCAAATTTTTCTCGACTCCATTATACTCGATTTAACGAGCTTCGATTTGACACTAATATTGATAAGGTAAACTTTCAAAATTTGCAAACAAGACCTAATTTTTGAAAGTTACAAAATAGTCCTTGAACATTTTGATATTGATAAATCAAGTAGAAAGGAGATAATTTTCAATCGTGAAACATTGATAAAATATTTTTGACAATTTTACCTTTATAATTGAATGGACAATTTTACCTTTAGGGTAAACCCACCTAATTTTAACGACAAGGAAAATGGATAGAATATTCATGAAGAAATTCTAAATCCATTGATTATATAAAATGGCGAAGTCCATTTGAGTTAAAAAGATCTAAATATTAATGTAACTCCAAGAGTCAATTACATAATGTACTTATTCTAGAAGGATAAATGCGCCTTATAAGAATGAGTATTTGTTCTGTAAGAACAAATTGCCCCTGCAGGTTGTAGCGCTCAATATTTAATTTCAGACTTTATTTAGTGTACTTAATTAATGCAATACCTCCTACTTGATGATGGGTTCAACTCACACAAACGGAAGGTTTTATATATTTCTCGCACTTTATATGCTAAGTGATGGGTAATACCTTCTACTAAGCATCCTACTCAAGAAGTAGTTAAACATTATGCAATTTAATTCTAATTTAAATTCAGTAATTTATATTTATTGCAATAATTCCCATAAGGTAGGTTCGACCACCTATTGGAGGAAATTTAATTTCTGCACTTAAATTTATGCACTTTATAGTTTGAGTATATTTCCAATGTGGTGGGTAATACCACACGATTGGTGCATATTTTCAATATGGTGAGCTATACTACACATTGTTATAACTAACTCCTACCCAGGTTAGAAGTAGTTGATCAAATATTCTAATCATACTCTCAAGTAGTAGACGATGAGAATAAAATTACTTCCCCATATATACCAATATTAATGGAGAAAATTGGAGTAAGTGGTACTTGAAGTTACCATTGATAAATAGACGAAAGTAAATGTCAATAGATCACATGTTGATAAATCAAAGAAAATATATCGCATGGAAAGTTTATATGAAGTAATCTCATCGATGATATGAGATTGTATTAATATGAGAATAAAATGCTCTTGAAGAAGCAAAATCACTAGATATCTGTATTTGAATAAAGCCAATATGATATTATTATTATTACTCCAGAAGTAGTAAAAACAAATGGAACATATTGAGAATATCAAAAGATGGCATTAAACACTGAAAATATAAAAATGCAAAAGAATATACACATCAATCCATAAATGAGGGATGCGCTCGAGAGTATAAATAATAATCTCGCCACTCATCAACATTAGATTCATAATGAAAGATCCAAAGGATCTCTTTTTCGCTGACAATCCGATGATCTGTGACCGGCGGGTTTTAGCTTCCACAGCATTTTTGAACATATGATTGAATCTGATGAGTAGATCCAAGAATCGTGATAGCGTAAATAAGTATATTTCTCACAACGAGAAATAAATTTATGTTCTACACCCCGATCTAGAAATGCTAGCAAACCATCGAAAAAATAATTAATATTTAATAAACCTATGGGTTTGGTATGAAAATTCCAATCGCGGCAAAATGACGCTTATATTGAATATTTCCATATGTTATAGTCACCGAAGAACAATAAAAGCTTCACTATTGCTCATCATGTACATCAAGATGGATGGATTGTGTTTGTAGTATCAATCCACTTGACTAATGACATTTCTAACTCCAACCTGACATCGCTTCCAATTGATGAAAAGGTATTATACTTGACACTCTTATCCCCATAATTGTGGCCATCGTGAAGACTCCTTAATAGTTTGTTATTAGTCCTCTCCATATAGTATATTGATATTTTGTTTCCTAACTCCTTACAGTTGGTCCGCCATATCCACATATTGGATATGACCTACTAGTCCGGGAGCCACCAAGAACACATATAGTTTTTACTCTGCAGGTAAAGATTGACTTACATGAGATGATTCTGATATTCCATCTCCATCTCCACCTCTATCTTTCTTTCAACGAATGAATGATAGATATATGAATCCTCTATTTAAAGAAAAAATTTTCAAACCAATAATTGAGTGCACTATTTACTTTTTGACAAATATGAAAGAGAAAAAAAAATGCGTAAAATTTTTTTAAGTGAAAAAATGACATATATCTGTTTATGATTTAAAAATAATATATATATACATATATATATATATATATATCTTAAAAATCGAAAAACAATATTTACAATTACAAGAAAAACATTGATCTTCGTTATTACAATCGAGCTTCCTTATATTTAATATGAGAAAATTATTATACTAAAATTTTCTACTAAATTTACAAATGTGATCTTCTAAAGTAAGTTTTTCAAGATTGTAACGCTGCTTGTTGGATCTTTGAATTTGGCCCATAAGGCCATTAGCTCACCTTGTAATGTGTCCACTAGATGTGTCTCAAGAGCCTGCTGAATATCATCCAAAGGCCCTTTACTCAATCCATCCCAATGAATGCTATTTTATCTTTCGATTGGACAAGTACCCACAGATTTACATCGAGTGTCACATGTCCACCGAGCACACTTGTAGCATCCTCCTAATCTTTTTACTTCCGCTTCTTTGAAAAACTACTTTACCCATACTGCATGTATTTAGAAGGAATTGAAACCTCACTGTGATAATCAACCTTTGTTTCAATCAAGCATCTGGATATCTTAGGGATACCCTTATTCATTAGCATCCTTAATCTTTTCCAAATTTACATCGATAAATCCTTTTAGGATTTTGATCTCAGAGTGATGGATAGTATTTTCAAGATTTGAGAGCATATGATCCATTATAATGTATAGACCCTTGTTAGGATGAATTTTGCAATACTTTGATGATTTATTTATAGAATAATACGACGCGATGAAATAAGACTCGATTTAAATAAAGCGTAAGAGCCATGATTTCGAATTAAATAATATGGATGATGCTTATGAGTGTAGAATTCGTTTGAACAAGAGTAGACAATAATGTCACCAAAAGATGATGGAATATGTCGTGAATTGTTTCTATGATAAATCATGCTGAGCACCATACGATACTAGTGAAATCGATATAAGAATTTACTCAATCAACTAGAAGTTCAATAATACTGCTTGCAAAACCGACTCGACCATCCCGCTTAAATAATTATTGAAATCAATATTTCAAGTGAAGAATTAAAAGAATTCTTCAATGATTGTTCGATAAATGATGAAATCATTACTAATAATATCGTAATAAATCCCAAATATATCCTGGAATAAAGGATGAGAAGTAAGGGCTCACTCATCCTCCATGCGACTACTAGATATTACGATATGGATCCACTAGACAAATACATGTGTATATGATTCAGAATTTGAAATTTACTTAAATATTTGCTCACTGTGATGAGCATGATTTTCAGATTTAATGATAAAATAGGGTAAATATATATCTCAATACTTGAATAAATCCTCAAGGATTTGAGTATACACAAGTGGGATATTATATGGCAAATTATTTAAAGTCCTCAACAATTGCCGATATCGAGAATAGAATGCAAACGGTCTAAATTCCCATATTAAGCGTCAATGATGAGAACATATATGATTAAAATCATACCAACTATATGAGTTTTGTGTTCTAAATTTTCTCAAAGATGAGGGGGAGTATTAAAGGTTGAAAATAATATGTGAAATGCATCATGTTATATCCTCGAATTGAAACACAACTTGAAGTTCAAAGATGCATGAAAGGCTATGAACAATCACATATATCGCCTAATGATGCTTTGATAGTTAGCACGCTTAGAAGCGCTGATATTTCAAACATATATATCAAAGCAAATTATAAAAGATGGTCTAATAACGGAGGCATATACTCTTGAAGAGTATATAGACATAACTATATTGTGTAATCCTAAAAGAGGATTGATAAAGAGATATCTCGATAAGTTATGTCGATATGGGGAAAGAAATGAAATTGAAAAGTGTCGACACGATATGAAAATGTAGCGCTACATATGATCAATGATAATGAAAATATTGAGATATATTGAAGATGATAAATGGTGAATGTGAAATCCTTAACTTATGAGATGATGAGATGATGATGACTATTGCTCAAGTTTAAAGATAAGCATAGTGGTCATTATATGTTGCATGCTCATGAAAGTTAAATTACCGATCGTGTAGTACATCAAAAAGGAAATTAAAGGATCTGGATGAGCTAAACCTGTTTTATGAGTAATTCTAAAGGGGAGCTAAGCCCTCAATGAAATAACCTATTAAATGAGTATTAAATGTTAAATGATATATTTTAAGTGTTAGTTAGTTATGAAGGTTTACTTATATGTTTACATGTTTTTATGATGAATTTATATGCTTTAAATTGTGTGTTTTGAGACATGTGTTCATGGTGAATGTTTTGTAGTTGTGTAAGAAAATTGATGCACTCTAAATGAACAAAGAGTATAAAAACTAATGTATATGATACTCATACAAATGTATGAAAGATTTTGAAATGCTTAAAAGATACTTGTATAAAATACGCATTGCACTCTTTTTCCCTTGACTCGAGGTTTTATCCCATTGGGCTTTTCCTAACAAGGTTTTTAATGAGGCAACTTTAGGCGATTCACATGAATAATGTACTCTTTTCCTTCATTAGGTTTTTCCCAATCGGGTTTTTCCTAATGAGGTTTTAACGAGGCATATTCATGGTATATTGAGAACGATAGGAGAAATTGATACAAGTATCTATTGGATCAAGTTTATAATGGAGCTAATGCTTTAGATCCAAACGATGATGATATTGAAATCATTTACCGTAAGTAAAGATATCGCTCAAGATATGAAATCAAACGGAGCAAATTGCATTTTTTCCTTCGATCAAGTTTTTCCCACCGGGTTTTCTTTGACAAGGTTTTAACGAGGCAAAGACATGAATACTCCTATACCACTGAAGACACTGGGGGGGAGCAATGTTTTGATGAAGCAAGATATAACCACTCCAAGATATCCTGCACCTGCTTAAGTTTTTTTCCCACGGTTTTTCTCCAAACAAGTTGTACATATCTGTACTAAATCATTCAAGGGGAGTGTTATGAATAATTGAGAATAATTTGGTGGTTGGTGAATTATGAAGAATAATTTGGTGGAGGAATAATTTGGTGGAGGAATAATTTGGTAAAAGATGTAATTATTATATGTGAATGACTATTATACCTTGATGAAATTATGTAATTACTTTACAGATTATTCAAGTTTTCCTATAAATGTGACTTCGCTATTAATTAAATTCATTCACGACTGTAATTCATTCTCTCTAAATTCTCTCTCTATCGTTTCTATACTTTTATAACAAAACTTAATTAATGATCAGAGTAAATAACATGTTTTTAGAGTAGAAATTCGGATCCTAACAACCCCCCCCCCCCGGTTCTTTCTTTTCGTAAGTGATTTTCAAGAATGATTTTAGCTTCAAAGGTGAAAAAGGGACTCCACTTTCAAAATTCATCCATCACGAATCAATTATTATTATTATTATTATTTGAGAAGCCATAAAAGTAAACCCATTCATAATGCAAGATGAAAAGGGGACTCCACTCCAAGTAATAATTACATATGTTTTCACTAAACAAATGTCATTAGCAATTCAACGGAGGAAGATCAGATGCTTCTTGATATGATTTCATATCCGATTTATCAAAAATTCGACTACCAAAAATAAAAAATCCAATAGTGTAACCAGCAACAGCTACAACAAAGGTTGAAATACTACTGGACATAACTGCCAACATCACAAGATACGCAAGGGTAATCCGAATGCCGTATAATCCTACTTGGATCATCCCAGCAATCACATTGTTGCTCTCCGAACTTATAAATCTTGTGTGAGATAAACACTCTACGACTAGAGAGATTACGAATATTATCACCAGATCGAATAAATGTAAGCTCATGTTCTCCGTGTTGCCAAAGAAAAATGTTGTGTGCATCTCCATGTTCATCTCTCTGTTCTACTTTTCTTCTAGGGGTGGATGTTAGAGGAATTTTTGAGTATGACATATCTCAATGGTAGGACATTAATTTATAATAGGTACTACACAAATTAGGAAACTATAATATGAATTTGCTAGTACAAACATTGTTTTTTATAGTACATATATACAAGTGTATATGAGAAATAAGCCGTGGTAGTTGTAACAATCCACTTAACCTTATTGTTATTATTGAATTTTGAATATTACCTTTGTGGAAGTCAATCTTCCTTTCTTGTATTTAATTATGTTCAGCCTTTTATTTTGCAATATTAGTCAGGTTTTTCCCACTTTTCTTAAGATAATAAAAGTTGTCATTTGAATATTTTATTAAATGACTAATCAACGCAAGAAGGGCCTAATGTTTGTTTTTGCACTAATTAGCATTTAACTAGTACTGCTTTCTTCCTATTTATCTAGGCAATATTTCTTTCTTTGCTTGCTATAGTTTTGTTTTCATATTAAGCAATATTTATTTTATCTATTTCTAGAATACTCTTATTAATTTGCATAATCTTAAATTCATTTGCTACTCTAATATTTTTTAGACTCGTTAAATAAAAATAAATTACAAAAATTATTTATATAATTAATTTTTCTAATAACATTTGTAATCTATAAAAAAATAAAATAAAAATAAGCCTATACAAAACGAACAAATAGAGCATAATCATCTAGTTGTGTGCAATAATTAGTGGTAAGGCACCCTCTTACCGGTTTGTTCCGGGTTTGAAATACTACACTCGACTCCTATAACTCCAAATTTATACTAAAAAAAAAAAGCATTTCATCAATTTTTATTATTTTCCGTTTTCTTTTTTTCTTTTTCTTTTTTTTTTTAAATAAGTAAAAGTGTACCGATAACCGATAACATTGTTTTACTAGACGCATACTTTTTGGACCACAAATTTCAGTACTTCACAAATGTATCCCCCCAAGATTAGTCAAGTACAGGTTGCATTAGTGTTGTACTGTAACAATCCCCGTTGCGTGTAGTACAATTGTGACAAGTTTTTCGTTGGAAAATTATGGAGGTTACTTCCTTCTTTTCTTCTAAATTTTATTTTTATTTTTAAGCGGCATACTTTAATTTATTGATTGGTTTTATAAACGATTTAGAATGTTCAGTATTGCAATTTTGTGTCAGAGTATATGTTTTACATGTGCATCACATGGTGCTTCCGAGCCAGAATTAGGGATTTACGGTGTATATTTTAACAAGTGCATGGTCTAAGATATTGGTAGACCTAACTGGATTACATGGAAACTAGAGTGGCTATTCTTAAATCGAGTGGATAATTGTGGCTATTCAATACGGTTGGCACCCCGCTGATATGGTAATAGATCAGATATTCCGACAATGTAGTGTTCACAGTTCGGCATAGGTGCAGGTCGGAAAACATCGGAAAGAGCCTCGCCAGTGAAACGGGTGAGGGCAAGTTACGGGACATGCTAGCTCGGTGGAAGATATTTTCTCAGGTCGACGATTTGTTGCCGAGGTCATACCGAGGTCGGTGAAAGGTCGAGTGAGGTCTGTAAACTACCATCGGTCGGAGTCTCCCACGACAAGATACGACCGAGTTGAGATCCGACAACCGAGGTCATTCCACGTCCTTTTGACAGCTTGACGTCTCCTGTACCCGACATAACATCAGCACCATTAATGTGAAAGGCGGCAATGCAAGTGGATGATGGCAATCATTACGCCTAGTCAAGTATGGGGGTAGGTTATGATGGCTTTATAACCGCCCAAGAAAATTATACTATATATAAATAGGGGTGTGACGCCGTTGAAAAACAACAAATCTCTTTGTAGTATCCAGACCAGGTAGAGCTCGGCCAATTTATACAAAATTTCCAGTATTTTCTCATTAGTCCATAAATCACTCAAAGTTGATACTTAAGTGGTGATTACCATTTTTGGCATCAACAAATACAATATTAAAAAGTTGTTTAAATCAAATTGAGTCACGTTTAGATAATAATCGATCAAGAAGGATTAATACCACTGATGGTCGAATCGCGGCCATTTGATGACTGATCAAAATGTGTAGCAATGATGTGAACGCTATACGAAGGTCGATCTTATATCGGGGGGAGCAAAAATAAAATTTGGCTACGGTATTGATTATGACTGCCTTTATATCAAGTATTGGGTACAATATTGATCACGACTACCCCAAATTTATTACTTTCAATTGTATTACACAATACTATATATCGAGTATCGCAAGCCAAGCAAATTACAAATTTAACCAACTAGGTTGTGCCTTTTCCATTCTCGTCTCACCGAAGGGTTCATCGTTGTCAAGCCGTTTATTATTAATGAACGCGGCGCAAGCAACAACATAAAAGATCACAAGAAGGATTAAAAGTACGATATTGATCACGGCTACCTTTCTCCAACTCGTCTTGACGCTTGCCACTGCTCCGGCTTTACATGAGTAGCAATTGTAACATAGTTGATCTTGATCATTGCTCCACCGGATGCAGTCGGGGTCTGACCCCACCTGCCCGCCCGGTGGGTACCAGAATGTCTCGTTTATGTACACATAGCCACACGACGTTGGGGGCTTGCAACATCCAGACTAAATAAGACAAGAAGAGTGATTAAATATGTAGGGTTATGTCCAATCAAACAAATTATAGTATTATCAATCATTAATTCAAAATTGAAGGTTGATACAAAGTACTTGTGATTAATAAGATAGGGACAATTTATTTCAACCGGTGACAATGCAATTTAAATTCAGAAATTTAAAATGTTAAGCTGGTACATCGATTGTGATATATATATGATTTATACATTGTTTTTATACTGTGGGTGTTGGATAAAAGTATTCCTCTTGGCTTTAGTTCTGTTTTTGGCCGGAAGGGACAGGAGAAACAGAATAGATAAGAAGAAAAAGAAAAGAATAAAGTTATGCTTCCACACAAATCTATCTCCACACAAATTCACACTCTAATAAAATTTAGTAAATTACCATTCTACTCCCGGCGGAGAGTGGGGGCCCACACCCTCTTAGGGTGTGGATTTGTGGTGTAGGCCCCCCCCCCACCCCACTTTTTTTTTGGTTGGGGGGGGTTGTTGTAGAATGGTAATTTACCAAATTTTGTTTGGGTATGGATTTGTGTGGATATGGATTTGTGTGGAACCATAGCAAAGTCCAAAAGAAAAACCCTAAAGCCCTTAGCAAATAAGAAGAAAAGTTGAATGGGAATAAAGCTAGCTAGTCATCTTTAGCAAAGAAGATTCTTCTTTCATTTGATGAATATAAGTAGGTTGAAGGTCAAAATCTGAAAGGTGTGTATATTCTAGTAAAACAACCAAAAGAAAACGTATATATGTAAAACATATCCAAAAAGATTCCAAATTAAATATATGTTGAAGACTAAAATAAATATATTATTTTTTCTTTTTACAATTGTATTAGCTTAATTTCAAGTTTTTAGATGGCCAATATATACTAGAGTAATACCCTTTAACATATTAATAAAGGACATAGAGGTTCAGAGGTTAGCATATAATAATGTGGAAGTACAGTGGTTGTTGATTTTATTTGAATAATGTGATATATATGCAAATAAACATGATTTTGCCATGTATGTATCATGTCAACGTATATGTCATACGATAGGTTAAAAGAGCATTACTCGTCTCCTAGTTCGATCTTCAAATCTAAATTTACTGTACCATTATTATTTACAATATTGATTATCGTATGTTAAAATGAATTAATGTAGTGATGTGTATTATTAGTTGGGAAAACAATACGAGAGAGACATAAAATTGAGACATCAAGACACATTAATGGAATTTGTGCAGTCTTGGGTCTTGGAAGAGTAAAACAAAATTGTAAATCTACTTTAAAAATTAACATGGTAATAACCTAGTTTTGACAAAGCACAAATTAAAGTTGTTGTTACCTCAATAGGAGTGAGCTTTCTAAGGTAAAACTGCTCTGCAGTCTCAGGAGCACCCCTAACCATTCTCCCCATTTTATTACATGCATGTGAGTCCCTAATACAAGAGCTGATCTTAGTCCAATAGCTTTGCTTGCTCACCCTTTCCTCTAGCCAGCCCGAATAGTCCTGCAGGTAATACTCTTGATAAGCCCGGCCCATGACCGGCCTGCCCGACCCCCTATCAGTAACCGCGTAGGCGAAGATGAGGAAGCCCACGAGGGCGACGATTGTAAAGAACATGGTCCACAAGTACACGTACATAAGGACAGTGTTGCGATAACAGGCGCCGGCTAAACCGGCTAGAGAAATGAGCATTAAGGTGGCTCCACTTATTATGAGAGGCCATTGTAGGAATTTCATGCAATCGGTGGTGTTTGCACGGCTGCTCAGCCATATGCCGCCGCCCAAGATGGGGATGGAGAAAAGAAGTGTCATGAAGTTGAGGAAACCTATCACATGGTTGCTGCTTCTTTTCATCTTTACTTGGGATGTGCTTGAATTCTTTCTTCTAGTTTTGTCCTTGTGATCGATGAATTGATCAAGAATGTGTTCTTGAGAAGTAAAATGCGAGTGTGATTTTGCGCATTTGAGAATAAAAAGAAATTAGGAGGGCGAGAGAATCTACGGTGGGGCGGTGCTATATGTCCTAAAGATGTTTTGATGCTTCGCATGCATCTAACCAATTAAAATAGAGCACGTCACTATAAGTTTTTAACTATCACACGTATGTATACAAGTTTAATTGATGAATGTTCGAGCTAGGTAGCATGGTCTCATTGGACGATCATACCACCATATACATATTGTATGCGCCATTCGAAACTGATCTCAGTTGCCATTAGAAAGGAGGGACCATTGCATGTATTGATAATTTGATATACAGTACTAAGAGTTGTTTTCTTCAAATGTGACATTTCCTCTTGAAAATCAATTGAATCAAACGGACCCTTAGAGTGTGTTTGATAGAAGTGGAAAATGAAAACCGAAATTCTTTTGTAATTCCCTGAAAATTTTCTCATCATCCTATGGAAGCTTCTTCTTTTTTTATTTTATGGAATTTGGCTCATGTGTGTGGCGATTGAGTGACTTCAAAAGGTTGTATATGAATGCACAAGTGGAAAAATCTTTTCTTTGATCGGTAATCACACTACTTTCTTAAAATACCTCCAATGTGTGTGTATATATAGAAACTGCAACTGTTCAAGTTGTTAATCTTGTAATTTATAAAAGTAATTGTCATTTTTAAAATTAAAAATTCTCTTGTTATCTTTGAAAATGCCTTAACTTTTAACAGTGGACTCAATTGTCAGAGTACAAAGTATTGCCGACCCTTTTTTTCAATGACCTTTGGTGTCTAGCAGTTATCTTAGTGTATAAGTAACTGCTTCCGCTCTCCTACACACTCTTATATGCACACACTCGTGTACACTCTGGTAAAATTCGTGGGGGCCACATGAGCCCCCACTATCAGGAGATAGCTATGTATTATTCATTTTACCTAACATAGATACTAAAAAAAAAAAAAAATTGATGACAGGGCGCCACGTCATCGAGTATGCAGCTTCTCCTATACACTGCAGAAGAGCAGCCACCATAAGTAACATGGGATGATAACATCTTATAATATGAAATCTTTTAACACGTGAAGTGTGCATGCGCATTTGTGACCATCAACAAGCCTATATCATCTTGAAGTGTTTGATTACAAATGCTGTCAATGTGTTTAAAAATACAATCAATGTCATAAAGAGTGGTTATAACATTTTTGAGGGGGCCAAAAAGAAAGAAAGAAAGAAAATATGACATGGCTTGGGAAGTATCTTTGAAAGAATAAACTCGAGAAAGTATTTTTTCAAAAAAAAAAAAAATAAATTGGAGCATTATTGCAGTTTAATAAAGTTACGAAGTGTATAGCCTAATTTTTTCTTTCTAAATTTTTTCAAATAAGCTTTATGATTTATATCAAGCACAATTAGATGCTATATTTGGCTTATATTTGAAGAAATTTTTACTTTATTAAAAAAATTTTCAACTAAGCTTTATGATTTGTATCAAGCACAATTAGATGCTATATTCAGCTTATATTTAAAGAAATTTTTACTTTATCAAAAATTAACTTTTAAAATTAAATAATTGACACTAAAAAATATGTAAATAATAAATATTTATGACTTGATATATATATTTTTTTGAAAAGAAATTTGAAATGTATGATTAATATTAAATTTTAAGAATCTGTTTTGTCATAACTTATTCTAAAAGTTATTATTCAAGATCATGGCCGGTTTTCAACCGTTCAATTCAATAAATTGATATGATATTCTTTTCATTTTTTATAAAATTTTCCATTGCTTTTCAACTGAATAATAAAAATAGTTATATTAAAAAAAAAGTTAGTTAAAATTGATAGTCAAAGTGTATGAAAAAATATGAAACGGGCAGGTAACGTAACGCTGGAAACAAATGTTGACGGTGATATAAAATTGATTCAAGTGGCCATAATACTAACTCACCCACCAAGCCCATGTGATCAAATACGAGAATCTTGCAGAAAATGGTCCCATCATCGGACGATGATCATGGTAGAATGCCGGATTTAATCATGTTAAAAAATGTGTAGCGTGATTAATTGATAAGAACATCTTTAATGCATAATGTATAAGTGGACGTGCATTGTAGGAGAGAGATAGGGAAACAATAACTATTTTAATTGTAAATGGATGAAAAAAGAGAGGAAAAGTGAAGATGAAAGATACAGAAATAAATTGGAAAACAATAATAAAATATTATGGGATTAGAATAGTCAAAAAGCTAGTCGTATTGCGATTTGATTAAAAATAATAAAGGTAGTATGAATGCAAAAAAAAAAACTTTGGTGTATAAATGGTCAAATGACCATTTGCGCCTTTCGATTTCTATTTTGTTTTTAATGAGATATTTTGGTCACAAACATTAAAAAAATTACACAATGGTCTCTTTGTGGGTTATTAAAATCAGTCCTAAAGTTTTTAATTTTGTTGCATTAGTCCAAATTTTAATTAAATTATATAATTTTATATTTTACCTTTTTTAGATCTGAATTTGGTCAAAATAATTTATCGAATCAATTTGACACTAATTAGATAATTTTAGTATCATTATCTCTGTAAAAATAAAATATAACGAATATAAAAATAAAATAAAATACATACGTGCATTTTGATTTCGAAAAACAGATATAAATGAATTGTTGTACCAAATAAAATTTTATTAGAAATATATACATGTAAGAAAAATATCTGGATACAAACAATTAATTAAATCAAATAAAATAAAAAATAAAATCCCAAAACCACCACCCACCCCACTCACCACCCCACCCCCATCCCCAACCCCCACCACCATCGGTTGGTGGTTCGCCACCACCAGGTTGGTGGTGGCACCACCAACAGATCTGGGTCACCACCAGATCTGGTGGTGACCACCAGATCGGCCGGTGGCGTTGCCGCCACCGGTGAGTGGCGCTGCCACTGACCGTCTGGTGGTGGCTTCTGGCGAACCACCAGCTGTTGGTGGTGGTTAAAGCCACCACCAACCGGTGGTGGCATTACCACCACCACCGATGGTGGTGGTGGTTTTGGGATGGGGGTGGGGTTGGTAGTGGGTGGGGTGGTGGTTTTGGGATTTTTATTTTTATTTTTATTTAATTAATTGTTTGTATCAAGATATTTTTCTTACATAGATATATTTCTAATAAAATTTTATTTAAAGACAACAATTCATTTATATCTGTTTTTCAAATCAAAATGTGCACGTATGTATTTTATTTTATTTTATATTCGTTATATTTTTATTTTTACATAATATACGATACTAAAATTATCTAATTAGTGTCAAATTGATTCGATAAAATTATTCATGACCAAATTGCATCTACTTAAAAAGGTAAAATATAAAATTATATAATTTAATTAAAATTTGACTAATGCAACAAAATTAAAAACTTTAGGACTGATTTTAATAACCCACAAAGATGAGGACCATTTGTGTAATTTTTCTAATGTTTTGACCAAAATATCCCTGCATAAACAAAATAAAGAAAATTGACGGAAAAAAACTATGGTCATTTGGACCATTTATGCACCAAAGTTTTTGTGACCATTCTACCTTTATTATTCGACTAAATCAAGAATACTTTTTGGGCTGACTACCAAAATCCCTAAATACTTTCATCATCAATTCAAATTTATGAATGATAAAGCAATGCGCGTAGAAGTAGAACACATATATCTAAAAATTAAAAATGAAGTATTATATTTGAAAGTTACACCCCTATTTGTGGCACTCTTATATTTTTTATGAGAATTTGACAAGATAATAATAAATATTAAAATATCTGTAATCAAACCAGAACCCAATGGAACCAAACTTGAATAGGTATTTTGCTCGAACGGAACCAAATAGTTCCATTTTTCATAGAACCAAATTTTTTTGTTCGATTTCGAATAGTCAAATACCCGAAACCGAACCGAAAACACCTACTCCTAAGCCCAATTATGTGAGTTTGACCATACAAACACTATTTAATAAATAGTAAAGTAAAGTGTGCCATTAATATAATTAATAGTTACTTTTGATTCAACAATAAAAATAATTTAAATGAATGTATATATTCTTTTCGTCCCATGACAATAGACTATATCTTTCCCCATTACTCTTTCACTTGGATTTAAAAAAGTTCAATTACTCAATATTCTTGAAAAAGTGGAATTTAAAAATATATTTCGTAATAAGACCTTCCGTTTAATTCTCATTCCTCTTGTAGTAGTTATTTTTCAATAACAGTCTATATTAAATAAAAGCATACAAGAAAATTTATAAATTAATTGAGTAATACTATAAATACAAACAAATCGATGCCATATATTTATTACACACTTAAATATATATATTTTTATCTCTTACTTGTACTTGGTAATTTTATAAAAAAATAAAAAATAAAATTAAAAATTTAAATATGTATGATAAACTCTTATGATGTTGACTCATGTATACTTATAATAATTTTTTATTTTCTAATTACACATTTGTATATACATGCCTTTTTCTTTGTACGATAAAATTTTATTAACTTGAATTCAGCATTGATTATCAGTCCGTTCTTTTACAATTTTTAATAAATTTTTACTCATTTTAACACATTCACATCAAAAGTCAAATCAATTACATCCACATATTTTCTGGGATCCACTGTATTACATAAATCTCCACCACTCAATCCCACTTATTCTCTCTCCTATTTCACATTAAAACTCATAAATACACATACACTAACGGGAGCTATGTGATTGAAACGAAAATTAGAGATTATGTATTAAAAAATACGAAACAATTTTGTACTATGTGATTTAGGCCTTGTTCTATTGGGGGTTTAGTTGTTCCGCGCGGTATTCCGTGTAAAAATATGTGGTTAATATTATTTTGGGAAATGTGTATGTGGTTGAAAATGAGTATAAGGTATACGGAATTACGTGCGGATTTGGTTAACACCAAATAGAAGAAGGCCTTAAAAGAAAAAGAGAAAAAATTATTTAAAAAATGATTGTGAATCAAACGAGGCCACAATCTATTTCAGCTGCAGTTTGTCCCACAGCAGTAGGATTAGCTCCTACAAGGCCCTGAGAATCAAATCTACACGCTCCAATAAAGCGACAATACTCCATCTCTCATCCATCTATCCGGTCCTTTGTCTTTTCCTGCTGCACCCTGTTTCCTTCTTCACCCACCCACTTGAAAGGCTACACAATGTACCACAGTAGCAGTTGCTCTCGATTCTCGAGCTCTTAGACAAATATCTCTTTTCTTCTCCTCCTCCTCTTCATCATCTTCTTCTCTTCTCTTATAACAACAAAATAATAACGGTTCAAATTTCTTGTAGCAGAGTAGCGATCCCAAACTCAGTCTCCCTCTGAAAATATCTCTTTTGGTGAGAACAACTTACACGCTAAACCCCTTTCTCTCTTACTACATTCTTGTGACTAAATCTCGCTGCATTTCTGGGTTTGAAGTATTATTGTATTTTTTTAATATTCTTTTTTTTTTGTGGGTGTTTTGAAGTTCTGGAAATAAAATGTAATGATGGTACATTTGTGACCTTCTTTTTGGAATGTAGCATTGAGATATATAAATTCTTCCCACTTTTTCTTTCTTTTTCTCTGTACATATACAAAGCGATTTTTCCGTCTTTTCTTTAAAAGCAGAATTTAATTTATTTCAATTTTTTTTTTCTGAAAATGTCTCCTCCTTCACTTTGCACTGTATTTTGTTGAGATAAATCTTGATCTGACTTATAAATTTCTCTTAGAAAATTTCTTTTTCTGTTTAATTAATGTTACAGTCTCTATGAATCCCTCCATTTAGCACCTTGGATCCCGGCCAAAATGGGGGAATTGTTTATGTAATTGTCTTAACTGCCCTTGACCAGTGTCCTGAGTGGTCCCATCTGGAGGGCTAAATCTGTCAAGTTATTTTATCCTGTTGTCCGTTTCTCGTGATTGCCATTAATAATGGGTAAGAAGCATGCTTCAGCATTCAATGCTGCAAATATCAAAGAGCCCTTTAATGTAATGCAATCCTCTAGCTTGATTTGACATTTAGGACTTAGGACAAAGGATTACACTGAGATAATACGCTGTTTTGGTTAGTATATTCTGGGATTTATTAATGTTTGGATTCATTTTTGTGTGGAAAAGGTTGGTTATTCATGTGCATTTATATTTACATTAAATTCTTCATATTTCCCTGTCTCTTTAATGTCCATTGGGCTTGGCGGTTGCAGGATTTGTGGGGTAGAAAGCATTTATTTGATTAGGAAAAATCTTTACAACCAATTTCACTGTGTGCACTAAAGGGAAGGTTAAAGATAATATGCAGACTCCTAAAGCAAGGTAATACTTCTATTCTCCCTCCCCTGCACCCGCTTGAGCTCGAAATTTGACTTTGTCACTTAATCACATTTTCTGCTTTTGAGAACTCTGTTTCTATTCTAATGAATGTTTACTCTCATCCGTTTTAACAGTTTATCAGGTAAATTTTGTTACTGCAATGATAAGAGATGGTAATTGTTTGTTGAAAGTTGATTATCTGTCTTTTCCTTTTCATCTGATTTGATTGACAAAATAGAAGTTATGATTCTTTCATGTGATTGTAATGGAAAAAGTTTCTTTTTTCCACATAATTTGCATGATTATAAAGATTTTGTTTGTTGAGATGTGATGATCATCATTGACTATTTTCTTCTGTTATACCTTTTATGGAGCAGAAAAACTTGGACTGGAGCTCCTCAAAAGCCTTCTCCTCGTTCGATTTCCTCCGACTTGCCTCAGAAGACCTCTCCTCGTGGTAGTTCCTCCGACGGGTCGCAAAAGATATCCCCGCAAGTCGTCCGCCTACTGAAGACGCCTACACGAGATTCAGATCAACCAGCTTCCTCCTCGACTAGGACGCCCAAGGAGAGAAGCCCAAAAGTCTCCAAAAGCCCAGTTTCCGAGGTATTTTAATAGATGTTACAAGTATTTTAGATTTTTGAATTCTTTGGATGTTAGATTATATCTGTGTTTAGTTATTCAAATTCTTATTTTTAGTAGGTTTCCCATTTAGAGTAGCTTTCGTATTCTCAGTGAGTCGATATATAAACACATTTCTTATGTAATTTTGTCCGTCAATTTTCATTAGAATAATACGATTCTCTTTTAGTTTTCATTCTTGAGTAGTCTTGTGCTTCGACTCGCAGAAGAAGCATCCAAGCAAGGTTAGTGAACTCGAACATCAGATATCTCAGCTCGAGAATGATCTGAAAACTGTCAAGGATCAGCTATCCTGTGCTGAAGCATCAAAGAAACAAGCTGAAATAGAAGCAGAGGTGTCAAACCAGCAACTCGCGGCCCTATCGTCAAAGCTCGAAGAGTCACAGAAGCAACTTTTGGCTCAGTCGAACTCTGAGAAAAACCATGGAATTGAAATTTCTAACTCCTCTGAAGAACAGGATGAGACATCACTTGTTCTAAATGAGATAAAGCAACTTAAACTGCAGCTTGACATGGTAGCCCAATCTGAAGCGACCCAGACGAAGAACTCAGAATCAGCACAAACTGAACTCGATAAGCTTAAAGAGAACCTTGGTAAAACTCTTTCGACTTTTGAAGATATGAAGAAACAGCTAACAGATTGTAAAGATTCAGAAGCTCGTGCGCAAGTACTTGTAGGTGAAACCCTAACGCAACTCGAAGCAGCGAAAAAGACGGTCGAGTCCCTCCGATCAGATGGAGTTAAAGCCATTGAATCATTTGATGTTATAGCTTCAGAGTTGGACCAGTCGAGAGCTCGTGTTACCTATCTTGAAGAGCTTGTTGGCAAACTCAAGTCTAATTGTAAAACTAATCTTGAAATTAAAGAAAATGAAGAAGCGGAAGAGTCTATAGAAGCAGAGGTGGCTTCTGCGAGAGTCGAAGTTGAAGAACTACGACAAGCTTTAAAGGCGGCCGAAATGAAATACAATGACGAACAATCCCGAAATGTGGAACAGATGAGAACTGCTTATGAAACGATGGAGAAGATAAAGTCCATGTCAAGCCAGAGAGAAGCTGAGCTCGAGTCGAAGCTAAAGCAAGCTGAAGATGAAATCGAGGAGTTGAAGGCTAATCTAATGGACAAAGAGACTGAATTACAATGCATCTCTGATGAGAATGAGCAGCTGACAATTAAGCTCAAAAAGGAGCTCGACAAATCAGGGGGCGAAATTGAGAATTTGAGAGCCAATTTGATGGATAAAGAAACCGAGTTGCAATATGTATCAGAAGAAAATGAAACGCTAAAATTAAAGATCAAAGAAATGAAGATGAATAATGTGAGTGACGAAGTTTCATCGGAGGTCGAAGCTGCTAGGCTTGCAGAACAAGAGGCACTGATGAAGGTGGGGTACATGACGGAGGAGGTGGAGAAGAGTAACAAAAGAACCGCTAGAATGGGTGAGCAGTTGGAGGCAGCTCAGGCGACCAATGCAGAGATGGAGACCGAGTTGAGGCGGCTCAAGGTTCAGTCCGACCAGTGGAGGAAGGCGGCAGAGGCGGCTGCCGCCATGCTTTCCGTCGGGAATAACGGGAAACTGATGGAGAGAACAGGGTCCATGGACAGTAATTACAGCCCTAGGGTGGGGAAGATTGGGTTGCCTTATGGAGAGGACATTGATGAAGATGGATTGAAGAAGAAAAACGCTAACGTGCTGAGGAGGCTCGGGGTTTTGTGGAAGAAGCCGCAGAAGTAGCATTATTAGAACAACTCGCAGTCGATTATCACTTCGAAGTATGTTGTTTCTTAGTCTCTTTGCTCTCTGTTTCGGACGCATTTTATCATGTGCGAATTAAGCGTATTTGTTACTTAATTGCAGACACTGATATTTCTGTTATATGTATCATGACAGTAATTTTTACTCATGCTTATTTTGTTCTTCCCCTTGCCTTTTGACTTCTCCGATTATTATTGCTCTCTCTGTTTTGATTGTTTTGTGTTTTACACGAACTCTTTCTTTTAACTGTCTAAAATTTTGGATCAAGAATGAGTTTAGTTTTAGATTTGTAGTTTTGTATTCACTTTGAAATGGATTTTCAAAACGATTTCGATTCGAAGAAAAATATTTTTCGTATATTTTCTTATTTCATCTAAAAGAAAACAAATGGGTGCGACCAAAACTAATTGGGTGCGACCTATGAGTGCATATTATGACCCATTTTAGGTGATGTGGCGGATTATCAGAGTTGGGATGCCATATTAGTAGGAATGTTGCACACCGAATCAGCTTCAATTAAACTCCATGCATGTGATAGTAATTGATGCCTTATCACATTTAGAGGTGTCAAGATGGCCGGTGGCGCTATCCGCAAAGGCACCCAAAATCAACCGGACTTGTAGGCTGCTCTCGAACCGTGCGGCTAGTTTGTGGGCCTCAAGCCATGCACAATTGTTGCCCGTCCAAAGTACAGATTAGCGCATATGTCAAAATAAAATAAATAAACTTCAATTTTATACAGCACTAGGTTTACAAAAAGAAGTGCCATCATAGAATATAATCGTACAATGCGACTAAGTCAAGCCAGTTCCGTTAGCACGAGTTCGAATTTGATATTATCTTCCATGTATGATGGACGCATATGTCAAATAAAGTAGATAAACTTTCATCTCAGATAACACTATGATTATCAAAAGACGTTCAATTATAGAATCTATATATCTATATATATATATATATATAAAAGAGCCATTTTTCTGCTTAAATGCATCAACAATTTTTCCCGCCTATAAAATTTGCCTAATATAATCTTTGATCTATATATAGAATAATTTATATATATAGAAAATTGTTATAAAAGTATAGAAATAATAGAGAGAATTTAGAGAGAATGAATTATAAGGAATTCACAGGAATTCTCAGGAATGAATTTCATTAATAACTGAAGCCCTATTTATAGGAAAACTTCGAATGGCACAATTGTAATTACATAATTTCATCAGGGACATAATAGTCATTCACATATATATAATATAATAAACTATTCTCCTCGAGGCTCTCATGAACAATATTTTATAACACTCCTCGAACGACTATTAATACAAATATCTTCTGCATTCAGTTTGGAGAAAAACCCAATGGGAAAAAACTTCCAAACCGATTGTAGGAAAGTTTAGAATGGTCATATCTTTGTTTAGTCAAATATTTCTCCCCACGATGTCGATCACCAATATAGAGATGCGTCTTTGCCTCGTTAAAACCTTGTCAAGAAAACCGTGGGAAAAACTTGATCGAAGGAAAAAGAAATCTGATTCATCCATCCGATTTCATATCTTGAGGACCGATATCCTTACTTCTAGTAAAGGATTTCAATATCATCATTGTTTGGATCTAAAGCATTGTCTCTATTATAACTTGATCCAATAGATACACTGTGTGTCGATTTCTCTTGTTGTCCTCAATATACCATGAATATGCTCGTTAAAACCTTATTAGGAAAAACCCAGTGGGAAAAATCCTAATGAAGGAAAAAGAGTACATTATTCATGTGAATACGCCTTTAATGTTGCCTCATTAAAAACCTTGCTAGGAAAACCCAATGGGATAAAACCTCACTCAAGGGAAAAAGAGTGCAACGCGTATTTTATACAAGTATGCTGCAAGCATTTCAAAATATTTCATAGATTTGTATGAGTATCATATACATTGGTTCATACTCTTCATTCATTTCCACGTGAATGAAATTTTAGATGTTATACAATATCATGTTATATTTAGTGTATATATGCAATCAACAGCTTCGATCTCATTTTCTCACTATATCGAGATATATACCTAAATCTCTTCTGGAGATTTCATAGTAGTTGAGATTGGGCTGCCTCATTAAAAACCTTGTTTGAGAAAAACCCTTTTGGGACAAAAACATCAATCAAGGAAAAGAGTACAGCATATGAATTTCTCAACAATATCAATGTAGATATTTTGAGCCGTTGTATGCACTGATACAATAATACATTTGAAACCTCTTCAAGAGTTTCATTCTCATTTCTCATTAAACCAGTGCATGAACACTTTAATCATAAGGGCATATATTTCAGCATCAGCATTTTCGATGGATTTTAATATCCTCACTATTATTGATAGTATGTAGCGCTATCTTTTCATAGTGTGTCGACACTTTCAATTTTATTTCTTTCCCCATATCGACATAACTTATCGAGATATCTCATTATTAATCCTCTTGTAGGATTACATAATATAGTTATGTCTATATACTCTTCAAGAGCATATGCCTCCGTTATTAAAACCATCTTTAATAATTTGCTTCGATATATATGATTGGGGAAATCTCATAATATCAACGCTTATGGCGTGCTAACTTATCAAAGCATTTTAACTGATATATGTGATTGTTCATAGCATCTTTTATACATCTTTGAACTTCAAGTTCATATTTTAATTGTGAGGATATAGCATGATGCATTTCACATATCATTTTCAGCATTTAATACTCCTCCTCATGCTAAGAAAATTTAGAACACTAAAACTCATATATGTTCTTATCATTCAGCCTTAATATGAGAATTTATATAGTTTGCATTCTATTCTCGATATTGGCAATTTATTGGAGGACTTTAAATAATTTGCCACATAATATCCCACTTGTATGCGCATACTCAAATCCTTCAGGGATTTATTCAAATCATTGGGATATATATATTTACTAGCTTTATCATCAAATCTGGAAATCATGCTCATATCGTGAGCAAATCATTTCGTAATCTTCCAATTACGAATCATATAGACATGTGACTATCTAGTGGATCCATATCATAATATCTAGTAGTCCACATGGAGGATGAGTGGGCCCATATTTCTCATCCTTTATATATTCCAGATATATTTGAAATTTTATTCCCAACATTGGCCAGTAATTAATTATCGAGAATAATTATTTGAAGAATTCTTATAATTCTTCATTTGAAATATTGATTTCAATAATTATTTAAACCGGGATGGTCAGTCCGGTTCTGCAAACGAGTATTATTGAACTTTTAGTTTAGTAAATTCTTATATCGATTTCACTAGTATCTGTATAGTGCTCAACATGATTTATTGCTTTCATCATATGTATAGCTCACCGACGTATTCCATCATGTTTCGGTAGCATTATTACACATCACTGTTCAAGCGTGGAATCTTAGCACATACGCTTCATGTTTCGATACTGTTCCAACGCGGAGCCTTACCTCATACGCGTTTATAAATTATCCGGGCACTTACAGTATTCACCATAATAATGGTCCGGATATAATAATGGATAATTTGCTTTCAAATCTTCGAAAATACTATCCATCACTACCGATCAAAATCCTAAAAAGGATTTATCGAAGTAGGCTTGAAAGGTTGAGGATGCTAATGAATAAGGGTATCCCACAAGATATCCGATGGTTGATTGAAGCAAAGGTTCGATTATCTGGTGAGGTTTCGATTCCTTCTAAATACATGCCTGGTATGGGTAAAAGTAGTTTTTCAAAGAAACGGAGAGCAAAAAGATTAGGAGGATGCTACAAGTGTGCTCGGTGGACATGTGACACTCGATGTAAATCTGTGGGGTACGTGTCTAGTAACCAAGAAGATAAGATAGCATTCATTAAGGATGGATTGAGTAAGGAGCCTTTGGATGATATTCAACAGGCTCTTGAGACACATCCTAGTGGACACGTACAAGGTGAGCTGATGGCCTTATGGGCCAAATTCAAAGATGAACAATCACGTTATAGTCTTGAAAAACTTACTTTAGAAGATCCTGTTTGTAAATTTAGTAGAAAAATTTAGTATAATAATTTTTCTCATATTAATGTAAGGAAGTTCGGTGTAATAACGAAGATCAATGTTTTTCTTGTAATTGTAAATATTGTTTTTCAATTTTTAAGATATATATATGTATATATATATATATATATATATATTATTTTTCAATCACCGATAGGTATATGTCATTTCACTAAAATTTTTCTGCCTTTTTCTCTTTCATATTTGTCAAAAAGTAAATAGTACAATCAATTATTGGTTTGAAAATTTTTCTTTAAATAGAGGGATTCATATATCTCTCATATTCATACATTAAAAGTATAGTGCAAAAAGAGAGATAGGAGTAGAGATGGATATGGAGATTTTAGAATCATCTCATACAAGTCAGCCTTTACCTCGCCAGATTAAAACCATATGTGTTCTTGGTGGCTCCAGACTAGTAGGTCATATCCAATATGTGGATATGGCCGACCAACTTGTAAGGGAGTTAGGAAAACAAAATATCAATATACTATATGGAGGGACTAATAACAAACTATTAGCTAGACTTATAATGGCCGCACCATCATGGGGAATAAGAGTTTCGAGTGTAATACATTTCCATCTAGTTGGATTTAATACTCGAATTGGAGCCAGTTCTACTATGGGTCCAGCAGGGTTGATGCTACAAGCGCAATCCATCCACAACTGCATGATGTATATGATGAACAATAGTGATGCTTTCATTGTCCTTCCAGGCAGCTACAACACACTAGAGGAAATATTCAATATAGCCTCGTTGGCACAGTGGAACTTTCATGTCAAACCAATAGGTTTGTTGAATATTAACAATTTCTTTGATGGCTTACTAGCGTTTCTAGATCAGGGTGTAAATAATAAGTTTATCTCTCATTCAGCGAGAAAAATACTTATTTCTGCTAGTACTGTTGATGAACTACTTATCAAATTTCATGCATATGTTCAAGAATCTGTGGAAGTTCAGGTCCGTCGGTCACAGACCACTGGTGTCAAGCGAAAAAGAAATTCGGATCCTTTAGATATTTCATTATGAATCCTAATGTTGATGGTGGCAAAGTTACGGAGTATTTATACTCTCGAGACGCATCCCTCATTTATGGATTCAGTATGTATTTTCTTTTCGTATTTCTATATTTTCGAGTGTTTAATGCCATCTTTTTGATATTCTCAATATGTTCCACTTCGACTGTTTTGTACTTCTTCTGGAGTAATAATAATAATATCATATTGGCTTTATTCAATTACAGA
Organism: Jasminum sambac; assembly: GCA_018223645.1. Classification (NCBI taxonomy): domain Eukaryota; kingdom Viridiplantae; phylum Streptophyta; class Magnoliopsida; order Lamiales; family Oleaceae; genus Jasminum; species Jasminum sambac. The sequence goes on from CP073649.1 coordinate 28,202,837, forward strand.
AATCTAGTGATTATGCTTCTTCAAGAGTATTTTATTCTCATATTAATACAATCTCATATCATCGATGAGATTACTTCATATAATCTCTCCATGCGATATATTTTCTTTGATTTATCAACATGGGATCTATTGAGCATTTTACTTTCATCTATTTATTCAATGGTAACTTCAGGTACCACTTACTCAATTTTCTCCATCAATATTCAATAGACGTGGAAAGTGAACATTCCTTTATTAAATGCTTCTTTAAGAGCATTTCTCATCATATCACAATATACTAATCTCATAATGAGATTTTTTTTACCACGGTATATTTTCTTTCTCTTTTATCACAATGGGATTCTTTGAGCAATTTCATTTCATCAATACATACAACGGTAAATTCTGGCATCACTTGCTCAAATCTCTTCTTTAATATCAATAGAATACTCATATCAAATATATATAAATCACTTATCCAATCGTGGGGTTTAATCCAACCACATTTGTAATAAGTATTCGTAACGTGTGGTATAACCCACCACATTGAAAATATGCATACCAATCGTGTGATATAACTCACCACATTGGAAATATATGCGAAATTTAAAGTGCGTAAATTTAAATTGCAGAAATTAAATTTCCTCCAATAGGTGGTCAAACCTACCTTATGGGAATTATTGCAATAAATATAAATTTACGGAATTTAAATTGCGAGAATTAAAATGCATAATGATTAACTACTTCTTCGGGAGTAGGGTCTGCTTAATAGAAGGTATTACCCATCACTTAGCATATAAAGTGCAGAAATATATAAAACCTTCCGTTTAGTGACGGTTGAACCCATCATCAAGTAGGAGGTATTGCAGTATTTAAATTGCAATAAATAAAGTGCGAGACTTAAATATCTATAGCAGTAAATTTATTCTAACTATTTCTTCAAAATATAATTATCGTCAAAGTAAACGGCCGTAAATCGAAATATCTGCTGCTGCCAACCGCTACCAGTTGCCGGCGGCAGTGCCGCCTGGCAGGTGCGTGTCGCTACACATATTTCTTTATAAAACATTAATACATACTCCGCCAATCAAGCTACTGATTCTTGTGGCTGTCGCTGCAAGTGCATGGCGCTGCACATGTCTCTTTATAAAGTTTTGACATTATAAGCACTAATACGTAAATATTCACAAGTCCAAGGACCCTTTTTGTAACTTTTTCAAAAGTTGGTCTTGATTTGTAAATTTTTTGAAAGTTTACCTTATCAATATTGGTGTCAAATCGAAGATCTCATTGAATCGAGTATAATGGAGTCGAGAAAATTTGATTTTGATAATGTATGCTCCTTATATCTCGAGAAAACGAATGTTATAGTTTAATATATTATTATATTATATATATTACTTTTTCGTATATAATACATATATAATTTTTGTATATAATATATATAATATATATCTTAACTTTTCATATAATATATATTATAATATATTATAATATAATATAATATATATAATAAAGTAATGTATATATACCTTCGTCCTTTTTTGGTTTGTACGTAGAAATTAGCCACAATTCCATCTTCTCCACAAAATTTGGTCTGAAACTAATTTTATTATTTCATGAAGGCTGATCTTTGAACTTGTTTTTCTCCCCCTTATGGTAATTTTTTCATGTCATTTTTGGTATCAATGGACTCGCGCCTCGAGAACTTCATTTGATGTGGTGTCGTTTACGTTACGCCAACTTGTTTGGCAGAAAATGGAGTTGAAGCGATGGTTGTGAAATGAATATATAAACATAAATGAATTATTTCTTCTCTGTATATTTTTATGCAAAATAATTTTGGTGTAATAATCTGGTTTTCGATCTGAGGAAGATCATCTATAAGATCTGTTGTAGAGCATACTCCCTTCTTATTACTCAAGGCTAGAGACTCGTGCTGATAACGTGTTATAAAAGTATAGAAATAATAGAGAGAATTTAGAGAGAACGAATTATAAGGAATTCACAGGAATTCTCAGGAATGAATTTCATTAATAACTGAAGCCCTATTTATAGGAAAACTTCGAATGACACAATTGTAATTACATAATTTCATCAGGGACATAATAGTCATTCACATATATATAATATAATAAACTATTCTCCTCGAGGCTCTCATGAACAATATTTTATAACAAAAATGAGGTTTTTTTCTTATTATATTTTTTATTGCCTTAAATCCGTTTTTCCATTTAAAACAAATTCTCTTTTTATTTTGTTATTTTCTTTTCTAATCCACTAGTTTTCACTCCCGTGCGTTGCACGGGAGTAAAACCGTGTAAGTTTGCGTGAAATCTAAAAAAAAATTTGTGTAGATTGATTTTTGTGGTATGAAAAATAATTTTTTATACATTTTAATATAAGTCTTGAAATATTTTTTAAAAGTAACTCAATGTAATTTTTGTATAAAATGAAATAAATCCTCAAAAATATATTGCATTTCGTTGCAACCCAACTTTAAAAAATTTAGGAAAATCTTTCGTAATCTAAATACAAAATTGACGGTCAAATATCGATTATTAATATCTGATTCGATATTTCTTTTTTCAAATAATCAAAGATATAAGCACGCAAAGGGAAAGATCAAAAGTCCAAAATTTATTACGCTAAAAATTTTAAAAAAAGGAAGTACCAAATTTATACGCTTTGTTTCCATTCCTCTACTCATCATTCACTTATTAAACAAACAATAAAAATTAAGTAATAGCACCAATTTAGTCTAGCCTTACTAAAAACCTTTTTTTTCCCTGAAATTAACTACTAAATAATTTTCAAGACTACTTCAAAATTTGGTTAAGCCTCGGTAGGCCTATGTGCAATCATTGAAAAAACCAGCAATTGCGCTACCGCCTCTATCATTTTCTTGTTTCACCTCGACCTTTGGGATTCAATCTCAAAAAAAAAAAATTATTTTTTTGATCGAAGGGATGGTGGTTTAATTGAACAATTAACTATATATAATCTAAATTTATATTTCAATTAAGTGTAATATAGTTTGACTGGAAATAAACAAACATAAAATAATGAAATTTAATCATAAATAAACTATTCATCTAAAAAACTATTTTAGCAAATAGATGGTCAAATAAATAAAAGAAATCAATTATTCTACATGTCAAATTGGTAAATGATAAATTGGCAAATATAAAAGATAATCGCAACAAAGAATGCAAAGACTGCTTTGGAAATAAATTTTATGCGCATTCAATTTCTCTAGATTTGAGGAAACAATGAAACATAAACGATTTTAAACAGCTAAAACAAATTTGATTGCTATCTTCTTATTTATGGAATAATAATTCCTTTAAAAGATATTTGGCGAACATGTAGCAGCACGATCCACACCAGTTTTCTTGATAAAAAAAAGAGAGAGAACGACTTGTTCATATACCATAATTGTCCATTTCTGCATACAACGGACTTTTGACGTCCCATGGCAACACGGATTTTTATTTATTCCGTGCATTCATAATATTATACATATAGAACTACTATTTTATATCAAAAGTAGAATCATATCTATTTTACATATACCCTTATTTAATATACATTGTTATTAGTTTGCATTATTTAATGCAAGGGTATATTTGAAAAAATACAACTAAAATTTACTTTTCCAATAATATTAATTATCATTTCTTAAACTATGTGAAAGTCAAACCAAGCCTATCTTTGTGGGACGGAGGTAGTACTATAGATATATGTTTTATACAATCTATTAAAAACTCTAGCCTAAATTTGAAATATTTCAAGAAAGAAATAGAAATAAAGATGTTTGCAGAGAGAAATGGTGAATGTATAGACATAGAGAAATTTGCAGATAGAAATAGAGATTTTTAGACAAAAATGGTTAGTAATCTTTTGAAAGTATTCTAACACACAAAAATATTAATATAAATTAAAATTATAAGATTTAAAAATTAATTGATAGAATTGGTAAATGATATAAATTTATTAAAGATGTTATTGAATATCAAATTCAATTTAAATTATGAAATAAGACTTATTTTGTAACCAACAATTATTTTATTATTTGGTTAAATATAAAATTATTGTTAGAGCAATCAATCAAATGGTAGTTATAATAGTTTAAATTCATGCTTCAATTAAATTAAAACAAAAAAGTTGTGTTGGTTCAAATGGCAAGGATATCATTACTCTAGTGATAGGTCATAGGTTCGAATCTCAAAACTACATCAATTTTTAATAAATATACCTAGTTAAAAACCACCATTTCAATAACTAATTATGTCCTAAAACCACTAATTGGGTCCTAAAACCACTATATAAAAACCGTGCGGTATTCACCTCTTCTTTAATATATATATAGATTCTTAAGCTTATTCCCTAGCGAAAGCGATAGATTGAACCAAAGAATTATTATATAATTGTTGGTTCAAGTAGTGTCAAATAAAAAATCATTACTATTTGAATACCTATTTTTGGAGCTTGTCACTTAAAAAAAGAAAAAGAAAAAATGAGCAGATCCTTTGAAACACACGTAATTATTTAAAAAAATATTAATATTTTACTACCAACTGTAACTCAAAAGAAATATCATAGAAATTACAAAAACATATGAAAATTAAAAGAAAAGCATATTTTGAAAAAAATGATACTGAAAAAGTAAATAAAGTTAATTATGGACTAATGATCACTCAAATTACTTTACAAGAAGATGTAACAGCCCAATTTTAAAAATCCAAAATCTTATAGGTGTTAACTTAACTTTATTTTAAAATACATCAAAGATAAAATAATTTCGTAAGCACATTTTCGTTCCCGTAACAATCTAATTATTTTTTATTATTTTTTATTTTTTGAAATAATTATGTTTCTCCATATTTAGCAATTTAATTAATTTTGATTAATTTTTGACTACTAAAACTATCTCTTTTTTATCAATGAAAATATATCCAATAAAATCCAAGAAATATAATTAATTGTAATTAATATAATTAATTCTTGTTTTTACCTAATTATTTGATTATTATCTAAGAATAAAAAATCTTATAGGTGCTAACTTAACCTTATTTTAAAATACATAAAAAGAAAAATTAATTTTGTAAGCACATTTTTCTTCCCTACAGCAATATAATTAATTTTAATTATTTTTCTTTTCGTGAAATAATTATATTTCCCCCTTTTTAGTAATTTAATTAATTTTGATTAATTTTCGTCTAATAAAACTGTCTCAATTTTCATCCAATGAAAATCTATCAAATTAAATCTAAAAAATATAATTAATTGTAATATAATTAATTCTTGTTTTAGCTAATTATTTATAAAAATAATTTATTATTTCTAAATAATTAATTTTTTAGCCGCGGTTTTAAGAATTATATGAATCTAATTTTAAAGATATTTTATAATTAAAAAGATATCGTGCATGTCAAAAGATACCTTTCATTTTTTACGAAAATTAGGAAAAATCTAGTAAACCATAGCAATCTAATTAATTTTAATTGTTATTTATTTTTTAATTGATGCCATTTTTCTATTTTGGCAATATAATTAATTTTTATTAATTTTTGTCCAACGAAACCATGTCAATTTTCGTCCATTGAAATAAAGTCCAATTAAATCGTAACAGTATTATTAATTTTAATGAATTGTAATAGAATTAGTTTTAATTAATTATTATTTTTAGCTAATTATTTATGAAAATAATTAATTATTTCTAAAATAAACATTTTAATATCATCACTTTTAAGAATTGCATGAATTTAGTTTTGAAGAAATCTTATAATTTAAAAGATATATTACAATTTAAAGGATTTATTTTTCATTTTTTAGGAAAAACCAGTAACAATTTAATGATTTTTTAAAATTAATTATATTTTCCCTTTTAACAATGTAATTAATTTTGATTAATCTTTGTCCACTAAACTCATGTCTAGCTAAATATTTGCAATATAATTTATTATTTTAATTAATAATAGTTTAAATAGTTATATTAAATTTTTGTATTTAAGTTAATTATTTTTAAAAAAATACTATTTCCAAAATAATTTGCTTGATAACCATAATTTTAAGAATTATATGAATCTAATTTTAAAAATATCTTATAATAGAAAAGACATCTTAGAATTTAAAAGATATAAATATATATTCAATTAATTAAAAAATCAATTAATGTTACAATTGAATGATTAATTGAAAAAATTGATGTTATACGTTTCTTTTAATTCTTATGTAAAAATTTAATGAATTATAATTTGTTATCCAATCAAAATTAAATCTTAGTGAAATCGCTAATTTTAATTAATTTTCATTTATTAGCTAATTATTATTTTTAAAAATAATAAATTCTTTCTAAAATTAATAAAAGGGTCCAACCTAAGTTATAAATTTTAATGTTACACATTTATTTTAATTTTTATGTAAAAATTTCATGAATTGTAATTTCTCATCCACAAAAAATTAAATTTTATAGAAATCACTAATTTTAATTAACTTTTATTCTTTAGCTAATTATTTATAAAAATGATTGATTGTTTCTAAAATTGATTATTTGATCCAACCTAATATTTAAATTTTTTAGTACAAATTGGGGATTATAGTGGTGGAATTTTGTCTCAAACTTTTGCCAATTGCTAGTAAGTTTTTTTTAAAATTTTTGGGTAAAACTTTAATGAATCGTAATTTTGTATTGCAAAAAAAATTGAATCTTAGCACGATTATTAATTTTAATTAATGTTTGTTTCTTAGCTAATTATTTGTCCAGGTAAACTAAATTATAATTGATAATAATAGAAGCTAATGAGGTAAAAAATTAAATTTGTAATTTGTTATTGAAGTTTGGATGTTAAAGTGCAAATGTAATGAGACATCTCATTATATTTGAATTTTACGAACAAATATCAATTAAGTATCGTAACAAATTATCAAAATTTTTTTAATGTTATTACATTAGTAGTCATTAATTTATATTAATATCAATTTATATTTAAGTTAGACACTAATTTATATGTTTACGGTAAATTTTAATATTTTTTAAAAATAAAAATTTATATATTGATAGTATACTTGTTTTAAAGCTTTCATCAAGTCGAGTAAAATAGAATCACAAATTATTATTTTTATATGTAGAAAATAAAAAAAAAAGAAGAGGAAATGATAGAGAGAGTATTTAGATATTATGAGATTGAGTAAAATAGGGTAGAAATAATTAAATAAAATCTATATACATTAATATTAATATATTATTAGGGTAAAAAAATAAAAGAGAGTTGAATATATATTAATATATTAGGGTAAAAAAATAAAAGAGAGTTGGATATAGATTAGGGAAGAAAAAATAAAAATAGAGTTTGTTTTAAACCGGAAAACGGATTTACGACAATAAAAAATATAATAAGAAAAAAGCCTCATTTTTCATATATATATAAATTATTCTATATATAGATAGAAGTTTATATTAGGCAAATTCAATAGGCGGAAAAAATTAATAAATAGATTTTTTCCTTTTCTGATACACGATTTTACAGCTATCTTTTTTTTTTTCCAGAAATTCTAATTGGCTGTAGCATTTTGAGCGGGAAAAGAATAAAAAATTCAATTAAAAACATTTTTTGTCCAATTCTTTTTCTATATTATAGATTTCTACCATACTTTATCCAATCTTATGATATCTAAATACTCTCTATATCATTTTTTCTCCTTTTGTTTTTTTCATTTTCTACCTGTAAATTTGTTTTTAAAAAAATTGTGATTCTATTTTGTTTGACTTGATAAGAGGTTTAAAATAAGTACAATATCAATATATAAATTTTTATTTTTTTAAAAATTCAAACTTACCGCAAATATATAAATTAGTGTCCAACTTAAATATAAATGGATGTTAATATAGATTAATGACTATTGATATAATGAGATTAAAAAAATGGATAATTTGTTACGACACTTAACTGATATTTGTGCATAAAATTCAAATATAATGAGATGTATAAATTGTTTTAACTTTTAATTCTATTCCATATTTGATTTACCCTATAATAAATTAAATAAAAAATAATTCCTAAATTTTTTTATCTCGCAAAAAAATTAATTGAATATATATATATATATATATATTAAATTCTAAGATATCCTTTCAATTATAAGATATGTTTAAAATTAGATTCATATAATTTTTTAAATTATGGTTATCAAGCAAATTATTTTGCAAATAATTAATTTTTTAAGAAATAATTAGGTTAAGCACAAAAATTAACTAAAATTATTTGTACTATAATTAATTAAAATAATAAATTCTATTGCTAATATTTAGTTGGACATAAGTTCATTGGATAGAGATTAATCAAAATTAATTGCACTGTTAAAAGGGGAAATATAATTAATTTAAAAAATAAAAAAATTAGATTGTTATGGGTTTTCTCTAAAAAATGAAAAAAATATTTTAAATTGCAATATATCTTTTAAATTAAAATATTTTTTCAAAATTAAATTCATACAATTATTAAAAGTGCAGATATTAAAATGACTATTTCAGAAATAATTAATTCTTTTCATACATAATTAGCTAAAAATAAAAATTAATTGAAACTAATTATATTACAATTAATTAAAATTAATAATACTGTTAAGATTTAGTTGGATTTGGTTTCAATAGGCGAAAATTGACATGGTATCGTTGGAAGAAAACTAAAAAAAATTAATTATATAGCTAAAACAGAAAAATAGTATTAATAAAAAAATAAATAATAATTAAATTAATTAAGTTGTCATGGTTGATTATATTTTCTTAAAAAATGAACGACATCTTTTGACATACAAGATTATTTTTTAATTATAAAATATCTTCAAAATTAAATTCATACAATTCTTAAAATTGCGGTTAAAAAACTAATTATTTTAGAAATAATAAATTATTTTTATAAATAATTAGCGAAAAAAAGAAATTAATTAGAATTAATTATATTTCTTAGATTTAATTGGATATATTTTCATTAGATGAAAATTAAGATGGTTTTATAGAAGATATGGGTTAGTTTTCAATAATTTTTGAAGGTTTTTAATATAAAAGAGGAGAGAAAATAAGTAAAGTTGAATGGTGGAGATTTGTAGATGTGATGTGATATGTGGATATGATTGATTTATGATAAAGAAAGAATTGATAAAAAGTGGCAAAAAGTTTGAAAATTGGTTCCCTATCATGCTTTTAGACGCAAATTAATCAAAATTAATTACATTACTAAAGGGGGAAAACATAATTATTTCAAAAAATGAAAAATAATTAAAATTAATTAGATTGCCGCGGGGATGCAAAATGTGTTTCCGAAATTAATTTGTCTTTTTATGTATTTTAAAATAAAATTAAGTTAACACTGGGGTGTTACATCTTATTATAGATTAAGTTGACTGATTATTAGTCCCTAATTAACTTCATTTATTTTTTCAGTATCATTCTTTTATCAAAACATACTTTTATTTTAATTCTCATATATTTTTGTATTTTCTATAATATTTCTTTTGAGTTATAGCTGGTGGGAAAACATTAATATTTCTTATATATATATATATAATTAAGAGTGTTTTAAAGGATCTGCTCATTTTTTAAAATAACATGCCCCAAAACTAGGTCTTCAAATAGTAATAGTTTTTTATTTTGACATTGCTTGAACCAACAACTATATAATAAATATTTGGTTCAAGCTATTGCCTTCACTAGGGAATAAGTCTAAGAATTCTTACTAAATAATTGATTATCGACTCAATCAATTATTGGAATTATACGATTCAATTAGAATATTTAAATTGGCGTTCAACTGTGTTAAATATTTATCTAGCTTTCTATCTCATAAATAAATATTAAAAATACTAACTACTTTGAATTATTTATTTTGTACTGAATTTTTCCAGTTGAGATTTTATTTATGTTTTAAGCATAATCAATTGGGTTGTATATTTTAAGTATTAATCATATATTATCACAATTTCTGCCACAAATTATCATCCCGTGCAAAATACGGGTGTAAATGTTAATTAAGTTACTATTCTATGGAGAATAGTAAATTAAGTTGTGTAGATTTTCGTGAGTCATTCCTTACATATTTGCAGAATGAATTAGTATGAAATATATAGGTGAAAATCTGTCGAAATTTTTATAGAATTGTTTCGAGTTAAATTAATTAATTTTATTGTTGTAATTCATTCTTTATTTTAGTTATATTTTTTAGGTTTCATGTTAATATTATTAATATCTATCAATATGGTTCTTAGTTGAAAAATTTATTTCCCGTGCAACGCACGGGTGAAACAACTAGTAGTATGAATGTGATTAAGTCGATGCAATTCCATTAACAAGGGTTTTAATTTGATACTCTCTCGAATGTATGTTTTGACTAAATTTCTAAAGAGAACGTGAAGCCAACATTTTGTGTATATCTTTCGTCTTGTGGAGGCAAAATATGTGTCTTAGCAAGCTTGAGTTGATCACCCCCTTCTATAAGGTGATTTACATTCATTTAATATGCTAGATCACCCCCTTTTGTAGACAAAGTTGGCCCGATGTATATAGATCATAGGCCACCGCCTAGGCCTCTAAAAATGGTCGAAATGTGGTTTTTTCCAATATAAAAGGCCGGCAAATTTAAAATTTCGTCATATATAAAAGGCCCCGAAAGTTCAATTTTGGAATAGTACGAATGTAAATAAGTCCAACCCATGTCAACATAAAAATGGATAAACTTCAGGCTCATGTGGTACTATATTTATCAAAAAAAAAAAGTTATCGAATAGTACAAATGTGAATAAAATGAGCCAATACCACCTGTACGGTTCGAATTGATACTATCTCCAATGCATGAATTGGCGCATATGTCAAAATAAAATGGATAAACTTCCATCTCATATGGCATTATATTTATAAAAAGATGTTCAACTATAAAATAATATGAAGGTGAATGAGTTGAGCCAGTTCCGTTAGCACGAGTTCAAATTTGATAACATCTCCAATGTACAAATTGGCGCACATATCAAAATAAAATGGATAAACTTCCATCTTATATGACACTATGTTTATAAAAAGAAGCCCAATTATAGAAAAATATGAATGTGAATAAGTGGAGTCAATTCCATCTACACGCGTTCGAATTTGATAATATCTTATATCTCCAATGTATGAGTTGTCGTATTTGTTGAAATCAAATGGATAAATTTCCATCTTACATGGCACTATGTTTATAGGCAGAAGTCCAAATATAGAACAATACGAATGCAATAAGTCTACGGGAAGGAAAGGTGTGAGGAAAACTTTGAGGAAATACTTTTTCATTGACAAGTTTACCCTTTGGTCATTCATTGGTTGGTCAATAATGGTTCCAATGGTCCACATCCGTGTCCCCACATGTTCCTTCCTCCTTTGCTCTTTTCATTCATTGGTCATACGCAAGTTCACCTGCTACTTCCCTTATTTCGTCCTCAGATCTAACCACTCCCTCCCTCTCTCTGTCTCTCTCTACAAAGCTCTCTGTCTCTCTCTCTCTATAGAAAAACCCAGTTTCCCTTCCCCTCTTTTTTCCTCGTCAGATCTAGCCGCCCACCACCAACTTAAGAATTGCTTGAATAGATCCGAGTGGTTCCTTACCAAATCTCGGATGGTTCCTTAACAAATCTCGGTTGGAGATGGGTCCTTTGTTGTGGCAAACTTAGATCCGTGCTTTGAATTGGAAGGCGAAAAGAAGAAGATCGAATTGAGTTGGGGAGGGCGAATTCAACGAAAAAAAAGGAAAAAAGTATCTACAAGGTGTGTTTTATCTTTTATTTTTTTATTCGAGCATTTTCGCCCCTTTTTCCTTGTATTATATTATGATTAGTATTTGATTTGGGTTGAAAAATATTCTTAAACAAATCTTGTTGAATTACTGGGTCCTTTGTTGTGGCAAATTTAAGGTTCAAAGCGAATTGGAAGGGCGAAAATAAGAAGATCGGATTCGAGTTTGAAGCATCGAAATTATATTCGATTTGGGGAGCACGAATCGTGAAAAAGAAAAAAACAAACAGACTAGAAAGTGTGTTTTTTTATTCGAGCATTTTCCCCATTTTTCCTTGTAATATGTTACGATTTGTATTTGTATTTGTTTTGGGTTCAAAACCAAAGAATGGGAAGGAATTTCGAGATAGTAAAAAGTGTGCATTAAAATAGACCAAAAGTGTTCATTAAAAAGAGTTCAAATTTTGGAATGAATTTTGAGATTTCCAACGACAAGTGACGGATGAAGGTGTTGATTTACAACTCAAATGTCAAAAGTCAACTATTTAGGCCGAGTTTTTAACCATTGACATTATGTAAGAAATAGTCTAGAATCTCTGTCTCATTGTATAGGTTTTAAATTAAATCTTAATCATAGAGAACCTTGTAGGGGCGAGAAAAGAGTTTGATTCCAAGTTTGTGTTTGATTCCAAGTTTGTAACCACTATTAGAAGATCTTGCCGACCTGGTTATTGTGTAATGTGAATGATCATCAAGGTAATCATTACAATAAATATTTAGTCACCTTTTTCACATCTTCAAAGAATGACTTTCTTGGCTGTCTATTTGTGGGTGTTTGTTTGACTTCAATGTTTCTAAATCTAAAGTTTCTTTTTTCTTTCTCATCATTATAGTGATCAATTGTAGATCAACTTCTCTTTTGGAAAATGAAAGTCAATTATCAAGAAGTCGTAGAGTTTAATATGTCTTATAACTTATTGCAACTCAATTTACTGCATTCAAAACATTGCACCTCTTGTGCGTCTTGTTGAACAATTCAAGAAAATTATATTCTACTTATATTCATGGTCCGTGCATTTTCACTTCGCTTTTGTCAATGAAACAGTTTTCAAGCTTGTTTCTTAGTTGATCTACAATGTGAGAGGCTGGTTGGAAGCGGACTTTCTTGGTTGAGAAGGGCGAGTCCCCATATAAAGGACAAATATTTTACACTTGCACAAGAAAAATCGTTCATCAATGTAATTATTAGGCGGTCGGCCCTCCAAAGATGGGAGACTTCGACTACGAGAAGGAGAATCGAGTAATGCACGATCGAATGATGAAGACTTCAACACGACCATCGATGCGGATGATCTCTCATCAAAATTGGAAAAATGCGCCAAGATTTCAGAATCAGGAAGCGTCGATGTCTCTATTAGGATGTTCGAGTTTACGTTTATAAGAGGGATAAATGATTGTATTATGGGTTAATGTACTATAACTAATATTTACTTTGTGAATGGAGATTGTGACTGGAATTAGTGTACTATGACTAATACTTTGTGAATGTATTATGGGTTAATGTACTATTACTTTGTGAATGGAGATTGTGAATGCAACGACTCTATTATGGCTTCATCTATTATGATTCCAACAAGTAGGGCAGACGGTAGGATGAATTGAGCCATTATGGCTTCATCCTTAGTTGTTTATGCGAGTTATCAAAATTCTACTATAAGATTAGGAGAACTTGTAAGACATGTCTTATATTGAGTTACTAATTCCTTTGGACAACAAAAATAAGGTATTACCAATTCTTGGTATTACCATGTCTTATAAGGTATTACAAATCTGCTCTTTCCGTTGAAGAAATGCTTGAGATCCTGCGAGAAAACACTTCAATAATGTCCGCCGAGTGCTCGGCGAGGAAGAAAAAGGAAGCGGGTTCTTTGTAGAGAGAGATAATGTCCGGCCGATCCCTTTTGACGAGGAAGAAAAAGGGGTAATTGGGTTCTTTAATGCAGAGAGAGCTTCGCTTGGCTTTGGAGAGGGGAGAGAGAGAGAGAGAGAGGAGGGGAGGGGACGGAGTGCTTTTTCCTTATGAAAAGAGGAAAAGAGGAAGGAACATGTGGGGACACAGATTTGGACCATTGGAACCATTATTGACCAACCAATGAATGACCAAGGGGTAAACTTGTCAATAAAAAAGTATTTCCTCAAAGTTTTCCTCACACTTTTCCTTCCCGTAGACTTATTCATACGAATGTGAACAAATTGAGCCAATTCCATCAGCATGCGTTTGAATTTGATACTATCTTTGAGTATGAATTGACACATATGTCAGAATAAAATAGATAAACTTCCATCTCATATAGCACTATGTATATAAGAAAAAAAAAAGTTCAATTGTAAAATAGTACGGACGTGAATAAATCGAGCTAGTTCCATCAATATGGGTTTTAAATTGATACAATTTCCAATGTCTAAAGTGGCGATATGTCAAAAAATGGATAAACTTCCATCTCATATATCACTGTTGTCGGCACCCTGGTGATGTGGCACGAGCCTAGCCTAGGTCCCCCATAGTGTGGACCCCCCCTTTTGCTGACGTGTTTAGGGTCCCAGGTCGGATAGACGCTGGCGGGCGCCTTATTGGAGGAGAGGGGGACTGATCCCAGGTCAGCTCGGATGCTACGCCTAACTCGGCCGCGCAGTGCCTAGGTCAGCCTAACAACGGGGCGATTTCATCGTCATAGGTACCCAGGTAGGGCGGAGGTCAGCTTGGCCGAAATGTGCGACGAGCCTCGACCACTATAGTAATCGACAGCAAGGGCACTCCACGTGTCATCTGACACTCTGATACCATCTGCGAATGACAGAGCATTCTCACCATAAATGCAAAGGTGGCTGTACACAAGTTCCGACGCCATCACCATAAATGGCAGAAGGTTGCGCAGGTACAGCAGGGGCAATCATCACACCTGTTCTGAAGCTAGCCCAACCGCCTCAATGATGACCTACCACACTTTGCACTATAAATAGAATACTTAGTAGCCGTTCGAGGGGAAGAAAATTCTCTGTAATCAGTGACAAGATTGAGCTCGGCTATAGACAAAAATTTACATTTTCACTGCACCAGCTACTGCTAATCAGCCCCAAACACTCACGAAAGTTGATACTTGAGTAGTCATAAGTATTTTCGACATCAACAACTCTGTTTATAAAAAGAAGTGCAATTATATAGTCGTATGAATGTGAATAAGTCGAGTTAGTTCCATTGGTAAGAGTTCAAATTTGATAAAATCTATAATATGTGAATTGGAGCATATGTGACACTATGTTTATTAAAAAGAGAAAAAGTTCAGTTATAGAATAGTATGGATGTTAATATATAAGTCGAGCTAGTTCCATCAATTTGATACTCTCTTTAATGTATGAATTGGCGCACATAGGGATAAGTATCAAACCACCAAATTGACAAACCGACCCGACCCAAAAGGACTCAGGTTGGTTTTATTGCTAAATTGGGTTGGTTTTGGTTTCATTTGTATGAAACTGAAAACCCACTCAAATCAACTTTAAGGCAAGTAGCAGTAATAATCCCAAAAGCCCATTATTCATATCGCTCAAGCCTACTGCTCTCCTGCCCACAGCGTGGGTAAGGAGCCATGTAACGCCCAATCTAAACCCCACGAAATTAGAGTTGCGGAACTAGACTTGACGCTACAATTACATTTCTCAAAACAACACGGGTGGTGATTCACATTTTTCAAACGGTTTATCATTTACAAAACACAATCAAAACATTTCCTGTGTTCACTTTAAAAGCATAAGTACAGGATCTTCAGCATCTTTCGTCTTCCCCACCCACAATCTCTCACGCGTCAATCCCGAGAGGTTTCCTTTCCGTCACCCGAACTGCGTGTCTGCCCTGATGTACCTATAGTGAGAACATAAAAGAAAACCTGATGAGTCCCAAAGACTCGGTGGGCATCTGATTAAATGCAATGCATGTCACACTCATATATTGGGCCCAGTTGCTTCTCAAGTGGATACACCGGCGCCAACATAACATAGCATAACATATATGGCCTAATTGTCTCAATTCTCATGCGGGCTTCGCCCGTGAGACGGCCAATAGTCTCAATCCTCTTGCGGGGCCTTTTCCCGTGAGACTAGACATAACTTTACATAGGTGCACCCCTTGGTAAGCAACGATACATTCACACTGTACGACCATGTTTGCCAACATAACAAGTATAAGAAGGTAACCTTTCCAATACCTCTACTTCCGGTAATGCTACACAGGTAATATCCACATATAAACATACATCAAACATCAACATCATACATCTCCTCAAGCATTATATAGGCTCTAGGACATGAGTAAGAAGGTTAACACTTAAATCATGCTATACAGAGCTACTCAAGTCATAACCATACATCTCAAGAGGTATATATGTACATCTAGAACTTTCTACCTACATAGAGGGCTTTCTACCTCTACTTACCATGAGTATAATTAATACATCTAATACCCACCTTACTAGAATAGAAAAGAATCAAGGAGGTGATCACTACTTCACTTCAATCTTCACCAATCACCCAACTCAACAAGACCACAAGCTAGCCCTTGCTTATACCCAAGTTGAAGACCTTAGATATGCTAAAAATGGCTTCTTTTTTTTGGGGGGGGGGGTTTAGGGTCGAGCTCATGTAGAAAATACCCCAAAAATGGCTTCTGTTGACTTAAATATCATTCTGCCGACTTACCCGTTACGGCCGTAACTCCCTATATTACGGCCGTAACATTCAAAATTACGGCCGTAACACACCTTTATACGGCCGTAACCAGGTCTCTGTAATTTCACATTCTGGATCTGTTTCCTATTTATGGCCGTATCATATATCTTACGGCCGTAACCCAATAAACACGGCCGTACTCGAACCACATTCGACCGTAATTCACTCTCTGTAAATATGGCGCATTTTCCACTTTTGACACTTACGGCCGTAACAAAACCCTCTTACGGCCGTACTCTATGAAATCTGGTGTATCTATACTTCATCCTACCGTAATTAACTCTGCATCTTGAAGCACCACCTTTGTGCGGACTTACGGCCGTAACATCTGACCGTCTGGCCGTAACGACCCCATTACGGCCGTAAATCCAGACCTTACGGCCGTAATTTCCCATTTTTCTGCATTTTTGCACCCGACGTACCCTTAACGATCCGAAACCATTCATGACCTCATATACCCCTCGAAACACTTCGAAACACATATAACAACATATGACAACACTGACCACACAAACCACACCAAAATGACGTCATCAACATCACATATTCGTACGGAAAACGAACGGGGCGTCACAAGCCATGCCCACATGATGACATGAGGGTGCCACGTCATTCTTTTTTTAACATTTATGTCAGGTTATATGAATAATACATAATTACTCCCTGATAATAGGGGGCTCGTATGGACCCTACGATTTTCCCCTCAAATTTGGGGGTGTGGGCACTCTCCTTCCCAGGAGAGCAGAAGTGTATCACTCAATAGCTGAATGGATCCAATTAAATTCCTTATTCATTCAACGTCCACATATTGCACCAAATCCTATGTCGTTTCATTCTCTCCCATTTCATTTCTTTGACTCGTCATCTGCATGATTGCATCTGGAATTGAGAACCACAATCAGCAACTCAGACGGAACTGCATTCCTTGCTCGCCACTTGTCGTCTTCCACAAGTGCACGTCAATTAGTCGTCGAAAGTCACAGTCTCGTAGCACGCAAGTCTCGTTTGTTGGCTATCGCAACAAGTTTTCAATTACTTTTCTTTTTCTCCTTTTTCCCCTTTTGCTTATTTGAAGGGTAGCACCCGAGTCCAGGGGATGTTGAGATTTGGGACTTTTCTTTTGATTTTTATTTTTGTATTTAGACAGACAGATCCAATGAACTGCGAAAATGACAAAAACATAAAAAGTAAAAAATTAAAGACATCGAAAACCGAACTGCACCTGTTCAAACAAATTCAGTTTAAATTGGTTTGGTTTTTTACGGGTTCAAATCAGTTTCGGGTTGGGTCAACCCGTGCGCAGGCCTAGGAGTACATGTCAAAATAATATGGATAAACTTTCATCTCAAATGACACTATGCTTATAAAAAGTTCAATTATAAAAAGTTCTAATTGAAAATGATCTAGCACGCCGTATCTAGTTATAGTACCAGTATGGCAAAATAGGCAAGATTCTAGCACTGGTTCCTAGATTCTATTATTCTAATACTAGATTTTAGAAACCAGTTTTGGAATTGACTATTTTAGTAAGCTGGTGCTATAACAAGATGCGGACGCTTGTGTTACATCAAACTCAAAGTTCTAATAACACAGATTCGAATTCTAAGGAGTAGGAATCAGCCCAAGCCTAAAAATGGAAACTGAGCCAATGTAGAAGATAATATAAAAATACTATATATTGGATTCGATCAATCAATTTAAACTTTAGATCAAATAGTTCAATATTGTACCAGGTAAAGGTCTTGAATTCTAATTTCACCGACACCCTTTTAAGTGAATTATCCACGTGTTACGCTTTGATTGAAAGAAAATGAATATTTTATATATGTGACGATGACTGTTGAAATATATATTAAATAATTTATATTGAAAAAAATCTATCAACTTAAATTTTTAGATCAAGTAAATCAACAGTTCAGAAACTTGTCTTGGTATGCACTTTTGCGAGTCGGATAATCTATCTCACAAAACCCGCATTTGGCCGGTCAGAAACTTGTCTTTTAATTTTTATACCTTCTTTAAGTATTTGAAAAAATAAAAATAAAAATAAAAATAAAAATTATCACATTGTCCAAGCCAACGTCAAGTTCAGTTTGAATCAACTGGCTCTGGTAAGAGTCGGGCTTATTTTTTGACAAGAAGCCGAGCCTGTTTCAGAAAAGGCTTGCTTGATCTTAAAGCTGTCTACTGTGCTTGTTGGCCGGCACAGCTACAGAGTCGCATTTCTAAAATATTTTTTTGCTTGGAACATAATGTGTTTTCAAAAAGTCAAAATTTCACTTGTAAAAGAATTCTGTATATTAAAATGGAATAGATTTGACCAGCCCGCTGCTGGCGTGCCATTTGTGGAAAGCCGTGCCACCAATGGGCTGTCAGTTTTTTGACCAGCATTTTTCTGGTCAAACTTGGAAAAAAAAATGAAAAAAGAAAAGAGAAGTGAAACATATGCAAACCATGCCGATCCCTCTTGCTCGTTCTAAAATGGTATATAGAGAAACTCGTAGTAGTTAATTATTTACATGGGTTCGCAATGTCTTATCAACCAGTACGAAACAGAGATTCAACTTCATGCTCTAGGCATTTAGCGGGTATTAAAATATGTGTAAAAATATAATTTTATGTAATATATGAGAGAGAATGAGTGGAGTTGAATGGTGGAGATTTGTA
The DNA here is from genome assembly GCA_018223645.1 of Jasminum sambac. Taxonomy (NCBI): domain Eukaryota; kingdom Viridiplantae; phylum Streptophyta; class Magnoliopsida; order Lamiales; family Oleaceae; genus Jasminum; species Jasminum sambac. Next base: position 28,222,023 of record CP073649.1, read on the forward strand.
CAGTATAAATAGGTCCCACGAGATATATGAATGTGAAATAAGAGAGAAAATTAGTAGAAGTAAAAAAATATATAAAAATATATATAAAAACATATAAAAATATATAGAAGAACAGTGATTTATTTAACATTCAGTCAAAACAAATATAATTAACTAAATTTCGTATTATGTCAGAAGTTCATCAATTATGTGAACTTAATTATAGCCCAATATTAATATCATATCATGTGTTGAATTTGTAAGCATCGTGATAAGTAATACAGGCTGCCCCACGATGACGACTAATGATAAGTACATATTTATTATTTTATATATGGCCAAATTTCAACGTTCAACATTATAAAAAATAATAATAAAATAAAGAAAATAAAATTTCAACGTTCAAACTTATTATTATACTGGAAAAATATGACGCTTGGCAATCTAATCATGCAGTTTATATTTATATTTTATGAATGACAAAAGATAAAATTACTCCAGTAGCAAGTTTTAATTTGGTAATTGATTAAAAATCATGCAAGTTTTAAGAGGACACATGTAGCAATATTTTCAAGTTAATGGACTAAAATACCCCCTAAAAGTTGAAATTTTGAAAAACGAGAAAATTCTATGAATTCCAATCCCAGAAACTTGAAATAGAAAAGCACAAAGTTATCTATCTATACTATATTAAAAAGTGAGGATGCGTGGAAATATTTTGATTTTCAATAATGTCCCAACTTATAATTCATTTAGTCCATTCTATCCCTATTAAAATGATATTTATATAAATAATTAATGAGTGACTCTTCATATTACATTGATAAAATTAAACTATAAATATTCCAATCTAATGTGATTTTATTTAATGCATATGACTTTTTGTATAAATTCAAAAAGTATAATTGTATGATAATCGATAACTTTTGATTTATAATTATCTCACAGACATTTTTTTAATTTGACAATTCAAAAAATACATTCATATAGCTAAGACCTTGTTCTATACATATTATTTGTTGTTAAATCGAATTTCGTGTAGGAAGTATGGTTGAGAATTGGAGAACATCTGAGAAAAAATATAAATAAATTGTCAAATTAAAACTACACCAAAATTAAGAATTTGTCACGCAATAAATTTTCCAGTGGTCACGGTTTTAAACCGTGACAAAATTTTTCGCTGATTGTCACGGTTTTAAACCGTGACAACCAATTTTTTTTTTTAAATTTTTCGCTGATTGTCACGGTTTTAAACCGTGACAATCTGTGGTCAATTGGTCACGGTTTTAAACCGTGACAATCTGCGAAAACTAAAAAATAAAAAAATAAAACTCGGTTCGAAATCAGAAACATCAGCAACACAACCAGCAACACGGCCGAGATCCCCAAATTTCACCCGAGAAGTTGCCCTAAATCCACCATGAAATTCCCGAAAATTGCTCACAAAGGTTGAATTTGAGCTTAAAATTAAGGTTTTATAATAAATCCATTGCAATAGAAACCATTTTTGGCTGTTGAATTCCAGAAACAAGGTTGAATTCGAGAATCAAGGTTGAATTCTAGAAACATCGGCTGTTGAATTTCGAGGTAATTACTTCTACATTTTTGGCTTATAAGCTTTATTGGGGGAGAAATTATCACAATAGAAACCATTGCAAGTATTTATAATAAATCCTAGTTTGATGGAGTTAAGAATGTTTTATTATTATTTATTACTGCAAGACATTATTTGTGATGGTTTTGTATGTATTGTTTGTGATATACATATATTTATATTTTCACTCTTTATACATTTTGGGATGGTATATTTGAGTAACTTTCATTAAACTTTTTTATTGATTTAATTTGAATTTGTCTTGTTTTGCTATTTATGTTTGCTGGAAAGCACAGTGGGTTAGTTTTGAAGTGGCTGATGATGACATGATATGGGAATATGACGGTTTTCATACAGGTTATCAAGGCGACTGCGAAGAGTTATTGATAGAAATGCAAAGAATATTTTATGAGGATCTTGAGACACAGGAAAGTCTAAAAGGTATATTATACTTATCAATGATGAAGTGCAACTAAAATTTCTAGTTCATGATTTTTGAAGGAAATGTTCAATTTGTTCTTGGACATCAAGTACCAATGTGGATTTAATATGAGAAACCAATGCACTTCTACTCAAGAATATTTTAGAGCAATATCGATTAGCTATTTCCATATATTCGATGCAAACATTTGTTGAAGGCGATATTATTCAATAGAAGATTCAAGATGGCTTTGATTATCTTGGCTTCTTCTTTTAATCGAGAAAAATTGAATCAGGCTATGATGAAAACATCTCTTATGTTTTGTCAGATGACTTAAAGGTGCTAGAGAGACCAACGCCAATGCATGCCCATGTGATCTATAGAAAAACAAAATATTTCTTTTATGCTTTGTTCACTGGACGAAATGATTTGGGCCATTTGGCTAATTGTAAATAGATTAAACTTTCTTGTCCCAAATGAATTCTAGATGTGAAGATTTCTAGTAAAACTTTTGGTGATTCATATAATTGTAAATCTACCCCAGACGTCACCGTCTATAAGGGCAACTTATCCTCTCTGCTGGGGTGAGTTAAATGGAGTTTTAATCAATACCTGGATTACTAATTTCCTCATTGTACAAAGTTGTCAATGAAAAATCCACAAGGGGTTGCAATTCGCAAATTATTGTATGGTGTTATTTCCCATATTTTGTCTCTATTTCAGAAAATTTGCATCTTGGTCAATTGTTCCTGTGAGCTCATTTATATTTTTGTTCCTGCTGAGCCAGAAAATTTTATCGAAACATGGGATGATGAAGAAGATGAATACTTGGCTCGTGCTGTCTACAAGCACATGCAGCTCAACTATGATGAGGTATGAGCCTCACAGAATTTAATTTCTCTATTAGCATGATCAATGGCGGACCCAAGGGGGGTCCTGAGGGGTCACGTGACCCCTCAACTTTCAATCCAATTTTTTTTTTTTTTTTTTTTTTTTTTTTTTTTTAGTATAAAACCCAAAAAAAAAAAAAAATTGATTAAAAAAAATCACAAGGCACCAAATATATTAATTCGAGTCCATGTAATTATTCACAAAGAATCATTATCATTTCCTCTTGTTCAGCAATGACAAATGTGACTTAAAAGAGTTTGTGTAGTCCATTTAATTTGATGATGATTGACATTTTGTTAATTTAGGGTATGTTATTTCTAACTTAAATTTGGTGTAGATTAAAGTTTGACTAAATGTGTAATTGAGAATTAGAGATGAAGTATTAAAAAATATAAAGTAATTATTAAATCAATGAATGAATGGTTGAAAATGATGAGAGAAAAAAAGTAAATTTAAGTTGGTGAAATTTAAGGTGGAAAGAACATACCCTTAGTCTATTTGCTTATTCTTACTCTAAAAATCTCTAAAAATCTATAACTTCACTTTGAATTTTAAAAATTATATGTGTCAATTTTCTATTAATCTATAATTAGAATATGTTTGGTAAAGATTTTTAAGAAAATGAATGTCAATTGAGCTCTTCAAGTATATAATATTCAATCAAAGTTATTAATAGTAATCTTGTATCATACATGACTTATTATTATTATTAAAAAATTCTTATAGTTCACTATTTAAATTAAAGATTAACTCAAATACATGTTAAATTTCTTATTTTTTAGTAATATTTTTTTATCGGCCCGGTCCTCTAAAAAAAATTTCCCTGCGGGAGCTAATATTTGTGCCCCCTCAACTTGTAATCTCTGGATCCGCCACTGAGCATGATATATATTATAAGAATTTATATCACACAGAATTTTCTGTAGAATTACGTTCTTTGGGGCATGACGTTAAAATGTTTTGCTGGACATGCTACACATAAATATAACTTCTTCATTATCTTGAATGCTACATCGAGGGTTTGTGGTGATTTTAAACCAGGACCCTGTCCTGTAGGTAATGGCAGCAACTAGCACCTGGCATTACCCAATAACCAATATAAAGTTTTTGCCGGCCGATATTGCGTGTAGTAACTCAGTTTGCTTCACTGTTGGAATAATTACTACTTGTATAGTTGAGTTTTCTGACTATTTGATATGAGATTAATATGGTAGATGTGGTAGCTATACACTTTTCTGAAACTCTTGTTTCTTCCCCTTGTAGATTAATATGGAGTTGCTGAGGACAAGGCTGACAGAAGCTCATGCGGAGCATCTTGACAGGGGATGCCGGTTGAAGCCTGAGAAATATAATTGTAGAGACTAGATTTGAGCTGACTGCGTTGTACATCAAGTGCCAAGCAGGCTGTGATATATTTGACGTTGTAATATAATCGGCTACCTTCCATCTACCATCGTAGTTGTTTTGGATGATCAATTCATGATTTACTTGTAAATTCCTTTTTATTTATTTATCCTCTGGAAAACATTCGAATGAATTTGTGAAATGGTGTTTTCTTTTTTGTTTGCCGGTGGTGTCATTAGATATTGCATGTTGTTTTCAATTTTCAATCTAGGCACTGAAGAAATAGACTTGGTATTTTACCAAGCCTCAAATAAATCTGCCAAATATATTAAAGACACGCGGGTCGCAATTTTTTTAAAAATTTTTTCTTAGATTTGTCACGGTTTTAAACCGTGACCAATTGGTTGTCACGGTTTAAAACCGTGACCAATTGGTCACGGTTTAAAACCGTGACAACCAATTGGTCACGGTGATTTTTGTCACGGTTTTAAACCATGACAAATCGCGTGAAATGGTGTAGTGTAATAATTAAGTGATTGAAAATGATGAGAAAGAATAAAATAAATGTAAATTGGTGAGATTTAATATATATAGAACATAGCCTAAGTTTTGAGTGGATTTTTAAATCGCTTTAATTCAATTAAACATGAGTATTTAAATATATATTGTACTTTTATTCCATGCATGTAACTTAAAAATGTATATTCTTCATTTTCTTTTCTATAAAATCTTTTAAAATTTCCTAATTCGGATATTATGTTTTCATAGTTTTAATATTTATTTAATCGACTCAAAAATATGTAACTAATCTTATTAATTTTTTTTGAATTAGATGTTTGGACTAATTTAGTAGAAAAATTGAGGTATTAATATTTCTACTTCGAGAAAAAATTATAAGAAATGTCAATTGGCTTACACATGTGAGTTACTAATGCTATGTTGGCTAAATTTTATGCATTTTGGAAAAAATTAGAGTTGTAACTTAAAAGTTATGAGACAAAAAATATTTAATTTATATAAAAAAGCTTGGTGAAAAAAATACTATATCTATAGTTTATAAAAGGTTTATTCATAGTATAGTCTTACCAATTTTAATTTCTTTTTAGCAATCTCAATTTACTTCAATTACTTTCGTAAAGAATGTTAAAACATTAATTTTTTTTAATGTCTTTCATTCATCTTTTGCATATAACGTGCGAAAGCACGTTTTTATAACTAGTTCATTCAAATTCCTCCAGGCTAAAGGCTAAAACTGTAACAACCCGATTATTTCTATATAAACTCCAACTTAATTTACTAGTCAAAATCAAATGTGAAATAATTAAGTCAAGGTTAGATTAAAGCCCATTCTTCTATACATTTTTATACATTTTTACATATTCTTTTCGACCCCACTAATTCTCTCTCCTATTTCACATCCACATATCTCGTGGGACCTACCTGTACTACACAAATCTCCACAATTCAACTCTACTCATTCTCTTTCCTATATCACATAAAATACATAAAAATCCATTTTTACACATATCTTAACACCCTTTAACTAAAATGCATTATCGCTCCCCGGCAGCACCGCCGCCACTCACTGGTCCAGTTCTATGGTGAACCAGAGGATGTTTGCCAGTGACGAACCAGATTTGTGAACCAACCAAGAGATTCGGTGGCGAGCAGCTTGCCGGCATTCGGGAATGGAGTGGCTGGCGATGGGGTGTGTTGGAGATGACGGCCAATATGTAATATTGTAAAAATTTAGGATTATAATGCAATTTTTGTAAACATTAGTTTGGTCTTTTTAAATATAACTAGCTCAAGTAAATGTGCGTTGCATGTTATTTTGGAACATGTTTCAAAAAAAAATCAATTAAATAAATTTAATCAAAATTTGCCTTACTTATAATATATTTTCTACTTACATTTGAATTATTTGATTTAACATACTTTTTTTAGGACAGATTTTGCAAAAAATAAATTTAGTTTGTGAGATTAACACATTCAAAAGAAATTGTAGTATTGCCATGCCTTACAAACTTCAGTAAGATTTGTCAAAGTTAAGATTTATTATTCAAAATACTCATCAATTTGTTTTTAAATGGTACAAATTTCCTTTAAAAAAAGAAGGTATAAATTTGAGATTGTTAATTTTGCTAAATACATAAACTATTAATTATATAATACTTGAATTTAATTCTATAACTCAATTGCATGATAAGTAATCAAACTTCATTAGCAACTTAACTCTCCAAGAAGGAATTGATATTAATAGATTTGTATTGGATATTTATAAAAAATAAAAAAAAAAGAAAAAATTCACTCTTTAGGATTTGTCTTATATTGCTTTCAGTTTTTAAAGTTATGTACTTCTCCATTTCATTTATTGGCATTTGATAGAATTAGTCTATGCGATCAACTCTCTATTTTTTCATTAAATAAAGATATCACACATATTTGAAATTATTGTCAAAGCTTATAGTGAAAATAATGAACGATAAACCAAAAAGAATACAAACAATTGAAAAAAGATAATAATTAAAAGAGAATGATCAAAAGAAAAAAAAAAATTTTATGTTATTATTGAATTTAAAACAAATAAAAATTACTCATAATTACAATTCAAAAGGGCAATCAGAAGGACAGCTTGGTAATTTAAAGAAACATGACACAAATGTATTTCGACTTAATATGTGAGGGTAAAAATGACAAAAAAAAAGTTCTGATTACAGCTACACTTGATGGTAGTATGAATTGTTGCTATATGTGTCCTCTTTTCACTTTTGAAACATTCGTGGCAAAAAAAGGTTTCTCACCATAGATTTTTGCGCCTCATCAAATAAAATAATTTAGTCTGTTAGCGAACCCTTTTTAAATATTTTAAACACTTTTTATCATTTTTTTATTCATTTTTTCTTTATCCTAAATCAATCACATCTACATATCTCATCACATCCACAAATCTCAATCACTCACCTCTACTCATTCTCTCTCCTTTTTTACATTAAAAACTTTTAAAAACTTTTATAAACTATTCCCTATCACCCTATTATTTCCCCATCAAAACAAAAAAATAAAGAAACACTTTTGTAGCATTCATGGAATTTCAAGGATATTTATTGCTATTTACGCCATTCCCTCGCAACATTTATGTTTATTTTCAAACAAAACATGTGAGAAACAAACTACCAAATACCGAAACATGAATACTTTTTGACAACAAAGACATGGAATGAGAGTTTGAGAGAGACTCTCAATTGGCTTCGCGAGGTGTGGCAACTACAAGTAGTGGAGACTTCTTATGGACAGTAATTCCGGGGGCTTCAGCCATGTCCAAGTCTTCTTGTGTGTCAAAGTTAAACTTATGCATCAATTTTGCTAACGCAAGCTCATAAACAGAGACAGCAAACATAATACCAGGGCAGCCTCTACGACCAGCACCAAACGGAATAAATTCAAAGTCGAACCCCTTGAAATCCGTTGTTGTGTTTAAAAATCTTTCAGGATTAAATTGATCAGGATCTTCCCAAAATTTTGGATCTCTTGCAATTGCCCAAGAATTGATTACCACGCGTGTTCTAGCTCGAATATCATATCCCAGTATTTTAGTGTCTTGAGTTGATTCTCGAGGAACGAGTAGCGGAATTGGAGGATGTAATCTTAGGGTCTCTTTCAACACTGCTTTTAGATAGGGAATTTTTTCTAAGTCGTCTTCTATTATCTCTGACTTATTTCCGGCTAATTGTCTCACCTCATCCTGTAGTTTCTGCATGGATTTCGGGTGCTTCAAAAGCTCCGCTATTGTCCACTCCAAAGTTGTGAATGTTGTATCAGTCCCAGCACCAAACATATCCTGTTATAGCATTGAGTTTTAGACGATACAAATGAATGAATATGTTAAAATCAACTAGAATTCTCAACATCTACACCTTGTTCTGTATGTAGACTATTTTGATTGTGTATATTAAAAGAGGCCCAGATTACTGACCCTTCTACAACTACATATTATTCCGTAGGTAGAGTATTCTGATTAGATGGACGGCTAAGGGGGAAGAAGATAGAGAAGAGAAGACAAGAGGCTTACTAAAGTGACGGCTTTAATAGCATCAGTGTCGATAGTGAAACCAGAATTGTTCTCACTTTGAAGTTCAAGCATTATATCGACAAGATCTGGGGGTCCACTTTCACTGTTTCCTTGTTTTCGACTTCTGTGCTCCTCGATGATATTCGATAAAAATTCATCTATCGTTTTAGCAGATTTTTTGACTTTTCTATTCAGGCCATTAATGCTGTTGACCCATTTAAGCCATGGAATGTAGTCCTCAACATTAAAAAGGCCCAACAGTTCACTGGCTTCCTTTATCATGGACCCATATTTCATGCTCTGTTCTCCATCGCTAAACCTCTTCCCAAGAGCCACTCTACTTATAACGTCATTAGTAAGTGACTCCAATATATCGCTCAAATTTATTTTCGATGATGACAATGAAGAAGAGCAATATTGCCTAATTTTCTCAATCATAAGGGATGTTTCTTCTTCTCTCACGTGGCGAAAAGACTGAACTCTCTTATTACTGAGAAGGTGAAGTACGCATATACTTCTCACCTGTCTCCAGTGTTCGCCATAACGAGCAAACGCTATGTCCTTAGTGCCATAATGAGTTATGTCAGTTATGCTCGATTTTGGCCTGTTTGAGAAAATCAAGTCCTGATTTTTCATGATCTCACGAGCTACATCAGGAGACGAGACGACAATCGCCGGAAAACTTCCAAGATGAAGCATCATGAGTGAACCATGCTGTTTGGATAGTGCTTGCAACGAGCGATGGGGGTATAACCCAAGTTGGTGAAGATTTCCAATCACTGGGAGCTTACGAGGAGATGGAGGTAACCTCTTTTTGGAGGTTGAAGAAGCTGGAGATAAGAACCATTTGTAAATGAAGACTACGAAGAAAATAAAGGAAACAAGAGACACTATGAAAGATGGAGAAGAAATCATTTTTATCTCCAAAATATGTGCACTTAGGAACCCACTTAACAATCAAATATATAGAGTTGCTTTCTCTACGGTACAATGCCTTCATGGTCCATGGACCTTCATAATTATAATTATTTTGGGTTGTCATTTTCATTTTTGTTGTATCTTGAATTGTTTACACCACTGATTGGTGAAACCCGGTCAATTATATACAACGGTGAATCAAATAGTTTAAAATGAATAGTTAACACGATTGACAAGAAGTCAATATCAGCAGCTAAAAATCTAATATTAAGGGCTTAACTAGTTTTCATACCCGTGCGATGCACGAGAATAAAATTGTGTAAGTAGATTGAAAATAAAATATTTGACACATAATTCTTATTTGTAATTAAGTAATTGATATGTATACTATTATGTTGTATCAATAAATTATCTGTAATCTAAACTACATATGAATAAAGTGATTAAATAATTATATTATGTCACAAAAACTTGTATAAGTAGAACTAATCAAATTAAAAGATAAAACAATGCAAAGAAACATACACTCGCAATTTAAAGTTATCCTGAAAATTAAAAACAAAAAAAATATAAATAATAGTTCAACTTTAATATGGATGTAGGATCTATATTCGTCAACATCATTAATATACCAATTTTAATTTCAACTCATGGTTGTAAACACAAGAATATCTTACCCTATTTAAAAATCCTGTTTAATGTTAATTGGTGCAAGAAAATGATTTCTCTTAAAAATATAAATTTAATAAAATTACAAATGTCTATCAATTGTTGTATTGAATTATTCTAAAAGTTATAATCAAACAATAAATAAAGAAAATTTTAAAATATATAAATTGCAAAAGTTGATTTATCCCAGTTCCTTTAATTTAGTTATATCGGCTAACAAAGTAAAAAAAAGAAAGGGAGCAATTCTTCAACAAACTGTATCAATAATGAAATTTTGGCATTTTAAAAATATTATTGTCTACGATTCCTCATGTATTGAATTAAATGCTCATTTCACTCTATTTAAGATATATTAAAGGAATAAATATTTTAAATATGAATGTTTCAATATTTATAATTGGAAATTTAATTAAAAAATTAAAAAATATGTATTTTCACATATGTATTTTAAATATGTTCCAATAATATGTATTTTAAATATGTATTAACATCATTTTACAATTTATCACCAAAATGTGAGTCATTAAAAAAATGCAAATGCTTTATATGTTTCAAATAGATAGTAATAATTTGAAAGTATTTTAATGGACAAAAATATAAATTAAAATTAAAATTATAAGAATTAAAATTAACTGATAGAATTAGCAAATCATATAAATTTATTAAACTATTATTGAACACTAAATTCAATTTAAAATATAAAAGAAGAACTATTTTGTAACCAACAAATTTTTATTTTTATTTTTATTTTTTGTAAAGAGAAATTATTATTAGCGCAACCAATCAAATGAAAATTGTAATAGTTTAAATTAATGTATCAACTAAATTAGACACAAAATAGTGTTGAATCAAATGGTAGGATTATGTTATTCTACCTAAGAGGTCTTCGGTTCAAGCCTCAAAACTGTGTTAATTAAATTTTAATAAATATGCCTAATTAAGATTTTAACTGAAAAAAGAATTTAAAATATCAGTTAGAATCTTAATACGTGGCAAATTGATAGATATACAAGATAATAAAAGCGGTTATTATTGTCCTAAAACCACTAAAAGCAGTTATTATTGTCCTAAAACTACTGCCAGAAAATAAAAAACCGTGCACCTCTACTTTAGATATATTATAGATTAAGGCTCAATAGACTCTGGCGAACCGAAACTTAGAGGACCTAGGCTCTACAATTTAGGGGCTGATAGGATTGAATGTTTTATTATTTTCATCAATTTTTATGTAAAGATGAGGGAAAATAGGTGGAATTAAAGAGTGGTCATATAGATCTCATAAAATATATGGATGTGATTGGTATGATCAAAAGAAAGAATGGATAAAAATGGATAAAAAATAAAAAAAAATAATAAAAATCATGGGCTATCACTCACTTAGGATTCAACAAAATCGATACTCCATTCTTATAAAAAAAACCCACAAAATTAAAATTTTAATCTATACATATATATTTAATTATAAGTATTTATAGGTCCTCAGATAACATTTCGTGTAAGACTCCAGGATCTCGGGCACCCTCACTAGTAAAAATTGCAGTATTTAGATCTGCTATTCTGTTTTGGAAGATCATTGGTACCAATCACAATTATTTCAAAGCTTCTCACATTCAGCTTAAATAATACGAGCCCTTCGTTAGTTTTGTGTTTAATCTTTGGGTCTTAAGACTGGTACTACTGGTTGTTCTATTTTGTAATAATAATAACAACGTTCTTTGCACGTTATAATAAAAATTTAGCAAGAACTGGCTTTGATTAGGTATAACAAAATTTAATTTTCTCTGAGTCATGTGATAAGCATTTCCTTCAACAAATAATTAAATATCTTGATGTAAGAAGAGTACATTCATATCTTGACGAAGTTCAGAGGAGTGCGTGCCTTAGTGAATTTGCAATCGGTATGAACGTAAAATAAATTATATATATCGACAATCCAGTCAATACTTCAAAGAGATAGAACCAGGCAGTGAGCGGGAAGCAAAAGTTAATAATCAGAGGGAATAACATGGAGAAAAGGAGAATACATTCAACAATTATCTTGCAAACAATCAAAGAATAAACAGATCTGATTCAAGTCAGTACCATTATTCTAAGTCTATATGTCTTCTCATGCAAATACATGGGTATTTCTATGAACCCAGACTACCAGTAGGCTCATAGTTTGAGGATGCCTAAAACGGCCAACCAATAGCCCTGGCTAATCTGAAACGTCTTTGGAACTCACCCAGAATAAATAAACTTCAATTGGATACGTTTCAAATTGTTCTACTCCCGATGGGTTATAATAATAATAATATAATAATAATAATAATCAACGTTGGTCATGATTTACATTAGACAATTTTCAACGTTGGCAGGTAGAGCCAAGCTGGCATGTGGGTTGTTTAAAAAAAAATGGTAATTAAACAATTCTACAATTAAACTATTACATTGTTCATTCTTTTTTTTAAGGGATTTTGAAATAATTAAAGCTAGTATTGATTTAGTAAAATAATAAAAGGTAAGCAAAAAAAAAAATTTTGGCATGAAATGGTCATTGAATGATTCTTGCCTTTCAAATCGATTTTCTTTATTTTGTCCTTTTGTGCAGGGATATTTTGGTCAAAAACATTAGAAAAAATTACTCAAATGGTCCTCACCTTTGCGGGTTATTAAAATCAGGTCCTAAAGTTTTTAATTTTGTTGCATTAGTCCAAATTTTAATTAAATTATATAATTTTATATTTACCTTTTTCGTAGATCTGAATTTGGTCCACAAATAATTTTATCGAATTAATTTGACACTAATTAGATAATTTATCGAAAATCTTCAACGTAATAACATTTATTTATGTTTTCTTTTGCATTAGATATGCGTATATTTTGATTTTAATCAATCGTTAACGATAAATATAATTATTGTATCTTCTAAAATTTTAGTATCGTGTATTCTTGTAAAAATAAAAATATAACGAATATAAAAAATAAAATAAAATACATCGCACATTTTGATTTAAAACGATATAAATGAATTGTTGTACCTAAATAAAATTTTATTAGAAATATATCATGTAAGAAAAATATCTTGGATACAAACAATTAATTAAATCAAATAAAAATAAAAACCCAAATCCACTCACCCCACCCAACCCCACCCCATCCCAAAACCACCACCACCATCGGTGGTGGTGGTGGTGTGCCACCACCGGTTGGTGGTGGTGGTGCCACCGATTGGTGGTGGCTTCGCCACCACCAGCAGATGGTTGGTGGTGGCCGCCACCACCAATCGATCTGTGGTCACCACCAGATCTGGTGGTGACCACCAAATCTGTTGGTGGTGGCTTCACCACCACCACCGATGGCGGTGGTGGTTTTGGGATGGGGGTGGGGTTGGGGAGTTGGGGGTGAGTGGGGTGGAGTGGGATTTGGGTTTTTTTATTTTTATTTGATTTAATTAATTGTTTGTATCGATATTTTTCTTACATAGATATATTTCTAATAAAATTTTATTTAGGTACAACAATTCATTTATATCTGTTTTTCGAAATCAAAATGTGCACGTATGTATTTTATTTTATTTTTTATATTCGTTATATTTTTATTTTTACAGTAATACACGTATACTAAAATTTTAAGAAGATACAATAATTATATTTACTGTTAACGATTGATTAAAATCAAAATATACGCATATCTAATGCAAAAGAAAATATAAATAAATGTTATTACGTTGAAGATTTTCAAAATTATCTAATTAGTGTCAAATTAATTCGATAAAATTATTTGTGGACCAAATTGCATCTACTTAAAAAGGTAAAATATAAAATTATATAATTTAATTAAAATTTGGACTAATGCAACAAAATTAAAAACTTTAGGACCTGATTTTAATAACCCGCAAAGGTGAGGACCATTTGTGTAATTTTTTCTAATGTTTTTGACCAAAATATCCCTGCACAAAAGGACAAAATAAAGAAATCGACGAAAAAAGAAATGGTCCAAATGGACCATTTGCACTAAAAGTTTTTTTTTGGGATCATTTGCGCTACCTTTATTATTTTGACTAAATCAAGAATACTGGCTAGCTTTTGACTATTTGCCTAAAATCCCTTTTAACTTAAAATGGTACTTTCATCCCATATGTTACACGGAAAGATATATGTCCAATCTTGATTTTCTATCCATGTGTGAGCATGTGAAATACCTACATACTGATGTGACAAATTTGCAAGTGGTTTACAGTGTGGCTTACACACTGATATGGACTACTTGTAAACTATTACATCTACGTGTGGGTATTTTAACATACCCACGCAGGGGGTTCGAAAGTGAAAATTTCAAATGTTAGATAATATTTATTATTAACCAGTACCAAGTTCAATATATGTGTGGTTTTAAAAACAGTTTTACAAATTTTAAACTTGTTATGTATATTTTTAAAATTTCAATTTAGACATCCAAGCATATTTAAATGTAATGCATATTATGGTTTCATTTTCGATTTGATTATATGATTAAATTTTTTTATAAATTTTTATCAAAATTATTTTACAGATACATATCATCTTGAAATACAATGACATCAAAATCAACTTAGAAACATCCATTCCAGTCATAATGAGTGATTTCCCAATAGACTTTTGTGAATTTATCTTGAAATAAAACAAATTTTATTTTCAATTATCCACATTGTTTGTTGTTAGACTGATCCTCATAAGACAAATTGTCATACTATAGAATCAAAGAGGGTAAATTTAATAAATAGTCACTATACTTTCACAATATAACCACAAATTCACTCAACTTTAGAATAACCTACTACTCACTCAACTTTACTCCAAGTAACCCATCCAACATTCCCAACCTCCCCGTTTGTAGCTGATGTGGCCGTGTATCTACCCAACTTTAGCGCCAAAAATTGATATTCTTTGGTCCCCGGCAACGGCGCCAAAAACTTGATCGGCGTTTATACACACGCACAAATTGAACCGCAAGTGCACGGGCCGTAATCAAGTAATAAAGTGGGACTCGGTTAAGAGTCCGGATATCGATCCCACGAGGAATGGTGTTTATAGTTAAGTTACTTGTTCTAGCACAAAAACACAAATAAAGAAAGGAAAAATAACTAACCTAATCTATACTACGAATGCAATAAAGGAAAGCAAGTAAAATGGTCATGATAGGGAATGAAACTTGGGCCAAGAGATAGTTGGGAATCATGAGTTCATTCAACCGTAGCTCAATCAAATCATCGTCTAACCAATACAATGCTCATCTTCTATGTTAGACCCGACCTCCTCATATAGGTAGCTCCGCTCTCGCATGTCAAACTACCCCTAATCAATTGATTCAACCTACTACATCTCTGTGTTGATTGAAGATCAATCAATTGCATTAGGTTTCGTGAGAGTAGCTCAAAGGGTCACCTAGGGTTAGAGGTATATTTCTATCCTCTACAAGAACCTAGGGCGGTTGTTTCCACGGTCCAAAATGTGCCCCTTCTCTCGAATATTGACACAAGTTGCAAATACATAAATTCGGTGATCAATCGAATCATGGAAATAGCCCAAAAACAACCACACATTGGAATGAACAACAATTCAAAACCATAAATATTTCATTCAATAAAGCTAGGTTAAAATCATCAATCATCCCAACTTATACAATATTTAGTTCATATGAAGGAATAATCAATACAATACAAGTAAAAGAAATAAAGAAACAAGATTTGTGGATTAGAATCCCCCTTTTTGGTTGATTCCTCCATCTTGATGTCTCCACCTCTTCCACCATCTCCTCTTCTTGATTCCTTCATCATCTACTCCAAGTAATCACCCCCAAATCACACCCCTAACTACAACTAAACTAAAAGAAAGGAGGGAGAAGAGAAGAAAGGGAGAAGAAGAAAGCAAGGAAACCTAACCTAACCTAACTAACCTAAGCTAAAGCATGGATGATAAGATGATGATATGATTTGGGGGAGATTGAGGGTGTATAAGGCCCCAAAATCGTGCTTGACTCTTGCCCAAAAGACCCTCAAGTCGTGTGAAAGTGAGGGAGAGAAAAGAGAAAAACAGGGGAGAACTCGGATTTTCGATCTTTGTCTGATTCTGGTAGTAACTCATTAGGTTACGTCCGTAATTCCCCCGTTACGGCCGTATCTCAATATGATACGGTCGTAATTTGTTCTCTGCATGAATAGTGCACTTCTGCCTTTCTGGGTTACGGCCGTAATTAAATGGGTTACGGCCGTAACGGTGACTTTTACGGCCGTAACTTGGATTCTTACGGCCGTACAATATTTGCACGCAGAACTCCCTCATCTTCTGAAATGTTGCACTTTGGTCCCTGATCTTCGACCGGCCATAACTTTTGATCTGGAACTCTGAATCATGATCCGTAAAAAGCGTTGAACTCCATATTCCAAGCTCTTCCATGTTCGCTCAAGAAACTCGGCCGAGAATATCTTTACCAATATTGCACCCGAAGCCCTCCAACTTTGAAATAGTTGCGTTTTAGTCCCCGACTTCGGGTTTTTCTTGACACTTTTAGTCCATTTCCTCCTTTTCGTCTCGTTTCCTCCACTATGAGGAAAAATACCTAAAAACACAATAAATACACACATATATAAGTAGAAGTCTGCTCCAAATGAATGTAAAGAGATATAAATAAGTGTGCAAAATACACACTTATCAGTAGCCATTGACGGAAAATGCAGACGTGGCTGAAGGCAGGAAACGTGTCACCAATCAGCGCCTAAAGAATTGCCAAGTCAGATACTCATCGTTAAAACAAGCCAAACACAAATTACAAGTCATCTAATAATCTAAATGTAAAAATTTGCACCAAAGGCCTTCTTCTCTCCCAACCCAGGTCAAACGGCAGTAAAAGCCATAGCCACCACAAGAGCTGTAAAATTTCCAACGAAATAGCCCACCTCCTTACTAGTCGAAGAAATCGTGGAAATTCTATACTTCACGCGGCATCGCAGAGCTTCATCAAGTGGAGAATCGCCCACCGGTCTAAGTTGCAGTGGAATAATAGTGCCGAGGTGGGCCAAGTGGCGCTGCGATTTCGTCTCTCCGCCTCGCCAGGTTATCTGATCTTGCAGCCACCGAGCTTTGGGTCTCCTCTTCGTCTATAGAGGTGTATCTTGCAGCAGCAAGTTTCACATCTCCACCAATATTGTACCCAACGAGCAGTGGAAGAGAAAACCATGTCGGTGGCTCGGTGGAGGTGGAACTTGGGTATTCTTGTCCATTTGTAGTCGGGATCCTTAGTTGAAAATTTGAAGCCTTTAGGGCCTCCTGTGCAAATTGCAAAATATGACGTGGCTATCATGTTTTAATGATGTGGATGCTATGTAGGTAGTGGTCTCTGGTAATCTGGGTAGTCAATTGCTTTGGTGACACATTTAATGCCATCAGGCACGTCTGCATTTTCCGTCAATGGCCACAAACGGGGAGGTTGGAAGTGTTTGATGGGTTACTTGGAGTAAAGTTGAGTGAGTAGTAGGTTATATTTTAAAGTTGAGTGAGCTTGTGGTTACATTGTGAAAGTATAGTGACTATTTATTAAATTTACTCGCATCAGAGAACAACAACACAGGAAAGTTTTAATGTAGATAAGAACAAGTCAGTTGAACACTAAGTATTTTTTTATGTTGTTATAATTAAAGATATATAACCTAAAAATTCCTAATAACGAGCTTTAATTAATTTGCTTCAACTTAATCTTTCTTTTTCCCCCTTTCTCTGAACGAAAAAAAAGTCTCCTCAAAAAGAAAAATTGTAAAACTCTTGACCACGCTTTTACTATTTTTCCCCTTACATACAATAACATTTTGAGCTTAAAATTGTCATTCTTCATATCTCTTCATTGAATTGGATTCGAGCAATGTGGTGCGACAAGTCAGTAAACAAAATGTTCATGCACAAGAAGTCTCGGCCCCTTCACCGGAGAAAATGGAAAAAATTTTGGACGATAAACCATAGTCAAAGTGTAGAGCTATTAGCCAGACTACCAACAATATTGCTCATTTATTTGCAAAATTTTCTATTTGATAATGTTGTGAACGGCCTTGTTATATTCCCTGCACTGGGAGAAAAAAAATTCTCCCGCCGTGGGGCTTTTTGGCGCCCCCCCTGCGGGCCCTCCACATTCGAAGGGGGGGGCGAGTGTGGGTGGGGCCCGCGTTGGGAGAAAAAAATTCTCCCAGCGCGGGCAACATATCAGCCATGATGTTGCAAATGAGTTTGTGGATTAATTGTCTACCAAGTGTGGTTGTAATTGCTTCGCCGAATGATCTTTATTAATTGAAAGCTCTAGTATCCTTATTTAGAAAAAAAAAAAAAGGAAAAATGATTGTGACATTAAAACGTGAAATTTACCCTCTATGAAGAAAACTTCAAATTCCACAAATGGGTGTTAGCATACTTCCAAAAATGCATTTTAATGTATTTTTTTCAAATTTCAAATTTGATCAAACAAATCACATCCATCTATTGCTCTACTCATTAAATTTCCACCATCCAACTCCACTCATTCTCTCTCTTCCTACTCATAAAAATACATTAAAACTCATCCGCTAACATAAAACTCACCAATTTAAGCAAAAGCTAATGCTTAAACATACAAATTAGTGAAAATGAATCATTCTTGGCTTGTTTTTAAATTCCTGATAATTTAAAGCTTCAAAATTCAGTGCAAATAATTTAGAAGTGAGTATAATAAATTAAATGATGGTAATTTTCCTTACCTTCTAGGCATTTTCGAGAATCTTGATCAGCAAGTGAGCTGAGCAATTCTGCAGCTTGCTCTACATCAATGCAAACATCTTTCGATCGTCCTTCCTAAGAAATGTTCATCGGTTTTTGTCAATTGTAGCTATACAAGAATTCATATATTATGTTACACCCATTGTAATATTCATACTACCAAACACGTCTCAATAACTACCATTAATTAACAATTGGCTCCATCTTACATAACCTGTCTGAAACTACCTTTGCAATCTCAATCCATCTGTCCTCCCATATATCTTCATTCTTCTGTGCCTGAAATCCCGTTTACACAATCACATCGACTGAAGAGAATTCAAGAGTTCAATAAATGCACGTGCAGTTTTTGTAAAGCAACGCCAAAAAAATAGATGAAGATAGCACGCGGAAAAACGGGAAGAAGAACTATGAGACGCCATGGAAATGTTTAGAGAGAGAACCAGATGTGTTTCTTCAAGATTATAGGGAATTTTATGTTTTTCTTATTTTTTTATGTTTTGAAAATGGCGGAAGTTTTTGTATATACAGTATATATATATATATATATATATATATATATAGCATTTCTCTTCCGATAATTTTTATTTAATTATTTTTTTGATAGATAATTTTATTTTTATTATACCATGAAAGTAGGAGTAGTTAGATGTCATCGGAAATGTTCCGTTGCCCACTGTGGATAACGTAACGCAAAACCTACGCCGACGTAGCGCCACGTCATCGACAAAAATTTTTTTATTTTTATTTTTTTAAAATTTTTTTTTGATATCTACGTTAAGTTAGATGAATAATACATAACTGCCCCCTGATGATGAGAGATTCACCCGACCCCTATGATTCCCCCCCCCCCAAACTGTGGGCGACATAACCTACCCAGTGGGTAGGTGATCATTACTCTAGATGTCATTACTAATTAATTAATTCATTATATCCCGTTAAAAAAAATTCAAATATGGATAATGTTAAATTTAATTATCTATCATCATTTTAAAACCGCCATTCATTAACGTGGGAAATAAAAAAAAGGGAGAAAATGTGTCTGTTAAATCTAGGCAGTTATGATAGCGGGCAGTTAGTGATTAATTAAATAAAAATATGTATTTTTATATAAACTTTATCTTATAAATAAAAAATTGGCAGATGTGGTATAATGAATCAATAATTTTGATTTAGAAGCCAAAAACGTGTATAATTCAAAAATTGAATATAGAATATAATATGTAAATGCATATCTAATAATATAATAATTAAAAAAAATAAGTAAATGGGAAAAAAAAGGCATACGCAGAAAAAGCAAGGAATTAACATCTCTTTTTATAGATTTAATAGATATTTCGGACAATTGAAGTATTAGCCTTCGTTCGCCTAAAAAAGGACCGACCCTGATAACTTCACTAAGGGTGTGTTTGATTGCATAAAAGTTTTCCTGGAAAACGAGTTTTCCAACCCTTTTTTCCAGTTTTGGGTGTTTGATTGGTTTTTTTTTTCCGCGAAACGCTTTTTCAGTCAAGAGTTTAAAGACAAAAATCATAGTTTTCTGGAAAAGCTCAATCAAGAAAGATAGGAATCCGCTTTCAGAAAACGCGTTTTCTAATTCCTTCCAAATCCTATCAAACACACCCTAAGAGACTAGAGCATTGTCGGAGCCACTCCTCGTCTAGTGCATTTTGTGGACCGCACTGGATCTCCAACCTATCCTATTGGGCTTTGATTACCCGAACCCAAAATCTTATCCAATTGAAATAAAGAAATTTAACGGCCAAATTGCTCTAGTCGCCCACAATACAAAATTTTTCTTTGCTTATTTCTGGTTTGCTCGTCGCTCAATAATTCAATTGCATATCATTCAACTGTCCTCGATTGTTCATCGCTCACATTCCGTTTTCTCTGCTCTGTTGAAGACTTAAAGCCTCGACTGCTTGTCAGTGATGTTGAATCTACCAATCCAATATTGGTGTAAAACTAAACGATAGTTTTTTAGAGCTCTTGTTCTATATACAATATTTTTTATTTACTCAAACGACGTATTAGATGTGTGGTTGAAAATTGAAAAAAATATAAAATAATTGTATGACTGGTTGAAAATGATGAGATAAAAAAAGTTAGTGGAAATTTATTGTGTACAGAACAAGCCTTGAATGTTGAGATACTATCCGACCTGGTTAAGACTCGAATTATTGCGCGGAAGCGTCAATTGATTGTAAATTTGACCCCAAGTCGTTAAATATGAGATTTAATTTGTTTAACAATGAAAAAATCAGACTCGTGAACGAACCACGATCTCAAAATACCACCACAAGAATTTGGACTAATTCTTGATAAAGAATAACTTCTCGCCAAAAGAAATTAAGTGAGATTAAAAATTCTCAAGCAACAAGGGAGAAAAATCTCTAATATTATTCAATAACAATGTTCTATGTGCCTAGTGAAAGGAATGAGATACTTGAAGCAAAAAAAGTCCTCAGTGACTTAGGAAACAAGGAAATATGCCCAAAAAAAATAAATAAATAAAAGAAATAAAAAACCACGTAAAATTGAAAAATCCCCAAACCAGCCCGGATTTTGCCTATAGGCCGATGCGGCCGCATGGTTCATTCTGTAGGCGCATATTGCTCGTAACTTTTAATTCCGATATCCGTTTTAAGTGATTCGAAGTGTGTTGTAAACTAGATAAAGAGGGCTTTGATTCTTCAAAAAATAGTCATTTTGAAATTCGACTTGTATTTATGCTGAATTTGCCCTGAAGCTTTGATTCTTTGTTAATTTGGTTTGGAAACAAATTTTTGGCCGAATTTTTTGCATTGGACCTCTTTTTTGACCTCTTTCTAAGCAACTTTTGACATCCATTGCCAAGTGTCCATCCCCTTTGAACCTTTAGACCTTCTCGAATCAACCCGCGTCCTTTCGATTGTAACATGTGGTGTGAATGGCTGATTTTAATTAGTAAATAAATTAGATTCTGTTTTCTTTCTTTCGTTTTTTAATGTAAAATTTGATGCTGCTAGTAGCCCGTTCAACGTGTTATTGGCGAGCTAGTTGATGGATGTGTCAAGTTGGACTACTGACCCATACCCGCCGCCGATTCCAATTGACATTCCCATTGGATTATGTGTATTTTGAATGTTCAATTAGATGCACGCACTACACACTCAAATTTTTAAGTCATTATGTGGGTGTCACATTTTCAATTTTTTATCACTTTGTCCTTTTTTTTCCCCATAATTACTCGTGTCATGTCTATATTCTTATATTCATCCAAATATCTTTTAGTACCATTTTTTCACCCCATTTTTCAATTTATTTCTATCTCTCGATCTCATCATTTTTATTTTTTTTCCCTCTATTTTTCACTATACTTCTTTTTATTCTTCCTCAATTAAAATAATCTTATTCTCGCGTTCTCTCTCCACATCATCCTCCACTCCACAATTGCATTGGAGATGCTCTCAATTAGCTTGACTGCCCACCTATGATTCTTGAGAAGAATGCCATTTAGCTTCAGAGTGTTTTCATGTAAATTTTTAATAAAATCACTTTTTAGGTTCAATAGTTATGTAAATTGCAAAATGTGATAACAATAATATTTAGTGTTTTAAAATATGCGCTTAATACTGTCTAATTAGCATAAGTTAATTTTTAAAAAGTTTAGTGCATTTGATTTATTAGAAAATGTAACATGGGCAGCATTACAGTATAGAGTATAGACGATTGTTTTAAAAAAATTTCTCCTGGTGTCGACCTGGCCTAGCAGCTTGCATTTCAATACTTCTACAGTTGGGCTAAGATCTAGGTAGAATTGTCGCGCGTGGTCAAGTACTTATCACTCCTAGCCATGTTGGACTGTTTAGCTATACCTTTGCTCAGGTCAATTCGATCAGAGTAAATGTCGATATAGGTTGTCACCATTGGAATATGACAAAAATAGTTAGGGTAATTATTAAAACACATTAATTTCTAAATGTACTATTTCCAACCATTGTATCTCAAACTGGGTTCATTGAGTTGAAAACATTTTTTTTTTTTTTAAAGAATCAAATTAGAGTATTATTAAAAGAATTCGAGAATGGAAATTGAGCATATCTGCATCATGCAGTCAGCCTTCAGGTTACTTAACTCTGCTGATTGAAACAATCTTTGTGCTGAAGCCATCAGTACCGCGCGCTTAAGCAATCTCAGCAATATATAGCCACACAATTGGAAGATTGAGGACTACACTGCAAATAATTAAGCATGCGTTAAAGACAGCGTTGTGACAAATTTAATAGACCAATAAAAAATGGTTCCAATTTTTCCATATTATGGACCAAATTAGGCAAATTAATTAAAATTGAGATAGTTATTTTGTTAAATATCTTAACTATTATCTATGTAATACTTGAATTTAATTCTACAACTCAATTGCATGATAACTAATTAATCAAACTTCATCAACAACTTAATTCCCCAAGAAGAAATATATATATATTATATAATACCAGAGTATTTCACCATATTTTTTAATTCATTTTTTAATGTTTTCCCACCTAAATCAAGGGGTTTTTTTGTCTTTTTCTTTTTTAATATCACTAGTGTTTCCACCCGCGCATTGCACGGAGAGACGTATGCCAAATATACGATTTAGACATGTGTTGGAAAAAAATGCAAAAGATTGTTTAAAATTTTGATAGAGTTTTTTTTTTTCATATTTCATATAAATCCATCATGTTAACACTCATAGCAAAAGTAAAAAATTAAGCAACTAATATAGCGGAATTAATAATTTCATTGGGTATATTCACTCCAAATCACCATGCGATGCATTGGTTTTTATTTTTCAATTTGTAATCTTAAAATTTAAATATCATTATTTTGTTTTTCGATGAAGTGGAGAATATTTTCACATTTAAATAAGCAATAAAAGGTATAAAAAAAAAAAACCATGCATCATTCACTTGAAATAAAAAAAAAAATTGGAATGAAAATTCTTTGGACAATTAAAAATTTTGAACTTCATTGAATACAACGTTTGTAGTTAAATTGATTCGGCTTCCTTCCTTCCTTCTTATAGGTCAAAAACCCTTGTAAAGCGCATAGGCATTTCATAAGTTTCACCCGCCATCAGAAGAAAATGTCATTAAATCACACAAGTAAAATAGGAAAGAGCTAATTGCTCACAGCTTTTGGAAACGTGTAGAATGAAAAATTGAAAATAGAGCTTGTTTGGTTAAGATTTATTCACAAATCATTTTGAATCGCACTTTTTATTGATGTGACAACAATTTAAATCTTTACTTTTAAAGCACATATTCAACGAATTAACGATATCCACAAACAAACACTAATGTACAAACTGAATGATAAAAAAAAAATAATCAGATGCAATGTTTATTAAATGCGATTGCACAGTCGAGTTTTAGTACCTCGACTTCTATAAGCTATGAATCCTTCACTTCAAAGTTCAAACTCTACAAATTTCTTTAATTGCTTGGCCCACAGAATATTTAGAACTTCATGCACCAAAGATTCCTTGATAGTTCAAGGAGAATGCAAGAATTATAGAGAAACGGAAGTTCAAAATATAATAGAAGATGACAATTAAGTCGAAGCAATTAAAGAAGATGTGAAATACCCGAGCTGATTAGAAGTTGGCGATAAATTAAATGTGAATTAGGAGATTTGAAGAAAATAAGGATAGGAGATTTGAGATCAATTAAAAGGTTGACCAGATTGAGGATTGGTAATTATTAATAAGAATTGCGGGCTGATTTGTATAGATCTATTTTATCCGGATTTATAGTGATGATAATACTAAAAATACAAAAAAGGGAAACAAATAAAAGAATAAAAGAAGGAAATGAGAAAGGGGGAAATGAGAATAAAAAATGAATTATTTGATTCTGAAAAGTGAAACTTTGAGAGAGAAAATGCCCTCATTTTATTTATATATAAATAGATTATTACCAGAGCAAAAATTATAAATCTCCTAAAATTCTACACATCAAAATCTCTTAAAATATTCGAGTTTTCATATTTAATGGGATTTTTGCCACTTGCTTTACCAATCACATTCTATCTAAATATCCTCTCTCTAGCTCCTTCTCTCTACCTCTCTCTTTTTCCATTGTCTAACAACAAATTTAAATTAAAAAAAATAAAAATCCTTACTTTACTTTATTTGACTCAACGAGAGCTTTAAAACAAGTATAGTATCAATATATAAATTTTTATTTTTAAAATTTTAAAATTTAAAGCAAACATACAAAATTAGTGTCCAACATAAATATAAATTGATATTAACATAGATTAATAAGATAAAAAACTAAAAAAAAATACATATATATACACATAGTCTTTTTGTCCATCTAAACACATTATTTTCTCTAATTTTTACTCATTTTTTTGTTCCACGTCATCAATTTTTCCCGCCTACGAAATTTACCTAATATATATATATATATATATATATATATATATATAATAGTGACATTCTTTTCTTATCAGCTTTTCCTGACCAAAAAATTTTCTTTATCCATTCGAATTAAAATTTCATTATTTTCTTATATGTTTAATGGAATAGGATTTTATTTCATTATTTAATTTAAGCCTTTCATTATATGTTTAATTGAATCAAATTTTATTTAATTATTTAATTATTATTTTTTAATTCTCAGCGGCGCTATCGTGTCTAAATTTTTAGGTATTGAAATTTCGGCCTCAATTTTGGCTCCATTGTTTTAGCCCGAAATTGAGACAACACATTTTTATTGATACATTACATTCTATTTATTTTAAAGGTTCCCAATATTTAGATTTTAATCTAACCACAACCTTAACTTTTTTTTTCAATGATTATTTTTAATCTTCAACTAATTATAAATTTGGACTATAAAGATCGTTTTTGTCTAAAAATTTTATTTATTTAGACGTCAAATTACTTATTTACTCATCATACTTTTAAATATTATAAAGTATAATAGACGTAAACTGTGAATATTTCTTTTAATTTAAATATCTCTAATAAAATATTAAAATATAAATCAATATTTACGCACAAAGTAAGTTAATTACTAAAAATTATTAATTATAAAAATGTAACAAAAAATTTGAAGACATAATTGTTATCATAAACAAAATTAAAGACCTTTTCATACAATTAAATTATGGTGTACTCAATATATTTTATAGTGTAAATATAATTAGCATTATTCGAGTTATTCAGCATTTTTTGCTGAATAAATGCACACAATAGATTAATCGTACTTATCTATTGAATACAATTAAATTGTGGTGTACTCAATATACTATTTACATACAATTTGATTAATCGTACTTAATTATTGTAAGATTGCATATCAATTATAATAAGGTTCTAATGATTACAATGCTCATATTTTTTTTGTTTTTTTAGTTCCAAAGAAGATGATTTCTCTTGATAGTATCTTACATCATGACAACAAATAAGAGCCAAAGAAGTATTTTTATTTAAGGAAAATTGATTACATACATCTTGTATTTATATTGTATTTACAATTTACCTAACATGTTTAAAAAAATTATATTTTACACATGGCATTTCATTAAGCCTTAAAAAACACATCTTGTGTTGAATAAAAATTGGACAAAAATTTTAAAATTTTCTTATTAAAATGAAATTACCCTTTTTGTGATTAACAAATTAAACCCCGGATATTTTATTGTGTAACCCTTTGCATGTCATTATTCTTCAAAATATTAATGAAAACTTATTTTATGAAAAATATTTTTTTCGTCTTTTTATTCTGAAATATATTTTTTAAGTTAACTATATATGACATATGGAATATTATAAGTAAATTGAAAATAAGGAATCGTCTTCATTATTGTTGTGATCAATTCTACCACTGCTATTATAATCAACTGCAAAATTCATGAGAGATCATTTCGCCGAATTTTGAGGTTTTTCTTTTTAAAGAGATAAATATGTAAATAAAAAATTAAAAAAGGAAAAACTGAGTTGCAAAATATTACCAAATATCGTATACTAGTATTAAACTTGATTTTTTTCTTATTCGTTGAACAAAAATTATTTAGGAAACGTTAAATATAAATTAATATTTCTGTAATTTTATACATTTAAATAATTGTTTAATGTGATTGATTTATGGACTCTCCGAGTAGTATTATAAGAATTAGGAATAAATATTTTATTTCTTTTTTTGTGAAAGTAAATAAATATTTGGTCATGTATGATGGAAAATCATGCCTGCGGAAAATATATTTTATTTTTATTACTGAAGTAAGTGTAATAATTCCATCAAATATGTTAGTGTGAAATATTTGTTTTCACGAATGTCGTGAGCAATTATAATTGCAATATTTTTTGTTTATTCTATACTCAATTATTACAATTAATTGTCCATATCATCCTTAAATTAATTGAGTTTTATTACTTACATTAATTGAGTTGTATTAATTAAATTGAAGAATGCTAGAAAATTTAATTTAATGGTCTAATTTTAGTGATAAGTAAATAAATATTTTAGTTACATATTTAATGAATAAAGATTAAATAAGTTGACACGTAAATAAATACCCAAATTTCTTATTTTATAAATTACGTATTTAATAAATAATTGGCTATCGACTCAATCAATGATTGAAATTATGCCACTCAATCAGAATTTCTTAATTGTGTCTCGACTATCTTAAATATCTAATTTGGATTTTGTTTTTTAAATAAATACTAAGAATCTCGCATACTTTAAATTATTTATTTTAAACCAATTTTTATCTATTTAGATTTTATTCAATTTTTAAATATCATCGATTAAGTCGCCTTTTTTTATTATTAATCATATATATTTCAAATTATTTATCTTATCCAAATTAATTTAAATTTGGTTATACCATTAAATATGGTAAAACAATATGATTAAATATCTGTGATATTTTTTGATCGACCACATTAAGAAACCTATATAATTTAAATTATTTAAAATGATCATCTAAATTGATGAGTTAAAAAAAAAGATATTAATCTACCGAATTATATATTAAATTGGTCAGTTTATACTGAATATGTTAATATGCATATTTAATATGTTTAGAAGGTGTTTATTGAAATAGATGTCACTAATACATATTTAAAAAGTATAAATCAAAGTCTCTGATTAAGTAATCATGATGGGACATGGACGGGGATGAGAATTTTTTAGTAGGATGGGGACTGGGAATGAGAGCACTCATCATGTTGCAATTCTTATAACATCCTCGCTTAGACTCGATTAAATGAAGGTGGGCGAAGGCGATAATAAGTGTTTCCTAATAGTGGCAGGAATATGGTGTTGGGGTCTGTACTCGCTATATTATTATTTCTATAATATAAATATATGTTGATTATATTTCATACGTAGATTTCAAAATTTTACTAGTCACATATTTATTGTCAGTACCATACATCACACGAGTGTATAATTAATATCTCTCGAAATTTTTAGTTGCATATAATGGAATATAAAATAATTTTTTTAAAAACCATAGGCTCTAAGAAAATCAATAGAGTTTTTTAGTATAGTTATTTTGATAACTATAGCATTTACTTTTATTAATTTTATTTTATGTTTATACATATTTAATAGATTTAATCTTACCATAAGTAAAATTTTATATATTAACATTATCTCTATCACGAATTATCATCCCATATAATGAACGGGTGTAAATGTTAGGTTAGAGCACAGTACAAATTGACAACTAATCATAAATTAATTATTCCATTAATATTTATCAAAATTATTATTTCTTAAAAAATGAATTCTTATAATGCACGGGTGTAAATGGTAGGTAAGAACACGTGTGAAAAATATTAATTTTTTAGTTTTATAATATTAACATCAGTAGGATTTACTAATGTTTTGAACAGTTGCACAGGGTGAAAATGATAGTTGATATTAATATATTTCTATTGGATATTTATAAAAAAAATAAAAACGATAAAAGATAAAATTCAATTTTTAATGTTATCACTCCTCATTTCATTTCATTAGCATTTGATCGAATTAGTCGGTGCTATCAACTCTCTATTTTTTCATTAAATAACGACATCACACATATCTTTGAAATTATTTTCAAAACTCACAATGAAAATAATGACTGATGAACCAAAAAGAATACAAACAATGAAAAAAAGAAGAAAATAATTAAAAGAGAATGATCCAAGAAAAATTATTTTATGTTATTATCGAAATTAAATCAATTAAAAATTTCTATTCAAAAGGGCAATTGGAAGGGTAGGTTGGTAATTTAAGAAAACATGTCACATATGTAAGTCAACTTAATGTGTAAGGGTAAAAATGGCAAAAGAAATTTCTCATCATTTCTATACTTTTAATTGTAACTTTGTATGTAAGTATAGATTGTTACTATATGAGTCGTCTTAAAACTTTTGTAACATTCATGGAATTTCAAGGATACTTATTGCTTATTTATGCCTTTCCCTCATAACAAAATACTGTAATACATATGTTTATTTTCAAACAAAACATGTAAGAAACAAACCACCAAATATTGAAACATGAATACTTTTTAACAGGAAGGACAATGAGGGTTTGAGAGACACTCTCAATTGGCTTCGTGAGGTGTGGCGATTACCAGTAGTGGAGACTTCTTACGGACAGCAATTCCGGGGGCTTCAGCCATGTCCAAGTCTTCTGGTGTGTCGAAGTTAAACTTATGCACCAATTTCGCTAGTGCAAGCTCGTAAACAAAGACAGCAAACATAATACCAGGGCAGCTTCTACGACCAGCACCAAACGGAAGAAATTCAAAGTCTAACCCCTTGAAATCTTTTGCCGTATTAAAAAACCTTTCTGGATTAAATTCTTCAGGATCTTCCCAAAACTTTGGATCTCTTGCAATTGCCCAACAGTTGACCATCACGCGTGTTCTAGCTCGAATATCATATCCCATTATTTTAGTGTCTTGAGTTGTTTCTCGGGGAATGAGTAGTGGAGCTGGAGGATGTAATCTTAGGGTCTCTTTTAACACTGCTTTTAGATAGGGAATTTTCTCTAAGTCGTCTTCTGATATCTCGGACTTATTTCTGGCTACTTGTCTCACTTCATTCTGTAGCTTCTGCATGGACTTTGGGTGCTTCAAGAGCTCCGCGAATGTCCACTCCAAAGTAACAGATGTTGTATCGGTCCCAGCAGCAAATATATCCTATTATAGCATTTGGATTTAGATGATAGAAATGAATGAACATGTTAAAATCAATTGGAATACTCCACATGCATCTACACTTTGTTGTATATGTAGATTATTTGGATTGTGTATGTCAAAATAGGTCCAAATTAAATGTGCCATCCCATCTAATTAGACTATATAGTACTCTACATCTACATATTGTTGTGTATGTAGCGTATTTTGATTAGACATGCATGAATTCTATTGAAAAATAGCTAGAGGAAGAGGAGAGAAGAGAAGACAAGAGGCTTACTAAAGCGACGGCTTTTATTGCATCAGTTTCGATAGTGAAACCAGAATTGTTCTCATTTTGAAGTTCAAGCATTATATCGACAAGATCTGGGGGTCCACTTTCACTGTTTCCTTGTTTTCGACTTCTATGCTCCTCGATGATATTCGATAAAAATTCATCTATCGTTTTAGCGGATTTTTTGACTTTTCCATTCAGACCATTAATGCTGTTGACCCATTTAAGCCATGGAATGTAATCCTCAACATTAAAAAGGCCCAACAGTTCACTGACTTCCTTTATCATTGACTCATATTTCATGCTCTGTTCTCCATCGCTAAACCTCTTCCCAAGAGCCACTCTACTTATAACGTCATTAGTAAATGACTCCAATATAGCGCTCAAATTTATTTTCGATGAAGAAGAGCAAGATTGTCTAATTTTCTCAATCATAACGGCTGTTTCTTCTTCTCTTATGTAACGAAAAGATTGAACTCTCTTATTACTTAGAAGATGAAGTACGCATATACTTCTCATCTGTCTCCAATGTTCACCATAACGACCAAACGCTATGTCCTTGCCATAAAAAGTTTTATTAACTATACTCGATTCTGGTCTGTTTGAGAAAATCAAGTCTTGATTTTTCATGATCTCACGAGCTACATCAGGAGAGGAGACGATAACTGCTGGAAAACTTCCAAGATGAAGCATCAT
Source organism: Jasminum sambac (assembly GCA_018223645.1). Lineage (NCBI taxonomy): Eukaryota > Viridiplantae > Streptophyta > Magnoliopsida > Lamiales > Oleaceae > Jasminum > Jasminum sambac. Next base: position 28,252,815 of record CP073649.1, read on the forward strand.
GAGTGGACCATGGTGTTTGGATAGTGCTTGCAACGAGTGATGGGGGTGTGACCCGAGTTGGTGAAGATTTCCAATCACGGGGAGCTTACGAGGAGATGGAGGTAACCTCTTTTTGGAGTTTGAAGAAGCTGGATTTAAGAACCATTTGTAAACGAAGACGACGAAGCAAATGAAGGAAACAAGAGACACTATGAAAGATGAAAAAGAGATCATTTTCTGTCTCTGCATGCATAGGCACATAGGAACTCAATTAGCAAGCAAATATATATATAGTTGCTTTGTGCGGGGTACAATTATGCATTCATTGAAACTTCAAAATTATAATTATTTTTGGTTATCATTTTCACAATTGTACAAACCCTTGACTAGTTATAACACCCTGTCAACTGTATACATCCGTGAATCAATTGGTCAACAATAATGTAGTGTGTGTTAATTTCAAACTGACGTCTGTGTAACTTTTCTAGCCTCAAAAGATTCGGGGAAAAAAAAAAAAAACTTTTCCAGCCTCAGACATGCATACATTTTGAATTCCATGCAAACATTTATAATTATTTTGGGTTGTCATTTTCATTTTTGTTTTATTTTGAATGGTATAAACCCTTGATTAATTAGAGTCTGTCAATTGCATTCATTCAATTAGTTGTGTAAAAACAAGTTTTGATGTGTTTTTATGTGATATAGGAGAGAGAATGAGTAGAATTAAATAGTGGAGATTTGTGTGGTATAGGTAGGTCCCACCATATATGTGGATGTGAAATAAGAGAGAAAATGAGTGTGATTGAAAAAAATGTGTAAAAATATATAGAATAACACCCGTATATAGTGTGTTAATTTCAAACTGACGTGTGTTTAACTTTTCTAGCTTGAGAAAAAATTGCAAAAAAAAAAAAAGACTTTCCAGCATCCGACATGCATACATTTTGAATTCCATGCAAACATTTTCATTTGAGTCCCCACAACTTGTGGAATGATTTTGAGTCATTTGAAAAAAAGTCATATTAGCAGCTAAAAGTCTAATATTACTAATAGTAGATAATGGCGGCCCGAAGTATAGACGTCCTAGATGACCGTCTAGGATCCCCAAAAACAAAAAAAAATAAAATCCACTCTTATAAAAGGTCTGCAAAATTAAAATTTCACTCTATATATGTTTAATTATAAGTATACATAGACGCCCATATAATGCTTCCCTTTAAGACCTAAAAAATCTCGGGTTGCCTCTAGTAGTAAATTGTAGACTTTAGATTTACTATTCTATTTTCTATCTCTTTAATTGTTCTATTCAATCAAAACACTCCATTATACATAATCAACTATAAATGTGGACTCTAACTTCATACAGTCATTTTGAATTCCATGCAAAACATTTTCATTTATGGGACCCCACAACTTGTAGAATTGTTGAGACATTTGAAAAAAAGTTGTATTAGGAGCTAAAAATCTAATATTAGTTGAAGTAAACACTGGCGTGCGGTCCAAAGCATGGACAACCATAAAGTCCATTCTTATAAAAGGCCCACAAAATTAACGTTTCATGCTATATATATTTAATTCTAAAAATCTAATATTAGTTGTAGTAAACAGTGGCGGTCCAAAGCATAGACGACCTAGGCTATTGCTTAGGACCCCCGCCCCCAAAAAAAAGCCATAAAGTCCATCCTTATAAAAGGCCCACAAAATTAAAGTTTCATGCTATATATAATTAATTATAAGTATTCATAGGTCCCCGAAATAACATTTCCCCTCTCAAAAATCTTGGGCCACCTCTAGTAGTAAAAATCCTAGACTTTAGATCTACTATTCAATTTTCTATCTCTTTAGTTATTTTATATAAGTGCCAATAAGGTTTTGGTCTGGTGGTTTAAGAGGCCAACGTTAAGGTCTTGAGACCTGGTCACGTTTGATTCCCCATTAAGGGGAATCTTACTACCACCTCAGTTGGATATTTGTAGGCATATACATAATCAAGTATAAATGTGGAGAGATTCCATTATAATGAACAAACCAAGAGAACAGAAAATTAAATAGTGGATTTGAACTCAAATTTATCTGCTACCATTCAATAAGGGTTACTGAAAACTAAGGACAAAACTCGTTGCTATCATGTGTGTATGGGGTAAGCCTTTTTTGTTAATGATATTGGCACTAACAGCATTAAAAATATAAAATGCGACTAAATGACAAAACGGAACTTCCCGTGCAGACTGTTACTTAGACCAACACCATATTGGACTCGGAAGTGATCTAAAATTGAAGATCATCGGTACCAATCACAATTATTTCAAAGCTTGTCATAGTCAGCTTAAATAATACGAGCCTTTCATCAGTCTTGTGTTTAATCTTTGGGGTTTAACTGGTACTATCGAATTAGTTGTTCTACTTTGTATTTAGTGATTTAATGAATTAATTCATATTTGTTGTTTTATTTTGTATTTCTTTATTTAATGAATTAATTCATGTTTGTTGTTTTATTTTGTATTTCTTTATTTAACCAAAAAAAGAGGAAAAATATTGATTTTTTTTTTTAAATGTAAATTAAAGAGGCCTAAGTGGGCCGAACTGACGGCCCACAACCCATATGGGCTCAATTCGTATGGAACTAGTAAGAGGTCTGGTATCACACAGTTAAATGTGGGACAACTTAACTTGGCCCGCAAACTTCTAAAAATGGTTATATCCTATCGAGTGAGATATTATAAATATTCTATCATCTCTACACAAAATTGTAACATCTCATGTACTTGTATAGCAAAAAATAACCTTTATTCCCCCGCTCTTTGTCACATTCTTAATGTCTTTGTTAGATTTAAAAGAGGATAATTATTTTAACAAAAAGCATTAGTGATTTGTCTGCCATAACCTTTAAACAAAATGTTGTGGTTCTGTTTTCTTCTCAAAATTAAGCTGCAATCTTAGTTTAACCAGGTGGGAAGGAAAGTACCAGCACGTAACATACAAAGTCTGCTACAGTATGGATGAAGAAAGTCAAGTGAGAGTTGCCTTATGAATCATAAAACAGGAAACCTCAATTCGAGGAACTCAAAACTTTTGTTAAATCATAACATCATAAAAAAGTTTCAACCACATTGGAATCTCGATTATCACATCTCATATAGTTGAACAAATTGTCTCTTATTTTTAAAAATATTTGTATTTCCCTGTGCGATGCACGGGACAATTAAGATTATTTATTTACATAAAACAACATTAATACAAAATAAAAATAACAAAACAAATATAATATTATAGATTTTAATAGCAGTCTATAAATTTTGATTTGAACCATTATCTTTTAAGAAAAAATATCATATCAGTTATCATAATTGATAATTTTAGCCAATAACAAAATATTTGGGTCAAAATTTAGACAATACTTATTTGAACAAAAAGCAGTGCTCCTATTAAATTTATTCCAAACTTTTTATCATCAACGTTATTCAAGTAACTAAGCCACGACAGCATTTTCGAACACGGATTTTGAATATTAAGTTTTGGAGAATTTATGCGATGTGGATTGTGTATTGTATGAAATGATAAAATGTCCATACAAAATATTTATAGTTGAAACTCTACATAAGACTTTTTGGTAACAAAAATTTGTGTAGAATACTTGAGGAAAAATTTTAAAAATACTAATGCATGCAATACTAAATATAAAAAAAATTAATTATTTTTTGATACTTGTAATTTTGTCAAAAAAAAAGAGATGATTAAATAATTTTAACAATTAATTTTTTAAGGGATTGCGAAATGATGAAATACGACATGCATAAAACTTATCGTTTTCTATTTCTCTTCTAATTAATTAATTATTCATTACAAATTTAATTATTTAACTACTCACTATTTGATCTTTAAAAAAATACCCACTATTTGAAACACTCATTGTACATTGTCCAAGAAAACTATCTAAAATTACCCATTTAACATAGTAAAAAATAAAAAGAGGTTTTTTCTTGAATTTTTTAAATATGTAAAAAGGTTTTTTTCTACCACTGCCTACGTGGCACTGTACCGAGTTAGCATTTCAACTTTTGTTAATAAGAAGGAAAAAAATATATATCTATATATATAATTCAAAAATAAAAAATAAATAATTAAAACTTAATATCCAAAAATTAAAATGTATATAGAAAATGTTAATTCTCATTTTAAGAATTAATTTAATAGGTATTTTAAATTGTAACTTTGATCTTTTATCACATTTTCATTAATGCATGCAACACTAAATCTAAAAGAAGTAAAAAAAATTATATAAATTAATTCAAAAATTAGAATACATATATAAAAAAATGAAATACATATAAAGAAGTAAAATAAGGGAAACAATACCAAATAACGAAAGTGGAATAAATTAAATAATGAAATCAATTAATCACTAAAAAATAATATCAAACGTGACTTTGCTTAAGTGGGTCTTTTATTTTTATATATATATAGTTAGATCTCGAAGGATTGAGGTACTAAACTTCATCCGCCTAAAAAAGGACCGGCCCTGATTACATTTCACTAAGAGACTAGTTAAAGCATTGTGGGAGCCGCTCAAGTTATCACTCCTCCATTTCATTTCATTAGCATTTCATAGGATAGGATTAGTCCATGATATCAACTCTCTATTTTTTCATTAAATAACGACATCACATATATATTTGAAATTATTGTCAAAACTCATAATGAAAATAATGAACGATAAACCAAAAAGAATAGAAACAATGAAAAAAAGAAGAAAATAATTAAAAGAGAATGATCAAAATAAAAAAATAAAACAATTAAAAATTGTTCATAAAAACAAGTAACAATTAAAACAATTAAAAATTGCTCATAATTACAATTCAAAAGGGCAATTGGAAGGGTAGCTTGGTAATTTGAGGAAACATGACACAATTGGAAGGGTAAAAATGGAAAAAAATTGTTTCTCTCATCAGTTCGACATAAGCAATTATATATACACCACAAAATTTTTTTATGCAACACATTATATACACTCCCTCTCTTAAAATTGTTTTTGACAAAACCACCAAAATTATATTACAAATAAGCCCTTCAGGTATACTGCACCAGACACCCAATTAAAGATTCCACCTTTTTTCTGCAATTTCATGGGTTACGAAATACAATTCACCGCATACGAATTAAGTCATTGCCAAAATCAGTTAACTCACTACACCAATTTTCGCTAATTGTAACGGTTAAAAACCGTGACTTCGAGCCATGTGTTACGATTTTTAGCCATGACAATATGATGCGTGACCATGCATCTAGTCACGGTCCTCTTTCGAGCCATAAACTGTGGTATCTAAGCCGTGACTCCTTGAATGGTCACGATTAACCGTGACCACAGAAGGTATTTGTCACAATTATAAACCATGACCCAACGTGACCTTGGTTACGATTTTACAGGGGTTGATTTACTTCGAAAATATAAGCTCAAAAATATTCTTCAAGTATAATAAATATAAGCTCAATCACATATTTACCAAGGCACACAATTTCACGAAGCTTAACCGAGCACATATTTATTGATTTACTCATTAATTTCAACCTTTTGTGAGAAACTGTTTGGAAATTCTATATATGGATATAGATTCAACATATTTGGAGTCAAACAAATAAGGTGTGAATAAATGCAACGGATAATATTTATCCAAAAATTTTCCTCTCAACATATTTGGTCACTTGGATATATATCTTCACCTTGATTTACTCGAACAAGATACCTGGCAAATTTGCACTTTATTAAATACAATTCAATAAATTGACAAGACGTGTTCAACGCTCATTGCCTCTTCCCCGCTTTATATATAGCCCTTTATGGATTTCAATTTGCAGGCACAAATATTGAGACAAAAATTAAAGATGGCAGTAACAGATGCGTATCAAATTGTTGCAGTCTTCTATTGTTGTCCCATCGGAACTCAAGTTTGTGAATGATCCCGCTGCCTTAGATACCGATTCAATCCCTGTTATTGATTTCTCCTTACTGAAATCTGGTAATCCTCACCAAAGATCCAAATTCATCCAACAACTTGACAAATAATAATTACTATTTTTTCTTGTTAACAAATGATGCATATTCAAATTGTTTCTCAGTTTGTGGGCTGAGGAAATGCCATAGCATGGAAGGAAGAAAGCTTTAGATCCAATCCAATGTGGCAATTTCAACATAACAGATACATGAAACAAGACATAAAATAAACTAAATTTCAGTCCCCAAAACATAAAATAAACTCAATCACGGAATTAGTTTTTTTCATTCAGTTTGTAAGTTGATGTATGGAAAAGCGGGTGTTAGGATGTGTGTAAAAATAAATTTTTATATGTTTTTATGTGATATAGGAGAGGAAATAAGTGGAATTGAATGGTAGAGATTTGTGTAGTACAAATAGGTCCCATGAGATATGTGGATGTGAAATAGGAGAGAGAATGAGTGGAATTGAAAAAAGTGTGTAAAAATATGTAAAAACATATAGAAGAACACGCGTTAAATATTCCTTACATGAGTAAATCCTACTGAAACAAATTATAAAAAATTAAAAACCGCAAGATTTAATTTGAGGAGAAAATTCACAGAATCTCTCAAAACACCTCAAAAAATTAAGTGGGAAAAACGTAAAATCAAGCATACTTGTGTACTTACAATAAACCCTCAACCTAATCATGGAGTACCAAGGCCAAGGTTCGAGTCAGGGTAGTGCAGAGTTGGTACCAAGGCCAAGGTTCGAGTCGTAGCCGCAGTGTGGGGATTTTCACTCCTTTGGGGGTGGTCCCTTGTGGGCACCATGCACGGGCCTCCACTATGCCTGATCATGGAGTACCTGATTTACCTCCTTCACGATGCCTGTGGGGCCAGGGCGGTGAGGGCCGGTTGGGGTGTCCGGAATTACACCTTTTGGTACCAATAAACCCTCAATGAACCACCAAATGGGATAATATTCGATGAAAAAGCTCTTCACACATTTGGTGGTTCGTTGAGGGCTTATACGTTAATTAATTGTAGTACAGATAGATTGTTTCTCAGTTCTCACATGCGATTTTTTTTTTTGTGGGTGGGAGGGGGGGTGGTAGGGACGCTCACACGGATTGTAGGCCCCCAACCTAAAAAAAATTCGAATTAGTCGAATTAATTTTTTTTTATTTATCACAGCCCCCTCGTTAAAAATTCCGAATCCACCATTGTTGTTGCTATATGTGTCCTCTCTTAAAACTTTTGTAATCTAATATTCATGGAATTTCAAGGATACTTATTGCTATTTATTTATGTCATTCAGTCGTTAAAAAAAGAAGGAAAAAAAAGTACATTAACATATAATGTTTATTTTCAAACGGACCACATAAGAAACAAAGTGCCAAATATTGAAACATGAATACTTTTTGACGACAAAGACAATGAGGGTTTGAGAGAGACTCTCAATTGGCTTCGTGAGGTGTGGCGACTACCAGTAGTGGAGACTTCTTATGGGCGGTAATTCCGGGCGCTTCAACCATTTCCAAGTCTTCTTGTGTGTCGAAGTTAAACTTATGCACCAATTTCGCTAATGCAAGCTCATAAACAAAGATAGCAAACACAATACCAGGGCAGCCTCTACGACCAGCACCAAACGGAATAAATTCAAAGTCAAACCCCTTGAAATCTTTTCCCGTATTAAAAAATCTTTCTGGATTAAATTCATCAGGATTTTCCCAATACTTTGGATCTTTTGCAATTGCCCAATAATTGACTAGCACACGTGTTCCAGCTTGAATATCATATCCCATTATTTTAGTGTCTTGAGTTGATTCTCGAGGAATGAGTAGTGGAACTGGAGGATGTAATCTCAAGCTCTCTTTGAACACTGCTTTTAGATAAGGCATTTTCTCTAAATCGTCTTCTATTATCTCTCACTTATTTCTGGCCACTTGTCTCACCTCATCTTGTAGTTTTTGCATGGACTTCGGGTGCTTTAAGAGCTCTGCCATTGTCCACTCCAAACTAATAGATGTTGTATCGGTCCCAGCAGCAAACATATCCTATTATAGTGTTTAGATTTAGATTATAGAAGTGAATGAATATATGTTAAAATCAATTAGAATACTCCATATCTACACTTTGTTGTAATTGTAGATTATTTTGATTGTGCATGTTAAAACAAATCCAAATGTGCTATTCCATCTAATTAGAATACTCTACATCTACATGTTATTGTGTATGTAGAGTATTCTTGTTAATTGTACGTGTAGCTATCGAGTATTCAGATTAGATGGGAAGATTAAAGGAACAGGAGATATGCATTCTATTGAAAAATAGCTAGAGGAAGAGGAGAGGAGAGGAGAAGAGGCTTACTAAAGCGACAGCTTTTATAGCATCAGTTTCGATAGCAAAACCAGACTTGTTCTCACTTTGAAGTTCAAGCATTATATCCACAAGATCTGGAGCTCCATTCTCGCTATTTCCTTGTTTTCGACTTCTATGCTCCTCGATGATATTTGATAAAAATCCATCTACCTTCTTAGCGGCTTTTTCTACTTTTCTATTTAGACCATTAATGTTGTTGATCCATTTAAGCCATGGAATGTAATCCTCAACATTAAAACTTCCCAACAATTCACCGACCTCCTGTAAAATTGATCCGTATTTCATGTTCTGTTCTCCATCGCTAAGTCTCTTCCCAAGAGCCACTCTACTTATAATGTCAGTATTAAGTGACACTAATATATCGCTCAAATTTATTTTCGATGACGATGAAGAAGAGCAAGATTGTCTAATTTTCTCAATCATAAGGGATGTTTCTTCTTCTCTTATGTAACGAAAAGATTGAACTCTCTTATTACTCAGAAGATGAAGTACGCATATACTTCTCAACTGTCTCCAGTGTTCACCATAACGAGAAAATGCTATGTCCTTGCCATAATGAGTTTTCTCAGCTATGCTCGATTTTGGCCTGTTTGAGAAAATCAAGTCTTGATTTTTCATGATCTCACGAGCTACATCAGCAGACGAGACGATAACTGCTGGAAAATTTCCAAGATGAAGCATCATGAGTGGACCATGGTGTTTGGATAGTGCTTGCAATGAGCGATGGGGGTATAACCCGAGTTGGTGAAGATTTCCAATCACGGGGAGCTTACGAGGAGATGGAGGTAACCTCTTTTTGGAGGTTGAAGAAGCTGGATTTAAGAGCCATTTGTAAACAAAGACGACGAAGCAAATAAAAGAAACAAGAGACACTACGAAAGAAGAGAACGAGATCATTTTCTATCTCCGCATGCATGGGCACATAGGAACCCAATCAACAAGCCAATATATAGAGTTTTGCTTACAATGTTCGTTTTTGACTTTTGTGGTCCACCGTTGATTTGTTACACGCGGTCAACTGTACATGCCCACGATTCTCAATTGGTTTATAATAATGAAGATAGTGTGTTAATTTCTAACAGGCGTACGTGTAACTTTTGTAGCCTCAGACGTGCATACAATTTCAACTCCATGCTTTCATTTTCATTTATCAGTCCCCAGAACCTGTGGAATAGTAGGGGAAAAAAAAGAAAAAAGAAAAAAGAAAAACAAACCAACCCACCCACCTGTGGAATAGTTATAAAATCCATTCTTACAAAATATCCATAAAATTAAAGTTTCACTCTATATATATTTAATTATAAATATTTATAGGCTCTGAGACAACGTTTCCCCTAAGGTCCAAAAATCTCGAGCCGTCTCTGATAGTAAAAATTGCAGACTTTAGGTCTATTATTTTATTTTCTATCTCTTTAATTATTCTATTCAATCAAAACTATATATATATATATATATATATATATATATATATATAAAATCTAAGTATAGATGTGAACTCTCTTTCCAAAAAGTATAAATGTGGAGTCTAGCATCAAACCGACATTTTGAATTCCATGCAAACATTTTCATTTTCATTTTCATACCTGAATCACCACAACTGGCATGTGGAATTGTTGAGACATTTGGAAGAAAGTCATATTAGGAGCTAAAAATCTAATATTTGCCGTAGTAAATAATGGCGGCCCAAAACATAGACGACCTAGGCGATCGTTAATTAGCGCCCACAGAACAAAAAAGAACAAAAAAAATCTATATAGTCCATTCTTAATTATTAAAAGTCCACAAAATTAAAGCTTCACTCTTTATATATTTAATTTAATTATAAGTATTCATAGGCTCTCAAATAACGTTTCCGGCCCCGTCCCAAAACTTTCTGGCCGTCTCCGATAGTAGAAACTGCCTCAAATTTAATGACAACATGTTTGTTAGCCCTTGTTGAAGGATAGTACTCCTACAACATAATTATCCTCTAAACAACCTTTGGCATAATCTTAATTATTTTGCAGTTGGAACATCCTAAAAGTTGTTGAAGCTGAAGTTTGTCGGTTATCGATCAGGATGAGTAGACAAATTTGAGAATCATCTCTTGCATTGTGCAAAAGGCCGGTCATCCCCGTAAGGATGATTTTTTAAGATAAATATATAAAAGCTCTAGGATTATGCAACATCAACTATGATTCAAATAATGAGCTTATTAATCTAGAAGAACCAACATTGCTTTCCTTATCTATAATATTCCCAATCGAATAATACTAAAGCTCTACACAAATTAAAAGTCAAAGATACACATCCACACACTAACAGAGTGTGTTGTGAATTTACCATACTGCCCTCCGGAAATTGGGGGCCCACACTCTATTAGAGTGTGGATGTGTGTGGTTTGACTTGTGTGTGGAAATCAAGTAAAATTCTTCTCAATCATCAAGTTCTCTCTCTCTCTCTCTCTTAGGTAAACCTGTACGGCAAGTAATTACTGTTCTTGTCATAGAATAAGCCTTAGAAAGGAGCTTGTTTGTTGAACTTGATCATTTAGGTTTCAATTGGCCAAAATTGAAAACTAAGTTCAGATGATATGTAAAACCTTTTATGACACCTACAAATTAAAACCGCTGACTTTAGACATTGGGGACGTGTACGTAACATACATTCCTGATTGTACTTCAATGGTTAAGATTAAACCGGGAGTTTCCAAGTACGTTCTTATTGGCTTGTTTTGAGTTGACATAACATAAAATTTCTCTTTCTTGTGATTGAGTTAACATTGTTGAGATATAAATTCCACTTTGAAATACTGACTTTCACGTTGTACATCTAGAATTTTCTACCGTTATTAATCAACACCATCACATATTGCACACTATTCTTTCCCCTCATGTATCACCGAGTGAGCTATTTGTTACGCTAATAAAATTCTTCGTCGTTTGCTCTTTAGCCTACTATGGTTATTAATTCATTTTGTTCAATAAACGGTGATCAATAATAGTCAACTTTTATTTTGGATTATCCAAGATATATTTCGTTCCTCAACTATATTACATAGTTACTTTTTAAATGCATCATTATAGATATTCTCTACACATTTTCTTCGACTCTTCTTAATAAATAATTACTTATTACACATTTTAGTCTTTCGTAATACCGAACATATAGCAATTTCTGCACAAAGTTCAAGAATCACATGCAGCACAAGCGTTTTTCAACAAGTCAAGTATAAATGTGGAATAATTCTATCGTAATGAACAACTGGGAAACAGAAAATTAAATAGAAATAGTAGATTTGAACTCAAATTTATCCGCTACCATTCAATAAGGGTTACCAAAAACTAAGCTATTCAAAACGAATTAAGGACAAAACTGCGCGCTATAAGGTGTGTATAAGCTTTTTTGTTAATGATATTGGGACAAACAATATTAAAAAAATATAAAACATGACTAAATTAAATGATAAAACCAAACTTTCCGTGCAGACAGTTACTTAGACCAACTCCTTGATATTGACCTTGGAAGTTATCTAAAATTGAAGATCATCGGCACCAATCACAATTATTTCAAAAGCTTATCATATTCAGCTTAAATAATATAAGCCTTTCATCAGTCATGTGTTTAATCTTTTGGTCTTCACTGGTACTATTGGTTGTTTTATTTTGCATTTGGCTATTTGATGAATTAATTCATCTTTGTTGTTTTATTTTGTATTTCTTCATTTAACCAAAAAAAAAGGAGTAAAATTATTGATTTTTTTAATGTAAATTAAACAGGGTTAAGTGGGCCGAACCGACGGCCCACAACCCATATGGGATTGATTCGTATGGAACTAGTAGGAGGTTGGGCCTCACACAATTAAAGGGGTGATAGAATTGAATTTTTTATGGCTTTTGATGGACTTTTATGTAAATGAAGAGAAAGAACTAGCAGAGTTGAATTGTGGAGATTTGTATAGTATATGTAGGTTCCACGAGATATGTGGATGTGAGTAGTTTGAGTAAAAGAAAAAATAGATAAAAAAATGGAAAAATGGTAAAAATTGGAGGCTATCACCCTTTAAATGTGAGACAAGTTAACCTGGCCTACAAACATGCAATATGCAAACTTTTTAAAATGTGGACCGTTATTGGTTCGTTTATAGTCGGGCTAAACATACCCTCTTAACTGCGATTCACATCTCTAATCAATTCACATTCTTTATTATTATTTGCAATAATGGTTATATCCAGGGTTAATTCTGAACCATGTTAGTTTTGTAAATTGAGATGTCACAATCCTATAAAGTGAGACATCATCAATAATCTATCATCGTTATATAAGATTGTAGCATGTCATGTGCTTGTACAATAGAAATTACCCTTCATTCCCTCGTTTTAATACAATCTTAATATCTCTGTTAGATTTAAAAGAGGAGAATTATTTTAACAAAAAGCATTAGTGATTTGTCTACCATAACCTTTAACAAAATGTGAATTGTGTATTGTATAAAATGATAAGATCTCTATACAAAATATTTATAGGTGAAACTCTAAATATTGACTTTTTGATAACAAAAATTTGTGCAGAATACCTGAGGAAAAATTTAAAAAATACTAATGCATGCAATACTAAATACAAAAAAAAATTAAGTTTTGATACTTGTAATTTTTTTGACAAAAAATAAAAAGATGATTAAATGATAATTTAACAATTAATTTTTTAAATGACTTGCAAAATGATGAAATGGCCGACATAAAACTCGTCGTTTGCTATTTCTTTTCTAATTAATTAATTATTCATTAGAAATTTAATTATTTAACTACTCACTATTTGATGTTACAAAATTACCCACTATTTTAACTACTTATTGCACATTACCCATGAAAACTATCTAAAACTACCCATTCAACATAGTAAAAATAAAAACGATGTTTTTTCTTAAATTTTTTAAATATGTAAAAATATTTTTTTCTACCACTGCCTACGTGGCACTGTACCAAGTTGGTACGTCAACTTTTGTTAATAAGAATATATATATATATATATATATATATAATTAATAAATAAGAAAATAAATAATTAAAATGTAATATCTAAAAATTAAAATGTATATAGAAAATGTTAATTCTCATTTTTAAAATTAATTTAATAGGTATTTTAAGTTGTAATTTTGATTTCTTAGCACATTTTCATTAATACATGCAACACTAAATATAAAATAATTTAAAAAATTATAAATTTATTCAAAAATTAGAATACTTATAAAATAAAATAAAATACATATAAAGAAGTAAAATAAGAAAGATAACATCAAATAAAGAAAGAGGAAGAAATTAAATAATAAAATCAATTAATCACAAAAAAAACAAACAAACAAACAAACAAACAATGTCAAAAGTGACTTTGCCTAGGTATATATAGTTCGATTTTGAAGGATTGAGGTACTAACCTTCATTCGCCTTTAAAAGGACCGGCCTTGATTACATGTCACCAAGAGACAAAAGCATTGTGGGAGCCTGTCAAGGTCAGTGCAGTCCATGGGTCGTATTGGATCTCCAATACATTCTATCGGGCTTTGACCACCCAGGCCCAAAATCGTACCCAATTGAAAAAGGAAATCTAGACAGCAAAATTCCTTATCTATATAATATATAAAAGCAGAAGTGATTTTGGTGTTTTCCCCGCCTAAAACTCCTCTTCACAAGTCCCAATACCCTCTTTACACATCTCTCTCCTTTCATTTTTTTTAATATTTAATGGCTACACAGCTGCATTTATAGCAACCGTGTTTTATTTTTGACCAAGGAGGTCAATCGCTCCCTTGGTCACAACGTTGCCATTAAGACAAATGTTGGTGTGTGGCCAGGGATCAATTCCCTGACCACGAGCATTAAAATTTCTTTTTTGTTTTTCCATTTTTTCTTTTTTGGACCTTTTCTTTTCTTTTTCTTTTTTTTCTCTTTCTTTATCTTTTCCTTTCTTTTTAAGTGGAGAAGAATCCACATCTAAAATTTATAAAATGATATAGGATTTCTTATCTATAAAAGGAGGTTAAATTTCTTATTACAGCAATGATTTGGGCCTGAGCAATCGGGCTCATACATGCAAGTATTAAAAAGTTGTTCGAAAATTTATTTCAATATTATTTTATTTTTATATTTATTTTCTTTTTTACCCTTTCTTTTCTAAACGGGATGATTTGGGTCTTAATAATCGGCATATATATAGAAGTATTAAAAAGTTTTGTAAAAATATTTCAATATAATTTTATTATTTTATTTTCATTTTTCTTTTTTTTCTCTCTTTCTTTTTAAGTGGAGAAGAATCCCACATCGAAAATCTATGAAATGATATAGGATTTCTTATCTATAAAAGGAGGTTAAATTTCTTATTACGGCAATGATTTGGGCCTGAGCAATCGGGCTCATACATGCAAGTATTAAAAAGTTATTCTAAAATATATTTCAATATTATTTTATTTTTATATTTATTTTTCTTTTTTTACCCTTTCTTTCTAAATGGGATGATTTGGATGTTAATAATTGGGCATATATATAAAAGTATTAAAAAGTTTTATAAAAATATTTCAATATAATTTTATTATTTTATTTTCATTTATCTTTTTATTTTTCTTTTTGTCCATTTATGGGTTTTTTTAAAAAAAATCATATTTCTTATTTTTTTTCTCTTTTCTTTCTTTTTAAGTGGGAGAAAAATACCACATCAAAAGTTAATAAAATAATGAGGGATTTCTCATCTATAAAAGGAGGTTAAGTTCCTTAATGTGGCAATGATTTGGGCCTTAATATTTGGGTCTATATATACAATGTATTAAAAAGTTTTTTGAAAAGTTTTCAATTTTATTTTATTTTATTTATTATTTATTATTATTATTAATTTTTTACTGTTTATTTTTCCATTTTCTTTCTAAGGGGAAGAAGAATCCCCACATCAAAAGTTGATAAAAGGAGAATAAAAAAAACTATCATATTGTTATTACAACATTGGAACTGCGGTTTGTTGAAGTTTTCTTAAAACATATTTTATCTTCACATTTAAGTTATAGTATCAAAATTAAATTATTAATACATTTTGTTGGAGAATTACCAACTTGCTTCTTTTTAAAATATTTTTTTGCTTCTCTAAAATTAAATTATTATTTTTTTAAGCGGTCCATATGAATCCTACATCAAAACTTGATAAAGAAGATGGAATATTTTGGCCTATAAAAGATTGAGTTTTGTTTATTCAGGTGGCGTAATCATTGAGTCTTAGCAATTGAGCTTATATTTATGTAAATCAATCATTGGGGATTAGCAATTAGTTTTTGTGATAATTTGTAATAAGATAATGCAATTAAATTACTTTTATTTCATGATTTTCATATTTTATATTTTAATTCATATTTTTTATAATTACGAAAAATACGTCTTTAGATAGTAAAAGATTCCCGTGCATCGCACGGGTGATAGACTAGTAATCTACAAGGCAAAAGCGGTCTAAAACTCAGAGAGGCAGAAATTCATTTCACTCAAAATACCAAATTGCTCATCGCTCAATAATTCAATCGCTTGTGACTCAGCTGTGCCCGATTGCTCATCGTTCACCTTTTTTTTCCCTGCTCTGTCGAAGGCTTAAAGCGTCGATTGCTTGACATGCTCGTATTCGCATACGTGTAAGGCATCTCCAGCTGCCTCTTTTTTAAAGAGTATCTTTCATACTATAAAGAGTATCTTTTATTATAGAAAGAATAATTTTTTAATTTGGAGAAAAGATATAGAGAAAATTCACCTCTTATTGGCTTCCTAAATTTGTTGATTGGTTAGAGTATAGTATATCCAAAGATGCCGCCTATTGTATCTTTTCAAGTCAAATACTACCTCCATCCAAAAAAGATAGGTTCATTCCCATTTTCACAAGATTAAGGAAAATGCAATTGATAGTTTTGGAAAAGTAAAATTTAAAATTATTTTCCAAATAACCTTACATTTACTAAATATTCCACGTTAATAATTCTATTTCGTGAATAACAATGGCCATTAAATGAAGACAAATAAGAAAACTAATATTTCAACTACATTTTTAAAAGGAATGTTACCTATATTTTGGGATAAACAAAAAAGAAAAATAGGTATATTTTTGTGCGACGGACGTATTAAATAGAAACAATCAGGGAGGCAATACTTTTTCAGCAAGGGATTCACTTATTGGAAAAATAAAGAGAGGTTTAAAACTCATGTTGGGAACCATGATAGAGTGCACAATCAAGTTCAAATGAAGTTTGAGGCATTAATGAATTAAGATCAACATATATATTGAGGTACTTTGGCACAAGCAATCAACAAACACAAGTCGGATTTCATTGTATTTTCAGGAGGCAATAGATTCCTACTGGATGTTTATAAAGAATAAAAAAGAAAAAATCCGTTCTTTAGGATTTGTCTTATGTTGCTCTAAGTTTTTAAAGTTATCACTCATTCATTTCATTAGCATTTGATAGGATTAGTCCATACTATCAACTCTCTATTTTTTCATTAAATAACAACATCACATATATATTTGAAATTATTGTCAAAACTCATAATGAAAATGATGAACAATAAACCAAAAATAATACGAACAATGAAAAAAAGAAGAAAAAAATTAAAAGAGAATGATCAAAACAAAAAAAAAAATTAAAACAATTAAAAATTGCTCATAATTACAATTCAAAAGGGTAGAACATGACACAATTGGAAGGGTAAAAATGGCAAAAAATATTTCTCCTCATTTCTACATGGGCAATTATATATACACCACAAAGGTTTTTTATGCATGCAACACATTATATATATATAGCCCTTCTCTAAAAATTGTTTTTGATAAAACCACCACAATTATATTACAAATATGCCCTTCCGTTATGCTACAAAAGACACACAATTAAAGATTCCACCTTCAACTACACAAGTTATTTTCTGCAATTTCATGGTTATGAAATGTTGGGCCAAGAGATGTTGTCTTGTCTTGTTAGCTAGGCAAAGAGTTGGGCTTGTTTGGAATGCTAACTTGAAGTTGGCCCGGGGTGATTAACTTGGACGATAAGTTAATTTTTAGGGTTTCACTATTATAAAATGGCTAGCATATTGGCTTATGTTTGAATAGAGTGATATATAGAGTTATATACTATGTAATAGAGCCGTTTTACATCTTCTTCAAGATATGTATGTGTTCAAGGAATGTGAGTTATACAGAGAGCATAGATAGAGAACAGTGGGCTTGCAATCTTGTAATTCCTTTGCTATCGATTTTTTATAATGGAATCCTTGAGCAACTACCACAATGAGTGTGGAGTTCAATACAGAGTAGGTGTTTACACCGAACTGCAGGACCGAGGGCCAAAACAATTCTCGTATCCTTTAATTTCTACATTTTTGGTGCTTTATTCGTTTAAAAGTGTTTTTATTCGTTTAAAAACCTAACATGCAATACAATTCACCCTATATGAATTAAGTCGTTGGCAGAACCAGTAAACTAGAAGACTACCCCAAACCATGGGAAGAATTCTCCTGTAAGGTAGATAGGCCATTCGACAAGCAAAATTTCCGGCAGAATACCACAAAATCTATGTGCAACGGGTGCTCTTGAAGAGGCCTTGAAAATTCATTATTCGCCTGAATTCCGGTGGCTCTCAGGCGAATTTCAGAGCTTAATTATTGAGTGCTAGATTTTGTCATGATCGACTTTTCTAGTGGATTTCGTCTATCTTTTGCGGCCTGGCACACGTTTCACGACTTAGGCTTACCAAAAATTCATTTTCTAGTGGAATTGCATAAACTATCGCAATGCTTCAAATTTATCCCACATGATATATTCACGAACGACTGTTCTTACTTTTCCAGTCCAATTTCGAAAGAAATTTGTTTTTAAGGTAATTTGTTGAAAATTTTGGGTATTGTTTACGAGTTATTTTTCAACTAAGTGGTGCACTTGTTCTTTGGCGTTTGGATTGCTGAAAGTCTCACATGCATGTGATTTTTTGGAGACCCTGGATATGCCTTCTTTCTACAATCAATCTGTGTCACTTTTAAAGATAGAGAAAAGCCTTTTTGTGGTTATCTAGTTCTTTTCTGACTTGTTTTCCAGCGAGTTTTTACGGTGGGAGGGATGAATATGAATATTAATAGATGAATTACATTTTATTACAGTATGATGTGTATAATAAATTAGAAGAGGATTATGATTCACAATGGTTTATATAGTTATCTTAAGGATGTAATATGAGGTTGTTGAGGTAATTTCTAAAATGTCTATTTTAGTAATATTGATATTTATCTTTGCTTTCCTTCGCTTTTGAGGGCTGGCCTAAATGGCTGCCCTTTCCATAAATTTTCAATGGCCCAGGACAAGCTAGGGTCAAAGAGGGGGGGTTTGGGAATAGTTTTCAACCAGCAATAGACGCACCTCGATTAGAACATCACTAGCTGCGTCATTGCCCCATGCCAACTACAAAGACATTGAAATTTATCTGAAAAATTTGTGTATGAAATAATTTTTGTATTAAAAAGTTGCTCACAGGCAAATTTAGGGATGGCTCACACGGATTGCAAGGCCCCGACCTATAGAAATTTTTTGATACATAATATTAGTCGAATTAAATTTTTTTCTTTATTACAACCCCTTCGTTAAAATCCCAGATCCACCCTTGTTGTTGCTATATTTGTCCTCTTAAAACTTTTGTAATACGATATTCATGGAATTTCAAGGATACTTATTGTTATTTATGCCATTCCCTCGTAAAAAAAAAATACAGTAATATACATGCTTATTTTTGAACAAAACATAAAAGAAACAAATTGCCAAACACTGAAACTTAAATACTTTTTGACAACAAAGACAATGGGGGTTTGAGAAAGACTCTCAATTGGCTTCGTGAGGTGTGGCGACTACCAGTAATGGAGACTTCTTATGGGCGGTAATTCCGGGGGCTTCAGCCATTTCCAAGTCTTCTTGTGTGTCGAAGTTAAACTTATGCACCAATTTCGCTAATGCAAGCTCATAAACAAAGATAGCAAACACAATACCAGGGCAGCCTCTACGACCAGCACCAAACGGAATAAATTCAAAGTCAAATCCCTTGAAATCTTTTCCCGTATTAAAAAATCTTTCTGGATTAAATTCATCAGGATTTTCCCAATACTTTGGATCTTTTGCAATTGCCCAATAATTGACTAGCACACGTGTTCCAGCTTGAATATCATATCCCATTATTTTAGTGTCTTGAGTTGATTCTCGAGGAATGAGTAGTGGAACTGGAGGATGTAATCTCAGGCTCTCTTTGAACACTGCTTTTAGATAGGGCATTTTCTCTAAATCATCTTCTATTATCTCTGACTTATTTCTTGTCACTTGTCTCACCTCATCTTGTAGTTTTTGCATGGACTTCGGGTGCTTTAAGAGCTCTGCCATTGTCCACTCCAAACTAATAGATGTTGTATCGGTCCCAGCAGCAAACATATCCTATTATAGTGTTTAGATTTAGATTATAGAAGTGAATGAATATATGTTAAAATCAATTAGAATACTCCATATCTACACTTTGTTGTAATTGTAGATTATTTTGACTGTGCATGTTAAAACAAATCCAAATGTGCTATATATTCCATCTAATTAGAATACTCTACATCTACATGTTATTGTGTATGTAGAGTATTCTTATTAATTGTACGTGTAGATATCGAGTATTCAGATTAGATGGGAAGATTAAAGGAACAGGAGATCTGCATTCTATTGAAAAATAGCTAGAGGAAGAGGAGAGAAGAGAGGAGAAGAGGCTTACTAAAGCGACAGCTTTTATAGCATCAGTTTCGATAGCGGAACCAGACTTGTTCTCACTTTGAAGTTCAAGCATTATATCCACAAGATCTGGAGCTCCATTCTCGCTGTTTCCTTGTTTTCGACTTCTATGCTCCTCAATGATATTCGATAAAAATTCATCTACCTTCTTAGCGGCTTTTTCGACTTTTCTATTTAGACCATTAATGTTGTTGATCCATTTAAGCCATGGAATGTAATCCTCGACATTAAAACTTCCCAACAGTTCACCGACTTCTTGTAAAATTGATCCATATTTCATGTTATGTTCTCCATCGCTAAGTCTCTTCCCAAGAGCCACTCTACTTATAATGTCAGTATTAAGTGACACTAATATATCGCTCAAATTTATTTTCGATGACGATGAAGAAGAGCAAGATTGTCTAATTTTCTCAATCATAAGGGATGTTTCTTCTTCTCTTATGTAACGAAAAGATTGAACTCTCTTATTACTCAGAAGATGAAGTACGCATATACTTCTCAACTGTCTCCAGTGTTCACCATAACGAGAAAACGCTATGTCCTTGCCGTAATGAGTTTTCTCAGCTATGCTCGATTTTGGCCTATTCGAGAAGATCAAGTCTTGATTTTTCATGATCTCACGAGCTACATCAGCAGACGAGACGACAACTGCTGGAAAATTTCCAAGATGAAGCATCATGAGTGGACCATGGTGTTTGGATAGTGCTTGCAATGAGCGATGGGGGTATAACCCGAGTTGGTGAAGATTTCCAATCACGGGGAGCTTACGAGGAGATGGAGGTAACCTCTTTTTGGAGGTTGAAGAAGCTGGATTTAAGAGCCATTTGTAAACAAAGACGACGAAGCAAATAAAAGAAACAAGAGACACTACGAAAGAAGAGAACGAGATCATTTTCTATCTCCGCATGCATGGGCACATAGGAACCCAATCAACAAGCAGATATATAGTTGCTTTTTTTTTGGGGGTGGTCTGTTTTACAATGCATTCATTGGAACTTTAAATTATGCATGTAATAACATATCATTTTTATAACTTTTAAATTTATCTTTATATATTCTTTTTTCATCCTAAATCAATTATATTCACATATCTTATAGGACATATATATATCATATAAATCTCCATCATTCAACCCCATTTATTCTCTCTTCTCTTTCATTTAAAAATCCATTAAAAAAAATGCAATCCTATCACCTTTTATAATTATTTTGGCTGGACTTGTTCATTTTAGTGGTATTTTGCATTGGATAATACCAGCCCATTTCAAGTGTCATCGGTGGCACTATAGTTACGGTGTCATCGATGGCATTTTCGAGCCCGATTTGATATTCGTTTTGAAATCCGAGATCAGATCTGGAATCAGCATGGCGAGGAGGAGTTACAGCAATTTTGAAAATTTTCCGGTGACACTGTTGCGGCCCGTGGTGGCTGATCAAAGTTTTGGTTATAATTTGATCAATTTTTGGTAAAATTATTATTAAAACTTTGGTGCCACGACACACGTGATCGCGGAAAATTTTCAAAATGTAGCTCCTTCATCCTGCGATTAGGATCTGATCTCAAATTTCAAAACGGATATCTAATCGAACCCGAAAATACTATTGATAATACCGTAACTATGATGTCATCGATGGCACTTGAGAATTCTTGTGGATAATACACCATTGACCAGTTACACTCGGTCAATTGTTTGACCCCTATGAATCAATTGGTTTACAATAATGAAGATAGTGGGTGTTAATTTCCAACAGACGTACGTGCAACTTTTCTAGCCTCATACGTGTAACTTTTCTGGCCTAGATATGCATACATTTTGAATTCCATGCTTTTATTTTCATTTATGAGGAATAGTTCCTTTCAAAAAAAAAAAAAAAAAAAACCCACACTTGTGGAATAGTTGATACATTTGAAAAAAAAATCCCATGCTGGTGGCTAAAAATTCAAGGGTGTGTTTGAATTTTGGTACCTCTCAATTTTCTTAAAAATTATTAAATTAAGATAAATATTTTTCATATTTTGTGTTTGATAGTAAAAATTTTTCTAGAAAGCATTTTCTATGTACAACTCAATAAAGCACATTTTATCCCAAATTTCTGAAAAATTGAATCCAGTGAATAAGTGAAAAAATTTTGCTTTGAATTTATCTTTCATGGAAAATATTTTCCACTATGCAATCAAACACATATACACCCTAATGTTAGTCGTAGTAGACAGTAATAGCTCGAAATATAGACGGCCTAGGTGACCGCTAAGTCCCCAAAACAATCCATAAAGTCCATTCTTATAAAATGCCCAAAAAAACACAAAAAATTAAAGTTTCACTATAGTACACCAGAATGTGTCATAGTTATGGCACTCCCGGCTATTTCATATACGACCTCTATTGGAAAAATCCAAAACCATAACGGTGAGACGAAGCGCCAACAACCCAAAAAAATTTTCAGCGACGCCGTTTGCTTGGAGTTGGCTTTGACCAAAAACTTTGACTTTGAGAAACAGCATCGCCAGAAAATTTTTTTAATTATTAGAGTTTCGCGTCATCATGCTGGTTCTGGATTTAGTTTCGATTTTCCCAATCGAGCTCATATGTAATCGAAAACTATGACACACCCTCGTGTTTTAGAATATTACTAATTATTTAATTATTATAAGTACTTATAGGCTCTCAGGTAACGTTTCCCCTAAGGTCCAAAAATCTCAAGCCGCCACAAGTAGTAAAAACTGGAGACTTTAGATCTACTATTTTATTTTTTTGTTTCTTTAGTTGTTTTATTTAATCAAAACACTCCATACGCATAAGTGGACCCCGTTTTCAGAAAGTATGTGAAGTCTAGCATCAAACCAACATTTGAATTCTATGCAAACATTTTCATTTTCATTAATGAGTCCCTGCAACTTGCGGAACTGTTGAGACATTTGAAAGAAAGTCACATTAGGAGCTAAAAATCTAATATTGGTCGTAGTAAAAAATGGCAGCATAAAACATAGACAACCTAGGCGATCGGTTAGCGCCCAAAAAAAATCTATATAATGCATTCTTATAAAAATTCTACAAAATTAAAGTTTCACTCTTTATATATTTAATTTAATTATAAGTATCCATAGGCTCCCAAACAACATTTCCCCGTCTCAAAAATTTCGGGCCACCTCTGGTAGTAAAAACTACCTCAAATTTAAAATGAGTCACATATACTTTTTAGGTTTGTTTCCGCTCATCTTATTCGATCGTCTTTTGATGTTTTCTGTAGAGCTCCATGTTGCGGCGTTTCTAGACAACTGCTAAATCAGGTTTCTTTGGACGACTTCTTAATCACCGTCCGACTTATTTCTTATTCTTGTCATTTTTAGGGGAACGAATTGGGCCCAAAGCAACAATACTTCTTTGTTTTGGCATCTATACAAGACATAATTCGGAGGTTCAAAGACGCCCATGATAACTTTGATATAATCCGACGCTCACTCAATAATCAATTTAAAGTGTAGAGCATTGTTTTGGCCCAAAAGAATCAAAAGCAATCAATTTGACTCAAATTTAAAATGATTCGACAAACAAATCAAACATTGAAGGTCCATTTGATTCAAAAGAATGCATTTTTGAGACAGATACAAGTTGAATTTGGAAGTT
The DNA here is from genome assembly GCA_018223645.1 of Jasminum sambac. NCBI lineage: Eukaryota > Viridiplantae > Streptophyta > Magnoliopsida > Lamiales > Oleaceae > Jasminum > Jasminum sambac. The sequence continues at coordinate 28,276,575 of CP073649.1, forward strand.
ACTATTTTTTGAAGAATTGTAACTCATCAATCTAGTTTCTAACATACTTTGAATCACCTTAATCGAACACGCTTGATAGACATGCGGCCGCACCACATCAGTGTGCAGTAGCACACACTCCTAGTGAACTCCGAAGCTCGAAAATTCATGAATTTTTTCGGTTTTTTAATTCTTTTCCTATTAGAATTCAATGTTATTAGTTATTTACTTCTTGTCCTAGTTATTTGACCATATTAAACATTATAAATACCCATTCTATTCATTGTAAAGACAACCTTTTTTATTACTGATTAATTAAATTGATGTAAAACTAAATCAAATATTGGTGTAAAACTAAAAGGAGAGTTATTTGAGGGTATTAAACATTCTAAATACCCCACTCTATATATATTTAATTATAATCAAGGGCGGATCTAAGGGGGGGCCGGGGCCGGCACGGGTGGTAGCCCCCCCGACCCAAAAAAAATTCCGAAAGTTTATATAGAAAAAAAAAATTTTATACATAATTTTAGTCGAATTAAATTTTTTTCTGTATTGCAGCCCCCCCGGCTAAAAATCCTGGATCCGCCATTGATTATAATTAGTTATAGGCTCCCAATAACGTTTCCCCTAAGATCCAAAAATCTTGGGCCACCTCAGGTAGTAAAAATTGAAGACTTTAGATCTATTGTATAGTAAAAATTATGAGTCCCGACAACTTGTGGAATTGTTGAGACATTGGAAAGAACGTTGTATTAGGAGCTAAAAATCTAATGTTGGTCGTAGTAAACAGTGGCAGCCCAAAACATAGACGACCTGGGCGATCACTTAGCGCCCAAAAAAAAAAAAAAAAAAAAAAAAAGAGAAAGTTTCATACAATCCATTCTCATGAAAAGTCTACAAAATTAAAGTTTCACTCTATATATATTTAATTTAATTATAAGTATTCATAGGCCCCCAAATCACGTTTCCCTCTCCCAAAAGATTCGGACCGTCTTTGTCAGTAAAAACTGCCTCCAATTTAAAATGAGGCACGAATACTTTTCGATTCTGTTTGCCGCTCTCCTTATTTGATCATCTTTTGATCTTTTCTGCAGAGCTCCATGTTGAGGTTAGATGACTGCTGAATCAGGTTTTTCTCTGGGCACAATTTACCTATCACCTATGAGCATCTTGCATTCGTTCCCTTTTTCCCTTCAGCACTTGCCAAAGTGTTGTATCCTGTTTTCCACTTGTACGCAATAGTATGATATAGTAAATTGAATTTGTAATACTTGACCATTTTTTTTTTTTTTTTTTTTGTCTGAAACACATATGAGTGAAAATACTGCGGCTTTGAGTTTCTTCAAGTGGGCTCTAATTTCCACGGTTTAATATTATTAAAGTCTTGCTAAAATTCACCTATGATTTATGAATCGGAATGACCAGTGCTTCCATTAAAAATAATCAAAAATAATAATTTAAAAAAATAAATAAAAAATCTTGCTGTGATATGGACTACTCAGAAGGAAGGAAATTAAGGGTTTATAATTCGACATCGGAGAAAAAAAATAATTGGCACACTCTTAATTATTATTTTGCCGTTGGAACATCCTAGAAGTTATTGCTGAAGCTCGAGTTTGTCGGTAGACAAATTTCAGAATCACCTCTTACAATGCGCAAAAGGGGTCATCCCCATATAAGGATAAATAAAACCTCTAGGATGATATTAGGCAAACGCATGCAATATCAACTATGATGATTCAAATAATGAGCTTATTAATCATTCCGTACAAATACAATGACCAATAATATTCAATATATTTTTATTTTGGATTATCCGAGGTACTTCGTTCATCGACTATATTACATTGTTACTTTTTAAACGTGTAATCATAGATACTCTCTCTCTCTCTACACATTTTTTCAACTCTTCTTAATAAATAATTACTTATTACACATTTTAGTCTTTCGTAATACTGAACGTATAGTAGGTTCTGCATAAAGTTCAAGAATCACATGCAGCGCAGGCATTTTCAACTAGTCAAGTATAAATGTAGAGTAATCCCATTGTATTGAACAATCACGAAAATGGAAAATTAAATAGAAATAGTATATTTGAACTCAAATTTATCCGCTACCATTCAGTAAGGGTTACTGAAAACTAAGGAAACTCCTCGCTATCATGTGTGTATAAGCCTTTTTTTGTTAATTAATGATATTGGCACAGAGTATTGAAAAATATAAAATGTGACTAAATTAAATGATAAGACGAAACTCTCTGTGTAGACAGGTACTTAGACGACCAACTCCTTAATATTGAATTTGGAAGTTATCTAAAATTGAAGATCATCAGTACCAAGCACGAGTATTGCAAAGCTTATCATATTCGGCTTAAATAATGCCGGCCTTTCATCAGTCTTGTGTTTAATCTTTGGGTCTTCACCGGTACTATTGGTTGTTTTGTTTTGTATTTAGCGATTAGCGGTTTAATGAATTAATTAATTGAAAAAAATGTAATCTTTGTGTTTAATCTTTGTTGTTTTATTTTGTATTTCTTCATCTAACAAAAAAAATGTAAAATTATTGACAAAAAATGTTTTAGATGTAAATTAAACAGGGCTAAGTGGGCCAAACCAATGGCCCACAACCACTAGTACATGTGACATTAGGTGGCGCCAATTAGGTGGCGTTTTCATTGAAACCGCCACCATTGATGCTCGGAATTAAGAAAGGGTGGCGGTTATAGCAAAAATCCGCCACCCTAAACCAACGTTAAAAAAAAAAAAAAAAGAACAACGGGTGGCGGTTGTGTAAAGCGCCACCTAAGTTGGTTTAGAGGTTAAAAACCACCACCCTAAAAAAAAAAATTAGTACAACGGGTGGCGGTTGTTTTACCGCCATCCTAAGTTGGTTTCGGGTGGCGGTTGTGTTAACAACCGCCACCCGAAACCAACGTACAAAAAAAAAAAAAATTAGTACATAGGGTGGCGGTTGTAAGCTAACAACCGCCACCCGTTTTGTTATTTTTTTATTATTAAAATACTTTTGGGTGGCGGTTTTTTGCTACAACCGCCACCATTTCCCTTTAAATATTCAACCAACTCATCAGATCTGGTATTCCCGCGTCTGAGTTTTCCTTCTTTTGAAAATTTTTCGAAATTTCTTCAAATATTCATGGTTTGAAATCAGATTTCAGTGCAATTTCTTCACAAATTGATGCCATAATTTAAGTAAGGTAAGCTTCTTTGATCTTTTGATCATGTAAATCTCGTTTATTTTTGTATAATTGGTTAATATAATTTTTTTCGAGTTTTTGAGCATGTAAACTTTAAATGGCCATAACTTTTACATACGATGTCCGTTTTCAGCCCACAAGTACATTCCGGAATCGTCACGAAGAGATCTACGACACTCACTGCTATTGCTGTGACCCCATGTTTCAGGCCGATCTGAGGTCATCTAAAGCCTCAAAATGCAATTTTTAGCTTTTCATCTTATAATTTTGTGTTTTTGTTCTTAGATTGTTCATTTTGTTGTAATTGGACGTGATTGGTTTTGAATAAAAATTATTTCGTGTGTTTTGAATAAAAATTATTTCGTGTGTTCTTAGATTAATTGTTCATTTTCCTCATATCAAAAAAAAAAAAAGTGGACTTTGGGTGGCGGTTTTGCACTAGAACCGCAACCCTAAGTGCTTTTTTTTAAAAAAAAAAACTTAGGGTGGCGGTTGTGTCCAACAACCGCCACCCTAAGTCCTTTTTTTAAAAAAAATAAAATAAAGGGTGGCGGTTGTTTTTAACAACCGCCACCCGAAGTCTATTTTGGGTGGCGTTTTTTCAACCGCCACCCTTTGGCCGACTTTGGGTATCGCTGGTTTGGGTGGCGATCAAAAAAACGCCACCCGAAATGTAAAACAACCGCCACCTAAGCTCAATTTTGTACTAATGAACCCATATGGGCTCGATTTGTATGGAACCAGTGGGAGGTCGGGCTGCACACAATTAAATGTGGGGCAAGTTACCTTGGGCAATATGCAAACTTTTTAAAATGTGGACCGTTATAGGTTTCGTTTATAGTCGGACTGAACCAACCCTCTTAACCTCGACTCACACCTCTAATCGATTCACATTCTTTATTCTTATTTGTAATAATGGTTATATCTAGGGTTAATTATGAACCACGTTAGTTTTGCAAAGAGAGATGTCACAATCCTATAGAGTGAGACATCATTGATATTCTATCATCTCTATACAGGTTGTAGTATCTTATTTACTTGTATAATAGAAATTACCCTTTAATTTATGCCCCTCGTTTTTAATACATTCTTAATATCTCTGTTAGATTTAAAAGAGGAGAATTATTTTAACAAAACGCATGCATTAGTGATTTGTCTGCCATAACCTTTAACAAAATTTTGTGGTTCTGTTTTCTTCTGAAAATTAAGCTGCAGTTTTAGTTTAACAAGGTAGGAGGGAAAGTATCGGCAACATACAAAGATTGTTATAGTATGAATGAAGAAAGTCAGGTGAGCCCTGCCTTAGGATTAATCTTTCTAGAAGAAATTAATGATCAATATACATAATATGAACCTCCAAAAATGAAACCTTAATTAGATTTGAGGCACTTAAAACTTTTGTTAAATCATACCATCATAAAAAGTTTCAACCACATTGGAATCTTTTTATAGGATTGTAACACTAGCTCATACAGTTGAACAAACTATTCTCTTATTTTGTAAAATATTTCTGTTGATTAGGGGTGGACAAAATAACCGGGACCGAACCACCCGAACCGAAACCTAACCGAAAAAGCCGAAATCGAAAACAAAAACCGAACCGAATCCGAAAGATGGAGAACCGAAAACCGAACAGTTCTTTTTCAATATCCGAAAACTGAACCGAAAACCATTTATCCTCTATCAAAAAATTATCTCTATGGATTTTTCTATTAAATCAATTATTATAGCAGCACTTTCATACAGTTTCTCATTACGTATGAATTTTATAGTATAAATTTCGCAATAAGTTATAATAGTGTTTATTTTATATAAAATTAATTTGCATCGTTCATTATTTTCTTCATTATATTGTACACAAACGATGAAGTCCAAACTAAATAAATATCGAAATAAAACAGTAACCAAAACCATTTGGTTATTGTGAATAAAGGGAACCGAACCGAACCGAAATTTTTTATTCGATTCCCGGTCCTTTCAATACCCGAACCGAATCGTAGTTTGTCCACCCCTACTGGCGACTGTGTTTGATCTAGCACCAGCACTCGTATCTTGTTATAGTACCAGCATGCCAAAATAGGTAATGTTCTATTTTCTTTTTTTAATTGAGGTTCCGGTATTAGATTCTAGAACCTAATGTTAGATTCTAGAATCTAAACCAGTGTTAGAATCTTTGTTTATTTTGGTATGCTGGTTCAATAACAAGATATGAACACCGATGCTAGATCATTTTGATTTCAGCAATTTAGGTACTAACCTTCTAAAAAAGATCGGCCCTTATTATGTTTCACAGGGATACTAAAGCGTTGGCGAAGCCACTCATGGTCCAGTACGGTCCATGGACCACATTGGATCTCCGACCTTTCCTATGGGGCTTTAACCACCGATACCCAAAATCTTACCCAATTGAAAAAGGAAATCTAATTAACGACGAAATTGCTCTAATCCAGACAAGAAGGCAGAAACGGTCCAAAACTCAGAGAGGCAGAAATTCATTTCACTCAGAATACAAAATTGCTCTTTGGTCATTTGCTGCTTGCTCGTTGCTCAATAATTCAATTGCTTGTCACTCAGCAGTGCTCGATTTCTCATCGCTCGCCTTTCGTTTCCTCTGCTCTGTCGAAAACTTAAAGCCTCGACTGCTCATCACTCTTCTTGAATCTACTAAATCCAATATAATATTGGTGTAAAACTAAAAGGAGAGTGTTTTCGTGTAAATTTAGCATGCCATTTAGCTTCAGAGTGTTTTCGTGTAAATTTTTAATAAAATCACTTTATAGGTTCGGTAGCTACGTAAATTGTAAAATGTGTGAATAATAATATGCAGTGTTTGAAAATATACGCTTAATATTGAAAATTGACGGGCATAAGTTAACTTTTAAAAATTTTAGTGCATTTGATTTATTAGAAAATCTAACATCGACAGCATTTAAAGTATAGATGAGATGCTTTAAAAAATTTTCTCCTAGTACCGAGCTAGCCTACCAACTCGTATTTCAGTATTTTGATAGCCGGGCTAAGAGGTAGAACTGTCGGGATGAACTTATCGACGGTTTAGCTATACCTTTGCTCAGGTCAATCCGATCAGAGTAGATGTCGTCGATATAGGCTCCCACCGTTAGAATACGACAAAAGTAGTGAAGGTAGTTATATATTAAAACATACTTAATGTCGAAGTGTACCACGTAACTATTGTAACTCAAACTGGATTCATTGAGTTGAAAATATTTTTTTTCAAAAGAATCCAATTAGAGAAATATTAAAAGAACTCGAGAATGGAAATTGAGGATATATGGTAAACACTGCATAATGCATTCATGATTCATGGTGACTTTGCTGATTGAAACAATTCTGCAGGCAACTTTGTGCTGGAGCCATCAATGCTGCTTAGGCAATCTCAACAATATATAGCTACACAATTGGACGATTGAGCAGTGAGCACTACACTGCATCAGTGTGTGAGTTTACAAATTTTAACAAATTTTTACATATTTTAATTCATTCATAATTTTGATCAAATCAATCACATTCACATATCTCGTGGAACCTATATTTCACATCAAAATTCATAAAAATTTATAAAAATTTACACCCTAACACATGCTAATTAAACATGCATCAAAGACGCGTTGTAGCAAATTTAATAGAACAATAGAAAATGGTTCAAATTTTTCCACATTATGAACCAAATTAGTCAAATTTTCAAGCTAGACTAGACTAGATGGTAATGTTATTAAATTCAAGTATTTCACGCCAAAATCTCTCAGAGATTTGGTCTGGCAATGCCCAGGAAATCTATCTTGAAATTGATGCTCATGCTACTTCAAATTCTATAGCCTTGGGATAAGATTTAAGACAACTCAGCCATTTAATTATGATATAATTATTCCTTAATTAGTCTTCACGTATTTTAATAATAAACATAATCTAAGAAACAATCATACAATCAAAGAATTTCTCGAAAACTACATATTCTTTCATGTCCTAGTCGGTACAAGTATGAGTCAGATTGCATAATATTCGAAAAAGTTAAAGTTGTATTTATGCAAATAAAAATAGAATTGATATGACTGTTATGTTGATGTTGGAAATAACATTTAAAGAAACGAAACAAACATTGGCATAGTGTCATTTTGAATTAATTTCACATGACAAATGTCATTTGAATAGAAAAAAGACGATAACAAATTGACAAATAAATAATTTGAAAATGTAATGATTGTTGATTTTATAAATGATGTAAGGTAAACGAACAGAAACCACGAAAAATATATATTTTGTCAAATTTATCCCATTTCAAGGTTTCCTGTGTTCAGATTTTGCAGATACTATGAAACATAATTGTCAATTTCATATGCCCACTGAATTTTCTCAGAATAAGCAGACAAAATAGAAAATGGTGCAGTTCTGATGAAAGAGAAGGACAAATATGGAACTCCATTAGTTTAGTGACAACAAAAAGAACAAAAGAAATGATTCAGGTGAATCAAGCTTCTCAATACAAACAAAACTAATAACTATATTAAATTAGACATTCTTAGCTTCCCCTAGCAAATCCAGATTTTTCTGCTTAACAGTCTCTCTCGATCTTGATCTTGATCTGAATCTCAATCTCAAAGCTACCAATTGAAATTGACCATCTGAAATACAGAAAAATAGTCACGCTATTTCAAATAACTTGACAGTTTATGTATATAGGTGACCAACATTTACTGCTCAGAATATCAGAATTCTACATGAGAGGGCTATTGAGAAGTCCATGCCAAGAAGTGGCAATTGATCCATTCATATTGTTAGCATCCCCATTCCCAAATTGCTGCCATGGGAACCCCAATAATTCTCTCCTTTCATCTTCTCTGGCATAGTGCATTTCTTGCTTCACTCTCGTCTGTGGGGGGCTTAGCTCCTCGATTTGCATCGTCCCACCATTTCCCAAATACCCCAAATTGTTCCCATTCGCGTAGTACGAATTTTGAAAATCATTAGGGATTTCAAGAAACCCACCCTTAAGCTCATCGAAAACTCCACAATCGTAATTATGAGTCGCGTTGAGGCCACCCAGCATGGAGAAATCATAGCCGTCGAATCCCATCACTCCGGCGGTCTGATTCCTAAGCCTGGCGATCGCAAGGCTGAGATCGCTCGAATCGTACGGCAGAGGATTTAGAGAAGAGGTAGAAGGACTAGATGAATTGGTGTTCAAGGTTTGATCTTGAGCTCTCTTCGCTGATGATGATGATGATCTTTTGTTCTTCCTACACCCTCCACCCACTGGAACATTTCTCAAGGTCCCACCTTTGGTCCAATACCTTCTGCATGATTTGCAGAAGTACCTTGGCTGAGAAAGGCTGTAATTGTTGTAATAACAAAACTTGGTGTTGTTTGAGTCACATCTAGGGCATCTCAGAGATTGCTCACTTGGCCTTGGCTTCTTTTCTTGCTGGGGTTTTGAGCAAACCAACATGCTTTCTAGGGTTTGAGAGCTCATTTCCTGTACATACACAATTACAAAATTGAATTACAATTACACAATTGAATTACAATTACCATTACAATTACAACACATAATTAAAATCTGTAATGAATCTGTAATCTCACCTGGTTGTGTGCAGCTGAGGGATCCATCCATGCAACAATCAAAATCTCCTAATGAATTAAAAAGGGAATTGGATTGGCTAGTTTAGATGAGTGAATTTAATGAGTACAAATGAAGAGATGGAGAAATAGTTGGTGCAATGGAGCCTCTACATACACTTGTGTGTATATATATAGAGTGAGAAAGAGAGAGAATGTGGGGACGAGCAAGGGGAGAGAGAGAGAGTGGGTTATGTAAGGTCGATGACAATTGAGAGAGAGAGACAGAGAATAGAGATTGAGTAAGCTGTCAGGCAATTCTTTGGTGGGTCCCAGAGGCGTGGTTCTGCAAATTGTCCCACCTGTCTGCAAATCTATTCTATTTCGGAGTTCGAGCGTTTTTGTCCTATTTCAATAGAATCGATACTGGTCCATATTACCTGCATTGATGTTTTTTTCAGAATAACTGTCACTGTTGCATGCTGGTAAATTTCATCCGCGGTTACTAAACTTTCAGTAGAATCTCATTGAGTTGATTGAAATTTTTTATCTGCCAATCATTAACATATTACCTTGTAAATGCAAAACATAAGTAAATGTAATCTAGTGTGAATTTTATTTTACAAGAACATACCAAATTACCAATGGATGGCAGGCATGAGTGTGCTTCTGTCGTGTGGATTGGGTTTTTGTGTCCTTTGAATCTTATTAGTCATTTGTCATATTAAATCACTTTTTTAGTTAGGTTTGTATTTATAGAGCTTTGTTCCCGTGTGTGGCATGTTGTCACATTATATTTGAGTATATTAAAGTGCTCAAATTTGGACATTGGATTAGAACTAGTAATTCATACTAAAAATAGTTCAGACGTCAAAAATAAAAATATTTCAATGACATTCTACATAGAATGTTACAAGAGACCTCATGTAATTTCTTACAATTTTTGAGTTCAAATGGTTACAAGAGACATCATGTAGTTTCTTACAATTTTTGAGTTCAAATAGTAAAAAAAAAAAAAATGGTACAAGCATAGATTCAAGTAATACCCATTCAATTAATTATAAGTTGTAATATGATTGCCCCGAGGTGAATCAAAGAAAAATGAAATTGTCGACTGTATAGTTTTTCACTAATCGAGACTTTAAACATACAGATTACAATCAAATCTTTAGTCATAGTTTAAAGAGCCCTAGACCTGACCCACCAAGATGTATATCCTATGCTTTGCAACAGTTATCGACTAAACTCCAACCCATTCAACATCCAATTCATTGTCTAACTCTTATTCAAGTGCCCGGTGACTCTATATGAATCGAATGGCTAGTATCGACATTATTTTTTGGATTGCTTCCTCAACCCATTTTGTTCCAAGTTACAAGTCGTGTTATTGTCTCTTCGTCAGTGGTACTCATCTTGCAGTACTTGGCGAAGTGTATATATATTGTTTTGATCTAATGGTTTTTGTTCGACTGCATGGCTCTTATTTTTGCCAATACATGTTAGCTTTTGTTTTATATTGTATCTCTATGTCTTATTGTAACTTGTGTTTAAAAATCCTTTGAATACTGAAACCACATATGTAAGCAACTATAAGGGTGAATGGGAGTAACTTTTAATGATTTTTAATGGATTTTAATGTGAAAGAAGAGAGAGAATGAGTGGAGGTGAGTGGTTGAGATTTGTGGATGTAATGAGATATGTGGATGTGATTGATTTAGAAGAGAGAAAAAAGTTGAAAAAAGTGGTAAAAAGTGGTAAAAAGTGAGAAAAAGAGGATCCATTCACCCTTTATGTTGTTCACTAGACTTAATTTTTGTTAACTTAGCGCAAATATTTTGATTTCTTCCTCTGATTGGCAGTTAGAAGACTGTGCCATCTTGATGTGATAAATTTGAATTTCTAGTTCAAACCTTCTTTTTGTATAATTTACAAAAAATTCCCTCTAATCCTAATTCTCGCATACCCGTTCAAATTTTCAATAATTTCAAAATGTAGAACTTAGTGCAATGAGTAGTGAGATTAGAAATTGGAAGTTGAGCACTAATTTCAACAAAAAAACGTAAAGTGGGGTGACCAAAACAGCACTCGTCCATAAGTCGGGGGTCAATAAAAATTCGAATTCAATTGTAAATCTTTGATTTTTTTGTGGGGGGAAAATAGGCGATTGTGGGCCCCTATAAATGGAATTGGATATTCATAAATTAAAGGCTGTAGGTTGATATAGACCAATGATGATGATGGAACAATGTGGGGTAGGCGACACCCATTCGAGTCAGACAGAGGGTATCCACTTTATTTTCATGCTTCCCCTCCAAACCCATCTCGATCTCACTTGCGTTGAATTCGTTCACATTCGTTTCCACTTAACCGCGATATGTGATCCTTCGGCTCACTATTAGAGCCATGTGAAATTTGGCGCATCCACCGGATTTGTGTTGTTCAACTCTATGTAAGAGAAGTAATGCTAGGAGAACAACTAAAGTGATATAATTATTTATACAATCTTCTAATAGAATGTTAAATTCTACCAATATAAGAGATCAAAAGTTTATTTTTCGTGGTCCACTATTAACAAATGATTGTACATGAGTGCATTTCTACTGTTTAAATTATTGCTTCATTGACTGTCTCGACCAATTAAACATAATTAAATTAAGGGATCTTCACACTTTTTTAAGATTGAAGATAAAAAAAAAATTCAATAAAAAAGATGAAATGAACTTAATTACAAAAATCAGGTGCCTGATTGTACTGTTCGATCGCATAATACAATCCTGCTCGATCACACAACACAAAATGATGTTCGGTTTTGTGCCATGCAATCACATGGTACAACATTTTTTAAAATGTTTTCAAAAATGAAACGCAATCATTACACATTATTTGTAATTTATTACACAATATTATATATTCTTGTAATCAATTACACACTATTTGTAATTGGTTCAAAATTTAAAAAATTCAATATAAATTAAAAACTTCAAAAAAAAAAGTAACAAACCATAGAATCACATGGTAGAAAACTAGGCCGAAACCTAAATTTCGACTACACAATCTGGAAAAACAAGTTTTGTGCAATCGTGCACACCTTAAACGAGCAAATTATGTTGCAAAAATGCCTAATTCGAGCAAATAACTGAAATTGACCTGATTTTTGAATATTTAAACTTTAAAAGATAGTTTAAACTAATTTCCTCTTGAATTAATAGCTGAGTCTGTGTGGGTGGATTGTTTTGATTGAACAGAATAAAAAAATGAAGCAGCAAAAAATATATAGCTAGACCCACAAACACAACATACAATGCTTGTTTCGGAAGTTCGTATAGACATTAACTGCTTCTTGTGTGCGCATTGCGTGAATCTACAAGTATATAATAAGTTCATTTTTTTACCAAACAACGATAGTATTAGTTTGTTAATATTATATTCAAGATGGAAGTCAAGAGGAAAATAGAAAATGTACAACATGACATACATACATCAAATAAAAGTTTGACTAAAAATGAGATTAATTAGTAACTCGTGAGTCATATGCCTTGTATTTATGTTTGCTTCACTTTCTAGAGTCTTCATGATTGTTGTGTGAGTTATGTTTGTAGAATCGTAATTAATAACTTTATTGATGATCGAGTAATGTGATAAATTCTATTGAGTTACATGTCATATCATTAATTGTACTATCATCTTGCAGAATTTTACCGCATCATTAATTATATATCAATAGAATTGTCAACAAAAGTTATATAAATATCATTTTCCTAATTGTGTTACAAGATGCAATTATGCAAAGAGTTGTCATTTTCAAGTAATTGTTATTTTGGTTGTTGCAAAACAAATATTGCTTTAGAATCGTAGTTGTATTAAAATGTCTCTTTCTTTCTTTTTCATTTTTATTTTTGTTGTTTTTGATCTTCATTTGACCTTGATTGCATGAATCAATACTTTTCTAGCTAGTTAAATTAACCAATTGATTCGATTCCAAAAAATTAACCAATTGATTAGACAATTTTTCTTCTTTATATACATATATATTATTACTATTGTATGTTTTTGCTTAGGTGGAACGAGTTCACACATCATTATGTCTCTACTCAATAATAACACGGTGCTTTGGATAGAATCTTTATTATTTCAAACGAAAGGTTTCCCTAAATGAATGCCACGTTGAAAGCAAGCTAATAATGGTACGTACCAATTAAGTACTTATTGATGCACTCCAATTCATAGCTAAGCATACGACTAATTGGTACAAATGTCACATAAATATATGTTGATTTCTGTTTCCATAATCATGAGACCTACATAGCAAGCGATGTTTCTTTTTCTCCAAGTTTCTTATAATCTTGATCATTTCCACCGAGTCCTAAAAATATGATCAGCAATTCTTGTAGATTGTTTGACAATTTTAAATCATATGATTGACGTGATACATTTTCATTAAATATGAAGAAGTGACATATATTATAAAATACAAATACACTTCTTTTATCACGCAGTAAAGAACAGACTTATCAGTGTATTACTTAGTCATTAACCAATCTTATAAAATCATCAAAAATTATTCTAAAAATATACCAACGCTTTATCATGAACCAGTATTTATAAAATTATCAATGTAAAAACCATACAGAAAGTTCAAATAGATCAGCTGCATAGATGTTCGTTGGAAGTTACTACATAAGCTATCTGTTGATAAATGATAACGCATGTACGAATCTTGTAAGGTCATAAAGGATTTTGAGTATAAATCAAGACAATAAAAAATAAGTCATTTTCAAGAGTTTTAAGATATATGAAACTAATAAAAGCTCATATTTATAATTTTGCCAAAACTTAAAATAATGCAATCATTGTCTAGACTTAATTAGCTTAGGTATGTAGTATGGTTGAAAAGAGGGAAAATGATCAACATATATCATCCAGTTACATCATTGCAAAAACCTATGCTAATAATCCTACTATTGTAGGTGGTTGTAAAAAATTTCACAATCATTTGAGCTAAAGCAACAATAATAATATTATTAAATTAAACTAACAAATGTTTCTTATCCATTGAGAACAAAAACAAATAAAAATCACGTGCAATCCAATGGGATTTGGATCAACCAATTAAAAGCAGATCACAAAATATATAATCTTGGCTTATACCTAAGCCACTTTGATTGAAATCTCTCTCAATTTTGGGTGCAAATATTACTAATTATTATTTGGTTGGTGGGGAAATCAATGTCCTCAAAGACAAATATTCTAAGCTGTCATCATTCAGCTGTATATTATCATAAACAGAAAATGATTGATCCCACTTAGGATCCCATGACAATCAAACAATGCCTTTTGCCCACCCCCACCCACCTCAATTAAAACAAAACCTCCCCCAAAAAAATTAAATTAATTAAAGAAACAATGATAATGACTTTGAAAGAAAATTGAAGTGAGTTCATCCAAGTGTGTTTATAAATATGTCTATAAACATGATGAATAATTAGTTAAAAAGTCATTTGAGAAAATTAATACTGTAAATAAATTAAAAGCTGATTTCTTGTACGTAAGAAACACATTGTGAAACATATGTTTTAAGAATTATTTTGAATATTGATCTAAAAATGATTGAGTGACGAGAATTAAATAAGGGTGACTTAGAGGCAAATTATAAATATGGTACTAAAATATTTTTTATAAATAAATAAACGTGAATTGGTTTCAATTTATTTCTGTTAAACTTGAAGAATAATTTTATATAAATATTTGAAATTAATATTTTAAGTAATATTTTGATGTATCAATAATTTACCTGGTAAAAAAAAAAGCACATATAAGCTATTATTTAACACACATTTTTATTACTGCTTGGTGAAAAATATCCCAATGATTGTATGTATCATATAAAAATGTTAATTTCAAACGTGAATGAGAATGACTCAAAAGGAGACAATAGAAGTAAACCTAACAGAATGTAGTGGGACGTGACGCAGGGTGACACTGTGGGACCATGGTGATAATGGGCTATCAGCATCAGTCAAGGATTTGACTGGTCAAAATTAGAATGAGTCAAATAAAACACTGAACAAAGTGAAAGTAGGATTGGAAACTGTGCCTATTGTGAAAGCATCTCTTGTGAAGAAAAGAATCTGCATAGAAAAATATGCTGATTAACTGATACTGAAGCTTCTACCATTTATTAGCACATAACATGTAACTGTCACACAGTTTGTTTATTACAAAACATAATCTGTCCAGTTAGATTTTTATGTCTGCATCACTGCATCGGTACGTACAGAAATTTAAAAAAACGTGATGTTTCTTCGATTTTAGAGTCATCGACTCGAAAATTGAGAGATAGCCTTGCACATTCAGAGCTTGTTTGGTTGGTGAGTTATTTCTTTGTATACAGATATTCCGTATAAAATATATGGTTAATATTATATTGGAGAATGTGTGTATGATTGAAAAGATGAGAGAGAAAATTTTTTTGTTGTAAAAGTAAGAAAATAACAAGCTCTCAATATACATCGATAATTGAGAGATAGCATACATTAGGTATAAAAAGATAATCGAGAGATGGAATTTGTATGAGTATTTATGATTAGATATTTTGAGATATTCTTGGTATTGACTATTTATAATTAAATATTTTGGTAAAAAAAAATCAATTTGTATTGTTGGATGCTAAAAAATGAGTTTGAACTTAACAAGTTGAGATGCATATTCATGATTCCTTATTTTGATTTTTAGCATGTCATTTCTCCGAAATCTAAGGTTTGAGCTAGACTCACAAGAAATTAGTGGCACTGTTATTATACATATAAATATATGTTTTTAGTTTGATTATCTAAAGTATTTTTTAAAGAACTATTTCAACTCGAAAATCCAAGTTCGGAATAGAATTTTATTAACGGTTTGATCTACATGTTGATGGCAGTTCTTTTCCTGATCCATTATCCAATTTTAAAACACATAGATCTGATTGATATATCTTTAAAAATGTTCTATGTTTTAAACAGAAGAAATTTTTTGAACTTTTTATTGTGTCTAAAGTCATTTGGAAGGAGGGGGACTAAGCTCCGTTTCCCGGGAGATCTCTTGAGGAGGAGTTAGGCCAGGGAGTATGACTGTTATATTTGAAGTTTGAGTATGATCCATTTTTTTGGTTGTGTTGAGTAATTGTGAAGTTATCTAAACTATCATATGCATAAAAATATTATGTTTGATATTAGGGCAGTGTTGATATTTCCATGCTTTTACACTGGGTAAATTGGAGTTTTCCACTTTAGGCAAAAAGTGAATCACTTTGGTTAAAATGCAGAAATTTCAATCATTGGGACATTAATTAAATCCTAGGTATGACACACTTTTTTTTATGGTAATTTTGATTTTATAACAAAATGCCAAATTCAGAGTTTCTGAGGTCCTATATCTCTGGAATTTATGCGAACAAAATTCAAAATATTGAGTTGTCATTGAGTCAAAGTCACTGATTTAGTACTTGGTGAAAATAAGGCATGGTAAAGAGAAGGGAAAAAGTGAAGGAAAATATTTTTACCATGCTAGCTAACATGGAGTTCAATCTTTTTTACTTGGCTGTTCTATCATCAAATGTTATGTTATCTCCCAGAGACTAATATAAGAGGCAAAAGAGAAGGAAATTAAATTAATTGGGCTCGCCATATATATGCTGCTACATATGACAAAAAAGAATTCTACTGTTCAATATACAACCACAAAATGACATAAAATGAAGGGTAAAATAGAAGTCACTATGTATCATGTGATGATAACACTTTGTAGCTGAGACAAATTTGAAAGAATGAGACTTGATGTAATCCCAAGTTGCTGAACTTAATTAAATCGACTGTTCAAATAAAATTTCAGTCATTTGCATCGACAAAAAAGTAAATCTTATAAAACGCATCCGTGAATTTCAAGAGTAAAAGCTTCAAGTTTCCACTCCACTTCCCTGATATAAGCTTAATTTTGGCGTTCTAAAGTCAGGGCTTTCTTCAAGAACCAACTCTTAACACATGAGCTCAAGTAAATTAGCATAAAATTAACGCGAATAAAGTGCAGCATATCCAAATAGCACACTGGTGAAAGTTTTTTTTTAGCATGTTTTAATATAAGTAGTAAGTAACACGCACAAAATATTAAAACTACGACTACCTTTTCAAGAATTCTTAAAGTCAAATTGAAGAATACACTCTATAAAAAATCTGACCTTTAGGGACAACCCAAGCATTTCTGTATCCTCGTGCTTGTAGAGTAATATATATGAGTGACATCGTTGTTATTACTTTATAAACACAAGTATGTCACTGTTATTGCTCTATAGACACAAGGTTATCGAGATAATTATCGCTCCTAAAAATCTTATTTTTGGTAGTGATAATGTAAAAGATTATATATATATATATATATATGTATATATATATATGTATGTATGTATATAAGTTTGAAAATAAATGTAAATATTATTACATAATTTTTTCTCTTTCGGCACATAGAAGTAATGCGCTACAAATTATTAAACAGCTGTTAATAAAATATTAAATCATTAATTACGAACCAAACAATTAATCGATAATATTAGCAACCAATTTTGCATACTGACCAAGAATTAGATTTTTGTTTCAAGTTACAGTAATGTTTCATACTTTCATTAAAATTCAGAACTCTAAAATTAATAATACACAAAAACTTGTGACACATTTTGTTGTATAGTAAACAATAAACATATTTTTATTTTATTTAAATGTTAAGAAACATGCCAAATTAATAATTTTGTCATCATGTTTATTAAGGAAAAGTCTATGCATGTTTCTGCCCAAGAAAATAAAAGATTTGAAAATCTTGATGAAACTGATCCAAACTCCAAAAATAAAGAAGAAAATCTCCAAGAATCCACGGATGAGCAAATCAACAATAAATCAGCAAAAGATCTCCAGTACTTGAGCTTCACACGACCAGATATTACTCACGCCGTTAATCAGTCAACATTTTAGCAATCCAACAATGGTACATATGAAGGCAGTAGAACGTATCCTTCGCTATTTACAAGGTACGCAACAGTTTGGTCTGAGATACCTTTCTACTAGTCCAATTTCACTCTATGCTTTTAGTGACGCAGATTGGGCTGGCTGCCCTACAACAAGGCGTAGTACAACAGGTTATTGTGTCTATCTTGGTGCTAATTGTATCTCTTGGTGTTCAAAGAAACAACCGACTGTTGCCCGATCGAGCACCGAAGCCGAATATCGTTCTATGGCCTTCACTACTGCCGAGTTAACTTGGGTCACTTATTTGTTACGTGAAATTGGAATTTCGCTCTCTCAACCACCAAAATTGTTTTGTGATAATGTAAGTGCCTGGCACATGACGATCAACCCCATATTCCATGCTCGGTCTAAGCATATTGAGCTTGATTACCACTTTGTCCGTGAAAAAGTTGCAATGGGGATGCTAGTTACTCAGTTTATTTCTTCCGCTTCACAGCCAGCAGACATTTTCACAAAGTCATTAGCAAAGAATCCTTATTACTTATTTCGTAGCAAGTTGGGTGTTCTTCCAAGCTCACATGCCAACTTGAGGAGGCATATTAAGGAAAAGTCTATGCATGTTTCTGCCCAAGAAAATAAAAGATTTGAAAATCTTGATGAAACTGATCCAACTCCAAAAATAAAGAAGAAAATCTCCAAGAATCCACGGACGAGCAAATCAACAATAAATCAGCAAAAGATCTCCAAGAATTTACAAATCAACAAAATCATTTTTACACATCTTTGGAAGTCGTTGAAGAGATTGATCCCAGTTACAAAATCAAAGGAAATCATTCTGCCAATCATGAAACGTAACAATAGGCAACTGATTTGTAATTATATTTTTTCCTTTTCTTACATGTATATTCCATAATATAGCTACATGCCTCTGTATATATAAAGAGAATTATCAATGAAAAGAGATACCAACGCTTCCAACATTTTCTTCTCTATCTTTTCTCAACGTTATTTCCTTGAATTACATGACTTTAGACATGAGAATTATTGTCATTCTGATCTCACGAAACATATATAATAAATTGGTGTTTATTATTGTTTCAATATAATAAGTAAATCAATTATAAAAAAATTAACAATGACAAATAATGATAGTAGTTGTTGGAAGTACTTGATTGATTTATTTCCAACAAGCTAATTAAATTTTTGTTTGAATGAATTAAAAATTGTATGCAGAATAGTCTGAATCTTGTTTGCTATTTAAAAAAAAACTTTATGTAATCTAATATTTTTTTTATTGAATAATTATTAATCTGACAAATTAGTTCTTGTTCTTGCAGTTATTCCACGGATTCAAGCGTTGTTTATATTAATTCAATTATTAATTGGGAGGTGAACGGTGATATATATGAATGATAGGTAGGCTAGATCTCGAGTGAGACACATCGATCTAGCAAATTAACTCCTCTAGCTGAAGTAGAGGGTAAATCATTGAATTGGACATGCATTCTCGCCACATTACATTACAATTTGACCTGTCGTTGAAAATCGATCTAGCATTATTTATCCTTCATTTGGACACAAGAGCATTCAGTTGAGATCACTGTTCTAAAAAGCTCGCCTAAGCGGTGCATATGCTCAAACTGATCAATGCTTAGACTCTGCGCTTCATGAAGCTCTACACTCACGCATTCATGCGCTTTATCACATATCGATGCGCTTACGCTCAATACTTGGGGTTTACGCTTTTTCATACTCTACACTTTTTAAAACCTTGGCTGAGACATGATGTCATCAATATTTTCTCTAGCACTATACCTTTCTACGAATGAACGGTGAAAATCATCATTATCGTTAAGGCAGACGACACAGACTCGATGGTGTTGGGGTTTGTTGCAGTGGCAGTGAAGTTGGGATATCAGCGTTGCTTGCTGTGGAAATAGTCGGAGTGGAGGCGCTGGTGGCTCGAGAAAGGCTTTGGTGGTAGTTGGCATCCTGGATAATGAACATTGTTTGTGGCGGCGTTGTGCAACGTTAAAAGCAACAGTTGTCGCTTTTTGTAAATTTTTTGTCACTTCTTTCGTATATTTTGTTAATTTTTAATTTTTCGTTGTGGCTTTATTTATTTATTATTATGATTATTTTGAATAACCTTGTTGCTTTTTTAAGATGGGTGAAATATTACGAGTTTTGGTTTGAAATGCAACAAAAAAAAAAAAAAAAGGATATGCCTAGTTTTGAATGAACAAAGTGATCCACACTGTCATTTTAAAAAGTGATAAACAATTTGTCTAAATTGTGAGAAAGAATAAAAATAAAAAAGTGGCAAACAACTTTAAAAAGTTGACAACGGGATATTAAAAATGAAAAATATTTAAAAAATAGACAAAACATTTAGAAAAAGTCACAACAAAATATTTTTTTTAAAAAGGACAAATAGTTCCAGAGAGTCAAAAATAAATTGTGACGTATTTTCTTAATGCATCCTTTACATTTGATGTAATGTAAATGAAACACTTGTCTATATATATATAAGACTACTAGCAACACAAAAGTGAGGGATGTGTGAAAAAGTACGATCGAATAGGCATAACGTCGTGTTATTTTATACTAAAAATAATGGCTATACCAAGTTATGAATTTGTCTATCCATGTCAGCTATTACATTCCAGTAAAATATATTCTACCTTTTTTTTTAGAATAAAAAATATATTCTACCTTAATTTGAAACTTGATATCCTCACATTTAAGCACATGGAGAAAATTCAGAATGTTAAAAGTAAACAACACAATCAAAATCACTACGTTCATGAGAAAAAGTTGAAAAAACGTAATAGAGGCAAATAGATGAAGGTATGGCTTTAAATGGATCGGATTCAAATCGAATATGCCTAAATCCATATCTGATCCAATATGAAAATTCATTTGATCCATCGAATTTGGATTATCAATCGAATATTTGATTTGTAACTCCATATCCGAATCCATTGGATTCAGATAAAATCTAATTCATTGACAGCTTTAGATGCCTTGATCAATTTCTTGGCACAAGTTCAAAGGTTACAACCTATTGCAAGAGATTTCAAAGCACTTGTAATTGAGCCTTATTAAAAAGATAATTGTGTATGAATATTATATTTTACTTATTTGAAATAGAATGTTATGGACATGTAAAAAAATGTAATTTATTAAGCTCTTGTCCAATCTAATTAAAAATTTATTATAACATGTATTGAAATTTGATTAAGTCTAAAAAATCTTCATTGAAATTTAGAAAATATAAAATCAAGTTAAAAATAATTTTTTAAAAAATAGTAGAATAATATAGTATAATTATATCATATTATTATAAAAATTCGAAACAGATTGACATATATCCATATTTGCTCCATTCATTTAACGGATTATTTGATTTGAATATTTATCAAGTTATCGGACTGAAACTTTAAATCCATATCCTATTAATTTCATCATATTTGAATCAAAATCCAATCCATTGACAGAACTTGGTGAAGGAAACTACAGAGACCAAATGAGAAATGAATAATAATAGAGGAAATAAAAACCTAAGTGGAAAATATAATTAAATCTTTCCCTAGTTGGTGAAATCCTAGCAGCCAAACTCAAATTTCACTCATTCCTTAGAGATTGATCTTCATCTGGGAACCAATTACAAAGGAACAAATATCATCAGTTGGAGCATTAAAGAGAAAAACAAAAAGGAGTAGCGAGAAATAAACCAGAATACCGCTTTTCAGAAACCAACTACAAGGTGTCAGAAGAATTAATTGAAGAAGACAAGTGACAAAGAAGACTGACGGACTGAAGGACAGACAACTATGTACGGTACTCTTTTTTTTTATGACTGTAAGAGAGAAAACCTCCTTATAGTTGGTGATTAAATCAATCAAAACAAGGTTCTAAATTCCAACTCTCGAGCAACCGTCGTTGGATGCAACAATATCCCAGGTAAAAGTGAAGAACAACGCACAGGGGTGTGCTGAATTAGACAGAAAGCTTGAGAAGAAATGCACAGAATGTTAGATCGAAGCGAAGCAAATTGATATAGGCATTTTTTACAATTTTAAATTGCGATTAAATCAGGCAGGGCTATGGACATATTTGATGAGATGGAAAGCACGAGGGCAAAGAGAAAGAGAACAGGTGACCAGTGGCGGAGCTAGATAGTTTTACGTGGGTATGCACGAAATAAAAATTTCAAACCAAGCCCAAGGTATTTGCAATTTTCATCATTTTGACAATTTCAATCAAGGGCCAAGGCATTCACACTTTTCATCATTTAATCACTTTCAAAACTTTAATCGTACAATATGCTACTAATAAAAAAGTAAATTCTACATGCTAATCTATATCTATATCTATATCTATATCTATATATTAATAAAATGAGATCATTTTCCCGCCAAAAGTTTTATTTTTATGAATTAAAAAAATAAAATTTAATTGTAAAAGGATAATCACAAATTTGCAACTCAATCTTTCCTTCCTCTTCTAGAATTCTAATTCTTATATATCTCCCATATAATATGAGGTCATTTTTCTGCGAAAAGTTTCATTTTTTGAATTAAAAAAATAAAATTTAATTGTAAAATCACGCTTCGAATAATCACAAATCTGCAACTCAATCTTCTATTCCTCTTCTAGAATTCAAATTCTTATATATCTCCCCGTGCAACGCACGGGAGAAAATACTAGTATACTTGAAACCCACTGCCAAGACCCATTGGTTTCATGGCATCCAACTTGATTTCTCCTACCCGTGATTACATGTTCTATTCCCCGTTCCTTACCATCCATTTGTAATTCAAAAAAATAAACCCTTAACTTCATGGATTTATCAAAATAAAATTTAATCAAAGAACAACGGGTTCACAAAATGACTTATTATAAAAAAAAAAATTTTTGCTAATCAGAAATCTCCTATCCACATTAGCGGGGGGTATAATAACATGTCCACTAGTGGACATAAGCTCGTCATATCTATTTTCTTCAATACAAATGAAAATATTCTATTTCTTTTATCAAGTTCTCCCAATTGTATAAACAAAGAAAAAGGGAAAAAAAAACTATTTTGGAGAGCCATGAAATAGTTTATATTGATTAACTATTTTTGAACACCTCCCGAATATGTTCAAAAATTAACACCTCCACATGGACACACCATGCAAACATGCATATTATATAGATATATGTATATAAATTTTGATGCTCGAATTGTCCACATCGGTTCCTCTCTCTTCCTCTTCTCTTTACTGTTGTACCTTCAGATCTAAGTTCTTACCCATGGAGAGAAATTCAGACATACAAAGGGACTATAAATTAAATTAAAAAAATTTCCAAAAACTGGGTATTCCCTGGAATGCCCCACCCTCTGCCACTGAAGGTGACAACAATGCGAATGAGAAAGGTCATTTGATTAATGGCATTTCAGTCCAAACGCTATTCCTAACCGCAAATTTCTTGAATTGATCCAGATATGGGGGCTTATGTGTAAATTAGAGGGAAAAAAAATCAAATAACAATTTGGACACCAAAACAACATTTAGTGCAAGTTAGTCTATAGATTTTAACAGAACTTTATATAATTTTTATACATTCTTTTCAATTCTACCCATTCTCTCTCCTATTCTATATCCACATATCTTGTGAGACCTACATATACAACACAAATCTCGACTCATTCAACTCCATTTATTATATCTCCTATTTCATATTAAAATTTATAAAAATCTATAATAACTTACTTCCTAGGCAACAAAGAAGGAACAACAATTTTCAAATAAGATCTTTTATTATTATACCCACCTCGCTGCAAGGAGGTTACTCTCTTACAAACATAAGAAAAGAATACATTGTTGTTTGTCATTCCATTCGTATTCTTCATCATTATTTTCTTCAATTGTAGTGGATAATTTTCTAATCATAAAAAAAGGAAAAATACATGTGTCACGTGATTGAAATGGATCAAGCCATTCGCTTAAGAGCATCTTCAATGGGGCATGGATTGGGATGATGTGGAGGAAATAGATAGAGAGATATTTATTATTTTTACTTAAAATTGAATAAAAATGAGTGTAGGAAAAAATAAGCTGGAAAAGAGGAAAAGAAGAGAGAAATACAAATAAATTTAAAAATAATGATTAAATAATAATGGATGTGGATTTTAAAAGTGGCACGGAAAGTGAGGAAGAAAAAGTGAGAGAAAAGAGAGAAAACTTGTTAAAAAAAATAGAAAAATAGGAAAAAATTTAGAAAAACAGAGGACTCACTCCAAATTGATGTGTCACTATCTCTCCTAAAATGCACATTGTCAACAAAGGATGCATTGGCCGTGGTTTCTCTTAGAGCATCTTCAACGCATGGTGTCTCATTTGAATGTCTAAATAGAAGAGTTATAGGCACAAAAAAATTGAGTGGGTCTCGCTTTTTTTCATTTTCTTTAATCAATTTTTTCTCATTTTACGAGTGTACATTTATTTTCATTTATTTTTATCTAAAAATCACCTATCACTAAAAATTAAAATCAAACATCAATATATATAAAAAAAAAAAAAAAGAGAAAGCTGAACGCGCTTGTGAGGAGTCAAGCACCGGTCATCCAATTGTACACTGCCCCGATTTCGGTCGAGCGCCGCAAGCCAGCCAATTGCCACCCCCGCTTTCCGTTTTAAAATTTACGGCGAAATTATTGGGTGTTTTCAGTTCACCGCCATCAGTTGACCGGTATTATCTTCTCCAAGTTACCCTCTTTCTCATGCAACATTTCAATAATGGCGGCCACAACATCTGGATCCCCGATCCCCTCTAAGTATTCCGATACTAAAATCCCCAACCGAAAGCCTCTCTACGCCGCGCAACTCTCCCAACGCCGCCTTAGAATCCCTTTCCGAGCCTGCTACCGCAACACCAATAGCGAAAATAATAAAAAATTCCAAGCAATCGACCTGCAGAAGCTCCTTCAAGATTGCCCATACGAGTATGATTCCAAAGATTCTCCCGCTTCGCTTCCCAGTATGTTTTCATTTAATTTAGTCTCGTAAATTTCGATTTTTTATGTTTACTGGGGATTAAATTGTTGAATTTTTGGTTTTCAGGGCCCCTCACTTCTGCCCAATTGTCTAATTTGACTGCTGAAGGGTCTCGTCTCCGGGTTGCTTACCAGGTATTGACATTGACTTAGCATTCGAAGTTTTTATAGTGCTAGCCGTACAAGGTACAATCTTGATGCGGTACCATGTGCTTCAGCTCTAGTGCTTTTACCATACCTTTGGATGAACTTAAATTACTTAGCTGTATTGTTTACTGGAAAGGGGGTTCGAGGTGCATATAGCGAATCTGCAGCAGAGAAGGCATACCCAAATTGTGAACCGGTTCCATGTGAACAGTTTGATACAGCTTTTGAGGTGTGTAGCGGGATGGTTGCTTGTGTTGATTTAATGTGGACATTTTTTAATGTATAAATAGAAATGTAGCCTCTTTTATGCTGTTTATGAACTTGATATTGTCGCTGCTAAAATGGATGGTCTTCATTTCTATGTTTAGAATTTGATGAGGAAAGCTCCTTTCGTGTGTGTTTGGAATGATTTTTTTGCAGTCTACAAGCACTTAGTTAAATCATAATGTGTTGGACTATATCTCAAAAAGTATTTGTTTACACTAAAACAACTCTAAAAAGTTGTTTTGGAGAAGCCCGAAGTTTGAGCTTGTCCAAAAGCTGTAATTTTGCTTTATGAGTTGTAATTGATGTTTAATTAAACTTAAATGTAATGAAATTGTTATTATTGCATCAAAGGCAATTTCGGATTTACATCCTAACAATCTTAAGCGGAACAGCCTTTTTACCAAAGAGCTCTAGTCATAACAGCTATGCCAAATGGACCCTTAGATATTTTTAGAACAATCGTGATATTCCTTGCCGCTGTGCGATGAAGAGTATGTTTGCATCATCCATCAAGTATTGCTAGAATCATGTCAAATTTGTTTTCTCATGGACTCCTGGTGCTGCTGTGTTCCCTTTAGAATGTAGAAGCATTAACTTCATCACAGC
Source organism: Jasminum sambac (assembly GCA_018223645.1). Lineage (NCBI taxonomy): Eukaryota > Viridiplantae > Streptophyta > Magnoliopsida > Lamiales > Oleaceae > Jasminum > Jasminum sambac. The sequence continues at coordinate 28,302,400 of CP073649.1, forward strand.
CTCTCAAATACACACACCTGACGGGACAAAGAAGGGGAGAGTGAAGATAAAATAAATGACAGAGAGAGTGTAGTTTGATAATTTGATGGCCGTATGAGCAGTGGATATTCTTATTGCTAAATTTAAACGGAACTACGTATTCTTGTGGCAGTAGAACCCTTTTAACTGCTATGGTATGGTTTTGATCAGCATACCATTGACCATTTGATTGTCCGTCAGTGTCTATACTTTTCTAATATGCCAGATTCAACCTGGGAATGGGAGAGTGTTATGTTTTGAGCAACATGAGTGGTGTTTCGCCAATTGTATTTAGTATTAATGAGATATGCATTGAAAGGACTTGAATATTTTATCATATAAGGATGTATATATTGTAAACTTTTATTTTTCTGAAAGTTTACTGTCATCTACGCATTATTTGAAAGTGTTCTGTACTTGATTAAATTGATATGGTAGGTCATCTCTCTTGGAACCTGCTTTCATCGATATTCATGTCTACTAAATCCTTGTTATAATGTTGTATAAGACAAAAGATATCGACTATTTTACATGCGAACCTTTATATACATAGACTTGCAACTTATGGAGAAGCATTATGGCATAAAATGTGAAAAGAAGGGAAGATGAATTGTTAAACTGCAGATTGATAGATAAAAACTGCCTTGTGGCTGAATGATCTCTGGTCTCAGCTCACTTCACCTTTTTGTGACTTTCGGTTGACATTCCCCAGGCTGTCGAAAAGTGGCTTGTTGATCGAGCAGTTTTACCAATAGAAAATTCTTTGGGCGGTAGCATCCACCGGAACTACGACCTACTACTTCGACATAGGTTGCATATAGTTGGAGAAGTTAAACTTGCAATCAGACACTGTTTGCTAGCTAACAATGGAGTCCCACTTGAAGACCTAAAAAGGGTTCTTAGCCATCCTCAGGTATGTTAACTTCGGGTATGTTTTATAAAGATTATTGAAAAAATGATTTTTCGATGGGTGGTTGAGAAGGAAAGCGGATATATCAAAAAACATAAAGAATTTGTCAAATCAATGGAATGAGTGGCTGAAAATGTCAGTGGAGAAAAAATTATTTTTTGAATAACTTGTATCAAACAAGCTCTTAATAATCAACCACTTCCGACACTAAAAAGATGCAGATCATAATCCGTCTACTTTGATGCTTCAGGCTCTTGCACAGTGTGAGAGCACACTAACGGGATTAGGTCTCGTCAGGGAAGCTGTGGATGATACTGCTGGTGCAGCCAAGGTGAGAAAAAAATTTAATTAACATCAATTTTCCAGAGCTAATGGTGTCATTCTACACTCTTGTCTTCTACAATTTGTGATTACGTTCTTACTTGTAGCCTCTTGCATTGGCTACTTACCTGCAAAGGAATTTGAAACCAGCATTTCCAAGTCAGCGGGTTTTCATGCCATTCTCTTGTATCCCTTGGGTATTAGTTAGGTCTATGTTTGTGCGGAGAAGAAATTTAGTTTGATCCATATTTTTAATTTTATGCTTTTGCTTTTTGAATGTTTAGCACGTTGCTTTCCATAAATTCAAGGATGCTGGAGCTGTTGCTAGCAAGACTGCTGCTAGAATTTATGATTTGAATATACTTGCTGAAGACATACAGGTAGGTTTGTGGAGTTCTAAATTGAAATATAGATACTTGACAGCGTGGAGGATCTCACATATGTACACACGAATATGTTGCTTTTCTCATTTGTGTTTGTTGTTTCCATCCAGGATGATTCTGATAATGTCACCCGCTTCCTTATGCTGGCCAGGGAACCTATTATACCGGGGATTGATAAACCATTCAAGGTAGATATTTGCAGATGACAACTTCAGTAAATTGACAGGAAAAATGCATCTTCATTTTTAGACTCTCCTTGCGACTTGCACTCCACATGCCCCTACGTATTTATCATATTATTCACTTATCAGACGAGTATAGTCTTCTCACTCGAGGAAGGTCCGGGGATGCTTTTCAAAGCACTTGCTGTTTTTGCCATGAGGGATGTTAACCTTACAAAGGTGAGTTTTTATTTCCTTTGATCCTTAAAGTGTCCTCTCTTCAGTTATTTCTAGAGCTCAAATACAGTGTTTTCTGCCTATGTAGATAGAAAGCCGTCCACTGCAGAAACTGACTTTGCCGATGCTTGATGAAAGTTCCAATGGATTTCCCAAGTACACGCAGCAATCTGTTAATCTTTATTTATTTAATATATATATTTTTTATTTATTTAAGTTTTCAGTTGAAGTCATGGATAGTATGTTGAGGAAGTGTTTACAAACACTTATGTCAAAATAACACTTTTTTTTTAGAAGTCAAACATTTATTACTTTTCCACACATATTGCACTACCCACAAGTACTCCTCACCCGCCTGCCAATCATTTCTATTTGTTTACAAATGTTACTATGTTACTAGTTATAAAAACTTTCTAAACATGCACGTAAACATGTCTCCATATAGGCCTCTTTTTTAAAAGAATTGTAAATGGTTTATTTAGAATATATAGAAACGAATGGCGGTTAAGTTATTGTACTTTTGTGTCCATTTAAATTTTTGGTTGAAAATGAAGTTGGACCATTTGAAAATGACTTATAAATTTTTCCAAACTGAGGTTAAATTTGCTGCCATTTGTTATAGTAGACACATGTTCGGTTCAAGTAAAAGCTTGATTACCAAACTCATGTCAGAACACCTATCTACTTATTACTTCTGCGAGCATTATCTCTAATCACGCATCGGTTTCCGGCAGATATTTCCCGTATCTTTTCTATGTTGATTTTGAAGCATCTATGGCTGACCAAAGAGCCCAAAATGCTCTAGGTCATCTGAAGGTATGGTGTGCACCATCTTTAGATCCTCTCTGAAGTAGTAATGTATTGATTATCAAGTGATTTAGGAAGACTCTTTCCCTAGTCTGTCCTGGATTAGTATATAATATTTTCGAAATTATATTTTGCTTAGTTCCTTTGTTGTATGTTTTGCTAAAATTATTTTCTTAGAGAATGTAGAATTTTTAGGTGGTTTATCTTTTGAGTCACATTGCGTTTTAGGTTTTGTCACTGATCTATGTTTCCTAGTTACAATGTTTGAAGTCTTAAGGTTGTAGAGCCTAAGTGAAGCCAAAGTATTAACAGATCATTGATAAATGGTAGAAGATATTGAAGAAATCAATTGAGAATAGTATCCCATTACTCTTAACTCATCATGGTAATGCAGCAAACAATTCTAGGTGGACACATGTTCAACGGATGGAATGGTAGGTTGGAATTAACGGCACCTCTTAATCTCAATTTTAGAATTCAAATAATTCAGATTTCCATGGAGAATGGACGAAGTAGACTAGGAAGCCACCTTGGAGAATTGTTTGTAATGGAAGTCAATGTAGGAAGACTGGATGCTACTCTTTGCAAAACTGAACTAGAAGAGAGTTCCCTTTGATGATAATGGTTGGAAGATGGTGAACCGCGGAAGGGCAACCTAATATTCTTTCTTCGGATTAGATGAAGGGAGAAATGTGAAAGTAATTTTTGCTTGCCAATTATATGGTGGCCTTGTTAGAAGTTTTACACCGTTACTTCGTTATTGCCGAGTAGGTGGTCTTCTTAAGACCGATTAGCAACGCTTAGCTTGTTACTTCCCGGGATTGAGAATCGTCATTTTGCCTTATCATATGAATTGAGCATCACTCTTATTTCAACGCAAATGAATATGGTCCAAAACGACAGGAAATAGTGGGGCAATATTCTGTTGTCTCGATGTATTGAATTTGGACGAGATAGGTTGTGCTTATGCATCTACTTAATAAGTTATCTTATGCTTGCCATAGCTTTTGCTAAAACTCCTTTTTTGTCAAACATCATCTTCAACTACTCATTCCATTGATGTGACAACTTTTTCGAATTTTTGAAATTTTTCTTTACTTTTCAACCACACATTTCAAATCAGGACATCACTTACTATAGAAAGTTTAAATGAAGATTCTTTATCAACTTAGTTACGAGGTATCAACTTTAAAGAGAGAGAAGAGAAAGTAACATGTATTAACAGTCCAAGGAAACACTCTCTCGAAGGGCTCGAAAATAGCAAGACAAGTGATATGTTACCTATGCAAGCAGAAAGTCTAGTTGTCGATGAGTTTGTGTAGCTGGAGGATAGGAGGACTAAAGATATACTTTTTCCAGCACTTGGCTTTTCATGCTACCGCTTGGAAACTCAAAAGGTTGATCATATTATAATCAAAGACTTCCCCTCTTGACCACCCCCCCGATGGGAGAATTTTAACATGTTATCGATTGGAGACTAGGAGTTGCAAACATATGTCACTAGCATATATCAAGTAGAAACATGACATGAAGTGGGACATCAGATTGCTATGGGATTCATGCTAAGAGTAGAAACATAACTAGCATGTGTCACTTGGTAGATATTATTTCTGCATCCTTTTTGTGTTGTTCCTCTCGATCATGCAGCATTTGGGTATTTGAATTCGCAAAAGAAACTCAATTTAAAGCATTCCCCTGATGGAGCTCCATTATAATCCATTTGCTGATTCAACATTTTTATCTGTCTATTCTTGTTTAGTAATCAAAATGTGTGCTCTTTGACAGGAATTCGCAACATTCTTGAGAGTGCTGGGCAGTTACCCAACTGACACAGGTCTTCCATGAGTTATTTATTACTTCGGTAAGAGTTTTATATTTTTGACTCTGTGTTTATGTGACTTTTTACGTGCATATTACTGAAGAAAAATATTTTTTATTTTATGCGTAAAATAGCCCCCCTCGATCTGAACCAAAGTGAAGAACCATCTGCAATTTTCAACGCGCAAATTAGTGGCCGTATCGTCAACAATTCAGCGCCAGATGCAATACAAAACTGCTATTCTTTTCATGTAATTACTGAATTTATTCTTTTTTTCTTTTTCTTTTTTTCACACTCGAGTCTGGTTCTGTTAAAGTTACCCCTTTTGTTGAGGCCTTTTTGTTGAGTCGTAGTCTTTGCTAAGCCGGATTGATGCTCAGTGAGAACTTTGCTGTCAAACATCTCTGGTACGTATTGGAGATGGAGAGATGACAAATATTAGCATGTTCTTCTATCACCCTTAATTTATCAGGGAACATAGGTTGTATGTGTACACTCTCGATCTGATGTCAACATAGTTGGCACCATAAGATGCCAACTATGTCCGGATGGCGCCACACCCACCCCCCTTCCCCCAATAGGGGGGTGGGTGGGTGTGTGGACCGCGTATCGACGATCCGGACATAATTGGTACTGTGCCAACTATGTTGGAGGGTGATCGGTAGCGTAATCTCGTGTAAAACAAATTAACTGTTGGTACTTAATTAAATTATGTGTTTGGTCAAGTGTTTCTTTTTCTTTTTTTTCTTTTTTTTCCGGTGGAATATTGCTGTAAAGGATAATTTTACATGGAATTGGTAACAATGCTATTCTTGTTTATCCCATTATTTCTACAAAAATCATTGTTGTTGAATATTTTCAACTAAGCATTCACATTCGCTTGCTATGAAGACTTTTTTCATAATATTTTAATTCTTTTTATTACTTCTTAACCACATCTTGAAAAAATCAGCTTAAATTTTTCTAACAAAGATATTCAAAGAAGCGAGGGAAGGGTTACACATGCTTGGCTTTTGGTCTTTAGTTGACAAATAACCAAACTACTAATTGTACCATTAGTTGAAAATTGTGGCTTCTCAATTAACTCTCTTAGAAACGCATTTCTCTCTCTCTCTCTCTCTCAATCTCACTCCCTTTCTTCGTCACATCTCTTTCATTGGTCAAAATCTCTGTTGCATGCAGCATTGAGTACTGTACATGTTAGTGTATGTGTAAAAATTAATTTTTGTAAATTTTGATAATATAGGAGAGAAAATGAGTGGAGTTGGATGTGGAGATTTGTATAGTATAGGTAGATTTCCACGAGATATGTGAATGTGAAATAAGAGAAAGAATAAGCGGAATTGAAAAGAATGTATAAAAATTTGTAAAAACTTGTAGGCTAGCAATTCAATGTTGTGATTGGATCATCCTATTCATCTTCAATGGAGAACATTGTTAGATGCCTATTATTAATTGAACGATCAACAAAGTCAGCATCCTCAAATATTGCACACGCAAGTATCAGCAAATGCTGAAGCAACTTACAACCCTTAAACAATCTTCTCATAGGATCATTATCCGCAAATTTACGAGCTGGCGTCCAAATATCCAGCCTTTTAACGTCACGCCAAATTGAAGCACATAGAAGATTTTGAATTATGGGATTCGTAAATTTGAAATCGCAACGTAGGCGAAATTGATTGATGGAAGGCACATCGCTTAATGTTATTTGCATAAGAGCAACCGTCGCAAAATCAAGCTCAAACTTGCCATTCCGTTTCCCCCCTGCTAAAGAATCAAGAAAGGCAATGCTATGGAGAGCAAGGCAGCGGTTCTCCTCGCTTGGTGCATTTTTAATCTGAAAATTTTATCTATGAGGTATGATTTGTTAGTCCCAGAGATGAGGATAGTTTCGTTTAAATAAGTAATTTTTATTTTTTCTCCATTTTTCTTCAATAAAGGGTTTGTTTTGCTAATACTAAATGAAGTATGATATGCACATTGTAATTTCTCAAAACAAAGTATGCAAATTGTAAATATACTATAAACACACGGTGTATTTTGTAAATTTCCCAAAAAAAAAAAAAATGACTTGGGTAGGTTTGGCATTGGACTATAAGGGTGGGTGGGTGTCTGTGTGATGAAAAATATTTTCCATCCAAATTTTCTATTTTTTTAAACACATTTTATTTTTTTTGAAATTTGTTTTGGGTAGGAATTGGAACTCAATGGAATTGAAATTTCATTTCGTTTTCTAGCTTCCAATTAAACACACTGTAAATGCCATGCATGAGGGACCATAGAAAATCTCTAAGCATCATGAATCAACCATTAATTTAAATACCCCCTCCATCCCACATATATATTCCATTTTTTATTTTTAGGTTGTCCCACATATATAGTCCAATTTCTATATTGATTAGTATTTTTTATATTTATTTACAATTATACTTCACATATATATCATGAAAATATAAACACATTTGTGACTTCTATTCATTTAAATAAGGACATTAAAGAAAATTTATTTTTTCAATACAATTCTTAATCCTTATGTAAAAACCAAAGTGGACTATATATGTGGGACGGAGGGAGTATAAAGAATGAACAAAACTCGAATTTTCTACTTTTTGTTAGATACAAACAATTTTACAATTCTTCCAGCTCTCGGAAATACTGAAATTATATTGAAAGTAGTAAGAAATCTTGAGTTCCTAATCGTGGGTTTGCTAGTGGATTATTTCACATTTAAAAATTCCATAGTCACTTCATTTGGAAGAAGGCTGCATAGTACATTATGATCCCAATTTCTCTTTTGATCTGGTCCTAGACACGTCTCCAATCAAAGAGTATATTACTCCATAGTGTTTTATGCCAGAAATAAGTGTAATAAAAAATCGTATACTTAAATTAATTTCCGACTCCATGCATTACATTACCTTTATTGAAGTCAATCGGGCTTCATTGGATTGGTTCCGCTATAACCTGCGTTGATATGCATATGCCTTCATGCACATTTGATTAATTTATCCTAGTTTCATAAATATATTTGAAGCATAAGTTAGCGCTTAATTTGTCTTATAATGTAAGTAGAACAACAATAATATGATTACCATTGTTGGAGGCATTATTTTAGTGATTATTTTTCTCTCTAGCCCTTGTTAGGTTTGAAATTTAAGTTTTACACATTTTGACATACATCTTTATTCATTCTTCCTAAATTTAAATTTGGTCAAATCAATCACATTCAAATATCTTGTTGGATCTATATATGTATTACACAAGTCTTTATCATTCAATTTCCTCTCTCGTACTTCACAGAAAAATTTCAATCCTAGAATGGGCTATATAAACCTAACTAGTATTATGCCCGTGCGATGCACGGGGAGATTATAAACTGTTTAAAAGAATGTTAAAACTACGAATTAAATAATAAAAATATATGAAAATATTTTGATCCCCACGCATATTTTTGTAAAAGAAATCACATGTGATTTATCATAAATATGAGTGATTTTTGTTGTAAACCATATGTGATTTACTGTGCGGGTATAACCGGCAGATGTTCTAGAAAATGACTGTGAAAATGTATTAAAATTTGAATTAACTAAAAAATTTATTTTTTGATCATTGAACCCCAATACACATTACCCGTAAAAGCTATTTAAAACTATCATTTTAACATGGTAAAAATAAATAAAAAATATTTTTTATTTAATATTTTTAAATCAATAAAATAAATTTATTTAAACAAAAAATCGCTACCAAGGTAATGTTGTACCAAGTTGACATTCCAACTTCTATTAATTATATATATATATATATATATATATATCAAAAATTAAAATGTATATAAAAAAGTTAATTTTTATTTTTTAAAATAATTCAAGTATCATTGTAATTTACAACTTTGACTTTATAAGATCATATCATATTTTCATTAATACTTGTACATAGTTCATTTTAAATTATATTTATAATTCGCAAATTAAAATTTATATAAAAAATTAAACTGTACATAAAAAATAAAATAAGGAAAAAACACTAAATAAAGAAAGTAAAATAAATTAAATAAAAAAACAAAATAATAAATGTACATTTAATGTTTTTTTTCAAAATAACACTTTCTTTTTTTAGTTTTAAATACATACGTGGCAACTTGGCACTGCGCGTCAACATGGTACAGTGCCTAGTTGACACTCCAATTTTTTTAATATAAAGATTATTATCATAAATTAATTAATATGATTAATAACTAAAATTGTGATATAAGTGACCAAACATCGCAATTGATGTTTAGCCACGTTTGGCTGAACATCACGTGTGATGGTCGGCCACTTTTGGCCTACCATCATGACGTGTGTTTGGCTAAACGTGATTGAACATTACAATTGGTCTTCGGCCACAACTTGAAATTGCGGTGTACTTAATTAGCGGGGATAATTTTGACATTTGTTACGGTGATATTTTGACATGTGGATGTATTAAGTAAGTTATAGGGTGTGTTTAGCACGCTTTATGTATTTGCTACAAAGACGTTTGTTCATCAATTTGAATTTTTTTTCTTTTTTCAATATATGCCTAGCACATTGGCACTATCAACATGACACTATTCAACTTGGCACTTCTATTTTTATTAATAGTATGATATGAAGTATGATTTCAACCATTGCAATTAGTATAGATAAACTAAATTTCAATCATTTTAACTTGTATATATAGATAAATTAAATAATTGTATATGAAATCTTATTAGTTAAGTGTTAAATCTCTAGAAGATTCTAAATTATATATTCAAAACATACTTAAAACATTAAATCCGCATTAATTAAATTAATTATTTTTTAAATTACAAATCCATATTAAATTAATTATTCAAAGGCTAAGTCTGTTTCCTTACATTCAAAGAAATACGTATATATTTTTTTTGTTAATCAATAATCCGAGCTTTTAAAAAAATTAATTTTTTTAAGTAAAAAAAAAGTTTAATATTGATGATAAGATTCTAATGTATTTCTTCAAACCCTTATATGTTATTATCCCTTACCTTATCTAATAAAAATCAGAGCTTTTAAAAAAATAATAAAACATTATTGCATTGCCTTTTTTTATAAATGCTTATTAAGGAAACACGTGTTTCCTTAATTATAAATGTGTTTCCTTTTCTTTTTTTTTTTTATAAATGCCTGTTTCCTTAATTGATTAATTATTAAATCTTATTATTAACAAAAAATTAATAAATTTTTTTTTTCTAGGCGGGAAACTATGTGTAAAAATACACATTGGTGGATTAGCTTTTATATATTAGTATAGATTTTAGAGAAGCACATTTGGTATATGCATGGATGACAAAATAATGATGGGTATGTACAAGGTTTACAAAATAGACGTTGATAAGTGCATTACTAAAAAAGAAAAAAATTTGTATGAATTAAGTCTAAATTGTTTGTCATTAACCGTTAATCATTTAGCTTGTTAAAAAAATGTCAATCATTTAATTTCAAATTAATCAATTCTCAAAAAATTGTTTGTTGATCAATTTATCTAGATTGTTTCTTAACGAGCCAATTAATTCCAATTAATTTTTACGAAAATTTTAGATTTACGAAAATTTGGATTTACTAAAATGTGGACTCCCAAATTTGGATTTATGACTTTTCAAATGGTATAGAAAAACCAAATTTTGGATTTTTGTCCCAAAATTGGTTTTTCCTCTAAGGGTGTGTTTGATTGGTTGCAAAACCAAAAAATTGTTGGAAAGAAAATATTTTTTGGGTAAATGAATTTCGGAAAAAGGTTTTCTAAAGAAAATAGTAGCTATAGGCATTTGATTGTATTAATTTGCAAGTTGGAAAATTGGGTTGTTTTTCTTATTTTTTTTATTTTTTTACGAAATTTGATAATTTTTCTTATCTTTATGGTTAAAGTAAATTGTCCATTCAGAAAAAAAGTACAGATTTTCACTCGGAAAACCAAATCCAGCATTTAGGTGGGAAAATGAATTCTTTGAAATCATGGAAAACAAGTCACGGGAGGAAAAAAAAAAAGGGTGCATAATTCCTAGAAAAATTTGGCCTACCAAACAGCCATTTTTAAGGCAATTGGCTGATTTTTTTCCTTTTCCAAGCAAATTGGTTGTAATCAAACACACCCTAAGAGCATAATTAATATGGAAGGGAAAAAACCCAAACCACCCCTTATTCAACTATGACCAAATAATATTTAGGGGGAAAAGGTAGGAAATATTATCCGGGCGTGGCGTGGGGTGGTGGGGTGGTGGGGTGGGGTTGTCTTTTACATTTTCTATTTTTTTTTTCTCCTTTATATTTTTTTCCCTACATTAATTATAGAGGGACAAAAAAGTGAAAAACAAATTAATAATAATAATAATAATAAATAAATATATAAATAATATCCACATTATTTTGCAACTGCCGCAACAATATAACATGTACCCCGATTTAAATCCCGCTCGTTGAACTTTTTAAAAACTACTCTTTTCAGTCTTTTGTCTACTCCGCAGTCCGCATTCAGATCCACTCCGTCAAATCTCGGAATTCGGAAATCATCGACTCCAATTTAGGTGTATAATCCCTGTAGAACATGGCAAATTCACAATCGATAATCGATTGAACGAATGAGAAAGTGAAATGAGGTCGGATCTGAAAAACCGGTCCGCTAGTTCCATTCGCGCTTCCCCTGCAAATACAAGTACGTTTCACTTACTTACATTTTTTTTCAATTCATATTTTTTATTAGTATTCTTCAGCATCATGTTCCATAGTTCTAGACGTAATGAGTTCTATCAGCTAGGGCTTGAATTTCTATGAATGTTGCTTATTTTATAATTATTATCTGTGTAATTGTTATTTTAGGTTCTGTAGAAATTGCGAAGTTTATGGTTCAGTTATTAAAGTATTAAACAAATACTTATCTTTTGCAGAGCGATTAAAAAATGTTGAGGATGTAGCAACTCCTTGTTCTTCATCCTCCAGAAGGAGCTGCTTCAAAGAGAATGTTAATATTAACAAATCAGACACTGCAAAACTGAGTGCAGAGCCGCTTCCAATGAAGAGGAAGAAGAAGGGAGGGGGATGTGATTTACGAAAAAGCCTAGCATGGGATAGAGCCTTTTTCATTGAAGAAGGTGAAGGTTTATTATATATATTCCTTTCTATGGTTTACTCTGATAGTTGTATTTAATTGGAAGATAAATTAAAAATCATGGCTTCATTGTCAATTTGTCATCAGGCGTTCTTGATCCCATAGAACTCTCTACAATAAATGGTACCTCTTGTGGAGAGAGATTGTTTTCCATAGATGAAGAAATTACCAGCACTCCCAGTTATAATAAGGAAACTGCTGATGTTCCAGCAGTTGAAAATGATTTAATTAAAGAATCTACTCGTAGAGCTTTGCACAATTACAGGAAGAGTGATTGCTTATCACCGAAACATGATTCACGTCCTAATGCCGCGATTTCAACTTCCATGGTCAGTTTTTTCTTATCTAGCGTAATCTCTTTTTTGACAGGAAGCTTTGTAACTTACCGCCTCTTATGTTTATATTCTCCCAGACCTCACAAAAATCAACTCATCCAACTAGCAAAATTGGGTCCAGTCATGGTGACATTACTCGAGCTCTGTCTCTATCAGGATATCCTCGATTTTAATCATACTGTGTTGTCTGCATTTTTATTATTATTTTTTTCTCTTATTAATGTATAGCACATTGAGTTTTTTTGTCACTTGCATTCTGAAATTTCGAATATGTTGATCCTTAATTCTTCTATACCTCTAAACGGACAGCGAATACAACTGCTGCCAAATCTGCAAGCAATGAATTAAAGTTGCTGAAAGTTCCAGTTCCGAAGTCAGGTTCCAGATCATACTATTCGAAGCATAATCAGGTCACTGAACCAGGTGATCTCTTAATGGAAATTTAAGCATCACTGTGTTGGATCATTCGTTGCTCACATACATCATATAAAGAAGTTTCAATGTCTACTTGGGCTGCTCTACCCATTGCATTTGTATGCTTTGAAATTAATGCAGGCTTGAGTCTTGACTAAATTACTTCACACCTTCGGTGCCTTGGCAGTATCAACCATCTTTCTGCATAAACTAGTATCTCAGTGTATGGTAAACTTTCCTATTACTTATGCAGTTGTTGGCATCCAGAGGAATGTAGGATCAAATAGATCCTCCAAAAGTCAGACAGACACTGAAGATACATCAAAAGCTGGTACTTTGAGGCCATCCCGCCATTCAAAAGGAAATTCAGTACGGACCTACCTTCTTTTCTGAAAGACAGCAGCTTGATAATAGCCTAGAACAGTCACTACCAAGCATTCTAAAAGCTTGATAACCTTTTATTTTGTTTTAGTCACCTAAATTAGCAGATAACTTAAAGCACCTCTTATAACTTTAATAATACCAATAGGAAATATCTTTGTCCCTGAATTATATGGTTAACAGTTCGTTAACTATGGATTTTACAGGTCAACACATTGCAGAAAGGACATATATTAATCAATGGGAGTTCCCTGCTTGTTGACAAAGCCGATGATTCTGGTTCAAAGATTATTTCTGATAATATGGTTCCATCTAGCAAAGGGAATTCATTTCAGAGCCAAGATCAGCCCACACCAATCCCTGTTTCAATTGCTCAGAATGCTCTCATCAGTGGTGGAAATATGCATCCTTCATTAAATCAAGCCAGACCATCAGGTTTGAGAATGCCTTCACCATCACTGTCGTTTTTCCGTCAGGTATGGCCTTAATACTTCAACCAAGTACAAGCTTTCTAATTTGCTGCTGCAAAGAAAATTCTTGTGCTTCATTCTTATTGCTAAGGCAATTCATTTCAGAGCCAAGATCGGCCCACAACAATCCGGTTTTGCTTGCTCAGAATAATCTCATCAGTGGAGGACATATGCATCCTTCATCAAATCAAGCCAGACCATCAGGTTTGAGAATGCCTTCACCATCATTATCGTTTTTCAGTCAGGTACAGCCTTAAAAATTCAATCAAGTATCGGCTTTCTAATTCTCTGTCGCAACAGAAAATTTTTGTGCTTCATTCTTATTGATAACTGCCAACTGCTTTTGGTAGCCTAAAACTTCGGCCCCATATAACCTGTCATGGAGAAATACAGATTCAAACGTGTGTGGGATACAGAAACTTGATGATTTAAGGTCACATAATCCTTTGACAAAAATTTCCAAGATGGCTAATGTGGAAGCAAGGACAAGTAATAGCAATAGGCTTATGAGCTCCATCTCAGAATGTTCGGCACCATTTGAGGTCAGCGCTGTTTCATGTGGAATAATTGAATCTAACACAGTGGAGAACTCTGAGCTAATGGTGGGAATAAAGGACTTATTTGATGCCGATAGCTCTAAGCCAAAAGGTAATGCCATTGATGGTAATGCCATTGATGTTAATGGACAGATTCAGAATGTTCTCATGCCAATTGATAATGAGAAGATAAGATCCGAAGAGGGTAAAGAATTTAGTATGGAGTAATTCTATGTAGACATTTGAAATTGACATTCATAAGTGACACAATTGACATGACATATTTTCATTGGATGATGAAGATGTGCATTAAGTGATAAGCACATGGACACATCTTCATAATCCAATAAAGAAATGACAATCGGAATATCACTTAAAAATGTCAATTTGAAACATCTCTCTATAATTATGCTTTGGTATGAACCACAAAGAACCATCCTTACAAAGTATTTCATGTGAACAAATTAAAGATAAAACAATGTTAACAGTACCATCCTTGGTTTTCCAGGAAATCATGAATCTTGTATGAGTGGAGGGGGAAATTTAAATCTAGTGTCGCAACATGACTGCTTGATGCTTGGCAACAATGGACCTGAGACAAAAGGTGCATCGGACGAGCCACATAAAGGGCAAAATATTGGAAAATCAGTTTTGAATCATGATATTAGTTCACAGGCACAACCTGGAGATGTAAATGATCCCAGATGGCAGAATTCTTTGACACTGGGAGGTAAATTGGTGGAAACATGTATGCACAGTTGTCATGAGGTACCTATTGAGAAAACTGGCAAATTAAAGATCTCCCTTGGGGAGACTGATCAGGGCGCCACTGGAGATAATGATATTTTGGAGACAAATGGAAGAGCTAATGAACCAGCTAAACAGCCCCAAGGATATGGAAGCTGGTATATTGGAAATGCAGATTATGAAACTTCAGAAAGTAATAAAAAAGTTTCAGTTTCTCCATCTAATAATGAACATAAAGATCTTTCAGTAGAAGCCACCTCCACAGATTTCAGAATGGACAACTTGCATGTGGGACAGGCTGAACAGCAGGCTCCCGAAGATTTTTTAACTATCCAAAACTCTAAGAACAACATCGATCATATGTTGGTGGGAGGTGATAGTAAGAAGCAATCTGGAGAAGCTTCAGAGCTTCAGGACATCTGCAGAGAAGTTGAAAAAGATACGCAGAATTCTAAATTGCATACAAGTGATAGCTTGTTGCCTGAAAAACAAGCACGTTGCACTGAATCCCTGCCAGAGAAACTTAGCAAGACACTTCAAGTCATTGCTATGGCTGGAAAAAATGGAAATCAATTTTTTGACATTCACATGGAAAGTACTCAGGCTGCAGCTGCATTGCAGGATGATGGCTTAAATATAGATAAAACGATGAAACAGCCTCTGATCAATGATAAACAGTTTAATTCTATTGAAAATGTCCAATCTTCTGAAAGTTGCAGCATTTTAGTTGATATGACTTCCAGTTATGATGATTTACTCACAGCTGAAGCTAAAATTTCTCTTAATGATGCAACAAATTTATTGGTTAGAGGTGATGGGAGATTGCTTGATTGCAATATCACGTCGCATATGGGAATTAATGAACTGAAAGCTGATAAACAACAGTCAAATAGTCCTGACCAGGAAACACGGACACCAGAGATGAACTATGGTTGTTTATTTTCCAGAAGCATGGTATCTGACGGGTCACAGCAAATTAGCATTGCAAACACTACTGATTCCCAGCCCATATTAGATGGTTGTCATGGAAAAAGTTCAGGAACTTCTGCCCTGATAGTTAAGAAAGGGGGATTTGGAGAGAACAAGGAGAGTACTGTATCACACACAGAGGTTTTGATGGTCCAGTCGAATGCCAAAGCCTTGGAGGAATGCTGTGTTGAGCACACTTCACTGGTTCCTAGTCATTATATTTGTAATGAACAGTCAGGACATTTGCAATTTCCCAATCCTGAACGTCCTACCTGTTCCAATGATAAACTTCCTTTGAAGAATTGTTCTCCATCTGTAAACGGCACTGTATCTAATGAAGCTGATCAAACTAGCGTTTTGGACTTCTTGGATTCTGTTACAAAACCAAGTGATGATTTACATGGAGGAGAAATAAGATCCACTGTCAATGTTGGGAACCGAACTTTGGTGCATAAAACTTCCAAAGACGAGGATGAAATTGTTCGTCAATCACACATACATGATCAGGATAAGCTTGAAGGATCTGAAGAAAGCAGCACTTGCGTAAGTGAAGAATCTGTCGAGGACAATAATGCAATTTCATCAATGTAAGTATCACCAAGGTGTACATTATAAACTTTTAACTTTATTTTTTAGGATCTATGCAACATTTTTATTAATTCTGAATTTTGAGAACATGCTGTTATGTCTTCTCTTGATGCAGCAATAAATCTGAGGATTGTTTTAAGAAGAAAAGTAATACATTTGCACCGCCGCAGAATGCTGTTCCATTTTCTGATGAATGGTTAGCTTCCATTGAAGCTGCTGGAGAGGTCAGTTTATATTCCTGAAGATATATGTGTGATTTCTTGCATCATTACGGCATGCAGTGCCCATTCCTCCTCATTTTCATTTGATGGAGTACGTAAATGCTATTTATCTTGTTAAAGGATTATTTCTTTTCCTTCGAATTTTTACTTTTTATCTTCCTTCAGCACCAATGGTTATATGGTTACTTTAGGGATTTATTATCCACTTCTCAGTTGTTTGAGAAGGTTTAGTTTTGTGATTCCATGTTAGGCTTATGTATAATGCAACAGAAGGAAAATTAGCTGTGACATGTTTATCCTTCTTAGTGCATGCTTAGATTCACTTTTCTTTTTATCTTATCCTTCACTGGACTCATCTGACCTTTAACCCTGAGCTAGGAACCACCAACAGAGACAATAATATATTCATCTTGTCCTTTTTTCCCCCTTTGAATGGTGCTGTAAACTTATTGTTAGTTGCGGCTTATCAATGCAGTGGCAAATAAAAAATATAACAGTGGTATCTACACAACATGTCAGTGACGTGTCTAATTGACCAAAAAATAATTGGATTGCTTCAGACTCACTGGGATACTCTATAAGGTGTCTGTGCTTCCTAGATTTGGACACTATTAAAAGATCTTGATATCTTTTGGATATAGTTTTATATTTAGACATGAATCTTGGTGAAATTCAGGCAATAGAGAAGTCAAGTAGAGAATTAAGTCCAGAAGTCAGTCAAACTATGCTTTTTAAACTTTAATACATCATTGTTTAGTCCTTCTTGCTAATTAAATCTACTAGATAATTTTAGTACACACTTCTTTGGTCATCTTGATGAATCACTCTATCAATTATAAACTTCTGATATCTGGATTTTATTATCTATCATGTCTATTGATATTTTGATTTTATCGTGAAATTTCAACAGGATATTCTAACCCTGAAAAGTGGTGCTGTACAGCATTCGCCAACTGATAAAACTCTTCCTGAGCCAAATCCATGGTCTCCGGTATGCCATTATCCTTACATTCTCATTATCTAGATATAGGGCCACTTAGATGTGAAGTCATGTTATATTAAAAGCAAGAGATATCATGCTGATTTTGTAATTTAGTCGCTTTGCTGAATTTTGATAATGATTTTGGAATGTTGGTGTCTACATTACTTTCTTGGTTGCTCTGTGCATTGCAACTAGTCTAATGTGGCAATCAGTAGTTAAGTAGTTAAGGTAAAGCACTCATTTTGGGATGACTGAACAATAGAAAGGTTGGTTGGTTTTTTTTTTTTTTTTTTGGTCCTTGCCCTGGTGCTTCTTGTCTTCTTCTCAGCAGAGCATGATCCTTTATCCTGAAGTTCTTCATTAAATGATATAATATTTTGTTTTACTTAATCTTGGAAGGTGGTCATCGATTTTTGTCTCCGCACTGTTCTTTTACATAGCTGGCTAGCTAATTCCATTTTGTGTTGCTGACTTATTCTTGAAATATGGGCCTTGTCGCCATATTCTGGTCAATTTCGGTTGTCATGGACTTGGTCTACTTAATTCACAGTGCTAAAGTCTTATTTAGCGTAAGTGTCAAAAGTTCACATTTATTTGAAGTTTCTATTCGCTGCAGGATTATCTATTACTACTTGACTCCCGCGTCTGCCTCCCTTACTATATGATGCATTAAAATGAGTGGTCAGACTTGCTCTTCAGCTCTTGATATGTGCAATTGTTGGCACAAGCTTCATGTAATACAATAGTGCCTCATCTTGCTATACACTCATTATTAACACACTTGCAGCTTGTCAATAGCACGTCAAACGTGGGAGCACCAACACTCGCCTCACCCTACCATGTTCATATTTAACCTTCATCACCATACTCTTTCAATATTTGCAAATGTTTTTATGATGCTGCTATTTTCCAATTTGTGAAAAAAACCCGAGTATTTAGTTTCAGACACTTTCGAAGAAAAATAACTACTAATTCTATTACATTGTGAACCAGACATCAAACACTACAAAATGATTAAAATTAAATCACTATTCCTGCATGCTATGCTGTTTCTTTCCTGATCATTTACTCCATATACTGTATAAATTTTAAAAAGTCACAGCCCATCTGTTTGTCAGACGACTCTTAAAGATTATGCCTCACTTTCTCGTTATTGCTCTTGTATCTCTGAATGCAGTACACAGAACAATCAACGAAGTGTTTAGGGGTAAAAATGTATGGGCCTTAAGAATTCATGTAACTGATTCAATGCAGGGGCGCCAATGGTTGATGGGAATATTAAAAATTGAATTTATGGGAACTATTCCATGTTTACAGCAGAAATCTGGGAGATTTTAAGCATGCCTGAAGTACTTGAAAGATCTATAGACTCTTAGATACTTTAGGTATATATCTTACCATTTAAAAAGCAATTTCCTGAATAATAAAATTAGCCAAATCCAATAAACGATTATCCATAGAAATACTACTCGAAGAGTAAAACCCCTGAGTCACATTTCACTACATAGATGAAAATATCAATGTTGAAATTCTTGTTTTGAATCATGGCAATCTGCATATAGATTTTATAAAATATTGATCATATGTCAGTTATTTGTTTATAAGTTTAATCAATGCCATCCCACATATTGTAGCTTAAAATTTTATGAGTTTGCATATTGTTTGTATATCCGATTGTATCTGGTTCATTTCGATCACTGTAATTCATGGTCTGAAACCAAAATAGGGTGAATTGCCTCCAGTAGCTTTATCTTTGGAATGGTCCTTTTGTTTCAATACAGTTGGTTGAGATTCTCTGTTGTATTCATGAAGGAAACTTGCCTCTAATATTTCGATAAGCGAATCACTAGCTGATAGGAAAGAAAAAACTATGTTGTAGCATCAATTTCAAATATGCTGCAAATGCTTAATTTTCAATGTCTAATTATGATGGTAATGATTTTTTCAGGTCAAAAGGAAAACCAACAATATAGGACCCTTTGACTGTACAAAGTTCACCAACATCTTGCCTTCTGATTCCAGCTAAACCACAAGGTCTGTAGTTACTGATCTAGATTGACACTGGGATGATTGGTTGTTACCACTATCTTTATTGACAGGAATCATGATAAATCTCTGGTTCTTTTCTTTCTAGATAGTGGATTACCTATGGCTCACTTAACATCATATCAAATTGGAAAATAGTACAAGCTTATCATGTGGTGGCATTGATATGCTTTAGTTTTGAGGAATAGATTTTTTGTTGTTACCTTTCAATCTTTGTACCCAAATAGATTTCACTCTTCTCGAGAAAAATTATGGACAGTTGAACCGCTTTTAATGCTAGTTTTTATGAAAAACCGAATGCTAACATTGTCAGCAAGTTTGAAAAAGTTGTTCTGTTACCGACATCTAATGCTTCTCATAAGCATTTTATTTTTTATCTTGAAAGAGGGTTAATCTATGGGAGCTCTTGTTTGAATTCAGAAACTAAATTGCACACTTGACCTGCTTGGGACCTTCGTCGTTTAACTGTTTGACCACCAAGGCTATAGGTAATTTTATCATAACTAGGTTACCCTCTACCGTAGTTAGTAGTTCTTAGATTTACTGCAAAAATTGACGTAATGAACAGTTTTACTGCAATAAAGCTTCAGTATCAAGTCCAGAATTTGCACTGGAAAATGGAAATAAGAGCTGAGAGCTACATTTGGCACACTGGAGTAGACCATACTAGAAACTGTGCATGAAATTGTGGAGATGGTATTGGTCCTATTGGATGGATGGTATTTTGGTGGATAGTAATAGGTTCTTCACTGAAAAGAATGTTATTTGCATTATTGTTCCTATCCTGTCTAAAGCAGCTCATTGTTCCATATCATGTTGACCAGTTAGCTTGAGAAACATGGTGCAAAATAACATCGAAATAAGAACCCAAAAAGTAATCTCCATCTTGACCCACAGTAATGCTACTCGCATATTATTTATACTCTAATTTTGGTTGACTAACCACAACCTGAAAGTGATGATAATGATAACTTATTACACTTCATACCATCCATTTATACTTATATAGATCCTGCTGCAAATAGTTAATAATTGGTAAAATGGTCTGGTGACTGGTTTGGTTTTGTTGTATTTATAACTTTACGGGAGCCTTCTTATCAGTACCGATTTGTTTACTATGTGAAATAATTGAATAGGAATCATGGAGTGTATTCATTTTCTTAAATGAGAATTAGAACTATTTGTATTTCAATGATTTTCAGATATGTTGTGAGAGCGGGTATGCATTCATAGAAAGAATTTAAGATATTTGTAGATTATCAATTATGTTTATTGGTATTAGTCAACACTTATCAGTTATCGCTTATATGTAGAGTATTCTAGTAGTGTTGTTCCAACACATGGGGAATTGTATTCATTATTCTTAGAAAACAATGACATCGTTAAGTACAGGAATGAGTCAAAAGGGGCACGAATTAGTAAATTACTTCAAATCATGCACCTTGAGATCGATGAGTTTTCTGCTGCTTCCATTTTAGTAGTTTTCTGGTGTATAATGTGTTGGTGGATGTTTTATTGTTATCCGCCCAATAACATCTGGAAAAAAAAAAAAGCAGAAAAATTATGTGGCGTTTAACTTCAAGGGCTTAGAAAACCGATTGCTGAAACGCAGTATATAGCATACCCAAATGTGCACTTTCATTAATATGTGTGATGCTTTGAATTTCTAGAATGGTCTTGAAGTAATAGATATTTCGAGGGAAATTTCTATCACCTACAAGAACAATGCTAGTAAAGGATGAGAAAACTAACAGAAATTGATGGGTTGTCAACATGTAGTTTCCTTGATTTTTGTTCAGTGAAAAGTTTGAGAAATAATATATAGCATGTTCTTGTATACGTCCTTCAACGTCGAAATATTTGGAGGGTCAATGGTTGCCTGAATTGTTTCCTCCTATATACGCAGATAGGAGAAAATATTTTGTTGTAACTAATAAACAGAACTCTATAATACTTTAAGAACAAATGAACATTTTATTAACCTTTGTGTCGGTCAGCAAAATTTCCAAACTTTTTGGTGAATTATCATCGGCCCGGGTGATA
Organism: Jasminum sambac; assembly: GCA_018223645.1. NCBI lineage: Eukaryota > Viridiplantae > Streptophyta > Magnoliopsida > Lamiales > Oleaceae > Jasminum > Jasminum sambac. The sequence goes on from CP073649.1 coordinate 28,323,934, forward strand.
GGGGTTGATTTTTAATGGTTTTTAAAAGTTTTTAATGTAAATGAGGAGAGAGAATGAGTGGAATTGAATGATGGAGATTTATGGATGTGATGTGATATGTGGATATGATTGATTTAGGATAAAGAAATAATAGATAAAAAACTAGTAAAAAGTGGTAAAAAAAATTTTAAAGGGTTCCCTATAACTTCAGATGACATGCACTTTTATTATCCATTTAGATTTTTTTTTTTTTGGAGAAAATTATCCAATTAGATTTGGTCTTGCTGAGATATTTGAAAAGGGTTGCACGCAAAGCTTGTGACGCCATGATTGAATTTTAAGCACATAAATAATTTTTTTGTGTAATACAATGAAGTTATTGGTTTAGAAGAAGCAGCTATGGTTTTATTTAATCTGAAATTTCTAGTCGGTTATTTGTTAATTAGTGTGAAGTGAGTAGCAGTTATTTACAACAAGGAGGGACATGGGCAATGTAATTTGCCGACTAATTCAAAAGCCGCAGTTTTCTTTAAATACGTACCAAAAATATGGAGGAAAAAAAACAAAAATAAAAACAATTTCAGATTCTGCCCACCCTTTAATGCTTAGGCGCTGCCTAATCGCCCTTAAGCTTGTAATGTTTGAAGTTTCAAGTTCACACTTTTTCACGCTTCACGCTTTTTAGAATCCTGATTAAAATATACTCCCAAATCAACTAGCTCGATAACATTGCTCACACCGACCCCACCATAAGGGAGGAGATACGTGTCAAAAATCCACCAGCTATAAATATGGTAAAATGCTTACAAAATGGACGGAAGAGCAAAACCAAACCCCGTGAAGCACTCATCTTTTCATCTTTATTAGTAAATATTCAAATTCAACTGAATGAAAAGACACTGGACGTCCTGAGTGTTGACCCGTTTTAGAGAGCCCTCCATTCATTTTGGCATAAATTAAAAGAAAGAAAATTGCGGTGTTCTTCAATGAAAAAGCCTTTACATATTCTATTCTATTTTATCCAAATCTTAGTACAACATTTGATTAGTGACTACACACAACTCATGAAGCAAGTCAATAGAGTACAATTAAAATTGACTCAACTGTTGTACTCATATAATGATAATTTTAGAGTATGTTAGAAATTTAAAAAAAAAAAATTTAAATCTGCGACTGAAAAGTATACAAAGTTATCATATTGAGATGATTGGTCAAAAATAAAATTGAAAACGTTGCTTTTTAAAGTGTGTAAAACATAAACACACACTACGAGTCCTCTACTAAAAGCTATGCGTCGTGAAATCAATTGATTTAGCAATAACAACAGTTTTAGGCACTTTCATACCACTTTGTGCATAATGCGAGTATGCGACCATTTATAACCACTATCTATTTGCACGTGCCAAGATGGGTCATTTTAAGTTCATAATTTCAGCAAAGGTGGAACAAGTATGCACGTCAATTTTACATGTAAAAATATAATATATGGTCGTAATACGAAGAGCAAATAGGTAAAACGTCTCTATCTTTTAATTACATATATAGTCAAAATTATTCTTATCTTCAAAATTATTTTAATTCCATTCTCAAATAGACAATGGCGTGGTGTTAAGCATCTTTACATTAATCCCTTTTTCCAAAGCCTCATAAAATGATTTATCCTTACTATCTTCTGAAAGCAAAAATAAAATGAATAAACTGAAGATTTTTTTTTTTAAAGAATATTAACTTTGAGTCCTACATATAATTTTTGTTTTCTGAAAATGAGATTCATTTGCAATTTAATAATATTCGAGACTCTTTTTACAGTATTTTTTTTGTTTATTTTACTTTAGTTTATAGATTGTATTTTTTTTTTTAAAAAAAAGGGGTAAATTTATAGTTTTATAAGGTTTTACTAAAGGAGACTAACGTAACCGATGTTTAGGGCAATAAGAAATAACTTACTCAAGATATAAAAGCAAACCTTTGGACCATGCTATAACACCATAATAGATGCCATAATGGTTGATATAATAGATATGTGGTATGATCCTATAATTTCAACCATTCCATAACTTTTAGATGGACGGTTATTAAATATGTCAACTATCATTATGTCAACCATTATGATATTCATTATGACAGTCTAGCATTTCCTCAAACCTTTATATGGAAGATTTCTGTCGACTCAATTTAAAGGTAACAATTCAATATTTTTTGCAGAAAAAATAAAAAATAAAAAATTGTCAATTTATGTTTGTGCCTCCTCAGAATTGCTCAACACCAGCTCAGGATATAATTTCGATTCTAAAAAGCTTGTTTTGAGTTATGCATATTAGCATATTTTATCTTGTCGTTTGCATTTTTTTTTTTCTTTTCGCACATCATATGCTTACATCCGTTTAAACTTAAAACTTGACCTCGAGGTTTAATCACATTTTACGCTTTTTAGAATACTATATTATACATATGTGCGCACATACCAAGAACTTATTTATTAAATAATAGTCCATAATTGGCTTGGCATTACAGATGATCATCTGGAATAAGTTTTGAGAAAATTCTAATTGTACGTTTCATAATTCCACAAACTTCCTTCCACACCCTATACGAGTCCTCTACTAAGAACATGTTTGATATGTTATGAATAATAATTGAAGTGTTATGAATAATTGAGAATAATTTGGTGGTTATGAATTATGAGGAATAATTTGGTGGAGGAATAATTTGGTAAAAGATGTAATTATTATATGTGAATGACTATTATCGTGATGAAATTATGTAATTACGATATCTGTGAATTCGAAGTTTTCACATAAATAGGGCGATTATTAATGAAATTTATTCACGAAATTCGCCAAATTCATTCTCTCTAAATTCTCTCTATTGTTTACATCTTTTATGTGCGTTATCGTTACAACGGCTTTGAGTAATATGAAAGAAGTATCTTTCTGAGTTGCGTCTTATAGATGATGTACAGTATGAAGCGGATTATTACTAATGAATTAATTCATCCATCAATCCTAAATAACTCTCTTTCTGAAATCATCATTGAAAAATTACTTTGTTCGTTCTCCATGATTCCTCATTCTACTGAACATAACTGGAGATGTCTGAAATTCAAAATTGGAAGAATGGAGTCAAAAAGAATTTTCGATCACGTAAATGGATTGCAAGTAAATCTCATCCATGGAATAATTAGAGAAATGGAAAAAGGTAAATCATATGATTTTATAATATAATAATATATTAAACTATAACATTCGTTTATCGAGATATAAGGGTATACATTATCAAAATCAAATTTTTAAACTCCATTATACTCGATTTAACGAGAGCTTGATTTGACACAAACATTGATAGGGTAATAACTTCGTTTTGAAATATGTTATTATCAAACTTTCAAAATTATAAATCGATCAACTTTTGAAAAAGTTACAAAATAGTCGTTGAATATTTTGATATTGATAAATTAGTAGAAAGGAGATAATTTTCCAATCGTAAAACATTGATAAAATATTTTTAACAATTTTACCTTTGCTAGTGGAATGGACAATTTTACCCTTAGGGTAAAGCCGAAGCCTAATTTGTGACAGTGAAAAATGGATAGAATATTCATGAAGAAATTCTAAATCCATTGATTATATAAAATGGCTTGAAGTCATTTGAATTAAAAGATCGAAATATTAATGTAACTCAGAGAGTTCAATTACATAATGTCTTATTACAGAAGGATAAGTGTCTTTCTTGTAAAGTAATGAGTATTTGTTAGAAGAACAAATTTGCTCTAAATAAAGCGATTGATATTTAATTCTCGCGCTTTATTTCTATAATTTAATTGCGCAATACCTCCTACTTGATGATGGGTTTCAAACCGTCACTAAGCGGAAGGTTTTATATATTTACACTTTTATATGCTAGTGATAGGTAATACCTTCTACTAGCAGATCCTACTCTGAAAGAAGTAGTTAAATATTATGCAATTTAATTCTTGTTATTTAAATTCCGTAGATTTATATTTATTGCAATAATTCCCATAAGGTAGGTTCGACCACCTATTGGAGAAATTTAATTTAGGAAATTTAAATTTATGCACTTTATAATTTGAGTATATTTCCAATGTGGTGGGTAATACCGCACGATTGGTGTGCATATTTCCAATGTGGTGGGTTATACTACCACGATTGGTTATAACGCGAATCCTACTCCAGGAAAAGTAGTTGATCAAATATTCTAATCATACTGCCGACGATGAAGCGATGAGAATAAAATTACTTCTTCGTATATCACCAGAATATGAATGGAGAAAATTGAGCAAGTGGTACTTGAAGTTACCATTGGATAAATAGGCGAAAGTAAAATCTTTGAATAGATCCCATGTTGATAAATCAAAGATAATATATCGTATGGAAAGCATATGAAATGTAATCTCGATGATATGAGATTGTATTAATATGAGAATAAAATGCTTTCTTGAAGAAGCAAAATCACTAGATATACTGTATTTGAATAAAGCGAATATGATATTATTATTATTACTCCAAAAGAAGTACAAGCATTAGAAGTGGAGCATATTGAGAATATCAAAAGATGGCATTAAACACTTCGAGAAAATATAAAAATGCAAAAAGAATATACATCTGAATCCATAAATGAGGATGCGTCTCAGGAAATATAAATACTCGTAACTACTGCCATCAACATTAGGATTCATAATGAAATATTTAAAGGATCCAGAATTTCTTTTAAACGACACGGTCAGTGCGTGACCAGCGGACTGGGCTTCCATGATTCTTGAACATATGCATGAAATTTGATGAGTAGTTCATCAACGGTACTAGAAATAAGTATTTTTCTCATTGAATGAGAGATAAACTTATTATTTACACCCGATCTAGAAAGCGTAGTAAACCGTCAAAGAAATTATTAATATTCAACAAACCTATTGGTTTGACATGAAAATCATTTGTGCGACGAGGCTATATTGAATATTTCCTCCCGATGTGTTGTAGCCGCCTGGAAGGACAATGAAACTATCACTATTATTCATCATATACATCATGCGGGTTGTGGATGGATTAGCTTGTAGCCCCAACCTGTTTGGACCCATGGTGAAGCGGCTCCAATTCGAGTATTAGATCCAACTAGATGGAAAGGTATTACAAACTCTTATTCCCCATGATTGTCTGGCCATTATAAGTCTAGCTAAAAGTTTATTGTTGGTTCCTCAGTATAGTATATTGATTTCTTATGCCTTAACTCTTTTTACAAGTCGGTTTGCCATCTATATGTGGATATGGCCTGCAGTTAGATCCACCAAGAATACATACGGTTTTTAATATGGCGAGGTAAAGTAAGCGCAGCTTGTATGAGATGATTCTAAAATCTACATATCCATCTCTACTCCTATATCTCTTTTTGCACTATACTTTTAATGTATGAACATAGAGAGATATATGAATCCCTCTATTTAAAGAAAAATTTTCAAACCAATAATTAGTGCTATTTACTTTTTGACAAATATGAAAGAGAAAAAAAATGCGAAAATTTTTTTTTAAGTGAAAATGACATATATCATCGGTGATTGAAAAATAATATATATATACATATATATATATCTTAAAATCGAAAAACAATATTTACAATTACAAGAAATATATTGATCTTTGTTATTACATCGAGCTTTCTTACATAAATATGGGAAAATCATTATGCTAAAATTTTCTACTAAATTTACAAGCAGGATCTTCTAAAGTAAGTTTTTCAAGTGAATGCTTGGCGTTTGTTGATTTTTGAATTTGGCGTAGGCCATTAGCTCCTGTATGCGTGTCCACTGGGATGTGTCTCAGGCGCATTGAATATCATCCAAAGGCTCCTTACTCGAATCCATCCTTAATGAATGCTATTTTATCTTCTCGATTTACGGACAAGTACCCCAGATTTACATCGAGTGTCACATGTCCTAGAAACACACTTGTAGCATCCTCCTAATCTTTTTGCTCCGTTTCTTTGAAAAACTACTTTTACCCATACCAGGCATGTATTTAGAAGGGTGAAACCTCACGGATAATCGAACCTTTGCTTCAATCAAGTACCGGATATCTTGTGGGATATCCTTATTCATTAGCATCCTTAATCTTTCCATTTACATCGATAAATCCTTTTTAGGATTTTGATCGAAGTAGTGATGGATAGTATTTTCGAAGATTTGAGAGCATATGATCCATTATAATGTATAGGCCCTTGTTAGGATGAATTTTGCAATAATTTTGATGATTTATTTATAGAATAATACGTGGCATTATGAAATAAAACTCCGATTTTAAATAAATAATATGAGCGTAAAAGCTACGATTTGAATTAAATAATAGCGGATGTGATGCGTATGGTGTAACTCCGTGTTTGAGCAGTAGTAGACAATAATGTCACCAAAAGATGATGGAATATGTCGGTGAATGATTTTCTATGATAAATCATATTGAGCACTATCTGAATCTTAGTAGTGAAATCGATATAAGAATTTCTTGAACTAAGTTCAATAATACTCGTTTATAAAAGCTTAGGATGACCATCCCGGTTTAAATAATTATTGAAATCAATATTTCAAGTGAAAAATTAAAAAGAATTCTTGATGATTGTTCTCGATAAATGATGAAATCATTACTAGCCAATATTGGGAATAAATCCCAAAATATATACGGATTAAAGGATGAGAAGTATGGCCCTATTTCATCCTCCATGTGGACTACTAGATATTATGATATGGATCCACTAGATAGTCACATGTGTATATGATTCGTAATTTGAAATTTCACGAAATATTTGCTCACTGATATGAGCATGATTTCAGATTTAATGATAAAGCTAGTAAATATATATATCCCAATGATTTGAATAAATCCACTGAAGGATTTGAGTATGCATACAAGTGGGATATTATATGGCAAAATTATTTAAAGTCCTCAAATAAATTGCCCGATATCGAGAATAGAATGCAAGCTGAGTTAAATTCCCAGTATTAAAAATTTGAATGATGAGAACATATATGATTAAAATCATACCAACTATATGAGTTTTGGTGTTCTAAATTTTTCTACCGGCGTAGGGGGGGAGTATTAAAGGTTGAAAATAATATGTGAAAATGCATCATGTTATATCCTCAGAAATTGAAATCACGAACTTGAAGTTCAAAGATGCATGAAAGGCTATGAACAATCACATATATCAAATTCACGATGCTTTGATAAGTTATGCACGCTAAGCGTTGATATTTCCCCAAACATATATATCAAAATAAATTATAAAAGATGAGTCTTAATAGCGAGGAGGCATATACTCTTGAAGAGTATATAGACATAACTATATTGTGTAATCCTACAAGAGGATTGATAATGAGATATCTCGATAAGTTATGTCGATATGGGGAAAGAAATGAAATTGAAAATTAATAAACCACGATATGAAAATGTGGCGCTACATATGATCAATGATAATGAAAATATTGAGATATATTGAAGATGATAAATGGTGAATGTGAAATCCTTAACTTATGAGATGATGAGATGATGATGACTAATGCTCAAGTTTAAAGATAAGCATGGTGGTCATTATATGTTGCATGCTCATGAAAGTTAAATGCAGATCGTGTGTGTAGTCTTAGAAAAGGAAATTAAAGGATCGGATGACTAAACCAAGTGTTTATGAGTACCTAAAGGGTGAACTAAGCACAGAATGAAATAACCACCTATTAAGTGAGTATTAAATGCTAAATGATATATTTTTAAATGTTAGTTAGTTATGAAGGTTTACTTATATGTTTTACATGTTTTTCTGATGAATTTATATGCTTTAAATTGTGTATTTGGAGACATGTGTTCATGGTTGAATGTTTTGTAGTTGTGTAAGAAAATTGATGCACTCTAAATGAGCAGAAAGTATAAAATCAATGTATATGATACTCATACAAAATGTATGAAAGATTTTGAAAAATGCTTAAGCATCTTATATAAATACAGCGTTAGCTCTTCTTTTCCATTGTGAGTTTTATCCCATTGGGTTTTCTGCAGGTTTTTAATGAGGCAACTTTAGCGTATTCATAATGAATAATGTCTTCTTTTTCATTGGGGTTTTTCCTTGGGTTTTTGCACCAATAAGGTTTTAGGCATATTAAGTGGTATATTGAAGCGATAGGAGAAATTGATCACGGTGTATCTATTGGATCAAGTTATAATGGAGCTAATGCTTTAGATCAGCGATGATGATATTGAAATCATTTACGAGTAAAGATATCAGATTCTCAAGATATGAAATCAAAGCGAGCAATTGTACTCTTTTCCTTGATCAAGTTTTTACTGGGTTTTTCTTGACAAGGTTTTAACGGTGTAGCGTGAATACTCATATCTGCATTGATAGACATCGGGAGAGCAATGTTTTGATGAAGCGGTATATAACAATTCCAAGCTATCACAATCGTTTTGGAAGTTTTTTCCCATGGGTTTCCAAAGCGGTCAGGAAAGACATTTGTATTAATAGTCGTTGAGAGTGTTATGAATAATAATTGAAGTGTTATGAATAATTGAGAATAATTTGGTGGTTATGAATTATGAGGAATAATTTGGTGGAGGAATAATTTGGTAAAAGATGTAATTATTATATGTGAATGACTATTATACCCTTGATGAAATTATGTAATTCTGATTGTCGCGAATTCAGTTTCATATAAATAGAACTGATTATTAATGAAATTACATTCACGAGAATTAGCCAGAATTCTCTAAATTCTCTATTGTTATCATCTTTTATAACATGATAGAGATTATTAATACAATAATAATTTTTAGATGTATAATTAAAAAGTAAAAAATTTGCACCGAAAACTTTTAACAAGATTGTCATTTTGCAATAACAACAGTTCTAGGTACTATTATGCCACCTCGTGCACATTTGGTCACAATATGACGCCATTTAACCACCCACTAACTATTTGCTACAGTACACCAAGGTGGGAACATTTTATATTTCATTAACTCAATGATGATGGGAAATGTGAGCATGAGTTTTGGCGTTGCTAGGATGCAAATTTTTATCCATTCTCACTCATTTTTTCTAAATTTAAATTTCGCAAAACCAATCACATCTATATATTTCGCAGGACCTACATATACTATACAAATCTCTACATTTCAACTCCACTCATCCTCTCTTCTACTTCACGTAAAAATACATAAAAATCCATTAAAAAGATTCCATGAGCGTACATGTTTAAAAAGATAAGGTCATCCTATTAAATCACACTTATATCAGTTATATGTTTGTCACCATTGAACTTAAAAGTGAACAATAATTCAATGATAAGTCCAATAGAATTATCCTTTGTATTGTTAGTACAGCAACCTCATGAAGAACTATAAAAAAACGTCAAGGAAAATCAATAGCGATGTCATACCACAATGGTGCATGTAATGGTTACATCACCCAATTATCATATCAAAAAGGTCTAGTGATTGTTAGAGAATTTTCAAATAATGTCAATTTTTGAGAAAAAAAAAACTGTCAATTTTATACATTAGTAATTATATCAAGGATGGTAAGATCACATACTATAACAAGTAATTGAAGGGCAAATGGACATGGCAAGTGCAAGGTGAGTTATTTATTTTTGTCATCTGTCGTAGCTCAGATGCATTGTTCTGCATAGTGGCGGAGTTGTGATTCCCACAACTCTTCCTACCCTATTTGGATTTTTACTTTTGAGATATGGTTTTTCTTTTCATGTAGTATAACTATGAAAGGCATTGATTACAAACGACGCTGACCCATGAATGGTTGTAAATAACATTGCATAAACACATTCAAATTTCAATAGGTAGGATAATATCCATTGGGGAAAAAAAGCTACCTTGACGGTTTGATATAATATCTCTATTCGGGAAAAAAAAAAAGTCACTAGAGATGGAAAAATGATCGGTGACGATCCGAACCCGATGGGCTCCGCCCATAATGGGGGTGACTCGATTGTTGGTGGGATGGGTTCGGGCTTCATTTCGCGCCCCATCACGAGTCGCGGGGCTGGGCGGTTTAATTTTTTTTAAATACAATTTAGTGATTTATATTTTATAATTTAAAAAACCCAATACTTTACTTCAACAAAAATGTTCAATACTTCCACCAACACAATTAAATCATTACACACAAATATTATTGTGCTATGACACTAAAATTAGAAATTAGAAGGATTTTTTTTAATGGGTCAACAAATGTGGCTGGCTTGGCATATCCTTCCTGCACTCCGCCGATCTGCCCTGCAGCTCACGGGTCATGAGACAAGTCAAAACATGCAAAAATTAAATGGGGCAAATCACTGGGCAGCCTGGTGACACTCCCTGAACCTGCCCCGTTGCCATCACTGGTTTTCATGTCATTTGGAGACTTTTAGTGCGAAGTTTGGCTTCGTCAATTTACAAGATTTGCACGCTCCTGCACTTTTACTTCACACAGCCTACACTTACACCCCTTCAAACTTGTAAAAACTTGAAATTTGACTTTATCATGTCATACTTTATGCTTTTTTTTCTTTTTAAGAATACCATATAACATTATAATTTTTTTTTCCATTATTCGTTTACTGGGCAAGTTCCACTACAAGAACCTTTGTCCATGGGAGAGACATTTGTCATTCTTATTGGTCAAAAAGTCGTGCCTACCTATAGGGATGACATGACATCATTCATGCCTCGCTGATGTTGCTCTATAGGGGCAACATATGTCATCCCTATCGAGTCAAAATTGGCGGAAATTTCCTGCTAAGGGTTTAGAAACGGGATAAACCTCTATGGGCAACATAATATGCAACAAGGACGATAATTGTCGCCCGTATCTGTGTAATACACTCCAGGCACGACAATATATTTTGCACCTAGCATGGATATAAGCTCATCCCTCTGACATCGCCTTGAGTTCGATTTTTGTAGTGAAAATATAGAGAATTTCGTAATAAGCCGTTGACAAAGTCTATTACATATCAACAATCAAATTGGTTGATCCGAGTTAAAAACCCAAAAAAAGAAAAAGGAAAAATGAATATGATTTTTTTAAAGGGTACGATGAGAGAGAGAGAGAGACTCGTAAGTTTGTTTCCTAGCTATTTTCACAATTGAATTTTTGCCATAATGCATTTTAAATTGTAGATTTTATAGGACACCTAACTTTTCGAAATTTTCATTCACACTTTCCTCCAAAAAATCAAATTCTAGTATCAAAAAAGCACCATGAGGAACCATGCTGGTATCACTAAGAAGAAGATTCACAATCACAAAGCATGTAGCCAGCCCAATGAATCCATGATTACTACCACAAGTAGTACACAACAAACTTCATTAACAAAACTGAAGGATTTTATTCATCATTACACGAAATTTGTGTTCCCAAACATCCTATCAGCATTCAGTCAATTACCATCGACCTGTTTTCCATTTCAAGATCCATTTCATCTCTCTCAACCTTTACGACATTTTTATACTCATACAAGCAAGCACATACAAGATAGTATCCAAAGTTGACAACCCCAAGCCCTGTAATGACCCAATACACATTATCCAACTTCCCATCATTTATGTCATCAGGCAACCACGTCGTTGCTCTTCGAAATAAACTAACAACAGCTGTGCTCAAGTAAAATGCTATTCCCATTACCAATGAGGTCATTGCAGTAGCCATACTTTTGAGTGAAGTGGGAAATTCTTGATAGTACAAGACAACTTGACCTGGAAAATGAAATGCTTCTCCAATGCCCACAATAACCAGCTGTGGGACCAGCCAGAAGACCGATATGGGCACAACCGAACCTTGAAGATCATCTGAATGGGCCCCACGCCTTTTCTTCTCGACCAATACTGAAACTGCCATGCTGGTTATGTTAAACAGGTGGCCAATGCCAATTCGCTGTAGTGGAGTTGTATGGTGCCCGAAAATTTTGTTGCACATTGGCCACAAGAAACGATCAAAGATACAAAGGCATATTGACGTAGATCCTAGTGTGAACACTAAAAGGGAACCTGCTGGGAATTTGAAATGCGAGCCCAGATGACGATCCATGGTTAGAGCTTGGATTATTAATAAACTTGTTTGAATGCCGATTGGCGTTGATAAAAGTATACCGCTCGACCATAATGGAAGGATTCGGAGTATTGTTTTCAGGTCTTCGACTTGCTGCACAGTGCAAAGGTTCCATGGCTTTGCAATTGAGCCATTTGGCAGAATGTCGCCTTCGATTTTAACTGCTGCTTTGTTCAGCAATCTGTGGGACGTGATAAGATATCAAATGATTATTCATCTCATTTGTTGCTATAGATTAATACTTAAAATTTTCATGCATCCTCTGTCCTGTGTTAATTTTTAATTGTGAGGATAAAGTTGCAGCAAGATCAGCAGGACAAAAGGTTGCTCAACTTTTTGTCTCAACACCTAATTTCAAAATAATCTCTCTTTCTAATGATTAATTATTAGAAGTCAAAGTGATTTTTGGGGGAAAAACATTTGATTATAAAAGGGTGTCATACAAATACCACTATAATAGAGTATGATATAAAATTACCATTCTACCCCCTGAATGTTGAGGGGCGGGGGGGACACTCTATTAGAGCGTGGTATTTGTGTGGCATCCTTTTGTATGGTGATGTAGCATTTCCCTAAAAACAGGGCACCGGCAATCATAATAGTGAGCAGAAAATAATGCATCCCAACGTTGCACTCATTTCTCAACTCCCTTTTTGCAGTAACAGTCAAGAAAAAGATTATGACAACTTTTGGCTTCTGACATAAACTTTTAAAAATTAAAAAAAAAAAATGAATATTACCTCAAGCTGTTTGTAGGTAGTTCATGAATCTTTTCTTGCAATCCATCTCCATAATGATAGTCAATATTTTGGGAAGCAAAAGCCACCTTTTTTTCCTAAAACTTGCAACAAGCACCTGAGCCAAGCTTGTCAATGGGCTCCCTCGCGGCTTATCATAATAATAATACTTTCCTCCAAGCAAGAAAATGATTATTCCGAGTACATTTGCCATTAGGCATATGCCAAATCCCCATGCCCAACTCACATTATCTTCAACATAAACAATGGCCGTGAACGCTGTCACACTAGCAAAGTCCAATGTAACAAAGTACCAATTGAAATATGTATCTTGATGTTTAGCCTTTGTAAGTTGGTTAGCTCCCATCGTTGCCAAAGTGAAGCGGCTGCCTCCTATCCCAAGGGCTACAAGTGTCAAAGCTGAATATAACATTGCGTATTGGGCCAAAGATGGGGTGATTTGAGGGCTCAAGCCATTTACTGTTGACATAAGGAGAAAAAGAACTAGACCCTGCAGCAAGTTTTAAAGAAATCTATCAGAACATTTAGGATAGAAGAAGCCCTTGTGATGATGAGATTATGTGTTAATTGTTATTACCAGCAAAGAAACGATAGAGGAAATCCAAATGACAGTGAAAGAACCGAGAAACGAGTCAGCAATAATTGCTCCTACAATAGGAAACAAAGTTGTGCAGCCATTGACAGCATTGTATATTTGCGCTGCGTCGATGCTGTTTATATGGAATTGCTCAATTAGGTAAACAATTAGATTGCTGAAACACCCTCCTCCAGAAAGAGACAACCCAGCCACAGTCACTGCTCAAAACAAGAAACAATCAAACATTTTTGCATCATATATGCATTTATATATATGCTTCACAAACTAATTACGCGTTCATTTTAATGTGAAAACATTGAACTCAGAGAGATACCTAAAATGAAGGGGAAGGTGATCCATCCTCCATGTTTGGGTTTGGCGGTGTTGCAAAGCTGAGCTTCTTCATTGCCAGAGATTGGAACACTTCCCATGTAGAATGCTAAGCAAGTAACAATCTCTAAGCCATTAATGTCCACTCTTGAACTTTATATAAAGGAGATTGGCCGCCAGGACAGTTAATCATACAAGAACAGCAAACCCCACCAAAGAAGTGCATAAATTCTATGTGGAACTAATTGGACGTTCAGTTAATTTCCCACAGACTTGACTTTTGATGTACAGCATCTGATAGGATTCTCAGGAAAGGTATTTGTTCAACACCAATGTTAGTTAAGGCTTCATATATTGCATAATGGGCACTGGGTACTCTGTTATTCTGATAGTGATGTATGATGAAAATTACTTTGTTAGGAGCCAACTATTCCTACAGTAAGATTAGCAGTGAAACCAACCAAATAAGAAATAACCAAACAGACGAACTTTGGACGAGAAATATACATTTCTCGGAATCTGCAAAGTAATATTAACTCAATTCTTTGCTACATCAAATCCATAAACTACTTCTCAGAGAAGGAAAAACTTATTGGTACAATCTTCTACTCAAAATTCGATCATTATCTAAGCAAATATCTTGCCATAAAGATAGATGACACAGCAAAATTACAGAAAATTTGATATATTTTTTTCAATAGCCGTTTTCTGGAACAAAAGTTACAAATCAGTATCACAAACAGTATAGTGAGGATTTGTACAACTACAATTTAACATGATACAAATTTGAAAAAAAAGGAAAAGAAAAATGTTTCAAGCCCTGGAGACAAGGACAAGTCTACTTATTGAATACAGTACCTCTCAGAAAACATGCCTAATCTGAATAGAAAATGGAAATCAGTGATACACAGAAAATAAATAAACTAACTCCTGATGAAGCCATTGGAAGATGATATCTGCTGCTTCATCAGCAACTTATATTGAACACGTTTAGCTTTTGTCTGCTATATCTGAATTGGAATCATGTCCTAATCAAATGCTCAAGTGATTATGCATAGTCCGGATTTAGTGCTAAGGCCTCCTTGTAAATCATATCTTTAATCTGTTCTTCAGATAAGATTTGCTGCTCAAAATCGAAGGAGAATGGCTCAGGGCATACTGGCTCATCAGCTATATCATGTAATCTTGCAAGATAAGGATGCTCCAAAGCTTCTTCCACTGCGCCAAAAGGAAAATTATCTATTTTAGCAAAAAGTAAGGTAATCTCTAAATGAACAGAACTTTTTACAATGTACATCCTCGAGTCTTTCTTTGAGTAAATAAAGTACACAGTAAGGTCTAGTTAATAATTTTTTTTCCTCTCATGTGACGGTGTTATACATTGTGGTTATGTTTTAAATCCATTTTAAGACCGAATCAGTGCATCAAAAGATCTGATGAGTCACTCTACTTAATGATAAACACAAGAAAAATAAAATACACTGACATTAAATAAATATGATGCACTTTAATTACAAATTTTGCTTGAAATTTTTGAGAACACGGATTTGATGTGGGATCTCTTAATCTGCATACTCAGGTAGCGTATTCTGAGGTTGACCTTATTGATAACAGCAGCTCTTTTCTCCTGTGGCTGGCCGTATCTACAGCCCGCGCACTAACACCCCGGGCGCATTCCCGGAGGGTGAAGTGTTGTGTGTGGACCGTATCTACGGCCGGCCACAGGAGAAGAATTTCATTGATAGCAGATATCTACTCTAATTTGTATACAAAATAGAGATGATAATGATAGTACAGCTGTTTCCGAAGTTATTGTCATTTACATGGTGATTAACAATGATTACCTCTCTAATCAACAGCCCTTTTCTTCATTGATTATTATATGTGTGGGTACTTTAATTTGTGTACAAAATAGAGATGATAACAACCAAACAACTGTTTCAAAGTTATCATCATTTACATGGTGATTGACCAAGATAATCTCTCTACCCAACAGCTTTGATCTTCATTGGTTATTATATGCCTATATGCAGACATATATAACAAGAGTCACAGAAAGTAACAAAAAATTACCTGTAATTCTCTTTGTGGGATTGAGTGTAAGCATTTTATCAACCAGGTCAATGGCCATTGGATTTACATGTGGGAAGACTTTAGCCAAAGGCTGACGAGGATGTCGAGGAAGTTGCCGGATGTATTTTCTTGCATCCTCATTTCGGGTGAAACCAAGGTCTTCATCAGTGGGCGTTCCGAGAAGCTATGAAGGAAAAAGGTTATCAGCAATTGCCAGTAACTCAAAAAGAACATACAAGGTATTTTCTGGGTTATCTTACTTTGTTATCAATGCAAGAGTTAGCCACAATTTTAATGCATATCAATCATTCAATTGTCATGTTACTAGAATCCAAATAACAGGCTATAATTTACTACATTATTATTAACAATTGAAGCCTTTAAGATGCTGGATTGAGATATCCATTCTCACCTCTGTCAACAAGCGCATTTGATGCACGTGATCATTGCCAGCAAACAGAGGCTTTCTGTTCATGAGCTCCATAAATATGCAACCAACTGACCAGACGTCTATAGCTGCAGTGTACTCTGAGGAGTTCAACAACAATTCAGGTGCCCTGTACCATCTAGTCACAACATATTCTGTCATGAACTCATTCTCTGCAGTGGGCCGAGCAAGACCGAAATCACAAATCTTGAGATCACAATTAGCATTCAACAAGAGATTGCTAGGCTTCAAATCTCTATGGATCACATTGGCAGAGTGTATGTATTTCAACCCTCGCAGTATCTGGTACAAGAAGTACTGGAAATAGAGCATTGTAAAGCAAGTGTCAGAGCTGGATGGCAACTTATGCTAAAACACAAATGGAACTCGAAAAGAAAGAGTGTTGTTACCTGAGAGTGTTCCTCTGATAAGCTCTGATTAGATCGAATTATTTGGTGAAGATCAGTATCCATGAGTTCTGTAGCAATGTAAACATCATTGAACTCCCTCCTTAGAGGAGGAGGAATCACATCTCTTATACCAATAACCTGAAATCATTTATTCAGCTCAGTAACTTGCCTGAATAAATTTCTTACCAGACAACATGAAGTTTTCACTTTTCACATTTATTTTTTTCTAGTTTAAACTAAACTTTTTTTCAGTCAGCTACTACAGTATCAGAGTAACAGGGAATCAAAGTCAAACTGAATTTAAAATGGGCTATTTCTAGTAAGCAATTTGTCGAACAAACAATCGAATAATCCAGCCAGAGAGAGAAAAACTAACATTATCGTGATCGAGATGGCTAAGAAGTTTGATCTCGCGAAGAGTCCGCTTGGCGTCCATATAATTATCGAAAGCACTCCCAATTTTCTTCATTGCCACCATCTCATTAGTCTTCGAGTTCAAAACCGAGCTTCAATAAGCAAGCAAATCAACAACACAAACAATCGGAAAAATCAGAAGCAATCAAAATGGATCAAACCAGATACTAAAATCGAAAAATTCAAAAAAATTACTCACCACACGATGCCGTAAGCCCCACGGCCAATAGGTATGATCGGATGCCGATACTTGTTGGTCATCTCAAAAACGTTCCCAAAAATATTGTACTGTATATATTGCCCACCGTGGGTTGCAACCGCCGGAAAATCAGGGTACTGGCCGCCGGGAGCGTCCATACCAGCCATGTATATCACCACTTTCTACGTAAAAAAATCGGATCCTGCCCTGCAACTGGAGAAGAATCGATGAGTAATTGTATGAGCTTGTATATAGTCAAGTTTGAATTCGTATTTATATACAGATTGAGTCATATAGATAGATAAAAAGTCATAACTGGGGGAGTGCGAGGTAAGAGGGAGGAAGGGAAGAAGAAAGGCGCGTGGACTGGGAAATTTGAGTTGACCATTATACATCTATAGCCGCCTCTCATCAAAGACATCAACGGCTGATTGTGGTCAATTGTCAACGGCCACGGCCACTCTTCACTACTTTGTGGAATTGTTTTTTAGTTAATTAAAGAAATAGTCCCTGAACTATTTTCTAGATTAGAAAATTAGCAGTAAGTAATCAAGGAAAGAAACCACCAGCTTATTCATTATTAGCATCACTTGCAATTAAAATGAGAATGAAATAGCAACAGCTGTCGGAAATGGCAACAGTTGCTTCCGCTTCTTCTTCTTCTTCTTCTTCCTTTTTTTTTTGTTGAAAGGATAAAATGAGAATGAAATTTGTTTGAGGTGTGTTTAGAATAAATGGGGGTGTATTTAACCCCATCCTTTGCAAATCAACTGAGCATATTTTTTTTAATACTTTTCATTAATCACTTTAACATGTAAACCCTCTGCTTAAATATTTCAGTTGGTAAGGTTAACGAAGAGAAATTCCTTTTTCATATTCACAAATTGAGCAACCATTTTTCTTACTTACGAATCTACTTCATCTTACCTTTTCCCATTAGACAACCATTTTTCATATTTGGGATCTTTTCAATTAAAAAAATGGAATATGGCCTTCTAAACATTCCCTTTAGGAAAGATTTGGCAACAACCTTTTCACTATAATAATTGGCCATCCTTTTTTGGGTTTGTTCAAGACACGTAACATCATCAAATTCTAAAGATCTTTGCACCAAGGCTTGAATTTAAGTTCATGATCCAACTTATTTCTAAAAGTCATCCTGGCATATTGGACGCCGATCTCCATAGGCAAAACCGTGTGTTGATCATGCACTAATTGAATCAGAGTTTTTGGAGGGAGATTATGTTTCTACTTTCTTCCACCTAGAGTTGTGTATATGGATTTCTGCCTTATTTTTGTTCTCTTTGAAATTTGAATCCTATTTATAAAGGACAGTGTGACATTCATAACAAAGATATTTTGGTCAAGTATTTATCATTTGACATTACAATTTTGTGATGAGTTTGATTTAGTTTATGTGATCAATCGCTACCGTGGAATATGTGGTCTGATAAAAGTTTTGTTTAAATTATTTTTTCTGACTTATCTTTGACATTTTTTTTTGAAAGGGACTTATTTTTAACATTTAAGCCTACTAACTATATCGAAATTATTCTCTTCCCAACACTAATGCAATAATATAGAACTAGCGCTAACATGACTGTCCCCCTTACCGTTATGTGGTTATTCGACCCCACATACCAATCCCTATGTTGTTCTTGTATTGCGTCAATGTTGATTCTTTAATAAAGGAGCATATTTGGGAAGAGAATATATTTGTTATATATATATATATATATATATATATATATATATATTCTCTCCGTTTTACAAAAGTTAGTGTACTTTTTCTTTTTACATAGATTAAGAAAGTTTAATTAATATTGTTGAAAAAATATAATTTTGACAATATTTTCCCTAATTTGCCCTCACAATTAATTTTCACAAAGTTTCCAACCTCACGAGGAATTCTCCAGAAATGGTGAGGAGAGAGAACAATAAGCACAAAGGCTAAGGGCTCCCAACCCCAAACTAAAATAAGACCAACCTCATGCTTAAATACTTAAGGATCATTTTAAATCTTTAACAAAAAGGGGCGGGGGGTGGCGCTGGAGAGATGGTGGAGGGGAACCCCCTTTAGGATCAACGGTACAGATCAATTGGAGCAAATCAACGCTTGAGATCTAAGGGTTCTGCACAAATGGGCCTTTAAGTTGCAGATTGGACATTAAACAGCACATGGGCCAATGGAATAAGCTTCTGGATCACTGTATAAATGGACTGGAGGACAATAGCTTCACAAGGTAACAAAACCTAACTTCCATAATTTCCTCTTACAATCTTGCGAGATTTTATTTAAAATTTTAGACTTTGAATCAAAATTTTGGGTTTTTAATAATCAAATTTTCCATTATAACATTCAAACATAATAATATTCAACCACCAACATATTGGCAGCATAACATGCTGTGGTGGTAGTATAAACTACCGTCATGTTAGCACAATGGTAGATAACAATTGGTGCATTTAAACATTTAGGCTAAAAACGTTTGTTTCAATCACACAATTCATGTAATTTAAGTTAATTAAATATTAGACTATCAGACAAAACCACTATCAAGGATATCAACTTTTGTATAGGTGAACAATCTTTACTATAATATTAGTACATTAGATGCTCCTTGTAAACGGCGAGTTTCCTGCAGATACATCAAATTCGATCCAATCTCAGTGCGGAAACTTTGTTATAGTCACGACGTTTGATGTGGTGCTATCTCCTACTGCTACGTAATTATCCAATCCCCTCTCCCAGTTACAGTGTGACAGCACTGGAAGTCGCCATGTTAGTTATAGAATTATAATAAAGTTCTAACGCTGGGACTAGATCATCCTTGGGAGATACACATGGACTTTTTATTTCTTCTATTACTTGATTTGAAGATTTGAAGAAAGGACATAGATGAAGTCATGAAGCTATATCGACCTGGCTGCTGGGTAATTTTTGTTGAGTAAAAGGTGAAATAGAAACCGGTTGCTGACTTGTTGGCCCAAAACGGTGTATTAAAAATTAAACAAGATTGGGAAATGGACCACACTGTACAACCAGACCAAGCTGTTCCCACGAGTCCCTCATCTCAAAAGCGAGAACATTCTTGCTCCTAAGGTATCCTAAGCGTTATTTTCCTCCAACCTTTCATAGCAGTAGGAATCCAAAGACCCACGTGTCATGAAATTCATAATTAACATAAATCAAAATTAAAAAGTGTTGGAAATTAAATTTCTCCGGTCCCGCAAAAATTATAATCCATTTTCATTTTTCATCCGTTTTAAATTATAATCCACTTTCCTTTTTAATGTATATTAAAACATTTTACTTTTTACTATTCCTCTATTTAATATGTATTGTTACCAATTAAAATAAACCGTCATCATTTAATATAAGAGTATATTTGAAAATGTACACCTAAATATTATTCTTTTAACAAAATTAATTGTAATTTCTTAATCCCTGTGAAAGTTAAAGTGGGACTATCCTTGTGGGATTGACGAAGTATTGCACTTGGCCCATCTCTTAAGTTGAGAAAGTTTAACGAACCACCGGTGGTTCCTTAATTACGGAACCACCGGACTATTTTGAGGGTCCATTCGACCATCGTTTTGAAATTGTTGTTAAAACTTTGACCAGAGGCGACGGCCCGCCACTATATCGCAGAAAATTTTCAAAATTACTGGAACTCACCCTCACCGTGTCAATTTTAGATTTGATCTCGGATTTCAAAACAGATGTCAACCACCGGTGGATTTTGAACATTTTCGCTCTTAAGTTTATGGACACTAAGAGTTTTGAGGCCAAGTAATTTACGCGATCGAAATGTAAATCTGAATCATTGGTATATTTTGATATTCCATCCGTCCTACTAAGATAAATAACCATCATTTTTTATAAATATTAAGAAAACATTTTAAATATTATTGAAATTATAAAATATTTCTATATTCTTTCTATTTTATCTTTGTATTAAATGACAAAAAAAGTAGCGTGAAAATGATTAATATTACTAAGAGATGGAATAGTAGTATTTATTTGATATTTAGTATTCAAATAATATTAAATAGGAATACTTTAGTCAATTGAAAAATAAATCATATTCTCAATACGAAAATTGGATTATAATTTATGACAAACGAAAAATAAATTCTATTTTAGTGGGACGAAAAGAGTACTGTAATTAAATAAAATGTGATCTCTGGAAAAATTGAACTTCACAAAAATACGAGCAAAATGAAGCAAAAAATAATTTGTCGCAAATTAAATATCACATAATAACATTAATATTATACTACAATTTACTTAAAAATTAAATAGCTGCGGGCAACAATTTGGTGCAGCCGCTTCAGCTACTCTGATTCTCCACATTACAAAAGGCAGAAAATTTTTCTTGTTTTTCCACTTGAACCAATCCCACACAACAAAATTTCCCACTAACTTCCACAGTCCCCAAGAGAATCACTAAACCCAACAGTCAAAAACGGACACAATATATATAGACTAATTAATTATGGTATTTTGGCTTTTACAACATCTCTTTTACACCCTGAAGTTCTTCCCAACAAAAGTTTGACCAAATTGCCAATGGCTAGGAGCTATGTTCCATGAGGTCGAGGTGCGTCGATCGCTACCGGTAACTCTAAATGAGAGTGATTGGCCCACCAAAACGGAGTTGGATTGCCAATTTTGCCCCCAATTTCGGCTCATGCTTATCCATCCAGTTCTCGACCCCTTAACGCTAACCCTCACGATATCTCCTGCACCTGCAACATTGGTGACCAAGACTAGGTTGAAGTAACGGAATCCGTTGATTGTGAACCTCATGCCTCCTGGCTTTCTGCATGGCACTCTGTGTAATAAAACAGAACAACTCGAATTAGTTTTTACTTTTACTCCAATTATTATAAGTTAAAACAACAATATTTGTTTAATGTAAAATTTTTGAAAAAGATAGAATACGGTGACGATAAAGTGGGTCCTAGGATCGAAAGTAACGTGATGGGTTAGGGTTTTCTTCTTGTCCAACTAAGATGATGTTTGCTTGGCTTTAGTTGCTACTAGTTTGACAACAGATCACGTGCATTGGCCAAGTAATCCACGCGGTTCTATGGAATTTTGGTAACGGTAATATTCACTCACGATGTTTGGGCATTTTCTTTGAATTTCCTGCAATGCCCCTAATCCTAGACTTTTCTGGTCTACAATAATTAATTTTGATGTGTAACGCGATAAAAATATTTGGCATTGAAAGTGACTAAAAACTGTACCCCATATGTCCGATTCTGAACAAGAGACAACAGTTAAAGCTGGATAGATCAGGCCACCTAGCTAGCATTCGACGCGTTCGCAAACGAAAGACAACTCGACAGCAGTAAAAACAGAACACAACACCAAATCAAAACAGAGTAAATAACATGGAAGAAAATATTTACCTGCGGTAAACGACGGGGACAATTCCGGCCCTGTACTCAGCAATCTTAAGAAACATGGGCATGGCGAGGTCGAAATGCGGGCGGGGCGGGTTGCACCATCCGCCATTGTCATTAGGCAAAGCATAGTTAGGTGGGCAAAAATTAGTGGCTGTGATGAAAATGGAGGGGCTGCCAGCGTGGCACCATTGACGATCATTATCACACTTGATCTCGAAGCACGCCCCGCAGCTAAAACCTTTGTTGAACAATGCCGTGCTGAGGGCGGCGGTGTTTACCCCGTAGCCTTGGCTGTACAAGTTGCCGTATCCACACGCACCACCTATATGTACACATACATAGCAATGAGAGACAATTTACAGAACAGTAATGTTATTTACAAGCAGTAATCATCAGTAAATGGTAATGTGGCTTTAAACGACTTGCTATGATAAATTCTACATTTAAGATGACAAATTAATTACTGACAGATAAAAGTTTTACGCACCCATTGTGCCAGAGGCGTCACTACCACCGTAAAAAGTGGCGTGTGCGCCTTGCCATGCACCGCCACTGTAAACGCCAGGTATTCGAGCGTCAGCAGTAAGAGAGAGGAACAAAGCGAGAAAAGAGATATGGAGAACTCTACTGATGAGTTCCATTTTGTATTGACTGAGAAAATGGTAATGTGGGTGGGTGAGAGGGAAGAAGATGAAGGTGTGGAGAAAGTTGTGGAGGGAAGAGGGCTACTTATGGAGGGGAGGCTCAAACAGAGTATCAGTGGTAGTTGTGTAAATTGAGTAGTGTTGTAGGTGCTTTTTGGTGAATATGGGTCCAAGCTCTTTAATGTGGGGTCAAATTTTTCGGTAACTGTTTTTCTTCTATATTCCGTTTGGGTTCACAAACGAGTTGACGCTTTCAGGGAGCCCAAGAAATTTAAATTTTTGAGTGATTTATTTATGAAAAAATATCTATTAGTAATGTCCTTGTAAAATTATCATCTAAATATTTATGAAAAAAAATGCCAAATTGATGTTAGGGATATAACAGGTTACATAAGGTTAAATGGACGTCATTTTGTTCAAGATGCCTGACATACGTGGAAGTTCAGAATTGAATATTTGAGATTATTTTAATAACACTGTATTTCGAGTCAGTAATAAATTATTACTACGTATGTTTTAATTACCATATTGTCCCTCTCATTCAAAAAGAAAATGACCATATTGTCCCTAATTAACCTTTGATTTGGGGTAGTGAGCGCATGATCGGCATGCGTTCTACCACTTTTGCACAATGTTTGACAAACTCCCCCTTATACAAGGAAAAAGAAGGCTCTTTAACTTCTTATTTTTGGGATTAAAAGTAAGAAGTTTGGGAAAAGGAGAATGAAACTTCCCTCCAAATTACAATCCCCCAAGTAAGCTCAGATATTATTTTTCTCGTAATTTTCATTACAATTAATACGTGGCATTCACAGATTTATTTAGGCAATTTTTGTTTTTTCTCATAGCAAACTTTTTTCCCATATGAGACAAGTATCCTAGCGGCAAGTGCACTAGTTTTGTCATGTCGTGCAAGGTATCCAAAGAATCCCAAGACTTTTATACTTCTATTTTCCCTTTTCATTTAATTAATTGGTTTAATCAAATGAGTTAAAATGCCAATTAATATTTTTTTAGTTACGTATAAAGCAAATTAAGATACAATGTACATTGTACAATAACAATAAAATAACGACTGCTTGCAAGATATTCAGTATTTATTTACTTGAATTACATAACTACGTTAATTAAATTAAATTAAAAAGAAAGAAAGCATGCCCCCAAATTTGTCGAAAAGTAAACATTCCGTATTTGAAGCAATTCATACCTAAAACAAGATGTGAAAATGTGAAAAGGAAGTTTGGTTAGTTGGTATAATGTAACAAAGGACCAAATAAATAGCTTTGCGTCAAACCAAAGAAAATTGAAGCGTAATCCGCGGCTATGATTGAAGGAATTAAACAAGGAGTCTAGCATATGCAGTGGATACTAATTTAGCCCCACTTTGATAACACCGGAGAAGCATTTCTTTTCCCTTTATGCTTGGTATGGTGGGGCATGCAAGTTATTAAGTTGAGCCCAACTAGAATACACTAACATGGAAGTTGGAATCCAACGTAAATGTAACGCGGGTATCGTTAATTTTGAACGTAATCGTATCTGGATAATTATCTTTAATTTGGTATAAACTGACCATTTAACTTTTGTGTACATACAACAAAGTCATTAATATTTGATTTTCTTTCAAATATAGTAGTTATATTCATTGTTTGTTGGCTTAAAAAACTTTATATGCTAACTCTTTTTTTTTTAGGAGAAAATTTTATTAGATGACCTCGAGGAGTGCTCTTCCAAGATACAATGTCTGATGATTACAAATCAGGTTAGACCAATAACATCTATAAACAGGTAACAAGCGAAGCAAACAACTCCAAAACAAATACAATTCGGGTTCTAATACAACTCTAGGCAATTAACAAGAATGCCCATGGGGTTTTCGAGTCATGTATGAAACTCTGTATTCTTACATTCCTCCAAGTGACCTCTAATCCAGTGCTAGTAAGTTGCAGCAACTTTCATAAATAAACTGCTAGCCATAATTTTCTCCTGTTTGAAAATAACTGCATTTCTAACATTCGAGATAGTCCACACAATACAAATCCAAAAGCGTTTCTAGATCCCTTCATATGAAGTTAGGTGAATATCGATGAACTAAAATTGAGCAATAACTAAAGATCAGTGACCAAGATGCAACTTCGCTTAATGTTTGGATGACTTTGTTTTCCTTTTTATTATTTATATTTATTTTTGAAGGCATTAAGGAAATGGCAAAAGTTTTGGGCTTTTGGGTGGGGCCCAGTTGGATTCCGCAATTAACGGGCCACGGACAATGCAAGCGATGTAGGTCCAATATTTGCACACATATCTCGAGCCACACGCGCGAGACATGAATCGGTCCTTCTCTCTTACCAAATAACGAAATAATTGCAACTTTCCGTCCTCTCATCCACGTCTATGAGTGTCTACCAGTGCCAAACATTCTATATCAAGTGCCATTAAAGTAAATCCAACATTCGAATTTTTTTTTTTTCTTTCAAAGATAGTTTGTGCATGCAAATACATTATCACTCAATTACTCGATGTACAAATCGAGATTTTATTACTCTGGCTTTTATGCTTCATATCTTATTCAATATTTTTTTTTTAAGTGATTTGTACAAGTGCTGAATAAGGAAATATTAGAATTTTCCTTCATATCTAAATACATAGTAATTAAATCACCCAAGATCATTATGTCAAACTATAGGGATTTGTAGATATAAAACATATTTAGATCTGTAGTGGCAATCATTAAACTTTATGCGGAAAATTTGACTAGAACGACTGCAAAATATGGGTAGACGGTAGTGCTGTGGCATTCCTCAACCAAATCTCCTTATTCCTCGAATATGGGACCTGACGTCTTTCTACATTGAGAGAATAGAAATTGTATTCGATTTGGTATATAGGGGACCATAACCTGTGGCGTCTTTATATAGGGACTAATGGGAGTCTCCCATAAAGATTCAATCAGACCCTTATTGGTCTCTACTTATTCGGCCCACATCAAATTCTATAGACGTCTATAGGCTGCTCTTAATTAGACCACTTAATTTAGCCTACTAAATTGAATAGCTGATATAATTTAATTAATAATATGTTGCCCACTAATTATTATTGAAAATAAATTTCCAACAGGAAAATCACAATTGTGGCTTTCATATTATTATTAATTATAATTTCCTATCATACTGTTGTTAGACGAGATTATTTTCCTGAATTCATTTTTTGTTGGAGAAACTGGAAATTCGTTTAATTTGAGGGGGGACTGTAATTTGTATGGAATTGCATAATATTTTCTAATTGTTCAAATTGTTTCATTTAAATTGAATTCGATATGATATATAATTTGAAATATGGTGGACAAATCAAAGAGTAATGAGTGATTATGAGAGACAAGATCTGATAATTGGGTACAAAACTAGTTTGCCATTATAGTGATAATAATAATGGTGATGAAATTAGCCAATCAGGAAAACAAAGTTGCTAAACCAAAATACATATATAGTATCCAATTCCCACTTTGGGATGGATTAAATTTTATTTTTGAAATCACTCGGTTTGCTCCTTTATTAATTAATTAATTTATTTATTTTTAATAGGAAATACTCAAGCGCTACAAAAAAAATGCAAAGAGATTATTATGAAAACTAGAAGATTACTTTGTTATTCAAAATCCTTAGACACTGTATTATAGATTGTTTAAAACATAGATGTCAATCCATAGACAATATTGGGGATGGTTTTCTTACAGAATGTTTTTTAATAAACATTGTCTTGTTGCTTGTATGTGATTCAAAGTTGCTCTCTAATGAGTTCTATTTACAACGTATCAATATTGATTACGTGACGCTTAATTTATGGTGCATGCACAAATCAAATTAACTAAAAATAATTAAGTGTCCAGTCAAAAAGTCTCACATGATATCTAGATGTTGAAATCATGTCTCGTAATTTATTTTCTTGGGTCGCATCGTGTTCACATGATACTTTATATATTGCACTGAACATTTTTTTTAATTGGAACAAATTGTTTTCATAAATACTATTATTTATTTACTTATTTGAGACTTTAATTTTCCCTATTCGTTTGGCGCATCGGAGATTCTCTAACATATATATGTATGAAATCATTTTTTTTAAAATACTTGTTTTGTGTAGTTGCTCTATTTTTATTTTTATTTTTTATTTTTTTGAATTAGTGCTCTATTTTTTATGTTAGGAAAAAAGAAAATCGAAAGTATATGTCATTGTAAAGATTGAAAAATTAAAAAATTATAAACTTCACACAAGACATACACAAAAATCTTTCGCAATATAATCTTTTTTTTTTCATTATTGGATGTGACATAATAATTTTCCCTCTAAAATTTGAAATAGAAATAAATCACTACTTATGCATATCAATCTTTTTACCAAGAAATTAAACTGAAAAGTGAAGTGTGTAACATCAATAGTGAATCTTAATTTCTTGCGTCAACTCCTCCATGTGCTTCCCACTCCTCCAGTTTCCAATCAAATTTTTGTTTCTTCTTCTCAAAAAAATTTAAAATGATAAAGTCAAAACAAAGAACCCATCATATTGTTCCAAATAATGAAGAATTTGAAATTCTGAATTGGGAAATGCAAGCACGTGATATAGTATTGTTAAAGAAATAGGGGGACTAGCCTAGCAATATATTTCATAATTACAGCGTGCTTTTCACTAACAATCATTAGGCATGCATGTTTACTACCTTGTCTTCTACTCATTGTACATTGGTCCAAACTTATTAACTTATGGTTTATTTTCAGCCTAAAAACTCCCGTCTCTATTTCTAACGAGTAACAAGAAGACATGAAAGCTACTTTCAATTATTGTACATCGGGCATAGATAATGATTCTGTTAACGTTAATTAATTGAGGAAATTATTACATGAAATAACCCCAAAAAAAAATGAAAGCATTTCTAAAAATACTGTGTCATCTATTTTAATTCATAAAATACTTCGCAATTAAAAAATAAAAATGAAAAAATCAAACTCTTACCCTGGTTTTCAAACGCTCTATTTTCTCACTCCCACCACCTCCTTGCCACGTACACCACCACACCGACCATCATCTCGGACACCAGCCTCCTTCTCCACTGCCGTTGCCGCAGGGCTCTGCCTGGTTCTACTCACAACCTTTTTCAATTAGAATTATGGCGACGTGATGTTTGTTTGTTGAACTTTTAGATATTTTTTTCGTTGAATATGTAAGATTGTTTGCTACAAATTGCATTTATTAATTTGATGTAGAGAAAGGTGGCGTCAAGGTGGTGGTTAGGGTTAGGCCTGGTGTCGCAGTTAATGACAACGGTAGCATTGGTGGTGGTGGTGCATTTGTTTAATTGTTAAGTAAAATTGTTCAATTGATAAGTTAATTAAATTGTAATGGTGTTAAATTGTTCCTTGTTAAATTGAATTGTTAATAAGTATTTTTTGAAATAACTTAGCTAGGGTCCTAAGTAAACTTACAAAATAATTAATTTTCTTTTGGTAGCCCATGAAAGAGGCCCTAAGTATAATTACTGCAGTTGATGGTTACTACCTAACTTATTTTGTGTTAGCATAATTAGTTACACACTCGTGCAATGCATGAAAATTGCGATACCTAAAAATTCAATTAAAATTTACTGAATGAAATTTCAATCAATACACATTAAGAATAAAATAACAAAAATATGAATGTGACTAAGAAAATAAAAAATTAGAAAAACACTATCTAATTGTACATCTTATTCAATTGTTTATATTACGTATCACTCTATTGACGACCACCACATAGAGGATGGACATTTAATTTTGTTCTCGCATATGCGCTACTCGGGCCTTGAGTATCCATTGGGTCTTTGAGATAAACTGCCTATCACTAAATGATAAAATAGTTGTTTTCATCGAACCCAAATGGGGTGTTAACCTCTAATAGCTCATCTTAATGCAAATGTTCAAGACCGAAGTACTAAAATTATTTCCTATGTACCTCTCTATGCAAACACTTAGCCTACATTGTCTCAGAGATGCCCTTAGTGGACTCCAAGTCCTTCATTTAAAATTGTTTGGTTGTCCACTCAATTATACAGTTGACAAAATTCTTATATCATTTCCAATGACTAGCATGTCATTCAAATATAACTAGGAAAATTATGTCTTTATCTTGTTTCCTTTCCCAGACACAAAGCTTGTTGAGATTGTGACCAAAATCGAATGTTTTAATCACCTCATCAAAGTCCTGGTTCTATGTTGGACGCTTGTTCGGTACATATATAGTTGGGCATTTGCAACTTAAAGACTTTACTCTCATGGCCTTTCTCCATGAAGTCGTCGGCTTGGACCATACAGACACTTTAATTTGTTCAAGATCACAATTTAAGAACTTGGTTATGAAATCCATTCACCAAATTTCATAATCCATTTAAGCTGCAACAAATAAAAGGATTCTTACGGAATGTCTCATCTTAATTGATATTTTCTATTTTTGTGTAAACCCTTTGCAGCTAGCCTTGCTTTAAAAATTCCCACCCTCTACTCCGCTTTTTCTCCAACAAATCCACTTGCAAGCGTTTCTACAAGTTTTAGATTTGATTCAAATTCATTGAATCAATTTTCACTTTCACGACAACTTTCTACAATGTTGTATTCTTATCTGCCATTGTTTCCCTATACAGCGTCGAATATAATTAACCTTTTGCACTAATGAGATAGCCTATAAGATTCTCCTATTAACAAGTACATTACAAATTTTCTTTACGATTCAAACAAGTGGCGCAATAGTTAAGACGCTCACGTTCCAGGTAGAGGTCCTATGTTCAAACCCTATCCCCCACCCCGAATTTCCCTTCGTTAAAAAAAAAAAGTCTAAATAGTGAAGGTTCTTGATTTGCCTGCTGATTAGAATATTAACCTCGCGGTGTTATTGCTCTCATGTCTGCCTATGGAGAAAAAGAATTATCTTTAACATTGGCAAGTTCCTTCTTTTCCTTAGAGCATCTCCACTGCAAATGTCCAAGTTGAATGTCCACAATGGAGAGAGAAAGACACAAAATATTAGATGGACCCCACATTTTTTTCAATTTTATCTTTTTCTTTTATTACTTTTCTCACTTTTAATCACTTTTCCCACTTTTTCTTCCTAAATTCCCGTATCACTTTTATATTTCCATATTCAACTTCGCATCCTCCACTATTATTTTATCGTTATTTTTGAATTTATTTTTACGTTTCTCCCATTTTCTCACTTTTCCCTCTCTTTTTTCATAAATTTCTTTTTCTTTCCTTTCAATTAAAATAATCATATTTTATGTACCTCTCTCATCTACATCATTCTTCATATCCACACTAGCAATGGAGGTGCTCTTAATATTAGGTGGCCCTCTTGACAGGGTCATCCCTTCGCTCCTACCATGATGGAGCACTTTACATATTCACATATTCCATGCACTAAGGAGTAAGGACTCGTGTTCATCAATATTAGTTTATTATTCTAGTTCCTTCAAATGCTATGGGGTTACATTTCCTCATCTCTTCTAGAACAATCTTAATTAGAGCATCTCCAATGCTAAAGTGGATGTATACGATAATAAAGAGGAGAGAGATAGAGAGAATATAATTATTTTAATTAGAGTGAAATAGAAAGTAAGATAGAGAAAAAAGAGAGGAAAAAGTGAAAATAAATAGAGAGATATAAACAAATTTAAAAATAATAATAAAAGAATAGTGGATGATGTGTAGATGGATATGCGATTTCGGAAATGGCATGGGAACCGATGAAGAAAAAGTAAGGAAAAGTGGAATAATAAAGAGAAAAATAATTTTAAAAAATAAAAAATAAAAAAATCCGAGACCCACGAGGAAAAAATATGTCTTTCTCTCTCTTAATAGACATTGCAATGCAGAGAGTAGCATTAGAGATGCTTTTTACTATTTGAACTGAGGTTTTTTTTTTTTTTAATGTGCGTATCCTATAGAAAAGTTTAATTTTTGCTCACAAATAATTTTTTTTTTAATGTGCGTAACCCATAAACAAACAAACCTTCACCCGACTTCAAATTTCGAGCATCTCCAACGTGCTTCCAAATTGGAGGAATTCCTCCAATTTGGAGGAATTCGAGCTCCAACGTGGGTACCAAATTGACTCCAATTTGGTGCCCATGAACAGTTATCCTCTAAATTTAGAAGATAACTATTCATTTGGAGGTATTTTTGGGTCCACTTTTGTATTTATTTTATTACTTTTTATAGTTTTCACCTTTTTCTTTTTTTTTCTTTGACACTTTGTGTATTTTGTGTTTACTTTTTCATTCTTCAAAATTTTAAATTTGTTATAAAGAGAATTAAAAAAAAAGTCCATCGAATTTGTATGTGTAGTTAATTATGATTTAACGTATTGTCGAATATTTTTTAGTGTTAAATATAAAATATTCCATTATTTTTTTTTAGTTAATTAAGGTTAAACTTGTTGCCTTCAAAAAAAATTGTTCAACATTGTAAAATATTATTTATTATCATGTATAAAATATATATTTATTCTTGTATAATAATAATTTATAAGAGAAAAGTCCATTTTAATAAATGAGAAAGAAAATGGAAATATTGAATAGTGTGAATTTAGAGTAAAATTTAGAGTTGATGGTTAGAGTAGAAATGGCAAAATACTGTAGCAATTATTCTATTCTGGAGGAAAATTTGGAAGAATGGCTTTTATACATTGGAGATGCTCTACTCTTTTCTTTCAATATGTGTTTTGGACAACGTCAAATGCAGATATATATGTCTTACATTTGGCTCATGTCATGCGGGCCTTTGTAATAGACTGGGAAGGAACATGGTTTAACACCTGTTGTCGTTGTGAAGGCGTAACTCTGAAATTAGATTGGAAGGGTGGTGAAACTCATCGTGGATCTAACCGTATTAATAAGGTCCTATTTCCCCTCTCCGAGTTGTTGTTTTGCGAGGGAGTATCTGACTTGCTTAGTTGAGATATAAACTGTTTCATAGATAGTAACTCGATCATTTTATGATAATAAATTTTTTTAAGTGATATAATTGAGATGTAAAATATTATATTTTTATCTGACATATACTATTTCGAGCGTCTTTATTATACCATTATCAGAACAAACAGCAAAGTCATGCCTAAGTAATCGTAGATCATTAATTAATTAAACAATGGACGGTTGCAAAATAATCAAGGTCGATTTGAGTCAAAACCCTAAGTTAGTTGAACGACCACAAGTCAAATCAACAAACAAAATTCCAAAATCCAACACATAGACATTCATATTTTTAATTCCCAATTCTACTTCAATTCAACAAATAAGAAAAAACAAATGCATAAATTGTGCAAAAAACAAAAATGGATATAGGTTTCTGTATTTAACCGACAGAAAGGACAACAATAGACATCTAAACCCAAGGGCGGATTTTTTTTTTTTGGGGGGCACGGGTGGTAGCCCCCCGACCCAAAAAAATTCTGAAAGTTTATATAGAAAAAAAAAATTTTATACATCATTTTAGTCGAATTAAATTTTTTTCTGTATTGCAGCCCCCCGGCTAAAAATTCTGATCTTCCATTGTCTAAATCCATTATTTTTAATAGTAATATTTTAGTTTTTTGCGACTTATTTGTTTTATGAAATGTGAAGGTTTTGACGTAGCCATATAACCATATTAAGGTGGGTATCATTTGGAAGATTACTGCGATAAGTATATTTCAATTTTATTTTATTTTTCAGTACACCTCTAATATGTTATTTTCTTCTTGGATTTGTTCTCATATTTTAATTATTTATTGGATTCTCTTTAGTACTTTTAACTTTCACAAATTGGCATCTCCTGCTTTGAGCACATAATGAATTTTTTACTACATTTTTATTATTACATTATTAATACTATTATTTGCATAATTTGTCTTATCTACACAATAATCTCTTTTCTTTATTTGAAAAGAAAGAGAAATACGAACGAAAGACAAAATGAGGACGATACAGTTTGACTTATAATCTCTGCACCTAATATGTTTCATAATTCAAACCGAAAGTGAAACAAATGAAAGCAATGCGCCACATTAATGGAACAAATGAAATCAATCACACAATCATGTTGGAGATTAAATGGAAATTGAAGAAGGACAATAGTAAAAGGATTGATTGCCAATCTTTAAAGAATTGTAGTACTGGATTCCATCAAAGTACGACTACTTTTATGAAAGCTCCATGAATTAATAATACAAAAGGAAAAGATGTTTAAATAGACTAGAAACCTATAAAAAAAAAAAACAAAGGTTACGATTTAAAAGATCAAAATTCACATAAAAAGACAAATTGATAAATAGGGAAATAGGGGTTAGTTTTTAATGGTTTTTAAAGATTTTTAATATAAAAGAAGAGAGAATACGTGAAGTTGAATAGTAAAGATTTGTGGATGGGATATAATATGTGGATGCGATTGATTTAAGGTAATGAAAAAATGGATAAAAAAATTGTAAAAAGTGATAAAAAAAAAATTTTTTTTAAAAGGTTCCCTATCATGCTAAAAACTAGCACTAAAGTATTAAAAACGGAAAAAAATTTAAAAAAATGAATTGTAGTTTGGGTTGCTAAACAAACATGAAAGGCAGTTTATTTTTTTAGAAATTTATATATTATATAAAGTAGAGGCGGTTCTACTTTATATATAAAATAGTTGTTTTCGGCTATAAACAAATCCCTTTTTAGTGGACTATTTAGGACATAAACAACTTCCTTTTCAATGGACTAGTTTACAACACATGCTTTGCATGTGATATTGTAATACATGTTTTGTTCATGATATTGTAGAATAATAACATATTGAGATCAATTGCCATCACGAAAGAAAAACACCTAAAGCAAACTAGAATTTGTTACAATCTCTATAGATTTATGTTTTGTAATTTATAACTTGAATAAATATTAAGTTATTCATAAAAAGACAAACGTACATAAATATAGGAGGGATTACGAGGAAAAAAATTCTTATTTTCAGTGCTACATCTTACATTTAAATACACTAATTCACTATATTTACCATTTGAACCTAATGTAATATGAGAAAGTAATTTATTATATTAAATACACTAATTCACTATATTTACCATTTGAACCTAATGTAATATGAAAAAGTAATTTATTATATTACATTCATAGTTGGTGGAAGAAGTTAACATTAAAGAAAGCATCCAAATTTTGCAAATGTGTTTTACTTTATTTTTTCTCTAATTCACATCTATCTACCATTAAAACCTCTAGTGATCCCCAAAATATACTCTCTAAGCGATTGATGAATTCGTTATTTTGTAGCTTAAGTCTCGTTACATTGTCTAGAATATTATGTAATCAAGTTAAAAGACAAAAACACCAAATACAGTAAAGATATTAATGTAAAAATAAAAAGATTAAAATAATTTTTGGGACTAAATTGATAAATGAAAAATATCATTTGGGCTTGCTTAATTTAACGAAGCATCAGAGACTGAGTGTTTCATAGAAAATGCGAAACATAAAAGCTAACTTTTACCCGTAGTTTTTGAAGATTACAAAAAATTATACATTCATAATTAGCTTTTAAAAGTGATCTCGTATTAAACTTTAAATTCAGACATTTATACTTTTTACTTAACTATGACGTCAATTTTTTCGAAAGAAAATTATGAGAGAGAGAGTTAAACAATAAAAAAAAAAGATATGAAAAATCAATGGAAAATGAATTTTTTTTATTTTTTCTTTTTTTCAATTAATGAGTTAAGAATGAATTTAGAATTATAAAATATATATAAGGGTAAAATAAGAAATTAAAAAATTTCCAATCATCTACCTTTTTATATATTAATGATAATAATAGCTAATAGTGATTATTAGTGATAGTAATTTAGGACATGATAAATTTTGTATTTTGTATTTTTTTTGTAGAAATGATAAATTTTGTTTTCTTTTCTTTCCAGAATTACATAATTTAAAATATGGTGTCTACCTATTTGTATTTCCCACGTTCATGTAATGACGGTTTTGAAGTAACGATAGATAATTAAATTTAACATTTATTATTTTTTTGGATTTTTTTAAGGAGATAATGATTAGTAACCACCTAACTGCTCCTGCCTTCCTGGTACAATAAATTCGTCATTTGTTAGATTCTTCATGTGCTTGATTTCAATGTAGAGAAGAGATGAAAATGATTTTTCATTCACTTATATGGAAATATTGAAGCTTAAAAGTATACAATAATCTTCACTTCTCTATTCTAACTTATTCCATCTTTAAATGCATAGGTTAACAAAGTACAGTTGAAATAATTTGCTAACGAAGTATACTCTTTTTTTTATTTGTTATTATTTAAGTAGTTTCGAAATATTAAAATTATATAGTTTCGAATACAATGAATTAATATTAATTATATTCCTTTCATGTTACCTTTTTGTTGCTGATAATTGATATTTTTATAATCACACACATGCAAATTATGTTCAAATCAAATTAGGTTATACATTTCATTTTTTATTGTCTTTTTTTTTCCAGAAAATAACCTATGTAGTACAAGTCATAACCAAGTCATGACGATTTCATGTTTCTATCAAAATAAAAGGAAATAATAAATATTTTAATTTTTCTGTACCTAAATTTAAACAATTGAAAATTTTTGGTGTAAAGTAGTAAGACTAATTATTTTCTACATTGATATTAAAAAAAAAAATACAATACAAGTATCAAATTAAAGATTTCAACAAGAACTTATGGCTAACAAATGAAAGCAAATCATTATAACGTATTGTCCCTAAAATCGCTTGGAAGATGATGGGTAACCAAAAAAAAAAAAAAAAATTCTTTTATTTTCCCCAACATCCAACTCTTTTTTAATTTTTTTCATGTAAGTCCTAAAGTGATATGTGAAGTCCCTGTAGTACAAAGGCCACCGAGACTTTGGATTTTTTCCCATTAGAATCTTAGTTGGTATATTTATTAAAAATTATACTTGAAAATTATGATTTATGATGATAATGATGCACAAACCAATTCCAATGCAAATATCGCGTTTAAAGATATTTTTTAATGTTAGTTATTTTCAAGATTATCTACGTTAAACCAATATATTAACATGTTATATATGTCACATTCTGTAAAAAATTTGCCATGTATTTTAAAATTGTCGTCCACGAGCACCGCATAGGTGTGAAAACTAATGTATTATTATAATAACAATTCTAATCTAGGACATTAAATTTTACAATTTACTATTATATCCTTTCCAATTTAATTTTTTATCGATTCCATCATTCTTTCTATGTCGAAAACAAAAATCTATAAATTTGTGATTGTCAAGGACGGCATCAACTGCTTCCTGTCTAAAACCACGCCACGTATCCACTATACATAGGCAAAATATCATGGATTACATAGAATGTACCATGAAAAACCTGAATTTCTGCACCAATGAAAAATAAAAATAGATTAACCAAACGAACAGGAAAACCTGTCTGATAAAATATAATTTCACCAACCGCATAATTAAACTGACTTCGTTTTCAAATACTTCAAAGGCATGGCAAAGCTTGCCTAACATCTCTAGTATCCAAAGTTATACATAATTCATTCCGGCCTAAAAGATCTCAAGTTCGAACTATCAATGAATTCAACGTCCCAACTCCCAAATTGAAAGCTAGACAATAGCGGTCAATGCCAAGCGTACCATACAAGAGCATGCACATGATATGGTTCCCTCGTATCACCATTAACATCAATATCGTGGTAGGGTTCCTCGAAGCCGGTATTCAAGCAATCGATCCCTGGTAGAAAGACGATCAGTTATAGGACTTGCAAAACGATACTCAGCTACCATGCCTGTTCTAGGACGAAGCTCTGTTTCGTACATTGGATCAGCATATGATGGACGATCACGATACGAAACATAGAGATCACGACTGGCAATCTCATCACGGCGCCTAGTTTCGTAATCTGATCGACTGGCAATCTCATCTCGTCGCCTAGTTTCGTAACCTGATCGACCATCTCGATACGACACATAAGGATCACCGCTGACAATCTCGTCCCGCTGCCTAATTTCCAAATTTGACAACCTACGGTCACGATACTCTAGCATCTCATCACGACTGTAAGAATCGCGGTACTCGACCGGTCGGTCATGCCTGTAGTTATCAGGGTGGTCCAATATCGGCTCCCTCCTGTAAGTATCCAAACGACGGCCATCTCTGGAAGAACCACGGTGGTCTGTATATGGATCTAGCCCTACTCTATAAGGGTCATGGTGGTCAATGTAAGGATCTCGTCCGCCTCTGTATGGGTCACGACCATCCAAGTATGGTTCTAGCCTATAAACATTGACTTCTGGTGTCCTATAGGCATATGAAGGGATAATGACTGGTTGAGGTGGTGGTGCAACTAATGGTGGTGGAGGCTGCCACTGTGGTGCCGCCACAGGAGGTGGTGTAACAGCATCTCTTCGACGCTTACGAGGACGCTCATGCTTCCTGTCCCCTTCCCTAAGAGAAGAACGCCGCCTCTCATCATCCCTTCTCCACCTCCTGTTACTTTCTTTGCGCATAGGTGTCTCATCGTCTCCTCTCCGCCGGACCCTCCTCTCTCGGGGTATTGTAGGTGGCTTATTCTCCCCTCTCCGCTGCACCCTTCTTTCCCGGGGCACTGGTGGAGTGATTTCTGGTTTAGCCCTCCTTCCCACCTTTTTGGAACCTTTGACTTTCTTGGCAGGTACGAAAAGCTTACACAACTTCTTGACCTACAGAAGAAAACCATCAATGGACAAGATGCTACACCAGATGAGCATCATTATGAAGGCCATGTCAACTACCTGTGTCGAGGTTAACTGGCAGTCAAATTTTCTTTTTGTGAAATAATTTTCCTTGATTACTGTCTTGAACTTTTCCTCAGCCAAGGGCAAACAGTCTTCAAAAACAGTAAATCGGACCTACGACAATGGATACAGTTCTCAATCAAAACCAAAAAAATAATCATCTAGAGATTGTATTTCAGTAAATAGTTTATAAAACCCATAAAGTAAATTTCCTTAAGAAAAGCATATATATGTCCAGTGCTTGATCCTGAGACTATCCCCTTCAATTATAAACTCGAGAATTGTGATATTAAAAAGACAAGAATGCCGTAATAGTTTCAGAAAAAAATCTGTCAATGGCCACGTCAAAAGCACAAACAAACAGCATTATGATAAATTTGGCAAAATCATCACTTGATAGCATGATTTAATAATTTGTATTTGCTAGATGTTCTGAGTCATACAGATGATTTTGATTTGTCACATGAATTAGAGTAATCACACAAACCTCTTGATCACAACCCCACCCCCTGCAGCTGATTGCCCCAAGGGAAGCTTTACAATACACCATGTAGCACGAGCTAAAGTTGAAATTTAAAAATTAACTAGAAATTAGGAAGGATAATTAATGTAACTGGTATCCGATTATACTTTGAAAGAGATGTATCAAACTTAGATGACCTAATAAACTTTGAATCCAACTATGGTTTGGAATCCAAATGAAAAAGTGAAGCCATTTCATGTCTTGCTAAACTCAGGGTATATCAGATTCACAATCAATGTTTCATTGCAAATGAATTACAAATCATTCAAGTATTGATTTATCTCATTCAAGTATTGATTTATCACATATCTGAAGATAAAGTGGTATCAGTTTGATCTTAGAAATGGTAGTGCAACAATGTGACCTAAAGATGGATAATCAGACTTCTCTCCCATGCCCCAAATATTGGAAGATGGCTAAAGAAAATAGTAATAATCACTAATGCAGGTTTAGAACAGAAATTTACTATATCATACCGCCAAGGAATTCTTTTGTAAATGTATAGTCATCCAAAACTGAGTGTGTATACAACGAAAAAGGAAAAGGAGACAGTCCATGTTCATCACATAAAAATTCAACCAATTGAAACAGGAAAATAGGGTCGGTCTATTTACTCTAGCGA
The DNA here is from genome assembly GCA_018223645.1 of Jasminum sambac. Lineage (NCBI taxonomy): Eukaryota > Viridiplantae > Streptophyta > Magnoliopsida > Lamiales > Oleaceae > Jasminum > Jasminum sambac. The sequence continues at coordinate 28,363,245 of CP073649.1, forward strand.
AGACTTGTGCCATTTTTGCACCTTCCCCTACAACTTTAAACAATGATAGCACGAGGAGAAAGAGGTCGTGGCTGAAATTGCATTTTAACGTCTATTATTTATTTTACTTCATTCCACCAATAACTAAAGAAGGTACAGCGGAGAACTTGACTTGGGAACTCACTATTTTGTTGTCTTAAACGGAATATCTGGACAAACATGTTGAAGATGATATGATAATCAAATACACTTCTAGATAAGCTTAAACATAATTGGTTTCATCTATAGTTTTGTGACGTCACAAAACTAGCATACTCAATACAACATTCTACATGTACAAATTAGTCAACACCCATCTCAGGTACTGTTAATATAATTTTTACCACAAAAGATGAAAACCATCAAACATACTAAAGTCTAAATTGTTTACAATCTAAATAGTTTAATATCCTAATATAAAAAGCTAAATTATAACTGATTTAGGTAGCAATGAACAGGAGAGAATTACCTGGTAAAATGTATTAGAACAATCATAAGTAGTGAATCAGAAAATGTATAGAGTTTCTGTTAACTTAGTACTGACATTCTGTTAAATCAGTGCAACACAAATATGCTATAATAAATGGCATGAATAGAGAAAAATACTATTACTTGCAAAACTATAAAATGCATCCTATATAAAACAATTTATTATATTTTAAATATAATTGAAGAACCATTGATTTCTATAATAGAATTTACTCAAGTTATTGCCCTGAAAAATGGGGAGAAAAGATCTTTTTTCTCAAATCATTAATGACAGGATGAATATATACGCATGAAAAAGTATCAAAAGACTGATAAATATTAGAGACTGCAGGATTTCTAGAGGCCCAAACACTACTCAACAATGGATATCTGAATGAGAAAAATAGAAATAGTAAGAGAATGGAATTTGTTTCCCTTTTCCCATGAAATACGTCCAAGGAAGAATGCACGAAGAACTCTTTTTATTTGTCTATTTTACTATTTTAAGGATAATTATCATATTTTACTATTTTGCTATATTATGCTAACATAAGTTAGTTTGAGAATGTGATCTGTTGAAGCTGAAAATACAGTGTTAAATACAAATACATCCTATCTACCTCGTGTATTTTATAAATTTCTCAAAAAAGTAATAAAAAATAAATAGATAAATTGAGAAACTTAACAGACTAGGTGAGTTGAAGGTCACGCCAAAACCAATTACATTGTACAAGTATTGGAGCAAGCAATACAAGTTATCGCACATGAGTAAAAAATATTTAGAAAATTAACAGAGTTAGCAAACCTACAGAAGGCGGGTTAAGGATAAGAACTCTGGGACTAGGAGATCTACCCACAGAAAAGGATAAAAGAAAATGAAAAATGAAATAGGTACCAAATGTATTAAGGAATCAATGCCAAGGACCCGACTATAATGTGCTTCTTAAACTATAACGAAAGCCAACGACGAAGAACATAGGGTGTTAACCTTCAGAACCACATAGGAACTATAGACAACAAATGCCCTAGTTTATTAAGGCAACTGTCATTAACAACTTCATGTCATTCATAGAACAGTATTCCCTATTGTTTAATGACATGGAACCAGTACATGGTAATTAGAGTTCCAAGAGGGAGAACAATAAATTTTTTCACATTGCATAGAAACACCTGAAACTTTAGGTCATTGGCATAATTCCTTTCCGTAAGCCCCTTGGTAAATTGTGGTAACTAAAATGAAATACAACTAGAGTGTGAACCATGGAACATTACAATTCTGCTTAATGAGTTATAATCACCAAAGCAATCCGGCAATCACATCTCACTGGCTATGGATTTTGCCATTATTTCTTTGTCATGTCATGTTTTCTCCTTATTAAAAGTTCTAACAAACTTGCAGCTGTCAAACAACAGGACATCAGTACAAACGTCAGTGTTATTTATAATTCAAAACCTTCGTTCCAACATAGGAGGAACAGCTTAGGCTAAAAAGTTGCACGGACGCAGCTGGCTGTATCTTTGTTCGATCAACATGCTATAGTTATGTGAAATACATAAGTTTACTGTTATCATTCTCGTCAGTAATTAATGCATGTTAACTTTTAGATAGCCCAGAAACTCAGGTCTTCATCAATTTCTAATTTTTCAATGCAAATTTATTGAAGATTACCTACAAATGGTCACGTAGCTTTATACAAGGAATCATTTTAAACAATTTCATTTTTCAACAATGACTAGAAGTTGACTCTTTATCGGGAAAAAATAATATGACAAAACCAAAATTAAAAATAGAAAATAACTGAAGATTATTCTTCAGATTTCCCCCATAAAATAGAAAATAAAAAAAAAAAGGAACTGCCTTCATTATCTTTGACAAAATGAAGACAGTCTGTGAGTATCCAAGCTTTACAAACAGAATGATAAAACTCCAAGCTCAGCATTCATCTCCTGGTTGCAAAAAAATGATGAGCAAATGAAAGGAAACGAAAGGCCTGGATCATGCTATTAAAAGTAATTTATTTACAGACCATATCTTAACTTAAGTGGTAAAGAGTGAAGCTTTACTAGGTCATTCACCCGGGTACTAGTCGCTTTCAATGGTAAGGGGGAAAAGATTGAACAATTAACAAACTCCATCAGGCGAGCAGGAAAAAATGTAGACAAGTTCAGATTATGATGGTATACGACAAACTGACCTGAGATGGAAACTGTGAATTGAAAGCCTTGGGCTCTATGTTGTATCCCCCGGTTCCTGCTGCTTTGTAGATTCCGTACATCAATTTCAGATCAATATCATATAAAAACAGTCTCATCCCTTTATAGATCTTTTTCACTAAATCTTTCTTACTAGCAGGCAGCCCAAGAACCCTATAACGGTAGCAGTCATTCTTTGTCTGGGAACTGCACATAAAAATCATTCCCATGCTCTCAGCTCTTTTCTTAGATTTCTTCTTGGATGATGATTCTGGTCTATCTTCAGCTCCAGAGGCCACTTCCTTGGAGCTTCCCTCCCCAACTTTCTTCTTTCTAACCCTCCGCCTTTCTTTCTTGACCTTCTCCTTTGAACTTATCTCCAAATTCTCTGCATTATTCTTTTCAGCATTCTGTTCATCTCCTTTGGCATTTTCATTATCTTCTTTTATCCCATTGTCTCCTTTATCATTCATTTTATCTCCTTTGACATTTTCATCATCTTCTTTTACGCCATTGTCTCCTTTATCGTTCATTTTATCATCTTCCCTACCTTCGTGATTATAATTGGAAATTTTCTTTCACCTCTCTGTTAATTTCTTCAGATTTCTTGGCCTTCTCCTTCATAAGTGCCCCCATTGTTTCTTCATTACACTCTTCAGTTTTTTCACTGTCTGCTTCAGCAACTTCTATTTCTTCGATCACGTTTCCTTCAATGTTGTCTTTTCCTCCTTCTTCTCCTCCTCCTCCTCCTCCTCCTCCTCCTTCTTCTTCTTCAGTAGCATCTTCTTCGGTGTCTTCATCCTCAAAAGTAGACGAAGCATCTTCACTATCTTCATACTCAAACGTTCCATTTTCTTCATTCTCTTCTTCAGAAGTGTCTTCTTGATCAGATTCCTCCATTGAATCTTCTTGATCATCTTCATCGTCTTCCTCCATCAAGCCTTCACTATCTTCATCACCTTCAGGAGGTTTTTCACTATTTTGGTCCTCTTTAGTCATATTATGGCCATTCGGTTCTTGAATATCTTCATCATCTTCCATCTTTTCTTCACTCTTTTCGGAGATCACATTCTGTTCCTCATGTTTTGTTTCCTCAACTTCATTTTCTGATGCCGTTTCTTTACTTTCACCATGGGGAATGACATTGGTTTGCTCCATATTAGCCAAGTCTGAGTTCTCTGTTTCCACCAAAGCATCCTGAGCGACTTCATCCTCATTGGGAGTTCTAGTTGAGGTCGAAACCCTTTTCTTTCCTTTCCGTGCCATTGTCAGCCTTTGGTGCTTCTGAAACAACAGTAAAAGAACCCCTATTCCCTCAGAAGCAGAAAATATAAATAGGGGACGACATGATTTCTGAAATAATATTAAATGCATAAACATGATTGCATATATGCCCGAATTTACAATCACATTTACAAACACAGATGTGCATTCACAAGTTTTAGTATATTTGTGTGTCTATACGAGTGCGTAAACAGTAATTACATAGAGTTGCATGCACATACATTAAAGACTTGCTCGCATCAAGCGTATAATAATAAGCCTATGAAGCTAACAATTAGACTTCTTCCGTTTTTCAAGAAATCATTTATTTCGTCCATTGTTTTTTTTGAAGAAAATGAATATAGTTCTACTTGTAATTTACATTTTCACTAAATTAAGTTATATATATATATATATATATATATATATATATATATATATATATATATATATATATACGGACATAATTCTCCTTCAATAAAAAGGCCACATTATATCTATCGCGTTTCCAAATCAGACAACGACTACAGCCAAAAAGAATGTTCTTCATCATCTTTGAGATACCATGATCCTAAACAGAAAGACATAAGATAAATAATGGCCCAACAAAAGCTTAAAACATCCTTTTAGCAAGAAAAGCACAATAATGCAAGAGGATTTACCTACTGCTGTTCCTTTAATTTTTATTTCTTTACTGACTATCTTTGGCCAAGCATTATGAAGCAGGATTAGTATGGAAAAGGAGAGGATGCAAGTCAATGAGATTTCCAACTTGCTTGGAAAATGGCCTATCTACAAATACCATTCTTTGTTAGAAATTGATCAACTAAAGAGTGACCATGTTCTCAGAATTTGAAGAGTTCATTAGTATGGTTTCTGTAAAATTCTCCAGTCTTATTCAATAGCTGGGATGTGGAATGATAAACCCATTTCATTTCAATTTTTTTCCGTTTCATTTGAATTCTCTATATCGCTACATGAAAGAAAACATGAACATCGCATGTTAAGATATACTAACATCATCAGAAAAGTTATATAGACAGAAATTATAGTCTAATTAATAACATTGTTGAAAGATATTCCTCAGAGTGAAATAAAAAATTCGATATTGGTGTTGCAATGGACAGAATCAGTTTGCACAAACTGTCTAGGCTGTTCGTAAATTTATAACTCTTCACTGAGTTCGATCAAATAACAAATGTATACATTCTATAAAACATGAAGCATGTGTTGGGGTGCCTTTTTATGATAGTGAAGCCACCAGCTATATGGTTCTATGAGCAGTACTCTGTAATCTTAAATGTCTCATTGAATGGTATTTGAATTTGAATGGGTAAATTTTAGCTATGTTAAACCCCTTACGTTCAATGATGAATGATAGGCAAACAAAAACTAAATTTGAGTTTCAAATGATAAAAACCAAAAGCTACATCCTCAAGAGGAGATGTCCGCAGTTGAACTAAAATCTCGATTTATAGTTCCCCTTTCCACCCCTCTTTTCAGAAAGCATTATCAAATTCAGGGCGGAGCCACCGGTGATCGGGCAGAGGCAACTGCCCTAATGGATTTAGGTCTGCATAATTCATCAATTACACTTGAAAAAGTGAAATCATAACTAACAGCGAGAAATAGTTTTGGGCAAAACAAATCGCTGTTACCACCCGACGATGGATGACAATTAAGAAACAACAGTAGGAGATAAATATATTCAATAAATTGGGATGACAATTAATAATCTGGTATTACCTTCCTTCCAAGGTCGTCGATGAAGAACAGTATCGAGTAAGGATCACTTTCGAACTTGATAGATAAATTGGGATGGATGCGTGCGTTTTTTCCCTCTGCTTAACGCCACAGCGCTTAGACCTCTGAGCTCTCGGGTTAGCAAGGCTCAAAGCGGGCCTGCTTATACTTGGATGGGCTGTTGCAACTTTTGGGCGAACTCGGTACCAAACGTGTAAGTCCGGACACCGGCCCATGCCTGCGCTGGCGCGAGCGTCGTGAAGGAGTATCAGTCTTTCGTGATCGAGGCGTAAGCGGAGCGCGTCGTGGTCTTGCGAGGACCGCGAAAGGAGTGAAAATCCTCAGTGGCCGAGCATGCTTCTGCATTCTGCACTATCACGGCCGTTTGGAGGCTTTGCGCGAACTTTTGGCGAACTCACCATCAAAGGAAGTTGCTATAGGGAGAGAGTCCAAGGAACTAAAAATCATATACTTCAAGCCCATATTTTTTTATGTGGGACAAATCCCACACTTTGCAATAGCAATTATAACAATCCATCGCGCTCTGCGATCCCCGCACCCATGCTGGACTGGCTTTGCACTAGTCCATTACTGCTTGCCCTGTTATCATATGGATTATTCGGCAGCCAACACATTTGGGTAATTGGGCTTTGATAGAAGTGTGTAGCCCAATACTAGTTTGGTTTAAAATTAGCACAATAATCCCATTTGCGAGGTAGGTCAAATTCGTTTGTCTCTCATCTCTTCCCCGAGTCTCTCTTCTCTCTGCATTTCTTCTTCTTCTTCAATCCTCTGCATGTTCTTTTTACATTCAAATTATGATCCACAACATGTTGTAAACAACAAACTATTTTATCGGGATGACTTGGCAAAACTCGATAATCACTTATTGCTTTTGCAATTTCGTTATGGGATGATGCTACAATCATTTTTGGGTTAACATCAAAGTTGACATCTCCTCGCATGGAGGCTAGGGTGGGACTGCTATTTAATAAGGATGACCCTACCACTCTCATGTGAGAAGGATATCAATCTCGATGTCAAAGTGAATGTGACTCTTTATGTGACCAAGTTGAAGTTATTTACCAAGTTGGTCACAAATTTATTCAAATAACGATTCGGTGCACTAAAAGCAAAAGTAGTTGGTTTATGTTTAACAAGGATGTGCCTGGATTTGTTAAAAATTGAAGGGGTGATGCATGTAGCAAAATAGAAAAGAAACAAGAACATAACGGATTTATACATGTTTAACTTAGTAGGAGATTGCATTCTGTTTACAAATTGATGCAATAACTCAGTATGTGAAGATATTGAATTCGTACAAGAGATCGACCTTATAGATAACAAAATGCTATACGGTTTCGTAGCTATATTAAAATCCTGTGTGACTTGTATCTAATGTCTATCACCATACCATTGATTTTGTTCATCTCATCAATAAAATATTTCATGAAAATCGCAACATAAATAGTCGAAATCGAAAACCTCCATAGTAGAAAAAATTTTGTTCGTTAATTCAAGAGATGCTTATTTGATACAAAAATGTTTCTTAGGGAAAAGATTTTATCTGCCAGCAAAAATGTACTCTATCATGAACAAGAAATGATATCCATGGAGAAGAAAACTAAAAACATGTCACGGAAATTTCGTTAATTTAATATTGTATTAAACGAAGGACACGACAAAGTTCAACAGTGGAGGTATACACGACTCGCATATTTAGTAGGAGATACGCTTTCTTGTCAACTGTTAACATGATATCTTGTCAATAAAAAATATTTGATGGGTTTGGGGTCTTATTCACTTGTATCAAACAAAGGAAAACAAAGTTTAATAGTGGAGGTACTACTCAGTACTTACATAGCTAATAAGAGACATATTCTCTTATCAGTCACTAACATTATATCTCATCAACGCAAGATATGATGTGGATATGGAGTTTACAGTGACACGATATCTTGCCAATACAAGACATGAGTTATTGGGATCATCCCACACTCATTATATGCCTTATGTTGACAAAATATCGTACCAACAAGCATTTCAATAGCTAGTAGTGAAATACATCAACTACAGAGGTCTGTACAAAGCATCTGAAACTGTGTAGTGGTGTTTTGAATTCCATTGCTTAACATGTAAATTTTGCTTTTGTGGCTCTCCAGGCAAGTCATGTTTACTTGATTTCCCAATTGTCTAGTGCACAGAGTACAAAACATAAAAATCGGAATTAGCCTTAATTTCTATCGATCGAACCAAAATATGTTGTCATGTTCCATGTGTACTAGGTTGTGTCCTCCAATTAAAATTGGCCACATAACCAATTAACGCCCATGTGCTAAATTGCATCCGTGGGTGATATGTATGATTTTAGTTGGGAGGACAACCAAAAAGATATAGAATGGAGATAACAGATTTCAAGTTGATTCTGTTAGCATAAATGTCAAACAATGAAATATGAATAGAGTTATAGAATTGTTACCGAGCACATTGGTTGACAGTTCCAAAATGGCGTGGGAACGCAACTCAGGTAACGACACCACGAACAATGCTCATTTCCATTGACCCCGCTAAGAAGCAAACCAAACCCAAAGGCAAATCTAAAAGAAAATGTACAACAAGATTAGATTTGGTCAATACCAAGGTTTTTAAAAAGTGTAAAGTGTAAAAAAATATCGAGGGCACACTTTGCGCTTTTTGCAAGTTTTTCACATTGCTTACGCTTTTCTTCAAAATTTTTGACCCCTGGTTCACGCTTTAATAGGTTCAAGCACGCATTGTGCACACTTTTTTTACAACACTGGTCAAATTTGATAAAGTTTGTACAACCTTAGCATGGGACGAGATTCATTTGACAAGTAAAGAGCTTTCAAAGTAGAACTTACCCTGATATTAAAAGTATGAGAGCCAAAAATAACAATATGTACTGGTATGCCTTGTACTTGGATTTGGAAGAGGGTGGCATGTAACCGGCCGGGACATTTCGTTTGCTCACCCACCCGTATTGAGGACGAATCAGAAGGATGAAACCAAGTAGAAATCCGGTAACGAAACCTCCAACATGTGCAAAGTTGTCGACATGAGGGAGGATCCCAACCGAAAGATTAATTAAGATGATCATCATAAGGACAAGTATTGCTTGAAACTTATTTTCATAGATTGTCCAATTGACAAGGAGTTCAGACAGCATTGCTCCAAGTAAACCGAATAACGCACCCGAGGCACCAACCGATATGGCTGTACGGACGAACAAAGAGGACAACAAACTTCCTCCAATTCCAGCTATTGTGTATAACAAAATAATCCGCACTACACCACATCAATACCAGAAAAGAACTTAATATTTAACACTTAACACTTGATTATTTAGAGTAATTAATGCTTTTTGTCACTTGCAGCAGCTAATCATCACTCTTGTAGTGCCTCTTGGTGATGATTAGGCTTAGTGATGACATATAGTATTATTCTTTATTATAAGCACCTTTTAGTTTTAACCAACATACCGAAACCAAACTCTTGCTCGAGCCGAATGCCAACAAATAGGAGACTAACCATATTCGCGACCACATGGAACACTCCGGCGTGTAGCCACATACAAGAAGCCAACCTCCATGCTTCGTGTCTTTGCACTACGTCGTTCACTTCTAGAGCTCCCATTTTTTCGAGTCTAAAAATGTCAATTACAAATGTGTACTGACAATTATTCTATAGGAAATTGATTGTCTATCTATCTATACGTAATAAATAAAAAATCTACGAATTCAAGAAGGGTCAAAAGTGCGCTCACGTGGTGGAAGATGGACCGAGCAATGGGTTCTCTTTCATGCTTTGAAATGCTAACCGGCCTAGAGTCGACGTGCCAATGCAGTTACCGGAATGAAGAGGACAATTATTGAGGTACATTGCAATGACAAACAAGGCAACATTGACAACAACAATGGTTGGCACCATCCATGGGAACCATTTCTTAAAGGATTGGTATGGCGGAGGAGGAGGCGGTCGGGGACAGCGATGATGAGGCCCACCAACCGGGTGTGGATCGGTCTGGCGGCCCTGAATTTTGATCTCGAGCTCCGAATCCGGCGAAGAGTATGGAGAAGTCTTCCCCATCGTGGCCGGTCGGAGCCTCGAATGAGAAAAAAGGTTGTCGGAGGACGCCTTGTTGTGGGATTTTAGGATTATCAGAATTGTTAGGAGAAAAATGTGACGTTGAGAATGTACGATGTTTCCTAAATTATGGGATAATAATGAATCTATTTTTAGCATGCATATATGCTACGGTTAGGATGGGAGATAGACAGAGATATCAGATATGCAATAATCAATTATTCAGTTTTTTTTTTAAAATAAAATTATTATCAAAGTTATACATGTATTGACAAAAAAAATAATAAGGAAAGAGAGCATATATATGTATATGATACTAATACGAAAAGATTTAGTAATTGCTGAGTGGGATTGATATGCCATAATTAGGTGAAACCGTTAAATATAAAAGGTCAAAATTCGACAATATATTCTCCATTATTATTTATTATTTATTACAATACAACCCAAATCTCCTCAATTCTCTCTTGATTTCTTAACAATTTTTTGCCTTTTCTTCTAAAGACAATTGAGAAATATAATTTTGATCCATCTTCATTCTACATGTTCCTTTGTGGGATCGCCAATGTTTGAAAATTTTGATGTGCCAAAGGACACGAAGAAGGCACATGGATAACTCGATCGCAACAAGGTCTCGTAAGAAATTTTGGTTATCGTTTTTTGTTTTGTTTGTATTGTGGTATTTGGTAGTATATCGTGTCGATTGGTTTTCCCTCTCAATATCGCGACACATAGAGAATTCGGTCGATTCATTAGATTCGGATCCCACTGCTAAGACGACTTTACGCGAACAAGACGTTAATACAGCTCCTCCTCCCCCTCCTCCTCCCAATGATGAAAAATCTGTAGATAACATTTTTCCCGATGAAGAAAACGATACGATCGAAGATCTCGAGGGTCTTCAGAAAGAATTGGAACCTCTGTTAGACGAAGATCGAAAAGCGTCAGATCCATGTAGGGGCCGATATGTTTATGCTCATAAGTTGCCTAGTCGATTCAACGATGATTTGCTTAAGCAATGCAAGCTATTAGACAAATGGAGTGATATGTGCCATTATTTTGAGAACACGGGTCTTGGTCCTAAGTTAGGAAATCCTCAAAGGCTATTTTTAAGTGGTGGTTGGTTTGAGACACATCAATTCTCTTTGGAACTCATTTTCCACAATAGGATGAAGCAATATGAATGTTTAACAAATAACTCCTCACAAGCAACTGCGATTTACGTGCCATATTACTCGGGCTCGATATTGCGGCGTTACTTGTGGGACCGTAATAACATTTCTGTTCGAGATTCTGATTCGAAGGACTTGGTTAAGTGGCTGAGGGAAAAGCCCGAGTGGGGCAAGATGGGCGGACAAGATCATTTCTTGGTAGCGGGGAGAATTACGTGGGATTTCAGACGGGCGAACGATGAAGACTCCGGTTGGGGCAACAAGCTTATGTTCTTACCGGAGTCCCAAAACATGACAATGTTAACTATCGAGTCGAGCCCGTGGCACAAAAATGATTTTGCTATACCTTATCCAACATATTTCCATCCTTGGAATGATGAGCAAATTATCGAATGGCAAAACAAAATGAGGAGACAAAAAAGGCGAGCGCTTTTTTGCTTTGCCGGCGCACCTCGACCGAACATAGAGGACTCAATCCGAAGTGAAATCATGGATCAATGCGCCAATGCGCCAAGACGAAGATGTAGAATGCTAGAATGCAAGAATGACAAGAACAAGTGCATGAAGCCCGTTCATGTGATGAAATTGTTTGAAAATTCCGTGTTTTGCTTACAACCTTCAGGGGATTCATTCACCCGACGATCGACATTTGACTCGATCTTGGCCGGTTGCATTCCAGTTTTCTTTAGCCCCGGGTCGGCTTACATCCAATATCTATGGCATCTCCCGAAAGATTACGCTAGCTACTCGGTGCTCATACCGGAGGATGATGTTAAAAACAAGAAAGCAAACATCGACAAAATATTATCTAGAATTCCTGTGAAAAAGGTGTCGGCGATGAGAGAAGCGGTTATTAAGCTAATCCCGAAAGTGATTTATAACGATCCGAGGTCTCGAATCAGAAAGAAATTTCAAGATGCATTTGATTTAACTATAAAAGGAGTTGTTGAGAGGGTAGAGACATTGAGGAAAGAAGCTAGAGAAGGAAGGGATTCAAGTAGTGAGTTTGATGACGAAAGTAGTTGGAAGTATTATACTTTTGGTAAAACTGGACAACATGAATGGGATAATTTCTTTAAAAGAACAGAGAGAGCTAGGTATTATTAATAATAATTCAAAACAGACTTACAACTAGATCGAAATCATAGCAAATTTGTATTACTTAACTAGATTAAAGTTTCGTTTATTCTTTTGTTTCTAGCTAGACGAATACGATAATGAAATTCCACTGGCCATCATGTATTTTTTGGGTCTGATAATGCCAAGCTTTTCTTAAAGATGTTTGTTATTGTTAGAGTTATGGAACTATTTGATCTAAAAGTTTAAGCGGTGAGATTCGAACTCAATACATCTGTTTGCTTCTGATACCATGTTAGAGTATCTAAAAGTTTAAACTGATAGATCGGTTCTAATTTAGATTATTTAATTACTATCTTTAACAGTTATTACGTAATACGTACTGTATCACTTATCGAGATCTGATAAACTGATGTTTATCTGGCTCCATAAGATAATGTCTCCTTTTGGTCCTGCTTGATGAAATTGATTTTACATAATGAATGTATCTTAATTAAAGGAAGTGAAACTATGCGAGATATCACAACTCGTCAATCTTTAAAAAAAAAATAGATATCATGAATTATTAAGCATTGTTTAATCAACATTAATAAGCACCATCCAAGTCCAAGAGGTTTGGTCCAATGGTAAGGTACCCCTTACCAGTTTGTTCCGGATTCGAGACACCACATCTCACCCCTATGATCCCAATTTGTACTTAAAAAAAAAGGCAACATCATATCCAAATTCATCGATGAGAGCAACTTTTATAGACTATCATCTATTCGATCAATATATAGTCTCTAAATATATTGATATTTCAAAATGCTGATTAAAAATAATTTGTTGGTTGATACTTTTATTTTTATTTTACAGCTCTCAAAAAGAGTAACAATTCTTTTTTCCTTCTTAGTCGGAATTTTATGAAGATAGACAAATGCATGCATTTTAATTTTCTCATGAAGATTGACATTTGCGTTAGAAATATTATGAAACAAATTCTCAATTAAAAGCATTGTTCTAAAATGTTTGCTTAAGCACTCTTTGTGCTCAAAGTTTGGGTTTCATATTTCGCTACGTCTTTCACTTTCTCATGCGTTAATCACACTTTAATTGGTTCGCTTAAGCATGCTTATACCTATTTTGATACTTTTCCATGCCTTACGTTTTTTTTCTTTTTTCTTTTTTTTACAAAAACAAAAGGTTTATTCGGACACACACTCCCAAGTCCCATATTTCTTCAAAATGAAGACGACCGGTACAAACTACAACTAGGGAAAAGCCTAAACCACAACAAATGACATGCCGCGTATCTCCTCTCATAGTAATGCATAATAAAGAGCACAAATTAGTCGCACTGGCTAATAAGTTAACCCGAAATATGAGCATGTAATGTAATCCATCGTGTTAGTTTTTATTAGGAATGCTCCAAATCAGTCGGTTGTGGCATAGTTATGGCACTCTCCAAATATTTTTCAATCATATACGATTTCCGTTAAGAAAATTGATATCGGATCCAGAACTAGCATAGCGAAGCAAAACTCTAGCAATTCGACAAATTTTCTTATGATGTCGTTTATTCAATATCAAAGTTTTTGGATTTCTTTTTTTTTTTTTGTGTTCGGCTAGTCTTGGGTAGTGGCGAACACTCCTTATCGGCCGAACAACTTTGAAATAAAAATATAAATTTACTGGCATGTAGGGGATCTTCTCCTTCAATTGCTGCAATTTGTGACCGCATTTGTCACCTGAAATTGCAGCAAACTTCGTCTTATTCATTTTTTTTTTCTTGTTGGAAAGGATAAAATGTGAATGAAATTTGTTTGGAGGTGTCTTTAGAAAAAAATTGAGATCCCCACAAAAAAAAAAAAAAAAAAAGGGAAGGAGTCATGTATCCTGCGCGTTTCATCAACACTCTACAGAAAGTTGTAGGCCGGCGGCCGAGCGACCGGTCCCATGTCATGGCGAACTACGTGGAACGTGTTCCTCACGCAGCACCTAGCGCGAGACAGAATCCACAACATCGCCAACTCGCCCACGCATAGTATCGCGAAAAATATGCACTCTCGAAATGAAGAACCGCCAACTAGTCTGCATTCTTTTTTACATACTTCCTGATTTACCCTGCTGTATTCATTCATACTCCCACTTTTGCCCCTTGATTTATCATTATTCCCCATTATCGTCGTGCAGATCGATTGGATCGGTTCAAATTAAGGCTTATAATAATCGCGATCCAGACGAACTCTCAAACTTCTCTGGAATTGAATTCCATTTTAATCTGATTAAGGAAACTTTCTCGTAGCGGCGGAAATGGGGACTCCCGATAAGAATGAAAACAAGGGCGGCTTCTTCTCCGCCATGACATCGGGATTTTCGATGTTCAGCAGTGCTATGCATAGATCCGTTAACGGGTACTGATTCCGTTATTTTCCGTACCTTCTTTTCTGATGTGCACTCAATCAGGTTTTGAAGGGAATTTTTTGAATTTTGACTTGATTTGATATCGAACTCGAAGGATACATATTTTGATTTCTGACAGCAATATACGCATGTTTTGAGCTTTAGCTGTAATTTGCTTCCTGCTATTTAGTTGATTGATGCATCTCGCGGAATGCCCACCGCTTTATTATTCGTTTTCCCGAAGCTGAATTGTGCATGCTCGGCTCAAATAGTAAGGGATAATATTGAAAAGGAATGTGTTATGGCTGTTGAAAAAAGGATCAGATCATCTTACGTTATAACTGTGTGGAATTGATGGATACTGAGATCTCATTGACTATAAAGTGCAATTGAAGTAAATTTGTCTTCCTTTCTGTAACTTAATCATACTTAATCATTTGGTCATATATGCTGGGAGCCTGGGATGGACTTGAGAAATATGATTGGCGTCCGTATGTTATTTGAAGTCTGATTGGGAATTTTTATTTAGCTCCAAAATGTGTATTTTCTTTTTCAGAAGATTTCTTATGAAATAATCAACATATACCAATATAAGGGCCTTATGTGTACCAGCGGTTTTGTGCTTTATTTGTCAGGTTAACAATCTTGCCTCCGGAAAGGCCAAAACTAGTGAATCCATGCATAAGATACATTATCTTTTTAATCTTTTAAGTTTTCTTTTTCTCATAAATGTCTAATAATTACCTATGTAGAGCTTTTATTCATTGATTACTTTAGATAAATCAGTGTTTCCCAGACATCACAATGGATCAGGTTCATTAACATGTACTTTTTCTCCCTACAACTAGATTGCTTGGTTATGAAGGAGTGGAAGTTATAAACCCAGAAGGAGGCAAAGATGATGCTTTAGAGGAAGCTGAAAGAGGAAGATGGCAAAAGGAGGTGGGTGTCTTTCTTCTCTGTGCTCTTTTCTTTTCGGGTATGTTTGATTGGGGGTGGAAAATAGGGTGGAAAATATTTGCCACCCAAAATTTCCATCTTTCAATCAAACACAATTTATTTTCAATGGAATTTGATTTCCATTTTAGGCCAAAATGGGTATTTTCCTTGAACCAAGGAATTGGAATTCCTAGGGGGAGGGCTGGGAATTGAAATTCCACCCACTTTTCCACCCTCCAATCACACCCTCAGATGATTAGGCCAATTTCTTCAACTAATGTTCATGATCTCTTGTCATATTAGAAAGGAGTACATATGAAAAGAATTGCACGCATAGTGGCATGCATGTCATATATAGAGGCAGCATCTGGAAAAGTTTTAGCTGTCTGACATCTTACTCTTTGGAAGTAATATATTGATTAGTTTAACAGATTCATAACGTGGTGGAGTTTCTAAGCATCCTTATATTTCTATTTACAAAAGTTGGTTAAGGTTTTACAGTGATGGTCTGTGTAGAATAACGATTTGTTGAAGTGATAATATGCTATATATTGAGAGCATTATATCTTGTAAGTCGCAACCAATTAATTAATTGTCTTTGTAGAAGCATTTGGAAAATGCTGGAAACTTTTATTATGTAAATGACAAAACCACATAGAATAGAAGTCAATAGTTAGATGATGGATGACACATGAAAGTAATGGGCATTTTTTTTTTTTTTTTTTTTTTTTGATAACCGAGGGTGTCGGGGGACCCCGCTTTAACAGTCACCCCACTATTCCCACGAGGCCCTGGCGCATCGACCGGGAGACGGAAAGTAATGGGCATATTGGGACCAATCTTGTTTTAAGTAATTACCCCAAGTGGTCTTTCCCTTCTGGCCTGTTGAGATCGTTAAACATATACACAATGTGTTCCTTCATTGATTTTATACTTTTTACATCTTATTCCTATGCCTAATTGATTATCCACTATGCTGTTTTCACATACAAATTAATCGGTTGCTCTCCTTATATGTACTTACTGATTGATCTTGTGCTTCTCAAAGGAACGTGATGGTTACTGGAAGATGATGCAGAAATACATTGGTTCTGATGTCACTTCAATGGTGACACTACCTGTCCTTATATTTGAGCCGATGACAATGCTTCAAAAAATGGCAGAGGTTTGTGATTCTGGTTGCATGTTCTGCCACCATAGTTTGTGGTGATTTAAAGGCCTCTAGTAGCGCTAATTATACAATACTCATGGCAGTTAATGGAATATTCACACCTTTTGGATAAGGCAGATGAATGTGAGGATCCTTACATGCGGTTGGTGTATGCATGTGAGTATTTTTTGATGTAAATATAATGTACAGAGAAATGTCAACGAATTCAACTTGGATAATGATTCGCACTAATTCAATTATGAGGAAAGATTTATGATGAAGTGACAGTTGTTTGTTTCTCGATGCAGCTTCATGGGCAGTGTCCGTTTATTTTGCATACCAACGCACTTGGAAGCCCTTTAATCCAATTCTTGGAGAGACTTATGAACTGGTTAACCATGGAGGAATCTCATTCATTTCCGAACAAGTGAGTTATTGTTTATTGACACTCTTTTTCATTATGGGTGTGTTTGGGATTGTCTATCAGAACTAACAGCTTTCAAGAATTTTAAGTTACTCATATTAATTCTTAGAAGCACATGGAAGCATTTATTTTTGAAGTTCAAAATATTTGAATTTTTTAACCTGCTTCTTCAAGCAGTTTAGATTTGCTTTAAAAACCCTTGAAGGTACAATGAAGACCCCCTTTTATCTGAATCAGGCCTTCTGTCATTTGGTTCTGAATTATTATACAGTTTATTCAACAAGTTCAGCACTTCAACTTTCTCGATAAATCTATTTACACTGAGCTATAGCTGTTGGATCCCTTTGATTTGCTAATTCAAGGTTTTATTTTCCTAGGTGAGCCATCATCCTCCTATGAGTGCTGGACATGCTGAAAATGAGCACTTCACATATGACGTGACATCTAAGCTAAAAACTAAATTTTTAGGAAACTCGGTTGATGTCTATCCTGTTGGAAGGTAATGACATGTACTCATTTGTATGGCTTGGTGAATATATTTTGTCCTCCGCTCACCCTGATTGCTGATCTCAGTTGATCTGCAGCTTTTCTCCATGTTGAGTTCAAGATTTTTTGCTTCTTGTTAATTATAGAAACAAATTTATGGCCTCACGTTCTTTTCTTACTTCCTTGATGCAGAACACGTGTGACACTTAAAAGAGACGGTGTTGTTCTGGATTTGGTTCCACCTCCAACTAAGGTTAATAATTTGATCTTTGGACGGACGTGGGTGGACTCACACGGAGAAATGATCATGACAAACTTGACTACTGGGGACAAAGTTGTTCTGTATTTTCAACCTTGTGGTTGGTTTGGGTATGCTAGTCCTCATCTCACATTTCTTTTTTCTAATTCCTTATATACGATTATTTTACATTGCCATGTTTGTGACTGTCCGAACAGTAACTCTGTCTGGTGCTTTTACTAACTTCCACATTATGTCGCATCATGAGTAAAAGTCTGGATTTATTATTACCCAGAAGTTGGCATTAGAGATGCCTCAGGCAATAGGATTTTTTATCATGTACTCTGCCAACATAGTTATCAGTAATGTTCCTGTGACTTAATTTTACTGCTTTTGATCCTTGCAACTAACTCCAGAACATAAACTTTAAGTTATTTTCCTGTTCCTG
Source organism: Jasminum sambac (assembly GCA_018223645.1). Taxonomy (NCBI): domain Eukaryota; kingdom Viridiplantae; phylum Streptophyta; class Magnoliopsida; order Lamiales; family Oleaceae; genus Jasminum; species Jasminum sambac. The sequence goes on from CP073649.1 coordinate 28,381,350, forward strand.
TGACTCTATTCTGATACTTTTGATCCTATCAACTTTGTTCCTAGTCACATGATTGCAATTATTTTTCATGGTTAGATTCTTGATGACAATAATGCAAATAGTAAGAATCTCTTCTTCCTCTGAATCCTGACCAACATTTTTGGTAACTTCTTTGTAATCAATTCCAATAATGATTTTTCACAACCTTGAGATTCTCCAACCAAGATTAAGTAATTCTGTCTCTTCAATTTGATTCAATTGACTTTTGAGGCTTTTTTCTTTCGCTGCTAGTTGTCTCGCTTTCCCTCTCCCCTTTTCTGTGTAACTTGTTTGGTAATCAGTTTTAATCATAATAAACAATCTTGATATACACCGAGCAAGTAGTAAGATATACTATCCTTTTATTAAATCAACATGATGTTTTTTCTTTCTTTTTTTTCCCCTTTCTCCCCTATATTGATTTTGCTCGCTTCCTCTGTGTAATTGCGTACACATGCGGCCCTTTTGAGTCTGCGATATTTACAAATTTTCTTATCCTTATCCAGCCAGAAATGTCTTTTATGCTTTTGTTGTTTGCTACTGTTGTTCTTTCATGTTAACAGAACTTCTTGTTACAGAGCTAACCGGTATGAGGTTGATGGGTATGTGTATAATGCCGATGAAGAACCTAAAATATTGATGACGGGAAAATGGAGCGAGTCTTTGAGTTATCAACCATGTGATTCAGAAGGGGAACCGCTTCCTGGCACAGAACTGAAAGAGGTTAACTTTGTTAACATTCGTATTTTTACTTTCCTGAGTCTATTTTCTGAAAGAACCGTAGGCTGATACATACTTGTAGCAAGTAATGTGAATTAGAGAGTTCTATTTCCTGTATGTTGATGTATTATCTGGTTTATTGCTTATCTCATGGGTTAATTCCTATGGAGAGATTTGAGAAATTCATATCTATTAAGTTGAGGCTGAGGGAGTGCGGTTGTGACGCTTCTCGTGATCATTTCTGTATTTACTGTTTCTTGTTTATCAATAACTTTGCTGGAACAAACTTGAGTAAGCGAGATTCTAAAAGAGTTACCGTCCTTCCTTTCCGATTTATTCATTATACCTGGTTGCATTCAGTATTCTGGTTACACCAATACAGGGTTGATTCTGTAGGACTTTGAGCATATGTTTGGCTTACATGTTTATAGACACCAGTCCATTTTCCAAAATCACTTTTTAACTACACGTTTTCCCAACCAAATCACCACTTATTTATCCATTCCCATAACAGTTCCTTTTTCCTCTGATCTTATGCAATAATGTATATCCTGCCTTGTGCATATTGATATATGTTGTTTAAGTTACAGATTGGATATTCTGTCTTGTGCATATTGAACTGTCTTGTTTAACAGATTGGATATCTCTGTATGATTGCTTATCATAGTTTTAAGAATATCGTTGACGAGGGTTAAAAAGCAAGGATGATTGAGTGGTGAAGTGCATCCTATGAAATGTGTCGATAAGTGGTTTGACCAAAAGTACTCTGTCAGAGTGTGTATAACATAGAAACATCTTGCTGAACATACTATTGTTTATACTTCACATGAAAATGCTTTAAAGCCACAGGAGATCCATATGGTATATATGCCTGCGTGCTTAGCTGTTAACTGTTGTCTGGCTAGTGAATTTGTGACGTGATATGTTTTCACAGGTTTGGCGCGTTGCAGAAACTCCACCAAATGACAAATTTCAGTATACCTACTTTGCTCATAAATTAAACAGTTTTGACACTGCTCCCAAGAAGTTGTTGCCATCAGATTCCCGTTTGCGTCCTGATAGATGGGCACTTGAGAAAGGTGACCTCTCCAAAGCAGGTGCTGAAAAGAGCAGGTCGGTCCCTCCCTCTCTCTAAATTATATGAATGCAAACAATTGGTAAGCATTTGAATTGTCAAAATGAGTTGGTTTACGTCATTGTTCTATCATTATCATAGTGTCCGAAGTTATACAGTTCGAGTTTGTTTTTATTTTTCAATAGATCGAGCTATCAATTTGAATTACATGGTGAACCCATAAAGTGGAAAATTGCTTCACTCCTTTATATTCATCCCCTCAACTCTCAAATAGCTAAAATGTTGTTCTGTAGACTCAATTTAGGAACTCAGTTAATCCCTTTTCTTTATATTGAGAGAGTAAGCACTTTTTCCTTAGCAGATACCTATGAAGATGAATTAATGGTAGAATCTTCTTATGCCTAATGAAGATATCTAGAATAATGTCTTGGTCAATCGCAATTCAGACATAGGGAAGTGTGCTTTTCTCCATTTCGTGCACTTCTTGCTTTATTATTACTTAATACTGTAATTATTATTTTTTGTTTGCTCATCACCTTGAATACTTTTGAGTGAAAATAAGACATATTCCTATTCCTTAATGCATTTTTCAATTTCCGCAAGCTTATGTCTGCATTGGCTATGATGTCCCTCTTCTTTTCCTAACAGTTCCTGAAATATGAGGTGACTTTATGTAAATACTAAAAGCAGAATACGATAGGATTGAAACCTCGGAGAAGTATTGGAATTTTTCTGAAGTGCATGCATTATTTTCGTAATCTTATTGGATTGAATTGTTTCAGTTGATATAATTTCATATTTTTTTATTGTTTATTTAAGGGAGCTGCAGTGTCTGCTTGTTGGTATCTGATCATTTCTGCTCTCTCTCTCTCACACACACACACACATTCCCACATTTCGATGTTAATCACATTATCATTTTTATTCATAATATGTTTGCTTCTTTTTAGTTGCTCTTGTGAACTTGAACTTTTAATTAAAATGCCGCTTGAATATCCTTCAGCAGTTATTTGATTTCTGTGTTAGTAAGTACTGTTTGATATCCTTCAACGATTTATATTTTCTTTATTTCTCAACCACTTAAAAAAAACTCTGTTTCTGATCTCTTTTGGATTTGAGAAGTGGGAACAGTGCCTATGTTCAGCCTAGCTCTCTTTGTGAGTATCAGAGAGTTTGGATGGTATTACGGTCTCTCTAGGATTTGAAAAACACTTTGGTACAACTTGCTACATCTTTTATGCTTAATATAGTAAGTTTGCCTACCAGTGCTTTATCTGCGAGGTGGAAGCATAAATAATATGATTGATTGTTATAGTGCCTTACATTTTCTAACAAGTATGTTTTTCTAGTTTGGAAGAGAGGCAGAGAGCTGAAAAGAGAGACAGAGAATCAAAGGGCGATAAATTTACACCAAAATGGTTTGATATGACTGAAGAAGTTACAACAACGCCATGGGGTGAGTTGGAAATTTATAGTTATAATGGCAAATACACGCAGCACCGAAATACCATTGATACTTCAGACGCAATTGTCGTAGAAGATGTTCAGTCAACAGAATTTAATCCATGGCAGTACAGTAATTTGTCAGAGGAATGAGATCATGCTGTGTTTGTTGTTGCAGTGCGTGGACAGATTTTGCTGAGATGTAGAACTGTGTACACTATATTGTAATGTTACTTCACAATATCGGTTGTGGTGTTATATTAGCAGGTTTTTTCTGATGGTGTTTGACACAGTCACTTGTTTTATGTTCATTTCTTGTATGCCATATTCAGTATTTGAATTTTGGGCAAGTTGCTTTGAGTTTCTCTGCTTATTCAAATTTTTTTTTTTTTCCCTATTCTCTCTTCCTCCCTGAATGCAAGCCGCTGCAAATTTCATTTGATGAGTTTTTTTAGCTAGTCAATCTTGATCATTGACGTTTGTACTAATGTCTTAGCCGATTGGGGCTGGGGTGGTGGTTCAAGCGATGTTTTGCCAAAATTTGAATCTTATAATTAGCTGGATTCTTGAGTTTTGCTTGAAGAATCTCTCTATTGGTACACGCAGGGATTTTTTTGCCAAGCAGCATGGCACTTCGTTTGCAGGACCTGGATTACCATTAAAAAACAGCGGCCGTAGGTAGGTGGAAACTAGTTGTGTACAATTTAGGTGCGATACTGCTATTTCCCTTGGTTTTCGGTCATCGTTTTAATGCTACGCATAGTCGTTAAGACTAGTTTCTCGAAGCAATCGCATGCATGTTTACTTGTCAATCAGTTATTTGTTAGATATTAGATGGTTTTTCATCTTCTCTCAGCAGCTAACACAGACCATAGTGATAATCTGGCGTGCCATGCTACAGTTACATAAAATGAAGATTTTCATGTGAATTTTTACTTTTGCTTCGTTTGATTATAAAAAATTTTCGTGAAAATTATTTGAAGATAGAGCTCTCTAAAACACAAATTTATTCATTTCCCATCGAAAACGAAATTGATTGTGAGTTTTTGTGGAAGTTAAATTTATTTTACTTTTCCACGTGAATTTAATCAAACACACCCTCAATCACGGAAATGTTCAATTGCCCACAATGGGCAATATAAGAAGAAACCCACGCTAACGTGGCGTCACGTGATCGACCAAAAATTTAAAAAAATTTTTTTTTTTAGTATTTACGTTAAGTCAAATGAATAATACATAACTGTCCCCTGAAGGTGAGACGTCTCACCCGATCCCTATAATTTTTTTCCTCCACTGTAGGCGACATAACCTACCCACTATGTGCAGGAGATCGTTACTCCCCTCAAGCATACCCCAATATTTCTTGCAATATGTATATCAGTTTTCGTTGCCTGGGAATAAGAGAGGTCCTGCAAAAGATGACTTTAAAACAAAATAACGAATAGGAGCACAACGAACAAATGATGTAGGAAGTTTGTAGGGTAATAAATTAAAAATTGAATAAAACCCAAGATACAAAAATCGCTATCTTTTAAGAGAGATTTCTTTCGCATCACACTTTCAGGAATTCAAATTCCATTTTGGGGAGCTGCGATGGAACCCCATGAGGGGTGCTGCACATTTCGTTGCGACAAAAATTATTTGGGACGGCAAAAACATTTGCGCAAAGAAAGCATGCAAAAATAAATTACAAAAATATATAACTGAATTGAAATTTCAATATAAGTTCAGACTTAGTGGTAGCAGATAGAATTATCCCATATTTATCTTTTTGCACATTTTTGTTAAATTACAAAGTCAAATAAAAGCAGTTCTACAGTATGCTTTCTCCAAAAATTAAAACAAAATTGACAAATGACAAAAAATTGATTATGTGTGATATTAAATGCTTGATATTGTCTAGACCAATATGTCATATTGTATTTGATAATGTGTATAATTAAATTAATTTAAAATTAACTCTCCAATCATTTTTGTTTCTCTCTCTTTGTTTTTTCTAAAATTCAAATAACAATTTGCCACATATAAAACGTAAATATTATTGCATTAGAAAAGTTTTTGGTTGTAATATCAACATCTTTTGTCACATATGTATCATAGACATTATTACGTTACAAATGCTCCCCGAAATTCTTTTGCTGAAAAACGAAAATTGTCAACAACTTCTGCTTTTGTCTTCGTTCTCTGACGGATTAAAGCGTACTTATCATTGTTAATAGAATCAAAATAATGTTATTCATCCTTAATTGCCGTTGTGACAAAATTGAAGATACTAATATTATTTTATTTTTGCATATTGTTGCAATTTTCATTTCTAGAAGTATATTTCTCTACTAAATAAATAAATAAATGTAACTAATTACATTTAACAAGAAACATCCCACATACATTCAAAAAAAAAAAAAAACATCCCACATGGTTTTCAGTTATGGAACCAATAGTGCGTGTGTGTGTTTTTTTTTTTTTTTGAGGGGATTCCATAGAAAATGGACCAAATTTAGCCTTCTTTTTCTTTTCTTTTTTTTTTTAAAGAATTCACCTTTGAGTTTGGGTATTTTCCATCGTAATTTTGTACATTATCTGATATTGTTGGGGTGGAAAAATTCATCCAACATTAATAAAATTCATTCAATATTAATTTTGCTCTTATGTACATAATATTTACTTCTTCTGATAAAAAATTAACACATTGACAGTTTATAGATAATGAAAATATACAAACTCAGAACCTTGTATGCTCTTATACCACGTTCAATAATTTGAACTAACAATTTAAACTGATAAATTAACTTAAACTATTATTTCCAACGTGCCTAGATTTTTTACATCAGATGCGAGGTTTAATATAACTGTTATTATTATTCGATAGTTACGCTAACAATAATGTTATGCCAGCAATGTTGTTTGGTTGCCGTCATTGACAGCTTCAAATGATAATGAAGGGACCCACTACCCACAGCACTTAAATCTACGTCTCTAACGCCGTTATGTCTCTTGGTTTATTCTTGCAGCATCTACCTTATCGCCTTGACCTCCGTTTGTCCCCACCTCTCCTATTTTATTTATTTTTTCAAACATTGAAAATTTTATTATGTAGGATAATGAGTGTGTTAGTGGATGAGTTTTAATGTATTTTTACGAAAGAGGAAGAGAGAATAATCTGGATGGTACGAGACGAATGAAAGAGGAAATAGATGGATATGATTTGTTTGACCAAATTTGAAATTTGAAAAAAATGTATTAAAATGCATTTTTTGAAGTGTGCTAACACCCACAATATTTGGAAAAAAAGCACCCAATAAAGGGCTATGCATACGCCACATCGGATTTTGCTTTTCTGTCCCACGTGGTGTAAGCCATTGGCCACATATATTTAATCGGCTTATCAAGGGGACCACATATATTTTGAATCAAATTATAGTTCAGGTCCCCAACCTATTATAAAAATATAGAATGTCGTCCATCAATTTCTTGGTATTTGATGCCAATCAATAGTCTTTACTCTAACTCTAACCATTATCTTTCTATTGAAAAATTCTACTTTAGTAAATAATACACTTGCATTTAACCTTAATTGAACGAACAAAGAAAGAAACAAGAAAAAAAAAATCAAAATAAAATTCACGTTAATCTAATAGTTATAGAAGATTGAAAATCAATAGCACTCCTGAAGTTATATGAGGTAGACGGCCATCTAATGCGTGTTAGTGTATGTATAAAAATGGAATTTTATGCGATATAGGAGAGAGAATGAGTAGAGTTGAATTGTGGAAATTTATATAATACAAATAGGTCACACGAGATGTGTAGATGTGAAATATGAGAAAAAATGAGTGGAGTTAAAAAATATGTAAAAACACATACACTAACGGGGGCTTAGAGTCTTCAATTTGAATTCTTCTCACTTAATAATAAAATGAATTTCAAATACCAAATTGAAAAAATGGGGCGAAAAGACATAAATCAAAATTCTCAATATCTCATGATCTAAAAAAACCGCACTAAGGATGTTATAAAAAACAAAGGTAGGTTTATAAACTAAGGTTGCCAAACTATGAGGTTGGGGACCAATCTTTAATGTTTGCGATATATATATGTATGTGTGTATATATCCCAATGTTTAATGACTAAACTGCCCCTGTAATTTGTTCAATTTGTGATGTGGATCTGGGAGGAGGTGGGGAAGGGATCTTTGCCAACTTATGGGAAGACAAACATAGAAATTAAGGGAAAAAAAATGGTAATGAAGCTGGATCTACATGCACATGATTCTAAGTTGTAACTATACTTGTCTCTCGTTTGTCCAGTTGGGAAATTCCTCTTTTAGCCCTATAAATTACTTATCCTCATTATTATAACAGAATATGCGAGATAATAAATAATAATGTAAAATACAGTTTTAATTAATTTAATTTTTTGAAGTATTGTTCTATACGAAATGAAACGTGCAATAAGTCAATAACTGATAAGAGTGAAGGAGTGTAAATATTTTATTTTATTTAAAAGAAAAAAAAGGGTTTAAATGCTAAGTTGTAGTTGAACCAGAGATATATTATTGGTTAAGCATGAGTTTTAGGGGTTAGCAAATATATTAGGACATTTATACAATGCTCCTCATCATTCGGATTTTCTTGGCATTGAAAATTCATTTACCCTAAAAATGGGAATTAGTAATATTTCAAACAAATCATTTCCACAAATAATTTTATTTATTTAAAAACGAATTTAGGAAAAAATTTTTTTTTTTAAAAACATAAAATTTAAAGAAAATTCCCTCGCTTAATGACCCAACGTTTTTGTCGAGGCTGGTAATGGATTTGGACCACAGGATTCCAATCACTCGCCACGTGGCGCTATCCCATATCCGCAAAAGAATAGGTCTCAAGGCAGTTCTTTTCCGCAACCTTGTATAGCCGGTCACTCCTGTGGCCCCTACCGATTGGTCCGGTTACAAGGGTCAATGATATAAGAGTTGGGGTTTAAGCAATGGTGGAGGGTGGTTTTCACAGGGTTTTGGCCATTGTTTTAGATAAGAAGGAAGGAAGGAAAGGGAAAAAAAAATGCAAAATTAAGAAAATTACGAGATGGAGATAAATGGGTTTGAGTGAAAATGGGGGTTTCAGATTCTACTTTGAAATTTGTTTTTTCAAAAATTATGTGATCTGTGGGTCCAATTCAAGGCGAATTCTACAGGAACTCAATTGTCTGTGATCACCAAGGTGAGATGATCAAAATTGTGACTGGTAAAGTTTTGATTTTTAGGGTTTTTTTGATAATTTTTATTTTTGTTAAAGGGATTTTTAAAATTTTAAATCTTGTTACAGGTTTTTCTACAGCCAAGCAAAGCATTTTCCGATTTTTGTTGGTTATCCAGTTTGATTTAAAATTACATACCTTTTGATCCATTTTGAATTTTAGGGTCGATCTGGAATGTTGACACGCAAAACCTTTTTTTGCCCTTAAATTTAATTGTAGAAAAAATTTACTGGGCCCAAATTATGAGCTTTTTAAAGTTTGCAAAATTGTGAAGATCCATACTTTTAAGTTACTTCACCATTTTCTGAATTTTTCGAGATGAGTTTTGTGTTGATCCGTGTGACTTTGTCCCTTTGTTTTCAGATCATCTTCATGCATGTATGTTTTTTATTAACTTGTTTTAAAATCTGTGGGTGAATGAAATAGGGTCAGAGGTTTGTGATCCTACCCACCCGGGTTTTATAAGGGGTTTTAACTCTTTGTTTCCTTGCCCAACTCAGTCTTTTGCTTTTCCTTTAATCGAAAAATTTAAGGTATTAAAAATTGTCTGAAATAAACCCACATTTGGATTTATGTTTAATTTTGTCTTCTGCAAGTTTTTAATATTTTCTTCTACATAGATGTGTTGGATTTGTTTGGATCACCGATCATGGTGATCCAATGTAAGTTTGATCGTGGTAGAATATGAGCATGTGATCTTGGATCGCATGGTGGAAGTTATAAATGGTATGAGTTTACAATCATAGCCATTTTGGGTTTGCTTTCATGAATTCTGTCGAGTTTACAATCACAGCGATCACTTGGAATTAAGATAGAACTTTTATGCTTCTTAACGATGGATCATTTATGAAGTTAAATTTTGCATTAAATGCTGAAATTATCTTGATTCCAATGTTGGTAAATGGTAATGATTGTGTGGATTCTTGATTGCCAGGAGTGGCACCTTTGATCCCATGTGATTGCTATACTTACGTTAGATTCAGTTTTCTGCATACGTTTCTCGTTGAATTTAGATCCTGTAAAATGTAAGTCACATTTTTAATTACGTGGCATGCTGGCATCCGTTATGTCCCTCTGCTTTGATCATTTCTGCATTGACCAGTTTGCCCCATTGGATACTGTTAACTTGAGTGCCCCTACGCCATATGGTGCTTTCTGTTACTGACGTTCCGGATGTTTTTTCTGTTGTAGGTGATTTGCAGACGAGCCTTGATATCGAACTTTAGACTGTTAAATAGGAATGCTAGAGTTTCTTGCTTTATGAAATTGTTTGGTATGGTTTCTGAAATATGGTGTTGCTGAAGAGGTTAGACTATGGATTTAACGGCTATCAGGTGCCTCCCACACCCCGTGCTGCCAGATCAGCAAGGGTAATCTTCGACCTAATTTAATATTATTAAATTAATACTGCCAAATTTGTCGTTTTTCTTTTCTGAGTTTTAGTTTTAAAGAACTTCTATTTCTACTTGTTTCAGAGGAGGACTGAATTTAAGAAGAAAGATAGTGCACAGAAGATGTGTGCCTTTGACTTATTGGCAACTGTAGCCGGAAAGTTACTGCTGGAGGGCGAATGTTCTCCAAAATCCGTCGACACGTCTTACGACAAGGATCAACCTGAAGTATTGGAAGCTTCTGATAAGAAAGGAGAAGAGGATGAAAACAAGCTCTTTGAAGAAAAATCTTGTGAGGAAGATAGCTGTGAAAGAAATTTTCTATTTACAGAGATAGTCTCACAAGCTCCTAGTCCAAATCTTCATTCAAACGAACTTGCATGTGGCCAAAACGATGCAGGCTCAAGGCCTGCGTCTGCAATAACTTCTGAGAGCTCAGAAAAGGTTGGTTCTGCAGAAGATGATTGCAAGCTTCGACTTGGAATCTTTCCTCATCCAGTAGATGTTGAGTCTTCAGTCTGTAGATTAGAGGGTGAAAATAAGAAACTGATAAAGATTGAATCTCCATATAACAAAAATTTGTCGATCAGTAATAATAGGGCTGATCTGTGCAATGAGGGTCGTTCAGAGGCTTGGGATAGAAAGCCTGCTGCTTTAGTTAGTTCAGCCGATAGTCAAAAATTCCCGTTTAGCAATGACCAAATTCTTTGTGGTTCTTTTCCTGCTAAGCAGGATGTTGTAAGGTTAGTTACTAGAGATGATGACGAAAAATTTTCTGGGTGCTCAAAACCAAGCACCACCACTAATACTAATAAGGCCTTTAAGCCACCACCAACAGGAGATTGCAGGACCAGGAAGTTGTTGCCATCTAAGTATTGGAAACCAACTCTGAATTCGAAGGATAAAGAGCACTGTGATCCTCGTGAGTTGTTATTGATTGTCTAAGTTTATGTGATATGATCATCAAGCACTCTATGTATGGTGTCATGATTTTACTTTTATCATGTCTTTAGATGCAGAGAGATGTAATTATCTCAATAGGAATAACAGTTGCAAGCGCCAGAGATCTCTAAGGGATTATCCGTTCAAGAAAAGGAAGTTTTTCGACTGCAGCTCAGTGTCTAATTCTGATGAAGGGATTAACAGTGATGGAATAAGTAGTGTACCCGAGGCTGGGTCCCATGGAAATGCGCTTGGTTCTAGTTCATCTTTGCCAGGAGGTAATTTCTCATCAACATGAACAAAACATTGATACATTCAATATGCATGTATTTTGAATCTTTCTTGAAGACGACTGAGTTAAGCTCAGTTAATTTGAAACCATTTGCAGTGCGAACGACTCCAACTTCTTTATCTTGTGAACGTACTTCCTTCCAGTCGAGGAACTCCCAAGGTATAAGGGAAATTGATGGTTAAGTCGTTAACTCTTGTGAATTGAAAAGTGTAGCACATGAAAAGAGTTTCTCATCTGGAGATATGTTTCGGTCTTCTTTTAAACAGTGAAGCTCAAGATCAAATCTTTTAGGGTTCCAGAGCTATTTATTGAAGTTCCAGAGTCTGCAACTGTTGGTTCTCTTAAGGTATTTTGAAAATCAATTCTGGCTTCTTGCTGTTTTTGGGATTTTTTTTGTTTTCTAAAACAGTTAAAACATGTTCTCTTTCGTGTTTGTAACGAAAAGCCATAAGGACTTTTTTCTGCGTTAAAAGTTGAAAGCATCGAAAATGTGTTTTTGGATCCACAGTTTAAGATTAGTTACATTCAAGTCTCAACTTTTCTGCAGCACACAGTTATGGACGCAGTGACAGCAATACTTGGTGGTGGACTGCGTGTTGGTGTACTTCTTCAAGGAAAGAAGATTAGAGATGATAACAAAACATTGTTGCAAACTGGGATTTCTCATGATAACACCAAATTGGATTCTCTGGGGTTCACTCTCGAGCCAACCCCTACTCAATCTTCCTTGTGTCTTGAAGATCGTACTTATGAACTTCCTTCTCCACAACCACTAGCAAGGTGCTCATCATCCCACAACAATCATTTACATTTCTTGGCTAATTTTCCATCTGGTAATTGACATTCATACCTCTACCAGGTGTCCTCCAACGCGCAATGTAGGTCAAATTGGTCGTCCACAGGGTAATTTGGATACTCGGTCGAATCCTAATGTGTGCAATGTCATTGAAAGTGATCGTAGTTCAGCAGCTTTTGCCTCCAATATGTCCTTGGAAAAAACTACAACAAATTCAAAAGCACTCGTTGCTGCTCCACCAATGAAAGTTGAGGCATTAGCTATGGTTCCCATGAGGAAATCTAAACATTCTGAGTCAGCACAACGCAGAATCCGTCGACCCTTCACTGTGTCTGAAGTTGAAGCACTTGTTCAGGCAGTCGAGAAGCTTGGAACTGGACGGTATGTTTATTCGAACTTTACTCCAATTCTTGTAAAAAAACTACTCGAGGGGCGTGTGTATGATGCACTCCAGTCTGGTATAAGCAATTGATGTGGTGAGATCTGGAGATGTTACATCAGCTGCTTCCCAACTTGCAGCATGTGCAAATTGCTCCACATCAGTTGTTTGCATTAGATCAGGAATGCCGTACAATGACCTTACTGCGAAGTATAAGAAAATATATGATTATTTCTTTAACAAGCAATTATAAGCTAAAGTTAGGTGCTTTGGAAATTTCGCTTTCTTCGTCCCCACATGTTTCTTCACCACTGAACATAATCTTGTTCTTCAGATGGCGTGACGTTAAGCTGAGAGCTTTTGATAACGCAAAACACAGAACGTATGTGGATTTGAAGGTAAAATATAATGACATTAAATTTTGGGTTGTGTTGAATCAAATCAACGCTTATCGTTTGCTTACTTGACTATGTTACAGGATAAGTGGAAGACATTGGTGCACACAGCAAGAATCTCCCCACAGCAGAGACGAGGGGAGCCGGTGCCTCAGGAGTTACTCGACCGAGTGTTGACAGCACATGCTTACTGGTCGCAACAGCAAGTGAAGCAACAGATCAAATCTCAACCCGAGACTTGCCTTCTCCTCTGATCGATCGACTCATTCACTGTAGAAAACTTGTGGCAGCATATCACTGTAGAAAGAAAACACTGTTTGCTGTTAGAGCTGGATATTCTGATTATATTTTGTGATTATAATACTTATTATGTAAAAAAATGAAAAATGTGGTGTCAAAGTTAGTACAGTAGTTTATGTAGCAGTCTGTGTCTCCCGCGGCGATTTGTTTCTTGCGAGGAGGGACTGCATTTGTAAATTGGTGAGAGAATAAGGGCTTTGCTGGTACAAAATTTTTGCTGTGTGTCAAGGTGGTGGTTTTTTTTTTTTTTTTTTACAGGTTTTGTGTTTCTATTGGGATTTTGGAGAGTTCATTCATTTATATAAATAAAATAAAACACTGATTTGTTGTTTCATCACTTAACTCGTTTGGACAGATGAATTTTTTATCACCCACATTCTGTTTCATTTACTTAACAACTGATATCGAAGGTTCAAAATGAAAATCACTTAACTTCTAACACAGTGATTTACTGATTCACTTGATTTGGGTTGCTATGTGATCCCTTCAGAAAAATGGTGATCTAATTGCTAGTGAGGTAAAATTTGGGTGGCGTTTAAAATATGTAAACCATGTTGATGAAACATTACACTTAGGGTTAGGGTGTGTTTGATTGAACCTAGAATTTGAGGTGGAAAAACTTTTCCATGGAAAATGTTTTCCTTGCAATTTTTCTTACCTCAACACCAGATTCACTTTTCCAGGAAAATGGGCCAAATTTGTGCTTCAGTGACTTGTACATAGAAAATATTTTTCGGGAAAAAGTTTTGCATCAAACACACAAGTGGGAAAACTTTTTCCTTGAAATGACATTTTCCATCCAAATTTTGTTCAATCAAACACACCCTTAGAATTAATATCTTTACAACAAAACTTCTTGCGTTTGATTTCAAGACGCGAGGAAGAATAATAAGTGAGGAAAAAGTGAGGTAAATGGGATAAAAGTAATTTTAAAAAATTGAAAAAAAAACGTGGGACCCGCAATCAAATATGTGTTGTGTCTCTCTCCAACCCTTAACATTGTGAAAACACCATGTATTGGAGATGCTCTCAGAAGCAAATTTGAGACATGCTTTGTATTTCTTAACGAAAAGACCGTTATTTATAAATAAATATAAATGGTAGCAAAATACTGTGATATATAAGTAGAGATAATAGATCAATAATTGTGTGATATTTTATATTGATTGGTATTGAGTATTCATCACAGATTAATATATACGCACTATATAATATTAACCAACAATGTGTATTATATTATTATTGATACAATCAACATAACTAATAAACAACAATATCAGTTTTGAGGTGTTTGGTGACGTAAGTTGCACGTTGCTCAATCTTCAAGCCGACGTATGGAATATGTCAGGTTTTGTTCAATTAATTTATTCCTAATGCAGTGTTATTACATTGACCGCTCGTTATCTTTGACTCAAAATAACATACTAACAAACAGATCAAAGATACAAATTGATTTACTCGGTATTATTTTACTCAAAACTTTTGTTCTTTTGTCAAATTATTATTAACACACTTTTGATGGTGTTTCCAGTTTTAATTAGTGGAAAGCATCACAATTATGAATCCAGCATCCTTCATTATTCTTTATTTATTATTCTTAGTCACAATCTGCACATAAATAATGAAAAATTATTAGACCTCCTTTAGCCGCCGCCGGCTCAAAATAGACTTCCAATCAATAATTCTATTTGAACCCAATAATTAATAGATAATATAATTGTAATGTGTCAAAATCCGGTAAAACCAGACGTGTTCTGTGTTCAACTCCATTAATCAGTCTCGTCTTGTCTGGGATTCTCCATTCATCAGTTTGGTCTTGTCTGGGATTCTCCCAAACAATTCCAGGTTGTCTGTTCTTTTGTATACATAACACACACAGATATATATATATATATATATATATATATATATATATATATCTACACACACATCTGAATTGTTGGTCTTATGTTCTTGTCCCTTTTCTACTATGCCTAAAACCTTCAAACTAGCTCGAAGCATTTGCACATCTTCGTGATCCTTCAATGGGACACTACGACCCGAGGGATACTCCAACTCACCTTGACTACTTCAATGGAGTTTATGATTACATCGATAAGATGCTAATGGAAGAGGATGACTCAGCGTTCCAGGACTGCTTGGCACTTCAGGCCACTGAGAAATCCTTATCTGATGCACTTTCGAATCTCATCAGCCCTCCATCTTTTCATCTTCCCCAAACAATCATGGATAATGCGAATGATGAATCTACAAGCAATGAAAACTCAGCTAATAAGAACTCTGAAAGAAAGAAATATCACAGTCGAGATAATGATGAGTACATAGAAGGGCGGATTTGTAAGCAACTGGCAAGCTATGACCAAGATTTCAAGCAAACTGAGAAGTACGATGACGTGTTACTTTGTCCTAGCATGAATCCTGGTTTCTACAATGAATCTCCAGCTTGTCATGGCAAGGAATTGGTCGAAAATGAAGGCAAAAACACAAAGCTGTATAGAAAACCACCAGAGTCAAAACGGGGAAGGCCACGTAAAAGTAAACTATCAGGAGGTCCTATAAAGGAAGTGATTGATCTTACGAATCTCCTAACTCGTTGTGCTCATGCCATGGCAGACTGTAATACCTCGACTGCAAATGAACTTCTGAGGACGATTTGGCAGTATTCAACTCCATATGGCAATGCAACAGAAAGATTGGCGTACTGCTTCGCTAATGCCCTTGAGGCACGGCTGGCTGGTACAGGGTCGGCTTTGTATAATGTCCTCACGTCGAGGAGGATACCACCTGCAGAGTTACTAAAAGCTTATAAGACATATCTAGAAGCATGCCCCTTCCAAAGGGTGTCAAACACTTTTGCAAATAAATCCATAGGGAGATTAACAAAGGAAGCTGCAAGGATTCACATAATTGATTTTGGGATTATGTATGGCTTTCAATGGCCTTGCTTAATCCAAGGCATCTCCCTCAGGCCAGGTGGATCTCCGAATCTTCGCATTACGGGAATAGATTTTCCTCAGCCGGGATTCAAGCCTGCAGAGAGGGTCGAGCGAACGGGCCGTTACCTAATGAGTTATAGCAAGAGATTCAACGTTCCATTCGAGTACAATGCCATTGCCAAGAAATGGGATACCATTAGTGTTGAGGATCTCAAGATTGAAAGAGATGAGATGGTGGTGGTGAATTGTCTGTACAGACTGAGACACATGCCCGATGAGTCGGCCGGCCTTGACAGCCCAAGAGATGCGGTCTTGAACCTTATAAGGAAGATAAATCCTGATCTTTTCGTCCATGGGATTGTTAACGGTACATACAATGCCTCATTCTTCGCAACAAGATTCCGAGAGGTTCTGCATCATTACTCCTCTCTTTTTGATATGCTGGATGGGACGATTCCATGTGAAGATCAAGATAGGTTGTTGTATGAGAGAGAGGAGCTCGGGAGGGATGTAATGAATGTCATAGGATGTGAAGGACCCGAAAGGATCGAACGGCCTGAAACATACAAGAAATGGCAGGTGCGTAATCAGAGGGCTGGTTTTAGGCAGCTCCCACTAAACCAGGATATTGTAAAAGAGGCAAAGGCAAAGGTGAAGAAAGGTTACCATGATGATTTTCTGCTAGACGAGGATAGCGACTGGATGCTGCAAGGATGGAAAGGACGTGTAATGTATGCTCTGTCATGTTGGGTACCTACATGAGAATGATTCATGTTGGGTACCTATTTATGTTGAATCAGCAATCCTTTTCTCCATATATCGCATATAATCCGCAGCTATTTCTAATCGGCAGCTGTTTTCATCTAAAATCAACATCTGACTGGAGTCTCAAAATGTAATATGCAAAACATCCCATTGGTGTGAAACATTTGCTCATCGCAAAGGATTAAGATTCAAATACTAGAACAGAAAACCAACACTGTAAATTCAGAATATCTACTACGAATATTACAGACTAACAGTACAGTAGAACAATGATGGAAAGAAGGACGAATGATTGCCAGAAAATTTAATGAACTTTTCATTAGTGATATAATGAAAATGTATACATCCAGTAAACATAAGTACAAAGTTGGGGATACTGAGATCCCACCTCACATTCACTTACCATCGAAGAAAGGGAAAAACAAAGGAAGGGGAAAAATGAAGTACATAATGTATTGTTGCTTTGAAAGTTTGTGCAGCTAAGCTTTCACATATGTTTCAATAGCAACCTCCTTTCCAGAATAACGAACGTCTTCTGACTTCTCTCCGCCCTCCCACAGCTCTGGCAATGCTTCCCTCATGTTGTGAATGCTCTCCAGTGCATGATCTACTCCTTTTGATTGATGGGAGGCACCGACCTAATTTCATGGAGTAGCAAATTATACTTTACCATCAAGGTCGAAGCTAATATTTTTTTTTGTGCCATTAATGTGATATTTTCACTTACCCAAACAGTGTGGAGGCCCATTCGGTTTGCAGTTTGTAGGTTACGGATTGAATCATCGAAGAACAACTGGAGAAATAAATAGATAGAATTTAGATGAAACAACAAAATACAATATTATATGGTAAAAATGATTGGATGGGGAGAATGGTTGTCCAAGTGGTAAAACTTCAATTGCAGTTGCTCAATGTGACCATTGAGCGGTAAAAGGTCTATTTCTTACTGTTCTACAAGGATCGATATTGGCAATCTCAAAAGCTTGTTCAAAGGAACTTCCGAACGGCTTGCAAACGACTGGTGTCTTTGGAACGTCTGGAGAAACACCAAAAAACTTGAAGTAATTACTGAACTCATAAAATTTGCAAACAGTGTTACTAAATGGTGATATTTTGGACTCACCACCATCATCGTTCTCAGGTTGTACAGGCTCACTGTCGGAAGGATTCAGTGTCTCAAAACAAATAATATCATCAAAGCAGTCCTCCAATCCGAGTCTACTAAGAACTTTAGCCACATGGGCTTCATTTCCATTTGAGAATATCTGTTTCACATAAGCATATGGAGACATTGTCAAAGGAACAGAATATTCAACCGTAGACATTTAGCGTCTAAATAGTCAGAAAAAGCTACTCACAACTTTCCGAATAGGAAGGCTATGTAAAATACTCTTTAAAGTATGGTCAGTTTTCAACCACTCGTAAGGCAATCTCCCGTGGACGAAGCTATCAATAAGGAAATTGAGATGAGATCCCATTTAACAGAAACGTGAAATCATATGTTGAGGGGAAGAAAACGAAGTAAAAAGGTCTGAGTACCTGTGGTAATCATCGTAATCAAAGTCATACCCCTTGGCCTTCAAGGAACACGGATAAAAAGATTAAAAATGTGATATCAAGCTTCTGTTAATTAAATTTTCTACCATAGTAATATCAGTATTTTCTGATTTTAATCAAGTCATAATGAAGGATCAATTCATACCCTTAGACCAGCCATTGTTGTTCCATATTCCTTGTACAGTTCGGTACACATTTCAGGAGCTCTTGCCTCATCTATGCTGAGCTTGTTGATCATATACTCTATACAAATGCCCCATTGGAGATTCATTCTTTTGATGGTAAAAATATTGTGCTTTATAAAGTAAGATCGACATTAACAATGCTTACCTATGATATTTTTGGTGCACTCAGCGGAGATACCAGAACTTAAAGGATAGAGGGTATCATCAACATCTAACAAATGATAAACAAGGGTAAGATACTATGGCAAATAAGTCGAGGAAGAATATAATTGGAATATAAAGACTCACCGAAGAGAAGACAATCATATTTTGGCTCCAAAACATGATCCATTTCAATCTATGAACAATGATAAATCTGAAGGCAAACCAAATTAAGGAAATACATCAAATACAAAACAAATCTCAACCGAAAAATGTGAAATGTGAACAATATACATATTGATGCTTCTCTTCAAATGTTAAGCAGAAACCTTTCAGAAAAAAAAAAAAAAAAGGTTAAGCAGAAAGGATTAAAATGGATAAAAATTAAACAAAAAACAGATTTCAGTAAATAAGCAATTCAATAACGGTTCTTATCAATAGTTCGAAACTACACGAGAATAGGCCAAAAGGAGAAACCGACACCAGAAAGCTAAAAGATCTAATAAAAATCAAATTAATTCACATCTTTATTTCGAATGATAGCATACAAGTAAAAGCTTAATAGCCAGAAGTTTCAACAATAATGTGGACATTTCGGTAATCGGAGACCCTAAAGCTCAAACAATCATAACTTAAACGACATCAATATAGGCGTTTCACCAAAAACAGAAAAGGAAAACGCAGTTGGAATTTCAGCAAAATGGAGAAACAACATTACCAGATCCCGATGACGTAATGTGCAGGGCAAATTGGTATGCAGCGGAAGAAACTGATGCGTGAGAGAGAAGAGGAAGAAGAAAGTGGAAAGAAAGGCGTGAGATTGGGTGCTTTTAATAGGGCGAGGGAAGAGTTTCCCATGTGGACCTTTTTCCTTATTTTGTTTCATTCATTAATGGCCGAAAGTGACTGAAGTCGTCGCGTGTCAAATTCTAGAAATGTCACCTCATTATTCAAACATTTTATTTTATTATTATATATATCTCCCTAGACTCCCTTGCATGGTTCTTTGAGAAATAGTCAAATATTGAACTTAGAACATATTCATGGTGGTAATTTCGTTCTAGAAATTTCAAATTTTGTTAATTTTAATTTTCTTTGAATAATGTTAATTATAATTTTTTGTCAATTCAAAACCTTCCTTTATTGCATTAATTAGTCTTCACTTTTTAACTACACATTGGAAAATTATATTTTATATAATTATGTCTCTTAAATATTGACCGTGCTAGTTGTACAATTAATTATGCAAATAAGTGAGACATCAAAATTTTATTCAATGAGACATAGACCAGCATTATTATATTGTAACGCAATGAATAGTTATACAACTAATGAATTAATTATATAACTAGAGTTATCCCTCAGACAAACCCTACCTATCTCAATCTTGTTTTCACTTAAATATTTTTTTTGTCTTCATATTTTTCAAAAAATCAAAATCAAAATAAAGAAATAAAGAAAGCAATTTCGAAGTGTAAAAATAAAGGAGCGTTACAATTTACGATGAATCAATATGAGTTAGACGGAGACTACAATTTATTGAAGGTATCAATTTTTTTTTTTTTTTCAATGAATGTAATTCTGATTATTAGGGTATCAATTCTTGCTGATGGATTTTTCCATTCCAAGTTTGATATTCTTCGAATAGTCTTTGTCCCCAAGGCCCTGGTTTTTTTTTTCTTTTTTATGAATGAAAAAACTATTTAGAAGTTCTTTCAAATTGTTGGAGCTTCCCATCATGCTTTGGTTACAGTGCGATTCCAAATTTTAAAATGGAGGTGGACTGACGCCAAAAATAATCGATGGTTGTAGTTAAGGAACATTTGATGGTTCCTTAACATTCCTGTATTATATATTCTTTGGCCTTACATGTGCACCAATCAAGTTCGCACACCACACATTCTTAATGATTCTATTACTTTTTCTACTTCTAATGCTTCTTGTTCTATGAAACTTGCCTTGACGATGGGTACAACTTCCCCTAGGAAGAGATATCGAATCATAAGCTCTACTCTCATTAGAAGTTCCTCAAAACTTCCATGCTTAGAGCTACTCCATCCATGGAAAGTGACTGCTAAGTCAGTAGCTTTTACTATGATTCAATTATTTCTTCTTTGTTATTAGCACAACCTAAATCCAACCATATTCTAATAGTTGGTATTGGTTCGGTAAAGGCTTTCATTGGATTGTTTTCCTTTAAATATATTTGTTTTGAATGTATTATTCTTGGCCTTTGTTCTTCAAACTAGATTTCTTTTTTTTTTCAATTCGTTCTTATTTTAATTCTCTCTTAAACTATTCTTCATTTTTGGGTTCATCTTCATCTTATTTTAATATGAACCACCCAACAACAACTTGAAGAGATAAAGGATAATGTTATGAATAATAATTGAAGAATAATTATTAGGTGTTATGAATAATTGAGAATAATGTGGTGGTTATGAATTATGAGGAATAATTTGGTGGAGGAATAATTTGGTGGAGGAATAATTTGGTAAAAAATGTAATTATTATATGTGAATGACTATTATACCCTTGATGAAATTATGTAATTACGATTGTGCCATTCGAAGTTTTCCTATAAATAGGGCTTCAGTTATTAATGAAATTCATTCACGAGAATTCCTGTAATTCATTCTCTCTAAATTCTCTCTATTGTTTCTATACTTTTATAACACGTTATCAAGACGAGTCTCTAACCCTTTGAGTAATATGAAAGAAGTATGCTTCTACTGATTGCATCTTATAGATGATCTTCTCAGATCGTAACCTGGATTATTACAAGAAAATTATGGCCAATATTTCTTTGACGCTCCATGATTATAAACCTGATTAAGACTATGCTTAACGCCCTTTTCCTTCTTCCTTCCACTACCCTAATCACCACTTTTTGATAATTCCCTCAACCACAAATTAATCTACCTAATTATGGCGGCAAACGGTGGTAGCAATTTGGAGAGCATACATGAGGAGAAAACTAACCCTTTGGCTATCGTGCCCGATAATAATCCTCCCATTGATCTGCCACGTCCCGTCCAACCCGTGCCAGGTAATCAAATGGAAGTGTCGGTGCAGAGTGTGAAGAAAGGAAGAGAATCAGAAAATGACGAAGGTATATATATTCCATTATAATATAATAATTATATATTATTTTATAATATAATAATATATTAAACTATAACATTCGTTTTATCGAGATATAAGGAGCATACATTATCAAAATCAAAGTTTCTCGACTCCATTATACTCGATTTAACGAGAGCTTCGATTTGACACCAACATTAATAGGGTAATAACTCGTTTTGAAATATGTTATTATTAAACTTTCAAAATTTACAAATCAGTACACCAATTTTTGAAATGTTACAAAATAGTCCTTGAACATTTTGATATTGATAAATTGAAGTAGAAATGAGATAATTTTCAATCGTAAAACATTGATAAAATATTTTTGACAATTTTACCTTTACGAATTGGAATGGACAATTTTACCTTTAGGGTAAAACCGACCTAATTTTGACGACAGTGAAAAATGGATAGAATATTCATGAAAAATTCTAAATCCATTGATTATATAAAATGGCTTGAAGTCCATTTGAGTTAAAAGATCGAATATTATTTTAACTCAAGAGTTTAATTACATAATATACTTATTCTAAAAGGATAAATGTGCTCTTGTAGAAGTAATGAGTATTTGTTCTAGAAGAATAAATTTGCTCCCGTAGTGCAGTTCAATATTTAATTCTCGCACTTTATTTCTGCAATTTAATTACTTTGCAATACCTCCTACTTGATGATGGGTTCAGTAGTCACTAAAGCGGAAGGTTTTATATATTTCTGCACTTTATATGCTAAGTGATGGGTAATACCTTCTACTAGCAGATCCTACTCTGAAGAAGTAGTTAAACATTATGCAATTTAATTCTGAATTTAAATTCGTAAATTTATATTTATTGCAATAATTCCCATAAGGTAGGTTCGACCACCTATTGGAGGAAATTTAATTTCTGCAATTTAAATTTATGCACTTTATAGTTTGAGTATATTTCCAATGTGGTGGGTAATACCACACGATTGGTGTGCATATTTCCAATGTGGTGGGTTATACTACACGATTGGTTATAATCGAATCCTACCTGTAAGAAGTAGTTGATCAAATATTCTAATCATACTCTCAAGAAGTAGACGATGAGAATAAAATTACTTCTTCATATATACCGAATATGAATGGAGAAAATTGAGCAAGTGGTACTTGAAGTTACCATTGGATAAATAGACGAAAGTAAAATGCTGAATAGATCCCATGTTGATAAATCAAAGAAAATATATCGCATGGAAAGCTTATATGAAGTAATCTCATCGAGGACATGAGATTGTATTAATATGAGAATAAAATGCTATTGAAGAAGCAAAATCACTAGATATGCGTATTTGAATAAAGCCAATATGATATTATTATTATTACTCCGTAAGAAGTACAAAACAAATAAGTGGAACACATTGAGAATATCAAAAGATGACAATAAACACTCGAAAATATAGAAATACTAAAAGAAAATATATATTGAATCCATAAATGAGGGATGCGTCTCGAGAGTATAAATACTTCGTAACTCGCCACCATCAACATTAGGATTCATAATGAAATATTTAAAGGATCCGAATTTCTTTTTCGCTTGACACCAAGTGGTTTGTGGCCAGCGGACTTGGGCTTCCACAGATTCTTGAACATATGCATGAAATTTGATGAGTAGTTCATCAACAAGATACTAGCGTAAAATAAGTATTTTTCTCATTGTATGAGAGATAAACTTATTATTTACACCTGATCTAGAAACGCTAGTAAGCCATTAAAGAAATTATTAATATTCAACAAACCTATTGGTTTGACATGAAAGTTCCATCACAACGAGGCTATATTGAATATTTCCTCCAGGTGTGTTGTAGTCGCTGGAAGGACAATGAAAGCATCACTATTATTCATCATATACATCATGCGCTTATGGATGGATTGCGCTTGTAGCCCCAACCTCGCTTTGGACCCATGGTAGAAGCGGCTCCAATTCGAGTATTAGATCCAACTAGATGGAAAGGTATTACGCTCAAACTCTTATTCCCCATGATTGTGCGGCCATTATAAGTCTAGCTAAAAAGTTTGTTGTTGGTTCCTCCGTATAGTATATTGATTTCTTGTCTCCTAACTCTTTTACAAGTCGGTTTGCCATATCCACATATTGGATATGACCTACCAGCTTTAGATCCACCAAGAATACATACGGTTTTAATATGGCGAGGTAAAGATTGACACATGAGATGATTTTGATATCTCCATCTCCATCTCCACCTCTATTTTTCTCTTTCAACGAATGAATGATAGATATATGAATCTCTATTTAAAGAAAAATTTTCAAACCAATAATTGAGTGCACTATTTACTTTTTGACAAATATGAAAGAGAAAAATGCGTAAAAATTTTAAGTGAAAATGACATATATCTGTTTGATTGAAAAATAATATATATATATATATATATATATATCTTAAAATCGAAAAACAATATTTACAATTACAAGAAAAACATTGATCTTCAAGTTATTACAATCAACTTCCTTATATTAATATGAGAAAATTATTATACTAAAATTTTCTACTAAATTTACAAAGCAGGATCTTCTAAAGTAAGTTTTTCAAGATGTAGCGTTTGTTGATCTTTGAATTTGGCCCATAAGGCCATTAGCTCACCTTGTATGCGTGTCCACTAGGATGTGTCTCAAGAGCACATTGAATATCATCCAAAGGCTCCTTACTCAATCCATCCTTAATGAATGCTATTTTATCTTCTCGATTTACGGACAAGTACCCTGATTTACATCGAGTGTCACATGTCCATCGAGCACACTTGTAGCATCCTCCTAATCTTTTTGCTCTCCGTTTCTTTGAAAAACTACTTTTACCCATACCAGGCATGTATTTAGAAGGAATTGAAACCTCACGGATAATCGAACCTTTGCTTCAATCAAGCATCGGATATCTTGTGGGATACCCTTATTCATTAGCATCCTCAATCTTTCCAAACCTACCTCGATAAATCCTTTTTAGGATTTTGACTCAGAGTGATGGATAGTATTTTCAAGATTTGAGAGCATATGATCCATTATAATGTATAGACCCTTGTTAGGATGAATTTTGCAATAATTTTGATGATTTATTTATAGAATAATACGACGGCGTATGAAATAAGACTCGATTTTAAATAAATAATATGAAGCGTAAGAGCTACGATTTGAATTAAATAATAGCGGATGTGATGCGTATGAGCTATAGCTTCGTGTTTGAACAAAGAGTAGACAATAATGTCACCAAAAGATGATGGAATATGTCGGTGAATTGTTTCTATGATATCATGTTGAGCACTATACAGATACTAGTGAAATCGATATAAGAATTTACTGAACTAGAAGTTCAATAATACTCGTTTGCAAAACCGGATTGACCATCCCGGTTTAAATAATTATTGAAATCAATATTTCAAGTGAAGAATTAAAGGAATTCTTCAATGATTGTTCTCGATAAATGATGAAATCATTACTAGCCAATATTGGGAATAAATCCCAAATATATCCTGGAATAAAGGATGAGAAGTATGGGCCCACTCATCCTCCAT
This sequence comes from Jasminum sambac, assembly GCA_018223645.1. Taxonomy (NCBI): domain Eukaryota; kingdom Viridiplantae; phylum Streptophyta; class Magnoliopsida; order Lamiales; family Oleaceae; genus Jasminum; species Jasminum sambac. The sequence goes on from CP073649.1 coordinate 28,406,605, forward strand.
GTGGACTACTAGATATTATGATATGGATCCACTAGATAGTCACATGTGTATATGATTCGTAATTTGAAATTTACTGAAATATTTGCTCACTGTATGAGCATGATTTTCAGATTTAATGATAAAGCTAGTAAATGTATATCCCAATACTTGAATAAATCACTGAAGGATTTGAGTATGCGATACAAGTGGGATATTATATGGCAAATTATTTAAAGTCCTCAAATAAATTGCCGATATCGAGAATAGAATGCAAACGGTCTAAATTCCCATATTAATTTGAATGATGAGAACATATATGATTAAAATCATACCAACTGTATGAGTTTTGGTGTTCTAAATTTTCTCAGCATGAGGGGGAGTATTAAAGGTTGAAAATAAATGCATCATGTTATATCCTCGAAATTGAAATACGAACTTGAAGTTCAAAGATGCATGAAAGGCTATGAACAATCACATATATCGCCTACGATGCTTTGATAAGTTAGCGCGCTTGAGAAGCGTTGATATTTCCCAAACATATATATCAAAGCAAATTATAAAAGATGGTCTTAATAACGGAGGCATATGCTCTTGAAGAGTATATAGACATAATTACATTGTGTAATCCTACAAGAGGATTGATAATGAGATATCTCGATAAGTTATGTCGATATGGGGAAAGAAATGAAATTGAAAAGTGTCGACACGATATGAAAATGTAGCGCTACATATGATCAATGATAATGAAAATATTGAGATATATTGAAGATGATAAATGGTGAATGTGAAATCCTTAACTTATGAGATGATGAGATGATGATGACTATTGCTCAAGTTTAAAGATAAGCATGGTGGTCATTATATGTTGCATGCTCATGAAAGTTAAATTACCGATCGTGTGTGTAAATGCAGAAAAGGAAATTAAAGGATCGGATGAGCTAAACCGTGTTTATGAGTACCCTAAAGGGTGAGCTAAGCCCACAGGAATGAAATAACCTATTAAGTGAGTATTAAATATTAAATGATATATTTTAAGTGTTAGTTAGTTATGAAGGTTTACTTATATGTTTACATGTTTTTACTATGAATTTATATGCTTTAAATTGTGTGTTTGGAGACATGTGTTCATGGTGAATGTTTTGTAGTTGTGTAAGAAAATTGATGCACTCTAAATGAACAAAGAGTATAAAACCAATATATATGATACTCATACAAATGTATGAAAGATTTTGAAATGCTTGCAGCATACTTGTATAAAATACGCGTTGCACTCTTTTTCCCTTGACTGAGGTTTTATCCCATTGGGTTTTCCTAGCAAGGTTTTTAATGAGGCAACTTTAAAGCGTATTCACATGAATAATGTACTCTTTTTCCTTCATTAGGGTTTTCCCATCGATTTTTCCTAATAAGGTTTTAACGAGGCATATTCATGGTATATTGAGAACGATAGGAGAAATTGATACATAGATATCTATTGGATCAAGTTATAATGGAGCTAATGCTTTAGATCCAAACGATGATGATATTGAAATCATTTACTGTAAGTAAAGATATCGCTTCTCAAGATATGAAATCAAATGGAGCAAATGCATTTTTTCCTTCGATCAAGTTTTTCCCATCGAGTTTTCTTGACAAGGTTTTACCGAGGCAAAGACGTGAATACTATATGCCGATAGACATCGTGGGAGCAATGTTTTGATGAAGCGATATAACCACTCCAAGCTATCCCGCAATCGGTTTGGAAGTTTTTTCCCACTGGGTTTTTCTCCAAACAGTCAGGAAGACATTTGTATTAATAGTCATTCAAGTGTTATGAATAATAATTGAACAATAATTATTAGGTGTTATGAATAATTGAGAATAATGTGGTGGTTATGAATTATGAGGAATAATTTGGTGGAGGAATAATTTGGTAAAAAATGTAATTATTATATGTGAATGACTATTATACCCTTGATGAAATTATGTAATTACGATTGTGCCATTCGAAGTTTTCCTATAAATAGGCCTTCACTTATTAATGAAATTCATTCCTGAGAATTCCTTAGAATTCATTCTCTCTAAATTCTCTCTATTGTTTCTATACTTTTATAACAGATAACTTATTTTTTGCTCGTTTAATTGTTGTTCAATTCTAATAATTTTTTAAGAGAGCGATTCTTCGTACATTTCATACTGGTTTTTATCCTTTATCTCTACAAGTTATTGTTGGGTGGTTCTTATTTTCTTCATTTTTTTGACTAAGTTCATTGTATTAATGTTACAAAGCTCATTTGCTAGTTTTTGCATTTTTCTTTATTTCTATTATTAAAGATATTATTATTATTACTATTTTTGTGTTTGTGTAATATTTCCTTATTTTATAAATTTATAGATTTTTCATCTATCATTTCAAATTATTTATTAAATGATAAATTGTCCAATTTAATTGGTCATTAGGCCATAAGGCTTTTATCTTGTACTACAAATAGTATTGATTTTGGATAATTAAATCATGTCTCTCCATAACTTTGTTTTTTTTTTTTGGATTATTTGCTTCTCCATAACTGGAAGGTGGACCTAATAGGTCCGTAGGGGATAAGCTTATAAGAGAAACTCGTAGGGGTAGAAATCTTTTTACACAGTGGGTCTTTTTGTTTTATCATAGAAAATTTTATTTGTATATTTCTATATTAAAAGAAAATAATACTAACTTTAGTCTATACTTAACTAATCAATAAGAACACAGACTAAAACTAAATAAATAAATAGAAGAATTTATTTATGTGTACATAGAAAGTATTCATACTACTTTGCATTTGAGAATAAAAATTTTAGATAAATTCTAAGAGTGCACTATAAGAAGGCAATACAAGTGGATTTGAAATTTTTATATTCTTTACGTCAAATTATGTCAACACACAAGGTCGGCCCTGAGATGTTTAGGACCCTAAGCGAAATGTGATATTTGAGGTCTAGGCATATTGAGATTTTTCTTTAAATTTGAAATTGTGAGGCCCTTTGCATCAACAAAAAAAAAAAAAAAAACATTATGACGAAGAACCCTAGGCTGCAGTATATACGCATAAAAATTTAAAATAGAGTCAATACTATGGTAAAATAATGAACTAAATTGAATACAAGTTTAAACACGACATCTACAACATGACTAATTATTAATTCAAGTTTTTGGTAATTATCATAGCAGGTTTTCTTTTCATAAGTAATACACAATTACTATAAAATAATGGTGGAAGAATTTTAAATATAAGGCTAGGCAAAAACCAATCCAGTCTACTTAACTCACCCAACCCAATCCAACCCGAGTCAACCCACTCGAGGTTGGATTGAGTTTTTCACTATATTGGGTTGAACTAGGTTTCAAATTTTGATTTTGAATTGTGTTAGGTTGGATTTGGATTTGGATTTGAATTCTACATGACAACCCAATTAAACTCAATCTATCAACTAATTTAAATATAATAAATAAAAATAAAAAATAAATTGTGAAAAAATGAGTAAATTTTTTTAATAGGATCTCAAAGTATATATAATTTTTTTAATAGGATCTCAAAGTATATAGTTTACAAAATCGCTAATGTACGATCTTGAATTTAAATGAGTTAATAACAGATTTCATATCAATTTAAATGCCAAAAAATTATATTAAATTGTTATTAGGCAGAAATCCAAACCGACCAATCCGACCAATCCAACCCAACCTCAATCGACTTTGATTAGGTTGAATTGAATTGATTTTCCTCTTTAAATGGGTTGAATTTTATTTGATTTTCACCAAATCAATTTAACTTGTTCTATTTAACATAAATCAACACAAATTTTATCAAATTTTTCTCTCTCATCATTTATAATCACACATTCAATTATTTAATATATTTTTTTCACATTTCAACCATATATTCAATACATATATCAAAAAAATTAACTTTATCATCAATCAAATATACCTTAAATTGGGTTAGGTTTGATCCTAAACCCTAACCTAGTCACGTTAAAAGTCAAACTAGGGAATGAAACTGCCTATCTTTTTCCTAATTAAGAGATGTTGGATGTGACCTGTAGGGCTGAACAACCAAACCGCAAAACCGCAAATCCGAACCGAAACCGTTTTTTCGAATCCGTGGTTTGGATCCACGTGGATCCGGTCAACGATTTGGTTTTGAACCGAACCGAACCGCCGAAAAGTGGTTTGGTTTAGGTTTGAAAATTTCAAAACCGTTTCAAACCGCCAAACCGAAAAAAAAAATTAAAAAATTAAAAAATAGCAAATTACACAAAAAGTCTACAATTATTGCCTGCAGGCCCAAAAATTTAAAAAAAGAAAAATTTTGAAGCCCAGTCCAATAGTCCATGACAATGCCTTGATGAATCAATCGGATTGAATAGCAGAATAGGGTTTGGCATCAGCTTCTCTTCTTCAGACCTCAGTTCCTCTAACCATCCCTCATTTCCTCGCCTGGCTTCATCACTTCCTTCCCGATTCTGGGCTTCGCGACTCGCGACCGGAGACCTCATTTGTCGACCTCAACTTGATTCTCGACTTCTCGTCTTCACTCTTCAGTCTTCGCCTCTTCGGTTCTCGACTTCTCGTTCTCCACTTCTCCTTCCTCAGCTCAGTTCCTTGGTGTATTGAAACAATCTCAACCTCAGCTCGAGCTTGACACTTGACAGCTTCTATTGCCTTGGCTATTTTGCTTAATTGCTTGGTAAGTCAACTATTGCCTATTTACATTGGCTATTTTGCTTAATTGCTTGAAATTCAATTTAGGCATTTAGCCAATTAGCCCTAGTTTTTGGATTTTGGTTAATTTGGACATTTGGTGTTGTTATTTGTTATTTGCTAACTTGTTAACTTGTTATTTGTTATTTGTTAACTTGTTATTAATTATTAGTTAACTTGTTATTTTGTTAATTTGGTGTTGTTATTTGTTAACTTGTTATTTGTTAATTTGTTATTAATTATTAGTTAACTTGTTAATTTGGTGTTGTTATTTGTTAACTTGTTATCTATTGCTTTGCTCCAATAGAATTGTTTAGTTACATTTCAAGTTCACCAAAAAATAGAATTGTTTAGTAAAGATTTTTATAAGAAAATGATTTTTCAATGAGTGGTTTAACGATTGAGAAAATTATATATATTGGCATATTGGTTGAATTATTCACTTTACTTAAATAAATAAATGGTTTTGTAATTGATAGTTTTTTTTTGCTCTTGTACCTCTTTCTTGCTGTCACTGTTTCTTTTTTTTGAGATTAACATAAACTTTATTTGCACAGTGCTATTTGCACGTTGTTATAAAGAAGTCTGTCTATAGGCCTGCTATTGTGGCAATTTTGGCATGAGATGAGAAGAATATTGTGTTCAATTTATACATTAATTAATTAATAACCTTATACAAGATTTTGTCTTTGATATATCATGTTTCCTTTATCAATACACCACTGTTCTTAGGTACAAAGCTCTTCAAGTTGTCATGCTTGCTTTTTTTCAGATTGAGTTCACTGTTAAACCATTCATTACTTCATTTTTAGTTGATAATGCTTGGTTATTTATTTATTTATTTATCTTTCGTCCGCATCTCCAAGGTTTATTTATTTATCTTTGGTCATAAATTTAAGTTATTTTGGTATTGTGACAAACATTGTACTGGTTTCAAATTATTAAAGTTATTTAATTTGTTGGTTACAGATTATTAAAAATGGACCCAATTTCAGTACATGATGAAATTCCAATCCAAAATGAGACTGTGGAGATGCAACAACGTGGGAAGGGACATAAAAGGTCAGATGTGTGGGCTCACTTTAATGAGACGAATGATGGAAATGTAAAATGTATTTATTGTGGAAAGGTGTACAAGCATCATTCTAAAGGTGGGACTAGTACATTGCGAAATCATATTGAGGATTTGTGCAAGAAGTATCCATATAGGCTTCAAGACAAAAGACAAAAGACGTTGGCTTTTGGTGGCTCTAAAAAGGATTCTATTTTAGATAGTGGTGGAGGTAGTAGTGGACAACTAGTCAAGTTTACTCAGAAAGGGGTAAGAGAACAGGTTACTAGGTACTTCATACTATCTGAGCTACCTTTTCGGCACGTGGAAGATGAAGGTTTTCAAGGTTACACAAGGTACTTTTTTCCAACTTTTGTTTTTCCTTCAAGGATAACAGTCGCTAGGGATATATATCGTTTGTTTCTTGATGAAAAGAAGAAATTGAGGAAAGAATTGAGTAAACATAGGGTGGCTTTAACTACTGACTGTTGGACATCCATACACAACATAGGGTGGCTTTAACTACTGGCTTTAAGAAAGGATTTGATGTTATGAGAAGTGATGCAAACTACACAACATACTTTGTTGAAGAAAGACGCACAATGAAAAGTGTAGTTGGACCACCGAAAGATGCCGATTGGGAGCAAGCTAAGGTGTTTGTTAGATTTTTGAAAACTTTCTATGATATGTCTTTGAAAATTAGTGGTTCTCTATATGTAACGGCTAACACTTTCTTTCAAGAAATATGTGAAGTCCATGGAGAGTTGAAAGAATTGGCTAAAGAGCCAAGTAGCTTGATGGGATCTATGGCAACTAACATGAAAAAGAAATATGATAAATATTGGGGAAATCCTGAAAAGATCAATCCATTATTGTTCATTGCAACAGTTCTTGATCCCTGCAAATTGGAATTGCTTAGAGTTGGGTTTGAGCTCATTTATGATGCCCAGATTGTTAACATGTTGTTGAGAAATGTTGAAGGCACACTTCATAGACTATATGGTTGCTACAAGGAAATGATGGATCCACTATTAGTTCCACCAAAGGATGCTACTCAATCTAGTAGCTCACATGCTTCAAAACCTCCTTTGGGCATTTCCAAGCCCATTCCTTCAATTTTTAAAGCTGCTAGACTTGTACGAGAAGCTCAAGCGGAGAAGAATGATTTGTTGGATTACTTAAATGATCGTTGTGAAGATTTGACTGATGAATCTTTTGACATACTACTTTGGTGGAAATTAAATGCAAGTAGGTATAAGATTGTCTCTCAAATTGCAAAAGATGTGTTAGCTGTTCAAATATCCACAGTTGCCTCCGAGTCGGCATTCTCTACTAGTGGTCGGATTCTTGATTCATTTAGGAGTTCGTTGAGTGCAAAAATGGTCGAAGCAGTGATTTGCTCTAGAAATTGGTTGCATAGTAGCAAGGAGCCTATAGTGATTCGCCAATACTTGGAAGAAGTAGAGGCATTAGAAGATTCCGAGAAAGCTACAGAAGGTATTATAATATTTGGTTTGCTACTCATTTTCTTTTATTGATGATTAGTTTATATCATTTAATTACAATTAATGGATAAATTTACAATATTTTTATATTTGTGCAGATAATGAATCATGTGTTACAACTGAAGATGTAAGGCCGATTGACATTGATTGAGATGTTATTTTGTACTAATGTAATTGAACTTTGGTTAAGTGTACTTTGATGTAGTCTATTCTGTAAAATCTTTGATCAACATTGATTTTGATGTCTACATTAATGGTGAAATTTTAGACTAATATTATAGAATTTTTGTTGTAATATATATTTGGTTTTGCGTTTCTTGATTTTTATTTATGTTGATGCTTATGTTATATTGATAAATTTTAAATTAATATTTACTTTTAACTAGAATATTATTTGCTTGTTTTGTTTTATGTTTCCTAAACCGTGGTTTTAAACCGAACCAAACCGAAAAAAGTGGTTTGATTTGGTTTGGTTTGAAAAGTGAAGTGGTTTGGTTTGGTTTGAGATTTTTCCAATCCGCTTTAAGTGGTTTGGTTTGAAAATTTGTCGGAAACCGCCCAAACCGAACCGTGTTCACCCCTAGTGACCTGCCTTTACACGTGAAAGTTACGAGTTTTTCCTGGGGAGAAACAAAGTGATTGAGAAATCTATCTAAAGTCGGTTGCAGGATGAGGTCAAAAGCAATGATCCAAACATATTTTAATCTGAGCATGTGAACGGTATTAATAATACATAACAGGAAGAAGTTGCAGGTTGGCAAGCCTTGATCTATGGCATCGATGGCACCTTTATTAAGGTGTAATAGATGGTATTTTCAAGTCCGATTTGATGTCCATTTTTAAATTCGAGATCAGATTTAGAATTAGCACGGCGAGGGAGAGCTCCAACAATTTTGAAAATTTTCCGACGATACCGTGGCAGCCTGCGGCTGCCGGTCAAAAATTTTGGCTATAATTTTAATTTGACCAAATTATGGCCAAAATTTTGACCGACCTCTGCGGGCCTCCACGGTGTTGCCGGAAAATTTTAAAATTATTGGAGCTCCCCTACTGATTTTAGATTTGATCTCGAATTTTAAAATGAATATCGAATCAGACCCGAAAATATCATCGATAACATCCTAATTAAGGTGTGTCATGGATGGCATTAGAAAAATACCAGAAGCCTGGCTGGGCATCATATGTTGACCTAATTTTATGCGGCAAATCTTAAATTCTAGAAAAGCTGTTGAGCGATAAAGATGCCAGTTGAGCACGCAAGAAATTTGGTCAAATAGGTGTGTCCGCGAGTGTGTGTGTATAAATATCCATTCTCCTTAAAATAGATACTTTTGTTGGCACGTCTATTTTTCAAGGAAGAGATAATCGAGAATATACAATATGAAATGCAAACCTTTTTTCCTAGTGCCAAGTGATGTAAATCATGTTACGCTAATAACATTTAATATGTGACCAAGTACTTACCAATAGTGGTTTTATGGTTCGTTAGGCTTGAGTTGAACTTTAAAAAATGAGTCATTTTAAATTTTCTAAATTAATTTTCATAAAGGCAATATATAACAACACACGAGGCTCAATTAAAACCGCAGTAACAATAAGTCAAACATACAGTAATTAATTAAAAAATATATATATAAAAAGCTCAACCAAAGCCAAACACAAAGTAAAAAGGAAAAAGAAAAAGAAAGAAAAGCTCAGCCAAAGCCAAAGCCAAAGCCAAACGTAATGTAAAAATAAAAAACAGAGTGAAAAAAAAGCTTAGCCAGAGGTAATAAAGATAGCTCGAGATATAACTGAATAGTAAAAAGGGCCCAAAAAAAATCTGAACAAGAGCAAACACAAATAGTCCAAGAAAAACAGTGAAAATATCTTGATTTTATATTTGGTAAGAACCAAAATACATACTCGTATTTTTTTTCTTCTATTTTGTTCTCTTGTTGATTTAAACAATAATGGTGTGTTTGATTCATGTTTTTTTCCAGGGAAAAGTCATTTTCCAATTTTTTTTCCTTGGTTAGCTGTTTAATTCCCCTTTATCTTCTCAGAAAACATTTTTCAACTTTTCTCCAAATTCGCACTTTTCCTTATTTTGGAGGAAAATCTTTTCCTTGAGGGGAAAGTGATTTTTGTTTTCTGGAAAAAGTTCGCCTCTTTTATATATATATATATATATATATATATATATATATAGACGATTTACTTTAATCATAAAGATAAAGAAAATGATTAAATTTCATGAAAAAAGCACGAAAACAAGAAAAACAATACTATTTTCCAACTTTCAAATTAATCAAATCAAACACCTATAACTACTATTTTGCTTATAAAACCTTTTCCCGAAATTCATTTACCCAAAAAACATTTTCCTTCCAACCATTTTCCAACTTTACAATTAAACACACCCTAAGTATAGAAGTTCAAATTGAACTCAAATTTGGGCCTTTAAAGTTTTTTTTTTTTTAAAGACATAAGATATAATTAGATCTCAGGTATAATGAATGAAAATGAGCCCCCAAATAGGTCGGGCTTGAATTGCCCCCCTCATCCCACTCATAAGAGAACCGCCCCCGGTACTTACAATAATAATATTCATCATAACAACTTACGAATTACAAGTAAGGTGATAGTTAGTTAAAAATAATTAATATATTATCTTAAATGTAAGATTTCAGATAAAATCAATTAATACTACGTCACTAATTATCAATAGCATTAAAAATACAATTGCATACAAAATTAATGTGCTAATGAACGACATGAGAAGAGCCATGATTCTACTTTAACTCGTCTAACAGAGTGTGGCAAACTAGATTTCATCTCTACCAGTTGCACACGAGATATTTAAAGTGAAGAGTTGCAACCTAAATGGAGCAGGGGAAGGGGGGAAGCGGCCTCAAATAGAACATACCATGTAATCCCATAAATAATGACACTTTCTAAGGAAAGGAAAGAGAGCAGTACTTGAATTCACAACATATTGTCCTATTTTCATCATAAATAACTTCTATGAAATGAAGTGAGACTATACATTACACAAATAGTGGTATCAAACAGAGAGATTATACATTTAGTTCATTTAGCTTTTATCCGTAATCCCTACGCCATAACAACAAAATATCGTACAATGAAAGCAATCTGAATAACTCAGTGTCTGTGGTTACCAAAAAGCGCCTACTGAAAACATTATTCAAGCCGCGTCAAGAGCCAGTATGGCAGTTAGAAACACGTTAGTCCTCCGATGAAAAGAGTGTAGATAACCATCAATACACCATTGTACACGTACAGCTCAGTAAGTGAACTGACCTGTATACTACATGGGGACCACATCAGGTACAAGAGGTGAAGATCCATCATCTTCGGTTGTCATCTCCTCCTCACTGCCTGCACTTTTTTCCACCTCCTCTTCAAATCCTTGCTTATATCTATCATAATTTGTCATCTCAAGTGATTTAAAAGGCCTTTCACCCAGTACTTGGACCAAGTCATCTTGGTGGAGAGTTTCCTTTTCCAGCAACAACTCAGCAATCTTAGCCACTTGTTCTTTACGTTCTTCTATCAATTGCACAGTCCGTTTATATGCTGTTGAAACCCATTCACGAACTTCATTGTCAATAAGAGCCGCTGTTTTGCTGCTGTACGGTTTGTTCATTTCAAGCCCATCTTCCCTCGGAGGATAAGACAGCAACCCTACCTTTTCACTAAAACCGTACACCGCAACTTGAGCATAAGTCATTTGTGTCACTTTCTCCAAGTCGTTCTGCGCTCCAGTTGAGATCTTTTTCAGTAAAACCTGAACGTCCAAGAGAAAGCCAACCTCATAAGTGGATTGGTCATAATATGGTAACAACATATCTGCTTATGGTTCTACTTAAACAAATTACAACAGAACCCGCAAGTACAAATCATGAAAATATTTTAAAGGCCAAAGAATTATATGGTAATTAACCATGTTCATATATCTATTCCACTTTATCAACAAAAACTAGGCAGTATCAAGGAAAAAAATGTAGTGACCTGTTCGGCAGCACGTCCACCAAGGGTCATGCATGTCATATCCAAAAGCTGCTCCTTCGTCATGAGAAGGTTCTCGTTAGGAACATATTGTGCAAAGCCAAGTGCCGCAGTGCCACGAGGGACAATGGTCACCTTCAACAAGGGTTCTGCGTACTCTAAAAACCATCCAGCAACAGCATGGCCTGATTCATGGTATGCCACAGTTCGACGTTCAACTCTGCTTATAACCTGTTCAGGAAAATTGGAGTTTCAGCATTTGAACTACATGACGGTTCAATGCAAGATGACCAAGGCTTTCTTAATCCCATAGTACAAGAGAAATCTTAGACGTTTCAATGCATGTACGTATACATACTAACTAAGGAAACAACTCCCTAAAAAGGCAAAAAGAAAACGACCAGAAAATAAAATTTGAGGGGAATTGTTCGTAGGATTTTCAAGTTCGCGCGTAAAAGGTAGATATTATTGAAGAATTTGTTTTGCAAGGCTGATATGGAGAGAGAAAATGGAAAATGACCTAGCATTTGTCTCTCTGTGTTTAGAATGGCCTCGGTTTAGTATATTATTCTAAACTACCACTGTCTTCTTAATTAAAAGATTTCAAGAAGCTAAGGACTTCGCACATGTAATCAGCAAAGGCTTAATGTTTTTCTGAATCAGAGTTATGATATCACCAACGTTGAGGCTCTAATGTTATCACTTATCAGCCAAATGACATTTTTCCTATGAATACTACTAAGTGTCATTTATCTACGTAAGGGCTTGTTTGCCAAGGTGTGATTAAACGAAAATGCTTTTTAGACACTTTGTACTACCACTTTCCGCCACTAAACTCATAGGATTAGGACCTACATGTATTACTCACTTTTTGAGCAAAAAAAAAAAAAAATTTAAAGCACTTACCAGATAGCTCTATAGTTCCAAGGCTTCTAAATAATAGTGTGAGATAGCAATTCAAAACTATTCATTTTATATTATTATTTCAGTCAGCTCCCGATTTAGGCTAGCCAACAACAAAATGGAAATGATTTCATTTTGCATGATTTGAGCTTTCATCAAACAGAGCATTTTGCCATAGTTCGACAAACTATTGTAAAATAAAAATATTTTTATCTAATAATTTGCCTGAAACGATGTAGGTATATGTAGGAGGGTTTTATCCAACACCCCAATAATACAAGTCATGAGTTAAGTACCTTGTTTTTCTTCTCAAGACCACCGATGATCCTATCTATAGCTGCATCAAAGTGTTCCATTTTCACCTGTGTTTCCTCGCCCCTAGCAGCAATTAAAGCAGCTTCATTACATACATTGGCAATATCCGCCCCGGCAAATCCAGGAGTCAGGGCTGCAAGTCTCTGAGAGTAATATGATGGTTCATGATCAAGTTTGATCTTTTTCAAGTAGACCTGAAATATCTGATCACGCCCTTTGATATCGGGTTTATCTATGGTTATCTGACGGTCAAATCGGCCAGGCCTCAACAAGGCTTTGTCTAAAATATCAGGTCTGTTTGTACCGGCAAGAACGACAACTCCAGATGTGGTTGCGAATCCATCCATTTCTACGAGCAACTGGTTAAGGGTACTTTCGCGCTCATCATTGGAACCAGAAAAACCCCCCCGTCCCCTGGCTCGACCAATTGCATCAATCTCATCAATGAATACAATGCTGGGTGCACACTGCCTAGCCTCCAGAAACAAGTTTCTAACTCTTGAAGGCCCAACACCAACGAACATCTCAATGAAATCAGAACCGGATATGGACAGAAAGGGAACACCAGATTCACCAGCTGTTGCTTTTGCCAGGAGAGTTTTACCAGTTCCTGGAGGACCCACCAAAAGAGCACCTTTTGGAATTTTTGCTCCCAATTCCTCATATTTCTTAGGATTCTTTAAAAAGTGAACAAACTCCATGATTTCCTGCTTTGCTTCATCACAGCCAGCAACATCTTTGAAATAGACCTGGACAAAACAATTGGCCAAGTGAAAAATCTAAGAAATTTACTACAATAGACTGGTTCTGGAGGTCTGTGGAGATGCACTAAACAATTCCAGAGAAAATTAGTGGCATCAATCTAAAGCCAAAACAATATGAGAGACTAACCTTGTTTTTCGAATTCTTATCAAACTTCGTAACCTGTGGTTTTCCAATGTTAAATATACCACGACCACCCTTTCCGCCAGTACCTCCAACCCCTAGTCCACCTTGCATTCTCCGCCCCATGTAGAAAAGTGATCCCAATAACAATATTGTAGGTGCGAATCTCATCAACTCTTGTAACCAAACCATTTCAGAAGCATACGTAACAGGCACATAATCATGGGGATCTATCCCCAATGCTTCCTGAGCCTCCTCTAATTTTTCTTCAAAAGAGTCAACACTTCCAATATTAAAATAGTATTTATAGTGGCTCACGTTCTCCCCGGAAGCGGTACCACTAATTGGTCCTTCAATCTCTGACACTTCAGTGGCATCATGGCTATTTTGCTTCCGAGGTGAGCTTCTTACATATACTTTGGCAACTGATTTATTAGAAACCACTATATGGTCTACTAAACCCGGTTCGAGAAGCTTGTTCTTGAATTCTTGGAAACTAATCTGCAGAGGAGACAATTAACAATTCAAAAAATAAAATTAAGTTAAGAAGTCAGAAATTGAATAGTCAATTGCAATAACTTAAAGAGAGAAGGTATACAATAACATTAGTTACAAACTTAAAATTTTCATGTTGTATGGAACATTAACATGGACCTCCGAAAACAATCCGATGCTATAAGCAGGGTCAACAAAAGAATTCTTCCGTTCAACTGTCGGTATATAAATGCTTGTTCAGTGTCTTATTCCTTAGTGCAACAATTCCATTCTTATCATGGAACAGTGTAACTTCCTTTTTCTCCTTCATATCAAAATTTTGAAATAAAAGCAGATGGCAACATAACAAGTGACAAACACTTCAGCCAAAAAGATTATTCAGTGATCAAACAGTTAAAAAGTTCAAAGAGTTTAAAAAAACTACAGAGCATCTTAAAGCCTGCATAGAAATCAAAATGATAATTGAGTTTTTTTGTAATGCAGGCTGTCGAAGTCCATGATTTACAAAAGCAATTGGTAGAACCCTGACCGCCTAAGTTACAAAATGTTGGTAACTATAATTTACATTCAAGAAACTACTACTACATTCAAGCTTCTTCCTTTAAAGTAATTTTCAATGTCAGCGTGCATCAGAGTTGACCTCAATCTATGTATATTTTTTTTATTGTATATCTGTATGCAGTCTCTGGAAGTGAGATATCTATTAAGCAAGAGTTCAGGAATGGTAACTGCAATGAAAATTCAGAAAGTCAGCTTCATTCAATTTTGCTATGTACATTCTTTTTTCTTATCCACTGTGACCTTAACATTACAATACAATAACAAGTGTGGAAAACTTATTACTCATACAATGAATGGTGGAGTATGATTTCGGGAAAAACTCCAGCAAATAAGCTCTTCCCTCTTCAGGAGTTCAGGTAAAGCTTCTTCCCGTCCCTGAATTCAGGAAGGTGTAATATAGTGTGTTCGAAATTCACAATGGAATTACACAAAGATCAAAGATGTAGCCTCACTGCAAGTGGGGCAAGGTTTCATGTTTTGCTTCATGCAACATCCTTTTCTGGTTGAGCAGCAGGGATCAAAGACTAAATAAACTAATAGGAGCAATACGTAATGGCTCAAGAAAATCAAATCATGACTATATTGTTTACCAGCTCAATTGCATACCCGGCCACATGGGAGTCAGAGTCAACCAAATAATAAAAGACACGAGCTAGAAATTTTAGTACTAAACACAAAACACTACACAATATCCAAACTGCAACGTTGGTGAAGAATCGAAAGCAGCATACCAGTAGCCTAGGTCTGATTATTTGATTAAGGAAAATGGAAGGGGTAATAAGGATTTGAGGAACTCTAGTCATTGGTTAGGGGTTATCAATCTAAAGATAAGAATAAAGTGCGTAAAAATTTCCACGGATGTTGCAATTACTAATAGTAAGATTACTGTGATGTTCATGAGTATGACAGTAGACAAGCCTGCACCAGGAAACAAATTGCTTGATATATCTCAAGCACATGAGATTAAATTATAGATAATGACAGGGCTAGGAAAACCATCATTTGAAGTGTTACCATAATAAGTTTTGGAATTGCCTGCATCGATCATTTTTCACCACTTGTATTTTGTCCCTACTACTAGTGAACGGTTCAGATTATGAGACCCTCATCAAAAACAACAACCATATCTACTTTGCTCCACCACTCCATCTTCAAACATGTTCTAATGTGATAGCAATGATCTTTAAGGGACCTGCTTAAAGTCTGAGATGACATGTCCCAACCACCTAATTCATCCTCCACTATGGTTATCCTCGATCCTTATGACCACTATTTGGGTAGCATAAGCATATTTGATACATCCATCTCAACAAACTCATCTATGACACTGTCATCCCCCAAAAAAAACCTAAGGTAGCATACATTACATTTTTTTTCTTTATATTCTAGTATAACCTTACATCCATCCAAGCATACTCATGTCAGAAGCTCATCTTAAGACACTACTTCCTTCGACAGCCAATTAATTATATGAAATCATGAAAGCTAGGGTGTCCCAAGAACTTTACATAACCAGAGCTTGTCTTAAAACTTGAATTACAGTAAAATATTTACCTGTTTCTCTTCACGGGGT
Source organism: Jasminum sambac (assembly GCA_018223645.1). Lineage (NCBI taxonomy): Eukaryota > Viridiplantae > Streptophyta > Magnoliopsida > Lamiales > Oleaceae > Jasminum > Jasminum sambac. The sequence goes on from CP073649.1 coordinate 28,422,603, forward strand.
GTAGAAGAAAATGCCGACAAGATAAACCCAATAGCCAGGATGGGTGCAATAATATTTTGCAAATTCTTCATAAATGTTTCCCGAAAGTTGCTATGGTCATTTGTATTTGCCTCCTCTGAGATTGAAGAGACAGAATTAGGACAAAATAGCAAAATCATGCGCAAAGAAGGTCCTTCTAGCACTTTGAAACATGTAATGATGAATCTTGCGAGAGTTATATGTTTAAATCTCCAGGAGGTTGTAATATATCAATGGAAACTCAAGCCTAAGCCTTAAGAAGATTGTGATGCCGAAAGTGAAACTGCAAACTACCAAATGTAGGGGACAAAACATTCAGGAGCTAACCCATGATTCATTACTTACTAGTTAACGCAAATCATAAATCAAACTCATTTTCAAACAACTTATGATTGCTCTAAAAAAATCAGTAACTGATCCGAAGGCTACTGGCTGCAACATAGCTAATAATTTGGAAAGACTTGAAAAAGATTTACTCGATTAATCCTGCAAAATCAGTTCGCTAAGGTTTGATGAATTGACCACCATAATGAGTACCAACTAGTTCAATTATTTTGATCATGTGGGTCTTGGACAATCAATATTACTTTTTTGCCATGGAAAATCTACTATAGAAGTGTGTAAGAAAAATAAATTCTGATCATCAAGCTTCAACGAATTGAACACAATAATGAGTAATAACTAATAACTACTTAGATTATTTTGACCTTGTGGGTCTTTGAGAATCAATGCAACATTTTTTGCCATGGAAATCTGCTATAGCAGCGTAAGAAAATGAAAATCTGTTAGAGACAAATATTCATTAAAGATATTACAAGGGGGTAGTCACGAGCATAAGATGGAGCAATCATAGTGGTAAGATTGAAGAGGTGGTAGCTTTAGAATTACACCATGTAAGCGCACGTCAAGCCTCTGTCTTGAGTTTTATATTTTTGTTCTGCAGATTACATTTCTTGGTAAACATTATATTTTGATAAAATAGGCTTACCATATGAGACTCCAAGTGGGTTAACCAGGTTATATGGAATGTTATTTGAGTGATAAGAGAAATTACAACAGTGCAAAGTTCCTCTAGGGGGTCGTGATGTCCAAAAGAGGAGTCCTTTAAATGGAGACGTGCCACTGAAATTCTTAGCGGTAACTGATAGGAAAATTTGCATACAGAATCAGTTGAACATGACAATTTTTATACTTGTTACACTTCGGCCTTGTTCTATTCAACATAATTCAACACAAATTTTATCAACTTTTTCTCTCTCATCATTTACAACCACTCATTCAATTATTTAATATACTTTCCCCAAATTTTAACCACACATTCAGCACGCATATCAAGAAAATTAACTTTATCACCAATCAAACATACCCTTCATATCACTAGTTGAGCTCTTAAAGGAATAATGAGCACAAGTTTAACGCACAGAAAACCAAGATATAAATTGATGGATGTGGAATCATACTCCAAAGGAAAAGATAAGAAATGAAAAAATGAGACAACCATGTATGCGATAAACATTGAGAATGAACTAAAAAAGGTAATACTATGTGGTTGGGATGTCTCTTGCATCGACCTTAAGAAGCTAAATCTATTCACAAGCGCAAAATGGTCACAGAACTTACCCTGTGCACGAACTATTAAATTCTAGCATTATTACTTTTGCTTCTTTTCAATAGAATTAACTACGAAACGAGAAGGGAAGTGCCAACCTTTGGACTCAGATTTCTGTTCCTTCTGTTTTGGAATTTCCTTCTTCTCCTTGGGGTAAAAGTTCTCATAATCTGTCAACAAAGATACACCAATGTAATAGAATGTAGGTTCAAATTTTATCGCCCAAAACTTCTAGGGAAAATTATACGAAACTAAAAGATAGACCCATACTTTTCTTTTTGGGAGCTTCACTCGAGAAATATCTACGCAGTCTGGGGTTTGCAGCAATATAATTGAGATCCGATAAATGGGTACTAGAAAAGAACCCCTTTCTAGCTCCAACTGTAGCTAAATAACCCCTCAAAAACCCTAATTTTCCATCAAATTGATGGATATTATTTAAGTTATTTACATATGGAGCCCAAAGAAGTTCCTGATTCCTTAACAAGGTCGTCTCACGAGTAATCCCGTTAATCACATTCTGCAGAATCCAAATCCAAAAAACACGAATTACGAATCAGCTTAATCAATAACAAATTATCGACACAGTAACAGAAAAACAGAGAAAAATGAGACAAGGATAGCATCTTACTCTTGCACGAGAAGACTGAGATAATGAACGACCGATTCTTGAAAATATCATGCCTGGAATTATTGCTAAGAATTGATTGTTCAAATTAAAAGGCTGAGTATTCGATCTCTAGCTGAAAATTGTTGCAGTAATGAGTAATTGCATCAACCGCGCAAAACCCAATAAGAGGTACTGTATATTTTTCTTTGCTCTTATTGGGCAAAAATACAACCATGAGAAAGTTGTGGGCGGGATGCGATGAGATGGCTAGGTAGTTGGTATTGTACCTTGGAGAGGAAGACATATGCGTGCTGTCTTCGTTTGGCCCCGTGGGATTGCGTGGGTCAATGCTTCCCAAACCTCCCGTCCCAATTCACCTCGTTCAATTTGATTTTCACATAAAAATTAAAAAATTATTCAAAATTTTGAGATTTGTATTCCTAAACTACCCCCTATTTAATGACTAATTTTTAAATTAATACTTATAATTATAGCATAAAATATATAAAATACACTTCATAATATAAAAACATGATAATATAAATTATATAAACTAAAAAGCAAACATAGACAAGGTAAATGCCACAAATGGACCACTTGGTTAAAATAATATGATTGATAGACCTCATTATTCTTTCTCAATTATTATTATTATATTTAGCTATTTTGAATGGCCATTAGATGCCTCTTTATTGTAAAATCACAAAATTTTTATTTTTATTTGTTCTCAATTTAATTTGTGATCTTACATGAGATAATGCTAGTTGTATAATTAATTATTTAACTATATGAGTAAAATTTTATAAAGAGACAATCAAACGATAGTAATATTTCATTCTATTCTATAAGTTTATAACACATCACCTAATTGAACATCCTATTATATTCTGATTCTGATTAATTTCGCTCGTCTGCAGAATCCCTACATCGTGACAAATATATTGTAAAATCAAAGTAATCTGGAAAGATTGGTTACAAAAAAATTCATATATCTCTATTCCAATAAAAAATAAAAATCAAGAAAGAATGTAGTGACCCGTTCGGTAGCACGTCCGCCGAGGGTCATGCATGTCATATCCAAAAAATGCTCTTTAGTAATGAGAGACGGCTATCATTAGGAACATATTGCGCAAAGCCAAGTGCCAGAGTGCGCCAATGGTCACCTTCAACAGGGGTTCTGCATACTATAGAAACCATCCAACAACAGCATGCCCAGCTTCATGGTATGCTACAGTTCGACGTTCGAGTTTGCTTATTACCTGTCCACGGAAATTATTTCATTATACGCGATGTTAACCTCATCGAACAGGGCATTTATAGGAGCGTTTCACCCAGACCCGAGAATGCAACTCACCAATGATCGTATCGATAGCTGCATCAAAGTGTTCCAGTTTCACTGGTGTTTCATCGCCCCTAGCAGCAATTAAACCACCTTCATTACATACATTGGCAATATCTGCGCCGACAAATCCAGGAGTGAGGGCTGCAAGTCTCTGAGAATAAAATGATGGTTCTTGATCAAGTCTGACCTTTTTCAAATAGATCTAAAGTATCTGATCAAGCCCTTCGATATCAGGTTTATCTATGGTTATCTGACGGTCAAATCGACCAGGTCTCAATTATAAGGCTTTGTCTATAATATCCAGTCCGTTCGTGCCGGCGTGGCCAGAACAACAACTCCGGATGTGGTTGCAAATTCATCAAAATAGTCAATACTTCCAATATTAAGATGGTATTTATAGTGGTTCGTTTTCCCTGAGACTTGGGTGGCACCATGGCTACTTTTGTTCCGAGGTGAGCTTCTTCCATGTACTTTGGCATGCAGCTGATCTATCAGAAACTACTATATGGTCTAGGGTCTACTAAACCAGGTTCCAGAAGCTTGTTCTTGAATTCTTGAAAACTCATATGCAGACTTGATAATTACCAATTATCATAAAAGAACTCAAATTAGGTCAAGTGGACAGAATTAGAATAGCCAATTGTAAAAACTTAAAGAAATTAAAGCAGGCAAACAATAACATTAGTTACAAACTTAAAAATTTTCATCTGGGTATTGAACATTGATATGGATCTCGCAAAGCAATTGGCTGCTATAAGGCAGGTTTCGGGGGGCGGGTTTTTTCATTATTATTATTATTATTATTTTTTTGGTGATTAATTCTTTGTATTTAGTATATTTTTTGCAGTAATATATTCATAATAAAATTTTATATAGGTACAATAATTATATTTATTATTAACTGTTGGTTTAAATAAAAATGTGCGTATTTCTAATGCTAAACAAAATGTTCGAAAGTTGTTATTATATTAATACGAACAATTGTTATTGTGTTGAAAATTTTTGATAAAGCCTATTTAATCAGTATCAAATTAATTCAATAAAATTAATTACGGATCAAATAAGTACTCATAGAAAAAATAAAATGTAAATTTGTACAATTTAACTAAATTTGGAACTAAAGTATATATTTTTCCAATTTTGGGACTTGATTGTTATAATATCCAAAAGTTAGCATTTTTTATGCAATTTATCTCAAGTCAAATGGACAAAACGCGCACCTAAATTTTCAAAAGTTGATTTTGACTAATGACTTAATGAACGGATTTCATTCAAATGGACCAAACGCGTCTCAAAATTTTTTAAACCAAATGAGCTACCATTTTTTTAATTTGGACAAAAAATGCACTCAAGCAACTTTTTTTTTTTTGACCAAATGCGTCAAAATCCTTTTTAAATATGTTAATTTTATTTCGTTGATAAACTGATTGTAAACCGCACCAAACAGCAAATATATGATTGGTTTGGTTTGGTTTACGAAATCAAATAGTTTGATTTAATTTGAAAAATTTTCAAATCGCTTAACTAGGTTGGTTTGGAATTTTATGAGAAACTGCCCAAACCAAATCATTTACACCTCTGCGAGAGATTGGGCGGGGCGGGGAGGGTTGGGGTTGTTTAGGAACTAGGGTACTGGATGGGATTAGTTTTATTTTTATTTTTTTAAATTGTAAAACTTTAGATTTATGGACGCATAATAACAAATTATTCTTGAATGATTGTTTAAAATTTAAATTTAAAACATGACCTAAGCCCCTGTTAGGGTTGAAATTTTTCATTTTTTTTAACTTTTTATTAATTTTTATCTATTATTTTTTTATTTTAAATCAATCACATATATATATTTCGGGTGAGCTATATATATTATACAAATCTTTATTATTCAATTCCAATCATTCTCTCTCTTTTTTCCTGTTCACGTAAAAAAAATCATAAAAAATTCAATCCTATCACCGTATAATTTTTAGCCGGGAAATTGAAGTGACTCTATGATTAAATCCAAAAATGAAGGACGGGAGTACAAAACCATGCAAAGATTCGGGCTGAAACTGCAATTTCCCGGCCTGAGTAAGCTGCTCCTAATCTGTAGTCTTTAACTCGCCAAATTGCCAAAAGTTTAGGGTTTATTCATACTGTGAAGTGAAGTTTGCCTTCTTTGTGCAGATAAGACGTGAATGTGTTAGATCCCCTGTTTATCTAACGCTCAGAGTTGTGATGGCAATCAGAATTTGATCGGTTTTTTAAAACCAACAACTACGCCATGGAAGCAGCTACTTCTCTGGTATGCTCAAAAGCCACACCTTCTGGGTTTACATTCTCGCAAAAATATAGCATCAACTCTTTCAGGCCTTTCAACAAACACTTGGAAGACAAAAAGGGGTTCTTAAAAAATTCCGTTGCTCGAAACAATTGTAAGCTACCAAGAAACTCTTTAAATTGTTCTGTCTTAAGTGCATCCAACTCCGGCAATCCACCTGGGTTACCACTGAAGAGCTGTGGAAACTCATTTCATTTGCAGACATTGTTTGCATCACCGTTATCTGATGCAAATTCTAGAGTTATTAATCGTTTCCACCTGCTTAGATGCTCATACTCGAGTTCTGATGCAACGCCTTCTGACTTGGGGAATCGCTTGCTGAAAAGTCTGAAAAGTTTCAACTTTGGGTCTTTGAAATCAACACTTTTGCAGTTGACCCCATTTGACATCTGCAAATGGTGTTTGATATTCTCTATTCCAATTGCAGCTGTAAAATGGATTCTGAATGTGCTGTTCAACCCTTTTTTCTGGATGTATTTTAGCTGGACGTGGATGTTTTGGCCGTGGCTTTTAGCAATTGGTGTTGGAATTTATGGCCTTTATAGCCTTAGGAAGTATTTACGACGTGAAGCCGGTATACAGGAGCAAATTGCCATTATTACATCAGCTTTCACTTGGCTAATATTAGTGCCTCCTGCTTGTTTCAATGGCTTTCTTGAGGGATGGCCCTTTGTGTTCTTTATTGTATACCATTATTTCTTTTACCTTAACGTGAGTGTCCGTAAGCGACTATATGGTGATTATTATCCTAGGGAGCATGATAAGAAGTGGGACATTAGTCTTCCCAATTGGCAAAGGACCTTGTTTTGTGTTGGGGTGATAATTGGACATTGGCTAGCAGCATTTGAAGCGCCAGAATTGCATCTAATTCCCGGTGGGTGGAGCAATGTGGGTATCTGGATTGTGATCATATTGACCATCTTCATGCAGTATCACTCCACGTTGTATTTGGCCAATTATTCAGAGAAGGTGGTTGTCCCCACTGCTGTTGTCCAGTTTGGGCCATACAGGTACGTTCGCCACCCGATTTATGCATCCACGATGCTCCTGTTTGTTACATACTTCACTGCGCTCAGAGCCCCATGGAGTGCTCTGTTTATAGTTGCGATTTGTACTATGTACTATGGGAAAAAAGCGAAATTGGAGGAGGCTGTTATGTTAGAGACCTTTGGAGATGGGTATGCTGATTACATGGAGAGGGTTAGGTATAAGTTAGTTCCTTTTGTTTATTAATTGTACGGTAGTCAGCTATGTAGAATCTTTCAGTATGCAAGATAGAAACCAGAAAATTAATCTTATGCTGTTATAACTGGTTTAACTTAGATTTCATTGTTGCCATTTGCTTAGAAATGTTTGTGTATTGTTGGGATTTTGGTTGGCTTGAGCAAATAAGTGCATTTTTTCGACACCAGATCGGTGCATATTTTTTGGAAAGAAACAATTCTTAATGCATTAAGATCCTTAAGGTGTGGGCTTGGTAATGTTTCTACATGTCTTTTTCTTTATGTTATGTGACATGTTCTCCATTTTCCCCTCTATACGACCATCATGAAAATATATGATTATGGTTTTCTCCTCCTAGTATGTTCTTATTTCTTGAAGTAGTGACTGGACATTATGCTTTAATGCTTGTGATGGTTGTTGAAGAAGCTTCTAAGAAGTCACAAAGTTTTGTCTTGCTTTATGTGGGTGTTACTATGGACTAATTCAGGTTCAAAGGCAAAGTGATCTAGAGGAAATTAACCTTTTTGTCCTTCTACGAGGAAGGGGGGCATGTAATCTACTAAAGGGTTGTTTGATTGGTGATAAAGTTAATTTTTTTGATATACGTATTGAATGTATGGTTGAAATTTGAAGAAAGTATATTAAATAATTGAATGAGTGGTTGTAAATGATGAGAGAGAAAAAATTGATAAAATTTGTGTTGATTTATGTTAAGGAGAACAAGACCTAAATGTCTGCAAATGAATTGCTAGAATTAGAAAGCAGTAAGTGGCTAAGAAAAATTTGAGTTGCATTATTGTATTTAATGTCCATTTGGTTGTAGTTAAATAATTAAGGGCTTGTTTGGAAATGTTTTGGAAGATTTTCTACTACTCACATAAAAAGAATTTACATGCATGTTATCTTCTTCATCTCTACTCACAGGTCCATACACTTGTAGTCCAATGTGAAGATCGCGCAGTGTCGTATTATGGTTCTCTAGGGGTTAATTGTAGTAAATATTTCCCAATTCTGTGATAAGGTAGCTTTAATTCAGTTGTGAATTTAATAAATTTCCTTATCCAAATTTATTTGTCAATTATGCTAATTTTGTGGCTTAGTCTATGCATTTTGTTCGCATTTGCTCCATGTGAATACAAGAATGGATTAGGGATATTGTACAATTTGTTTTCCTTTCAGTCGCGGTCAATATTCGAGATTCTATTTGTATTCCATTCTATTCCCTCTTCATCTCTTGCTTGTAGGAAATTTTTGGATCTGATCGACGATGCAATAAGTTGAAAAAGAGAACATGAATATCATTAATACATGCAATTCTTTGCATAGTATAAATAGAAATGTTTTAAAAAAGAATAATTATTTTGAGTACATATATAGAAATGTTTTTGTCAATGTATATGCTAATACTTTTCAAATGCTCACCATGCAGTAAAACACCCCCCACCCCACCCCGGCGGGCGCGGGGCAGGTGGCAGGGGAGGTGGGGTTCACGCAATTAGCCTTATCAAATTGCTCCTAGTTTAGTCACATCAATTGGACGAGCTAAATATGCCATTAAACCATTCAATTTGAGAAGAGTTTATTCCTCTAACCCACCTATTCTATTTCCTCCCTGTTTTGTCCATCGCGTATCATCCCTAACCATTGCTGAACATTCCGAAATTTATACAATGTGTTCATCAAGACCTTTGTGAAATTTTTCCATCATAAACTTAATAAAACATAACAATATATCAAATTATTGATAGATAATAAGCCCGGTTCAATTCTGTCTATAGACAAACATTCGAGTCATGCAGCTTATGCCAGCTTTTAATAAAACGTGATGCCCTGAAACTCTTCTAGAACATTACAATCCCATGATGTTGATCTGAGGTAATTAAAACCTTCACTACTATGAAACGACATACTCAAATGTAAGGAATTGCTTATGAACGCTGATCCTGTGTTTTGAGGAATTTCTTGACAGTAGATATTCACTTGAATCAGTGCTCTATGGTACTTGTGAAGGATCATGTAATGTTGAAGAAGAAAAAAGAGGCTAAGAATGGGTCATGCAAAGGGTGGTTTTCTGGCAAGGGAAAAGTAGCAATGTCTGGTCTTTGGTGTGAGCAAAAACTGTAACTTACAGTGAAAAATTTGACCTGAATCTGTTGTTCTCAACCTTATTTCACTGTAGTGCACACTAGTGTCATGGTCCTTAAATTTCGTTTAAAACATTCCTTAATCACTCCCTTTTATAGTAAGATCATATCTTAGGCTTTAAAATCTAAAATTACATTCTTGTAAATCGCTGCATTATATGTCTAACCTCATTTTACTCTTGGATTTTCGAATTGAAATCATAAAAATAACTATGTTGCAAACTTGGGATTGCATAACGTTTGGCATAGTTGTCAACGCGATAGGTATTTTAGCGTTGTGAAAGCTTTAAATTCATCGTTGTACAATGATTTACCGCCCGTTCTTTTACAACTTTTAACAAATTTTATACATTTTAACACATTCACATCAAAAGTCAAACCAATTACATCCACATATTTTCTGGGACCTACTGTACTACATAAATCTCCACCACTCAATCCCACTCATTCTCTCTCCCATTTCACATCAAAACTCACAAATACTCGTAAATACACATACACTAACAAGGTGTTAATGCTGCATTTGTCATGTATCATGTCATCATCATCCTTAGGCTCATGTTTATCATACTATGGCATTGGAAACAGACTGGGAATGCCACACGCATGTTCTATTACGATTTACGACTTTAAATGGAATGGAATAATGGGAAGTTGGGTGAATAACTGAAATAGCATTGATAAGACTCAAACATCTAAGGGGGGTATGTTATTTCTGAACTTCAAGCAATATATTTATGGTCTGGTAACATGAAATAGTGCATGCCTATTGAGAAGTTTGATGAAGATGTAGAAAAGGGTGTGATACGAGATGTATGGATAATATTAATGTTTGACTTTGACAGAGTAGTAGAGGTTGATTTCAATTAACGAAAAGTTAAAATGAACACCGTTAAGTCCCATGTAACAAAGGAGAATATTACTGTCGAGAATGGGAAAAAATGGAATTTGGAAAGCAATTCATTACAGTTCATAATAGATCTGCTAATGATGTTGTCAAAAGTGTTGAAAGTTAATATCGTTGAGCGATTTGTGTTGTCTAGCATATTCTACATGACTGCTAAATGTATGCATTGCATGATTTGCATCTAGCAGTTCGAGATTGATTGCGATGATGGAGTTCAAGCTGTTGAATTCTGCTTTTAGCTTTCAAATGACTGAATTCCCTTGCTTTCAATCGATGTATCTATTGCTTCACGTGTCTGCTCCCAATATAGCTTGTGACTATAGTGGGGTCGACTTTCGATTGTTCTCGTTTGGCCTTATCAACCACTAGTTAGCTGGATCTGGCAATGTCAGATTGAGTTGCGGAATAATGATGCATATAATTCACCCTTCGAAGTGAATTACAAATCTTCGTTAGTGTGGTTGTTGACCATTGCAAATTCATTTAGTATATTGTAATGTTGTCCATACGCGTTCTTATCAATCAGCGAATGCGACATTAGTTGATTTGATATCTTAAATTTTATACTAAAGATAATCAACTAAGATGTCGAGTCAATTTACAGTCATTTCTCACATCTACATATTTCATACAGTCCACACATAGAGTGTAGATATTTAAAAAATATAATGCATGATTGATTCACTGAAAGCGCGATTAAGCATTAAGACAAAATTTGAACTTTTATAAGTTTAAGCAGTTATGTCGCCGTAAATCAAAGGGTAATCTAAGGGTACAAACGAGTAAAGCATACAAAGTTGTGAAGTCACACTTTGGTTGATTAAATGCGGTCATAACGAATCTTTAAATAGAGGATAGAATAATATAACATGGATTATTGCCTATGTTGTACCATTAATTTTTTAATTGAATTACTATAAAGATAATATCAGGCATACACTTATTTTTGTATATCTGAACGTACACCCTCTAATAGATCATTGACTTTAACCAACATAAGAGAGAAATGATATTTTGCCCTCTACCAAAAGGTATACGCCCAAATGTATAGAAATCGGTGTAAACCTAGTACTAATGCGCCGCTGCATCCTTGTGGATTTGACCGTCGGGTTTGGAAGGAACAAGAAAATGAAGAAGAAAAAGGATTTTTGTAGATTATGGGAGAGAAATTGAAAAAATTTCGCAGATTTTGAAGGAACATTTTGGCCCTGGATTTGGTGGAAGACGGACGTACATCCTATAATTTAATCTGACGCAGAAATTCGATAAGGTGGTGATAATCCTTGCTGGACTCAAACATATTGATTTCACAATCCACAGAGATATCTTTCGTCTACATCAGCATAGCTGGATCCTGGATTGTACCAATAATGTAATGATGAAAATTACAATCCACTCCATTTTCAAACTAAAATTGTGCTTTTCCCTTTCATAACGTGGCCTCCTATATACTACATTTACACGCATGAAATGAGAATGCAGTATGTTTTTGACTTCTTGGTTTCGGATATTTCGATGAGAATCTTCCAACTTTCGTTTACCACACAAATTTTATCTCACCAATTTACTCATACAACACACGACATATGCATGGACTAAAACTATAGATTCTTCTATTCAAATATATATATATATATATATATAGATTCTTGATTTTTTTTCCTTTTTTTCTTTTTCTTCAAACAATTTTTTTTTTTCATTGTATGAAATATGAACAAATATATATTCATATATAATACTTGTCACATGATCTTGTAACAAGGATTACAACGTCCGTACAAGGAAATGAAAGGGCAACCTATTTTGTAATAAATAATATATAAATATAAATAAGAAGAAAGGAAAAAGAAAAAATGATAATAATTATTGTAAAAGGAAAAAAGAACTGATTGGGGACACTTTTGTCCCCACGGACAAGCTTGAGATTTTTCACATGTATTTGTGGATAGAATAAAATAAAATAAATTGAATTGAATTAAATCAAATCACGGTTTATAACTCTTTCTTCGAACTTCAATTGGTAGCCCTCTTTTTGGGACCGGAAATGGGCCATATTCGATACCATCTTCATCTCCAATTATTTTCCATCTGAAGCAACCACAACATCAACATTATCAACTAATAGTTGTTTGGTCGAGATCGTATGTGTGTCATATCAAATATCTACTAGTAATGCATAACGCAATATTATTCACTGGTCAATCAATTTCTATCATGCAATAACAGATAGGATTTATTTAAAATCTGTTTATACTTAAAAACTGATCAGTGCTAAAAACATAGATCAACATGTCATCTCAATAATATTACGAGTCTTTAACTAAAAAATTTTGAACAATTGGTGTATTTATGATAAAATTATGTTCACGATAAACACGGCTCTGCTCGTGACCGAGTTTTTTTTGGGGTCGAATGTGAACTTATGGGTGAAATTTGATTCTTAGAAGTGAAATTTCTTGGATTGTCAGTCGTAATCGAAAATGAGTGAGTACCTATAAGTGGTAATTAAGTGATGAAGGAAAATGAGCATCTCAAGTTTAGCAAGCTCACTGCCTGGACAAGAATGCAGTCCATTACCAAATGGCATGTAAGTGTGAGGTCTTGGTGGCACCTGCACAATCACACAAACATAAACTACATTATCCCTATGCATTGAGTCCCACTCTTTGTAATGTTCCTAATGCAGCATTACAAAAATAGTCACATGATGTCTCCGACAACCGAAAGATTTCAACTTATTAACTAAATTGCCTAAATCCAAGGAAGATTCAATGGGACTGTACATACGACAGAAAAAGATAGTTTCAAGATAATCGGAACATTGACAACCTCATATTTGTGTTACAATGTGACAAGTTCATATCCGCTATCTCATTTTGTCTCCTACATGCTTTTGAGACAGCATATTCAGGAAAAATGAAATGAGACAGCAGATCTGAAGTGTAATAGAATAAATATAAAATAAAATGTGGTTATACCTCGAATCTTGATGGATCAAACTTTTCGGGATGAGGGAAGAAATCTGGAGAATGATGAATCGTTCTGAATAGAGGGAGGACTTTCCAACCTTTAGGGATTATGTAATCTCCGAATTCGACATCTTCAACCGCTTCTCTGAACGTAAACGAAAGAATGCTGGATGTTCTTAATGTTTCTTGGATAACCTGAGATGTCATTTGTGTTCAATTATTTAAGATGTTCGAAATCAAATCGCGGTTAATTAAATACCCAAAAAAAAAAATTTCAATAAGCAACTCAACGTACCCTATTAGTCAAACACATTTGTCGTGTATCGTCCCATGTAAGTCCCCGATTTTGTTTTACTAATTTGCATCGAATATCTTCTTGCTCCCTCTGTGACACAGTAGTTACTTAGAAATGGTCATCTAGAGAAAAAAAAAAAATTATTCTCATTGTTAAAGTGAAATTTCTTGTAATGGTATATACCGTGACAGCTTGTAACACATGAGGATTGTCTAGCAAGTACTTGAGCAGCCACGTTAGAACAGTTGCAGTAGTATCATGAGCAGCAAAGATTACACCAATTATATTGTCTGAAATTTGAGAATCACTTAAATTATTTAGCTTTTGCTCTTGGGCTCTCATTAATATCCCCAAAAGCCCTCCATCATTATGTAATTTTCTATTTCCTCTTCTCTTCTCAATCAATCTCGTCAAGGCCTCGTTCAGTTGCTTCCTTGCCTGCACGTCAAATCAAAATTGATTTTTAAAACATATGTTTAGTACACACAGTAATATAGAAAACTCGAATATATAAAAATACGTAAAATCAACTGAATCAAAAACATAAAACGTTATAAAATTCAAATGGCACTCAGCATATGTACGTGTACACACAGTGTACTCAAAGACAAAAAGGAACCTAGTGATGTTTCCTCATATTGAGGTGGTGGATTTTCGGTGCGAATAAGAATATTATGTAAATATCACGATAAATCCATGGTACCATCGGAGACATATTGCCTATAATTTTGTGGCACATATATGTTTTGTCAACTAGTTTGCTAGCGTGGGTTCGTGTACACTTTTTTTGTCTAAATATTGCCTAAAAGTGAATTTTTGGGATAGATAATGGTGGGAACCACGAGATGTGTGGATAATAATGAATGATGATGTGAAATATGTGGTTGATATTGATGTTTGACTTTGACTTTTAGTAGTAGATGATTTTTAGATTAAAAAAAGTGTATCAAAAACATGCTTAAATTGTTCGTCCTGAGTAGGAAAACGCGATAATCCATGTACCTTCATCGCTTTGTTGAAAAGAGTCCCCGGAAAATCCATAGGCATGGAATTGTAACCTTTCTCCAAGATTTGATACAAATGTTTTATTCCCTCCATTTCGGGTTCGCGGTTGTTGCCGAAGGCCGAAATCATCGCCACTTTGAAGGCATACTACAGTAAGAAACACAAGATCTTGTCAAATAGGCTCTATTTGTAACAATCTTGTTGTTGGTTACAAAAAACGTTACTTTTGTCGGACGAAAATGTTAGCCCTGAAATATTTTCCAACTACCCTTTTTTTACTAAAACAACCCAAAAATAGGTGAAAATAACCTTAAATATATGCTGACATGTGACAGATTAAATTTTTAGATCAGGTATGTATCACGAGCTAGCTAACCTAACCTTCTTCATTTCTTGTAAGGTGCAAATAGGCGTACGATTTTCCCAAGTGGGGAGAAAGTTGAGAACAATTTGCTCAATTGTTGAAACTGATTCTTTAACAAGAGATGGACTAAAAGAAGCTTGTATCAACTTCTTGAGTTTCAAATGATATTCCCCTTGATGAAAGAACAAAGCTTCTGGACCAATCATCTTCTCTTTACTTGGTGGATATGTAGGCTTAAAAAGATGAGCTCGATTCACCAGAACGTTTCTAGCAGCGTCGGGGCTCGAAATCATCACACAAGGGCACCCCAATATATGGCTCTTGAATATGTCTCCATATTTTTTCCTCCTCGTGGAAAAAAATTTATTTGGATGCTCTGTATAGAGTTTAAGTGTTTCGCCGATGTATGGCCACCCCATTGAGCCGGGGGGCAGTCGTCGGCGGTTGTCATCCGTCCGACGGCGCCCTCGTTGCAAGACGAAGATTAGCACAAGTAGAAGGAGAAACCATGGTGTAATGAGGCAGAGGAATTGCATTTGTAATGAAATGTTTGGATATTGTAACGAAGTGCTTGAAGATTGTAATGAAATGTCTGAAGATTGTAATGGGTGTAATGAAATGCAAAGTGAAGGAGAAGAAGGGGTTATATATAGTGGTGTGGAGTTTATCGGCGGTCTGCGAAATTATCCGCTCATGGGGAGGTCAATTTCTAGGTGATTTGGCATGCAATTCTATTTTTATCAACCACGTGTATAAATTTAGAGCTTTGCTTACATTTTGAAGTTGGAAAATATAGTAGAATTACTTTTTTTTTTTTTTATACTTTTGTGAAGAGTAAATAAATAGATAAAAATCGGAATTAAGTTGGACCATGTGGAGTGGCCCATTGTGGGCTACATTTGTGGTTGATTGTTAAACAACTAAAATGTGGCCACGTCGGCGAGATTGGAGTTAAGTTAATGTATTTTGTGAAAAAGAGAAATAGATGTTGGCCTATGTCTATTGGCACAACTTGAAGTGCATGAAACAATTTGTATATATCTTGTGGCAATAAGATATGAGTAGGTCTATATTTGTCTAAATTAATTGTCCCACTTAAAGCTAGCGTTCGCTTTCTACAAAGATTAAAGAGTAATGTACTTATTGATTGACAATTAGGCGAAATGTCACAATTTTATCCTCTATATTACAATTCTTGTATTATTATATTATCACACAAGATTGTTACACATTAGATGGTTGTAAAACTAATCTATAGAAGGAAAGGGAAAAAATGATTTTAGATACATATTTTCTAAATTTTGGGTTGGGGATTCCAAGTCGACAAGAGCCCACTAGCTGTCCAATGCAACCTAATGATTCTACATATCTTTTTAAAGCAAGGAAGTGATCAATCTCGAGTACCCTAGGTCTCTAAATCAAATGAGTAATTAGAAATCGATCAAATAATGATCTCATTCCTTTATAGGGAGGATAAGTCACGTCTTCTACTAATTTGACAGTATATGATCGTGATACTATCACATTACTGGTGTTGAGATGTTGAGGGTATCAATCGAAAGATGATATTTGAATTTTTATTTTTTTTTCCCTACGAATTCAATATTTGGGACTACTGTGTGGTCAAAAAGATTGATTTTCCATTCCCACTCCTACCAATCTCCAACCAAAAATGCAGGTGGCGGTGGGCGATTGTGATTCCTCTTGGTTGGACAGCGGAAAATGCGCCTCAAAATCCATTTGGTTTAGCACGCGGCCCTTTATCATTGGTCCACTTTCAATCTCATTACTAGGATGCGTACTTGTTTGACAAAGTTTTGTTCGTACAAAACAATTTACATTTTTCAAAAGCATGTTTCAAAAGGTAAGGATGTTTATGGATTCACTTGGAAAACTGATAACTATTTTGGATAGTGTAGTTATCCTTGTTGAACAATTTATGACTGAACGTAGCGGTTGGAATTTATTTCTTTTAATTATATTAATTATTTAATTTAGTGGGCTAAAAATTAAGGGGTCTAATTTGGTACGTCCATGGACTACACAAATTGATGTGGGTGAAATAGTAGAGACCGGTAAGGGATTGATTGAGGTTTTATAGGAATCTCTAATTAGTCTCTATATATAAAATCCCTAGTCATGGTCCCCAATATACCAAATCGAATATAGTTTCCTTCTCCCCGTGTGGAAGAGAAACATCATGTCCATATTCGGAATAAAGAGATTTGGTTGAAGAAGACCACAGCACCACTATCTAATTATTTGTTCGTGCAATCGTTTTAATCAAATTTCCGCACCAAGTTCAATGATTGCTACAACAGATCCAGATATGTCTTATGTTTATTACAGTTCTGATCTGGTACCCACTGTGGGTACCTTACGGTACCCACAATCGGGGAAAAAAAATCATAGGGGTCGGGTGAGACCCCCCACCATCAGGGAGCAGTTATGTATTATTCGTCTAACTTAACGTAGATTCCAAAAAAAATAAAATAAAAAAATTTTAGGCGTGATGACGTGGCGCCACCTGGTGGCGCCACGTGCCCACTGTGGGTACCGTATGGTACCCACAGTGGGTACTTGAACAAATCCGATGTTTATTAATCTCGATAATTTGACATGATAGATTTTGGATTTAATAATTTCATGTAATTAAATATTAAAGAAAATTTCTAACATGTAGGGCGTTAACATACTCATTTTAATATATTTTTTTAATAGGAAGTGAGAAAATAAGTGGAGTTGAATGGTGGAAATTAATAGCACAAATGGACCCTACAAGATATATAGATGCGATTTGTTTGGTCAAATTTAAAACTTTAAAAATGGAAGAATGTATGAATTAAAATGAGTATATAAACACGTGCTTGATTGATTTGATTGTTTAAATTTGTTGATAATAATAATAATAATAGAATAATTGCGCGAGTTACGCCGAAAATTAACCAATCACTTGTTCTTCTACATTTATATCCATAGGCACGTTGTCACATACGACCAAACTGAGTGGATCGCAGCTAGATAGCCTTTGTTTCTCTCATTTTGGAACTTCATTAACAGTTGGAAGGAAAATGTTGATAGAAAGACGTTACAAATAATTAAAAAGATAAAAATACAAATATATAAAAATCATTTTAGAAACCCCAAATATGCCTTCCTCAATAATGTTTAATAATATCATTACATATCTTAGATCATCGCCAATGATTGCAAGAACTCAACTTCCCAACATAATAGACTCAATTCCTTAACCAAACTTGGCAAGTCTTCCACGCAAAATATCTTTAGACCATCTCCGACCCATTTTCTTGTTTTGGATTATATTAGGGTAATATTTTATTTGTCAAATTCAACTTTAAAATGCATACTGCTCATTCTTCTCCTCATTTTTAAATATTCACAAACATACAATTTAATTAAACATATTATTTTAATTAAATAAATCCAATTAATATACTCCAATTAAGTTAACTGCAATTATTCACTGTTATACAAATAATTTTTTTTTAAGAAAAAGAAATTGGATGCCGCTTGGAGCAATAGCGTTGGAGTGTTGCACTAAACATGTGCAACACTGCACCAATCGGTGCTCAGTTGGAGTTGATCATCCAAGTAGAAAATTGACATTTACCTCATCGTTGGAAAAGTCCTCAAGAGAGATTTTCGTCAAAGTTTAATGTTTACTATAAATTCCAAATTAATGCTAATATATTTTCCCGTCTTTAATATATATGGTTCAAATTAACTAAAAACCCTAGCCCGCTCTCCTGCCCACTATGTGGGTATTTTACTATACTCACAACCGACGAATATGATAAAATATCCAGAAAACGGGCTGGAGAACAGAACCACTAAAAACCCTTTTTTATTTTTTTTAACAAAACATACAAAAATTTGTTTGAACGCACACAGGCTTGTAACATCTATTTTTATTGGTCCAAGAAATTGGCAAGCATGCAGATGAGTTGTCAAACAACAGTCTTATCCCCCACATACCAAGAAAGATGATCTTGCAGCCATGGAAGAATGCCCGTTGATCTATTAACAATATTAATAATTATGGGGGATGAATTCAATCTTGAATTTTGACATTTTATTGTATCTTGTGATTATGATAGGGACTTAACTGTTTCTCAAGATCTTGATTCCTACTTTTTTTTTTTGAAAACCTTGATTCCTACTTTTTAAATATATATATATATATATATATATATATATAGTTGATAGTTAAATTCAAATATAAGTTTGCAGTTGAAAATTATTTATATAGAGGGAGAAAGAACCAGGAGACAGATGTCAATACAAGAATTGGCACAATTTCCTACTTTGTTGGTCGGCGATTTGGTAATAATAAACATTACCAATACAGATACCTACCAATCAACGCACATTTCGAATTTTGCTTTGAAATTTTTGTTTTTTTGCTATCTCGTAGTAACATGCTAAAATTGGGGTGGCAGGGCTAAGGATCTTTGTTGTCGATACATTGGGATTTTCTAAATTTGGCTTATCTCAAACTTTCTAGAGAGTAAAGCTAAAGGGACACTCACTTTGACACCCAAGATGACACCCATTGACCAATTGACCATTTAAAAAAATTCAAAAATCCAAAAATAGGCCCAAATCCCTCGGTCCCTCTCTTGAACGCACCAGAATCCATTTCTCCCTTTCTTGGCTTTCTTCTTCGAACGGAGCAACCTCAAAAATCCCTCAAACACCAAATTAAATCAGGTTCCAACATCGACCCGAGAAGGAGGGCTCAGCGTGCACTCGGATCGAGGAGTGTCAAGAAGTGCGTTCGACTCACGGCGGTCGAAGGCTTCGCCGCTGCGTGAAAAACCGGAGGTAAGAGGATCGATTTTTGGGTTTCATTGCGTGAACTACCTGATCGTGCCTGGTTTGAATGTGCTCCTTCTCCCTTTCGATTTTTAGTGAATCGTTTTTTTTGTTGAAAATGGCGAAGCGAATTGCTCTTGGACACTGAAAAAATGGCGAAAATTAACTCTTCTATAGCGAAAATTCACCTACATTTTGTTTATCGAGAATTGTGCTCGTTTATTGCTCTTACTAGATGATCTGGACTTCCAAAATGTTTTGAATTTGTGAAATTTGTGAATTTGTGAAATTGTTCATCTTGGTTTTGTGAATTTGTGAAATTAGTCATAGTTAATTGAAATTCTGCTTTGAGACTCAATTCACACACTTGAGATAAACTTTGTGCATTATGAAATTATTAATATTGAAATACTTGAGAACTTTGTTCAAGAGAATTTTGTCAATTTTGTCTAACTCTGTGGACTTGTTATTGCGCTTTGTTAGACAAAGGTTAGTTTCTTCGTTGCTCCATTGCGCTTGTGATACTTTATAATGGAGGGCTTGTGATACTTTATAATGGAGGGCTCATCATCTTAGTCTTCTTCACGAGGTTTTGTCTCAACTCTAATTTGAATAGATAATTTTTGTTTTCTCTTTTAATTTTTATGTTTACTAACTATAGGGAAGGCAAAGTAGCGAGTGTATGATTTTTTTTTCATGTATTAGGCAATGGAACCAAATTGCATCAAGAGAAGTGTTTCTTCTTGTGATTCTGAGTAGAAATGTGCAAGTTTTCACTTCAATGACGACCAACCACTGACAAGGCGATTTGCTAGATGTGCAAGAAGGAGCAGTGGTGTAATTTTTCCGTTGGATTGATCCCGACATATGTCCTACAATGGTGAGAAGATTAGTCCCCTAATGGTAGGTGATTTAATGGCGTTGAGGAGTAAAGGAGTAGTAGATGAATCATTGGTTGAATCGTATGAAAATGAGATAAAACATAAAGAGGAGGTTGGATCTTTGAAGGAAGAAATAGCACGGTTGAAGAATGATAGCAAGGATTGGGGTCATTCTCAAATCGTTTCACATTGTAGTTATTTTACCGTAGTATTGTTGCTCGCTTTTTATTTTGAAGTAAGTGTTAAGTAGTGTACATTTTTAAGTGATGTGTTAGTGGTGTTCTTTTGTTGTAATCGTATGGGACCTTATTATTACTTAAATGTTGTAAATAAGTAATATGTTTGTGTTACAAAATAAGGCTTGTGTTATTACTTAGGTGATGATTGCGTTATTACTTAGGTGATGATTGTGTTATTACTTAGGTGAAATAGGTGATGATTGTTTTAGAAATAAATTTGGGTTGTTAGAAATAGGTGATGATTGTGTTAGAAAATACTTGCTTGAGCGGCCACGTGAATAGGTGGTGCGACGTCGTTTGGGGTATGCAAGCGGCTGACTTACTCGAACAAGCGGCCGGCAGGCTAACGCTACTCAAAGCGGCTGACAGGCTCTTGCTACTCTTCAAAGCTGACGGCTGACCTGCTGCTTTGCCTTGAATCGAGCGGCGGCGGCAATCTGCTGCTTGCGCTAACGCATCTTGACGGCGTACTGCTGCTTCTTTATCGCCGGCGACCTTCGCTCTTCTTTGCTCTTAGCGACGCGGCATTTCTTTGCTCTTAAGCGATAGCATTGCCAGTGCGGTGGCGGTTTCGCTATGCTACCTATCCTGAAATCGCCATTTCTTTTGCTCCAGGATACCATATGAAAATTCACGAACCAAAATTCATTACAACTAGTTATAAAATACACAATAACATAATACATCCAATATCCAATATCGAAACATGATTGCAACACAACCACCACACACGTTACAAATCACGCCAAATAGCGGCCGTACACAATAGCATGCTATAAAAACAACCAAGTGGCAATATTATAACTTGTCCTCTTCTCCTTGTGTTCCACTTTCACTTGTATGATTATTATGTTGATCCGTGGAATAATTTGGCAAAAAGTTGTTGTGTTGATCCATTGAAAAAACGAGGCACCATGTTCATTGGTCGGTCGAACCCCATTCTTGGTAATGGCGCCTAAGGAAATAGTTATAATTATTATACATTGAAAAAGGCAGGCAACATGTTGATCTATTTGCAAAATATTGGAGATTTTAATAACTAAATTTTGGACATACCATTAATTGCGAAAAATATCGAATTAAATAGTGGATATTGTTGCATCTCCGTCGATGGTTGAATGAATACTTTCCCAAGCGTATGCGTGATTCGGTGCGGTGGCGTTTGTTCGTTGTGATCGGTCTGCGCCGTTTGTTCAACCAGGCTTGAGCGTCGTGCCAGTGGCATATAGTCACATGATACAATTTTTAAGTTATATTTACATTATATTATTTGGCAATTTACGTATGAAACAACGGGTTCATACCTTACTCTTCTTTGCTTTCTTTTCTAGTAGCGGGTTTGCGATTCTTCGGTGCACCTTTTCTCTTGAACACTTTGGGTCTAAGACACGACTACGCCCGACCGTCTTGCGCCTCTTGGTCGATTAGAATCTTTATTAGCACTTATTCTTCTTGGGGAGCAGTTACTACCAGAACTTGGTTTGCCTCTTGAAATGGTCGCGTGAGATGGTTGAGCTACGATCCATTCTTTCATCTTCAGATAACTCTCCTCTTCTTACTGGCACGCCATTGGTAGCGTTAGAAACTTTCTTTGCAAAGATCTTCATACAAAGTGCTCAGAGTGCTCATGTAGACCATCGTAATTGATTTTTACATTCTTGTAAAGTCTAACGACATCTTTTCTCCATCTTCTCATAATGTACCTAAGATTGTGGTGTTGAAATTTATTATTATCAAATTGATATAAGTATGTACATGACAACGATCACTCTGTTGTGAAATCAAATCAAATTGAATATACTAGACTTGGTTAAGTCTAGTATATTCAATCTTAACCTCGTCGAGAGGTCTATGAAATACTAATGTAATAGTGATTCAAAGAGTTTGTAAATAACATCTTAAATATTTTGTAATACATCAGGGATTTGATTTGACACCGTTTTTAATTAAAGCGGTACGGCATGTCTGCAAATAATACCGCGAAACTCAAATAGGTGGCAAAGAACAAGCTATATCACACTCATCCTTCTTGAACATAACGGTTGACATTTCTTTGTCTCGCATGTTGTTAACTTTGAATTCTTCTTGCACTCGTATCTTGTCCCCTCCCCTTCTTGCGGTTCATGCGTTGAGATGATTTCACAATATAGCTTCCCGATCGGCTCATCTTGGAATTCCTTGAACTTTCTCAAAGTGTAAAGCCCGATTGAAATTGCTCCTCTATCTACGAAAATAGTCACGCACGGCACCATTTGCAGTAAGTTTAAAAATCTGAATGAAACTCCTTCTCCACTTTGTTCCTAAGTGCCGCTCGTCTTGCTCGATAAACATCTTCAAAGGTCTTGGTGCGTAACCATCAAAGAAGAGCATTGACACTCTCACTACGTTGGGTTGTCGACATCCGTGCTTAAAAGCGCACTTCAAAAAGCGGGACGAAGCGATGTCTTTCAACATACAAATTAGCAAGCCACTCATTATTTCCTGAAGAGTATTTGTCTCGAGCATACGATCCCAACCGCATTCGAATTCTTACGGGTTGCGAGTCATGAACAACCACCTTCATTGTTTGCATAACACTTTCTTTGTCGCTATGGTATCCAAATTTTTGGTATCTTCTTCATTATATGCCACAAACACCATCATGTGCTTTGTACCGGAAAATACATCTTCAATTGCAATCTTCATAGCCTTGTCTTGATGCGTGATAATCCCTATCGAACTGATCATCCATGCATTCTAGCCATGTTCTAAACAACCATTTAAAGTTGTTAGCATCTCGCTACAAATTAAACCACATCCAAACAACGTCGACTCTCCATGATGATTTACACCAACAAAAAGGCGAATGGCATGTCATACTTATTTGTCAAATACGTAGTGTCAAAGCGTGATAACGTCCCCAAATTCTTTATATGCAAGCCTACATCTATTGTCGACCCAAAACACATTTTTCAATCTATCTTGTGATCGACCGCAATACTAAAATAAAATCTGGGCATTTGGATTGCATTTTTTGTAAAATAAGTCAATATTGTAGCGACATCTCCCTCGCCAAAGGCGTAACAACCATCTCTTCTACATAATTTGTGAGTCCTTCTCGATAAATGTCATATTGTCATATCCAAGCCTCTACCACATTTGATTGAAAACTCTTATACAGGAATAAACTACATCATTTATCACATTTGCCTTTTAGTCTTGTCACTCAACACCACGGTTGCATTTGTACACCTTGATTTTGATGGTATTGGCGTGATTGTGATCAAGCTGCTATGTGTTGATTCGCCATACCACATGCATCAATAAGCTGCAATAATTTTGGCTTTACAACCACTTTTCATGGTGGGCGAGGCTCCAACGGATCTTTAGAACCGCTTTCTACTCCTTCTTCCGCACACACAAGTGTCACATTTGAATAATGCCATCATCTTTTCCCTTCTTGAAGATCTTTTTCTAACGAAAGCCCACTTGTTGACCGTATCTTGTAGAATTCATACAACTCTTCAATAGTCCCAAACTTCATTCCAACATTGAGTTCTTTCCTAAATTATCGTTCAATGTATCATTCAATGTAGGTTCAATTTCTCCACCAACTCCATTTCCTTCTACATTTCCTTCTACATTAAGCGTATCATCCTCTCGGCTTATATTTGTACCCTTGAGCTCACAAACCTCAAAAACCCACAAGTTCAATATCCCGCTGACTTCAATTTCCCCAGAAGCTTCAATTTCCCCACGCCTTCATTTCCCTCTACATTAGCGTATACACAATTACATATTAGTGCTTGGTTTTACAAACTATGAAATTTTACAAAGCTGGTTTTACAAAACTATGAAATTTTACAAACTTTCCATAGTTGTAAGTATCTAACATTTTTAATAGGAAATTGACATTCAACGATTGTAACTTATTAATCGATTTTACACACTTAGAAATACCCTAAACTACAAATAGTTAGACGAAATACCATGTGTTGGTTCTTTGCTCGGACATGTTCGTAGGAGAAGACATTGTACTACAATCGCAATGAGGGAACCCACAAATCAGTGAAAATCGAAGAATTCGACCATTATTCATATATTTTTTCCCATAATTACAATAAAATCATCATTTCTATTAAAATTTTCACATCTTCAAGCGGTAGACTTTAAAATTTTTACACTTCTTAACATTTCCACATCTTCAAGCGATGTAGATGAACTTTAAAAATTTTTTGCAATAAAATCATAGAACCAGCAGCCTTTGTCAGAAGAACCAAGCAACTGTCAAGCAATAAACCCCAGATTTGACATTTCAATTTCGCCATTTTGAAAGCAGAAAAAAAAATCAAACAACATTTGAATTTTTCGCCATTCAAGGATATAAACCAAGCAAGACTCGGTACACATTCCCGGAAATAGAACAGGAGTTTTCACTTCACGAAAATTCATTCATTCAATTCACGATAAACAAAATGTAGGTGAATTTTAAGATTATAGAAGAAGTTAATTTTACGCCATTTTTGGTGTCCAAGAAGCATTTCCGTTTCAGCCATTTTGAACAAAAAATAAAGCGATTCACTAAAAAATCGAAAGGGGAGAAGGAGCACATTCAAGCCAAGGCATTTGGTAGTTCACGCCAATGAAAAAACCCAAAAAATCGATCCCTCTTACCTCGGTTTTCCGCATGCTGACAAGCCTCACGGAGTCGCGCAGTCGAGCGCGCGACACCTCGATCAGAGTGCGAGCCCCCTCATACGGTCGATGTTGAATGGGATTTCAATTTGGTGTTTGAGGGATTTTGAGGTTGCTCCGTTAGAAGAAGAAAGCCAAGAAAGAGAAATGGATTAGTGCGTTCAAGAGAGGGGCCAGAGGATTTGGGCCTATTTTTGGGTTTTTGAATTTTTTTAAATGGTCAATTGGTCAATGGGTGTCATCTTGGGTGTCAAAGTGAGTGTCCCTTTAGCTTTACTCCTTTCTAGAATAAGGTTATCTCCAATTTCGATTTAAAAAATCTAGTAACGTACAATATCCAAGAATGACAGCACAATTAAAGAAAAGACCTATATCTATACAACATGGAATAAATAAAAAGGAAAATTTCTTCCAATTCCATGTATATATATAAAAGATGAAAATTATTTTCCCATTATTTTCATGGGAATATTTTACATAGAATTTGGAAGAAAATATGCATCAAAGATAAAATATTTTCATTTGAAAATTTGTGTGTTAAACACACTAATAAGAAAATTTGCTAGAAAATACGTATTTTCCATTAAAATTTTGTACAATCAAACACAACCTAATTGGTTTGACCTCACAATGAATATTTAGATAAAATGGTTTTCACTGCAACAATTATCCATATCATATTAAAATACAATATTTTAAAGAGGAAAAGTTCAAAAATGTTTTGAACTGCTATAAAGTCTAAAATCCCAATTATTTCTTCGGATAAAATCGTGTTGGCTATGTCTGTCCTATAGAAACAGCATTATTACTATTTCGATTTAGTAACAATATCCACGAATGTCAGCACAAAAATGGTGTTAGGTTACCCTTTTAAAAAATTTTACTACTTTTTACCATTTTTTCTTTATCCTAAATCAATCATATCCACCTATTACATCACATCCATAAATCTTTACAATTCAACTCCACTCATTCTCTCTCCTCCTTTACATTAAAAATCTTTAAAAACCATTAAAAATCAACCCCTATCGCCCTCTAAAGGACTCTATACAATATGAAATACCAAAAACAACATATTTTTCAATTTCATGTAAGATGAAAATCATTTTATCACCATTTTTTATGGGGAGATTTTGCAATAAATTTGGAGAAAAATGTGCATCAAATATTTGTATTTAGAAAATATTTTCCTTTGAAAAATTTTGTGTTAAACACACTACTACACTAGTAAGAAAATTTACCTGAAGAATATACATTTTCTATTGAATTTTTGTACAATCAAGCACAACCTTATTGGTTTGATGTTGAAATGCATATTTAGATAAAATGTTTTCCACCACAACAAGGTCCACGCTATCCATATCATATTCAAATACAATATTTTGAAGAGGAAAAGTTCAAAAGCGCTTTGAATTGTTATAAAGTTTAATAACCCTTTTTTTTCGGATAAAATCATGTTGGCGATGTCTGTCATGTAGAAAAAGCATTATTATTATTATTATTATTATTATTATTATTATTATTTATTTATTTATTTTTTTTAAGTTGTTAAAGAATGAAATGATAGCACACATATCATTCTCAAGAGGAGTGGATATATTGCCACCACAAACTTAATTCAACGCACTATAATTATTTTATTCCCAATTATTATGATACAAAATGAAGTAACATGCAAAATAAAATAACATAAATACCGTACATTTAAATATTTTTCATAGTAACATTTTATGTTCACAGCACGTCTCTTCCCCTGGGTCATCTCTTTGCACTGCCTCCGAGCCTTCAACCCTCCACCTATGGGTGGCCCCCACACACACACCCCCACCAACCCCCAACCCCCAACACCACCCACGCAAACACATGGAGAGAGAGATAAATAGATAAATATCGACACATAGATGCCAACTATATATTTTGATAAAATTCTACCTTCAGCTTGGATTTTTGAGCCGGATAGTTTGCCAAAAAAAAAAAAAAGATGTGAACTATATAGTCCACATAAATATAATAGAAAGATTAGTTGTAATTTAAAAAATGACAATTACTTAAGAAATTAAAAGAATAACAACTTTTTCAATTGTTAATAATTATTTACTTTTTAAGTTAAAGATTCTTATATTTTTTATGTTTCTTAAAAGTGTGTTTTTAGTGACATGAGAAATATGCTTTGTTATTATATACCCTTGATCATTTAATTTAATTGTACAAGAAGTAATTCATAATATAATAATTATAATTTTATATACAATATTTATTGTATAAAACAACACTACACCAAATCTCGTTAATTGTCACAGTAGGACATTTGACGGAGTTACGGTTAAAAACTGTGACTCAGCTATGCGCTGAGTGTCACGGTTTTTAACTGTGACAAATAAGTTTTTTGTAAGGGGTCACGATTTTAAACCGTGACAAGTTGAGTCACGGTTTTTAACCGTGACCCCATAATAAATTAAAAAAAAAACTACAATGCCCTAGCATTACCCTCAAATCGTACAACACAACATTACCCTCAAATCTCGACAACACTCGTCTTCTTCATTTCCCAACTACAATGCCCTAGCAACCGATGACACTGGAAGCCCCAAAATCGATCTCTATTTCTTCATCATCCTCCCAAATCGATCTCTATTTCTTCATCAACCACACGCACCGGATGCCCTAGCAACCGCACGCACTGGAAGCCCCCAAATCAATCTCTATTTCTTCATCATCCTCCCAAATCAGTTAGTTCTCGCCAAATCGATGTGTATTGCAGTGGTAAGTAATGCTTTTACATGGTTAGTGTTCAAAGATATGCGTGTATAGCTTCAATAACGGATGGAAGATCGATTGAGTGCGTTTTGGTTGTGTTGAACGCAGATTGGTTGAGCAAATTGCAGTAGCGAATTAGAAGCCGATTTTTGGTGTGTGAGTCATTGAGTTTGTGTGGTGGGTCGTGCATTGTATTGGCTTCAATCGAATGGTTCTCTGAAGGTATACCTCGTAATCTGCTCTTTTTTTTTGTTTTTTGTTTTTCCCCCTCTCATTCTTCATATGGTGTTGTTTCTCTCATTGTTAATTGGTAAAATTTTTTTGCGTTTGGTAGAATAAGCTTTAGTTTCTCACAATTTATTTTGAGGGTGTTAATTTGAGCATTCAAGCGAGAGAGTTTAGGGTGAGGCACTGGCATGAGTTGTATATAAGCTTCTATCTATGATTAATTTAGTTACTCTTCAAATCTTAATTACAACGGCAAAAGAAGTCCCAGTATTCAAACAAATGAGGACTATGGGTATTCAGATTATGTGACTTCATCCAAAATGGGAAACCCAAAGCTTGATCATCCATGAATTTGCTTTCTGCGACAACATTACATTGGTGAGAAATTGAGCCAACGCGTGTGTTGGGGCGATTTTTTTTTTTGAGTAGTAAAAGTTAACTTTTAAATGTAAAAAATTTTAAAAGTTAATTTTTAATTATAATAATGTTTAAATGAACACTGTGAATGAAAAATAGTAACATAGTTCCTCAAGAGTTGATCGACTTGTTTGAATGCTTTCCCCAATTTCAGAGTTGATCGACTTGGCCAGCGTTTTCTGGAAATAGTTGGGCGTTTTCTTGTCAAACAATTACCGATTTCGAAATGGTAAGGTGTTTTTGTACTTCTATTCCTCTTCCTTTCCTTTCACTGGCACAAATTTACGCATAGCAAAGAAGCGGCGGTGTCTTCTTCGCTAGCATAGCGGCGGCGGTGTGTGTAAAGTAGACGACGAAAAGTTCTTCCACTTGCTAGGCCACGAAATAAAAGGCGAGTTGGGTGAATGGTTAAATTTTGGTATGTTATTGTAATCACATTATATGATTAAATTTTGATTAAATTTGAATATGGTTGATATGCTAAATCGACTTGCCTGAACTTGTAAAAATTTATTGTTTATTAGGAACGAACTAAGGGAACAGATGATGAGGGCAATGCTCCAAGTCGTACCAACCTTTACTTATATGCCCGTAAGATGAAATCTGGAGAATATCACCCGAGTGCAGTTGAAACAGCTATGAGTAGACATTGTTATAATACATTTATATACAATATAAATGTTATATATATGATGATATAGTAATTTAAAAATATTTGGTGGGCTAAAATTGCTGAGGTACAAATGACTCAAAGTGGAGATTCAACTGAAACAAATGTCGACACTGATCCATTGAATCAAGTATTTGGGAAGGATAACCGTGGCCGAACTCGTGGAGTAGGAAGCAAAGTCTTTAGAACTAAGTACAAGGCCATTCAACCAGCAGTGTCTCGAATTGAAAGATTGGAAATTCAAATGCAAGATCAGTCTTCCAAAATGGACGCCATCCTCACTCTCTTACAAGAAAGCCGAGGCAATCCAGATGTGAACATTCCATCGCCGGGTGTGGGTCATAGTAATACGAAGAAATCTTTTACAGTTGGGGAAGGCTCTTCAACGCGTCCAATGACTGATGGCATCTCTCCTATGGAAGCACACAAGGGTTACTATTATATGAGAGATTTGAAGAATGAGAAGAGCATTGCAATGGTTAAAATTGAAGCAGTCGAGCCAGGTACTATTGTTCACTCTCCTCGTCCACTGCAGGTCCTGAAGCAAAAGTTATAATATTGTCGATTTATCCGGGTATGGAAAATGAGCCAATTTATCTTGGTCGACAAGGTTGTGTAGCTACATTGGGAGATTTCGGTAATGGATCGTTTATTGCATGGCCTCTATATTTATTGGAGAAGATATTCTAATCATAAGTTAATGGGTCATGGTTGTTAGTAGAAACAATGTTGCTCATTTAAGCTTTTAAATCAACATGAAACATCTCTCCTTTGACATAATGTGGTTTAGTGCTTGTATTAAATATTTGGTGAGTTCTCTAGTGACGCATTTGGTGAGTTCTTTGGGTTCAGTGAAGTATTTTTGGTGATTGTATGAGCTTGTACTCTAGTGAAGTATTTGGTGATTACTTAGGGTGGTTTAGTGACGTAATTATGTAATTTAGACTTTTTGGTGATTGTATGAAATATTTGGTGAGTTCTCTAGTTAAGTATTTGCTGAGATTATTATATACAACAGGTTATTAGTATCAGGTTTTTAACAGTGAATTAAAATCAAGGGTTACGAGATTACAATCGAAGGTCACGGTTAATAACCGTGACCTATTTTTATTAAATTCAAACATGGGTCTACCGTGACCCTTGTTTACTGGGTCACGATTCGTGACCGTGACCAAGTATGTCTTAGTCACGATTCATAACCGTGACCCATTAAACAAGGGTCACAGTTATAAACCGTGACCATGAGAGGAGTCACGACCCATATATCACAGTTTATGGCTCAAAAAATGACCGTGACCAAACCTTCTTGTCACGGTTTTAAACCGTGACCAGCTGCGGCGTCACACAACAAATTGTCACGGTTAAAAACCGTGACCCATGGTACAAGTCACGGTTTTTAACTGTGACAATCAGCGAATTCTGGTGTAGTGCAAAAGTCTACAATGTCCAATAAATTCAGTAAAAATCCATCAAATTTTTAAAATAAAGTGTCTTTAAATCCATTTAGACTTCTACAAATACGATAAAAAAAATGTAAAATCTAATAAAAATTCAGTACATTCTATCAAAATCACTCACTTTAAAAGTTTATAAAAAATCCTTACAAATTCAAATTAAATACACACTCTCCTTAATTTGATTCAAAATTATAATTTGCTTGAAAATTGCGACCACGCAGCACCATTAAACGCAAAACCTATGCACCACTCAGGCCCAACCAGTGGCTATATATATAAATGGACTTGCAGTTAAAAATGGCATTCTTGCAACTTACTGAAGATATGACAAATTTTTGGTGTATATATTTCTTATTTGTGACATTAAACAAAAATAAAATAAAATAAAATAAAATAAAATGAAACACTTTTTTTTTCTCTCTCTAATTTTCTTGTTACACCCTTTCCCTCTTCTCTTCTCACCTCGCAATTCTGCTACCACCAATAGGCTTCGGCCCATTAGTTCCACCTTTTCCCTTGTCTTTTCTAATTTTGGGGTTAAAAAAAGCCCAACAATCTTTAGCTTGACCGAAAATATTTCAAGTCACTAGTATTACCCCCGTGCGTTGCACGGGACGATTAAAATGATATATTTACATAAAATAATATAATAAAATAAGACAATAAATTTGGTGCGAAATATTATCTTACAATAAAAAATATTATATCAATTATCGTAATTGGTGATTTTAGTGAAAAACATAATATTTGGAAAAATTTAGATAATATATTTTTTGAACAAAGAAAAAAACTAAATACTATGTTTTATGAGTCATACATAACTATTCAAATGTATATTTCAAATACGATTAACAATGATCTTATAGTTAGCTTACAGATACGTATATAAATTTTGTGAATATTGAATTGATTTTATATCATATTTAGCTCGAATTGAATTCTGAATATTGAACAGATTTTGTACATTAAGTAAATTCAGAAAGGCTTTTCTCATTTACTTTTTTAAATAAATAAAAATAATTTTTAAAAAAATAGTAAATCGCTGCCAATCTAGCACTATACCAAGTTGACACTATAATGAAAAAACTAAAAAATATATAAAAACTAAAGCGTAATATTCAAAAATTAAAATATATATTAAAAAAGTTAATTACCATTTTTAAAAATAATTCAATTGATATTGCGGTTTGTAACTTTTATATAATATCACATTTTCATTAATACTTGCATTTTTTGTTTATTTTCAATTATATACATAATTGAAAAATTAAAATTTATATTTATATAAAAATTAAAATAAGGAAAAAATACTAAATAAATAAAATAAATTAAATTAAATAAGAAAAATAAACTAATAAAGTGTGTATTTAATAATTATTTCCAAAATAAGATTTTTCTTTTTTAATTTTAAGTAATTAAATGAGTGCGCCAACTTGGCACTGCCAACATGGCACAATGCCTAGTTGGCACTCCTCTTATTATTATATTAAGATACTTCACCAAAATCTTCACACCCCTTTAATGGTTAGTGTATCTCAAACTTCAATAGAATGAAAGATTCATTGAATCTGATATGCCGATCTTTGTTTCACACATGTTTGGACTTTGTTCTTCATTCTTTTTAGCAATATTGGATAGCAAATATTCGATTTTAGTGAATTTTGCGCTTCCAATTTCTTACAAAATATTGATAATTACTTTGGGGTGGTAGCCGTTATATTTTACCATTTTTTATCCATTTTTATTTATTTTTTCTTTTGATCAAACCAATAACATCAACATATCTCGTGGGACCTACATATATTACGCAAATCTCCACCATTTAACTACACCCATTCTCTTTCCCCTTTTATATAAAAATTCATTAAAAAAAAAATCTTATCACCCTTTCAATCTTATTATTCCATTCGTCCTGCAAAGATAATTTCATTTTCTTTTTTTCATCCGTCCCAAATTACCGCCCATTTCCTTTTTTTATGGTGTATTAAAACCTTTCATTTCCTCCTATATCTCTATTTAATATGTATTGTCACCAATTAAAATAAACTATCATTATTTAATGTAGCGGTATATTTAAAAATATATAACTAAATGTTATTTTCCTAACAAAATTAATTATAATTTTTTATTTTGTATAAAAGTTAAAGAGGAGTACAATTCTCTTTAAGGAAAAATGAAAGAAATTGTCAAATTTAATTTTGTTTTCTCAAATTCTTCCGACTTCTCAAATCTCGATCGACATGGCTATTTGTATTCCTCCAATGTCTTTCTTTTATTATATTATTATAATCATAAAATTGTCATTCCTCCGATACCCTTGTATTTGTATGTCTCCACTTTTTCTCTATTTATTATTATTATTTTTAAATTTATTTCCATCTCCCATATCTTTTCATTTTTTTCCATTTTTTCCATTCACTTTTTAATTAAAATAATCGCATCATATCGCAATCCACCTTTCCATTACAAGTTACAAAACAAATCTACGGCGTCTGGAAACAACCAACGCTGACTAGTGGCTGAAATTCAAACTAGCTAGTGGCCTTGGGGTTTTACAACCCAAGTTTGGCGCCGTTTTAAATAGCCTTATCAAAAACTTACGGCATTTTAATTGCCACGCGTATGCCACACGTCGACATCTGCCTCCCCACCTGTCTCCCTTCCTCGCCACACATTTCCTCATTTCTAAAATAAAAACTCATTAGCACCTTCCCGAACACCCCAAACTCTCCTTCTCAAACAAGCCATACTCATCACTT
Organism: Jasminum sambac; assembly: GCA_018223645.1. NCBI lineage: Eukaryota > Viridiplantae > Streptophyta > Magnoliopsida > Lamiales > Oleaceae > Jasminum > Jasminum sambac. Next base: position 28,456,325 of record CP073649.1, read on the forward strand.
ATGCATATAGTACACTCTGTGTACTTACAATATACATATATTTAGTCATATAATATTCTCCCTTATCATCAGTTCAGAAAATCTAGTAATGGAGATAGAAGTGTACTCTCAGGTGGGTGAGGCGGAGGCGGAGGAAGAAGGCTGCACCACCCCGAAGCACAGCGGATGTCGGATTCCCGAGAGGGCTCTGCCTCCGCCGCCGCCGAGGAAGAAGCCGTACTATGTATGTGGAGGGAACAAGGGGACACAAGCTACCAAGAATGCTTTTTTTCGTCCACCTGATGATTTTGAGCATCTCTTTGCCATGGCTCCAAGGCATAAGGCTTGTGTTTGACTCTGGAAGTTTAGGTAGCTTTTAGTGATTTTGCGTTTTAGTAGCAAGAAAGAGCAAGATCTTGTTCTTTCATCTGTGGATGTATAGAAGATGTATGCAGATGATCATGATATTTTGTGTACAAGTAGCTGCTTTTGGTTATGTTTTGTGTTCATTTACGTGAATTAATGATGAACCCATATTACGATCCACAACCAATTTACAATGTCTTGCATTTGCGCTCATTCTGAATTTTGTTTTGTTTTATTCAATGAAAATGGATTTTATTATGCATATGCAACAATGCAACATGATTTCATTGGAAGAAACAATATGATAATCACATAGACGACAGAAAGAATAATGAAGTAATGCTGATACCGCAATATATAATCCTCATTCTGCTTGTATCAGTCTTCACGGCAATGCTTAACTTGTTCGTGATTTGCATTCGTCATCTTCGTCATCTCCAATATTACCGGAAGTCCCCCAATTTCATCGTCGTCATCATGATCATCATCACCACTTTGGTATGATAATGTGAGCATCCTTTTGCACAATTGCATTGAGACGGCTTTAGCTCAAGACGTATTCCCTATGAGAATCGTACACGGTCGAAGACCATACTTTATCATTCGAGTCCTTAGAATTTGAGCCTCGTCCCACTTCTCATCGTCGCAAAGAACTTGGATCGTCATGTTATAGCTTGCCTCATTAGGTATCATTTGCCTTTCGCACATCTCTTCAATCAACCTTAATGCTTTGTAAGAACTACCCTCTTTGCAGTACCCATAAATCATAGTATTGTATATCACATCATTGGGTTCGACATTCATCTCAGCCATTGATCTGAATATCTTCGAAGCTTCCTTCATATTGACTTGAGAACACCATCCATTTATCAATGCGCCATAGGTACAAACGTCGGGCGCCAAATTGGCCTTCCTCATGCAAGAAAGAACCTCAATGGCTTTATCCATGTCAGAATATCGAGCAAAGGCGTCGATTAGGATTGTATACGTTACTTGTGATGGACGAACGCCTCTTTCCTCCATCTCACGGACCAAGTCCAAAACCCGTGATGGATTCTCCGTTCTTGAAAATCCCGCTATTAGAACATTATAGGTCATCAATGAAGGCGTTAAGCCAAATGACTTCAATTGATTGAATAAACTCAAAGCTTTATGTAACCTCCCGCGTGACAATACCCGTTGATCAACGTCGTGTAAGTAACTATAGTTGGGTTCAATCCGTCTGTTTTAATCTGAGCTACCAATTTTTCGGCTTCACCCATCTTCTTCTGTCGACATAATCCTCCAATTAGAATATTGTATGTGATGACGTTACACGCAACTCCTCTCTCACGCATTTCATCGAACAGGTTGAATGCATCACTGATTTTGCCATCTTTACAATACTCACGGATTATGCAGTTGTAAATATACAAATCTGGCAAAGCCCCATCGAGTTTCATCTTCTGATAGAGCTCAAATCCATCTCTTTTCAGACCTTTCTTGAAGAACCCATCGATCAAAACAGTGTAAGTGTACTGATTAGCAACCAAACCCAGCTCTTCCATTTTGCATAGCAGTTCTTTGGCCTTTTCAACTTCGCCATTCTGACAACAACCATCGATCAACGTAGTATACACAACAACGTTTGGAGCGTGACCCAATTCACACATTTGATCCAAAACATGAAAACCTCTATTTAAATCACCAGTATCACGACAACCCTTCATCAGAATCCCAAAAGTATACGCATCCGTAACAATTCTCCTTATATCGGTCAAAAACAGTCCAAGCTTTCTCGAATTGGTTACTTTTTACAAGAGAATCCAGTAAATTATTCAATGTATTTGGTCGTGGCGCAAAGCCTTTATCCACCATTCGATCAAGATAAAAAAGGGCTTCCTCGGGTTGCGACTGGGAATTAACATGAGCATTGATAATCACTTCATAAACAAGAGGGGAACTGAAATTCTGCGTTAAATGGTTAAGAAGAGAAGAAAGCGAAAATAGTGGCGATGTGATGCGGCCGCAGAGTAGTTGTTGGATGAGAGACTGTGCGTAAGAAGGAATATCGGAGGAGAGAAAGTGGTGAAGGATCACTGTGATGGATTGATGGGTGTGATAAAGGCCTTGCTGGGCTGAGGCGTTGAAGAGTGTGAATGCCGCCGGCGGTGGGATTTTTAGCATTTTGGAGAGCAGAGTGACTACATGAAGTTGGGTTTGTGACATTTTGATCTTCGGTTTCATTCTTGGTTGCTAAATTTCTAGGTCAAGCATCCATTGGCGGAGGGGGCAGGAAAGCAGTGCTACAGTGAAGATGAAGCCCCTGCCTATGGAGTTCTGAAATCGGAATGATTATCTCGTGTCATTCTTTAGAAAATGACTTTTCCTCAGAGAAAATTATGGGAAATACAGCATAATGAAGCTTCAACGTCTAGTTCAGTTTGTATCGCGGTAAGCAAACATTGAAGCATTGAAGATAATTTTTATCCCACACTCTTCTTTTTTCATTTTTCAATCACATATTTTAATATAATATTAACCATACATATTTTACACGAAATACCGTACGGATAACTTATCTCCAATCAAACAATCCCTGAGCCAAGTATTTTACATAAAAAATGCGACAATTGACAAAACAACAAAGTTAACTAGGTATTTCAATTCGGATCCAAGTAGGCATTTCAATTAGCGGCGTGGGTTGATGAACTTGAGATAGGTTTCGCTCGTGGCTTGCTTTACGCCGGCTTTGAAATTGGAAGCTGAGCCAGCTCCTCGTGCTTGGCTTGCTTGCTCAGCCGACCTATTTTTCGAAAGGATAGTCTTAGGTACTTTTCACTGAAATCACACGTTTGTAATTCATGTATAATTTTAATTCATGTAGGGTGTGTTTGATTGTAAAGTTGGAAAATGGTTGAAAGTAAAATGTTTTCCGGGTAAATGAATTTCGACAAAAGGTTTTCCAGGGAAATGGTAGTTGTAAGTGTTTGATTTTGTTAATTTGAAAGTTGGAAAATAATATTATTTTCCTTATTTTTGAGTTTTTTTAAATGAAATTTGATCATTTTCCTTATATTTATAGTTAAAGTAAATTGTCCATTAAAAAAAAAGAAAAAAAGTGTCAAACTTTTCCCGAAAAATAAAAACCACTTCCCTCCTAAGGAAAACATTTTCCTTCAAAACAAGAAAAAGAACGGAAATCGAAAAAAAGTTGGAAAATGTTTTCCAGGAAAAAATTGCAATCAAACAGTCAATGGTGGAAAAAAAAATTGGAAAACGATTTTTCCTGAAAGAAAAAAGAGTGAATCAAACACATCCGTAGTTCATTTGTAACTTTAATTCCACTTGCGTTGACTGTAATCGATTCCGAGCTCGAAAAAAGGAGGGGGCTTCTAAGTTCTAATTTGACACCAAATAGGCAACGAGGGTGTAATGGCTATATAACGGGATAAACTGTGTAATTATTGTGTAATTGATACTAAAGAGTGTGCAATGGCTATGTAATGGTGTGTAATAGTTTTGTAAATGTTTGCATTGACTTTTCAATATTTTGGATGTAGAATTCATGTACAGTGCCCGTTTGAAACACATAATATACATTTTTCGAGTTTTTCAACAAACTAGATGCAACCAGCCGCATTACTACTATAAATATAGCTTTTTCGCATTTTAGCTTCCATTTGTTAATAATTGACAATTTTTCACAATTTTGAAAATAAAAAATTGTACTATTCGCTCGCATCTGTGAGCGATGCCCAAATTTGTGTTGTGCGATCTGCGCTATTGGACCGCCAAAACTAAATTTTAGCAATTGTTTTGACTTTGCATGATTTTTTTAATAGGAAATCTAAAACTTGGTAAAAGTGTAAAGATCTCTTCTTTATTTATTTTTTTAAACTAAAAAATAAGAGAAAAATTAATCGTTCCAAGCCTGGCCACGATTTCTGCAAGGGAGCCTAGATTGGCATGGTGTTAGAAAAAAACTTGGTTACTACGAGTTGTTGAGCCAAACTGAGCTCGATCCCAAAGTTTCAACTCAGTGGCTAACTCAGTTTGGCTTTCTAACATCTCTAATATTAATATTCATATTGCCACTAATCGTTGGTAAGTTAATATTATCTTTGCGCTTGTTTATAAGCGATTTTGATAAGGTGCCCGTATGCAATAATTAAGGTATTCGTAGTTGATGTGACATCCATAAAATTAGGTAGGGTTTTATAAAATCACACGTGATTTTATATGGTCTCTTCCATTTCCAGCGCTGGCAGTTGGAAATGGCTGCCAGTAGGAGAGAGGGAGAGAGCCCCCCTCCCCCCCAAACACGCGGGCCCCACCGCCATCAGGGGGCTCTCTTACTTGTATTTTGCCGGTCTATTTTTTGCTTGCAAAATAAAATTTTTAGTGATTTTATATAGAGATGAAAGATGCAGATCTTTTTATATAAAAAATACCAGTGCAAACTCCTAATCAAACCCGTGTGAAGACATATTTAATGATATGATCTTTTTACACTTTTTTTTTCCATTTTTAATAATGTGAAAGAGAAAATTCATTTTTTCTTGCTGAAAAATCTTTGTCAAACAAACTTCTAATCTAAAAATCAGCGTTCTTTAAAAAAAATTAAGGAAAAAAATGAAGAAAAGAAAAAATAATCATAATTACTTTTAATCCCTCAGGAATTCATACAATGTCGATTTGACTACACATTCTCAAAACTTCACAATTGAGGCTAGGCATGAAGGTTCGATGAGTATTAGTGTATTACACTATTACTTCTGTGTGAGTGTATGAGAACTTTTTGGCAGTAAAACAGCAACAACAAAGAAAGGGATAAAAAGTGAGAAAAGTTACAATTCATTTATTCGATTGGGACATGAAACATACAACGAATAAAGCCAAGTGCAATTACAAATGTTCTTCGCCTATTCTTTATTTCTCATTACAAGATGATGAAGAGAGACAAAAGGAAATGCAAAACTCCATTACAAATTCCGTTCAACTCAATCTTACATCTCTATATATCAGAAAATCAAGACAAACAGAGAAAAAGTACTCACTGTATATATAAATTATTCAAAACAAGAATCACGTAAACCAACGAATTATTAGCATCAACACTTGGGAAGATCGGACGGTGGAGGAGGCAGCTTTTGGTTCGGCAGCTTTCCATCCAAAACTATCCATGCCATTTTCAAACCCCAGCTAAGATGAACTTCGAAATGACAATGCATGAACCAAACACCTTCAAGACACGTTACAATAATCACATTACAATTACATCATCTTTCTTCACTTTCATGTCTCAAATCAAAGAAATCGTAATTTGTAAATTGTAATTTGTAACTAACCTGGATTATCAGCCCGAAAACGAATAGCCACCCATCCGCCAGAAGGAATACCGATCGTATTTCTCTCAACCGGATCAATGAGGTTGTAATTCAAAGGGTCCTTTTGAGGATTGAAGTTCCCAAAACCTTGGCCGACGACGAAAAAGTTGTAGCCGTGGAGATGGAGAGGGTGGCTTTCGGCGCCAAGAATGCTGGTGTCTTGTAAAACTACTTCCACACTGGTGTTGAAAGGAAGCACGACAACTTTAGTCCCATTGGCCACCTTTGTGTTGTTAGGAGGGGTACCTGTGTAATTGAATGGTGTAATGGGGAAGTTGGGGAAATCGGTTGTGTAAACCCCATTTGATTGCCCGAAGAAGTGTGATTGAAGAATCGATGTTGTAGGGAGTATGAAGGAGATGTTGTTAACAGAAGCTGCAAATTTGGTTCCATTAGGTCCTTGGCAAGTTTGGTTCTTGGGGCATGGATTGCTCCCAAGTCCTACCGTGAAGAAGAAATGCTTGTCGACTGATTGTGGAACGTTTGCCGGAAATTGGGCATTTGCCAAACTACGAAACTTATTGCTGAAATTGGCGACGAAAGAAGTTCCATTGATTGGGGGGAGGGTGGGGAGTTGGAGGGCTTTGATTGAAACATTTGAGTGGTTTTCAGGAGAGGGTTTCTCGTATTCGAGAATTCCGGCTACTGTAGAATTGTCGAATGTCCCTAGACCAGTGAAGTACGGCCTGGCCGCCATTAGGAAGGTGGCATTTGTGGGATTAAGCTTCGTTTTTAGAAGAACATTGGTTGTTTGTCCTGGCGCTATTAGGATAATATCTGTTTCAAATGGCTTCACATAGATTGCGTCAGCCTCAACTACGGTGAATGTGTGGTTGGCAATACTAAAGAAAAGATCGTCATTGAGTGCAGCATTGATTATACGAAGCATATATGTCTTTTCCGGTTTCACCTTGAGCTTGAATGTTTCTGTAACGGTAGTTTTATTCATTGTTGATTTTAGATTTTATTCACTTGATAAAATCAACAAAAGAGGAGTAACGAGAAGTACGTACGATTGGCGGAACAGTTGTACAATGGACCGGGGAATCCGTTAATTGTGTATGCGTCAGAAACATTTGGTCCAGCTCCGGTTTGAAGCGCCTGATTGATAACAGTCTCTGTATTAGCATTCCACCATTCACCTATAGTAATCATTCATACAAATTCAATGTTAGTACAATTTCTTCAATTATATCAATTTATACTCTTCTAGTAAGCTCGCGCCGAGCAATTAACAATGTTAATTCAATACTTAACCGAAGATGATAGGGACTTCCTTGTAGGGCTTAGTGAAAGGGTACGGCGTATTTTTCTTCGGGAGAATGATGAGTGGTCCGTAGAGAGTGGATCGTAACCATGTAATGTGAGCATGCCAAAAGAGAGTTCCTCTCTGGCCAACAATGGTGAAGTTGTACACATAGCTTTGGCCAGTTTGGATGGGGCATTGTGTTATGTATGCTGGTCCATCTGCCCACCCACTAAAGAGTTGTCGAATACCATGCCTGCAAACGTTTAGCAAGCACTATTAATCAAACTAGTATAATAGACGATACACAATTGTCTATTTTCTTTTTTTTTTTATTTAGACCAGTTAAACAGTCTGCATCAACGATGCTAAGGAACATCATAACGTACCAATGAATGCTGGCATTGTTCGAGACATGATTAATCACTTTGACCTCAACACGATCACCCTCCCTTGCAACAATGCGAGGCCCCGGGAACTTGCCATTGACGGTAAGCATGCTCTTGGTGTGGCACAATCTCGTCACATTATGCAAACGTATCTGCAATCACATCACAACAAAATAAAATACTGATACGTTTTATTGTTAATAAGAACTGCGTGTTAATAGTAAAATGGTATCTGCAATGCATACTTCAAACTTGTAGTGTCTTGTCACGCCGGTTTGTTGCGCGAATGTCAAGTCGAAACAAACACACATAATAATGACGAACAAGGAAGCCAAAATTGCGGAAAATGGAGCAATAGAAGAGGCCATTTTGTCTTAAGATATATTCTTGTTTTGGTAATAAAATATGAAATGAGATTATAGGGAATTTCTTAGTATGGAATGATGTAGGAGAAAACTATGATTATATACTCCCGTAGTTTAATTGCTTTTATCTCACATACAAGTAGTTGTTGAGCTTTTGCAACATTGAAAAGAAAATAAATTACAACCAAAGAAACCATCAGTAAATGGAGATACCGTACCTACTGTTGGTCCACGTGTTCGTCAACAAAAATCAATCTGACGTGACATTTTCCCCGCTGTTATCCATATTCCATTTATTTTAATTTTATTTTTAAATCAAATTTCTAAATTTCAACTAATTTTCAAGCTTGCATATATAGTTCAGAAAGGTTTTGATTATTATGCTGCAGTCTATCTAATTAATTCATGCCCAGAGATTAGATCACAGATATTGCTATTATGAGTTTTACCTTTTATAACAAAAATAATATTTGTAACTAAAATGACATTATCAAAAAAGGAATATTTTTAGAATTTTTCTTTTTGCAAATTCAATTTCAAATGTTGAGTGTACTTCGTAAGGATATCTTATCTGTTAATGATGATTACATTAGTTTTGATTGGTGCTAAATTAAGCAGTCGGAAATTGACATTTAATCCAAGACAACGTAATGAATTGAAGTTTAGTAGAAATATACATGATTAAAATCATTATAATAAGGTTTTAAATATGATTGTTGTAGTTATACCAACTACACAGATTGTAGGGCAGGGCAGGGCAGCCCCGCACTTGCACTTCTTTATCATACTTCACTTTTAGTTTCCGTAGTAGACACATGGTTTCAAAGCAACTTTTGCTCCACTAAGCTATGTGTAGAGTACTCTAAGCAAAAACAAATGACTGTACATTTGATTTACCTAAGCCACACAAAAACAAGATTCTAAAAAGCGTAAAGCGCGTCAAAGCGTCACTGGGACGCTTCGCGCTTTTTCGCTATTTTTGACCTTTTTTGACACTTATGTGCGCTTTTCGACAAAGCTTCTTGCTCGCGCTTCGTGCTTTTTCGAGCTTAAGCGAGCTTTATGCACGTTTTTCCACGCTTTTTAGAACACTGCACAAAAGTAATGGATAAGTGAGTGTGAAAACAGATGAAGACAAATTAAGTTCTTTTGTATCGGTAGTGTTATATTATATTAATTAGTTTAATCGATAAGATTTTTAATTTTTTTTCCTTTTCGGTTATCTGTCGGTGGTGTTTTCTTCGGTGCTAAATTATATATTAGTGTGGGAAGACGGTGGAGTTACAACCGAGGCAGTATGTAAGCCTCACTCAATTAGGAAAACTCTGTTGAGTGAGTATAAGTATGTAAAGGTCAGAATAATTTACTTTCAATTGAAGTTGAAGTTGAATATTTATAGCGGAGTGTACGTAATTTGCGAATAATTGACTGTGCTATTGCTCGACAGTCATTCCATTTTATTTACAAATTACAATTTCTAGAATTCTTCTGTTTCAAGGTAGCTAATAGGTATAGGGATGTGTGGATAATGTATCCAGTAAAAGGATGTTTTTGGAGGCAATGCAACTCATGGACCATCTCAGCTCATAGTTCAAAGTTATCTATTTTTTTACGCAATCGTACAAAGAAGCTTGCCTACACACTGATTCAATCATGCAAAAGGTAATCCGTTTAGCCTTCTTACGTTTTACGTGTGTGACATACCTCCAGCCCAATTTATACTTGCGGCCCAAAGCAATATTAAGCACAAGCGCGAATTGAATTTCTGAAGTAAAAACCCAAGAGGGCTGCTGGTATTGAAGCCGACGAGATCTGATGACCCAGCCCAAACCCGGACCATATAACATATTCAGTTGAAGGAGCCTGATAATTTATTGTGATGGCTAACATTTTCATCCCAGTTGTTGACAGAGCATCGCCTAGGGTTTACTCCAAATTTGGGGTAAACTTTACCCTAAATTTGGGGTAAATCATATTTCTATTCCAATGGTTTGCCCCAAATTTGGCATAAACTATTTTTTCTTATTATTTATAATTTTGAAATTGTTTACATAATATTTATCTATTTAATTATTATAATTTATCTAAATTAGTAGTTAACGAGTCAAATTTATTTAATTAAAAATATTATTTTAAACATAAAAATTAAAATTATTATAAATCATCCATGTCCAAGAAGAAACTACTACATGGACAATATCTTCAATAATAAGGGCTTGTTCTATGCACAATAAATTTTCATTAACTTCCACTAACATGTTCTCTCTCACCATTTTCAATCATCCATACAATTACTTTATATTTGTTAATATATTTTTTTTAATTTTCAACTATATATCTAACACGTCGTTCAAATAAATTCATGACATTGTACATAGAAAAAGCCCTAAAACTAAAATTTGGGGTTGGTTGGGATGGGATGGGAGTACTATTGGAGCCACACAAAAAAAAATGAGAGAGGAAAAGAAAAGAAAAAAAGGGGATGGTCTAAGGAGGAGCTTGTGCCGTTGACTTTTTATTATAAAAGGTCTTAGATCAGTCATTCTCACCATAAATTTTTTTAGGTGATAAATTAAATTAACATAGTTTTAGATAGTTTTTGTTACATGCAATGTACCATCTAAATCCTAGCTTTTGGTGATAAATTCCATTAGGCTAAAAAAAAAATAAAAAAAAAAAGAACTCCGCTCGGTATAATATTGGTTTTGTTTAGATACACACGTGGGTACTGAACCCACGCCACGTGACACCCTCACAGGGCTCCACATCACCCAATTTTTTTAATATCTACATTAGGTCAGATGAATAATATATAACTATTCATTAATGATGGGGAGGTTGATGGAGCCCACTGAAATTTTTTTCCTGTGTGGGTATCCTCCGATCGTTCCACTATATAATAACATATCATTCTCAATTAGGCGACTTTATACGTGGGACCGCCAATAGCAAAAGGAAGTATTGTCTTCCAAATTAATGTGCCCCCGGCTTTGGCCGCAATTTTCTTGTTCTAATGACTGGTCACTTCCTGTTTGGATTTTTCAAGAGTGAAACTTTATTTTGTCAAAATCTAAAAGAATTTGCACCATTAGTTTCAAGTCATTTTGTAATGCTCTCCTCTAGCAAATTGGACATTGGTCTCCCAATGCAAGATTACCTCTTGACAATATATAAACCAATTGAAATGGTGTGAACTTAGCGATTTCGATCTCCTCTCAACTGTGGAGAGGTATCCTCCCCAATCCCCACAGTTGTGAGGTGATTGTAACTAATGAATTTAGTACTTGAGCAAAGAGATGTTGTATAAACAGTGCTTCCTAAGATGTTTAACCTGGCTTCTCTTTGTTGGGCTACGGACTTGATTATTTTACACTTGCATATATATGATATACACTAATCTATGTTTTTTTTACCACTTTTTATCCATTTTTATTAGTTCTTTTTTTTGTCAAACAAATTATATCCACATATCTCGTGGGACCTACATATACTACACGAATCTCCATCATTTAATTCCATTCGTTCTCTCTTATCTTTTACATAAAAATCCATAAGAAAATCATAAAAAATTCAATAGCTCGAGTGATTTCATATAACTCTGCTATTGAATCATGTTGCCATGCAAAATTCGTTTGTAAGTCGACGTACCACTAGTGAATAGTTTTGATCCGCATTCAGGCTAATTATTCGTGTAATAGTTCCTTAGAGTGAAATGTCACTGGTATTTTTGCTATAAGGAATTTATGGAACAATTCTGACCCTTGCCTCTCTCAACGTTTTTATCCCATGAAAGTAAATAATCCGGAGCATCAAATTGTAATTATTTTTTAGAGGCATTCTCGACTACAACATTCCACTATAGTATTTTCCCAAATTATTTGATGCAGTTTTTCAATTGCAAAACAATAAAATAGAAACTCATATGATTGTGTTCCAAAACAATACCTCTTGAGACAAAGTCCTAAAAAAGAGTGTACTTGTGAATTTAAATTTGCCTCTGACAGTCACAAGCTCACATCATCAGTTGTACAATTAATTGTACAAATAGAATCACCGTATGAAATTTTAACCATGATATTAATTAATAGTGATAAAATAAAATTCTTAAAAGAATAGTGATAAAAGTTTAAAGGCAATTACATTGCCACTATACATTTTCGTTGAGACACTGCATTCTAATTATTTTAAAGGTTTTCAATGTTTACTTCTTAATATAATTGCAATACTTTAATTTTTGTCCATTTAGTTATTATTTTTAATCTTTCATTAATTGTAAATTTGGTCTACATAGATCGTTTATATGTTTTAAAAATTTATTTATTGAAACATCAAACTACTGTTGAAATGAAAGCTATAGTCACTGGTGTTGAGATATGTTGGAAACACAATTATAAATATGTCCTTATAGAATCTGATTCAGAGATTGTGATTAACATTTGCACGGAAAAGCACCCAACTCCATGGAATTTGCAATATCACTTAGACAACCTTTGCCTCTATAAGCAGAAAATGAAATTGGTCTTCATGCATATTTGGCGACAGGCTAACAGTGTGGCTGATTACTTGGCTAATCAAGGTTATTTGGGAAAATCTTTTACACTCTTGCAACCAGAGGATATTAAAGGTAAAGTTAAAACTCTAGTCTATTTTTGACAAAGTTGAATTGGCTAATGTAAGAGTTGTATCTTGTTCTTAACTCCTTTATCAATTTCTGTTAGAATAAGTTTGTTTACTTCATAGGACTATAGCTTGATTTTTCTCTTGAATGTAAGGTATTAAGTCACTCTTCTATTATGTATTTGTTTTTTTATTAATAAAATTTTATCTCACGCCTGAATTTTTTGGTAGGATAATTCTCTAAAAAAAAATTGCTAATTTATCCATGATAATTGTAAACAATGTAAAATACAATGGATAGAAAATATGAATATTATTTTTAATTTTAAACAACAATAACAATAACAATACGGTATTTAAATATAAACTAATATTTATGTGCAAACTATAAAGTAAGTTAATTGTTAAAATATGGTGTATATAACATATTTGTAGTACAAATATAATTAGCGAAAACTTAATTGTCTGACTAAAGACTAATCAAAGCATGATTCCCAAACGACCTTTATGCACTAAAATTATTCCCAAGTTTTTCGCACAATTGAACCTACAATTATGGTGTTGCCCGTTCTACATTTGACTAACGAGGTCCGGCCCATTTAGCAAGATGGCCCTAGTGAGCAGCGAATGCCTTATCGACAAAGGGCAGTTTGCTCGTCTACCTCCGAATCTAAAGAGTGAACGTGTCACCTACATATTGTGTCAGAAATTCATAATTCATTTTCTCACTCTATATTTAACCATTTTATTTTCTGTCTCTCTTTCTTGAAAATTAGTAATAATTCGGTTCGGTGCAAATTAAACACTTCCAGAAACCCGCATAAATGAAACATTTATTTTTGGCAAATACAAAATAAAAATTCAGTAACTGTATTTAATCCCACTCCTCTCTTTGTATAGTAGTTGGAAAACAGAACCCTAAAAGGGATTCTCTGTAAGAACAATTCGCCGCCAGATTGATCTTTTCTCCTATAAACCTCGTTACCCTCTCTCTCATGTCTATCCTTTTTACAAACCCTCGTCCATCTCTCACTGCTTAGCTTAGTTTGATGCTCTCTTCTGCTCTTTTTCGCTTAATTTAAGGTGTAAAGAAAGGCCCTTTGCAGAATTTCTTGATTATCGTTCTTTATACTCACTTAGTTTATGGAAATAACCTTTCTTTAGTGTCTGATCATATAGTTTGATGACTTGGCTTAGCATCAAGAATTCAGCGTCTTCGAATCTTGATCGTCAAAGATTGAATTTTTCCGAGTTCAAAGGTTTGATCTTTCTTGTTGTTTATATGGGTTTCTTCGGTTTTTCGTGTGGAAATCAATAGTGTGTTTGTCTGAAATCGGTCTAGGGCTTGTGTAGGCTGTGGAATGTGTGAATAATTTGTGGGTTTTGAGTTGGCGTTAAGAAAAATGTTATCTGAATTGGGTAGGAGACCGATGCTTGGCAATAATGAAAATTCCTTTGGTGATGACTTGGAGAAGGAGATAGGGTTTTTGCTTCGCGAACAACGCCGCCAAGAGGCAATTGATCGCGAAAAGGAGCTGAATTTGTATAGGAGTGGCTCAGCTCCACCTACTGTTGAGGGTTCACTGAGTGCAGTCGGTGGATTGTTTAACCACCACGGTGTTCCCGCCGGCGGCGGTGGTGGTGCCGGCGGCGGCGGTGGCAATAACTCAGCTTTTGCTGATTATGCAAGAAATAAGAGTGGGAATGGTTTTATGTCAGAGGAGGAGCTTAGGTCTGATCCTGCATATTTATCTTATTATTACTCGAATGTGAATCTTAACCCACGGTTGCCACCTCCGCTGTTGTCGAAGGAGGATTGGCGGTTTGCACAGAGGTTACAAGGAGGGGGTTCGACTATCGGGGATAGGAGGAAAGTGAATAGGAATGATGGTGATGGTTCTGGTGGGTCCCTCTTTTCGATGCCACCGGGATTCAATTCCAAGAACCAGGAGAGTGAGAATGAGGTGGATAACATGCACGGTTCTGCCGAATGGGGTGTTGATGGATTGATTGGTTTGCCTGGATTGGGGTTGGGTACCAAACAAAAGAGCCTCGCTGAAATATTTCAGGTCGATAACTTGCATAAAATTTTCCTTCTTTTCATGGTCTCCTATTATCCTCCTTTCAGATTGTAAATGCTATTCATGCTGTTAGTTTATTGTCCATCAGTATTCGTTGCAGCTTATTATGACATCTTTTTAATGATTGTTCATATGCTTATTGTTCGATGAAAGTTTATGAAAGAAGATTTGCAAAAATAATTATTCTTGCATTTGAGGATATGCTGTAACACTACAGCCATAACACTGTTATCCTTTTTGATTTCAAGAATCGCGGGATGCTTGATCACAGTTATAACCTGGCTGTTGTGTTTGCTTTTGGATGATTACATTATATGGTGTTCTCTGTAGAGATTTTTGATAGACAAAGAGCACTATTAGTTGTATAAAGATCCTTCCTTTTTTTTTTCCTTTTTACTATAATTCGTCTTTGCTTCTACCGTGATTGCCCTGCTGCCTTTTTTATTCACTTGGTTTCTTTGCAGGACGACTTGTCCCGTGCTGCTCCTGGTTCTAGGCACCCTTCACGGCCAGCTAGCCGTAACGCTTTTGATGAGAATGCTGATAACATGAGCTCAGCAGAGGCTGACCTGGTTCATATGCATCACAAGTTGGCATCTTCGGACAATGTACGCTCATCTGCCACTCAACATGTGGGCCCACCTGCATCGTATTCTTATGCTGCTGCTTTAGGAGCTTCCCTGTCAAGAAGCTCGACTCCTGATCCTCAACACATTGCTCGGGTTCCTAGTCCTTGTCTTACCCCTATTGGAGGGGGTAGGATTGGAGCTTCTGAAAAGAGAAGCAGTAACAACCCTAATGCCTTAAATGACATCTCGAATGAGTCTGCTGACCTGGTAACTGCTTTATCAAACATGGGCCTTTCGACTGGTGCGATGGACGAGGAGAATAAAGTTGATGACCACAAGAATCTCTTTGGTCTTCAAGGTGCTCAGAATAACCGTAGTAAGCAGCATCCATATATGAAGAAATCTGAATCTGAGATTAACAAAACTGGCATTCCTAATAAAAACCCTTCTATGTATGGATCTTCTACCTCTGTAGTTAATAGTGGGGGTGGCCTATTTCCTCAGTATCAGAATTTGGACAGCCCACATTCGTCATTTTCGAATTACAACTTGGGTGGGTACCCCATGAGCCCAATATCAGGCCAACTCGGTAGTCCCAATTTGCCACCGTTATTCGAAAACGCTGCTGCATCTGCCATGGCCGTCCCTGGGCTGGACTCCAGGATGTTGGGGGCATCAAACCTAGACCAGAACCTCGGTCGAATGGGCAATCAAATGACTGGCAGTGGGCTACAAATGCCTTACATGGACCAGCCTGACTATGCTGCAGCCCAACTTGCTGCTCTCTATGACCCTTCTTTGGATAGAAACTATATGGGTAATTCATATGTGGACTTGCTTCATAAAGCTTATCTTGGCACCTTGTTATCCCCTCATAAAATGCAGTATGGCGTTAAGACCGGTGCTTCTAGTCCTCACGGTTACTATGGTAATCATGCGTTTAACGTGGGCCTGTCATATCCTGGAAGCCCATTAGCTAGCCCAGTAATCCCGAACTCTCCTGGGGGCCCTGGTAGCCCAATGAGGCATGGTGAGTTCAACATGAGGTTCCCCAGTGGGATGAGAAACATAGCTGGTGGTGTTATGGGACCTTGGCATTTCGAGAACCCGGACAATAGCTTCGGTTCATCTCTGTTGGAAGAGTTTAAGAGCAATAAAACTAAGTGTTTCGAACTTTCTGAAATTGCTGGGCATGTTGTCGAGTTCAGGTATTTAACCATTTATAGTTCTAATTAGATTTTGATCTTTATAAAAGGGGAATTTCTGACTTTATTTATTTATTTATTTATTTTAAATCTTTACATTCTTTTTCAGTGCTGATCAGTATGGGAGTCGTTTCATTCAGCAAAAACTTGAAACTGCTACAGTGGAAGAAAAGAACATGGTTTTCTCAGAAATATTTCCTCAAGCTCTTACTTTGATGACCGATGTGTTTGGCAATTATGTTATCCAGAAGGTGTCCTGATATCTGGCTAATTATCGGCCATGATTTATGATTCTTCATATTTTCCAGATTTTATTGCTTTATCAATTAACTCAATCTGCAAATCGTGCATCTTTTGTCTTTTCAGTATTTTTAACAGACTTTCTCAATTTGTGTCGTTTTAGTTTTTTGAACATGGAATGGCGTCTCAGAGACGAGAATTGGCTGGTAAACTTTTTGGACATGTGCTCACACTCAGCTTCCAGATGTATGGATGTCGCGTCATACAGAAGGTAAAATTGAAATTCGCTACACTCATGATCACATTCATCTATTCTTTTCCATTAGTAGTTGAATATATGCTATGCTTTAGACACTATTTATTTTGTTTCAATTTATTTAGGCAATAGAAGTAGTTGATTTAGATCAAAAGATCAAGATGGTGGAGGAGCTCGATGGCCATGTCATGCGTTGTGTTCGTGATCAAAACGGGAACCACGTCATCCAGAAATGCATCGAGTGTGTTCCTGAGGATCATATTCAATTTATAGTGACAACTTTCTTTGACCAAGTTGTTACTCTCTCGACTCATCCATATGGGTGCCGTGTGATACAGGTGAATAAAGTGTATTATTTATATTAATATTATTTTTAGTAGATTAAGTAGCACATTTATGTAAACAACATTTTTAATTTCCAGAGAGTACTAGAGCACTGTGAGGATCCTGTAACCCAGGACAAAGTAATGGAGGAGATCTTGCGGTCTGTTAGTATGTTGGCTCAGGATCAATATGGCAATTATGTCATTCAGGTTTGTTAATGTTTCTCTCTTCTTTTTTTATTTTTTTTATTTTTTTATTTTTTATTGACTAGTGAAGTATTTCTGATATCCGTATTACAGCACGTGCTGGAGCACGGAAAGCCACACGAACGATCTGCTATAATTCAGGAATTAACTGGGAAGATAGTTCAAATGAGTCAACAGAAATTTGCTTCAAATGTCGTTGAAAAGTGCTTGACTTTCAGTGATTCAAACGAGCGTCAGCTCTTAGTGAATGAGATGCTTGGAACGACTGATGAGAATGAACCTCTGCAGGTCCATTTCACCAATATTTACTTCTTTTGCTACTCACTTATCCAGCATGTAAACGACTTATTTACCCTGCTCACGAACACCTTGCCAAACATGCCCTTATCTTATACTCACAATAATGGTTAGAAATTCAGGAACCTATATTTATTTTTATTAATGCATTTGAAATTTTGAACTCATTTTTCCCTTTTTTATTTTTCGATATTCTTTATCTTGCATACAGGCTATGATGAAAGATCAGTTTGCAAACTACGTTGTACAAAAGGTACTTGAGACGTGTAGTGATCAGCAACGTGAACTGATACTATCAAGAATAAAAGTTCATCTGAACGCGCTGAAGAAGTACACTTATGGGAAGCATATCGTAGCCCGTGTAGAGAAGCTTGTTGCAGCTGGAGGTAAACTTTCCCATGGCTCTTTCTTTTCAAGTTCTGAATAACCAAATTAAGCTGAAAAAATGTGATCATTACACTTGATTAGCATATTTGGGCTGTCCCAAATCCTGTCTCATTTGTCTGTCTTGTCTAATGAAAATAAATGACGTACACATCTAAATACATTAATTCAATGATGTGGCATGTTTTCATTGGATGGGACAGTCAATGAGACAGGATTTGAAACAGCTGATTTGGGCTCTGTGGGATAATCGTCTAATAGCTGTTGATATAAATTGTGGTGCAGAAAGGAGAATTGCTGCGCAGTCGACACAGCCTTGTTAGATGGATTAGGAAAGAAAGATGTTGTACAGCTAACCGAGGCTAGTTTGAGCTGCCTCTCGCTCTCTCTCTCTCTTTTTATCTCTTTTTTCTTATGTGGTACGCGAGTGAATTGCAAATAAAGTTGTTGCCTGCGGTAAAAACTCAAAGCTGTACATTGTGTAGTTTTAAGTTTTATACATAGTCCCTAGTCCGAAACTGCGCCTGCCTATGAGAGACCAGTGCTCGATTGCCTGGGAGTTGCGAGATGATGACAATTTTAAAGAGTGTAAAGTTGGTAAATTAAAAGGGCGAAGTAGTTTTATGTTGCTAAATGACTGTACAAATGATGCCATGTTGCCCGGGTCGAGGCCGAGGCTAACTTATGCATTCGGTTTTTCGAATTTGCAATATTATGGTTTCTTGATGTGCCTTTCTTCTAGCATGCATTTGAATGCTTGGCTTGCCCATTTTGTGCTCTTTATCTTGTTTGTTTGGTTTTAAAAAAGGCCTGATATTGTTGTCTGAGATGATGAGTGTGGCGGTGGATATTGTTGCTAGTTGACAAAGATCTCACTATTGCTTAGATTCATTTTGATCCCTGTCTCTTCTTTTCCTTAAACTTGACTTATTGAGATTGAGTACTCACAAAAAAAATTGCTGTACTTCCTTTTCAAAAGAGCTTTTTAAAATAGTCAACTATCATCATGTGGCGTGAATAAAGTGCTAAAATAAAAAGTAAAATGGTCCTTGGTATTATATTGTTTTCAAGAAAAATGATTGTATGAAGTAGTGTACTATAATTATTGCAAACAGAAATAATTATCATCGTAAACGCCTATACAAGCAAACATGTTTAGATAATAAGTGGCAAATATCCTTTGGGCATGTTGCAAGTCTTATATTGGGCACTTCCATGCATGGGATTGTCTAGCTTAAGCAAGTGCTCATAGGGTCCCAAGAGCCATAACTACTAAGTTGAATATTTTGAAAGGTTAAGTGGTTAAAAGTGTTAAATCCCTTAGTGTATCGATCCTTTGAATCGAAAATTTAGAATTCTCTGAGGATGTCAAGTTTGGAGGGGAGGGAGATAATGTTTAGGACAGGATATTGTATTTGAAGAAAACTTTGTTTCTCTTCCTACTATTGTTATTGACAATGATAAGATTTGAACGGAGACATCATTCAAAAGGCACATTTGAATTATCAAAGATAATACTATAGAGATCTTTACAAAAAAATGAAGAAGTCGCTCTTGACGAGCAAACTCAACAATCTTAAGAACATATCATTAAGAAGATTTACTTGAAATCTGGGTAAATATGAATATATCATTTCTCTGAGAACCCAGAGTTAATTTAAGAATAATGCACTCAACTTTCATCAAGATTTGTATGATTATAATTCTCAATGAGTAGATTACCCACGAAGGGTCATGTAAAATACATAAGAGACAAAAATATTAGGATCTCGTTGAATTTGCCGGAAGATCTTGTGCTTATTGGCTTTAACTTGTAAATGAACATATCAAAGGAATAGGCATTAAAGAGGTAATCTTAGATTATAAAGAGACTTTTTTTAATATAGGCAAAATGTTGGTTTCTTACCAAAATAGGCATATTGGTGTTATAACAAAATATCAATGCTAATGCCAAATCAATTTTGGTTTTCATAGCCTATGGACTGCCCACTAGCCCAAAAAAACTAAAATAAATAAAATCAAATTGTGGGCATATAGTTGAAGTTAATGCTGTTACAACCCTGCAATACTTTTTTTAATATGTGGCAGTCTAATTAGAATTTATTTAAACTAAATACTTATATGCGATTTTTAAAATTCAAAAAAAAAAAAGTTCAATACATTATTGAAGTAATTTATTTTCAGTTATAAATTCATCAAGTGCTCCTTTTTATATACTTAACTTACTGTACTTTGAAAATAAGTTATATAATTTGATAATGTCTAAATTATCAAATTGATTTTGTCGGCAGATTGGCCTGGAACTCGGCTTCGGGCGAGTTACGTCCGCCATCTAAAATTTCCAAGCGGACTCAATAAAGGCCGAAATCGAAATGAGCAAACTTTATTTAAATTACTTAACGGGCTGATCTGGGCTCAAACACCAACGGGCTAAATTGACTCGGCCCACCCATTTAGACACCCCAAGAGGAGTGGCAAAAGAGTAATAAATGAAACAGAATAGGAAGAGGCAGAGATGCAGCGAGTACGAAGTCAGAAGAAGATACGAGAGGAGTCAGATATTTGAGATCAAAAATATCTTGGTAAAGCTTCCACGCTGGCAATTCACGTTTGCACTTTTTCGTCTCCTTAAGCACTTTTATTTATTTCTTTATTATTATTCTCCTCAAAAACACCTCATTTCATTTCTTGTTCTCACCCCTCAAGAAGAAAATTCGGCCCCTCGTTGAAATCTCGAAATTCACTCGATTCGATTTGTTTAATTTTCCGAAAAATCATTTCAATTGATTGATCAAGGTAATTCAATCCCATGGGGGAGGAAGTTAAAATTGACGGCAGTGAGGATAGGGTGTCGGAGTGGGAGACCGGCCTGCCGACCGTCGACGATCTGACGCCGTTGTCCCAGGTGCTGATCCCACCGGAGCTGGCGTCCGCTTTCAGAATCTCGCCGGAGCCTAGTCGTACCATGCTCGATGTCAACCGTGCTTCGAAGAACACCATCTCCTCTTTATGCGGCGGCGGCGGCGTTTCCCAACCGTCCTCCACCTTCAAGCCGTTCTCAAATAATCAAAGTGCGTCCTCCGTGCAGCATCACGTGATGGTGGATTCGGAGATGGAAGGCCCGGACCCGCCACCCGAAGGATCCGACCCGAAGAAGTTCCGGAGGATGGAGCCTGAGGAGGCTGACTCTGTTACTCACACCGCCACTACCGGAAACTGTACCGATGACCAGTCACCTTCGGCCAAGACCTTGAAGAGGGCGAGGCTTGTGTGGACCCCGCAGCTCCACAAGCGTTTCGTGGAAGTTGTTGCTCACTTGGGATTGAAAAACGCGGTGCCGAAAACAATTATGCAACTTATGAATGTGGAGGGGCTGACTCGAGAAAACGTGGCTAGTCATTTGCAGAAGTACAGGCTGTATGTCAAGCGGATGCAGGGGTTGTCCAACGAGGGACCTTCATCATCGGATCACTTGTTTGCCTCTACTCCGGTGCCGCCACAGAGCTTTAACGATTCAACTAGTTTTGGTGGTGGCCATGGAAACACCGCTGCAAGTGGAAGCAAGGGTGGGGGTGGTGGTAACAGTGAGAATCATGTGGGGATGCCTATTACCATGCCTTATCCACCTCCACAGCAACTTATGCCTATGCCAATGATGCTAATGGCAGCTCACGGACATGGAGGAATGCCGATGGGGAATATGAATTCTCCTGCTGGAATGAATGGTTATGAGGCACATTCTCATAATAGTCATTATTCTCAGCAGTATAATAGTATGATGCAGCAACAGAGGGACTGGTCTGGGAATAACTACAATGGTTACCTGCACCATGTTACTCCAAATGATAAATAGATTTGTGGAGTCAACATTTGATTGTGGATAAATTGGTGAGCAATTTTCTGACTTAAATGTTTCGATTGTTTACTGTTTGTGATTTTGCGCAGCTGATATGGAATTGGTAATACAGGGACTTATACTGGATTCTATACATTGGAAATGTGACTAGGTGAACTACAGCTAGGTCTTCTTGTCAGAAATTACTGGTTTCTGATTTGCAGTTCTAGATGAATAAATAATTGTGTTCATCTGATATAATTCTTTTGGAAATGTTTAGGACTACATAAGAAATAATGTTCTCATTCAATTGAAAGATTTAAACCTTATCACTTAGAGTTAATATGGAAATGATTGTATGAAAGATAAGTAAATTCTTATCAAAGAGATGACGAGGACTGAAAGAATAAACATGGAAAGTAGAAGTGCCTGTCTCTGTTATCGAGAGTTATGTAGCGGAGGATGCAATAGTTTGATTATTATTGTTCTCATTTCCTGTGGCGAGTATCTTTGTATCATTAAATTTTCATGGTTCATGACATCAATTGAACTTTGAAACGCTTATCATTGTTTGATTCTTTTTCTTCTTGGCCTGTGAGCAGATTATATTATTTTCCATTCTTTCTTGGTGTGCTCTACTTTTCCTGACAAACACACACCTCTTACTCCCATGGTATGAAAGTTTATCATGGGGCCAGCTCTCAGCACTTATTTAGGTATCCATTAGGCTTTTCATAGAAATTTAATTTGGGAAATCATCTACGGCATACTTCTATCTGCATGATAAATTAGATTCTATTGGATGTCAGAAATGTTGAGATGAGTGAATACTTTTGTCAGCATGGCTTATTATTGAGATACCATTTTTTCATTATATATTAGTATCTAGTCCAGATTGCAATCATCTCAGTGTATAATATGTTCCTCTTAATATAGTTGCAGCTTTTGCTAACTATTTATTTTTGCTGTGATATTCTGTTTCAAAAAGCATTTTGCATTTGAATTTTGCAATAGCACCTCTTCCTTTTTTGAGTTTCACATGTTAGATCTGTTCAAGCTCTTAATTCTTTATATTGGCAATTTTCCTTCATGAGTAATGCCGTTTTCATTTTGTCATCTCTCTGCTCAATGCTCATTCCATGACCATAAAATTGCTATCATGGGACTACATTCTTGAAAATCACAGAATACATGTGGTTCATTCCATACCTATATCAGAACTATTCACTCAAATTGATATATATCAATCTGCTCACTAGAGGAAAAATTTTGATGTTCAAAGAGTTCTAGACGTCTGGGCTCGTTTGGAACTTTGTAGGATTTCGGTTTGGTTTCTGAGCAATCAACATCATGTTTACAGATGTGTAACATGTGATATGAGATTTTTTACTCTCATCTTTCTGATGACAAGCATCCTATGTTTTTTGGAATTGCAGATTCCTTTAACTGCTTATGAATGTTCAGAGAAGCCGCTCTTTTTTTCCCTTTTTTCCTCCCCCCACTTAAAGAGTAGGAACATGCCGATCGTTATATCTATTCTTCTAGCATAGATTGAGAATTACCGAGCCATGTACCGCAATTCCTATGAAGCTGGTCTCGAGCTTTGCATCTGTTGGGTGTCACAGGCAAGGAATCTTAAGGAAACCATTGAAGACAATTTGAGGTATTGCAATAGAAATATTTAAGATTGTACTTGTACCTTAATGGGATACCTAAAAGACTCTCAGTTCATAAGGCATTTTAGTAGGAGTTCGAGTTCCTCCTCAAACAATAAATCTCTCCTACTTGCTGTGGGTTGCTATACATATATATTTAAGAAGTACGTTTATTTATAACTGAAGAAGGGTCTTTATTATGTAAAAAATTACTCTTGACCACATATTTATGCGACTTCCCTTTTTTTTAAGCCAGTTTTATTGCTCCCTTAATTATGCATCTGACCCTGATGTGCTGAGAATGGGACGGTCCATTTTCGTTGTAGTCGGTGGGGTTTATTTTCCTCTTGATTGCTAGTGTTTGCATTCACTTCTGTTACCTCACATTTGTTCTTTGTTTACTCAGTTATAGCTACTAATAGGATTGCTTGTCGATACCGGAGTTCATTATGGATTTATGGCTTTGTTTTTAAGTCACAAAAGCCTCAACATGGATGTTCCAAGTTCAAGAGTTTATCAGTTTATAGCCGGGTTAAGCATTGGTTAGAACTTAGAAGTACATGCTAAGCAACATATCTATTTATATTACATCTTATATGATTATTCATCGTTGTCCACACATTTTATGGTTCCTATTATTATTTAACCTAAAAGTTTAGGGTATGTTTGATTTAGATTAATAGAAAAATGATTTTTAAATATGTAGTTGAGAAGTAAAGAAAGTGCATTAAAAATTATAAATAATTGTCAAATCAAAGGAAGTAAAAAATGATGAGAGGGAATAATGATTTTTAGTTTGTGTATCAAACAAGTCCCTTAGTCTTTAACACAACAAAAGTTGATCCGAGCACATGATTAGCTTTGCATCCATATTTTGCTTTACATGTAAGAAGTATGTTGTGCCCAATTTTGTGGATGAAAGTAGATTCGGTTATTTGGAGCTAATAAGTAGGTTACACGAGTAGATAGGACTGCCACGGTAGTCCGTGTCGGTTCTAATCCTATCTGTTCTGGGCAATTAATGAGTGGACACTTTCATGTGTTGTTGCTTTCCACGGATTCCCTCAAAATTTTCCTATTCATCTATCACTATCCTGAAGTTCGGTTTTACAGTTTTCACTAATCATTTACTGCCCATCATATAAGCGTCCTCTTTTCCACACTGGTCAATACAACAAAATGATGAGGAATGTTCTCATTCTAGCGTTGGAACTAATTTATGGCACCAGCGCCGGTAAATTATACACATATGGTTTACCGGTGGTGCTGTCATAAAATGGTTCTAGTGTTTGAATCAGAACATTTCTGCAAGTTGAACAGTGTGAATGTGGGGTTTATAGTAGATTCTGTATTCATGCATTCTATTGGATATGTATACATGTTGAGCACCATATCATAATTTGACCAAATCACATTGGTACTTTTAGATTCTACATTCATGTACTCAATTAGCGGTAATATTTCTGGTGTAAGGCAACATGTCAACAAGAGTTTATTTATACATGATCAAAGGTTGATCATGTACAAGTATGCTTTTATCAAACTTTAATCATGTACAAATAAGTCTTTGTGAGTATGTTATCCTATTTACGTGTGGGTAGAGGAGCATACCGACTTAATTGGTTATGTGCTTATGTTGGACGTCATATTATAATTCAACAAGAGATTGATACTTTTGCATGATACTTATTAAATCGAAATTGAATAAAAAACTCAGTTATTATGTTTCTAGTGGAAACAAAAGTACTTACCACTAGGTCGTATGAAAGTACACGAGTGTATGTAGCTAAAACATGTTTGAAAATTGTCGTGAATGATGATTTCGTCGAGATGGATTATTCAGCGCGACAAACTCACAAAAGTAGTTTAATGAGTTGAGTTGTTGCGAGGACGTTGTTTGAATCTTGATAATTAGGTCTCTATTTTCATTTTTCTTGGTGAAACTGGACTATTTTTTTCAATAAAAACATAATTATTTCCTTATTGTACTTCAAATAAATAAGGAAAATTGTAATTTAATCTCAACTTTTTGAACATGCAACGAATGATATCAGCCTTTTGCTCAATGTAGAAAAATTTTCCTTTTATTTATTTTTAATCTTGTTTGTTTCCTAAATTTTCCCGTTCAAGTCATGTTTTCATTGAGAAATCAGTTAAATTACAAATTAAATTTTTTAATGCAAAGGAAACAAAATAAAGAACGGCAAAACTGAAAGGCAAAGGGTAGGTATAAATTATCAGCACGTCTGTGATAGGCTAGGTTTGTGATATAAGTTATCAATGTTTGGTGGCATCACAAAATAAAAGGCGAAGTCAAGAGCTTAGAATTCATTGTGCTGACAATTAATATTATTAAATCACATTATAAAAATTTTTATTTTCTCTAAACTTTCCTCTCTTTTTATTTTTTACTAGTGTTTTTCCTTGTGCGTTGTCTTGAGAGACCTATATCTTTAAAGATATAATTTAGAATCAGAGAGTTTTGATTTTGTAACAACAATTTTTTTTGGGGGCGGATCCAAGTTGGCATGTATACATTTCGAATCTGCTCCTATTAGCTACGAATATAATTTGTTTAAATAATAAAAAGTTTAACATAAGTAAATATATTTGGACATTTAAAAACAAAAAATATTTGAATGTAGTTACTACCCAAGTCTATGTTTGAAATATAGTTCTGTAGATGTGATAAAAGGTAAATAAAAGTCATGAACATTGCCTAAAGGATGTCAGAATGTGCATATAAGGATGATTCTTAATCGACTTAGGCGCGTTACATCCGTAAATTTTATCACACTATTATATACTCTCATCTTCTTTTCAACCACATATACACTTTTCGATATAATATTATGCATATTTTACTAATCTGCGCGGATAACTTTTATCGCACGATCAAACAACCCTATAAGGCATATAAAGGTCTACCAATCATGGTCCAATGTTTGAGACTTGACAATATAGATAATACACCAAATGAAACATTAAGCCGTTTTCAATTCACATATTAAATCAATGCAAGAATCCATTTCAATTTTACTAACTTTTTGAATCCTATCGCCTGTTTGGTTGTGCATAAGCATTGTGATCAAATCTTCAAGCGAAGATCAATGGCTCAAGAGATATGATGCCGCTTGTATAAATCTGAGTATATGCAATAAAATCTCAAAGCATAACTTATATTATTATGATAATATACTTTCATTTAAAATGAAAAGCGATGGAGTCTAACATAATTAGTATTTTGCTTCATCAAGTCCCTGACACGGAATTTATGGGCTATGTCGAGCGTGTCTTCAATCTTCCGCAGTTGAGATACACGGTACAAATGGCTATCTTAAACTTCTTGACAACAAACTTATGCCTCCATCAGCATTAGAAACGAGAGAGACAAATTTGCAATTTTGAGCAACCATGATATTCTTTGCCTTCTCACTATGCTCTACTGCAGTTGGCCTCTTCATCGTTGTACTCCTCTACAGTCTACACTCTATTCATGGATCAAGAAAAAAACCAAGAAAAAGACACCATAAACATGTAAAAAAAATACTTTATTTGTGGATAAAGAAACTAACTTTCATTGATAATTTAATTCAATTATAATAAGAGAAAAAAATCCATCCTCTTTTAATTTTTATCAGAATTTCCCCTATATTTCGTACAAATCTATCATCTTCTAATTTGAGTCAAAATTTTATTTTTTTTAAAGAAATAAATGAATGGTAAAATTTGAGTTTTCCTCTTTTGTTTTTTAAGTTGGTATGAAACCCCTTTTTGATTAGGGCGAATTTGAAAAATAAAAATCATATTTAATGTGTAGTTCTGGCGACTTTCTGGGTGAAAAGAAGGTCGTTTAATGCGGCCATCACCCTTTCCTCTGTCTGTAAAGAAGAAAACAAAAGAAAAGAGCATATTAGCTTCTTCACAAGATTTTGTCAAAATAAAACATAATAATACAATTTACGTAAAATACGATCTGATGACACATAAATTTCTCAAAAGAGCCTGTTCTCCATGGTTAGTGAAATAAGGGCAATAGACAAAGCTTCCACTACAATTGTAATTTCTCCTTAGTATTTAGACCATTTCCTACTTAATCTGTAAAAAGAAAAACAAAAGAAAGAACATATTAGCTTCTTCAGAAGATTTTGTCAGAATAAAAAATAATAATACATCAGAATTGTGGAATTGTGGAATTTAGACCCTAGGGTGATTTTTCTTTGCAGGAATTGTGGAATTGGGAGATTACGGGATTTTGTAGATCTCGACCAGAATTAGCTAAGGAAGGAGGATTTGATTAGAGGGATTTGGGATTTACATTGAGGAGGAATGGGGATTTCGTTTATCCTATTGATTTTTCCGCGTGAGAATAATATATTTAATATTTAATTAATTCTGAAAAATTCTAAAATGAGCGGGAAAACCTTTGTGGTTTATTTATATATAGATTATTTTTATTTTTTTAATTTTAAGTGGGGTGGGCCAGGGCCTGGTTTGGCCCACCCCTAGCTACACCATTTCAAATATCAGAACATATGACAACACCAATTTTTTACTATGATGATTTGTCCGGCAATATCGTTGGGTTATATATTTTTTTGAATTATTAAGGAATTATAAGAGGAGTGAATTGGCTCGTAACCACGGGAGTGGAAAGCTCACTTGAATGCTATCAAACTACGTGAGTCTTAGTTCGCTTGTTTATTTTTCTTTTAATACTAATATCTTATGAGTAATTAGAAACCGTTCTTTAGTTACATGATATTTTAGAACAATCCAAATGAGAAGTGTGAAATCATACAATATTCTATTCAAGTACGATAAAAATATCTAGTAATTGATAACATTGTATATAACTTAGACACCAAACGTAACGAAAGATTATAAAAAGCAAGAGGTCGTAAATCCATTATGTATATTCTACCTAAATAATAGGGAAACGAATTCAAAAATTATATACGAGCTTGGCATCAACACTGATCCCACGGTTTAAGATGGGTTGACGGATTCATACATTGGCACATGTTTGAGCTTAGTTAATCGTGTTCATTATGAATGATTAACATGTCTTTGAACAAGCGGAAACCATTTACCGCTTTTTATGGTAAAGTTTGCAACCATTTCATGGCTCAACTTGATCAAGAGATTTGACAACGGCCACTTCCAAGAAACTCAAATTTAGACTGACAAAAATATATAATGAGGAAAATGCCATATATACCAGTCTGTTTGTCGCGAGGTACAGTAAATTGGATAGTACATGTAGCATCGCGTATATAATAGTGTTCAATTTTGAGGGAATTAAAAGTACATTTCCACTGCACATCATTACAAATTTATGGCTTACACCTCAACTCTTCCACACACACTTTCATTGTCTCTCTTTAGCTCAGACACACACACGGAGGACCTGATGGGGAGCTCCGACGCAGTGATTCTTGCTATGTTCATCCTCCTCCTGGCTGCCACTAACAATGGTACATTTCTTGAGTTCAGTATCAAGAAAGCATTTTTGTTAAGCATAATGCTAGTTATATATCTTGAATTTACCACTTAGTTGACAATTAAGTGATGTGTCACAATCTTATGGAGTGACATATCATCACTGCAACATCACTCCACATGCGGTTTTACTCACCACTTGGTTGTCAAACAAATGGTAAATCTGAACGTGCATGTAGTAAAATACTTTTAAATCACTTAGTCAAAAAGTAATTTAAGCTACTCACAGAGACTCGGTTTTTCTTGTTCACGTCCACAATTTCTCTAAATGAACAGCAACTAGACTAGAACCCTATTTGGTATATACTATATCAAACCACTCGACTAGAAAGTGTATAAAACCTAAATATATGTTAGCTCCATCTGAACATAATAATATATGAAATCGCAGTACTTTTAGCGTCATTTGAGAAACCCATTCCTTGTTCAATTGCAACATCCCAATGATCAAAGCGACCTCTTAATAACCTTTCTACTAAACCTTCGAAGTTGAGGCTGAATTGATTTGTTGTTCGTTGTGGCCTGCTTCCAAGCAATGTAGAGCAACAAGAAACTTTTGATAACTTAGCTTAGCTCTCATACCAATGCAGGAACATAGAACGTAATCCGAGTCTACACAATCCGAAGCTTCTCATCTGGGGCTAGATGTCTTACACCATTGCAGGTGAAATGTATACAGTAGAGTGAGTGCTTCTGCATCATACAACATCTATCCAACTGCAACTAGGAAATCTTTTGAGTCTCCTTTTCTTGATCATCTTTTGCACTTTCGTGAAATTTCCCCACTTGTTCGCATCAGCATACAAATTAGACAACAGCACACTACTTCCCGAACTTTCAGGTTCGAGTTTAGCTACATGTTTTGCAGCTATCTCTGCAAGATTTACGTTACCATGCAACCTGCACGCTCCTAACAACGCACCCCACACAAACACATTAGGCTCAATCGTCATTTCATTTATCAAATCATAAGCCTCATCCAACTTCCCAGCTCTCCCCAATAGATCAACCATGCAAGCATAATGTTCTAATCTTGGCACAATCCCAAAATTTTCTTGCATCAATTGGAAAAATCTCTCCCCTAGACAAACCATCCCAGCGTGACCACAAGCAGTGAGAACAGCCGTAAAAGTCAAGTGGTCAATCTTCCTTTCCTCCTCTGCTAACAGTCGATTAAAAAGCTCGACTGCTTCGTTACAATATCCATTATTTGCATACCCAAATATCATGGAGTTCCAAGTGACAGTGTTTCTTTCAGACATTGTTTGAAACAAGGAACTTGCTTCATAAATCGATCCACATTTAGCATACATGTCTATTATCGCACTCCTCACGTATACATTATCTTCAACCCCTATTACCACAGCATAACTATGTATCTCCTTACCACGTCGTAAATCTGCTATATTTGCAGCAGCAGGCAAAATAGCACAAATTGTATCTGAAGTTGGAAACAAACCAAGATTCAACATTTTCTGAAAACTACGAAATGCTTCCTCGTGTTCAAAGTTTTGTACAAAACCAGTGATTACCGACGTCCAAGACACCACATCAGGTTTAATTCCATCTTCATCCATAATCTTGAAGATTTTTGCAACCACCAATTTATCGTTCGCTTGTGAAAACCCTGCAATCAGTGTATTCCAAGTCACAACATCAGGTTTCATTCCCAACCTTTGCATTTCCTCAACCAAACAAAATGCTTGTTCAACCACGCCATTTTGAACACAACCAGAAATAATAGCATTTAGAGCCACCAAATCTTTCTCCACCATGCTATCAAACACCCTTTTGGCCTTCTCAATCGTTCCACATTTCGAGTACATATCAATCAATGCGGTCATCACAAATACATCACCTTCAAACTCATTTTTCAAAACAATGGCATGCAATTTCTCCCCAGTATCCCAATCAGAGAGGTGTCCACAGGCTTTAAGAACACTGGGGAGAACAATTCTATCACACCCTAATCCTTCTCTCTGCATTTTGGAAAACATAGACATGGTCTCTTCATAAAATCCATGGCGAGCATAGGATCCAATGACAGCAACCCAAATACGGATATTTGATTTAGGAATTTCATCGAACATCTTTCGTGCAGGAGTCAACAGTTTGAATTGCACATAGAATGCGATAAGCTTTGAAGCAAAGTGGGTTGAATGAATTAAGCCATTAACGATGAGGTGAGCATGTAAAGTTCTCCCTGGTTGCAGGGCCCGATTTTGAATGCAGGCATTTATGATCTTTGTGTAATGATCGGATGAAGATGAGTGAAAGAAATGTTGGATAATTGGGTTCTTGCTGTGGATTTTGACAATGGAGTTTCTAGTGATGATAAAATGCATTGCAAAAGCGTAGTAATCACAATGGTACATGTTAGGAGTCATGTTGGGGTTTTGGAAAGCTCATTCGACAAGTTTTTATTTTATACATTTCCCTTGGAAGCACGAGAATATTGACTTGATATTTTGAATTATAATTGAAGTTGTTATGGCGAGAAAGATTATTGAATTTTGAATTTTCAGAGTTCATGTTTTATTTTTTTTATTTATTGCATAGAAAAAACTAGAGTTTTGCCAATTATTGTCTAGAACAGTATTTGCAAGGAACACTAGTGATCTATTCCTTATATGGAAAAAAATTATTCTCCCCACATACTACATATCAAAAGATGAGTTTAATACATTAGCAGTGGGATCCAATTCTCAATTTTTTTAAAATATTTATCTGCTGACACATAACATATAAGGAGAATAATTGTAGGGAGAATAATTTCTCCCCACATGAGAGGAGATCACTGGTGTTGCAAGAAAATTCTCTCTCTCTCTCTCTCTCTTTTGAATAGGGGAGTGGTTTGAACAGGATTGTTCTCCTCCTACCGGGTGTACGGTCCGCCCGGGTGATTTACGTATTCATTCGAGCTCCATTTTGAAATCTGAAAATTTGGCTAGATTCATGACGATGAGGTGGAGTTCTAACAATTTGAAAAAAAAAATTAGATACCGTGGCGACCCGTGGTGGCCGGTCAAAGACTGGTCAAAGTTTTTGGCAAAAATTTGGCCAAAAACTTTGACCCATCTTTGACCGGTCACCACGGGTCGCTACGGTGTCCAAAAATTTTTTTTTCAAATTGTTGGAGCTCTGCCTCATCGTGATGAATCTAAATTTTTGGATTTCAAAATGGAAACTGATTTAACGTAGAATCACCGTGACTGAAGCTACTACCCACCTGGTAGGAGGAAAATAAAACTGGTGGTTTGAACCCTGATTACATGCCAGAATTTTAAAAGTTTTAACCACTACACCACATTCGAATCACAACAAATTGTCAATTTAAGTAACTACAAATGTGAAATTGTAATGGATAATGGTGAACTTTGGGTGAGAAGCTAGCTTTAGTCTATTTTCATAGTATTTAGCATGCACACTTCTCTAATAAACATTAACATGAAAAATTATCGCCTATCCACAATCGACATGTGTGAACCTGCTCATTCACAATAGTAGACTGAGAAAATTGTGAACAAAATTTTCTGCAACATGTTACCTCACAATTAGTAATGGACTTATTAACACATATACTTTCTATTGATAGTTGAACAAAAATGTAAGTATGTACTTATGTTTAATACAATTTAGTGTTTGCAAATGTGGTTGACATGCATGATTCATTTTGTAGTTGTCAATAATTGATCTATGAAATGGTCATGGAGTTTCATAGTCAAAATGAAATAGGTATTTGCGAATTTCTATAATAGATAACAATTATAGACACTGACGATTCTCAATATTTGACGAGATAAGAAGAAAAATGTTGAAAGCTGGCTTTACATTGTGTCTGTTTCTACTTCTCAAGTACTTTGGGATGTTTAAGCCTCTATTACCAAAATGCTTAAAAGAAAGAACATTAGTGGAAATATATTCTTAGGACAAAAGATAGTAATGTAGCATATAAGTAGGAGGATAAAGAGGAAGACCATACTTTTAAGAACGGCTTGATCTACCACACATTTGCAACAAGCAAAACTCTTGGTAATTTAGTGGATGTTTCTAATTGAGGAAGCCGAAATCAAAGCATTAACACCCTTTTTGGCTCTCAACTTTGCCTATTTTCATTCATCAACAAACATAACAACAACATCAACAACAAATTAAATCATTACAAAATTTTGTTTCTAAGTTCCCAACGATGTCTCAAACTGACAAAATTCGAAGATTTTGTGAGGATAATAAAAGTCAGAAAACTCAAACCTCACCAACTTTTGAACAACTTTTGCACGGTAACTCTCACCATCTCTCTTTTTCTTTCCAATTTGTCGCTGTCTCTTTATTCGATGTGGAGCCAAAGGAATATGAGATGGTGACTGCCCTGTAATATTTTAAAAATTCTTTAATTCTAATTGTAAATTTCTAAATTTTGCTATACGTACATAAATATACATGTAATTTGTTGCTGCAATATTTTTCTCGTCCTTGCTAAGTAAATTTTCTGGCTCTATCATTGCTATTTCCAAGTGTGTTGGATTGCAAATCTATATTCGTTACTAAAATGAGATTGTTGGTTTAAAGCTCCCAAGAATTGACATTTGGTTCTTTAGGTGAAGATGCACTTTGGTCATCAACCAGTTCACCTACGGTAGTAAAGAATCATGATGCTGAAGACTATACCAGCAATTACCTGAACAAGAAATCAGTTCTTGCAAAAGTAAAACAGACGGCCAAGAAATTGAAACACACTCTTAGCGGCAAGAAGAAGCAGGGCATCGAGCCTCAAGATGATAATCACACCCTCGTGGGGCGTTAGCTTGGACGATTTGGATGAAGACGAGGACGAAGATGATGATCCTGAGTATCTCGGAGCCCCAAGTAATAAAAACATTAAAACAAATTTTACTCAATGCCCTAAAACTTATGCAAGCAAGTGATGTGGTACAATCTGGATCATGTTGTCAACTGGGAAACAACTGTTGTAGCAGTAACTCGCAGCAGCTCATGTGATTGTGCCACATCAATAGCTTGCATAAGATCCTGTGCAAAAACAGCTTGCACCAGATCAGCAATGGTATAATATGAGCCTAAGTATGCCCTCATATTCTCTCTCTTTTATAGTGTACGAATCAGAACTTGCGCCTGAGACGTGCCGTGAGTACCATAGACAACATCCCAGAGCAATCCCGGTCGTATCTGAGAAACACGTTTTGTCTGCCACTGTCAAGCCTGAAAACAATCAACAAGAGAGAGAGAAACTGATGATCGAAAACAAGACCATGACTCGTAGTGTATCACTCAAGGTAGCCCCGACTCATAGAGTAACTTCGAAATTTGCTGGCCTGAAAATTTCAACCCCCGAAGCCGAAGAAACTACTGGAAAGCACGTAAATCGGAATGCAGTTTCGGATTCTGGGATTGATGATGTGAAGAAGTTGAGTGGAAGTCCGGTAATGGGGAAGCAATCTAGCGAGAGCTCACAAAAGTGGGACAAAGGGGTATCTGTGAAAGAGTATTTCTTGAATAAACTGGAACCTGGAGAAGATGAAAGAGCACTTTCACAAGCTATAACTGATGCAATTAGTCCTAGGAAAATTGCAGGGGATACTGGTGTGGTGGAGATGGTGAAAGAAGCTGTTGCTTCCTTTTTTCGATCTGAAGAAACCTCAAACTCGAACATGCCAAAGACGAACACGACGAAGACTGAGGCAAATTCATCGTCGCCTACACTTCTTGTATCGCCAAAGCCAAGTTTTACTGACAAGAAAGAGATGTCGTCTAGCAGTTCACCTACTCCAAGAGTTTCCTTCTACGCTAATGCAAACGCACCCACCAAAGTCCCCATTTCCACCAACGCTCATCCAGGTAATTCAGTTTTCTACTTGAATGGTATTTTTTTTGTTGGTGTTTGTGTTATGTTCTTACTGATGAGATTGTTAGTGCAGTTTCAGAAGAAGAAAGCCATGGAAGGATTCTGCAGACCAACTGAAGACGCATTTAGATAGTATTATATATTCATTCCCCTGCTTGAAGTGTTCACAGTTAGTAACACCTTCATGTATGTGTATGTCAAAGAATAAATTTTGTTCGAACTCTCCTTTCTTTTGGTGATATCTTTATGTTTTTTTTTTATTTCTTAGTTGAACTGGCATTGTTTTGCCAATATAGTTCTTGTAGTAGCTGTTTTGATGTGTTCCTATCCTAAGGTGTAAGAAAGGTGAATACTTGTATCTTGTAATCAATCAATTAATAGCGGCGGTCTTTGTTTTCAGCATAAAAAGCATCCTGTTTATTCTGGGGGGACCAAAAAAGTAGCACCCTGAGATTCTGCAAATATGGCTACCTACTTCGATCGCACACGATTCTATAAAACAGCACATTTTCTAGGTGCCGTCCATCTAGCAGAGAAACTGTGTCACCGCAATCAACCTACTATTCTGCACTTAAAGCAAAATTTTACGTCGAGAGGATGCAAACGAGGGCTGAGGCCTGAGAATAAGATCTAAGTGGATCTACACAAAACGTCATTAAGCAAATCTTTCTATGAACTCGAAAGCAAAACTAAAAAACCAAATGAAAGCACTTTTCCCTACACTCATCACCAAAGTACAGCAATGGTGAACAAATTTTGCTCGAAGAACAAAATGTACAGAGAATGTAGATATGTTGAATCGTATCAAGATTCATAAATGTAGAAGTTGTCCAGTGAAAATAACGCTCCCTATTTACAAGTGACCGTCCTGTAAACACATCTCAAAGAATATTATCTTGAGATGCGCTTAAATACGACAGACCAAGGACAAAAATATAGAAGGCAAATGATAATTTAGGATTGTCTCTGAAACGAGCACCCAACAGCTAAGTTTTCTCCAACAAAATCAGAAGTCAAACTCTCCAGTTGCCTGAGAAAGAACATGGCCGTTTAAGTATTCACAATTTCCAGATAAACGTGACCAAAAACATAAGATGAGTGAAATTAAATGATCCTAAAACAAATCACACCTTATTGAATAGAATGTCTTTATTGTTTATGTGCATGATGCCATCTTTTAATGTGCATTTCCACCTGCTCTTGGTGCGTGTCACCTGTAAACCGAATATCCATTTGAAACAATCTCACCACCATAGACCAATGCAGGAGAATAATGAGACAACTTTACCACTCAAAACATAAATAACTACCTTGTCAAACTGTGCTAAAATCAAGTGTGTTGTGTTCAGATCCTCCCCTTGGTCCACATCATCTAATTCGTCATCATCATCATCCTCGTTCAGGGGTTCATCATCATCATCGTCAACAGTTTCATTCTGGGGAAGAGGTGCAGGAGTGGCTGCTTGTGTCTCTGCAAAATGTGCAGAAATAGGCATTAGAGAATGAATACTTCAAGAAAAAATATAATTCAAATTAGATTATCGGTTTACCAGGTGCAGGTGTGTTCACTACATTGTAGTCTTCATTGGCAACTCCTTGGTAATTGTATATCTTCAATGTCAGAATTAAAAATCCAGGTTAGATTATATAATAATACAGCATACCGTGCACCACATACAAAAAGATGGAGGTATACTGAGCACTGAAAGTCTGAAATGTAGAAGTAATCAAGTTGTAACCATGGAAAAACGTAAACTGTACGTCACAGATCCTCAATCATTAGGCTACACTCATTAAAGCTGAAAGTAGATCAGCAGTATTTCAAGCCTATTATCATGAATGCATGACATAAAGACAAAGGTTATGTTGTTTACACTTTAATTACTTATACAGATAACACAGTTATGGATTTTTTTTTTTAACGCAGGTATCAATCTTTAATCTCCAAATCTTGAGTCCACAAATTCAATTTCTAAGCAATAAAAATGATACTTACTGCTTCAAAGGCTCACCAATTACAAAACAATTTATGATGTGCAACTTAGCTTCATTTCGTCTTTTCAATCTATTTTAACTCCATTTTCGTTTTTCCACCCGGCTAAAGCCAAAAGTTAATTTCAACCAAAGAGCCAAACTAATATCCATTATCACGCATACATTACTTGGGACCACTGTTCATCCTAAATAGGAAGCTGAAAATTTTACATCGTCCGCCCTTAAAACACAAAAGACAGTTCAAAGAGAGTTACATTTTCTGATTCTCGGAGTTAATTTATCGTGTGTTGATATTTAGACAGCTAGATGCTTGATACGTGAAATTGTTTTCTAGATACCTTAAGCAGGAAATTCACGGTATTCCACATAACATGTCATGCAATATAATAATTTCTTTTGCGTAAATTGCCCCTTCTCCTTGGGCAAGCGTTTTAATCACAACCCAACAGCCAACATTGATTTGAACACTCTTTTATGCAAACCTTCCCTGATAGGCACTGTTCTCAGTTACTGCCATACACCTTGTCATTTAGCAGAGACCACAAAAACATGGAGAGTGAGACATGAAAATTTGTACCACAAATGGTGTTGGATATTATGCCAAATATTCAACTTAACCAAAGTCCAAAAATCATGTGGGTAAAATCATGTGGGTCAGTCAAAATGTACTAATATTTACTGAGTAGGTGGTAGTCAAGGTACTTATAATCCAGGTCAACGTAAACTTTAAGCTTTATTGTCAGATCATTCAGTATGTTAATAAAGACCAAAACATGGTACCAATTCCTGCTTGCAGTTCACACCAACATATATACATACCACAAGCACTATACCTGATTTGGTCAGGAACAAAAGCACGTGAGACATCGAAGTGAGATGTCTCAATGAGCAAAATG
Source organism: Jasminum sambac (assembly GCA_018223645.1). NCBI lineage: Eukaryota > Viridiplantae > Streptophyta > Magnoliopsida > Lamiales > Oleaceae > Jasminum > Jasminum sambac. The sequence goes on from CP073649.1 coordinate 28,493,961, forward strand.
AGCTCTAAAATACGCAAAAAGGATGGGTGGGGGCAGAATCATTAGGAAATGAAACCACATTCCATTTCATCAACACTTGTATGGAAAGTACAGATCGAACGTATTAACATGTGCATGTCCATGTGTATATGAGCATGTGAACCTAAAACAAAGAAGCAGAACTCACATTGGGTGTAGAGAGAACATCGTCGTATGGATCAGGAATCGGACCATCAAATTGAGGAATCCTAGAAGACAACTGTCCTCCTTGGACAAACATCCGTTGGTTTGAATTCGGAGAGTCAGTGCCCATGTTTTTTCCTTTAACTTCCTGTCCATTGGTCATAAAATTATTACAAAGTGCCATGAATAACAAACAGACAAATGTTAAAGAAGGGGCAACCAATAGTGGCTAACAGTAGACTAGTAGAGCAATTAAAAAATAATCATAAAAAACAAAAATCATATGCTGGCTCAAGAAAACAAGTCCATAAAAACTACAACAACCAATCAAGTGTATTCAAACATATTAAGAGCATATAGAACTGAGCTATATGTCAAGTGCCTTGACAATCTAGCAACAAGGAAACACCAACACTCCTTTGTTAGAGCTCCTACTCAGCACACTTATAGGAGGCACAAGAGTAAAAATGGGACTAGGACAGAAAAGGAAAATGATTCAGAACCAGAATTGTTAAAATCCTAAGAGCGAAGGCACATGTGCACATGGGGTCTGACGGGCAATGATAACAGAATGAAGAGAGAATTTTGTTGAAAAATGTCAATAGAGTTGCTGGGGAGAGCATGGCCCTCTCGAATGGCCAATATCTTCATACTTTCTTCTTCTTTCATGTCTAAGCAATGCTTTCCTTTTATGTGAGTTTTGAGTATTGTAATTACCTTGTGATTATTGAATAGTAACTCCAAGTGCAGTACATTCTTTCGTTTTCTTCTTTCGTTGCCAAAACTATATAATACAAAAATTCTCTTATCAATTTTGAATCTGATCCAATCATCATTTCTCGCTTTTGGGGAAACATATTCCAAAAATGTTTTGCATGGTCCAATGTCACATACAAAAGGCATTACTTTTCCTTTCTTGTTTTTGTTTGTTCTTCTGATCCCCCATTTCTTACTTTTCATGCTCAATGAGAGAATTTTAATTCAGATAGCAATAAAGAAGGCTCCACAAATGAATACTTATAAAGGATAGCTATCACTCAATTTGAACAACACCAGTGTGTGAATATTTCTCAATAACGAAAATAAGCAGGGTAGCTGAAGGATAATTCCAACAATGTAGAATTTTTCTTAATTCGCACCAGAAAGTGAAGCTGTTTGTCCCCACACAATGTGAAATAAGAGAAACAGGAGAAGTAAATCAACCAAAGCAATAGATTATCTTTCCAAACCTGGATGGCTATAATGAGGCTTTACCAAATTACAACCACTTAAACAGAGAGAGAGAGAGAGAGAGAGAGAGAGAGAGAGAGAGATTCATCATTTCAATGTCAGTCATCTTGAATAAACTATATGAACTCTGATTTTCCACTATTCTAGCCCACCCAACAATCTGAAACAACAAAAAATTCCCTGATAATGTAAAGCAAGGGGGAAGCATGAGGCTTGAAAGAAACACAGCTTAACTTTATCAGGCATAGCAAAGGTGTATTTCCCTGGTGTGGCTGTGTGGATCAATATGCAACAAAAGAGCAAATAAACTATGTCCAAGTAGGTTACACCAACACAGACACGTGTCCTCGATGCAACTTGTGCTGGATGCACTAACAAGATTTTTCAGAAAAAAGTTGACACAAAATGTCACCTTACCTTGATTAAAATTTTAAAATTAGTACATTTTTAGTTCTATGTTTCTTATTAACTTCTCTTATCAAAATCTTATAAGTAAAAGCAACCATTTGTTATATTACTCACACTATCCTTGTATAGTATTACTGGTAGATTCTATATTGATACGCTTGGTGTTTTTTTTGGGTGGATTTCTTATCCACTTGTATTGTATATTCTGAGCTTTTGTGCAATACAATCTTTCGTTTCTTATAAAAAAAAAAAAAAAAAAAATTACTCACACTGTTCCACAAAGATAGGTCCACATTGGCCTTTACATGGATTAAAAAATCGTAGATAATATTGTTGAGAAAGTAAATTTTAGTTGTATTTTTTCAAATGTACAACCTACATTGAATGATGATAGAAATACACATTAAAAACAGCATAATGGGAAAATGAAGGAATTAAATGCACACAAACATAGAGAGTAGCCAATATTTTAAGACGGATAAAGAGGGAAAACAAGTGTATCTTTATGGGATGGAGGCAGCCAAATAATTTGAGATAGACAAATATAACATTATTGTTGTAGAAGGAAAAATGACTGATATGACTGATACTATGATAGTATCTCATGAATGTCGAATGACACTTGTCGGGTGCTGACACAATACTCTAGCTGAAGTGTCCATGCAACATAGACGTCCGACACTGGGTAAAAAGGATGAGATTTAAAAAGATCAAAGGCATGATAACAGAGGTAGCTCAGCAAGGTGGATATTATCTAGAAGTTGAGTTTACAATGAGTCAAGCTAGAAAAGAAAAGAAGAGTGGCCAATTTTCTTTCTAAATAAGCTAGGATAGATGAACAATTTCTGCAAATTATTATTTGACTAGGATGTAAAATATCGTAAAAAGCACTTCTACTTCATCAAAGATGAAAAAAAGCTTATGGCTGTAATCAGTTAAGTGGAATCTTCTGTGTTAATAAATTGTGAAGCATATCTACCTCCAAGTCACCGGAGAAAACATCTCCAGCTCCATCTTGCTGTGGAATGTATCCACCACTATGATATTGTGGAGGAAATTCTTCCCGTTTTCGCTTTCCAGAAGGCAACGTGAAGAAATCCTGCATTCATTTATCCAGTATTACAAATCTGTCGATGCAAATAGAGCCTTGAAAACAATAAAATAAAAGGGTGATTGGGAGTGTTTTTTAATGGTTTTTAATGTAAAGGAGGAGAGAGAATGAGTGGAATTTAATGGTGGAGATTTGTGGATGTGACGTGATGTGTGGATGTGATTGATTTAGAGTAAAGAAAGAATGTATAAAAAAGTGGAAAAAAGTGGAAAATTTTTGAAAAAGTTGATGCCAATCATGCTTTAAATCTTCCAATAAATTCATAGTAATTTAGCCATTTAAAATAATCATCACTACAAGATTTCAGCTAGATCATAGTTCCAATATGCCATATATAAATCTTCAATATTATGTTTGACTTTTAATGGCTTAAAACATCAATGTCAACGGTGATCAGAATTTTCTTATGATATGAAGATCCATTTTAAGAACTAAGAAAACATGAAGCGAAATAACTGTGTTCTTTAAGAGGCTGAGCAGCAAGCATTTAACTCTCATACATTTCCAGTTCACTTCTTTAGCAAATGGTAGATTTTTTCTCCTCCTAATCATTTAACATCAAGCATTTAGTCAGCTACTCCTATATACAGACCACCATCTCAAACTGAAATGTGAAACCCTTCTACAGAGCACGTGTAGGAAACACAACACCTCCAGAATTAGATGATTAGTTTGATCCAAATTCCAAACAAGTTTCAAAACTTTTCAAATGAGATACGGATCCCTATATCAAATTAGAAAGCAGTAGGAATTATGTAATTGAGAATTCATTATGTTTTTGATTACGAGCAGTTTGTTAATAGCCTCAGTCCAATGGTCATCGTGTAGGGGAGAATCACCATGGCTCCCCATGAAGAATTTTCTTCATCAGTTAATCGAAATCGATTCGAGCAACCACTGCAACCGGCATTACTATGTTGATAACAAATAAATGTTCTTTGATTTGTGAATTTTATTTTATAGAATGGATTGTCCCAAATGAAGGCATCTCTTGCATTTATGGATTCGTTAGCAAAAGAGATGGTCGTGAGTGACAAATCTAGCTGCTAAGTACAGATATTTGCTGGGACTTTTGACCTGAGAGAAATTGAGTGGAAGAGATGCTGAGTAACAATGGTGTCAGCAGGACAATGTTATCTACAAGGTTAAATTGGGAAATCTTGTCTTCAAACAAAGCAAGAGAAGCATGAAAGCTGAAGCAATCATGGATAAAAACAAGACCGAAAATTATGGCTGTGATCGTTCTGAATGACTTCTTCAACCACAATGCAATAATGCACATGATTTGATTACCAGGCCAAATCAGAATAATGGGTAAATTTTGTAATTGTTGCTTTGTCTCATCAATGATTGTCTGATCTCATAATGCTGCATGCCCTTTGAGATCGAGGGCAGGTTCTCTTACATGCGGGGTACAATGATGTGCATCAAGTGCACAGTAGAAGAATAATTCTGCATTTCTCCAATTAGTCAGAATCATAACCAGTTAACACTTACAGAAAGACATTCTGTAACATACATAGATCACAGTTTGTGTGTCTTTTTTTTGTCTTTTTTCTCTTTTATTTACGTGTTTACTTGCTTTAATAATAACAGTTTGTCCAAAACCTTTTGAAGGAAGTGATCCTATTTATTTAAGTTTCAATGACAAGCTTCTATTGCATATTTATCATTAGTATTTTAGGTCATTAGGTCTGTGAATACTTATGATAACCCTTTTAATTTAGTGGACTTTATCACTTCTCAATTTGGGTGTTATTTTTACAGAACCCTGTTTACATCAATCGTTATTCATATTTGTTACTCATGGCATCACTGACACAACCAAATCCACTTTGTTGCCACAAAATAGCCATATACATGGAAGCACAAAAGGTCCCCTTGTAGTGATTCCAGTGAATATGAATAAATCAGAGTCAATCTGTACCATAGATAATATTTACCTGAGTTGTCGGCTGATGAGGGCCTCCCTTTCACCATCTTCCACGACCTTCCACATAAGCTACAAAAGAAATTAATGTATGAAAACTGAAAAGGACAGAAAGTCTATACTGCTTTCAAACATTCGGACAGTTCACAGTGCATCTTTACTTGTTTATACTGTTCTTATGCCATTATACTCACCAACATTCACATCAAGAGGAGGCCTTTGATTCAACCATGCTGACGGTGGTTGCTGCATGAGGAAAATATGAAATCTCAGTTCTACAATAAGCAGTAAACTTTTTATCAGCATGCTTCAAAGCAAGAGAGCAGGGATACATGATAAGAAATTTGAGCATTCAAAATAAATAAACACATAAGATAAATAACTCTCTCTCAAGTGATTCCACAGGTAAATCCGCACGGAAAGTCAGAAACTATCACCAAACAGGGAGGAGAAGATTATAAAGGATTTTACCATATAAGGGCTAGGTCTTCCTGCTCCACTTTTCATCTCAGGAACCCCACCATTATCATTGCCAGATGAATACTCGTTAGGAGTCATTGGGGTGCCTCCAGTAGGAATGTTGTAAAAGGAGCTGTTGTCAGCCATTCCAGGGACAGGAGTCTGGGCTGTTCCTGGCAATGGTGTCCTCGCCATCCCTGGCAACGGAGTTTGAATAGGAGTCTGCAATGGCGTCTGCAGCAAGAAATAAGAAAATTTTTATTCACACTTATGCCTAAAGAAGAATAAATCTTTATCAAATTTCATCACAGTGCAACATGAAATGGGAAATGTCAAAGCTAACCGGGGGAAACAGCATATCTGCTGTGGGAGTTTCATACTCCTCGGTGCCTTCGTAGGGTACATTCAAGTCATGCACAGGATTTGGAGTAACTGGACCCCCGGGAGCTGCCTTTTGCATGGTCGACCTGTCTATTGGACCTGAGACAGCGCCTGCTTGCATCATCTTCAGTTCCCATAACTGAAAATTCCACCATAAACACCTGGTGAACACTAAATTCCACCTCAACAGATCGGATAATCACTAGAACCTATGAAAAATCAGATCTAACCCACAAAGTAATTCAATTACAGGCTCAAATTCGGTTGTACCAACAATAGAAACCAATATTTCACTTTAACAGAACACCAAAAATCATCCTATATGAAACTTTAGTTTTGAGAGGAAATCATTACGAAATAATTCGTGAAAGAAAGAAAGCCTTACTCCTTGGAGTTCATTGAGTACGTTATCGCCAGGACCGCCATTGTTGACGAACTCATCGCGCACCTTGTTGATGACGTCCTCGATGACGTGGATATAAACACTACTGGTGGTGGAGCTCGCCATACCTCGAAATCGGAAAAACTAAAATCCGAGAAAAGACAAAGAAAAATAAATTTGTAAATCAATTAATCGGTTCAATTGAATCAAATGCTGGGAATTTCCTGGCGTAGGGTTTGCGAAAGTGAGAGCTGTAGAGAAAGAAATCAACAAGCGACAGAGGGGAGAGAGAGAGATGACACAGAAGTGGCGGAACAGAACGGAGAATAAAGAATGGAATATAAATAGGTTTGCATCCGTTTATCTGCAATGGGACACGTGTCGTGATCTCTGAGGTCGGGCTTTCGTTTCCCCTTAATTCGCTCTTTCGAGAAGATTGATTGTATAGCTTTGCCCTCAACTTGAAAGTAGAAAAAATCTCCCAACTTCAATTCATTTCGATCAAGTCACTCCTCTTTAATTTTGATGCATAATAAGACACCAATTATCATTGTGTCACAAATAGTACCACCAAAGTATGTTATATTACTCACTATCTCACTTTATCCCATATATGTAAGCTTTTTTTTCTTTCTCTTTTTTTTTTCATGTTCCAAATATACAGGCCTGTTTCTTTTTTAAGAATTTTAATATAGAACATTTTACTTATACCATTCTTTAATACTTAATTATGACTTTCTATTTTAAATTCTACTCATTAAATAATGGTTAATTTGGAATGATTTAGTCAAAATATATATCTTGATAGTTTCTTGTCTTTATGTTAAAGCTCTATATATATGGGATTTTTAGTTTGGGTTCATAATAATCTTTTAAACTTTGGAAAGTGGTAAAAAGATTAAAATTAATAACAAATATACTTATCGTAATCGTCCTTATTAGGAATTTTTGTTACATTTTAGAACTTTGTGGATTAATGACATTTTTAATCGATTGTGAATTCGGCCGTTTCAAGTGGGAATAAAATTTCAACCCAGCCATGTGACTATCGGGAATGGGTCGGGTACGGCTTCGGGTCAATTATAATTGTCTATTTTTTATATAAATAATGGCTACAGTATGTTAGATTAACAGAATAATTGAGTATATTGAGTATTTTGAAACTCAATTTACTGATAGTGAATATGTTGATTAGGGATTTAATTTTAGCGTTGAAATGAATATATTGGGTTATGGTGAGTCAGTGGATAGTAATTGGCTTTGGAGGGTAGTTGGGTGTAATTTTATAGTTGGATTTTGTTTGGAAAGTGGTAAAAAAGGAGGAAAAAATGTATTTTTGGCGGTAAAATATACTTATGGTAAAATGCCCGAATCGTCAAAATTCCTTCACAATTGAGATTACTTTGCGGAGTTTAGAATGCAGTCGTTTGGATTAATGACAATTTAAATTTTATCTCCCAAGACCAAATAGTTTATAAGTCGAGAATCATGTATAACATAAAGAAAATAATCCATTACTATTTATGATATATTAAGGGTTTGTTTGATCGAGACTACTAGAAAAATGATATTTATGTTTGTTCAAACCAACCATCAGCATTTGTCGATTCTTCAAACCTGAGAATCGGTGGTGGAAATGGTGATCGGTGGATGGAGATGGTGTGATGGTGGTGGTGGGATATGTATCAATTTATCAATTTTCAATTTATCTAAATTTTAAAATTTGAATTGTAATAATAAATAAACTTTAGGGACTAATTTGTATTTACTGAAGCGTTATGTATTTAATTGTAAATATTGTTTATTTAATTTAATATAAACAGAAAGGTATTATTGTCTTTTTGACCTAAAAAATCCTTATTTTGCAAGAAAGTATTAGGCCGGGGATCAAAATACTAAAAATAAAGCGATATGTCCTGAAAGTGCAACGACCTAAAATGTTAGGTCCTTATTGTGCTAATTAGCCATCTAACGAGTGGTTGAAAGTGATTATGGACAAAAATGATGTTCCTAATAACATGACTCAAACACGCCCTAAGTGCCCCAATTGAAAATCCATTTTCTTTTTATTGTTCTTGAATGTCGTATTAGTGTCACTTAGTGTCAGCGTGTCTGACAGTCGCGTAATAGAGTTACTATTCTACCGCTCTATATTAGAAGGGCCTAAACTTCTTTATTAATGTGTGAATATTTATGTGTAGATAGTTTATATATACTTGTAACATCCGCATATTCCTATTGTTTTTACAGAACTTGAGTAATTATGAGTGTGAAAATATTAAACATTCAGTTACCATGAACACAATTACTTGAAACTTCAGAGGTCATTGACGTAATTAAAGTGATATTCCCGTGGAGATATCTCACTTTTTATTTTCACAGGGTAATAAAAAATTAAAATTAATTTTGCTTGAAAAAAATGGCATTCAATTCCACATTTTCAAATATATTCTTATATATTAGATAATGATAGTTTATTTTAATGGTAAAAATACATATTAAATATGAATATATCAGAAAATGACAAACTTTAATACATGCTCAATAAAAAAAATGGGCTATAATTTCGATGCCAGCATACACTGTTGTTGAGGGGAGGACAAGAGAGTAGATTAAGAGGGTGTTAGCGGATGAGTTTTAATGTATTTTTATGAGTAGGAAGAGAGAGAATGAGTGGAGTTGAATGGTGGAGATTTAATGAGTTGAAAAGATATATGGATTTGTATAATTTGTTTGAATTTTATTTGATCAATTTGAAAAAATATCGCATTAAAATGCATTTTTGAATTTATGCTAACACTCTCTAAGCTTTACATCTTCGTTTATCGTGCATTCAAATTGTAATCCATCAATTTAGAAAATACAACTTGAAAAGTTTAGAGTTGATGAAAATATGAGTTCAATTTCGTAATATCGAAAAGTTATGCTATTTGTATAATTTTGATTCATAATTTTATTAGTGATCAACTGATATGAAAAAATCTTATATTACACGCACAACTAATTGAACTATCATCCCCAGGTAATGGTTAAAAACTGTTGTAGGCCCTAAAGCATGGCTTAGTGTCGAGGCCCATCCCAAAATTGGATTAAAGGCAATTCTACAAGTAAGGAGTCCATCTTTAAACAACGCTCCTGCTTCCCAACCCATTGTGTGGGCAAGGTACATAGCCCACGCCTAGTGGCACGCCCCGCCCACTTATAGGCAAAAATGGCAAACCAAGTAACTTGAGGACCTATTTGCAAATTGATCCATAGATTTGGACCAATTTGCTAAAAAAAATAAATAAATAACGGCCACGGCTAAATACACCCATATTATTTTCTAAATATACCAATCTTTTCACCATTTTCCCATTATATCCTCAAAGACTTTTCTTTCTTTTTTTTCTCTCTCTCTCTTTTTCAAATGTTATGCCCCCAATAACCCCATTGAAATGAGCGAACAGCTGATAATTATTATCAACAAAATCAGTTTTTTTTATTTTTATTTTTGAAATACTTATGCGCTGTGCCCATGTGCGAGCAAACATTAAAAAGTGGAAAAAATATAGAAATCAAGAGAGAAATTTGATGTTTTAATTTTAATGGATGCATTCAGCAAAATATGGCGTATGTAGCCATACTTATTGCTTGGAGATCTTTCTGAGGCATCTCAAAGCATAACTTCACATCCTCTAAGTTTTGGCATTAGCGGAGAGATAAAAACCTTACAAAATTATGGGTGTTTTTTCTCTTTTCTCATGACCACTCTTTTCCTTTTAGTATTAATTCAGTCTTGGCAAGCGTACAGAAATCAGAAACATCTGAAATGCTTGGTGTATTATTTTATTATTATTTTTGAATTTGTTCTAGCTCTCCTCTTTTAGAACTTTCACTCTCTTTTTATTTCTGGCATCCTCTGATTGATGGCTTCAACTTTGGTGCTTGAACTGTAATGGAATTGGAGGATTTGGAGATTAGGGTTAGAGAGAGAGAGAGAGAGAGAGAGATGCCCCTGAGCTTCTCATGCTTTAGAAGTGTTAGCGGATAAATTTAATGTATTTTGGTGAATTAGGGCTTAAGAGAAGAATAGCTCTTAGAGTGAATGATTTCTGGAGATTTAAATTTAAATTTAAAAAGAATTAATTAAAATGGTTTCGGGATCGATGCTTTAGATCTGATGCTTTGAAATTTTTTTATATATAAACATTGGTCGAAAAGTATGGACCAATTTGCATAAAGGTCCTTCAATTTCCTTCTCTACCAGTTTTTGCCCATGCACTGACTTGACGCACCGCGTCTGGCGTGGGCACCTACCCACATGATCGAGCAGGAGCGCTTAAAACAAATACCAACCCAAGCTTAGAGCATCTTTATTGGGAGATGTCTAGTATGGATGCGATTAAAGAGAGAGCATAAACCATACAATCCGATAAGAGTGGGTTCTGCGTTTATTTAAAATTTTATTTTCTTTAATCGGTTTTCTCTCATTTTTCACACTTTTTTCATAATTTTCCATAAATTCTCATACCTTTCTATAACATATGTATTTCATATTTTTGATGTATTTTATTATTATTTTGTAAATTTATTGGATATAATTGGTCTGAGCTAAGAATGAGTCTTTTAAAAATTTGTTAAAGCCTGGAAGAGCTTATGTTTTGCACATCATCTATGTCTCTATTATTTTATTATTTTTAAAATTTATTTATATCTCTACTTTTCATCCATGTCATGCCATCTACGTTCCGATTAAAATGGAGTGCTTTCTTATATTATATTCTATTTCATTTCATGTACAATTTTCTTTCCTTTTTCACTTTTTTATTTTATGAATCATGTAAAATTTTCATTGTCACTGGATGTAGAGTGAAATGGTATTAAATTTGTTGATAAAAATTTACAAAACTTACAAAAATTCCCTATTAAAAAATTACGTATAAGTAAATTTATTCGTTCTAGATTTCTAGTTTAACTTTTCAGAATAGCTAAATTGTAACTATCATATGAAAATATGGATCATGCTAGTCAAGTGACTTGTCACCAGCTTATGGAATGATACATCTAGTGGCAGAGCCAACCGCTTGAAGTTGGGGGTTACAATTGAAGTCTTCATGTTGCTCATCACAAAATACGACATAGATTTATGTTTATAATACCTCTCCATAATTGATGCAATTATGCAAACAATATATTTAACAATTATAAGCAAAAAATTCGATAAAAGTCACATCTATTTCAAAATTTACAATTTAATTTATTGTCTTCACAAATTCACAATAACCACAATTACTAATTCGTTTGTAATTTCCAAAATCAACATATTCAAATAAACCATCCATCAATCATTCAATTGAATACTTCATTGATAAATTACAAAAAAAAAATCCAAATTATAACTTTATACTCACCTTAAATGAGGCAAAGTGCAAACGGTTAAGGTCCAAAATTGAGGTTTAGAAGTAGATTGCAAATATTAAGACTGATTGGAGTGAAACACTAAGACCTCTGCTGGTTGAGACTAGGCGTCCAAGCCGATGGATTTGTTGGCCCCTAGTGAGGAAGAAAGGTGCCACTAGCCTTTCGATGACTGAGGGCTGAGGCTGTCGGGGATGGGGATCGATTTGGTGATGAAGGGGATTAGAGGATTTTAGGTCTAAAGAGTGAAGAGGTAATTAGAGACGAGTGAAGAGTCCGTTTTGTTGTCTTCATGTCTTATAACTTTTTTATTAAATTTTTTTTATATAAGTGCAAAAAAAATTTTGGGGTCAAAGTTGAGGGGTGACGTGACCCCTCAAAACCCTTTGACCCTGCCTCTGGGTACATCATCAAATTTCTAATATCTCTCTATAAAGTTATAAGTTTATAACACATCACATAATTATCATACAACTAGAATTATCTTTCAAAAAAAAAAAACCCTCGTTGATACGCATTTGTTTGAACGAATGTTGATAGCATTTTTCCTTGGCAATATGTAGTTGCATAAAGAATTGGCTACACAGAAATGTCTGGTTGCCGATGTGCTCAAAGTAGATAAAAGATGAACCACGTGGCAGGTTCTCACTGGATGCACCCGACATCCCAAATCCAGTCTGAATACTGCAACCAAAAATGAACCTTTCCTATGGCACCCCACAAACACAGAATTAGGCTGTCAACTGGCTGCCTCTCTCATTGAAGATTCATATCAGCAAATGAATGGATAGAAAACACGAAAATCTAATGAATGAATGAAAATTCAAAAACTTCTTAGCACAATCTTTTCTCCTCTTATCCATTCATGGCTCCAACTCTCACATCAAACTCATTCCTTCTAATCCCAACTCCACAATCAAGATTAGTAAGACCTTAAAATTCCCAGGCTTACTGTGTTTTCCAAGAAAGGTGGATCCTTCCAGCCGTTCCGGCTCGGAAAAGCCGTCAACGCCTCCGAAGACACCCAAGTGGAGAATTCGAGCAATTCAACTCCTTTTCGGTTGAACTTTGGGAAGTTACCTGATGTGACATCTTTGGTTCCAGCGGCGATCAAACCGTCATCAGGCTTGAGTTTGGGGAGCCAACGGCGTAAGGACCCCGGGACAGTGTTCGTAGCCGGTGCCACTGGACTAGTCGGAATACGTGTTGCCCGAACACTTCTCCGGGATGGGTTTAGTGTGAGAGCTGGTGTACCGGACCTTGGTGCTGCTCAAGATTTGGCCCTGTTGGCCTCCAAATATAAGGTAACTAACTGAAGGCTCACAATCATGTGGAGTGAGACATTAGTATCGTTCTGTTGTCTCTCTACAGAATTGTGACACCCCGCATAATTGTCTAATTAGGATTATTCATTTGGAAGATAGAAAATTGGCACACTAAATATAGGGATTAAAATTAGAATAACGACTAGAACACCTGTGTTCGTTTCAGATAATATCAAACAGTGAATCGAAGCGTCTGAATGCTGTAGAATCCACATACCAAGACGCAGAGTCAATAGCAAAAGCCATAGGAAATGCTAGCAAAGTTGTAGTAACCATCGGTTCGGCCGAGAATGGCCCGAGCACAGGGGTAAGCACGATGGACGCCTTGAAAGTAATTCAAGCTGCAGAATTGGCAAAAGTTGGTCATGTAGCAATAGTCTACGATGAATCATCAACAGCGGCATCCACCTACAATGTGCTCGATGGCATCTCTTCTTTCTTCAACAATCTCTTCTCAAGATCTCAACCTTTGACGTTGATTGAGTTTCTACAGAAGATAGTGGAGACTGATGTTACGTATACCCTCATAAGGACAAAGCTAACCGAAGACTTCTCCCCGGAGAGTTCATATAACATTGTGGTTTCGGCTGAAGGAAGTGCTGTTGCGAACGACTACAAAGTAATGTAATGTGCAAAGTACTTAAAAATGTTATATGGACACTCCCATGTACTGCAGGGTGTACAGCAAGGGTGAAATTACCATTTTTGTCCTCCTTGTGCTGGTGCACCCTGCAGTTTCTAATCTTATTTCTTACTGATCACCATCACCGTTTTTCTTTCCTCAACCGACAGGTTGCGAAATCAAGAATAGCAGCACTAGTGTCCGATGTGTTCTCCAACACATCAATAGCAGAAAATAAGGTTGTGGTGGTTTCAACTGATCCATCAGCACCTTCGAAGACTATCGATGAACTTTTCGGCGCCATTCGAGAGGACGGAAGACGAAAGGCCTATGCAGAAGCCATTGCAAAAGCTCGAGCCGAGGAGGAAGCCATCAAAGCATCTGAACGAGCTCGTAAAGCAGCCGAACCAGCTCAGAAGCTCGAAGAAGACGTGAAAAAGCTCAAACGACAAGAAGCCACAGCTTCCAATCTGGCCGAAGAAGCTCAAAAGAAGGCAGAAGCTGCAGGAGCTTCGGTCGAAAACCTCTTGGACAAAGCTAAGGGGATTAGTGCTGGGATCTCTTGGGAGAAGCTGAGCTCACAGCTTAAGTCAGCCGTTCAAAAGACGAGTGAGGAGTCGGAAGTGCAGATAGCCACTGTCAGGGGACGAGCCAAGGCCCAGTCTCTGACTTCCCAAAAAGCAGTTGCGAAGAAGCCAGCCACTAAGCCGACACCAAAGCCTAGGCCATCTCTGTTGAGGCAAAGGGAGGTTCCAGTGCCAAAGGCTAAACAAACAGAGCCTAAGACAGAAGTGAGGGAAGTGTTTGGTGGTTTATTCAAGCAAGAGACAATCTATGTTGATGATGACTAAGACGATGATAAATTAAAATTTTGAGATCAAGTGTTTTATCGGGTAAAATCTATGTATTTCGTTGCAACCTGTCAATTCTTTCAAACATTCACTGCTGAGATTAAGAATATTAAGGACACTAGAAGGTGCCTCCATTACTGTACTACATTAAGTGGAGGAGAGTGGAATGACTATCTTGCCTCTCCTATTGTAAGAACCAGAGTGTATGTATAGTATTGTCATATATAATGAACCCGATGTCAGTATGTGCTCGGTTGAAAGAAACCAAGGGCCACTTAAGGCCGAGATTTTCAAGGACCTTGATTAGATGGTCCTCTTGTTCTTTTTTTAAATAATTTAATTCTGACATGGATAAGTCATATTGTTCATGGAGCAATTCACATGTCACATGATTATTGAATCCGACAAGATACAGCAATGACTAAAGAATACGAGGGATGTTCGAAAGCCTGAATCTCGCATGAATCAGCAACACACAACACTCATTTCACGCATGAAAAGAAGTAATTTAAGATATTATTTTCATTTCTTCCATCACTTCAGCTCCTACGCTATGGAAAATTGTGGTGCAAAGATATTATTTTCCATAATTAAACGAAAAATTTCATCTTTTTCCAGTAAATCTAGAAGACATCTATGGAAATCACTACTTATATCAATGATATCTCTGTTTTTGCTTTATACATTCTTGTCTACCCATCCTCGCTGCCAATCTTTCAAGCCATTGAACACCAAATTTGGTCTAGTAAGCAAATGGAGGAGACCTCATTTTCATGCAAATGATGCTCTACGAGTATCGATCATCTAGTTTTCGGGATCGCTGGATCCTCGACTACATGGGGGAATAGACGACTGTATGTTGACGCCTGGTGGCAGCCAAATATGACATGGGGATTTTTATTTCTCGATAGACCTCCGGTCGAGCATTTACCATGGTCGCCCACTTCTCCCCCGATATCGGCTTTACGAAGATGACTCGCAGTACAAAGAGTACAACAAGCACGGGATGCCATTCGCTATTAGAATGGCACGTGTGGTTGAGGAGATGTTTAAAGTGGAGAGTGAATATGGGGCGAGGTGGTATGTTATGACTCATGATGATACAGTTGTTTTTATTGATAATTTGGTAGAGGTTTTATCGAGGTATGATCATCGGAAGTACTTTTACATCGGGGCGAACTCGGAATCTATTTCGATAAATAATTTCAATTCATTTGAGATGGCATTTGGTGGAGCTGGATTTGCTCTTAGTTATCCTTTAGCAAAGGAAGTGGCAAAAAACATGGATTTGTGTATTAAGAGATACCCAACTCTTTATGGTAGCGACCACATTCTTCAATCTTGCATAGCTGACTTGGGTCTCTCCCTAACTCAAGAAAAAGGGTTTCATCAGGTATATAATATCATAAATCTAGATCTGCTATCTCAATTCATGTCTCTTTGACTGTTTTCCCTAATCAAAACAACTCATATTATTCAATTGATACACCTTGCTATGTATATTAATTTGTTTTTATTGGACGAGACAGTCAAAAGGACGGGAATTGGAATCTAAACTCTAATCTTTGAACTCGAATAACAATCTAGTTTACAAGTTCTCGAATGTAAATTGAGTTCATTTTGATTTCTTTCTTATGTAGATTGATCTTCGCAATGACATATCGGGATTCTTATTAGCGCACCCTCAATCACCATTGCTATCTCTACACCACCTCGATGTTGTAGATCCCATCTTTCCATCAATGAATCGCTTCGAATCATTGAATCATCTCATGAAAGCCTCGAAATTTGATCAATCAAGATTACTACAACAAAGCATATGCTACTACAAACCAAACAATTGGACTTTCTCAGTGTCATGGGGTTACTCAGTCCAAATCTACCCTAAGATTTACCCACCAAGCGTTCTTTATCGACCCCTTGAAACATTTTTCGGGTGGACAAAGGGTGCAACACCGCCTCACATGTTTAACACTCGTGTCCCCTCGAGAGACCCTCGTGAAGCTCCTCGTTTTCTCTTCTTCGCTTCGGTTGATGAAAATAAAAGGAACAACCACATCGTCACAACTTACACCGCAACAGCATGTCCTCCTCATCGACAGCCATGTGTCTCAAATACGACTCATTCGACAGCTGAAATTTCGAAAATCCATGTCTTTTCTCCCTTGGAAAGGCATGGAGGGGTGAGTGCATTTAGTAATTGTCATTATGCCATGAATGTATATAAATATTAATTTTGTGTTCGGTTGTTGTTTTGTTCACAGTATGGAAGCAGAGATTTAGTGGCTGCGACCCAAGCGCTCGTACAGTGGGACCCACCAATATGCATTCACTATCACAACTTAGAGGATTGCATGAAATGAAATACCACCTTGTATTTTTGTGCTTGAATGAGTTTTATCCTCTCTCACTTTTATCATCGTGTTGCTTTAACATTTTTCTAATCTCTCTCTACAAATCTCTTGAGAATAATTTATTAATGATGTTTTTGTGTTTTTGGATACATTATACATAGGGATTATGGTTACTCTTGAAACCTAATTATCAAGTGCACAATTAATTCAATCACTAAGTACTGTTTGGATATGCTAATGAGTTGTTCCAAACTCTGCAACGATTGTCAAACAATGCTCGATGAGCACCTCTACCGTAATTAATGAGTCTAACCGAAATATATTTATTGGGTAATAATTGTTTATTAGCAAAGCTTGATAAGAAAGGCTAAGAGTGAAAGCAAAGCTTGATGAAAGCGTAAAGGACATCGCGACAAAGATATGATGTAGGTCACTCTGTCTTCATTGCGAAGACCAGCTGAAGCGGCATGGCCCAGGTTTCTCCAATTCTTGTCTTACTTTAACAATCTCGAATTTGGACTCTTCTTTGCCTTGAATCTTTTCAGCTTTAATACTCTCTTAAAGTGATGCGATGAAGTGAAAGCACGTAGTCTACTAGTATTGTCTAGAATGAAATGCGAATTCTTTGCAGGATGTATCACTGTGACTATCAACTTTATGCAAGACATTCTTCCTCTGTTTCAAAACCCGATCGCCCAACAAACCTTACAACCATATCATCTCTTTGCTGGGGAATTCTTTCGTACCTCTGCTTCTATAGTTGATAGCAAATATTACATCTGCGAAATCCAACTAAGCTGCGATGCCCAGCTGTAAAAAGACATTTAACGGTAGTGCTTCTTCGCGATCTACCTCGCGGCCATGCACTCTGAAACCTCGTTAGTTTCACCGCATATATCTAAAGCATAAGCATTTCTGTAGTTGTAGATATCTCAATATCCACTTTCTGCATCCCAATGCTCTCTTTGCCATATATCTGCTCACAACTCCTTTGACAATATGTAGTGCTATTTCCATGGCATACATCAAACTTCCAATGGGTGAGACATATGGAATTTTAGCCATGAAGTTTCTCTCCTCTTGTCTGGTAGGAGATTGGTGGGTTGGATAAGGCGGAAATAAATTAAGCTATTTATAGGCGTCTTGTGGCTATGCCTATGCCATGTTGAACACTCCATCTTTGATCAATATACTTGGCTGTGACAAATTCAATCCACCTTTTTGCTTGTCTCTGTAAATTCTCATTCTGACTTTGCTTTTAGCTTCTCCCAAGTCCTTCATTTCAAATTCCACCGATAGTTGCTTCTTAACTTCTTCATCTCATCCATTTAAGTAGGCTACTAACATGTCATCGACATAAAGTAACAAAATGATATCTCTGGACTCGATTGCTGAAAATAACAATGTGTCAGCATTACACTTCATACTTAGCCATTGTTTCGCATAAATCAAATCCAAACTTTGGGTTTTTTGGTACGCTTGCTTTAAGCGTATAGGCTCTTCTTCGTGATTTGCATACCCGACTTCTCTTTTCCTTTCCTTTGATGAAGCCCGAATTCTTTGCATATAGATTTCGACTCCTCTAAATCTTCCATGGAGAAGCGGTTTTCACGTCTACGCTCAACAAACCTCCTGCAACATATGCTCAGCTAACGGTCGATTGTTTTGCTTCACAGCTGGCGAAAATATCTCCGTATAGTCAATTCCTTCTTCTGCGAAATCCAGCGACTAGCTAATCTACTTATACCTTTTGAAGACCATCATGTTCTTCTTTAACTCTGTACCTGCCATTTGTTATTAAATGAGCTTTCTTCCCTGAGCAACTTCGGCTAGTTCCACGTCACGGTTGGAGATGAGAGACTTTATCTCATCTTTCGTTGCAAGCTCCACTTTGCGAATCTCCATGACATGCCTCGTCATAGCATTCGAGTTCCCAGCGTCGCATGAGCAACATAGTTCATGTACTTAGGTTCGGAACATGAGTCACTTGACATCAAACTTCACAATGGGAGTCGGGTGGAGGCGTATGGAATTTTAGCCATGAAGATGGCTCCTCTTCTGTCTTAGGAGACCCTCATCGGATGGCGTACTTCATAGGAGTGTTGGAACAACATATGTTGGATCATCGTGGATTGTGTCATTGGGCTGAACATCGCATTTACTCTTGTGAACATTACCTTTTTCTGAATATGACATCCACGATGAGCTTTTGTTCATCCCCAATAGTTACCGAACTTCGTCTCCACCATATCCAGCAGTACACTTTTAGTGATTTGAGTCTAACTTACTCCTGGCATTATCACATAATGTGCACATATCTCGACACAACTCGAATACTTTCAAATGAAAGTTTAACTTCTTTCCGCTCCAAACTTCTTAGGTATCTATACTCCAATGTACCGACGGTCACGATTAATTAGGTATGCCGCGTGTTGTCAACTTGCCCAAAGCTGTTTTGGCGATCTGCATGTATCCTCATGCTTACGGTTCTTTGTCAGCGTATAGATTCATCTCCTCTAAGTCCCATGTGCATTGCGGTGTTCTCAACAACGTTCTCTCAGCATGCCATTTTGACAACAAAATGCTTGACGCCAAATCTTATACTCTCCACGCATTGTCGGATCTCAACTTCTTTACTGTAAACCGGTTTCATTTTCCACATTGGCCTTGCCTTGAGCCTCTTTGAACCATCATGTTCTTCTTTGAAGTAAACACACCATTTGTTCATTAAGAGAAGTCACAGTATGACTTTCCGCCAATCGTTAAGCTATTAGTTGGACCCCATCTGTGTGGACAGAGACTTCATCTTCTCTTTCATTGCAGTTACGCCACTTAGCAGAACTCACCACCGACATGCCTTCATACAACTTTACTTAAAGTCTCGTCAATGGTAAAACAAGTGTAGTTCCCTTTTGCATGCATGTCGACTTGAGCCCTTCGGCTCATATCCCAGAATCTTTGGTGCGTCTGCATCTTTGCTATCTGCGTGAGGTTGTCAGCCTTTGACGCATAAGCTCGTGTATGGGAGTGCCACTATCCTTGCCCGTCACGTTATCATGGCCCTATGGTGATTTTCAATTATCACGAGAGAAGCTTGTGTCACATCCTTCTCTCGACAAGCGTTTTGGCGGAGTCAAATTTTCCCACTCATTGACTTGGAGATATGTCACGTCGCCAATTTCCCATACTAATGTGACATTGATGTACTTCTCTCTATGCCCACCCAGCTTTGCAAGGATGATAAATCTCCGAGATATCTTCCTCCCAAAGTTTTCGACACATAATTTGTGAAAAATATGTGAGCTTGCGGTGGCATGGAGCGATGCTCAGAGTCTATTACCCAATAGTGGGCCTTCCTCTCCATGGAGCATATCAGCATCACTATGCGTTTCTTGTAGTCCGACATTGACGGTCTTGTTCTCCGTTTGCCTTTGGGCGCCTAGCGTTTTTGTGCCCAGCGTAGCCAATTCCAACATTCAACGGACTTTGACTTGTTGGAATTTATGTGATTTTGGATCTCGATGCCATTCCTCGACTTGCTCGATCACGTGCCCTCTGTTTGAACTTACGCACACCTGTATCTCATTGGCGGCCCGGAAGTTGGCATCTGGCGTCTCGAGGATCTCCTCGGTCAAGATCATGCTCCATGTCATCGAACTTCAATTGACTGCAGGCCACTCCCTTTGTGTTGTGCCATTCCAACTCGAAAGCACCAGAATTAATAGAGCTTCGAACCTCATCACTAAAAGTGATTTCCACCGTGGTCAATTGGTCTACTACCTCATTGAATTCGTTTAGAGTTCTCGCCAAATCTCACTTTCACTGTCACCTTGCATATTGAACAATTTCTTGATCAAATGAACTTTATTTCTTTATGAGCGATACATTCATACATCTTTGGATAAATTTGCCATGAAACGCCGTTGTCTTCTCATTTTAATGTTAAGCCCAGACTTTGATAGGGTCAATCTAATTGCGTAAAGTCCTTTTCGATCACCTCCCGGCCATTCGTCGTCTTCTCGTATGCGGCTTTTCTAATTATATGGGTCAGCCACGATACAAATTGTGTCCTCCATTTGCATTTTCCAATATCAAAATTTTGCCATCAAATTTATCAATTTTGGAAATTCTCTAAATCTGTCGCCATTACTCCACTCCCGAACAAAATGTGATTTTTGAAGTAAACCGATGTGGAAGGATGAGTCTATCTCCTGAGATACTAAAGTTTCAGAATATCACAAACAAAAGTGTCGATTGCGTTGAGCATGGAGCGTTTGCTAATTCCGCCCAAGATCGAGTGGCCTAAATCTCCATGGAAGAAAAATATCAAAGCAAATAAGCACAAAATAAAACACCGAGATTGACCTGGTCTTGTTCTCCGTTTCGGGGCCACACCGATTTTGTAGTGTCACAAAAATGAACCAACAAAAACGTTGTATTTTGACTCCTGTAAAGGTTTTATCAACTCTCTTGGCTTTTATCTACGTATGTATCCTGTTTGAACTGCTCTCTCTCTACACAAGATCTCTCTCTTTTCTCTACATCCAAGATGTTTTGTGTTTTTGGTCAGTGTGATGAAGCTTCAAACATGCCTGCGTATTTATAGGGTCGAAAGAATGGAGGCAAGTGCACGTCAATTAACACTAATTGTGTTAATTAATTTGCTAATGAGTTGTTCAACCAAACCTCTCACCGTGATTGTCAAACAATTCACGTGCATTGGTCCATCACCTACTTTAATCCTTGACTTTCTTTTTGGTGTTCTTTGTCCACCAACCTCTTACTGAGGGTCGGTGCATTTAGTATTGTCATTATACCATGAATGTATATAAATATTAATTTCTGTAGATTTGTTGTTTTGTTCACGGTATGGAAAGCGAGAAGACGCCGTGCTCTTCTCAGTTTTTAGTGGGAATGGATGCATTGGCAATCAAACTTAGGGATTGCATGAAGGATGAAATAGTGGCTTGAATGTTGTGGCTTGAATGTTTTTCTCCATTTCATCAGTTGCTTTAGCATTTTTCTACAAATGTACCCTGAGAATAATTTATTAATGATGTAAATTAATTTGTGCCATACATTATACATAGGGATTATGGTTACTCTTGAAACCTAATTATCGTCCGATATTCAATCACTAAGTACTGTTTGGATATAATAGAGTTGTGCTGCAACTATAAACTCGCTCGATGAGCATGCACTCTACCGTAATTAATGGAGTCTAACCGAAATATATTGTATTGGGTAATAATTGTTTATTAGCAAAGCTTGATAAGAAAGGCTAAAGAGGGAAAGCAAAGCTTGATGAGAAAGCGTAAAAAGGAAAATCGCGACAAAAGATACTAGAGAAAATTAGGTTTTTTTTTACTATCTCAAGGAGCGGGCATCCATACCAAATGTATTTGTTTTACTTTAACAATCTCAATTTAGTTGGAGTTACTTCTCAAAAGAATATTAAAATCTCTACAAGATCTTTATATTTTTAAATTTTGTTGTGGTATATACGTGTGAAAGCACGTAATTACTACTAGTATTGTCTAGAAAAATAGAACTAACTCAAAGGAGAGAAATCACATCCTTGGTACCTCGGCAGATGTTATTATTTTGATTATTTTTATGTTTTGCGAGGTGTGGTTCCTCGTTGTTCCTTGGTGAGGCCGCACCTCAAACCTTCTTGACGATTTTGGGGCTTTCAGTCCATCAACTTTTCTTATTCTATCAATTTGGTCTCAACAATTCTTAAAATTTTGCAATTATGATAAATTTTCTCCCATTTTGTACTAACCACCTTCCACCTTGAGTTTTCACGTCAAATAATAAAAATACTACATAATTTAGTAACGTAAACAGGTCAATTACTTAAGTTTTAAGACTACAAAATAAGTTTAAATTATGCACTTATCATTTACCTATCTTCGATTTTGCTAAAAAGGCTTAGGATACTGTGGAGTGACTACATATGAAAATTACCCTTAGCAATTACTACAAGTGTACTTCTTGCAAACAATGAAACAATGCCAAATCCTGCATTTTACATGCTAGCTAGCATGTAAAATGCAGGACTCTCTTTCAATAGCATGGAACTCAAGTTACAAGGGCAAATGCTCAATGGCGCATCACATGAATTACAAATGGAAAGCATCATTTTGCTCATACAAGTTTGCTTTTTCTCCACTAGACAAACTACTCTGTTACGTTGTCTTTCATCTTGTATTCTGATTCTAATCAACATTGATGGCCATTGTTTTCAAATTCAATTTTTTTCGACGAAAATTCCCAATTCATGTAATGTATCTATTAAGTTGTGCAACTTACTTGTAATTTCTGGATTCATCCTTTATATTTTCTCAATCTTGTTCTCAAACGATCCAAGTTTCTATTCACCCACCATTTTCCCCATATTGAGGCAAAAAGATCCCAAAATCTCCGGTTCGCAATTCGTCCCAACCAATCTTAGCCATCTCGTTTTTGGTTTAGCAAGCTCGCCAAAGACATGGAGGACAAGAAGATGGTACATCGAAACATGGTGGCGCCCGAATATAACCCGAGGCTTCGTTTTCTTGGATAGATTTCCTTCTAAAGAGCTTCTCCCTTGGCCATCCTCATTGCCCCCCTTTCGCATTTCCCAAGATACTTCTCGATATAGAGAGTATGATAAGCACCCAAATCGTCATGCCATTAGAATGACAAACCTAATCTCGGAGCTATTCAATGCAGAAAACGAAGACGTGAGGTGGTACATTTTGATTGATGATGACACGGTTGTTTTTGTAAATAATTTGGTGGACGTACTTTCAAGATATGATCACAACAAATTCTTTTACATTGGGATGAATTCAGAGAGTCATGCATCAAATGTTCTTCACTCATATGATATGGCTTTTGGTGGGGGTGGATGTGCTTTGAGTTTTCCTCTTGCTGAGGCATTGGTGAAAAATATGGATGTTTGTATAAAGAGATATCCAACTCTATATGGAAATGACCATATTTTGCAATCTTGTGTGGCTGATTTAGGTGTATCCCTCACTCGTGAAAAAGGGTTCCATCAGGTACATAATTATCAAGGCTCCGTAAACAAGTTCGTTTTTTATATTCAATGCTAGATTGCAGTATTCAATAACTCCAGATTTGTTGTCCCAATCCTGTCCATTTACCTGTCTCATCCAATTGAAACAATACACGTATCTGAACTCATACTAGATAAATTAACGAAATTGTTGATTGATTTCTCCCTTTTTAGGTCGACGTGCATAGCGACATATCGGGTCTTCTATCGGCACATCCACAATCTCCACTCGTATCGCTTCACCATCTCGACTTTGTCAATCCCATATTTCCTTACATGAATCAAAAGGAGTCGCTGTATCATCTAATAAACGCTGCGAAAACAGACGAGTCTAGGCTACTTCAGCAAAGCATATGCTATGACAACCCCCAAAACTGGAGCTTCTCCATATCTTGGGGCTATACAGTGCAACTTTATGCATCCATCATCCCCCCAAGCATTCTCCAAAGACCCCTTCAAACTTTTACGCCGTGGAGTAAATTCGCTTGGCCTTTGTTCATTTTTAACACTAGGATCCCCTCAAAAAACCATTGCGAAGCTCCACAACTCTTCTTCTTTGATAACGTGGAAAATAGAAGTGGGGATTATATTGTTACGAGTTATAGTAGGAGTAGTCGTGGAGGTTCATTGCCTCCTTGCCTCTCGACTGGGAATCACTCTGCTAAAAATCTCTACAAGATATATGTAATTTCCCCGACATGGAAACGTGATCTAGTGAGTCTCGATTCGTTTCTCTTCACACACTACAGATATGATGTCTCATTTCATGTCCTATATGTTGTCCTATATCTGCTTATTTAAGTAGACTGTTTTGTTTGGATGAGATAAGTCAGATAATAATACAATTATGGTTTAACTAGTTGTTTATATTGTGCCCTTTTTTCATTCTCAGATAGGAAATAAAAGAGAATGTTGTGATGTCACGCGGATAGGTGCTAATGCTACTGAAATAAAGCTTCGCGATTGCTTAGAAAATGAAATAGTGCCATGATCGAATGAGCTTGGTGCTAGTACACAATGATGCTCGAGGAAGATATATCGACTAAGTACGAGGTGAGAGGATCAAACGGACAGCGAATTTGGCTGAATTGTAACATTTTTTCGACAGACATTTACATATATAAGAGGATTGTAACTTGGTTCTTTAGTCGAGAGTTTGAGAAAAACAACTGCGACAATATCTCTTGCTGAACTCCAAGTCGTCATGAGAATTACCTATTTAGAAGGGCTCTCAACCTCCCTATTGATAGAATACGGAAATGCCTACCTCACCCGCAACTAAAGTTGTCAGAGTTACTCTTAAGTCGAACTTCTATTTAACATCTCGAAATGGATAACATTATTCATCCAAGACTTAAAATTTGAATTGAGTTCCTTTTTGAGAACTCGCAAGAGACAAACATTATTCATCTGAATTGAATTCTTCCTCACATCATGCTCATTGCATCACTTAGAACGTTATTTTATTAAGTTAATATTCAATATATTTTACCTTAGTTGTGATACCTCAAGATTAGCGAATAAAGTGGGTTGGAATCGGAAATGATAAGGTACCATCGATGGTGCCTTAGTTATAAGACTATCGATGGCATTTTAAAGTCGAATCCACAGGAAATGGCTGGCGGTAATTCTGAAAAATCATTCGATGGTTACGGAGCAGGTCTTTGGGGTTGGAATTGGTTATAAGATTTTTTTCTAAAGTTTATCCTAAAAAAAATAGTTTACAATTAAACAAGTAATGAAATAATCAATCAATCAATAAATTGTTGTCTTCCATTGAAACTTTTCAATCTATTGAAATAACGGCAAAACCAAAGCAAAATTAATTGCATAATAAATAATTTGCTTTCCAATAGCATCCACAGTGAGCCGAACCGGGACTCAAGCTCGGCTTGCGAGCCGGCTCGTCCCGCTCCTGTCAATCTGTCATCCTTATTTTCACTCGGCACTTCGTCGTCTTCCTCGCGCACTGAGTTGAAAGTGAACTCGAAAAATACAAACATGTACCAAACTCTCATCCACAGCCCACAATCGTTGCCACATTTCATCCTCGTCTCTCCGAAGCACAATCTCACAAAACCCACTCTATCAACAAACCCCTCAATCTCGAATCGCATTTCACTTCGGATCAAAGCATCTGCATCTTCGTCTTCATCCGCTGCCACTCCGTCAAGCAGAGCTTCTCGGTGGTCCCTTCACGATAAGACCGCCCTCGTCACCGGCGGTACACGAGGCATTGGGTATATATCAATATCACTCTAAATCAACACGAAAACATCAATTTTAAATCATAATTCTGAATGTGGGCTGTTTCTGTTAATTATGCTATATATTAGGCTTGCGATTGTGGAGGAGTTGGCTGGGCTTGGGGCAATTGTTCACACTTGTGCGCGTAATGAGGAGGAGCTTAGAAAATGCCTGAGGGTTTGGAAAGATGAGGGTCTTCGAGTCACTGGGTCAGTGTGTGATGTGTCTTCTCCAGCTGATAGGGGAGTTGATAGAAGATGTGTCTTCCGTGTTCAGTGGGAAGCTCAATATTCTTGTAAGTGTATTCTTGATTTCACTCAGTTAGCGTGTTCTTGGTGTATCTGTATCATTTTGGTGGCACCAAAATTTATATCATTATGGGGAATGGTTTGCTTTTGAAGGAATCAAATATGCTAATGGTTCTCTTGAATAGTGTATTAATGGAGATGATATGAAAGAGCTTTAGCCTTTCTTCCCCAGCAGTGGATCATAATTTTGTTATCTCTGTTAATTTGAGTCATTTTGAGATTTATGCTTTCATGGTATGATAAACTAACAAATTAGTCTTTTAACTGTCGGGATCAGTAGATAAGCAATGTTGGGACGAATATAAGGAAACCTATGGTCGATTTTACACCTGAAGAAGTCTCCATCCTCATGTCGACAAACTTTGAATCTTCTTTCAACACTTGCCAACTTTCTTATCCTCTTTTGAGAGCTTCTGGAGAAGGAAGTGTTGTGTTCACCTCCTCGGTCTCTGGTTTCTTGTCGTTGAAGTCCATGTCTGTCCACACAGCAACTAAAGGTAATACGAACATCCCTTAAATCTCACCAGCAGATACGCATTATAAGAAAATCATGTTTTCATTTATCGCTTTCAAATTTAGGTGCGATCAATCAACTTACGAAAAGTTTGGCTTGTGAGTGGGCAAAGGATAATATTAGGACTAATGCTGTTGCACCTTGGTATGTCAGAACCTCGATGGTTGAGCAAGTAGGTCCGAGTTTTATTATTATTATTATTTTTTTTTTATTTGAAGGAGGCAATGTTATGGGAGAGAGTAATTGAGCGTAGGTTGAGACGCATTATCCCTATTTCAGATAATCAATTCGGGTTTATGCCGGGTCGATCGACTACAGAAGCAATTCACCTATTGCGACAATTAATGGAGAAGTATAGGGCTAGCAAAAAAGATTTACATATGGTTTTTATCGATCTTGAAAAAGCATGATAGAGTACCTAGGGATGTGCTCACGGTGGGTTCGATAAAGAAGAATGTACCTCTTAAGTACATAAATATAGTCAAGGATATGTACGAGGGAGTTGTTACGAATATTAGGACAAAGGCGATGGGATGACTGATAGCTTTCCAATTACGATAGGATTACATCGTGGCTCGCACTCAGTCCTTTTTGTTTGCTATAGTTATGGATGAGCTTACGAGACATATTCAAAATGAGGTACCATGGTGTATGTTATTTGGTTTAAGCGATATAGTCTTAGTGGATGAAACCAGGCGGTATAAATGATCGCTTAGAACTATGGAGACATACTTTAGAGGCTCGTGGTTTTAGGTTAAGCGAGATCAAACAGAATATATGGAGTGTTTGTTTAGTGGTAAGCATAGAGTGGAGCCTCTTGTGGTGAAACTAGGTAGTGAGGTAGTACCAGAAGAGAGATAGCTCGTTATTTAGGATCCGTGGTTCAAACCAATGTCGACATAAAAGGTGATGTAAATCACGGGATTAATGTTGGATGGATGAAGTGGAGAGGTGCTTCGGGATTCTATGTGATCGACTATGCCTTTAAAATTAAAAGGAAAATTTATGTAACAGTTGTAAAGACCAAGCATTACTATATGGAGAATGGAGTGTTGGGCGGTTAAGAAGGTAGATGAACACAAATTGAATGTTGCTGAAATGCGTATCTTTGAGGTGGATGTGTGGTAAGACTAGGAAGGATAAAATTACCAATGAAGATATTCGTGGTAGATTAGGAGTCGCCTGATTGAGGATAAGATGAGGAGAGAACTGATTGAGATGGTTTGACACATCATGGAGACGCGAGAATGCGTGAGAAAGAGTGAGAGTATTAGGGTAGGAAATATAAGGAAAGGTAGGAAGGCGAGATTCTGGCAGCGTGGATCTGAAGTCGTTAAGACAGATATCTATTAAACAGGTAGACAGCAACCTTTGGATAGGAAAGCGTGGTATAAAAACTCATACCCACGATCCGACGTAGTTCTCATATGGTTCCATACAGCCGACCCCTATCTGTAGGGAATAAGGCTTAGTTTGTTGTTGTTGTTGTTGTATTTGAAGGAGGCAATGTTGACTTGTTGATAAGGTGTCGTATGGATGATCTAACTCTTGGATTGTAGGTGCTTGGCAATAAGGAGTATTTGGAAGAGGTATATGATAGAACTCCAATGCGACGGCTGGGGGATCCAATGGAGGTCTCGTCTTTGGTTGCATTTCTTTGTCTACCGGCATCTTCATATATCACCGGTCAGATAATCTGTGTCGATGGGGGGATGTCTGTTAACGGCTTCTATCCAAGGCTCGACTAGAACCACCAATTGCTCACTATTGGATCTTCTAAGTAGGATGGTTATTATGTTTGTCTTTTATTACGCGACTAGAACCATCCTCGGCCTAGCATCCAAAAATCTCTCCGCGCATCCACCCTTGTTTTATTACGCGAGGGTAAAATTGGAATTGAAAAAAATTGAAATAAAAAGGGGTGTATGGATTAAAAGGGTTGGTGTGAATAGCACAACTCATGTTTTATTGTGTTTACCTCAACAATTTTTATGCATGCTTCATGTATTAATTCAATTACGGGGAATCATGTAATGTAGTTTTTGTAGCAATTGATGTGTAGAAATATAAAACGCATCAAATTGGTTGCAGTACTTGTCAAGAACTGGCTAACTGCAACTCATCAACATTAGGACCAAATAAGGATAAGATCATCACAGGTCACGAAGATAGAATATTCCCAATAACAATAACTTAATAGCATCAATGAAAAGCTTTGCAACTTCATAAATAAATGAAACTCTCTAACAGAGATTGCAAAAGCATCAAAACTGTCTATTACACACAAGAAATAAATAGAGCAAAAACATGACCCCGAATAGCAATAAGCACGACCACGTCCCAGTAATAATCTCACTTGAAAACTCTGGTAAGATTTCATGCATTCTCCATTGAAAAACAAATCATGCGACTCCATTTTCGGACGAGAACTGCTAGTTTGACCTAGGAGCAGCCCATTCAACTCTAAGGATAAGGTTGTCATAACCATACCCATTAAGTTTGTTAATAGCTCTTTCAGCATCTTCCCTGTTCACAAAGTTGACAAAACCAAAACCTCGACTCATGCCAGTTTTCTGATCCACCGCAACATAAACTCTGCTAACATTACCAAACGGACGGAAGAGATCATGCAAATCAGGTTCCCTCGTGTCTTCTGAAAGGTTGGTAACCCTAACAGAGTTCTCCTCATTCCTGCGCCTCATGTCGGTGCCGCCAGTTCTTTCGGCACCACCACCTCTCATACTTGGAGGAACATAAGCTCCCTTTGTGGCGCCAGGTGCAGCGCCGGTGGTTTCTGATGAAGGTGGTCGATCAATGAAGGTCTCGCTCGGTTGAGCAAGGTCCTTGTATGGGCACCTTGATGTCCAGTGATCACCCTTCTTACCACAGGTCCTACAAAGCATGAGAACAGCTCCTCCTTTCCCCATTTGAGCTAAAGGATCACCAGCAACCTTAGTCTCCTCTTGTTTAGTACCTACATATATCATTTGTCAATAACCAAGCGTAACTTAAGAAGTGCAACACAAAACTCGGGAACTTGGGTGAAAGGCTTCTGGGCACATAATCACAAACTGAAGCACCCAATTAAAGACAAAACCAAATAATCATATTCCACATTTTCTGGAAAAATAGTTATTTACATCTCTCCACAACTTTTGTTGACTATTTAACAATACACTATAAATAAAATCACTTCTATTCTCAAAACAAAAATAAAAAAGAGGGAGAGCTTGCTCAAACAAGCTCCCATAATAACAAACTGTGTCAGAAAGCCTGTATATGAAAATTTCACATGGGAAGAGAGAACAAAATATCATGCCGCGCCTCAGGAAATAGTGCATTAGACACCGCGGGCATGAATTTACTTTCTTGGTATACACCAAAGGATTTCGCATCATAGATACCTTTATCAGCATAGAAACATCTAATGAGGAAGAAATTTTCGAAGGGCTGAAATGATGTAAGAATCAATAACCACAACCTTCAATGTGTAAGGAACTAAACGAGCAAAAAATAACACAGATTCTATGCAGAAATTTCAGGGGAGCAAAAATGATGTGAGAATCGGGCACAACAACCTTCAAAGTGTGGGAACCAACAGAACACAAATGGATTCAATAACACCAGGAAGTAAAGACATATAACAAAGTCATAGCCTCACTAAATTTAAATATCTTTCTTTGCAACCCCATTTCACTTCAGTGCTACATATATCGAAAGTCTACGGCGACAATTACTTGAAACAGCATCAGACCGTACAAATTGTAACCTACTGATCTCAATTTTAGCGAAAATCAATGGATTGGAACTTTACTAGGCACAAAAGAAATGTAAGCTCCAGACCACATAAGTTACAATTCTATTAATTTCTGATCAATTCTTATCATTTTACTGCATATAATCTCAAAAGTTATTAAACTTGCAAAATGCAAGTTACGTTACGATAATGAGAAATCCTACAACCAATAATAGGTGTGTCCAAAACAAAGATGAGATAACATTGAAGAATGAGAAGTGTCTCACAGAAAGCAAAATTATGTACACGGAACATCAACAAGTTGTTTATCATTGTATCCATCTTCTTGGAAGACTTTTTTTTTTTTTTTGGGTGGGGGGGCCGGGGGGGAGCGCTTTCAGAATGTGGTTAAAACGGTAAGGTAGACTTCTGTTTAACATATTGTAGAAAAGTTGTCACATCGATGAAAAAGTGTGGTCGAAAATAATATTTAGGAAACCTTACCAAACAAGCTCTAAATCAAACAAAACAAAAGCGTAAAAGACGACACTACAGTATAAAAATAAGTAAACCACGCAGTGGTCAAATTCCATCTAGAGAAGGAATGATTATCAAAACTACAACACAACGAAATGTTAAAGACCATAACCAAATCACATTTCCTGTGGTCCGCAGTAAGAAAGAAACTTCATGGCCTGAGTACGCTTTCTGCTCGCGCTGGAATGAACAACAGTAAGCTCGGTAGAACTAATGTTTGTAGTGTAAAGTTTGTATCTTCCCCAACTTAATGATAAAATTTTCAATTAAATCCCATGGAGTCAAAATTTCTGTGATAATATGCATTGTGGAATATAAACACTGCATTGTATTTGTAGCATACGAACCTCGTATAATTAAATCCTAACTTGCAGTTTATGCATCAGATAACATAAAGTTTGTAACTTTTCCTAACATATATGATAACAATTCAAATAAATCCCATGGGCAATAACTAATGATGTAAGTACGATTTGATAGAAGTCCATATTGCAGTATATGCATCAATTAGTATAAAGTTTCTAACTTTTCAAAACTAAATCGTTAATCTGCCATAAAATTTCCTCAAATTTGCCTCTAAAGTAACAAAAACAAGAACCAAATCCTATAAATTTAATCATCCAAAGATGGATAAAGCTCCAAAGTTTTCAGAGCCCCATTGCAGAATTATCTCAGGTTCGAGTCCAAACTCGCTCCCAATTCATTTAATTTGTTATACCATATAGACACCAAAATTGACATCTTACCCAAAAAGCAAGACTGACATAACAAAAACACATATAAGAGAATATAAAACATACCAGGAGCTCGGGGACGCTCAAGGACGATCTCTTCGGTGGAAACCATGGTAAGGCGGGCGCCGACGTCTTCATGTACGGCATCACCGAACTTAGGCCAGGAGCGGCGTTCCACTGCGCGTTTGCTGAGGCGAGCGTTGGCGAGCTTGCGGATGCGGGTGGTGGTGGTAATCTTCACCTTGTTTCCCTCGTCGTTGAACTTGTACTCCACCACTTTCTTTACCCCGTTCTCATCGGGACCAATAACCTGCTTCGGCGGCAACAGAAAGTCCAGATCCTCTCCATCGTCTTCCTCGAGCTCCCCCCATCGAACCTTGCTCGGTTGCGTTGCTGCATCTACCGCCATAACTGCTTTGGATTTGGATTTGGAGATGTATGAGGCTAGGGTTTCTCTCTGGTTTTTTCGAAACAGAAGAAACGAGAAAAGGGATTCTGATGAGTGATGAATGTCCCTTCTGGCCATGTCTTTTATTGATTATTGGGCCAGGCCCATGTTGTTTGTTCTAAATTGGGCTACGTTGAAATTATTAAAAGCCTATCAAATTTACATATTCCGATTTGGTGCGCCAGCATCACCAGTAGCGGGGATAGCTCAGTTGGGAGAGCGTCAGACTGAAGATCTGAAGGTCATGTGTTCGATCCACGTTCACCGCACAGCATAACTAATTTTTTATGTAGTTTATTATTATTAGATTGGACCAATGTTATCTGTTCTAAACTTCTAATGGCCCAATAACGCAATTACTGCACATTAAGTCCCACTCAGATTGTGGTAGAAATTTACACCTTGTTAGTGTATGTGTATTTATGGGTATTTATGAGTTTTGATATAAAATAGAAGAGAGAATGAGTGTATTTATGGGTATTTATGAGTTTTGATATAAAATAGAAGAGAGAATGAGTGAGATTGAGACATTGAGTGTGGAGATTTATGTAGTACAGTGGATCCCAGAAAATATGTTGATGTAATTGGTTTGACTTTTGATGTGAATGTATTAAAATGTGTAAAAATTTATTAAAAGTTGTAGAAGAACGGGGGCTAATATGATTTCTACCTTTTTTTTCGTAAATTGTAAATGTGATTATTACAATACTCTCAAGTCTGATACCAGTGTGAACCTCCCATAATTTGAATGATTTGCCAATTTTAATTCATATATTAGTAGTAAACATTCTCGTGACAAATAATCTTTTAACCAAACATTTTTAGAGGAATTATTTGGCAGATAAATAGTAATGAAAATATGAAACATGCATACATAACTTTTTTTTTTTAAGAAAAAGGTTATGGGACTTGCTCTACGAAGTATTATTAGTTTTGGTGGACAAATTTTGGATGTGTATATCTTTAAGTAGAACACTGTACAATCTTAACACAATTTTTAAAATTGCATAAAGAAAATATATAATAGAGAGATATAGAAAGTTCCCAGTTTTTTTAATTAAAATAAATAAACAATTTAGAAACGTAGGAGGGATAAAAGCTTGGGGTGATTCTAAATGCACCCACTATTTTTACTGAACACATCTACCCACAAAATTTTGCCAATTTTACCTCTTTTTCTTGTGTTCGCCTAGCAATTAATTAAAATGGGTTTAAGCGCTAATTTTAAGAAGATTTCTTTGAAATGGCAGAACAAGAAGCTACTTTCTTCTTCCCATTTTGTCAGCTTTTTATTTTATTTGATTAAAGGGTAAAGGGTAAAATGGAAAATGGTTTGAAAGAGGAGTGTACTAAGTAAAAAAAAAAAAGGTGCATTTAGAATCACCAATAAACTTGACCTCTGAAAACAATGAACAAGTGATAAGAAAAGTGGCCAATCATAAAAATGGTAGATTGAAACCAGGGTCCTCTTAGTCTTATGAATCACATGAGATATACCTCTACCAATCTATCACCGGAAAGTAAATACTTCGACAACTTGATTGCATTCCCCGGATAGATGAGGTACACTTAAATATACATCTAAATGAATGCTATTCTATTTCACCAAAAAAAAAGAAAAACCGAGGTGAATGCTATTGTATCATATCTTCTATAGTATTTCTAGAATGCTATCTATGCAATCGATATTATTTTTGTGAATACTATTATTGTTGGAGTTACGAAATGTCTCGCATTCTTTTATTGTTATTGCAATAGATCAATTACAAAATTTGTAAAAAAAAAAATTACAAAATTTTGTGAATACTATAATTTACATTTGATAGCACTTTTTCTCATGCTGTTTGAGAGGAAGCAGATACTCAAAGGGTAGACCGGCCTTTTGTTAACTGACCAATTATAGGTTATCTTGCTTAGAATTTATTTACTATTGATGGAATGGAACATGCAGCACATGAATAGCGAATTGGTGGAGCTATGCAAAGTTTGCCCTTGATGCAACTCTATAAGATTATTGCTTGCAACATTCTAAAAGTGTTGTTGATAACATTGGATAGCATTATTTTGAATGCTATTGATGTGGAGTTGTTAAAACCCAACATTCTAAAAGTGTTGTCAATAAAATTGTTTGCACATGAACTATTAGTCAATAGTCATGGACTTGCACATATCATTCGATTTTTGTCATAAATTCATAGTTTCAATATTTATAGCATTCTTTGAAATCGGCGAGTCTTTTTTTTTTTCCATTTTTTTAGGCCACACATACTTGGGGAGCAGGAGAAAACACACACACACAAAATGAAGAAGAAGAAGAGAGAGAGAAGAAAGAAAGCAATACAAAAGCTTTCACAACATCAACCTCCACCACCACCACCCTCGCCGCCACCGCCACCATGAGAACTACCACATTGACTGCCCCCCATATCAGATACATGACCGGAAACGACCATCATGGCGGCCGCATCCACATTGGCACCTCTGACGTTGCTGTCTGATTGAGCATAGTTAGTTTCTCCAACCCTACTAACCTTCTCTTGAGTCCCATGAATCTCTCTTGACTTGGATCTTCTTTTACCACTTCCACTTGATTTTGATCCTTCTAACTCTCCATCATTGTTTCTGCTTCTTTTACAGCCCTTCACACAAAAACAGATCTTCCACATCCTTACTTTAAAATCTTTTCTTTAAGCAAGATTTGCTATTCTTTCTTCTTGTTTGAAGTAAACACACCTACTTATATGTTATTTATAGGGGGAATGCTTAGCTAAGCCTCAAATGTTTTGCTTTTAAGTGAATTTTGAAATTAGTCACTTTCTTTAAAGTGAGTTGAAATTTCAACTCAGTACATGTGCTTGCTTTAATACCATATTGAATTATTTGATCTAAAAATTTAAAATAATATATGAGTTCAAATGTGTGTGTATATATATATATCATCTTCCGCAGATACGATACCGAAGATTCATGTTTTCACAAGCATTTAGAATTAGTTAAGCCCATGTTAAGTCTAGTTTCTGCAAGTATTTAGATATTAAAATCTATTTACAATTGCATATTTTATTGCATGTATAGTTTTCTTTACTTTTGATTAAGTACTTTTCAACTTATTAAAATCTTCAGTTAAACCTTTATAAATTAATAATATTGGAACTAAGAAAATTTATTAATTTAGCGAGATATTAAATAATCGATAAATTAATAATTTATTAATTTATTCATTATTTAATAACTTATTAATTTATGAAACTATTATTTATTTTCTTAAAAATTTTAACAAAAAAATATTATTTTACCTTGAGAATGTACATAATTTTTAAATTTATGATGTATATATACATTATTAAATGTGTTATTTTATTCAACGTATTACATTGTAACAAATATTATATTTGTCTAATATTCGATGTATTATCTTCTTTCATTTATAAATATTAAATCAGCAAAACTCATAGTAACATAACACAAAATCATACACACCAATGGCTTCTCGTATCAAATATTCAAATGTGTAAACAAATCAATGATGATAGATGGAATGCGTAAAACATTGTGCGAAGACAACACCGGAAATTCTTACCATATTAAGGGGAAAAAAATCAAAAATCATATTCAAAGTGACATCAATTTTAAGAAGTAACAAGTCACAATTGATTTATGCTTTTTGAAGTCATCATAGTAAATGAATAATTAATTATATGTATTAAAATATTATGAATTTATTATATATTACACGGGGTCTATATGAATTCTTGAAATTCCATTATCTCATAAATTTAGCAAATTACTCCCACCGTCCCACAAAAATAGGCTTATTGATTTTTTCATAAAGATTAAGAAAACATTAATTGAAAAAGTAATATATAAGAGTATTTTCCTAAGATACCTTTAACTTACTAATTATTACTACCTCCGTCCTATAAATATAGTCCACTATTTATTTTTCGCGCGTCTCAAAATATAGGTCACATTCTTTTAAATATATAATTAAAATATTATTTATCTTATATACCCTCATTTAATGTATATTATTATTACCAAAATATATTAATTGAAATAAAACATCCAATAAATGAAATGGCATATTAGAAAAATAAGTTTAAATTTTACTTTTTCAACACTATTAATTGTATTTTTCTTAATCTTTGTGAAATTAAAAGTGGACTATATTTATAGGGATGGAGGTAATATACTTTAATAATTCTATTTTGTTGATAACAATGGATATTAAATATGAATATATAATAAAAAACTTAATATTTTAACTACTCTATTTAATAAAAGTGGCCTATCTTTATGCGGCAGACCAAAATGAAATACAAATCTATCTTTATGGGATGGGAGGAGTATTAATTTAGCGTGTTGTCCATAAATCTGGACTTTAAAAATCATTATTTTAATAAAATTATTAATTAATTGAGTATTAAATTATCAAAACTCTACGTGTATTTGGATTCTAAAAATCCTCTAATAAGGCATCATTAAATCATTGAGTGACAGCTAGAGTGCACCCCGTTTGGGTCATGTATATGGTACATCAAATAATTCTAAAGAAAAGATTCCTTAAAGAAAAGCTCCAATTAATAAAGTCAACAGAAATGGTTCAAGGCCATTTGATTGCGGATAAAAGAGAATTTTGCATAATTGATTGACCACTAAAAGAAGAGAAATCAGTGGCCATTATATGCAAGCACGTGAAACGATTGCAATTGCTTCAATGATGATTTCAGTAAGCTAGCCAAAAACCTTCTGGTCCAAATTTGTATTGGAGAAGTAAAATGCCTCATGTACAATACACGCATATATTCCATTTGAAAACCGTAGAATTAAAAAATATTGTGATGTATGAAAAAATAGAATCCTATCAACTGTATTTATTTGTAAATATAGCATAACTTATAGGAAACGCAACTCCATCAGGGTGCAATGAAAGAGGAGATTGACACTGTATATTTCGTTATGGATGATTAGTTTCTACTCAAAATTATTTCAATTTTTCAAGCAATATATCTTGTTTCACCTATCTGTTTGTTTTTTGTCTAATGCGACGACGACTGCTTCAGATTAACCATTTGTTGCCTCGTTTAAGTTTCATTCTATATTTAAGTATTTCATGGAAAATTTCACCATCAAACACAGAAAAGTAGACAATATAGCACCAATCAATACAGAAATACATGATTTATTAATTATAGGGGTCCAACAGAAGAGAGCCCTGTGCACCGCTGGCAACAGAAGAGAGCCCCCGTGCTTATAGATAGCAACTCCTTCCACTTACTAAAGCCGCCTCACATGAGGTGGATATTCAATTTGAGGAGAGAGTAGACAGCACCATTCCACATAATAAATTGACTAACACCATTCTGTAAATGCATCTAGTGGCGTATCTATTGAGGATATCATAATTCAAGACAATTAAACTCCATGATGGCCATTGAGTTGAATACGTTTCTTACGACCAAAATTTGCACAATTTCTTTACTGGTACAAATCAGTTCTCAAAATTCAAATAATATTTAGTAATTAGTATAATAATGTTCGCCAAAAAAAGAATCACTAACCATGTACAAGTACAAATGTGCTCCATCTTATTGCACAGACACCGATCCATCTTGCTTCATTTTTATAAGGCTGTTCTCCATGTTCCGCAGCACGGGCTTATAGCTGTAAAAGAGTTCAACATCACTAACAACAGAAAACAATGCCAATACGAAATATTTGGAAGCACTGGAGAGAGAGACGCACAGTCGTGCAAGTCCATTGTATGCTTGTGTAGCATGTTGAAGTCGTGCTGAGAGCTGCACGACCTCAGCAGACAGAGCCTCCGCTCTGCTTTGTTCTCTAGCAAGTTGGCCCTGCAACGGTTACAAACCAAAATGGCAGAAAGTCAATTAAAGAATGATCAAATTGTCAAAACAAATTATTTGTAATCGACTCTCTACTTGCAAAGCCTTTATATGTCATTCAACCTACCAAACAAGGTCACATGATTCAAACTTCCAAAAATAAATATAGAACAAATAATCTAAATCTACATGAATGATGTATATAGTACAGACGAGATAGTTGCAGAATGATGCAACAAGAATAAAGTCCATTTAACAAACCTTGAGGCCAAAAAGTTCAGTTGCATAATGGGAGCTCTCTCCTTCCTCTGTGGGTTCCAGAAGTCCGTTTCCATCATTTGTCAGTACACTATTTTGTTCTGCACGCAACTTATCTAACAGACCACGGAGTTCCTCGTTTTGCTTCAGACAGTCTTTCACCTGCATGTAGTTAAATTTACGCAAACTATATAGAAGAAAGAGACAGTCATTTCAAAACTGACACTTAACTTTTACAGGGCAAATCAAGATTGGTAATATATATAAGCTTCAACTAGAGGTTTTAAGAAACTCCATCAAGTTCAGTTAAAAAACAAAGCTACTCTTTGATGAGCACAATGCTCACTGCGAGGGACAAAAATGGGAAAATTGATATGCTACTGAGAAGGTATACAATCCAAATGCATATGCTGCCCTTTCACATCAGAATCAACAAAAATTCAGTTCAAGACTCAGGATAGCTAACAGTTTTAATAGTCTTATGCAAGAATAGTAACCCAAGTACCTGATTTTCCCAGTGAGCCACTAATCCTATCGAATCTCGATAAGCACTTGAGAGACTAGAGTTCTCCTCAAAAAGTCTCTCTATTTCTGATGACTGAGAATCAATCTGTAAATGACAATAGAGAACAGTGTAATCTGGGTCTTGAACTTGATGCTGCACAAAGGTAAG
This sequence comes from Jasminum sambac, assembly GCA_018223645.1. Lineage (NCBI taxonomy): Eukaryota > Viridiplantae > Streptophyta > Magnoliopsida > Lamiales > Oleaceae > Jasminum > Jasminum sambac. The sequence continues at coordinate 28,532,943 of CP073649.1, forward strand.
GTAGACAAAAACGCACCTCGATTAAAAGTTTTTGCCTGCTACTTTCTAATCTCTCAATAGCTACTGCCATATCATGCAGTTGCTTCTCAAGTTTCTCTCTGTCTTCCTGCAACCACACAAAGTTAGAAATTTATTTGGCGAATGACCCAGTTGGTGCATTACCACCAAGAGCATCCTCAATGGCACTATAAATTGCTTAAAGCTTTGCCACGTAAGCAATACAGACATTATTTACATCAAAATCCACTATGTGAATCTAACATGGTAGAGAAATAGTCAAACTAACATGGTAGAGAAAAAGGACATTGTCTACAGCTCTGTCTAGAGATCTGAAGCATCCGTTAACCATGTAAGAACATTTCTGTAATTTTTTACAAAGTATTCAATTTTATTTATTTATTTATTTATTTATTTATTTATTTTTCTTCACTTCCTCTTTACTTTTTTAAGTTTTATTGGTTGGGAATGAAACATAAGATAAGTCTGATATACATAGAATAGCATCAATACCAAGTAGACTACTAGAGATGCTTTAAGGATTGGTAGAGGGAATTAGGAAGACTAACATGTGAGGGGCAAAAGTAAGAATAAGTTGAATAAATAAATTTGTGGTTTTTAAAGAAACATACTTCAGCATGCAAAATAATCTTAGACAACTTGTGCTAGAACTAAAATGATCCATAAAAGAGACAATTCTTACCAATGAGAATTGTTTTGCTTTCTCTGTGACTTTCTCTGCATTGAATAAGAATGGTAATAGTACATAAGATATGGAAATAGCCGGTATGATAAACAAAGTTGAACTGAAAAAATAAACGAAAAAGGTTTTCAAAATGCTAGGCAAGGGTTTCTTAGATACAAATTAAATTTAATTCACTATTTAAATCTGGGATTGAGAAGTAAAGAAGTAGTAAAAAATCTTTAAAAATTGTCAAATAAATGTATGAGTGGTTGAAAATGATATGAGAGAAAAATTAATTTCATTTCATTTGATTCAAACAAGGCCTAAATGTCAATCAATATTCAACACCTCGGAATCTTGCTCTCTGCATTAAAATTTCGTACATGAATCATGTACTTCAAACCACTGCATTAAAGGTTATCTCCAAACTCCATTTGTTGATTTTAATTATTTGGTTGTAAGTTCACCCTGTTTTTTTCCTTCCATGCCCCCAAAAAAAAAAACCCATTAATTAATAATAATTCCATCAATTTGTTAACTATTACATGAAACAAGTTGGAACATGCATATACCCAAACCATTTTAGATGGCTCTCCTACATTTTATCTTCCACAAGAACTGCTTTAGCAAACGTGCTGCTCATATCATGTCTCTTGTAATTGCAAACCCATCTTAACATCTTCATCGCAGTTACATTAAATGCAGTATCTAATAGCCCAAGATTGAGTGCCATATATCATAGAATGACCGAGAACAAACCAATGTTCATCTAGTGAGAGTTTGTTAGATAAAGCCTTTTCCTGAGAAGAAAGTGATTTTCTTTAAGAATGTGTCGTTAAGTGAGGAAAAGTCAGAGAGAAATGAGAATTTTTTTAGATTTTATTTTATTTTGTCATTGCTATTATTAGCATGTGTTCGTGTGTACTTATTTTTGCCTAAAATTTTGCTAAAAGTGGAGTGTAGTGGTGGGGACCACGAGATGTGTGGATAATAATGAGTGATGATGTGAAATGTGTGGTTGATATTGATGTTTGACTTTGACTTTTAGTAATAGGTGATTTTTAGATAAAAAAAAGTGAAAACAAACACTTGCTTAATATTATTTTTTTTTTCTAGGTGAGAACGTGTGGGTGATGTGTATGAAGCAATATAGATATTATTATCTTCCAAACTCTTGTTCTGTTTTTCTCCCACTCTGCATCACAAAATTATTTCCAAATATCTAAAATAAATTTTGAATCATCACTACATGGTTCACCCCGCTACTAAGTACTAAGGCCTTGTTCTATTTGGTATATAATTTATCCGCACGCAATTCCGTATACCTCATACTCATTTTCAACCACACACACATTTCCCAAAATAATATTAACCACATATTTTTACACGAAATACCGCACACATTAACTTTATACCCAATCAAACAACCCCTAAATGGCCAAGAGCAAATTTAAAGCAATTCATTCAGATTACCTGTGCTAGTTTTGGACAGCGTTATTGCGAGTTTCTCTTCCAACTCCTGATTTTGAGTAACAAGGGCAGATGTCCGCAGTTGCTCCTCTGCTAACTTTTTCTGTTCTTCCTGCCTAAGTGTCGACTCACGCTGTAATTCAACAATCATATTACTTCCAACTAACTACATAAGCTTGCAATGGTGCTAAAATATTTTCAGATAATATAACCTCAAACTGAGACTTCAAACTGGCCAATTCATTTTCCAAGGCTTGAATGCGATCCGGTGGATATCCTGTACCAGTGACGCCACCAAAAGGATCACTCATGGATTGCTGTTGTAATGAATTTAGTTCTGCTCTTAAAGCAGCCGCATCCTCCTCAGCCTATTCCAAAAGGGGCACAAAAAGCACCTCAAAAAATAGAGAGAAATGGCATGTTGGTGCTGGTTAACATGAAACATGAAAACCACAGGCTTACTCGATACTGTTCTTCTTCTGCTTCCTTCAGGCGCTTCCTTAATGTGCGAAGCTGCGCTGAGAAATCCTCCTGAACTAAAATATGAGTTAATGGGTCGAGCAGAGAGGATAGACAAGCAATTCTACAATAAGCAACTACAACAATTTCATGGTTGCACATACCCGTGCAACAACTGCAGCATCTTTCTCCATTGCAATATCCCTGAGAGCTTTTCTCAGTGATGGGATGGTGTTCTGGTCCTGCAAAATAAAACAAAAAGAAAACACATCCATTGATGTTCCAAATACAAATACAAACAGTCTTAGCACTGAAGGTACGGTTCAATTTTCAATCTTGAAAGGTCATAAGTTACCTATCCAAAAGAAATAACTGAGCACTTGTTTCAGTTGTTTGGTATAGTGCTTTTAAAGATCTTTTTTTTTTCTTAAGAATGTGTGGTTGAAAAGCGGTTAAAGTTGTGGGGATCCCACTAATTTATGGTTGAAAGTCAGTTTTGAGTAAATGAATTCCAAACAAGCACTAAATTCAACATACTAAAACAAGTCATACTGCTCCTGAGAAAAATTCTCTTCTATGATTAAATGAAGAGTTGAACACATTTTCAGTCACCTCACTTGTAGCATTGTGTCACTTTGGTCATCCAAGTTTTTTATTTCTAACTACTCACAGAAGTTTCATTTTCTCTCTGCATAGGCAGTTCATCTGCTAAACCAGCAAAATTGCTAGCATTGCTCATGAAAATTACAGTGTCACTAAATCCACTAGTGCATTGGTTTTATCATCCAACTATAGAAAAATGCATCTCACTGACCGGCACTTTTGAAATGCAATTTCTAAAGCAACAAAAATCTTTTATTTTAAAAAAAATAAGAAAAATCTTAATCTTCTCTCAAAACCCTGCAGCCAACAACCCAACCCCCGTCCTCGGGCCACCTGGAGGGGCATCTAATTAACATTGAAGTATTTCAATTAATTCAGCAAACAGAATAGTGACGAATGCCAGAATGGAACAAAAATAAAATTCAGTCACTAATTATATAGAAACCTCAGCGGAGAGTGAAGTGAATATGAATACAATGGGTGATAGAGCATCCACCATAATCAAGATAGAACGAAGTTCAAGTTCCAATATATTGCACTCCAGTTGCAAAATTATCATGATGTTGCTATCTTAACTAAAAACAGAGCAGTTACCAGATCATTGACTCGCTTCTGGAGCTGGTCACTCTCAATTTCTTTTGTTTGAAGCTGATCAAATTAAACACAGAAAAGGCTCATGAGTACATAGTATACTGATCATATAAAATGCTATATGATCAATGATAACTACCATGAGATCCATACAACAGTGATATGTAATCATAAGCAAATCATACCGCAGATATCAATTTCCTATTTTCTTCTTCAAGTTCCCTATTCCTTTGCTGCATGTCTTTGAGTTGTGATACTAATCCACTGATATCATTCTGCATCAATATAAAACAATTGGCTCACAAGAAATAAAAGTGTAACCATGATTTTTCTTAAATTTGACAAATTTAAAGACATTTCTAAAAAATATGTATCATTAGCTAAAATGCACAAATCAGACATAGAAAACACAAAACAAAGCACCAATTTTCATATTTATTAATGATTAACATCAAGAAATTATAAAGCTGTGTTATTAGTCACCTCGGAGAGTCGACTTCCGCTCTCTGATTTTTTCATTCCGGAAAAATCTATGAGAAAACTCCGAAGGACATCAAATGGCGCACAAGAAGTTTAGATTTCAAAAAAATAAAATAAAATAAAATAAAAAATGAAAAAAAAAAGACAAATTTGTACCAGGAGGGATAGGAGCTTTGGTAAGATCTGGTCCCGAGGATGCTTTGCTCAATCTTTCTGCTGCTCTCTTTTGTCGAATTTCTTCCAACTGAGAACGGACATATGAATTATTATACAATAAATTCAAAAATAAGAAAAAGAAATTTACAGAAAATAACGGAGATTCAAGATCTTGCACAGAACAACAAAGAAAAGTCAATGTACCGTTCGTCGACCCAGTGATGCATGACGAGTGTCCATTGTATTTCCTAAGTGATTCAAAGGAGAGAGCGACAGAAATTTGGTTCCCGGATAGCTTAACGGTCGCGTCTTCCGGAGGAAATGCGACGCCCACTTTGGCTTTGGGATTTTCAATGTACAAGATTCGCAATACCACGTACAAGTCTCGGACAGAGGATTACGTCACGTGTTGTATGCTACAGGTCTACAACTTAATAGTTAAAACAGATTTTTTTTTTGTATTCTGTTTTCTAATTATTTATGATTTAATTAATTTGATAAATTTTTAAAATTTATTCGGAGGGAGGATTTCTACTCCCCTACTCACGAAATATGTTCTGTATCCATCATTTCATCTTCAACCTCATTCTCGACTTCTTCTCTTCAATCTCGCGCTCTCTGCTCCTCCTCTCCCAAACTTGTCATCTTCAACATCACCGCCTCCTCCTCAACCTGCTAGCTCCGCCTCCTCTTCCACCCACAATTCTACAAACAATGGATTCCACCACAAGAAGCAGCAATATACTAATATATATATATTTTTCTTTACTTTTTAAATACACGCCAAAAAAATTAATTGTTGAAAAATCTCTATGCCACAAAAACATTTTTATCTGCTATTAATAAAAATTATGACATTCCTATTAAAACAAAAAAAAGGAAAAATTCTGACATCATCAAAAACTTTGAGAGCTGTTTTGGTTGATAAGAAATGGGAAGATTTTTTTTTTAACGAAAGTAATGATAGACAATTATTTCATTTTTTCAAAATAAAGTGTCTCTAATAGTCACGTGGACAAAATTACTCAAAAATATATAAACAATCTTTTCTGTGACTTTGTCAATGAAATGTAGAAGATTGAGCATCAATTACATTTTAATTGGGTGTGTTTGATTGTAAAAGTTAGAAAAGAAATTAAATTTTATGTAAGGTAGAAAAATAAAACCCATCTCTCCTAATTCCTAAGGAATTCATTTTCCATAAAATTGACCAATAACAAATTTAAAATGATTGTATATGTTGACATACAAAAATACTCGATCCAATAAGGAAGGCTCAATCAAAAGGAGATGGAGACCCAAACTCAAAAGCCTAAATCCACGATTCAGTGATAGAGCCCAATAGGACAAAACTTAAAACCAAAAAGCCCAATAAGGAGATTGAAAGCTTGAACAAGGCCACGCTGAAGTGCTGACCAGGATTTGTCTAGATAATATGAGAAAATGGAAGACGAAACAAGAAGGGATTGTTTAATTGGTGATAAAGTTAATTTTTTTGATATACGTGTTGAATATGTGGTTGAAATTTGAAGAAAGTATATTAAATAATTGAATGAGTGGTTGTAAATGATGAGAAATAAAAAATTGATAAAATTTGTATTGATTTATGTTGAGGAGAACAAGGCCGAAGTCTGAAGGAAGTAGCTCCTTCTTCGCCACAAGTTTGGTATAAGTCCATGATTTGGTCCACAATTTCATACGGTTACTTCATTGCAAACAAATTAACCAAGTCATTTTACCTTTTAAACCAAGTCATTTTACCTTTTTTTTTTTTGAATAAGTCATATTAAATAAGTCATTTTAACTTTTAAACCAAACCAAACTAGTGTTTGCAATTTTTATGGTGATAGGGGTTGATTTTTAATAGTTTTTAAAAATTTTTAATGTAAAAGAGGAGAGAGAATGATTGAAGTTGAATAATGGAGATTTGTGGATGTGATATGATATGTGGATGTAATTGATTTAGAATAAAAAAGAATGGATAAAAAAGTGATCAAAAATTTTTAAAAAGGTTCCCTATTAGGCCACTTGTTTTGTTGTTTTAACTTTTAAGGATGATTAATTGTTTTTAGTTTCATAAAATAAGGAAAATGCATTCTCTTTTATATTTCAAAAGAGCATTTTCAGAGACAATAAAAAAAAAAAAAAGGAAACTTTACAAAATACATCCTATAGTCAGGGTGTATTTACAATCTACATACCTTATTTTTAAATTTTACATTTTACAATTTTACAAAATACATCCTATAGTTGGGGTGTATTTACAATCATTGATGTCAAATCGCCAGACCGACACTTATCAATCAGTGTAGGTGTCAGGACCCGGATAGTGGTACCTGAAGAAGTAAAAATGTATGAATGTTGTTGGCACCCTGGTGACGTGGCACGAGTGCGCCCAGGCCTGCGCCCCACGTGGACCCCTCGTCTACGTACAGGAGAGCCAGGTCGGCCATGACGTGTCACGTGTCCCAGGCCGGATTAATCGCAGACTTCACCCCAATTGTGATGTGGCGGAGAGGCCCAGATCAGCTCGGCTAAGCCCATTGCCGACGCCCTAGGGCCCAGGTCGGCAAACCCACGGAGAACTCTTCCCATCACAAATGACCACCCGACGGGTCGAGGTCACTCGGCCACATTCGTGCCTGGCCCCACTTGCATCAGAGTCGACAACAAGGACAATCCACGCGGTCATCCGACACCCCGACACCACCTGGCAACCGATGCAGAGAATCTCGCCTCCATTAATGCATCGGCGGTGCACTCAGCATTCCGAGGTCAACGCCTTTAAATGCTTGACGGCTTGCGGTGTGCCGCAGAGACATCATTACACCTACCAGGGCCTAGGTCTTCTGGACGCAATGATGATCTACAGCCTCCTACCCGATTTCACACTATAAATAGAACACTTAGCATGTATTTGAGGAAGGAGAAAACTCTCTCAGAACACAAAATTGGCTTTCTGGACAATATACATTCATACATTTTTACTTCTTCAGGTACCACTATCCGGGTCCTGACACCTACCCCAGTTGATAAGTAATCGGTCCTAACTGATTTCGACATCAACAATTGGCGCTAGAAGGAGGGCCTCCGCTTTGTATTTCAAAGAACACATCCCACTCTCTACCAAAGCACGTTATGAGTCACAAATGGACCAGTCTGCGACTTGGGTGAGTGATGACTTCCGACCCCAAAGACGAATACGCCCTCAATCGAGTAGGCGACCCCGATCGGAGGCAGGGCATCGCGCAACTGGTGAGGTCACTCCGGCCCAGTCTCGAGCACGGGATCGACCACCAGGTTGTGGCCGACCTACAATGGTCTGACAGCCCTGCCGAGGCGAAGGCCATATCACCCACCAGGGCGCTACCGACGCCGCGCCAGCGCCGCCTCGTGTTCAGCCGATCTCCAAGATCGACCGACCACCGCCTCAACACCCCGGCTTTCCTGGAACCGATCATCCGGAAAGACCTCGCTTCGATCGCTTCGGCCCCCACCACAAGCGGAAGAGAACTGACGAGGGACGTGGCGAAACGCACGGCCCCCACCTCGGCACCCCACCTCCGCAGCCGAGCTCGAGCTCCTACGAAAGAGGGTCGACGAGCCAGAGGCCCGGAGAAGGCCCCCAGCCCCTGGCCGGTAGGGAAGGCCTCCCGCCGAGCCTTAAGATCCAGGTCGAGCTCATGCCGCCAAACCGTTGCCTCAAAGAAGGGAACTACGACGGAGTCCGACCGACGAGTCACGCCGACAGTACACCGCCTTCATGGAGCTACAGGGAGTGAGCGATGGGCTCATGTGCAAGGCCTTCCCTTCCGGGACGCTTAGGGGATAAGGCCATGAAGTGGTTCAAGAAGCTCCCCGCATTCCATAAAGACGGGGAGACCTCGCGACAGCCTTATGGGGTCCCGAGGTCCAAGCAGACTAGTGGACGTTAAGGACGAGGCCTCAAGAATTATGTGGAACGGTTCAACAACCGATACATTGAAATCTGGAGCGTGTCGATGAACACTCGTGGCGATTAGCCAGATTCCGGTGGTCACCCACGTCCAGACATATCATGAATTCTCGCCAGAGCCGAAAGTGCCATATCTGGAGCTGAGGAGGCGCCCGGGGACCTTGAGACGAAGCCCCCAGTGACCCCACGGCCGAGAAAGGCAAGGAGAAGGAACCAGCAACGAGGTCCATACGTTGGTCATGGGTAACCAACACTTCGTCGGGTCAAGGAACCAGCGCAAGAGGTTGGCGAGAGAGGCCTGCAACGACTACGAAGACTGCTAGCAGAGGATAAGGACTAGCTCGACCCGCCCGAGCACCAGGAGATCGGCTTTCCGAGGCCGCGGCTCACGTCCGCCACCCCCACCAGGACGCCCTTGTCATCAGTATGGTCCTCAATGGTACCCACGTACACCGGACACTGATCGACAACGGGAGCGGGGTCAACTTGCTATACCTCAGGACCTTACTCCACATGGGCCTCGATGAGCGGCACGAGCGTGCCCCCTTGGCCTGTGGTTGGAGTCACCGTCACGCCATCGAGCGGTCGGGCAAATATCGATGCTGGTAGAGCTCGGGGAAAAGCCATGTCTACGGGCCGTCATGACCACCTTCATCGTGGTAGACCTCCCAGGCAATTACAACGCGCTCCTAGGTCGGCCCCTCCTGTACGAGCTCAGGGCTCTGACCTCCATCTACCATTATGCCATGAAGTTCCCCACCCCAGCGGGGATAGCTACAGTCCGGGGAGATCAGGCCGCAGCCCGCCGATGCGACGTCACCCAACCCTCTGTCCGAGGTGGGCCCGGGGGACTGACCGTCGCTACGGCCGAGCTCGACGACCCACGTGGCCGACCTGAGGACCGGAGCGCACAGCCTATGGAAGAACTAGAAACCATCGAGGTCGAGCCAGGACAACCGGACAGGATTCTGAAGATCGGAAAGGGACTGGCTGAGCCCACGCGCTCTGCCCTTGTTGAATTCCTCCGCGGTAGTGTCGACGTCTTCGCGTGGGAGCCCTCGCACATGGCAGGCATACCTGCGTCAGTGGCTTGTCACCGGCTGAACATCGACCCCGCGGTAAGACCTCGGCAGCAGCGACGACGTCCGCTGAACCAGGAGCGCTATGAGGCCCTGGCCAAGGAAGTGGATAAGTTACTTGAAATCGGTTTTATCAGGGAAGCCAAGTATCCGACCTGGGTCGCGAACCCGGTCCTCGTCAAGAAGAGCAACGGTAGCTGGAGGGTCTGCATAGATTTCACCGACCTTAACAAGGCCAGCCCCAAGGACTCGTTCCCCCTACCTCGGATAGACTAGATGGTCGACGCCACGGCTGGGCACGAGCTCCTCAGTATGATGGATGCGTACTCGGGCTATAACTGCATCCCCATGTATCCCCGGATCGTGAGCACACGGCCTTCGTGCAGGCCAGGTCTTTATCGTTACCAGTCATGCCATTCGGCCGAAGAACGCGGGCGACGCATCACGCTGGTCAATAAGATGTTCTCGTCCCAGATCGGAACTACTATGGAGGTGTACGTCGATGACATGTTGGTGAAGAGTGTCGAGCAACTGACCACGTCCGGCACCTGGGTAACATGTTCCAGTCCCGAGGAATGTAGGATGAAGTCAACCCTGACAAAGTGTGCATTTGGGGTTGAGTCCTGAAAATTCCTCGGCTATGTAGTGAGCTCGAGAGGCATTGAGGCCAACCCGAGAAGATTAGTGCCGTCTTGAACCCGAGACCTCCCACCAAGGTTAAAGAGGTCCGTAGTCTCACCGGCAGATAGCGACCTGAACCGATTCGTGTCCAAGGCCATCGACAGTGTCGCCCTTTCCTCGAGGCCCTGAAGAAAGGGAAGGACTTGGATGGACTCCGAGTGCCAGGAAGCTTTTGAGGAGCTCAAGAAGCACTTGGCCCGACCTCCTCAGCCGGCCTGAGGCGGAGGACGCCCTCTCGCTCTACCTCGCCGTCTCCGAGCATGCAAAGATGAGCTCGGCCACCGCGATCGAGGGGATGTCCAAAGACCGGTGTACTACACGAGCCGATCCTTCATCGATCCGAGCGCTTACATCCCGATGGAGAAACTAGCCCTCGCGCCGTCACCGATTCGTAAAGCTGGCCTTACTTCTCGAGCACTCCATAGAGGTGGTGACGAACTACCGCTTGCGGCAGTGCTCGGCCGGACTCTTCAGGTCGGCTCGCCAAATGGCTGTAGAACTCTGACGATTCGACATCTCATACCGACTAGGCTCGCGGTCAGGGCCAGTGCCCTGGCCGATTTCAGTAGTCGAAGTTCACCCGCCACCACCGAGTCCCAAAGGCCGAGGTCGAGCCTGACGCTCTTTGTGGACGGCTCGCCGACGGACATACACTCGAGCCGGGCTCGTGCTCCCGAGCCCTCATTGAGTCTTTCGCGATCCTTGCGATTTTCATTTCGGCCCAATAATGAAGGCGAGTACGAGGCCTTGATTGCAAAGCCTTAGATACGCCCAGCGATGGGTGTCTCTCACCTCCAGGTCCGGCGACTCCTAACTCGTCCAACCGTACTCAACGGCACCTACCTTGCTAAGGACGAGCGGATGACCAGTTATTCCGACCTAGCTGCAGCCGAAATGAAAAATTTCGATGAGGTCGTCGCCGGCGAATCCCCGAACTCGTAACAACTGTCGACGCTCTCTCGCCGCCACCGATGAGGGATAGAGGAACCGGAGTTTGTACCAATCAACCGATTGACGAGGTCGGCCATAGCTCAGCCCTCCCTTGTCACGGCAGTTGACCTGGCCCCACTTCATGGACGGACGAAATCTTGTCCTTTTTGAAGGATGGTAGGGCCCCAGAGGACCCCAGCCGCCGCAGACGCATTTAATCAGGGCCGCTCGCTACACCATCATCGATAACATTCTCTACAAGCGCAGCCTTCGTGCCCTCTCGTTACTGCAGTTTGACCGAGAAGGAGGCGACCTTTGTATTCGACGCAGGTCCACTCCGGGGCGTGTGGTAACCATTACGGTGGTCGCCCTGCGCGCATAAGGTCCTCGGGAGGCAAGGATATTTCGGCCCACCTCAAGAAGCGATGCCATTGCTCTACGTCGGCATGCGACAAGTGCCGCGTCACGCCCAGGTTGGCGGGGCTCCTCGCCGAGCTCACTCATGTGCTCACCGCCCTTTGCAAGTGGGGAATCGACCTCATAGGACCCATGCCAACCTGGTCGGGGAGTGAAGTACGCGATAGTGGCCGTGGACTACTTCACCAAGTGGGTCGAGGCCGAGGCCCTAGCTCTGATCACAGAGCGTAAGAGCGACCGACTTCATCCGGGAGGTCAATTATATGCCGATTCAGCATACCCGAGTCCATCGTGAATCGGACAATGGTCGGCAATTCGACAACCGCCGATTGAGGTCCTTCGCGAGGATCGGGGATCAAGAAGCACTACTTACGCCAACCACCCCACCCAACGGTCAGGTGGAGGCCGTGAACAAGATCATCAAGCACACACTCAAGACCCGACTGGAGGACTTGAAAGGAGGGTGGGCAGACGAGCTCCCGGCCGTCCTGTGGTCCTACCGAACTACATGTAGGACCAAAGACGGGAGAGACCTCTTGGCCTATGGGGTGGATGCTATAGTACCGCCGAGGTCGAAGCCGCCTCATACCGAACTCGGCACTTCTCTCGAGCAAACAAATAGCCAGGACTTATGCTAGAGGTCGACTTCTTTGGAGGAGAAGCGAATGGGCGCCGACTGCGACCGAGCTATACAAACGCCGCAGCTGCTAGGTACTTCAACCAGGAGAGTAAAGAAGCCGAAGCTTCCTGGCCCGAGACCTGGTACTCAGGAAGGTCTTCCTCGCTACCCGAGACCAGGCCGCAGGAGCCCTGGCCGAGAAATGGGAAGGACCCTTCGTAGTCCTCAGAGCCCTCTGCAACGGATCTTACTGCCTCGGGACGGCGGAAGGAGCCGAGCTCCCCACCCTGGAACATCGAGCACCAAGAAATACTTCCAATAGCTAGAGTCGTAAAATATCTCAAAATTGTAAATGATGGCAAGTCGATTGTAATATTTTCACTAGTAATGAATGGAAGTTTTTGAATTGTTTGAATCGGAGTTCGACATAGCAATCGTGTCTGTTACGGCGGCGGATCCGCTCCCGAGTCCGCCGACCTCGAGTCCTACTGGGACACTCCACCAAGGCTAAGAAAAAAAAAAAAACTAGGTCCTGGGGACCCACTCCCGAAAAGGGCCGACCTCCGGGTCCTGCGGGCAGACTCCACCAAGGTGGCGTCCAACCAAAAAACAAACTAGGTCCGCCCGCGGCGACCGCCAGGTCCGCTCACGGCGACCCACTCCTGAAAGAGGCCGACTACCTGGCCGGTCCGTGCGGGGCAGAACATCACCAAGGTGGCGCCCAACCAAAACCAGACCAGGTCCGCTACGGCTACCCACTCGACACGTACGGCCTCATCGCCGGCCGGGACAGACCCCTTGCGACCGACCCGACCGTATGAGCTCGACCGATCTGATTACTTAGTTGAATGAAATGGGTACACCGAGCCGAACTCACTCGTTACATGAACGAAACAAGTCACCAGATCGATCACCAGGGTTCACGCCGGAGGGCTCGTAACCAGCTAATGCCGACCTACGAGGCGCAGATCGATACTGAACCCACCCCGGAGGAACCAACACTTGTTAAATCATTGGATTATTAAGTTATTCCTATGACCCCAGCGCGGGCCGACCTAGTTAGATGAGTCGACGTCGAGACAGTTATGTATGATTGTGCAGAACTTCAACAAGATATTGAAAAAGGCCGAACAAGAACAAAAAGAGCTGAACTTAAAACTTCATTATAATTAATCCGAAAAAGGTTACAAAATCCAGATCGGTATGGCCGACCTGGTGAAGTACATTACAGAAGTAAATAAAAAAAAAAAAAAGAGAAGACAACAAAGGGTACAAGGCCCTATCACTGGCCGCCCTCAGCCTCGGGCATCCTGTACAGCGCCCTGAGCTTCTTCACCTCCTCGGCCAGGAACCCGATATCCCAGTCCGGCCGCTTCTCGGAGATGTCGGCCATGACCTCCTCCGCCGCAAAAACAAAAGTTGAGTTCAGCTCGTAGGCATACTCATCCGAGGCCTTGAACTCTTCAATCGTCTGCTCGCGACGACCGGGCTCACCGACTGGCCGCCTTGAGTCTCGGCTCGGCTCGCAGGAGTCGGCTTCGGCCTTGTGGGCCTTCTTCGATCCTCCAGCTCACGGGCCTTGTCCTTAGCCCTCTTCGGGCCTCTTTCATCTTGGCCTGAGCCTCGCAAGACCGGACTTGGAAGGCGGCAAGGGCGAGTCGGACTCGCCAAACCGGACTTCGGCTCGAGCGGCCGCTTCGGGATCGCTTCGCTTACTCGGATCATGTGCACCATGGCCGATCGCAGATGCGCCATGGCGGTGAGCATGTTGTCTTCCTGGTGAGCATGCCCAGGTAGCGTCTCTGGGCGGGTCCACGACCTCGGCAGAACACGGCAGCCAGCCCACCGAGGCCGTGAGTCCTGACCGCCGATCTCCTCCACCGGTGGGGACTTAGCCCGGAAGAAGTCACGAGCACCTTGGGGGTCGACCCTTAGACGCAGGCGTACGCCTCCTCCTTCCTTGGCGTGGTGTCCAAGTAGGGTAGTTCGCCGAGGGCGGCGCGCGCCGACGCCAAGGCGGCCTCCGGCGCCTGGCGCAAATCATGAGGCCCTTGCCGCCTGCTTCGGCGTGAAGCCCGGCCAGCCGGGCGACCTCGCCGCCTTTGGCCGGTTGGTTTCGAGGTCGGCGAGGCCTCGGCCAGGCCTTCTTCGGCCGGGGCTGGGAGGCCGACGCCCCTCATGGCTCGGGGAGGATGATTGAGCTGCGAGGTCGGAAACAGTTAGTAAGGAAGAAAAGGCCCCCAGGTCGGAAAGAAATGGAATAAGACAGACCAGTCCTTTACCTGAGGAAGAAGATCTTTGAGGACGAGCTCGTGAAAGTCGAGCGCTGAATAGGTTCTCCTCGGTCAGCAATGTGCGCCAATCCCGATCTGAGATCGATCTCACGATCGCAGCACGCTCAGTCCAGCCCTCTAACGGTCTCGCCTCCTTGAAGTCTGCAAAAGAAAGAGAGTTGGCTCAGTTCGAAATAAGATAAGGTTGAGATCGGAAGAATAGTTACCGAGCTCGTGGTAGTTCACAGGAATGGCGACCTCCCTCCCGATCGTCCGGATGACCAGGCACCCTCCGCCCGAGAACGGCCGGCTTCCAGGCCTTTCCGAGTCCGGCGATCCGATGACGCAAGCTCCCCGAGTTCGGCCGGATCGAGCAATAGTACCAGCCCGAGTGCTGTCCGTCCGACTTGAAGGTGTACCAGTGGTTAAACTCCCACACCGTCAGTTCGCTCAGACCGGCTCGGTGCCACAAAACCATCATTCCGAGGACGGTCCTCCACGTGTTAGGGGTGGTGAGTAGGCGCCACCCCCAAGCAATCGGTGAAAGTTCTTCACCGCTCTTGGAAACGGTAGCCTCACCGGCTTTGAGCGGGGCCTGGCTCACCGCCACGCGCCTGCGGAGGGGTAATCGACCGCTTCGTCCGTCTCCGACACCACGGCGCACCCGAGGTGAGACCAGTCATGGGCGTGTAGCGAGCTCAAGACCTCTCTGGTCGCCGCCGACGGAATCGGGAACATCCCCACGGCCTCGACCGGTCGCGCTTGGCGGCTTCTTCTTCCTCCTCTTGAGAAAGGTCGGTTGTGGGGAGACCGGCTCAGGACGGAACGCAGCGTGCCACGCGTCGGAGGCAAGCTCGGCGGACTCAACCGTAGTTCTGACGGTTTGCGCGGGTACGCCTCTCGGACTTCCTCCACGCCGGGAGTTGTCTGCTCTGAGAGAGGGAGGAGCCAGGAGATCGGTTTCCCTCGTCGTAGTCGTATACCTCTTTTGAACCAGCGACATTTTGTAAAATTTGCTAAGTATGGAGTTCGAAATCTACCTTAAAGCTAGGTCGGAAGGAGCTCGGTCAAGACGGTTCCTAGCTTAGCTTGAGATCGAGAGAGAATATTTGACAAGTGTTGAGAACGGAGAAGTGGAAATCAAGAAATGAGGGTATATATGGCGATGGCGGTGGGAGATGAAAAGCGTGACCTCATCCAATCGTCGGCGGACCACGTGGTCGACCTCGGCGCCCGCGTGCCGCTGTGGCGTGCCGGCCGAGGCGGGATTAAGCGTCAACCCGGAGCCTAGATCGGCGTATGACGAGGACAATTGTTGGCACCACTGGTGGCGTGCGCGAAGTGCGCCCAGGCGCTGCGCCCCGCGTGGACCCCTCGTCTCACGTCACGGGAAAGCCAGTCGGCCATGGCGTGTCGCGTGTCCCAGTCGGATGTCGCGAAATTCACCCCAATTGTGATGTGGCGGAGAGGCCCGGATCGGCTCGGCTAAGCCCATTGCGCCCTAGGGCCCAGTCGGCAAACCCACGAAGAACTCTTCCCATCACAAATGACCACCGAAGCGGGCCGAGGTCGGCTCGGCCCGCGTTAGTGCTTGATCCCACTTGCTCATGGCGGGCAACAAGGACAATCCACGTGTCATCGACACCTGACACCACCTGCAAGCGAGAGAATCTCGTCTCCATTAATGCATCGGGCTGTACCCAGATTCCGAGGTCAGCGCCTTAAATGCAGCGGCTTGCGGTGCGCGAGAGACATCATTACACCTACCAGGGCCTAGGTCTTGGACGCAATGATGATCTGACTCCCTACCCGATTTCACACTATAAATAGAACACTTAGCATGTATTTGAGGAAGGATAAAAACTCTCTGTAAACACAGCCCAGTTCGGACAATATACATTTGTTGATGTCGAAATCAGTTAGGACCGATTACTTATCAACTGGGGTAGGTGTCAGGACCCGGATAGTGGTACCTGAAGAAGTAAAAATGTATGAATGTATATTGTCCGAACTGGGCTGTGTTTACAGAGAGTTTTTCTCCTTCCTCAAATACATGCTAAGTGTTCTATTTATAGTGTGAAATCGGGTAGGGAGCTGTAGATCATCATTGCGTCCGAAGACCTAGGCCCTGGGTAGGTGTAATGATGTCTCTGCGGCACCTGCAAGCCGTCAAGCATTTAAGGCGTTGACCTCGGAATCTGGGTACAGCCGCCGATGCATTAATGGAGACGAGATTCTCTGTCGGTTGCAGATGGTGTCAGGGTGTCAGATAACACGTGGATTGTCCTTGTTGTCGGCTACAGTAGCAAGTGGGACTGGGCACGAACGTGGCCGAGCTGACCTCGGCCCGTCGGGTGGTCATTTGTGATGGGAAGAGTTCTCCGTGGGTTTGCCGACCTGGGCCCTAGGGCGTCGGCAATGGGCTTAGCCGAGCTGATCTGGGCCTCTCCGCCACATCACAATTGGGGTGAATTCTGCGATTAATCCGACCTGGGACACGTGACACGTCATGGCCGACCTGGCTCTCCTGTACGTAGACGAGGGGTCCACGTGGGGCGCAGGCCTGGGCGCACTCGTGCCACGTCACCAGGGTGCCAACACAATCTACATACCTTATTTTTAAATTTTACATTTTACACATTAACGTTTATTTAATGATAACAAGAAATCACTTTTATTTAAAAATTTATAAAATTACTACTATATATATTGGAGAGACTAAAATATCCTTAATCAAGACTAAGAAATCACACCCTACATGCTCTATTATGTTCAACTTTAGAGTGTATTTACAATTTACATGCCGTCTTTGGGCGTACTCTGTGTTAAAAAAATGTTAAACAATTTATTATACTAAGTTTCTTCTTTACATGCTCAAAAGGATATTTTGTTGTTTTAGCCATTTGTTTGTGCTAAAAGTTGAAAAAAATGCATTTTTGAATTTTTAACTTTATATTAGTTACATTCAAATCTCAATTTTTATTTCTATCTTCATTAAATGCGTGTTATTCTTCTCATTTAAATTAGTAGGTTTTAAATCCGTTCTTTCTCTAATTAGTAAAAATGGGAATGAATTTAGCGTCACCCTATGAAAATTTTCTCCCTTCATCCAAGACCAAATATACCGATAAATGGATACATTTTTCAATTATCAATAACACATTTTTGTTTGGATAATCTCAATCAAACATACGCTTATTTAACACTACGGGTGTGTTTGATAGGAAAAAATGAAAAATGAAATATTTTCCATTTTACATGGAAAATATTTTCTCCAGGGAGAGGTGAGAATTATTTTCCATGGAAAATAGGCTAAAATATGTTTTAAGTGATTGTATATGGAAAATTATTTTCATGGAAAATTTTGCAATCAAATAGCCAATTTGAAAAATAATTTATAAGATTCCATATTTTCTATGGAAAATTTTGACAATCAAACACACCCTAATTGTAATTGTAAAGAATAACTAGTTTTTACACCCGTGCGTTGCACGGGGATTATATTTATGTAATATGAAGTATGAACAGATCAGAAAATTAAATAGAAAAAGTAATATAAATACAATAATAAAGTATCATATTGTTCTAATAACATTACTTAGAACAATTACAGTCTGTAATTATTACTAAACAACATTATAAATTTCGAAAAACTTCTTTATATACAACATTGGTAGTCACGCTGGTCGGCTTCTCTTCTTTATCACAAATAAGTACCTTCAATCCCGAACGGTTGGTAACTCGAGAAATAGCAACATATAACTGCCCATGACTGAACACGGGCTTTCTCAAAAACAGGCCTACATGTGAAAGTGATTGTCCTTGGCTTTTATTAATGGTCATGGCATACGATACAATGATTGGAAATTGTCTTCTTTGAAATCGAAAGGGCAACCTCATATCTGATGGAGTCAGCGACATTCTTGGGATGAAAACCTTTTCCCCAAATACATTTCCGTAAAGAATCGATGCTTCCAAAACATGACGTCCGAGTCGTGTAATAATTAATCTCGTTCCATTACACAATCCCATTGTATGATCTATATTCCTCAACAACATCACCGGAATTCCAACTTTTAGTTTTAACTCATGATTCGGCACGCCGGAACATTGTATTCCATTTAAAAATTCTTGTGAATGAACTTCTGTAAATAAACTTCCCTGGCCGTCTGAATCACAAACTGAATCAGCACTCAAATAAATGTTCTCTTCGGATTCATTTTTGGAAACCATGTATTCGTTGATTATCTGTACTTCGCTAAGCGTCGGAGCCAGAATAGCTCTTCGTTGCAAGTACGAAGCATCTCCAAACTTATTAGCGAAGGACGGATATGTACTTTCAACAATTGCTTGGACGTAATCACCAGATACATCTACCAACATGTCATCCGGTATATCTATAGTTGCATCACCGTCATTGTCACCCCCAATTGTACCATCTCCAATACTACACATCCAATCCGAGAAAGCCTCCAACTCAAAAGCATCAGATGCATTGGCAGCATTGCGAAGACGCATGTTTTTTGTGAGCTTCATCACTTTACAATGAGTCCATAATTGTGAAGAATTCAATGCCGCGTGTACAATGTCCTGTCTGCTGCCTGCTGGAATCACCGGTAATATTTGGCGAAAGTCACCTCCAAATACAATAGGTTTGCCTCCAAATGGTTGCTCCATACTGGACGGATTCGTAAAACGCAACAAATCCTTCATCGTTCTATCGAGCGCTTCAACGCAATAGCGGTGCATCATAGGTGCTTCATCCCATATGATGAGTTTTGCTTTACAAATCAACTCTGCAAGAGGACTGCCCTGACTTATATTGCAAGTAGATTCTTCAGTAGGATTCAAAGGAATCGAAAATCTAGAATGTGCAGTGCGACCACCCGGCAGAAGAAGCGAGGCTATGCCACTGGACGCAACATTCAAAACGATGTCTCCTCTAGACCTTATAGTGGTAGATAGTGTGTTCCAAATAAAAGTCTTACCTGTCCCTCCATATCCATAAACGTAGAACACACCGCCAGCATTACTATCAACCGCTTCCATGATTGTATCATACACATTTCTTTGTTCCACTGTCATCAAATCTACGGATGTTTTATACTCATTAGCCAATTCGCTCCTGTTATATGCCATTTCTTCTCGTATGAATCTATTTTCCCCTGTCGTTGCGTCAACATCCTGAGGAAACGGCATAGATGGAAAATCCTGAAGACTTTTACCTCTTCTGTTCAAAATTCTTTCAATGTCCAACAGTATAGCATTCTTAATTTCTTCCTCAGATAATGCTACACCTAAATGCATAGCACGGTAACAAAATCGAATCAAAATGAGCCTTGACAAATAAACAATTTACAATAACCTACTAATGATTATACTTTACTGAAATAACACAGTACCTGTATTCCCCATATTGGATCTATGCCTCTGTATTATATCATCAGACATGTACTCCCAGCATCGTTCCCACACTGATTCTGGCCGAGACATTGACTCCGACATTAGTAACGTAACAAACAAACCTATAATAGAAGCTCCAGAACGCCATTGACTTGCCTCTATAATTCCATCCACATACTCTCTATCATCATCTAACAAACCCCTTGCATAGCAAGCTTCTCTAAAAGTAGCATACGTCACCCCATTATATGTTCTAATATGCTCGTAACACGTAGGGCCACGAACTTTAGTCAACAGAGTGCGTAGGTAATACAACTCCCCACTGCCAGGATTGACAAATCCTAGTCTACCAACACTAAAACCCAACTGTCGTGGACGCCATTCTCTCTTTTCAGCATCCCAGACGAACTTATTCGGGAATTCTACATAGGTTAGTGATCTTGCAGCTTTGTACTTTTTGTTTGCATCCATCCAAGCAGTGAACATTGTTTGCTTCACCGTATACCGATTAACAACATTTTCTAAACGATCATTCTCAGAATACATTACTTGTTGCTCATCTGGAAGGTGGAAGAATAATCTTTCGACTGACGGATGTCGATAATGAATATCATAGTAGAATAATCTCCAGATAGATTCACATGGAGAGAGATAACGACAATCATAGTACATTTTGATTTCATCTACATTATCCTCAGATCCTGCTTCACTTG
The DNA here is from genome assembly GCA_018223645.1 of Jasminum sambac. Classification (NCBI taxonomy): domain Eukaryota; kingdom Viridiplantae; phylum Streptophyta; class Magnoliopsida; order Lamiales; family Oleaceae; genus Jasminum; species Jasminum sambac. Next base: position 28,553,454 of record CP073649.1, read on the forward strand.
CTGACTTATAAAAGCTAGCGGTAATACGATCGTTTCCCTTGGTCACATATTTGAACAAATACTTAATTGACCTAGATTGATTGCACCATTCCACATTAATGTGAGCACGATACCTCAAAAGTAGCTTGCGATTATGAGGAACAACAAATCTATTATCGAGATCAATTCCATTCTTGATCACCGTCCTCCCATTGTCTGGACGCTTATAAGTAGCAAACCCATCATCGTCCATAGTAGTAAATGGAACAAATCGTTTAGGAAACTTTTTCGTGCATCTATTGTCAGACATGCAAGGTGAATCAGACCTCAAATGTCCACATGGGCCATGAATCATGAAATCACGAACAGCAGCATAGTATTCCATATCAGTTGATTGATCAGGTATCTCAGCAGATATTATGTTATCGATGCTATCCGGTGTAGGAAATTTAGCTTCTTTGCACATCCACACCAGGATGTGGGCATGCGGTAAACCTCGCTTCTGAAACTCTATAGTATAAATAACTGAAAGAGAAGATATAAATTATTATAGATGTAAATTCGTTCTAATAAGCAACACAGAAAACAAAAACGCAAAATGAGGAACTAACCTGCTCGGACGTCACCAAATAAACTGTCATCCTTTATATCTCGTATCATTTGATCTAATTTCATTTTGAACATTCTACAAACAATATCAGGACGATCTTCTGGACGTAATCCCCTGGGTCCTAAGAAGCTCATGATTTCAGGCCACTTTGGATTGCACGTGAAAGTAATAAAAAGATCTGGATATCCAGCCCATCTACAAATGGCCATTGCATCATGATAATTTTGAATCATATATCGCGGACCACCCGTGAAGGTTGCTGGTATAACCACTCTTTTACCTGTAGAAGAAGGATCCCTTTCACCTCTAAATAATGCATCAGTCAAGCCTTTGAACATGTGACATCTCAATTTCTGTTGATTGAAACGTATATAAGATAATCGTTCGGATTCAACCATGCTATAAGCATCTACCACAAATTGTTGGAACAACTTTCTGGAGAATAAAATATTCGAGGATTCGGAATCTCTCTCCTGAAGTCGATAGGCAAACCATTCTCTCATACTAACCCTCTGTCGTCCACGGCCACTACTCAATGTTGTTCCCCTGTAAGGAATGTCATCTCTATATCCATCTTGACCGTAAACAAATAGTAATGGATATTGCAGCGGTAAGTAAGATACATGAAATTCATGTATACGCTTTAATCGCCGTGACCGAGTCTCGACAATAATATCCCGTTTACCTTGTAACTCATCAAAATCATTAACAATTAAAGCCGCAACCTCATTCTTTTCTCGGCATATTATATTCTCGAGCATCACGCTGCGCTACCAATTAAGCGTAATCTTACATTACAACTTGACCGTCCGGCTGAATCAGATCTCTCACCATTCGAAATGTCTGGACTAATACATTGTGCTCATCTAACATAACTTTGATGTTTGAAACAATTTCTTCATCCAAATCGCATGGATTTGAAGATCCCCTGTATTTTAAAAGATAACAGACGTTTAAAATAATGGTCAAATGTAATCAAGAACGAAAAATACATTGACATATATGTGATAATCATACCGAATAGCTCTCATCCTATTAGATATTTCGTTGTCAGTGTCGTAGATGTACAACTGAGCAAACTTTGGGTCATTTCCCACTGTAGGCAATAAACTTCCAAGCAAATGGTAATTCTGACCATGTATGGTAAATACAGGAGGACTTCTTCCAGCATTCGAGCGTTTTTGTATCTCACCTCCCATCGAAGTAAAGGAAAACATCATATTGTATGCTCGAATATTAGACCAAAATGTTTGCTTTTTCACTATTGCCATATAATAGCTCCAATGCAGTAGGAGGGTCTTCAATTGTTGGAAGCTTAACTTTTCCTTTTAAGCAGCACGTAGAGTAAATTGGATTTGAAGTGTTATACCGCTTCCCTATTCTTTCGTTATACCAAAATATTGCATCACAAAATGAACATTTGTGGGACGCATCTCCAAAATCTAGGTACTCTGTATTTTCAAAAAATTAATAAAGACATAAGTATCACATTATTATTTTTTTAACAAACAAATCATTGCTCTTATACCAGAGTAGTTATGAAAATCTAACATTTTAAGGGGTTTGTGTTATAGTAACACAGTTTTTGCCCATCTCATAAAATGTTTATACATTAATTACTTACAAAATAATCTCATATAATTTTATTTTTATAAAGAAATCTCATGTAGAGTATTAGTGGACCGATAAATCAATAAAAATTAATTAAAGGGTTTGCAAGTTATTTTTATTTTTTATAGTGGTTTTAGGACAAAACAAATATTTTTTTAGTTGTTTTACGACATAAAAAGCTATTTGTTTATTACTATTGCCACGTGTTCTGCTTTTGTAAGGGTCGTTTGTTTATTTTTATGTTTTTAAAATATATATGGGCGGTTTATTAATATTGAAACTATTATACATTTTTGTGGGATTATTGAATTTAGAATTTTAAAGTGCGATTTTGAATTCATCCGTTAATATTTATGTGGTAACGACCCATTCACATCGTTATAATTTTGGACGTAATTAATAATTCCGCTACAATTTAATTTCAATTGTTTCCTTATTTAGGTGCTCCAATTCTAAGAATCACCTACAACTATTGAATGAATGTAAAAAAAAAAGAAGAAGTGTCATAAATAAAGGTCATCTATAATAACAATTATTGATTAAATATAATAAGTATACATATTTTAATATTGTAAAATATTTCAATATTCATATTACTAATTAAATAAAAAAACTAATTAGTTTAATTTACCATACTAATTAAAATAATTATAGCAATGTTACCTAAAATTAGTGAACATGGCCTAATTTATGGAATGTGTATATTCATTATTTATTTGATATTAAGATAGATTTTTTCCCGAAATTATTAACTTGCATGCAATGCATGAGATTGAACACGCGCAACACTGACAAATTCTTCGTTATTTTGCGAAAAAATATTTTCTTTCGAATTAATATATTTTTATGTTATCCACTTGTACAAAATTTTTTTATAGAAACGTGTATTTGGGCTAATAAACATGGGTCCGACATTAATAATTGTATCATAATTAGGCTACCCAATCCACTATCATTTACAATAATTAGGCCATTCATTAGTAAGCCCACATAGTAAAGCAAAAAAAAAAAAGAAAAAAACATCAGATTTGTGTATAAATCCGAAGCTTCCAGAAGCAGTATATATAGCCGGTTTCAGCTCACACTTGCCCTAACCCTAATCCACTCGTAACGCCGCTCCCATTTTCCTCTGTTCTCGGCCGACAACGCCAGTAACCCACTCCACTCTTCACCTTCAGCTCACTTCCGTTTCCACGCTGAAGAACACACCATCATCATAGTTTACCCGTGCTTCCCCTGTCTCCTCAACACTCCTTTCGACCTTTACCCACACCTCCGACATAGATCTAAACACCCTTTTTTTAATTTAACGTTTCACTTTCAGGTCGTGAATGGGATCAATTAGGGCTTGTTTGGACGGTGAAATTGAAGAAGGTTAGGAAGAAGATCCGTTGCATTTGATGGGTAACACGCATATTGGGTCCGAGAAATTTGGGGAACAATGGCTTCTTACGATCTGTCACAAACGCCGTCTAGAAATCTTAGCCGCCGGAGCCCCAATAAGCCCACACCTCCAACCCCCTAACAATAACCGAACAGGCGGAGCCCCAAAAACCGCCGACCAATTCCGATGGTTCGAAGCCTAACGACGGTTCAAAACAGAACAAACCCAAGACCACTCACGTCAAATAGCCGAGATCTGTCAGCTTCGGAAGTGAAAGATTAGTATACTTTTTTTTTTCCTTTTATTTTATTATATTTTATGGTTATTTCTTCAGAAAAATAAGTAACCTAATTTTTTAAATTTTTATTTATATGATTGTGTTCTTGCAGCTCTGTGATTCTCATGCTATGTTCGTCTTCAAATTTCACATCACTTTTGTCGACGTGAGGACAGGGCAGTGGCTTTCTGCTTCTTCCTATGTAGAAGAAATCTATTATTATCGATCTGGAAAAATTGATAGGTGGTTGATAGTTGAATTTTCATAATTCGTAGTTCCTGACATGCTATCTTTAAAGTGAAAGTGTAGATGTTGTATGCATTAAGAGGCAGTCATGTAGGAAATCAGACACCATAAATGCAGAAAAGATAATATAGGAAAAGAGAAATCCTAACTTTGAACGAAGTTCGCTGTAATAGATAATACTTAAACAACATTTAAGTATTGTAGGTAACTCGGAAAATTCTGGACAGATTTTGTGGATAACACATGAAAGTATTAAACACACCTGAGCTCTCTTCTTGTGCTGTGTTGACTCTATGCATGTTCGACCGAACGCGTTGCATAATTGCTTGCCTTTCTGAATTCGTTCTTTGCCGTTGACTGGTTCGTAGACGATTGTTCCCTTCTGTCAAAAGTTGTAATATTTATATTGGCATATAAAGATTAAATATTGAATTTTAATAGATCAGATATACATACCAGAAATCCAATCTTCTGCGCTTGTTGCACTTGAACGTGAAGATGATCCTTCTCCACATTCACTTTGCATTTGGGAAACCATTCTTCGTTTTCTGGTGCTTTGCCGAAGTCTATTCAACTCTGAAAACGATAGTAAGTGTAGTTTAAACATTAAATCCAATAACATAATGTTCGTAGAAAAAGATTAAATCCTAGTAAATTTTACCAGATTCTGTTAGAGGTTGTAGGCACGATCGCTTTCTTGGTCTAAAGATTTCGTTATCCATCCTTCTAGTGGCCTCTTCCTATATTTTGGTTATGCTGTGTATATTTGAATGGATTGCGTAGTTTCTTGGGTTTGTTGTTTCTGTGGTAATTTGATAACTGTTGTGACAATCACAGTGCATAAGATTGGGTTAAGTATTTCTTTTATGTTTGATTTGGTAAGCGCTTCCTATCATTGCGATTTTTTCCGGCGGTGATGGGAATTTTGAATTTCTTCATTGCCAAAAAGCGGCGGTTACTTAATGGTCGATACATGTTTCTTTGTTGGTAGGTGACAAATGTGGCGATTACCACCTCTATGCCATTACATAGCACTATCACTAACGGTTTTTCCCCATATTTTTATTGTGCGTTTAGAATTTCCCAAAAAGCGCCATTCAAATAATGGTCACTACATTTCTTTGTTGGTATGTGTCAAATGTGCGATCACCACACATGCCACTACACACCACTAACGCTAATCGGTTTTGTCCTACATTTTTATTATTGGATATTTAATCTTTGTGATGTGGACTATTGGATTTGTCTATATTTTCCTTCCATTTATTTGTTTCTGTGACCTTCTAATGAGAAAGAGCGAAAAAGTTTTAAATGCATTGATGAATGAAATTTTTATGCTATAGAATGAATATATCAATGTAATCCAAGTGTAATGTCATGTTTTTGCCATGATAGACAAACAACCAAAATGTTATCTTTCATTTTAGAACATATATTGTAGGAAAAGGAATATGTACAATGTGCAAACTTCAAAAATATGTAACATCCTAAATAGAAAAGCTGGAATGATGATTAGAACTAAAACATAATGAAATGCGGAAATTTGGTGGAAGAACTACTACTATCTAGGTCTCATCCTCAACTTTTATCCTCTTCCCTTTGTTTGAAGGCAGTTGACCGATGAAACCACCTCCACAGCCCGATTCATCACAGGCACTTGATGTTGGTAATGTGCTATCTGTTCCATCACTTATAGACTCTTGTGTAATGAGTTCTAGTATTTTAGGTTCAACCAAATCCTGTTTAAGAACACAGTTAGTAATTTGAGTGAACTTTCAGTTGATGAAACATGTAGATTAGTTAGATGGATTACCTCAGCCAGAAGCTGCATGATGCAACTTTATATTTGCTTATTAATTTCTTATCTTGAGACACTGCAGCTCTTGAATATGTACCATCCCGAACCATTAATGTTGTCTTCAAAGTTTGAGCTTAAATATTGCCACTTTTCCCACCAGATTTTGTAGCTCTTACGGACATCTAGATCCCATGGTAAGAAACTTCCTTTTTCTGGAGTCATTACTATCATTTTCCTACAATAGAAATTTTAGGAATGTTATTTTTATTCTGATGAATAATAATATTAATTTCAAAGCTGAATAGAATCGCCTTTAATAAATTTGATAGCTCACCATGCCTATCTTTGCTCCGAGCTCAATTGCACTCTTCTTTATCATATCCCTTATATGTTGATCCCACAACAATAAAGTTACTTCCTCAGATCCATCAACAACCTTGACTCGTACTCTAAATCGAGGAAGTGGCGATGCCTCGTGCTTTCGGTCCTTTTCACACCAGAACTTCTCTCCATCTCTTGTAAGCTTCTTGGCACAGGTCCTACAGGCTAGGTAGGACCAATCTGTTTCGGATAAAATTGTAGATATATTGCCAGTAATCCAGATGTCCTTCCCCTGCGAGAATACAGTTGTAAGATAAGCAAAGAAAATAATCTGCTGAATTAAATGGCTCATTTACCTCTGGAATTTCTTTCAGTGCTAATAAATTCTGAATTGTGAGGATCAAGGCCCTTGGACTGCAAAGTTCTTGTTGAATGGGTGCTTCAATCGAATCAGATACATGTGTGATTACATGTGTAGAAGAATCTTCTTGACCATCCAGCCTATCATGGTAAAACATGAAAACTTATTGTAGTATACATGTATTCTAGATTGTGAAAAAAAAATTAATGGTTAGTTGAAGTTAACCTTTTTCTGTATTCAAGAATTTCAGGTATGGAATCATCATTCAACAGAATTCTAGTAACATCATAGGAGTTTGATACTCCATATATTCCTGTTTGAACAGCATCACACAGGTAATTAGAAAATCCTTAGTCTAAGAAGTGACATGTTCTGATCTTTAAATTACCTTTGTAGCTCTTAGTTAGACACATTTTGCATCAACGATTATAACATGTTCAGTTTCATGTTTTTTAACATATTCCTCAACAACCTCTGCATAATCATCCCAAAGTGTGCATTCTATCTCATTTTTCCTGCACCAAACAATGTTATTACTGGCACTGCTAAATAATAAATGAAATTTGAATACAACATAAAATGTATTTTCTAACTGTAAATCTTTGAATATGAAGTCGAAGAACTTCTGTGTTCTCTTGTCGTTAGGATCTCTGGCCTTTGTTCTTGCAACCTCACCCAAAAAATCTGAGTAAATATGTAGGATTGAGTTATAGTATGTATAGCAAAACAGAAACATGTAACTCATAGATCGCAGGGTGTTTCAATTCATTTTTCTTACCAAACAATGGAGTATTTTCTCCAAACTGCCCACTTTGTATCTCCGGAATTGTCTTGAAATGGTAAATTGCTTTAGGGAAATCAGCATCATTTAGCTTTGCTATTAAAGTAGTAGATATGAAATTCAGCTTGAATTTGTGGTCTGTTGGTCTATATTTTCCTTTGTTCTCAATAACTGAAAAATTAATCATCATGTAAACACCTCCCTCTTGAATTTTCTGGTTGATTTCTGCTTTCTTTTCTGATTTAACTGGACGTGCATCTCCAAGTGAGGCTTGGATTCTTGTTCCCTGCAGTTAAAAAAAAATATTTGATGGTGAATTTTCCTGTATTAAATTGAGCATATGTGGTCTTTGGCGAATTTTGGTTCTACAAACTTACCTCTCTGTCTGAGAATACAAATTCTAAGCTTCTTCCTGGCACTCTCCATTTTACTTCTGACACACTCTAATTTTCCAATCCATTCTTCTTGATGTGATATCTTTCACAAGTTCTGATTGTTGAACCATTTTTGAATTGCTGTTGTTGTTTTTTTTTTTGTCTATGGCAATGACAGAAAGGAGAATTCAGGGATTGCTTTTGTTGTGAAGGCTTGTGGCAGGGGTGGTTATATCTGTGGAAGCATGTATGAAGCCACTACATTTAGTGGGCATAAACTGTAGATATGGAAGATGGGGTGGCTACGTGATTTCAATTTAGTAACTGGTTTGAATTCCTGATTTTTTTAAAGAAATTTTGTTGTATCAAATGAAATGTATGGTAATATGCAATTACTTTTGATTATGTGCTGTATTTCTCCATTTTTAGTAAGTAATTTATAACAAATTTTGTTTATTTATTCACTGAATGATGATTTATTTATATTTGATAGTGGATTCTGAAAATTTTTTTGAACTTATGTTTGGTGATTTGCGATTGCACTTAATGATTTATTCTTTTTCTCTATTTTTATAATTATTATTTTAGAGCCCGTTGGGAAAATAATAATGCAGCTGAAAAAATTGTTTACGTATTGGGTGCATAAATGGGAAAATGGGACACGTGGCAGATCAGTAACGTAGCTATTAATTAGTGGCATTTGTTACTTGATTCTGACAGATAAGGGCGTAGGCCAAATCAGTAACAATTGTATTAAAATTAGTTATTTTGTCATAAAACCACTACCATAAAGCAACAAAACCACTCTCCTCTACTTTGGTTATATTATAGATGTGTGGCAAATTACCATTACCGCCACGCCCAACCCCCCGAGAAGTGGGCCACGCCCTATTAAGATGTCGATTTTGTGTGGATTGACTCCATGCAGAACACACGAAGAGTGGCATGGTTCAATTGTAAATAGTTAAAAACCGAATTTATCTATGTATGTTGCTAATTCAACAGATCCACTTCTGTCCGCCACTGTGGTGTCATGGAGTTTCAAAATCCTGCAATTGTGAATTGCAATGCAAACGTTTGCTCAAATGCTCCACAGAAGAATTGGTTCGAGCGACCAAAAAAACAAAAAGGGAACACCCAGATTCACGTTGCATTTTCTTCACTTCGCCAAATTCTGGTGGGAAATCGGTGGACAAGTGAAAGAGGCTAATTCATTCTCTCCCAAATCCCAATCGCAAGTAAGCTGCTTCTTTGTTTATTCTTTTCTCTCAACTTGCAGTTATTGTGCAGAGAATTATATACGGAGTTTAGACTTGTTCTTCAGCGTTTAATGCACTACAGAATGTCAACGGATTACATGTACTTTTTAAGCTATTACAACTCATATATTCATGCATATAAAGTCAGCATCTCTTTAACGCGTTGTAATTGAGCTGAGAAATAGGAAAATTGTTCAGTTTTACACTTGACCTTACCATTTTCCCCATCTCCTTGTTGACATTCTCTCGCTCCTCTCTCTTTGAAAGTGAGAAATTATAGTTATCTTGTTTCACCTTCGAGTTTAAGAAGATTCTGCATTCATTTGGTTGAGATATAATCGACAAAAACAATTATGTTCACCAGAATACTATGTAAGTACACGCTGCCAATTTCCAGTAATTTGGGTTCTGTAATGAGTTGTAACTGTTCTGCTTCCTTATTTCATCCTGTGTTACAAATGGATTCAAATTGTTGTTGCTGAAATTCTGATTGATAATTAGCCACTTGACGTGAATGTAGGCTTGGCATGGGCTGACATATTGGCAGCTTATGCATTATGGATGTTGATGATATACTTAACTGATGTATGGAATCTTAACATCACACACGCCGCTGCAATTGTCAATGCATTTCTAGGTTTAACAGGCATTTTGCCCTTGGTGATGCAATTCTTCGCTCACACTTTGCTTGGTGATTTCTGGATGCTCCTATTCTCAACTCTCTCATTCTCTACGGTATACCTAATACGCATTTAGTTTACCTTTATTTATCTGATATATGTGGTTTTGATTTGGATAATTTGGTATGCAGGGAATGGGCATTTTGACAATGTCAACTCCACCAGTTCTTGCAAACACACTCAACACGTGCAGTGCCTATGAAGCTGAATGCATTAGTGTCACCCATCGTGTAATGTTTTATGCAGCAATTGTTCTAATAGCAGTAGGGACCTCTGGCCATGCGATCTCCTTAGGGTATTTTATAGCTGACCAATTTTTGGATGCAGTAGAGACGGATAGAGTAAATGATGGTTCTATATTTACCATTCTTGCTGGTAAAGTTGGCACATTCATTTTCATTTGTGTGGCTGTTCTTGGACTTCCATACATAAAACCATGGTCACTTCGATTTGGAATTCCTGCAATTTGCATGGTTGTGGCTATGATAATCTTCTTAAGTGGATCGCGAGGTTATAAACGTAATAGGCCCATAGGTAGCCCTTTAACAATTCTGTTTAGGGTACTTGTAGCCTCTGCGTCCAAGTTTTTCAAGAAGCGACCGGATGACATAAATCAGTACTATGGAGTTCTAGAATATGCTACTATCGTAGATGCTCTGCCTCCTATTCGTTGTTGGAGGTTCTCGCCGCTCTCTCACACACACACACACACTTGATTATGATTGATTATATGTTATTTGTGGAAGCTGTGAAATATTCGCTTACAAGCAATGTAATTCGAAAATGTAGGTGCTTTGAGAAGGCAGCAATAATATTGCCTGATGAGCCATTAGATCAGCAAAAACAGAAGAGATGGAAACTTTGCTCAATGATAGAAGTAAGAAATGCTCAATACATAATCTACATGATTCCCATGGCAATGGCCTTTATGTTTTGGGGTGTGTTATCTTCAATGTCGCATACCTACTTTCTCGAGCAAGCAAAGCATATGAACCACAAAGTAGGAACCCTCACTATACCCCTTGCAATCTTTTTGTGTATCTATTCTCAAGTAAGACTATATTTCCCAAGAATATATTTTGCATTTGCAAGTCAATGGCCAAATGCGGGTCCCATAATTGGTATTCCAGTTTCAATGATACTCGGGATATTATGTTGTATAACTGCTGCTAGCGTTGAGTCTCGAAGACTAGACAAAACAGTTTCAATGAGTGTTTTTTGGCTGCTACCACAGTATGCTCTTCTTGGGGCTGTAGACGGGGTTCTTGAAAATAGCGCAGCTGCATTTCTTGATAACTACTTCATTCCATCGTGGAGTCAAGTCATGATCCATTTTACGAGTCTTGGACAGGGCTTGGGATGCATTGGGAGTGTGCTTTGTGTGTATATTGTTGGAAAGGTGAGTGAAAGAGGAGGAAATCTGAGTTGGTTTCAAGCGACGTTGAATGAAAGTCGACTCGACAAGTATTATTGGACACTGGCATGGTTGATTGCTAGCAATGTTGTCATGTATTTTGTGTTGAGATTGTGGTATGGTCATATGCAGAAGAAAGAAGAGGATGCTCCTGGTCAGACTCAATGGTGTTGCTGTTGTTAGATGAATGTAAGAGGAGATGGTTGCTTATTTGATGTAAATTCAGAAATATTTGATGGTTTGTTTTACTATTTATTATTACTATATATATTTTTTCTTTTTCGGGTGAGATCAAAGAGACTAGAGAATATGTGTTTTATTGTTATATTTGTAGGACAAAATGGAGCAAATACGAGATATTAAGAATCAAATGTTGTCAAAATACAACTAATAATTCGTTTGTGCATCTAACAGTTTTTTCCCTATACTGGATATTCACATTGTATTTGTGATTTTATAAAATATTTATTCGGCTCTAACACATGATGTTAGTAGGAACAGGATTTTTTCTTGTAGCTTTTTTTTATTTTTTTTATTTTATAAATGAAGAAGATGATGGGTTTCACGACTCACTCTTTTATATTGTTAGGATATAATTCTTATACTTGTTATGAATAATAATTGAAGAATAATTATTAGGTGTTATGAATAATTGTTTGGTGGAGAATAATTTGGTGAATAATATGGTAGTTATGAATAATTATTTATGTGAATGACTATTATACCCTTGATGAAATTATGTAATTACTGGTTGTCTTAATTCAAGTTTCATAAATAGAGCGATTATTAATGAAATTCATTCCTGAGAATTCGTTAGAATTCATTCTCTCTAAATTCTCTCTATTGTTTCTATACTTTTATAACACGTTATCAAAGTAGCCTCTAGCCATTTGAATAATCTGAAGGGATTATGCTTTCTGATTGCATCTAACGATGATCCTCCTCAGACGTAAACGGCTGGTTATTACAATTTGAAAATCATAATTTCATAGATATGATTTTTCTCTTATCTTTTCTCAGTTCACGTGAAATCATATTACTTTTACTAGTTTTGTTGGTCCAACTCCATTATTTGCAAACTTTGAATATGGATGAGTTCCCATTTTAATTCTCATTTTTTCATTTTAGAGCTTATCAAATCTCCTTCAATCCTCTCAACAATACATACATACACACGCAGATATACACATATAACGAGAAAATATTCATGGGGTGAACAGGGGAATTACAAGAAAAAAATGGAGACTTTGAATCCAAAATCTCTTGAAAGAGTTGTTTCACAGAGAGCTTTGCAGATGAACAGTTCATTTCCACGTCACTTGGGCCATGAACGAGTTCAGCTGGGATGTTAAGTATGCTGGTGTTCAAATTATTGTTGCAATGAGAATAAATGAAAAGGTAATATATATATTATATTATATTATAATATATTACTTTATAATATAATAATATATTAAACTATAACATTCATTTTCTCGAGATATAAGGAGCATACATTATCAAAATCAAATTTTCTCGACTCCATTATACTCGATTTAACGAGATCTTCGATTTGACACCAATATTGATAAGGTAAACTTTCAAAAAAAAATTTGCAAATCAGTACCCCAACTTTTGAAAAAGTTACAAAATAGTCCTTGAATATTTTGATATTGATAAATTGAAGTAGAAAGGAGATAATTTTCCAATCGTAAAACATTGATAAAATATTTTTGACAATTTTACCTTTGCGAATTGGAATGGATAATTTTACCCTTAGGGTAAAACCGACCTAATTTTCACGACAGTGAAAAATGGATCGAATATTCATGAAGAAATTCTAAATCCATTGATTATATAAAATGGCTTGAAGTCCATTTGAATTAAAAGATCGAATATTATTTTAACTCAAGAGTTTAATTACATAATATACTTATTCTAAAAGGATAAGTGTCTTTCTTGTAGAAGTAATGAGTATTTGTTCTAGAAGAACAAATGCCTCCCGCAGTAAGCGTTCAATATTTAATTCTCGCACTTTATTTACCGCAATTTAATTCTTGCAATACCTCCTACTTGATGATGGGTTCAACCGTCACTAAACTAATGTTTTATATATTTCTGCACTTTATATGCTAAGTGATGGGTAATACCTTCTACTAGCATCCTACTCCTCAAGAAGTAGTTAATCATTATGCAATTTAATTCTCGCAATTTAAATTCTGTAAATTTATATTTATTGCAATAATTCCCATAAGGTAGGTTCGACCACCTATTGGAGGAAATTTAATTTGTGCAATTTAAATTTACGCACTTTAGATTTTGCATATATTTCCAATGTGGTGGGTAATACCACACGATTGGTGTGCATATTTCCAATGTGGTGGGTACTACACGATTGGTTGTAACGAATCTTACTCCAGAAGAAGTAGTTGATCAAACATTCTAATCCTACTCTTGAAGAAGTAGATAATAAGAATAAAATTTATTCTCCATATTTACCGAATATTAATGGAGAAAAATTGAGTAAGTGGTACTTGAGGTTACCATTGGATAAATAGATGAAAGTAAAATGCTCAATAGATCCCATGTTGATAAATCAAAGAAAATATATCGCATGGAGAGATTATATGAAGTAATCTCATCGATGATATGAGATTGTATTAATATGAGAATAAAATGCTCTTGAAGAAGCATAATCACTAGATTTCTGTATATTTGAATAAAGCCAATATGATATTATTATTATTACTCCGGAAGAAGTACAAAGCAAATGAAATGGAACATATTGAGAATATCAAAAGATGGCATTAAACACTCGAAAATATAGAAATGCGAAAAAGAAAATACATCTTGAATCCATAAATGAGGGATGCGTCTCGAGAGTATAAATACTCCGTAACTCGCCACCATCAACATTAGGATTCATAATGAGATATTTAAAGGATCAATTTCTTTTCGCTTGACACCAATGGTGCATGGCCGACGGACGTGGGCTTCCAGATTCTTGAACATATGCATGAAATTTGATGAGTAGTTCATCAACGGTACTAGCGAGAGATAAGTATTTTCTCCTTTGAATGAGAGATAAACTTATTATTTACACTCGATCTAGAAACGCTAGTAAGCCATCAAAGAAATTATTAATATTCAACAAACCTATTGGTTTGACATGAAAGTTCCACCGTACAACGAGGCTATATTGAATATTTCCTCCAGTGTGTTGTAGCCGCCTGGAAGGACAATGAAAGCATCACTATTATTCATCATATATATCATGTCGTTGTGGATGGATTGCGCTTGTAGTACCAACCCTGCTGGACCCATGGTAGAACTGGCTCCAATTCGAGTATTAGATCCAACTAGATGGAAAGGTATTTCGATACACTCGAAACTCTTATTCCCCATGATGGTGCGGCCATTATAAGTCTAGCTAAAAGTTTGTTGTTGGTTCCTCCATATAGTATATTGATTTCTTGTCTCCCTAACTCTTTATTTAGTCGGTTTGCCATATCCACATATTGGATATGGCCTACCAGTTTAGATCCACCAAGAATACATACGGTTTTAATCTGGCGAGGTAAAGGCTGACTTGTATGAGATGATTCTAAAATCTCCATATCCATCTCTACTCCTATCTCTCTTTTTGCACTATACTTTTAATGTATGAACATGAGAGATATATGAATCCCTCTATTTAAAGAAAAATTTTCAAACCAATAATTGAGTGCACTATTTACTTTTTGACAAATATGAAAGAGAAAATGGCAGAAAAATTTAAGTGAAAATGACATATATCTGTCGGTGATTGAAAATAAAAAATCTAAAATCGAAAAACGATATTTGCAAATAAAAGAAAAATATTGATCTTCTATATTACATAAATTTGCCTTATACAAATATGGAAAAATCATTATACTAAGTTATTTTACTAAATTTACAAACTGGATCTTTTAAAGTAAGTATTTCAAGACTATAAAGTGCTTGTTGATCTTTGAATTTGGCCCATAAGGCCATTAGCTCACTTTGCACGTGTCCACTAGGATGTGTCTCAAGAGCCTGTTGAATATCATCCAAAGGCTCCTTACTCAATCCATCCTTAATGAATGCTATTTTATCTTCTCGGTTTCTGGACAAGTACCCCACAGATTTACATCGAGTGTCACATGTCCACCGAGCACACTTGTAGCATCCTCCTAATCTTTTTGCTCTCCGTTTCTTTGAAAAACTACTTTTACCCATACAAGGCATGTATTTAGAAGGAATTGAAACCTCACCAGATAATCGAACCTTTGCTTCAATCAAGCATCGGATATCTTGTGGGATACCCTTATTCATTAGCATCCTTAATCTTTCCAACCTACATCGATAAATCCTTTTTAGGATTTTGATCGGTAGTGATGGATAGTATTTTCGAAGATTTGAGAGCATATGATCCATTATAATGTATAGACCCTTATTAGGATGAATTTTGCAATAATTTTAAAGATTTATTTATAGAATAATACGATGCGTATGAAATAAGACTCCAATAAATAAAATGAAGCGTAAGAGCTACGATTTCGGAATTAAATAATAGCCGGATGTGATGCGTATGAGCTGTAACTCGGTGTTTGAACAGTAGTAGACAATAATGTCACCAAAAGATGATGGAATATGTCGGTGAATTGTTTCTATGATAAATCATGTTGAGCACTATACAGATACTAGTGAAATCGATATAAAAATTTTACTGAACTAGAAGTTCAATAATACTCGTTTGCAGAACCGGACTGACCATCCCGGTTTAAATAATTATTGAAATCAATATTTCAAGTGAAAAATTAAAAGAATTCTTCAATGATTGTTCTCGATAAATGATGAAATCATTACTAGCCAATATTGGGAATAAATCCCAAATATATCTGAAATAAAGGATGAGAAATATGGGCCCACTCATCTTCCATGTGGACTACTAGATATTATGATATGGATCCACTAGATAGTCACATGTGTATATGATTCGTAATTGGAAGATTACGAAATGATTTGCTCACGGTATGAGCATGATTTCCAGATTTAATGATAAAGCTAGTAAATATATATATCCCAATGATTTGAATAAATCCCTGAAGGATTTGAGTATGCGCATACAAGTGGGATATTATGTGGCAAATTATTTAAAGTCCTCAAATAAATTGCCGATATCGAGAATAGAATGCAAACGGTCTAAATTCCCATATTAAGGCTGAATGATGAGAACATATATGATTAAAATCATACCAACTGTATGAGTTTTTGTGTTCTAAATTTTCTCAGCATGAGGGGGAGTATTAAAGGTTGAAAATGATATGTGAAATGCATCATGTTATATCCTCAAAATTAAAATATGAACTTGAAGTTCAAAGATGCATAAAAGATGCTATGAACAATCACATATATCAGTTAAGATGCTTTGGTAAGTTAGCACGCCAGAAGCGTTGATATTATGAGATTTCCCCAATCATATATATCAAAGCAAATTATAAAAGATGGTCTTAATAACGGAGGCATATGCTCTTGAAGAGTATATAGACATAAATATATTGTGTAATCCTACAAGAGGATTGATAATGAGATATCTCGATAAGTTATATCGATATGGGAAAAGAAATGAAATTGAAAAGTGTCGACACGATATGAAAATGTAGCGCTACATATGATTAATGATAATGAAAATATTGAGATATATTGAATAATGATATTGAAATCCATCGGAAAATACCGATGCTAAAATATATGCCCTTATGATTAAAGTGTTCATGCACGGGCTTAATGAGAAATGAGAATGAAACTCTTGAAGAGGTTTCAAATGTATTATTGTATCAGTGCATGCAACGGCTCAAAATATCTACATTGATATCGTTGAGAAACTCATATACTATACTATTTTCCTTGATTGATGTTTTTGTCCCAAAAGGGTTTTTCTCAAACAAGGTTTTTAATGAGGCAGCTCAATCTCAACTAATATGAAATCTCCAGTAGAGATTTAGGTATATATCTCGATATAGTGAGAAAATGAGATCGAAGCTGTTGATTGCATATAAGCACTGAATATAACATGATATTATATAATATCTAAATTTCATTAACGTGGAAATGAATGAAGCATATCAACTAATGTATATGATACTTATATAAATCCATGAAAGATTTGAAATGCTTGAAGCATACTTGTATAAAATACGTGTTGCACTATTTTTCCCTTGACTGAGGTTTTATCCCACTGGGTTTTCCTAGCAAGGTTTTTAATGAGGCAACTTTAATGACGTATTCACATGAATATTGTACTCTTTTTCCTTCATTAGGGTTTTTCCCACTGGGTTTTTCCTAATAAGGTTTTAACGAGGCATATTCATGGTATATTGAGGAAGACAAGAGAAATCGACACAATGTATCTATTGGATCAAGTTATAATAGAGACAATACTTTAGATCCAAACAATGATGATATTAAAATCCTTTACCAGAAGTGAGGATATCCGTCGTTAAGATATGAAATCAGATGGAGTAGCTGTACTCTTTTTCCTTCGATCAAATTTTTTCCCATTGGGTTTTCTTGACAAGGTTTTAACGAGGCAGCACATGAATACTCCTATACCGCTGACAGACATCAGGGGGAGCAATGTTTTGATGAAGCAGTATATAACCACTCCAAGTTATCCTGCAATCGGTTTGGAAGTTTTTTCCCACTGGGTTTTTCTCCAAGCAAGTTTAGAAGACATTTGTATTAATAGTCATTCAAGGGGGAGTGTTATGAATAATGATTGAAGAATAATTATTAGGTGTTATGAATAATTGTTTGGTGGAGAATAATTTGGTGAATAATATGGTAGTTATGAATAATTATTTATGTGAATGACTATTATACCCTTGATGAAATTATGTAATTACGGTTGTGCCATTCGAAGTTTTCCTATAAATAGGGCTTCAGTTATTAATGAAATTCATTCCTGAGAATTCGTTAGAATTCATTCTCTCTAAATTCTCTCTATTGTTTCTATACTTTTATAACAATACTAATATTTTCCTTTATTCTTTTGTCAAAAAAGCTTTCTATGTTATGAATAATAATTGAAGAATAATTATTAGGTGTTATGAATAATTGAGAATAATTTGGTGGTTATGAATTATGAGGAATAATTTGGTGGAGGAATAATTTGGTAAAAGATGTAATTATTATATGTGAATGACTATTATACCCTTGATGAAATTATGTAATTACGATTGTGCCATTCGAAGTTTTCCTATAAATAGGGTTTCAGTTATTAATGAAATTCATTCCTGAGAATTCCTTAGAATTCATTCTCTCTAAATTCTCTCTATTGTTTCTATTATTTTATAACACGTTATCAGCACGAGTCTCTAGCCATTTGAGTAATATGAAGGGAGTATGCTCTACAGTTGCATCTATTGATGAACCTCTATACTAGAAACCTTAATATTAGTCAGATTAATTGTCTCTAAAACTATGCTCACAGAACAATTCTTTGGATCAAGATTCTCTCCTCTCAAAATCATCTTCATTCGAGAGATCTCCATTATTCTTCTTCCTCTTCTCTCACTATCTCCGTTCTCTTTCTTCAGCACGCAACATTCATAACTTTTCTCTCATCTCTAGTGTTTAATTATAGTTTAATAATATTATATTTTGGCTTAATGATGATTATTGCATTATGGGCAATTCAAGAATTGGCAAATGGAGGAAATACGTGCATGTTCAATTGCTTCTGCCAAATAAAACGGAAAAGGTATATATATATTATATTACTTTATAATATAATAATATATTAAACTATAATATTCGTTTTCTCGAGATATAAGGAGCATACGTTATCAAAATCAAATTTTATCGACTCCATTATACTCGATTTAACGAGGGCTTCGATTTGACACCAATATTAATAGGGTAATAACTCGTTGTTTGAAATATGTTATTATCAAACTTTCAAAATTTACAAATTAGTACACCAACTTTTGAAAAAGTTACAAAATAGTCCTTGAATATTTTGATATTGATAAATTGAAGTAGAAAGGAAATAATTTTCCAATCGTAAAACATTGATAAAATACTTTTGACAATTTTACCTTTGCGAATTGGAATGGACAATTTTACCCTTAGGGTAAAACCGACCTAATTTTGACGACAGTGAAAAATGGATAGAATATTCATGAAGAAATTCTAAATCCATTGATTATATAAAATGGCTTGAAGTCCATTTGAGTTAAAAGATCGAAATATTAATGTAACTCGAAGAGTTCAATTACATAATGTACTTATTCTAGAAGGATAAGTGTGCTCTGTAGAAGTAATGAGTATTTGTTCTAGAAGGACAAATGCTCCCGTGATAAGCGATTCAATATTTAATTCTCGCACTTTATTTCTGCAATTTAATTCCTGCAATACCTCCTACTTGATGATGGGTTCAACCGTCACTAAACGGAAGGTTTTATATATTTTTGCACTTTATATGCTAAGTGATGGGTAATACCTTCTACTAAGCAGATCCTACTCCTGAAGAAGTAGTTAAACATTATGCAATTTAATTCTTGCTATTTAAATTCCGTAAATTTATATTTATTACAATAATTCCCATAAGGTAGGTTCGACCACCTATTGGAGCAAATTTAATTTCTACAATTTAAATTTACGCATTTTAGATTTCGCATATATTTCCAATGTGGTGGGTTATACTACACGATTGGTTATAACGAATCCTACTCCAGAAGAAGTAGTTGATCAAACATTCTAATCCTACTCTTGAAGAAGTAGATAATAAGAATAAAATTTATTCTTCATATTTACCGAATATTAATGGAGAAAATTGAGCAAGTGGTACTTGAAGTTACCATTGGATAAATATATGAAAGTAAAATGCTCAATAGATCTCATATTGATAAAAGGAACATATCATATGAAGTGATTATATGAAGTAATCTCATCGATGATATGAGATTGTATTAATATGAGAATAAAATGCTCTTGAAGAAGCATAATCACTAGATTTCTGTATTTGAATAAAGCCAATATGATATTATTACTCCAGAAGAAGTACAAAACAGCCGAAGTGGAACATATTGAGAATATCAAAGATGACAATAAACACTCGAAAATATAGAAATACGAAAAGAAAATATATATTGAACCCATAAATGAGGGATGCGTCTCGAGAGTATAAATACTCGTAACTCTGCCACCGAACATTGGGTTCATAATGAAAGATCCAAAGGATCTCTTTTTCGCTTGACACCGATGATCCGTGACCAGATGGGTTTCGCCTTCCACCGATTTTTGAACATATGATTGAATCTTGATGAGTAGATCAACAAGCTGTATTAGCGAGAACAAGTATATTTCTCAATAACGAGAAATAAATTTATGTTCTACACCGATCTAGAAATGCTAGCAAACCATCGAAGAAATAATTAATACTTAACAAACCTATGGGTTTGGTATGAAAATTCCATGCAAATGACGCTATATTGAATATTTCCTCCAGTGTTATAGCCACCTGGAAGAACAATAAAAGCATCACTATTGCTCATCATATACATCGGCGATCATGGATGGATTGTGTTTGTAGCATCAATCGATTGGACTAATGACATTTCTAACTCCAATTCGACATCTGCCTCCAATTCGATGAAAAGGTATTATACTTGACACTCTTATCCCCATAATTGTGCGGCCATCGTAAGACTCCTTAATAGTTTGTTATTAGTCCCTCCATATAGTATATTGATGTTTTGTTTCTAACTCCCTTACAAGTTGGTCTGCCATATCCACATATTGGATATGACCTACTAGTCTGGAGCCACCAAGAACACATATAGTTTTTACCTGGCGAGGTAAAGATTGACTTACATGAGATGATTTTGATATCTCCATCTCCATCTCCACCTCTATCTTTCTCTTTCAACGAATGAATGATAGATATATGACTCCCTCTATTTAAAGAAAAATTTTCAAACCAATAATTGAGTGCACTATTTACTTTTTGACAAATATGAAAGAAAAAAGGCAGAAAATTTTTTTAGTGATATGACATATAACTGTCAGAGATTGAAAAATAATATATATATCTTAAAATTGAAAAACGATATTTACAAATAAAAGAAATATATTGATCTTTGTTATTACACCGAGCTTTCTTACATAAATATGGGAAAATCATTATGCTAAATTTTTCTACTAAATTTACAAACAGGATCTTCTAAAGTAAGTTTTTCAAGTATCATGAACGCGTTTGTTGATCTTTGAATTTGGCCCATAAGGCCATTAGCTCACCTTATGCGTGTCCACTAGGATGTGTCTCAAGAGCCTGTTGAATATCATCCAAAAGCTCCTTACTCAATCCATCCTTAATGAATGCTATTTTATCTTCTCGATTTCTGGACAAGTACCCCACAGATTTACATCGAGTGTCACATGTCCATCGAGCACACTTGTAGCATCCTCCTAATCTTTTTGCTCTTCGCTTCTTTGAAAAACTACTTTTACCCATACCAGGCATGTATTTAGAAGGAATTGAAACCTCACGGATAATCGAACCTTTGCTTCAATCAAGCATCGGATATCTTGTGGGATACCCTTATTCATTAGCATCCTTAATCTTTCCGGCTACATCGATAAATCCTTTTTAGGATTTTGATCGGTAGTGATTGATAGTATTTTCAAGATTTGAGAGCATATGATCCATTATAATGTATAGACCCTTGTTAGGATGAATTTTGCAATAATTTTGATGATTTATTTATAGAATAATACGACCAGCGTATGAAATAAGACTCGATTTTAAATAAATAATATGAAGCGTAAGAGCTACGATTTCTAATTAAATAATAACGGATGTGATGCGTATGAGTGTAACTCCGTATTTGAACGATAGTAGACAATAATGTCACCAAAAGATGATGAAATATGTCTATGAATTGTTTCTATGATAAATCATGTTGAGCACTATACGGATACTAGTGAAATCGATATAAGAATTTCTTGAACTAGAAGTTCAATAATACTCGTTTGCAAACCGACTGACTATCGGTTTAAATAATTATTGAAATCAATATTTCAAGTGAAGAATTAAAGGAATTCTTCAATGATTGTTCTCGATAAATGATGAAATCATTGCATAGCCAATATTGGGAATAAATCCCAAATATATACGGAATAAAGGATGAGAAGTATGGGCCCACTCATCCTCCATGTGGACTACTAGATATTATGATATGGATCCACTAGATAGTCACATGTGTATATGATTGAAATTTGAAATTTACTTAAATATTTGCTCACAGTATGAGCATGATTTCCAGATTTAATGATAAAGCTAGTAAATGTATATCCCAATACTTGAATAAATCTGAAGGATTGAGTATGCATACAAGTGGGATATTATATGGCAAATTATTTAAAATCCTCAAATAAATTGCCGATATCGAAAATAGAATGCAAACGGTCTAAATTCCCATATTAAAAATTTGAATGATGAGAACATACATGATTAAAAATCATACCAAGCTGTATGAGTTTTGGTGTTCTAAATTTTCTCAGCATGAGGGGGAGTATTAAAGGTTGAAAATAATATGTGAAATGCATCATGTTATATCCTCGAAATTGAAATACGAACTTGAAGTTCAAAGATGCATGAAAGGCTATGAACAATCACATATATCAGCTACGATGCTTTGATAAGTTAGCACGCCAGAAGCGTTGATATTTTCCCAATCATCTATATCAAAAAAAATTATAAAAGATGGTCTTAATAACGGAGGCATATACTCTTGAAAAGTATATAGACATAACTATATTGTGTAATCCTACAAGAGGATTGATAATGAGATATCTCGATAAGTTATGTCGATATGGGGAAAGAAATGAAATTGAAAAGTGTCGACACGGTATGAAAATGTAGCGCTACATATGATCAATGATAATGAAAATATTGAGATATATTGAAGATGATAAATGGTGAATGTGAAATCCTTAACTTATGAGATGATGAGATGATGATGACTAATGCTCAAGTTTAAAGATAAGCATGGTGGTCATTATATGTTGCATGCTCATGAAAGTTAAATTACCGATCGTGTGTGTAATGAAAAGGAAATTAAAGGATCGGGTGAGCTAAGGTGTTTATGAGTACCCTAAAGGGTGAACTAAGCCCCTGAGAATGAAATATCCTATTAAGTGAGTATTAAATGTTAAATGATATATTTTAAATGTTAGTTAGTTATGAAGGTTTACTTATATGTTTACATGTTTTTACAATGAATTTATATGCTTTAAATTGTATGTTTGGAGACATGTGTTCATGGTGAATGTTTTGTAGTTGTGTACGAAAATTGATGCACTCTAAATGAACGAAGAGTATAAAACCAATGTATATGATACTCATACAAATGTATGAAAGATTTTGAAATGCTTAAAGACATACTTGTATAAAATACTGGCGTTGCACTCTTTTTCCCTTATCGAGGTTTTATCCCATTGGGTTTTCCTAGCAAGGTTTTTAATGAGGCAACTTTAAAGGCGTATTCACATGAATAATGTACTCTTTTTCCTTCATTAGGGTTTTTCCCATTGGGTTTTTCCTAATAAGGTTTTAACGAGGCATATTCATGGTATATTGAGAACGATAGGAGAAATTGATACAGTGTATCTATTGGATCAAGTTATAATGGAGCTAATGCTTTAGATCCAAACGATGATGATATTGAAATCATTTACCAAAAGTAAAGATATCAGTTCTCAAGATATGAAATCAAACGGAGCAGCTGTACTCTTTTTCCTTCGATCAAGTTTTTTCCCACTGGGTTTTCTTGACAAGGTTTTAACGAGGCAGCACGTGAATACTCATATCGCTGATAGACATCGGGGGAGCAATGTTTTGATGAAGCGATATAACCACTCCAAGCTATCCCGCAATCGGTTTGGAAGTTTTTTCCCACTGGGTTTTTCTCCAAACAGGTCCAGAAGATATTTGTATTAATAGTCATTCAAGGGGGAGTGTTATGAATAATAATTGAAGAATAATTATTAGGTGTTATGAATAATTGAGAATAATTTGGTGGTTATGAATTATGAGGAATAATTTGGTGGATGAATAATTTGGTGGAGGAATAATTTGGTAAAAGATGTAATTATTATATGTGAATGACTATTATACCCTTGATGAAATTATGTAATTACGATTGTGCAATTCGAAGTTTTCCTATAAATAGGACTTCAGTTATTAATGAAATTCATTCCTGAGAATTCCTTAGAATTCATTCTCTCTAAATTCTCTCTATTGTTTTTATTCTTTTATAACATTCTAAATAATATTAGTACTCTAACAATAGTATTCACATTATTTGTTCTTTAAATAAAATATGTAACGTACGTGTTTACTATCTAAACTGAAAAGATGTCAAAGTTTAAATTTTGTCAACTAATCTACTGATGAAGTTATTTTGGAACATTGAGAACCGACTCGCTCTCTTTCACAAGTTCTAGACTCAACGTGGTGTTTGATGAAGAAGTTGAGGACCAATCGTAAAATCTAGCAAAAAGATCTCTCCTCCATCACTATCGACCACCGCCACCAAATTTTGAAGTACTCATGAACCACGGAGCAGCTGCAGTGACACCTAAAGCTAATGCAAAGCAAATCCGAATGTTTCAGCTCTGTGATCCCCTGATTCTCCAGCCAACAATCTTCTTCCACCACCACACCCCCTACCCGTCCACCCGCAGCTCCTCCCTTCATTGCCGCTCAACCTCCGTCGCCGTTCGCCACTCCTCAGACTCCGCCACTTCTACCACCCTCACTGTCACCAATAACAACCACTTAATCCAATCACTCTGCAAAAAAGGTCAGCTTAAGAAAGCGGTTCATCTCCTCTCCCACGAGTCCAACCCAACTCAGCACACTTACGAGCTTCTTCTCCTTGCTTGCGCCCATCGGAAATCTCTGTCTGACGCACTCATCGTTCAACGGAACCTAATTGAAAATGGATTCGGCGATGACACTTTTCTAGCCACGAAACTGATTAATGCTTTTTCTGAGTTGGACTCTATTGATCATGCTCGCCAGGTGTTCGATAAAATTACGCTGAGAAGTATATACGTTTGGAATGCCTTTTTTCGTGCTCTATCTTTATCAGGTCATGGAGAAGAGGTTTTGAATTTGTACACGGAAATGAACAGGCTTGGAATTCCATCGGATAGGTTCACCTACACGTTTGCACTTAAGGCTTGTGTAGTTTCTGAGTCTCATCATTCTTTGCTCTTGAGAGGGAAAGAAATTCATGCACACGTTCTACGACATGGGTATGAGAATCATGTCCACATTATGACTACTTTACTGGACATGTATGCAAAATATGCTTGCATCGAAAGTGCAACTTACGTGTTCTTTGCAATGCCAGTGAGAAATGTGGTTTCTTGGAGTGCTATGATATCTTGTTATGCTAAGAATAAGAAGCCACTTGAGGCGTTGGAGCTTTTCAAGGAGATGATGGTTGAGAGCAAGGAGGAACTGCTGCCTAATTCGGTCACCATGGTTGGCGTGCTTCAAGCTATCGCTGGTGTATCTGCATTGGAGCAAGGGAAGCTAGTACATGGTTACATACTGAGGAACGGTCTTGATTCTATTCTACCTGTTCTTAGTGCCCTCGTGACTATGTATGCTAGGTGTGGTGATCTTGAGTTGGCGATACGTGTTTTCAATCTAATGGATAAAAGGGACGTAGTTTCTTGGAATTCTCTGATCTCAAGTTATGCAGTACATGGCCTTGGAGAAAAGGCTATTGAAACTTTTCAAGAAATGATCAGGCATGGGGTGTCACCAAGTCCTATATCATTTGTTAGTGTTTTGGGAGCTTGTAGCCATTCGGGGTTGGTCGAGGAGGGAAAAAATCTATTTCAATCTATGGTAAAAGAACATAGGATCCATCCCATTTTGGAGCACTATGCTTGTATGGTGGATCTTCTTGGGAGAGCTAATCTGCTGGACGAAGCAGTCAAGTTTATACAAGATATGCGGGTTGAACCAGATGCTAAAGTTTGGGGCTCACTTCTTGGATCTTGCAGGATTCATTGCAACATCGAGATTGCAGAGAAGGCAAGCCAAAGACTCTTTGAGCTTGAACCTACAAATGCTGGGAATTACGTTCTCCTAGGTGACATTTACGCGACGAGCTAACATGTGGGACGAGGTGAAAAGAGTAAAGAAACTGTTGGAAGCCAAGGGGTTGCAAAAGGTCTCCGGTTGTAGCTGGATTGAAGTCAAGAGGAAAACCTACGCACTGAAGTCGACCGATGAGTTCAATCCACAGATTGAGCAGGTCCATGCTTTGCTGCTAAAACTGTCGACCGAGTTGAAGGAGGAGGGTTACGTCCCAGAGACTAACATTGTCCAGTATGATGTCAGTACTGAGGAGAAAGAGAGGATAGTTTTGGGCCATAGTGAAAAGCTTGCAGTTGCATTTGGTCTGATTAACTGCAGTAAAGGGGAACCTATTAGGATCACCAAGAACCTGCGATTATGTGAAGACTGTCATTCGTTCACTAAATTCATTTCCAAATTTGCAAATAAAGAAATTTTGGTCCGAGATGTCAATCGCTTTCATCATTTCAAAGACGGCAAATGCTCATGTTGCGATTATTGGTAACTTCGATCGAGTCGTTTACGGAGGATGCAATTCATTACATGCATGTACAGGGATTAGGTAATGTATTCATACGTTTCAGAATATACGAACTCCAAAGCTGTTTATGCATTGAGGGGAAATTTTAGAGTTGAGACCTTCATCTGATACTGATAGATTACATATTTACGGGGACTTACCAATTAAAGATCTCTAGATATCTATTTACAGCATATTTCAGCGGCATAGAATGAGTAGAACTGACAGAAATTGCTATAACAAATTAGTGGATGAGATAAACTTGTACATTATACATTTAGCAAAATCTTATATTTCAGCTGCATAGAATGAGTAGAACTGACAGAAACATGCTACATTGACATGATGGATCAAGCAAACAGTTTCTGCAATAAGGCGGAGGGATCAACTAAACGGGAATAGAAATCAAGCGCACAACTCACCGCTCTTTTGGGTTTACTTTCAATAATACTTCCTAGCCCTGAACAAACCACTAACCCAACATCAAATTCAAACGGCTCTTGATCATCCGTGAAGCGTGTATAACAAATTTATTCGTTGTCAATATTGCAAAACACTTAAAACTCATTAACTTTTAGATTTTTGGGGGAAAAACTATAAAGAAAAGTAGAAAGCTGAAACTAGTTTTTTGTCATTTTGAGTATTTTCGGTAGAAACATGTCAAAATCTTTAAATACAAGTGAATAAACTTTTGTGTTTGCTCTCCACATGAAAACACAGAATATAAAATGAATTCAAAACTAAAAGTCAACGGGGCCTCATTCCCCTTCCCCGCCCCATCCCCGATTAGGTCGCGATGGGTTGGGAGTAATTGTAATCTCCATTTTACACCCCATTTATTTTTTGTAAGTTATTTTTAGGGGCACTTTTGTTGTTTTATGTATTAAAAATTGTCTTCAAATGAAAACTACAAATTGCTTGATGCAACTAAATTGCTAAACAAAATAAATAAATAAATAAATTGAAAGTCCATAACATTGTCATTCATCAAATCTAATTTCTATAAATCATATTAGTTGTTTGCCATTCGCACACAAAAAGTTCCAGGGACCCATGAACCTCATCCGGACCTCATGTCTTAATTTTTAGTCCATCCTATAGATATTTTTCATTTTTATATCCCTCTATACAAAAATATTCTCATCCCCACATGGGGATGAGTTATTCTACTCACCTGCTGATGCGTCAATAGATGAGCTTATTGAGTTGGACATCACTATTGATGTATTACCCTCCAATTGCTGACACTTCAACAATGAAAAGAATAATTTCTCTCTCCGTATGGAGAGGAGAACGTGACTCCCTTATTATATCTTATCCTTTATAAAACTCTTGTCCTTTTATATCATTTGTTGAAACACATACACTCACTTGCACATTATATAGTACTTAAAGGATTGCACCTGTAATTAGTTGGTTACAAAACAGAATTTGTTATGTGTTTGGCTACTATAGGATCTAATGCATAGCTGTGAGCTCTATAAATCCATAGCAATTTCTTGATGTATGATGCAAGATTCTCATTTCTTGATGTATGATGCATATGGATTGGTCCTGTTCCCCACAGTGGGGAACATAAGCCAATCCCCACGCCTACATGGCGCTACCTGGTGGCACCACATCATAAAGCAAATTTTTTTTTTTTTATTTTTTTTGGAATATACGTTAAGTTAGACGAATAATATATAACTGCCCCATGTTGGTGAGGGTCTCACCCGACCCTCATAATTTTTTTTCCCCCACAATGGGTACCGTAAGGTACCCACAGTGGGTACCTGAGCCGAACCCATGATGCATAGTTGGTTACAAAACAGAACATGGCTCTATAATGCATAGCTTTGAGCTCTATAAATCCATAGCTTTGGTTAGATTCTCATTTCTCCTCCATTGGTATTGGGTATTTGCTGTCTTGTTGTAATTCCTAATTCCCTATGTTTCTTTTTCTCTACAAAAAGATTTTCAATAACTCTTCGGGTAGAGAGAGTCTCAGGGAATGGTGTAGGTAAAGCATGCATTATGACCATTTTGCCCTCAATTCAAATGTTTTGGGAAATAAGTGGCGGACCATTCCCTTTCACTTGGATCCCCCTTTCTTCGACATCACAGATCTAACCTCCAAATCCCTAAAATTCACCGACACCCGCCACCTCCTCTCCGTCGTGCCCGTCGCCGGCGACCCCACATCGGCGCCTCCACCCCCCGACGAAGCTAGACCTACACTGCAGCCGTCTTTTCCAGCTTCTTTGTCGCGACACCAAGGCTTCGTTGTAATTGTTGTGTGTTGCCGGAAAAAATGATGACTAAACAACCGGAGGGTGAGTGTTTTGAAGCGGTCGAAGCCGAGGAGCATGTTGAAGAAGTTGGACGTCAGTTCGACCAAGCTATCGTCACCTATGCGTCAATGACTAAACAACCGGGGGCTGAGTGTTTTCAAGTGGTCGAAGCCGAGGAGCATGTTGAAGTTGGATGTCAGTTCGACCAAGGTATTATCACATATCCATCGATATATTATCTTTTTTTTTTTTTTTTTTTTTGAACTTGCAAACATTTGAAAAATATGTAAGTGAAACTTGTTGATTGAGTAATCTTCAGATATACAACTATATGGAGATATATAGCTAAATCTATATGTAAGTGAAACTTGTTGATTGAGATATACAGCTAAATAAATAGTTAAACACTTACAGGAAAAGAACGGGCTGATTACATCGAGATATTTACACGTTTGATAAAATGCTGCCAACTTGATTGAGAACTTGACTAACTTGGTATTACTAGTTAAATCTATATGTTGAGTTGGATGGGAAGATCTACACAAAGTAGCATGGATCTAAGAAAGAAATAAAATAAGACTTATCTTATGTGTTTGCTACAAACATCTCTTTAAGGCCTTAAACAAACAACAAGACAAGGTAATAGAGGTTTTGATAATTTTCATGACTAACATGGGTTTCGAAAGGAGTGAGTTTGATACTTGTTTACTGCGAATGTGATGGCGGTCCTTAATCCCTTTTATCTATGATTTTTATGTTTACAATACATTACTAAAAAAAAATTCTCGATGCATTTATTCAAAAAGATAGGGATTTTGAGCTATTTCCTTTTTTTATTGGATTAATTCTTATACTTATAGCTAGTTATTCACAGTGGTACTTAAGAATATTTTGCTTTTGCACAGAAATTGAAGAAACTAATAAAAATGGGGATGATGTGCCAGAAACTAGCTCTCCCAAGGAAGCATTGTGTGATACTGTTGTTGCTAGTGTACATGGGAATGATGGGGCAGTTGTTCCACAAGTTGGAATGAAGTTCGCGTCAACACAAGCACTTTATGAGTTTTATAGGCAGTATGCACAGTATGAAGGTTTTCCTATAAGAGTGGGGAGCACAAAGAAGGGTACTGATGGGAAACTTCACTATTACTATCTTGAGTGTAGTAGAGCAGGCACGCGAAAAAGTAAATCGAAAAACCCTCTTAACCCTGGTCCTACTGGGCAAACAGATTGTAAAGCAATGATTCGTGCAGTCTCAGATGTATTAGGGGTATGGCGTATAAGTAAGGTGAAGATTGAGCACAATCACATCACATCGCCTACAAAGTCTCGGTTATATGCATGCAATCGGCGATTAGACCCACTTACCAAGAAGCAACTCGATATGAATGATAGGGCTGGGATTCGAGTGAGCAAGACCTTTGAGGCAGCTGCAATTGATGCTGGAGGTTATGAGAATGTCACATATCTTGCGAAAGATTGCATCAACTACGTTGCAAAGTCTCGGCAACTCAGACTAGGGGAAGGCGATGCTAATGCTCTTTTGGCCTATTTTAGACGGATGCAGAAACAATGTCCTGGGTTCTATTTTGACATTGAATTAGATACGGAGGGGCGGCTACAGAATGTCTTCTGGGCTGATAACAGGTCTCGAGAAGCATACAAGGATTTTGGAGATGTAGTTTCATTTGACACAACCTATTTGGTAAACAAGTACCAAATGCCTTTTGCTCCATTTGTTGGTGTAAACCACCACGGGCATTCTACATTATTGGGATGTGGTCTCTTAGCAGCCGAGGATGCTATGTCATTTGTTTGGCTATTTTCTACGTGGCTGGATTGCATGGGAGGAAAAGCACCTAGTGGAATAATTACTGATCAAGATTTGGCAATGAAGGCTGCGATACCCCAAGTGTTTCCGAACACTAAACATAGATGGTGTGCATGGCATGTAATGAAAAAATTGCCTGAGAAATTCGGAGGTCGTGCAAACAAAGATGATGTTATTGGTGCTATTAAGGCAGCAGTTTATAACAGTCAATTCGAAGATGAGTTTGAGGAAGCTTGGGAAGACTTGCTTGAGAAGTATCAGCTTGGAGATAACAGGTGGTGTGCAGATATGTACCTGGAGAGAGCTCGTTGGGTACCATGTTATTTTAAAACTAGTTTCTGGGCTGGAATGTCTACTACACAACGAAGTGAAAGTATAAATGCCTTTTTTGATGGTTATGTAAATTCGAAAACGTCTCTAAAACAGTTTGTTGAGCAATATGACCGAGCGGTATGGAGTAAGATAGAGAAAGAGGTTCAGGCCGATCATAAGTCATCTAGTAAAGTAATCCGGTGTGCTACTCATTTTGGGATAGAAAGACAGTTTCAGCAAGCCTATACTAACAAGAAATTTCAAGAATTTCGAAAGGAGCTCTCGGCTATTTCTTACTGTAGGATTGATAGGAGTGAGTATGATCATCCAGGCTTCGTATACTTCATTTCTGAACAGGTGTTGCATTGGGGGATGATCTTTGGAAGCGTAAAGAGTTTGTGGTATCCTTTGTTAAGGAAGATCTCCTCGTGTCATGTAGTTGTAACCTATTTGAATTTAGGGGTATCGTTTGCAGACACGCTCTAAAGGTTATGGTTGACTTAGATGTCCATCAAGTTCATGAGCGTTACATTCTAAGGCGTTGGAGGAAGGATGTATACAGGGCGCATTCAAAGATTATAGTTGGGGATAGTGGGTGGACGCGTACTCCAGAAAAAGAAAGGCAAGACAAGTTGTTGAGTATCGCAGCCAAAATGTCTGAGTTGATTTCTGTCGATAAAGAATTTAGCGAAAGTGTGATGGTGTTAATGGAACAGAAAATGCGGGAATTCTTAATGGCTCACCCAGCTGTTGTTGGTGGACGACATTGCGTCTCTATGGTAGGACAGTCCATCCCAGCCGCTAGCTATGCAGGTACTAGTTGTGGCATTCGTGATCCACCGTTGGTAGCTCGTAAAGGGGCCCCGAAGAAGAATAGATTGAAAGGAGCACTCGAGAAGATGTCAAAGAAGAGAAAGGTATGCTAATAATATGTTTTCCCATTTCATTATAACTGTTAATATGCTTGAATAAATGCTTATTCGTGTAGGTGTCGTCTAAGAAAAATGTCACTAGTACTCCGCAAACAACTCAACTAGAGCAGCGACCTTCCAACGTACTTCCTATGACTATCCAGCCATGTCCACCCACGCCGTCCCCCAATGTAAGTGTATTTTTTTTAGCACTAGAAAGACTGCATTACCGATTTAGTATACTTTCTTTAGTGGAAATTAAGAATTTAATGCAAAAATACTTAGTTATTTTTCTTCTTTCAACAGGTTCAAGCATCGGTCTTGGCTCCATCCATCTTTGAAATGCATTCGTATGATTGGCTTTCCACTTCCCTTCATCGAGCTACACAAGATGGCCCAAATCAAATAACTTAGTTTTGGCATGTAATGATATGGTTTAGAATGATTTAAAAGCATTTAATGACTTACCTTTGGCATGTAATGATATGGTTTGGCATGAATTAAAAACATCTAATGACTTACTTTTGCCATGTAATGATATAGCTTTCGCATGTATTTTCTGTCAAATTGTTTCAACATCTTGATTGATGTGTTTTCTTTTTTCCATTTCTTCTTGTTTTGAGATTGATGAGCGAGTGGTGAAATGGTTGCATTGATGAGTAGTGAAATGGTACGAATTCATCCTGGTGGAGGTTTTTTTTTTTTTTTTTTTGTTTATCTTGGCATCCATTTGATTGTTTCATAAAAAGATAAGTTAGGATTATAACACGGCTGGGTGAGCGATAATTTTACCACATTTACATGAAGTTTCATGCACTCACACATGCTTCTTATTATTATATTTTTGCTCCAATAATAAGTGCATAAATGGAGGTCAATAATTTTTCCTGCTTGAGTGGGCTGAGTGTGAGTGCTAACTGGAGGTCAACTCATTGAGCTCCTTCCTTCATTTGTTTGAAAAAAATATCCTTGATTATAGCCCTTTTTGCACTATTCGAGTGGATGGCAGTGAGGAAGATTAACTTTGCCTCAAGAGACTATGTTATATATTTGAATCTAATTGCAAAAGTTAAAGGCATAGCCGAAGCAGAAAACTAATTTAGTGGCCTATTGTATGTTGCAAAGAAATACATGCTAATGCTAAAATAGACATATGAAAGTTCGATCATGATACACACACCTAAACATCAACACCTAAACACCAACACCTAAACACCAACATAGAGATATACAAACGACATTATCAAATTGAAATGGTCAATTACAATATTGAGCAACACAATGGTAGCTTGCCCAGCCTATCCAACCGGTCAAGATTGTCGAGCTTGTCTAGCTTATCTAGTTTATCCAACTTCTCAGCGATGCGTGCCAGCAAATTTGGATCTTCATTGCAAGTAGTACCCATTGCCGTGTTCGGATTATGAGTGTTTGCGAAAAACTTATTTGCTTCATCAACCCAAGCGAATCCCCTACAGGCCATCCCATTCTAGCCAAAAACAAGTATTAAAGTTGCATGACATTAAGGATTATTTCAACGAAATACACTATCCAAAACGGGCATATAACATGACTAAACTCAATATTTAAACACATCATCATCAAATGAATAATTACCTTTCTGTTGACACATCTCCAAAATTCACGATTGGGATTACGGTCGGTATGTGAAATCCTCAAAACCATCGGTGCACCGCATTCACATATTAGAGACGGATGCATGTTATTAGAACTAGATGACGCCATCAATTGAGAACCTACATGGGAGGGTGTTAAATTAAAGCTATTAACAAAGGATTGTGTCCTAGAAGAAGCAAGTGATATGTGAATCAAAAGGGGCTCAAAAACAACAGCAAAAACACAGCATGGCCAGCCTAAACTAATGGTGAATCTTGTTATTGACCTAAAATTCACCGGAACAAATAACCAAAGCACAAATAACCATACTGGACATTCTAGTTTCAGCTAACACAGCAGAACAAAACCAGCACAACAAAGCATAATTCGAAAACCAGCAAAATAATGGCCATTCTGGTGTTGATGTCATAGGATAAACTATTGGTCATTCTGGTTATTGACCCCAAATTCGAAGATGAACAAATAACCATACATACTGGAAATCAAGCGTCTCTCAACCCAAAGAGGTATTGTACTGGAAATTGATTTAAACTACCACAAATTCACAAAACCAGCACAGAAAAGCTTCATTTGACAACTATCATCAATAATTTCAATGTTCATTGAACAATCCGAGATAAGAAGAACAAAGAAAACAATTCCAATTACTTTTCATTACAAACTACTTAAATACAAGAGCCCAAGAATTGTATTGTGATTCAGTTATTTACTTGGTGATATATTGTTTGTTGTGATCCTTATCCTCTGCACAGAAAATTTTTTAAAAGTGTTTCAAAAACTAGAAAAATTACCACGCACCAGAAATTACAACGAAGCCTTGGTGTCGCGACAAAGAAGCTGGAAAAGACGGCTGCAGTGTAGGTCTAGCTTCGTCCGGGGGGTGGAGGCGCCGATGTGGGGCCGCCGGCGACGGGCACGACGGAGAGGAGTACGCTGCGTGGTGGCGGATGTCGGTGAATTTCGCGACAAAGAAGCTGGAAAAGACGGCTGCAGTGTAGGTCTAGCTTCGTCGGGGGGTGGAGGCGCCGATGTGGGGTCGCCGGTGACGGGCACGACGGAGAGGAGGTGGCGGGTGTCGGTGAATTTTAGGGATTTGGAGGTTAGATCTGTGATGTCGAAGAAAGGAGGATCCGAGTGAAAGGGAATGGTCCGCCACTTATTTCCCAAAACATTTGAATTGAGGGCAAAATGGTCATAATGCATGCTTTACCTACACCATTCCCTGAGACTCTCTCTACCCGAAGAGTTATTGAAATATTTTTCATAAAAAAATATTACTGCCTTTTAATTTAACCTTAAAAAATTTCTTGTTTTATCCAAAAAAACGTTTGTCATACAACATTTTAAACGCGCCTTGACTGGACTGGTCGGGTGAAATAGAGAGAGTCTCTTGGCGAAAATGTTTTCAAGTTTCAACGGTCAGCTGGAGCATCCCTTAAACACCCCCATTTTTTGGTTTTCTCAATTTTAGGGTTCATGGAAGAAGTCAAGGGGGATTCCTCATAGCCTTGAGCCCTTGACCTTTAATTTAACTAACCCTCCAAAAAGGTACCTGCTCCAAATTGTCGCTTTCAATTTTATTGGATTCTTTCAAATTAGGGAATTTGAAAACCTCAAGCTCCCTCATATTAAATGCTTTAATTCGGCATGCCGTTGAATTTTCTTCATTCTCATCGATCAATAGTTGGGTATCCCTTTTGCTGTCATGTCATTTGCATTGAAATTGTGAGTTTTTTTTTTTTTTTTTATCGTCATCTTGCATGTTTTTGCTCTGATATGCACGCTGATCATTATGCATATTTCATGTTTAGATTTGCTTGGATGTCTCTAAGATTAAATGCGCATTATCTAATATTGTATTTATTTGATAAAATTATTAATTTATCGATTTGAAATTCAGAAATTCGCTGCATCTGATGGTTTCAAAGGCATAGATCAATATTTGGGGATCACAGGTTCCCCTTATTTGAAGATTTGGTGGCCTGGACATTTTTTATTGAGGTATGAAGCAATTATTGATGTTAATAACTTATTGATTTGGAGCAGGGGCATCTGTCGTGTATTATCTGATTTCGAGTTATTTCTTAGACTCATATGAATTGCTTGTCTTTCACAGAGCTTCCAGTTTTTGTATCACAAATTCATCAGTATCAAAATTAAATCTACTTGATGCAGTTGCAAAAGATTAATCGGCTAGACTTTTGTGTAGTAATACTGAATCAAATGAAACCTTTTTTTTTTTTTTTTTGAAGCGCAAATGAAACTTTTTGGTAATATTCTGATCGAATCAAATGAAAAGACGAAAGGAGGATTTATGTAGTTGATTCCAAGTTTATTAACATTCTTAATTTCTACGTAGTTTTATAATTTAAAACACTGAGCTTCATTTATTTGCAATAAACGAAATGGTTTGATTATGGAAATGTTTCGCCCTTGCTTTTTCAAGGTGGAGATATGACCAAAGCTGCAATTAATAAAATATAAAATCACGTCGGCATTATTTGGGAGGATTTTGCAACATGACATCGAGAAATAACTTGTTTAAAATGCAACTTATTCTGGCAGATGCAACAACAGGGGAGCTTCAACTCTACGGAATTGCAGCATCTAGAATTAGATGTGTCAGCAGTCCATGATAGAGCCAATGGCTCCCCTCAGGATCTGCAATCTTCTTGCAGCTCCAGTTGTTCATTCTCGAACCAAGACCACAATACAACAGATGCAGCACAACGATCCAAAACAACATTCAAACTTTGTGGGCTCATAGTTTTTTACACAGTGATCATGTTAGTGGAGATTGCTGGTGGTCTTAAAGCCAACAGCCTTGCAATCCTCACTGATGCTGCTCACTTGCTCTCCGACATCGCCGGATTCTCCATTTCTCTGTTTACGGTATGGGTTTCTGGTTGGGCGGCAACACCAAGGCAGTCATTTGGGTTCAATCGTCTTGAGGTTTTGGGAGCCCTTTTATCTGTGCAGTTGATATGGGTCGTCTCTGGAACTTTGATCTACGAAGCAATTAAGAGACTCGTGAACGAAAGTGTTAAAGTGAATGGTGATCTCATGCTCGCAGTTGCTGCTTTTGGTTTCTTTGTTAATCTCGTCATGGTATTATGGCTTGGTCATGATCATTCGCATTCTCACCATTCTCACCATCATCACGAAGATCACAATCATAAACCAGAAGAATTATGCAATGGAGATAAAGAAGAAGGTATAAAACTTGTGGCTTCAACTACTGATGACAATCATGAAATTGTGAACATAAATATACAAGGAGCTTACTTGCATCTTGTAACTGATCTCATTCAATCTGTTGGCGTGATGATTGCGGGTTCCATCATATGGCTGAAACCAGAATGGTTAGTGATCGATTTGCTGTGCACGCTCATCTTCTCCACCATTGCTGTGTGTACAACATTGCCCATGATTAAGAACATCTTTTCGATTCTGATGGAGGGTGTGCCGACTGAAGTCGATATTGCTCGTCTAGAGAATGGTATTAAACTTATAAGAGGAGTGAATGATGTTCATGATCTTCATGTTTGGGCCATAACTGTTGGAAAGAATGTAGTTTCTTGTCATGTAGTAATTGAATCCGGAGTTAGTCCAAATGTGATCCTTCAAAGCATTAGGGAATACTGCGAAAGAACCTTCAAAATTTATCATGTAACTGTACAAATTGAAGATGGGTTGTTATGATTATTGTGGCATTCTTTTTTCTTGGTTCTCATTTTTCTCGTTATGTTTAAGGTTATGTGTGGTACAGATTATTGAAAATGATTTTTGATGTGCGGTTAAGAAGATGTATTAAAAAGTACAGAAATTGTCAAATCATCCTAATGAATTGGTTGAAAATGATATTGGATCGTACCGTGTGGAATCTTGTCCTATCGTTCGTCTGGGATATATTTTTTATACGAACCGAATACCAACTTGACCAACTTGGTGGGAAAGCAAAGTATAAGTTGTCTACGACATGCATGATGACAATAAATACGTACAATATTTTGATAGAAACAAACAAAGAAACGAAGATTAAGTTTGTTAGGTATAGTTGTTCTGGGATATCATTTTCTTCGACGTTAATTTGAGCCAATGGTTTTATTAATATGATAAATTTTTCATATCAAAAACCTACACTTTCCAAATTTAGATGCAACATATATATATATATATATATATATATATGGTGTTAGCCGATAAATTTTACTGTATTTTTATGAGTGGGAAGAAAGAAAATGAGTGGAGTTGGATGGTGGAGAGTGATAAGTGTGTATTTTGCACACTTATTTATATTTCTTTACATTTATTTGGAGCAGATATCTACTTATATATGTGTAATTATTGTGTTTTTAGGTATTATTTCTCATTGTGGAGGAAAACGAGACTAAAAGGAGGAAAAATGACTAAAAGTGTCGAAAAACCCGAAGTCGGGGACTAAAACGCAACTATTTCAAAATTGGAGGACTTCGGGTGCAAATATGTGAAGATCTTCTCGGCCGAGAGTCTTGAGCTTACATGGAAGAACACCGAAAGTGGAGTCCGTAGCTTTTTACGGATCTCAATTCCGAGTTCCGGATGATGCCCAAAATGCAGGATGTTTGAAGAAGAGGAGCACTTTTGATATAGATACAAATTGATTTGGAGAAAACAATAAACTATAGAGTTGTATATCATCGAGTCTAGTTTCCAACGCAACTTGAATCGGCTCAATCGGACATCGGGATCAAAAGTTATGACCAAAATACTGAAGCCTGCGCATGCAGAAAAATATGTACGGCTGTAAGTTTTATTTGTACGGCCGTAATTTATCACAGAATTGGGCAGTTTCATGCAGAGAGTTAAATACGGCCGTACCAAGTGAATGTACAGCCGTAACCATGGAAATACGGCCGTAAAATGGTAAATACGGCCGTAAAACACCAGAATCAGCAAATTCCGAGCTTTCCCTGTTTTTCTCTGTTTTGTCCCTCACTTTTCACACGACTTGGGGACCTTTTGGGCAACAAAGACACATGGATTGGGGTCTTATAACACCACTTTTGAATCCCCAATTCATATCATCATCTTGCATCCTTAGTTAAGTTTAGCTAGGTTTTCTTGCTTTGTTCTTCTCTTTTCTTCTTCTTTTCTCTTCTTTCTCTCTTCTTTCTTTCTCTTCTTTAGGTTAGGGGTGTCATTGGGGATTGATTGCTTGGTGTTGGAAGCTAGGAAATTAAGAGAAGTTGGATAGCTTGGAGGAACAAGACTTCACTCTTCAAAAGGGAGATTGTCTATAATCTTTGTTTTGCTCTTTCATTTGCTTTCTTTTGTATTGATTGTATATGTATTAATAATTTCCTATCATATGAGCTAAATATTGTAGTTGGGATGATTGATGAATTTAACCTAACTTTAATCAATGATATGTTTATGGTTTTGAAGTTGAATTGTTTATTTCATGTGTGGTTGTTTTTGGGCTATTTCCATAATTCGATTGATCACCGAATTTATGTATTTGTAACTTGTGTCAATATTCGAGAGAAGGGGCACATTTTGGACCGTGGAAACAACCGCCCTAGGTTTTTGTAGAGGATAGAAATATACCTCTAACCCTAGGTGACCCTTTGAGCTACTCTCACGAAACCTAACGCAATTGATTGATCTTCAATCGACACAGAGATGTAGTAGGTTGGATTAATTGATTAGGGGTAGTTTGACATGCGAGAGCGGAGCTACCTATAGGAGTGAGGTCGGGTCTAATATAGAGGATGAGCATTGTATTGCGTTTAGATGTTGACTTGATGAAGCTATGGTTGAATGAACTCATGATTCTCAACTATCTCTTAAACCGAGTTTTATCTCCAATTATGCTCATTTATTGCTTTCATTTATTACTTCCTTAGCATAACATAGTATAGTTGTCTTTTCTTCTTTTGATTGTGTGTTCTTATGTATAGTTTTCTCTTTGCTAGAATTAGTAACTCAACTACAAATACCATTCTCGTGGGATCGATATCCGGACTCTTTTGAGTCCTACTTTATTACTTGTACGGCCCGTGCACTTGCGGTTCAATTTGTGCGTGAGTATACGCCCAACAAGTTTTTGGCGCCGACCAAAGAACATTAATTTTTGGTGCTAAAGTTGGGTAGATACACGGCCACAATAGAGAAATATATGGATGTGATTTGTTTGATTAAATTTGAAATTTGAAAAGAATGCATTAAAATACATTTTTTTTTGGGATGCTAACACCCTCATCTAATGTCTTTTTACAAGAATATAGTTCAATTGCATTAGATATATGACCTCTCGAAACCTTTGATTTCAGACAAAAAGTTTAAAATTGAGTGTGAATCTGTTCACATCACAAAATGAGGTTTATGGTGACTCTCATCTTGGAATGTGTATTTTACATTTAAAATTTCAAAAATTGTGATATTTTTTTGCTTCGTATTACTGTACTAATTCAGAGCTTCAAAATGAGTATAATCTTGGTATATAATTTTTATTATCTTGAAAATCACTTATTTTGACAATAAATAAGTAACTTAATTATCATTAAAATTAAATAAATTTTAAAATAGAAAAAATTATATATCAAAATTATGCTTATATCGAAGTTCTTGATTAATGGAATAATACAAAACGAACAAAAAATTATATTTTTTGAACTTCTGAAGGTAAAATTCATCTTTCAAAGTGAGGGTCACTATAAGAGCATTTCTAATGGTAGGGAAAAACCCACATTTGGGTTTATTCCCCCCTTTTCATAATGTCAAATAATGTGAAGATACATAAATCCATTTTTTGTAGATTTGGGGAGAATAAAGCCAAAAGAGGGGCCAAATTTAGCCCATCTTTTAACTTTTTCCCCTCTACTTTTCTCCTTCCCCTTTTTCATCTATATTTTCCCGCCACCATTAGAAATGCTGTAACCCTCACGCTGTCAGAGTGAACAAATTCAATTTCTTTAAAATTATTCGATCAAAATAATGCACTCATCATGCAATAAAAGTTTGGCTTTCCGTCCATGTATTTTGTTTCAATTCTTTAGGCTGGATTGTCACCCCTTTAGGCTGGCTTTCCGTCCATATATTTACTCATTAGTGGTTTCTTACATACTTTTGGCTACAAGAAATGGATCAAGTCAAGATTGGACGTAAAAGGTGACACCCCGAATAACTTTTGAATCAAACAAACGGCCTTATCTCTCTCTCTCTCTCTCTCTCTCTCTCTCTCTCTCTCTCTCTCTCTCTCTCTATATATATATATATATACACATATATATATCTTCTCATAGCGAAAAATAATTTGGGACTTCTTTTATCCATTACCTCCATCATATCCTGAATTTGTTTGAGTTTGACACTGTTCCCTTTTTTTTTAAAGACTGTGTAATGTATAGCAGTGATATAAAATGAAAATCTAATCTCACACACAATGCAATCAATTTAGCATACTCAAAACTTTACTTATCTCAAATTAAATCTCTAGATTTTACAATAATAAGAACATTTCTTTTTGTCCAAAAAGGTATTACCTAAATTTTGATCCCAAATATTTGGTTATTGCTTAAAATTATCAATTATGATAATTGATTTGATATTTTTTTCTTATAAGAATAATGGTTGGATCAAATTTTATAAACTATTATTAAAATCTATAATATTATATATGCTTTTTCATTTTTATTTTGTATTAATATTGTTTTATATAAATAAATCATTTTAATCGCCACGTGCATCGAAATATTGGTGTGTTTTTAACTAGAAAAAGAGTTCAAAGGCATTAGACATATGACCTCTCAAAACCATTGACTCTAGACAAACACTTAAAAATTGAGCGCGAATTTGTTTATATTTACAAAATGAGAGTTATGGTGACCCTCATTTTGGAAAATAAATTTTGCATCTAAAAATTCAAAAATTATGGAAAAAAAAAAATTGCTTCGTATTACACTATTACTTGAGAGCTTAAAAATGAGTATAATCTTCATCAATGATTTTTATTATCTTGAAAATCACTTATTTTGAAATAAATTAATAATTTATCATTAAAAATAAATAAATTTTAAAATATAAAAAATTATATATCAAAATCATACTCATATCAAAGCTTTCAATTAACAGAATAATACATAATTAAAAAATTTATATTTTTCGAATTAAAATTCAACCTCCAGGTCACCATAACCCTCACTCTGTAAGAGTGAACAAAATCACATTCTTTAAAATTATTCGATCAAAGTAATGCACTCACCATGCAATAAAATTTTCGCTTTCCGTCCATGTATTTTCACTATTTTGTTTCAATTCTTTAGAATAGATTGTCACCACACATAATTCAACTCTTTTACGATATCTTATATTTATTTATTAGTCTTTTCTTACATTCTTTTGAGTACAAAAAATGATCAAGTAAAGATCGATCGGACGTGAAAGTTGACACCCGAATAACTTTTGAATTAAACAAGTGGCCTTATCCATATATCTTCTCATAACGAAAAATAATTTGGGACTTCTTTTATCCATCGTCATCATATCCTGAGTTTGTTTGAGTTTTACACTGTTCCCATTTTTTCTAAGGACTGTAAATGTTTAGTAGTGATGTAAAATGAACAACATCTAATCACACACATAATTAATGCAATTACAAATTTAGCATACTCAAAACTTTACTTATCTCAAATCTCTAGATTTTACAATAATTAAAGAGATGGTAAAAGTGATTTACTGTCAATAAATTAATTCTTAGGTTAATAATAATAATCTCTATTATATAATCAAAATTTTCCTAGCAACTGGGGTTGACGATTCAGGGACTATTGAAAATAAATTGAAGTTTAGCAGATTGATTATGATAAAATTAGAGTTGAATGACTTGATGAGATTTCACCGAAAGTTGAGTGAGTGAAAGAAGTGAAATCAAATAAAGCCATTATATGATGACTCTAGAAAGCAAAAGAGAATCTGGCTACAAATATTCATTCAAAACGCAACCAACACGACATGGATCTGTAGGGGACCCAAACTTATCCATTTAACTTTCTGTTATGTACAAGAGATGTGAATGGAATCTGAGTCGTTATACCAAAAGTCAGTGTTTAAAAATCATAAAATTTGACTGAAGCCTTGTTTGATTTGGGGTTTAGTTGTTCCGCGCGGTATTCCGTATAAACATGTGTGGTTAATATTATTTTGGGAAATGTGTGTGTTGTTGAAAATGAGTATGGGGTATACGGAATTGCGTGCGGATTTGGTTAACACCAAATAAAACAAGGCCTGAATAACACGTCAAATTTCGAGTTTTTACTGGTTTAAATAAATGACTATAAATTTAGATATACTGGGCTTCTTCTTTACACGATTTTTTTTGATTTATTGGAACGACGTATTAGATATGTAATTGAAAATTTGGGAAAATATATTAAAAAAGGTAAATAATTATATGAGTGGTTGAAAATAATAAGAGAGAAAAAGTTAATCGAAATTAGTGAAAATTTATTGTATATACGACAAGCCAAAGTGCAAATAATAATAATAATAATAATAATAATGATGATGATGATGATGATGATGATGATGATGCAAAGATTGCAAGTGACGAAACCAAGCTTCACGCCTAAGCATCATTTAAGTGACATCAA
This sequence comes from Jasminum sambac, assembly GCA_018223645.1. Taxonomy (NCBI): domain Eukaryota; kingdom Viridiplantae; phylum Streptophyta; class Magnoliopsida; order Lamiales; family Oleaceae; genus Jasminum; species Jasminum sambac. The sequence goes on from CP073649.1 coordinate 28,596,808, forward strand.
AACACAATTTTTAGAACATAATAACAAAAAGTAGATCTAAGTTATCCAATTATCCACTAAACTTTTTCTAGAGTTTCTTTTAACTAATTTATTTATTTATTATTAGAATTCTATTTTCTGAAACAAGTAACTGCATGCACAAATGAAACAAATTTTGAAAGTGTAATTATAGAAAATATATTAGAAATTGTTATTTAATTATGTGTTACAGTTATATTATCATGTCTTAATTAAGAGATGAAAAAAATACTTGAATTGATAAAAACACATGAACATAATCACCCAATAAAGAAGTGTCCGATCAAAATATCGATTCAAAATAAGTTTCTCAAAGTATATTTGATAAGTGGTCACTAAACATTAGATCAAATGTGATAATTGATATAACGACCCCTAATTAGGAGAACGTGGTTTGGAGCAATATTCAATAAATCGTAAAGTGGAATAAAGCGATAACGTTATATTTCGAGTTTAAGCGACTATAACTATACATTCTGCAAAGTAAAAGGGTAAGCCAAAAAAAAATATGTAAAGTGACGAAGTGAAACTTTAATCTTAAATGTGGGCTGAAGCGAGTTCAAGATGAGGCTCTTAGATGCGAAGGTTGGAGCCTATGAGTCATGATCTCTTACGCGTGGGTATATACCTACGTTGGAAAAAAATTTTATGGACCTCATTATTAGGGACATGTATCATTCATTCAACCTGACGTGAATATCATATAAAAAATAAAAATTTTAAGAATGACGTGACGCGTGTGAGAACCAACCCACGTGGCTGGGTGATGAAATCCATGGAGCCTATACGTAAAAGTGACTGAAAATGATTGACTAATGACTAGTTTGTGTTTCTGGTTCATCAAATTAGTGTTAGCTTTCAATTAGTGGACCCCACCACCGCACAACGCGTGTTCAAAATCTTATCCTCTTCTCTACTATATAAATTTCAGATTTCAGTTTTCTGCAACTATAATATAATATAATATATCTTCCAGAATAACTCGAAGAGGAGAAAAGAAAGAGGCTGCGATTGTGCGTGTCTATAATGGAAAACAAGAGTCGAGTTGGTTCATCTTCATCATTCACCAACGATCTGTTTGGTGCAAAGGAGTCATCGCCATCTTCCGCTTCAGCCGGCATTTTCTCCTCAATCTTACAATCTCCTCCTAGGGTAAATTTGATTACACTGGAATGTGCAGTTGTTTTTAACTTGCGCTCTTTCGATAATAATTGATGTTGTAATTGGACATTGTTTTCTGTAGTAAATCAATTATGAGTATTTTCTATGATCGTTAATGAGATACGATTGGAGAGATATTACCAGAATAAAGTTTTTCCTTCAGATGAGATACGTCTTTAGGCAACGATGATAGGTTCGAAATTTCCCTGCCTGCCACCGGTTTCTGGAAAGTTTACGCTAGCTAGTCTTTAACGAAAATAATGATATCCATTATCCGATAAAACTATGGATAGTCTCTACTTGATTTATGTGTTTAGATGAAGTATTACTACATTTGCAATGGTTCTAGAGGTCTGTATATATGTAAAACGTCCTTCATTAGGTTGCTTAGAATTGAGGGCTTCAAGTCTGTCTTAAGCCCTACCTATTCCAATTTGTATGTTAGAGTAAGAATTTATCGATTCTGATTTCAAACATTCAATTTTCATGCACCCAAAACGATGAGCTAGAGTGATTGGTGGTTTGGTAATGCTTATTCAAATTTTAGGAACTCTTTCAGTCGCCCCCGCCAGTGCCTGCTTCATATCAATGTCATGATCTGATAACATTACTGGCATCAATATTCTTATTATCAACAATGAAAATTTTGGTGTCCGTTATTCAAATTACTTGGCTAGGTAGTAAATCACTAGCAACCATCACACTTTCGTGCATATTGAATTCTGTTTTTGGATTTTGTTATGTCCTCAGATCAAAAAGTAAATTATGGACATCTGTAAATCTTCTCATTACAAGCAGGTTGGCACTAAAGACTGCCCTAGTTCTGAGCTCATTGGTTCTGCGCAGAAGCAGTTTTCTTGAGAGTCACACCGGCAATATCGGAAGTCATGGTAAGTTGTAAAACTTCCGATCTATTTTCTTTTATTATTATGGTGACAATAAGATCTTTCTACACTCCACGATGAATTTGGATATGCTCAATCATGGCCATAGGGAGTTTTAACTTGTAAACAAAAAAGCCACCTCCCGAATTTACTTCACCATTGCATCTCACAGGCCCCCAGTAAACGGAAACCTAAACCTCTCAAAATTGCTCTGCTCTTCAAGACTTCAAGCCAATGCTTCCTAGGCCTATTCACCATCCTTATGGCTGTATCTTACGGCGAAGAAATAGTATACTACTGTACTAGTATAAATAAACACGGATTGGCTGGTTTATCTAAATAACGCTGCACACTGATTGCTGGACTATTAGAAGCTAAAATATAAATTCATTGACAATGTAACCCTGCTCTTTGAAGAAGAGATTTTGACTCAATGGTGCAGAGCTATAAGTTATTCTTGAAAGATGTTTGAAAGAGCACATTCCCCGTGAAGTTTCACGTTATCCTTTTCATTCTTTGCTTCATGCTTGTTTTGGTTTCATAATTTACAACAAATTTCTCTCTCTGAAACTTCTTACTTCGTGAATTTTTCTCCTCATCCTCATGGATCCCTGTCGAGTGTCGTCTGGTGGTGAACTTGAGTGCATGGTTGTTTGACTAGCTAGTTCTCCTATTTGATAAGGTGGATTGTAAATGCGGTGGAAACATGTAACATTTTGTTTTCCATACCCTACAATAGTCTATATCTCTGTTACCAAATATGAAATATTAGATGTAAATTCTATAAAAATAAAAAATAAAAAAAAGGTATTTTAATATTGCATTATCACACCTCAAATTTTCATATCTCCAAATTTATAGGTAGGTTTGACACTATTTTCTTGCAACCCACTTTTGAACTTTCATAGATAAGATCTGGGCAGTTTAACCCCCTTTTCGATACCAAGTATTTACATTGATTAAGTCTTGGACAACAACCAGAAAGCAGTAATATTTTTGTCATATCAGTGCAACCGTCATTTTTTGTTTCACGAGTTTTAATTCACATAGGAATTTGTAAAAGCTTACCAATGGTAGTTAATGGAAACTTCTTGCTCTATTGCTGTTTGTATTATCATAGTTGAATTGCACATAGCTGTTATTCTTTTTGGACGTATAGCTAATTGACATTTGTTCAAAAAATATACGGAGCTCAAATATTTTTGAAGAGTGTGTTTATTGTTAGTTTGTTAGTGTGCATCAAACAATGACCCCTCGTCCACTAGAGTACTTAACAGAGAAAATAAAATGCTGGCTGTTGTAATCCTTGATTGCAAGAACCATAACCAACTGATGCGAGGACACAAACACACAGAGACACAGAGAGAGAGGGAAAAAAGGGATGAAGGAAAAAGGAAAGGAGAACTTCAGAAACAAAAGATACTGACTCAACAATCAACAAAACAATTAGGAAGCTCATTCTCCCAAATGGCTGAATGAGAATCACATTTAACTTAAAAGAAATTATTGTTCCCTACTGCTGGCAACTGGTAGGCCTTTCATTGGTGCCAGTAGGCCGACATAAAAATCTGAAAGTGGCTTCGATGGTTTAAGCCCAGCAGAAGCGCACAGCTCACCTCTTCATCTCAGATACTCCCTCCATTGGGACCAATATGAGCCTATCCTCTCCGATCTTGAAGGAGTCATCTGTGTTTACTTTTATTTTACCTGCTTGGGGGGCATTCCAGTTCTCTTTGAACAGCCAAAGGGGTAGGCTACCTACTTCACTTGGAGATCAATTTGGATTTTTGAATTCCTCCAAATATTAAAAATTCAATTTTGACAATGGGATTGCATCTATGCTTCTCATGTAAGGATGCTGTTGTAGTCATCCTAAATGCACTCTCACAAAAATCGGCCTAGACAGAGCATCATAAAAATGCGTTAAAGCATCGGTCAATTTCCTCATCCTCCAAGGGCAGATTAGGCCTCAAAGTTGCCAAAATATTTTAGCATATCTTCTTGTTTAAATAACTATATGAATTCATAGCAATGCATGTTACGAGCTAAAGGAAATTTTCAGATTTGTATGACATGAGATTATGTTCAACATTGCACTAAGTTCTACTAAATCTTGAGCCATCTCTTATTTTTTCCCCTTTATTTGAAGAGAATAGTCTGCATGCATCTACATTTCAGCTAAGGGTACATATTGCAATGTAGAGGACTCTTTTTGCTAATCATCCTTACGCAAAGAAAGCAGAGAAGCCTTCCATAACAGGTTCATGTAATTCAGTGGATAACTATGTAGCTACAATAATGTCATTTTCAGTAATTTTTTGACGAGCCATGGTTTAAATTGTTGACCTGGTGCACAGTTATTTGATCTCTTGACATGCTTTTATATCTAGGTAAATTAAATAGATTTCCATGCTTGCTGATTGCTCCAGCGAGGCATTTAGTGTGTTAAATTCTTGCTTGTACTCAGAAGAATAATACTGCAACTGTACCCAGAAGAATAATACTACAACTTCTATTGAGTAGCAGGTGATATGATTAAGAATAAGGAAGATGGAGCCAGTCGTATTTATAACAGAGAGAGGACCTCGATCTTTCTGGAAAAAGCCGAACCATGCCCCCTCAGTTCTTCTATTTACTACGGTGGGCAAGAAGATATGTATGTTCAGACTTCAAGTGCCCAAAAATCAGAATCGTATCCCATCGTGAGTTCTTTTCTGAAAATCATTTTTGGCAAGTACATCCAATATTAAATTAACAAAACTAACTAATGAGTTGCAGCAGTACAAGAAAGATGGGGGGCAGGATGATCCCAGTGGAAACAATTCGCAAGGTGCTTCCAGAGGAAATTGGTGGCAAGGTAAATTTTTGTTGTAAACTGATCGGTGAATTCTACATAGAACCAAATATATGAAACTAAAATCTGCATGTTTATGGTTTTTCAGGGTCACTTTATTACTAGTGCCATGCCCCAGATGCCAAGGCATGTGAATACATCTTTGTTATTTCAGGTGAGATGATGTCCTAGCTATTTCATGGTCCTTCAGGGGATGATGAAGCTATTTCATCTTTTTCTGATGTAAAGCTGCCTATAAATATTTAGTATCATAATTTACTTTGTTTATATATATTTCAAAGCACAATAGAAACACCCTCATCTTCATACCTTGCTGCATAGCATTTACTTCAAAGGCAAAAATACCACGTAATCCTATTTCCGACTGACAAGGATGTTAAATCTTGGGACCTGAATATGAAGAGTTCACATTTAAAAAATGAGTTGAGTTCTCTGTTTTCAAGTACAAGAAATGTAGGGTAAAATGGTGAAAATATAATCGCAGGTAAACCATTACTTAACTGTCTTGAGGAGAAAATCTAAAAGGATAGGGCAAAAAGATAACTCAGCCAAAGTTTCTTCATTACACCTTGCTCCAAATTCAGATCCTTAACCTTAAGGCTCAGCAACAGATCAGTCGAATTTAAGTACACCTTTTTGTTGGACTTTGCAATGGCCTGTGAATCACTAGATCTTTCAAGTTAAGAGGAGAAATAAATGCCAGGTTGCTGGCAGTAGCTTGACCAAACCTTATTACGAAGAACTCAATAAAGGGAGAGTTGAACTAACGAAAGAAGCTAGCCCATATGTACAACAGAGGCATATTTCGCAACAAAGCAGGAAGGTAAGGTGAGTTAGACAAAAACAAGAGGATGGATGGTTTTCCAAGAATGATGATAGGTAGTGACGTTTTGCTAGAATTAACCTTTTATCGTCTGAGTTACCCAAATAAAGTAATACGTGAAATTTATATATTCTGTTAAAAATTGACTCATTTTTTTTCTGTTCAAAGATTTCTTTTGAGAACTCTTGTGATATTCCGCTTCTTTTTGTTGCTTGCACCACCTTTCCAACCAAAAGGGGGCAAAATGGGGAAATAGGAAAAGAAAACGCAAACAGATGTCCATAAGTAAAAAATTTTGATGCATTCTATGTAACTAAAATGAACAATTTAGCACTTCCTTTTTGCACAATAATGTTTCTGCATATGTAATCTCTATCTTCCTTCCAAGCATTCAACGTTATGAACTCATTTGTTTGATACATATTTTATTTGAACTGCAGGGTTTCATAAACCATTGAAGCCTTCTGATAGATTTGGCATCTGATTATTTAGTACATGTAGCCTTCTGCGGCAGAACTTGGGGTTTTTGTTACGGGTTCTCCCTGTCTTGTATATCTTCTTGAATTCAAACTAATGATAGATTGTTTACATTTCTTCACTAGTTGCTAAATATAAAGATGTACTGGAAACTCTTTAATATTTACATCGAGTTGTTGGCTATATTTCTTTACACATTTCACTAGTCAAATTTCATATATATTTGCATATTTTTTTCAATGATACATAGTACTAACTGACATCGATCTCCTACCAATTGCATTTTCTGAGCGAGTTTCGTCTCTAATGCACCTACAACGTACAGTAATCATGGCTTCTATGATGTTTACCAAGGTCGTTGGAGATGCACAGAAATAGCCTCTCATAAGCTGCAGCCATTTTAGCGGCAGTGAACAGTTGCAAACCCCTTCTCCTGGCCAACTCGCCCTTGCTCTTCAGAACACCTCTTCCGTCTTTCCACACCTCGTACAGCGCTTTCTTCAGTGAATCTACAGTTGGGGAGAATGTATACCCAACATCTTTGCTGACAATCACAGAGCCAGTAATACTTCCCAGTCTCGTTGCCATCACTGTCTTCCCTGTCAGCATTGCTTCTAACAAGGTATGATCCAAACCCTGGGCTCGAAGTGTTGGATTTACAAACATATCGATTGCATTGTAGAACCTTGCTAATTGACCCTGTTCCAATGGCCCCAAAACAAGTAACTTTGAGCCAAGTTGTTTATATCTAGCACCCCATGGACCATCTCCAGCTACCACAACAACTACACTGTCCCCGAAAGTTGAATTTTCTCTGAAAATCTGCCTTAGAGCTTCGAACATTAATGGGTGACCCTTATCCTTCACCAACCTCCCTGCCATGCCTAAAATGAGTGACTTAGACTCTGGAATCCCGAATTTTGACTTAAACTCTTTACCCTTGGAAATGTCTGGCTTGAAAATCTCCTCATCTACCCCATTCAAGATTATGTGAACGCATTCTTCAGGTATCATATAGACCCTTTTTAGAATGTCCCCAACGTGATCACTTGTGGCAACATGGTGAGCGTAGTGTGGGAAAAACTTTATCTCTTCCACAACCTTGACTATTCTCTCAGTTAAAGCATTGGACTGTGGTTCTTCAGGAGCTCTTATAAGTTCTTGAATAATGTCGGAATGTATAGATTCATATGCAATTCCATGCCAACTGACAGCTAAATTAGACACATCACGCGATCTGGTGTGCATAAGTCCTACGCTTTCAGTATGGATCACGTCAAAAGGCTGTTCAGTTGAGTTCTGTGCTTGAAATTGCCTCCATATCATAGCTTGGTCAAGATAACCAGCAGCTGTTGGTTTAGAGAGGTGAAAGTGCAAATTAGGCAAAGTCGAGGTTGTTAATTTAGACGATGAAGTGGTAAAGATATGGAGCTCGTGGCCTCGTTTTGCAAGAGCGAAGTGAAGAGTGGAGGCATGTCGTTCAAGGCCTCCCGCATGGTGTTCAGTGGGCCATTTCTTGACGAAGACGGCGATTTTGAGAAGTCGCAGTGGTGGTTGAGATGGAAAGATGAGATGATTCAACGCAGATGGATATGTGAGGAGGTTGACTTTATCTGATTGTAGTTGACTTTCTTTCACCCTCCTAGTTTGAAAAGACCAGTATATGGATGAAATTGATGAGAAGGAAGAGACCAAGAGAAGGGTGTAGCAACACCACCGGAAACTGAAGTGTGGGACCATTCCTCCGTGGCCCGGCTCCAAGACATCCAACAAGAGAGGATTCTTTATTTGTATTCAGCTAACGGCCATCAACTTCATTTTTCACCATCGCAAGAGTATTCCAGTGGTGGATGAGGAAATAAAGGGGGCGGTAACGGGTACAATTGCACATGGTTTGCAATTTCTTTATGGGTGAGGCTAAATGCACCGAGTGCATTACTTTGTGCACCCAATTTTGATCCATTTTCCAATTTTACCCCTTCCACTCCCCTCCCTCTCTCCTCTCTCCCCTGAGTCCTCTCCTCTCTCTCTAGTTCGTTGTGTTGCACAGAACTTCAGAAAAAAAAATTTAAGTAAATTTTATGGAAAATATTAGACTACCAATAATTTTAATCCCTCTATCACTTTTAGATAAATAGTTATAAAATATACCATCTACCATTATGCCAACAATTATGATATATATTATGGTGTTGTAGTATGGTCAAAATTTTATTTGATTTTTTGTTGATGGATACAATTTTTTCAAATTTTTTATAACCACTTTTACAAGTAATTTCGAAATTTTTTGCAACCAATTTGATGATGAATTTCAAATTTTTTTGATGATATAATAATTGGGTTTATTGTCTAACACAGTTATTAAAAAATCAAAAATTTTGCAACTATTTCATTGGGTAATTTCTTTTTTTTACTTTTTGCCACCACTTTAACGATTAATTTCAAAATTTATTTGATAAACTTTATCCGGTTAATTTCGAATATAATTATTAAACAAATTAAAAAATAATAGTACAAAAAAATTATTTTTTTCTTTTTCGCCTGTTCGCCCCATTTGGGGAGAACTATCTTAAGGCAGTTCGTTAACCCAAATGGGGCGAACTGCCTCATTGCTATTCGCCCCATTGGGGGCGAACATATATAAAATTTTTAAAAATATATATAAGGAAAACAGTGCGAGGGTATTATGAAAATATGATAAAAATATGGGTGTATAAAGTAAAGGCGTGGGTGTATTTAGCCCCACCCTTTGTTTATTAGCAGTTTATCACAACAGGTCAATGTGTTAAGTAAACTCGAAATATTATAACATGGCTTCGATTTCAACGTCTTAACTAAACTGCAATAAATAAGGTTTTCAATGGGAGATTGTGAACTACTCAACTATCATTAACATGACAGATTAAATATTAGAAATTAGATTAACTTTTGGGAGAAATCAACTAGTGGATACATGTGCTCATCGGCAGATAACATGGATGCATTAATATATTAATTGGTAAGAAATTATTAGAAGATTAAGACAATCGTTGGATGAAAATTCCGGTATTATAATATATTAGCGTATAATGGAGAATTCATTACATATGGTTGAGATAGGATACATGTATTATGTTAATTATCTATATACTCTGATTACCCACGCTCCACGCGTGCCTGCCACCCTCGCTCCATGACTCATCCATGACTCAATTTTTTGGCACACTTTACAACTGAAGCTTATACCATATTTATACATGAAAACTTCTCAATTCTAATTGGAATTGAAGTCCTTTTCCTTATATACGAGAAATTCCCTAATTATAATTTGAATTAGACTCCCAATACCATTACTTCTCCATTCTTTAAATATTCTAAATCATATTCCTACTCATTATTGCATATTCCTAACATGACAAAATGAGACACTATCTTGAATTTGGAAAGAAGATTCTCTAATTCTGAAATCGCCCTAAGAGCATCTTCAATGGGCAGTAATGTTAAGGGATGATGTGGAGGAGAGAGATAGAGAGAAGATGATTAGGTGGATTGAAAAGAAAATAGAGGATGTGTAGTGTAAAAGAGATGGAAAATTGAAAAAGTATAAGAGATGTAGAAATAAATTCAAAAATAATAATAAAATAATAGTGGAGGATGTGAAGTTAAGCTTCTAGATGTAGAGGTAGTCAGGGAATTTATTTATGGTAAAAAAGTGGAAAAAGTGGGGAAAAAGTAGGGAAAGTGAAAAAAAGAAAAAAAATGTGGGACTCGTAATTTTTTTTGTGTGTCTCTATCTCTCCATCACGTAGACAAAAATAGAAAATATGGGGAAGTTATGCAATGGAGATGCTCTAACACATGAACTTCAGCCATGTGATGTCGGCAGAGATGGAGTGAAGGCAAACACTTGTTGATGAACAAAATGAAATCAATCTCAATATGATTTGATCGTTAATGAAAAATCTGGTTGTGCTTGCATCTAAATAGCCCTCTAATTATCACACTAGATGGTAGTTGGGAGTTATTCATGTCTGAGAGTATAATGTTTTACCTGTATGCTACAGTGAGAAACAATTGATTGTTTTTTGCTACATGAAGAATCCGAAGATTTGCTACATGAAGAATCCGAAGAACAACTACATGATAAGCAGACTGTGGGGCCACACATAAACTAAATGACAATGATGACAAATATGCAATTTATAGATGATTGGTGAGATAAACCAGGCGCCAAAAATCCTGCATTAATGCAGCGGTGCATCATCACTGAGGGGAGCCCCTTGAGATTGACTTCAAGTGGCCGGGATAGAGACAGTTTTGCAATTGGTGGGGTCTACATGGGGTATGAGATAGTAACCAGAAGAGTCAGACGGATTAAGGGTATGTTTGATTGGTGATAAAGTTACCATGCGCGGTATTCCGTGTAAAATATGTGGTTGAGATTATATTAAAAAATATGTGTGTGGTTGAAAATATGTGTGAGATTGTACGGAATTACGTGCGTAAATTAATGTCCAAAAGAACAAGGCTTAAAATTCACGTGAAAACAATCAACTCAACCGACTTTATAACGCAATATTTGATTTACAAAATATTGACTTTGTAAACACCTGAAACCTCTCGTGCAAGCCCCTAAACTATCTAATAAAGGATAAGTAAGGAACTTGACTTTCGGATGAGTCCAAAATATGTCTAGGGTTTAGTTATTCCCTTTCATCAAATTAGCATAATTTTTTGGATAGAAAACGCCGGTCATTAGGAACAATGGCCACCAATAACAAAGAAAATGTTGAGGATATATGAGTTGGGAAGGATAAAAAAAGATGAGGGATATAATTGCCAAAGCTTCAAAAATTGGGGACTGCTTTGCAATTCTCCCTTTCTGATTCAGGGCATGGATTGATGATATGTGATATTCCGCATAAAATTGAGCGACCATCTTGCGTATATTAATTGGAAACCAATTGGAAGTACATGACAGTGACCCCTTAATTGAGTCTTGCAAAGGTTAACATTGCTGGTCACCAGCAATGTTCTCCTACTCCCGAGAGTTCCATAGTTATGGAACTCCCGGGAGTTCCATAGTTATGGAACTCTCGGGTCATTTTGCGGGCTCATATGAATTCCGTTGGAAAATCCGAAACCAGATCTGGAATCAGCATAACGAGAGGAAGCTCCAGCAATTTTTGAAAAAATTTTTGCGCGACACCGTGACCACCCGTGGTGGCCGGTCAAAGTTTTTGGACATAATTTGGGCCAGATCTGATTTCGGATTTTCCAACGGAGTTCATATGGGCCCGCAAAATAGCCCGGGAGTTCCATAGTTATGGAACTCCCGGGAGTAGGAGAACATTGCTGGTCACTTTAAAACACTCTCTTACTCTCTTTTTTATAGCAACAAATAACTATGCGAGATACTATCTAAGTTGATGTGTGTTGTCTCAATTTTGGTTTCTTCTATTAAATTTCGGCTCTTTTAAGATTTTTCTAGTAAACATATCAAATGTTAGTTCCTTTTTTGTACACACAATATGAATGATTTTAGTTATATAATTAAGTGTTGTGTAACAATTTTATTGACACGTAACTTAGTTGTACAATTTGCACTATTCATATAGTTTTGACATCCTTCTATGCATTAACAAGCTAGAGGCTTATATAGACGTATTAAAAATTGGATATGAAAATAGAAATATGTAGATGTTGCCATCATGCCAACAAACCTGGTGCCACCGTCGCACGTACCATGAGCACATTTGCGCACAATTTGGAATCTTTGAAACATTGAGTGTATGTATCGATGATATTCTGACAATTAGTTTTTAAAATGTGTGGTCAAAAAATAGAAAAGAAGTTTTATGAAATACAAAAAAATTTTATCTCCTCAATAAAATGGATAGTTAAAAATAATGTTTGAGAAAATTGAAAAAGTGAATTGTAGGAAAAAGTGTGACAATCAAGGTGTGGGGTTCTCCAGCTAGATTTTACTAGGGTCTACCTTCTCTTATATGGTATCTATTGTTTTCGCACAAGATGAAAGATGTTGACCACACCTCCCTAGATTTTTATTATTTTTGTTCATTAACTCCTTTCACGTTAGCAAAGTAGAGAGGTCATTTTAAAGGACAATATAATCACACCATGTGGCATGTTGTATGAAATAAAATGATAAGTCTGCCTTTATTGTTATCCGTTTGCGTTATCCGTTATATTCATTTTATCATCATTTAATAACAACTTATGTCTGTATGATATGAGAAATTGAGAATCGTCTTGGGTGGAATGCGTGACATCATTCCGTTTGAAGTAATATACTAGTAAGAGCATCTTTTTATTTTTAGTATATTCGGGTAAATTTTTATTAGCTATAAGTTATTTTTTAAATTGAATAGCAGTGAAAACTATAAATGTATGAATAATAATGAACGATGATGTGAAATTTATAGTTAATATTGATGTTTGATATTGACTAATAATAAATATTAATTTTTAAATGGAAAAAGGTTAAAATGAATAAAAAAAACTAAGAATAGTAAAAGTTCAAATTCAATCATAATTTATATGTTATATAGATGAGTTGAAGGGTATATTTGATAGAGATAATTGAAAAATAAAATAATTTTTAGATGTATGGTTAAAATTTTTTTAAAAAATGTCTTACTCAAAAAAAGAAAACTAAAAAATGTATTAAAAATATTACAAAAAATTGTCAAATTAATAAATAAAGAGTTAACAATGATCAAAGAAAAAAATTAAATTAAATTAAAATTATATTAAACAAGTCAGGAATATATGTTATCTTTGTTTCCTACAAATTGACGTCTTAACACATCCACTCATTTGAAAATAAGAAGATGTCATACCAAAAGTTATGTCACTTCTAAGATATATGTATGAAGAGTGTATATAGACACTGCGGAAATGATAAAGCACCATCGATGGTGCTTTAGTTACGGCACTATCGATGGTGTTTTCGGGGTTGATTCGACATCCATTTTGAAATTTGGGACCAAATTTTGAATAACGCGATGGGGAGTTCCAGAATTTTGAAATTTTTTCGATCAGGTCGCGTGACATCGGTCAAAGTTTTGGCACTATTTTTGACCAAAAATAGTGCCAAAACTTTGATCGATAAATACACGGCCATGGTCGCTTAAAAATTTAGAAAATTCTCAAACTCCCATCGCCACGCCGATTCCAAATCTGGCCCCTGATTTCAAAACGATCGCTTTGGCTTCGACTCAAAACACCATCGACGCCATATACGGTGTGTGATCACTCCTGATAGACACTGATGTGTCAAAATTTCAACGAAAAATAATTGAACAACAACAATAATATATATATATATAGAAAGTAGAACAACAATAATTTTAACTAATCATGGCACATAATTTGATCGGTACTCGATCTTATGCCGTAAACCCATAAATATAGGGAGAGACCCTCCTCAATTTCGACAACCATCTAATGTGGTCAGTATTCAAATTCTACCAATTTTCCTTCATTTTGCTGTCGTGTTGGTTATCAGTTGAGAAATTTACTTCAAATATATCCTTTGCCTCGAAGTTTTAATTTGAATGTTGATTTTGACAAATGAATTACATCCCTAAATTATGTGGTACACACCTGGTAGGACACCTGATAGATGAGGATTTCATTATAAATGTATTTTATTCACACTAAATTTCATTAAATTAAATTTATTTTATTTCTTTCATTCTTTTGAATCACTCGTGCGTTGATTTGATGATTTCTTTATATTTATTAATACTCTCACTTTAATTTTTAACCACATATTTAAAAATAAATTTAATTTAAATAGAACAAGACCTTAGACGCTAGCAATAGTAGTTGTGTTGGACTTCATTAATCCAAATGGCGCTTACTGGGACATTTGGAAATTGTTTCTATGGCCATTCTCTATCTCTATATTTCTTTCACAATCAGAAATTGTTTCTATGGTCGTTTGACCTCCCTTTTGGCGATGTCAGTCTCTAACGAATGCAATAGATACAAGAATGTGTAGGTGGAAAGGGGAGGAGTCGAGGATGATGTTGGTCAACTCCTCCAGTCAGATTTCACGATCAAAAATGTAATTCAAATTAAGAATATACTTGCAACTTGTTTGGTATAGATTTTTTGGAAAATCATTTTTGTTCGATACCGATTTAATTTTGTTTAGTACAAGAAGAGTATGGGAGATGGACACTTCATGGGATTCAAATCTTGGTCATGAGCCAGGTTATTGGTTTAAAATTCATTTCTTTCCAATATCAACATCAACCAATCATCTTGTTGATGTTAAGTTTAAATTTATTTTTCAATATCTATTAAAAAATTATTCTTTCAATTCTATTATATAGATCTCTTTTCTTTTTCATTTTTTTTCCGAACAACTTGATGCACTATCTCCCACCAACCTTTTGAATGAAATAGAGCAAAAGAAAAGAAAGGAAAATCCATGGACCAATCTCATCATCTCCACCCCATAGGAATTACGAGATCACCCCAACTATAGAACTCTGTTCAATACGTGGAATGCTTTCATTTAGCAATTTATTTACCAAATAAAAAGTTTTTAAACTTATTCTAATTATGAGCTGTAACGCCCCACTCGTTTTTTATGAATAATGATGATGATATGTTGACGTTGACCTTGATTGATATGTATTTGGTATGTTTGTGGCTTGGTCATCGTAGTATGTAGTGCGTTAGGTACAGTAACGGCTTCCCGGACGAGAAAGGAAACAAATATAAAAATTTTGCAGTTTGGTCGATACGGCCGTATGGATTGGTCGATATGGCCGTATAACCTATGTTACGACCATATACATATGGACTTACGGTCGTAAGGTGAGGAAGAAGGTAGAGTGGAAATTGCAGAGGTTTCGATACGGCCGTATGATATTTGCGATACGGTCGTATGACCCGATGTTACGGCCGTAACAGCTATCGATACGGCCGTAACGATTAAGGCGGCAGAACTGTTGGATAAGGTCAAATACCATTTTCTTGGTCTTTCTTCCTCATTTTCGGCCCCCAACTTTCCCAAAACCTTAGAGACAAGTTCAAAAGCCATTTTAAGGGTTTCCATATGTTGTGAGCTTGTGGATGATTCATCTATCCAAGACCCTTTGTTGATTCTACAAGAAATAGGAAGAGAGAGAGAGCTATACATTCTTGTTTCTACTTTGATTCTCCATAGTTAAGGTAGGTGTAGATGTAATACTCATGTAAAAGGTAAGGAAATGCATGAATAACTATGGAATAGCTGACTTATAGAAGATCCTTTGGTTTCTTTGATGAATTGCTATGATATGGATATGAGAGCTTTGGCATGATCCTGTAGTCTTGATAGAATTAGATGGCTTTTAACATGGTATTGTGCTATATATGAAGTGATTGTGTTGCCAAAACGTTATGGTATGACGGTTATTTCCACGTGAGACGTTTAAACCATTGTTTGCATTCATATATCAAGTGTGCTTGAATTGAGGTTGCCTATTATGTGCTGCATATATGTTAAAGTTTTTAAGGGCCAATATGGGGGATCTAAGCCCCAATAACGATATGTTGGCCTAATAGGGGATCTAAACCCCAACTATGTTAATAGGCCCGGCCAAAGATGTATGACGGCGCCAATGTTAGCACATAATTCACAACGGGCCCTAAGTTCAAATGTGATGAGCATTAGCATTGCATTTACCCCTACTGAGTCATTGTGACTCATATGTGTTTGTTCACATGTTTCTAGATGACACCGCAAGTAGAGGGCAGACTGGAGGCGGTGGAGAGTCCTCTCGTGCATGAGCTTGTCGGCGTACGGGAGAAGGGAAAGGAAAAGATTTTGGGTGTTTATGTAGTCAAACTATTTGGCAAACTAATGTATTTTAAACACATGCAAATCATGATCTTTTGAGCCGATGTTCAATGTTTTTACACTATATGTTTGCCTTGGTAGTTCCACGCAAGCGACGCCATCTCTAGTACGTTTTAGTACGTCAATAGTACTACGTATTGGGGTGGGTGTTATATGAGCTGCTAGTATTCATATTTTTATGTAAAATATGAGAGTGAAGGAGTACAATTGAATGATCAAATTTTATGTAGTATTTATAAGTTCCACAAGATATATGAATACGATTATTTTGATCAAATTCGAACTTAAAAGATAATGAATTAAAATGAAAAGAATAACATAGCCTTATATAAGCATCTTTCCATATAATAGTAATAACAATTCCGTTCATTTGTCATATGATAGTTTTAGGGTATGTTTGACTGGTGATAAAGTTGATATGCACACAATTCCATATAAAATATGTGGTCAATATTATATTGAAAAATGTGTGTGTGGTTACACGGAATTACGTACATATAACTTTGTGACCAAAAGAACATGGCATTAATATCTTTTTACAACTATTAAATGATGGTATGGTAAAAAAAAAAAAAAATCATTTATGCTAGTCTTATTTAAGGTTTGTTGTATTCAAATTATTTTTTCTCCTTTATCATTTTCAATCATTTATACATTGATTTATAATTGCTTTATACTTTTTAACATATCTTCTCTAATTCTCAGCTGTACATATAACAGTAAATTTAATTTCATCAAATTTAATATGAATCAAACATGCCCGGGAGCACCTCCAATGCAGCGCCGTTTCAAAGTGTACTAGTGCGTAGAATGACATAAACAAATTTGTTGGGTCTCACTTGTTCTTTAAAAAAAAAATTTTACTTTTCCCTCTTTTTACTCACTTTTACTCATTTTTTCTTCATCCCTTCTTGTACCATGTCTGAAATTCGCATCCATTTAAATATCTTTCTCAAATTTCTCTATCTTCCTATTCAATTAAAATAATATTTATCTCTCTTATCTATTTATCTTTCGTATTCCTCATGTCTTACGGATGCCTTGTTCTTTGTAGGATAAAATTTTATTTATTCGAATTGTGTGTAGATTGTGTGGTTGAAAATGAGAGACGGTGTATTGAAAAATATAAAGTGATTGTGTGTGTGGTTGAAAACGAAGAGAGAGAAGATTATTTTGAAAATTATTGTGAATCAAACAAGGCCTAAAATAAGCATGATTTTATTTTCTTATGGATTAAAAATTTGTTATTAATATTATTGGAAATATACATTTACATGTATATTTCTTAATATACCCTTATGTTAAAAATGATTAATTATTTTTATTAATAAACATGCATATTAATTAATGGTAGATTAGGAAGTGAAGAAATTAAATGTATCTAATAAATAAAATGATATATATTTTGGAACAGACGAAAAATGAAAAAAGTCTATCAAAATAGGACGGGGGAATATATTATTACACACACAAATCCCCAATTGATATTCCATCAAGAGATGCTCATGTGTGTTAGGATTTAAATTTTTTTTGGATTTTTATGTGAAATTAAATATGAGAGAGAATTGGTAAAATTGAAAGGTGGAGATTTATATAAGATAGATAGGTCTATGAGACATGTGGATGTGATTGGTTTGACTGAATTAAAATTCATAAAAATTTACACCCTAACCATTGTTCTAAAAAGTGTAAAGCACAAGAAAACATAAACCTAAAGCTTCGAGTATTAGAAGCTTAAGTCTGCTTTAGCGCTGCCTAAACGTTAAAAAACATTTTTTGAATTTTTTATTTTGATTTTTTTTATTAATCCGAGCTATTAGATAATTAAAATAATGTATAATAAATTGAGAAATGCATCTAAATTTATAAATATTATATCTACTTTTTAATTTCAGCAAATTTACAATATAATTTTAAAATAATTCTTACCTAATAGATTTATAGGGATTATATATTTGGTTTGGTTGCAATGCTTGAGCAGCTCGACAGAAAATCCAAGATATTTAAGATTTTTAAATTGAATTAGGTTTTCTCTTTTGTTGTCTTTTTCTGATTGTGCATTTGTGGTGTTAGATATATTATTTGTTTTTGTTTCAATTTACTTTATTATTTTATTGTTTTGAACTGGGGATAGGCCAACAGACATGGATATGAAAAAAAAAAAAAGATAAGTAATAGTTCAGACTATTATTAAGCACGCTTAGCGTGTGTTAGGGTATGTGTTTTTATGCGTTTTTATGTGTTTTGATGTGATATATGAGAGAGAAAAAGTGGAATTGAATGGTGGAGATTTGTGTAGTACATATAGATCCCACGAGATTTGTGTGTGAAAATGTGTAAAAATGAATAGGAGAACGAGGTGTTAATCGAGTCTAGTGATGCCTAGACGATTAACAATTCATGTTGATCACTTTTTTCATGCTTTTAGTATAGGAGATGCTTAGAGGTGATGCTTCGCTCTTAAGCGGCACCAATGCGCACTTTTTAGAATATCAATTCCAACATGCACGGCAACGTATGTTAAAAGAATATAGTAGTTTTTTGTTTTTGTTGTTTGTTTTCTTTTTTTTTTTTTTTTTTTTGCCCTTTTTCCCCCAAAAACGATATTTTTGGACTTCGTGTCGTGCACGTTAAAAGAGGAAAAACAGAATTTACCGCTAAACGAGAACAGTAGATCTAAATCTTATACAGTACATTCAGTGAATCTCGCTGGGTTATAAACTGGAATCTTTCAAAACGTCTGAAGTCCAGAGTGGCCAGATTCTACCAGATTCTCTTTCCTCCTTTTTCTGCCACCCACCTCCACCCTGCAAATTCGCCTGATATTTTCGATTTACTTCACTATGGCTTCTCAATTCAAGGAGAAGAAATTGCTTTTCGCCGATTTGTTCAAAGGAGATCAAATTACCTCCTCGAGTCCGACTACTGAATCCGCTTTCGGTTCGAACGAGTCCACTCTGAGTTCGCCATTCGGCTCCGAGGTCGGCTCCACCGAAGAAACCTCTGGAAGTGACGATGAAGATTTCGTTTCCGAATTGACTCGTCAGATGGCTGAACATATGCTTAAGGAGGATGAAGATGAAGATAATTCACAACTCAGCTGCGCATCTGATGAATCTAAGGCATACTAATTGCTATATTTCTCATTTTTAATTTTACTTTTTTAGTGGATTCTATTAGCATTCTTTTAATACCAATCCTTGGATTTGTTATCAGTCGAAGAACCAACTGGCGGTGAAGAATCAGGGCCGGGTTGAGCGCGGCAGACGAGTCAGGGGGAGCGAGTTAACTCAGCAGAAACGGTTTTATCGAACTGTGCAGCAACACAGACGGTGGGGGAATGGGCTTTATTGCGGGTCGGGTATGACGGCTGTGTTTCTGGGTGCATCCGGGTCAAATAACGGGCCTTGTGGGACAGGGGTTTTCTTGCCGCGTGGATCCCACGCCCCAGGTGAGCACAAAAAGCAAAAAAGATCAGGTACTCTCTGTACTCATTTCTTAATTTCCAACATTGCCCATAACTTCTTGGGAATTTTCAATTTAGCCCCTAGGCCTTTAACAATGTAGGATCTCAAAATGATAGCTTTGGTTATCATTATCTACACGCTACCTGGTCTCTCACCACACATTCGAAATGCAGATAATAACTTTTTAACAAAATTAAACAAGGTGTTAGTGTATGTGTATTTATGAGTATTTATGAGTTTTGATGTGAAATAAGAGAGAGAATGAGTGGGATTGAGAGGGTGTTAGCACCCATTTGAAAATGCATTTTAATGCATTTATTTCAAATTTTAAATTTGGTCAAACAAATCACATCCATATATCTTCTCACTCTTTAAATCTCCACCATCCAACTCCACTTATTCTCTCTCTTCCTACTAATAAAAATACATTAAAACTCATTCGCTAACACCCTCTGAGTGGTGAAGATTTATGTAGTACAGTGGGTCCCAGAAAATATGTGGATGTAATTGGTTTGACTTTTGATGTGAATGTGTTAAAATGTGTAAAAATTTGTTAAAAGTTATAAAAGAACGGACGCAAATTTACACACACACGTAGAATTCTGATCCGATGTCCACTTAAATTTCTAACTTAAGATGAATATGGTTAAATCTTATATCTAACTTCAAATGACGCTAATAACGACTTCTCATGACTAGTTGAATAAGGTTAAATTGTATATCTAACTGAATTGAGACAACGGCAGTGTGTTTCTCTTTGATTCCATTGGGTTGCAACTTGCAAATTGCAATTGAAATTGCAAGTAAGGCTAAATTATTTATTTTCTTGAAATCTAGAGTAAACTGTCTTTTCATCTGATTAAGAGGGTGTTAGCATAATTCAAAAAATGCATTTTAATGCATTTTTTTCAAATTTCAAATTTGGTCAAACAAATCACATCCATCTATTTTCCTACTCATTAAATCTCCACCATCCAACTCCACTCATTCTCTCTCTTCCTACTCATAAAAATATATTAAAACTTATCCGTTAACACACTCTAAATTAATGCCCTCCTGAAAAAATCAAAAATAGAAAATTACGACTAGATGCTACCTTAGTTGAAAACGGAAAGCTGACAGCCTAAATTATTATTATTATTATTTTATTATTAAGGGGACTTTAAGGAGATGATAGGGAATCTTTTTAAAGTTTTTTTAATTATTTTTTACTATTTTTTATTTATTTTTTTGTTATCCTAAATTAATCATATTCACATATCACATCACTTTCATAAATCCCCATCATTCAATTCCACTCATTCTCTCTTCTTTTTACATTA
Organism: Jasminum sambac; assembly: GCA_018223645.1. Classification (NCBI taxonomy): domain Eukaryota; kingdom Viridiplantae; phylum Streptophyta; class Magnoliopsida; order Lamiales; family Oleaceae; genus Jasminum; species Jasminum sambac. The sequence continues at coordinate 28,617,676 of CP073649.1, forward strand.
AAAACTTTAATAAACCATTAAAAATCAATCCCTATCACCCTATAAATTAATAATAAATAAAAGTACAAAGGGACTGGACGTTAGTGAATAATTAATGGTAAAATTTCCCTTTAGTCATGTGACATGAAATCTGACGAGATATGCATGTTAGGTACAAAGACCGTGTAATTGAATCAATATGCTGTCGCCATCTTAGCCCCGTTCACCAACTATTTTTATAATTTTTTATAATTTTTTATCATAAATCAATCACATACACATATCTAATCACGTCTACAAATCGCAATCACTCAACTCCACTCATTCTCTCTCCTCTTTTATATAATACAACTTTAAAAACTATTATAATCTACTCCCTAGTGGGCATAATATACTTATCTAAATATGGAAAATGACAAACTAATGACGTCGCAATGGAATCGTTTGGTGGATCTCAATTATTGGGTTCATTTTAGTAGGGTCATAGTTGGGTCATTTAACCAATAATGAAATGTAAGCATTATTCCCCAGTTTGAAACTATGCTTAACAAAAGAGAGACTTCGAAAATTTTCAACAAATTTATAAACATGAATTTTATGAGGCAATTTAGATAACGAAACTGACTTGGTGCACTTCTGGGTGCACACCATGGTATTTCCTAGGGTAATATGATAAATCAATCAGGGTATACTATAATGTCCACTCTATTGTGTTTAGAATCGATTTCAGTTTAGATAGATGATCACACGTATTGGAATATTCCATACTTATGCATGCGCGTGTCTCTTGTGAAATTTATCAGGAGTGTGCTCGACAGTACTCATACCTAACAGGGTATTACAAACTCTGGAACTCCATTTTAATGGATCAACACCATCGGAAGACCCTGCCAGTTACCCTTCTTTACAAAACTTAAATGGTAACTTTCCTCTTCTCTGCACTCAACTATATTAATGATGAATATACATGCTTTCTTGGACTTCCTATTTTCAGTTGTTCTTTTTTTGCATTTTTGACATTAGACTATCACGTTTCCTTGTACTTTTCTCGGACTTGCTATTTTTCTAGTTAGTATCTTAGTACATCTTTGACATCTCAACTATCACATTTTCTTCGTCAAAGGATATCCATATAATGTAACGTGTTGAAAGGTCGAAATTGTGTGCACACATCTTTTCAATTTTTTAACAATATATGATAAAACCTTACAAAGTTCACAACAAAAAACCAGAGCGCGTTGAAAATCAATGTTCACTATATGGCAACGCTCCACTATCCGCTGTGTTTATTGCGGAACAAATGCTATAAATGGGGGTGTACAAATAATATTTTCCTAGTTCATAAATGTGAAATTCTATGTGTGATAAAGAATTGATAGACTAATACCGTGGCTATGAATATAGATGTAAATACAATTGATTCTCCGCGTATTAATGGAGGAGGAGAAGCGAAAATGTCCAAAGAAATGCAGACAACCAAAGAGATTGAGATAGATGAAATGCAATTACCGCAAGAATGGACCTATTGACTCAACTAAGAGTCCACCGGTTCATACGCCCACACTCATTGACCTGCATTATCGTCTGTCTATGTGTACAGATTTTATGTCATAAATTGTATGTCTTTTTAATTAGTAATAGCCATTTGTATATGTCCGTAGACGGTATATTGTTAGTCTAAAGTTAGTGGTGGGACATGTAATAGCTATTGGAAAGGTTGGATAGCACACGCCTCTCATTTCCGCCTTGTATTAATTAGAAAGCAAAATGCTGCGTCATGTGATATGATGTAATGATGGAAGCTTATTTTGGTTTTGAATAAAAGCTATGAGTGTGACATTTTTTCTTTTTTTTCGAATGAGTGAGTGACATTGTTTTCAAATAGGCGTTTTTGTAATTCTTGGTGTTCTAGATATCACTAAACAGGTGTCCGTTAGCATAAACGGATTTTACCTTTTTAGCATAAAGGGCGTTGGCCTTTTCAAAACTTATCGGGACAGTTTGGTGATAACGTGATGTTTGCTTTTCATGATCATATTCTTTTATAGTAACGATATAAATTTGAAACGTCTATTAGGCGAAGTGACCGCGTTGGCAGTGATTTTATAGGAACGAGTAAATTTTTTTTCTTTTTAATTTATGTTGTATTCCTTATTTAGTGTTATTTTCTATTTTATTTTTTTATATATGTATTTTAATTTTTTATATAAATTTTAATTTTCAAATTGCTTATATATAATACATTGAAATTGAAGTGAACTAAATGTATACAATAACGAAAATATGATATGATATGAATATATGATATCAAAGTTAAAATTTATAATGCTAATTACAGTATTTCGGAAAATGAGAATTAATTTTTTCTATGTACATTTTAATTTCCAAAAATTTATTATTATTATTATTATTATTATTATTATTATTATTATTATTATTATTATTGTTATTATTATTATTATTAGGGATTTTGGAGCAAATAATCCAAAAAAACTAGTCATGTTGTACGTTTAGTTCAAAATAATAATAAAGGTAAGAAATGATCCAAATGTAACTATTTGCTAATTTTTCTCACTAATTTCTTTAGTTTGTCTTTTCATAATGATATTTTGGTCAAAAATATTATAAAAAATTACACAAAAAGTCCTAACCTTTGTGGGTTATTAAAATCAGGTTCTAATGTTTTTAATTTAGTTACATTAGTCCAAAATTTTAATTAAATTATATAATTTTATATTTTATCTTTTTTATAGATGAGAATTTGGTCCATAATTAATTTTATCGAATTAATTTAACACTAATGAGATAATTTTACCGAAAATCTTCAACGTAGTAACATTTGTTTACATTTTCTTTTGCATTAGTAATGGGCACATTTTGATTTTAATCACCCGTTAACAATAAATTTAATTATTGTATCTTCGTAAAATTTTAGTAGGCGTGTACTATTGTCTCTATATATTATAAAACATAGGTGAATGTCATGTTTTAGTTTTGCATAATGGTTTTAGGACAGTTTTAACTTATGTTTTAGTAGATTCAACAGTTGAATGAAAGCTACAGTCTAATTCTACCAAGTGTCACCAGATTACAAACGTGTGCACTACTTGCCAACGATTTGAATTGAGCAGGCCAACTTCTGTTGCCTTCATTTTTCATTTTTACATGTATACATTTTTTTTTTTTAAGAAATGTATACATTTATTTAACTACCCTAACATATATATTTACACTTGGCAGTTTCTTAATTGTTCTTAGGTTTGATATGGTTGGAGTTTGTTAATTAAGAAGAACCTAATCATACGGCAATTAAGAAGAACAAATGGTTTGCGGTTATTTTTCAAAAAAAAAAAAAAAAAAGTGGTTCGTGGTTATCATGGGCCATGAATTGCAATTTTCATTTGTGGGTGGTTAAGATGGTTGAGGATTTAGGGAAGTATTCAAAATGGCAATCCTTTTATTCTTCATTGTCATCATTTTCACCCAAAATCCACACTGAAAACCACTAACTATTTGACCGTTTCGTTTATACTGAACTCGTCATTGTCAGGAAGAGAATAGAAAATAAATTCAATGATGAAAAAGGGAAGATAACTCTACCACCGTTATTCTTATATAAAATCAAGGAGCCTTTGGGTTTTGATTAATACATTCGTTTTGATATGTTGCTGCCATCCGAGGGTGGTGGTGGAGAAGGGTGGCTTTAGTGATGGCGGTAGCAGTGCAAGGTAGGAAGTGGTAAGAGTACCAGCAAGAAGTGGATTTTGGATTTGACCAATGGATTTACAGATATGATAATATACTTATCTATAAAATTCGTGTTGTATCCCATCTACATTTGTGAAGAAGGGGGAAATTTATTATACAGTAGAGATTATGAGAATTTATACATATTATTATATAGTAGTAATTTAATTTTAATCAATCATTTCCTTTTTTCTATTATACTCTGTTTACTCTCAAAGCAATGTGCGATCCGAACCTAAAGAATTCTCAAGCAAAAACTAGATTACTACCCCTGATGATTGCCTATTTTGATTTATTGGTTGCGTCATATTTACCACGATTGATCTATTTGTTAATCTTAGTAAAAGGGTATTTGTGTCTGTGAATTGATTTAATCTTTTGGGCATTTTTTGTATGATGAAATTGACACATACACACAAAACTATATATGTTATATTTATGGATGCGAATTGCATTTCGTAGTTACATTACTTGTGCAAATTTTTCGTGTACAAAAATTGTGGCTTAGGATGCAATCGAGACTATTTTGCTTGTGTGGTCCAATGCTTTACAAAGTATCTGACAACTTTTCTTTGGTCGTGACAACGAAGTATATTTGCATAGTGACATTACAAATGGGGTGTACTTTAGTCTAGTTGCATAAACTTTTATTGGTTTTAATGTCACATTTGTAATATTCATTTAATACATAGACATTGAATTTCTCTTCATTTTCTTAAATTTAATTATAAGAATAAAAAATTTAGAATTTATATGAATTTTCAAAACAATTGTGAATCATATGTTAAATAACGTATTTTTCATTACTCTCTACCACAATATTTAGCTTACAAAGTTTTGATCCTGTGCAACGCACGAGTGTGCAAACTAGTAAATATAAAAATATAAAATAAAATACATACGTGCACATTTGGATTTTAAAAAATAGTTATAAATGAATTATTGTATATAAATAAAATTTATTAGGAATATACTCATAAAAAAATATAGACCGGATACAAAGAATTAATTAAATTAAATAAAAATTTTTAAAAAGCTCAAACCCAAACCCTACCCCAACCCCAAAACCACCACCACTTGTGGTGTTGGTGGTGGCACCACCGGCTGGTGGTGAAACCACCACCAACAGATCTGCTGGTGACAGCAGCTGTACAGCAAAATAATGAACTTGATCGAGTTTTTCCAATCCAAGGGATTAAGGGCTTGTTTGGTTCATGAGTAAGAAAAAAAAATTCTCTCTCATTTTTTCAACCACACACACATTCTCCAATACAATATTAATCACACATTTTTTACGGAATATCGTGCCCAACAAATTACCAACCAACCAAACAAGCCCTAAATGTATTCGATTTGTTGTGTATAGAACAAGCCCTAAAAGAATAACAAATAATTATTAAATTAAAATAAGGGATTTTGGCGCAAATAGTCCCAAAAAACTAGCCATATTGCAGATTTAGTCCCAAATAATAAAAGGTAGCGCAAATGGTCTCAAAAAAAACTTACAAGAATGGTCATTTGGATGGAATCGTCATTTAATTAAGTAGCCAATCATAAAACTTAGGCATTTGGTCCATTTCATTTGAAATAAATTGCACAAAAGGTCCTAACTTTAGATATTGTTATAATCAAGTCCAAAAGTTTGAAAAATGTATACTTTAGTCCCAAATTTAGTTAAATTGTATAATCTTTTATATTTTATTTTTTCTATGGGTGCTTATTTGGTCCGTAATTAATTTTATTGAATTAATTTGATATCGATTAAATGGTTTTTATCAAAAAATTTCAACACAGTAGCATTTGTTCGTATTAATAAATATGGGTGCTTATTTGGTCCGTAATTAATTTTATTGAATTAATTTGATAAAAATTTCAACACAGTAGCATTTGTTCGTATTAATAAATATGGGTGCTTATTTGGTCCGTAATTAATTTTATTGAATTAATTTGATATCGATTGAATGGCTTTTATCAAAAAATTTCAACATAGTAGCACTTGTTCGTATTAATATAGTATCACAACTTTCAAAAATTTTCTTTAGCATTAGAGATGCTCACATTTTGATTTTAACCAATAGCTAATAATAAATATAATAATTTTATATTCATAATAATAATTTTATATAGGTACAATAATTATATTTATTATAAATCATTATACAATTTAACTAAATTTGGGACTAATTTTAATTCAATAACATTAATTACGGACCAAATAAGCACCCATAGAAAAAATAAAATATAAAAAATTATACAATTTAACTAAATTTGGGACTAAAGTATACATTTTTCAAACTTTTGGATATGATTGTAACAATATCTAAAGTTAGGACCTTTTGTGCAATTTATTTCAAATGAAATGGACCAAAGAAGCACTCCAAGTTTTCAAAGATTGACTTGACTAACTTAAGTTAAACTGACGGATTCCATCCAAATGGACCATTTGCGCACCAAAATTTTTTTTTGGGACCATTTGCACTATATTTTATTATTTGGGACTAAATCTGCAATATGACTAATTTTTTGGGACTATTTGCGCCAAAATCCCTTAAAATAATTATAGAACAGGTTCAAAAAAATCACACAGAAAAGTAAAAATGAAATAAAATAAAACAAAACATTAATCATTGCGCGATCGCACAGAAACGTGTTGGGCCTGATTTTCCTTAAGAACGTCAAAGAACATTGTGGCCATCATAAGTCAATGTTGTCAGTGGAAAAGTTTGGGCCCAATAATTTGTAAACCCAACGGAAGGTTAGCACACCCAGAAATACTTACCGAAAGCCCAAAAGCCCTCTAAACCTAACGCTGCTCTTCGACTTCGTCTTCCCAACTCTGCGTCTCCTTTTCTTCTCTATCAGGCAGAATTCAAAGTCAGATGTCACCTCTTCATTTTCGTACTTTGAGTTTTTGAATCTTCAAATATGGTGAGTCCTCCATCCCTTACTTTCTTCCTTCTCATCAGTGTCCGACTGTAAAATGGAGGATCCGATCCATATCTGTATCCGTGTCTTGTGGACACGGGTCCGGTGCCCATTCCGGCGACTCTGAGCATCATAGGCTTTAAGTATCTCTTGTTTGTTTTCCTTAGGTGCGATTACAGCCTGATCCCTTCCTCAATGAGCTTACTAGCATGTTTGAGCGGACCATAGAAAAGGGCTCTGTTTGGGTTACACTCAAACACTGTAAATTTCCCTCTCCTAAATTTCTTAATGATTCTTATTCGCTTGATCTCTTGAAAAAAAATGTTAAACTGTTGCATTGAGTTGAATGTTCCTTAGAATCGTGAATCCGTGATTGTACTTTTGTTCTATCACTTGCAGCTTCTGACAAGTCCAAGGTGCAAAGGAATAAGATGAAGACGTCTGGGGAAAAGATTGAGTACAGGTGCCTCGTTCGGGCAACTGATGGAAAGAAGACTATTTCCACCATTGTAAGTATTGCAGCTTTATTTTTCTTTGTATTTGCTGAATTAGATTGGTTTCTGAAGTTATCCTTCCCGACCTTTGGGGAATTTTTGAACTGCCTCTGTTCATGCTAGTGGGGAGTATCTCTCACTGAGGTTCTTTAAGAACTATTTCATTTAAGTTACAATAGTGGGTTGCTGTCCCTATGTGGTTATCTTGCTCAACATTCGAGAAATACTAGTTTACCCAACAGCATGTTAGTTACTTTAACTCGGGAAAACAATATCTCATGATGTTATTGAAGGCACTTCATAATGGCGAAATCTGCTGCAATTTATAGGTGGTTGACTGGAGAGTCTGCTTTGACTAATCTGTTAATAGTGAGAAATATGCTGTAATTATACAAGTGTTTATTCCATCATATAACAACTTATTGAATGAAATGTTGGATGTTCTTAGAAGAAATTTATTGGATGTTCTTATCAGGAATGTGTTGTATTTAATTATTTCAGTGATGATGTCAATTATAACTGACAAATGTTATCAATAGAACCCAGTAATCTGTTTTTAGTTGTTAGTCTGCTACCTATATTAAATAATATTGTCTGCACTCACTCATGTTGCAATCCTGATTGCTTATTTAGAGCTTGTTTGATGAAGGTTGAATAAAACAACTTTTTCTGCACCCACACTTATTTTCAACCATGTTTGTTCTAAAAACAAACTTCCATGCTTCTACATTACTTTCCTTTTAAGTTTTAACCACACATTCTTAAAAAAAAAAAATGCATTTCTTCTTCAAAAAACCTGGTTAACAAAGCTCTCAAAGACATTCCTAAGTGCATACACGGTTCTATTATGGCCTATCTACTGTATATCATACTACGTTGTATCTATTCTTTGAAAGCCAAAGTATGCTGTAAGAATAGCCAATGGTCTGTGTGTTTGAAAGCATATTCAGTTAAGTGGAGATGATAACATTAGATTCGGCTAGCCAGGGTGGATAACACAACATTACCATGAAACTAAGCTGAAAAAAGATGAAAAGGATTTCATCCACACAAGGATAGGCAAGAATGTTTGGGATAAGAGAATTAAATTATTTGAAAAATAATAATTCTCAAAGCAATGATAAGATTACGTACATGTTTGTGGGGAAGTCTTGAACAATTCTCTTTGCTAGAGAACTTTATAAATCGATCAATTTATTGGGAGTAAAGGTTAGTTCATTGTAGTTCCTCCATGCACCTGCATTGTTTTGCAATTTTGTTTCAGAGGTGGAATGTCATTGCTTTAGTTTGTCATTAGAAGTAACTTATTAGTAGTTGTTCCATTCATATTGTATTTATCCTCACATACCTGTGTTTTCTCATTTTAGCATATTTGAGTTCGTTTGAGGAATTGCCACCTGAAGATACTCATGCATAAAAATACTGTAATAATAGTGAAAAAGTTAATAGTAGGGTTAGCGCATTGCAGTTGCAAAAGAGCTAGTCTCTTTATATCTTCGGACAATTTTAACAGTGAATCACATTAGACCACTAACCAGCCTCTAATTTATTGTGGAAAGGCCTCCTTTTGTTGTTGCCGATGTAAAACATTTTGTGACAAACGTGAGTCGACTTTCTATACAATTATTCATCTGTAATTAGGCTGTGCTACTGCCATACATGGAATTGAAGATTTAAGACGTATGAGTTCAGTGTTGCCTGCTGGGTTATTCTCTTTTGAGAAGATTGAAGAAAATTCTAATTTGAGCAGGGAGGAGCGAACGGGAAGATCCTGATGGAAGTTGACCTTCAGAATATGAAGAGCTTTTGTTGTATTTAATAGTTTTTAAAGATTTGTTATTCTGGAAAGCAACATCAAGTAGGGTTTCATTAATTAAGGGCAGAGGAACTGTACTATCAGGAATTGGTAAAGTTGCTGGAGTAGGCTGAATGCAAAATGAATCTATCTTTGTGAGAAGTACACAACCTTCATGTTTGACTTTATAAATCAATAACATAACTCTCTGTTGGAGTTTTCACAAAAATGTCATAGCAATCAATGTATGCATTGAGGTTATGAGTTCATCTAGCTGAGGAAAATATTATGCATAAATGTACATAATGTGCTGGGGAAATCATGAGGCCTCGCCTGCTCCTGGGGGTGGGGGGAATGTTGAGACCTTCGCTCTATATGTGACCGACCAAGTATGACAAGGTCTATTAGAGAATATCACCAGGTGGAAGTACCATATCCTTGAAATTAATTTCCTACCTTGAGAGCTTACAGCACATTGTCTAAGTTAAATGTAAAATTTCGGTCTGGATTCCCGATGGTATAAGTATTCCCTGAAACATATCTTTGCTAAATACTATTTTCCTTTTAATTGGATAATCTTTACAGAAAATTTGCCTGAAATGGATCTGTATGTTCTACATCCTTGTAACAATGCTCTGGATCTTTTTTACTATGTTATTGATTCTCATGGTGGTTTTGTCATTTCTATCTCATTTTGGTCTCAAGGCTACATGATGTATTTTATATCTTTTTGTTTTTTTGGTTCAAATTGCAATGTGATTTCCTTGACCTGAATGCCTTGTTCAACTTGACAATAGGTTGGTCCAAAAGATCATCAGCGTTTTCAAGCTAGCTATGCAACTATCTTGAAAGCCCGAATGACTGCATTAAAGAAAAGAGAGAGAAAGGACAAGAGGAAGGCTGCAGATTTGGATAGGAAAGACAATTCAAAAACTCGTTCTGCAGCTTCAAAGACCTCAAAGTAAACAGTTCCTTGGATAGTTCGGATATTTTTCTTTCTTTTAAGTGGCCCCAGAATTGTATGATCTTTTCATACCTTGTCATGTATATCCACCATTTCTTTTGAGAATTTGAGTTTACTGGAAATTTTTTTGTTGGCAGTAGATATTGAATGTTTGGTGGAAAGATAAAGAAATCTACTTTCTTCTGATTTCAAATATTGGACAAAATTCTTAATTTCATCTGTTATATTCATCAGCACAGCTAATATGGTGAACCAAACGCAGGACCCAGTGTAGTGTGCTGTATATAGTCTTCAATTTGCAATTTACAGAGTTCTGGTTATGGATATGAGTTCTGGTTATGGATATGTTGTTGAGGTCAAACGCTGATGACACTACAATGGGAGTATCTATGATTATTAGTATCATCAAGTTTGAACAGATTCTAATTTGTTTAATTTGAAAGAGTAATAGTGCTGGGCAATGCTGTCTTGCACATGAAATTAGTTCAACCATGTTAGAGATGTGGCGATGCAAAAATTAACAGAAAAATAAACCAAGGCGGACCCTAGGGCCTAGCCTCAAGGCCAACTTTGACTGTAATAGTGTAATTACACATCTATCAATAGTTATCAAAGAAAAAATAAGAAACAAAATATCAAATAGTATTTATGGATATTCACGGGGCTCTTGCTAAGTTCAGTCTAATGTATAAAATTCGATGTCATACATGGCAAACTTAAGCAAGGGACATGTCCTCTTTGAGAAAACAAATATTGCAAGCGAGGCAAATCACAAAATTTTTGTTTCTCAAAACCCATCAAAAGTTTGACGGAACTCCAGTTAGCTTTTTGGTTTTACTTTTGCACCGATGGTACATGAAGGAAATGTGTAGTTTAAAGAACGAAGTAACTGAAATATACAATGCATAAACATCATGAACCTCATCGCATGTGAAATAGTGAAATTTGAGGAGTGATGTTTACTCCTCATCTTCAAGGCCTGGTATGTACTCCAAACTGACGTCGAATATAACTGGACTATTAGGAGCTACTCTTGGCCTTCCCGGAGCTGATGTGAGGCCTTTTGGAAATGCTAACTGATCAAACAGAGAGAAGGATGTGAAACTTAATTGTTAGTAAAGATCTCCTCTTCATTTACATGTCAAGACTCAAGAATGTGTTGTCTAAGGAACTTTTCAGCCCAATGCATTTCTACTCCTCGAGACTCAAGGATGTGTTCTATAAGTAACTCTTTCTGCTCTACGCATTTCTACATTTTAAAGTCAACACTCGAGGAAGATGACACGTCGTAGGCATGGACATCCCCATAAGTGAAATTGAGGGAGAGAATAGAGATGAAATTTAGGATAAATCATTGTAGTGTAGTTTCGAAGGAATTTGACTCAAAAATCAATTGCGTAGAAACAGAGCGTCCATATGTATTTGTATGTACAAACATACGTAAATATGGTTGAAGTATACTTACTGGTCCTGGAATGTAGAGACGACGTTTTCCTCCAACTTTCATCCTCAAGATTCCTTCATCAAGTCCCTTGATCACCTATTACAGACATTTAGTTTAGATCATTTTGAAAATTATTAACATGGATAAAAATACGGTAATTATATTAGCTTGCTCGATAAAACTTGTTCCGGAAGAAAGTGATTTCTTTGGTGCATGTTTAGTTTAAAAACAAAGAATTTTGCGGAGTAATGAGCTCTTTTTTCTTTCTTTCTTTTTTTTTGGTGGGGTTGGGGTTGGGTGGATTGGAGAAGTATCATCCATCAGCACACAAACTGAGAACGATAGCGGAGGCATATTTGGAGTTGAAGAAAAGGAATAAAATAAAGTAGCAGAGTGCATTCTTAAATAATATATCCTTTCCACTTGCGTTGACATTACGCATGTATGTTTCCATTGAACACAAAACTTTTTGGAGTTCGATTATCTTTAAATTATAGATTCAGCTGGGACTACCTAGCAGAGCTTACCTGACCAGAGCCGACGCGGAAAATGTAAGGCTGCCCTTTCTCCAGTGAACTGTGAAATGGGAAAGGGAAAGAAAAAGATTTGATGAGAAGAATCAGGGTCATACATAATGTCTAGATTCATCTCATTAATGTGTTTATGTTCATTTCTTACGATCCGTCTTGAAATTAATTATTTTGGAATATACACCGATCAAATTATTTTCTTTTCTCATGTCATCTCCTTTTAGATTGGTGCTCATAGCTCCTCGAGACAAAATTCAGCATTATTCCATGCTACAAGAAAAAGATGTTAAAGAGCTTTCATTGTAGAAAATTTCTAAACGCAAAGGGGAATAAATGATATATATTTCCAGAGAGTTGTACTAATGCAAAATATTGTGTTGGAGATAATTAACATAAGTTGTTCAAGATCATTACCTGTCAAATATTTGTCCCGAGGGAACCATAGCAACATAATTTGCAGCAACCTGTTAAGTAGGAATAAATTATGGGGGATAAAGAACAACTTTCCTTTTTTTTGTATTTCTTAAGGAGCGCGAAAACAAAGTGAAGATGGAACACACACAAAACTTTGTGGTGTGAATGCAGCAAGGATAATCCTAATCATTGTCTCTCAAATCATAATGAAAGGATAATAATGGGTAATAGGTATGAATTTGTGGTTAAAATTGAAGTTTGACTTTGACCAAGGAGTCTGAAGTTATTTTTATGTGAAAAAGTATTGAAGGCTACATTTTACCTTTTCTAAAAGCCGTCAACCGTGACACTCTAAAAAGCCGTGAGGGGAATAATTTACTTGTAATGTTTTTGCCAGTATCGGGCAACATACTGTGACTTTTAGGCATATAACACATTGTATTCTATCAACTTCCATTCCATGAGGTTACCTAGATTTGGTCTCTCCGGAGGACAGAATGAGAGAAATGATAAGTGGATCAACTGAACCTTTATATGTTTTACATCGTACACGCATAGAGATGCCAGTTCAGACAGATATAAAAGGCTTAATTTTAGTAGTACCTGAAATCCAACCGGAGGATTTGGCCCTTTACCAACTTTGATATCCTTGTACTGCAACCCAGACTCGGTGGTTACCGTAGGTACCTTCAGTGTTAGGAAAATTCAGATGTTAGCCAGACAGATTGTTGTCAGAACAACCGACGCTTGGAAAAAAATCATTTTACAGCTTCTAGGTGCTTTAAGATTGTTAAAGTCGTAACTCGGAAAAAAAAATGGAAAAGAAGGTTCACTAGACCACCTCTGGCAGACTGGAGGTTTCTATATTCTCTCTTAATGGGAAAATGGTTCTCAGAAGATCAAATACTTGGCTAAATGGCATAATACATTATTGCACTCTTAACTCCTATCCAGTTTGACCATTTTAGTCCTGGAAACCTATGAACCTAAGATCTTGATCCTAAAATGTCTTTTATCTAAATTTTTTTAGAATACAAGGGTTGAGAACTTTCTTTGCCTTAACATTCATTAAACCATTCTAATACAACTCACTGCAGGGAGAATCTGAAGTGACTTTAAAGTGATATTTAGATTATAATTCGGCATCATGACACTGTTATTTTACATATTAAATAGTTTCCCGTTATTTTATATATCTAAGCGTGGTTATGACTTATGAGTGATTATGCGAGAAGCAGCTCATCTAAATCTCATCGTTGTCATTGCTATGAAAGCATGTTAACATTATATTTCATTATGGATAGTTATAATTAGTACCTCTTAATCAGGTGAAGCTAACACATGTAAAATAGCATGCGTCCAGAAGCCTATTCCTAAGGTTATATGTTAAAATCTTGAAGGAATGAATAAGGTCAACTTTTGTGGTGATCCACCATAGATTATGTAAATGATAAGAGAATTGTAAGCTAGATTTAAAATCTAAATGCATGCGGAAAATCAGTACTTGTCTTTAAGATCTCAATAAGTTATATTTATTAGAGATCCAGAAAAACAGGTGGCGATGATTTCAAATTCTCTTACATCACGCTCTTACATCATATCAAATTTTTATCATTTATCCATCACATCAGGTTAAAATGTATCAATGAGTCAATTGCAATTCGGACAACATTTTACTTGCATATCACTGATATCAGAAACATTGAAGAGGAAGTTTTATGTAGCAATCCAAATCTGCAACGACTCGAACCTTTGACCTCTTGCAGAATATGTTTGCCAGAGAGTTTTTGCTTCCAAAATGTATATATAAACACACACACACACACACATTGTTCTAACTACTTTCTACACATGCTAACCACTTACTTACCCCAATTTATTAAAACTCATGTCAATAAAGAACTTACTTTACATACTCATAAGTTTCTAGCATTCAACTTAAGTCTCTCATAAGTGGACACATGGCAGCCTGCAGTGGATAGTATTTAAGCTAATAGTTGCAGAATATTCTGAATGTGATTGGCCAAGATGCGCAAAATCCATCGTTACAGAAAATGTAAATGGTGAGGGAAATAAGTGATCTCACCATACATTTTCTAGCTCCTTCTCACAGTCATCATCACATAGCCTTGGTTTTTGCTCTGGGGGCAATCTAGCTGCTTTAGCAGAAGATGAGCCAATCAGGAAGCTTGACAGTCCAAAACCTAATCCAATTATGTCCCTACGCTTCACAGAATCCTGCCCTTTCGGGTGATCAACAGTCATTGAAGCTTGGATCCTAGAATCCGAACTAGAGCACTGCATTACAACACCTTGGATGCTGATTTTTCGAACTGTCTGATGGCCACCTGATAAGCATTTGGCAAACGAAGAACCTTAAGTCAGAAAATCAAATAATTAGGGGCAAATATACATAATCATCCAAAGCAATCACAGCATTACATTCTACTTCCCGAGTTTTATTATTAGCTATATACTGGAGAGAAGATGATTGGAATTGAAATTTCTAAAACCATGAAGTATTTCCCGGATACCCCGAACGACAGAAGCAGCTCCAGTGGCATTATCCGCAATGAAACAAAACAAATCTAGAACAAGTAGAAACACAAATTCAACTCAAACAGAATGTGAATGGAGGTATTCTGACCGAATGGAAGTAGCATAATAGATGCAGACGCCATTGCACTTCTCCAATCTGCTTCCCTTCCGGCGAGCGGTCTGTTATCAGTCGTTTGAATTTGCATATGGATAACGATATAATCATATATCATATCTATCTGGCGTTAATTTCACTTTAATCTCCCGTCCAAAACCTTATTTTACAGTTTTAAAACTTCAAAATACAGATGCTACAGCATTTAACCATATCAACTCCAATCATCAACTCTAAAATTTTACACCAAATTCACATTATTCACTATTTTCATTTTCTTTCTTATTTAATTAAATACATTTGAAATCTAAAATATTATTATAAAAAGAATAATTACATATTTTTTAAATAAATATTAAAAAATCTTCTACAATATTAAATCTTAATTAAGAACACAAATTCCACGAAATTTTATTTTATTCAAATTTACATAAACAAATATTATCTACAAAATACACAAAAGAAAAAAGAAGGAAAAAAGGGAGGAGAGATTTTACCGTGCAAAAACAGTGGGTCCATTTTTACCGTGAGTGACAGTGCAACGCCATATGGTGTTGCACGGTTCACAATCCCCAATTTGGTGTCAAGAATGGCGCTGGGCTGGAGGAGATTGGACAGCAAATTCAAGAAATCAACGCCAATTTACAATGGACTCGAGATGCTCTTAACTCACCGTAAAAACTCAATTTGGACACGTCGATGAGAAAATGTTTGAAAAATGAAAAAAAAATAACCTTTAAAACAATCTAATCCAAACATACAGTCGATCAATATTTTAGAGTATGTTTGATAGAGATTATTGAAAAAATAAATTTTAAATATATAATTGAGAAGTAAAAATGATAAATTGGGTCAAATTGATTTTAATTGGGTCACATTCATTTTAATTAAATTGGGTCAAATTGATTTTAATTAAATAACTAAAAATTTAATTTGTACCTTAAGAACATGTATTTGTTTTCTATGTTCTTCATTGACAAATGCGAAAAAATTTATTTTTAAAATTTTATTATTTTATCCGGGGGTTTTAGATTCGATTTTCTAGCGATTGATTTTTAGGTGATGTGTATTGATTTTCCGACCGATTTCCAATTTTCCAATCGTACCAACCGATCCACTACTCTTAAGTAGTCAAACACAAAGTCAGCACATCATCTCATACACTTGCTAAACGTAGCTTTTATTACAGTTCAAATTCTTGTAGTTGGTTTGATGATCAACCAAACTTCACTGTGAACATTTTTTATTCGGTTGATGAATAAAATGCTCATTAATTCGTAAAGAAATGGTGTGAAAGAAAAATAAATTTTTCTTTAAAACTATATTAAACAAGTCACTAGTTTGTTAAACAATTTATGTCGTGGGAAGAAAAATAAATTTTAATTTATAAAATTAAAAATAATGGACTTTATCTTCTCTTTTTTTCCTTTTTTTTAATCACAAAATAACAAATTTTTATTTTATTTTTTTAACAGAAAATAAACAAAATTTTGAGGAAATGCAACAAATTCTTTTCTTAACTTGTGCAGTTGTTCTTAACTTGTTTCCAACAAAACTTGTGCCGTTGTTAAAAATGAATAGGGTGGGGCTTTTTGCTAAATACACCCTCAAAACAAACTCTACTTCAATTTTTTCACTTTCGGTAAAAAAAAAAAAAAAAAAAAAACAAAAGAGAAAAAAAAAAAAAACAACCAGAGAGCTTGGCTGATAGTGGCTGAAACCACCATGAATGGTGGTTTTCGACTATTGACCGGTAGGACTGTTCGACCACCCTAGCCGGGGTCCATCACCCAAATAAATATAAAAGCCCTCGGTCCTGCTCCCATGACCACTGGGTGATAATGGAGCATGCTCACATATGGTAAATTTTGGGGAAAAAAAAAGTAGGGCCTACGTAAACCCCTATCAGGGAACTGTTATATATTATTCATCTTACTTAATGTAGATTTCAAAAAAAATAAAATTTTCTTTTTTTAAAAAAATTTTGTTAGGCGACATGACCCCCCACGGCGCCCCACGTATCATGTGGGCATGCTCCCTGCCCACCAAGTGGGGAGTGAAGCAATAGCGTAAAAGCCCTTTAGGAAAGACGAGTATAAAAATATTGCCCTTTAGAAAAGACGAGTATAAAAATATTAATTTAAATGAAATTTTCGCAAACAGGCATTTCCTACGATTCTCCATTAGCAAGAGGGCAACAAGCGAGAGCTTCTCTGAGCCGACGGCCTGCGGATGAAACATCAAAGGTCTATCAATTTGCATTAGAGATGGATAACGACGAAGAGGATTTTGTGTTTTATGGAACGCCCATAGAACGTGAAGAAGATGTCTCCAGTCGAAAAAAGAAGGCCGTGGCCGAGGCTTTTGGGCAACTTCGAACTCTTCCTCCATGGAAACAAGAGGTTTTTATCTTCAAGTATCTGATTTTGCAGCTTTTCTCTAGTTAATTAATTGATGGACGGAGTGAAAAGTTGTGTTCCGCCATGCTGTTGGGTGTTTAATGAACGCTGATTCGGTGATTTTGTCAGTTTCGATATGAATGTGAAGAAGTTTCGTGGCTAAAGTTGAATTGCGTATCGTGATTGTAGCTTTTTATAGATCTGTGTATTGCATCCTATGGATGGAATCGGGTTCTGAATGACTATTGTTTGCCTTTCAATTCTTTGTTTGATGAGATACAGTGAGTTACAAGTTTAGCTTCTATAGTCCTTCCCCATTGATAAGCGAGCTAAAAATTGTCAGCACTGTTCGCTCTCTTGCCACCGAACTCTATTACCTTTACTGCGAGTGGACTTATTGATCTTTTCACGTTTCGATCTCAATGACTAATTTAGATGAGGGTGGCAGAATTTCTATAACAGAATCCCATGAGTTGTTTGTGGCATCCTGGGTTGAAATCTGCCATAATCAGGCTAGAACAACACATTTTGGAGAAAAATAATGAATACGAGACGAGCATGGTTTGTAAGGTCCAAATGTTTATCACTAAGAAGATTGGCCACTGATGGCCAAAAGAGGGAAACATGGTTAGAGAAACCAATAAACCTGATGCGAGGCCGACCTCAAAGTAAGGTGTACAAAAAGAACTTCAAGGTGATCATTGTGAGGTGGTTTTTGGAGACCTAAGCCTCAGTTGATATGCCTTATGAAACCTCCTCAAAGATTCTAGCCCTCAAAACATAAAAATTTTAATGGACTCATGTTGAGAAAATAGCTCATTTTCACTGAAATCTCCAAAAATTGTCTTTCTCATTGATGAATTGTGGGAAGAGCGACTTCCCTCACCAACTAGAATAATAGTTCCTTTTATCGATTTTAACTGTTGTTTGTTTGTTCACTTTATACTATTCAATTATGAATCTTAAAGATGGTTAATGATTGGATATAAACATATACTAATTTTTTCGACATTACTTTTTTGTTTATGGTGAGGCATACGGTTCATAACGCCTCGAGGCTTATTTCTCTCCTCATGAAAGTAAGACACCTCAGTACCTGATTAAAACACTGGAAGGAAATAGATAGAGTGTAGATGGCAATGCAACATAGCTTTGGTAACATGAAGATTGTAGGAGAAGAAGTGAATACTATGATCTTCAGCATACAAGTTCTGCACTTTGAGTACGAAAAGTTTAATAATTTTCTAGAAATTTCCAACCAAAGTATCTGGCTACTGCTTTAATGTTCTGATAAGATAGTTTGTCATAGTGCTTAAAGCTGTAATAATTGATTCTGCAGGTTACAGATGAAGAAGGGAGGAGGAGGTTCCACGGGGCGTTCACTGGTGGGTATTCTGCAGGCTACTATAATACAGTTGGCTCCAAAGAAGGTGTAGTCTCTCAGCCCTCTCAGCGTGCATGTTTGCCCTTGTAAATATACAATTGGAAGACTGATTTGTACCAAAATTGCAGGATGGACTCCACAGTCATTTACATCATCTCGGAAAAACAGAGCTGAGATTAAACAACAGAGCATCCATAGCTTCCTGGATGAGGATGAAAAAGCTGTATGTCCTTGTCATAGATCTTGTATTTCTTGTGAGAATTTATATAATTTTCCTGCACAACGGTGTTTGTCTAAATTTTTTGACTGAAGCGGAGGCGTCACATTCTTTGATCACTAAACTACTGAATGCATTTAATGGTCCAGGAACTGGAGGACCGTTCATTAGGTATGTCCATGAAGTTTGATACATTTGGATTCACAGCTGCCGAGCTTGCTCACAAACAAGCTGAAAAGGATCAACAGCAGAGGTATTTCTCAACTGCTTATTTTGTGTATTCATTGTTAATTTTTGGTCCATTTTGGTGCAACCATTCCAATGCCATCCATTTTGGAAACTATAGCAAGTGTTTGAATGTCTTCATCTAATGGCTAAATGAATCGTTGATAAACTGTTAGAACTCGCTTAGTGCAGATTCATAGGGTTGGTTTGGTTTCTCACACCTCCTCTGTGTACACGTGTTCTGTAATAAGTCCTAAACTACATGTTGTTGGGAACTCCATTGTCTGTTGGGTTTTGTTACATTTATTTGTCTTGTTAATGATGCAGCTGCATATATGCTTGCCAAGGTGTTTCTTTTAGGAAAACATGTTCCTAAACACGTGTACATTTGACCAAACCACTTTACAACCAATCATTTACCCTTTTAAACAAGTACCCTGTTTATAATGTCAATTTCGGATAATGTACTGGTGAAAATTCAATTTCGAATTTCCCTCTGAATATGAATGAACAAATTTATTTCTCTTTTTGTACCACTTATGAAATGCTGTTAGAAGCGTAGAATCCTTGGGTGTTTGTCACATTTCGATAAGCATTCTAATGGCTTTGAGTTATTTGTGGATGCATCGTATGATTTTGTACAGTTATGCTGTATGTACTACAACATTTTCTTCTTCGTTTCTGTTTCATTCTCTTCGTGGCGTGTAAATATGTTTTGCAAGTTGAATTTGCTGCCAAAGACTGGTGAGCACACACATCCATTGTAACCATTTATACTAATTATATTAATTTTCTCTTGCACTCAGTGCAAGTTGTGGATTCTCTTACCTACTGCTTTAATCTAGCTGTAGTGTCAATTGTGTTATCTTTGACATTTTTCTTTCATTTGATGCAGACCCTCAGCCATTCCTGGACCTGTTCCTGATGAACTAGTTGTTCCAACTACGGAATCTATAGGTGTCAAATTACTGTTAAAGATGGGATGGCGGCATGGTCGGTCAATAAAGGATTCAAATAGTGATGCTCGGCGTGGTATGACTTTCCAGCACACACTCTTCTATTCGTCTGAAAACTTTGTTACTCTGATATCATTCCACGCATAATCTTGAAAGTGGGAAAAGTTTGTCGGAGATCTCAATTTAAGATCATAGCTGCCTTCAAGTAACTGCAGTTAAATGATGAAAAGTTGGTTTATGATCTGTCATGCTTGGGTGCTCGTGTGAAGGTTACAGTGTCTAATTGTAAGTTCTCCCATCTGTAGATACAGATACACCCAGCGCACAACAACTGGGCGAGGAAGAGAGGGCTGTCAGTATTTCTTTATTTTTATGTATTTTCTTGTTTGCCATTGTACATTTCGTATTTCCCTTGAGTTTTATGCTTGTTTGGAATAGTTTTTTGAAGGTGAGAATGGAATTTTTGAAAGAGTGCTCCTTCAATAAGTGGAAAAGCTTCGGGTCCCATAGAATGTATGATTGAACATGAGAATAGCTATAAATTGATTTTCCAAAAATCTATACTAAACAAGCCCTTTGTCAGTTAAAGGGGAATTTAAGCTGTTCTAAGGCATTGAAAATTGGTGATAGAAGCTTGTAAGTTGGAGATAATTGAACCAGAGTGATATGGGAAAGACTAATGGGATTTTACCCTTACCCTTAGCTAGAAAGAATTCTTTGTAGTGTTACCTTTTCACTCTATGATTGATCGCGTCCAGTCCCGATCTCTAAAATTCTTCCCAGTTATTAGTTATTCTGTTTCGTGCAAGGAAAAGATTTCGTGTTTATGATGTGGATCTATTTACTTCCAATATCTATCTATAAGTCTATAACTATATAATAATAAGATAGTAGCTTGTAAGAGAAGTTGGCGCAAAAATTATGACATTAATGTTGCCCCCCCCCCCTCTTTTTTTCTTTTTAATTTTTATGTAATTGCAATTGCAGCCGAGAGGCTACAATTATTGCAATCCCATATTTTATTTTATTTTAAATAATTTATTTTTGAAATGTTTGAATAAAGTTTTTAAAATAAATTATTGTTTTGTATTTTTAATTACATTAATTTTATCTCATTTTCTGTTTTCCCTCTTTTTATATTATGTATTGGAAACTAATTAAAATATATTTATCTATTAGATTAAATTCAAAATGCATATATTATGTTTATTTTTCATTTTTTTTTCTACAAATTTTTACTTTATTTTTTATTCTTTGGTACCAATGTTTATTGCCTTGCAACATGTATCGATTTTGTTTCGTTATATTTTTTACATTTCTTACTTTTGTTATTAATTTTTTTCTTCCACTTCATTTTTTATTTTGGTCTCGGCTAAAGTTAGGTTGCGTAATGTACCAATTTCGTGAATCATTTATTGATTAGTTGGATTTTATTTGATTTGCATCATTTATTAATTTGTTAGCTATTTTTTAGTTATTTTTATTGCATACATGGACCAACATGAGATATTTGTTGTTGTAACAACACCTGTATGAGTGTTAGAAAATTATTGACATAAATATATGTTTCAATTAAATATTTTAATTTTGCATTTAATTGAGCTACATATGTGGCACATCAAAGGCCTGACGTTGTGAAGGGCAATGTCTAACTCTAGACGTTAATATTTATCTCTCCAGTCACTACAATTCTCTTTTTTTTTTTTTTATGAGAATCTAATAATAATAATTTTTCACATATACACCGTCAATATTGTTGCATTGGAGATATTTTTTTTGCTAAACTATCAATGTTTTGTGACATATGTGTAATGTGCACATTAATGTATTGGAGATGCTCTAATAGTTTTAAATAGATTTATGGTAAACTAAAAAATGTTTAATGATCTTTTATGGTGAAAACTAAAAAATGTTTAAATGGTACACAATCAAATACCACTTCAAATGTTGTCAACATGGAAGTTTTCCAAAATTTAAATTAATTTTGTAATAATAATGTAAAAACGATTAAGTTTCATTTTTAACAATTTTTCATGTAAATGTTATCTATTGTCTTTATTTAATTTTGTAAACAAAATAATTAGCAGGAATCTAATCCGTGCATCGCATGGGAGCAAATACTAGTGTGTGTGTATATATATATATATATATATATATATATTTGTGTGTGTGTGTGTGTGGATAATAAAACTGCTATGGTGAATCTAGTATGTTTTGAAATCAACTGTCTTATGATGCATGGACACACTCCCAAGTACTTAATCCAATAAAAGTTTGTTCCTAATATAGAATCAGCATACAATGACTCAAGATATCATGCACACAAGCAAGATTACATAAAATAGTATATCTGTATACAAGAGTATTGCATAAAATCACAAGAAAATAGTGACAAGTATATCTGTATGTGTGCTGAGAAACTGTACTTGGCACGCGCGCATTGTTAGAATATGCAAACATCTTGAGATGTAGGTTTCACTCGGAAAAGCATTGGAAGCTTTTTGAAGACATCTATTAATTGGTGGAGTTATGTAATCGACCACATGATATCTTGAAAGCTTTTTGCCTAGATTGTATTCCTTTCTAACTATCACCTGATAATTGTTATTCTGTTAGGTCAACCATCTGCTGAAATAACATTTATCTTGTTTTGTCTTTTGGTGAAGATATTCGCAGAGAAGCTAGAAAAGCTTTTCTGGCTCTTTCCTCGGACAATGCTGTCTCGCAACGGGGTGAAGCGAGTGCTGAAAGTGGCCATGATCTACCTACGGATGATGATGATCGGTTCTCAAAAAGCACACCGGTTCACTTCTTTACCTTCACCTCAGCATATATTAAAATTGATTATTTGCCTACTGTTCTTCATAATTGAAATTTTTAGTTTTTTACGCCCAATTTCCCTCGTGGCGTGCTCATGCTGCTTATGTTACTAGACTAGATACAAAGAAATATTTCCTGGAAGAGGCAAGTGTAATTTTTTACACTATTTATGATTTTTGTCCCTGTACTTGGGTGTGCCGTGTGCGTGTCATACATGAATACAAATCTAAGTTTTTTGCACAAGCAAACAGTCAAATTTTACAATATTGCATTTGATTAAAAATAAAACTGTTAAATTTTTCTAGATGGGGCCTCATAACTGATAGCAGGATGAAGCTTATTTGGGTCCTGGCAATATATAGTATATATTAGATATATTTGGCATTATAAAATATGTAGGACAACTATTTAAGAAAGAATAGAAGCATATATGTTAATTGAAACAATGCTTTGACAAAAGAAACCTATTTGTTTTGTTTGTGAAGCGTAGGCGCAGTTTATTATTTTGGACTTGCATTGCCTTTCAGACTCCTTTGTCCATTTCTGAAACATTGGATAGGTTTGGAGTGTCTTGTAATGTTGGACTTGGGGGTACATTCCATAACGTAACCTCCAATTGTGAGCTTATCAATTGAAATTCGTGAACTATATCATATTTGAAGTTTCGTGGAGACTTCTTTTTGAAAACAACACCAGTCTTCTATGAAGGACTTAGTCCAACATACAACCTGATATGCACAAGGAATGTCGCCAGACTGCCAAATCATCCTAGCAGGGATATTGGTTTTACTGTGTCCACTTTGGATTGCAAGTTCCATATAATCTGAACTGTCAAGCTTTACCATTTTGATAACAAACCTGTAACTGCTTCCCAAGGCTTCCCGGATTTTGTTATCTGATAATTTGGTTTCTTTTGCAGGCTTACGTACTTAACCCAAAGCAGGACATGTATGGTCTGGGCTACGATCCATATAAGAATGCACCTGAATTTAGGGGTGAGTAACTTTCCTGGTGTAAGATCACCGCATGATCTTCGCTGTTACGTCAGGCGCGTAATTATTGTTTATTTCTTTATTTTAGAAAAGAAAAGACTACGAACATCAGGGAACAGGGAGATGGATCGTCGCAAACCACTTTCCATGAAAGGTAGTCCTTTATATTATGCCCTAATACATGAATTTCATTGATTATTTTATCTTTTAGTCTGATATTTGTTTGTTGTATAATTTGATTGCATATGCTCTCTTAACACATTGGTTTCAATGTTCATCAGGGAAGGTCGCTCCTGGTTTTGGCATTGGGGCTCTTGAAGATATGGACGCAGAAGATGAAGATATATATGCCTCAGGCTAGTAATTCTTTTTGTATAGTCCTCATATCTTCTATCATTTTTAGTTTCTCAGCTTAAAGGAACCATAGAGAATCCAATTTGTACCCCACACACAAACACAAAGTTCTATTGTAGAAATACATTGGACTGTTTGCTTTGCTCTGTAATATTTCTCCCTCCAATTTTAGGAACTTGGGGTTATGGAACCAGGTCAACTACTGGTCCTGCCGATGTTGGTTTAGTGAATAGCTCCCTATTGCAGTTCTTGCAATGGCTCTTTCCCCTTGTTCTTTTATTTCTTTCCCCCAATATGTAATATCTTTATCGTAGGGAGATTGCAATTTGTAAACATCATTTATTTGCTGTGAGTATAGGAAGAGTAAAGGCTTTCAGCCTTATAGACCAAGTTCTTGAATTTTTCTTTCTCCTTTCAGTTGAAGGGAATGTCCTCATTAACTTTTCAGCTGATAAAGTGTTAGCTTATCGAATTTTGACTGGTTAATTATATGTGATGTGCTTGCACCAATGTCGTTAGCTGTATTTAGATTAGCTTCTCTTTTGTTCCCCTACTTTCTGAACTTGAAAGCAGAAAATGTGAGTTTGTGACTCTCTTGAAGTTGGAGACTTCTTGTCAATGGTGTAGTTGCACGAGTGTACTCTGGAAATTTACAAGTTAATGTCAGGTGTGAATTGGGATTTCCTTTTTCTGATCTGTGCAGCCTTGCTGACTGACTAGATACAAGGAAGTGATATTCACTTTTGTAGACCTTTGACCAAGTTTTCTTAACTTTATTGCTCCATTTTCGTGTCCTATTTTTTTCCATAACTCCTCTTTCAATATTAGCACTCTCAACTTGTCTTTCTTCTTTCTTGGCAACAAGCTAATTTTCTTTTGTGAAACAAACTGGACTTGTACACCCTTCATTGACAACTTTAAGCTGCCTCTTGTTTTTTCATGGGGCATTTGATGAATGGTCCAACAATAAAAAAAGGGCATAATGGAAGGTTCTTAATCACATAGATTTCCATGCCTAAATGTTTATATGCATTTTTTATATTATGAAATATTGTCTCCTGTTGGGTCTGCATGAGTATGGGAATGGCCAAAAGTTGGTTCCAGTAAAATGACGTCAGTGAATGAAGGTTGGCTCCCTATGGCTTGATCTAGGTATCGTGGAGGGTAAAGGAGTCAGAGAATGTTTGAAATCGTGGAGAATTATCTGTGAAAGAACAAATATACAAATCCTACTCTTTTTGGAGTAACCAATCCCTTCCTACTTGTGGGATGTTTACATGAATCTTTCATCTGGTTTTGATTGAATTCTGGTATTTGTTTTAATCCCTGGCTGTGTGATGGTTTCTCCTTTCATACTTGACTTTGTTAATAAATCTAAGTCATAGAAGTGTTATTAATCAACATGTTCTATTTACCTGATAAAACCACCACTGGTTCTTTTACATCTTTAGGTTATGACTTTGAAGAAACATATGTGCACGAAATAGAAGAGCCTTCGAGACCACATGCTGAGAACATGCTAATGTTAGAAGGAAAGCAAGATGGTATTCTGCCAGGTTTTAAAGAGTCTTCAAAATCTGATTCCATACTGGAGAGGTAATTGTTTAAAGAAAAGCTTCGCTAAACTTGATACTTGTATGTTCACTATTGTAGTCCCCCCCTTTTTTTTAATTGGAACTTGAAATTTGAAGTTTTAAGGTTCATCCCTTGGCTATAATCTTTACCTTAGAATAATATGTAATTATCTTGTTCGAGTTGTTTCATAAGAGTGTGTATCCAATGAAATGATGAATAATGGCTCGGCTTGAAGATTTTGGGTTTGAGTGATTAGTGGAAGTTACCCAAGTTCTTTAATTCATCAAAATTTCCCAGATAAGTCGCATTCTCAAAATAAACCAAAGTCTTGTTAGATTCCACGAGATTGAACAAATTAAAGGAAAAACTTACAAGAATGCCAAGAAAAATTATTTTGATTAGTTCAATTAAGAAAAAAACGAGAAACAAAAATATCTTGAAGAATCTTGAAGTTTGAGAGGCTCGACTTGTCGAAAACCAGTTGTTTTTTGAATCTTATCTGCACCAGTTGTTTTTTGATTTGAAAAGATCTAATCAGCACTGGTTGTTTTTTGACTTCTGCAGGTCTAATCTTTACTGTTGTTTTTGACCTTATAAGACAACCCAAAAGTGCCCTTTCTGAAAACTTGAGCAGAATCCTTTAACAGATGCTCCAAATCAAATGCATAATTACATCCTTATATAAATACAGCTGAGGGCTTGTTTGATATGAATTAAATTAAAATCAAATTTTCCCTCTCATATTTTGCAAATTTTTTAGTTTTTAATTTTTATATTTTTTAATACTTCTTATTTACTTTTTGGCCACACATCTAAAATCGACTCAATAATCCATATCAGACATACCCTAAATACACAATGCAAAATTCATGTGTCTCTATCCAAAACAGAGAGTAAGTGACTTCTGTTCTAAACCTTGAAAAATCTAAGAAAATTGTGGGGTCGCTGAAATTATTACACCAGAAGAAAATTTTCAATGAAATAAAGAAGAAATAAAAAAAATTATAATAATAATTAAAAAAAAGAACGATCATGAACGAACAAAAGTATGACTTTTGTTTTGTGTGTGTAAATTTCTGCTGTTAGATTTTTAGGCCAAGAGCAATCTGAAGAGATGGGGCAGGTTGTTGAGCTTCTATTTGATATCACTCCTAATGCTTCAAGATATTTTAGTTCCTGTGTTTCTCTTAATCTAAAACAATTGAAAATAATTCCTCTTGTGTTTCTGGTCATTTTGTTTTTCAGTTTGTTGAATTTCTTGGAATCTAACAATACTGAGGTTTAGATTTGAGAGTGGGACTTGTAAATTTGATGGGTTAAGGGACTTGACGGCAATTTTTGTGTTAAAATGTAAATTGCAATATAAGGACTTGATCTTTCATCGATAAAATTTTCAAATAGATTTGATGTAACTAAATTGCCCTTCTTTTATCAAATAACATATTAAAATTAATTTCTACTAAAGGATAACCAATTTTCAGATGAACAGAGCCTATATTTAAAGGTTAAGGGTATGTTCTCTTTGTATTTGAGTTTTCAGTTTTGAAAATATTTTCGATTTTGTGTCTTGGGTGGCTATTTTGAGGAAATTGAAAACTTGTTTAGTTTGGTAAATGTGTTTGATTTGAATTTTTGAAAATTGTAAATTCATACAATAAAAATTACAGTCTTAAACTTTTCAAATTGAGCAATTTGACGCCTACGTTAAATACCCCACACCTCACCGCCACTACTCCACCCCCAACCCCACCCTCCACTGTTGGCTGATAAAACCGCCAAATGCTGATGTTGAACCACTAACAACATTTGTGTGAACCACCAGCAGCTTGTTTGTGGGTGAAACAGCGCCGCTGCTATGGTGACAGTGGCCGGTGGTGGTTGGGTACTATGATGAACATCAAAAGAAAAGTTGGGATTTAAATGTAGTCAATGCAAAATTCAAAGTATAAAAACGTGTTTTCGATGTTATTGGCTCCTAACACTGAAAATTCCCAAAACGACAAACAGTCGTTCTGAGTTTTCTTTACGAAGTTTTTTGTCGTTTCTGGAAATTTGTTTTTGAAAATATGAAAGAGAACACGTTTTCATTTTTTTAGAAAACCAAAAAGGGGAAACAAGTCTAAAAACAACAAAGAGAAAGCTGTCTATGATCTGGTGGTCCAGATTTAAAGGTTGAGACGAAAGCGCAAAGGATATGAAAGGTTTGGGACTGTTTGCATTACCCAAATAATTTGCAGGATTATTTAACAAATAATTGCCATTTTATCAGCATCTTACTACGAAATATACTACATGGAATATAGTCAGATCCATTTTAAAGCCCATCCTTGAAAGAGGGTTGCTTTCAGTAAACTATGGTTTTCTTCAACAAATAAAAGGCAAGGGTTGGTTCTTGTAATTAATATTTGATATCCAAGAACAACGTTGTAAGCACATACAGTAGAACTGACGTTTTAGATAATATGTTATCTTTGTCCACTAAAAAATTCAAATAAAAAAAGGAGAAATAGAGTAAATGTCAGGAAAGAAATGGTTTAAATTTTAAAATGCTGGGCAAACCAGAGTGGCATAAATTTTATCTATGTGATTGCCCATGGTAATTAGCTGCTTGTTTTCTTTTTTCTGCTCTTAAGCTGATGCGTGTTCCATCAATCATCCTTGGACTGGAATAAGGTTTTCTCCTTGTCCATCATTCTTTCAACCTAATTATGCTGCGGAAAATGTGGAATATTAGGTCAGCTACTAAAGCTTTCCCCACACCTTTTCCATCAATGGTATTAAAACCATCAGTTCCCTACATATTTTAATCTCACTTTAGCCATAAAAATCGTTCCAATCTCCAGTTGCTTAATTCCCAGCCGTTTGTTTTGAAGTGTTACTTTCAGTCTGATATAGTAGGATCCCATTGTTCCAATATCTACTTCCCTATTTCCCTGCCGTTTGTTTTGAAGTGTCACTTTCAGTCTGATTGTCGAGCGGTCATTTTCTGCTGTATATCACCAGGAGAACACTTTCCCTTTTCATCATAAAACAATCACTGTTTACAAATCAATGCACGCCTGTGCTATGTTAGGGTAATATCTAGTTGGGGTTTCAGCCTTGAGAAAATAAAGCACTTTCGCATCGATCCTATTTTTTGAGTCACATTACCCTTTTCCTTTTTGGGATAGGGGGGAGCTTTGTTGCGTCTTTGAAGGATCTTCTATGTAAAAAAAGTGGGTAAAGTTTTTTGTTAAAGCTAATACATCTAAATCCAGAAAAGCTGATACAAAGCCTTCGCCTAAATTGTATATAATTGTAGGAATGACATTGGATTTCAGTTGTATTGTTTGCGATTTTTCTATCTTATTTTTCCTCATGAGAAGATGATGAATTGACGACTATCAAGGCAGTACAAGGTAAACCTGGAACGATGAAATGTCGATGTACAACCTTTGGAAGGACCGGCTATAAATTTATTAATAACCAATTTGATAATGGTACTGATGTTGGCGCCTACTTGTCTTACATAATAGAGAGACTCGAGTGATGTATTTCCCAATAAATGGTGAACCCCCGCTGCAAAAATTGCTTTATGTGTAAATGGCCCACATGACAAATTTAACTTTAAGACAACAAACTCAGTTGAAATGAAAACCCAACCGTCCACTCAAAAAAAAAAGGGAAAGAAAAGAAAGAAAACCCAACCGCTAGGAGAAAAGATGGAAAAAGTATTATGTGCATATTAAGACATAATATTGTATGAAGGGGGTATTACTGTATTAGTTTTCATACTGATTGTTGGAAACTGGAATATCCTGATGCATTTTTTCCTTTGATGATACTTTCTTCACGTTTTATACATGACTTAATTAGTTTCTTTCGTTTTTGTTTTCAGAGAAGTATTTGATAAAAACTTTCCTGAGTGCCATAGTTTGCTGCGGATAACCAAACTTATGTACCATGATATTCTTCATATTCATGCAATATTTGCAGATTTGATCCTCCAGAAATTCCTAAAGATTTTGTTCCCCAGCACAAGTTTCCTGCTCCTCTTGATTTTGGCAGCAAGAGTGCTGATGACCCACCCCCTGATGTACCCGCTCCGGAGGATAACAATCTTAAGGTCTTGATTGAAGGAGTTGCAACTCTAGTAGCTCGCTGTGGCAAGTTATTCGAAGATCTCTCCAGAGAGAAGAATCAGTCAAACCCATTATTTGCTTTCCTTTATGGTGGAGAGGGCTGTGACTTCTATGCAAGGAAACTATGGGAGGAATGCCAGAAGCGTGGCAATCAAACCAGATTGTTGGATGAGAAAACGTTTCAGAATTCACAGAAGATGACAGCTGAAAGCCGTGGAAAAATTTTAGGAGAAAATGCCCTTCAAAGAAGCACAGTAGATTCAAGCCCTGCGGTTGTTTCTGCCGATGCTGTTAATTTGCAATTTAATCTTTCAGATACATTTACTATGCCTACTGCACTTGTGAGTGGCTCAAATAATGGGAACTTAATGGGTTTGAATGGATAATTCTTTCATTAGATGAATATTATCAATACTTCAATTCTGCCTTGAAGTTGGTGATATTGATTATTTTTTTTTTTTATTGTCATAAATTTTCAAAATAGAATGAAGTTCAGGATATTGCAAAACCGTTCTCTGGTGATCCTGCAAAGCAAAAAAGATTTGAGCAGTTCTTGAAGGAGAAGTACCAAGGAGGCCTTCGCACTAAAGATTCAGGTGGCACAAGTGAAATGTCTGAAGCTGCTCGTGCTCGTGAAAGATTAGAATTTGAGGCTGCCATTATGCTTATGGAGAAAGGAAAACTCGGTAAAGAAAGCCAGGGTTCCAGTCCATTGCTCAAGGATTTGACAGCCGCTGCAGGATTGCAGTTTACCACCGGTGGAGTGGAGGTATTTCTACTGCGATACCGGATTTCATTTTGATATTGCAATTTACGCCTCATACTATTAACTTGGTATCTGTGACAGAAAACTGGTGTTCAACAACATGAAGAACTGCTATCCAAAACCGTGTACCCCAAAAGGGAGGAGTTTCAATGGCGACCCTCCCCTATTTTATGCAAGCGATTTGATTTAACTGATCCTTACATGGGCAAGGTATTCACTTTGGGTGGTTCTTACTGTTGGTTTTATTTACTTCCAGCCTTTGTTGTTTTTTCTTGATTATTTTGGTTAGAAAAATAAGCATTTTGTTGCCTAAAAGGGAAGTTTTTCGATCTCCTACATGTAAAATATCAATTGTTATATAAAGCAAATGGATTCCTCTAACTTGCTTCGGTTCTCTGATTAGTATGGAAAATTTATTCTGTTATTTTTAGTAGGTCATTAGCGCTATGTTGTAATTCTTAGGAATTTTCCAGGTCATGTTACATTGTAGTTTAGATGTTGCATAAGCACTTACACTAGTGTTTCCATTTATATGCATCTGCAACATGACTCTCTCTCTCTCTTCCTCTTTTTTTTTTTTCCCTGGTATGGTCCTAACTGTAACTTAGTGTGTGTTAAACTAAAAAAAATTAGTCGACTATACTAAAACATTGTGTGAAAGTTAGACAAGAAAAGTTTGGTTCAACTGCTTATGGTGGTATTTAACTCCATTGTAAACATAATAAGACTGTAGAATTGAAAGGAAAAATGTGCTCTGGGTCGTCTGGTGTGCTTTCTATTTGAGAATTAGAAATTCATATTACATTCTTTTCTTTGACATCACATCATCTAATTTTACTTAATTTCCTAACTGTATGTTGTTTGTAATCATCGTATCTCTTTTTTGCAGCCACCCCCAGCTCCGCGTGTTAGGAGCAAAATGGATTCTCTCATTTTTATGCCCAATTCTGTCACAGCAACAGTAGAGGAAGAGACCTCGTCTTTCGATCCCAAAGTTCGGGGTAAAGAGAAAGGCCAAGAGAAAACTGAGCGAGAAGTGGAAGTTGAGGTGGAAGTGGAAAATGTTGATAGGCCTGTCGATTTGTACAAGGTGCGTTCAACCTCTCATTTTGTTTTTTTGATTGTGTAATAGCCTCAATATTATATTTAATGATTTTAAATTCTTCTCAGTAGCAGTAACAGGTTTGTTGATCTCTCCCTGTGATAGAATCAGTCCATTTATTTTTTTAACTTCCTATATTTTAATCCGAAGCAAAATAAATTACAAGAAAATTTAGGTCGGCGGTGTTGTGAAAATCTGTACTTAGTCTTCAATGAATGACATGAAGTTGGACAAGTGTGTAATTACCATCACTCATTGGCGACAACCCTCTTCAACATGCTGACCTAGTCATGTGGCAGCAGATACTTAGACGAAACTAAGCAGCATACCAATTTGGATGCTAAATTCCCTTCAGGAAAACCATTTGTGTGACTTGCTGATGACTTGCTGAGAGGGTCGGAGGGAATCATCCATTTTAAAACCAGACATCCCCAAGACCTAGAGTTGGGTGGCGAGGTCTTTTAGTCTCCTGTCATTGGAACCCCAAGAACATGAAAAATCCTTGCTTCGGAAGGAATTCCAACTTTTAAGAACTGATAACCAGAATTGGTATGATCAACATTTATGATTCCAGATAATGGGGATTGTTGATCCAACTGAATCAAATGGTAACTAAATAGGCTCTTTGGCTAATTGTCAATGTTCTTTTAATCCAAAAATTTTGGCAATATTTCCGCTACATTTGGTCTAATTTCATTTTGTTGTTTATTATCTAATACCATGTCCCTCTTATGAAGGATAAATTATTCTTTACTTGTTAGATTATGTGAACCAGTTTTGCTCCCTCTTGAATTTGTAATGTCACCTTTTTGGATGAACCAGTTATATAAGATTTTTAACACTTAAAAAAGTTAGACTTCTCCGTGTTGCCTAATTATAATTAATTTATGAACTCCGTATTTTGTTTTGGTACTCTGAATTGTGCTCTTGAGGCAAAAAGTTGATACATTATAATTTGAGGTTGGCTTTTTACCCACCAAATAGGCATGTTTTTCAAGAAAAGAGTATTCTTGCAAGA
Organism: Jasminum sambac; assembly: GCA_018223645.1. Classification (NCBI taxonomy): domain Eukaryota; kingdom Viridiplantae; phylum Streptophyta; class Magnoliopsida; order Lamiales; family Oleaceae; genus Jasminum; species Jasminum sambac. The sequence goes on from CP073649.1 coordinate 28,650,550, forward strand.
TATCTTAGATCAATATTTCAATATGTCGGGCTCTGCAAATTGCAATGATTTGGTGTTAGATTTTCTTGTCTAGTTTAAAAGGTTACGTTCATGTTTGCGTATTAAATTGCTCACTCATATCTTTATATAATCATCTATGATGTTCCTACTGTAGGCTATATTTTCTGATGATTCTGATGACGAAGAGGAAAAAGCAACTGAACCTGATAAAGATGAGAATCCACAAAAGAAGATTGAAGCTGCTAACACAGCTTTGAATCGTTTAATCGCTGGAGACTTCTTAGAATCATTGGGAAAAGAATTAGGGCTGGCAGTTCCTCCAGATATTCCTCAGCCAGAAAATATACGTAGTTTAAAACCTCCGCAGAAGGTTACTGTCAATACTAGCAAAGCAAATGATGATAATAAGAGAAAGGGAGTGGACGTAGTATCTGATCGGAAGATAACTGAGGCCAAGATTTGCAACTTGGACACAAAAGGGAACAATAGTAGAATAATGGATGGTAACTCAGTGGGAAAGGTTGCAAAAGAAGATATGAATGCAGATACTCCTAAGAATAATAAATTTAGCAACACTTCATCAGAGGATGAAAGAAGTAGAAAACACTCCAGGAGGAGTCGGCAGAGAGATAGCAGTTCGAATAGTGACTCGTCTGATGATTATCGCGGTCGACACCACTCAAGGTCGGAAAGGAAAAAGAAACGATCCTCTCGGGAGAAAAGTAGAAACAGGAGACACTCTAAGCACCACAAGCACAGGAGATCAGAAAAAGAAGGTGAAGACACCAAGAGAAAGAAGCGTGAATATAGAGATTGAGTTGATCTTTTCTGATAAGCCTCTGATACATCTTGCACAAACCGCATCAATTCAAAGATCTGTTTTACTCTTTAGTTGGTTTTTGAATGAATGCGGTTGAATTTGTCAGCCGTAAATTAAGGAGTGCTAAACATGATTGTTTTACTTGATAGGAGAAGAGATGCTGTAATGTTTAATGCAGAAACGCCTCCTGCCCATGGTGAAACGTGGAACATCGTTTGCAGATAATAGAAGCTTCTTTTGTGTATGCGTATCTGATCTCACCTATTATCTTTGAATTTGTTTCTCACCTGAGCGCTATGCTGAATTGTTTCAGTTATTCCTTCCATGTATCTTGTAGAATCTGAGACTTTAATCAAGTTCGGATAGATTCCTTGTAGTGTTATTGTCTTAACAAGTTAAAGCAATTGAAGCCCAGAGCCAATCTTTACATACCGTGAACAGGAGTATTTTGTTCACCATTTTACGCAACGAGTATACCAATGCCAAACGTGATTTGTTGAGAAAACTAAAATCGTTTCCTCTTCACATCACTCACTTCTATGTGAATTTGCTGTGTAGGTGTCGAATAAGAAACTTGTATTTGACGTCGATAGAAATGAGACTGCATATAAGCAACATATTTCCATATTTTAATCTTTTACCAGCACACAAATGTAGCATTTGAGACAATTTTGCATCTTTTTCTGCAGCGTTTCACATACATATGAAATCAAACAGTTTCAGATATTTATCGTATGAAACATGTGGAAAATTGGGTGAATGCCAAGGTAAATTTCACATGGTAAAACCAAAAGGATGTAACGCTTGAGGGATGCTATAAATAGTTTTGTCTCACACTGAAAAATAAAGAGATGAAAGGGAAAACTTTGTTACGTATCTCCAAGCTGAAGATTATGAGATTGTTGACCAATCTATAAATGGTTAGCAATCTGCATGCAAAGTGTAATCACTTGTCGTATAGAGACTTTGTCGTGGATTACGTGCCGCAGGGGGTGCAAATCACAAGTTGATTTCCACTATGAGCAGCGGATCTATTTTAAGGACATTGTGTTCAGACAGAGGCCCCCCATTCTAGATTTTAGCTTGGTTTTGTTGTGCACAATTTGTTGTACTTTCAGTTCATCTTCTTGTAGTTTTATTACTGTTTAATATTACCATTGTACCAAATACATATTGTTTATTATATAACGGTTTATTGAAAAATGTAGTATAGAAAATCGTAATGGGGCTTTACATATTTTTGGATGCAATAAATATTGAGAATGAATGTGTACGTGATTGAAATAATAGTGCCACTTTTGATAGATCTTGCCAACTATCTATGAATTTGTGTCCATACAATTCCTGCGATGATTTCTTAGGAGAGAAATGAAATATGTAGTGCCGGATCATGGGTTGACAGAACTTTTGCAACGGTCATTTTTTATTTTGATTTTTACATACGGTGAAAAGTGTCATTTTTCCTATTTATATATTTATAAATCTTTTTCACTATTTAGACTAGCAAGAAAAGATCTAGTTGGTACTAGATCATTACTGTTAGACGAACATCCTCCGAGAATTCAAAAAGTATTATCTCTTCCCTCTTCTTAATATTTTTATTGTTGAATCACACGTTTTCTATACAATTACTACTTTCCCTCTCGAAACAAGGACAAGCTTAAAGTGGAGTAGACGAGGAGGCTGGTTAATTAAATTTGCGAGCATTTGGATGGGTAATGGATTTGCTACCACGTGCATGGTTGGAGATGCATGCAGATCCCATAAGAAACATTAATTATATCCACCCAAAATTAATTTTGTCATTTGATGCCTCAACCACCATTCAACCCACTTTCGTTATGATTAATTTGACAGGTTGATTAATAATGGTAGAACATTATACATACGTATATACATATGTTTAACCCTTCTTGACGCACCATAACTAACTAGTGAAAATAAGTACTCTTACAAAATAATAATAATAATAATAATAATAATAATAATAATAATAATAATAATAAATTAAACAAAAAAAAAAAAAAGAAAAGGCTAAGGTTGTGAATCCAAGAGTGGAAATTCTTGCCAACAATGGAATTCAATCAATCCCTAAAGAGTACGTGAGGCCACAAGAAGAGTTGCAAAGCATTGGAGATGGCTTTGAGGAAGCAATTGGCAAAAAGGGGACTCAATTGCCCACAATAGATTTGCAAGGACTCAATTCTTGTGATCAAGTTCAAGAAAAGTGTCGCCAAGAATTAATTAAGGCTGCTAAGGAGTGGGGCGTTATGCACCTCGTCAACCATGGGATACCGGACGAGCTCATTCATCGTGTTAAGATTGCCGGAAAAGCGTTTTTCGACCTGCCGGTTGACGAGAAGGAGAAATATGCCAATGATCAAGCTAATAATGCTAGTGGTCAATTGGAATGGCAAGACTCTTTCTTCCATTGTGTTTTCCCTGAGGATAAAAGGGAAATGCCATTTGGCCTAACACTGTAGCTAATTACACGTAAGTACCTACAGACTAATAAAGAGTGTAATGTATTTTTCATATATGAAAAAAGCTAAATATACACCCTTGTTTATTGAAGGTGTACTGTACTAGACACAAGGATAATGTACCAGTATAACCAAATTGTATAATGATTGAAATTTCAACTTTACCCTAGAAAGTATTCTAATTTATTTATAAGAATCTAAGATTTTTAAGGGCAAAGTTGAAATTTCAATCATCTTTATACATAATCATGTTGGAGAGTTCGATTGTACAACATCATTATCTCTCGACGCAATGGGAGTGAAAATGTAGAATGATTATCTTACCGTCTTTCTACTACAAGAATATAGTACACTCCATTGTGAACGGGAGTGTAAATGTAGCATTACTTTTTCCTTACTAAGTACTAACCAATGATAAGTTGTGATTTTTGGGTCCACATTCAACAAGTGAGTATGCAAAGCAAGTGCCAGTCCTAACCAGCAAAATACCATCAGCACTCTCTCTTGGTGGCATGAAAGGCCTTCTTCTTCAATTAAAGATGAACTATTATCCAAAATGCCCTCAACCGAAGCTCTCCCTCGGGGTTGAACCCCACACCAATGTCGGTGCACTCACCTTCATCCCCCCACAACATGGTAGTATGGTACCTGGCCTACAACTCTTCTATGAGGGGAGGGTGTTGGAATATGCGAACAAAAGTCTCACATCGGTTAAATATGGATTAAGTGATTGATTAATAAGGGATTGAGCTACTCCGCCCAATGGGTTAATCTTTTGGGGATGGACCTTAATAGAGCATGGGAATTGGCTCTTAAGGCGGTTGTGCCACATAAAGCAATGACTGGGCCGCAATGGAAGAGTTGGGCCTTGATGATAAAGTTGGATATGTTGGCTATTGATTACAGGGAAGCAAATTGAAATGGTACTTCGTTTGGGAGGGAAATTGTTGGAATATGTGAACAAAAGTCCAACATTGGCTAAATATGAGTTAAGTGATTGGTTAATAAGGAATTGAGCTACTTCACCCAATGGTTAAACTTTTGGGATCGAGCTTCAATCCCTAACAGAGGGCCAATTGATTACTGCTATATGTGTACCTAATTCCATTACCATGCGCACTGGACTACTTTATATGATGGTTGTAAGTAACTTCTTCAGACGAGTGTATATTTGTACAATAATATACTTTTAGAGATTTTGCTCTGAAAAGGTTTAAGACGACAAAATACAAATACATGATGAAGGAAAATTTTGCTCTAAAATTTTGATTCGTTTTCAAATACACTATTGCTTTGTAAAATTGTTAGAATTTCAGTTAAGTTCGCTTTTGCCTAGAGGAAGTTTTCAAAATTAAAGTTAATAATTTCATATCATAATAAATACTGAATTGGACAAATTCCCTTGTCTATGCAGTTCAAGTCTTTCGACAAAATCGAGAGGTGACCTTTTACTTGTTGAATAATTCTAAACAAACATCTTAAATTAAATTAACACTCTGATTTTATTAAATGATGATGAAAAAGTGAATATATGCTTATCACTTAATCCACTTGTTCACCATCCAATAAGTAAATAACACATTAGTACAAAAAAGAGCTTAGGTGCTGGTTGTTTTAGATTTAGGATGGCGATTTTTTGATCGCCACCCAAAACGGCGACACCCAAAGTCGTCGAAAGAGTGGCGGTTGTTTTTTAACAACCGCCACCCTAAGGCTTTTTTTTTTTAGAACACTTAGGGTGGCGGTTGTTTTTAACAACCGCCAGCGCCACCCTTTCTACCTTTAAAAAAAAAATATTTAGGGTGGCAGTTCTAGTGCAAAACCACCACCCAAAATTCACTTTTTTTATAAAAGATATGAGCGATTAAAAACATAGAATTAGGAGTGCAAGTAACAACGAAATAATTTTTATTCAAAACCAATCGCCTCTAATTACAATAAAATGAACAATCTAAGAACAAAAGCACGAAATTATAAGATGAAAAACTAAAAATTGCATTTTGAGGCTTTAGACGACCTCAGATCGACCTGAAACATAGGGCCACAGCAATAGCTGTAATTGGCGTAGATCTCGTCGCGACGATTTCGGAATGGTGTAATAGGTTGAAAACGGACATCGTATGCAAAAGTTATGGCCATTTAAAGTTTGCATGCTCAAAAACTCGAAAAAAATTATATTAACTATTACACAAAAATACACGAAATTGGAACCAAAAGATAGAAGAAGCTTACCTTGCTTAAAATGTGCCATCAATTTGTGAAGAAATTGCACTAAAATCTGATTTGAAATCGTGAATATTGCAAGAAATTGCGAAAATTTTCGAAAGAAGAAAGAAAGAAATTGGAATATGGCTATTTGGCGAGATAGTGAAATATTTAAAGAGAAAGGGTGGCGGTTGTAGCAAAAAACCGCCACCCAAAAGTATTTTTAATAACCGCCACCCTAAATATTTATTATTATTATAATTTTTTTTTAATGTAAAGAATGGGTGGCGGTTGTAGAAACAACTGCCACCCGTTGTGCATTTAAAAAAAAAATTTATAATACTTTAGGTGGCGGTTGTAGTACGGAACCGCCACCCTAAATATTTATAAAGAACCGCCACCCGTTGTTCTAGTTTGGGTGGCGGTTCTTTTCAAGAACCACTACCCAAAGTTTAAAATAATTTTTTTTTTAAATGCATAAACAGTGGCGATTTTTTTCTAACAATCGCTACCCTTTATCTTTGGGTGGCGTTTTTCCATAGAACCGCCACCAAATGGGCGACGCCTAACTCCAATTGTGTACTAGTGACACATCGAAATATCACTTTAAAAAATGTTCATGTAGAATCACTTTTAATTGTTTAGATTGCATAAGCTTGACTATCAATTTTTTTAAAATGGTTTCATTTTTACATAATTTTCAAATCATATTTTATTTACATATATTTTTAAAAACTACTTTCTCTCATTTACTCATCTCTTTTTTAAAAACTACTTAAAAATACATAAAAGGAAATTTACTTACAGATATTCTAAAGAACCTTAAAATATTATTCCACACCAATAGTATAATAGAAAAAATAAAGTCCTCCCACATGGCGAAGAGAACGATGGGAAGAGACGTACCGATAGTTTTCTAGAGAATGGAGTGCCGTATCGGCTGATGTTACAACTTACAAGCAATTTATAGTGCAAACACCATTTGCACGAGAAGCTTCTGCAATAATTTTTCTTTGAAAAGTCATTATATCGGATAAAAGTCAAAGCCATTATATTGGATCAAAGTCAAAGTCGTCTCACACAACAAACACAAGCTTTTTAGAAAATTGAAAAAACGAATTGAGTTGACCATCCACCATAAAAGAGTATAAGCACAGATTTAAGCAAACCATTTTATTGTCAATTTGTTACACAGAATTATTAACATTCATCAATCATCACACAAGGATAAGCATCACCCCACCCCACCCCACACAGGTAGAAAGGACTATATATATACATGGCATTATATATGCATGCCTTATTTAACTCAACACACGAGAAGAACAGCATTAAGATGCAATTTAGACAAATTAGTTGCTTCTTATCCTTTTAAGAGAGCCTTGATCATCTTCTTCAATTTCTTGGGCCTGTTTCTTCGATTGCTTCTTGTCAAGGAACTTCATCCACCACAGAGCTGACTGTTTTGGGATTCTTGTCAAATGTCCATTCTCAAAGTCGATCATAAAAATTCCAAATCGAACAGTATATCCCTCACTCCATTCGAAATTGTCGAATAATGACCATAGAAAGTAACCCTTCACACGAACCATGGCTTTCCTGAAAAGAAAAGGAAAGCTGTTAGTTGATTTCAAATTTTAACAAGTGACTGATTAATTAATAAACTACTTTATAACTACTTACTCCATTGCAGCTCTAATATTTGCAAGATGATCATTGTGATAGTTAACCCTTATTACATCAGGAAGACAGTCTCCTACATTTTTTGTCCTATCATTCTTTTCATCTACCCCTGCACAATATCACGAGGAGACAATTCTCAATAAATTACACATTGTTAGTTAATGAATTAAAAATAAACAATTTCAAGCTAATTATTTACCGTTCTCTGTAATGTAAATGATGGGATCATTATATGTTTCCTTTATATAAATCAATAGGTCGCGGATTCCCCATGGAACAATGTATAGCCAATTCGAACCAGCCTAATTTGAGAATAAAAGTGTAATTAGAATTGATGTTTTAATATAATAAGCACTGGAAATTAATTAATCATTTTTCGTCATTGCGACTACTTTGATGTTTTAATAGTCTACCTATACATAAACTAGGACCGCATCATGCATTAGAAATAAAAAAGTTTTGTCCTATATAAGAAAATTTTACTCTCTCCATATATAGTCCACTTTAGTTTTTATACAAGGATTAAGAATGTCATTGGAAAAGTAAATTTATAAACAAAATTTCCTTTAATACTCTTATTTAAATGAATAGAAATCATAAATATGTTTATATTTTAATGATATAGGTGGGGTATAATTGTAAATGAATATAAAAAATACTACAAAATATAGAAAATTGACTATATATGTAAGACAACTCAAAAAGAAAAAGTGAACTATATATATGAGACGGAGGGAGTATATTAAAAACTATTGGAATAATCTTAACTATTTTCTAAATTAAAGGCATACCTTTTGACCAATTGGTATTCCATGGCGATCATCTATAGAAAACATTGAGTGTGAGTATCACAGTCAAGAGTCCAATATTGTTAAGAGATAATTAATGTCAACAATTGTACTTACATGAATACCTAACACGCAAATCTGTCAGGTAATTTGAATAATCGCCGTCCAAAAGAAGATTGAAAACATAATAAGTGGTGTAATAATTTATGCCCAGAAAATCATATGATCCTTTCACCACCTTCTTATCATCATCATTAAATGAAGGAAGACGATCTTTCACAATGTCTACCATAAATGGTGGGTATTCACCAGTTATCATGGGTTGTACAAACCTAAAAATATGTAAAGAAATCTTATTAATCATGAGTTGATTATATATATATGTTCAAAAAGTTGATACATTGTGAAAGATTTTGAGCTTTTATGTAATTAAAAAACAATCTTTAAATGTTAAGACCAACTACTGCACCTACTTACCATCCCAGCATAAATTGCAGGGCCCTTGAAGCTGCAAGAACATCAGATGGATTGTCAGGAGTACGAGGAACAAAATAAGCTGCTACATTTGTCATTCCAATTTGGCCTCCTTGAATTCCCTGTACTCACAAAGCATAATGTTACTTATCCTTCATATGCACCAGCATACAGGTTGTGTTGTCACTACCACATATACCACATAGACGTTATTTAGTTACAAATCATGCATGTTTAATATAAATCAACTATTACATGAGCTCAAAAGGTAAATTCACCTGATATTTATTTCGATATAAGTCCACAGCATATGCATGAGCAAGAATTAAATTGTGTGCCACAATATATGGCTCAGTCCCAGGATCACCTTCATTGGTTGGAATTCGAGCCTGACTTTTGGATCTATGTACTGGGAAATCTATGAGATCTACAATATTCGAAGATTGTCGTCCAGTTGCACCTCTATTAGGAGGAAAAATACCATACACATATCCTTGAACAGTATAAGACCATGGCTCATTCAGTGTTATCCAACGTTTCACTCGATCACCAAAATTCCAAAAGCAAAGATCGACATATTCAAGAAAATCTTGCCTATTATACACAAAAGGGAACAACTTAGCGAATAATTTTCATTACTTTCACATATGTGTCACACGTTTGAGTTACTTACACAATTCTTCTGCTTAAAAAGCCTTGATACTCTTGTTCCAGAATTTCAGGGACATCCCAGTGGAATAGTGTCACGCATGGCTCAATCCCTGCTCTTAAAAGTGCATCTATAAGATCATGATAGTATTGAATACCATTCTTGTTTATACCACCACTTATTCCACCTCCTAAAAAAATAATAATAAAAAAAACTAATTTTGTAAAAGCATGTTTAAAAATTAACTAATTAATGATGCATAAGTGATGATGCCATATTAAAAGTATTTATCTCTAGAGACACCTGGCAAGATTCTGCTCCATGCAATTGAAAATCTGTAAGAATCCAAACCTACTTTCTTCATCAAACCAATATCTTCCTATACAATTATGAAAAATTAGTGGGAGTGACATGAAAATGACTGATAGTTGCATCCAATTGTTTAAGTTTGGAAATTTTTAAAATTGTTGAAGTATACCCTGAACAAATTATATTGATCAATAGCAGTACATCCATTGCTCCCATCATCAATTCTACCTGCCACTCTAATAAACATGGTCAGCAATGGACATCTAACAAGTACATAATATACATGCACACACACACACACAGAGAAAGACAGAGAGAGACCAGGTTCCTTCATTGTGAACACATCCCAATTACTCCTACTTTTGCCACTCACATTCCAAGCACCTTCAACCTGCCAAAAACATACATTGTATATAACATTAATCTACTTGTACATATATATTAAATTTGTACAGAATGTATACAATAATAATGTGACAGTTTTGTAACTACTAATTTGTACAAGTGTAGGATAAATCAATGATTATAAAATTGTCACAAGTTTGTAAAATGATCGAGTGAAAATCTTGGATTCAAGGAATGTAGGGAGTGAAAGCACATCTGGTGAGAAAAATATTTGGATTCTATTCTATTCTAATTCTTCATTGAGATTTACTTTTAGCAAAATGTTTTTGTTTGATTTGCCTTGAGTGAATGTTGTTGTTTCACTTATCATTCATGTTGAAAATATGCATGTCACTATCCCTAGATGTTTTTATTGCATTTTTTTTTTTTTGTGGCATATTACTTGTTTTAAGTGTTAAATGAGGTACCTTGAAAAAAGTGTTAATATGTGGTCGAATTAATATAATTATAAACATGATCTAATATTTTTTAATGCGACTAATGATCGACAAAAATGAATATATAACATCCAAGTTAAAAATGCTATAATGGGATTGAATTTCTTACCACCATATCAATAGTAGCACTCCGAAAAATGCTATTATATGTGAAAAATAGCATTCTTAGACTGCTATCGACGAAGCAATACAATAGCATTTGAAAATTTCTATAATAGAAATTGGACTTTTATAGATAATAACTCCATTAGCAATAGCAGTAGGCAAAATGCTATTAAATTCGATCAATAGCATTGTTAAAATAATACAAATGAATTGATATAATAGCATTCAAGAAATGCGCCTATAATAGATTCCAGACTTGTAATACCACCATCAGTTGTAGCATTAGGAAAAATGTCATCGAAGTTCACAGATAGCTTGCATTCTTTGCATGCTATTGATGAGTTGATTAATTTATTGTATACGATGAAAAAGCTCTTGCATGCAAATGATATGATGCAAACCTGATAAGCAGAAGTTGCAGCTCCAAATATAAAATCTTTGGGAAAATCAGAGCGCTGCACCACTAATGCGCCAGGGGCTACATCGTTGTTGTTAGAATAAAACATAGAAGAACGGTATCCGCCAGGAATCATCATCAGGTTGTTTCTGTTGGACATTGCCATATGTAATCTTAACTACAAATGAAAAATTAATTGCACTTATAAAGGGTTGTGTAAGCTAGGGTATTTATTGGGAAATTTTGAGCACTATGCATGCCAAACTTGAAAAGGTACCAGGAAGCAAACCAATTCAATAGTGGGAAATATTTTAATGATGAAAGCATAAATATCTAATGAGACAATTCCGAATACCATCCAACACAACCGGATAATGTTGGATTTCATTGCAATCCACATCATAATTGTTGAAGATTTCGAAGCATTGTTTTTTTATATTTTCTTTGATTGCTATAAATAGTTATTATATACTTTTTTGTATCAAGCATGCCTTCAAAGCTTCGCTTTGTTATTTATTTTATAGTTCATACATTCTAATCTTGAGGAGAAGTAGCAACAAGAACGCTAAAATTCTCGTACTCTATTTTTTCCCCTTATTTCCCCCCATTTTTTCCCTTATTTCTCCCTTTTTTTTTGGTGTTGGGTCTTTGAGTGCAATGATTATAGCTTGTATCAACGATGGGATTGGTTAACCTATTAAGAGGAGTAATCCAAACCTTTAGCTCCCACAAGATGGTGGCTCGTTAGAGCATACCAATCTTGAAATTTGTATACTCATTTTTGAATCTTAGTCGGATCGATTGCTCGTTTGAGTTGAATGGGCTCTGATACCATATTAAAATCGGGGTTCATCTTAAAAGGTCAATCCGTTAAGAAGGAATAGCACAAACCCTTATATATAGTTTATTATTTTGTATTTATTCCATGAGGGATTTGTCCCTTAACAGCTTGCATACTATCTCTCGGACAAATCTTTTCAAAAACAATATAGACATTTTTGTAGAAATAAGTGTGTTAGTCTTTTTGGAGCGAAGGTAGATAATTGAGGCTATTGAAAGTAATTATATGTGTTTTATATTAAAATAATAAACCTTGTGTCTGTTTTATATTTCAGGCTCTTGAAAATATAAAAAAGATATATATAATTTTGAAAATGTGAAAATGTGAAAGAAAATATATATTTAAGGCTATTGAAAATGTGAAAGATAATCGTGTGTCTATTTTATTATTAAAAATGATTGTTAATCAAAAAATAATTATTTTGAAAGTTTCGTAAAAGTTCATCAAAATCATGCTCTTTGGTATACAGTCTTGCTATGGGCATGGGGTGCATCCCATGTCAACGTGGCAGCCATGTCGGATTGACGTGGAGATCGGTGTGGCCTCCACATCAGCCGTGGACACGGCTGTGGGCAGGGGCGCAACGACACTTTATTTGATCCTCATATATAGTGTGCGTTGTCAAGGACCTAGCGTCCGTGCCCCACCACTGAAGCGCAGCAGGGTTGACATATGCGAGATTGGTGGCCTATATACCTGAATTGTGCTGATTGTGGGTTATGTTATCCAGGTATGCTTGTACTCTTTCTCCAAAGTACTATGTTGCATGTAGCAAGCTTGCTGGTTCCGAGTTGGGGTAAGGCTGGCCTTAGGTGCATGCGGGTGTGCGAGCGTGTTCTCGGGGCGCCGAACGATCGGGCCGTTACACATGGTATCAGAACAGGCTTCGTTGGGCAACTGCGTTAGAATATTCCGGGAGGTTCCGACGTGGTGTTCCATCGAATGTGATCTTTGGGGTTGTGTGACCACTGTGCATGTTGGTTGGATTAGCAAGCATTGAATTGAAGGAAAGCTTTGGGATATTGATGGATACGAGATAGGCCTTGTGATGGTTTGACCCTCTGCTAACTCGTGAAAGCGCAATGGAAATAAAAGAGAGCTAATGCGGAGGCTCGACATGCGTGCGGGACACAGCAGCATGAGGTGCTGTCCAACTCAGGTACTAATACCACAGAGGGCATAGGGTGAAGGTTGGTGTCGAGGCGGTAGGTACACGGAGTACTGGGGGCTGTGCGTAGGGGCGCAACGTGGGGAGCCCGTCCATCAAGGTGGCGGTGCCGCATTTGTGCGTGGAATTCCAACTCTCAATGGGGGAAATACGTGTGGAAGCGAGTTTTCTTGTCCGCTATGAGGGTGTTAGCAGATTGGGTGGGAGAGCTTGTCACGGACCTAGCATCCGTGCCCCACCGCTGAGGCGCAGTAGGGTTGACATGTGCGAGATTGGTGACCTATATACCTGAATTGTGCTGATTGTGGGTTATGTTATCCATGTACGCCTTTATTCCTTTCCCAAAGTACTATATTGCATGTGGTAAGCTTGTTGGTCCCGGGTTGGGGTAAGGTTGGCCCCAGGTGCATGCGGGTGTGCGAGCATGTTCTCGAGGCGCCGGACGGCAGGGCCGTTACAACGTGCTCTATGATTATTCAAATCAAAACCACCTATTTAGCAAATTAAAATTTATGAAAAAGTACTGCTTAGGCATTTCGCAAAGTCAGCATCTAGCTAGCTCGGTGAAATGAAAAAATTATATATATGGTAAAATGTTTATGAATATATTTGTGAATATTCAGGGTATTGATGCGTATAAAATTAAAAATCTAAAAAAAGATTTTTAAATGCTTTCTGAATGTCCTAAGTTATCTAAATTTACTTAACAATGTACCCAGATGTGTCTGTGATGCATTCAGTTAGACAAATTAAAATATAGACAATTTCTGTTTGTTAGATGTATCTGGATGTGCTAGATATATTTGGGTAACGTGTGATGTCCAAAAATAGTGAAATTAACTACAACAATATAAAAACAGTAAATAAACACGGTACACGAGATTGTAACGTGGAGTGAAAAATCACGTACCCAATCACCTACAGGTAAAAATCAATTTACTAGTTATAAGAGTTTAAATCATACAAGTACCATACAAGTACACTGTATGGTGATTTTATGTATAAAACCAACCAACACTTAAGAAACTATAAGAAAACTTCATGTTTTCATTCTCAATGTGTAATGAAAGCTGATGTCCCGTCGGTCATCTACAACTCCATGTATCTCCCACGATCCTCCAACGCAATCTGCACTCCAATGTAGACTCTAAGAAGTTGATGCTTGTCTTGTAGTAAATCGGACTCCTCCTAGAGATTCATCAAATCAATCAAGTCGAAGACTTGTGTACATGCAGTTCAGCACTAGTATGCAAATGAGATTGCATGCACGTTTAAAGTGAAATGGGCTGCTGGCCCTTTTTTGGGGAAGAAAGTCACGTCCTTATTTTCCTTAGTCTTAGACTTATTTCATTTTTTTTGGCCTCCACAAATATTTAACACTATCAAATTCATCGGAGAAGAGACCTGGTTATCTTCAAATTCCAAGTTCTTACCAAACAAATTAACTTACCAAACCAGTGGGATTCATTGTACTTGGCCACTTTATGTGACTCTAGACGTGTGTAAAGCTTGTTTGAGTCCCAGTGGGACTCTTGAATTTTTAGCACAATCCAAGTTCACTTATCACATTTAGATAACAACTTAAGAGAAGGTCCAATTTGATTTATATGACAAACCTGTATTTCCCTTGAGTTAATGCAATGAGAAAACATATGTGATAAAATTATAATAAATTAGCAACTTGAAAAATATCTCAATCTTGTAATTCAAAAATGCAAATCACATTAACACTGAAAAATAGAAATGCTAACTATTAATTAACTTTAAATAAAGTCAACACTTTTATATGTGGATTAAAAAGTCTTAGCGATTCAGCCAAAAACTTTTAGAACTCAGCAAAATTCTGTCTAGCATAAAAAAATGTCTCTTTTGTCTTATAAAGAACAATTAACAAAAAAAAGTCTCTTTTTATATCGACAAGAAACCTCGAAACATGTTTTCCGTAGTCAAATTTGCAAGCTTGCGATCATCCCTTTTTAGCTTTTCCTATAATTTTTCAACAGACAAATTAAGATTTTGTATTCAAAGTTTATCTTTCCCTGATAAAAATAAAATTAAATTAAATTTTAAAAAAATTGTTCTGGTCTTTTCCCAGATGAAATTCTTTATCTTTATTACTTAAAAGTCCGTGTCCTTTCCCCATGCATATAGATATTGCTTATGCAATATTGTTAATGTATGTTCACTTTCTTGCTTTGAGGTTGTTTTTACCATTTTAGAACATTGAAAATCTGTACTTCTAGTAGTAATTTTTACAAACATATTTTTCAAAATGAGAAAACAAATTTAATAAAAAACTCAAAGAAATTTTTGTTATTTTAAATCTTTTTTTTACTATATTTTAAATATTTTTAGTGAAAATATGTTGGAATATTTAAAATATCCTGTTTAGAAAAATATATCGGATTCATTACTTTATATTTCTGTTTAATTACATAAGTCATGAAATTTGTCAAATCATTATTCGTGCATTAATATTACGAGCACTACAATATATAGTCAAACTAAAATGGAAACACGGGTTGTCGAAACCAAAATATATAGTTAGATAATAATTAAATAAATTTGAAGTTAGGCTACCAATGCGAAATAGCTGGGCCTGTAAGTCAAGTGACCTCCAACGAGCACGGAACATCCCTTTGGTTTTTCAGTTTGAGTTTTCTTGTGTGTAGAGAAAGTTTACAAAATTAAAGTTAATAATTTCATATTGCAAGAAGTACTGAATTGGATTAATTCTCATGTCCATGCAGTTCAATTCGACGACAAAAATTAAGGGTTTGTATGTTTATAGAAAAATTATTGAAATAATAATTTTTTAATGTGTTATTGAGAAGTAAAGAAAAATTTTAAAAAATATAAAAATATATCAAATCAATACTATGATAAGTGGTTGAACCTAATAGTGAAAAAAAATTGATTTTTGTCTTTTGACTAAGTCTAATCAAACATGCTCTTAATATATGAAAAATTGACCTAGTCGTTGATTTTTTATTTTTTATTTTCCTTAAAACGGAAAAAGATTTATAAAGTCAGAAATATAATTTATTCTCACACAAAAAAAAAAAAAAAAGAATAACAAGAAAATCATCAAATGGCCCGTCGGCCATCACAATTCTTTATGCTTGAGATCGATGTAATAGGTTTGACCATCAACTTTTGAATTGTTTTCTTTTTCAAACTTGAGGGTTTTTTTTGTCTCTTTCTTTTTCTTTTCTTTTTTTTTTCTTTTGAAGTATTTCGTCTGAGTTTTTAATCATCCTTTATCTATGTATATTTTTAAAAATTGCTTTCTCCCATTCATTTTTTTTTAATTATTTCTTAAAAATACTTAAAACGAAACACTTTCCGATAAATAAATATTCTAAAGAATGGAGTGCCCTGTCGACTGATGTTACAACTTACAAGAAATTTAGTGCAAACACCATTTGCACAAGAAGCTTCTGCAAGAATTTTTCTTTAAAAAGTTATTATATGGAAATAAAAGTCAAAGTCATCGCCCCACACAACATATACACGCTTTTTGAAATGTAGAAAAACGAATTGAGTTGACCATCCACTATAAAAGTTCTTGCACTTATGCCATTATTCACACCTCAACTTTCTCTCATCACAATCCTTCCGATAATGGCTCTCCATTATTCTAGCAAAGATCTACTAGCAATTACCCTAGCCATATTTCTCGTTGTAAGCTCGCCAGAATGGGTTTCCGGCCAAAATTGTGGTTGTGCATCGAACTTATGTTGCAGTCGATTTGGCTATTGTGGCACTGGCAATGACTATTGTGGCACCGGGTGCCGCGAAGGCCCTTGTTATGCTTCACCACCACCTAATGGCGTATCAGTTTCTAATATAGTAACCGATGCTTTTTTTAACGGCATTGCAAATCAAGCTGCCGCAAGTTGTGCTGGAAGGGGATTCTACTCTAGAGCGACGTTTCTTGAAGCCGTCGGCTTTTATCAACAGTTTGGAACCGTTGGTTCTGTTGATGATTCCAAGCGCGAGATTGCTGCATTCTTCGCGCATGCCACACACGAAACTGGGCGTAAGTTTTCTAGGATCCAACCCAAAAGAATAATTCTAGTTGAACACAATGATTGATACAGTTGTGATACATCAAAATCTTGTTAAGTGGAATGTCTCCATTACTAATATCTAATTGTACAGAATTTTGACACATTATATCATATCAAACTACTGTATTAATCATTGTGTTCAAGTAGCATTACTTCGCTTTTATAACAAGGTTCAGGATTCGCGTTAACATAACGAAGTTGATTTCTCTTGATGCAGATTTTTGCTATATAGAAGAAATAAATGGTCCATCAAGAGATTATTGTGATGAAAATAACACGCAATATCCATGCGTCCCGGGCAAAGGTTACTACGGGCGAGGCCCAATACAACTATCGTGGAACTTCAACTACGGACCGGCGGGGGAGAGCATAGGATTCGATGGTTTGAACAATCCAGAAATTGTTGCGACGGATCGAGTCGTGTCTTTTAGAACTGCTCTATGGTATTGGATGAATAATTGCCATGACCGCATTATTTCAGGTCAAGGTTTCGGGTCTACCATTCGAGCTATTAACGGTGCTCTTGAATGTGATGGTGGTAATCCAAACACAGTGAATGCTCGAGTTGGGTATTATACTGATTATTGCAATCAACTTCAAGTTGATCCTGGCAATAATTTGACTTGCTAATTAACAAATTGAGGTTTTAAGACGATTATTCTTTGTTGAATAATATATATGTACTATTTCGAATGTTAAATAAAGCAGTAGCCTTTAGTTAATTGCTTGCTAACTTTTTTGGTTAGCTTATGTATCATTGACATATACAATCTTTATGTACGAGATATATATCTTTTAAGTGATGAATTTAGATCAGCTTTTCAATATTTTTTTCGATTTCACTATCCCGTCCAATCAAAATAGGTCACCGTATTCAATTAATACACGGGTTATGTACACAAACGAACTATACATTTTGATTAAATAATAATTACAAGTCTAAGTATTCTTAATTCATTGCTTTTTATTTTGACCGTTTCTTTGTTGTAGGTTATAAATTGATTTTTACAGAGAGAATATACACTTGATAAGATTGTGGATTGATATTTCTAATTAAGCCAATTTTTAACCATTTTGTTTCTCATGTTCCTGGCTATGCAAACCATATAAAATCGTTTATATTCAACTACTATTTGCCTCTGAACGTCATGGTTGTACTCTGTGTGTGAACGCAAGTACACAAACTTCGTTAGCTCATTATCTTACTAATATCTAACTGTACAGAATTTTGACACATTATATGGTATCAAACTACTGTATTAATCATTGTGTTCAAGTAGCATTACTTCGCTTTTATAACAAGGTTCAGGATTCGCGTTAACATAACGAAGTTGATTTCTCTTGATGCAGATTTTTGCTATATAGAAGAAATAAATGGTCCATCAAGAGATTATTGTGATGAAAATAACACGCAATATCCATGCGTCCCGGGCAAAGGTTACTACGGGCGAGGCCCAATACAACTATCGTGGAACTTCAACTACGGACCGGCGGGGGAGAGCATAGGATTCGATGGTTTGAACAATCCAGAAATTGTTGCGACGGATCGAGTCGTGTCTTTTAGAACTGCTCTGTGGTATTGGATGAATAATTGCCATGACCGCATTATTTCAGGTCAAGGTTTCGGGTCTACCATTCGAGCTATTAACGGTGCTCTTGAATGTGATGGTGGTAATCCAAGCACAGTGAATGCTCGAGTTGGGTATTATACTGATTATTGCAATCAACTTCAAGTTGATCCTGGCAATAATTTGACTTGCTAATTAACAAATTGAGGTTTTAAGACGATTATTCTTTGTTGAATAATATATATGTACTATTTCGAATGTTAAATAAAGCAGTAGCCTTCAGTTAATTGCTTGCTAACTTTTTTGGTTAGCTTATGTATCATTGACATATACAATCTTTATGTACGAGATATATATCTTGTAAGTGATGAATTTAGATCAGCGTTTCAATATTTTTTTAGATTTGACTATCCCGTCCAATCAAAATAGGTCACCGTATTCAATTAATACACCGGTTATGTACACAAACGAACTGTACATTTTGATTAAATAATAATAATAATTACAAGTCTAAGTATTCTTAATTCATTGCTTTTTATTTTGACCGTTTCTTTGTTGTAGGTTATAAATTGATTTTTACAGAAAGAACATATACTTGATAAGATTGTGGATTGATATTTCTAATTAAGCCAATTTTTAACCATTTTGCTTCTCATGTTCCTGGCTATGCAAACCATATAAAATTGTTTATATTCAACTACGTATTTGCCTCTCAACATCATGGTTGTACTCTGTGTATGAACGCAAGTACACAAACATCGTTAGCTCATTATCTTGCGACGACCAAATTTAATAACTAACTTTAACACCATTTTGTAGTCTTAAATATTTGCGGCTTATTTTCAATATATTTGGGATTTATATATTTTCAACATGCGATAACTTGTTAAGATTGGAAAGTGCTGGTTTACATGTCTAGGGTACTTGAAAGTACTGCTATTAATTACTACAATTTTTCAATATCACACTGCCTTGCTTATAAATTCTATGTAGGCTTTATGTAGGCTTTAAAAGTATATTAACAATTAGATATATTGCTTAAAGATGAAAAAAATAAATGAACAATAATATATATAGTTATTAAATATGTATCCCATTAAGACACTCTATTCGTTTTTTCATATTTCTTGAGGCTATCCATAAACATTGATCACATTGTGCAAGCATAAATTCAATTCTTTCGACGACAAAGAATTACAATTCAATAAAATTTTTCATAGAGAGCTAAATTGAAAGAAACAATAATGGAATGAAAATTAATTGGCCACCGAAGACGCTTAAGATGAAAAGAAGTAGACACTTTCAACAAAAAATAAAAATAAAAAATAAAAAAGGCTTGAGTTTTACAAGTGCAAAATCTTTCATAAACCACTGATGGTTTTTAACTACAACACTCAAATTATTTTGGCGCCGACCTCCATTTTCAAAATTCTGACCAAATCTAGAATTAAGACTACGAGAGAAATACTCCAACAATTTTAAAAAGATTTTTCCGACGATACCGCTGAATACCAAAATTTTAACAACTATTTTAGGCTAAAATTTTAGTAATAATTTTAGGCTACAATTGTGGTCCATTACAAGTTGGGGCCCAGTCACAATCTGCTTAGGACCAGTCCTAGATTTTCGAAAAAGTTTAATGTATGCATTACAAGTCAGGGCCCAGTCACAATCTGCTTAGAACCAGTCCTAGATTTTCGAAAAAGTTTAATGTATGTATTAATATTATGAGTGGTAATCTCCTATCCAGGATATGCTCGAAAAAAAAATGGTGGGCTTTCTACGGGCCCCCACCATTCAGGGGAATGTATTATTTATTGGATTTAATGTGGATATTATAAAAAAATATTTTTTTATTTTTTTTAAAGGATGACGGGGTGCCACCAATGGGGAGGAGAACAAATCTGTTAATATTATGTATGACAATAATATCATAATCTTAAAAATCCATAAATACATTTTCTTTTCAAATATGATGGAGTGGAATTTAGAAATGACAAATTTTCTTTTTTACATGATAAAATTATATTAATTATAGATTATATATTTCAAAAATATTATAAATTTTCTTGACCTTTGCCCAGAAGAAAAAAATATAAAAATGTACGATATAATGAAAATTGATCTTACTCGTAGAAGTTGACTTTTACATCACAAAAACATTTAAAATTTACTTAGCACGTGATGATGAAATAAAGTTACTATAAAATTTTTGAAAAGTAACATGAAATTTGGGTTAATGGTAACCAAGGTCCTCCCTATACTCTTGGGCTATTGTGATGAGGTGGCGAACCTTCAATATCTCATATTCTAAGACTTTAATAAAGTCATCGTTGAAGACCAGTCTGTTGAAAAAAATCTTTTTTTTTAATAAGATACTATTCATTTATTTAAATTGACACAATACATTGAAATAATATAGATTCAACATCACTAAAAGTTAAAATAGCAAATCTGTGAAGAAATTCACAGCATCCAGATTAATAGTATGAAAAGACAAAACACTTATAAATATGAAAAAACCAAAATGACCGAAATACCCATGTTATTTTTGGTAAAATGACAAAATCGTCATTTTATCCATAACAATTACAATTTAATACATAACATTTAAATATGTGAAAATTCATCTTAAATATTTTTTAAATTGTACAATTTTGACCTCAATTTCCATATATGTTTTTTTGGCTCGTAATAACTAATTTTGTTTTAATTAAACAATTATTTTCAAAAATTCACTTGCATGCGTTACTGTTATAATTTTTAAATTTATTTTATTTTAAATACACATATTTTTAATTCAACCCAACCGTTAATAATTACATTATTATTATATCTTCGTAAATTTATAGTTTAAAACTATCTAAAAAATACTGAATGTAAAAACAAAGGTAGACAAATAAAATAAAATAAAACAAAACTAAGCCCCAAAACCAGTGCATATTTTCGAGACATTCTCTATTTTTTAAATATTAATTACAATTTCTTAATCCCGACCAAAGGGAGATTTTCTCCTCCACTGACCCAAAAAAAGAACATGTCCATCCGTGTGTCCGTTGTTCTATCCTCACCTCTATTCTTTCTTGATTTCTTCTCTATTCTTTTGTAACTGTCCTTCAAAATCTCCAACAACCTTTGATCGAAACCACTGCTACAACAGTATACGCTTATGTGAATGTCAAATTATTGCAACCTTGTAAGGTGAAGAGGTGAATATATGGTAGTAGTAGATAGTATGACTACTTATTGATCAAAATTGAAACTCCACTGTTCTGAATTTGAGAAAATGAGCGACTGAAATGAAACTTTACATAAAATTGGGCATCCTCCAATGACTTTTGCGGTTTTACCCATTTCCGGTTTCAACTTCAATCTTCAAAAACCCTCCGGAGGCCAACCCAAAACCCTCTCTCTCTCTCTCTCTCTCTTCCCCCGACAATGGCTGACCGGCAAGAAATCGAAGCCCTCTGCCACTTGGAGCTCCGCCTCCTCCGCTGCTCGCTGCCGCCCGATCATCCCTCACACCTACCGCCGCCACCGCAGTTATCGCCCTCGTCGCCTTGTGCCGACATGCACTCACTCCTCCACGACGTCATTTCACTCATAGAATCTGGAAATTACCTCCATGCTCTTTCCTCTCCGGCCTCTCAAGCCCTCTTTTCCAACCTCAAGCTCTCTTCGACGGAATCCGCCGTGCGATTCTATTCGGACTGGCTCCCTGAGTGTGTCGACTCATTCCTGAATGTCAGTGGTAGCGAGAATTCGGAACTGGAAAGTATTGAATTGAAGGGATATAAAGCGTTCCTGCTGATGGCTATTGGTGTTTCAGCTTTACTTGCCTTTATTCAGTGTGACATTACTGGGTCAGTCAGGCTACTGTTCTTTCACAAACTTGTTAAAATTTCAATTTCTCGTATGCATTAGAATACTGTCGGTGCTTCACAAGGTAAAAGAAATGAAAAAACTGTTGCTTTCTTGTAAGTGTAGCTGGTGAGGAATTGGCTCTTGTATATTTGTGCTAATGATATATACTTCTGGTGGACCGGGTCTGTGCTTTTCCTACGCTATGGCCTTTTTTTTGCGATTAACATCTACCATATGCTTCAATTGATAAGGAGCAAAACCAAAGAGGCGGTAAAGGTAAGTCTTTTATTTCTATACAATCCACAACCCCACACCTCAAAAAAGAGGAAAAAGAAAATGAAATGAAATGAAAAAGGAAAAGAGAAGCTCTTTTAATCTTTTTGTGTGCCTCAATTAAGTGAAAATGGAAATGTAATGGTGAAGCTTGTGTTTGATTTAAAGCAAACATATCCTCTTCATGGTTTTCTCTGTTCTAGCCATTTTCTATAAATCTTACTTCCTCAATTAACCACACATTCACTATCTCAGGCATGCACTAACATGTTCGCTCTCCGTTATTTCCTATAGTAGGGATTTTATCATCCTTTTCTGTCCATTGACTCTTGACTGCAACAATTAGTACATTGTTGGTGTAGTCAACTTTGTTATTTGTTTGCATGTCGCATAACCACCATGTTGACGGTTACATCAAGGCTAAGCTATGTTAATTTTTCATAATGCAATATATTTTTATATTAGGTATTGAATTAGCATACTTATCATTGTGTGCACACATGTAACAGGCCAGTGGAGAAACTGCCTTGGATGCCTCTTATGGCATTGTCAACCTGGGAGGGCAAAAAAGAAGATAAAGATGCAATGGAGTGGGAAGCATGGGCACATAAGGAGATACTGTCTGCTGGCTCTGAGTTGCGTGGAAAAATCTCTAATCTTCAGGTATGTACTGGGTTTATAGTTTGAATTCATATTGTTGTTAATTTACATGCGTTCAAGCAAAGCATTCTTGTTATTTTTTCTTGTTTGTATTTTATTTATTTATGTCACTCTCTTGATGCTATCATAATCTGTTCATTTTTTAAGACTTTTTTAATGTTTTGTTGATGTACTATCCTTTGTTCGAAATAAATGGTCTAAACAGACAACAAAATACTATTGTTACTTGCTGGATTCTCTCTATGACGAGGTGTAGAAAGGGTAATCTTGTTCGTTTTGGTGTTGGTCTGATCAGGTTATGATTGCTATGTGATATTTCTCATGTGGAGTAATTATTGCTCGTCTAACTAGTGTAGTAAAATCTTATCAGTCTTTCTATGTTAGGTATCAGTCTTTCTAGTGGACTCTAGTTTTGTTGGAAACTGTTCATAATCCCCTGGGTGATAAATAAAATATGTTTTCTTGAACTACTTTTTATCCACATACTATTCATTTTTATATGCTGATAACTATTTCCTTTTGTAAGCACTTTCCAGACATGCGTTAAATGTGGCCCAAATCCTTTCAGGGTGAGGTATATGTATACTAAGTCATATCTTTGACAGTTTAAATAAATTATGGTGGGTGGAGTATAAGTGTATGTCAGGCAAATCGTTTACAAATATGTTGAAAACAAGGGTAAAAGAGTGATGGAGAAGAACTGTTTTGAAAAACATGTGTTCATCTTAAATTACTAGGAAGAGGTACTTTCGGAAGCATAGAGAAGTAAGTTGCTTTACCTTAATTGGTTACTCCACTAACCTCTTAAGTTGTGAACTTTGTTAATTTTTCTCTGCTCTCTAATCATATTAACAAATCAGTGCTACAAAATGGCACTTCTAATCATAATATAAACAATTGGATATTTATCAAATTATCCTATTTAGCAACTGTCAATGCCTGATTTATTCACATGAAACTGTCAATGCCTGATTTATTCACATGAAACATGTGGCTGTTCTTGTTTGTTATGATTACCTTTTCATTAGTATTGGTCCTGAATGCAAAATTTCTTTTATTTTCAGTACCTAATTTTTGCAAAGGCTCTGCTGACAAGAACAAGGGATTTATTATTTGAAGGAAGTACAGCATCCATTTGTGGAGTAAAAAGCATAGCATGGTGGGTGGCTAGGCTTCTATTCTTGCAGCAGAAATTGTTGGATGCCCGTTCTTCTTTTCTTTTTGATCTATTGCAAGTGTTTATGAACGAATGTTTCTGCAATTTTGGGTCCTTGGAAAAGGCAAAAAATTATTGGGGCCCTAACATGCTGGATGAAGATGCTTCAAATACTCTATCAATGCTTCATTTGGAGATGGGGATCATGGAACTTTACTATGGGCGAGTAGATGCTTCCAAGTGAGTCTTCATTATATAATTACTCTTAATGAATCTGGTGTGCATTTGCAAAGATTACATTGATGTTGTAGTTACACAAATCAAGCGTTATAGCCGGGTTGTATTATAAATGATTCTTGAAGAACATCCCGTATATTAGCTTAATCTGGACTCTGGTTTTTAATCTTTTGGCTGAGAAGATATATCTCTAGGCTCGGGCTTCTTAATTGTTATAGAAGCACAATAAAAGATAAAATAAACCTATGGTGTGGAGACATTGAATCTCTTATAATGTTGTCACAGTGATGGTTCTGCATAGTGTCTTCTGTGGGAGGACTAAAGTTCAGTGCAGGGAGCTTCATGCATGTTTCTTTCTGGAGATGTCAAAATGTCAAATTGTAAAGAGCAGCTAAACAATAGATGTGAAAGGAATTCGTGAAAATTAAATGACGAGATTGTTTAGAAACTTCTGGGTTGGAATTTGATGTGGGTAGAAGTTTATTGATTGATACAAAGGATTGGATCTGAGTTGCTTGATGCAGGTAATCTGGGAAATAACTGCTGAGTTCCCTGATGATGAATTTTGGATTTTAGATTAAGTGTCTTATGATGGAGGATAGCCATATGTTATTACACAGCTCAAGGTCAAATTCCAGTTGCATTTGATAAATTCTCTGTTGAATTGTATCTTTGCTGGGATTGATTTAATGTTTGAGGCAAGTTGGCTTGCAAGATTAGTTAATCCCTTTTTCCCTTTACCGAGTTGTCATCAATTAGGTGTAATATGGAAAAGGATGACAATCACTCAACATGTGATGTTGCTGAATAGAACTGAGAGTCCAGCTAAGGTGTCGTACATGAAGTCTTTGTCTATGTGTGAACAACTTAGAAAGATGTGTGAACAACTCAGAAAGATAAAAAAAGCAAGAGTGTTTACCTGCTCCATCTTGCAACGAAACTAAATGTTTAGTCCTCAATATCAAATAAAGCATGCATTGCCTAAAAAGCAATTCAATGAATTCCCATTTGCTGCAAAATCACAGAATGATTGCATTAAATTCTTTTATCTATTGTATCTGACTGTGAAGCAATTCTCTGAATTTTGAGTCGCATTCTAGCAAGAGGGCATAAGAATTACAAATAATCTACCAGGAATTTCTGTATGAGAAAAATGTTACATTATTTTGCTTCAACCAATGGGACGAAGGTTTGTTTTGCTCTTAAAGATTACTAGCTTGGTTTCCTCAATCAACCCACCTCGAGGATTATTTGAAACAACTTATGATTTTGCAATATCCAAGTCTATTCCTTACCAGCACAAGGAATTGCTTTATACATGAAAGCTTAACCTGATACACTAATATCCAGCGAAAGCTTTTTCTGATTTTCTGATTCTATTTCATGAACCAACAAATGATTTCATCTTTATTAGCATTGCTTCCATTTCTAGGAAATTGTATAAGAGGGATGATGTCGAAGAGAGATGAAAAGATTCCTTTTCCATAGTTTTGTAAACAAATCGCTATTTTGTTGTAACCCAGGGTTAAGACTGTAGATCTAAGCCCCCTTGTTAGCTATGGCTGGCTATTTAAGCAATCCTAATAGGATTTCAGTTGCTGTATAATTTTTGCTCTATTCCATAGATTTAGGTGACAAAGAAAGTTATGGTTGGAGGAGTGTGGGTGGTCCAGGAAAAATACATTTCTCAAAAAACCTTTTAGACTATAATCAAAAGAACCAGCCACTCTTGGTGTGTAAGTTCTACTCCTCTCTCTTCCCGCTCTTCACTTTTACCTTTTCTTGGTCCCATCCCGAGAGTTGGAGTGGGGGTGGGAGAAACATGGATGGGTAGGGAGTTGGGGGTGAATTATGTCGAAGAAACAGTTTCAACAAGGGTAAATCAGACAACTGGAGGTGGAAAGAATGCATTTTACGCAAGAAGTGTTACAGTTTCACTTTCACTGATAAGGGAGAAAACTGAGATAGCATCCTGCATGTTAAAGCCACTTCCTTTGAAGTTCTGCAGTCCAAGTTTCCTTCAAGAAAGGCAAATGTGTTTGTGTTGATCTGTAAATATGGCATTCAGAAAAAAAATTGAAATGGAAATTTGTGTTTATTGATTGATTTGTTTTCTCAATTATCTCAGCTTTCACTGCCTTCAAGATGATGAAAAATATTTTAGTTGTATTTCCCTACAATTAATTTTGTTATGTTACAGTTCATTTCAATATATCTGTATCTGGGTGTTGTGTGAGAAAAAAATTTATATTGTATATCAAGCTGTACAATGACCATGTTCCATGACAACAATATTGTATATAGGCTTCATTTTGAATCAGCTGCAGAGGCATCGAAACTTCAGTTTTTTGTCAGTGGGGCTCTTGGTTTTCGCACTCTGCATCAGGTACATGGTTATGTATTATTTGGAATTTGGTGGAATGCTTGTCGATCGCTTCAACTCATCAGTCCTGGATACAGGTGGAGCCCAAGGCGCAGCTTCGTCTTGTTGCGGGAACGAATGATGGAGATGGTATCATGTCACCAATGCCCCACCAGTTGAACAATCTTAATGAGAATTTGCTTCAGCAGCCTGAAGAAGCTAGTGGTGAGTCCGATGTATTAATGGTGCCTAGATTCGTTGCAAATGAAAAAAATTCTAACAGCAATGAGAGACAAGTTGAGAACCATGCTATTGCTGCCTCCCAACTGAGGGCAGTCCACCAAGCAGTGATTCTGGCACGGTGTTTTGCTATTGAGAAAAGTGCTCGCCATGATGAATTGCAAAGTAAGCTACGTAATGTTTTATTTGAATCTTGCAACTGAGTTTTTTTGCATATGAGCTTTCAGAGATTCAAATGACATCTTGAACGAGCTTTTGATTTCAAATGAGCTGTAGAAGGCAAAATACCTGAAAATTTGCATATCAGAAGTCCATCCTGATCTAAATGCATGCACCTTCACATGTATTCCATCTGTTCCATGAAGGTAGTCCTGTTTCCGTTTTCACAAAGATTAAGAAAAAGAAAGTGCAATTAATATTCTTGGAATAGTAATATTGACAATCAATACTTCCTCTATTCAGATATTTATTATTTCACTTTAATAGTGTTTATATATTGACAATAATGTAGATTAAATAAGGGTATATAAGAAAACTAATAAATTAACTTAGAAAGTGGACTATAATTTGATTTTGGAACGAATGAAAAAAGAATAGGGGACTATCTTTGCTGGACAGGGGGGTATTTGTTTTGAACTCTTTTCCCCCTTTTTTTCTTATTTAGGCAAAAAATTCACTTTTTATTGCCTGGTTAAAGTCAAACTAAAATATTAAAAACATTCAAAAACATTTCTCATTACTATCCATACATTCAAAGTTGCTCTATGAATTTGGAGTCCAGTGGTGTATGCCTCAAACATGTAAACAGCTACTGGCATGCAAGATGGTGGGAGATAAAAGAATTTCAAATATGTGGACTGTTGCGGTTCTAGTGGTATTTTGGGCTGTGTGCCTAGAGAGGAATAGAAGAATTTTTTAAGATAGAGAAGAAACAATAGAAAGAATATGGGAGAAGATCAAGTTTTGGGCTGCAACATGGGTCTACAACAGTTAGAATTTCAGGGGTTGTTAGAGATTGGACCTCCTTTTTGTACTAAGCATCTAGTCTCTAGTAGGATTCTGCTTGTAGGGTTCTGTTAGGACCATGTTTTATTGTTTTTAAATTCAAGCATGTAATTGTAACTCAATCCTTTTTCAGCAATAAATTTAGTGTGTGAAAAAAAAAAAAAAAAAAGGAAAGCTATCCACACATCCCACGGTGTCCAGACTAAACAATGTCCAGAAGTATTTAACTATTATCATAAATAACATGCTAAAGCATATACACCTTTGGGTGGTTTTCATTCTCACATCGATACGATAAGACACTTCTTTTGCATATTTATTCATTATGTTTGTGTTTATCTGAATCTAGATCCTTATTTATGCTCGACGTTATTACAGAATGGGAGATGGCTCCTTACATAGAAGCTATTGATTCTCAGCAAACCTCACCATATGCTGTAAGTTAGAGCTTTTGGTTATTAAGTGACATGCTGCAATATATTAGCTTTGTAGTCATCGGCATATGCGTGTTATTGGCATTGCTCCTGCCAATGCGTGTTGTTTTTCTTATCTGATGCCATCTTTAATCGGTAGTATGCTTTGATTTCTATAGCTCCTGTATACTTCATGTTTTAATTGGTTTTAAAAAAAACACTTTAATGATAATATAAACATCATTTTCAGCTCCGATATGTCTCCAACCTATTACGTATTCGGTGGGAGTCAACTCGTAGCAGAACAAAGCAGCGTGCACTATTGATGATGGAAAAGCTGGTATAAGTTTCTGTACTTTATCGCCCAATTTCAGGATATGGCCAATAAATCAAAATACTGGTAGACAAATTAATCTATATGTATTATAGTTGCCATCTTCTAATTATGCAAATCATTGTTCTTTAGCTCCATTACATGAAAAATTTTATTCTGCCATTAATATGTGCCTTTTTCTGAAGCATGTGAGGTGCTCATAATATTTTCTACTTAAAAGATACTTTCCTGCTAGTGTTTCTGTGACCTGGACTTATTCAACCTTTCTCATGAGTAGCATGGTAAACTTAGAGGGTCACCTCATCTGCCTCATCTGCTGTGTTGAAGTCAAATGCTTTGGTGAGACTGCTTTAGTTAGACCTATTAATATTCCTGAGTGAGAAAAGTAGGCATGTAGTTTTGTGGATGACATTTTTACTCGTAGAGCCGTATGTGTGAATCTTGTTAGAAACTTAATTCCTGTGACTGAAACATAGAAAAAGATTATTGGAAGATGAGGACCGAAATTTCATGTATAAACATGAAGTTCGAGAGGTAAGAGTGAAAATGAAACGATGTCTCTCGTTATGGAGGAGTTCTTGCTTTTGTACCTTAACAAATGTGTTTTAGCACTGATGAAGAGGCAAAAAGAAAAGCTACTTTTGGGTATAGTACTGTTAACCATCCTGATTAAGCACTTTTCAGCAATTTATGACAGGAGCTATGTGATCAAATCTCAAGTTTAGTTTGGCCATGGTAAAATGAAGAAGCCAATTGAAAGAAACATATGTGGTAGGCCATGGTCCAACCTTTAGAGATTGAATTTGGAATTGGACTTTGGGATTAAGAATCCTTTCATAAGTGAAGAAGCTTCATGCCAGACATAGCTCCTTACTCGTGAAATGTAAGTATCTGGTTTAAAATTGGTTGAAGGTTTTCTCCACCGGAGATGGCAATCTTAATTTTGTCAGAGACTGAAGTTCACATTTGTCTAGGATTTGGGAGATAGGGCCTACATGGCTGCTGTGTAAGAGTGTGCTTATCTAATTTTTCTGATGGGGGGATTTTCTTTATTCATTGGTTATCTTGGAAGAACTCTTCTGAGAAAATCAAGCAGAGACTTCTAGCTCCATTCTAGATATTGTATGTCAAAATCAAATATAGGTAAATATAGGTTGCCTTCTCTCAAAAGATTTGTTTATACTTTTTCCGTTGTAAATTGTCTTTTTATTTTTGGTCTTGAAATTCAGAAGTGCAAAATGCAATTGATTGTATCACCTTTTTATGGTAGACTAGCTCTTGGTGCATTGGTAGTCGACCTTCTTGAACAATAGCAACAGTATATTCTTTGCATTAAATTACCTGTTTAAGAATTGCCCCTAGATGCAACTTCAAAGACATCTTCTGTACAATTTCTGTGCTAAGGGATGAGATGTAGTCAGCCAAGCAGGAATTTTGATTTGAGATTTTTTTTTTTTCTTTCTTTTTTTTTTAATTTTATTTTATGTTGTCTGAACGAATTCATTTCATCAATCTTTTGTGACTTAAGCAGTATTTGTGCCGTCTTAGGTCCAAAGCATAGATGATCCTTCTCCTGGAGTTGCTCAAAGAATGTATTGCTGTTTTGGAGTTAATATCCCCACGATTCCTTCATTACGCAAGTATGCTTGCTTTTCTGTAGTAATTGCTTCCAATTTTTGCTCAAAAGGATAATATTTGTTATCCATAGCAGTGTATATTGTTGTATCATTTTCTTACTTAGGTAGATCTTAGTTTTCTTTCTCTTTAAATAATTAACAAAATAACTCATCTTCAGGGAATTCGCTGACCTTTTAGTGAGTTGTGGATTGATCGGGGAAGCTGTTAAAGTCTATGAGGATCTTGAGCTATGGGATAATCTGATATATTGTTACCAACTATTGGAAAAGAAAGCAGCAGCTATCGAACTCATCAAACTTCGATTGTCAGAGAAGCCATTTGACTCCAGGTTATGGTGCTCACTTGGCGATGTTACAAATGATGATGCTTGCTATGAGAAAGCCTTAGAAGTCTCGGGAAATAAGTCTTCGCGAGCACTGCGGTCTCTTGCTCGCAGTGCATATAACCGAAACGACTATGAAAAATCAAAAGTTTTATGGGAGTCTGCAATGGCTTTAAACTCCTTGTATCCAGATGGCTGGTTCGCACTAGGTGCTGCTTCCTTAAAGTCTAGAGATGTCGACAAGGCATTGGATGCTTTCACCCGTGCTGTCCAACTTGATCCTGAGAATGGAGAGGCGTGGAATAATATTGCATGTTTGCATATGATCAAAAAGAAAAGTAAAGAGTCCTTTATTGCATTTAAGGAAGCGTTGAAATTGAAACGAGACAGCTGGCAAATGTGGGAAAATTACAGCAATGTTGCTGCAGATGTTGGAAATTTTACCCAAGCACTGGAAGCTGTACAGAAGGTGCTAGATATGACTAAGAATAAAAGGATTGATGCAGAGTTATTAGATAGAATTATGCTAGAAATTGAAAGGCGAGCTTCAACTAGTAGTTATCACTCTCCTGAGGCAATCGGCAATGGCAATCATGCTAATGAACCAACAGGTGTGGAAGCAGACTTGATGAAAACACGAGAAACCGAGCACTTAGTTCAATTACTCGGGAAAATCCTAAGACAGATTGTTCAAAGTGGTGGCAATGCTGATGTGTGGGGATTATATGCAAGGTGGCACAAACTGAGGGGGGATCTTGCAATGTGTTCTGAGGCACTTCTTAAGCAGGTTAGATCATACCAGGGGTCTGATTTATGGAAAGACGACAACCGTTTTGTGAAGTTTGCAGGTGCTTCCTTGGAACTATGCAGGGTGTATCAGGAAATTGCTTTGCGCAACTCTAGTCGTCGAGAATTGTTTGCTGCTGAAATGCATCTGAAAAACACTATTAAACAGGCTGAGCATTTTTCTGGCACTGAGGAATTTCGACTTCTTGTGGGTTGTCTTGAGCAGGTGCAAGAGGCATTGGGAGCTGTGTCGGTGCCTGTTGCATGAAGATTATACTCTCTCATCAGTTATGAGATATTGTTCCTTGCAATAACAAACTAAAATTTTGCTCCGAAACAGGATGTCCTGCTATTGGCCCGTGGTCATCCAGGTAATGCATAGATTTATTAACCACTGTAAATTAAGCTTTTGCACGAAATCAACCTAAGAGGATTGGTACTAGAGAAATTAAAATTGTTTGGTTGAAGGTTAACGATGATAATCTGATTATTGATTGATTTGATACTGCAGTCATGTGCATGAAATGCTTTACCTTTGAAAATGTATGGTAAAGAAGGGGTTCAAAGCCTTTGGACAAATACTTATCTGGAGTAAATTATTTGTGATTTCCAGACGGTGGGAGTTTCTGTTTCAACACTTGGTTACTGTAAGATGTTTCTTAATTCTTCAAACCCCAGCAGGCTCCAGCTACAATTCAACGTGCTTCATACTTTAGTATCAGTTTTCAAATTTGCTCCAGCAAGTCACAGATTTGTTGTTTCACGTATCATTGAAATGTTGTATAGTAGATAGATCATAGAACTGTATTGCCAGTTGCACTGTTACCTATTGTTGGTCTATTCTTCAGGACCTTTTTGAGTTAAATCACCTGTACCTTGGGGTTGTAGGGAAACATAGAAATATGAATTCTCTCGAGATCAATTGTGTTTTCATAAATTGATCTTGATCTCATCTTGCTATCTTGAAACATGTTTATGTGATGAATGAATGCTGTTGCGTTGCAATGCTCAATTTAACCCCACTACAAGTCTCATTAGCAAAATTAAAATGAAAAGAGGTCATGTCTAAGGTGATGGAGTAGTTGGTAGCATATTGTTTTGGCATTTACATTTGCTGAGAGTATTATTTGATCCAGTTTTTACCTTTTCCACCTTAAATTTCGGTTTTTCCATCTATGTTTTTATCCAACATTCTTTAGGGGGTAGTCAGTAGAACAACAATGATGGAAACACCCTCATTTGGGTATTTCCACCCAACGTTAATAGTGCTGTAGCAAGAGTTAATCCCATGCGGTGTTAAATTTTTAGCGGGGATTGTTGTCTGTAATATTCTTCCTTTTTCAATATCTTTGTTGTTTCATTTAACTTTATTCTTGTTTAAAAATTAACCGTTTCGATTCATATTTGGTAGAAACGACCACAACATAGCGCCTATGGATAATGAGCATAAAATTTGAAGGTGCAATTGAAATTATAATTTAATATCTCTGAATGGTGGATGTGAATCATGAGTGTCTAAACAATTTCTTGTTTCTGTAAAAAGTAAATTTTCATGTGTGGACAATAATAAATTATAAATTTAAGAAACACAATTAATATTGAAATTTGACTCTAATTGTCTTAGTAAAAATTAGCAATTATTTAAAATAAAATAAAAATGCATGAGTACAGACAAAGTCAAACACGAACCTAGTTCAAACATTGATACGAATTTGAGACATTGCCAATGCTCAATGTTGAGAGCATTTGGGAGATTTTTGGATAACGTTGTTTCTATCTCCAGAGACTCCAGGTACAAGTGACCATATTGAGCATGTTTGGCAAGACTTGAAAAATATTATTTTTTAACTACACATTTCAGCTAAAGGAAAACAATATCCTGAAAAGAGTTTTTGGAGAAAGTGAAAGAGTCCTGTGCTTGCCTATTGTATTGGCGCGACTTCAACCTCGATGCTTCTAGTTCCATCAATGCCTCACGCTCAAGTCACCAAATCACAGAAGTATTTCAAATTTCTTGTAATATCAAGTTCAAAGCATGAAAGCTTCATATATATACATGATGAGATGAAGATGTCAATAGGAGTCAAGCAAATATGGCAACAATGTGCAGGCAGCTATGTGGAAAAATACAATAATGCCATTGACACATCTATTGAACTGGTTTTCAAAAACCATACCTCGGTACATCATTCATCCATACTAGACCAGAAAATGGTCACATACATTTTCAAGGAGTTAAATATACGTCCTGGACAACATACAAGGTCACCCACTATACAAATCTAAAGAATTGAGAAAAAAATAAATTATTAAGTCGCGCACAAGAAAAATGCTGGAAACAATGCTAGAAAGAGGATACCTCTTGCTTTAACCGGACTCATAGCAAGTAGAAATAACTAGGCAGTGTGTGTAAATACTTTCCTCCGGTGACATATCATAAATGGCCAATTCGCATCTTAGTGATGTCAAACTCAATAAAACGTAAGTTCTTTAGAATCAAAGAAACAAATTAGAGACAAGAATACTCCTCCAAAGAAAACCACCAATTCAGATGGCATTATTGTCAACTTATAATCCATATATCAATCGATATGAAATCTTGCACGTAAAAATGGTTGTAGATCTTCTGTCTCATGTTGAAAATGGAGGAGTAACTTTACAGACCTCAACAGTGAAGCCACAGTCCATCAGAACGAGTAACCATGCACGCTGCTGTTCTGAAAGTCTATCGTTAGGGCCTTTCACTTCAACAAGCTTCGCCTCGCCTCTGTAGCGGTCATGGAATCTCCATAGCAATAGATCAGGCATTCCACTAGACCAGCTTCGATAATCTTGAGCCAAATGCCTGCAGATTGATGCAAGACTAGAACCACCAATGCATGTGACAGCGGATCGAAGCTCAGACAAGGTATGCTTCTCCCAGTTGACTCCTCGACAGGCCGTTCCAGCATGCAATTCCCATGATGTGATAAGTATCTCCTCTGCCATGCCATCTTGTATTTTGTCCAAGAGGGATTCTATGAGGGTTTTTCTGGATTCATAGAAGCTCTCAAATCCCAGATCCAAAGGTGCAGTCTGCAGAAGGCAGTTCTCCCATTAGCGATCTTGAAAAGTTTCTTTGAGTGGATGAGGAAAAAGAAAAAGAAGCATGAGAGAGAGGAAGATATCTGCTCTAATTAGATATGATTTTGAAGCTCGGAATGAGCTGAGTTATGTTAGGTAGACAATAGACTATTAATACTTGAGAATAACATTCAAAAGAGATTAAACAGAATTGATTTCCCAGAAATGTTAGTTCCTCAAACATTGAGGTTTCCATTGATGGGAACACCTGAAAAGGTCCACGTCAAAATACCTGAAATTTGGTGTGGAAGACATTGGGAATATCTGCAAAGATAATATCCCACATTAAGATTCCAAAAATTGTTAACCAAATGCCGCTCTCTGTATGAACACCCTGCCAATCACCTCCTTCTCCAGCATAATACTGCAGTGCAAGCTGTTCTACACTGCACTGTTCTCCATCTTC
This sequence comes from Jasminum sambac, assembly GCA_018223645.1. Lineage (NCBI taxonomy): Eukaryota > Viridiplantae > Streptophyta > Magnoliopsida > Lamiales > Oleaceae > Jasminum > Jasminum sambac. The sequence continues at coordinate 28,685,774 of CP073649.1, forward strand.
ACCATAAAATATGCTTTTTGCCCCTGGTTTAGCATTCAGTGGTCTTCCTTGAACATGCACCTGTATCCCCCTCACAAATTTAGTCACACTCTTCGGGTAAATGGACAGAAGATTGAGATGATCCTCCAACAATTGTAACCGAAAAGATGGGAACTAAAGATTTGACATTGATACTAGCATTTACCTCAGGAATCTTCCTGTTAACAGACTTTGAATAACTGGGTACTTTCCAGCGCCTTGGTGGTTTCCCCAACCGCAGCACCCGCCTCTGTAAGGCTACTCTTGAACCAGCACGAACCCATGGATCATTAAGACCGTCTTCTGCAACTCGAAGACTTTCATCAAGACAACCGAGATGTTCCAAATCAACAGAAAGCCTGAGAGTCCAGTATCCCCGCCTTCCATCCATAAGGAAATTATGTAGCAGTCGTTTGAGTAGACAGATGGCATCACGGTACCTGTCAAACAAAGGGGCAGTAATTATAACTTGCTGAGCAGCATGCCTAAATTACATAGGCAAACCTAATCTGCCAGCAATGTATCGTTAGATTTTACACGATCCAACATAAAACTTTAGCAGGGGTCGCAAGGTACAGCACAGGTATCCCTTTTGTGTAATCAAGAACTTGCTGGCGAATATCTCCAAAATCATTGTCCATCATACATTAAAATGATGTGACAACCTTTTCTAATTTTTAGAACACACTCATCATATTTCCAATAATTTTCTTAACTTCTTAAAGACATAAAAATCATTGTTCAAAAATCTCTCCCCAACAAGCTCTAAGAAAGACCTATAGACACGAATCATAATGGCAAACATATGAATAGTAATTGCAAAACTATTTTCCTTTTGGGTGTTGCAGCAAAATGCTGTTCACAATCATGTGGGAGGGATTTCTTCGGATTTTAATATATATATATATATATATATATATATATATATATATATATCCTTATTGTAATTTAAGACACAATAGGATAACGAGGAATAAACAATATGAGAAGATGATTTTTGTTTTAAATTGTACTCCCTCCATCCCAATTATATAGCCTCATTTTCCTTTTTCGGATATCCCAAATATCTATGCTTGTTTCTTTTTTGAGAGGTTTAATTTACAATATTTTACTAGTATACCCCCCATTTAATACTTAGTTATAAATATCAAATTTGAATTCCACTCATTAAATGAGGGTAAATTATGAACACGGTTTACAAAATATATATCTCGAGTATTTTTCTTTATCTTTGTGAAAAGTCAAACAAGCCTATATATATGGGACGGAGGGAGTAGCAAACTCACTCTAGTTCTAGTGTTCATGTAAAAGCACAGAGGAGCATGGGTTCTTTCTAATAAGCACGAAATCTTATAAGAGTGCAGCTCCAGACAAGACATTTGTAGGCCGCCTTTATCTTCAAATTAAATCCATTGCGTGAAACTACTCCAGATAAAGGAGTAGGACCGTATACTGCCAGTTTTGCTAGACCTTTTGTGAAGGACCAGAGTAAGAAATAGTCAAGTGATGTAAAAATGCAATGCCATGGTAGTAAAAGATATCAGCAAATTCTGAGGTTGATGAATTGTTTAAATAGCTCTCATGCTCATTAAATTAAAATTGTGATTATTGAGCAATTCCAGTCTTTCTTTCACATTAATTAAGAATGCAGTGTGGTACTTTCACTAATAGAAAATGTTGACCTTTTCTGTATCATAAAACCAATTTTGCTCACGTGAGTGTTGTACTGGTACTGGAAAAGCTAATAATTATAATTTGGGGAATAGCTACTCCTAACAAAGAATCCTTCTGGCACCCTCACCTCTTCTCCCGCTCAAGAAAGGAAACACCAAGCAGGACCACTTTAGAGTACACCCACGAGACAGAAAAGCAAGATAAAAATGTTACTGCTGATCCACCAACCAATGATTGAGATTCTTCCACAGGAATAGACAGGCGTGAGTCAGAAATCTCTATGCATTTTAAAATCAACTCCAAATTGCTGTCATCAAGAGATTCATCCATAATTTGTCCAACCTCAATAGCCTGCAATCATTAAGTTTGCCTTTGTCAAAGGAGACAAGAATGTTTACACTATTCACACAAAAAGGGCATACCTCTTCATAAGAAAGCAAGTCCGTCCTGTTTGGAAAAATTTGTTCTGATACTATACAGTTGTAAGAGGGATATTTCACAATGCCCAAGTCCACAAGTAAAAATGAAGACAGATCCTGCTCTCCGTTAAGAAAGAAAAGCCTCTGCGTGACATAAAAATAAATGAGAATTTTCCCAAGACAATCAAATGTTTGCGGGTATGAGACATGTTCCGCCAACTTCACAGTGTTGATGTAGTATGATACCATTGTGCCCAATTCCCAATGCCGCACACATTAACACGAAAGTTAAATCGTTCACTCTCCTCAGTTACAAGTGAGTAAATTATTAAACTTAATTAAATTCATGGTCTGGATATTATCAGTTAAACAGAGTTCTGCATGGCCTGCAATCCATTAGCTACAACAGTATCGATTTCATCACTCTTGCCTGTGCAGATGCTTTAATACTATCATTGTTTTTCCTTTTACAGTAATACTTAATAAATACAACCTCATTCTTTCAAAAATGAAAAATAAAATAAAAGGAAACAAAGGAAATTTCTGATATCGAGGCAATTCTTTCCCCTGTTTGCTTTACTAAAAACTTTTATTTGGGTCAATCTGGCAGCAACATTTTAGGAGCGACTGTGAATCTGTATGATGGCTTATTGGACACAATGCATGCATGAAGCAAAAGTGGAAGTGTGGTGAACAGTAGTGATGTGTTCAGGAGTCAACTGGATAATTTTATAGCCATTAGCATTAGAAGTGAGTAGCAGATGAAAATGCGTACTACATCTTCAATTTATTATTTGATTTTGTTCTCTGTAGTGATCTTCCTATCTTTTCGGTGAAGTCCGAGAGCATTTTCAGATTTGAGATTAAGCTTGGTGCTAGAAAACCCCACTTCACAGCCCTGTTGTATACGAGTAATATATACCTAGAAACAAGCATGGTAATGCACAATTGCAAGTGTGCAACAATTCAAACATACTGCAACAAGATTACCTCAGCACGCCAAATTAGAGATTCGGCTAATCTGGATATTCGAATACAGGCTCCAGTCTTTGATAGAACAAAACTTATGACCCTTGAGCTGCATGATCATAAAAGATAAAATCAAATGAGAGATAGACTGACAATATCCTGTATGTTTTGTACTTGATAAGATTTACCTTACCGTGAATCATCCCGGCATGAAGATAGAAGCAAATCGACAGCATCTTGCTTCCGTGTACCGTGCTTGTATTTCTAAAGTTTCAATGACATCAGAAAACAACTGAACACTAAATGAACATATGAAATAAGATAGAAAAAGTAAAAAAACAAACAAAAGAAGCTCATTTCCCACCTCCAGTATTAGTTAAAGTTCTATTGATGCTTTAAGCCACTAAGCCAAGGCCTTGTCTACAGAGGCTGCAAGCAAATACTAAGGCCTAAGCTACGGAAGTCATGCCAGAGACCAATACATCAGATGAGGCTGCTATATCAATAATTGGTGAAATTTGCATTCTTTCAGAGTTGCGTACTTAAAGAGGAGAACGAAAGCTCTAATTTGAAAGGCAAAAGTGACCACTAAAGCAGGACAGTCCTGTTGACGATTGATCATGATGCAGGGACTCCATTTGAGAGGTTATAGATGACATAGAAAAAGTATAATCAATTGGATGCCGAGAGAGAGAGAGAGAGAGAGAGAGAGAGAGAGGGAAAAAATTGTTACTATAAGATTAACACTACAAAGTTATACATCGTAACAAAGAAAACGGAAAACAGGGGAAAAAATAAATAAAGAAATAAATAGAAAACCTTAGTTCCAATATATTTCTCTCTACAATCAACACAAGGAAACTGCAAAATAGCAGAATATATATGGCCCGTATCTGTCCACACAGTAGGCTTCTCCTGTGTAGTCATCAGAAGCCAACATCAATTTAGGAGCAAAAACTATGGAACTAACCAAATTTAGAATGAACCATCCGTAATGCTCCAGTGCATGCATCTCAGTTGGTAGAATGGCTAATGTTGAAGATAATAATTAAATAATCTAAATTGGAATCGATCTATCAGCTTAAGCTTTTAGATCAGATGGTTCCATAACTTTAAGATGGTATCAGAGCAGGCAGAGGCCCTGAATTCGAATCTCACCGCCACCCATTTAAAAATGAATTGTACACGTGTTAGGCTTTGTTTGGAAAAAATAAATCTCGCCTACATGTGAGAGGGCATGTTGAAAATAATAATTAAATAATCTAAAGTGGAACCAATCTATCAGTTTAAGCTTTTAGATCATACGGTATCATGGTTCCATAACTTTAGCAACTAAGTTATATAGTTGATGCCCAAAAAGATGACTAAAGAAACACAAAGGTCACAATGACTAAAAGGCTTCTCAAAGAAGAGCATGCATTCCTCAAGTAGTCCCACATGTTAAATGGCTTTAGAAGGATCATAAAATGTGAGCAGGAAAACATGCATTGATACTTTTATGAGATTTAAATATTTCTTCAGATAAAAACAATGGCTCCAGTAAATCAAATATTCATTTACATCATGAACAAATTATTAATTATAGTATTCATTTGTATTTGTAACTATGTCCACACACAAATAAAACTAAGCTTTTCCTTTTTGAGGATGAAATACAAAAGAAACCTTGTTAAGAATACGCAAAGCTTCCCGCAGCTCATCCATGTTAAGTAACTTCAAGACTTGCTCTAAGTCCCCATCCTCTAGTTCATCCCTCAACAAGAGGGAACAGACGTAGCCTGTCTCTGTATTAGGGTTACATTTATAAGGTTTCAGTCGTGCTTTATTTAGAATAACTAAACGAAAACAACATGACTTAGAAAGCACGCCCTGAAATTTAATTACCAGCGAGTCCCATGACTGCTTGGTTGCAGTCAGATATCTCGGGGTATGAGATACTGGACATCCGAAACCATGGACCTGAGGAAAGCCAATAATCTCTAAGATAATAGCAAAGCATATTATGACGTCGTCATCATAACAACATTACAGAAATATTAATATAACTAACTAAATGTAATACAGCTCTCTCTCACTTGAAAATCATTAGTTGCAAATATAACATCCTTCGTGTAACATCACAATTCACTTCGTCTGATCCGAGGTCTGGCCCGAATAGTTTTACTCTTAGCACGTGTTAGTCTATAGATTTTAACAAATTTTTACACATTTTTATACATTCTTTTCAACTCCACTCATTCTCTCTCATATTTCACATCCACATATCTCATGGGACCTAATTGTACTATACAAATCTCCACCATTCAACAACACTTATTCTCTCTCCTATATCACATCAAAATCCATAAAAATCAATTTTTACACATGCACTAACACGCGCTTTGTCTTTCACTCAAAAGTCAAAAATACAAAATCGGACGGGTCATTTCACTTATAAATCAGCCTCGTCCACCTTTTCCAGGAGAGCTGAAATTGTGGCTACTACAATAACGTCACCTTAAGGGGTGCAATGTCCTCACTGTCAACACTTCCAATAATTGGCTTTAGGCTACTCCACTTGGTCTGATATAATCCATTTTGGACATAACCCACACTGTTTTGTTTTTAGGATTTCACTCAAAAGGCTTCATACCAATTGAACTCAATCTTATTATCCTTCGCTAGGCAAAATGGGATTGTGGTGTAGTCACCCTACATTAAGGTGCTTAACATCCTCGAAGTCTACACTTTCAATTGCACTTGAGTTGTAATAGTGTAATACCCTTTATGACACTCCAACCAAGTCGCAACTTGCACGGTTTCACGATGAGACTTTCATCCAGAAGGCCTCCTAAGAATTAGAACCAGTTGTTTCACTTATAAATTAGCATCATTTTTGTTCCTGGGCAATGTGAAATTGTGGCCACTACGCTTTGTTTCAATATTCCTATATCACATGTATGTAGTACTCAAAATGCAAGTCTCCTAGGGACTCAAACCCACATATTTTTACACAAAACTTCTCACTTATCCAAGTGCTAAAGGAACCACAGATTTAAGATTTGGTGGGTGTAAGGTCCTGTGAAGATCTGCACACATTATTAATCATGATGTAACAGGAGTGGGGAAAAGGGATGTTTTTCTTTACACTCAAGTTATTTACTTTGGTAGAAAAGTAAGCCCTCTCGACGAGAGCAACAAAGCATTCACAGATGCCCTTTCAGAAGACGCGAATTTATTCACAAGTTACTACGTGATCCGCAATAAATAGGCTCAAAATGATGACAATTCAATGTAGCCCAAAAGTCTCTGACAACTTACATCACATATATGCTACTCGATACATATGAAACAGACCATAATACCAAATGGTAGAGATTCTAATTGAAATTCTATTCAAGACTAACCAAATTCAGGCACTTATTGTAGGGCCTTGTTCTGGGTATTTTATTTACTTCAAGTGATTCATCCCATTACAATTTACTGCATAATATTGCAAATTTTACATTTTCCTGTTAAGGTGATTTTCTACGTTTTAAGCCCATTTCCAATCAAAATGAAATAGAAAAAAGGAGGCATAGCAAACACCTCAACCCATCATATGCTTATTGCAGGCCTTGTTAGGGATTTTTTTATTTATTTCCAGTGATTTATCCCATTTTTGTTTACTGCATAGTATTGGGACTTTTACATTTTCCTGTTAAGGTGATTTTCCACATTTTTAAGCCCATTTCTATTTTTTTTTTTTAAAAAAAAAAAAGAGCCATAGCAAATATCTCAAACACATCTGGGCAGACCCCAGGAAGGGGATGGAAAATGAATATTTGGTATTTTACAATAAGCATTTTTACAAGAATCTCATCACTAGTGACCATTTCCCGATGTAATGCTTAGCTAGACTATCTGCTATATTACTTCATGTGTCCAGTTCACCTGCACACCACCAACACTATAATAGATTGAAATGTATGACATGGACCCTTCTAAATTTAAGGACACACATGTACTGATTTTTTCCACGCTACCCATTACACGAATCATTCACATCATCACATGATAAGTGCTTACATCAATATATACATACAAATATTTTCAGAACTGGTTCAGAGCCTTGGTAAAGCTTTAAATGAGAAGAAAGTGAATTTTTTAGAATACGTGATTAGAAAATAAGAGAAGTTATTGGAGAAATGTGAAAAATAATATTTTATTGAAAAGTGTGTGATTGAAAATGAAACTAAAAAAAAAAATGATTAAATCAAGTTTTACCAGATATGCTCTTACCGGGAAAAAGTAAAGGTTTAAGTCAAATGGTTGCAACAAACCAGTAAAAGCAATGCTGGTTCACCGAAATGGCTTTAGAGATTCTTCTGATGGAATTTAAAATTGAGTTTTTATTTGGACCTGGCCTCTGCTTTTTATGTCAAACCAGCCATTCCAATGCGTTTCTCATAACATGGTATTTAGTAAAACCACAATAAATATTGTAAACATTAGGTTCCTAGACTAGATCGGCACCATTCACAGCTTAAATTTGAACGAACCTGTTTTTTAGGTAAACTTATAAAACAGATTTTGCATATAAGAAACTAGATCTGATATTTTTATCTATACATAATATCAGAAGCTGATAGCAGTAATCTTAAAGATAACAGTCCACATTATAGAAACAAAATAAAGAGTGGGAAAAACTAAACAGAAAATTGCTAGGAATTAGGATAAATTTAGCCTATAATTCCATACGGCAATCTGTCACCAAAAATTTACGAAGATATAATCGCAGGTCAGGCAAATTATTTAGAGGCATTGAGATGCTGCATTGAATTGAATTTTTAATCCCATCCATTGACGATATAAAGACAGTAAGCCAGCAAACAACTATGAATTCAATATGCAACAATCTGACACCAGAGACTTAAGCAGATAATATAACAGGTCTGCAAATTATTTACAGTCAGGAAGATGCTGTGATTGCTTGAATTTTAATCCTGTGCATTTCTGATTTGTAAGAAATAAAGGCAATGAACTGATGTTGCTTTCAGAAACAATGTTCTTTTAGTCTTGATTCTTCCTAGGAAAGAAAAAAAAAGTTGTTTATGTTATAACTTCAATCGCAGTCTATTGAAGTTCAGCATTTCGAAGAGCTAAATTCTTGCAAAACAGAGTGAATTTGAAGGAGTAACAGATGATAGATAAGTTCAGTACAAGACCTTTTCGTGTGTAAACCCTTGCAAATAGCCTCTGACTATCATCTGAAAGCGAGTCAAATGCCTCTGCTCAACAGAGAACACACAAACCTTGTTACAATTTCATAACCACATCGATATATAGCAATTTACAATGGCAACCCAGTACTTAAAATGGTACCTAGGAAAGATTTCTCGCCAATGGTAAAAAGATGAGGATTCCTCTTTAAAACATCTTGTATTAACAGTACAAGGTTCTGCTGATACCTGCTCATCCCCAAAGGACTAGTCTTTGCAAGTTCGACTACATGCAGAGCATTTTGCCATAAGGAATTAAACACTTGAACATTGTCACGGTATTTTTCATCACATGATAGTTTGTCTTTACATGCGATCTGAATCGGGACAATGGCGTGAGGGTCTTTAGGTATAGAAGTTATGCAGCCCTAGGAAACAAACATAAAAAATAAACTAAATCACTATGAGCAAACAAGAGATTTTTTTTTTTTTTTTGGGGGGGGAATTGGGGCGGTGTTGGTTGTTTAGAAAGAAAGAAAGAAAGTGGATATTTTGCATTTCACAACTCCGAAGTGAGCAATCATAAACCATATGTGGCTCCTTGTGCCTTTAAGATGACTCAGAAATTCAGAATAGAGACAGAGAAACTAATTGTAATAGCAGGCATGAAGATTGGTAGAAAATGACAAAGGCCTAAGAGAGAAGGGCACTGAAAGTTTTTCTAGGCACAGCAGTCATAAAATTATCCGTATTCACAAAATTTCAATATGGTATTTTTTAATATTGAAAAATCAGAAACTATGTCCTGCTGTTTATCTCATGCTATGCTGAAAGGTTTGCTTCCATACTCACAGTAAGAAAAAACTCATTCCTTTGTTTCTTTCTTTTACTTTTTACTCTTTCTTTCTTGATTTCATATCAGGATAAGGAAATCTAAATTAATGTTTCCTTGGTAAACATTGAACTTGAGCTCATTAATGATTCAAAATGAAGAACACGAGCTTCCTATATCAAACAAGATCCAGCACAGGTGCTATATGCAATCCACTTGCTTCAAGCATAAAGCACGGTACTTTATGCAAACTTGGTATGTTAAATGTTACCAGTTCAATTCTGCCTAATACCAGACCATTTCAATTCTTCAAATTATAATATAATAGAAAGGAAATTTTTAAAATCCAACATTATTGCAGACATTATTATTCTGATACATTAGATGACTGTTGTTTTGTGCATGAAGTTAGCTGCATCATGCATACGGTGAATAACATGAGGAAACGTCTTTCTGGAAATTATCAACCATTTTAAGAAGGAAATGAATGAGAATTGATGACTCCCTGTGTAAAAGCTATATCTGTGAGAAACTTCGTGAAAATTAAAGAATTTCCGCCTCAAACAATAGCAGGAAGAGAGAAAGAGGAAAAGGAGATAATCGTGAAGTTCAATAAAATCAGTAATTCAGAGCACTCAAGCAGTTTGCTCATATTCATGTTGCCTTATCATACTTCGCAAGTGGAGACATCATTATTGAAGAAGATAGTAAACATATAAACTTAAGTCGTAGGTAATCAGGGAAACTAATGGAGATTTTCACCATGTATTTTATAAGCAAGCTCCATTACCTCAAAGCTCAAGTTGAACATTTCTATCAGAGGCGAAAGATATTGAGCTAACTCCCGTGGTAAATAACCCAAAACAGCATCATATGCGGAATCCACATACAGAACCTGAACAAAAGGCAAAGTAAAAACACCCTCTTAAGTAACAAAGCAAGTGGATATCCAAGCGAGAAAAACACTGGAGGAAAAAAAAAAAACTAACTGAACCTTGATAGCATTTGGATCCTTAACATTCTTAGGGTCTCTGGAAAGATGTATCGTTGCCCCCAGATCTAACTCCTCTACACTACTAAACCTACGCCCGACAATGAATGTTTGAAGAAATGCCTTGGACACATCACAAGCCTCCACAGGTTTCTCCATAACACAGTTAGGCATCTCATTCTCCAAAGACAATGGCAGGGAATCAGATTTATTGTTTATCAAATCATCAATGATAGGGCCGTCTCTACAACTTGGTAATTGATCACTTTCCAAAGAGATACAATCCATAGAAGAGTTATTTTGACAATTATCATCCTTTTCAGAACCATGTGAAGCATTCGAATTCTGAACTGTGCCACAAACAATACCCTTGATTGTATCAGTTAGAATAACTTGATCTCCTGTGTCATCTGGTTGGATGTTATGAAATTTATCTTTGGGTCTCAAGAAATTTAACTGAAGAAAGGTGCGCTGACTCAATTTACGTTTCTTTCCTCTAGCTAGGCACTCATCTGAAATCATCAATGAAATAGTAACCATTACAAAATTAGGTCAAAATGTCAAATAACAAGAAACTGGATGTAGAAAATAAAGTAGACTTAGCGTAAAACAAAGCATGAATGTAGTTCTATTATAACTTCTCCAACATCCATTGATTTACTGGGAGCTAAAAAATAGAAGGTAAAAACAGAAAATGTCAAGAGACCAGACATACGCATGAAAAAATAAAGGAAATGGATATTCCAAGAGAATCCAAGAGCAAGCTACATTTTCAATATTTTTCTAATTTTCCATTGACTCTACTCAAAATATATCATATATCTAAGTATAACAACCATCCGAAACCCGGGTTGTCTAAAATAAGTAAAGCCTTTTGTTAACACTAGATGTAGTCCAGTAATCTACAATCTCTGCATAGCAAATCATTGTAACTGTGGTGCTTAAAAATCAGAGTACGTGTACGTGTAATAAACTGCAATTGTAGTATCTCTCTAATTGGATATTTCCGCAGCTAAAGTTTAAATTTATATAAAACAAAATGTGAAAATGAAAGCATGTTTAGCTAGCTTTAAAAATTTGCTTATAAGTAAATATTGAAGCTTAAAATGATAAATTACTTGTTTCCAGAAATAACATTTTTCTACTTAGAAGTAAAGGAATAGTGAAAATCCGGTACCCAAGTGAGAATTGATTAAGCTGTTATCTTGCCCGGGAAGCTGTACTCCACAAACGGGACAATGCACCAATTCCAAGGGGCCACGGCTTTGAGATTTATCCACTGTATCTTTCGCCTCGCTTTCTTCTTCATTGCATGGATTAGAGCAATTCTAACATTTTCATGAAACATCAGTAAATTAGATTACTATCATTTTCAATTTTTCATAAATAAAGATACAAATTTGAATAATACCGGGGGAGTGGGAACAGAGGAGGAGAGTAGCGCGTGGCGGTTGGGTAGAAAACGTCGTCGTTTCCCGATCAATCTGGTCAGACTTTCTCGTCCTTTCAGCATATTTTGGCCTCCTTCTGTGCAACTTGAGCCCTAAAATGGCGACTACATTGTATCATGCCGGAGCGGGAAGCCTAATGGCGGGTAATATGGTAATAGGTGCGGCTATTTGCATTCCCCCAAATTTCTAAACGGGATGGACTATCTGCACCCAAAAATGGGCTGACTATACACCCAAAAATTCATATCTATATATATATAAAAACAGCTTTTTTTCCCTCCAAAAAACATTCTTAATTTTTCCGCCTTATTAATTTACATAATATAAACTTCTATCTATATATAGAATAATTTATATATATAAAAATGAGGCTTTTTTCTTATTATATTTTTTATTATCGTAAATTCGTTTTCCCGCTTAAAATAAACTCTCTTTTTATTTTGTTTTCCTAATCCATATCCAACTCTCTTTTATTTTTTTCCCAAATATATTAATATTAATGTATAGAGATTTTATTTAATTATTTCTACCCTACTTTACCCCATCTCATGATATCTAAATATTCTCTCTATCATTTCCTCTCTTTTTTTATTTTCTACATATAAAACATAATAATTTGTGATTCTATTTCGCTTTGACATTGAGAGTAGTTTTAAAACAAGATATCTTATCAAGATATAAATTTTTATTTTTAAAAAATTAAAATTTACCCCAAATATATAAATTAGTACCCAACTTAAATAGAAATTGATATTAATATAGATTGATGACTACTGATGTTATAAGATTAAAAAATTTTGATAATTTGTTCTGACACTTAATTGACAAGCACAAGATAAAATTCAAATATAATAAGATATTTCATTATTTTGGCGCTTTAACATCCAAACTTCAATAACAAATAACAAATTTAATTCGTTATCTCATTAAACACATTATTATTAGTTGTAATTTAGTTTATTGGGAAAAATATTATATATTTTTCTTACAAATATTACAAATTTCAACATTTTTTCTATTTTTTCTATCAAATCTTCAATTAATATATATTTATGTGTCGAATAATATAAGAGTGTTAGAGAATTGGAATGAATTTTTAATCGCTTGTTTTTCATAATTTTGGTATTTAAAAATAAAATTATTTAAAATTATGATTTTACTAAGATTTAATTTTTATGCCATAAAAAATTACCATTGATTAAATTTTTGCATAAAAATTCAAATAAAGGTTTAACATTAAAATTAAAAAATAAGATAAGAAATAATTAATTATTTTTGTAAATAATTAACTAAGAAACAAAAAATAATTAAAATTAACAATCCTACTAAGATTCAATTTTTTTTACACTACAAAATTACCATTCATTAAAGTTTTACACAAAAATTAAAAAAATTTACCAAAGAAATTGCTCAAGTTTGAGACAAAATTCACTACTATGATCCCCAATGGGTACTAAAAAATTTAAAAATTAGGTTGGACCCAATAATTAATTTTAGAAACAATCAATTATTTTTATAAATAATAAGCCAAAGAATAAAAGTTAATTAAAATTAGCGATTTCTATAAAATTTAATTTTTTGTGTGATGAAAAATTACAATTTATTAAATTTTTACATAAAAATTAAAATAAATATGTAATATGAAAATTAAAAACTTAGCTTGGACCTTTTATTAATTTTAGAAAGCATTTATTATTTTTAAAAATAATAATTAGCTAATGAATGAAAATTAATTAAAATTAGTGATTTCACTAAAATTTAATTTTGATGGGATAAAAAATGACAATTTATTTAATTTTTAAATAAAATATTAAAATAAATGTGTAAGATCAATTTATTGAATATATATTTATATCTTTTAAATTCCAAGATATCTTTTCAATTGTAAGATATTTTTTAAATTCGATTCATATAAATCTTAAAATTATGGCTATCAAGCCAATTATTTTGGAACTAATTATTTCTTAGAAATAATTAAATTAAATACAAAAATTAACTATGATTATTTAAACTATTATTAATGAAAACAATAAATTCTATTGCCAATATTTAGCTAGACATGGGTTTAGTGGGCAAAGATTGAAAAAAATTAATTACATTGTTAAAAGGAAAAATATAATTAATTTTAAAAGTGCAAGAAATCATTAAATTGTTGGGGTTTTCCTTAAAAAATGAAAAAAAAAACCTTTAAATTGTAATATATCTTTTAAATTACAAGATTTCTTCAAAATTAAATTCATACAATTCTTAAAAGTGATGATATTAAAATAGTTATTTTATAAATAATTAATTCCTTTCATAAATAATTAGCTCGAAATAATAATTAGTTAAAACGAATTCTATTACAATTAATTAAAAATAATACTATTACAATTAATTAAAATGAATACTACTGTTAAGATTTAATTGGACTTGGTTTTAGTAGGCAAAAATTGACATGGTTTCGTTGGACCAAAATTAATAAAAATTAATTATATTTCCAAAATAGAAAAATGACATTAATTAAAAAATAAATCACGATTAAAATTAATTAGACTGCCATTGTAGATTAGATTTTTCCTAATTTTCCTAAAATAGAAACATAACTTTATTTCAAAAAATGAAAAATAATTAAAATTAATTACATTGCTATATGAAAGAAAAATATGCTTACGAAATTAATTTATCTTTTTATGTATTTTAACATAAACTTAAGTTAACACCTATAAGATTTTTTATTCTTAGAATTGTGATATTACATCTTATTGTAAAGTAAGTCGGCCCATATGAAAATGATTATCACAGAAATAATGAATTCTTTTCATAAATAATTAGCTAAAAATAAAAATTAATTAAAAATAATTATATTACTATTAATTACAATTAATAATATTGTTACAATTTAATTGGATTTGGTTTCAATTGGCAAAAATTGACACAATTGCGTTGGAAAAAAATTAATCAAAATTAATTATATTGTTAAAACATAAATATAACATTAATGAAAAGATAAATAATAATTATAATTAGTTGCATTTCCATGGTTGGCTAGATTTTTCCTAAAAAGTGAAAGATATGTTTTTACATGCAAGATATCTTTTTAATTGTAAAATATCTTTAAAATTATATTCATACAATTTTTAAAATTGCGGTTAAAATACTAATTATTTAGAAATAATAAATTATTTCTATAAAGAATTAGCTAAAAACAAGATTTATTAGAAATAATTATACTACAATTAATTACAATTAATTATATTTCTCAAATTTTATTGGATATATTTTCATTGGATAAAAATTGAGATAGTTTTATTAGGCAAAAATTAATCAAAATTAATTAAATTGCTAAAAATGGGGAAACATAATTATTTCAAAAAATGAAAAATAATTAAAATTAATTAGATTGTTATCGGAAAGAAAAATATGCTTACGAAATTAATTTACATTTTTATGCATTTTAAAATCTATATATATATATAAAAGCAGCCTTTTTTCCCTCCAAAATACATTCCTAATTTTTCCAGCCTATTGAATTTGCCTAATATAAACTTCTATTTATATATAGAATAATTTATATTTATTTTATATTTTATATTTTATATATATAGAAAATGAGACTTTTTTCTTATTATATTTTTATGTCGTAAACTGTTTTCCTTAAAATAAACTCTCTTTTATATTTTTCTTTCCTAATCTATATCCAACTCTATTTTTATTTTTTCCTAATATATTAATATTAATGTATCGAGATTTTATTTAATTATTATTTCTACCTTACTTTACCCCATCTCATAATATCTAAATATTCTCTCTTTTTTTCTACGATAAAATATAATAATTTGTGATTCTATTTTGCTACGACTTGATGAGCTTTAAAACAAGTATAATATCAATATATAAATTTTTATTTTTTAAAAATTAAAATTTACCCCAAATATATAATTTAGTACCCAACTTAAATATAAATTGATATTAATATAGATTAATGACTCATGATGTAATAAGATTTAAAACTTTTTGATAATTTGCACTCACATTTGACACTTAATGTTTGTTTATGCGTAAAATTCAAATATAATAAGATATTTCATTATTTTGCACTTTAACATCAAACTTCAATAACAAATAACAAATTTAATTTATACTCATTACATATTATTATTAGTTGTAATTTAGTTTATTGGGAAAAGTATTATATATTTTCTTTAAAACATTATAAATTTCAATTTTTTTCTATTTTTCTATCAAATCTTTCAATTAATATATATTTATGTGTAAACAAATATAAAGTCTTCTGAGAATTGGAATGAATTTTTAACTAATTGTTTTTTTCATAATTTTGGTTTTTAAAAAATAAAATTATTTAAAATTAACAGTTTTTACTAAGATTTAATTTTTATGCCATAAAAAATTACCATTGATTAAATTTTTACATAAAAATTCAAATAAAGGTTTAACATTAAAATTAAAAAATAAAATCAGAAATAATTAATTATTTTTGTAAATAATTAACTAAGAAACAAAAAATAACTAAAATTAACAATCCTACTAAGATTCAATTTTTTTTACACTACAAAATTACGATTCATTAAAGTTTTACACAAAAAAAAAAAAAACTTGCAGTTGAAAGCTCAAGTTTGAGACAAAATTCACTACATGATCCTAAATTGATAGTCTTGAAAAATTTAAAAATTAGGTTGGACCCAATAAAATTTTAGAAACAATCAATTATTTTTATAAATAATAAGCTAAAGAATAAAAGTTAATTAAAATTAGCGATTTCTATAAAATTTAATTTTTTGTGTGATGAAAATTACAATTTATTAAATTTTTACATAAAAATTAAAAATACATATGTAACATGAAAATTAAAAACTTAGCTTGGACCTTTTTATTAATTTTAGAAAGAATTTATTATTTTTAAAAATAATAATTAGCTAATACATGAAAATTAATAAAATTGCATCGATTTCACTAAAATTTAATTTTGATGGGATAAAAAATTATAATTTATTTAATTTTTAAATAAAATATAAAAATAAATGTAGAAAATCAATTTATTGAATATATATTTATATCTTTTAAATTCCAATATATTTTTTCAATTGTAAGATATTTTTTAAATTGGATTCATATAATTCTTAAAATTATGGCTATCAAGCCAATTATTTTGGAACTAATTATTTCTTAGAAATAATTAAATTAAATACAAATATTAACTATGATTATTTAAACTATTATTAACTAAAACAATAAATTCTATTGCTAATGTTTAGCTAGACATGGGTTTAGTGGGCAAAGATTGATAAAAATTAATTACATTGTTAAAAGGAAAAATATAATTGATTTAAAAAATGCAAGAAATTATTAAATTACTAGGGGTTTTCCCTAAAAAATGAAAAAAAACCTTTAAATTGTAATATATCTTTTAAATTACAAGATTTCTTTAAAATTAAATTCGTACAATTCTTAAAAGTGATGATATTAAAATAGTTATTTTATAAATAATTAATTCCTTTCATAAATAATTAGCTAAAAATAATAATTAGTTAAAACGAATTTTATTACAATTAATTAAAATTAATACTACTGTTAAGATTTAATTGGACTTGGTTTTAGTAGGCAAAAATTGACATAGTTTCGTTGGACGAAAATTAATAAAAATTAATTATATTTCCAAAACATAAAAATGACATTAATTAAAAAATAAATAACGATTTAAATTAATTAGACTGCCATTGTAGACTAGATTTTTCCTAATTTTCCTAAAATAGAAACATAACTTTATTTCAAAAAATGAAAAATAATTAAAATTAATTACATTGCTACATGAAAGAAAAATATGCTTACGAAATTAATTGATCTTTTTATGTATTTTAACATAAAATTAAGTTAACACCTATAAGATTTTTTATTCTTAGAATTGGGGTATTACATCTTATTGTAAAGTAAGTCGGCCGATATTAAAATGATTATCACATAAATAATGAATTCTTTTCATAAATAATTAGCTAAAAATAAAAATTAATTAAAAATAATCATATTACGATTAATTAAAATTAATAATATTGTTACAATTTAATTGGTTTTGGTTTCAATTGGCAAAAAATGACACAATTTCGTTGGAAAAAATTAATCAAAATTAATTATATTGCTAAAGCGAAATATAACAATAATGAAAAGATAAATAATAATTATAATTAGTTACATTTCCATGGTTGGCTAGATTTTTCCTAAAAATGAAAGACATCTTTTACATGCAAGATATCGTTTTAATTGTAAAATATCTTTAAAATTATATTCATACAATTTTAAAATTATGTGTTAAAATACTAATTATTTAGAAATAATAAATTATTTCTATAAAGAATTAGCTAAAAACAAGATTTTATTAGAATTAATTATACTACAATTAATTACAATTAATTATATTTCTCAAATTTTATTGGATATATTTTCATTGGATAAAAATTGAGATAGTTTTATTAGCAAAAATTAATCAAAATTAATTAAATTGCTAAAAATGGGGAAACATAATTATTTCAAAAATGAAAAATAATTAAAATTAATTAGATTGTTACCTAGGAAAGAAAAATGTGCTACAAATTAATTTACCTTTTTATGCATTTTAAAAATAAAGTTAAGTTAACACATATAAGATTTTGGATTCTTACAATTGGGGTATTATATCTTATTGTAAGTAATTGAGTGATCATTAGTCCCTAATTAACTTTATTTACTTTTTCAAGATCATTTTTTTGAAAATATGCTTTTTTATTCTCATATATTTTGTATTTTCTATGATATTTCTTTTGAGTTACTGATTTACAAAATACTAATATTTTTTGGATAATTACGGTGTTTCAAAGGATCTCGCTTCCATTTTTTTCTTTTTTAAGTAATAAGCTCCAAAAATAGGTATTCTAATAGTAATGATTTTTTATTTTGATACTACTCAACCAACAATTATATAATAATTTTTGTTCAATATATCGCTTTATTTGGGGAATAAATCTAAAATTTTATTAAATAATTGGCTATCATCTCAATCAATTATTGAAATTATAAGACTCAATTATAATATTTTAATTAGCTTTCAACTATATTAAATATTTATCTAAATTTCTGTCTCCTAAATAAATATTAAGAATCCTACTTTACTTTAATTATTTATTTTATCTAATTTTCCCTGTTGATGTTTTTATTTTATTTTTAATCATTAGATTGTATATTTTAAGTATTAATCACATATATTTCAATTTATTTATCTTATCAAATTAATTTAAATGTTATATCAAATCATTCAATATTTAATACGTTTGGATATGTTAAATTAGTTAGTTTATACTAATCAGAATATATGTGTTTAATATATTTAGAATGTATTTATTAAAGAAATAAAATGTCGAAACAAAAGTTTTGGATTAAACTGTCACGATGGCGTATTGACACGGATGAGAATTTTCTAGGGGGGCGGGCATGGAAGTTTGTAATTTATATCATCTCATGCGTTGACCAGAGTAAATGAGGATGGATCGGAACTAAGATAAGTGTTTCCAGCGTGGCAAGAGCAGTTAGGAGTATGTCGAATGCATCTTTGACTACATTGTTTTTATAATATATCTTTATACTTGATTATATTTCATAATTAAAATTTAAAAATCATTATTTACATATTAATTATTAATAACATACATCCTCTTGATGTATAATAATTAATATCTCTCAAAATTTATAATTGCATATAATAAAATGTAAAATAATTTTAAAGAAAAATTATGAGCTCTACGAATGTTAGTAGAGTTATTTTAATATGGTTATTTTAATAACTATAACATTTAATGTCATTTTATTTTGGGTTTACATAAGAGATTAATCTTACAATGAGAAAAATGTAATCTATTATGACAATTACTACTAATTATAATCCCATGCAAAGCACGGTGTAAATACTAATTAAGTTACTATTCTATGGAGAATAGTAAATTAAGTTGTGTGATTTTAGTGAGTTGCTCATGCATTTGTGTCACGATGGATTAGTATGAAATATGGAAATTATCGAAGTTTTTATAGAATTGTTTCAAGTTAAATTTTTAAGTTTATTATTGTAACTCATTCTTTATTTTAATTATTTTTTTAGATTTTATGTTAATATTATTAACATCTATCAATAACGTTTTTAGTTGAAAATTTTATCCCCCGTGCAACGCACGGGTGAAACAGCTAGTAAAATTAAGTTAACGCCTATAAGATTTTGGATTCTTACAATTGGGGTATTATATCTTATTGTAAAGTAATTCGAGTGATTATTAGTCCCTAATTAACTTTATTTACTTCTTCAGTATCATTTTTTTGAAAATATGCTTTTTTTATTCTCATATGTTTTGTATTTTCTATGATATTTCTTTTGAAGTTCTGATTGTGAAAAAATACTACTATTTTTTTTGTATAATTATGGGTGTTTCAAAGGATATGTTCCATTTTTTTTTCTTTTTTAAGTAACAAGCTCCAAAAATGGGTATTCAAATAGTAATGATTTTTTATTTTGATACTACTCGAACCAACAATTATATAATAATTTTTGGTTCAATATATCGCTTTCGCTAGGGAATAAATCTAAGAATTCTTATTAAACAATTGGCTATCACTTCAATCAATTATTGAAATTATAAGACTCAATTAAAAAATTTTAATTGGCTTTCAACTATATTAAATATTTATCTAAATATCTGTCTCCTAAATATTAAAAATCCTACTTACTTTAATTATTTATTTTATGCTGAATTTTCCCTGTTGATGTTTTATTTTATTTTTAAGTATAATCAGTTGGATTGTATATTTTAAGTATTAATCACATATATTTCAATTTATTTGTCTTATCCAAATTAATTTAAATGTTATATCAAATCATTCAATATTTAATATGTCGAATATGTTAAATTAGTAAGTTTATACCTAATATGTTAATATATGTGTTTAATATATTTAGAATGTATTTATTAAATAAATAAAATGTCGAAACAAAAGTTTTGGATTAAACTATCACAATGGCGCATTGATACGGATGAGAATTTTCTAGCGGGGCAGGGACGGGGCATGGAAGTTTGTAATTCTTATATCATCTGCGTCAAATTTCAGTAAATGAGGATAGGTCTAAACGAGGATAAGTGTTTCTCAAATAAGAACAGTTTAGGGTATGTCTTTGATCATCGACTACATTGTTATTTTTATAATATATCTTTATACTGATTATATTTCATAATTAAAATTTAAAAATCATTATTTACATATTAATTATTAATAATATAAATCATACTGATGTATAATAATTAATATATCTCAAAATTTATAATTGCATATAATAAAATGTAAAATAATTTTAAATAAAAAATTATGAGCTCTACGAATGTTAGTAGAGTTATTTTAGTATGATTATTTTAATAACTATAACATTTAATGTCATTTTATTTTGGGTTTACATAAGTAGATTAATCTTACAATGAGCAAAATGTAATCTATTATGACAACTGCCGCACTTAATTATCATCCCATACAAAGCACGGGTGTAAATGCAAATTAAGTTACTATTCTATGAAGAATAATAAATTAAGTTGTGTGGATTTTCGTGAGTTACTCATTGCATATTTGTACGATGGATTAGTATGAAATATAGGGGAAATTCTATCGAAATTTTTATAGAATTGTTTCAAGTTAAATTATTTAAGTTTATTATTGTAACTCATTCTTTATTTTAATTATTTTTTTAGATTTTATGTTAATATTATTAACATCTATTAATAACGTTATTAGTTGAAAAATTTATTCCCCGTGCAACGCACGGGTGAAACAGCTAGTTTTTCTTAAAATGTACTCGCAAAAATGTTTTTTAAAAAAATAAAATAAAATTGCATTCCGGGCCCAAGCATTGCCGAAGAGGTTGGAAGCTGTTCAACCATAGTTGGCCGAACGGGGAAAGGAAAAAAAAAAGCAATAACGTCGGTAATTTGCTACCATTTCAACCAAAAAAAGATGGGGTCCCCCCCCTCCTCCCCTCCCCACAAGCACTGCAATTTCTGGCTACCATCGCAACCTTGGACGATTGTACTGTTGCTGGCCTCTTCTCCAATTTTTTTTCCTGAGTTTGGAGACTATTTTGTAAAGGAAAAAGATAGCGGGGTGTGCTTAATATATTTTAGGGTGTGAATAGTCCCACCCTTTCCAAACACACCCCCTACAGCCTATCTTTTTAAAATCTTAAGCAAATTGGCCATACTATCCTCAACAAAAATTTAAAAAAGTTTGTCCAATGCTGGGCGAACAGCCTAAGAGGTGTCGAAACCCAAACCTTTTTTGTCCCTTTTTTTTAATCAAATGACAGTATGATCAGTTTGCCCCCCAAGGTTATTCGGCCAGCAATAGCCGAACACAAAAAAAAAAAAAAAAAAGATAGCACTATTTGACTGCCATTTCCGACAACAAAATAACAATAATTACTGCCAGAAATGGCAGCACCTTGGGTGGGGGTGGTGGTTGTTTTGAATTTTTCTTTTTTTTTTTTAATCAAATGGTAGTATGGTTTGATTTCAGAGAGAGGGGTGTGTGTAGAATTTTTGGGGGGTGCAAATAGCCGCACCGTATAGTAATATCCCGCCAGGACTTTTTGACTATTTACCCCCTATTAAAGTTAAAACGGATGTGACCGTGAAGTAGTCCCTCTATCCTGTAAAGATAATTCATTTTTCTTTCCCATCCGTCCCAAATTATAATTTATTTTATTTTTAGAATGTATTAAAACTTTTTCCTTCCAATACTCCTATTAAATATGTATTGATACTAATTAAAATAAACTATTACTATCATTTAATGTAAGAATATATATGAAAATGTATAGCTAAATGTTGTTTTTTAAAATAAATTAATTGTAATTTTTTAATCCATATGAAAGTCAAAGTATGACTATATTTATGGAGCCGAGGGCGTACATGGGAACATTGAACAGTGACATTGTCATCAATTGTAAAATGCAACAAATGTCGCATCTCGCGTTGAACAATTTTTGTCATAATTGTGTGAATGATTTTGCTAGTGTTGATGTATGATGATTTTAGACATTTTTTTACTAGTTTTTTTTTTTTTGAATAAGATGCTATTCATTCATTCAAATTGGTTTAATACATTGAAATAACACAGATTCAATATCACAAAAAATAAAAATGGTAAATCTGTGAACAAGTTCACAGCACCCAAGTTAAAAAAAAAAGAAAAAGTCTACAAATATGAAAAAATCAAAGTGACCAGAATATCTATGCCTCCAGATCTGCAATATTGATGCTTAAATTTTGATTGAATCAATGATGAATCGAAACTGATGTACCAATCTGAAGCATATGAACAAAAAACACCGGAACAAGACGATGAAAAACCAAAATGCCACATCAAGATGATGAAAATATAAAAACACAAAGAAAAAACCCAAATCTATATGGATAGATCACTTCCTGTAAGATATAATAAATAAAAATAAAAATAAAAACAAAAACAAAGAAAGAGATGATGGGGTGATTTCAATTCAAAAATGGTCAAAATCACCCTCTATGGTGCAGGTGAAGGTTCACGAAGAATGACAAAAATACAATTGAGAAGAATTTTTGCCCATTAAATCAACCTCGTCTTTTTTTTTTTGGCCCCTATAACTTATTTTGTATACACAAATAGATAGTAAATGCCACCAATTTATGATAATTGTCATTTTGATGAAATAAATACCATTTATCCTCTCGCTTTCCTTATCCCTCTTTATATATTTTTTCTCTCTAAATTACCACTCCCGATAATTTAATTACCACCTCAATAATCTCCATTACAACTCCACAATGGGCAAAAAAAAAAAAATTTAAAATCAAATCACAAGAAGGACATTACCTAGTCCGATAATATTATTACTTGTCCCAATAACAATATTACCTACTGAGATAATCATAACCAAAAATACTAAGGGTATGTTTAATAAGTCAAATAAGCTAACTTATAACTTATTTAAAAACTTATAAGCTCATACTAATTAAATAAGGTCCGTTTTGTTGGATGAGCTTATTTGAAATGTTCGAGATTATTTGAAAAGTTTCATTTACTAGCTTTTCAAAAACTTTTCAAATAAGCTCATGAACTTTTCACTTTTTATTCCATTTTTTACCCCTTCAAATTTCTAGAAACATATTTTAAACATATCATTTTGTATAATTTTCTATTTATGAGTTAGTTTATCAATTATTTTATCAAATATTTTTATTTATATCAGCTAGCCTATCAGTTATAAGCTATAAATTATCAACTCTCAATTAATTTATCAGTTATAAACTAGTTTATCAACTAATTTTACCAAATATACCATAAACACCACAAACACACAATAAAACACCCCAAACACATACCTTTAATTGTAATACCACAAGCACATGAAAACATGTGAATCTCTTCCTCTTTGAAAAACAAAATAAATCGATACTCAAAAGCGTGGTAACTAGGAAAATAATTATCACTCACAAAATAATTGGATAATGAAACTCTCCAAGAATGTAATTTCTACTAAAAGGTGACGCCACCCAATTAGCCACACACATTCTAACTTTATCCACCAGATTTCACTTTATTCACCGTTATTTTCTCTTTTTTAATTCTTACCGTTGATTCAACATCATGTAATGCAGAGAAACAATCCTCTGCATCAATTATTATTAGCCACGTTCCAATCATTTATATTATCAGGTTCATAATAAGTCAACGTTTCATTTTCAATGTAAACGCCTAGAGTTGACGCAAAACTATTAAGCCGACTTAGCGAGTGACTCAACATAGCAGGTATTAGGATATGTGTAAAAATAAATTTTTATATATTTTTATGTGATATAAAAAAGAATGAATTGAATTGAATTGCGAAATTTTGTATATTACAGGTAAGTCACATCATCATAATATATAAATCACAATAATATTTCAGTTGATTTAATATTTTCACTCTTTTATTTACAATTTTATGATAGCATCTCTTCATATATACTTTATAGTAATATTTTTAATAGATTATTTTAATTACATGTATTATTTCTTTAAAAATATTATGAATGCCATTTCATTTTATAAGTTAGACGTGCAATACACATACTTTTTTAGACTAATTTACTGAAAAATGTGTGCCTTTGTAACCAAGTTGTAAAAGTCATTCAAATAATTAATTGATTAGTATTAATTTTAAAATGCATTTCAAGGAGATTGCAAAGATCGGTAACAGGTGCGAGCGGGTGTTATTTTATATATTTTTATATATTTTTACATATTTTTTAAATCTCACTCATTATCTCTCTTATTTTATATCCATATATCTCGTAGAATTTACCTGTATTATATAAATTTTTATCATTTAATTTCATTTATTTTCTCTTTTATATCACATAAAAATTATTTTTATATACATCATAATACTCGCTGAACCAAAGATTGAAAATAGGTGTGAACCAGTAGTAAAAAGGTTATAAAGAAAGAATAAAATAATGATGGGTACCATGAGTATTCCATAATGGCAGCACGATTTTGAAGACTTGGTATGAGTTTTCCATAATGGCAGCACGATTTCGAAGACTTGGTCCAGTCTCTCTAATTTCTATGCCCTCTTGAGTCCTACCCAGCACCCACCACATCAGCCGGGTCAAAAGAATCTTAGGGTGTGTTTGATTGTAAAATTGGAAAATTATTGAAAGAAAAATATTTTTCGGGTAAATAAATTTTTTGAAAAGATTTTCGAGGGAAAATGGTAATTATAAGTGTTTGATTGGATTAATTTGAAAGTTGAAAAATAGTGTTATTTTCCTTATTTCATATTTTTTTAAAATAAAATTTGATAATTTTTTTTATCTTTATAGTTAAAACAAATTATTTATAAAAAAACAAAAAAGAGGCAAATTTTTCTTAAAAAACAAAAACCACATCTCCCCAAAAAAAATATTTTCCTCCAAAATAAGGAAAAGTGCGAATTTCGAGAAAAATTAGAAAATATTTTCCGGGAAAAAATAGGCAATTAAACGGCCAACTAAAGAAAAAAAGTTAGAAAATGACTTTTTCCTTTAAAAAAAATGAATCAAAGACACCCTTATCGGCTTTTTAGTTTTGATTTGTTTTAATAAAATAGTAGTTTGACTTCAAAATATGTGGATAATAGTAATGTCCAGTCGATTAATCATTTTAAAAAATATTTGGCAAAATTAAATCAACTTAACAATTTTGAATTCTTAAGATTTAGAGTTATTTACTCCTGACTCATTTATTTTATTTTCATACGCTATGAGTTTAATATTGTTACTTTTTATTTCCAAAAAAGAAAAATATCATTAGTGTTGATTTTTATAGTCTGCATGAATATTGTATTTGTAAAACACTTCACTTAATAATTGATAGTCGATGTGTTTATTTTCATATAATATAATTACCTTGATATCATCTAATTATGAGGTGATATATAATTTTAAACAATATTATGAGGTGACATAAATTAGAAATATTATCACTATATTTTATAATAATAATAATGAATTCATAGACAATAATTTTGAATATATATCTACACACAGTAATAATGGTCAGTGGGGGCGAGAGCAGAGCACTGCGTATAGATTTCAGTAGCTTGTGCCTTGTGTAGTCTTGCACACAAGACAAATCGCAACGTCAACGACTTCGACGTTATTTCTCGGCAAATACAATGCTGAATTCTCTGTACTCATGAAGCAGCGTAGAAACATCATCTGAGAGAGATTCGAGTCATAAATCCTCTTCACCATCCCTCTCTCTCTCGCTCGCCAACCAAATTTCAAAGTTGAAATGGCGGAGGCTGTAGTCTCCATTACGCTTGAAACCATTCGCAATCTACTTGTCGAAGAAGTGAATTTTTACAGCGGAGTAAGATCACAGGTCGAGCAAATCCAGCAGGAGCTTCAGCTGATGAGATCGTTCCTAAGAGATGCAGACGCAAAGCAAGATGGAGATGATGAGCGAGTCCGCAATTGGGTTGCAGACGTTCGAGAAGCAGCTTATGATATAGAGGATAATATCCTCGTGTTTGCTGCTGCCAAAATTGCCTCCAGAAGGTACAGAAATTCGAAAAACTTGTTGAAAAAATTGCGTTGTTTTCTTCGAGAAATTGTCATCACTCACAAGGTTGGTTCTCAGATTTCTAATATTAAGAACAAGATAAAATGTCTCACTGAGAGCTCACAGACTTATGGAATAAAACCGATAAAGAATCCAGGAGAAGCTCTAGGTTTTGATGATACGAGAATTAGGGATCTGAGACGATCTTATTCACATGTTGTCGAAGAAGATTTTGTGGGATTACAGGGAGATGTTAAAATGTTGGTTGAACATTTAATTGATGAACAAAAGGATAGGGTTATCTCAATTTATGGAATGGGGGGTTTGGGGAAGACAACAATTGCTAGAAAAGTGTATGGCAACAGAGATGTAAGGCGCCATTTTGATGGATTTGCTTGGACTTGTGTGTCTCAGCAATGGGATAAAAAGGATATTTTACAGACGATGTTGATAAAACTGATTCCTGAGAGAAGGGATGAGATTTTGAATATGAGGGATGAGGAATTGGTTAGGGAATTGCATGATGTGCAGCTGAGGAAGAAGTGTTTGGTCGTTCTTGATGATATTTGGTCTACTCAAGCGTGGGATAGCCTTAAACCAGCTTTCCCGAATGTGAGAAATGGTTCGAGTAGCAAAATGCTGCTCACGACCCGAAATAGAGAAGTTGCTTCTTATGTGTATCCTAGTGGATTTCTTTATGAACCCAGGTGTTTAAGCAATGAAGAGAGCTGGGAACTGCTGAGGAAGAAGGCATTTCCAAAAAGACAAGATATTGCTGGTAATCTTTATCTTTACCTTCCTTTCTAGGAATTTGCCTCTTGTAACTTTGAATTCTACTGTTAATCTTGTCGACTCTTTGATCCATTTCCCAGTAGGAATGCATGTAGTTGTAACAAAGACTACTCCTAAGTGACTTCTAGGATTATTAGCATATTGGGGATCCCTCGGATCAAGGGGAAGTTTTACTCCAAAACACATTACTTAGCGTGTGTTCGTTTTTTTCTACCGAGAAATTAACTTCTACTGCGTAGCCGAAACTTCAACTTTAACCACAAATTCTACTCGTTAATCCAAAAAGTTAGCAAAATACAAGTTTACCACCACGATATGCTTGCTAATGCTAAAACTCATTAATGTTGTCATGATAAGCCTGTCTTTTCAAAATATAGTACAAAGATGAAGATACTGATATTTTCCTTTTTTGCAGAATATGTGATTGAACCCGAGATGGAGACATTAGGAAAGGAGATGGTTGCACGGAGCTGTGGTTTGCCATTAGCCATATTAGTCCTTGGTGGACTTCTCGTGGCAAAGCGCACCGTTAGAGAGTGGCAGACAGTACACGAGAATATCGATTGGTATTTAGCTCGGGGCAAAGGACAAGGACAACAGGAAGGTGTATCCAAGGTTCTAGCCTTCAGTTACCATGACCTTCCTTATCAGTTCAAACAATGCTTTCTTTTTCTGGCCAATTTCCCTGAGGATTTTGAGATAGAAGCCGAGAAATTATACCAATTTTGGCTAGCCGAAGGCATCATATCACAGGAAGAACGTGCTGAAGAAGAAACAATGATGGATGTAGCTGAACGCCACTTGGCTGAACTGGCGCAACGATGCATGGTCCAAGTCAGCGTAAAAGAAACAGCCGGAGGTTTCAAAAACTGTTGTCTTCATGATCTTATGCGGGAAGTTTGTTTGGCTAAAGCTAAAGATGAAAACTTCACCAAAATCGTCAATTGTCGACGTGATAAGAAACCCACAGATTCATTATCATCAAGCACTAAAACTCGAAGAATTTCCATTTATTTCGATTCTGATGGTAAGCTGGACAATGTTGCCGATGTTCCCTGTACTGAACTTCGTCATATTCGGTCGGCTTTCCTTTACGCTATTGACAGTAGGGGAGATGTTTTGCAGCAAATGAGATTTCATCTCAAAAGCTTCAAGTTACTCGGAATCTTATATCTTCAAGGATTTCAATCTGCTGATGCATTGCCTAAATCAATAGGGAACTTGATCCACTTGAAATACCTGAGTTTGAGTGGTTCTAAGTTCAAGAAGTTGCCATCAACGTTAAGAAAATTGATATACCTGCAAACGCTTGATTTGGAAGTGGATGATTCATTGCAAATCCCAAATATCATCTGGAAACTGGAAGGATTGAGGCACCTGTATCTTCCAGTAAACTTCTGCACTGAAGATGGTTCAAAACTAAGGCTGACAGGACTAAGTGAGCTGGAGACTTTAGTGAACTTCAATACAAGCTTATGTGATGTGAAAGATTTGGACACATTGACTAATCTTCGGAAACTAAGAGCATCAATAAAGGATAAACTCGATGACTTGCCTTACATGCTCAAATACATAAGCTTCACTCCGAATCATCTTCGACGGTCATCCCTTTCAATTTCTTGTCCACAGTTCTGTTCAGATGCTGAGTTAAGTCTTTTGAGGACTCTACTCGGGTGTCATCGTCTTTACAAGTTATCCATAAAGGGGCGTATTGGTAAATTACCCGAATTTTACCATTTCTCATCAAGCATTGCTAAAATAGCCTTCAAGGCATCTGAGCTTGTGGAAGACCCTATGGCAACACTAGAAAAGCTGCCCACGTTGAGTAGCTTAACGTTATATGAGTCGACTTTTGTGGGAGAAGAAATGGCCTGCTCGGGTAAGGGGTTCCCAAGACTTCTGTATTTGAAACTGTGGGGTTTGTCGAACTTGAAGAGATGGAATATTGAACCTGGAGCTATGCCAAAACTATCCCGTCTGGTAATTGCTCATTGTGAAAATTTGGAAATGCTACCAGATGGGCTTAAGTTCATTACTACACTGCAGAAATTGAATGTTAGGTTCATGTCTGAGGATTTTAAGGATCGACTTAGAGCAATCAATGGAAACGAAGGTGACGATTTTTACAAGGTTCGACATGTACCTGATATCAAGCTCGATTGAATTCTCTCCTTTTCCTTTACAATATTTATTGGAAAATGTATGTGCATCTCATACGTCATGTCACTTGTATTGTCAATTGTTGTTGTTTTTTGCTTTAATCTTTAGAGTTGTATTGGTTCAAATTGTGCTAAATCCCAGTTTGTTCTGTATTATGTTAACTTCAAGTATATATTGTTTTCATTAAAGCTTGTGTTACGATAGACTCAATTTTAGTTGATAGTCGTTGGAGAAAACCAGAATGTAAAGAATGATTTTCCTTTTTCTCTAGACTAGGTCACAACATGGTGTAATATACATGAGGCTGCAATCTAATAATGGTAACAAATCTCTGGAAAGAAAGGAAAGTATCAAGAATAATATCTGCAGCTAATTAAATCACTAAAAATCAGTAAATTACACAAAATCCTCTATAATTACACATCTTTCCTAATAAAGACATAATCTGACACTCCCCCTCAAGCTGGTGAATGGATATCTATCATTCCAAGCTTGCCAACAATTTCTTGGAACACAGTGCTCGACAATCCTTTCGTGAGCACATCTACTAGTTGATCCTTTGTTGAAACAAATGGAGTACATATTAGGCCACTATCAAGTTTCTCCTTGATAAAATTTCTGTCCACTTCAATATGCTTTGTCCGATCATGTTGTACGGGGTTGTGAGCAATGCTTATAGCAGATTTATTATCACAGTACAACCTCATTGGTCCTTCCCATTTTACCCTTAAATCATCAAGAATTATCTTCAACCATAGTAATTCGCACATTCCCAATGCCATAGACCTAAACTCAGATTTTGCGCTTGATCTGGCCACAACGTTTTGCTTTTTACTTCTCCATATTACAAGATTCCCACCTAAAAAAGTACAATAGCCTGAAGTTGACTTTCTGTCATCCGATGATCCTGCGTAATCTGCGTCAGTATAGGCTTCTAACGTCATGCATTCTCCTTTCTTGAACAAAATACCTTTTTCCAGGGCTGCATTTCAAGTATTGCAAGATTCTGTTCACAGCTTTGAGATGTGATTCCTTAGGATTGTGCATAAGCTGGCTGACAACACTCACAGCAAATGCAATATCTAGCCTCGTATGTGATAGATAGATCAATCTCCCAACAAGTCTCTGATAAGAACCTTTATCTACAATAGGATCTTCTGAAGCATCGCATAGTTTATGATTGAATTCAATGGGTGTCTCAGCCGGTTTACAGCCCAAATTCCCAGTTTTAGCAAATCAAACACATATTTCTGTTGAGAAATAAAAATCCCTTCCTCTGAATGCGCCACTTCAATGCCTAGGAAGTATTTTAATTTCCCAAGTTCTTTAATGTCAAATTCTTTCAAAAGGCACTGTTTCAAGTTGTCCATCTCTCCTGTGTCATTGCCCGTTACAATAATATCATCAACATACACCAACAAAGCTGTCACTTTTCCCGAATTAGAGTGTCTTACAAATAAAGTATGGTCTCCTTGGCTCTGCTTGTATCCTAAGGTAGTCATTACTTTGGTGAACCTTCCAAACCAGGCCCTTGGTGATTGTTTGAGTCCATAGAGAGCTTTCTTCAACTTCACACCATTCCCTCTTTAGATTCAAATCTCGGTGGGACTTCCATGTAAATCTCCTCTTCTAGATCACCATGGAGGAATGCATTTTTAACATCAAACTGTTGAAGATTCCACCCAAAATTGGCAGCCAATGACAAAAGGATACGTACTGTATTCATTTTTGCAACAGGCGCAAATGTCTCAAGATAATCAATGCCATAGGTTTGAGTGTACCCTTTAGCAACCAGCCTTACCTTGTATTTTTCTACAGAACCATCAGATTTGTACTTCACTGTGAAAATCCATCTACATCCAACCAATTTTTTCTCTCTTGGTAATTTAACCAATTCCCATGTTTTGTTCTTCACAAGAGCTTCCATATCAACTTTCATAGCATCCTCCCATTTCTTGTCCCCTAATGCCTCAGTTAGATTTTTTGGAGTGGGAATTGTATGAAGATTGCTTAAGAAGGCTTTGTGGCTTTAGGATAGGTTTTGGTAGGTCATAAACATGTATAGTGGATATTTTGTGCAAGTTCTGGTTCATTTCCTAAGTGCAATAGGTAGGTCTTCAACACTTTGTTTTTCATGCTCATCTACCGGTTCAACAAACTCATATGTTGGTGTGATATTTTCAGCGGGTCTGTAAATGGTTTCAGGACTTTGAGCAATATCATAAGTAGAAGATTGTACCTGCATAGGTTGAGAGACTGGTATTTTCTTCCTGGAATAAACTTGCAGCGGATGAATGTTGTCTTGCCTCCCCTTATCGTTCATCTTTTCACATGACTTGAGTGGAGGCTCAATAGGTACGGACTGTAATGGAGTTGACTTAGTGGGGAATTAGTAGGTAACTCAATAGGAACGGACGCAGAAATAGGTTGGACTCGAGACTCAGACTGTCTAGGAAAATCAAGTAGAAATATATCATGTGCTCCATCTTCACTCAAGGTCTCCCCCTGAATATGGGAATGTTCAAAAATGGACTCGTCCTCACAAAAGGTTACATCAGCCGAGACAAAGAATTTTCTAGTAGGTGGATGGAAACATTTGTATCCTTTTTGTGTGGAAGAATACCCAATAAAAATGCACCGAAGAGCACGTGGATCAAGCTTTCCCCTATTGTGAGAATGAACATGAACAAATGCAACACTTCCAAAAATTCGAGGAACAAGATTGTTTGAAGTGGATAAATTTGGGAAAAATTTTGTGAGACTTTCAATTGGACTTTTGAACTCTAGGATCCGAGTTGGAAGCCTATTAATCAGATGGGTAGAGGTTAAAACCGCTTATCCCCAATACTGTTTAGGGGCCTTTTTGTGAAATAGTAATGCTCTTGTGGTTTCAAGAAGATGACCATTTTTCCGTTCGCCACTCCGGTTTTGTTGTGGAGTAGACACGCACGAGGACTTATGAACAATCCCTTCCTTTTGAAAAAATGGAGAGAGAATTTGATTGAAATAGTCCTTGGCATTATCAGAACGAAATCGCTTAATTCTCACATCAAACTGAGTTTTGATCATGTTATAAAAATTGGGAAAAACGGTGCTCACATCAGATTTATTTTTTAACAAATAAACCCATGTTACGTAGGTACAATCATCGATAAATGAAACAAACCACTTAGCACCAGAAATATTTGGAACTGTAGAGGGTCCCCAAATATCACTATGAATAAGAGCAAAAGGAGAAAATGTTTTCGTATTACTTATTGGAAACGAAACATGTTTGTGCTTGGCAAGTTCACAATCATTGCAGTGAAATGACTCAAAAGTAAACCCTTTAAATAACGAAGGAAACATCAACTTAAGCACTCTAAACGATGGATGACCCAAACGGCGATGATAAAGCCAAATTTTATTCTTGTTTGACATAATAGACTCGAAAAGAAAAGATGTAGACAGAAGATTCTCAACTCCAATTCTTCCACTTTCCTTTTCCAGGTAGTAAAGACCATCTCTCTCACTAACACGTCCAATCATCTTCCTCGTGCCCTGCTCCTGAAACACACAATGGGAAGGGAAAAAAGTTACGTTGCAATTGGAATCTTTAGTCAATTTGTGGATGTCAACAAGATTGGCAAACAATTTTGGAACATGGAGGACATTTTTTTAATGTGAGAGAATCGTTTATGAAGACATCTCCTTGACTGGCTACAGTGGTAATAGACCCATCAGCTATTGTAATTTTTCTATGGCTAGAACAAGGAGTATAAGAAGTAAAATGTTTGGCAGAACAAGTCATATGCTCGGTTGCTCCATAATCAATTACCCACATTTCTCGATAAATTTTTTATGAGATATTAGCAACACAAGAGGAGGAAGAGATACCTGAAAACACCAATGAACATGTACCTGCTGAAGATTGCTTATCAATTGACCCCAAAAAGGTCTTCAGCTTTTCAATTTCTTGTTTGTTGAATGCCAGGACAGATTCTTGCAAATTCCCTTCGCTACTTGATTGAGAACTTGCTACATGTGCTTGACCTTTGTCATTGGCACTTTTATTTTGCTTATCATTAGGTATGCCATGAAGTTTCTAGCACTAATCCTTGGTATGGCGATGCTTTTTGCAATATGTGCAAAATAAAGACTCTTTACTGGAGGACTTGTGTGGATCTATTTGGACGATAGGTTGATGTAGACTGGATTGCTTCAAACCGGTTGCTTTGGTCACAAGAGCAGAACCATCTCCCCCATAAGTCTCAAGCATAACGTTTCATCGTCATTTTTCTGCACGAATGATTGAAATTGTTTCATTCAAAGAAGGCAGATATGCCTTTCCCAAAATCTGCACTCTAACAACATCAAACTCAACATTTAGCCCGGCTAGAAAGTCATAAATGCGATCTTTCTCCACAAACCGCTTCAAAATTTCCGCATCTTCACTGCAGCGCATTTGAATACATTGATAATGATCCATCTCCTGCCATATGCCTTGCAAAAGACTCGAATATTCAGTAACAGTTCGAGACCCTTGTTTGGTTGCTGAAATTTGTGTCTTAATTTCATATATTTGGGCAGCATCATGAACCTTTGAATATGTTTGTTGGACAGCATCCCAAATCTCTTTGGCGGTTCCAAGAAACATACATGTATCGCTGATCTCTGGTATTATCGAATTCCACAACCATGACATCACCATGGAATCTTGTTCATCCCATGCCTCAAACTTAGGATCGTCCTTTGAAGGTTCATTTCCTAACAAATGGCTCAGCTTTTCTTGCCTTTTAGGAATGTACGGACCAGTTGGGACCACTTTAAGTAATTCTATCCGTTCAACCGATATGCTGCTTGAATGTTTTGCAAGTCCCCTGCTGTAGTAGCAATAAAATTCTCAATTGCAGGGGCATTCGAGATGGGGCTGCTTGTTTCAATAGAGCTTTTTGTGGATTCTGACATTCTTGGTTGACAGAAGATGAAACACAGATACAAGAATGAGAGAAAAAGGTTGGAACATTTGGAAGGACCAGAGATCAGGAATTCATTCAAAGGAGAATCAACAAAGGAATTTCAGAGTTTCTCAGGAAAGAGCCAACAAGCTCTGATACCATGTAGAAAACCATAATGTAAAGAATGATTTTCCTTTTTCTCTAGAATAGGTTACAACATGGTGTAATATACATGAGGCTGCAATCTAATAATGGTAACAAATCTCTGGAAAGAAAGGAAAGTATCAAGAATAATATCTACAGCTAATTAAATCACTAAAAACCAGTAAATTACACAAAATCCTCTATAATTACACATCTTTCCTAATAAAGACATAATCTGACAGTCGTTTTTTTGTTTGAGGAATTACCACGAAATATGTTGATCATGATGAATAGCAATTTTAAATGTGTGTTTTTTTTAAAATGAAAATTATCCCCTTGAAAATCCAAACCCAGGATAAAATTTTGTGATGGCAAAGATGTTTACAGAGAGGGGAACAGAATATCTTACCTCCTATACTCAGATAAAATGCAAAGCTTGAAGGGGACATTACAAAGATGAACTTCAAAAACCAGAACCTATCCAAATTGCAGCTGATGCTTCTGGTCAAATGCAGGTCATCTTTCTCTAGCTTTAGTAGGCCTCTAATTTCCCTCTCGGGTTCTTCTATCTGCAGTAGTTTACTTTTCTGAATCAGCCAATTAATCAGGAGAGGAGCAAAAATTAAAGCATTCCTATGACTTCGTGGCAAGTTTGGGTGTTCTCCTACAAGTTTTAATATATTTTTACATATTTTTACATCTAAATCTCGTGTGACCTACCTGTAATACACAAATCTCCACCATTCAATTTCACTTATTCTCTTTCATAGATCACATCAAATCATATAAAAACACGTACAAACACACATCCTAACACCCTTAGGTTCCATATACTTTATGACATATTCGAGAGTTAAGATGACATATTTACTCCATCTATTCCTGTGGCGTCGTGGGATCGGCAACATAAATCTCTTGCTTGTGGAAAGGCTAATGATTGAGCATAGAGGTCAGTTGTTCTATACATAAGATCATCTCCAACATTGTTTTTCTCTACCTACCTCAATCCCATCTGTTGCGGTTCTTGTGCACAAATTTTAATTTATTATTTATATAATTTGATGCATGGTGTTTTATCTTCCAATTTTGTTTATTATTCTGGTAAATTGATAGTGAAGTCTACCACTGTGATGGTTTATACAAGAATCTCTTTATTTATTGGCGCTATTTTGAAGACTCGTATTTTATTTCTTAGGCTATTTGATGCATCTTCTTATGCTTCATTTTGGAGATGCTCCCAGATGGGCTTAAGTTCATTACTACACTCAAGCAATTGAAACGGTCAATGTCTGGTGATTTTAAGGATCGACTTAGAGCAGTCGATGGCAATGAAATGAAAGTGACGATTTTTACGAAGTTCGACAAGTACCTGATATCAAGCTTGATTGAATCCTCTTGATTGTAAAATTTTTCAGTATTGTATTGAATCAAATTGTGCTGAATCCCAGTTTGTTCGTGTCCTGTAATTCAAAGTGTATATTGCTTTCAGTAAAGCTTTTGTTATGATTAACATTCTTTTAGTTACAAGCCGATTTTTAGTTCGAGTAGTGGTAGTGATATTATAGCGAGTAGCCGTTTTAAATCTATAATTGAAATGAATGTTTGATTTTAATTGATTTGAGAAAGTAAATATTCAGTAGGAAATAAAGGTCGAAACAAAGGCATGCTATTATAGATGTTTGTGATTCATTTCCTCGGGTAGAAACTTGAAACGAAAGATTGTATGAAATCCTGGCCAGAGGTAGTAAGAGTTGTGTGAGGGCATGTGCCCTCACTGAAATTTTGAGAATTCTTTTTTTTTTTTTTGTTGTCGGGGTTTCCAGCACTACATGCACGTGAAATGGAACGTGCTGCTTTAGGGCTTATTATTTCCATTATAAATTTAACCGCACGCAATTCCGTATAATCTCATACTCATTTTCAATTACACACACATCCCCCAAAATAATATTAACCACACATTTTTACACGGAATACACATCAACTTAACACCCAATCAAACATACCTTTAATTTGTATAGCATCTCTCATCCAATAAAAAAATACTTATATGGTAATAATTTATTTTGAGTGTTCTTCCACGTACAGGTTGTCAAGAAATTAAGAAAACAAGAGTTGAGATGAACTTACGGAAACAATATTAGAAATAATTTTATTTATTTGTCTATGTCTGCTCATAGAAAACGAGGTCATGTGACCAACAAATTAAATTTTGAGGTCATGCGGCCACATTCACTGGTGGAGATTGTATTAGAAAACTGGTGAAAAGGATGAGAAAAATGGGTATCTTCTCAATATTTTGGGTTTTCTGTTGTTTATTAAATTGAACAATTTTTCCATTTTGGTCTACATAATTAATAATCAAACTCATAATCCATTTGCCTACTTACATCATTGAATAGTTGACGAAATTAAAAACTTACTATATATAATTATCTACTAACTAGTTCGGACAATCATAATAGAGAGAAATCGAATCCAAAAAATTTAAGTTTTGTTCTATTCACTATCAAATTCAATTTATTTCTTCCCCACCACTCAAATTTAATATTTTTCGTAAGAAAATTTTTTATACTACAATGGGCCCCACCTAAAAATTTGCCCCTGCGGGAGTTATCATAAGTGATTCCTTAACTATTAATGCTTGAATCCGATATTGCCCGCACTGAACAAAATTCCTGACTACGCCACTGTATGAAATGCTTATTTAACAAATAAATATAAATCTTCGTAATCATATAATGATATAAACCATTTGATAAACATATGCCAAAGTTTTTCACAAGAATAATGCCCTATTTGGAATCTTGTACTTCAAAAATAACTTTTCAAAAATTCATTTTAATTAAGACGAAGTTGTAGCAATTTATTTTTAAAAATTTTTCCCCTTTGACCGAGGCAGGGTCCGGTGATGAGATTCCAATCCGAAACCTTCTTGGTAAGGGGTGGTTGAGCCATCCCTTGATCCCCTTTTTATTTTTTTATTATGTTTTAACTACACCTCATTTAAAAGGAATAAAATAAAATAAAATTAGAAAAAATTATACGACATTATAGAATACTTGCACGTATTCCATACTATCCAACTTTTACCCTTTCTTTGAAAGTTTTCGGTTTTTTTTTGGATTCTGCTCTCAGTAAATTGACAAATGCTTTCTTTTCTTTCTTTCTTTTTCCGTTGTTTTCAATATTATATTATTTTTTTAAAAATATTCTTCTTTTACTACAAACTTTTGGACTATGAATAGAGTTATTTCCCATCCTCACTTTTAAATTATACATCTTTTCTATTTCCCTGACGAAAATTTCGAATATTAAACTTGTATCTAATTTGAATTTTGGATCTTGCTATAGGTAAAACAAGATGTATAATAAAGTGTACAACGTGTACATTTGATATGATCCACTTTTTTATATATCACATTATTTTTGAATCAATTATCGCGCATGCGTATTGTACAACTTGATGTAACACTCCATTGTACGAATAGCATTTTCCTTGAATTTTAGTGTTATATTAATAAGTTTATCTACCACACATAACACTTGTATTTATATGATTAAACGTACTCCATCTATCCCATAAAAAATAGTCCTACTTTGATTTTCATACGAACCAAGGAAGATCAATTAAAATTTTTGGAAAAATAACATTCATGAACATTTTACCTAATGTACTATTTCAAATATTTTATTATTTCATTTTAATTGTTCTTATATATTGATAACAATACACATTAAATTAAATAAGGATATATTTGACAACTAATGAATTGGTTTAAAAAATGGGACTATAATTTGAGACAAACAAAAAAGGCAAATGGGACTATCTTTCTTGGGTCGGAGGAGTAATTTGAACCATAACCTAAGGTAGTAAAGTTTGAAGAATGTAGGCATTTTCAGTTTTGAGTTTTGAGATCATTTTCAGTTTTCTGCATTTGTCTTGAAAAATGTTCATGGTTTCCTTGAATCGTCTTTTTTTTTTTTTTGTTATTTTGAAAAACTATTTTCAAAAATAGAAAATCGAAAAACTTGTTCACTTGCACAAATTAATTCTACCTCACAAATTGTAGTTTCCACATGGTAGCCATTTTATAGTGCTCTGATTGAGTACATTTATTTATTTATTTATTTATTTTCTGAACAGCTTTGATTGAGTAATCTTAGAGGTTAAAACATAAATATTTCCATAAAGAATAAGAGCAGATAATATTTTTTTAATGATATATGTAATGTAATTGAGAATAAACAATTTTAAATGAGCATGTATATGTTTGATATAAGTTTTTTGAAAAATTGGTTATTAAACGTATGGTCGGAAAAAGAGGGAAAAAAAAAAAATTCAAGTCAATCAAATAAATAATTGGAAGTTATAATTAAAAAATGTTTTTGGTCTTTTATATAGAAAACAAGTGCAAAGGCCAAAGAGTAATTGTTCAAATAATTTAGAGTAATTTACTGATTTATTAAAATATAAATTGCTAATTATTGATTAATTAAGGCCAATTTAGAGTTATACGTTTGTCAATAATTTGAATTGTTCTGACGAAAATGTCATTTGATAATCATAACAATACATGTTTCATTATCTCACGTTCAGAACGACTGAACAATCTGAATGGTTTGCAGGACTCTTAAGATTGATACAAAATCTCCTATGGCGGCAAAGTAAGATGGATTCCGAAATCATTCATGAATCAAATACAATAAATTTCAAATTTTTTTTATAATGAAAATTCTCAAACTACTGTAGACTGTTGTTCTGTTATTCTAAATGCGAAATAATAAAATATTTGGAAAATTTGTCAAGTTCTCAATTCACGAATGATTTGCATTAATATTAAGAATCGTACAAATCATTGCGACTATTTTATCATTTTGGGGTGGGGTGAAATAAGAAAATATGTATCATTATGATTATAAATTGCCATTTTTGTGAAGACAATTGAAATTATTAATAAAAATATAATTTTTAATTTAAAATATTATAATTTTATATATCAATAATTATAATTTGACAACTAAGTCAATGTTTCATTAATTTATTAATCTCAACAACCACATTGAGCAAAGTCTAAAGGCTTGTTCTTTCCACTATAAATTTAATTACACGCAATTTCGTATAATCTCATATTCATTTTCAATCACACACATCTCCCAAAATAATATTAATTACACATTTTTATACGAAATATCGCGCACATCAACTTAACAGCTGATACCTAAATCAAATTGATCAGAGACAGGTCGACCTCTGACCTCAGTCCAGACCCAAAGTTCCAAACAAAAGAGGCTAGCGAGGTCGAAGACTAACCAAAGTCTTCGTCAATTACAAGGAATATATTCATTTTGAATGTTTGTTACTACTCCATAAATAAAACAATAATTAATCAAATCTTCCAATTCGTACGATGGGCTTACGTTTTTTCTTCCTCTGCTTTCTGCTTCAACTGCACAATTCCGATTACAGGGTGGTCTTGGCCAATGGCGGCGGAGCGGGAGTGATCAAAGTTAGTTACAAATTCGCTGGTTCGGATAGAAGTCTTAGTGCTCTTATAGCTCATGATGATGTCCGTCATCTCAACATCTTCGCCGGCGTTGACCTCCCTCTCGGCGGCACAGGCCGTCCCGATACAGTTGGGTGAGGTTTTATTTACTTTTCTTTTTGATTCCATTGTTATGGTTTCGTGTTGCAGCCTGTGCCTTTTTTTTTGGATTAGAAATTTCGAATATGCGTGTTATGAAGAAATCGTAGGAGTGAATGATCGAATCACTGGTTTTTTTATGGACTAGAAACTTGGGAAATGGAACTCAATTTTTGACTGTATCAGAATGTTGTATGAAATCGAAAATTGTATTGAATCAGTAGTAGGAATTAAAACCATATTAGGTCTAGAAGTTTTGTTTCACAGGGATCAGTGGCTGTTTTTTTGGTTGGGACTAAGAATTTGAAAATATAGGTTATCCCAAAAATTGTTCCTAAAAATTGTTTGAGTAATTGAATACAGTTGATGCTTTGTCTTATAGAATTACTCTATGTTTCTAACTGGTTCATAGAGTGGCAACCTTGAAGCAGAACCAGATTTATAAGTGCATCATATTATTTAAAAGATTGGAAGTTGGATCAAGGCTGTAGATAGGATAAAAATAGATTAGGCCTACTGGCCCAGGAGTTATATATAACTAGAAGTGCGTGTCTGCGTAGATGTCATGTTGGCATGCTTTTACTGCATGACATATAGTCTGTTATGGGGTGTGATATTTGATGATTAAGCATGTGAACATGCATGCCTGCCATTGCTATGCAAAACTTATATGAAGGAATGATATGGCCTACTGCTTTACATTGTGCACTAGTTGCAAACAATTGCTTCTTGCCTCAATGTAGGAGGGGCCATCTTTAAAAAGTTCTATATACTTTGGCAGCTGTGCCGTGAAGCATGTATCTTATGTTAGTCGCAGAGGTTGATGAAGTACAATGAGTCTGTTACTGCTTCTATATGTAGTAATTAGCAGCCTTGGAGGCTCAGCAATGCAATTAAGCTTCTAATAATCTTCATTCTTTACTTTGCTAGTTCAATTTAGGCTCTTTTGTAGTTTTTGTTTCCCCTGTAATTATGTGCATTGACGTACATACATTTCTTCAACATTCTGATTTTTGTACCTATAGTAGAGCTTATGAAGACATGTATTCATATGCAATATGTCATTCCTCATCCCTCACCCACTGACATGCTTGGAAAAATGTCAGCTTCTCTCTTCGCTACACATTCATAGAGAAGTTATTGCTATGTAGAATTATCATCTAATGCTGGGAAAAAGTAGCAAGCTTGTATAGTGTTGTCTGGTTCTGCGTGTTCTTTTTACGTGTGTCTGTCTGAAATGAGTTTATCGGGTGTTAT
Source organism: Jasminum sambac (assembly GCA_018223645.1). NCBI lineage: Eukaryota > Viridiplantae > Streptophyta > Magnoliopsida > Lamiales > Oleaceae > Jasminum > Jasminum sambac. Next base: position 28,727,360 of record CP073649.1, read on the forward strand.
GCTAATTTAAAAGCACTGAGAATTTTCAGGAAAAAAGTTTATGCATTTGAGTAAAACGTGAGGCTCATATGTAAGCGTATATGTGGTTGAAGTTGCGATAATTTCTTGTTGGGTGTCCATGGTGCAGGCTCTACTATGCTAAAATAGGGATTGGAACACCCTCCAAGGATTACTATGTGCAAGTTGATACAGGGAGTGATATAACATGGGTTAATTGCATAATGTGCCACGATTGCCCCAAAAGAGGATACAATGGTGTATGATCCTAACCTTCTACTGTCAGCCTTTCTTTTGTACTTTTCACTTTTGATGAACTTGTCATTTCACAAGAATGACAGGTCCGAGATGGTTCACTTTTCATTATTTTTATTTACCAGATCTTGTTCATGTTTTGACAGATAGAACTCACCCTCTATGATCCAAAAGACTCTCTTACTGGGAAATGGGTAACATGTGATCAAGAATTCTGCAAGCAGATAATGCGAGGCTCTCTTTCAGGTTGCAGTGCGAATTCATCTTGTCTGTACACTGAGGTTTATGGAGACGAGAGCTATAGCATTGGCTATTTTGTAGAGGACATTGTCCAATATGATCGTGTCTCTGGTGATCTTCAGACCAAATTGGCAAATGGAAGTGTTATCTTCGGGTATGTTATAAATTTAGTGGGTGCAATCTTTAAGATATCTCCAAGACTTAATAAGGGCACATTCTACGTGTGAGAAATTTATCTTGTGGGTAATTGGAAGCAGCCCAACCATTATCCCCTATACAATTGGTGGTGGAAGGGCTAAAAGCACTTCATGTGACAATCTCAGTGCCGGAAATTGCGAGCATCTGCCCTGTCTTTTCTTTAGTCTCTTTGCAAAACTTTTTGGGCAGAATGCAGGTAGGACTCTTTGCTCACCCAAAGGTCCAAACAATCTCCACCGCATATACCTAGCAAAGATAAATTGGGTAGAAGTATGATAGTGCGTTTGGTACTTATTCAGAATGACTGGTAAACACCAGGTGACAGAGTCTTATTGAGGCCTGTGTCCAGTTTTATCACTTATTTATTTCTCTGTATCTGTAGTGGCCAAGGCTCTTGCAGATTTGACTCTGTTAGAAGATTCGATCGAAATACCTTTACTTTGGATGGTGTAGAAGACATTATGTAATGTTATATGACTTACACATGGCCTCACTTATTAGTTGAAGTTATAAGCTTAATAGATGTAGTAGTTCAACATTGTCCAACATATCACAACAGCCAAACGTTGTGTGTCACATGAAATTGTGCATATGTAAGGTCTTGAAGTGTAAAAGTAAATAATGTGTGCATGTGAGGGCCTGCATTGAAGCAACAATTTAAGTGACCTACACTTGCTATTATGCATCAGCTTTACTTCTAGTTCACGCATTGAAACTTTTAGATCAAGGGGTTCAACATGAGATTTAAATTTCCAAATAAAAGATTTTAAATGAAAATTTTAAATTTTAATAAACCAAACTGTGATTATTTTCGTTGGTTGCTAACACCAAGGATTGTCTCTAAATCCTTAAAGTTTTCAGCAACCATTGCCCTCTTGTGTTTATTTTTCTATTTAATAGTGCCTTCGTACTTTCCTTCCAAAAATAAAAAATACATGTATGATTTTGACCTTTTTGTTATATACAAGTATACAGCAGCTGAAACCTCATCCTATGACATGTTAAGCAAATAACTTTTTTTTTTTTTTTTGATAAGAAACGAAAGATTGTATTGCACAAAAGTTCGGAATATACAATACGTGTTAAGCAAATAACTGAAACATTATTGTGCCAAGATGGGCATTCATTTCCTTCCTTGCTATCGATCATAGGATGGTCCTTTGATGAATCAAAAGGCAATGCAGTTTCTGCCAACTGTCTCTCATGCTTCAACAACCTTAGAGGTTGACAGACCGTCTATTCCTCCTCTTTTGACAATTTTTTGTGACATGCTCTTTCTGACAGTTGGAAATTTCAAAACAGTTTTGGCTTTTTTCAAATAATTTATCACATTATCTTTATTTTACTAACCTGGTTAGACACATAATAATTAACTAATATTATCAAAATGTGTAATTAACAATATTACTATTAAAAGTAATATATCACGCCCTGCAGATTTTGTGAACTCTATCATTTCACAATTGAGGCATGAATTTCTTTTGGCATTGTGGACAGTGCATTTGATTAAAGATAACTTCTCAAAATTATTTATTTATTTATTTTTGGGGTTACATCTTCTCATTTTGCTCCATCAATTGTTAGATCTTGGTGGAGTTCATTATAAACATTTTCTTCCATTAGCTGAATAGAGGCGTTTTTCTATATCATTTGTTGTATTGAATGTACATTGCTTACGTAATGTTTCATTACCTGTCAGTACATGCAAGCCCACAAAGTAAGTTGCTGAATTCCAATCTTTGTAAGCCAAATAGCATTTTTCCGTCTTTTAGAAAATATTCAGCAATCTAACTATGTAATGTTTTTTGGGCAGATGTGGTGCCAGACAATCTTGGGATATAGGATCATCTGATGATGCGCTTGACGGAATTCTTGGTTTTGGAAAAACGAATTCATCCATGATTTCTCAAATAGCGTCTTCTGGAAGAGTAAGAAAGATGTTTGCACATTGTTTAGACGGTGTGAATGGTGGAGGCATCTTTGCCATTGGGCATGTTGTTCAACCACAAGTGAGAACCACGCCACTGATACCAAATCAGTACGTTGGATCTTTCTCTTGATCCTAAACCATCTCCTACTTCCATAAATTCTATGCATGAACTTTCTGTTACTCTTATTTTGTTTGCTGATCTTCGGACTTTTCCTTGTTTACCACAGCGAAATTCACCATGGATATATAGCCAACACTAGTTTGATTCAGGAATACTAGATCTGCTTGTTCAAAATATATTTAATGGTGATAAACATTTGTTTGAAGTTTGTTTTCTCTCAATATTTCTTGTGATTGTCGAAAGCCTTTAAATGCTCTTCCTTCCTCATGCCAATGCTTCGGATACCACACATAGGTTTTTCCTTCACTTCTCTGATGTTGCTATTTGAAATTCGAATAACCTGGTAGAGGCGTAGAAGTGCAGTGTGGAGAAAATACCCTTAAATATGGGCACTCATAAGATTTCAGGAATGTTGTGCTGAAGAAACTTCTGGTAAAAATAATATGAGGATATTATTGATTACTGGTGACTTGTGAAATAAGGAACAGAAAATATATCAAAAAAAAGAATAAAGGGAAGGATAATATGTAAGAGCAATGTAAATTTGTGTACTTCCTGTGGGAGTGGGTTCATCGGAGAATCATGTGAACCTGTATCATAAACCTATATGAGCTGCCTGAATTTTGCAGAACTTATTAGGAGTTATTCGAGAAAACTTAGGAGATTATGATAATGACTTAAAACTTCTGACAGATGTACATATTGACCTCATGAAGTTTGCAGGGCTTCTAGAGTTAGTTTATTTTGTAGTTCCATTTTGTCCATTCAATTTTTTGTTGCATCAAGTTCTCAATGAAATGAATTTTTATATTCAGCATTCTGACTATCCTTCTAACTCACTTCGTCTTAGTTTAAAATTTTAGCTCTTAAACTAAATTTTCTATTAAATCTTTTAGGCCCCATTACAATGTCAATATGACTGCAGTTCAAGTTGGTCAGGATTTTCTGAATTTTACAACAGATATATATACCGTTGGGGACCAAAGAGGAGCAATAATTGATAGTGGTACCACCCTGGCATATCTACCGGATGCCGTATATGTACCATTAGTTAAAAAGGTATCTTATGCTTTGTTATTTCTGTGAAAATAACTTTATTGCTTTAATTGAAAAGAGGTAACTCAGATTATGTGTTTTATATATGTTAGATACTTTCCTGGCAGTTGGATTTGAAACTGAAAACACTTCATGACATATACACTTGCTTTGATTATTCAGGGAGGTATGGTTGCTAATCTACTGATGCTCTCCTACATTAATTCGAACTCAATTGATTTACCCATTTATAATTTGCGTTGTGATTAAGATATCCATATCTCGAAATTTGCACTTCACTCAATCTTGGAAATCTAGAAATGAGGCATCATAATAACTCTCTTATACTCTCTAATATTAGCTTTTAGTTCTATCAGATTCGCAGCTTATATGGTGATCATTATTTGATTTTGTTTTTTCTTTGCTTTGGAGGACTCCCTGATCTCTTTATCTGTACTACTATAAATTAAAACATTGTCTGATAGAGATATGATGTGCTTAGCTTTTAAGGTAACTCGTAGCATAGGTTGCTTCTAGTTTTGCTTCAAGCCCTTCCTAGTTGATGAATGCACTTATAGAACTCAGTAGACTTGAAAACCATATGAATGTAGCTTCCAAATGGGACACTGTGAGAAGTAAAGAATGGGGAAAAGATGAGACTGTGTGATGGCTATAATCATCACCATCAAGAGCAAAGAACCCTAGTTTGATTTTCAGACCAATAAATTTTCTTAAGTCTGCTTCAGCATTATTCAGTTTGCAAGGTGGTGTGAATACTAGAGTTTACAATCTGCATTTTTATTTTCATGTTCACTGTGTGCATGTGATAATGAAAACCGTGCCCAGTTCTTACAGCATGCGATAAACTAATTTGTTGTCCCTGGCCTGTTTAAGCATGCAAACTTACAAATTGTTCTGCACTAGAACTTGCTCCAACTGTATGCTTATATCATTCATATTATTTCCCTTTTCCCTTTATTTCTCTTTTAGTCATTGCAGCTTTTCAGTCTATTGAATTTTCACTTTTGCACACCAATTTCTTGCCTTTATTGTCAGTTTGTCACCAACTCGCTGATTTTAAGCAACTTACCGAATATTCACAAGTTTCTGCCTGGTCTTCTGGACATCCTTATTCGATGCATCTTTGTTCAGCCACAACCTACCACCATAAACTTTACTACGACAGTGGAGAGTATTGGTGTTTGGAGGTGGAAGGAGAGTGTTATAGCATAACACGGCCTTTCTGCAACTCGCTTGTTTGAATTGGCTTTATTATTGTATTCCTAGAAGCTCCGAAGGAAGTTGTTAAGCATTAAGAAATAAGAAATCTGGTTTTGAGGGAAAAATGAATGTCATATCCTGGACTTATCGTGTATTCTCTGGACAATTTTGAGAGCAAACCACGACTGACTGATCTTAGTTCTGCACAACATTACACAATAGTGTGAAACTTGTGGTTTTTTTTTACCTGGTTTCTAAAACTTGCTGCTTCGCTGTCACACTATTGGGGGACACTGACATGAACGGACATTCCAAATTTGTTTATGTCATAACTGGGCTAAGATAGAAATATGGCATTCTTATGTTTTTACATTTTTAGTCGCTAACAAAACCATTAATTCCCCTTTAGCATGGATTTTATGTAAAAAGAATGTAAACAAGCAGGTACTCGTTATTACTTCTCTTAATTGCTGAAAAATGATTTGAGGTTTTACCAGTTCTGTTTAAGCACCCTAAGTTCTAATTTGGCATTTATCATTCACTTTACTTACTTTGAAGGACGAGCATATATTTGGTCATTTGCATGTATCTCCATTTTAACTTTATAGCTTGCTGAAATTTCTGGAAATACTAGGAAACTAGGTAATTAACATGGTCCAATTTTGTTCCTATCTGCTGCAGCATTGATGATGCCTTCCCCTCCGTCACTTTTCATTTTGAAAATTCGCTTCATCTGAAGGTTTATCCTCGCGAATATCTGTTCCCTTTTGTAAGTAATTCTGTTTCTTTTCTTTTCTTTTCTTTTCTTTTCTTTTCTTTTTCTTTTTCTTTTCTTCTTCTTCTTCTTTTTTTTTTTTTTTTTAAAATTTTTTATCCAACATGACTGTTTTGCATAATCAGTTATTGCTTTAATCACGTTTTTTTGTTCAAACTCTTGTGTTTTTACTATGCTTAAAATGTTGGCGGAACAATATGAGAAGCGCTTGTTCTGCAAAGAATTTGTCACTGATTTAAAATTCAATTAAACTGAAACATTAATTTTACAAAGATTCATAACTAGTGATCATTATTGTCCAGAGTTTTTGTGAGACCCGGTACTATTCCTTTTCATGAACCATTTGTGAATTTGCCAAACAAAAACCAAGTGTCTCCTATGATCTTATACGCTATTTTCTGCTGTAATTTAGAAAATATTTTCAGATGTCTTCTTGGTAATTCTGATGATCTTATCTAAGTGCATCTGCTATACCGATTACAAAGCATCTTCTTCACTTCTGTTCTTAATTAACGTGCTATAACCATCCTCTGAGAATCCTTGGAATAAGAAGACCTCCTTCCCATCCTTTCTCTCCCTCCCATCCTTTCTTTCGTTGGCCAGATAGAATTGGTTAATACATTCTGGAATTTGTGGAAAATCTTAGGGATAATGTGCAGCCATTTAGTGTCAGTAATACATTCAGTTACATGAAAAATGGGAACTCCTCATTCTACTTTACTGTGCACATCAGAACTGAGCTAAGATGACTACCACATTAATTGTCATGGGATTGTTAAAAACTTAAATGCACTAACTTCCTTGTTAGGCAGCATGTCAAGTGTCCAACGCGTGTATGTTAACGTGGGTTTGACACGTCACATTTTCATCCTGCTTGTTTTATGTTTTTAAATTTCCAATGGTATTGTTAGGACATTAGTCTGGCAGGTGCCTATATTAAGAAGTATAAGTAGATATACATTATAGAAATTTAAGATTTTAAAGAACTTAAATTTACATTTCACTGATGTTTTTGTGTCCAACTTTCTAGAAAAATACGTGTCACTCTTGGTTATGAAGTATTAAATATGGAACATATGAAAATAATATTTTAAATAATTAAATTGATGTCTCATCTGTGTCCTGCGTTCTAGAAAAATAACGTCACTCTATTTGTGTTGTATGATCCATTCAATTTAGGCTAATAGGATTTAAATAATACATTGCGAAATTATGCAATGGTAATTCACATATTACATTAAGTTCATGTTGGTAAATTTATACTATGATGCTCGGACTCGCCTAAACAGGTGCTGGACCTGTGTCGACATGACACGACACAGGATACGTACCAGACACACCATTTTTCAGTCGGACATGGCTCTTGATGACGACGGCGGCGGCACAGAAACTGAAGTTCAGTTTTCAGCGGCGTTAGGGTTTCTCTTAGGAAAGGTTGAAGAAGACGATGTATTGGCTTAGGGTTTGGGTTAGTCGGTTAGTGTTTAAAACTACAGATGGGGTTTGTGCTTTGACTTATGTTTGGTATTAAGTGGGCTTGAGTTAGTTTTTAAACTAAAGATGGTCTTGGGCTTTACTTATGTTTGGATTTCTTTGGTTTGGTGAGACTTTATGCGTATTGCTGGTTCAACCTTTTCTTTTTCCCATATATGTATGTATGTGTATATATATATATATATCAATCACGCTTTGTATGTTTTGTATTTGGAAAAAAAATTAAAAAATTGTATTTCTTAGACATATATGATTGTTTGACCGTATCCCCGACCCCGTATCCAAATTTTGGATCCTTTTTGACCGCATCCCCGTATCCTAATTTAAAAAGGAAGAAGGATTTGACTCTCGGATATGTATCCGTATCCAACACTTGTACCCGAGTCCGAGCATCATACAATTTATCTGGGTGAAATTTCTCATTGTTACCACCTACAAAGAAAGAATTCCAAGATAAAAGTTCAGTTTAGAAATATTGCTTTTCATACATTATGAGCTTCTCTATTTCATTTTATTTTTATTCTTTTTATTCTAAATCTTCTAAGGTTTATTGAGTTGGCTGTTTAATTTCTTGTTTGGTGGCCCTTTATTCTTTTTTTTTTTTTTTTTGTGTATGCTCTCTCTCTCATATCAGACCTTATGCCTCAACTACAATATTAACAAAAATCACGATCATTAATTTTGCTAAATTTTTTGACAGGAAGATTTGATGTGCCTTGGTTTTCAGAATAGTGGAATGCAACCCCGGGATAGACAGAACATTACTATTTTAGGAGGTATGCATATAATTTTTCCACCTACGGCTTTATTTTTGTATTGTTGTTATTATTATTTTTTAAATTCTAGTTACAATTGTGTCTGCTTGATTCACTTGTTCGTTTTCTTCCCCTTCTGAACTGTTTAGAATCTGCTCTCATCAATTCAGATGGCAAACTTTCTTGCGTTGAGCATTAACTCTTCAATCTGTCTAACAAATAATATTTTGGGCCTATAGCCAACAATGAATCAATAATGATGTTCTATTAGTTAACCAAAATCTAAGGTATTTTCAGTCACCCTCATCTTGTTTCGGGATAATTTCTAACTGAGACCTGTTTAGCTTTCGGTACAGCATCCACTTTGTCAAATAGGGGTTATGGCATTGGCGTCGTGAGGAGATTGCAAAGGGAGCAGAAATAAAGAGTTTTCTTTATCATAAAAAAGAACAGAACAGAGCCCTTTTTTTAGAGTATAACTCTGGCGTACCTCTTGTTTATCAACCCTTAGACCACTGTTTATCCACATATTTTTCCAGACAAGTGCTACCCGCTTATGTATCACTCATTTTTATCTATTTATAGTGTCAGCCAGTGTCAGCCTTACATATACACTTCCCAAAACATGCTCTCTGTAACATTTAAGGGTGTGTTTGATTGGAACAATTTACGTGTAAAATGTCAAATCATGGAAAATATTTTCCTGCTTTTGTTGTTTGATTGCAACATGTAAAATGCATTTGTTTTACAAGGCACAATCACTTTACGCACCATGTTGGCCAAATGCATGTAAAATGCTTTCCTATAGGTTTAGGCGGGAAAATATTTTACATGTAAAATGCTTTTAATGTAAAATGTTTTCTTCCAATCAAACACATTATTTGTAGAGCCGCTTACAACAGTTGTGGTTGTTATCTTTATCGTATAAAAGTTTGGAGCCCATTTAGTAGGGTTAAAGGCACAAATACTTGCTTTTGGTTTCACATTCTTCTTTTTCTTGTTTTATTTTTATTTTTATTTTTTTTAAAGGTATCATAGTTTGATATTTTTCAAAATTTTTAAAAAGCTGAAATATCGTAAGCATCATTATCTGATGCCTTTGAAATATCTTAGTATCATAATTTGATACTTCATATTTTTTTATGATGCTTCACAAAATATTAATGGTACCTATGATACTTCTCGGTACATGTTAAGCAATTTTCATTGTTTTCTCATCATGAAGTAAAAATCATTTTTAACATGTAAAATAAGTAGGTAGCGCATTTAATCCTATAATAGTTAACCTATTTATGTGCTCTACCTGGTTAACTTGAGTTTATGTAGCTTTTAGAGGAACCCTATGCGATATTTCTCAGTTATCATATAGTATTGTTTTTGTTTGGCCTGATGGACGTGTCATTTGATATATACTGCTTTGATCTAATTTCAGTTCAATGAATGTTTACAGATTTGGTTCTTTCAAATAAGTTGATCCTGTATGATCTTGAAAACCAGACAATTGGATGGACCGAGTATAACTGTAAGTTCTACACGTGCAGATATTTAAGAAAATTGTGCATGTATAGTCTAATGTAAATGCAACGGTAATAGCAGCATAGCTTAGACTTGTTACTTAACAGTTTAGAATGCTCTTTGTATTGTTGTGGGGCTTTTCGGTCTTGGCTGCCATGTCCTTATCTTCACTTTCTTGCTGGATTCCAAACCCAAGGGTTACTTGATCCTTTTTCCATTAAGCTAAAACCAAAATAGTGAAACATTCCATCCTAGCAACAACTAATCCATAGGTTCTTTAACCAGTTCTACATTTTTATCATTTGGCAACCGTCGCCATTGTAGTCTTCTAGAACAATTCTAATTCTTAAAAATTAAGAACTCTGTAGCTTAATTTATATTTGTATGTCCGACTTCCGGATGCTTATTATGGATCCTTGTGAAACTCTCTCAGGTTGCCACTAAATAGTAATTACAGCTTTTTGTAGCCAAATAGCCTGTATATAATTAGGTTGTTGAACCACTTCATCGAAAAGGTTTAATAGTTAGATCGGGTCAAATCTATATTATTTAATATTATTTTCAGGACTCCTTCTCACGTGTGGCCTGTAGGCCTAATTTATTTTTTCCCATCAAAGAATAATGTCAGAGTCCCACATCGGGTTATAAGATATATAAGATCCAATTAATAAGGTGAGGGTAATCCTCTTCTAACAAAGTCGGTTTTGTTAGGAGGGGTTAGATCCAATATCCTAAGATGGTATCAGAGCTAGGCCCAGTTGTGATGTTGAGAGCTCTCAATATCGATTTATCCACAATTGTTTGGCATGGTCTACGCTGTACGTGAGGGAGCGTGTTAGAGTCCCACATTGGGTTATGAGATATATAAGATCCAATTAATAAGGTGAGGGTAATCCTCTTCTAACAAATTGGTTTTGTTAGGAGGAGTTAGGCCCAATATCCTAATAAATAACATGTGGATATTTATCTAATTGAGTGGCGGAGAGCCTGAAATTTAAAACATTTGCATGCACTTTGCCTACTGTGATAACGTGTTGAATCACTTGATTTATACTGCGGTAAATCTCTGCACTGCCTAAATTTGTTGTTGACCCCAGGCTCGTCAAGTATTAAAGTGAAGGATGAACTTACAGGATCAGTACATCTAGTTGGTGCTCACTCTCTATCCGGAGGTTACAGTCTCCATGGCCCGATGATTATGTTCTCTTTGCTGCTAATGGCTTTACTGCACGGTTGTTTACCTCAACTGCTATAGCTATTGACTAGTGTGAATATCATACAAACAAGAAACCTGAAGATAGAAATTGAAGGAGTTGAAGAAAACTCATAAGGAAGGTAAATGGTTGCCATTTAACAAAATGAAGGCAAAATAGGAAAATATCATAGTATCAAAAACTGTTATCTTAAACACCATGACCATTTTTGTAAACATAGGAATGCAACGCAGGATGTATATAGTCCAATGTACATATACTACATGTTGGTAGTCTTAATTAGACCGTATTGGAGGATGTAATTGGTTCTGAGTTTAGCTTCTTTTTCTTTTTGGATACTATTGAGTTCTGCTGCCCATTTTCCCAAAAATGCCGATAGACGATAGATGTGTTTTTCTCTAAATTAAGATATATCCTCAAATTTGACACTGGATTAACATGAAAAATAGAACGATGTTGCACTTCTTCTATAACCAAAATCCATCGTCTCTTGAGGCAGTATGAAGTACGAACTGTTAGTTGGAGATTATAAATGATTAAATATATTTTGTGAGAAATCTGCATATATGGTCACACGAGGTTAGTACTAAGGTTCTCCCTTTTGGATAGATTTTATTCTCTTCATCGCAAATACAACTCAATAAGAGTTTTCCGTTTAGAGACATTTCATTCTTTTAGAACCAATGTCTAAGTGCCACATCTGTAGTGTGGAGAATAAAGTCTCTCCACATAAGAAGGAGAACATGACTGAGAATAAAGTCTCTTCACATGAAAATGAGATCTGGAATGAGCGCTAGAATTGGAGGTTTTAGGTTCAAATTAATAATGCAAGGGCACGTTTGAATTGGAGGTGGGATTAGCAAATCGTGTTTGTTGTAGACTTCTGTGCATATTTCTTAATAAAAATATTAAATATATACGCTTCATTCTATAAAGATAGTTTTACTTTCATTTTCACAGAAGTTAAAAAAGTGCAATTAATATTTTTCGAAAAGTAATATTTATGACAAGTGTTCCTAGTGTACTCTTTTATGTAGATGTTAGATTACCAAATTATACTTATTTTATTAAATAAAAAATGAAAATGATTTGATGAATTGTTGTTGTGGGTTAACTTGGTCAGTTTGGATTGATTATGCTAATTTTTCAAAAGTTGGAGGTTGTGTGGTCCAAAAAATTTGTTGGGGATCAAAGTGCAAATAGAATAAAAGGTTAGGAACTATTCATGTAATCTATCTTAAAATGTCTTTGGATTGCTAGTTTATCATATGTACCAGAATGCTAAAATGCCATTGAACTAAATGTCTTCAAATACCATTGAACTACAATAATATTGTAAAGATATTTTAAAGCTCAAAAGCGTCAATGTCATTTGGGGTATGCAAGTCGCCAAAATCTATCATAGGAACTTCTCTTGAGGCACTACAAAATGTGAACTGCCAGTTGGAGATATAATAAATAATTAAATATATTTTGAGAGAAATCTGTGTTATGGTCACACAAAGTTAGTACTAGAATAGTAGAATTGGAGGTTTTAAATTCAAACTAATAACTAAAATACTTACTAACTACCAAATAATGCTCGAGCATTATATATCATTCGAGAGCATGTTGGGATTGGAGGTGGGCTTGTCGAACTGCACTTGTTGTAAATGAAGTAATATAGTAGTATTGATTGATTACATTTATGGGTTGCTATCTTTCTTATTATATAATGATAGTAATGACCGGGTTCCCACATTGGGTATCTTACGATACCCACAATTGGGAGAAAAAAAAATCGTGGGGTCGTGTGAGGCATTCCATAATCAGGGGACAATTATGTATTATTCATATAACTTAATGTAGATACAAAAAGAAAAATTAAAAAAAAAAATTTTTTTTGCTCGATGACGTGGCACCACTAGGTAACACCACATGGCGTGGATTTTTATACTCATGTGGGTATCCAATGAAAGGAGTATATAATGATTTATTAAATAAATTATCTTATCAACTTTCCCATAAAGAATTCGACTAGTCTATTTGGAATTTGGAAACAAACGAATTTTGACAAGAAGAATGACGCACGAATTTCCCTTTCTCCTCCTTATTTTGGCATTTTTGTTTCTTTTGAATTTTTAACCAAAGAGACGATAGAAATTAATTATTCTACCTAGATAGTATCTTGACAACGACAATTTCGCATCATAAGTCAACCTTTGTATATTTTTCAATCGATTTCAATCAAACACGGAAATGAACATTTATTGCTAGAGGAAAAACAATTAATTAATTAATTATATATATAGATAGTGAAACAATAAAGATTAAATATTTTATTATTATTTGACAAATTAAATTGAAACGCACCGTCGAGGGTAGCCCGCGTGTGGCGACTGTGGAAGCATGTGGCAACAAGAAAGTGAGAATAGACTTCCGAAAGATTCTAGAAGCCTGGTTAGGTTACTTTATTAGTAGTGCTTTTAGGACAAAACTTGCATGTCATGGATTCTAATGTTTAATTTTCTAGATTTCTAGAAATGCTATGGCCAAGTTGGGAGGCGCGGTTGGTTTGTTCATCTTACATCAAGCCGGTCAAATTCGATTATGACCTAATTCATTAAGAGACACAAGAAAGAGTTGGGAAAGTGATTTGCATGGACCTGCAAGAAGAAAATGATCAGTACGGAGAATTTTTTAATCGCATTTTTCGTCATTCTTCACTATCTAATCTAAAAGTTTAAATTAACAGATTAACTCAAGTATACACTATTTATTATTATCTTCAACATGTCTTTTTACAGATAGACGGTATTTTTTTCTCTATCAAAGTCTAGCCGTCTAGCATGTATACACAAATTTTAAATGGGTGACATTGAAATTGAACTCATGATTTGCTGCTTGTTCTAATACCAAATTGAATTATTTGATCCACAAAATTTGACTGTTTAAACTAATAGATCGGTTCAATTATTCAAATATGTATTATTTGAATATTACCTTCAACGCACTATCTTTGACAAAATATAATGTGACAAAGAAGAGAGAGGAGGCGAGGACAGTAGGACGAGGAAAGAGAAAGAAAGGTACATGGAAATAGAGAAATATGAGTCAGCTACAAATTAGGGCCGGGCAAAAGAGACGGGCTTGAATGATTATTAATTATTAGTAATCTATCGATATATTAATAAAACGAGCACATTTTTCCGCCATTTTCACCTATTTTTCTAAATTAAAAAATCAATTTTTAATTATGGCAACGAGTTTACTGCTTCTACATGTTTTTTCCAACTCGACTTCTTCTGTAGCGTGTATACATATATACAAGCATCGCATCCACCTATTTTTCTGAATTAAAAAAAATCACACAATTAAAATAAGTCAATCCATGTGCAAGTTGGATCAACTCTAATCTAATACATGCACCTGGTATTTATATTAGAAAAAATGACAAGTAACAAACTATATATGTCTCCCCGTACAACGCACGGGTAGGAACACTAGTTAATTCTTAAAACTTGTTAAATTCTCAAAAAAAAATATATATATATCTTAACACTTGTTAGAACTACATATTCTCCATCCTAATTCCTACACCAAGCATTGTTTTGTAGCTGAGAAGTGAAAAGAAAGAATGAAAATTGTGAAAAGAAATATCCCTCCAAAAATATATGGTTAAAAATGAATAAAAAAATAACTTGCGGGACTAAATTAAAAAAAATACCTATAAAACTAAATTAAAGTTATATTGTGTAAACGTAAAAAAAAAAATTGCTAAACCATTTTGTCAATGTGTATTGTCGGATTTTTATTTTTTTTTCTTAACACCAAAAATCACGTATCATCATAGATATATTCGTATCCACATATCTGTATTGGTATGTCGTAACTTGCAAGAAAGTCTTGGCTTTCTAAAGTTCCACTAAGCAAGTTTACCACTTACAATTCTTTTGTCAATACCAAATTACCAATAGAGGAAACAAGTGTTTATTTGGGCAATAACTCATGCTACGTGTTGTTTTTTGCCTCCAAAATTCTTGCTTCAAAGTCCATTATGTGGATTCTAATAGCCCCACGAAGTTAGACGTTATCAAATTCAAAACGTCCACGTTGAATTGAAATTATATTAAATATTATACACTATATTTATTTTTAATTATATTATTTTATTGTTATAGAAAGGATCGACCAAGGAGCATGGCGGTTTAGCGAGCGGCCTGAACCTTTTAGATACCATATTAGGTGATATATATTTTTTATAATTACCTTATTGTCTTAATTTTTTCTTAAATAAATCAAATCAATATGATGATCATTTGTGTCGATTAACGATTATTTTATTTTATTTTTAGATATATCCAAAATTATTATGATTGAGATGTGCCGTGTCATGTTGCAAATCCTCGACTAGGCTAACTTAAATTAATATAATTTTTGAATAATTACATGTTACCACGTGGTAATCATGTTACCATTAGGTATTTGAATAATTTGATGATATAGATAGTATAATTAAAAATTAAAAATAAAAATTATATATGAAAACAACAGAGAGACATATTTAAATTTTATATGTAGTATGGTTAATTTTTCATATATGATATACATTAATCATCACCATCACACCATCCATCTGATGGAACTAATTTAGAGATAAGTTCGCAAAATGTAATTTTAAATTACTTTTTAGTCCAAGAATGAAATGGTTAATTATTATGAATCAATTGACTAAAAACAAAAAGAAAATGAAAAATAATTAAATATTGTGCCGGTGTTTTTTTCTTTTCTTTTCTTTTTTATTATTGAAAGCAATATTTTGCTGATGTTGTTATATGCATTTTCGTACAAATATTTCATTACACATTTTTTTTTCATCTATAGATGGTTTGGGAAATTGTACCTTATATCTCTATTGCCCCTTAAAAAAAAAAAAAATTCTCTCTATTCCAAGCCGTATACTTCTTGTAAAATAAAAGTAGTATTTATAATATTAATATTAATATTATTGATTCAATAAATAAATATTAAAAACTCAGACGTCATGTGGTTAAATTATACGAAATAAATCGTCTCGTGAACGTGGTATGATTCTTTTGACCGGTGATATACATTGTTGTCACCTATACATATATTCCATTCCCGTAACAAAAAATAAAATAAAGGATTTGTTTAGTGCTCAAACTTATACACACCCACAGACTGGGACCAAAACTTTTACACATCAATATTTGGAGCACGTTCTTCACAATTTAATTCCATTAAATCTCAAATATATTTTTTAATTTTAATTTTTAACTACTATTTCAATTGATTTGATAATTTTTTAAATCTTTTATTATATAATTTTCTTCCACTTTTTACGTATATTCAAATCATTTTAATCCTACTTTCAAATTTAATCTCTATAATAATTATGAATTTTATAATATAAAATGCCCTTGCTCCCTAAAATCAATGTTAAGGTCCCACCTAGATTTATTGTCCAAATACACATGTCCAATTACAATGAACAGTGTGCATAAGCAAACAATAAAAGGTAAATTATTAACACAATACCTAACGCAGAGGCTTGAGGGGAATCACATGGTGCATATTCATGTGATTACAATTTAACTAAATATTATAAGCTCTCAATTTTATGTGATTGGTAGGGTAAGTATACAGTATGACCAATTTATATAGTAACTTTTAATTACTACCTCCATCCCATAAATATAATCTATTTATACTTTAAAAAATATTAAGAAAAATATAATTAAATGAGCTTATAAAAAACAAATAATATTTTAACCACATTTATAAATGGAATGTAACATATATTTTGGGACATGCGAAAAAAAAATAGTGAATTATATTTTTGAGACGGAGGTAATAATTTTTTTTTTTTTTTTTTGAATGAAAAGGTAATATTTTTTTAAAGATAAGCATCATTAATTTTTGACTACTTTTCCATAAGGTGTGCTTAAATGCTGCATAGACACACACACACACTGCTGACTCGCTAGTGCTTAAAAATCTTGATTTTAACAATTAATTAACGAGAATTAAGAATTTATTACATTTACCTTAATATTTATGAATAATTTTTTATAAACATTTTAAATTGATATTTTTTTTGGATATTCTTATGTGTCATTTTCTTCTTTCTTTCTTTCTTTTTTTTTTTTTTTGAGCAGTTAAGTGTCATTTCTTTACTTAGCAGTGAAGAAGTGTCCTTCTACTTATCATTTAATATATATTTTTATTTGACAGTGAAGAAGTGTCAATTGTGCTCGGATCAGTGATATGTGTTCTTAACTGTGAGTCTTCCACTATTATGGGGTACCTATCATTGATCCCGCCTATCATGAAGACCAGAATAAAGTGTCATGTCAGAAAGTAACAAATCAAATATGTTATTATCTAACGAAAATATATAACGTCAATCATGTAATTTAAAAAATATCAATGCTCATGTAAAATTACTCAATGCTTAGGAACTAGTTATAAGCGGAGGATTAAGATGAAGTAGGCTTTCAAATGTTGGGCGCATGTTTTTATAAGTTGAGTGCTAGAATTGTCGTGGAACGGAGCACTACCTTACAATGTAAATTGAAATGAGAAATTGAAAATTAGAAAAACACGAGAATTTTACATGAAAAACCCCAAAATTAATTCAGG
Organism: Jasminum sambac; assembly: GCA_018223645.1. Lineage (NCBI taxonomy): Eukaryota > Viridiplantae > Streptophyta > Magnoliopsida > Lamiales > Oleaceae > Jasminum > Jasminum sambac. Next base: position 28,744,752 of record CP073649.1, read on the forward strand.
GTAAAAATCACTGATAAGACTAGATGGATTTCATTATAAGGAGAATACAACATCTCTTTATATATAAGGAGATAACAATGATCAATCTATCTTGTAATATAAGAGAACACAAATAGTAGGAAACATTAGGAGAAACAATACTTTCTCTCACAATTTATCGTCTCTCTACTCTATAATTTTTTCTCTACTATCACCCATGGCATACTTTGGTGGAAACTCTCAATTGTGTGCCACTCACCTAGCCATGTTGCTCTCATCTACCTCATTATGCCATCTCTCTTGGTGGTAGCTCAATTGCCACCCAACAACTTTACCACGGATCTGATTTCACTCAAAATGGCATACGTATGAAATGAAGCAATATGCCATTTTATAGAGTTCATTTCTTAACCGTTAAGAAAGCTAAACCGCCTTTGACTACCTCCTTTGACCGGTCAAAGCCGCCATTTTTACTTTTCTAAATTGTCTTCAAATCGGATTCGAACTCTTCAAATTAATGGTGTTTAACTTGAACTTGAACTCTTAAAATTGTAAAAGTTAAATTGAATTCGAACTCTTACTTTTCAATTTCTTAATCTTGAAAAATCTCAAAAGTGATTTTACCAATAACATTTCTCCCACTTAAAATTACTTTTGTCGCAATCCTTCTAGTCTTGCTAAATTCATGCTTGCTTGTCTCTGCTAGGCCTAGAGGACCGACACCACATAAACTTGTCATTGTTGTGACTTTGTCGTCATATCTGTAGGGTTCTCATTGGTGTGTACCTTTTATATATCTACACTACCATCTTCTACTACATCTTGTACGAAATAATATAGTACACCAATATGCTTTGTTCTAGAATGAAAGGTTGGATTCCTTGCAATATGCAAGGTGCTCAAACTGTCACAAAGCAATTGAATTTTCCCTTATTTGTGTCCAAGCTCCTCCAATCACCTTCCAATCCAAACTGTCTCTTTGCAAGTTTGTGCACCTAACATGTATTCTGCCGCTGTCGTCGACAAGACCACAATAGTTTGCAGTTACGAAACCTAGGTTACATCTCTTCCTGCAAGTATAAATGCATATCCTATAGTGGAATTTCTTTCACCGAGATCTCTTGCAAAATCATATCTTCTGACAATAAAGTCTGATCTTCTATAACATAACGCAGCATCCGAGGAACCATTGATATATTTCAAGATCCTTTTAACAGAATTCTAATGTTCTCTACCAGAATTCGCCATGCATCAACTAATAGCTCTCACTGCTTGTGCAATGCTTGGTCTAGTACATATTAGACTTCCTACTACTGATACATCCCCGCACTCGAGATATTTCCATCCTCTCTGCTTCACTGCTGTGACTCATATTTGAGGATAACTTGAAATTAATAGAAATATGGGTAGAGATTGGCTTACAATCTTGCATATTAAGCACTGTGCAAGATTTCCTTCTTTCTAAGAAAGCCAAACTTTCTATTATTTTTGCCTCGATAAAATTGCATCCCTAGAATCTTGTTTGCTGGTTCCAAGTCCTTCTTTTCAAACGTCCTAGCCAATTGAGTCTTCAAGTATTTAATACGATCTTTGTTGGGGCCTGCTACCAACATGTCGTAAACATACAATAATAGAATAATGAAATCATTACTATCAAATCTCTTGTAGTAAGTACAAGGATCTGCATTTAATCTGTTGTACCCAAGGCTCATCATAAAGGAATCAAATCTCTTATACCAACATCTCGGCGCTTGTATGAGACCGTTAAGAGATTTGTTTAACCGGTCAAACCAAGTTCTCATTTTCTTTGTCTTTAAAACCTTCTAGTCGGAGCATATAAACCTCTTTATCAAGTTTACCATGAAGAGTAGCAGCTTTTATATCCAACTGCTCTAGATGAAAACCATATGTAGTACACATCACTAGGTCTACTCGAATTATAGTCTCTAGTTTTTCTTTTGAAGTGCTATCATGTCTCTTTTCTTGCATCTTATCATCTGCATATAGTATATCTCTGCTGATTATCACCTTGTGGGCAGTGGGAACCCATGGGTAGTACCCCTTAACACCATCGGCCTCTCCCGAAAATATGCACTTTTTGGATTTCGGATCCAACTCCAACCTGCACTTTGTAATCTTTGAAGAGAAAACACATCTGATTTTCTTTTTAATTTGATACACCCAACATCTCCTGAACAGATACAAAGTATCTTGCAACTCCTAGGGATATAACCGGTGATTTTCAAATATTAGAATGAACCAGCTTTAAACTAGTTTTACTTCTAATAGTAGAAGTACCAAATTTTAACATGCGTTGCTTACTAGTAACACAATGCTTTTAGCTCAGAAAAAGTTCTGGTTCTGAGAGAATCTTCAAGCCTTTTCCTGATATGCGTCTGAGCTTACGATTCCACAACATCGTTGATTCTTCTATTGAACTCGCCGATGCGACATATCCTTCTTTTTCTTTCAACAGTGTCTTCTTTAAGCATCCGCGGTTAAGAGCTGCCTTTTTCTTCTTTCATTATTACAAGTGCGCCATTTTCATGATGCCATTTTGAGATTGAAACTGACAACCAAGGTCATCTATATATCCATAGAATATTAGATTTTTCTTGACACTGTTTTTGTCATCCCAGCAATATTTCTTGACGCGTCCCCATTTGCCACAATTTGGCATTTAATGCACTTCTTACTTTTTGATTTAGATCTACCACAACGTTGGCTCCCACTAGAACCACGTTCCATTGATCTCCCTTTCATCACTGATAAGACATCCACTTGTTGCGAATTTACCAACTTGTCTCTAATTTCTTGCACCTGTGTTTCTTTTTCAAAACGACGATTGCAACATCTTTAAAGACTAGATAGGCTATGAGAATATTCCTGGTCAGACTGAAGATGAGCTGATCATATAAAGTTGGTAGACTTTGAAGTAGAAGTTCCCACGCTTCAATAAGATTCTATAGAGAATTGACTTGGTCTTTGACAACTCAGTTAAGATCTCCCAAATTTGTTTCATCATCTTTTTTTTTCTATAACTCTCTTCTATACTTGACAATACTTCAATAGTAAGGGCTAAATGTAGATTTGCGATAGCGTAGTTATTCAATTTCTTTCATTTGCTATCACTAATAGTCTCATATGGCTTTTCCTCAATTGTCATAATGTACTCTTTCTTTTGTTAAGATAGTCCTCATCTTAATTTTCCATAGTGAGAAATTTCTTCCCGTTTAACTTCTCTAGTTCAAACTTCGTCGCCTTCTATGCTTCCTTTCCACTAGCTATATTTCACCGTACCATGCAACTGGTGGTCAACCTGGATGCTCTGATACCACTTGTTAGGATCGTCGTGGAACGGAGCACTACCTTGCAACGTAAGTTGAAATAAGAAAATTGAAAATTAGAAGAACACTAGAATTTTATGAGAAAAATCCCCAAATTAATTCGGGGTAAAAACCACGGATAAGATTAGATGGATTTCATTATAGTAGGATAATACAACCTCTCTTTATATATAAGGAGATAACAATGACCAATCTCTCTTATAATATAAGAGAATACAAGTAGTATGAAACACTATGAGAAACAATACTTTCTCTCACAATTTACCGTCTCTCTACTCTATATTTTTTTTTTCTACTGTCTCCCATAGCATACCTTGGTGGCAGCTCTCAATTGTGCGCCACTCAACTAACCATGTTGCTCTCATCTACCTCTTTATGCTATCTCTCTTGGTGGTAGCTCAATTGCCACTCACCAACCTTGCCACGCATCTGATTTCACTCAAAATGACATACGTATGAAATGAAGGAACATACCCTTTTATAGAGTTCATTTCTTAGTCGTTAAGAAAGCTAAACTGCCTTTGACCACCTCCTTTGATTGGTCAAAGCTGTCATTTTTTACTTTTCTAAGTTATATTCAAATCAGATTCGAACTCTTCAAATTAATAGTGTTCAATTTAAAATTGAACTCTTAATGTTGTAAAGATCAAATTGAATTTGAATTCTTATTTTTCAATTTTTTAACTTCGAAGAATCTCAAAAGTGATTTTACCAATAATAATATTGAGGTGTAGTGTATCAAATCCTAAATTCCTAATTATGTATGACTATTTGATGATATCACATTATTTTATTGATGAAACAACCAATCCCACTCAAAAATTATACTCCATGCTCCACTTTTATTTGTGGTAGGGGGTAGGCAAACGAAGCACTGTCTCGGAGCCCACAAAACTCCATTTGCTCCACATCACAATGCGGTAGAAATGAGCGCGCATGCATTTATTATCATTCTTGCTCATTCATCATCATTCTCAACCTCGACGCATCCTTTACCTCACGTTTTTGGAGATTTTTTTTCCCTTCCCGACAAGACAAATCACATTATTGTTCATAATTTGCACCGCAAACTAAACAAATCACACTCTGTTAATCATTTCTTCTACAGAGTTCTACTCTAAACCCACCGGTCTTTAGAGCTCAAGCTTACAGGTACTCTACAGATTTCTAACTAGCATCCGATAAATCCGTGGTTCTCGTATGTCTCCTTTTTCACTCATCTTTCGGCCCTTTCATCAAAAAGCTCGCCTCAACACTCCTTTTTCTTCCTCCTCCTCTTTTGATTTTTTTTTTGTTTTTTGTTTTTGTTTTTGTTTTTTTTGTTTTCTGGATATACTAATTGTTACTGGATCGTCTCTTTCCAAAAAAAAAAAAAAAGGTTACTGGACCTGTTTTACTGTGTATGCAGTAGCATTTGAGCCAGATTTGTTCTTAATTTTAGTAAGGATGCCTGTTTGTTTATTTATTCCCTTTTTGGGGTTGTGAATTCTTACTCTTTTTAGTTTCTCTACTTGTTTTTCCTTTGTATATAATTAAATATTTTTCAACTGGGGATTTTCATTTGCTTTATTAGTTAAATATGGGTTCTGAGTTGGATTAATGAAATTGAATAAGATGGTTTGATAATTGATTATTACTGGTTGTTTTCTACTGTGGGGGATTGCTGAAGTGTTTAATTCTAGTGATGTACTGCTTAACTAACCTATATAATAGTTACAAAGCAGGTTTAGCAAAGCCTATGTCATACAACGAAGTAGGCCAAATGGATTACATGGAGGATGAGAGAGACGTGGTAGATTCAATGGATGAAATGAATGAGGAATACCATGCTGCTGAAGATGCAAATTTGGATGATTATGATATGGTTGCTTATTTTTCTTTCTTATTTTTCTGAATTTTCTTTTCTCCTGGTTGAAATGGAAGCTTATCTAAAGTATTCGTATTGGTAATTTCAATCTAATTTGTCTTGAGTAGCTTACAAAAGTGACGGATACATCGGCCGCACAAGCTAGGAAAGGAAAAGATGTACAGGGAATTCCTTGGGATAGATTAAATATAACAAGGGAAAATTACAGATTGACTAGGCTTGAGCAGTATACAAATTACGAGAATGTACCTGCATCTGGGGAAGTTGTTGATAAGGTGAGAGCTCTGATTAATTCTCAAGGTTTTCCCCTTCACCGCAAACCTATCGAGCATGTGAAGTGGATTATGTTGGTCAATTGACTCTGTTTTTGACTTATAGCAGGAATACAAAACAACTGAGAAGGGAAGCAACTACTTTGAGTTTTTTCACAATACAAGATTAGTGAAGCCGACAATCCTTCATTTCCAGGTGTGTTAGTTACTTAATTTTTATTTTTAAGATTTCACAAACATGATGTCACTTGTTTCTGTGGGTGGTTTTGTTCATGTGATTACTGTGGACGGCTCTAGGTAATGTTGTAATGTTCCCGTATCCACACGTGGGTAGGGGAACATGCCTACAAGGGCTTATTTGAACAAGATCAAAGTTTAATCGTGTAAAAATATGCCTTTTATCAAACTTTCATTTTGTTCAAATAAGCCCTTGTGGGCATGTTCCCCTTACCCACTTGTGGGTAGGGGAACATTACCGGCTCTAGATGTTTAAACTGTTGTTGTAGAACCAGCTTAGCTTCAGTAGTCCTTGATCTTCTTTAGTATGTTCTTTATCTAGCTCTTGTTCATGCATTTAGCTACAAGGATTGTTGATTTGTAAGTTACATTTACTTGAGAAGAATAAGCTATTTAAGCCCGTTTGAAGAATCAAATTATTTGCTTGAAGGATGACTTTATTCATGACCCAACCTAATTTTCGTTTAGCACTTTTCTTTTAAGTTTCAATCTGTTCAAATTTCCACCATGGTAACAATGGCGTTGTTACTTTTTCAATCCTATCAACTGGAATATCCTATGTGAAACACTAGATTAGGTTCCTATCTTCCTTTCATGTAACTATCATGTTCTTAGGCAGATATATATATTTATTGTCTACCTTTTGGGATCCACATGTTGTTGCTTTATTGGTTCCATATTAGGTACCAGATGCCAGAATGCCTAGCTTGCAGGTTTATCATTTTTGTTTATTGAGTGGAATGTACAAAATACAGTTTGGTCTTGTTTTGTTTAATAGGAAAATTACTTCAGAAAATTGAAGAGTGTAAGCATGGAAGAGCAAGAATATATATATACACACACACACTATTGCAGTTGTTTACAAGGACTCATCTTATGGTACAGAATACAAAAACAGACCAGTTAAATCAGTAAAAGGAGTCAAAATCTAATCAGCTGGTCTATATAATTTCCTAATTTACCAGATGATTAACACATGATTGCAGTTAAGAAATCTGTTAATATTGAGAATTATTACGGCAGAATCATTCCCTTATCGACACTATCCCCAAGCTGGTGCGAAGATAACTTCCATACCCAGCTTGCCCATTAACTTATCTGTGTCTTAAGATGGTTAGCACATCTGCAACTTGCTCAGTGGTGGGAACATATGGCATGTGCATTGTTCCTATTTTCCTTTCCTTGACAAACTATTTATCAACTTCCACTAGCTATGTTCTTAATTGTGAGCTATTGAAATAGCAGCTTCATTATCACGGTACACTTTCATGGGCAGAGGATTACAGATCTAAAGCTCTTCCAGCATTCTCTTACACATTACAATTTCCATGAGCAATTAGTCTAAACTCAGCCTCCACGTTACTTCTTGTGACCATATTCTGCCTCTGACTCTGCCGGCTGACAAGATTGCCACCAACAAACATGCAGTGGCAAGAAGTTGACTGCCCTTCCAGCCCAAATTTCAACACTACATACTTTAACCTGCACTCGCTCATGGTTTTGAACAACAGACCTTTTCCAGGGCTGCCTGTTAAATATGAATCTGTAGACTCCATCAAAGTTTTCCTGTGCAGGAGCATTAGCAAACTGAGTGACCATGCTAACCACAAAGGCTATCTGCTTGTGTATGTGACAGGTAGATTAGTATTCCAATGAGTCTTTGATATTGGTCTTTATTAACATCTTCTATTATAGAAGGATGTAGCTTTAGGTTGGCCTTAATAGGAGTCTGCACTTGTTTTACAACCAACTAGACTTGTGTCACCAAGTATATGAAGAACATATTTATGTTGATTTCAAAAAATACCTTCTTCATATCTAGCAAACTGCAAGAATCCATTCCAAGAAAGTTCTTCAAATTACTTAAATCTCTGATTTTTAATTCAGTGGCAATCCTTCTTTTTGGTCTTTCCAGTTCTTCTGTCAAGAATACATCATCTACACAAACAATTAAAGTTGCTATCTTGCGTTTCTTTCCGTGTTTGTAGAACATGGAATTGGCCAACTTAGCTTTGATAGTAGCCATAGTTGTTCTTAGCTTTCCCAACCATCTCAAACCAAGACCTAGGTGACTGCTTGAGGCCACATAGCGACGTTTTTGGCCGACATGCTAGTGTTTGGTTCTAATTTTCCATCAAACCTAGGTGGCAAATCCTTAAAAGGCCTCCTTAAGATGTCCATTCAGGAAACCCCCTTTTACATTTATGAGGTATGATGATCAGTTAAAATTTACAGCTAAGGACAACAAAATACTAATTGAATTTATCTTGGTCTATTGGAGCAAAAACAGAATACATGGAGTGTTTATTCAGTGGTAGGAGCGGGAGGAATCCTCTTGTGGTTGAGTTAGGTGGTGAGGTGGCTCCAAAGAGTGATAGTTTTCGTTATTTAGGATCAGTGGTTCAAACCAATGCTGACATAAAGAGCGATATAAATCACAGAATTAATGCTGGATGGATGAAGTGGAGAGGTGTCTCAGGGGTTTTATGTGACTGTAATATACATTTGAGATTAAAAGGAAAAATTTATTGAACAGTTGTATGACCAACGTTATTATATGATAGCGAGTGTTGAGCAGTTAAGAAGGTAGATGAACTAAAATTAAGTGTGACAGAAATGTGTATGCTAAGGTGGATGTGTGGCAAGATTAGGAAAGATAAAATTACAAATGAAGAGATTCGTGGTAGATTAGGAGTGATCCAATTGAGGATAAAATGAGAGAGGCTCGACTAAGATGGTTTGGATATATACTGCGGAGACCTGAGGGTGTACCCGTTTGGAAAAGTGAGAGTATTAGGGTAGGTAATGTAAGGAGAGGTAGCGGAAGACCGTTAATAACGTGAATGCAAGTTATTCGTAAAGATATGTGTGTTATGCAGGTAGATGAGACTAGCATTAGATAGGAATGTATAGCGTAGCCGAATTTATATTAGCGATCCGACGTGATTTTCTCATATGACTCCATACAGCCGACCCCTACTTGTATGGAATAAGACTAAGTTTTTTGTTGTTGTTGTATTGGCGCAAAAGTCATTTTGATGATCAATTCTGTAACTCTAGGGGGGCGTTCTGTTTGTTTTGTATTTTGTATTTTCATTTTCAAAAATATTTTGATGTTTTCTATTTTCAATTGTTGTTTTGAGAAAATTGAAAATGTGTTTGATTTGTCGTTTTGAAAACTTATTTTTGAGAAGAGAAAATAGAAAACGTGTTTGGTTTATACTCTTAGGAAAATATAATTTGGTATAATAAAAATTATAAAAAGGTCCCTAAACTTTTCAACGTGTCAAAAGAGGCGGTCACCTTCTTCACCCCCAGCCCCACCCCTTCTCGTCCCCTCCATGTGCAGTCGCCGGACGCCGGCCACTGATGAAGGTGGAGAACCACCTTCACAAGTGGGTCTCCACCAGATCTGGTTGTTTGACTTTTCCGGTAGTGGTCTATGGTGGTCAGGGACTGAAACGTATGAAAAATAAAACTTGGGACTCAAATATAATAAATGTAAAGTTTAAAATCCGAAAACGCGTTTTCCTTGTTTTCGACATTTAACATAGAAAACGCCGAAAACGTTAAAAAGACGTTTTCGTATTTTCTATACAAATCTTGAAAATGGTTTCGAAAATGTATTTTCGAAAAAAATGAATAGAATGTGTTTTCAATATTTTCAAAAACAGAAACTAGAAAACGGGCTGAAAACGACAAACAGAATGCCCCCTAATTTACCCTTCTGTTACAAGTCCTGCATTCTATGCTTTCACCAGTTTTAGATTTCACGGTAAAGACCAACGTGCATCCTATTATCTTTTTCCTCTAGCCAGTATGGTGGACTCCCAAGTACCACTTTTCTGAGAGCATTCGTCACCTCGATCACTGTTAGTTTCCAATTGTTTAACCACTAGAGATGACGAGGAATAGAATTACCTACAATATTTGAGAGCCTAGCTCTGACTTTGAGCAGTGTGACGGAGTTGTTTCTGAAAATAACCCAAGGACTTGGTACTGGGTTTGCTTGTGCACAGTGGCTGTAGTGATTCTTCCCTGTTTCAGATACTGTTTGTCACTATGTGCGTAGGATTCGTTCCATTGCTTTCATTTTCATTATATTGTTCCTGCCGCCTCGGTTGTTTTTTTTTTTTTCTTTGGGTACTTACAATAGCAGTAGCAGGTGTCCTTGAAATCACGTTGGGTCAAGGAGTTGCAGTAGGCGATAAGAAACATTCTTTCACCACCTCCTTATTCCCTCCCTGAAGAAAATTTTTTAGAAGGATTTATTTCCAAGAAAAGAGACAGCCATACTGGCATGAGCCTTTTGTGTTTAGGGATTATAGCACTTCTATGGGATTAGTGTAATGCCTTCCAAATACCAGAGCAATGGATATTGAATTCAGTCATATAATAAAAGTTTAGTTGAAGGAAGTACAGAAGAATCTTTAATCCCCATTCTATAAGGTGGATGATCTGTTCATCATGGAAGAGTAATTTTTGCAAACGTTCTCTAATGAGTTTATTCACGTTCATGCTAAGGCCATCTTCTAATCTTAAAGATACAATCTGACTTTGAGTATGTTTTTGTTTCAAACGTGTTTGCTTATGTTGCTCTTTGGCCTTCGCTGTTTTCAAATGGCAGTTGCTTTTTTTGAAGATAATTTTCTTCTTGAGATGATGAGTAACTTACTAACAACTTTGGCCACTAAAAGTGCATCAGTAATGATTCTATTCTGTGTTCTATTTGGGTGGTGTTCACTCTTCAAACTAGATTGATATCTGACAGTGCAGGACGCCAGTAACTAAGGGTGATGTGTGGGTAGTGAATTATCTGTGGTTTCTTTTGCTTGACCATTTGAATGGTCGCTATTGCTTGCTAGTGTCATTGTTGTTTTTGTGAGTAGTCTTGAACTAGGTAACAACATCTTCCTGCGTTGCAATTTAGAGTTTCAGGTTACTCTTGTCTCGATTTTTTTTTCTTTTTCTTTTTGAAATTACTTCTCTATTTTATTGATCATGATATATGATTTATAAATATCAATATAACCGTCTTCTATGACTTATTTGAAATAACCATTGACAATCTTGTGTGTTATGTGCAGCTCAGAAATTTGGTGTGGGCTACGTCAAAACATGATGTGTATTTCATTTCAAACTACTCGGTCATGCATTGGTCATCTTTGCTTCAGAACTTGACCGAGATACTTAATTTCTCTGGTCATATAGTCCCTACTGAGGTACATGAATTGTTTGTTAAAGTTTATTGTTTTCTTTGCTATCTGCATTGGTAGAACAAGCAGCGCATTTCTGTCCTCATTTTTCTCCGTGCCTTAAAATCTTCATTATGTCATTTTTTATGTTCCTTTTTTGGTGTTTCAACCTTCTTTGGCTATTAACCATTTATGTTTCTTGGTTATCTAGAAACATCCGGGTAGCTTGTCAGAAGGATTTACACAAACCCAGGTCAGCACACTGGCAGTGAAGGACCGTTTTCTGGTAGCAGGTGGCTTCCATGGAGAACTCGTCTGTAAGGTGAGCAGACATGCAGGACCTTTTAAGGTTCTTCTTAAGTAAATTACCCCAAGTCATACTAGCTTTTCCTTTTTTCTTTCAAATGCACGGCTTTGATTCAGTGGCACAAAAGGATTGATATATTTTTGATATCGGAGAGTTTAATCTTCTCATGTAACATCTAGGGATTTAGTAAAATGTTTGAGCTGTGGATATATTAGAATGAACATGCTGGTTTCTCTGTTTTCGGATGTTTGACTTTGAACCGTGCTCGTAATGTTGAGCCTAATCAATGAAGTGAAGGGGGTAAAATGAAGTGTGCAATATTTAATATTCTTGACAGAATGAGGAGAGAATCGATAGAGCCTATTCCAAAGATGCAGTAGCTGTAATTTGTTGTGAGATTCTAGCAGGGAAAATAGTACTCATTTAATGCGTTGAGTTGGCTATACACTTGACCAAAGTTGGTGCAATCAATTAAGATGAAGGTCAATGGAATTGCTTGAGAGTTATTTCTCAACATTTGGATTGCTATTACCAACCTTTAAGTTGTTTCCTCAACTTGCACCGTCCATCACCACTGGGATGGGCCGAATGTCCCATTATTGTTGCTTCTTGTAAAGTGCTTTGTAAATCGAGTTACCTTTTTTAATTTAAATTAATTTTCTCAAATTAGTGAATACATACAATTGCTTGTCTGAAGAGGAAACTCATTGACGTTCTATATCTCAACATTCTGGTTCCGTGGTTCAACCTCACTTTGTTAATGTAAGGTGCTGACCTATGTTGAGTTTTTTCTTGAACTAACATGTACCTGCTTGGACCTTAATGTCTCCCATGGTATACGGAGTCCATATGTGGCTTTGTTTTATTTGTAATATAAAACAGGATTATAAGGTGGAAGGATGTTGAGATTTCATCTGATTTACATTGACGTTTAATTCATAATTGTGTTCAGAATTCCTCTAGGACTTCTATATTCTAGTAGCCACCGACTTCTCAAATCACTGATGGTAGTTTTTGCTGCACCATGATTAACTAGCTCATCTTTTTACTCGATTCAATAGTATACCACAGAGATTGTTTGCACTCACCTGTGCTAATGACAGACTTTTATCGGTTGACATCGCAGTGTTTGGATAAACCAGGTGTGAGGTTTTGTGCTCGGACCACTGTTCAGGAGAATGGTATAACAAATGCCATTGAAATATTTGACAGCTCTAGGTATTCTAGCGGTCTCCATTTTTATTTTTATTTTTATTATTATGATTTTATTTTTTTACTTCCTCATCTAATAGAAAATGAGTTGGTTATTACTTTGCAGTGGTGGGCTTCATTTCACGACCTCAAATAATGACTTCGGTGTAAGACAATATGACATGGAGAGGTTTCAGCTCCTAAATCATTTCCGCTTTCCTTGGCCAGTGAATGTTAGTTCTCATTCCCAGCCATATCTTTCTCCCCTCTGTATCATATAAATCACCATGTATTTATCTTCATATGTAGGCACTGTATTACGGATTTCAATTCTTATCATCCTTTGCTCTCTCTCTCTCTCTCTCTCTCTCTCTCTCTCTCTCTCTCTCTCTCTCTCTCTCTCTCCCTCTAGCAGTGACTAATGACTTGTGAGCAAGTTAGTTTACTTGAAAAAATGTAAACATACTTCATACTTCATGTTCTTTGATACAGCATACATCAGTGAGCCCGGATCGGAAGCTTCTTACTGTTGTTGGAGACAACCTTGATGGACTACTCATAGATGCTCGTAATGGCAAGGTATTCTAAGTTTCGCTATCTTCGTCTTCTGATTCTTGATTACTTTTTATGAAACCTTATATTGCATTTCATATATATATATATATATATATATGTGTGTGTGTGTGTGTATATATATATTTTTTAATAATGGACATTTCATATATTTTCAGACAGTGGCTTCCGTGGTGGGCCACAGAGACTACTCGTTTGCCTCTGCATGGCATCCAGACGGAAGAATCTTTGCCACGGGGAATCAAGACAAGACATGCAGAGTTTGGGACTCGAGAAACCTGTCAGCTCCTGTCTCTATTCTGAAGGGAAATATGGGTGCAATCAGATCCGTCCACTTCTCATCAGACGGTCAGTTTCTGGTGATGGGCGAGCCTGCAGATTTCGTGCACATCTACAGTACCAAAACAGATTTCAAACGAAGGCAAGAGATTGACTTCTTTGGGGAGATATCGGGTGTGTCTCTGAGCCCAGATGACGAGTCTCTATATATTGGGCTCTGGGATCGGACGTATGCGAGCTTATTACAACATAATCGAAGACATAATTATGGATATCTTGATTCCTTAATGTAACTGTCTTATGTTGTCTGTTTTAGTTTGGTTTTAAGCTGAACTGATGAGATGGAATGATGCAGTAGCGTTTTTGAGTCTCTGTATGTGTACAGGTAATGCGATTTTGAAAGAAGAGAACTATTGTCTCCGAGGAGGTTGGATAATGCCGACGAATGCTTTGTTATATGTATTCCACATTAAGGGTGTGTTTGATTGCATAGAAAGTTTTGTCCAGAAAACACTTTCCATCTTTTGGATTTTCTATTTGAATTTTCTCACCTCTTCTTTGGATTGGATGTTCACGGCAATGGACTTGTTTTGTGTATTAATGAGTTGTGCTTGGAAAATGTTTTTCATGCAAAAGTTTTCTATCAAACACCAAAGTTAGAAAAAAAAAAAATTTATTTGACATTTTTCAGACAAAAGAAAGTGAATCCATCGTAAGGGTGTGTTTGATTGTCCCGAAATCACCTGGAAAATGGAAAGTTTGATGCAATTAGCTAGGAAAATGGTTGTTTGATAGCCTTAATTTTGCAGGAAAACCTTTTTCTTCGCGTGACACTTTTTTTCCAGCTTTTCAAGGAAAATAAATTCTTCCCTCTTTGTTGGATTTGGTTCTCGGAAAAGTTTTACCTTTTTTTTAAGTGGACAATATATTTTAACTATAAAGATCATGAAAAATGATTAAATTTCATGAAAAAAATACAAAACACGAAAAATAACACTATTATCTAACTTATAAATTAATGCAAATAAATACCTATAACTATCATTTTCAACCATTTCTCTTGAAAAATCTTTTCCCTGGAATTCATTTACCTGAAAATCATTTTCTTTCATTCCCAACCAAATTTCGGCTTTGCAATTAAACACACCCTAAGTGTAATCGTATTTCAATTACTTAACTGTAATCAGGCTAATTTACCCAGGTGGTGATTTGTACCATTTCAATTCTTTGAAATTGAAAATCAGTCAACTGGTGGTTCGAATGAATTGTAGCAGTTGGACTTGTAGCTCTTCGATTTCTTGATCGTGGCTGGAGCTTAATCCATTTTAGTGGATGCTTAGTGAGAGATGGACCCAGTATTCCGGGCCGTAGGGAGTGAAATAATTCCTTGCACATTTCGTTTTTGATTTTTACGGATTTTATGATTTTCATGTTGAATTGAAATGATTTTAAAATACTACAATCCTATGCTGAATGAGATCGTGACTGATGGTTAATACAATTTAATTCTTTACAACCCACCCAATCCACATATAAAACAAAACCTTAAACTCGAAACTTTAGAGCATAGCTATTTCCACCCAACGCCTATAAAAGAAAATTCTTAACCTAAAACTTAAAAGGATATAGTGATCTCTTACCACATAGGGTAGGATAAGCCATACCCCTCAATGATATGATAGTATCATGTCATATCCACAAAATGTTCAGTGATAGTCAATGCTATGGACATCATCTATTTTGCGGCATAGTTTTGAAATCCGGAATGAGATCTAATTAAGACGATGAGAAAGAACAATTTTGAAAATTTTCAGCGATCTTGTGGCGGCCGTGGCACGGTCCAAAGTTTTTGTAATAATTTTGGCCTGGATAATTAGCAAAACTTTGACCGATCGCGCCACAAAGATCGAAAAATTTTCAAAATTCTTGAGCTCGTCTGCAAATCTTGATTAGATCTGGTCCTGATTTTAAACGGATGTTGACGGACTCAAAATAAGGTGATATTCCCATAGTTATAACTATTGATATTTGAACATTCTTGGTCATATCCAATGACAATATGATTCACTCGGGTCGAGATCAGTTCTCAACCCAAGTCGAGAACTGACTTTTAGTTTTCAGTCAAATGGCTTCGGTTATGATAAGGTGAAATCCTCATGCTTGTGCCTCAAAGCTATCGAGAATGGTATCTTTACCACTGAAATTAGCGACGATTTGCATCAATTATATTAGGAGCGTGATTGATTGCAAACGATAGAAAGAAAAATGAATTCCATGTAGGATGGAAAACAAAAACCACCATATTCCAATGAATTTATTTTTCATGAAATTGACAAAAAAAAACTTAAAGTGCTTATACGATAGAATTTGAATTCTATTTCCACCTTTATATCACACACCGAGTAGGAAAATTTTGATGGAAAACATTTTCTCAAATAAAAATTCAAGACTATGCTGAAGGGATGCAATGGGGTAGAGCTGGACATTTTAGCATCCCTAGTTTTAAATCTTTATTTTATTATTTTCGTGTGAAAAATTGCCAATTTTCGAGAAAACATTAGGAGAGAGGGACATATAACGCGGCTTGATTCAAATGCAAGGCCTCACCCATCTCCTTTTTGTCGGAACTCTAAAGGAACATTTATATCTGCACTCATCAATAAGTCCAATTACATGACAAATGCAAAAGATTTGATGCTTCAATTCTTTTTTCCTTTTACCTAATTATTATTATTATTATTATTATTATTATTATTATTATTATTATTTCATTTGTTTTAAGAAAAAGCGATAGTATAAAATAAAATGTTCTATTTGCAAATTTTCAATTGATTTTGTCCCGTCTCATGGCATGTGCAAATGTGTGATGGATTAGAAAGTGACAAAACCAAAGCCATAAGAGAAAGCATTGCAATTGGTGGAGATGCGGTCCGAACTTTGTTTGCCCCATTTGGGAAGGAATTAAGAGCTTGTTTCATACAAGTATTTTAAAAATTATTTTTTATCATTATTTTTAACAACTAATTATATTGATTTGATTTTTTTAATATTTTATATTCTTTTAATTTCTCAAACACCCCCTTCAAAAAAAAAAAAAAAAACACACAATCAAACCATTTTATTTTTTATTTTTCTAATCTATTTCCTTTGTGCACCTCTAGAGGCACCACAAAATTTTGAAAGAGTGAACACCTAAATGTATACATGTTGGTCCCCAGACTTCAGAATTGTAGCATTTTCGTCCTTTTTCCTCTACCTTTTTCTTGTTCTCTTCCAGGATATTTACCTATAAACACAATATTTACATAAAATTAAGTAGAAATCTGTGCATTTAGCTAATAAATTCGTTTAAATACATAAATAAATATACAAAATAGACACTTTATATGCGTACATCGACTTTGTAAGATGGAGAATGTCCAATATAACTATATAGCACGATTTTAATCAATATATACATTTACTAATTAAAAAAATTTCTCAATTGATAAGACAAATGTTTACTACACATTAATTTGAAACCTTAACAAAGTGCATATTCACACACACACACACACACAAAACCTAACAAACAAAGTGAGACTTATTTTTGATAATGTGAATAGTTTAAAAATAAAATTGTCTTCTCTTCTTTCTTTTTTTCCCCAAGATACCATGAAATATATGTGGGGAAAATGAGAAAAGAGACAGTGTGGGACCATCTCCAGGCTTGGTCAAGCCATCCGTGACAGCCCATTTGCATCATGTGAACTTTATTTTGTCGACACTTATAAGAAGGGATATATAAAATAAAATAAAGCTCAAGAATCAAACTAAATAAATATTAATTGTAATTTTTTTATACATTCCCTGTGAAATAAATTCTTCAGGATGAATCCCAACAAAGAGAAAAAATTGTTTTGCCATTTGAAAGTGAAGTGACCAAACAGCACATGACATAATAAACGACGCATCAAAAAATCGGAACCAGCACATATACGCTTTTGCGAAACTCAAAGGAATGTGTCAGAAAATTTTGGTCCAACAATTTTTTAGTAGTAATGTTTTTGAAACACAAATTAGAGGGTTGAATATTATGCGTGTGTTCCTTTCCACTTATTTTCATCTAAAAATTACCTACTACTAAAAGTCAAAGTCAAACATCAATATCAACCACACATTTTATTTAAAATTTAAAATTTAACATGTCATTTAAACTGGTTGCATCTTCTGTAAAATCATTTCTACAGGTAAAACTCGTTAATATAATTGAATGCTGAGGAAATAAAACCTTTCTTTTGAAAAGTTTGTTTCGATCGACGACTACTCATGAAACTTGATTTTACTGTTTTACCACGCTCTACATTTGTACATCGCCCAACCAACCTGTGATTGCATTCACTTCAACTCGTGAAAGTTCGAAATTTTAAGCCCATGATAGGATTGAATTTTTTCACTCATCCTTATACATTTTTATCCATTCTTTCTAAATTTAAATTTGCTCAAACCAATTGCATCCAGATACCTCGTAGGACTTATATATACTATACAAATCTCCACCATTTAAATCCAATCGTTCTCTCTCTTATTTCATACAAAAATTCATTAAAAAACTCAATCATATCATACCCTCCCAATTGAATTAATTGCTTGGGAAAACCAAAACATTCTGCTTATGTACTTTACTTGGCATCACTTTTCATTCATTCATGAAACACCCGAAAAGATTCATGTAATAAAATTAATTGTCTTCTTTCTGATTTTGGACCACAAACACAACTGTTGTTTTATCTCCGATCACATCACCCTACCCCACCCCACCTCCCCCTCTCTCTATCCTCCCCGTGATCAAAGTCACTCTCCGGTCTCAACCATATTCGTGCAATATCTATCAGTTCCATTTCCAGATCTGCACTCTTTTTTCTTTTCCATCAATGCATAACTTCACTTCTCTTCTGTGTTCTGTTTCAGTATATTGAGAAATAAAATAAAACACCATGATTAATATTAGATCCTCTACTGAACTTCTTGTTCTGTACACTGACTACTGAGAGAGAGAGAGAGAGAGAGAGAGAGAGAGAGAGAGAAAAGCCATGAAAATGAAGTCTTTTTCAACTGCAATAATGGCAATCCTGTTTTCAGTTATGTTCGCAGGGTGTTTAACCGAAGAAACCATCCAACTAAACGACGACGTGTTAGGCCTCATTGTGTTCAAATCAGCCATCAACGACCCTTTCATGCATTTATCTTCTTGGAACCAAGATGACGGTTCTCCCTGTGCATGGAGCTACATCACCTGCAATCAAGCCAACGGTCGAGTTGCAGAAATTTCTCTAAATGGCCTAAATTTATCAGGGAAAATCGGAAGAGGCCTCGAGAAGTTGCAATTCTTAAAGGTACTATCTTTATCTGGTAACAATCTCACAGGCAGCATAAACCCAGAATTAGCTTTCATAAATGGCATTGAAAAGATAAATCTTAGCCAAAATAGCCTCTCAGGTTATATACCAGATTCTTTTGCTAATATGAGTTCACTTCAGTTTCTTGATCTATCGATGAACTCATTATCGGGACCTGTCTCGGATAATTTATTCCAAAAATGTTTCTCTCTTCGGTTTCTTTCGTTGTCGTCGAACCTTCTAGAAGGTCCAATCCCCAGTTCTCTGACAAAATGTACAACCTTAAATCACATCAACATTTCCAACAATCAATTCTCGGGCAGCCCAAATTTTTCGTCCGGGGTTTGGTCGTTAACGAGGCTGCGAACGGTCGATCTTTCGACGAATCAACTCTCGGGAGTGATCCCTAATGGTATATTTGTTCTTCATCACTTGAAAGAGCTGTTTTTACAGGGGAATCATTTTTCTGGATCTTTACCTGCTGATATTGGTTTATGTCCACATTTGAGACGATTAGATTTCAGTTACAATCGATTTTCCGGCGAACTTCCAGCGACACTCCAGATGCTGAAAGGTGTAAACTTCTTGAGTTTATCCAACAACTTGTTTACTGGAGATTTTCCTTCATGGATTAGTGACATGTACAGCCTGGAATACATAGATTTTTCAGAAAATGGCTTCATGGGATCACTGCCAATGTCAATAGGAAACAACCTTAAATCATTAAAGTTTCTTAGTCTGTCAAACAACAAGTTATCTGGTAACATACCCAACTCCCTGTTTAACTGTTCTAGCCTCTCTGTTCTCCGTTTAACGGGGAATTCATTCAATGGTAGCATTCCCAAGGGGCTTTTCGACATGGGATTGAAAGAAATTGATTTATCGAGAAATCAGATCACGGGTTCAATTCCTCGAGGTTCGAGTAGACTCTTTGAGTCTCTTCAGGTCTTGGATCTGTCTGGTAATAATCTGACGGGTAAAATCCCAACAGAGATGGGGCTTTTTTCCAGGCTGAGTTACTTGAATTTATCAGGGAATTATTTGGATTCAAGAATGCCACCAGAATTTGGATTCTTTGCGAATCTGACTGTGTTGGATCTTCGAAATAGTGGGTTGGTTGGGCCGATCCCGACCGATATGTGCGACTCGGGCAGCTTGGAAATCCTCCAGCTTGATGGAAATCTTTTGACAGGCCCAATTCCTCAAGAGATTGGATATTGTTCGTCACTCAACTTATTGTAAGAACTTTTCTTCACTTTTTTACTACTTCACTTCATGCATGCAATTTTCCTTTCTTTTACTTTATCTGACACTGCAAGGCCGACCCTGAGATGTGGGGCCCACAGAAGGAACTGAATATTTGAGTTTGAAAATTGGGACCCTTTTTTGTGTTTAAATTGGGGGTCTCATCTAGGTCGTCTGGTAATCGCCTAGTCTCAGGACAGCATCTGACACAACTGATTAACTATTGTTTGGTTTTGAATGTAGGAGCTTATCCCACAACAATTTAAGTGGTTTCATTCCAAGAACAATCTCATTGCTGAAGAAACTAGAGATTTTGAAGTTGGAGGTGAACCAATTGAGTGGAGAGATACCTCAAGAGCTCGGAAAGCTCGAAAATCTTCTTATCGTCAATGTATCCTACAACAGGCTCGTCGGCCGGTTGCCGGCAGGAAGCATTTTTCCGAACTTGGATGAGGCGGCAATCGAGGGTAATTTGGGTATTTGCTCACCCTTGTTGAAGGGACCCTGTAAAATGAATGTCCCAAAGCCTTTAGTTCTTGACCCCTATGCATACGGCAATCAAATCGGTGATCAAGGCCGAAGAAACCGATATCCTGAAAGCTCGACCGGTGGATTTACTCATCATAGCTTCCTCAGTGTTTCAGCCATTGTTGCCATATCAGCATCTGTGGTGATTTCTCTTGGAGTCATTTTGATAAGCTTGTTAAACGCTTCGGCTAGGAGGAGGATTGAGTTTATCGACAATGCATTGGAAAGTATGTGCTCGAGCTCGACCAGGTCGGGTAGCCTTGTGGCAGGGAAGCTTATTCTGTTTGACACAAAATCTTCCCCTGATTGGATTAGTACTAGTTTTGATTCTATACTAAACAAGGCGTCGGAAATTGGAAGTGGAGTGTTTGGAACCGTGTATAGGGCCTTGTTGGGAGGCGATGAACAGAGAATCATGGCGATCAAGAAGCTAGTTACAACCAACACTCTTCAATGTCAAGAAGAATTCGATCGCGAGGTTTGGGTTTTAGCCAAAGTAAGGCACCCAAATGTGATGCCCCTAAGAGGGTACTATTGGACCCCTCAAATGCAGCTGCTTGTATCAGATTACGCCCTCGAAGGGAGCCTACAATCCCGACTCCATGAACGTGGGCCCACAAGTCCACCTCTTTCATGGCCCACCAGGTTCAAGATTGTGTTAGGCACGGCGAAGGGACTGGCCCACTTGCATCACTCCTTCCGTCCCTCTATCGTACACTACAACGTAAAGCCCAGTAACATCCTCCTCGACAAGAATTTGAACCCAATGATATCGGATTTCGGGTTAGCAAGACTACTAACGAAGCTTGATAAGCACGATCTAAGCAACCGATTTCAAAGTGCGCCGGGGTACATGGCACCCGAACTAGCCTGCCAGAGCTTAAGGGTCAATGAAAAATGCGACGTATATTGTTTCGGTGTGTTGATACTTGAGTTGGTGACGGGGCGAAGGCCGGTTGAGTATGGAGAAGATAATGTGGTAATATTGGCTGATCATGTAAGGGCATTGCTTGAACAGGGGAATGCATTAGATTGTGTGGATCCAAGTATGGGGAACTACGCGGAAGACGAGGTTTTGCCAGTTTTGAAACTGGCATTGGTTTGCACTTCTCAGATACCTTCTAGCAGGCCATCAATGGCTGAAGTTGTGCAGATACTGCAGGTGATCAATACTCCAGTTCTACATAGACTGGATCGATTCTAGGTGGATGATCAAATCAAGTATATTCAGTGTTGTATTATGTTCTATAACATAGCTTTTGATGTTTTGATGTTTCTTAATTAACAATGGTAACATTACAAGTTTTTTAGTTGGATGCTATTTTTCTACCATGTGACGTTGGGATTTTCTCCTCGACAATTGTATTATTTCTAAAACTTTTGCTTCAAATTTTGCCCAATGCCTTGTCCAAAAGTTTAAGCGGATGTTAGTTTATATGTATTCATGAGTATTTATGAGTTTTGATGTGAAATATGAGAGAGAATGAGTAGAGTTGAATGGTGGAGATTTGTGTAATACAGGTAGATCCCACGAGATACGTGGATGTTATTAATTTGAAATGTAAAAAGAATATGTAAGAATATGTTAAAATATGTAAAAAAAATTAGAGACTAACATGCGCTAAGATGTTAAAAAAGTGAGATGCAATCTCAATTAACTTGACTACACGGAATTTAGGGACCATGTTCTTGTGCAAATATATTTTCAATAAGGAAAATGTTACTTGAAGACATAAGAGAAAGTGAAATGACTATCTTACTCTTTTCTATTGTAAAATGACAATACACCTTGTAGTACACGGGAGTGTATGTATAACATACCCTTTAAATAATCATCGGTCGGTTGTGTCGACCTCTTTTCATACCCGATAGGACTCCGTATAAAAGATTCATAAGCCACTCTACCTCTTTTCCCGATTCTGCTGATGCAACAAACTCGATTCCATGGTTGAGTGTGATATATGTCATTGTGTTTGTTTCTTAAATCTCTAAGGAGTAGAACCTCCTCCAACAGTAAACTCTCTACTTGAAGTAGATTTGTCACCTGTGCGAGATATTCGACTTGATATATCCTTTTAAGATTGTCAAGAAATTGGAATATTTTAGTCCTAGGTTTTGGTACTAAAGATTTTTTATTTATATAATAATAGATGATAGAAACTTCTCCGTTTTTTGTTATACCTCTATGCGATCACTTATAATGATCAACATGTCATCATCGTATGAGCAAACAAAAATCACATATTAGTCACAAGTTTTAGGATGCAAAAACTTATCTATTGGTCAAAAATCCTAGTTTGTTTACTCCTTGATAAACCAAAATATTTATTGATCATATGCATAATTTCAAATTTTGTAATTTAATTTTACAGTTCTACACTCAATTCATGAACTTTCATTCTTTGCATTCTTACTGTCACAATTTTACCACTACAGCACTTGTTCTATTTTGGCCATTGACCAATTTTAAAACAATTATCTACTATAATTCAAAACAGTAACACCGACAAAGTAATGATCTCCCACCAACAGGTTGGTGGGTTATCGGTGGGAGATCATAAACATTGAACAGTATGCTAATTTGTACTAATCGAAACTATTCATCCTATATTATTCACTTATGACCTTTAAGTATGATGATAGTTGTGCACGTAAAACTATACAGTTATAGTATTATAGAAACACCTTGTCAACCAAAGAAAAATCAGACAATACAAACACAAAATGCTAAACAAGAAAGTCTAATTGAAATTGGAGTTTTACATATGAAGTATAGTCCACAGAGATGTAGACAACACTCACATGCAATTGCCTTATCTATTCCCTTTCTTCTTTTGTCTCATCCAGGCTTCTTAGGTCCTTTACCACTAGTATTTGTTGCTTCGTGTAATGGAATAGATTAGAGACATTGACGAATCCAATTTTTGTCATGCCATCTGTTTAAGTCCAATTTGACGACAAAATGTCACGCGAGCTTGAGAGGTTTTGATCATCAGTGTCTGCTCCCCTGCTCAGGTTGCACCAGATTAATCCCTCAATTGGGCGTTCTCGTCCATCAAGAACACCTATCATAAGTTTAAGAGTGTCGAAAAATGTCACGTCAATAAAACACCTGTCACCAATAATCTTGGCACGAGCACACTCCATTATTAAAATGGTGGAATCGCTTTGCATCTCTCACCACAATCTCCCTTTGGCATATCTTACTTGCATGCTTCATCAAAGAATGACAATCCCCGCAAATTCGCAGGTTCTTAACAATCCTCAGAATCGTTCCAGGGCCTGTGATAATGAGCCCAAAAGCCAGTGCTAATTTCTCGCTATGACTTCCTAGTGCAGCTTCTTTCTCTTCTTCTTCAATGTTATGAAGTACCCAATCTGTTTGTGGCATATAACCTATCTCTCTAGCACCTGTTATTATTTCCTCTAATCTCGAGTATATCTGTTGGGTCCTAGGATGAGAATGATCACCGACAACAAATTTATGCACTTGGTTATCAACCTCAATAGAGCTCCATCCAGGATCTTTGTCTACCCCTCTATCTTTCATTGAAATTCTCACAGTTTCAACATCTTCCCATCTCCCTACTCCAGCGTACGCATTTGACAGAAAGACATAGCTCCCTGGATGGTTAGGCTCAAGCTGTAGAAGCTTCTCTGATGCAAATTTTGCCATTTCGATGTTTTTATGAGCTCTACAAGCACAAAATAGTGAACCCCAAATCACAAAATCAGGATCCATTGGCATGCTTTGGATAAAACTTAGAGCCTCATTCAGCTTTCCAGCCCTGCCATACAAGTCAACCATAACAGCGTAATGCTTCATCATTGGCTGGATTGAGTATTCATGCTTCATGCTATCAAACAACTTAAGGCCCTGGTCCACTTCACCAGCATGCAAACATGCAGTTAAAATGGCGAGAAAAGCAACTTCATCTGGTTTCACTCCTACAAACAACAAAAATCTTGTTTTGCTTTCACGTGGCAATCTGAAGAATCATTAAACTATGAGAAATCAACAAACCTGTTAGCTTCATCGTCTCAAAGTAGTGAAGGGCTTTCTTGACATGTCCGTGTATTCCCAAACCCCATATCATTACACTCCACGTACGGATATCTTTCTCCTTCATCTCTCCAAAAACTTGGCTTGCAGACTCAATATGTCCACATTTTGCATACATATCCACTAGAGCATTTCCAACTGCAACATTTGATTGAATCCCTTTATTTGAAACATAATCGTGTATCTTTTTGCCTGCCTCAAGTGCCCCAATTCGTGCACAAGCAGAAAGTGCAGAAACAACAGTCAACTTATTTGCCCTAATGCCCTCCTCCTTCACCATCTTCATGAACATTTCTAACGCCTCTTTGTGCATCCCATTCTGAGATAATCCATGAACCATTGTTGTCCAAGAAACCACATTCTTCTCCTCCATCCGATCAAAAAACTCAACCGCCCGTTTCACTTCACCATGGCTTATCAACCCGTCAATCATGGTATTCCAAGACCCGATATTTCTCTGTGGCATAACATCGAACAATCCCAAGGCCTTCTTTAGCAACCCATTTTTGCAACATCCATTGATTATCACATTCCACAAAAGGATGTTCTCAGCTTTGTTTCTCTCAGTACTTTCATCAAACACTTTCAAAGCATGATCAAACAACTCCACCTTCACATACATGTCAGCCAAAGAAACCCTAACAAAATCATCATACTCAAGCCCCATTCTCAATATCCCGCAGTAAACTGAATCCCCGGCACATTTTACGTTCAATGCCGCAATAGACTTAAGCACAAAAGGAAATGTAAGCCTATCAGGTCTAACATCTAGCTTCATCATAAGCCTGAAATGCTCAATTGTGCTAACAAACCAAGAATTCTCACATAACCCTCTAATTATTGCATTAAAAACAAACACATTAGGGCTCTTGAAATTGCTGAAAATTGAAAGTGCATAGGCAATGGATGACTTCCGGGAAGAGGACGAAATTAACTGGGTTGTAATTTTGGAGCTGGAAGAAAGTCCATTGAGCATAATCTGGGAGTGGACTTGCTGGAGCTGAAGGGTGGTTTTGGAGGCATGGATGAATGATATGACATGTGTTTCGATTGAATTTCCATCTTGATTGGATTTTGGAGCAGAGTTGATGAGGTCTTCACTTAGTTTCTTGAAGGGATTAATTCTGGAGGGAATTACAGTTTTGAATTGAGACACACTGCGAGCACTACTCATTGAATTGGAAGTAGGTTACGTTAGGTTCTGATCGATTGTTATTGAAGGATCCAAACCTATTAAGTTCTGTCATCCAAATGAGCACTGCTATTGTCATTTTTTTACTACCTTTTTCCTTTGTGCCCTATTGGATAAAGTTATTTTCTTTTTCTTTTTCTTTTTAATTTAAATTTATTTTTTGGAACAAAATTACAAGAACACGTGAAAAATATTTATATTCAAAAAAACCTATCGTATACTTTTTTTGGCCATTTTATTTCATGTAGCACATGTTTCGACCTACTTGAACCCGAAGCTTAATTTTCCTACACTGTACATTTTTATTTTTAATAGCACTTTACATTTTTTAAAACACTGAGTAAACACACATGGTTGAAAATTTCATTTCCAATAAAAAGTTCCAATGCATCACTTCAACATTGACTCGTGAAGAGGTGTTCGTTTTCTTTTTTCATTTAATGCATCGCCCTAATATCACCTGAAAGAAAATATCAAAATATCAATGTGAATTTCAAATTTCCCTGTAGGATATGTTCCAAACAGTCTGATGTAAAGTTGCACCAGAACACAAATCTCATGGAGGGAGACTAGTTTCCCAGAACCGAAGCATAAATAACTAGTGTAAGATCAGGAAAGATATATTTTCACACATACAAGTTAAAAGTACTGAAGGGAGATCAACTTGCAACAGAAAAAGAAATGAAAAAGCTGCCATAATTTAGAATTTGAAGAAGTCGAGGTCAGAGAACTCCAAAGAATGGATTATTGATTGCACTGTTTAACTCGGTCCCAGCAGACTGAAGTACTGCATTGTCGACTTTTTCCCTTGGCAGATACAGAAATTCACCCCCTTCAATTTTCTCGAACCCACAAAGCTCGAGAAATTCAATACCCCCTTTCAGATTTCCAACTCTATCCTGTTAGTTGGGCAAAGTAGGCAGTAATTATGAGATTATGAGGATCCAAATGTAAAACTATAAAGAGAGTACGATTCATCAAAATGAAAGAACAAGAACAGCATAATAGTTTCACCTGAAAAGTGGGATTGCTCAGTTTAATTTTTCGGAATTTCTCCTCGTTCGGATTTGTTGCAACATTTTTAGCATAAGTGAACAGTGTGGTAAACGCAGTCTTCACTTTGGCTTCACTATCCTAATTCACCAGAAGGCAGTAAAAGAGAAGCTTGGTTAAGTTAAAATTCACTTGTGATTTAGTGGAAATCCAACAAGGCAGCATCTGTTAAAATAAAGTTACCCAGGACCTACGGGAATCCAAATGTAAAAGGAGGCCATGAAATTCAAACAATCTTCATTTGAAGAGCATGCTGTTATTATTTTATGCTACATGCTGTTATTATTTTATGCTACTTTCCCCTCACTACTAGAAATGGATGTTCCCTTTAAGGCATCTCAGATCAAAATGTATGTTCTTATGCATTCTGTATCATTACTTAGGCAAACATCTTATCTTCAAGGTCTTTTATATTTTTGAAACTACTAATAATTGCATGGGTGTGAAATTGGATGAACAAAAAGAAAGATGTACCAGATGTACCACTTGGTTTCACCTATACTCCCCTAAACTTGTTTCCAGTTTTGCTTTTCTAGTCCTTCTCTATCCTTCCTCCTTTTCTTTTGACCCAAGAGTCAAAATGCTTCAACCTAGGAAGTAACGACACGCTGAACACCAGTTGCCCAAATCCGAGGCTCTGATATATGTATCAAATGCATCTCCAAGTGAAAATATTGGTAAAGCATAGGATAGCTCCAGATGCGTCAACAATAGTTCCAAGAGATGACCATATCCGAAACTGTCTTTTTGTATAATATCGTGGATTATTAAGTCTTCAAAAGTTCTTTGATGTGAACCTTTTCATATAATTTTAGAACTTTTCTACTTTTTAACCACACTTCATCATTTTCCAAGAATCTCTGCCAAGCAATCACTAAACATAATCATATAGATAAAGCAATCCTTACTTTATGATTCTGCTTAAGGGTTCGTAGGCACTCCCTCATTTGCTCTGCCTTTGTGGCTGGCCTGACAGGTAATGAGCTCTGCATTTCGACATTGAGAAGGAAGATTATTCAACCAGTAGTCACTACTTAACAGCAATAGATAAGAATACTTAGTATAGTTAGCCAAGTACATACTTTCTTTTCCTCCACAGGCGGAGGTGGAGTCGGACTAGATGGTTTTACAGCGGCAGGATCTTCTGGAGGCAACCCAAGCCTTCGTCGTCTTTCAGCCTGTTAAAACAAAAATGCATTGTTTCGAGTACTGTGTGTGACTCAAAGAGTGTTCTTGGGGGGGTTGATAATTTCAGATTCAAAGACTAGCCAAATAGCATAATTAACAAGAGCAAATGTAAATAAAAATAGACAACAAAATCATAAATTCAATCACTCAATAACCAGTTTGATATTGTTTGAAGTCAATTACTTTGAAAACTAGTTAATGACTGAATGATTGAAACAAGAAATTGGAGAATTGTGAGGGGAAATCATCAAGACCTTATCTTCCTCCAATTTTTGACGGATTTTTTCCCTGGCTCTTCTCTCTTCCTCTTTCTCTGCTTTACGCAAAGCTATTATCCTATACAACCAAGTTCAAATCCAAACTCAACAACAAACTTTAACACCAAAAGAATTATATACAAGTACACAGCTGAAGGCACACCGTTTTCTTTCATTTTCTTCTTCGATGCGCTTTGCTTCTAGCAGTTCTTTACCGATTCGGATTCTTTCCTGGCATAAAATAAATAGCCATATTACAGATGAACTGGAGATAAATTTGCATGAAATAATATTTTACAATAGCAAGCATGGACAACCTTAGTAGTTAATAAAAAACAATCTAGACTTTAATTTACATTAGAGTCCACACAAGCGCACAAACAAGGATTTGGGAAATTCACTCAAATTTTTGTAATTGCATATTTGCATTACCACTAATAAAACAAATTCACACAGATACAATCACGAGCTGTAAGATTTTTACATTCTATTTTTTCCATAAAGAGCGAGTAATTTGTAAATATAAAAAGCAATTGCGTACATGCCTTTTCTTTTTCTCTTTCCATTCGTTTTTCTTCCTCTTCTTTCTTTTTGCGAGCCCGCTCCCTGGCATTTGCAAGGTAATATATAGATTGAAGAAAAACAAGACGTTCTATGCTTCATGCCAAAACAACACGCGAGGTGATTGGTAGCAATGTCAAAGTCTCAAAGCTCAGTAAGTTTGTGCAACGGAAAACATAAATGGAGATAAGTAGTACACGTATACAATTTATAGACTTCTCAAAGTATCATCCCGGTCCTTCATAGCACATTAAGGGCTTGTTCTATACACCATCTTTTTCCATAAATTCCATCGACTTTTTCTCTCCTATCATTTTCAACTACTCATACAATTACATTACATTTTTAAATATATTTTCCCCAATTTTCAACCAGACATTTAATGCGTCGTTTGAGTAATCAACATAAATCAACAACATCTTCTATAGAACAATCTTCTATAGAATAAGCCCTAATTTAGACTTCCAGGACACACTACATGGTAGTATACTTCATAAAAGACCAACCAATAGAAATGAGATTGTGAATTGAAGTGATTAACTATCTATTCGTTAAAATCTCTTCTTTTACTGAAGAATTGCCATTGTGCTTCACAATTCTAAAAAACATGTGCAACCTGAGGCCAACAATAGAATTCTTCACAACAGACAACTCAATGGAAACAAGATTGTGAATTGAAGAACTCATCTATTAGTTAAAGCTCTTCTTTACCAGAGAATTGCCACTAATAAAACATGTGTGCTCTGAGGTCGACTCTCCTTAGAGATTAGAATGATGCTGCCTAGAACTCTGTACTAAAATGAGAATCTCATTACCACTCTCGGTTCTAGGTGTAAGTTGGGTACCATAACTAATTGATATACCCAAAACATAAACACACATCTTTTACTATATTATCACCAGGTGTCAACATATTAGCGCTGAATATAGCACAAAAAGGTCTACTCATTGTTCAAATTTTGGATACAGTATGAAAATTTCTATTTCAGGAAGAGCAGATAGCTGAGATAAACTAGAAGCAAATGCAAGAAAAAACTGTGTACCTCAGTTCCTGTTGTTTCCGCTGAATTTCTTCTGGGGTAAGGGAAGGCTTTGGAGCCTCAGATTGTTTGGTGGCGGGTACCTTAGAAGAAAAGGACGAATTATTATCCAATCAGTCATAATCAAGCACTAAAGTGACTAGGTACATACTTTCTTCAATATAAACAAGGTGATCTGGCACATTCTAGAGTGTAATGCAGAAAAGAAGCTGAAAATAGAGAGAAGATTCCCACAACCAGTCCCACAAGGAGAAAAAATGGTTTAGCCCCAGCGTGACTTGGTTCTCAACAATGTTTTGTCCAAAAGAAAATGGGGGCATGGCACGAAATATGAGATGATATTATCAAATAAATGAGCATGTGCACCAGGTTTAGAGAAGCAGAAATGGACAGAGTGAACATTATGTGCTGACGAGCAAGAATTTACCATCGGCAATTCATCTATGTCCGGGTCATTCTCATGTTCAACTATCCAATTTGCAGCAGCCTCAATGCTAACATTGCCTGTGAAACAGCAAATATTTCAGAGAAAAATGCAAAGAAACCAACATCTAGGTGCTTAGAAAAACATGTCCCCCAATGTGATAGAAGTTCTCCTGAGATACGATTAATTGATCCAAAAAATGATGTCAATAGACAAACCCAAAAAATGTTGAAGAGCCTGTTTTCTGTAGAATTTTGAGAAATAATTTTACGCCACCGTCATTTTCAACAGACATTTTATTGATGTGACAACCTTTTCTGTATTGTTAAGTATTTGTTTGGGAGAGATTTTTGGGAAAATCATTTTCGAAAGTGCTTTCAGAAAGTAAAGAAAGATTCCGAAAAAATATCAAAAAGTTGTCCAAATCTGTATAAGGTGTGATTGAAAATGAATTTTACATAGAGCTTCACCAAACAAACAGACCAGTACAAAGCCCCGAAAATAGAAGATCTGATTTATTTAATCTAGTACAGCAATAATTCCAACACGCTGGGAAAAGAGACAAGGGGAAACAGGAGAAGGGGTAGAAAGATGAAGAGTAAAGGAATTGGAACTACATTCCAAAAACATGTTGTACTCTAGCATAGATTACCCCGGTTTTCATATATCTCCCCTAATCTAATAACTAAACAACCCTTCCTAGCATCCATCTTTTATCGGGTTTGTTGACCAGTTTCTCAACTATATTAGCTCAGCTTTTGAGAAAGAAAGTGTTGGAAAGTATTTTAGCTATTTTAGGATTCTAATTATTTTAGGAATATTATCTTTTTAATTGATTCTAGTTTATCTACTTTCCTAACTTAGATAAGTTTCTCCTCCTATATAAAGGAGTGATTGTAACCTAATTTTTTATACCAATTTATTATACAACTTTCGCTTCCGCATTATATTTCAACTTGGTATCAGAGTGTAAGGCTTTCAGATCTTGGTTCTCCGGTGGGCGGCCGTTGGCCGCTCGTCCGGCCTCGTCTTTGAATTTTCCTGTGAAAATATCAATCTCTAATCGATTCTTGCTCTCTTCAATTTCCACAAGAAATATTCATGAGCAGTTCGATTGTGGATTTTAAAAAAAAAAAAAAAAAACCCCCAAATTCTAAAAGCCCCAAATTGAAAAACCCTAGGCACAAATCTCAGAAGAACCATGTCATCTATGGCAAGTCTTGCCACCACTGTCTACTCGCTGATCACCTCCCATCGCCGGCGACCTCACGGCGACCGACAAGCCAAGCTCGTTCCGAACAGCTTCTGTGGAAATAATCGAAATAAACTAATATTGTAAATATTTAGTTTCCTTTCACAATTAGAATTCCTTGTACGATAGGTAGGTGTAGTCGAGGTAGGACTCTTACACGTTGTACCCTATATTAACACACGTTTGGAGTTAGTGAATCTATATCTTTGGAAAATTATTCTCTCGATCTTATGTCTTTATGGTATCAGAGCTAGGGTTCATCTAGCCAACCATGACGGACGAAAGGGAAAATACAGAAGCCAAAGAGGCCAAAGAGGCCGTGAACTCACACGGCCTTGACTCCTCCTTCCAGTTTGTAGTTGAAAAATTCAACGGGAAAAATTTTCTTGAATGGGCACAATCCATCAAGCTGGTAATCGATGGCAAAGGGCGATTGGGGTATCTTCTGGCGAGACAAAAGACCAATCGACAGAGGGAGCACAACAGCAGCGATGGAAGTCCGAAAACTCGATGGTGATGGCGTGGCTGATCAACTCAATGGTCCCATCCATCGCGAAAACGTACCTCTTCCTTCCAACAGCAAAAGACATCTGGGATGCACTAAAAGAGACGTATTCAGACCCAGAAAATTTCTCCTATCTCTTCGAATTGAAGACGCGACTGTGGAATTTGAAGCAAGGTGATAGGGAGATCACTGAATACTACCTGGAGATAAAATCGCTGTGGCAGGAGCTGGACCTTAACTGCGAAGAAACGTGGGAATCCGCAAACGACAGCGCTAAATTCAAAAAGAGGCTTGAGAACGAACGAGTGTTCGAGTTTCTGGCTGGCTTGAATTCGTCATTGGACGACGTTCGAGGGAGGATCCTCGGAAGAAAACCCCTACCGACGACTCGCGAGGCCTTCGCAGAGGTCAGACGAGAGGAAAGCCGCCGATCGGTGATGTTGAAGGAGGAGCAGAGGACTGGGCTAGCTGAATCAGGGCTCGTTGCCAACCGAGAGAGGGCTATTAATGGACTGAATGGGCCGGCTAAAGGTGGTAGTCAAAATGGGCCAGTGAATGGGTCTCCAAATGGGCCAGCAGCTAATTGGGTCAAAGGCAGTGGAAGTAACACGGGTTCGAGTCAACAACGAAAAAGGCCTTGGTGTGACCATTGTAAAAAACACGGACACAGGAAAGATGAGTGTTGGGAATTACATGGGAAGCCAGCTGATTGGAAGCCCAGACAGTCAGGGAAAAATCACAGCTACCAAGCTTCAGTCGATAGTCAGAGCCTCCCAATTGAACAACCAAATTTTATGTTTAATCAAGAACAGATGAAGCAACTCTACAAAGTGTTTACTAGCTTCCAAAACTCCAGCAAGCCTCCCAATGTCCCCTCAGGTACATTAGCTCACAAAGGTAATATTTTCGAAGCCCTCTTCACTTCGCAAATTAATCTCCCTTGGATATTTGACTCTGGTGCGTCAGATCACATGACCGGATCACATAAAAATTTTTCCACGTATTTCCCGTGCGCTGGTAACATGAAAGTGAAAATTGCAGATGGGTCTTTCTCTTCCGTTGCTGGAAAAGGGAATATCACCATCTCCAATTCTATCACCTTAGAATCTGTACTTCATGTTCCCAATTTAACTTGCAATCTTTTATCAATTAGTCAATTGACAAAACACTCAAACTGCTCGGTTAATTTCTTCCCCTCTTATTGTGTTATTCAGGACCTATCATCGGGGAAGACGATTGGTCGTGCTAAAGAATATGAGGGGCTATACTACTTTGATGACGCTGCCAAGAATAAAACTGCAATTTGTGATTCTGTTTTCCTTTCTAGTAATAGTGATATCATGTTGTGGCATTTTCGAATGGGCCATTCTAGCTTCCAGTATTTACAACGATTGTTTCCTCATCTTTTTTCCAATAAAGATATTTCTCAATTACATTGTGATGTCTGTCAGTTAGCCAAACACCAACGGACGTCGTATTTACGATCTAACTACCAACCTTCCAAACCCTTCGCCGTTATCCATAGTGATGTGTGGGGACCCTCTCGTATTCCAAATCGTAGCCACACAAAGTGGTTCGTCACTTTTATCGACGATCACACACGAGTTTGTTGGGTTTATCTCCTCAAAGAAAAGAATGAAGTAAAAACCATATTTAAAAACTTTCATTCCATGATCCAAACACAGTTCAGTGCCCAAATACAAATTCTACGAACAGACAACGGTACTGAATATTTCAACTCTATAATGGGGGATTACTTACGCAAAAACGGGATAATCCACCAGAGCTCTTGTGTCAATACCCCCCAACAAAATGGGATAGCTGAACGGAAAAATCGATACTTACTTGAGGTTGCCCGGGCCCTTATGTTCACCACTAGCATGCCCAAAATTTTTTGGGGTGACGCCATTCTCACGTCCGC
Organism: Jasminum sambac; assembly: GCA_018223645.1. Lineage (NCBI taxonomy): Eukaryota > Viridiplantae > Streptophyta > Magnoliopsida > Lamiales > Oleaceae > Jasminum > Jasminum sambac. Next base: position 28,778,606 of record CP073649.1, read on the forward strand.
ATACCTCATCAACCGAATGCCTAGTCGAGTCTTATCTTTTAAAACCCCTTTAGAAACACTCTCCGGTCACTTTCTTTACTCTCGGCTGTATTCAAACCTTCCATTACGAGTGTTTGGTTGTACAGCATTTGTCCATATTCACTCTAATGCTAGGAGCAAACTCGACCCCAGGGCAACCAAATGCGTATTCATTGGGTACTCGCCAACACAGAAGGGTTACAAATGTTACGATCCCTCTACAAAACAAGTTATCGTAAGTAATGATGTTACCTTTTTTGAAGAAACCCCTTTCTTCCCCAAGGCTTCACTTCAAGGGGGGGAAATGACTGAAGTTCCACCCTTGGAGGATTTCTTGGTCACTGATTTTGTGCCTGATTCTGTGCCTGTTCCCACCTCTGAATCTGGAAAGGACACCACCTTTCCCGTACACCCTAACGTGTCACATACACAAGATGACTTGAATTCACGGGGGGAAACGATCACAAATCGCGAGGAACTTATTGTTTATTCCAGGAGGCCGAAATCAAAGCCAACGACAGACCCCATATTTGAAGCATCGAGAGAGTCGGACCCGATGGTAGCTCCGAGTCTCGATGAGCCAACCTCTCAGTCAGGTATTATTCCTTCCTCTTCCGATAGTGATCTACCGATTGCACTCAGGAAAGCACCTAGGTCGTGTACTCTTCATCCCATTTCTAAGTTCATATCATACAATCATCTTTCATTTGTTTTTCGTGCCTTCACCTCTAACCTTGACAGTACAAGAATACCCAAAGACATTTATGAGGCTTTGGAAATTCCAGAATGGAATCAAGCAGTAATGGAGGAGATGAGGGCATTGGAGGAAAATGGGACATGGGAGCTAGTAACACTACCTAGAGGAAAAAGAACAGTTGGCTGTAAATGGGTGTTTACAGTGAAGTTCAGAGCGGATGGATCAATAGAAAGATATAAAGCACGCTTGGTGGCTAAAGGCTTTACACAAACATATGGAATTGACTACACAGAAACATTTGCCCCAGTAGCGAAGCTAAACACGGTCCGAGTACTTCTATCATTGGCTGCAAATTTGGATTGGCCTCTCGAACACCTTGACATTAAAAATGCCTTTTTGAATGGCGACCTGGAAGAAGAAGTTTATATGGAAACTCCACCAGGATTCATCAAGGGAGATGACAGGGTGTGTAAACTGAGAAAGTCACTTTATGGCCTCAAGCAGTCGCCAAGGGCCTGGTTCGATAGATTTGCTAGAGTAATACGGGGGCAAGGTTACCAGCAAGGACAATCAGACCATACCATGTTCTTCAAGCACACAGAAGGTGGAAAGAGCGCAATACTAATTGTGTATGTAGACGACATCATCTTAACCGGAGATGATATAAGAGAGATCAGAAGGCTAAAACACGCATTGGCAAATGAATTCGTGATAAAGGATTTAGGCCAGATGAAATACTTTTTAGGAATGGAGGTTGCGCGTTCAAGGAAGGGGATCAGTGTCTCCCAAAGGAAGTACATTATCGATCTCTTGACAGAGACGGGAATGTTGGGGTGTAGGCCAAGTGATACACCTATTGACCCAAAGAAGAGTGTAAAAGACGATGGACAACCTGTGGACAAGGAAAGGTACCAAAAGTTAGTTGGCAAACTAATCTACATCTCACACCGCACTGACGATATTGCATTTCTTTGTGAGCATCGTAAGTCAACACATGCATTCGCCGCAGGAACCACATCTTGAGGCGGTATATAAAATCCTCAGATATCTCAAGGGCTCTCCTGGGAAAGGACTGTTTTTTAAGAAAACCAACTACAGGTCAATAGAAGTGTTTACAGATGCAGATTGGGCAGGATCGAGTGAGGATAGAAAGTCCACCACAGGTTACTGCACAACTGTATGGGGGAATCTGGTAACATGGAGAAGCAAAAAACAAGATGTGGTGGCCCGCAGTACCGCTGAGGCAGAGTTTAGGGCTGTAGCACAAGGGATGTGTGAGACCCTGTGGCTAAAGAAGCTCCTAGATGAGCTGCAAGTTGTAGTGACACTTCCGGTCAAACTCTACAGTGATAACAAAGCAGCTATAAGCATCTCGCACAACCCGGTCCAACACGATAGAACTAAGCATGTAGAAGTGGATAGACACTTCATCAAAGAAAAGCTGGAGAATGGTATTATCTGTATGATCTACGTCCCAACCAAAGAGCAAGTAGCAGATGTCCTCACCAAAGGACTTCCCAAGCAAGATTTCGATTATCTTATCAGCAAGTTGGATATGATAAACATATACGATCCAACTTGAGGGGGGGTGTGGAAATAATCGAAATAAACTAATATTGTAAATATTTAGTTTCCTTTCACAATTAGAATTCCTTGTACGATAGGTAGGTGTAGTCGAGGTAGGACTCTTACACGTTGTACCCTATATTAACACACGTTTGGAGTTAGTGAATCTATATACTGGAAAATTATTCTCTCAGTCTTATGTCTTTAGCTTCTCTGGTTTCGGTTCAAACAGTTCGAACAGCTCGTTTGGTCCAATTTTCTCGGCTGCTTCTTGTCTTGCAACCTCCGGCGACCAGCAGCGAGCTCCGGCGAATTCGTTTGACCCCCGTGACTCTGTTTCTTGGCTGTTTCTCTTCGTTTTTGGCTAAGGTTTGGAGTGTTCAGTTGTTTTCTCGCCTGGCAGCTCTGTTTTTACTCTTGTTGGAGTCGGTGGTGATTGTTCTGTTTTTGTGGAGTTGGGCTGGTGATCCTATTTGGTTCTTATTATTGGGGGCTATGAAATGTTTTTGGTTAGCTGGTTTTAAGTTTGGGCAGTAGATTTGGTGATATTGCTATATGATTAGGGCCATTTGGTTTTGGGCTATACCTTTTATGGGCTTATATGTGTTGGGTTTAGTGTCTGATGTTTGGGCTATTATTGAGGCTTAAGATGGTGATTGGGCTTTTTCGTTTGGTGTTTGTTGGAGCTTATTTATTGGGTTGGTGTTATGATTCGGCCCATTGTGAGAGTGTCCACTATCCAATTATTTTTCAGTCCTTCACCTATCAGCCAATTCAGCCCCGCTTTTTGAATTTTGTGTAAATTGGCAAATTGGTCCCTGAACTTTTGAAGAATTATTTTTCAGTTTATAATTCTTGCAAATTGACCCTTTAGTTCATCCTCTTATTGTCTAGATGATCACTTTAAGGTCCCATTTTTTATGATTATGTTTTGGGATGCAACTTTTGATCAGGACTACTCCTGGGGTGTTTATGACCGGGCTTTTGCATTTGACGTTCAAACCCTTAAATTGCCATATTAGAATGCATAACCTGCAACGGCCTGTTCAGAGCTAAGTAACCAATCCTTCTCGGTTGACTAGCCATTTTGGTGCATTGGAAGATTTACGTGACTGTCAAAGACTTCCGGTGACCTCTCGCAGAACTGTGCAACATTTCACTTTAGTTGGCTCAGTCTTTTTGGTGCTCCATGGGGATCGGCAGCTCATGGGTTTCTACATTTAACCCTAGCTTTCTCAGGTTGACCTAGGCCTCCACTCGGATATGGAAGGACCAGGCAATTCACATCTATGCTAGGAGGACCGCTTGATTACTTGGAATTGGAAGAAGGGGGAGTTTTTGCTACTTGGAGTTGCAATCAAAATTGACTACCATTTGAAGTAGAGTGCAATCAGAGTTGACAACCGATCACAAGTAGTCGGTCATCCTACCAGTCTACAATTCCTTATTCCATACATTACTGTCCAAGTTGATGTTGTGTAGATGCATCAACTTGAGGGGGAGTGTTGGAAAGTATTTTAGCTATTTTAGGATTCTAGTTATTTTAGGAATGTTATCTTTTTAATTGATTCTAGTTTATCTACTTTCCTAGCTTAGATAAGTTTCTCCTCCTATATAAAGGAGTGATTGTAACCTAATTTTTTATACCAATTTATTATACAACTTTCGCTTTCGCATTATATTTTAACTGAAAGAACTTGTAATGATGTTTATCTTTTATGTATAAAGATTACATTAGCGACACGGTGTTAAAAAGCAAAGTTCCAGTGTAGTAGCTTGAACTGCATTGTATTTTATACCATCATTCATGTCCAGCAAACCAACAAATATAACCCCATGTGAAGCAGATCAACAAGCTATGAGAAAAGGAAGAATATGTTTGAAGCATTGACCTATCAGATCCGCAATGTATTAGACGTGTAGATTCCACATTCGAAAATGAAAGCATACAATGCATGCAAATTATTTCAAATAATCATACCTTTCCAAGAATATTTCCAATTACTCCTTCCTATCAGAAAGATAGGGCTGCTTTTTTTATTTATGTGTTGTGTGCTTATTTACCTTGTCCAGGATATTTCTTTCTTACTATACCCTTATACAATGCTGCCAATGCACATTGTTATCAACCCAAATAAACTTGATACTTCTCAAATGCCATAGACAAGTTCCCCCATTAACTCTCTATACATACCTATCAGGCCATGCCTCAGAATACATTCTAGAAATTACAAGTTTAATCGCCTCGGCCTTTCACTGAAAGGATTAACGAATCACCACTATTAATGACCAAACTAGTTCCAATAAATATTCCATTGATTTCATTATTTTGACACAATTCAATTCAATTTTGGAAGCAGCAATAATAATTTTAATGAGCATCTAGATTGATTGAATTAATGAGCATTAAGTGTTAAATCGGGATCTAGTTCCATAGTGTGAAAATATCAGCAGCACTGCTATCTTTGTGGGATGAAGTATATCTGTGTACTGTGACAGTAGATTGCAAGAACAGTTGTTCTTCAACTGATGAGGTCTCTGAAATGTGAGCCAGACAACAGGTATAGAATGAAAAAGATTTGGAATAAATGGGAGAACTAACATGAAGATACTCATTTCAGAGAAATCACCTGAGTAGTGGAGTGCTCTAGTTGCCCTTTCCTTACAAAAACCCATTTCCTCAAGTTGCTTGAGTAAATCCTGATTAACTTCTGGTACAACCATTTCTAGCAACAGCAGGAAAATCAGGCAAACCAATCAGTAATCTTCAAATGCAGTTAAACATACATTCATAAACAATGGATCCTGAACTTTGATCTGAGAACATCTATTCGCAGTTGCAATATATTCATTGATGAATCAATTGATTCGGTGTTTAATGGATTATCCTATATAACTTTAGAAGGACGACAAACGACTACACTTTTCAACCACCAGTCATCTCCCCCTTTCCCAAATAAAATTTTAATCAGTTTAATCACACTGCAGCTAAGATCGCCAAAGTTTTAATTGAGAAATCAAGAAAGATCTTAATTTATTTAATCTTGCATTAAGAGAATTCTTCAGTTGTCAACACTCAAATTCAAAGTTGATAATTGTATGCTCCACTTAAGTTAAAGTGAAGAGTAAACTGAAAACAGTAACCAGCTGCCATCAAAATTTAGCCTCCTGCACAAGCACAATAGGGTGCTATCATTACCTTCTTTATTGCTAGTACTACCGCCAGCCTCCTCCATATCAACATCATCTTTTGATTTTGGAGCCTCCAAACTTATTGGCTTTGCGGCCTCTGAAGTTTTGTCCGCAAACTCAGTGTGTCCCGTCCTCTTAGTATGCAAATCACTCTCCTTCAATCAGAAAAACAAATACATTAGCAATCAAGTGTAGAATTCTGAAATGAAAACAATTATTCCCAGAACCCTTGGCATGACATGATAATGTATCCTTGTTATCTCTTATATAATGCAATTGTGGTGCACAAATAAAAGACGACCTCATAAAAAGCAGAAATATTATTAGGATATATAAATACTGCGAGCACATGTGCATATTTCATGATTTGTCTAGGTGTTTGATTCAATGCTTGCAGTGTGCCCAAGTAATAAAAGACATACTATAGTTTCACTTCCACAAGCACACGATATCAATTGTGTGAAACAATATGATTACAGAAAAGAAAAGCCCATCCTCGTAATCAGAAGTTACTACTTTTTATATGCTAATTAGATATCTTTCTAAAACATGTCTCAATGGTATAAACATCTGAAGAAAGGGAAGCAATTTGAACTCATGAAATTTTACAGTAACGATATCAGGTTAATTTTCTTGAAATAGAAACAAATAGAAAGAAATAGCACAAACAAAAAGACCAATGAAAATTTGAAATGACTAATTTCATATTAATTCATCCTAAAACTACATAAGTAGCCAGAGCTGCCGCCAAGAAATCCTAATAATAATTTAAAACATAGAACTTCACAAGTTATCTTTAGAAACACTGAAATGCTGAGTTTCATATAACTTCTGTTTGTGCAATCTAAAATTCTTCATGCTAACTTGGTGATTCAAAATTTATTGCAGAAATTCATGCAGGGAGCACAGGTTGAGAAGAGCTCCCCATACAGATAGTATCTTTCAGAAATGTTAGACCAATGATTCAAAAATTCCTTTTTCACAATTAGCCCCCCCGACTTAAAAACATCACGACATACAGAATATCAGTTATAAGATCTTTCGTATCAAATCATTTCACAACAGATTATCTTCATATAATTGATAAATAAGAAATTGCGAACTAGTTTAAGATGTAATTTTTATAGAAAAAACACGATACGTTACAACTCCTATAGCACTCAACACTTCTAAATTTTCATAAAATTTAACCTTATATATCCACATCAGTCAATGGAACCGAAAAATTCCAGACTGGATCTTGTTTCGTTTCATTTTTGAAGTTCTAAGTGGAATCAAAACGCTGCTAGAAGTTCACAAACCAAGGGTGAAGTAATGATCTTGGAACAATGTAATCTGAGCCAAAAACATGCTCACGCTAGCAATTAAACCCAACCAAAGTAGCCTTTTTGTATTTGATATTTACGAGGATGTACCGAATTGAGATTTCTAAAACTTCTATTGGTTTTTTATGGAATCAGTTGGGATTTTCAAAAACTTATCTTAACTTTGTATGGAATTCAGAAGCTGGGTGTATTCAAACATAACAGCTAAAACTCTATTTAAAAGATGGGAAATTAAAAAGGATATGCTGAACCCAGATTATGTAAAATTCTTCATCATATCGCAATGACCTACCTGTTGAAAGATTTTCTACTGAAACAAGTAATTAAAACCATACATGACAGAATTAGATCAATTAACAACATGGAACGGTACCGTTTTGGATCGGCAAGGCTTGCCGCAGGCAACGCAAACTAAATTGAGCACGGCTTCTGTGGATTCAACGAAATTGGTATGCTTGGTTAGCTCGGCGTGCTCCTGCGCTTCCTCTACAGACTTTAATAGGGTTCCACAATCTCCGCACTTCAGTGATAGACCCGCCATTGTTGAGCTTCAGTCTCACAGAATTTTATTACGATAAATTTTCAGTTTTTGATCGATTAGTTGATTTTTGGTATTCTGTTGGCAGAATTGGGGTTGAATTGTAGTGTATGTGTTTGGAGGGTAGATTAGGAAGTGTAGGTGAAGTGCAACACTGGAGGTCACTGAAGTTTGCCAAAAGTTTTCGTTTTAGTCACTGAAGTTCTTTTGCTAATAACTCAACCTCTCAAGTTTATTGGGCTCTCTCATAGACCCTTTTTTGTTTTTGGGTTTAATAATCCCTTCATTTTTACATATATTTTATTTAAACCACTTTTCATGTTGGAAATCGATTGCAAAGTCTAAGAAAAAATAATTGAAGAAAATAATGACAAAGAAGTCGGAATGACAGATAATAATGTATTCTTTTCGTGATTGTAAAAAGAAAATCTCTTGTATTACAATTAGAATTTTAAAAATTATTAAAATTTTCATATCTTTTTTTTTAACAAAATATTAAGAAAAGAATAACATTTTTTATGGTGTACCACCTTGTGGCACTCTCATCTTTGAGTATTCATCTAAATATTGATGACTGGGTTCATAATTTTCTAACATGTGATAATAGAGTTAGATGATTAAGTCAAAAGTCAAAGAAACACTCCTCACTCTAGTCCCCTTCAAAAAACTTTTGAGAAATACACCGATAAAAATTGAAATAAGGATGAAAATCGGATCTAATGTTTTGAGATTATATCCATACTAATATTGCCTAACAAAAAATAAATTAGTTTAGTCTTTTCTTCAAGAGACACCCAATTAAATTATTTTTCATATAAGTATTATATTGATAGGAAAATGCTAGAATTTATAAAACTACAGAAATTTTTCTTCAAGCAATTATTTTCCTAATCAAAGTAGCTCAATTTTAATAGCTATTCATGCACTACTAAGGAAAAAGGGGGAAAGAAAAGAAACGCACATATCTATACTATATTAAAAAGTGCGGATGTGTGGAAATCTTTTCATTTCCAATAATGTCCCTACTTATATTTTGTTTAGCCCAAAATACCCTTATTAAAAACATATATTTATATAAATATAATTAATGAGTGACTCTTCATATTACATTGAAAAAATTAAATTACAAATATTTTAATATATTTTGATTATATTCAACGTATATATAATTTAAAATGATTACTAATAGCTTTCTTCCTTTTTTTTTTTTTGAAAAAAAAAGAATATTTTACAAAGTCATATAGTTGTATGACAATCTTTTGATTTAAAATTATGTCACAAATATTTTTATAATCTAATAATTAAAAAATAATTACATAACCAATTTTGGGCGATTTTTAAAAGTATTTTAATTTGATTAAACTACAAATATTTCGATATATAATGTACTTTCATTCAATGCATATAACTCCAAAATGTATATTAATCAATTTTTTTCTATAAATAATATCTTTCACAACTTTCTAATCGAGATATCATGTTTTTATAGTTTTAAAATTATATTATTATCATATTTAATCAACTCAAATATATGCGACTAATCTTATTGGGAAAAAAGTTTTTGTAGATTAGATGTTTGGATTTACTTTGTAGAAAATAATTGAGGCACTAATATTTTTAAGTATAAAATGATCAAAAGTATTATTTAGCTTACATGTATGAATTACTAAAGCTATATGTTGGTTTAATTTTATATTTTTTGGAAAAAAAATTAAGGTTAAAACTTAAAATTTTGTTATTCAAAAAATCATCATTTTACATCATCACGTGCGAAGCACGTACTTAAAACTAGTTGTTATAAAAGTATAGAAATAATAGAGAGAATGAATTCTAAGGAATTCTCAGGAATGAATTTCATTAATAACTGAAGCCCTATTTATAGGAAAATTTCGAATGGTACAACCGTAATTACATAATTTCATCAAGGGTATAATAGTCATTCACATAAATAATTATTCATAACTATCATATTATTCACCAAATTATTCTCCACCAAACAATTATTCATAACACCTAATAATTATTCTTCAATTATTATTCATAAAACTCCCCCTTAAATGACTATTAATACAAATATCTTCTAAACTTGTTTCGAGAAAAATCCAGTGGGAGAAAAACTTCCAAACCGAGGTGCGGGGATAGCTTGGAGTGGTTATATCTTTGCTTCATCAAAACATTGCTCCCCGATGTCTATCAATTGGTATATGAGTATTCACGTCTTTGCCTCGTTAAAACCTTGTCAAGAAAACCCGATGGGAAAAACTTGATCGAATGAAAAAGAGTACAATTTGCTCCGTTTGATTTCATATCTTGAGAATCGATATCTTTACTTACGGTAAATGATTTCAATATCATCATCGTTTGGATCTAAAGCATTAGCTCCATTATAACTTGATCCAATAGATACACTGTATCAATTTCTCTTATTGTTCTCAATACACCATGAATATGCCTCGTTAAAACCTTATTAGGAAAAATCCTAATGAAGGAAAAAGAGTACATTATTCATGTGCATACGCCTTTAAAGTTGCCTCATTAAAAACCATGCTAGGAAAACCCAATGGGATAAAACCTCAGTCAAGGGAAAAAGAGTGCAACGCGTATTTTATACAAGTATGCTGCAAGCATTTCAAAATCTTTCATACATTTGTATGAGTATCATATACATTGGTTTTATACTCTTCGTTCATTTAGAGTGCATCACTTTTCTTACACAACTACAAAACATTCACCATGAACACATGTCTCCAAACACACAATTTAAAGCATATAAATTCATCGTAAAAACATGTAAACATATAAGTAAACCTTCATAACTAACTAACACTTAAAATATATCATTTTAACATTTAATACTCACTTAATAGGTTATTTCATTCCAGGGCTTAGTTCACCCTTTAGGATACTCATAAACACGGGCTTAGCTCACCCGATCCTTTAATTTCCTTTTCGGTACTACACACACGATCGGTAATTTAACTTTCATGAACATGCAACATATAATGACCACCATGCTTATCTTTAAACTTGAACACTAGTCATCATCATCTCATCATCTCATAAGTTAAAGATTTCACATTCACCATTTATCATCTTCAATATATCTCAATATTTTCATTATCATTGATCATATGTAGCGCTACATTTTTATATCGTGTCGACACTTTTCAATTTCATTTCTTTCCCCATATCGACATAACTTATCGAGATATCTCATTATCAATCATCTTGTAGGATTACACAATATAGTTGTGTCTATATACTCTTCAAGAGCATATGCTTCCGTTATTAAGACCATCTTTTATAATTTGCTTTGATATATATGTTTGGGGAAATCTCATAATATCAACGCTTCTGGCGTGCTAACTTATCAAAGCATCTTAACTGATATATGTGATTGTTCATAGCATCTTTTATGCATTTTTGAACTTCAAGTTCATATTTTAATTGTGAGGATATAGTATGATGCATTTCACATATCATTTTCAGTCTTTAATACTCCCCCTCATACTGAGAAAATTTAGAACACCAAAACTCATACAGTTGGTATGATTTTAATCATATATGTTCTCATCATTCAGCCTTAATATGAGAATTTTAGACCGTTTGCATTCTATTCTCGATATCGGCAATTTATTTGAGGACTTTAAATAATTTGCCATATAATATCCCACTTGTATGCGCATACTCAATCCTTTAGGGATTTATTCAAATATTGGGATATACATTTACTAGTTTTATCATTAAATCTGGAAATCATGCTCATACCGTGAGCAAATCATTTCGTAATCTTCCAATTACGAATCATATACACATGTGACTATCTAGTAGATCCATATCATAATATCTAGTAGTCCATATGGAGGATGAGTTGGCCCATATTTCTCATCCTTTATTCCAGATATATTTGGGATTTATTTCCAATATTGGCTAGTAATGATTTCATCATTTATCGAGAATAATCATTGAAGAATTCCTTTAATTCTTCACTTGAAATATTGATTTCAATAATTATTTAAACCGGGATGGTCAATCTGGTTTTGCAAACGAGTATTATTGAACTTCTAATTCAGTAAATTCTTATATCGATTTCACTAGTATCTGTATAGTGCTCAACATGATTTATCATAGAAACAATTCACCAATATTTTCCATCATCTTTTGGTGACATTATTGTCTACTACTGTTCAAACACGGAGTTACAGCTCATACGCATCACATCCGGCTATTATTTAATTCCGAAATCGTAGCTCTTACGCTTCATATTATTTATTTAAAATCGGAGTCTTATTTTATACGCGTCGTATTATTTTATAAACAAATCATCAAAATTATTGCAAAATTCATCCTAACAAGGGTCTATACATTATAATGGATCATATGCTCTCAAACCTTCGAAAATACTATCCATCACTACCGATCAAAATCCTAAAAAGGATTTATCGAGGTAGGCTGAAAAGATTAAGGATGCTAATGAATAAGGGTATCCCACAAGATATCCGATGCTTGATTGAAGCAAATGTTCGATTATCTGGTGAGGTTTCAATTCCTTCTAAATACATGCCTGATATGGGTAAAAGTAGTTTTTAAAAGAAACGGAGAGCAAAAAGATTAGGAGGATGCTACAAGTGTGCTCGGTGGACATGTGACACTCGATGTAAATCTGTGTGGTACTTGTCCAGAAACCGAGAAGATAAAATAGCATTCATTAAGGATGGATTGAGTAAGGAGCTTTTGGATGATATTCAACAGGCTCTTGAGACACATCCTAGTGGATACGTGCATCGTGAGCTTATGGACTTATGGGCCTAATTCAAAGATGAACGAGCACGTAATAGTTTAGAAAAACTTATTTCAAAAGATCCTGTCTGTAAATTTAGTAGAAAAATTTAGTACAATAATTTTCTCATATTAATATAAGGAAGCTCGGTGTAATAACAAAGATCAATGTTTTTCTTGTAATTGTAAATATTGTTTTTCAATTTTAAGATATATATATATGTATATATATTATTTTTCAATCACCGGCAGGTATATGTCATTTCACTAAAATTTTTCTGCCATTTTCTCTTTCATATTTGTCAAAAAGTAAATAGTACAATCAATTATTGGTTTGAAAATTTATCTTTAAATAGAGGGGTTCATGTATCTCTCATTCATATGTTGAAAACTTTTAGTGTAAATAGAGATATGGAAACTGAGATAGCGATGGGAATTTTAGAATCATTTTATGCAAGTCAATCTTCACCTCACCTGATTAAAACTGTATGTGTTATTGGTGGATCTAGACTGGTAGGTGATATCCAATATATAGATATGGTAAGCCAACTTATAAGGGCGTTAGGGAAGCACAACATCAATATACTGTATGGCGGGACTAATACCATACTTTTTAAAAGTCTTACAATGGCCACACAATTATGGGGAATAAGAGTGTCAAGTGTAATACCTTTTCATCGAGTTGAAGCTAGCAATCGTATTGGATCTAGTACTATCATGGGTTCGGCTGAACTGATGGTACAAACGCAGTCTATTCATGGTTGCATGATGTACATGATGAGCAATAGCGATGCTTTTATTATCCTTTCAGGCGGTTATAACACACTAGAGGAAATATTCAATATAACGTCATTTGCACAGTGAAATTTTCATACCAAACCCATAGGTTTGTTAAATATTAATTATTTCTTCGATGGTTTGCTAGCATTTCTAGATCAGGGTGTAGAACATAAATTTATTTCTCGTTCAGCGAGAAATATACTTGTTTCTGCTAATACAGTTGCTGATCTACTCATCAAGATTCAATCATATGTTCAAAAATCTGTGGAAGCTGAAACCCATTGGTCACAGATTATCGGTGTCAAGCGAAAAAGAGATCATTTGGATCTTTCATTATGAACCCGAATGTTCGGGGTGGCAGAGTTACGGAGTATTTATACTCTCGAGACGCATCCCTCATTTATGGGTTCAATATATATTTTCTTTTCGTATTTCTATATTTTTGAGTGTTTATTGTCATCTTTGATATTCTCAATATGTTCCACTTCGGCTATTTTGTACTTCTTCTGGAGTAATAACAATATCATATTGGCTTTATTCAAATACAGAAATCTAGTGATTATACTTCTTCAAGAGCATTTTATTCTCATATTAATACAATCTCATATCATCGATGAGATTACTTCATATAATCACTTCATATGATATGTTCCTTTTATCAATATGGGATCTATTGAGCATTTTACTTTCATATATTTATCCAATGGTAACTTCAAGTACCACTTGCTCAATTTTCTCCATTAATATTCGGTATATATAGAGAAGTAATTTTATTCTCATCGTCTACTTCTTTGAGAGTAAGATTAGAATATTTGATCAACTACTTTTTCAGGAGTAGGATTCATTATAACCAATTGTGTAGTATAACCTACCACATTGGAAATATGTACACCAATCGTGTGGTATTACCCACCACATTGGAAATATACTCAAATTATAAAGTGCATAAATTTAAATTGTAGAAATTAAATTTCCTCCAATAGGTGGTCGAATCTACCTTATGGTAATTATTGCAATAAATATAAATTTACGGAATTTAAATTGCGAGAATTAAATTGCATAATGATTAACTACTTCTTCAGGAGTAGGATCTGCTTAGTAGAAGGTATTACCCATCACTTAGCATATAAAGTGCAGAAATATACAAAACCTTCCGTTTAATGACGGTTGAACCCATCATCAAGTAGGAGGTATTGCAGTAAATAAAGTCATGAGAATTAAATATCAATCGCTTACGGAGCAAATTTGTTCTTCAGAACAAATACTCATTACTTCTACAAGAGCACACTTATCCTTCTAGAATAAGTACATTATGTAATTGAATTCTTCGGGAGTTACATTAATATTTCGATCTTTTAAGTCAAATGGATTTCAGGTCGTAATTAATGGATTTAGAATTTCTTCGGGAATATTCTACCCATTTTTGTTTAATGTCGTCAAAATTAGGTCGGTCATTCCTTTACAAGTCCGCAAGGGTAAAATTGTCCATTCCAATCCGCAATGGTAAAATTATCAAAAATATTCTATCAATATTATACGATTGGAAAATCGTCTCCTTTTCACTTTCATTTATAAATATCAAAATATTTAAAGACTATTTTGTAACATTTCAAAAGTTGGTGTACTGATTTGTAAATTTTGAAAGTTTGATAATAACATATTTCAAAACGAGTTATTACCCTATCAATATTGTGTCAAATCGAAGCCCTCGTTAAATCGAGTATAATGGAGTCGAGAAAATTTGATTTTGATAATGTATGTTCCTTATATCTCGATAAAACGAATGTTATAGTTTAATATATTATTATATTATAAAATAATATTACCTTCTCTCTTTCTTTCAAAAATACTACACTTGATTGATTTTCACGTTCTTGATCCCATCCTCGAAATTAGTATGGAGACATAGATAGGTATAGTAATCCCTTTTCCAAGGCAAGCGACAATTAATCTGAAAGTTCTTAGATGATGAAACCTATCTTTATTGGCACGATGATATATTTGCAGATCTGAAAATATGTGGAGGAAGAGAAAGGGAAGAGAGAGAAGTGATGAAATTTATTATCCGACTAATATTAAGGTTTTTTGATCACGAGTGCTCATAAATCCCGTAAGACCCGGTATGAGGCATCTTCCTTCATATTACTCAAAATTCTAGAGACTCATAATGCGATAACGTGTTATAAAACTATGTAAACAATAGAGAGAATTTAGAGAGAATGAATTAAGGAATTCTGAGGAATGAATTTCATTAATAATCAAACCCTATTTATATGAAAAGCTTCGAATTGCAATAGTAATTACATAATTTCATCAAGGGTATAATAGTCATTCACATAAATAATTATTCATAACTACCATATTATTCACCAAATTATTCTCCACCAAATAATTATTCATAACACCTAATAATTATTCTTCAATTATTATTCATAACACATATATCTTTCTTTTTTATGAATGATGATGACAAATTTCTAGGGAAAAAAACTTTGGCATTATTCTATTCTTTTATCAATGTCTGAATGGATTAGATTAGACGATTAGTAATGTAATGACTACAGTGCGTTACTAGTAAACTTGAGTGGTTAGATTAGCACAAGCAAGAACTTAATGGCCTGAACAAAAAATTTTGATAATGTTTATTTGTCGATCTGGATTCTGATTTCTGGAATTTGGTGGGGACACGGGGTGGCTTGCCGATGAGGAAAAGGATAGGACACAGAGAATCCCAGGAGTCGGGTAAAGCAATAACCAATAATTTTCTACTATTAAGAAAAGAAAAGAAAATAACGGAAAGAAAGAAAGTCAGAGTGCTTTGTTGTAAAAAGGTGCCTTAAATTTTGTAGGTTCCAAGATTATCAATTCGCCAATAGAATTGGACTAGGCGTTTTGTTGAAAATTCAGTTGAATCTAATGCATCCATCGACGGATCGCGGAGACTTGAATGTTCAGTTGCAAAGTAAGAAAAAATGTAAATAATGAAAAACTCATATCATCAGGAAAAAAAAACAACAAAAACTTACATCAAAATAATGTGCGTCAGTGCGTGTAGTCAGATACAGCCTACAATCTTACAATTCATGCGAGTACTTCGAGAACTCAAATGGAGCCATCACTGAATTGTAAGGCTCAAGGCGCTGCCTACAATCTACAAATCATGAGTTTTTCGAAAACTCAATTGCAATTTGCAGCCACCACCAACCAACGTTGGTAAACATGTTCTAGAAAAATGTCACTTGAAAATAATGAAAATAAAGGCTAACGATAGAGTAGAAGATGATTTTTTATAGAAAAATATCTACCACAAGCCCGCACCGTCCATCTGTAGTAGACTGTTGGCATCGAATGAAGCTTGGCAGTATGAAGGTAATACGGATACTCGTGCAAGATTTTAAGGCTATCAAAGATTGATCAATCAACGTCTCAGAAAAGTCTCAGATTGTGCAAAACCGTAAACATAATAAAGCAGTGTAGCATTGACGAAAACAGACTAGTAAATCACACGCCATTCTCGCCACCGCCGATCAAGCACCCAATTCTGGGAACTGGAGCCATACAGCGATGACAGAGAACTGAGACACGAAAAAAACACAAAATGACTTAAAACAAGATGCATAAGACGAGACAAGTCTTGAAGATACTGAAAATGTTTGTAATAGTAATGAACGGAGGACACGACCCCATGCATCAGCACGGTTCACTTGACACCCTTCTTGGCAGCAGCCTTGGTCACCTTAGCACCTGATGGTTCCTTCTTGTCAACATTCTTGATAACACCAACAGCAACAGTTTGACGCATGTCCCTCACAGCAAAACGACCAAGTGGGGGGTACTCAGCAAATGTCTCGACCACCATAGGCTTGGTCGGAATCATCTTTACCATACCAGCATCACCATTCTTCAAGAATTTGGGCTCCTTCTCGAGCTCTTTACCTGATCGTCTGTCAATCTTGGTCAGGAGTTCAGCAAATTTGACAGCAATGTGGGACGTATGGCAATCAAGGACTGGAGCATAACCATTTCCAATCTGCCCTGGGTGGTTCATGATAATGACCTGAGATGTGAAGCTCTCAGCACCCTTCGCAGGGTCATTCTTGGAGTCAGATGCAACATATCCTCGCTTAAGATCCTTAACTGAAACATTCTTGACGTTGAAGCCGACATTGTCACCCGGGAGAGCTTCAGTGAGGGCTTCATGATGCATTTCAACAGACTTAACTTCAGTTGTCAGCCCACTTGGTCCGAAGGTCACAACCATACCAGGTTTGAGGACACCAGTTTCAACTCTTCCCACAGGCACAGTACCAATTCCTCCAATTTTGTAGACATCCTGAAGTGGGAGACGCAGGGGCTTGTCTGAGGGTCTCTTTGGCTCCTGGATTTGGTCAAGGGCCTCAAGAAGGGTTGGGCCCTTGTACCAGTCAAGATTGGTGGATCTCTCAATCATGTTGTCACCCTCAAAACCAGAGATGGGCACAAAAGGAATTTTGTCAGGGTTGTACCCAACCTTCTTCAGGTAGGAAGAGACCTCCTTCACAATTTCATCATACCTTGCCTTGGAGTACTTGGGTGTTGTGGCATCCATCTGACAATAAACAACAGGTTAGCATCGAAGTTCCCCAAAAGAACCAAGTTATTCCCATGACATGCAGCAACTTGCAAAAACAGTCAACAAAAACGAAGAAAGACATAAGCTGAAGACATTAATAATGTGTGTGAAGCATGTTGCAAATTCACGACGACTATCATTGGACAAGATCAAACAAGAGCTCTTATCATAGTATGCATATAAAACCTTTAAAACTGTGGATAAAAGAATAGATGATGTTAAAATTTGACACAAATACAGGAAGAGAAAAGATACTGTTTCAAAGCAAATTGAAGCAACCAAGCAACCCGTAGCATTACAACATAACTTTAGCTGTCATGAAACTGATACAAACAATGACCGAAAAAAATGTTAACCACATAGGAGCGATTTGAAAATAATTTACAAAAAATTAGGAAAAAACAACTAAATAACAACTAAATAGGAAGAAAGCAGTCAACAATAGAACTGACGGGATTTGAACCCATAGCATCCACCCAGTTTGGGTGGGCTCTAACCAATTGAACTACAGTCCCAGCAATTAACAAATGTTGCCATTACTAACAAAGGCCCCTCTTCGATTTCCCAATAGTTACCAAAATTATTAAATCAACAGAGGACTGGTAATCAAGGGGTATCTCCTTCATTGATGCTCAACATATCTCACGAAGATGCAAATAAATTTCACATGCACAAACGCACACATAAATCACAAATTACAAATCAAAATTAAAAAGGATTCAAAAAAATATGTACCTTGTTACAGCAGCAAATCATTTGTTTCACACCGAGGGTGAAAGCAAGCAGGGCATGCTCACGGGTCTGGCCATCCTTAGAGATACCAGCCTCAAAACCACCAGTGGTGGAATCAATAATGAGCACAGCACAGTCAGCCTGAGAAGTACCAGTAATCATGTTCTTAATGAAATCACGATGGCCGGGAGCATCGATCACAGTACAATAGTACTTTGTGGTTTCGAACTTCCACAAAGCAATATCGATAGTGATACCACGTTCACGCTCCGCCTTGAGCTTGTCCAGAACCCAAGCGTATTTAAAACTACGCTTGTTCATTTCAGCAGCTTCCTTCTCAAACCTCTCAATCACACGCTTGTCAATTCCTCCAAGCTTGTAGATGAGATGTCCAGTAGTAGTGGACTTCCCAGAATCGACATGGCCAATGACCACAATGTTGATGTGAATCTTCTCCTTACCCATGGTAGATCTAGCTCCGAAACTGCAACACAATAAATTAATCATTATTATGACCGTTTAATACAAAATATAATCGAACAAACAGGTATATTATATGCCTAAATAAGTGGATGTAAATATAAAAAATTACAGTAGAGCAGACAAAAATTCAAAGTCTTACACGAACAAACAAATACTAAAATGCACATAAATTACAGATCGAGTATATACTATAATATAAGACTTCGAAAGAATATAATAAACTCTTACCTGTCTGGACAAACACATAAGAAGATCTATGTTCATAAAAAAATGGAAAAAAAGAATGATCTCAATTTCGGCATAAAGAAGGATACTAAATTGACCTCCATACATAAACCAGCTGCAGGTGAATAGACCGAGAAAATTATTTAAAAGACCAAATCACGTACAACTCCTTTCTTCGGATCTATGTAAAATGAAGGCAGGATGAACATAGCTAGCACACGCAAGTGATCGAAATTCAAATTCAAATAAAAATAAACACGAAATGAACCATTAGAACAGCTCAGTTAAAGCAAAAGGAGCAAAGGATAACATCGAAACTAAATACATCCAATTAGAGCCAACAATCGAATGAGTTTCATACGATGATACCTTTGAAATAGAGAGAAACCACTTATGAAACCCTAGCCGACAAGCAAACACAGAGACGGAGAGAACGAAGCAGGGAGGTTGTGAGTGTGTGAGCCTATTTATAACAAAAGCATAGCTGAATTGCTAGGGTTTGTGAGATAACAATTGTACCGACTTTCAATTACGTCCTCGGGTTGTCAGTTAAATGACTAGTTTGTCCTTAGCTTACTTGGAGTCCTACTAAAAACACATCGTGAGCTGTGGGATAATTTCGTCAATTTATTATTCAATAAATTGATGGAACTCGAATGGTAGGTTTTGCTTACCTTTTACGCGGGCTTGGAGATAGCGGCTGGCCCAATAGTGTCAAGAAAGAATCCATATATACGTTTCTTGTCTCTCCCCGTCATTTTAGCCTCGAGTCTTTGGCACATACAGGACTCGTTTTATACCCAATAAAATTTATTAATTTTTCTATTATTTTTAATTATCATATTAATTATTTTATATTTTTAATATATTTCCTCTAAATTTTAACTGTCCAACCTATATGAATTCGAATCAATAAATCTTATTGTGCCTGAAACAAGGCCATATAATGCTGTAATTTTTAGACCAGGCAAAAAAATTGATAATATAATATAATAATAAAATATATCAAAAGAGAATGATCAGTGTATGGCAATATGTTTCCCTTCTATCATCTAAACGATTAAGAAATTATAATTAATTTTATTATTAAAAATTAATAATTTCTTGTACTTTTTGAAATATATATATATCATTATTTTACTTTATGTTACTTTATTTTAATTAGTAACATTAGTAACAATATATAATAGTTACAGGCCTTTTCAAGTGTCATCGGTGGCACCATAGTTACGGTGCCATCGATGGCATTTTCGAGTTCGATCCGATATTCGTTTTGAAATCATTATCGATTGGCGTCGGTATGACGAGGAGCTCAATTTTGAAAATTTGCCGACGACACCGTGGCGGCTGGTCAAAGTTTTGGTCATAATTTGATCAAAATTTGGGTCAAAATTATGGCCAAAACTTTGACTGACCGCCACGAGCCGCCACGATATAGCCGGAAAATTTTCAAAATTACTGGAGCTCCCCCTCGTCGTGCTGATTCCAGATTTCGTCCCGATTTCAAAACGGATATTAAATCGGGCCAGAAAATACCATCGATGGCACCGTAACTATGGTGCCATCAATGGCACTTGAAAATCCTTGATAATAGTTAAGAGTATATTATGAAACAAAAAAATTTTAACAAACCATCAATAAAGAAAATGGACTATATAATTTTAGATGGATGAAAAAAATAGAGGACCATTTTTACAGAAAAATAATAGATAAATATTTTTTATGTAGACCATTATAGATAAAAGAAGGAAAAAATTTTTGGAATTAATGCTAACTAATATTACCCATGTGGACGACTAAGATGGCATATTTACATAACATAACATAACATAACATATATAATATAGAAAAAGAATTGGACAAAAAATGTTTTTAATTGATTTTTTTATTCTTTTCCCGCTCAAAATGCTACAGCCAATCAGAATTTCTGGAAAAAAAAAGATAGCTGTAAAATCGTGTATCAGAAAAGGAAAAAATCTATTTATTAAATTTTTCCGTCTATTGAATTTGCCTAATATAAACTTCTATCTATATATAGAATAATTTATATATATGGAAAATGAGGTTTTTTTCTTATTATATTTTTTATTGTCAGAATCCGTTTCCTAGGTTTAAAACAAACTCTATTTTTATTTTTTCTTGCCTAATCTATATCCAACTCTCTTTTATTTTTACCCTAATATATTAATATATATCCAACTCTCTTTTATTTTTTTACCCTAATATATTAATATATATCCAACTCTCTTTTTTTTTTTTTACCCTAATAATATATTAATATTAATGTATATAGATTTTATTTAATTATTTCTACCCTATTTTATCCAATCTTATAATATCTAAATACTCTCTCTATCATTTCCTCTTCTTTTTTTATTTTCTACATATAAAAATAATAATTTGTGATTCTATTTTGCTCGACTTGATGAAAGTTTTAAAACAAGTATACTATCAATATATAAATTTTTATTTTTGAAAAATATTAAAATTTACCGTAAACATATAAATTAGTGTCTAACTTAAATATAAATTGATATTAATATAAATTAATGACTCTTGATGTAATAACATTAAAAATTTTGATAATTTGTTCACGACACTTAATTGATGTTTGTTCGTAAAATTCAAACATAATGAGATGTCTCATTATATTTGCACTTTAACATCCAAACTTCAATAACAAATTACAAATTTAATTTTTTACCTCATTAGCTTCTGTTATCATCAATTATAATTTAGCTTACCTGGACAAATATTATATATTTTTCTTTCAAATATTACAAATTTCAAATTTTCCTTTATTTTTTCGTACAAATCTTTAATTTATATATTTATGTGTTGAACAATATAAGGGTGTTCCAAGAATTGGAATGAATTTTTAATTGATCGTTTTTTCATAATTTTCGTATTTAAAAAATAAAATTATTTAAAATTAGATTTTCACTAACATTTAATTTTTATGCCATACAAAATTACCATTGATTAAATTTTTACACAAAAATTCAAATAAAGGTTTAACATTAAAATAAAAAAATAAGATCAGACCTGTTACTTAATTAATTTTAGAAATAATTAATTATTTTAAAATAATTAGCTAAGAAATTAAAATTAATTAAAATTAATAATCGTGCTAAGATTCAATTTTTTTTGCAATACAAAATTACGATTCATTAAAGTTTTACCCAAAAATTTTTTAAAAAAACTTACTAGCAATTGGCCCAAGTTTGAGACAAAATTCCACCACTATAATCCCCAATTTGTACTAAAAAATTTAAAAATTAGGTTGGACCCAATAATCAATTTTAGAAACAATCAATCATTTTTAAAAATAATTAGCTAAAGAATAAAAGTTAATTAAAATTAGTGATTTCTATAAAATTTAATTTTTTGTGTGATGAAAAATTACAATTCATGAAATTTTTACATAAAAATTAAAATAAATGTGTAACATGAAAATTTATAACTTAGGTTGGACCCTTTTATTAATTTTAGAAAGAATTTATTATTTTTAAAAATAATAATTAGATAATAAATGAAAATTAATTAAAATTAGCGATTTCACTAAGATTTAATTTTGATTGGATAAAAAATTATAATTCATTTAATTTTTACATAACAATTAAAAGAAACGTATAACATCAATTTTTTCAATTAATCATTCAATTGTAACATTAATTGATTTTTTAATTAATTGAATACATATTTATATCTTTTAAATTCTCAGATGTCTTTTCTATTATAAGATATTTTAAAAATTAGGTTCATATAATTCTTAAAATTATGTTTATCAAGCAAATTATTTTGGAAATAGCATTTTTTTAGAAATAATTAACTTAAATACAAAAATTTAATATAACTATTTAAACTATTATTAATTAAAATAATAAATTATATTGCAAATATTTAGCTAGACATGAGTTTAGTGGACAAAGATTGATCAAAATTAATTATATTGTTAAAAGGGAAAATATAATTAATTTAAAAAAATTATTAAATTGTTGCGGGTTTTTCCTAAAAAATGAAAAATAAATCCTTTAAATCGTAATATATCTTTTAAATTATAAGATTTCTTCAAAACAAAATTCATGCAATTCTTAAAAGTGATGATATTAAAATGTTTATTTTAGAAATAATTAATTATTTTCATAAATAATTAGCTAAAAATAATAATTAACTAAAACTAATTCTATTACAATTCATTAAAATTAATAATACTGTTACGATTTAATTGGACTAGATTTCAATGGACGAAAATTGACATGGTTTCGTTGGACAAAAATTAATAAAAATTAATTATATTTCCAAAATAGAAAAATGGCATTAATTAAAAAATAAATAAAAATTAAAATTAATTAGATTGCTATGGTTTACTAAATTTTTCCTAATTTTCGTAAAAAATGAAAGGTATCTTTTGACATGCACGATATATTTTTAATTATAAAATATCTTTAAAATTAGATTCATATAATTCTTAAAACCACGGCTAAAAAATTAATTATTTAGAAATAATAAATTATTTTTATAAATAATTAGCTAAAACAAGAATTAATTATATTACAATTAATTATATTTTTTAGATTTAATTTGATAGATTTTCATTGGATGAAAATTGAGATAGTTTTATTAGACAAAAATTAATCAAAATTAATTAAATTACTAAAAAGGGGGAAATATAATTATTTCATAAAATGAAAAATAATTAAAATTAATTATATTGCTGCAGGGAAGAAAAATGTGCTTACAAAATTAATTTTTCTTTTTACGTATTTTAAAATAAGGTTAAGTTAGCGCCTATAAGATTTTTGATTCTTAGAATTGGAGTGCTACATCTTATCGTAAAGTAAGTCGATCGATATTAAAATGATTATTGCAAAAATAATTAATTCTTTTCATAAATAATTAGCTAAAATGAAAATTAATTACAAATAATTCTATTACAATCAATTAAAATTAATAATACTGTTATAATTTAATTGGACTTGATTTTAATGGGCGAAAATTAACACAGTTTCGTTGGACCAAAATTAATCAAAATTAATTATATTACAAAAATAGAAACATAACGTTAATGAAAAAATAAATAATAATTAAAAGTAGTTAGATTTCCATGGTTGACTAGATTTTTCCTAAAAAATGAAAGACATTTTTCGACATGCAAGATATCTTTTTAATTATAAAATATCATTAAAATTATATTCATACAATTTTTAAAATTACGAAAAACTAATTATTTATAAATAATAAATTATTTCTATAAATAATTAGGTAAAAACAAGAATTAATTATATTAATTACAATTAATTATATTTCTTAGATTTTATTGGATATATTTTCATTGAAAAAAGAGATAGTTTTATTAGACGAAAATTAATCAAAATTAATTAAATTGCTAAATATGGAGAAACATAATTATTTCAAAAATAAAAACAATAAAAATAATTAGATTGTTACTGGGAAGGAAAATGTGCTTACTTAAATTATTTTATCTTTGATGTATTTTAAAATAAAGTTAAGCTTAACACTGTAGGATTTTGGATTTTTAAAATTGGGATGTTACATCTTCTTGAAAAGTAATTCGAGTGATCATTAGTCCCTAATTAACTTTATTTACTTTTTCAGTATCATTTTTTTTCAAAATATGCTTTTCTTTTGATTTTCATATGTTTTGTAATTTCTATAATATTTCTTTTGATTCTGATTTGTGGCAAGATATTAATATTTTTTTTGTATAATTTCGTGTGTTTCAAAGGATCTGCTCCTTTTTTCTTTTTCTTTTTTTTAAGTGACAAGCTCCAAAAATAGGTATTCAAATAATAATGATTTTTTATTTGACACTACTTGAACCAACAATTATATAATAATTCTTTGGTTCAATCTATCGCTTTCGCTAGGGAATAAGTTTAAGAATTCTTATTAAACAATTGGTTATCGACTCAATCAGTTATTTGAATTATATGACTCAATTAGAATATTTTAATTGGCTTTCGACTATGTTAAATATTTATCTAAGTTTTCATCTCCTAAATAAATATTAAGAATCCTACCTATTTTGAATTATTTATTTTATACCGAATTTTCCTGTTGATATTTTATTTTATTTTTAAGTATAATCAGTTAGATTGTATATTTTAAGTATTAATCTTATATATTTCGATTTATTTATCATATCCAAATTAATTTAAATGTTATACCAAATTATTCAATATTTAATATGCCGAATATGTTAAATTAGTAAGTTTATACCTAATAGGTTAATATACGTGTTTAATATATTTAGATTAGGAGGTATTTATTAAAGAAATAAAATGTCAAAACAAAAGTCTTAGATTAAACAATCACAATGGGTGTGGGCGGGATGAGAATTTTCTAGTGGGCGGGGACACTGACAGGATGGGGAATGGAAGTCTGTAATTTTTATATCATCCGCGTTCAACCTAGAGTAAATGAAGATGGGTCTAACGAGGATAAATGTTTCCCAACATGGAAGAAATAAGTGCTCATTTGATGTATCACTACATTATTATTTTTATAATATATCTTTATACGATTATATTTCATAATTAACATTTAAAAATTATTATTTACATAGCAATTTTTAATAACGCATTATATCTTGATGTATAATAATTAATATCTCTCGTAATTTATAATTGCATATAATAAAATGTAAAATAGTTTTAAAGAAAAAACAATGAGCTCTACGAATGTTAGTATAGTTATTTTAGTATGGTTATTTTGATAAATATAATATTTAATGTTATTTTGTTTTGGGTTTATATTAGTAGATTAATCTTGAAATAAGCAAAATGTAATATATTATCACAAGCTATTTATCACGAATTATCATCTGCAAAGCACAGTATAAATGATAATTAAGTTACTATTCTATGGAGAATAGTAAATTAAGTTGTGTGGATTTTCGCGAGTTGTTTCTTGCATATTTGCACGATGGATTAGTACGAAATATAGGGAAAATTCTATTGAAATTTTTATAGAATTGTTTCATGCTAAATTCTTTAATTTTATTATTGTAACTCATTCTTTATTTTAATTATTTTTTTGGATTTTATGTTAATATTATTAACATCTATCAATAATGTTATTAGTTGAAAAATTTATCCCCCGGTGAACGCACGGGTAAACAACTTAGTAATAACATAATATTATAAAATAAGATAATAAATTATTATGAATATCTAACAAAAATAACAAAACATATATAATAATATTATAAATTTCAACAATGGTTTACAAATTTTGGTACGAAATTATCTTATAAGAAAAAATATCATATCAATTATCATAAGTGATGATTTTAAATAAGAATATAATATTTGGGAACAAAATTCAGATAATAATATAAGTTTTGAAAAAAAAAACTTACATAACACATTTTATAAGTTATACATAATTGTTTAAATATATTTTAAATATGATTAATAATGATCTTATGGTCGGCATATACACAAATATATGTAAATTTTATGAATATTGAATTGATTTTATATCATATTTAGCTTGAATTAAATTTTAAATATTGAATTGATTTTATACATTAAGTAAATAAAAAAATATTTTTCTTATTTAATTTTTTTAAATAAATAAAAACGGTTTTTTTGAAATAAGAACGATTTTTTGAAAATCTAGAAAAAATTCTTACAAGTTGCAGGCTGAGATTTTGAATTCACCTCTTCCATTATCAAACTACTGAAACTAACCACGCTTCTTCCATTATCATACGTTTCTCTGAAGAATTGTTGCCTGTATTCACAACAATTAATGCGTATGTATTCTCTTCAATGAATGGAGGATGTTCAGGAGTTCAAAACTAATTGGTTGAGGTATATTGTGTAAAATAGGAAATTTTAGGAACGCTTGAGCGTTCCTTAACTAAGGAACACTCGAGCCATTTTGAGGGCTCGTCCGACCTCCATTTTGAAATTCAAGATCAGATCTTTAATTAGTACGACGAGAGGGAGTTCCACCAATTTTGAAAATTTTCCAACGATACCGTATCGCCCAGTGGTGGCCGGTCAAAGTTTGACAATAATTTTTGGTAAAAATATTGTCAAAACTTTGACTAGCCATCACGGACCTGTACGGTATTTAAACTTCATTATTTTGTATGTGTATTCATAATTGCTTTTCTAATTTCATAATATTATTTAATGTAAGTATACCATCTAAAATTGATCAAATTTTTTACTCGTGGTACAACTATTCTAGCAATCCTAGGTATTGCACACTCAGGAGTGATCACACACCATCGATGGTGCCATAGTTATGGCACCATCGATGGCATTTTCGGGGTCGAAACGACCCCCGTTTTGAAATTCGGGACCATATCTTGAATCAGCACGGCGATGGGGCCAAAAATAGTGCCAAAACTTTGACCGATGGTCACGGCGGCCACGGAGTCGCCTAAAAAAATTCAGAAAATTTCTGGAACTCCCCATCGCCGCGTCGATTCCAGGATCCTGAATTTCAAAGCGGGTCGAATGGACCAAAACAAGATCGATAATGCAGTAACTAAAGCACCATCGATGGTGCTTTATCATTTCCGACTACCCACTAGTGGGTTTCGCTTTGATTAATCGTTTGCCTTGTTATATACAACTTTTATTTCAAAAATTTAACTTCACTTTTTCTTTCTCATTATTTTTCACCACTCAAATATTGATTGGATAATTTATTTATATTTTTTAATACATCTTCTCTAAATTTCAATCACTCATTTTACATGCAATTCAAGTAAACACTAATTTTTGAAATACAAGTTGTATGGAACAAGGTCTTTATCTCTGAATTTGTCGTTAGTTGTTCATTTCATTTTATGTCCAAATTTGGTTTAAGGTTTCTTGGCAATATTTTTTTTCCAAGTGCCCAATGTTTACATAGTGTTGAATCAAATACATTTTATTGGTTCGTCTCTTCTCGCACCACACCTATTCAATTATTTACATTGTTTAATTTTGACAATGGTTTACTTTCAAAATTATATTTTTTAGAATACTATTTTGATTTGAGCTAAAAGCTTTATTTCGAATATATATAGATTGTAGGATTCGACCGATCTCCTATATTATTTACTTTCATATTAACTTAATTATCTAATTTTATTGATAAGTAAATAAATATCTAACTTACATATTTGAATGATAAAGATTAAAATGAGATGACAAGTACATAAACACCTAAATTATTTATTTAATAAACAATTGACTGTTAACTCAATTAACGATCGAAATCAGACAACTCAATTAGAATTTTTTTTAATTAGCTCTCCACTATGTTAGATATTTATTCAATATTCTATCTCCTAAATAAACATTAAGCAATCCTAACTATTCTAAATTATTTACTTTATACTTTTTTTTTCATTTTAGAATTATTTAATTTTTAAAAATCATCAATTAAGTAATCAATCTTAAGTATTAATCATTTATATTTCAATTTATTTATTTTATCCAATTAATTTAAATTTGATATCAAATCATTCAATATTTGATCAAGATAACATAAAATCTATGAGAATTTTTTATTAACCATATTAAGAATCCTATACACTTTAAATTAATATATACTAATGGATTTATATCGAATATGTTAATATACGCTTTTAATATGTTCATAATGTATTTTTTAGAAAAAGTATACGATATTAATATTAATTAATATATATTTACAAAGTACAAATAAAAAACTCCGATTAAACGACCATGATGGGGCATGGATGAAGAGAGAATTTTCTACCGCGGGGATGGAGAATGGGAGTATCCAACCTATTCAAATTCTTATATAACCCTTGCTCAGCCTCGATTAAATAAGGACGGAAGGAAGTGAGAATAAGCGCTTTCCAGTAGGGCAAAAATAGAGTGTTGGGTCTGTCAAACTATATCCACTATATTCTCATTCTATAATATATATATATATATATATATATATATATATATCTGTGTTGATTATATTTTATAATAAAATTTTAAAAATTATTATTCGTATATTCATTATCAATATCGTGCATTGTAAGGATGTATTAATTAATATCTGAGGAAGTTTGTAATTACATATAATATAATGTAGACTAATTAATCTACTGAAATTTGATATTCTTGGACAAAATTAGGGTTGAGATTTATATTTAAATACATTAAATCATTTTTTCTTTGAAAACACGAGTCGTTTATATTATTCATTTTTGTCGGTCTTATTGATGATAATTGATTGGGTTATTTTGTTAGTTGCCTTTATTGTTGACGGTTTTTGGAGAGTTATAAATTAAGTTATGTGTGAATTTTGGCGAGTTGTTCATTGGATATTTAAAGGATGGACTTGTACGAAATATAGAGGAAAAATTGTCGAAATTTTTATAGAATTCTTTCATTATATTTATATTTATATTAACTAAGTTTAGTGTTTTTACCAGTAAATAATTTATTTTTTTGTGGTGCTATTTTCATACTATTACCATTTATCGAAATCGTTATATATTGGAAAATTACGGGGCGTTCTGTTTGTTTTATATTTTCTATTTTCATTTTCGAAAATGTTTTGGTATTTTCTGTTTTCAATTGGTGTTTTGAGAAAATCGAAAATGCGTTTGGTTTATTATTTTGAAAAATTATTTTGAAAACAGAAAATAGAAAACATGTTTGGTTTATACATTTAGAACCACTATAACTTGGTATAATAAAAATTACAAAAAGATCCTTAAACCTTGAAATTTAACAAAAAGATCCCCATCTTCATCACCCACCACATCCCAACCCACCCATGCCATCTCTCTCTCACTCTCTTACAGTCGTTGGCAACTGAGAGTGGTGCGAACCACCATGAAATGGTGGTTCGCACCACCAGCAAGTGGTCGCAACCACCTCTGAGGTGGTTCGCCACCACCTCCGAGGTGGTTCGACCACCATTAATGGTGACAGGTGGTCCGACCACCTTCATATGGTGGTCTAATGGTGGTTGGACTGTAACGCCCCGTCCAGTTCCACATATATATACGTCACAATGACGTCAAATACACACAGCGGATACATAATATCGTGTGGCCGTGCACTTACATCCGTAACGGGCCGCCTTCGGGCCGTGCACATCATACCGTGTATTTTCTTTTCGTTTCATAACATAAGTGGAACTAGACGTGCGTCCATCATACATGCATATACGAAACCCTAAGTTCCTTTCTTTCAGACGTATAACATAAAGCTAGGGTTTTGAATTTCATTACGTACCGCAAGATCTTTAATTCCCTTTCCCCATCACGCACCATGTCATAGCATCTCGTGACCTTTCGCCAACTCCCACAAGCACAATGCCTATATAAAACATAGAACATACGCACAGGATGAGTCATAAAGACTCAGTGGATAATAGATGCAATGCAATGCATGTCACACGTTTACTTTGGGCCCCAATTACAAATCATGTGAATACTTGGCGCCGTTCATTCGTTAGCTAGGCCTTATCTTTCATACGGGGCGTAGATCCCCCGAAGACCTGCTTTTCTTTACATACGGGGCGTAGATCCCCCGACTGACCACGTCATAATGGGGCTTAGATCCCCCATATGGCCAGTTTACATTCATATGTAAACACGTGATTGGTAACTGTGTTCACTCACATATGCTCGTGATACGGTTATATAAACATTACCTCTTTATGCCTCGATCCTTTCACATCATCATCATTCATACGTGACATAAAATAAGGCCTCACACGCGTAGTGAAGCATAAACATCCCGTACATTTCATAACACAACATCACGTATTTGTGCATTTGGCCGTTAACACCTTACTTCACATAATGCCACCACCTTCGCACATATGATATCCATACACAAAATGTTCACGTTGGTTCATATAAGCACACGACGCATAACCTCATCACATAAGAGACATAATACTTTATATTGAACCACGAAACCATACATGAATACCAAGCTTATCACCCTCTTTATTCATTACATATATCATCCCATAAGTAGGTTTCTTCTACTTATGGCCACATAATGCTTAGACACGACATGGAGGGTCATACAAGTCACCAGACCCGGTCCTATTCTTGAGGCGAGTGACACCGTCGCCTCAGGCGCAAAATCGGAGGAGGGCGACTTTTTTTTTTTTCCATACACATCAATTTACATTATATACTAAAATGATGCCCATATTACTGAACATTGCACGTGGCGTAGCGGGTAGCTACAAAGCTTTTGTTTTGTATTGCCCCAAACCAAGTTCGAGTCCTCTGTTGTGCACTTTTCATATTATTATTTATTATTATGTTTTTTTTACTTAAAATTTTATAAAACTAATATTAATTCTTTATTATTTAGTATCATCTAATTAAGTTTGCTCAAACTTAATTATAAATAGAATTTTAAATAGTTTGTTTAGTTTTATATGTGTGTGTGTCTATATATATATATATATATATATATATATATAATATTTTAAAATTTCATATTATCAAATAAAATGTATGCCGAATAATTGAATCGTGTTGGTTTAGAATATAAATAAATTATAAAAGATTTTAAAAATTACATACTAAGGAGCATTTTCTAATTGTAAAAGTACTCCTATATCAATATATATAATCGATCTCAATACGATTTGCCATCTTCATCTTCATCTTTTACTAAAATGAAGAATGAAAAACATTCAAAATAGATTGTATAAATTTCATGACAATTATTTAATAAGAAAAATATAATTTTTATACATATTAACAATATCATATATGCACAACATGTGATAAACTATAGAGATCAAATAATACTTTATGAATTAATTTTTTTTTTTTTAGAATTATGAGTTGCAAGGTAAAAAGGCTAAAATTATTGAAAATTTGATTAATATTTTTCCTTCTTTATCACAATAACAAATATTAAATTTTGAAATTGTTATAAGATTATAATGTAAAATATGGCATGATAAAGATTTT
The DNA here is from genome assembly GCA_018223645.1 of Jasminum sambac. Taxonomy (NCBI): domain Eukaryota; kingdom Viridiplantae; phylum Streptophyta; class Magnoliopsida; order Lamiales; family Oleaceae; genus Jasminum; species Jasminum sambac. The sequence goes on from CP073649.1 coordinate 28,810,502, forward strand.
TTCTATTATTATACTATTTTTAGTTAATATTAATTTTCGTAAAGCACTTATAAATTTTAGTAATTATTATTATTATTATATTTTAAGGGGGCGCATTTTATGACTTTCGCCTCAGGCTCCAAAAATCACAGAACCGGCACTGCAAGTCACATAAACACATACGTATCTTCAACATATCAAGTCATCACCATAACACAAGACCAAGAGATCCTAGCATGCCCCTAAGTTTTATAATCATGATAATCATTCCATTATGTCCCAGGTTGAACTTTGAGGATCATTTACTTGGCCACATACATAGCATTACCATAACATAAACATCACCTAAAGCCAATGAACCCTAACATCCCTATAAGCTCTCTAATCATCATAATCCTTTCCATTTCTTATGTAGTTCGAGTATAAACATGCAATTACATCATAAAACATATAAAGCAAGTATTACCCACCATTTATGAAGCATAAGCAAGCATAGCAAGCACTTCATCACCTCCTCTTCTCTTCCTCTTCCTCTTCTTCTTTCTTCTTCTTTCCTCTTGTAGAATCAAGATCCACAAGCTCACTATTGGTACATAAAGATTCAACAAGGGTTTTGAGGAGCTTGAAGAGGTTCCTGGGTGTCAAATGGACCTTAGAGACACATTAGAGTGGAATAAATACCCAAAAATATCAAGAAAAGTCGAGAAAACTCACTTTGCCGACAAGAAATTACGGCCGTATGTCCTTGAATTACGGCCGTAATGCCTTCTGCTGAAAATTTTCTGCACTGGCGGCCTTCAATGTTTTGGTCATAACTTTTGCGTCGTATGTCCAAATGAGGTGATTCAAAGCTTGTTGCAATCTAGACTCAATGGAATACAACTCTTAAGAAGACATCATCTTCAAAATCCAATTAGTTTCAAAGATGTGTCATTTTGAACCTCGACGCTTTCTTCTTTCTTCTCCCTCTCTTCTCTTGTAATCAAGGTTACATAGGGATTACATGCACTTGTTTCTTTATTTGGATCATGGAGAGGGTTTTGGCATAATCTTGGGAGTGTTATGGGAGTGCTTGAACTGAGCTCACATGAATAATCCTCAAGAAATAGCAAGAAACTTCTAGATATACACTTTGCCGACTTAAAATTACTAGTAACTTTGACATTTACGGCGTGAACCTCTTGACTTACTACCAGAATCCCCAAATACTTACTACCGTGAACCCCGCCTCGAAATTCCATCTTTTCCCCTGCTCAACTTACGGCCGTATCTTAGTACCTTACTAGTAACTCCAATATACTACCAGTATCTCGAATAATATTACCGTAATTTGCTCTCTGAAACTTTTGGCACTTTTCCATCTTTCCACATTTACGGCCGTAACTCCATCCTTTACGGCCGTAACCTTTATTTTACGACCGTAATCCATACATTTACGGCCGTAATTTCCGTTCTGCTGAAATTTCCCATTTTCATCATTTTGAAGGCCGTTTCGGATTCCGGGGCAGATCCTACACTTCAAAGCATATCATGAACATATCATATACATGTACATCATACCGAAACATCATCACGTCATCTCATATCGAATACGGAGGCACATACGGACTTATATACGAAATCATATACATTTTCGAGATGAATTCGAGCGGGGCATTACATGGACCACCACTATTCGTGGTCAAACCACCAGATCTGGTGGTTTGACCGTCAGATTTGGTGGTTTGCCTTTTTTTGGGTGGTGGTTGGTGGTTGTCGGCGGTGGTCGTTGGTGGTTAAAACTAAAATATACAAAAACGAAAAGTTGTGACTCAAATGTGATAAATATAAAGTTTAAAATTCGAAAACGGGTTTTCCTTGTTTTCAATATTTAACATAGAAAACTCCGACAATGTTAAAAAGACGTTTTCGAGTTTTCTATACAAATCTTGAAAATGTTTTGAAAATGTGTTTTCAAAAATAATAAACAGAACGCGTTTTCAGCATTTTCGAAAACAGAAAACAGAAAACGACCTGAAAACAGCAAAGAGAACGCACCCTTAGTTTTTCGTACAACGCACATGTGAAATACCTAGTTTTAATGAGAAAACGTAGATAACTTAATGATTATAAATATGTGGCAAACACTAGTACAAAAATGGGATTAAGCGGCGGTCAAATAAGGCTTTAGGCGGCGGTTTAGTGGCACCTCTTTTGAAGGGGCTGCAAGAGGTCGAAAGGTTTAGACGGCGGTCAATTTGACCGCCACCTAAAGTATTTAAAAAAAAAAAATTACAGTACGTGGAAGCAGCTTCTTAAGCTCCAGAAATTGCCTAGTTTCTTTGCAACAACGAAGCCATACAATTTGCAGATCAAGCTAGCTATTGTTTATGAGTAAAAAACACTTTTAGATCTCAAACACTCCTTCGTGAAGAAGAAAATCGATTCTTCACCATTTTACATGATACTCATACTTGTAGAAGTTCAAGATCTAAATCTGATGAATATATATGAGTGGGATCTTTTTCCAGATCTAGATCTTTAGAAATTTTACAGAAACAATTGCAATAAATTGGTGAAGAAAATAAATTTATTGAGAGGAAGCTTCATGCCCTGAGATCTGTACAAATTTCATCAAATTTTTTATTAGAGAAATGGAGTCTGCAATGTACAAGATCCACATGATTAAAAGTAAAAACCCTAAATTCTAAGAAAAGTTTTGAAGATAATGAGATTTTACCTTATTTTGACCTTGGTAGTAGTAGCCAAATATATTCGTTGCAAGAAATGAAGCTCCAAAACATTGGAATATGAAGACTTTTGAAGTGGAATCGCCGATGGAGGAAGCTGTTACCAATGGAGGAAGGGTTCCTTCTTGCTAGTGAATTTCGTGAAAATGGGAGAAGGGTTCCACGTTGAAATGAAAATAATGCCAAGTTGTTAGCTTTAGTACATGAGATTTGTTTAGGAGGCGGCCAAACCGCCTCCTAAAGATTTAAATGGATTTGTTTTAGGAGGCGGTTCCCAAAACCGCCTCCTAAAAGACTTTAGGAGGCGGTCATTTTAACCGCCTCCTAAAGTATATTTTTTAAATTTTAGGACTTTAGGCGGCGGTCCTTTTAACCGCCTCCTAAAGTATATTTTTTTAAATTTTAGGACTTTAAGCGACGGTCCTTTTAACCGCTTCCTATAGTACACTTTTTAAAATTTTTGGAGGCGGTCGAAATGCAAATAAGCGGCGGGCTTTCATTATTTGTCCACTTATTACTGCCTTTAGGCAGCGGTTTTGCTTAAAACCGCCGCCTAAAGTGTGCCTCCTAAACTCGTTTTTGTAGTAGTGAAAATTTTTAATATTGTGTACATTTTATCTTATTAATTCATACTCATGTAAAGTTCCAAATTGAAATATATATGTTTATTATCAATGTGAATGACAATATTTTTACAAGCTTCCACACACATATGAGTCAGATAATTATTTATGCCCTGTATCGAATTTTATTTAATTTTCGTATTGTAAATTTAATGGGAATGTAGTGATAAGAATTGGCGAATTTATTTTTATTGCCTATATTTTCTTTTAACTCATATAAACTTCTTAAATGAGAAAAAATAAAAATTAAATGAAATATATTCAAAAAATACTTCTTAAATGAAATTCTTTTATTTTAAAAAAAATCTTAAATGAAACATATTTATTAATTAATAATTCTAAACGCAAAATTAGCCCACATTTGAATACGTACGATGATAATACAATGTTAAATCTAAAGGCTTTGTTATACATGCAATTAGTTCCTATTTTAAAAAAAGAATTGTAGATAAACATTTTATCTCGAATTACTCTCTAGAAAATTTGTATTTATGTTGGTTAAAACTAATAACATATATAATGATGTGTAGAATGTATTATATTTATCATATACTAATTTTTTTAACCAAAAGTTGTTTAGTCATGGTCGTATACACATTGGAGTTTTGAGAGTTATGAAACGTTGTGATGAAGATGGTGCACAAATCAACTAGAACGCAAACATCTTCAAAGATATTTTTCCAAATTTAGACTATTTGTTATTTATGGATCGATAACTTTGTCGATATTAATTTCAACTAGTCTTTTTCACCCGTGCGTTGCACGGGAGGCTAATGTATCGACAATTACAGGGCTAGATATAAATTAATTCTATGTTCATATCAACACCAAGATAATGAACCGAGTAGTCATCAACGCACCAAGATAATGTATAGACAATTGCAGCACTTGTGGTTACTTGACTAGATTGCACGGGTGAATCTGTGAATATTAATCATTATTCCTGCATCTTGTTTTATCTTGATGTTTGTACCTACCTTGTACAAAATCTATCAGTGTTTCTCACCCTCGGCTCCAATTCTATCAGTGTCCGCTATGCCCTATTATCCCACGCAAAAGCTTCTCTGTGTTTTCTTTATAAAATCAAGTTCAAGAGATATGCAATTATACCAATAGCGGAAGCATCAACTAATGAGCAATATACCAAACATGCCGTGAAAATTAAATAAACTAAAAAACAACTCAATATATTGAAAATCCAAAACTTAATCCATATCAAAACAATAACATAATTAATAGGACTGTAAATGAATTCGGCATCCTTAACAAATAAAATTTCGAACACAAAACATAATTTAAAAAGAAAGTTTCAAACTCTGCAATCATCAAGCACAAACACTGAAGTCTTCACTTCCTAAGGCTTTTCGATCTTTATGTTCTTCATCTTTTTATTTGAAGAGTTCTGAGTATCTGAACCAATAGTAGACTCAACATCGTCACTCCCATGGACGCGCTTAGAAGGTGTGGTTGAAGCATCCTCGGCAACTTCAAATGACGCATCAGGAAGCTAGAAAAACCCGAAACCAAAACAATGAAAAGATCACCATTCACATAAAAAAAAGAAGCCTGGTTGAAACAATTACAGATTAATCCAAAGAAGATTTAGAACATAAACCTCATTTCACATCATATAGTTCAAGACTCAAAAAGAGATCCATACCATATTCGAATCGCCTTGAGTTTCATTCAAAAACATCATATCCAAATCATCATCGGAATCATACACCTTTTACACACCAATAGACACCGCACACGACATTAATTTAGCAAAAATTTAGTGATCAAAGAATCCAATATTTATGATTCAAGTTAGTACCTCCTGAAAGTAAAGACATCTTTCTACGCTTATAGAACTCAATGATGGAAGGATCATCACACAATGAAGAGACTATATAAGTCCTTCCACCTCTACTGTTGTTTTGGTATTCAGATACCTTGTACATATAACTCTCCATCTCCAAGTCAATGATCTCCTTCGGTAAACATCCATCTCCACCAGCCTTATATAATTTAAATTAAAAAATAAATAAATAAGTAGCGTGACATATTTTCACCAATCAATCGTCGGGACTGTTCGTCCCACAGCAACACAGTAGTGACGGCATCTCTGTCTTGGACTTCAAGTTTAAGACAATATTTGTAAACTGGCTGCACAACTTTCTTGGAGCACCTGTCACAAACATAGCCATCCTCAACTCTCTTAACTTTCTTGGCACACTTAACATCAGGACAACTTGGATATGACCAATTGTCTCTTGAAATAACACGAGTAATTTGGCCATAAAACCAATTGCCTCTTGCCTGCACAGGCATATGATACTTTAATGCACGTAGGAAGTGAAATAAAAAAAAAAATTGAAAGTAATGGAGCAATCTAAATGGCGATGTCAACAAAGTCAGTACCTCATTCGCATCCCTCAAGTTCTTTATTGTATCAACCGGCCCAAAATTTCCAACATTGCCTGATGAGCCTGAAATCTGGCCACTATTTTGGGACGAAGCTTGGAATGCAGCCATGAAACTATTATAATTTATAAAAAATTAAAAATTAAAAAATCACACCACAATAATAATCACAAACAGTGGCATTACCTCGTGCGTACAGAAGAATGTAAAATACTACGAAATCAGATTTCTTGATTCTGCCCAATCAAAAAAAAAAAAAATGAAACAAAAAACCAAAAATGATGTATATTAAATATCTGAATTGAAGTAAAAGGAATATTAAGATTGTAGTACCTCGTGTGCTAACAATCAACTGCGGTTATGGGAGAAGCAACCGACTCTTTATAGAGGCACACTCGTTTCTTCCGGTTGAAGAATTATGAGCGATAAAGTAGTCATTTCCATCGTTAATACGATATGAAAAAAGGAAAAATTATCGCTGAAGATTCTGGACGATGTGGGCAACTCAAATCCAGCAAGATTTCGGTGCATATTGACAAATTAGGGCACAAGAATTGGGGGAAAGATTCGGGATTAGAAAGTGATTATTAGGAAACTAACGGATTTTGAACAGATTCAATATGGAATCGGAATGAGGATTTCCAAAATTAAGGCTAAATCAATCGCATTCTAGTATTGTTTTGCAACCGAGAATGAATCAAACGCAAAGTAGAAATTGGAACCGAGAATTCTAGAAAGAGGCGTGAAATAATCTGGGCCATGTTTGAGGATTTGGTGAAACTATTAAGCGGTGTATTGTCCATTAATGGGGCGCGTGTGTTAGTTTCATAATGGGCCGCGAGTGTAACATGGTTGGTTGATAATAATAATAATCAATGAATATAACAGGGTTGGGTTGGAGGGATGTTTTGGAGGGAATTTTTTTTTTGTTTTGGAGGGAAAAAATGCTGTTTTTCTTTATATAAATATAAATATAAATATAAATATAGATGGAATATAAAGTAATGTTAGTTATTGTATTTATTTATTTCATTATTATATAATTATTAATTAATTAACTATCAAATTGTTCTCCGGTGCTCCTATGTCTCCGTGGAATAAAATTGAAAGAATTGAATTTCTTGAAAAATATTTTCGGTTGCAAATCCTTCATGCAAACAAACACAAGTTAAATTTAAATTAATGTAATCCATTGAGTATTGACTATGGGCTTGTTCTACACACAATAATATAAATTTATTCGAATGAGGTACTAAATATTTGGTTGAAAAAATTATAAAATAATTATATGAGTGATTGGAAATAATACGAGCGAAAAATTGGTAAAAATTTCTGTTATAAAACAAGTCCTATATATTAGTACTTCAAATATTGGCATTTTCTAGTATCCATAACTAAGATGCCATTAATGACACTAGATCATTGCTGCTTCTAATATTCCCATGGTAATAATAAATTAGGAAATTATTCTTCGCTGACCTTTAATTGCTTGGAGTCCAAGTCGCGATGGACAAAACAGTCATTTTATCCCCAAGTCGAGGACATAACTGTAAACAAAAATAATCTCCGCAAACCCTAGCACCTGCGCGTTGCTATTTCTTAGATAAATAGGCTCACATTACCGGTTTTCCCCGTGCTCTGCTCTCGCGGTGTATTTTGCATTTTGGAGGCCAGGGTTTTATATAGCTCGTTTCTCTCTCGTCTCGTTTAGGTATATATATATATACACTGAATTCATATCTTTTGGCGGCTTTATGTGGTTTTACAGTGTTTTATGTCATCCGTTCTCTGATCACGATGTATATCTTTATTTTGTGTTAATTGTTATTGATGAACTAGTTAATTTCTCAGTTTCTGATTACTATTTGTTTCAATTATGCTTTGATTTTAAATAGATCTGAGGAACCACTTGTGTAATTTATTTTTCTCGATCTATGACCATCTGGATAAGGCGTGTGATAGTTTTTTTCTATGATATTAGTTTAGTATGTTTTTCTTCTTCGAAAAAGAAACTTTGTTTAAATAGTGATTCTACCATGAGACGGATAGATCTGTTTCCATTTTAGATGTATATATTTTGTCGCTTTTTTTAATGCATGCTTCCTTATAACAATCGTCCATTACATGTTTCAGATCGACTCCATACATTTTAATAAGATAAGATATTTTTTTAAATTCAATTTTATTATTATTCATCTTTATGGACACTCTGCTTAATGATGGATTTTACATGTTTTCAGTTTTTAATGCTTTCGATGCTATTATTTGCATTGATAACATGGTATCTGCCCAATTATGAAATTGTTGCAATATTATGTTTTTTTAGTGTAGTTTTAAGGTTATTCTTATGATGGTTTACCTTGAATCGCAATTAGCTTTCAATGATTTGGTCTTATGGTATTATACTATTTTTAACACAATTTTTATGGTTGATGCAGCTTAAAAATCAAGATCTACCATGGGTAAGGAGAAGATTCACATCAACATTGTGGTCATTGGCCATGTCGATTCTGGGAAGTCCACTACTACTGGACATCTCATCTACAAGCTTGGAGGAATTGACAAGCGTGTGATTGAGAGGTTTGAGAAGGAAGCTGCTGAAATGAACAAGCGTAGTTTTAAATACGCTTGGGTTCTGGACAAGCTCAAGGCGGAGCGTGAACGTGGTATCACTATCGATATTGCTTTGTGGAAGTTCGAAACCACAAAGTACTATTGTACTGTGATCGATGCTCCCGGCCATCGTGATTTCATTAAGAACATGATTACTGGTACTTCTCAGGCTGACTGTGCTGTGCTCATTATTGATTCCACCACTGGTGGTTTTGAGGCTGGTATCTCTAAGGATGGCCAGACCCGTGAGCATGCCCTTCTTGCTTTCACTCTTGGTGTGAGGCAAATGATCTGCTGCTGTAATAAGGTACATATGAATGCTATTTAATTTTTTTTATTGGTAATGATATTTGTGCTTGTTGAATATGTTGGGATCGTATCAATATTAGTGCAACAATGAAAGTGATACCCCTTGATTACCATCCCTATGTTGATCTCATAAATTTGGGAACTATTGGTAAATCAAAGAGGGGCCATCCTTTCTGATTGATTGCAAAGTTTATTATTTTCTGGGACTGTAGTTCAATTGGTTAGAGCCCACCCAAAAACTGGGTGGATGCTACGGGTTCGAACCCCGTCAGTTCTTTTGTTGACTGTTTTGTTTACTTGGCTGTCTTCCTATTTAGTGGCTTTCTTTTGCTAATTCTCAGCGAATCATTTTCAATTTGCACTTTATTGGGATCTTACCTTTTCTGTTGTATTTTGTATCAGTTTCATGGCAAGTAAATTGATGTTCGTTGTCAGGTGTTGTTTCAGTTGGTTTTGTATTTGTGTGAAATTTAAACATCCTGTGTTCTTTTGTGCACCGCTTTAAAAGGTTTTATACAGATATTATGGTAGGAGTTTTCATGTCATCTTGTCCAATGATGGTGGTTGTTAACGTGCAACATACTTTTGACATATTATAAACAGCTTAAAGTGATATCTTGCTTTGTGTTCTTTAGCCTGTTTTATAGCTGCTAATGTGTTCTTCATTGTCAGATGGATGCCACAACTCCCAAGTACTCCAAGGCGAGGTATGATGAAATCGTTAAGGAAGTCTCTTCCTACCTGAAGAAGGTTGGGTACAATCCCGACAAGATTCCTTTTGTGCCCATCTCTGGTTTTGAGGGTGACAACATGATTGAGAGATCTACCAACCTAGACTGGTACAAGGGCCCAACTCTTCTTGAGGCCCTCGACCAGATCCAGGAGCCAAAGAGGCCCTCAGACAAGCCCTTGCGTCTCCCACTTCAGGATGTCTACAAGATTGGAGGTATTGGCACTGTGCCTGTGGGAAGAGTTGAAACTGGTGTCCTTAAACCCGGTATGGTTGTGACCTTTGGACCAAGTGGGCTGACTACTGAAGTTAAGTCTGTTGAAATGCATCACGAAGCCCTCACTGAAGCTCTCCCTGGTGACAATGTTGGCTTCAATGTCAAGAATGTTGCTGTTAAGGATCTGAAGCGTGGGTATGTTGCTTCTGACTCCAAGAATGATCCTGCCAAGGGAGCTGAAAGCTTCACTTCTCAGGTCATTATCATGAACCACCCAGGGCAGATTGGAAATGGTTATGCCCCGGTGCTTGATTGCCACACCTCACACATAGCCGTCAAATTCGCTGAGCTCCTCACTAAGATTGACAGGCGATCTGGTAAAGAACTCGAGAAGGAGCCTAAATTCTTGAAGAATGGTGATTCTGGTATGGTTAAGATGATTCCAACCAAGCCCATGGTGGTTGAGACATTTTCTGAGTACCCCCCACTTGGTCGTTTTGCTGTTAGAGACATGCGTCAGACAGTTGCTGTTGGTGTTATCAAGAATGTTGACAAGAAGGAGCCATCAGGTGCGAAGGTGACCAAGGCTGCTGCCAAGAAGGGTGCCAAGTGAACCGTGCTGAATGGGATCTATCCCTCCCCTCGTTTTGATTACAAGTATTTTCATCATTGTCGTAAAGACCTGGTTTATCGTATTCGTTCTGTTTTGAGTCGTTTATCTTTTTTCGTGTGGTGTTCGAGTCTTAGTTATTTGTTATCACTGTCTAGTTCCGTTTCTGGTTCTCAGAATTGGGTGCTGGATAGGCGGTGGCGAGTAAGTAATCTGTTTTGCTGATTAGACACTTTATTTTACTGATATAAGAGTTCTTGGAGACACTTTGTTCTTGCGTTCTGTTGTTGATTGCTTTGCAAATGTTCAATATTTGATATGGTTGTGTTTCTCAGCATGAGCTTGGAGGTTTTACGTTGCTCATATTCTGTTGAAACCCAGTGAGATTGCATAAATTCTCATCATTCATTAGCTTTGTGGGGTTGCCAAAACACTTGGATATGAAGGCTTCGTCCATATTCTTATCTTCATATATAGAAGGTAATTAAATGACATTGGCGAATGTCATCTATGGTATGTGCACCCGATAAAAGTGAAAGAAGTTGCTTGTAAGACTGACCTAACTTTTGTCACCGAAGATTCCCAACAAAAACGAACCATGTCACACAATGGCAGCTGAATGGAAGTCTGACCTACAGCCAATATGTGCTTGGATGGTAGTAGTGGGAAAATGATCATATAAATAAATAAATAAATAGTGACCATGTCAGCTGAATGGAAGTATGACGGTATGACCTAAAGCCAATATGCGCTTGAATGATATTAGTGGGAAAATGATTTGGATATAAATAAATAGTGAGTGGTATTAAATTACCATTCTACTTATTTTCGTGTTAGTGGAATGAAATTATTATTGTACCTATTTCTATATTAGGGGAGCTCACACCTTGATGTGTTGTGTATTTATAACATCTCCATGATATAATGTCAAAATAAATCATTTGAAACTGGAAATTGAAAAGAGTCTAGACATTCGCGAGTCAATTCTCATTTCTCAACTTGCGTTTTCAGTTCTGAAAATATTGAGAATATTATTTTCTTGCATATATAAATTAATAATATTTACTCCATGGTGTATTGAAATTTATTAATTTACGTTACAGAAAGAAAAATTATTAATTTAAAGAGTGCTTTTCCAATACACCGAACACAACTTTGGGGCCTATTCATTTCATAAATTTTAATGTATACGTCCTCCGTCCCAAAAGGATAAGGTTAGTTTGATTTTTACAAGGATTAAAAATTTGTAATTAATATTATTAAAAAGTAAATTTTAGTTATATTTTTTCATATATACCCTTATATTAATGATAATAACATACAAATAAAAATTAATTGGGCTAAATCAAATCTACTCATCAATAGAACCAACTTGGCTGGTGCAATGACAATTCCTTCCCCTTCTACCCTTAACGTTCTCCATCAAACTTTAATTATTTCATATTTAGGCCTTGTTCTATTTGGTGTTAACCAAATTCGCACGCAATTCCGTATACCTCATACTCATTTTCAACCACGCACACATTTCCCAAAATAATATTAACCACACATTTTTACACGAATACCGCCGCAGAACAACTAAACCCCCAATCAAACAAGGCCTTAATGTCTCATTCTGTGTTTCTTTAATTACTACTCTCTCGCTCCCGATTATATAATCCATCTTTCCTTTTTCATTTATCCCAATTATATGGTCTTATTTCTATATTACGAAGCTTATTTTGTGTTACTACCTCCGTTCCAAAAATATAATCCATGATTCCTTTTTCGTTCGTCCCCAAAATATAAGCCACATTCCTTTTAAAAATATAATTAAAATATTATTTATCTTTTATACCATTATTTAATGTACATTATTATCATTAAAATAGAGTAATTGAAATAAAATATATAATAAATTAAAGGGCATAATAAGAAAATAATCTTGAATGTTACTTTTCCAATGCCATTAATTGCATTTTTTTAATTTTGTTGAAAATGAAAATGAGTTATATTTATATGATAGAGGTAGCACTTTATAAACATCCCCTTATTTAATGCTATAATTCTAACTATTAATAATTTAAAAATTGATCATTTAATAAAAGTTAATTAGGAATACAATTCATAAGATTTACTTTACCAACCGCATTCTTAATCTTTTTAAAAATACAAAGTGTAATTATAATTGGGATGGAATAAGTACATTTTAATTGAATAGGACAACAGCCAAAACAGAAAATGAGAGAGCAAATCGTCAACTCTATTTCTGATAGTATTTCAAGCGTCATGGTGACAAAATATGACCACTTTGTCTAAGAGTGTGTAGCTCAAGGATGCAATGTGAGAAAAAAGGCTCTATTTGCCACACAAAACTGTACTAACCTATTCTCATCAGTGACCTTTGTTGTTACAACCTACATTGTTTGGAAAACGAAACAGAAAACGAGCACGAATGACAACGAACACAAGATTGTTTCAATTGACATAACCCGAAAAGCACTAGATCTTGGTTGTGAGTCTATGGGTCCAATTCCTGGCGTCAATCCTCCACCACCATACAGCGGTGTGGCGGTGGTTCCTGGCAATGGTGGTGGTAAACTAGTAGTTGGTGTTGAGCCTGGGATAGTTGGACCAACCAAAGTCCCGGGCCCACCACTCCCTCCGGCCGTGCTGAAAAAAGTGCAAAATCCATCCAAGACGTTAGCTACAGGGACAAGAGGTATATACAAGCTATAAATTTTCATGAAAACGAAAACAAACATGAGCATATATACAACATTCATTCATATTTTATACCCTTTTTTGTCTTTCGACTATTTTCTAGTTAAACGTTCTGTGACACAACTTTAGTTTGCTCACGTGTGAGCACCAGATCATGAGCCTAGAGACATTAGTCTTTTTCCTCTCTTTGGTAGATTCCAATTCTAATTTTATAGCTCTACAAGGATTAACTTGAAGGATAATTCTAGGTGTACACACAAATTCACTACCACACACTACCACACCCTAATACACAAAATACGAAAAGACCAAAATGCCCCCCCTGAATGTGTGTGTGTGGGCGCCATACCCCTATTAGTGTGTGGTGTTTTACCACACAAAAAATGTGTGTACTTCTAGCATAGTTCAATAATTTTTACAATTCATGAAATGCAGCTTTGTTCCGTTGCCCAAATGTGGGCACGTTACAGTGCCACCCACACATGGCTGGCGGATGAGCGTGTGGGCATTGTAACGTGTGACTATCATGAAATGAATACACGTCATTGGAAAATATCAAATTGACATACCGAATAACATAATGGACGACATAATTATGAATAGTCAATTGTGATTACCATTAGTTCATAAGTAATGCAAAGTGTATACAAGACTCGTAAATTTCAATGGCATTGTTGTCTGTTGATATAACATTATTTTGCACCATTTGTACACGTCAAAGGCGTAAAAAAGAAGAATAATACAGCAGCCATCTGGGACATAATATTCTCAATGTTCCTATGGGGTTTTCTTTTACCAAATCACAGTTCATCAACATTCTTAATTAGAACTATTCACCAGTGATAAAAAGCAAATAAGCAGCTTTCGGAAAAGTAAATAAAAGCTCTATAAGAAGAAAGAAAAAACAATATTAATAATACTATTAAAAAGGGAAAAAAATCATACCCTGGAGATGATGGGTAAATACAAGATCCATAGCCTGTACACAGAAATCCCAAAACAAAATCAGAAAAAAAAGGAAAATAAAAACAAGAAACTGAGATATTTATTTATTTATTTTTGGGTGCGTGGGTGGGTGGGGAACAGACTTGGGTCAGTTCTGGCTATGGTGGCAGTGGCAGCAAAGGAACAGGAACCAGGGGCATTGCCCCTTCGCTGATAATAACTGTTGAAGGCATACGAGGCATGAGCCAACAGGGTGTTGGGAAGATAACACAGCTGAGAAGGTTGAATGGGCCCACAATCTGCTCCTGCCCCACATGCATAATCAAGAGCAGTTTGTAAACTCTGCTCACTCGCATCGCTCCTCGCCACGCACCAGGTGGCCACCGCCACCGCCTCCGGACTGGCGGCGGTGAAAATCAAGAACACCAGCACCGCCGCTGCTGCTGCCGCCATTGCTGGTGGCTATGACGATGTAAACAATTGTGTTGGGTTTGGAGAGAGAGAGAGACGGATACAGAGGGGCGAGTGGGGAGAGTGGAGTGCAGAAAGAGAGAATCGAGAATGTGGGAATTGGTTTTTCTTTATGGGGTTTTCTTTATCTTTTTTTCTGGGAGATCTTTTCTGTACTGTAATTTGCTTTTTCTTTTGGAATTTGTATGAATTAGGCCTTGTTTGATTGGGGGTTTAGTTGTTCCGCACGGTATTCCGTGTAAAAATGTGTGGTTAATATTATTTTGGGAAATGTGTGTGGTTGAAAATGAGTATGAGGTATACGGAATTGCGTGCGAATTTGGTTAACACCAAATAGAACAAGGCCTTAATGTTATGTTTGCCGAAAACTTTAAGGCTGCATCTTCAAGAAAGAAATAATAAATAATGGGTGGGGTGTTGGATTTCAACGTCCCAACTCGAGTACGTACAATCTTCCATGACAAAGACAAGTCGACCTCTCGCGTCGCTACTCCAATCTCATTTCTCGTCTTTTCAAAGTCCCAAGTAATTATTATAGTCCGTTTAAAGGTCTTCTTGTGAATGTCGTGAAATAGATGAACAGATTGGGACACGTATTCTCCCCATTAAGGGATATTGAAATAATCTATTTATATAATCAGGTGTATATTAGTTTAATGGCATAGACGATTTCAATTGAGGTATTTGACGGGGTAGCTAAGGTAACCACATTGAGCTTCCAAGTATACTCTTTGAATTTAAATGGGCGTAAGTGTAAAAAAAAAAAAAAAAAGTGAAGCGTTGAGAGCGAGAATGTGAAACTTCCAATTTAAACGTTATTTAACGAGTTCAAAGTGAATTTTTTAGAACACTGAACAGACATATATGTTTGAAGTAAATTTTACAGAGAGATGTGACTGTTTTCTTGTTCAAAAGAGGGACAACGTTTGGTCATTGGCTAGTCGCCACTCCCTCCGTTCCACAAAGATAGACTTGTTGATTTTTTCGCAAGGATTAAGAAAACATCAATTAATATTATTGTTGGAAAAATAAAATGTAAGAATATTTTCCTAATATACCCTTTAACTTACTAATTATTATACTTTAATAATTCTTTTTTGTTGATAACAATACACATTAAATAGAAATACAATATGGAACTTAATATTTTAACTACTCTATTTAAGGAAAGTGACATATCTTTATAGGACGGATTAAAATAGAATACAAGTCTATCTTTGTGGGACGGAGGAAATACTATATTTTGTTCATCCATATTAAACTGCATAATAAATTGTCATTTAGTACATACGTTAATCTATGCTATTGTTATTACTCACTTGAGTAACGTCCAATTTACTGTAGCATCAGTTAAATAACTATGTGGGATAGTGATTTTTCCGCAGTTTTAATTTTTCAATTAATGGACATTTAAATTTAATTAAAAAATTAAAATTTAGGGTGGCGCCAAGGCATGGACCTCACAAAATTTCCACCCCGTCCAATTTTCGGTGGTGAATTAGATTACTCGTTCCATTTAAAATAAATCCGTAATAATCACAACTCAAAGTTCGCATATTTGTAATAGTGGATCTTTAAATATTCATTTATATTTGTCATTCATTCTACATGTAAAACATTAAAAAAAAAAAACCAATCAATTAGTGTCATGTGACCCATAATAAATACTTTGTTGCAATGTAACAGTAATGCCAACACCGCATTTTTGAGGAAAAAATGTACCCCCTCACCACCATAGCGATTATATATTATTTATCTCACTTAACGTAGATTTCCAAAAAAAAATTTTTTTTTTTTAAAAATTAGCATAATGATGTGGCATCCTCATAGGGCGCCACGTTACACATGTTGACAACATATAAATTGCACATAATAATGTGCAGTTAAAAACATATTTACGAACAACTAAATTTCAAAAAGAATGATTATATTTATCATAATTACTTATCAATCATTGTTGATATGATATCATCAATAATCGACGTCTTACATACTATCTTAACATTGCTCTATTATCCGGATTCGAATCCTACCCGCCTCCCCGATTATCCCCAAGTCACAAAAAAAAAAAAAGAAAAAAAGAAAAAGAAAATCTAACCCCAAAACTTTTAACACCCTCCAATAACTAGAAAACAACATTACCCATCATTGAAATTTATAATCTTACACATTTTGAACCTCAAAAATTTGGGTATTTGACTATTAAGATATCGGTATGGTACAACCCTATTTCTCTCTCTCCCCCGCCACCTCTCCCCCTCTCAATATCACAACAAAAACAAAAGAATAACTAATGATATCTTTTTCAAGTTAGCTCGTAAAATAAAATGTAGGCTTCACAACGAAGAACTTCTTCCAACGACACCTCTCGCACATGAGCATCACTCACGTAATACCATGCACAATCGTCGTTCTCCCTCTTGCCATTTCCTCGTACATAAGCGACATAGTGGCCACCTCTCATGGTTCCTGAATGCTCCACCACTCCGACCAGATGATACATGTACTCATCTCTCTCAATGCACCTGTGAACAAGTTGGATGCCGAATATCAGAAGGGATCATAGATTTCATCCTACTCGTCAACATTTTCAGTGAAGCTGTTTCCATAGAGAGCACATGTATTGGCCCCATTTCACGGTTTCTTGGTTGTTCCCCCAACTTATAAGCACATATCATTGAATCAGAGTACTCTAGCATGTGGCAGTCGGTGATTTATGCTTTTTAAATTGGAAGTCAGCCAAGGGGACACCAAATAGAGATTCTGGACTCATCAAACAGAATTTCTCAAGAATATGACACTACAAATATGGAACATGTTTTAAACAAGTAAACTTCCTACGTTGTAACCAAGGTACTTAGCCCCAGTCTTCTCCCAGCCAAAGAGCAGCAAAACACATGATCTAGGGAAATATGGGGAGGTACGGTCTGGTTTTCCCATTTAAATATAAGCCAAGAAGGGAAATTTTATCTACTTGTGGAATACATACTTTTCTGTACACAAAAGAGCACTAGCTGCCTGAGCCACATTATTTACTTTGTAGTATTTGGCCCAGAGTGGTGAGTCCCCGATACTCTAGTAGTAGAAAATTTTCAGCAAAGCAGGGTTTCGAGAACTGCGAAAGTCAAACTGAAATATCAAGATGCATACTCATTCTTAAGGTTCCAAGATTCAACCTTATGATACACACATCACCTAACACGATGATGTCAAAAATGCCAAGTTTTCGAAAACATGTTTAATATTGATTTTCACCACTAATATTGATGTCCTCAAGTATCATGAAAATCGATATTTTCAAGTGTTCTCATGTCAACAGACATATAAAAGACAGGGAAGGACTCAAAGAAGTTACAACATTTTCACTTCAACAGCTCTTGCACTTTATCCCAGTGATAATAGTATTATTTCTCATAGAAAATTTTGGTGTAATAGAAGTATTATCCAATAACAAGCAATATCATAGGAAATAAAAAATTAGCAAGCATTATCCACTAAAAAAATAATTGTGGAAGAGACAAAAGGTCGAGCAAATCGCACCTGGGATCCATATATCTTTTCAGATCAATGGTCTCTCTAAAATTCACATGGCCATTCAACTTACTCAATCGACCTCTAGCATCTTGGCTGAACCTCTTCAGGTGGATTGTCAAGATAGAAGGAGCCTTATCAATGAGTATCCTCTTAGTTGCATCCCTCTTCACTTTTAACTTTTCAGAATCCACATTGTCTTCCTCACTTACTTCTGACTCACTTTCATCGGCAAGAATATCATTCTCTCCAGACTGAGTTTTATCAATGCTACTTTCACCACTGAACTCATTAAGAAGACAATTAATGCCATTTTGACAGCTAGAATGTGAAACCTCTGCTGGACAAGGACAGGCACTTACACTCTCGGGTTTTTCATCGTCTAACTGGGGAGCTATTGGATTCATCTCAGCTTGAGGATTGCTTTCGACCATGGAGCCTTTATCATCACTGACCTCTCTGTTCTTTAGGTTGTCATCAGAAGTGTGAGCTACGCATTTCTCTGCATTTCCAATCTCAGCTTCCACTTCATTGTAATTTTTCCCCCGAGTCAACGGGTGCTCGAATTACCATTGCATGAACCATCCACTGCATTTCGCGATCTAGGTTTTCGCAATTTCCTTCTCAATCTGATCTGCTGTTCTTGCAGAACTTTAGAGCAATTATCACATTGCCAACCGTGTTCATCCTTGGGGAGAAGCTCTGGCTTTGTGAAATAAGCCAAACAACTCTCCACAGACACTGGAGCATCAGTATTATCGACCTCGTCTGGATCAGAATCACTGCTATTTCCAACAGCTAATCCACTTCTCATGACTGCACTGGCATCAGAACTTGTGGGCTTGCTTTCAGTCACAACCTCGGGTTCATTAAACAAGTCACCTAAGCCATCAAAACCCAACGAATCTTGTTCAACAGGAAGAGCTGTCGAAGATACTTCACCTTCTTTTGAAGCCTCAAAAGATTGGGATTCTTCTTTATATGGAAGCAACAGAACTTCAGAGTCTTGAACCTGTAATGGCAATTCCTCGTCCGTCCTTGAAGAACTAATGTCAAGATCTGCATCTTTATGGCTGACCAGGTTGCAGGATTCTGAGTTGCGCTCTAAATCAGTATTATCCTGAGAAGCTTCCTTGGTTTCAGAACATGTAGGCAAACATTTATCGTCTGGCTCTGTCACCAAATTATGCTCACTGGTTGATATACCTTGTTCAACAGAGTCCAAAGGGGTCACATTGTCTGAAAAAGGTGCTGGCATACCTTGTTCAACAGAGTCCAATGGGATCGCATTGTCTGACGAAGGTGCTGATGCCAAATATAGTGAATTGTTCTGAATACTACACTCCAGGAGATTGTCATTCTGACCAGCATTTTCATTACCTGAACCATGGTTTCCTGAAAGATCATCAATTTCCGAGGCCATATATATGTTATCTGATGCTGCATTTGTGTCAATGTAATCTAACCATGCAAAACTGTCCTCATTCCCACCTGCATTTGTCTCAGTGTAATCTAACCATGCAAAACTGTCTTCATTCCCACTAGCATTCTCAGTTTCTAACTGGGACTCGGGCTTCTTTATAGCTGAAAGATCCTTGGGCGTCAAACCCATATCATGAGCTACAACATTTGTGTTAGTGGAATCTGATACCACCAATTGCTCAGCTGGAGGTAAAGTAGACTGTACTTCCTCTGAAGAATTGTCATGATTTGATTGCTCAGCAACACTACTTTGAGCAGGCAATGTAAGCGCATCTTTAACCACTTTCGAACGATTCTTTGCGATTCTCTTTGGAGGCAATCTTGGTTTCTTGCCTCTAGCTACTGGCTGCATCCTTTTGGAGGGAGGCTTCTTAGTTGGAACAGGCAATGACAGGTCAAGAAATTGCTCATAAATAGTAGAAGAGTATCCACATTCCAAACAACTCACTGTGCTAGAAATTTTTCCACCAAATAGAGCATCCACGAATGTGGGGCCCACACTAGTAGACTCCCCATTTTCATGAGATGAATCAATGAGCTTTTTCACATTCAATTCTTCAGTACACAACCCATCAAGCAAACATCGAAGCAACTCATGACTATCGTGTTGCTGAAATCCTCTAAACTGAGGAGCTTTGGAACAAACGCTACCAAATAACGACCTAGGATTTATCACACTTTTTATACCAGCTTCAGGGCTGGTTTCCAGGAAAACCTTTCTCATGGCAGCAGTAAGAGGACCAACAGATTCATCTAACTTAAAAAAGTGATCCCGTATTTTACTTATGGCCAATAAATTCTGTAAAGTTGAATTAAAGAAACACGTATTCCCCAAATTAACAATACCTCTAACTGAATAATTTCCTCCTCCATTTGAACCAATCAACACAGAGTTTTCTTTAATCCCACTAGGCACACTACCAGTCCCAAACCAAACATCCTCAACATCTGCATTCGACCCTTCAGAAGGTCGCTCCTTGAGCATTTTAGCAATTTCATGTAACACTTCATTGTGTTCATCCAATTTTTCAGCTGGGATTAAAGTATCACAAGGAAAACACCACCGCAGTTGAGAATTTTCATACTGGACAGCCAATGGATGATGCCTCTGTTTGGCATGTCGAACAGCATGTGTTTGAGGCGTCGTTGGGAATCCCACACCTCCACAAGAGAAATGCCCACATTCCAAACACACCCAAATTGCTTTACTCTCGGATTTCAAATCCTTCCCTCCTTTTTTGCCATGCTTACCTTTACCCCTACTTGCCCGTCTATCTGCCACATTGGCACGACAATCTTCACATGAAATATGTGCAAACGACCCAAGTTTAGAAGAAAGTTTCTCCAAGTTAATTCCCTTGGCAATATGGGAACACACTCTTCTGTCATTTACAACAGCAACTTTAGTCTCAGTAATGTTAGCGTTGTCAATGCCTTGTTGGAAAATTGGTTTTGCAGAAGCGGAAGAACTTCGCTTCTCCTTGTGCCCACCTCTTGCCTTCTTCTTAAACTTTTTCCCCATTTTTTCCTATAAACAACCAAAGAAAATAAAGAACCATAAAACCTCATTCAAAAACATGAAAATGAACATAATGCTTCGAATAACAACATCGATAAAGACACACTGGAAAACCTTAAATAACTATAAACCAATCTCGGAGAAAATCGTGCACTAGATAACAAAAAATGTCTATGCAGTCGACCCAAAACTAATGTAATCAGAAGCTTAGGCACTTCAAGAAATCAAGAAAGAAACCAAAAAGGTCATTAGACAAGTTCGATTCACTTTGAAATTAAAATGATCTTATCTCCGTAGCCTATAAGTTTTCCTAATCCTAATAATAGCAATAACAGAACATAATTCCACAAGAACAGTCATCAGCTCAAGTTAGTTTTAATCTTGTCGAATCTTTAAAAAATAAAAATGAATAAAATAATAAAAAGAGCCATTGAAGATCCAATCATCTCAGATATATACAGACGGACTCTGGACATCGTTTTAACACTTTATTTTTTAATAGTCGTCTATTTTAAAAAGGCCTAGATGAGATTTCTGATCGGAAACACATTCAAGACGTATACACACAGTTCATGATACCAGAAAAAATCGATAAACTGAAATTTAAAAATATACAAAAATATGTGTCAATAGCAGCAGAAATATACCTAAAACAGGGAACAAGTTTTTCTCTCAAAAATCCTTTCAGTGGGTGTTGGATATAAGGGAAAAATCGCGTTTGAAGAATAGTAGGATCTACACAGTGAGTTTGGGCTCAAACCCTCTGGTCTTTCCCCCTCTACCTCTCAGGGGAGACCGGGAGAGTGAGATAGAGAGGCCGAAATGGAGGTGGAAAAAGTAACAAGTGAAAAATGTGAACGGTAAGAAGGATTTATTGAGAAGTATACAAATATTCCAATATTTTGGGCCCATTGTTTGGAGTAATTTTTTTGAAAATGTTGATTTTATCCGAAAATGTATTAGATATATGATTGAAAATTGGAGAAAATATATTAAAAAATATAAAATAATTTTATGAATAATTAAAAATCATAAGAGAAAAAAAGTTAATAGAAGATAGTGAAAAAATATAGTAGAAAGAACAAGCCCTTTGCATTTCTACTGGTGAGGAATGTTCAAAAATAACCGGGTTATGCCATAACCATACTCGAGAAAATCACACGACGTTTATTAGGGAAATCAAAACCAAATTTGCAATATTTTTCGATTATATACGATCTCTATTGAGGAAATCAAGATGAGATCCAAAC
Source organism: Jasminum sambac (assembly GCA_018223645.1). Lineage (NCBI taxonomy): Eukaryota > Viridiplantae > Streptophyta > Magnoliopsida > Lamiales > Oleaceae > Jasminum > Jasminum sambac. Next base: position 28,832,619 of record CP073649.1, read on the forward strand.
CCAACACGGTGAAGCATAGTTCCGATAGTCCCAAAAATTTCCGGATAATAACATTTACTTAAAGTCAAAATTTTTTTTGTCAAAATCAAAGTTTTTACCCAAAACCTTTAACTTTGACCAAATGGCATCGCAGAAAGATTTTTCAAACTACTAAAATTTTGCCATGTCGTATTGATTCTATTTTGATTTCCCCAAGAAAGTCTGCAGTCTGCACAACAATCAGGTCAATTTGGTGGTTTGACAAGTAGGCCCAATTTGATGTCAGGCGTGTGACAAACGGGGCCAATTCGATGTTTGGTTGAAGGGGTTAGGACAACTAAAAGGTCCAATTCGGTGTTACACCAACACGCCCAATCTGATGCTAAGTGTATGACAAATAGGCCCAATTTGATATTTGAATATGGAGAAACAATAGTGTTATGAATAATAATTGAAGAATAATTATTAAGTGTTATGAATAATTGAGAATAATGTGGTGGTTATGAATTATGAAGGATAATTTGGTGGAGGAATAATTTGGTAAAAGATGTAATTATTATATGTGAATGACTATTATACCATTGATGAAATTATGTAATTACGATTGTGCCATTCGAAGTTTTCTTATAAATAGGGTTTCGGTTATTAATGAAATTCATTCCTGAGAATTCCTTCGAATTCATTCTCTCTAAATTCTCTCTATTGTTTCTATACTTTTATAACACGTTATCAGCACGAGTCTCTAACCCTTTGAGTAATATGAAAGAAGTATGCTTCTACTGATTGCATCTTATAGATGATCTTCTCAGATCGTAAACCTGGATTATTACCAATGAATTAATTCATCCTCATCAATCCTAAATAACTCTCTCTTTGCAAATACATCATTGAAAATTCCCTTTGTTCATATTCTTCTCCCACAATTCCTCATTCTACACAACCTATTTGGAGATGTCCCAAATCCCAAAATTGGAAGAATGGAGTCCAAAGAATTTTCCGATCACGTAAATGGATTGCAAGTAAACCTCATCCATGGAATAATTAGAGAAAGGGAAAAAGGTAAATCATATGATTTTATAATATAATAATATATTAAACTATAAGATTCGCTTTATCGAGATATAAGGAGTATACATTATCAAAATCAAATTTTCTCGACTCCATTATACTCGATTTAACGAGCTTCGATTTGACACCAACATTGATAGGGTAATAACTCGTTTTTGAAATATGTTATTATCAAACTTTCAAAATTTACAAATCAAGACACCAACTTTTGAAAAAGTTACAAAATAGTCCTTGAACATTTTGATATTGATAAATTGAAATAGAAAGGAGATAATTTTCAATCGTAAAATATTGATAAAATATTTTTGACAATTTTACCTTACTTAATTGGAATGGACAATTTTACCCTTAGGGTAAATCCGACCTAATTTTGACGACAAAGGAAAATGGATAGAATATTCATGAAGAAATTCTAAATCCATTGATTATATAAAATGGCTTGAAGTCCATTTGAGTTAAAAGATCGAAATATTAATGTAACTCAGAAGAGTTCAATTACATAATGTACTTATTCTAGAAGGATAAGTGTGCGCTTGTAGAAGTAATGAGTATTTGTTCTAGAAGAACAAATCGCACTCCCGTAGAAGCGGTTCAATATTTAATTCTCTGCACTTTATTTACTGCAATTTAATTCATCGCAATACCTCCTACTTGATGATGGGTTCAACCTTCACTAAACGGAAGGTTTTATATATTTCTGCACTTTATATGCTAAGTGATGGGTAATACCTTCTACTAAGCAGATCCTACTCCTCAAGAAGTAGTTAAACATTATGCAATTTAATTCTTGCTATTTAAATTACGTAAATTTATATTTATTGCAATAATTGCCATAAGGTAGGTTCGACCACCTATTGGAGAAATTTAATTTCTACAATTTAAATTTACGACTTTAGATTTCGTATATATTTCCAATGTGGTGGGTAATACTACACGATTGGTTATAACTAATCATACTCAGGAAGAAGTAGTTGATCAAATATTCTAATCCTACTCTCAAGAAGTAGACGGTGAGAATAAAATTACTTCTCCATATATACCGAATATTAATGGAGAAAATTGAGCAAGTGGTACTTGAAGTTACCATTGGATAAATAGATAAAAGTAAAATGCTCAATAGATCCCATGTTGATAAATCAAAGAAAAATATATCGCATGGAGAGATTATATGAAGTAATATCATCGATGATATGAGATTGTATTAATATGAGAATAAAATGCTCTTGAAGAAGCATAATCACTAGATTTCTGTATTTGAATAAAGCCAATATGATATTATTATTACTCCAGAAGAAGTACAAAACAGTCGAAGTGGAACATATTGAGAATATCAAAGATGACAATAAACACTCGAAAATATAGAAATACGAAAAGAAAATATATATTGAACCCATAAATGAGGGATGCGTCTCGAGAGTATAAATACTCCGTAACTCTGCCACCCCGAACATTCGGGTTCATAATGAAAGATCCAAAGGATCTCTTTTTCGCTTGACACCGATGATCTGTGACCGATGGGTTTTAGCTTCCTCAGATTTTTGAACATATGATTGAATCTTGATGAGTAGATCAGCAACTGTATTAGCAGAAACAAGTATATTTCTCGCTGAACGAGAAATAAATTTATATTCTACACCCTGATCTAGAAATGGTAGCAAACCATCGAAAAAATAATTAATATTTAATAAACCTATGGGTTTGGTATAGAAAATTCACCTGTGCAAATGACGCTATATTGAATATTTCCTCCAGCGTGTTATAACCGCCTGGAAGAACAATAAAAGCTTCACTATTGCTCATCATGTACATCAGGCAGTCATGGATGGATTGTGTTTGTAGCATCAATCCAGTTGGACTAATGACATTTCTAACTCCAATTCGATTCCTGCCTCCAATTCGATGAAAAGGTATTATACTTGACACTCTTATCCCCATAATTGTGTGGCCATCGTAAGACTCCTTAATAGTTTGTTATTAGTCCCTCCATATAGTATATTGATATTTTGTTTCCTAACTCCCTTACAAGTTGGTGCCATATCCACAAATTGGATATGACCTACTAGTCTGGAGCCACCAAGAACACATATAGTTTTTACCTGGCGAGGTAAAGATTGACTTACATGAGATGATTCTGATATCTCCATCTCCATCTCCACCTCTATCTTTCTCTTTCAACGAATGAATGATAGATATATGAATCCCTCTATTTAAAGAAAAATTTTCAAACCAATAATTGAGTGCACTATTTACTTTTTGACAAATATGAAAGAAAAAATGTAGAAAAAAAATTTAAGTGAAAATGACATATATCCGCTTTATGATAGAAAATAAACGAAAAAAAAATCGAAAATCGAAAAGCGATATTTACAAATAAAAGAAAAATATTGATATTCTATATTACATAAATTTGTCTTACATAAATATGGGAAAATCATTATACTAAGTTATTCTACTAAATTTACAAACTGGATCTTTTAAAGTAAGTATTTCAAGACTATAAAGTGCTTATTGATCTTTGAATTTGGCCCATAAGGCCATTAGCTCACCTTGCACGTGTCCACTAGGATGTGTCTCAAGAGCCTGTTGAATATCATCCAAAGGCTCCTTACTCAATCCATCCTTAATGAATGCTATTTTATCTTCTCGGTTTCTGGACAAGTACCCCACAGACTTACATCGAGTGTCACATGTCCACCGAGCACACTTGTAGCATCCTCCTAATCTTTTTGCTCTCCGTTTCTTTGAAAAACTACTTTTACCCATACCAGGCATGTATTTAGAAGGAATTGAAACCTCACCAGATAATCGAACCTTTGCTTCAATCAAGCATCGGATATCTTGTGGGATACCCTTATTCATTAGCATCCTTAATCTTTCCAGCCTACATCGATAAATCCTTCTTAGGATTTTGATCGGTAGTGATGGATAGTATTTTCGAAGATTTGAGAGCATATGATCCATTATAATGTATAGATCCTTGTTAGGATGAATTTTGCAATAATTTTGATGATTTATTTATAGAATAATACGGACGCGTATGAAATAAGACTCGATTTTAAATAAATAATATGAAAGCGTAAAACTACGATTTAGGAATTAAATAATAAGCGGATGTGATGCGTATGATTGTGTAACTCAGTGTTTGAGCAGTAGTAGACAATAATGTCACCAAAAGATGATGGAATATGTCGGTGAATGATTTCTATGATAAATCATATTGAGCACTATCTGATACTAGTGAAATCGATATAAGAATTTACTGAAATAGAAGTTCAATAATACTCGTTTGCAAAACCGGACTGACCATCCCGGTTTAAATAATTATTGAAATCAATATTTCAAGTGAAAAATTAAAAGAATTCTTCAATGATTGTTCTCGATAAATGATGAAATCATTACTAGCCAATATTGGAATAAATCCCAAATATATACTGGATTAAAGGATGAGAAGTATGGGCCCACTCATCCTCCATGTGGACTACTAGATATTATGATATGGATCCACTAGATAGTCACATGTGTATATGATTAAGTAATTTGAAATTTCTGAAATATTTGCTCACCAGTATGAGCATGATTTTCAGATTTAATGATAAAGCTAGTAAATGTATATCCCAATACTTGAATAAATCACTGAAGGATTGAGTATGCGCATACAAGTGGGATATTATATGGCAAATTATTTAAAGTCCTCAAATAAATTGCCGATATCGAGAATAGAATGTAAACGGTCTAAATTCCCATATTAAGGTGAATGATGAGAACATATATGATTAAAATCATACCAACTGTATGAGTTTTGGTGTTCTAAATTTTCTCGACATGAGGGAGTATTAAAGGTTAAAAATGATATGTGAAATGCATCATGTTATATCCTCACAATTAAAATATGAACTTGAAGTTCAAAGATGCATAAAAGATGCTATGAACAATCACATATATCAGTTAAGATGCTTTGATAAGTTATACGCTTGTAAGCGTTGATATTATGAGATTTCCCCAAACATATATATCAAAGCAAATTATAAAAGATGGTCTTAATAACGGAGGTATATGCTCTTGAAGAGTATATAGACATAACTATATTGTGTAATCCTACAAGAGGATTAATAATGAGATATCTCGATAAGTTATGTCGATATGGGGAAAGAAATGAAATTGAAAAGTGTCGACACGATATGAAAATGTAGTGCTACATATGATCAATGATAATGAAAATATTGAGATATATTGAAGATGATAAATGGTGAATGTGAAATCCTTAACTTATGAGATGATGAGGTGATGATGACTATTGCTCAAGTTTAAAGATAAGCATGGTGGTCATTATATGTTGCATGCTCGTGAAAGTTAAATTACCGATCGTGTGTGTAGTACCGAAAAGGAAATTAAATGATCGGATGAGCTAAACCCGTGTTTATGAGTACCCTAAAGGGTGAGCTAAGCCCCTGGGAATGAAATAACCTATTAAGTGAGTATTAAATGTTAAATGATATATTTTAAAATGTTAGTTAGTTATGAAGGTTTACTTATATGTTTACATGTTTTTACGATGAATTTATATGCTTTAAATTGTGTGTTTGGAGACATGTGTTTATGGTAAATGTTTTGTAATTGTGTACGAAAATTGATGCACTCTAAATGAACGAAGAGTATAAAACCAATGTATATGATACTCATACAAATGTATGAAAGATTTTGAAATGCTTACAGCATACTTGTATAAAATACGCGTTGCACTCTTTTTCCCTTAGTGAGATTTTATCCCATTGGGTTTTCTAGCGAGGTTTTTAATGAGGCAACTTTAATGGCGTATTCACATGAATAATGTACTCTTTTCCTTCATTAGGGTTTTTCCCACTGGGTTTTTTTCCTAATAAGGTTTTTAACGAGGCATATTCATGGTATATTGAGAAACGATATGAGAAATTGATCTGATGTATCTATTGGATCAAGTTATAATGGAGCTAATGCTTTAGATCCAAGCGATGATGATATTGAAATCATTTACCGAGTAAAGATATCAGTTCTCAAGATATGTAAATCAAATCCGAGCAAATTGTACTTTTTCCTTCGATCAAGTTTTTTCCCACCGGGTTTTTCTTGACAAGGTTTTAACGAGGCAAAGACGTGAATACTCATATCGGTGATAGACATCGGGGAGCAATGTTTTGATGAAGTAGTATATAACCACTCCAGCTATCCTGCAATCGGTTTGGAAGTTTTTTCCCACGCTGGGTTTTTCTCCAAAGCAGTCAGGAAGACATTTGTATTAATAGTCATTCGAAGTGTTATGAATAATAATTGAAGAATAATTATTAGGTGTTATGAATAATTGAGAATAATGTGGTGGTTATGAATTATGAGGAATAATTTGGTGGAGGAATAATTTGGTGGAGGAATAATTTGGTAAAAGATGTAATTATTATATGTGAATGACTATTATACCCTTGATGAAATTATGTAATTACGATTGTGCCATTTGAAGTTTTCCTATAAATAGGGCTTCGGTTATTAATGAAATTCATTCCTGAGAATTCCTTCGAATTCATTCTCTCTAAATTCTCTCTATTGTTTCTATACTTTTATAACAAATAGTTATTTCTTTTCCCTTTTTTGGGAAAAATAGTCATTCCTTTAAAACTACATAATATAATTGGATAAATTTAGTGAATGATCACTGAACTTTTAAGATGTAATTAATTAATCATTAAATTTTAAAATATAATTAAATACTCACTGAATTTTACTTACCGTCATTTATCAATCACTCATTAACTCAATATTTATTCTATTAACGGATTGCACAAATTTGACTAACGATATTATACATGTGACCAACTAGATTAACTGTTGATATAAAAAACTCACTCAAATTGGACGAATAGGTATATAAACAATAAGAAATGCGATACAAGTATTGTTTGAAACAGTGACATTTCTGATAGTTTATTTAATTTTTCTCTGATGTAAGTCCCAGTAGATGAATTTATTTTGCCAACAATTAAAATGGTGATAGGGAGTAGTTTATAAAGATTTTTAATGTAAAGGAGAGAGAATGAGTGGAGGTGAGTGGTTGAGATTTGTGGATGTAATGAGATCTATGAATGTGATTGATTTAGGGTAAAGAAAGAATTGATAAAAAAAGTGATAAAAAGTATTTAAAATATTTAAAAATGGTTCGCTAACAGGCTATTAGTCTAACTATCTCTACGAATAATATTATTAGTCATATAAACATAATTCTTAAATATATTTAAATCTTGAGTTAAAGAGTGATTATTAGTTGACATTAAGTAAAGTTCATTGAGCATTTAGTTATATTTTAAAGCTCAATGAATAATTAGTGACATCTTGAAAGTTTGGTGACCATTAGTTAAATTTACCCTAATATAATTATAATAGAAAAGTGATTAAAAATTAAAATTAAAGTGGGTCAAAAAAAATTAAAATTAAGCTACAAACATTTTGAAACGTGTAACTGATTCCATCTATTTTCCCTGTGGCCCCTCTGGCGTTTAAATTAATTTTTTCTTTTCACAAATCTTTCGTCACAACCTCATGCTCACTCTTTGGCCCACTATTTCGTTGATAAAATTAAAATTTTCTGGCTAATTAATATACTCATAATAGGATAATGACATTGATAATCTTAATTAGTCTAATATAAAAAGCATAAAAGCGCACTAAGTCATACACATAATTGAACTTGATTGGTGGAACACGTGATGGGAAGATTGGCAAGTCCAACCGAGCTATCAATTACACCAGAGGATAACATTTCCGAATCAAATATATGCACACACATGCATGCCACAAACTTAAGTTTTTTTTTAATTAAATTATATCTTATTTAAAATTTCACTTATTAAGTTTTTATTTAAAAAAATTGACTTATTAAGTTAAATAATGGTAAAAATCATAAATTTATAGATTACAAGTACTAATATGAACTGTGTGGTTAATATTAATATTTAACTTTGATAATATTTATAGATTGGATAATACAAATTAATGTTCAGGAAGAAAAAAGTTAAAATGAATATAGGTTTAGTGTGTGTTATAATGCAGATTTGAAATACGTAATTAATGTTAAAGTCTGACATCAAATTTTGTCTAGTTACTCATCTTAACTCATCAAACTTCGTTCAACATTCTCGATATATCAAGATCGACTCTAGCTTGGTGCGTAAACTTTAAAGAGACATTAAAACAAAATTACCTGTGGTTTTGAACATTAATAAAATGCATATCCTAGGCCTGGATTTTCAGGCCAGTGTATATTTAAAAAAAAAAAATTAAAAAGAAAATTATAATTCTATGTTTGAGGGCTTGTTCTATACACCATCAATTTTCATTAACTTCTACTATATTTTTATCTCTCATTATTTTCGACCACTCATATAATTATTTTATATTGTTTAATACGTTTTTTCCAATTTTCAATCACACATTTAATCCGTAGTTTGAAAAAATTTACATCTTCCCAAAAGAACAAGCCCTAAATAGTATACTAGCCATATCGGACACAACTACATAGTAAAGCGTTGAAGATATTAGTAACATTTTTCGTGGGCAATATTGTTTGGCCAGTTGACGTCTAATACCAAAGCAAATGCAAATGGGCTAAGAAAGAAATAATTATTTAGTTTGAAAAGCGAAAAGTAGTTGCCCCAAACTTTACCCGTAGCATTTTCCTATTTCATCGTCTACTTAAATTATATGCAGCTGATGGTGAGTGGTGTCATGTCTCCTCTTAAACTCAAGGGTTTTTTGGGTGGTTTTCTAATTTTTTCTTTTTAAAAACAAATTTTTTATTGATTGTACCAACCCAAAAGTATGTTTTTCGTGGAATTTATTTATATAAAATTATTTAATTAATTTCCGCTTGGCGAGTTTGCTGATGTATCATTACCAATAGTTAACAAGAACAAATATTATTTTGGAAAAAAATTGTCATTTACTAGTATTGTTACTGGATCAACGATGTTTAGTAAAATCAACATTGTTGCTCATTCTACACATATATGTAAATATTGATAAAGTGTATCTAATTAAAATCGATTTTGATCTCCTATCAACGGGTGAAATTAAACTGACCAACTTTACAATCACTTAATGGTTGACACGCAGTGTGAACCATTTGGTAGAAGATCGAAATCATTTTACGTGATAGTTTGATATCGCAATCACCTCAGGAATCGAGCTTGTTCTAGTGCCAGCGGTCGGACTATAGTTATGGTCCGGCCGTTTGATTTTTTGAACACATATTCCGGCAATACCGTGGCGGCCGGTCAAACTTTGTGGACACTATTTATGCCAAAAAGTGGCCAAAATTTTTGACCGGCCACCACCGGCCGTCACAGTGTCGTTGGAAAATATTTCGAATTGCTGGAGCTCCTCGGCGCCGCGTCGAATTTAGATCTGATCTCGGATTTTAAAACGAAGATCCTATGTATCCGAAAAATCAAATGGCCGTATCATAGTTATGGTCCGGCCAGGGGACTATAACATTCCTGCCTCAGGAATTGGTGCAAAATATCTAATAATCGTTAGCAAGAGATGAAAATTGTTTTTGAAATTTTTAAGTTGTTCTTTTGTGCTTTTGCCTTCATTCTGTTTTATTTGTTTCTTCTTTTTGTTATTTTATTCGTCGTTAAAAACATAGAAGAGGATGAGTTGGTAAACTGGCTACAGACTCTCCCAAAAGACACGTAGCAAGAGGCGCTGGGGAAGAAAATGCCGAATTTGGAATGCTTTTAGACAATTCACAAATTTTTAGTACTTGGAGATCTAGAAAAGACAGCTAAGGTTTTTCATACTCGATTGATTATTATTAATTTCTTTTAGGCCTTTCCTTGCTAATAATGACGTTGATGATAATATTGATAATCACATTTTGCTAACTGAAATTTTGGCTTTTGTTGATTAATTAGGTCTAATCATTAGATGGTCCATAGTTTTAACCATGGCTTTAAAAATTAGCTTGCAACTCCATGTATTCATAGGAAATTGCAGTGCAGTCCGAAACCCTATAGTTCTCGATGAACAATCTACAACTTTTACTTTTACCATTGAAGGTGTTATTGTCAATGTTTATTTATTGAACAAAAATACTGTGATGGAGAGACTATGTTCGAGTCTAATATCCTATTCTTTAAAATGTTGAATATGCAAATGTTAGATACGCAAATGTTATAAAAATCAAAACTTATGACACATTTTGGTTTTTGTTTGATTTTAGGTTGTTTTGAGTTGAAATTTTTATCCTACTAGAAGCAAGAGAGCTAACATACCAGCAAACAAGCATGGGGCAATTGACCTTACCTTGTTAATATACAACCCTCGGGTTCTCACCTCAATGTATTGGACAGTTCATTTAGTGTAATGATCTCGTGTGATTCCATTTAGTCTTCCACCACTCTCAAGTTATTTTTGAACTTTCCGCAACTCTTTAGAGTCATTGAACTTTACATTTATTAAGAAATCTTCCAACATGATAAAGAAAGTGCTAAGAAACCAAGTCTAAAACCATGTTTGCGGAAACTCGAAAGTTTGAGGACTTAAATAAATATCCTCTTGCAAGAGGTTTGCAAGTTAAGTCAAGTTATAATATTTAATTAATTGATCCAAGATAAAGTAATTAATGTGTCAGATGATAAATCATATGATTGTTTATTTTAAAAAGCATGCAAAAGTTTGCCTAGGTTCTTTGTTGTCAACGTCATGGAAGAATGCACATAATCCGAAATGCCGGGAAAAAGAAAAGATGACACTTGTAAATCCCCCATTGCTTACCGAGAATGGAGAGCACCAATTTGTCAGCTTCATTGTGGTGAAGAATGCTATTTGCACGTATAAATTTTCATGAAAATTTCGATAAATTAATATTATTAGAATTAAATAAAATTATTATTTTGGTGAAATTATTAATTTATCAATTAATTAATAATTTATTAATTAATAGATTAATTAATAATTTATTAATTTATTAAGTATTTTTATGTTTTTATTGTAATTTGTACATAATTTACCATTAGAATGTAGCGTGCATAATAAAAATATTTTGGTTCCAATATTTAACAATATATTGAAAATTTTAAATAATTATATTTCAAAGTCATTTATTATTTGTAGGGAATATGAAAAATCAATTAGAGTTTTACTAATATATAATATCTATCTGCTTCATCACAATGGCATAGAAAGAGGAATTTCAAGTAATTGTAAGTTTAAATAATTTATTTATTTAGAATAAAGAAAATATGCCAAATGTAATATGTGCATTATAAAAAGTTAGGGATGAAGTTGAGATTGGATTGATAGCAAAGAAAAAGTAAAAAACTTTGGATACATATTTTGTAAAAGAGGTGAATTGGAGAAAAAAATATTTGTTAATTTGAGTTATGGTTATAAAATTTAATGAATTTCAGCAGTTATTAATTTATATGTTCGTTGGACCTTAAGGATTTCCAAAAACATTATTATCTTATAAATTTAGCTTAGTTATTAATTTAGCACACATGCTCGAGTTGGGACCGAAGATTTTTATTATTTAATCGAGATTATCAATTTATCGAACATTAATTTAGCAAGGTTTTACTATATAAATTTACATTACATACATTATTATATTTATTTAAAGAATAAAAATTCTATGAAATAAAATGTATTTATTATTAGTATCTTACTTCCATATTTTGTAGGATTTTAACATATTACGTGAGTGTAAATCGTCTTCTCTGTCAATCAATTTGTGCAGATACATGCGAGTGCAATCACCGGCAACACATAAGCAGTTTGAAAAATGCTATTTGTATAGACAATCGTCCACCTTCCTTTATACCCGTGTGAACTGTGAAGTGCCAAAATCTTTATAAAATGAATTTACGTATAAGCCTAGGTATACGGGTGATTGCATATGTAGCATCAGTGGATTTGATCACCTACCCACATGGGTAGGTACCCACGCTAACGTGACGCCACGTCATCTTAAATTTTTTTTTCTAGTATCCACATTGAATTGAATGAATGATACATGCCCCTAATAGTGGGGAGTCGTGGGGGCCCATAAAAAATTTTTTTTTCCTGGCGTGGGTAGAAATCCACATGGATAGGAGATCGTGACTAGTAGCATCAATAACAATTTTTATTTTAACAATAAAAAAGGAATAATGACATAGAATTTGATACATTATACAATATACACTATCTTATATTTCAACCAATCACATTTTTTCTAAATTAACGGCGATGGGCGGCTTATAATCGTCCGTGTCGAAGTGTTGAGACAATATATATGTCCCTAGCAAAGGAATCTACTCCATTACTAACTCGCTAGCCATTTCTCTTCCTTTGCTGATTTCTTCTCTGATTCACATTTCTGAGATGAAGTACAAATTTCCTAAGATGGAAACCTTCATGCATAACGAGTCACCGTCTTGTAACTCAAAAGGAGAGCCTGATAAATCAAGAATTTCTTTCAATCCCTCCATTTTTCTCAGCCTAAACGAGGCATTGCCTAGCGGCGAAAGTGGCGGCCGATGCGCAACACCAAACACAAGTTCTTTGGAAGAAAAGATGATGAAACAATATCTTCAAGAACATTCTTTTCTTCCAAGATTCAATCTTTTCAATCAAATCAATCAATCTCTAGTTCAAGAAAGCTATGTCCCTTTAAATTTTCTTGAATCTTTCACATCTTTGAACCAAACCGACAAAACCACTCAATCTTCTTCTCCTATCCTAGCCGGTCCGAGTCACCAACCGGAGCCCCCGGTTTTCTCAGTGTCTCAAAATTACGCCCCAAAAGTTGTAACTAATTACTGGCTCGCTGCTAAATCTCAGCCGATGAAACGAAGAAACCCGAATAACCAGTTCTTGGAGCTGAGGAAGAAGATTTACAGAGGAGTTAGACAGAGGCACTGGGGCAAATGGGTTGCAGAGATCCGGTTACCTAAAAAGCGGACCCGGGTTTGGTTGGGAACTTTCAATACAGCAGAAGAAGCTGCTTTTGCTTATGACACAGCAGCTTACATTCTAAGAGGAGACTCTGCAAATCTCAATTTTCCATATTTGAAGAATAATATGAAGGCCAATTCTGTTTTGAATAATTCTACTGCTGCACTTCTTGAAGCCAAGTTGAAATCAGTATCATCACAACAAACAATTTCTGCCGTTGATTCGAAGGTTTTAAAGAATGTTGGAGAATTGGAGGAAGTGAGTGAAGAAGGGTTGGCAGATGTTGACGCAGTTGATCAGTTGAGTAGAGTTCCATCTTTGGACATGGATACCATCTGGGATGCGCTTTTAGTATCAGATTCATAAAAACGTGATTCGTCAATTGTGTGTATGCTAAACAGACTACAGTTTCTCATGATCTTGTGTGTTAAATCTTCTTCGAGTCTTCTTTGAACTCACACGCACAATAAATCCCAGTCAAAGTAATTTTTCAGTTTAATTGTTTATGAATTATGATCTTGTTGTACATTGACATGAACCTTTTTTTTTTCTCCATGTATTTTGATTTGTTTTGTATAATTACACAATGGAATTGTATTACCTCGGATATGTTAGGATAAATTTTTAACCACCAGGGTTAGTCTGGTACGTAGTCAAAACCACTCCTGATTAGTAGGAAGTCGTATGTTTAAATTATGTAACTGTTAAATATAGTGTAAGTTATTCGAACTACGAGTTAAATTTGTGGTTAAAAATTGAAAAAAATATATTAAAAAATATAAAATAATTATATGAGTGATTAAAAATAAGGAGAAAATTTTAGTGAAAGATAAAGGTGTATTGAAGAAGCACTAAATAATAATAATGATCATCACAAAACGTCAAAACTTGTGGATATAGTAATGAATGATAGATTTTTTAAAGTGCATTTAAAATTTGATTTGACTTTCTGATAACTAAGGCCTTGTTCTATTTGGTGTTAACCAAATTCGCACACAATTCCGTATACCTCATACTCATTTTCAACCACACACACATTTCCCAAAATAATATTAACCACACATTTTTACACGAATCACCGCGCGGAACAACTAAACCCCCAATCAAACAAGGCCTAAAATGAAGTTTAGTTTTTAAAAAAATTAAAAAAAATTGTAATATACCGAAGCAAAATAACATAAACAATGAATAGAAATTTAGAGGGATTTTAGGTTCAATAGAGACAAGAATATACGAATACACACCTAAGGGTATCTCCAATGGGAGATGCGTGTTGTATATGTGAATTTATGAGAGAGATTGAGAGAAAATTATTATTTTAATTAGGGATGAATGGAAAGATGTGTAAATAAAAAAGAGAGTGAAAAGTAAAAAAGATGTAAAGAAAATTAAAAATAATAATGGAAGATACAAAGTTGAATATGTGAACTTAGACATAATACGGGAAACGATGAAGCAAAAATAGGGGGAAAAGTGAGAAAAATGAGTGAAAAAGTAATTTTAAAAAATTAAAAATTGAAAAATAGTGGATCCCATTTAACAAAAATGTGTCTTTCTCTTACTAAATAGACATCCAAGGTAAAGACTCCCCCATTGAATATACTCTTACGAGTTCGTCGAATCACCTTCTTTCTTCTGCGGAAAATCTTTTGATATTCTGACAATATTGAAATTCAAGACTCTAAATCAATTACTGTTGATTAGTTACACGCATTGGACTGTATCAGTAAGTTAATTATGTTTCCTTTTTTTTTTTTGAATGTTAATTATGTTTCTTTCATGAATAAATAAATAACCAATATTTAAGTTGATCAGAAGTATAAAGCTCAAAGGATGTTAGCCAGTTTTTGTTCAATAACATTTCTAGTATTCTGGAATCATACTTATCATCTTCACACAAAGAGCAATATTATTTAATTACATTGTTATTTTAAAACCCTATACGCAATCGACTAATATTTTTTGACTTGGATACAAGAGTACTTATTAAAAGTAAAAACTTTGTCCCTCAAGTTCATATAGCTAGAAGCTTGCCAGTTGACATTACTTGTATATTCGGATGCCAACAAGAAACTTGTTGAAGTTACCTTAATTAATATTGATGAGCTGACAAGAGTGAAAGCAAAGTAGCACTAACTAAGACAATATCAAAATAAACATGTACTGAGTAAGAGAATTTCAAAATAAATTTGTTGCTACCAAAAACAACTATAGAATTTTTCCTTTAGAAAAGGGAAAACAATGAAAAAAAGAGAGAAAATAAATTAAAAGACCTAATCCCGTTCCGATGCCAACGTGTTGGCATTGTAAGATGCCAACACCCATTTTTCAGGAGGAAAAAAAGATAGAGGTCGGGTGAGACCTCCCACCATCAGTCGGTTATGTATTATTCATCTCACTTGACGTAAATTCCAAAAAAAAGTAAAAAAAAAAAAAAAATTGGCGGTGGCGTAGCGCTGTGAGGCGAAGCGACCGCGTCGCTGTTAACGTAAGTTCTTGCAGTTAATGAGTGATCATTCACCTTAAAAGACCTATATTTCAAATCATTCAAATCAAGTCGATTTAAAATAATAAAAATAATAATAAAGAAAAGCAAAAACCCTAAATTGGTTCATCAGTAAGTGACGCTAAAAATTGGTAAAATGTCCAGACAATTGTTCGTCATCGAAGCATAAAATGTATTTTATTAACTAAATTAGCATCCGTTGACTTAATAAAATTTAACAAAGTAAAAGTCAAAATCAAATATTTCTTTGTGTCATTGTCATTCCAAATCATGCTTTTGCCTATATTCATTTTTCAATCTATCCTTAATACTTATCCATTGCACTTTAATGCGTGAGATTTATTGTTATTATTATTATTGTTATTATTATTATTAAACATGTTAATGCGTGGAAATTAAATTAAATGAGCTGATTTTTCAAATATTATTTGTTGTTACTTAAAGTCTACAGCCAAAATCACTTTTAGGTTCTTGTGTAGTTTTTACAGTGCCAAAACTTTGACCGTTGATCATGGTATTGCGAGAAAAAATTCAAAAAATTCATGAAACTCCCCATCGCCTTGCTGATTCTAAATCTGGTCTCGAATTTCAAAATGGAGGTCGAATCGATCCCAAAATACCATTAATGATACCATAACTGCTGCACCATCGATGGTACTTGAACATTTTCAATAGTTTTTACATTTTAAATTAATTTTTGTTTTGTTCTGGCAGAAAGTCTAATTAAATACTAATTTTTCATTTTTTAAAAAATATTATGGCGGGGTGGTCCGGGCCCCACAACAGTACTAAGTCGGCTCAAGGTGCCTCCATTTAATCATTTAACCCATATGGGTTGACAAATTAGGCAGTACGGGTATAATATCACGTAAAGCATGATGCAATTTCTTGAAAATTTTGCTAGAGAGTTTTCAAACTTTTGGAGAGGTTTCACATAATGTTTATCATGAAAAAATTGTTGAGAGACATTCGTATTCGTACTTCCAGATTAATAAGTCAGTCTATATGTCAACAAATGAGGTGAAGTAATTTTAAAGAATTTACTAAATTTTCATATTGAAAAATGTTATGCATATATTCTATTTATTGCGAAATTTATTATACTCGATATATGAATAGTGAAATAATTATTTTATTTTCTAAAATATAAATGACTATTTTATTTTTATTTTTTGAAGGTAGAAATGACTAATTTATCATTTTTTAATAAACGGTAAATTTTGTAATAAATAAGATTGCAAGTGTAGTACTACCCATTGAAAATCCTCCGATAATGTTGTAGTCACTTGATGTGTAAAATTGTAATTTTATCTTATTTTTGGAAATCGTCTAGAAGGCACATTCGTATTCGTGCAAGTTTCCCCGTATCGTTTTCGGTTTGGGCTTGGATATGGTCAAGGGCCAGAGCAGAGCATTAACATGTGAATGGGCCTAATTGACCGAACTCTTATTTCTCCCTTTGTAAAAGAGTTCAATAGCAATGACTACCCATATTGCTCACCCAATGGGTGCCTGTGGTATATATTTGATTTTACAGTACTCAAAATTATCATCATTTTGAGTATTGCTGTGCTCAATTTCACACATTAAAATTTTATGTGAAAATCTATATCAACTTTCAAGTCGAAGGGGTCAGGTTAAAGCTGTAGTTTAGTTCCGGAGAACATAATTTTGAACCTTTGAGTAAAGAAATAGAGATTTTATTATCTCCTTTTTTTATTTTTTATTTTTTTTGTATAATTTCTTATTTGTTCATATGAGTATAAGATCTTAAAATTCGCATGAACCAAATTTAAAATGATAGGAACAGTATTGCCCGGAGACTTTGACAACAAATTGCTGACATTGGCAATTTGACATTCTACTTCATTCCTGTTCACATTTGGTAATAACATCAACAAGTTTGATTTTGTTTCTGGAAGGAATGAGGAAAAAATAGAGAGACAGCGAGTGGTCAAAATCAGCCCCAAATCTTCTGAAATGTCATTTATCGCCTCAAAACTTCAACTACCGTGAAGTTTGAACATGGATTTGTTGGCCAATTCAAGATTTCTGGAAGGCTGGGAGCCCTTTTTCCCTCAAATCACCAGTTACTTGCAAATGAAATTCATCTTTTCATTATTATACATAATAATTAATTTAGCGGTTACGCAGACACAACTTGTCATGTTCAAGAGATACGTTCACGACTTATTACGTACAAATTACTTCGTAATTGAATAATGTTGAAATGGCTGAAGTGACTACACTAGATTAATACGATCACATTAAATGTTCAAATGATATGTGCACTATCGATACAATAACTGTATACCCACGTGAAAATGAGATCAACGTTATCGATTTGTTACAAGAATAGAGTTGTGAATTATTCAAAGTATAAGAATTTTATTATGGTTCTTATAACAAACTAAGAGATCCTTGAAGGACTAAAAAAATTGATCTACGTTTGTCAATCCCATTAAATGTCCAACTAATAACGTCATCTTGTTGAATTTGAACTCACTTAAAACTACTCTTTGAACCTAAATTTTCATCTTAAAACTCACTACTCAACTACATAAATTTGCTTCATATGTTTAAGGACCAAATTTATTAGGCCACCTAACACTTTGACTTAACACTGAACTTCCTAAAAAGAATAATGTGCAGTTGCAAAATTGGGCACCGTTCACGGCATTGTGCGCACTTTTTTTTCTTTCTTTTTTTTTCCTCTCTCTCTCGAAAGGTAAATCATAGAATTTTTTTTCTAATCTCTACAAATATTTACTTATATGATGCTAGGGTGAACGGGAAATTGAAGATCAAAGTGTACCTAATGAAAGTTGATTATGAATTTCCAGAAAACAAATTATACTTATCTCCCATTCTAAAATCAGCTTATAAGTAAAGACTGGTATGTATGTGGTTACACTTTTTCTGAGGTATATATAGCAACGAAAATGTTATATTAAAGCGTTATTCTAAGCATTTAAAATTTCTCACATCCCACTTGCAGGCCACTGAATGCTGGGGTAGAACGTCTTGCATCTCTCTCGCATTTTTCTAACGCGTTTAAAGTATTTCTTAACATAACATTCCCGTATATAGCAAATGGGCCCTTTATTACTGATGTACACAAATACTTCCCATGCCCTCAAGAAATAGACATATTTTCACATGAATTAGGAAATTATAATTAATATTCTAAAAAAATGGTTGTATTTTTTCAATTATATCCTTACATTAAATGATGATAATTTATTTTAATGCTAACTTACATTAAATAATGACATAATTAAAAAATAAAGAAGCTAAACACACTCAGACATAAAAAGTAACATATATTTCGAGACTAATAAAAAGGAAAAAAAAAAGGGAAGTTACGAGTAGGCAAACCAACTTGACAACAAAGAGAACCATGCATTGAAATCTAAATAACTACTAGCTTTTATAAATGAAATTTGTCCTTTTCGTGCATACATAGCATATACTTTCCTACTAGTTTAATTAAAAATATTATCCTTTTTTAAATTATTTAAGTAATTATTTTCAAATAATTTATAAAATTGATAAAAAAAAACTAAAGAAAAAATTTTGAATTTGGATTTTATTACAATTCCAGAAATGAATCCATCAAATTCCTTCAAAGAATTTTTGGATTGGATCAGATGAATGAAAAACGTCCCATATTGAAGATGGGTTTTGATTTCTTCCTAGAATTATTCTTACTTTATAATGTATTAAACGATGACTTTGGTTTACTAGAGACATCGACATATTGTTTTAGCTCAGTGGAAACAAAATCCTTTTCCTTAGGATCCTCTCAAATAGAAATGGAAAACGAAGGGTGCGTTCTATTTGCCATTTTCAGCCCGTTTTCTGTTTTCTGTTTTCGAAAATATTGAAAACGCGTTCTGTTCATTGTTTTCGAAAATACGTTTTCGAAATCGTTTTCAAGATTTGTATAGAAAATACAAAAACGTCTTTTTAACGTTTTCGGCGTTTTCTGTGTTAAATGTTGAAAACAAGGAAAACGCGTTTTCAGATTTTAAACTTTACATTTATTACACGTTAAACAATTATAAACCAAACACATTTTCTATTTTCTCTTCTCAAAAATAAGTTTTTCAAAACAACAAACCAAACGCATTTTGATTTTAAAATAATTGATTAAGAAAGCAATAAAATATTTTCGAAAACGAAAAATACAAAACAAGCAAACGCAAGTAGAAAATTGTTAGAAGTACCTTCAGCTAAAAAGATCATTTAGAAAATGATTCATTTTGTCTGTATTATGCAAAAAGCTTATGTAAGGTCATTGAATTTGCACCATCAAAACAACCCCCAATAAATTCTTGTCCCACGTCATGCTAACATTGCCACCCCGGCCCACCAGTGTTAAGTTCCACCACCCTCTCTCTTTCAATTCACTGATGTAAAATCCATTTGGGAATGACATTTTCCTATCTATTAAAAAAGTATTATTTTTATGTTTCATATTTCCACCATCTTTATGATTCCCCTATGTATCAAACTTTCAACAACCTACATGGAAAAATTATATCGTTCGAAATATTTAGAAATATATAGTCAATTAAGATAGAAATACATTGGAAATCAGTTATAAGGTTTATTCAGTTTTAACTAAACTAGATTAAAGTCAACATTACTAACTATCGATTTATAAAGTTTAAAATGTTACACTTCTATAGATAAAGTTGAATTACCAATTCTTTGTTTTATTGCGAACTAAAATGGAGTTATTTATAAATAGACTTAAATAACAGCAGTCTTCATCTATTGAAGGATCATATTAATTGGAGACATGTTGTAAGTTTTTATTAAAAATAAATCATTTAAATTTGATGTATTCATCACTTGCGTTCAATAATCATTGAGTAAATATATTTGATTATATATGTGGATAATTTTAATTAAACGAGATAATTAAGAATAGAACTTAAGGTGAGAAGCTCACTCATTCCTAGAATTACTCAGGCTAAGATTCGATAATCAACGGTCAAAAGACCACTCACTCAAGAGTTGAGGAATAACGCTAGATAATTTACACACACGATGTTCACGATATTATTTTGTAAGCTCCTTGTCAAATCTATTAAAAAAAAGCTCCTCCTTGTCAAACAGCATTATTATTATTATTATTATTATTATTATTATTATTATTATTATTATTATTATTTAATACCACTGTTTTTAATTCCATTGATCTACATCTTTGTCAAGATCAACGTACGTGCTATGGACCGAGTTGAGACAAATTAGAATTTTCTCTAATTTCACGTGAAATTCCTTTTTTTTTTTCTGTGGTGGGGTGGGGGATATTATAGAATATTATAGAAAGATTCTGGAAAATAGAAAGCATATACCAATTTGATCATAACTATTGTTTCTTTATTTATTGTGGACACCGAATGTTATTACCACATGAAATTGATGACACATCTCTATTATTATTGCAAAAAAAAAAAAAAAAAACTTAATAAAAATTCCCATCTCTTTTCAATTTAAATTGTTTCTAGTAAAAATGGTGATTGAGAGTTTTTTTTAATGATTTTTAATGTAAAGGATGAGAGAAAATGAGTGAAATTTAATGGTGGAGATTTATGGATGTGACGTGATGTGTGGATGTGATTGATTTAGAGTAAAGAAAGAATGTATAAAAAAGTGAAAAAAAGTGAATTTTTTTTTTAAAAATTGATGTCAATCATGCTAAAAATAGTTCAACATGATAATAATAGACGCAGTGAAGTAGAGAACTCAATTACTGGTGCCCAGAAATGATCAGGCACCAACGTTGGTGCCGTAATTACGGCACTAACGATTGCATTTTCGGGGTCGATCCGACCTCCGTTTTGAAATTCGGGACCAGATCTGGAATCAGCACGGCGATGGGGAGTTTCAGGAATTTTTTGAATTTTTTCCCGCGACGCCGTAGCCACCGTGGCCACCGGTCAAAGTTTTGGCACTAATTACCGCACCAACGTTGGTGCCTGATCATTTCTGCAACATCTAATAATCAAATAAAATAAATAATTTTGAAAAGAATGGAATAAATTAGCAATAAAAATGAAATATTTTAATCATATAACAACTGCACCCCACCAAACCAAGTGCGAGAAAATCCTCCGTAAATTGAGTAATCATCAATTGTCTATTGTAGACAGTGAATAAAAACGGCGTGTGAACAACTTTATGATTTTCCCATTACTTATTTATCATTTTTGTATCTACTTGTTAAAGAAAGTTCTTAAATGGCCCCATCAGATGGGGTGGATTTATGGTTGGAAGTTTCATCTTCCATGCCATACAATTCAACACATGTAACCTAACCCCGTTTGAATATAAGCACTCAAAAAGCCATAAACAAATTTTTTAAAATATGAATGACACTTCTCTATATAATAATAATAACTTAATTTTCACAAATTTCTCTTATAATCATCACAACCCCACTTTATAATTTTGTACCATGAACACCTAATTTGATTCACTTCATAATTCCAATCATGCATTTAAAAAGCTTTTGCTTCATTTTACCTGAAGAATTTGATGACCTCAAAGTGGTTGATCACAGCAAGTTTCACAAAAGATCCGCGAAAAAGCCGTCAAATCGCCGTTGTGGCGCTCCGGTGGTCGACTTCCTCCACCACCTGTTGAAATGGGTGACTGTTTGTCACCAAGAAGTACCAAAGAAGAACAGATTTTCCGGCGTGTTTGTTGATGCAGAAGGAGTCGAGGTGCCGGAGAATTTTAACGGCGAGAATCCGAGGATATTCAGCTACTCTGAGTTGTACATAGGCTCTCATGGATTCAGTGAGAAAGAAATGCTGGGGAGTGGAGGATTTGGTCGAGTTTTCCGAGCGGTGTTACCTAGCGACGGGACGGTGGTCGCCGTGAAATGCTTGTCGGAGAAAGGTGAACACTTCAAGAAATCGTTCATGGCTGAGCTGGTGGCCGTAGCTCATCTCCGCCACCGGAATCTCGTAAAGCTGAGAGGATGGTGTGTTCATGATGATCAGTTATATCTCGTCTATGATTACATGCCTAACAGGAGCCTTGACCGACTACTTTTCCGGCGGCCAGAGGAGGCCAACTCGGTACTACTTAACTGGGAGAGGAGAAAGAAGATTGTCTACGGCTTGGCGGCCGCGTTGAATTACTTGCACGAGCAATTAGAGACTCAGATAATCCATCGCGATGTGAAGACTAGCAATGTAATGCTCGACTCCCATTTTAACGCCCGACTTGGCGACTTCGGCCTCGCTCGATGGCTAGAGCACGAGGTTCAGTACAAAGTGTCAAATACACCGTATAGGCTAAAGAACCGGCAGTTCCGGCTAGCGGAAACCACCAGAATTGGAGGCACTATCGGCTACATCCCGCCAGAGAGCCTCCAGAGACAAGGCGTCGCAACTGCCAAATCCGACGTATTCAGCTTCGGGATTGTCGTGTTGGAGGTCATCTCTGGCCGGAGGGCCATCGACCTAACGTACGATGATGATCAGATCATCTTGCTTGATTGGATAAGACGGCTCTCGGACGAGGGGACAGTTCTTCAGGCGGGGGATAGTCGACTCCCGGACGGATCCTACAAGCTTGCGGATATGGAACGGCTGATACACGTCGGCCTTATGTGCACACTACACGAGCCGCAGTCCCGGCCAAGCATGAAATGGATATTGGAAGCTGTTTCTGGTAATATTTACGGTAAATTACCAGATCTTCCTTCTTTTCAATCTCATCCTTTCTACATCTCCTTGCCATCCTCAACCAATAGTATTACTAGCACAACCAACATGAGATCATCAAAGTCATCAAAGTCTTCGACCACAATCGGAAAAAAAGATATGTTCTGCTCGTCGAATTTTGTCACGGCGAACGGGGAAACCATTTACATGACCGCCGAATCCCAGACGAGCAATACAAGTTCTTCATTTAACTGGTGTCACCAGCAAAAATGCACTTTCCCTATAGTCGAAACCCCGAGAGTAATCACTTATGAAGAGATTATTTTAGCAACTAATAATTTCTCGGATTCACAGAGAGTAGCCGAGGTCGATTTTGGAACTTCATACCACGGGTTTGTTGATGGTCACCATGTTTTAGTGAAGAGGCTTGGAATGCGAACGTGTCCCGCGTTACGTCTGAGATTCTCGAATGAGTTTCAAAACCTAGGACGACTACCGCCACCGAACTTGGTGCAGCTACGTGGATGGTGTACCGAGCAAGGAGAGATGCTCGTCGTGTATGACTACTCATCAAACCGTCTATTAAGCCACATCCTTTTCCATCACGATCAGAGAAACAGGCATTTGACGGTTCGTTGGCAGCAAAGATATAGCATAGTCAAATCACTCGCCTCGGCTATTTACTATCTCCATGAGGAGTGGGACGAGCAGGTGATTCACAGAAACATCACGTCGTCTGCTGTCGTACTAGATCCCGACCTCAACCCGAGGCTCGGCTCTTTCGCTCTAGCCGAGTTCTTGACAAGAAACGAAGATGGCCATCACGTAGTTGTCGACAGAAACAAGTCAATACGTGGGATTTTTGGGTATATGTCACCGGAATATATGGATTCTGGCGAAGCGACCACCATGGCCGATGTTTATAGCTTTGGAGTTGTGCTGCTCGAGGTGGTCACCGGACAGATGGCGGTTGACTTCCGGCAGCCTGAGGTGCTACTAGTAAAAAGATTGCATAAATATGAGGTGCAAAAAAGGTCATATGAAGATATTGTCGACCTGAGATTGAATGGAGAATACAGCTACAGAGAACTGGTGAGACTCGTGAAGTTAGGAATGGCGTGTACGCGTTCGAATCCAGAGTTAAGACCGAGCATGAGGCAGATAGTAAGCATACTAGACGGGTACGACCAATGGTTCGAGGAAATCAATCAGAAAAAGGAAAGAAATGAAGAATGGAAACAAAGAAATGCTCCTTCTTTGTGTCTCATCAGAAGAATTCAAACTCTTGGCATACAGTAATTTTGTTTGAGTTTCACAGAAACTCGAAAATCATGTGTATATGAATATAGTGTTATATTTTGTGTATTTAGCGACGAACTCGGGTGTAATTATTCAAGAGTGTGTTTGATAGTGAAAAGTACTTCGAACATAAACTTGCGTCGTCGGAGAGAGATAAACATAACTATACTGAACAAGCAGAGATGTGATACAATTTACGTTAACAAAACTAGCACCTGTTCGTTTTACCCTTCTTCTACCTAGAATTTTACCCCCGCTACTCAATCACAGTCAAATTTCATTATTAACCACACATCCCAAATCACTATTCATTATTATTCACACATTTTATAATTACAGAGTATAAGTAATGCACAAATTGAACCTCCAAGAAGTTTTCTGTTTTTCATTTGATTGCCATTCTGCAGTCGTCTTAACTTTTCTCATCGTCATCTTCATCTGAGTCGAGCCCAACCCATTTAACGAACGCAAATATAAATTCCCGCAAGCTTATTTTTCCATCCCTATCCCAGTCCATTTCCTCTGCACAATCAACAATATAACAAACAAATATCAGTACTCAGTAGGGCTAACTAAGCATGAAATTATCAATCAAGAGACGAGTATAGTTAATAACTAAATCTAGTCGTCGTGACATGAGAAGGAGATTTCTCCTTAGGAGAAGCCTCGTTTAACGCCTTGACCACATCTTTCTTTCTCAGCTTTCCTTCACCATTCTTATCAAGGAACAAGAACACTTCAATTATTGTATTAAAGGTGGCATCAATTTGTGGCATTTCCATCTTCAAAGTCTGCAAAAATTCGGTTGTAGTAAAGAACACTGCAGTTTACAAGTCAAAATGTATAGTTCCCAAGAAGATCATTGCATATACTGTGTGAGAAGAGGTCAAGTAATCCTTGAGGATATAAATTAGATATAGAAGAACGATGAACTCATTGAATTGTATCCCTTCATATCCATTCATGTCACAATAATTGAAAAGTTCGTCTATCTCCTCATTGCTGATGTGAAACTGCAACTTGTGCAAGCATTTCTTGAGCTCCTCGTGGTCGATAGTTCCATTTGTATCCTCGTCTGTGTGCAAACGAGAGAGCATTCTCATAACGCCTCAAAAAAAAAAAAAAAAGACTTTCCATTTAGTCCTGACTCACCAAACTTTTCGAATACAGTTCTAATCTCTTTCAATCCCTCTCTGATCTGAGGGAATTTGAGGATTATGCCATCAATAGATCTGAAATTGTTACTCCCCGAAAAGTGTTTCTTGATCTCCATCATTTTGCGTTCAAGCTGAGTATCTAGTTTCTTGTGATCATTTGACAAACTAAGGCAGCAGAACACAGCTCCTACTTTATTGGAGAATGACTTCAGATTAAGAAATAGCTCAGATCTTCCTTAAAGCATAAAAATGAACTCATGTTAGTATAGCACGATAATATTGGCGGTCGGGTAACATACTGCCACTTGGCGCAAACACATTGGCTGTTGGATGTCGGTCCACAATAGGCTACATATCATTTCCAAAAATGATGAAAATATGAAAGTTGGGCAAGTGATTTCAGAACCAAATAAGAATAGCCCAGAAACTAATATCGAATTGTGAGCTATAGATTCCTAAAATTCCATTTGATTGCATCATTCGACACTGCAAGAGCAATGACCATGGAAACATGACACAATCTGCAGGGTTGTTGGAAAAAATTACTTCGGTACTTCCTCCGTCTCACAAACATAGGCAATAGGCTACTTTTTATATTTGTATATATTGGATTTCTTCATTTTCCTATTCACGTTAATTCCTCGGTTGAAGTACATTATCATCATTCAACCAACTTAGTTTAATTGAAAAAATGCAATTAAAATTTATTTTTTCAACAATATTTATTACAATTTTCATTAATTCATGTGAAAATTAAATTAAGCCTATCTTGGTGAGAGGGAACGACGGAGAACATTTAATATTGTTACATTTTAACCACAGATTCCACATGAAAATGAAAATGAAATGAAATTAGACGGGGAAACTCTACGCTGCAAGCTATAACCATTAAATCTGATTTACAGAAAGAAAGAGGACTTACTTTGTGAATCTTTCATGGCTTTGAGTTCGAGAGACCTGCACAAAAAGATGGCTTTGTGGGTGAATATATACAGCAGAAACATAGGAAAAGATAAGGAAAAAAAGTGGGAATTGGGTACTGGAAAAGTAAAGAAGAACTACAGAAAATGCTATACAAGTCTCTCTTTCTCTCCCAAGTGGAAATGCCATAATGGCTTTGACTACAAGTATTCTTTCACACTGTACACACTAATGAGCGTGTCAGGAAATTTCCCTTTAATTCTCGGTGGAGGTGATTAAATACCATATTCTGAAAAACCGGTTTGATCCCACACAACGCTCGTATTTTGTTACAACACCAGCATACCAAAATAGGTAAGATTCTTTAAAATTCTAACGTATTTTGGTATGCTGATACTATAACAAAATACGATCGCTGGTACTAGATTATTTTTGTCTCAAAAAAAATATAGAAATAACTGATGAAAAAATATATAGATATTTCCGAACAAGCCCAAACCGACATTCATGTGACATAATAAGAAAATACTCAATAAGGCAATCACATTATGTAAGACAACAATCGTGTTACAAAGTGTAGCGACTTCAATAGGAATGTGCTGACCCACCAATGGAGCGAAAACACCTTCGTCTACAAACTACAGGGTAGGTGTTCTTAGACAACAGCTCAAGAATGCGAGCATAACTCAAGGGCAACTTATAGGTTCTTTTTAAGCATGGCCAAACATGGTCACTCGACCTTGTTAACATCAGAATGTACAAATGATTGAATGCATAAAAATTTGATTGAATTCACTAAAGCATGTTCCAAGTGAATCTCTTCAAAGAATATACAAACCACTGATCCAAAAGAAAGACAAGGAAAAGGATACAACTCATCTCAACTCTTGAAACCAAACCATCCTATCAATTCATCCAATATTCGCCATTGTCCACTCCACTGGCCTTGTCCCGTCATCAAAACCCACCACATCCACATTACTAGGTTGCGGCCTTTTCCTTGTCATCAAACTGCTGTTGGTTGAGCAGTCACCTAGTCGAGCAGGCAAATTGGAAGCACATTTTTTCTCGTTAGCCACTTTGATTGCAAGTTGTGAGAGCTCTTCCCCTGCAGCTTCTAAACCGGAGGACCCCACTGTGTGACTGTCGAGAGCTTTACAAGCTTTTTCAAGGATTGATTGAAGATACTTGGCCTGTGCTTCTATTCTGACCTGGAGATGACGCTGAACCTGGTTTGTACAAAATTTGGTAAGACTCTTTCCCGAGTGTTCCTATAGCTTTGGGGACTGGTGAACTATAAGAGAGAAAACTCTAACCTCAAGCTGCTCGTGCAGCCTTCTTTGGACCTCCATCTGAACCCGCAGAGCCTCGGTAACCTCATACCCGCTGGTGACAAGATGAAAATGGAATGAGTATGCATAAAAAGAAAGGTTCAGTTCTGGGTAAGAAATTGTGTGTGAAGAGAAATGTACTCGTCTATATCTTGTGCGATCATTCTTGACGAAGCTGACATAGATGAGCCCGTATCCTGATTTTCAGCAATGCAAGATGCTGCCAAGAGAAAAAATAAAATAAAAAGGATGAATTGGTAACCAGATGGTCAAAAAAATCAATTCGGCTAGGAAAAGCAGTTATGCATATGCAGGGAACGTGAAGAAGGAGCAATACATAAAGAGCTCAGATATACCATCTTTGGAGTTGTCAGTGACCTCCTTGCTTGATTGCTTTCCCAAACGGTACTTCTGAATTAGCAATACTCAGTAGTTACTACATACTGAGACACATGTGTAAAGTCAACCGTATTTTTGAGGAGTCAATACAAAAGAGCATACCTGAAGATGTGACTTGAGGTGATATAAAGTCAAGCCTTTCACTCCCATTGTTCTCATGATCGTCTTTGGCGTTGCTTCTGCCATGCAAATCGAGGAAGACAAATATGTTACCTTATTAATCCAAATCTATTGTAAACTTCAAAAAGCTCGTTTTGTCTAGATTTCACATGACACAT
Source organism: Jasminum sambac (assembly GCA_018223645.1). Lineage (NCBI taxonomy): Eukaryota > Viridiplantae > Streptophyta > Magnoliopsida > Lamiales > Oleaceae > Jasminum > Jasminum sambac. The sequence continues at coordinate 28,861,209 of CP073649.1, forward strand.
TATATGAGGCTCGTAACTTTCTCCTCTTTTCGATCACACATACACAGACTCCTGAAAAATCATTTCTGAATAAAAATCTATGCCAAACAAGCACTAAATTAGGTATTATAAAAGAGTAGAGTACAAGAAGTATTATAGTACAATAAGTCGCAATAAGCACGACTTTATAGCATAAGCTCTCGGGTTGTTAAGCAATGACAAACAGTCTTTGTTGACAACGTTCTTTAGGATATCTATCTGCTCAAGTTCACCACCGTTCGCCGCTATCATCGGGATTATAGAAACAAAAATATCAATGACACTCGATTCTGGTTTATCTAAATTAAAAGGAATGGAAAATAGAAAACCACATGGTTGGTAGAGTAGACATAGATCAAAGAACACAGTTTCATTGGTTAAAGACTCAACTAATTTGATCTTCAAGATTCTTATGATGAAAATAATACCTTCAAAAAAGCTAAGGGAAACAATTTTTTATTTAAAGAAAAATTAAAAAAAGTTAGCAAGTAAACTTGTTCCATGATTGAGTTTAGTGAGGTTGAGTAGAATTGATACAATACCTATTCCTTAATTGGACCAAAAAGTCAAATCCAACTAATTAGCCTAAAACCAATAAACAACTTTGGACAAGGTACAACATTAAACACATTTGCAAACAAACATGTGAAAGAACATGTCTAGTTAGTTGTCTTCATCACCCCATTAATGCCAACAAATTCTTTAAAATTGCTTTCTATATTGGGTATTATCTCCTTTATTATCTCCTGTTACGCTCTTATTTTGGACAACATACGCTGATACTCGCTTAAGCTCGAATATTGACCTTGATCATGTCTCATAAATGAATCAAGAGGCGGGCCAAAAAGCAAAAACATTTCCAAGAATACAATTTAAAGACTCAATTTTGAAACTCAAGAAAAAGGAAGCACTGTCCACACATTTCACACAGTATTTCCAGTCCCAAGAAATCAAATAGTAGTCTAAAACCAGAGACATGAAAATTGAAGAAGGGGGTGGGGTATGGGGACTAACTATCAGGGCCACCAAGCTGAGTGACAGCATCAACGAATCTTTCATGGAGCTCGGCGGTCCAGCGCAGCCGCGGCTTGGGATCAGTGGTGAGAACAAGGCAGGCATCGCCGGGCAAATTGGTGCCATCTAAGGGTCCACCGTGGCCCTGGTAATCTCCTCCGTCTAGTGGAAGCGACTGCATTGAAATTGAAGAATACATTCTTGTTTCCCCTTTTTCTTTTCACCAGAAAGATTAAAGAATGAATTTTTGTTTGGAGGGTGTGTAGGGGATGAACCGGGCCTGAAACGCCCGGAAAAGGGGTGTTTTGGAGGAGATGGAGGAGGGGAGGGGATAGGTTGAGAAGAGAGAGAAAGTACGTACTGTGCGTGCTGTGTGTGCGCAAGAACAGCGGTGTCTTCTTGTGTCTCTACCTTTGTCTCTCTCTGTATTACTGTATAGCTATTTTGCTATTTATATGTATATAGATGCACTATAATGATTAATCTGTGTCTCTGTGAAAGAGGGGGTCCTTCCTCGAGTTACAATTTTAAATTCTTTGGTTGGGTCGAAAATATCTATTTTTGTAAAATAAAAAAACTGAGATAAAAATTTTTATAAGTATATATAAGCCAATATTGTATATTTATCACACATATTTAATTTCTAATTTGAGCTTTCATTTAATGATTTGATTTAATATAAAAATAAGGGGGTACTAAAATTAAGAATTTAGGTATATATGACAAGTATGTAATATCAATTTATGTGTACTTATAATATTTCTCCAAAGGAAATTCTAATTCCATAAAAAATGAAATTACCTTTAATAGGTCCACAAAAAATTTAGATAGAAAATAATGTCTTCCATGGATGTTAGTTCTAATCAAACACACCCCTTACAATTATTTTTCTCTATTGTCATTTTTCAATTACACTGTTTTATTAATTCAATAATAATATTTTTACGCTTTAATTTTTTTTCATGGTTAGCTGTATGGAAGGTTCTAAAACCCATAAAGCATAGAAAAACATCAACAACATGCTTTGGCTTTTTGTGTTGAATCTCATTTTTTCTTATGTACTTATTTTTGCACATTTTTACACTCTGTATATGCTTAGAAAACATTCTCGAGACAATGATTTTTAAATGTTTGATTAAATAGTTATTGAGAATGTGAAAAGCAAGTTTAGAAAATAAAGAAAAATTATCACATCTATAAAATTATAGTGGAAAATGATTAGTGTGATTTTTTAAGTAATATGTACATCTCCCAAACAAGCTCTAAATAATACATTGAAAATTCATTTTTTTCCAACAAAAATCTCTCCCAGTCATCCAGTACTTACATGGCGAGTCTCAGGGCTATCTTTTGTACAATTCGAGTCCCCAACTTTGGCATTTACTGGACTCGTGTGTGCTTAACAATGTAATAAGATGACATTCAAGTCCCTTTGATTTCATTTGTTGATTGAAATGTTAAAATGAACTTTTTACTTATAGAAATCTGAACAGAAAAAACTGCAAGTATTTGATTTTCATTCATTAATTTTGCTTCAACTCGACTTAGATGTTAGACCATCTCGTCTGCTAATTTAAATAGTGAGACCAAAACTCATGCTCTCGGCATGTGCTCTTATTCTCCACACTTTTGCTCTAATGCCGCCTAGTTGACACTTTATGGTGCCAATATGCTTTGGATGATCAACACGTGTCCACACACACCTACCCCTAATCGTGGGGAGCAGGTAGCGTTCAACCAGAATATGTTGGTACCATAAGGTGCCAACTAATTAGCTAAATCCTTTTATTCTCCATACTAAAGTCGTGTTTGATAATGAATCTTCATAATTTCCTGTCTTGGTTAATATATTTTGTTTAGATTATTAAATAAAAAAATCATTGTGAAACTTTGACCTTGCTTTACCTCTCAAAGGGGAACTAAACCTCAAATAATAATAATTGTATCCATATTTCAAATAGTTAGCTTGTAAACTTTCTTTTTTGATTTTCAATGAAAAATTTAAATATGTGTCTAAACTTCTACGTATATGACTGATATTTTACGTGTCAAAAGAATATTAGAAAATATGTAGTGACAATTTAGCTTCAAATACAAAGTCTCCCAAATTTCGAAAAATCTCCAATTGGAAGTTGACAACGAAAGGTCTTAAATCTTTTGCCAAATTTTCTTTTTAGCTAATCTTTGCCACATTTCATCCGCCTAACTTGTAAAGTGAGAGGTTGTTATAAGCACTTTAGGTTTATTTAAAAATAAAAAATATAAAAAATCATTTCTATAAATTTTAAGTAATTTTTTTGAATAGTAATTTTAAGTAATTTTTAGAATATAAGGTTGATACAAAATTTTCCTTAATGCTCTTTTAAAAGTACAAGTTCATTTTTACAAAAGCAAACTCAATCAAGAATATGTGCGATAGAGATTAATGAAAAATTGAAAATTATGTTTTTTTATGTGTAATTAAAAGTAAAGAAAATATTTTCAACAAAATTATAAAATTAATAATAAAATAAATAATTGAAAATATATATTTTGTTTAAATTTTATGAAACAAATCCTAAATATTCAATATTGTCCCCGTTACTCCTTTCAACATCGGAGGGTGGACAAATTTGGACCACATCTCCAATCTCCATGATTTATAATTGTGGACTGTAATTATTGAAGTCAACTTGAGACATCTGCCAGACGAATAAAAGCCAAATTGATCCCCATCCAAACTTTTAAACAACTCAAATAACAAACATTGCAGGGAAATATATTAAAAATAAATAAATAAATAATTGCAAGGAAATAGATAAATACATAAATAAAACATTACAATAATTAAATATGCCAAGTTCGCTTAGGCTCCCTTGGAAGAAATTTTTTTAGCAGTTTACGAACATATATTCGTCATAAACTGTGCTAATTAAAATTTTTTAGCTTAACACAAAAGTGAAATATAATTGATCCAATACACACTAGGATACATTGATGTGCAAGAGTGTTACATTATGTTAGCATACTTTTAAAAATGTATTTTTTTCAAATTTCAAATTTGGTCAAACAAATCACATCCATCTATTTCCCTACTCATTAAATTTCCACCATCCAACTCCACTCATTCTCTCTCTTCCTACTCATAAAAATACATTAAAACTCATCCGCCAACGCATTCTAAGTCGAGGTCCACCATAAGTATGATAATATACACTCCAGAATGTACCAAATCAATTTCATAAGACTGCTATATTATTTATTTAATTTTAACTTGCCGCAAATAAATAATCAATAGTTTATATTTATTGATTATGAATACAACGTCAAACCCTCCTAATTTTTCCTCTCAGGGCATCTCCAATGACGCAGTCCATTGCGAAGGAAGAAAAAAATAAAGAGCAGCCCCATGTTTTTTCAATTTTTTATTTTTTAATCACTTTTATCTCAATTTTTTCATAGATACCCATGCTACGTCTATTTCTAGACACCCGTCTAGAATTCTTCAACTATTATTTTATTATTATTTTTTAATTTCTTTCTACATCTATCATCTTTTTCACTTTTCCTCCTTTTTTTCTCTACACCTATTTCCATTCATCTATAATGAAAATAATAATTTTCTCTTTATCTTTCTCAACTCCACATTATCTCCAATTCACATCTCCATTGGAGCCTTCAACGGCTTGATGGCTGAGTGTTAAATATGGATTTTAATAGCGTGGGAAATAGATAATTGATTAGGACATAACTGTTTTGATTACATTCATTATTTTGTTTATTCAATAATCAATTAATCATAGAACGTCACACTTTTGATAATTATTTTGTTTGTTCAATTCCTTACGTTTTCTGGATTCGTATTTATAACTTCACTAATAGCTTTGTGATGATACGAGTTAAAATCTTGCTTTGAAATGTCAAAAACTCTTTTGTAGTCGATGGGAATATTTGTCCTTTATATATGAGTCATAAACACAGCTAGCTTCTTTGCCCTCTAATACTGAACCAAACACATTGACAAATTTGCGAGAAGTTGGTGACTTATACACATTTTCTTTCCAAAATCGTAATTTCAAATATGTGTTATTGTGTTTGTTAATATATATATATATATATATATATATATATTTTTTTTTTCTTTTTTTTGACCGGGGGAAAATCGGGGAGGGGGAAATGGGGGGGGCGAGGGTAGGAATCGAACCCAGGCCTCTTGCCTGGAAATGCGAGCGTCGGACCACTGGGCTCTTGTTCGATTCCTCTGTTTGTTTGTTAATATTTTTGGCTAAGTAATTATTTGTCAATTGATTGACATGGTTTCTCTTCATTGCATCAGTGTGACAATGGGCTCTAATACATGCATGAATTGACACGAGGGTCTATTGGGTTGGAACATTTCAATGACTAATTAATATGATGTTACTTGCCACAAAAATTAATGATTTTTATAACTCTCCATGCCACTTTAATTTGTGACGAAAGTAGTGGATCTCATCTATAAATTTTGAGGGTCTTTGATATGTTAGAACCTTGAGATCAAGATTGATTATAATTACTATTTGAACGTACTGAATATCTATAGGAATGCAGTAGATATGAACTTGCATGAGTTAGAAACTCGTATGTGTTCCGTAGGCTAGTGAGTCTATTTTGTTTCTCTTTGAGACTGATTTCGAAATCTATGCTGAGCCAGTAGGGGATCTTGAACCTTAGCACTGGCACAATACTAGTTAGAAGAACAAACTTGTAATCATGACTACGAACTACAACTACTATTTGACATTGATAAAGTTATATATTGGTGATATAATAGCATTACCATTGGGAGCTTATCTATTTTGAATGTCTTACGCACGAGAGAGATAAACATAATATTTTGAATGGTCTCATATATTTTTTAATCGTCTCTCTCTTTTTTTAATCATCAGTCTCATTTTTGACACTTCTTCTCAACTTTTTCTTTATTGCTTCTAGTGCCATTTCTACAATTCTATATTCACCCTCACATTGTATTCGATTATCCTTCACACACTTGTGGCTCAAGTGCATTCCTTCTAAGCTTTCCTTTTTTGTGGGGAGATTGCTCAATGGGTGGGTTACCACTGATGAAATTATCCAACGGAAGCTTCGTATTCATGTAGCCTCCAAGTGTTTTTTGCTGTGCTGACTTGGAGACGCTCTCACACATCTTTATATCTGGCCCCTTTGCTTGTACGGTATGGGATCATTTCTCTAAAGTTGCTGGTATACCTCATATGCCTCATGACATGGTTAGACGACTTTATTTGTATTGGCTTCACTCTTTGAGTTGCAAGAATCTTGTATATAGCTTATTGCCTCCATTAATTTTTTGGTTCCTTTGGTGTGAGCGCAATAAAGCGAAGTATGAGAACAAACCCATGTCACCTACATTTGTGATGAAATGTGTCCAATTCATGTTTGATCATATCTCTCTGGCTTGATTGGGCGTAAAAAGAAATGAGTCTCTCCCACGACCCACTCTGGTTTACTAGTCTAGACCGCAGCCTGGGTTTAGTCAAAGGTGATAATACCTCTTCTGGAGGCGGCATTATTAGAGACCCCCAAGGTATTGCTATCTCGGGTTTTCATGACTTTTTATGATCGTGTCTCCATTACAACAATTGAACTTTCCGCTATTGAGCATGGCCTTCGTTTGTGTAAAGAAGCTGGTTTGCACCGTGTTTAGGTTGAATCTGATTCCTTCATTGCAGTCAATCTGGTTCTCCACAATGTAGATGGCCCATGGGCTTCTCTTCACATCGTTGGCAGGATAAGACAACTCCGCTCCCAGTTTGCTAAAACTAAGGTTACCCACATTTGGCGGGAAGGAAACAAAGTAGCGGATTGGCTAGCTAGCCTTGGTGCCTCTTCTCGTTTTAGTGCTATTTACAAGCCTCCACGGATACCACGGGCGCTCCAAGGGATTGTCAGACTAGACAAAGGGGGACTTCCAAATGTTACGTTAATCAAGCATCCCATGGAATTCATTTGGTTGTTTTGAGTTCCGGCTTATATTGTTGAAAGTGGAGCCAAACGTGGCCTTGTTTTTTGGTCAATAATTGTGGCTACAAATTAGTGCAATTATATAGACAAACATGGCCAAGTCAAATATGGTGCTATGAAGATTTGAAAAGATTTCTTGGTTGTTGGCACACGGATGGAAAGTTGCTGAAATGAGGAGACAAGTGGGAGACAATCATGGCCTAGCTAATCAAGAAAGGATGCTCCATTGTCAAATAAAGAATAAGAAAGTGGCATGCTCTCTCGGTGGAATTATGGTGGAGTGATTAATTAGCATTTATTTAATGCTAATTATTACATTTTTGCAATTGAAATGTGCCTATAAATTGAGGCATTCTCTGATAGTTTCAATACACCACAACACACCACAATTGAGTGCATTCTCAAAGAGTGAGAGATAAAGAGAGTAGTGAGAGGTTAGAGAGAAAATTGTGAGTTTCTCCTAATACTTGTTGTATCTCATTTATCTAGTGGATGTGTGTTTTCTCCTATTATAAGAGAGAGGTTATTGTCAATTGTCCTCTCCTTATATTGCAGAAGTTGTTGTAATCCTTTTCGATAGTGAAATCCTTTTACCGTTTGCTCGTGGTTTTTACCCCGAATTAATTTGGGGGTTTTCCACGTAAAATCTGGTGTTTCTTTTTTTTCATTTCTACTTCAGTTATAATTGTGTGCCCAATTTCACAACCGATCCTAACATATATTTGATGTATTTCGCTTTTTTTTGCTCTTGGACTTCTAAGCCTTGTTGTTATGGATTTCTTGGAGGTATTGGCGTCACGTCCCCCTCCGCGTAATTTCGCTGACTTTATTAATTAAAAAAAAGATTTAAAATGAAAGAAAATGTCATAAGCTACTTAAACATAATGTGTTAATTGGATCAACGGAACACGGGAAAATTTCAGTTCCTGTCTTCAAAAATGAACTGAAGGAGATGGAGCTTTGGTACTTTTGGAATAAGATGGAAAATATACAATGAATGCGTGTTAGTGTATGTGTAAAAATAGATTTTTATGGATTTTAATGTGATATAGAAAAGAGAATGAGTGGAGTTGAATGGTGGAGATTTGTATAATACAAGTAGGTCCTACAAAATATGTAAATGTGAAATAGGAAAGAGAATTAGTAAGGTTAAAAAGAATATATAAAAATGTGTAAAAATTTATTAAAACACATACACTAACACGCAATTAAGGTTTAGGGATAATTATGACTACTCTGAAACATAAATGCTCGATCAAATACTCCATCCGTTCCATATATATAGTCCATTTTGGTTTTTACACAAGAATTAAGAATGATATTGGAAAAGTAAATTTACAAATAAATTTCCTTTAATACCTTTATTTAAATAAATAGAAATCATAAATATATTTGTATTTTTAATGATATAGGTGAGGTATAATTATAAATGAATGTAAAAATACTACTAAGTTGACTATATATGCCGGATAACCCAAAAATGAAAAATAGACTATATATGTGGGATGGAGGGAGTATATTTTGCATAGGCAGGGGACTTAACCGCAATATTCTTCCATGTTCGTTTTGGTCGTGGCAATCGGCACTTCGCAGCAGGAGAAAATTCGAAGACTGTCAAAACAGTCTAGGAAAAGCTCAACAGTACGGAAATGGCCGCTCGTTCAGTCTGCTACCCCAAACGTCTTTCTTCCCTATTATTCAATCCCAAGGGTCCTTTATCTCTCTCTACATGTATGTTTATATTACACCTACACAAATGTAAATATTATTTTCATGTATAAATTTCCACTTTACAGTGACTCCATTTGGGCCAGCTTACTTCTCCACACAAATTGCTTGTCACGAACCAGTTCTGGTTACTCATCTCTCTCTCTCTCTCTCTCTCTCTCTCGCTATTTACGCCCAATGATAATTACATTAAAGTTTTTCACAATTTTCCCCCTAAAATGCTTGAAGGTAAGGGATTTTATTCACGCGGCTTTGTATGATCCAGAACATGGGTATTTCTCTAATAGATCAGGCTCAGTTGGAGTACTCGACAGAAGCATTAAGTTTAATCAGTTTGAAGGTACTTAATTTACCATATTCTTTGTAAACCTTTATTGGTTATTTGCTTTTGCATTCCTTTTGGTTTTGTTGAAATTTCTCTGTGTTATATCTTGGTGAAAAGGTTACTCTAGGTTTGCTGGTTATGTGTGAAAATGAATTAATTGATAGTGAATAGTTTTGTGCCTAAGACTATAGTTGGAGCTAAGTGCAAACTCCCCAGGAGCTAAGTTATTAAGAACCTGCATTTGTGGCTTCAAGGTCCAAATACTTTCTTTTTGGCTTTAAGGGTTGGTTGGGTTGAGACATTCGAAAAATCTTGAAAGCTCTTGAAAGCTTTTAGAATATGAAGAAATCAGCCCAAAAAGTTGATGCCAGTAAAAAGAAACCTTGAATTCCAATCGCCCTCCTGCATTTCGCACCTCGTGGTAAGTCAAGTTTTACACCTAACAAATGGCCCTAAAAGCATTAACTTTTTGGCACCACACGAAGGTCTTGAATCAGGCATGCCTAAAGGTGTAAGCCTCGGATGCTCTAGAAAACAGTGCTTGCAGCTACCTATCATTCCTACTTTTTTGTTGGAGTTGTTAAATTTCGTTCCTAAATAATATGTCTGCTTAATTTGTTGATTACTTATTAAGTTACCATACAAAATGATAATGCATGCTTCAATATTTCAGGACGTAAAGCTTATATGCAGCACCTAGATAAAATCTACAAGCAAAGTGATACATCATGGTTTACACCAGTTGAGCTCTTTAAGGTACATGATCAGGCAAATATTTCATTCATGCTTATTGATGTAGAAGCTTTATTAACTCCATTGTGTTTATTTTGAACTCAGTTGAAAATGTGGAAAAGCACACTGTATAGGAGCTTGTTCGGCAAAGCTTAAAACTTAAATCACTTTTTCTTAGTTTCATTTCAACCACAAAGATAAAAATAATAATAAATAAATAAATAAATTATTTTCACATCTCTGCACAGTCTATTACTTCTTAAACACACATTCTTGCGCAAAAATCACTTTTCTACTTATTTAAGCTTTACCAAACAAGCTTTTAGTCGTTTGGTGCTTCATAGAATTGATTGGTGGACTAAATATCACTTTTGAAGATGTGAAAGTCACCAATCCTCATTTTGTTACCTGCTATTGTTTTGATAAATAATTTGATCAACATTTTTTATTGAATTAAAAATTTTATCTTTGCTGAAGTTGATCTGTCCACTGGCACGAAAAGCTGTTGTAATTAGATTTGGAAGAAATGATGAATTAGATTATCTGCATTTTTTTTTTAATTAACACCTATTGTTGCTTGTTTATTTTGAACCGAATTGGATATGTGGAAAAGCACAATGTGTAAGTTGTTTTATGATTCATAGAATAGAATTGATTGTCGACTAATTAAAAATGTGAAAGTTACTGATCCTCAATATCTATTCCTCCCTCTAAATTTTACCTATGTTTGGGGCAACTTTTTGAGAAAATCAGTTTCAACCACAATTTCAATGGTGTGACAAATTTTCTCTATTTTTTAAACTCACTTTCACCATTCCCATAATCTTTTAACCATACATGCAAAAATCATTTTCTAAAATATGTCTACCGAACATGCACTTGATCTTTTATGAACAGATCCATAGAGTCACCTGAACAGCTGTTATAAACCGATGTGGAAGGAATGAATCATTTCATTATCCTCATCTTCTAATTCATAATTCAACTTATTTTGATCTTGAAGGATATCTTTCAACAAATAATAAAATGATATGCAGCTATTGAGCTATTGAGAGTGTATGATATGTAGACACTATGCTGCAGCATCTTCAACATTTAAATATTTAGCCATATCATTACCAAATTACCTATGTTTCACAATCAAAAGCCATCAATAATTCTAGTAATCAAAAGCCATTGGTAGTTAATTACCCTTGATTGAATAAATCTGGTGAGTGGCTTATGGAACTTTCCCTCCAACAGCAAGCTGTTTGATTGAGTTGCTTTCTTGAACGGCTGAATATTGCTTATCATGAAAAAGTGAACCCAATTACTGAAATAATTTGTGTTGTAGTGGCTAGATTACTAGCTGTCCTGGAAAACATAGCTTCTAAAAGGTTACACAATTTCTTATGGATAGTTAGATAAACTTGACTTGCTCACAAGAAGACACATAATATCTATATTATTATATTTTCTTTGCCTCAACGAAATAAGATCGACCGTTTCTTTTCTTTTTCTTCTGACCTCTTTAAGTGAAGTTTGTTAACTAAGAATGTGTTGCATGTTAATGACAATATTCTTTCTACATACAGTTATAACAAGAGAATAAGCATGTGTTCGTCCCCACTTATTTTTACCTAAAAATTATCTACTATTAAATGCCAAGGTCAAACACAAATATCAACCACACATTTCAAATCATCACTTATTATTATCCACACATCTTGTGGCCCACTATCTATACAAAAAGTTAGTTTTTAGGTGAAAATAAGTTTACACGAACACACCTTAATATTGTAATTATATTCTGCTTCTCTTATACATATGCTTTCTAGGTGGATTAACATTTTGACATTCTTCCTTTAGCCTTGGTATGCTCACGGAATTGCTGAAGCAATCATGCGAACTGCAAATCTGTCCGTTCCGTTAAAAGTGAGTTTCTTCATTTTCTGATTGGATGATCCTACAAAGAGGCATCTTTGAAGTTCTTGATATGCATGAGATTAAGTATAGATGGGTAGTTAATTCTATTATTAATGTCGATTAGGGTGTGTATATATATATCAATAATTTCGTGTAATATGACTGTAATATACCTTCAGATATAACAAAGATATAAGTTATTTGTTTAACGAGAATTCCATGTCCAAGTCACATAGGTAATCATGACCAATTTCACAACTTGGTTGGTATTGTTGCTTAATCTGGTCTATTGCCACACTGGAATTTACAGACTTCTATGGTATCACTTATCAGTGTCTTTCAAATTAGTTTTCATTGGGGTCAGCTTAATTTGTATGTCAGTTTTCACTTTCTGGTCAGTATTAAAAGACAAAAAATGACCAAATACCAGTTCACAGTTCTGGAAAGCTCAGCTCCAGCATTATTGGCATTATTTTATTTGAGTCTCGAGAGCGCTCACAATTTCATTTGTTGTTGATTAACTTTCGTGTCATCATTGACTGTCCAAGCCTGAAAACATTACACCTATGTCACCACGGGTGCTAATTACAAAGCAGCTTGGGTGGTTAAATCAGTGACTTCAGGTCAAAGCAGCTTCTGTTAAGGAATATAAACAGACCATTCATAAGTTCAATAAATAAAATAATTTACTTTTGCACTCTTCCTGTTTCATCAATGTTGATATATATATCTGAAAATATATCTGAAAAATCGAAATTCTTCCCATTCTCTAATTTGAAAGAAAAGTTCATGCTTCCTCTATTGTGCATCTTCTAAAGAATTCCTGACATTAGTCTTTTTGCTTAGGTCGATTATGCATCTTTGCTTTTCCCTTGATCCTCAAATATAAGCTCCACTTTCTATATTGATTTATGTGATTTGGTATCCTTTTTCCTATAAAATTAAGCTAAAATTGAATTATTTTTCAACAATGGTTTTTCTTTTTCAGATATATGAGATTGGAGGTGGATCAGGAACTTGTGCGAAGGGTGTAATGGATTACATAAAATTGAATGCACCGACGAGAGTTTATGATAATATGAGTTATATGTATGTGATGTGCTTACGCATTTTCCCCCCTGTTACTGTATCAAAACTAAGAGGCTATTGGGCTTTTAAGTGTAAAAAGAATTTGGATATAGATGTGAAACGTATCTTATGCAGGCTATTCAAACCTTTATCCTTGATTTCTCCAGTAGTTTATATTCCCTCATATCTAAGTGTAAATGTATCATTTCAACCAAGATTCAACTGGAAGGCATTTCACTATTTGAAAGACTTTTGGTTGAACTTTGCATAATTCACTTCCTAAAATTATGTTCCTTAACTGGGTTTTATATTTCTGGAGAAGCATGGATTGCTTTGTGCTGAACTTTTTTTTTAGTGAATGTGTAAGGCGCTTTCCATTCAATAATTATTCTCTTTCAATTTACTGCAGTTCAGTAGAAATCAGTTCTTCATTGGCCAAAAAACAAGAAGAAACTGTTGCAGAAGTAAATAGTCACTCGAGAAAATTTAGAGTAGAGTGTCGTGATGCTGCTGACCCAAATGGATGGCGTATGCAACCTTTCTCTTCATCCTGTTAATTGCCTTCCCTTTTCCCTTATGATTCTTGTCCATAGAACCATCTCATAGTGGTTGAAATTGTCATATTAAAGGCGTGTTTTTGAAACAGGGCTTGAGGAACAACCTTGTTGGGTTATTATGTTAGAGGTATATCAGTTTATATCTGAACTTCTGAATTTTCCATATTTAAACTTTTGTAATTTATGTTTGTCATCAATATTGTAAATGCTTGTTTGGTCTAGTTACTTTTGGAGTTAGTAATGTTTGGTTACAAGTGTGAAAAGTTATGGTATCATAAAAGGTATGGTTGAAAATGTATTTAGAGGAAAACTGAACCACAAGTAGTTAGACCAAACGTGCGCTTAAAGTTGTTGACATGAAAGATCCCTGTCAATCAAGAAGGCATATGCTTCTTTGAATATCAGTTCAAACATTGATTGCTTGCTTTTTTCTTCTATTTTTCTTTCTTCTTTCTTCCTTTTATCTTTTTGGGTACTTGCAGGTGCTTGATAATCTTCCACATGACCTTATCTATTCCGAAAATCAAGTTTCACCTTGGATGGAAGTGTGGGTTGAAAAGCAACCAGACAGGTATCAGTTGCTGTGATGTTTTTTATGTGTCTATATTTTCATGTTGGCCATTTCACATTGATATGGACATTTCATGCTGTATGCTATTTTCCGTGTGCAATGGTTTTAATGTTATAAGATCATAGCAAGAAGAGAAATAATCTCTTACACCTGTCAAAAGCATGGCTAATACAAATTAGTGCTTGCTTGTGCATTTGTTGGAACGGCTCGTATTACAAAATTGTGGACTTATTCAAGTTTCCAAGTATGTTCCTTTGTCCTTCAATAGGTCAGAGCTCTCTGAGTCGTACAAGCCGCTAAATGATCCACTAATCACAAAATGCATGGATATTTTGGATCTGCCAAAAGATGGTCATACTCCTGGAAGCATGTTGGCCTCAGTTGCCAAAAATATTTCTGCAAAAATATTTCCAAGGCCTCGAAGATCCTGGTTACCAACTGGCTGCTTGGTAAGACTACTGTGAACTACAATCATTTCGATTATTGGTTTGGCAAATTGGCATATAGTTGAATAATATTACCTTCGGATGCAGAAACTTTTAGAAATTTTACATGGTTCTTTACCAAAGATGTCGTTAATTGCATCAGATTTCAGCTACCTTCCTGATGTGAAAGTAGTTGGTGAGAGAGCTCCACTGGTTTCCACCAAGGTACAATCAGCTTTGTGCCCTGTCCAACAACTTCATCAAGATTTCTTTTTCTTTTTTTTCTTCTCCATCCTTTGACTTTCTGTGCATGCAATTCATTTGCCATTTTTCTTTACCGACTGCAGAAAGATGGAAATAGTGTAGATTACAAAACTTATCTGGACGCAAAGGTGAGTTCCGCCTCTATAATTTCCTCCTCTATTTGTTTTTGGTAATATTTAAGGGTGTGTGTAGTTGGGGGTTGGAAAATAAAGTTGGAAAATATTTTCTATCCAAAATTTTTCTTTGTGGTGTTTGATTGCAACAAGGAGATAGAAAATATTTTCTATGTAAGACAAAAAAATAGAGATTTTCCTTGAAAACAAGGAAACTATTTTCCAATGGGTAGAAATGTTTTCTACTTCCATTTTTTTCCCTCCAATCAAACACACCCTAAGTTCAACATTGTCGGTGACCACGAGATTTTTTTGGGTGAGTTATTGAAATGTGTGGTTGATGTTGAAGCTCGACTTTGAGTAAAAGTTTAACTTCTATTTCATTTTCCCGCAGGGTGATGCTGATATCTTTTTCCCAACAGATTTCTGGTTTTTGGAACGTATGGATCATTATTGCTCTAGACAGCTGAAGCCAAAACAAAATAAATCATCGCAAAAGGGAAAGAAGCGGCGAACTCTTATGGTAAGATTGTTGTGTCTATGAATCAGATAAACGAGTTTGTCTGGCTAGAAGTTTATAAACTGACCCCAAGTATTTACTAGCTGCTTCTAATGCTTGCATTTTGGTTTCACGAAGCTTGACACGGCATCATTTATGGAGGAATTCGGTCTTCCGTCCAAGACGAGAACGAAAGATGGATACAACCCCTTGTTGGATGATTTCAAGAACACTAAATTTTATCTGAGTGTTCCCACACACAACATCAAATAGACATCTATCAGATTGAAGAGTTCCCAGGATTAAGATTGAAAATGATGCGTCACTTGATGCAAATTTTGATATTAATAGGCCGATTTCGGCTTCTTGTTTTTCGTACTTCAAAAAATTATTGTTATTTTTCAACGAGACATTGAAAAATCATTTTCACAAAAATCTGTCCTGAACTCGTACGTATGACACTGGCAAGATTAAGCCAATACGTTGATAGGTAGCTGTTCAATCCACCCTTCATTGTCAATGTAAGCCAGGTTTGTAAAAGCTTCGATCTCCTGTTGGCTGAGCGTTTTTTCCCACTTGACACGGTTCCTCATGTTCGATCCTACTCCATAGCATCCATTCTCTGCAAAGGTTAGTTGATTCCTGTTTTCACCAACCGTAAAAGATCATCAGCTTGTTTCGTCACTCTGTAACTTCATCTAAAGCAAATAAAGTTCTGTCAAGTTCTCTTTGTTGCTTTGAGCCTGTTGATTATAAAGAAAATTTAAAAGGAAATTTAAAAGGATCTTTTATTGTTCAGAGTATTTTCAGTATATATAAAGGAAACTAAATTCAAAACTGAAAATAGAAATCTAAAGAGGATAACACCAAAGACTTTTGAAAAGCATGCATGTTTTCTTGTAATTTGGTGGTGATGAAAGTGTTATGATGAGGAAGGGAGCGAGCGATTTTACTCGTGGCCGACATTGAACCAAGCATCCCATCCTTGAGGAACGATGATATCGGAGAAAAGCGACTTGTGAAATATAGTTCGAGCATAAGATTTCCATGCTCTTCCTAAGTATGCCTTTCCAGTTCCTGTTACATTGCAATTCTTGAATACAAATCCATTTGTATCATGTGGACCAGCCCTTCCCTGTGCTGTTATGTAGCCTTCAGAGCCTGCTTCTAGGCTTTCTCCAGTGAATAATATAGTGCTATGCTGCAATTTTGAAAAAAGTTAATTAATTAATAACAAAGAAGAAAATAAACAGGAACCAGTTAATTCAATTTTTCCACATACAGTTATCTAGCTAGTAATTGGACTTATGAAAAGTTAAGAATTAATAAAATAGCAAATACAATAATTTTATTAGTTTAGAAACGGAAAGAAAATAAATATGTCGATGGTTGAGGTCATGGACTATATTTCTTTAAATGGGAGTATAGGAATTTTATTAGTATTATGTAATCGATCATGTTAAAGGCATTATCCATATCGATATTTAAATACCTCATAAATAGATTGACCACCGCCGAATATGAAATCAACTGCTCCAACGATGGTACAGAACTTGAAGTAGTGTCTACCAGTCTCGTCGAACAATGTGTCTTGCAATCCCAGAAAACTAGACCGATAAAATACCGTTTTGTCGCCGGATATCATTGCGGCCACCGCAGGCGATCTCACGTTCCCATTCTTCTTGAAGGGATAATTATAAGAATTCTACAAATAAATTGAAAAAAAAAAATAAGAAAAGAAAAGAAAAGAACACCCTGTTAGAGTCAATGTTAATTTGCACTTTTAATCCCAAAATTTGCTTCCTTCAAAGTGCCTCATTCTTGCACTGACATTGTTTAAAGCCTCCATTTTCCACTAGTTTGAAAAGAAAAACGATTAATTTTATTTTTGATACATTGAGGAATTCTTACTTTGAAGGTCATATCAGAGACAAAAACATTGTTGGCACGAGAAAAGAAAGCTGCAGATGATACAATCGAGTCATTAGAACTCCAAACAACATTGGTTCTTCCCATTCCTTGTCCTTCGAGATAGATAAATGGCTTGTCAGGAGGTATCGTAACTTGTTCGCTGTATTCGCCACAAAAATTTCACGTTGATTCAAGATCCAAAAACTCATGCATGCATGTTTCAACAAAGTCCAAATCTGCTATACAGTCAAAACAGTTACATATGTAACTAATGAACTGTTTTGAAAACAAAAAATGAGACATGCAGTAGATACAAACGATAATTATTGTGCGTGTTTGTGTCGTGTATAAATGTGCATATTTTGGAGAGGACATACTTGTATACACCTGCTTTGATAGAGATGCGAACCCACTTATTATTGTTCGAAGGCACATGGTCAATGGCCGATTGAATAGTGTGAAAAGCTCTGGGTATTGACGGGTCAACGTAAATTGTTGGGGGAGTCTTCAATTCTTGGGAGAATTTTTCTTGCATTTCTCCTTTTATCAATCCAAATAACATGAACAAAGCTAAAAAAGAACACATTTTTTGAAGAGATGAAGCCATTTTCATGGCCGTGGAATTGCAAGAAGCATTAATATGTAAGATGTACATTTTGAGATTGATTTATGGTTGGGTTAGCTGGTTTAGACGTGTAGTAATGGAAAAGTTATTAAAACAGGCAATTAATTTTATTATTATTTTTATTTTATAAAAAATATGCTCTTTTGCTAGTGTTTATACCTTCTATAGATCAAACTTTCCTTATGAGTGCATACACATCAAATTTTTATATTATATTGCAGGGATTTTTTTCTTAATTGAATGATTGAAAGAAAGAAAAATATCATTTTTGACTTATTTCCTTCCCATTTTCTTAACTACCTTTAATGGAAAAGTCATTACGATCATTTTTCACTTATTTTCTTCCCATTCTCATCACAAATCACAATCGAGTGATATTCTTGACTTCGAGTGTAAATGAGTTATTCAATTCAAATGTTACAATTCAACTGGTTAATTGGTAACCTGAAATGAGGTCGTTTGGTAGATTCTTATTTTTCAAAAATGAAAAATGATTTTTGAAAAATTACTCAATTGAACAGAAGGTTTAGATGAATAATAATATTTAAAATGAATAATATCTCCCCACATGAAGAAAAGATCATTTTTGAGGTTTAGATAAGTCACGTCTATTATTCTAAGGGTGTGTTTGATTCATGCTTTTTTTTTAAGGAAAACTCATTTTTCGATTTTTTTTCCACCCGTGGCTGTTTGATTACATTTTTTTTTCTTGAAAAAAGTTTTCCAACTTTTTCTCGATTTCCGTTCTTTTCCTTATTTTGAAGGAAAACGTTTGCCTTTGAGAGAGGTGGTTTTTGTTTTCCCAGAAAAGTTTGGCCATTTTTTTCTTTTTTTTTTAATCGACAATTTACTTTAATCATAAAGATAAGGAAATGGTCAAATTTCATTAAAAACACAAAAATAAAGAAAATAATATCATTTTCCATCTTTCAAATTAATCCAATCAAACACCTACAACTACTATTTTCCCTGAAAAACCTTTTCCTGGAATTTATTTACCCGGAAAATATTTTCCTTCAAACCATTTTCCGCATTTGCAATCAAACACACCCTAAATTTTGTCCATCTAATCAAAAGATAGCTTGAATTTATGTCGTCATCTAATCAACTAACAATGGTCATTGGACAATAAAGTATACTAATTTGAACTTGTATAGTTCTAAACAGACGAAACAATAAAATCGACTGGGAATGGATGCAGAATTTAGTGATTTTACATCACAAAAAATGCATGCATAAGGTTGATGGTTCTATCTAAACAGCACAGCCCCCTTCTAGTCCCAAGTGGAACTTTCTTATAATTTTAGTGCTCGCATGGCTCATTTCAGCGCTGGCACACAACAACAGGGGGCTAATAAGTGAAATTGAACAATCGCATGACACAGCAAGGGGAAGCACCATGTCAAGCATCGGAACTATAAAAAAGTGCCAATTCTGGGACTTGATCAAATTCGCTAAACCACTACTGTGGGCACATCTCATACTGCCCACCACCAATGTCATAATGCTACCACATGTTTAAACACAAACCTGTAACATCAGACAACACTACTATAGTGGTGGACAATGCACACCGTGTCCACATGAGCATATGCACGAAATTCTCAATTAGATTATTCGCAAGCCAATGAAAGAGCAAAACGGACCATCAACACAGATTCATTGTGAAATGTTATAAATAACACTATTTTGAGAAAAAAGTCGCAAATAAAGGTAAGAAAAATCTGCGCTCAAGCACTGCCACAAAATGGAACAATTTAGTAGAGTTATAACACCTAAAACAAAAAAGACCTGATACAAAACAGTTTCCCGCAAAAATTTCACTTTAAAGCAATACTACTATTTCAATACTTGATTGGGGCAATGATGTCGAGTTGCGAGCCAAGCTTCTCTTCAGCAACCTTTTCAGCTTTGACTCTCAGTTTCGTCAACTGCTTCTTCCTCTCATATGCTGCCTGAGCTCTCTCTTTCCTCTTCTTCTCAAGTTCCTACAGCATACATAACAATTACATTACCGGAATATGTTGATCAATGATGAAAAACACCAAGTTCAATAGTTGATCGAAGTATCACCTTGAGTAGAAGATGGTAAAAATCATATAGCAAGTCATAATGGATATTAAGCCTTTGTTCGTTTTAGCTTTTTCTAACCTAAAATTAACTTCTACTACTAGTCGAAGTCAAACATCAATATCAAACACCTAAAAATGTCATAAAAACTCACCCGGATAGTATCATAGTGGTTCCATCCAACCTCCGATGAGAGTCTACCCAACAAACAATACTTGTGCCCAGCTTGAAGCCTCAAAACCCTGATAATGAAAGGCCAATAAGCCGACAAGATTTGGATGGGATGTGTTCAAAATAATAAACATTTTATGAAACTCACTTGAGGGCATCAGGGATGACCATCCTCTTTGTCTTGTCATATGGTGGCGGGATACCTTCGTAAACCTTCAAACGAGCAAGTGCAGCTGCTCCTCGTTTAGTCTTGTGGGGTATCATTCTGTAAAACACATTCACAAATGTCATGAGAGAAGACACATCCTCTTAAGCAAATTGCAACTTCATAAGAATGTCCAAACTACAGAAAGCAATACCACCGTATGTTTAAACTACTTGAAAAACCACACAGAAGAAATAATAATAATAATAATAATAATAATAATAAAAGAATTCTAATTGCAGTCTATACGCAGGATAAGATATATAAACAAGCATCATTTCGTCTGTCCATTCTAATCGAGTTCAGGTGGCTATGCATTACATTCAACGAGCCCGCGCTAATAATGAATCACTATATGTTTTCTCCTTAGAAACATAAAATTTGATTGAACATTGGTTGACTTTTACAAGCTAAATGAGACAAAAGTATTCAACCACAAATTATGAAAACAAAAAGGTGATCAATGTAAACAAATTTCCACTGTACTAATCGAAGTACATACGGGTTTTAGCATGTGCATATGTCCTGAGCATCTCTGATAGTGGTGGTCCTGAAAAACTTGTAGAGCAAAGCACAGAAAGGTACTTGCCAATTTTCAGAAAATAAGCCCACTTGACCCTAAACAAATCCAAGTACTAAGCAATCTACTTGTCAAAATGTGCAAATTTTCAAACGAGCAGGCTACTAATATGAAGAGATGTACTGTCTCCTTCAGAGCAAATTACAGCCTCTAAAAGCTAGTATGTCAATAACGAACATCATATATCCATTTCCGTAACATGACCAATAAATAATTTGACACGAATTGGCATATCTAATTCTACACACTTAATTCAATGCACAAAAATAAGGTGAATTTTCTCGATCGATCCACTTAACACAAATTAAAAACTCAAATTGCCATTAGATACACAAAAATTACAACATTCAGAGTCAGAGAGAATTTAAACGTCATCATACCCACGGATGGTGCGCCAGAGGATCTTCGATGGAGCACGGAAATGGATGGGACCATGCGACGGCTTGGTGTTCATCCGCTTACGAAGAAACCTGAGGTACTTCATCTTCTGGCGAACAAGGCCACCGGACAAGCAGATTTCCTCGCACCTGACAACCACCACTTTCTGTCCATTCAACAGCTCCTTGGCTAAGATGGAAGCAAGGCGACCCAGCATGTGATGCCTCGCATCCACCACCACTCTCTTCGCGCAGATCCCTGAACCCGACACCATCGTTTCCCTCACAACAATTCCCCCCTCCGTCACTCTCTCCCTCTGTATGGCTGCTGGAGAACCAAGATGATTTAAGGATTAGGGTTCCATTTTAGGGTTTTTAATTTGGGCCGTTCGGAGGTTCATTTTTAGGCCTGTCAGTTTGGACCATTTTTATTGGGTTTATTGGCTAATTGGATTTGTTTACAGGTACCCAATTGCTGAAATGCCCAAGCTTTACTAGGTTAAATGGGAATTGGCATTATTAGTACTAATTACTAAACGAGCCGAAATTCTGAGATGTACATCACTCTAACATTGGTGACCGGCAGTGTTCTAAACCCGCATTTGTGACTCTAGTTAATGCATGTGATAGTATACCATTTTTATAATTTTTTACAATTTTTTGATCCATTCTTTTTTATCCTAAATCAATCGCATTAACATATCTCGTGGAACCCACATATATTATACAAATCTCCACCATTCAACTCCACTCATTCTCTCTCCTGAAAAATCTATAAAAAAATCATAGAAAATTCAATCATATCATCCTTAATATTAATAGGTAAATAAACATGGTTCGAATGTGCTACAACGTCTACATCTTCAAGTTTTTGGGTAGGAGACTCGGGTTTCAATCTCACTGATTCCTCCTCTGATTTGTCTGCATTGGATCCACCCGGAAGAAAAAAAAAGTGAATAAACAAGTTTCAAACGTTACCTCTTGTAAGATGCATCCCTATACAATGCACCTAGTCAACTACATACCCCTAAAAATTTTGCCCCACAACGCCCAAAAAAAAAAAAAGTTATTTAAAATTTTTTCTCCTACTGCAAAAATGATGTGATAAAGGGTGACCAAAAAAAAAAGGAGAGAGGGAGAGAGAGAAAAATTTGAAGAAGAAGACAATGTTTGGAAGAAAACTAAGAGGAAAAACCGTTTAGGGACATTAAAAAAAAAAGCCTTAGGAAACAAGTAAAAATTACTAAAACGATGAAAAGCATATGAATAATAATTGAAGAATAATTATTAGGTGTTATGAATAATTGAGAATAATGTGGTGGTTATGAATTATGAGGAATAATTTGGTGGAGGAATAATTTGGTAAAAGATGTAATTATTATATGTGAATGACTATTATACCCTTGATTAAATTATGTAATTACGATTGCTTAATCTCGAGTTTTCCTATAAATAGAGCGCTTATTAATGAAATTAAATTCACGAATTCCTTGAATTCATTCTCTAAATTCTCTCTATTGTTTCTATACTTTTATAACACGTTATCGTGTGAGTCTACTAACCGCTTTGAGTAATATGAAAGAAGTATGCTTACGCAGTTGCATCTTATAGATGATCTTACATTTAAAGCTGATTATTACCAATGAATTAATTCATCCTCATCAATCCTAAATAACTCTCTCTTCTGCAAATACATCATTGAAAATTCTCATATTCTTCTCCCACAATTCTCATTCCCACACAACTGTGGCTATTTGGAGATGTAAAATCCCAAAATTGAAATAATGGAGTCCAAAGAATTTTCCGATCACGTAAATAGATGCAAGTAAATCTCATCCATGGAATAATTAGAGAAAGGGAAAAGGTAAATCATATGATTTTATAATATAATAATATATTAAACTATAAGATTCGTTTTATCGAGATATAAGGAGTATACATTATCAAAATCAAATTTTCTAAACTCATTATACTCGATTTAACGAGAGCTTCGATTGTGACACCAACATTGATAGGGTAATAACTCGTTTTTAAATATGTTATTATCAAACTTTCAAAATTTACAAATCAAGATAACTAACTTTTGAAAAAGTTACAAAATAGTCCTTGAACATTTTGATATTGATAAATTGAAATAGAAAGGAGATAATTTTTCATATCGTGAAAATATTGATAAAATATTTTTGATAATTTTACCTTTACTGAATTGGAATTGACAATTTTACCCTTAGGGTAAAACCGACTAATTTTGTGACAAAGGAAAAATGGATAGAATATTCATGAAGAAATTCTAAATCCATTGATTATATAAAATGGCTTGAAGTCCATTTGAGTTAAAAGATCTAATATTATTTTAACTCCAGAAGAGTTTAATTACATAATATACTTATTCTAAAAGGGATAAATGTGCTCTTGTAGAAGTAATGAGTATTTGTTACAGAAGAACAAATTTGCTCGTAAATCAGAAGCGATTGATATTTAATTCTCGTGACTTTATTTCTGCACTTAATTGTCATCGCAATACCTCCTACTTGATGACGGGTTCAACTCACTAAACCAAGGTTTTATATATTTCACACTTTATATGCTAAGTGATGGGTAATACTTTCTACTAGCGAGATCCTACTCCCAAAGAAGTAGTTAAACATTATGCAATTTAATTCTTGCTATTTAAATTCTCAGTAGAATTTATATTTATTGCAATAATTCCCATAAGGTAGGTTCCGACTTTATTGGAGGAAATTTAATTCTGCAATTTTAAATTTATGCACTTTATAGTTTGAGTATATTTCCAATGTGGTGGGTAATACCACACGATTGGTGTGCATATTTTCAATATGGTAGAGTTATACTACGATTGGTTATAACGAATCCTACTCAGGAAGAAGTAGTTGATCAAATATTCTAATCATACTCAAGTGCAGTAGACGATGAGAATAAAATTACTTCCCCATATATACCGAATATTAATGGAGAAATTGAGTAAGTGGTACTTGAAGTTACCATTGGATAAATAGGCGAAAGTAAAATCTTTGAATAGATCCCATGTTGATAAATCAAAGAAAATATATCGCATGGAAAGCTTATATGAAGTAATCTCATCGATGATATGAGATTGTATTAATATGAGAATAAAATGCTCTTGAAGAAGCAAAATCACTAGATATCAGATTTGAATAAAGCCAATATGATATTATTATTATTACTCAGGAAGAAGTACAAAGCAGTAAGTGGAACATATTGAGAATATCAAAAGATGACATTAAACACTCGAAAATATAAAAATGCAAAAAGAATATACATCTGAATCCATAAATGAGGGATGCTGCCTCAGAGTATAAATACTCGTAACTCTGCCACCATCAACATTAAGGATTCATAATGAAATATTTAAAGGATCCGAATTTCTTTTTAAGCTTGACACGATTGATGCACTGAAGCGGACTGGCTTCCACGATTCTTGAACATATGCATGAAATTTGATGAGTAGTTCATCAACAAGACTAAGCGTAAATAATTATTTTTCTCATTGAATGAGAGATAAACTTATTATTTACACCTGATCTAGAAACGCTAGTAAGCCATCAAAGAAATTATTAATATTCAACAAACCTATTGGTTTGACATGAAAAATTCCATTTGTGCCCAGCGAGGCTATATTGAATATTTCCTCGATTGTGTTGTAGCTGGAAGGACAATGAAAGCATCACTATTATTCATCATATACATCATGCGCTTGTGGATGGATTAAGCGCTGTAGCCCAACCCCGCTTTGGATCCATGGTAGAAATGGCTCCAATAGAGTATTAGATCCAACTAGATGGAAAGGTATTACGCCAAACTCTTATTCCCCATGATTGTGCGGCCATTATAAGTCTAGCTAAAGTTTATTGTTGGTTCCTCATTATAGTATATTGATTTCTTTGTCTCTAACTCTTTTACAAGTGGTTTGCCATATCCACATATTGGATATGGCCTACCATTTAGATCCACCAAGAATACATACGATTTTAATATGGCGAGGTGTAAAGTGACTTGTATGAGATGATTCTAAAATCTCCATATCCATCTCTACTCCTATCTCTTTGCACTTATACTTTTAATGTATGAACATGAGAGATATATATGAATCCCTCTATTTAAAGAAAAATTTTCAAACCAATAATTGGAGTGCACTATTTACTTTTTTGACAAATATGAAAGAGAAAAAAATGCGTAAAATTTTTTTAAGTGAAAATGACATATATCATCAGGTTGATTGAAAAATAATATATATATACATATATATATATATCTTAAAATCGAAAAACAATATTTACAATTACAAGAAATATATTGCTCTTTGTTATTACACCTAGCTTTCTTACATAAATATGGGAAAATCATTATGCTAAAATTTTCTACTAAATTTACAAATGTAATCTTCTAAAGTAAGTTTTTTCAAGGCCTGTAACGCGCTTGTTGATCTTTGAATTTGGCCCATAAGGCCATTAGCTCACCTTATGCGTGTCCACTAGGATGTGTCTCAAGAGCTGTTGAATATCATTCAAGGCTCTTACTCAATCCATCCTTAATAGAATGCTATTTTATCTTCTCGATTTCGGACAAGTACCCCACAGATTTACATCGAGTGTCACATGTCCACAGAAGCACACTTGTAGCATCCTCCCAATCTCTTTTTGCTCTGCTTTCTTTGAAAAACTACTTTTACCCATACTGCATGTATTTAGAAGGAATTGAAACCTCACCGGATAATCGAACCTTTGCTTCAATCAAGCATCGATATCTTGTGGGATACCCTTATTCATTAGCATTCTTAATCTTTCCTACATCGATAAATCCTTCTTAGGATTTTGACTCAGTGATGGATAGTATTTTCGAAGATTTGAGAGCATATGATCCATTATAATGTATAGATCCTTGTTAGGATGAATTTTGCAATAATTTTGATGATTTATTTATAGAATAATACGACGCTGTATGAAATAAGACTCCGATTTTAAATAAATAATATGAAGCGTAAGAGCTACGATTTGAATTAAATAATAGCGGATGTGATGCGTATGAGTCAGAACTCCGTGTTTGAATGTAAAGTAGTAGACAATAATGTCACCAAAAAGATGATGGAATATGTCGGTGAATTATTTCTATGATAAATCATATTGAGCACTATAGGATACTAGTGAAATCGATATAAGAATTTACTAAACTAGAAGTTCAATAATACTCGCTTGCAAAACCAGATGACCATCGGTTTAAATAATTATTGAAATCAATATTTCAAGTGAAAAATTAAAAAGAATTCTTCAATGATTGTTCGATAAATGATGAAATCATTACTAGCCAATATTAAGGGAATAAATCCCAAATATATCCTGGAATAAAGGATGAGAAGTATGGGCCCACTCATCCTCCATGACTACTAGATATTACGATATGGATCCACTAGATAGTCACATGTGTATATGATTCGTAATTTGAAATTTATTTAAAATATTTGCTCACCCAGTATGAGACATGATTTTCAGATTTAATGATAAAGCTAGTAAATATATATATATCCCAATGATTTGAATAAATCACAGAAGGATTTGAGTATGATACAAGTGGGATATTATATGGCAAATTATTTAAAGTCCTCAAAATAAATTGCCGATATATAGAATAGAATGCAAACGGTCTAAATTCCCATATTATATGAATGATGAGAACATATATGATTAAAATCATACCAACTATATGAGTTTTGGTGTTCTAAATTTTCTCACATGAGGGAGTATTAAAGGTTGAAAATAATATGTGAAATGCATCATGTTATATCCTCAAAAATTGAAATATTTAACTTGAAGTTCAAAGATGCATGAAAGGCTTTGAACAATCACATATATCATTCGATGCTTTGATAAGTTAGCATGCTAGAAGCGTTGATATTTCCCAAACATATATATCAAGGCCAAATTATAAGATGAGTCTTAATAGCAGGAGGCATATACTCTTGAAGAGTATATAGACATAACTATATTGTGTAATCCTAAAGAGGATTGATAAAGAGATATCTCGATAAGTTATGTCGATATGGGGAAAGAAATGAAATTGAAAAGTGTCGACACGATATGAAAATGTAGCGCTACATATGATCAATGATAATGAAAATATTGAGATATATTGAAGATGATAAATGGTGAATGTAAATCCTTAACTTATGAGATGATGAGATGATGATGACTATTGCTCAAGTTTAAAGATAAGCATGGTGGTCATTATATGTTGCATACGCTCATAAAAGTTAAAATTAGATCGATGTGTAGTACCAAAAAGGAAATTAAAGGATCGGATGAGCTAAACCAGTGTTTATGAGGTACCTAAAGGGTGAGCTAAGCCTAGGGAATGAAATAACCTATTAAGTGAGTATTAAATGTTAAATGATATATTTTAAGTGTTAGTTAGTTATGAAGGTTTACTTATATGTTTACATGTTTTTACTATGAATTTATATGCTTTAAATTGTGTGTTTGAGACATGTGTTCATGGTGAATGTTTTGTAGTTGTGTAAGAAAATTGATGCACTCTAAATGAACGAAGAGTATAAAACCAATGTATATGATACTCATACAAATGTATGAAAGATTTTGAAATGCTGACAAAGATACTTAGATAAAATACGCGTTGCACTCTTTTTCCTTGAGTTTTATCCCATTGGGTTTTCCTAGCAAGTTTTTAATGAGGCAACTTTAAAGGTGTATTCACATGAATACTTGCTCTTTTTCCTTCATTAGGGTTTTTCCACCGGTTTTTCCTGACAATAAGGTTTTAACGAGGCATATTCATGGTATATTGAGAACTATATGAGAAATTGATCTGATGTATCTATTGGATCAAGTTATAATGGAGCTAATGCTTTAGATCCAAACGATGATGATATTGGAAATCATTTCACGATGTAAGAAGATATCACCTCAAGATATGAAATCAAGCGGGCGGTACTCTCTTTCCTTCCGATCAAGTTTTTTCCCAGGGTTTCTTTGACAAGGTTTTAACGAAAGACGTGAATACTCATATCGCCGATAGACATCGGGGAGCAATGTTTTGATGAAGCGGTATATAACCACTCTGCTATCTCCGCAATCCGCTTTGGAAGTTTTTTTCGCTGGGTTTTCTCCAAACAGTCGGAAGACATTTGTATTAATAATTCGTTCGAGGGGAGTGTTATGAATAATAATTGAAGAATAATTATTAGGTGTTATGAATAATTGAGAATAATGTGGTGGTTATGAATTATGAGGAATAATTTGGTGGAGGAATAATTTAGTGGAGGAATAATTTGGTAAAAGATGTAATTATTATATGTGAATGACTATTATACCCTTGATGAAATTAAGAATTACTGATTATCTTGAATTCAAAGTTTCATATAATAGACAGTGCTATTATTAATGAAATTATCTAGAATTCCAGAATTAAATTCTCTAAATTCTCTCTATTGTTTCTATACTTTTATAACAAAAACAAATATTATAAAAATAAAATAGATAAAAATAGCGCCTAACAAGTTCAAATAGGTTCACTTCATTGCTAGCTACGACAAAGCCGCTAGGTCCATCGAGTTCAATCCTTTTTCAAAATATGTTACGATAGTGATTCTAAACTCCAACATTAAAATTACAATTCACCTTTTTCACCCAATCAATTCAATCCGTCATTCATACTACGTAATAAATTATATCACTAATTAATGATGATAATCAGAGCATTCCAATCATTTTTGCATTGAAATAGTTTAAAAGTTACACTATTTCTTCATTTCAACTCTATCCCCATCAATATCTCTTACACTAAGGGCTTGTTCTATGGACAATAATTGTGTATAATATAGATTTACTTGACAACGTATTAGATATGTAGTTGAAATTTGAGAAAATATATTAAAAATATAAAGTAATTGTACGAGTGGTTGAAAATGTTGAAAGTGAAAAAGTTACTGAAAATTAGTGAAAAATTATTGTGTATAAAATAAGCCCTAAATACACTCGCTTCATTATTTTCTAATTTCACGAAAATAAAATTTATTGGAAAATCGCAATAAATACCATACAATTAAATTAAGTAACTAACACAAGTATTTGTGTGCAATTTAAAAATTAAATTATCAATAATTTCTAAATACTCTCAACATCAATTTATTAATCTACAACCACAAAATAATATTCTATCGTAGAGAGAGAGAGAGAAGGAAAAAAGATTAATCTACATGGGAAATGCTTTGAACACGCCTGACGTGGTACCACGTCAAGCACATGCCAAATAAGGGGGACGCTTTGGTTTGGCACGCGGCTGACGTGGAGCTTGACATGGCCCCACATCGGCCGTGAGCACAGCTTCCCTGCCCACTGTGTGGGTGGGGGAGCAAATTTGTAATCAACATACCAAAAAATAAGAAACAAAAATGAAAAATTATTATATTGTAGATTGACATTGTTGCACTGTAGTTGGACACCATTTTACCGTGCGAAATGATATCCGACTAAAGCACCACCCGTCATTATTTTGGCGTGATGGTGATGAATTGGAGAGATGCCCTAAAAAACTTCAATTTTATGGATTTAGTGTAATTATTAATATATATGTCACCTTTTACCACTTCCCTTTTATCTAATTCGACCAAGACCCAAATGTATCTGCTAAGTTCCAATGATCCCAATTCAGCCATAAAGAAGCCAACCCCACCACCATGTGGATACTTGCACGCACAAATTAATGGCTAGCTAATACATCCAAATATATATTGACATGAAACCCACAAAACCAAAATAGGAGATCGATGATTGACTACAAACCTTCACAAACAAGATGACAAGTCAAAAAGGACCCCACACTAATGGAGACTGCTGGTTATTAAAATCTGAGTCCTGACAGGTCAACCCAATTTAGGAATCAAAAACTGTGGGGGTGGGGTGCGTTGACCTTCTCAAACATGTCCTACTATAATTGCATAAGGGTTGCCACTGAATTTGACACTCCCCCATATCTTGTCTACGTATGATCACCAATTCACCACAAACGCCATTATCAGCGCATAGCTAGATTGAATATGATCCGGAGTTTTACCAACTTAAGTTAAAATAAAGAAATACGCGAGTGGTACCACCATACATTGAGGATTTCAATTATGATCGATAATCAACCAATAAGAAGTGTTTCCGTTTTTCAACCGAACAACTTGAGTACTTATTTATTCTACAAACGGACTATATATATATATATATAGACACACACACACGCTTAAAATCTTGTTGGGTTTAGTTGAGGTTTGCAATGGAGAAAATTACTCGATTAAACTATTAAAGTATGAAACTCTATCCGAAAAAGTTAACAGTGTTATATGCGTGGATTTTGTTATTGACAATCTTCTGCATTATTATTGTTGTGTCTAATTGAACACGAATTTTCTTTTCATTGTGGGGTTAATCGGTTAAATCAGAAACAATATCTTTGAATTACAATGGGACTATCGGGAAGGGCATTGAACCCTAAACCAAGAGGATGGGAAGTCGATTAGAATAGCACTAAATCACATGGGTACGTCTTGGCCACAAACTAGTAGCAATATTATTGTTTGACAAAAAGGCATTCGTATAGATGATTGTATGACCAAATCGGTTCATGGAAATAAATGTGGTGATTTTTCAGTTATTCATGTTAAATTTGATATGATTTGCAGAAAAAACATATATTTTTATCGTGCATATCAGTAGAACTTTTTATAAAAATCATATGTCCACCTTGCAAAATTCAACTAATTTTTGTTTCTCTTTTCATTTTCAACTACTCATACAATTACTTTATATTTTATAATACATTTTCTTTAATTTTCAATTATATATTTAATATATCGTTTGAGTAATTAAATCTATATTATTGTATACACAACGAGCCCTCACTTACTATGCCTCATAATAAAAAAATGTAAATATATTGAGAGTCCACAAAGATACAAAGTTCTGTAAATATGCATGCGACAAAGAATCAAATACCATTTCATTACATCACATCACATGCTGCCTTCTGCATGAATAAAACTGAATATTTGTTGTACAGAGTTTGCTATATCTTCAGCAGTAAATCTCGCTTCACCAGTTATCTGCACATAGAATACCAAAATTAATCATTACTAAAAAGCAAAATATCTACTTATGACAAACTGACATTTCAAAACACACATATTGATTCTCTCTAATTATCACTCGAAATAATCTTATAATCTATGTTTTCTTCTAGATTAGACACTATTTATTATAAATATGAGACACTATTTATTAATGTTGATTTAATCGGTACTGATGTGGCGTTGATCTATCCACACTGTTTATTATTCATTCTATGTTCATTTCGAGAATAAACCCTAATACACACTTTTCGTCGTCATAGGCGAAATCGAAAATTGGAAAGAGCACATACCTTGACGTTGAAAGAGTAGAGAACAGTTTGTTCAATTGTAGTTATGTTGGTGTGAAGAATGTTAAGCTGCAAATCTTCAAGTGCAGCTATGGCCTTAATGAGCTGGCCAGGTCTTCTTCTTGATAGAATCTTGATTAATGCATCAAACCCTAAAACCTTTACTTCAACATCAGCCAAAAATGACTTGCTTTCGGCCGTTTCTTCGTGTAACCCCGTCTCATATTCGACTAGTTTAACTTGATCGTTCATAAGTGGATTTGCCACAGGAGGAATTAGAAACGGTTGCTGCGGTTGTTGCTGCTGCACTAGAAGGATCCCCAACCGGTCGTTGTCCATCTCCATAGAGTCGTCGCCGTTTTTGTGATTCGAGGCATTGTAGAAGTTGTTCTAATTCTCTTACAAACTCAATTGCTCCACCGATTATCGATGCTTGATCTCCCTATGCATATATAATCGAAATCAGAGATCAAATTTTAAATAATATGACTAAAAGAAATGACTTTTAGTATATGTTTGGAAAAAAGGGATTTAGATTTGATTATTACCCTTTGGACATAAGAACCTGGCATGAGAGACCTAAGAACTCGAAGATGCTCATTCATTTGTTTTCGCCGGTTTCTTTCGACTGCGATATGAGTCATCCTTTGGCTCTCAACTTCTTCACTTGTTTTCACAGTTCTAGGCCTCTTTCTCTTGTTCTTCCCCGGTTCATTAATAACCGGGCTTTTTTCAAGATTCTTTCCAAGAAATCTCAACTGAACTGGGTTATTTTCCTCAACCATATCTCGATCACCACCTTCTTCCACCGCTTTACCATTACTAATTTCTTGATTTTCACCAACAGCTTGAGATGTCCTTAAGAGGGTTTCATCATCTTGCGATTTATCATTCAAAACCGGGAACTTGAGGAAGTAAACCGGATCAATCCCACCGACAGTTTCTTGATCATCTGAAGATCTACCTTGGTTTAAGGCCAATTTAGGGCCAAAATCTGCCAGTTGCATGACGTCAGCAAAGCTCAGGTTCGAGGGTTGAATCGGAGGATTATTAAGCATGTAATCAACCATTTGGTAACTATTATCAGCTGAAGTTTCTCCGATTTGGGGCCTCATTTGTTGATTTTCGATCGAATAGTCGATTGCGGGATAAATATTTCCAGTAAGCTGCAGCAAGAAATTTGGAGGTTCTGAGTAAAACAGTAAGTCCACGAAATGATTTGTCAAAGGAAAGAAACAAACAATGGAGAAAAGAGATGATTTGGAACTATCTATGGATTACCGAATAGTTTCCTTCTTTCTCCATTATATATACAACCACTGAGTTTACCCTGAAACCCTAATTGAGCTCAGTCAAGGTTTCCAAATTTTTACTTCTAGGTCCCACCTGATCCTGAAACATCACATTATCAATCATGAAAAAATGAATTTTTTTAAAATCAAAATTCAAGTAAAAAAAAGGGGGAAAACAACAAATTTAACTTGACTATGATCTTGGAACACAACTAACGCGGAGTACGTCCAGATCTACTATTTACTTTGCTATTTCTTTAACTATTTCATCTAATCACAATACTTTATCACATGTTGTTGTGTATCGAAGTATTTTGATTGAATGAGCAGCTAAAGAAATAGCGTGTTTAAATTTGCTAATGCATGACCCACCTTGGAACAACGCAACGAAAAGCGAAGTATAATTGAGACGAATCTTGAGAGAAAACAAGGTGAAAAAAGGGTGGGGTTAACTGATTTAAAAAAAAAAAAAAAAAAGAAGGGTTGATATGATTGTACGAATTGTGTGTCTAGAGACATATATTGTCTGAATATATGACGAAATGGACCAAGATTAGAAGAAGGAGATGGCTTTGACTTTATACATGCATAGATGCATGATACATGTGGATGGAGAGGAGCCTGTGGATTAATTTCCACCTCAAAAGAAAATCATTTTAACTTTTCACCTCCTTTTCATTAATGGGATTCACAGGTTTTCTCTAATATGAATGTAAGTCACAGGTTAGCACCTCCTTTTTCATGACTGTTAATAAATCAAAACGCTCAAGATTGGAACTTTTTTGAACTTTGAATCTTGGGTTGGAGATAAGTATGCAGTCTTTGATTTTCCCTTGGATTTGGGTATACATTGAAATTATCATATTTTTGACAATGACATATATAATTGACATGAAGCTTTTGTCATTAATTAATAATTTGAAGGTATTATAAATAAAGATTCACTTAATTAAAATTTGTCATTCTAATATTTTTCTTTTTGAAAATTAACTCTTATAATTCAATTGATGTTAAATTCCAATATTAACTATATATTTCAAATCACTACTCATATCATCTTATACATCTCTTGATCCACACCGCTATTAACCATAAAATAAATTTTAAAAAATTTAATTTTTAGTAAAATAAAACTTTTACTTGGACGCACACTTTAATAACCATAGTTGCAATTAGCCTCTAAATAAATTATTGTATTTATCTATTAATTTGAAGTTAAATGCATTTGATTGTTTTGTGATCATAAGATGAGTTAAGTGCTTTCACAGAAAAAATTGCTGATTGTACAATTACTTCTCATTTTGATCTACGATTAATTTTCTGCGAACAAAGGCTCGCATTTAATTTGCTTAATCTTGAGGTTGGAGTTGGATGGTGGTCTGTGGTCGGGTTGGACTGTTTTTTGGTCCAACCAAAAACTGGCAAAATCAGATATTTCGAAGTGATGGGCCTAAATTTCTCCTAGGCGAATGGGTCAACCTGCACATGTTTCTACCTCCCCATTGTAGAGGGTTGCAACTTGCTATTTGATGGGCGTACCCTCATGCTTATTGGGCCTGGTTATCGGTTCAGTGTTTAATGGGCTACACTTACAAAATAGGGCTTTTCACACGAACACAAGATTTTAGGCACCATATTTCATAATTAAGGAAAAATTAAGTTAATTGCCCACTCTACACAAATACATGGCCAAAATACAACAATCTGGTAAAGTTGGGCCTCTGGGTAATAATTACTTCAACTGATGAAAGCAATAAGAAAAGATGAGACACAATATTAAGTAATGCAGCGTTCGGGTCCCCAAAGATTTGTGATTTTTCTACCTTTGTCTTTTATTCTCTAATTTTTGTATATTTTGTTTTTTTTTTCCTTTTATAATAATTTTATTTTATTGCTTGATCATTTAATTTTGTTAATTAATTAATTTATTTCGAGCCAAACAACGGGTCAACGAAGATACCCTTTTGACTTTTGAGCTGTACTGTTTAACCATTAAGTCGTAATTGTTGAAATTGATAATTGTATTTACTTATTTAAATCATTACTGTTGGGAAATATCACAAATTTCCCCACCCAAATTTGCGCAGTGAAAAATAATCAACACACAAACGAGAATAAAATAGAGAACACAATAATTAATTTAACGTGACTCAGCTAACTACCGACAACCACGGGAGAAGAACACCTTTTATTGATGAAGAAAAATCACTCTATAATTTTTTTCTCACCCACTCGACTTCTCCACACAAAAATTAGACAAGAAAAAGAACACGACACTTTTCTTTTCTCTTTCTAATTTTTCTCTCACCCTCTCTATTTTTTCCTCTCACAAAAAACCTACAATGCTAGCCTCTCTCTGGACGTCCCTTGCTCTGTACTTCTCCCTATTCTTACTGGACATCACCTACATATATATATCCTCTAATCAGCCTTGTTTCTCAAGTAACGTTAATGGGCCAAAGCCCATTGACTTGCCACAACCCGTTTTATTTTCTTTCTTTTTCCAAATAAGTTTAATTAATTTAAATCAACTCCCAACAATCTTCACCTTGATTTAAAATAATTAAATCACCAATCACACTCCCAACATGCACCCCTTTACTGGTAGGTGCCACATCTTCTTCTCATCAGACTGAATAAAAGTGAATCGAATTAAAAGACTCGTCGAACTTGACCTTTGGCTTTAACATCTTTGAATTTGAATTTCGCTCTTTATTCTTCTTACCAGCAGCCACAGAACTCTTCTTGGCAGGCTCGGAACTCTCAATAATAGTAGAAGATTTCACTCGGTGCGACTCCAATCTGGCAGCTCCACCTAAAACAGTCTTCCCTATCAACTTGTACAAATTACCAATCTTTTCACCTCTCATTATTGGCACTGAATTCTTCTTCATGGTCATTGCTCCACCTCTTGAAGCATACTCATAACCCAGCGTGTCTAATGCTCCCAAAGATATTAGACTCCTCTTCAATCTTGGCACGTGTAAGACACCACTTATCCGTCTCACAACTACGTTAAACATTCTCACCTTCACCGTGCTTGAACCTTTGATTTCCAACTTCTGATCATCAGCCCCAAACACATAGCGCTCACCACATGACTTATAATCTTCAAACCAATCTCTATTAGGGCACATGTGGTAGAAACATTCGGAATCTAAAAACCAATCATTAATGTGACTATCGTAGTCAGCAACACATAACACATAATCTTCAGTCGCTAGATTTTGCTCCAACACATTTGTAGAATCGACAGCCTCGGCAACCTCTTTACCTTTTCTCTTCGTCTCAAGATGCCTAGTCAATTCCTCACAATCTCTTCTAATGTGTCCCTTCTTGTGACAATAATAGCACTCGATATCTCTCATTGAACGAGATTGAGAACGATCCCTTTGACCAGAATTTCTTCCTCGCGGTTGACCTCTACCACCTCTATCTTCACTAGTTGTCAAGAATACTCGCTCACCTTGATCAATATCAACTGACTTCTTAATATGGGCAGTCTCTAACAAAGCAGTTGAAACTTCATTCACCGTCAATGTAGTTTTCCCAACTAATAGAGTGGTCACTAATGTATCACACGACTTAGGCAAGGAAGACAATAAAATAACCGCTTTATCTTCGTCCTCAATTTCCACATCAACATTTAATAAGTCGGTCACGCACTTATTAAATTTACTCAAGTGGTCCCTAATATCATCACTCTCATTCATTTTCAACTCATAAAGTTGCTTTTTCAAATATAATCTATTCGTTAGGGACTCTGACATATATAGATTTTCTAGCGTTTTCCACAATTTAGAAGGTGATTTTTCATTCAAAACGCTATACTTTACCTCAGGTGCAAGAGCCAATCGAACGGTGCTGACCGTCTTTGCCTGCAATTCTTCCCAATCAGCATCTTTCGTCTCTTCTGGCTTCTTGTCCTTCAACGCCTTATAGAGCCCTTGCTGCACAAGAAGATTCTCCACCGTACTACGCCAAATATTGAAGTTATTTTTCCCATCAAAACGCTCCACCTTAAATTTGGCCATACTCCCAGACTTGAACCGTTGGCTCTGATACCACTGTTGGGAAATATCACAAATTTCCCCACCCAAACTTGCGCAGCGAAAAATAATCAACACACAAACGAGAATAAAATAGAGAACACAATAATTAATTTAACGTAGCTCAGCTAACTGCCGACAACCACGGGAGAAGAACACCTTTTATTGATGAAGAAAAATCACTCTACAATTTTTTCCTCACCCACTCGACTTCTCCACACAAAAATTAAACAAGAAAAAGAATACGACACTTTTCTTTTCTCTCTCTAATTTTTCTCTCACCCTCTCTATTTTTTCCTCTCACAAAAAAAACCTACAATGCTAGCCTCTCTCTCTGGACATCCCTTGCTCTGTACTTCTCCCTATTCTTGCTGGACATCACCTACATATATATATCCTCTAATCAGCCCTGTTTCTCAAGTAACGTTAATGGGCCAAAGCCCATTGACTTGCCACAACCCGTTTTATTTTCTTTCTTTTTCCAAATAAGTTTAATTAATTTAAATCAACTCCCAACAATTACAACAAATGAGCTATAAAAAGTAACAAAAATAAAATCTTAAGGTATGCTTGCGAGAACCAGTCGATGCACCCTTCGTCGAATGGTTTTTGATCTTTCCTACTACCGGAATTCATATGATCAAATTCCCGTGGGATCATCATACGGGACAGAGTAAGCATTTGCCCACTAACTCTCGGGGATATACATAGAGCATATCCCGTTTTGGGTTCTTGATACTTGATAGTGATCTTACTTGGCCTGATCAGTTGAAAGCGACATATACGTGTTTGCTAGAATGCTCCAAAGGACGCCCTCTGATATTGTTACTGTTTACAGTTATCCCTTACGCACGAGCTTGACTCACCCCTTTGCCCTCACCAACAGTGAGATTCCAATACCCATGTTCAACTGGCCCCACGTGTTTCCCATAACCTCCATTCCAGGCCCATCCCTATCCCGGAACCCACCAAATTCCACCGCAACATTTGACTCTTTCCCATTCGCAGATAATCCATGGTTTTGTAGGTAGGGATAGGCGCCCAGGGGTAGGGAATCTCAATCATTCTTGAGGATCATCACCCTTTCATATGCATCCGCAATTTCTATCACTATTCAACCTAAAAAGAAAAATAAAAATAAAAATAAACTATTGAAAACATACTAAGACCTTATTCTTTCCCAATATTTCTTTTCTTAATTTTTATTAACTTTTTCTCTCTCATTATTTTTAACCATTCATACAATTACTTGATATTATTTAATATATTTTCTATAATTTTTACAGATATCTAACACGTAATTTGAGTAAATCTACACCACCAATATACATGCTACAAAAACCAAGTTTTCTTGAGAAGCATACACCATTATGATGGAGAAAGTCGCCGAAACTGAAATTCAACAAAATTTGAGCTGAAGGAGCCCTTTTCTATTGTCTTCGAAACAAGACACTTCTTTTGTTAAATTTTGCAACTTATACAACCAGACAGGTTTACAAACAATACGTGTTATAAGAATTTATTTGTTCGTACATCACGTCACCTGAAAAAGTCAACAACTCTAAGGTAGCTGCATTACTGCTTGCAAAACTGTTTGTACAAATAACTTTTTTTCTCTTTCAATAATAGATTACGAAAAACCAGAATCCTTGCAAAGAAAAGCCAAAATAGTCATATATAGAAGACAAGATTCTCCCATTCACTTTCACCAAGGGAGCAACCCCACACCCATCAATATTAACACCAGCCATTTCATTTCCGCAGGAAGAGGCCAGAATAGAAACGTCAATCAACAAAAAATATGGCAAACAAGTAAAAGCTCGCATTGTCTATTCTGAGTTATGAAGATAGAAAAGCCAAAACATAACCATGCAAAAGCCAAAACGTAACCACGCGCAATGAAAAAAATGAAAGGAAAATGAGATCAATTTATTGGAAGTTTTGTCAGAGAGGTTCCATCAGTACAAATATAGACAATAAACAGGACCATTACAACATGTTCGTTAAATAACTTCTATACGACTGGGACGAAAATCTAATTAATTGAACCCGACCTGCTTTCCCTTTGCCTGATGATCTGTTAGTATATGGGTAAGGCCTTGTTCTATTTGGTGTTAACCAAATCCGCACGCAATTCCGTATACCTCATACTCATTTTCAACCACACACACATTTCCCAAAATAATATTAACCACACATTTTTACACGGAATACCGCGCGGAACAACTAAACCCCCAATCAAACAAGGCCTAAGTTAGAACCACTGTAATATTACAGATCATTAGTCTACAGTCTAAAATGGATGCCCTACTCTTTTTACAAGATAAACCATTTAAACCTGCGAGTTTCTTATCATATTTCCACCCTTTTTCCTACTGTTAAACAAGAAACTGCAGAAGACTTGTAAACGCGAATCTAAGGTTTGAGTTTCACCCATTCGTAACGGCCAGGGAGGGGCTTCTCAGTCAAAGGGTCAAAATTGTACCTGGAAAACAAACAATAAAGTTTTTTTACCATACGGCTATGTTTTCAAATACTAGCGAAGAAATTTTGGTGGGATATGAGTCGTCGGGCTGTGTTACAAACCCAGCGCTGGGAAAAATTTTATCCTCCCATCAAAACACAACCCCCCTGCCAGAGCCCCACTGCATTCAGGGGGATTGTGAGTGCAAGGAGAAACCCAACATTGGGTTTGTAACAATCTCAATGAGTCATCATACTTCTCAATAAATTGTTTTTGCTGGTGATTTTCCACAGAGGAAAAAAACTCCTCCATTTCATTTGTTGTCGGGATGTCTCTTAGCGCGGGATTTTGCGTTCTGCTATTGGCTTCATTTCCAGTGCTAGGCCTGTTGCTTGAGCCAGGAGTTCTGATGGCATCCGAGTCCCTAATCAAGCTGCAAGGCGTGCTTTCCCGAGTGGTCCTACACAGTAAGAATGTTTAAGTTGCTTATTCTTGTTCGTTTCAACTTTGTTCTACCTAAAAATTCACTTGTACTTTTACTTTTACTCTTACTCCTCACTCAAAGTTAGACTTTCACTTCAACCACACATTCAAAACTACTACTCGTTAGTCAATATTCTCCAAAAACAAAGTCAAACTCGAAGAGCCAATAAGATATAAAGAGACAATGAGAGTCAACATATATCAATTTTTGCTCAAATTTGGTAGGAATAGAATGGGGAATGCTTAAAATTAATTTACCTTCCACTGTTTCTATCAGCAAGAAACTTTATTTGATTTGGGAATTTTTTCAAAATCAAATTAACATATTGAAGATCCAATATAATTTGCAGAATATCCAATCCTCCACAGTAATACATGAATTAAATGCTGTAATTTATTACTGAGACATATTGAAATAACAGAAGCATCAAATTTTTTAGCCTTCTGTAAATTTCTCACCGTGTTAATCACCCAAAACAAGACATGCTGAACTCAATTGTAAAAAGCCCTAAATCTCAGTTTCCCCAAATCACAAAAACTTCATATCAATCATTAAGAGCATGAATAAAATTCAGAAGGAAATCCTAATTCACCGAAAAAGATATGAATAAACACAACTAAATTTCCAAATTCTGCAAAAGCCAAAGCTGAATGAAGAAGATATAATCCTAACGAACCCAAATTCACCAAAAAGATAAAATATTTCAACATGCAAAGCAGAAACGATGAATAAGGCGAAAAAAAGTTCATAAAAGTAATCAACAATTAAATTAATGAAAAAAAGGAGCCCACCTTTCTTTGCCTTCCAATTCCAGTACATTTTCACCAAATGAAGCTTCAACAGAGTTCTCCTGTTTTTCCCCCAATTTTTCATTTTCCCTTTCATTGCTGTGTTTTTCCACGCTGTTGGGGCCCACTCTACCCTTGTTTGAATTGGGATCCTCCACCAGGGGAGGGTTTTTCTGTCTTTTCACTTCTGTCACAGCCGGGGGTGTGGGCTTTTCCAGTCGTCTGTTCCTCAGCTGCATGTAACACCCATCACCACAGCCGTCAGCCGCAACCACGGAGACGGCGGTGGCGGAGGATTTCTCTAGGCGTTGAAGGGCTAGAGTTTTAGCCCTCGTCCGAACCCCAAGAGAAGATTGGGCATGGCTCACAGCTACTTCGCCTGTTGCCTTTGACTTCCTTATGTACTTCCCCATTTTTCCTCTATCTTCAACTGTTCTCTCACTGTGCCTCGTCCTCCTCTCAAACTACGAATGTGGCTCTATCAAAGCATCTTTCTATTTCGCGTGCGAAGTATTGTGAAAGAGCCCTAGTCGGTGATTAACGATTTCTTGCTGTGTGTTTCTTGCTTTCAGTCGTTGCTTGCGAGAGAGAGAGACACAGAGAGAGAGAAAGGATGATTTTGCAGCTTTTGGCTAGAGAGAGAAAGAAGAGAGAGGAATGGCGGTTCTCGTTGTACGACCCTTGATATAAAAATGGAGAGGAAGAGCGGTGGTCGGGTATGCACGCACTATAGTATATTGGCTACGATAAATTGAATACATCGGCTGATTTTTCTTCTCGCATATTTTGGTCCTCTTTTTGTTCATGCAGGAATGTATTTATCATTATGATTTATAATTTGCAAGAAATAAAAAAAATATATGTGTTATAAAAGTATAGAAACAATAGAGAGAATTTAGAGAGAATGAATTCGAATGAATTCTCAGGAATGAATTTCATTAATAAGCTGAGCTATTTATAGGAAAGCTTGAATGAATACTGGCCAGTAATTACGTAATTTAAATCGAGGGTATAATAGTCATTCACATATAATAATTACATCTTTTACCAAATTATTCCTCCACCAAATTATTCACTCCACCAAATTATTCCTCATAATTCATAACCACCAAATTATTCTCAATTATTCATAACACTTCGAACGACTATTAATACAATATGCCTTCAGACTGTTTTGGAGAAAAAGCGGAGTGGGAAAAAACTTCCAAAACCGATTGCAGGATAAATTGGAGTGGTTATATCCGCTTCATCAAAACATTGCTCCCACGATGTCTTCCAATGCAGATAGGAGTATTCATGCTACGCCTCGTTAAAACCTCACAAGAAAATCCAGTGGAAAAAACTTGATCGAAGGAAAAAGAGCAAATGCTAGTTTGATTTCATATCTTGAGAATCGATATCTTTACTTACGGTAAATGATTTCAATATCATCATCGTTTGGATCTAAAGCATTAGCTCCATTATAACTTGATCCAATAGATACTTGTATCAATTTCTCCTATCGTTCTCAATATACCATGAATATCGCCGTTAAAACCTTATTAGGAAAAACCCAGGTGGGAAAAACCCTAATGAAGGAAAAAGAGTACATTATTCATGTGAATCTGGCGGCTTTAAAGTTGCCTCATTAAAAACCTTGCTAGGAAAACCCGATGGGATAAAACCTCGGTCAAGGAAAAAAGAGTGCAACGCGTATTTTATACAAGTATCTTTGCAAGCATTTTCAAAATCTTTCATACATTTGTATGAGTATCATATACATTGATTTTATACTCTTCGCTCATTTAGAGTGCATCAATTTTCTTACACAACTACAAAACATTCACCATGAACACATGTCTCCAAACACACAATTTAAAGCATATAAATTTATAGTAAAAACATGTAAACATATAAGTAAACCTTCATAACTAACTAACACTTAAAATATATCATTTAACATTTAATACTCACTTAATAGGTTATTTCATTCCTGGGGCTTAGCTCACCCTTTAGGGTACTCATAAACACAGGTTTAGCTCATCCGATCCTTTAATTTCCTTTTCTTACTACACACACACGATCGGTAATTTAACTTTCATGAGCATGCAACATATAATGACCACCATGCTTATCTTTAAACTTGAGCACTAGTCATCATCATCTCATCATCTCATAAGTTAAGGATTTCACATTCACCATTTATCATCTTCAATATATCTCAATATTTTCATTATCATTGATCATATGTAGCGCTACATTTTCATATCGTGTCGACACTTTTCAATTTCATTTCTTTCCCCATATCGACATAACTTATCGAGATATCTCATTATCAATCCTCTTGTAGGATTATACAATATAGTTATGTCTATATACTCTTCAAGAGTATATGCCTCAAGATTATTAAGACCATCTTTTATAATTTGCTTTGATATATATGATTGGGGAAATATCAACGCTTCTAGCGTGCTAACTTATCAAAGCATCGTAACTGATATATGTGATTGTTCATAGCCTTTCATGCATCTTTGAACTTCAAGTTCGTATTTCAATTTCGACGATATAACATGATGCATTTCACATATTATTTTCAACCTTTAATACTCCCCCTCATCTTGAGAAAATTTAAAACACCAAAACTCATACAGTTGGTATGATTTTAATCATATATGTTCTCATCATTCAAATTTAATATGGGAATTTAGGCCGTTTGCATTCTATTCTTGATATCGGCAATTTATTTGAGGACTTTAAATAATTTGCCATAATATCCCACTTATATGCATAGTCAAATCCTTCAGTGATTTATTCAAGTATTGGGATATACATTTACTAGCTTTATCATTAAATCTGAAAATCATGCTCATCAGTGAGCAAATATTTCAGAAATTTCAAATTACGAATCATATACACATGTGACTATCTAGTGGATCCATATCATAATATCTAAGAGTCCCATATGGAGGATGAGCCTATACTTCTCATCCTTTATTCCAGATATATTTGGGATTTATTCCCAAT
Organism: Jasminum sambac; assembly: GCA_018223645.1. Classification (NCBI taxonomy): domain Eukaryota; kingdom Viridiplantae; phylum Streptophyta; class Magnoliopsida; order Lamiales; family Oleaceae; genus Jasminum; species Jasminum sambac. The sequence continues at coordinate 28,904,902 of CP073649.1, forward strand.
ATTGGCTAGTAATGATTTCATCATTTATCAAGAACAATCATTGAAGAATTCTTTTAATTCTTCACTTGAAATAATTATTTAAACCGGGATGGTCATCCGGTTTTGCAAGCAGTATTATTGAACTTCTAGTTCAAGAAATTCTTATATCGATTTCACTAGTATCGTATAGTGCTCAATATGATTTATCATAGAAACAATTCACCGACATATTCCATCATCTTTTGGTGACATTATTGTCTACTCTTGTTCAAACACGGTTACTGACTCATACGCATCACATCCGGCTATTATTTAATTCGAAATCGTAGCTCTTACGCTTCATATTATTTATTTAAAATCGAGTCCTATTTCATACAGCGTCGTATTATTCTATAAATAAATCATCAAAATTATTGCAAAATTCATCCTAACAAGGGTCTATACATTATAATGGATCATATGCTCTCAAATCTTCGAAAATACTATCCATCACTACTCGATCAAAATCCTAAAAAGGATTTATCGATGTAGGAAAGATTAAGGATGCTAATGAATAAGGGTATCCCACAAGATATCCGATGCTTGATTGAAGCAAAGGTTCGATTATCCGGTGAGGTTTCAATTCCTTCTAAATACATGCCTGGTATGGGTAAAAGTAGTTTTTCAAAGAAACGAGAGCAAAAAGATTAGGAGGATGCTACAAGTGTGCTCGATGGACATGTGACACTCGATGTAAATCTGGGGTACTTGTCCCTAGAAATCGAGAAGATAAAATAGCGTGCTCATTAAGGATGGATTGAGTAAGGAGCCTTTGGATGATATTCAGCGGGCTCTTGAGACACATCCCAGTGGACACGCACAAGGTGAGCTAATGGCCTTATGGGCCAAATTCAAAGATCAACAAGCAGCGTTCTGATCTTGAAAAACTTACTTTAGAAGATCCTGTTTGTAAATTTAGTAGAAAAATTTAGCATAATGATTTTCCCATATTTATGTGAGAAAGCTCGGTGTAATAACAAAGATCAATATATTTCTTTTATTTGTAAATATCGTTCTTCAATTTTAAGATATATATTATTTTTCAATCACTGACAGCTATATGTCATATCACTAAAGAAAAATTTCTGCCTTTTTCTCTTTCATATTTGTCAAAAAGTAAATAGTGCACTCAATTATTGGTTTTAAAATTTTTCTTTAAATAGAGGATTCATATATCTCTCATGTTGAAAATATAGTGCAAAAAGAGAGATAGGAGTAGAGATGGATGTGGAGATTTTAGAATCATCTCATACAAGTCGCCTTTACCTCGCCATATTAAAAACCGTATGTATTCTTGGTGGATCTAATGGTAGGCCATATCCAATATGTGGATATGGCAAACCAACTCAGAAAAGAGTTAGGAGACAAGAAATCAATATACTATACTGAGGAACCAACAACAAACTTTTAGCTAGACTTATAATGGCCGCACAATCATGGGGAATAAGAGTTTCGAGCGTAATACCTTTCCATCTAGTTGGATCTAATACTCGAATTGGAGCTAGTTCTACCATGGGTCCAGCAGGGTTGGGGCTACAAGCGCAATCCATCCACAACTGCATGATGTATATGATGAATAATAGTGATGCTTTCATTGTCCTTCCAGCGTACAACACACCTGGGAGGAAATATTCAATATAGCCTCGCTGGGCACGATTGGAATTTTTCATGTCAAACCAATAGGTTTGTTGAATATTAATAATTTCTTTGATGGCTTACTAGCGTTTCTAGATCGAGTGTAAATAATAAGTTTATCTCTCATTCAATGAGAAAATACTTATTTCGCTTAAATCTTGTTGATGAACTACTCATCAAATTTCATGCATATGTTCAAGAATCTGTGGAAGCCGGTCGCGTCAGTCCTGCAGGACCACTTTGGTGTCAAGCGAAAAAGAAATCGGATCCTTTAAATATTTCATTATGAATCCTAATGTTGATGGTGGCGAGTTACGGAGTATTTATACTCTCGAGACGCATCCTCATTTATGGATTCAAGTATGTATATTCTTTTGCATTTCTATATTTTCAGTTTTTAATGCCGTCTTTTGATATTCTCAATATGTTCCACTTCTACTGCTTTGTACTTCTTACGGAGTAATAATAATATCATATTGGCTTTATTCAAATACTGAAATCTAGTGATTATGCTTCTTCAAGAGCATTTTATTCTCATATTAATACAATCTCATATCATCGATAAGATTGCTTCATGTAAGCTTTTCATGCGATATATTTTCTTTGATTTATCAACATGGGATCTATTCAAAGACTTTACTTTCGTCTATTTATCCAATGGTAACTTCAAGTACCACTTGCTCAATTTTCTCCATTCATATTAGGTATATATAAAGGAGTAATTTTATTCTCATCGCCCACTTCTTCGAGAGTATGATTAGAATATTTGATCAACTACTTCTTACGGAGTAGGATTAGATTATAACCGATAGTGTAGTATAATCCACCACATTGGAAATATGCACACCAATCGTGTGGTATTACCCACCACATTGGAAATATACTCAAACTATAAAGTGCATAAATGTAAATTGCGTAAATTAAATTTCCTCCAATAGGTGGTCGAACCTACCTTATGGGAATTATTGCAATAAATATAAATTTACGAATTTAAATAGCAAGAATTAAATTGCATAATATTTAACTACTTCTTCAGTGAGTAGGATCCGCTAGTAGAAGTATTACCCATCACTTAGCATATAAAGTGCAGAAATATATAAAACCTTAGTTTAGTGACGGTTGAACCCATCATCAAGTAGGAGGTATCATAAAGAATTAAATTGCATAAATAAAGTGCGAGAATTAAATATCAATCTGCTTCTACGGGAGCAAATTTGTTCTTAGAACAAATACTCATTACTTCTACAAGAGCACACTTATCCTACAGAATAAGTACATTATGTAATTGAACTCTTCGGAGTTAAAATAATATTCGATCTTTTAACTCAAATGGACTTCAAGCCATTTTATATAATCAATTGATTTAGAATTTCTTCATGAATATTCTATCCCATTTTCATCAGTCGTCAAAATTAGGTCGGTTTTACCCTAAGGGTAAAATTGTCCATTCAATTAAGCAAAGGTAAAATAGTCAAAAATATTTTATCAATGTTTTACGATTGGAAAATTATCTCCTTTTTACTTCAATTTATCAATATCAAAATATTCAAGGACTATTTTGTAACTTTTTCAAAAGTTGGTGTACTAATTTGTAAATTTTGAAAGTTTGATAATAACATATTTCAAACAACGAGTTATTACCCTATCAATGTTGGTGTCAAATCGAAGCTCTCGTTAAATCGAGTATAATGGAGTCGAGAAAATTTGATTTTGATAATGTATGCTCCTTATATCTCGAGAAAGCGAATATTATAGTTTAATATATTATTATAGTATAAAGTAATATAATATATATACCTTTTCATTTTTCTTTAGGGAGAAGCAATTGAACATGCACGTATTTCCTCCATTTGCCAATTCTTGAATTGCCCACAACTCTTTGTCTCTGCGTAAATGTTTTTACGTGAGTGATTGAGAAGATAGAGAGAGTGAGGCGTGAGAAAGTGGGAAAAGATAAGAGAGAAAAGAAAGATAAGTATTGATTGGAGATGGATTAGGTTATTTATAATAATTAGGTTCGTCTGAAGATCATCTATAAAGATCTGTTGTAGAAAGATACTCCCTTCATATTACTCAAATGGCTAGAGACACGATAACGTGTTATAAAAGTATAGAAACAATAGAGAGAATTTAGAGAGAATGAATTCGAATGAATTCTCAGGAATGAATTTCATTAATAACTGAAGCCCTATTTATAGGAAAACTTCGAATGGTACAACCGTAATTACATAATTTCATCAAGGGTATAATAGTCATTCACATATAATAATTACATCTTTTACCAAATTATTCCTCCACCAAATTATTCCTCATAATTCATAACCACCAAATTATTCTCAATTATTCATAACAATATGTAATTTATTTTTCATTTTAATTGTATATTAAATGTGAGATTTAAAATAGTACATTAATTAGTGTCACACTACTAATATTATAATTGATTATTATAAATAGTAGCACTCTGTCCAACATTAGACTGATATAAAATTTTTTTTCAATGATGATACAATTATTTATTGTTCGAATAAAAGAATATTATTCATTATTCATAAGCAATGGTTTGAAGCTAATTGATTTGACCTTAAATCTTACATTTGAGGCAACATTTAAGATTTCAAATCAATTATTACAAATTAATTATCACATCATCGACAATCGTTGTCTGTCATAATGAATATTATTATTGTTTGAGTAATGATGAATCAACAATGACATGGTTTCAAAATGGTGAATTTTTCACTTATTCTAGTTGTGAATCTTACGACTAGCCCAAAAATAAAATATTTTTATTTAGTAAATTTTATTACTTTTGAGTTTGAACTATTGTGCTTGACGGAAGATGCATATAGCGATTGTGATTTATGATAAGCTAATTCTAATTTAAGTGCATGATGTCATTTTTTAGACGAAGTGCCATGATGTCAATACTATTTAAGAACACTTATTCACATCAAGTTTTATTTTATGAAATTTAGGTGTTAAATTAATATTTGAAATTTATATTCATTCGATAAAAAATGATTTTGATTATGATGGAGGTTTTTAATGATGGTATACTAAAAAAGAAAGTCATAATCAAAATTTAGCTCATTATATGATGAATTTTATTAAGATATATATATTTTTATATTAGAATTGACTTATTTTTAGATATCAAATTCGATGGATATCAAAGCTAAATTTAATTTGGAAGGGCATGTGGCTCCATTGGAAAAAATCGCATCTCCCCCTAATCCCCATTTACCCATTAGACCAAGATTAATGTTGGGTGAAAACCTCAAATTTGAATTTTTCCATCCCAACAATCTCAAATAATATACAAAATTAAGGTGAAAGAAACCCAAACTCAATGGAAATTCTAGTTTAAAAAGGCGGGGCTAGATTGAGCCTTAAAAAAAAAAAACGAATTCCCCCAACTATTGAGGCAATAGATGAAAGCCATATGTAATATTTCTTGTTAAATTAATTAGTTAAATGTATTTATTTATTAAGTAGTAGAAAAATGTACTTTTAGAAATAAAAACTGCAACAATATGCAAAAATAAAATAATACAATATCTTCAATTTTAAAAGAAAAATATATACATATATATAATTAAATAAAAATAGAAAAATCAAGATTATAATTATTTTCTCTTTAATTAATGTCCGTTACTTGTTAATTGAAATAATAATGCATTCACATATCAATAAATTTGAAGACAAATATAAAGTTGACATACCCAAAATAGTTAACCCAAATTTTGCTCCCAAAATTTTCAACTATATATTATTTCAAAAAAGAAAAAATTCCCTGATTTTTTTTCCTTGGGGTTTTCTCCATTGGATTTTTCTCCCAATATATTAATCTCGCTCTATAGTCCTTAGGGGAAAAAGGAATAATAATAATAATAATAATAATAATAATAATAATAATAATAATAATAATAATAATTTGGAAAATTACAACAAATACCAAAATATCGTAATATCTCATGATACGAATCAGCCTTTTGCGTCAGCAGCCGCTAGAATGAAACATCGGATACCCCTTTTTCGGGTGGCCATTAGGATATATGCATTAAAAATTCTCAGACGAAAATTTTCCCACGCGCAACCGATTAAAGGTGGCATAACGCGCTATGGCTTTACTTTTTTTATTTTTATAATCAAAAGTGTGAAAATTGTTAGTCAGCCATGTTTCTTAAAGGCAAATTGCGAGCAACATCCTCAATCTTTAAATTTATTTGGACTTTTATCTCTGACTCTTTCCTCAAAATGATACAATCCCTATCGTCTGTCCAAATGATAGTCTCTAGCAATATTTTTCAAAATGACAAAAATATATCTTTGAAATATATATATATATATATATATATATACAAAATATAAATATTTTATTCTCATGAAACCTCATACGCATCATCGTTGGTGCTCGCAGTTGCCCCAACTACAAGAAATGAAATGAAATGAAAATAAATAAAAATAAATCTTGTCTCAAATCGAATATACTCAAAAGATATGTTTTATTTTTATTTTTTCAAAAATAAATTTCTTCTAGTTTGAGCATGTGCCCTCATCAACACCTATGGTGATGATTTGGAAAAAATAATTAATTATACTTTCTTCTTATATATAAATTATGGGTTTTATGTTTATTTAAATTTCAAAGATAATTCTGATATCTGGGGAAAAAGTAATAGAAATATTGTTATTCCAGTGGATGATGCCTTTTAAAAGAAAAGATTGGGGACTTCGTTTTTTGCGGAAAAAAAAGGATTGGAAGTAAAAGTTTAAATGAAGTCAAAATTTGGGAAAATTCTATATAATTTACGGCCATCGAAACTTTATATTAGGACGTTTCTCTAAAATTGATAATTATACATAAAAGATCTCTATGGAATATTCTCTTAGAATTCAAAACTATTGACGGAGAGAATGCAAGAACATGACAATGTATAATTAGATTGTAATTGTGCTAAATTATATGGTTTCTTGTGTGATGGAACAACCCTAGAGACCTTTTAAGGTTTAGGATATATAGAATCGTCTAATTGTATGTTGTTTGAAATTGAGAATTTTTTTCTATAAAAACGATGGTATTAATCAATAATAGTATTCAATATTAATCCAATGATGAATTTTACACCTCAATACTATAAGGCTTGATTGGGAACAAATTTTTCCAAAATTTTCCAATTTTTTCAATTTTTTTCTCTCTCCTAAATCAATCACATCCACATATCTCATTACATCCACAAATCTCAACCACTCAACTTCACTTATTCTCTCTCATTTTTTATATTAAAAATCTTTAAAAACCATTATAATCTATTCTAAATCACTCTTATATATAATTAATCATCGTAACGGATGAAAGCACATACTCCTATCGCTTTAATTTACCCCTTCAATTTAATTTTGATCATGAGAGTCCAAAAGCCAAAAAATTAGTTGGCCCTTCACGAGAACCCATGATCATCAACCTCCTCAATGTCATGAACTTAAAATATATGCAGAATCCACTAAGGATTTAATTATCCCACATCAATCCAAAGTTACGCTCCCATTCCAATGTCAACAAGTTGGCACCGTACGGTGCCAATTTACCATGTTAAGAGTGGGTATTATATTAGTCGAAAATGAGTGCGGGCTTCCTCCATTCAGGGAGGAGAGTGATACGTGAAAAAATTGGCACCGTAAAATATCAACTTATTGGTAGGAGATCATTGCGTTCCAAAGTTAACTTCCAATTATGCATAGTTTAATTTCTTCAATGCTTTGTATGATACTATATAATATTATATAACAGTACAAAATTGATCTATAAGGGTGGATTCCAACGAGCTCAACCAAACTTGCATTCATAAGCTGCACGCTTGCACGCACTGTGTCAATTATTTGTCTAACGTCACTAATGATGTTAAGGGATTAATTAATTATCACTTTTCAAAGTTTAATGTTAACATGGATATGCGGGGAAAAAAAATGAAAAAATGAAAAGAGAGCTTCGATATTTCAAAAGTATATTTTTAAAAATTCAAAGTGAACAATTTAATTATAAATACGCATACACGTGATTATGAAATGTCTCATACGTTTGGTTTACATACTTATTTAATTCTTCAATAAATTTGTATATTTGTTGACTATGAGTGAACATATCTCTATTTATTTCTGTGTATTAGTATTGTGTTTTGTAGGTAAAACCCACCTTAAATTGAATTGGATTAAATCGGCCATCTTGAAGCTAGAAATATGAACCAGAAGGAATTGGAAGCCAACACACGAAAAGAAGACAATTTTTCGGCAAATGGACTAACGTTGTATAGAAACTTGAATTCGTACCAACTTGCCATTTTAGAAAGTTTTTCAGTTGATGGGCCAACAAAAGAATCCATAACTGAAGTACCGACTAGAATGTATTGATGGGCCTACGAAAGAAATCCATAACTGATGCACCGACTTGAATGTATTGATGGGCCAACCAAAGAATCCGTAACTGAAGTACCGACTTGAATGTAATGAAAAGTTTGAGGCAATTTGTCTTGTTTGATAATTGAAGGGCTACAATTTTTTTCCTCTAGAAAAGCAAGACAAAAATAAATTAAAATCCATATCTTTATGTATGTTATGGGCTAAGTATCTCAGTTTTCTTTATACTTTTTGAAAATCCCAAACTTCTCCCAAAGAAAAAAAAAGAGAGAGAAAAGAAAAGAAAATGCATCATCTAACGACATGTTTTTTCATAGACTAATCATACTCACCACATCCTATACCGATTATTATTGTCTATAGTTTTTCAATAACTTTACTTCCCAATTAACCAGGAGCAGCAAATGGCATAACCGAGTGCCTTGCCTATCAAAGTTCAGTGTAGTTTAGTTTTAGGGCTTAACTCTTCTTGACCAGAGCCAAGCTTCATCCAGGCTGTCCAATTTTATGGGTTTGGATTCACTTGCGGCTCGTGGGCTTTTGCAAGCCAAGAAGAGATGTCGACTAAAAGTCTATCTATTTCTTTTCTTTTCTGTTTTTTTTTTAGTTTATAATTTTTGAATTAAGAAGGGTCGACCTTATTATAAGGAATGGTTTATAGTCGGCTCGTTGGGCTCTTTTCACGCACCATTTGCGAATTTTACGAGTTGAATTCAAACAATTTCTTGTCCAATATTTTTTTTGATTCGATCCAAACCACTAACCAAAAACAAGCTTGGGTTGAGTCGGGTTGAACCCACAAACTTATGGTTGTCCTGTCTAATTGTCTTATTCCATGACCAACACTCAGAGCGTGCCAATGGTCCGGGAAAAAAATTCTTGGGGGTTTGTGAGTCCTCCCACTATCAAGAGGCAGTTATATATATTGTTCATCTAACCTAACGTAGATGTAATTTTTTTTTGTTTAAAAAATTTTTAGTCGATGACGTCGGCCCACGAAATAGCGCCACGTCAGGGTAGGAACGGCCCTTACGGTGCCCACGTTGGGAACAAAGCGCTGGCGTAGAGCGTGCAATGCAGGAAAGTTCTCACCTTGTTTTCGGTGTTTGGCTCCTCCATTTCATTGAACCTGCGTCTTATGGGATCACATGATTTTGCTAATTGTTTAGTAGATGTAAACTCAAGAACACCGACTTCTCTTTGCAATATTGAATTTATTTTAAAGCAAAACGTCCAATGCCAATTAAGTTGCCAATATGTTGGTATTGAATCATTAGTATTGAATTTAATAAATTTCTAGAATCCTTATTACTTGTACATTAAATATTCATCATGAGCCTTCCAAACATTCACCCAAAAAATTTCCCGAGAATAAGGAAAATAAATATGGGTGATTTACATGATTATCAAATTTTCCAAATTTAATAACGGATTAAGCATATATATTAATCGAATTTACAAGATTGTCAATATTTATGAATAGCGAGACCAAATTACCCTCAAAATCTTTTAAGTTGTCATATAAAATCTTATTAGTTTACACTCATCTTCTTTCCTGAAATTTTATATAATGACTTCAAATTTATTATTACAAGTTGAAAGATTTTAAGGGTATTAGAAGTTGACAATTATGTAATTTTTTCAAAAATATCTAAACAAAAAAAACTTCATTAGCCTTTCAAAAATTCACCCAAATATAAAATAAGTTACTCCTGTTATGAATAATAATTGAAGAATAATTATTAGGTGTTATGAATAATTGAGAATAATGTGGTGGTTATGAATTATGAGGAATAATTTGGTGGAGGAATAATTTGGTGGAAGAATAATTTGGTAAAAGATGTAATTATTATATGTGAATGACTATTATACCCTTAATGAAATTATGTAATTACGATTGTGCCATTCGAAATTTTCCTATAAATAGGGTTTCAGTTATTAATGAAATTCATTCCTGTGAACTCCTTAGAATTCATTCTCTCTAAATTCTCTCTATTGTTTCAATACTTTTATAACACGTTATCAGCACGAGTCTCTAGCCACTAATTAATATGAAGGGAATATCTTTCTACAGTTCAAATCTTATAGATGATCTTCTCAGAAACCTTAATATTAGTTAGATTATAAACTTCATCACTTCTCTTCTCATTCTTCCGATTTGATACTGAAATCGTTTGGCTGATTCTATTGTTTGGTATGCCAACAAGATTGGTTCTGCGGGAAAACACGTATCAACCCTTCCGTGTTGATACCACAGAGATTAACGTTGTTGCTTATGGGAGAAGATGATTGTCTGTGGCTTGATTCAGTGGAGCATTGAAATATCTATACAAATCAAATTGACATGAACGCAATGTTCTGCATCTTCTGGTAAGCAAAAACAATTTCAGAGCACAAATATATATATATATTATATTATATTATAATAATATATTAAACTATTACATTCGTTTTCTCGAGGTATAAGGAGCATACATTATCAAAATCAAAATTTTTCGACTCCATTATACTCGATTTAACGAGAGCTTCAATTTGACACCAATATTGATAGGGTAATAACTCGTTTTGAAATACGTTATTATCAAACTTTCAAAATTTACAAATCAGTACACCAACTTTTGAAATGTTACAAAATAGTCTTTAAATATTTTGATATTTATAAATGAAAGTGAAAAGAAGACGATTTTCCAATCTTATAATATTGATAGAATATTTTTTTGATAATTTTACCATATCATGAATTTGGAATGGACAATTTTACCTCTTGATTTGTAAAAGGAATGACTGACCTAATTTTGACGACAGTAAACAAAAATGGATAGAATATTCCCGAAGAAATTCTAAATCCATTAATTACGACCTGAAGTCCATTTGACTTAAAAGATCGAAATATTAATGTAACTCCCGAAGAATTCAATTACATAATATACTTATTCTAGAAGGATAAGTGTGCTCTTGTAGAAGTAATGAGTATTTGTTTTAGAAGAACAAATTTGCTCTCGTAGAAGCGATTCAATATTTAATTCTCGTGACTTTATTTCTTGCAATACCTCCTACTTGATGATGGGTTCAACCAGTCACTAAACGGAAGGTTTTATATATTTCTCGCACTTTATATGCTAAGTGATGGGTAATACCTTCTACTAAGCGAGATCCTACTCTGAAGAAGTAGTTAAATATTATGCAATTTAATTCTTGCTATTTAAATTAGTAGATTTATATTTATTACAATAATTCCCATAAGGTAGGTTCGACCACCTATTGGAGGAAATTTAATTTACGCAATTTAAATTTATGCACTTTATAGTTTGAGTATATTTCCAATGTGGTGGGTAATACCACACGATTGGTGTGCATATTTTCAATGTGGTGGGTTATACTACGATTGGTTATAACAAATCCTACTCGGAAGAAGTAGTTGATCAAATATTCTAATCATACTCTCAGTAGTAGGCGATGAGAATAAAATTACTTCCCCATATATATCGAATATTAATGGAGAAAATTGAACAAGTGGTACTTGAAGTCACCATTGGATAAATAGATGAAAATAAAATGCTCAATAGATCCCATGTTGATAAATCAAAGAAAATATATCGCATGGAGAGATTATATGAAGTAATCTCATCGATGATATGAGATTGTATTAATATGAGAATAAAATGCTCTTGAAGAAGCAAAATCACTAGATTAGATTTGAATAAAGCCAATATGATATTATTATTATTACTCAGGAAGAAGTACAAAGCAGGTGAAGTGGAACATATTGAGAATATCAAAAGATGGCATTAAACACTCGAAAATATAGAAATGCAAAAGAAAATACATCTTGAATCCATAAATGAGGGATGCGTCTCGAGAGTATAAATACTCAGTAACTCGCCACCATCAATATTAGGATTCATAATGAAATATTTAAAGGATCCGAATTTCTTTTTCGCTGACACGATGAGTGCTGTGGTAGCGGACTGGGCTTCCACATTCTTGAACATATGCATGAAATGTGATGAGTAGTTCATCAACAAGATACTAGCAGAGATAAGTATTTTCTCATTGAATGAGAGATAAACTTATTATTTACACTCCCGATCTAAGCGCTAGTAAGCCATCAAAGAAATTATTAATATTCAACAAACCTCTTTGGTTTGACATGAAAGTTCCTTTGTGCCAGCGAGGCTATATTGAATATTTCCTCCGATTGTGTTGTAGCGCTGGAAGGACAATGAAAGCATCACTATTATTCATCATATACATCATGCGGTTGTGGATGGATTGCGCTTGTAGCCCCAACCTGCTTTGGACCCATGGTAGAACGGCTCCAATTCGAGTATTAGATCCAACTAGATGAAAAGGTATTACACTCGAAACTCTTATTCCCCATGATGGTGCGGCCATTATAAGTCTAGCTAAAAGTTTGTTGTTGGTTCCTCCATATAGTATATTGATTTCTTGTCTCCTAACTCTTTTTCTGAGTCGGTTTGCCATATCCACATATTGGATATGGCCTACCACTTTGGATCCACCAAGAATACATACGGTTTTTAATCTGGCGAGGTAAAGGTGACTTGTACGAGATGATTCTAAAATCTCCATATCCATCTCTACTCCTATCTCTCTTTTTACACTATACTTTTAATGTATGAACATGAGAGATATATGAATCCCTCTATTTAAAGAAAAATTTTCAAACCAATAATTGAGTGCACTATTTACTTTTTGACAAATATGAAAGAGAAAAAAATGCAGAAAAAAATTTTTAAGTGAAAATGACATATATACATCGGTGATTGAAAAATAATATATATATACATATATATCTTAAAATCGAAAAACAATATTTACAATTACAAGAAAAACATTGATCTTCGTTATTACAAGAGTTTCCTTATATTAATATGAGAAAATTATTATACTATAATTTTCTACTAAATTCTAAGCAGGATCTTCTAAAGTAAGTTTTTCAAGGCTGCTTACGCGTTTGTTGATCTTTGAATTTGGCCCATAAGGCCATTAGCTCACCTTGTACGTGTCCACTAGGATGTGTCTCAAGAGCCTGTTGAATATCATCCAAAGGCTCCTTACTCAATCCATCCTTAATGAACGCTATTTTATCTTCTCGATTTACGGACAAGTACCCAGATTTACATCGGAGTGTCACATATCCATCGAGCACACTTGTAGCATCCTCCTAATCTTTGCTCTCAGTTTCTTGAAAAACTACTTTTACCCATACCAGGCATGTATTTAGAAGGAATTGAAACCTCACCAGATAATCGAACCTTTGCTTCAATCAAGCATCGGATATCTTGTGGGATACCCTTATTCATTAGCATCCTTAATCTTTCCAGCCTACCTCGATAAATCCTTTTTAGGATTTTAATCGGTAGTGATGGATAGTATTTTCGAAGATTTGAGAGCATATGATCCATTATAATGTATAGACCCTTGTTAGGATGAATTTTGCAATAATTTTGATGATTTATTTATAGAATAATACGACGCGTATGAAATAAGACTCCGATTTTAAATAAATAATATGAAGCGTAAGAGCTACGATTTCGGAATTAAATAATAGCCGGATGTGATGCGTATGAGCTGTAACTCCGTATTTGAATAGTGGTAGACAATAATGTCACTAAAAGATGATGGAATATGTCGGTGAATTGTTTCTATGATAAATCATATTGAGCACTATACGTGATACTTAGTGAAATCGATATAAGAATTTATTGAACTAGAAGTTCAATAATACTCGTTTGCAAAACCGGACTGACCATCCCGGTTTAAATAATTATTGAAATCAATATTTCAAGTGAAGAATTAAAAGAATTCTTCAATTATTGTTCTCGATAAATGATGAAATCATTACTAGCCAATATTGGAAATAAATTCCAAATATATCTGGAATAAAGGATGAGAAATATGGGCCCACTCATCCTCCATGTGGACTACTAGATATTATGATATGGATCCACTAGATAGTCACATGTGTATATGATTCGTAATTTGAAATTTACGAAATATTTGCTCATGGTATGAGCATGATTTTCAGATTTAATGATAAAGCTAGTAAATATATATATCCCAATGATTTGAATAAATCCTGAAGGATTTGAGTATCTTGCATACAAGTGGGATATTATGTGGCAAATTATTTAAAGTCCTCAAATAAATTGCCGATATCGAGAATAGAATGCAAAGCGGTCTAAATTCCCATATTAAGGCTAAATGATGAGAACATATATGATTAAAATTATACCAATGTATGAGTTTTGGTGTTCTAAATTTTCTCAACATGAGGGGAGTATTAAAGGTTGAAAATAATATGTGAAATGCATCATGTTATATCCTCGAAATTGAAATCTGAACTTGAAGTTCAAAGATGCATGAAAGGCTATGAACAATCACATATACTTGGCCTATGATCTTTGATAAGTTAGACGCTGAAGCGTTGATATTTCCCCAATCATATATATCAAAGCAAATTATAAAAGATGGTCTTAATAACGGAGGCATATGCTCTTGAAGAGTATATAGACATAACTATATTGTGTAATCCTACAAGAGGATTGATAATGAGATATCTCGATAAGTTATGTCGATATGGGGAAAGAAATGAAATTGAAATGTGTCGACACGATATGAAAATGTAGCGCTACATATGATCAATGATAATGAAAATATTGAGATATATTGAAGATGATAAATGCTGAATGTGAAATCTTTAACTTATGAGATGATGAGATGATGATGACTAATGCTCAAGTTTAAAGATAAGCATGGTGGTCATTATATGTTGCATGCTCATGAAAGTTAAATTACTGATCGTGTGTGTAGTAGCGAAAAGGAAATTAAAGGATCGGGTGAGCTAAGCCCGTGTTTATGAGTACCCTAAAGGGTGAGCTAAGCCCCTGAGAATGAAATAACCTATTAAAGTGAGTATTAAATGTTAAATGATATATTTTAAGTGTTAGTTAGTTATGAAGGTTTACTTATATGTTTACATGTTTTTACGATGAATTTATATGCTTTAAATTGTGTGTTTGGAGACATGTGTTCATGGTGAATGTTTTGTAGTTGTGTAAGAAAATTGATGCACTCTAAATAAACAAAGAGTATAAAATCAATATATATGATACTCATACAAATGTATGAAAGATTTTGAAATGCTTGCAGCATACTTGTATAAAATACGCGTTGCACTCTTTTCCCTTGGTGAGGTTTTTATCCCATTGGGTTTTCTAGCAAGGTTTTTAATGAGGCAACTTTAAAAAGGCGTATTCATATGAATAATGTACTCTTTTTCCTTCATTAGGGTTTTTCCCACTGGGTTTTTCCTAATAAGGTTTTAACGAGGCATATTCATGGTATATTGAGAACGATATGAGAAATTGATACAGTGTATCTATTGGATCAAGTTATAATGGAGCTAATGCTTTAGATCCAAGCGATGATGATATTGAAATCATTTACCGTAAGTAAAGATATCGATTCTCAAGATATGAAATCAAGCGGAGCGGTATCTCTTTTCCTTCGACCAAGTTTTTCCCATGGGTTTTCTTGACAAGGTTTTAACGAGGCGACGTGAATACTCATATACTGCGTGATAGGCGTCGGGGAGCAATGTTTGATGAAGCGGTATATAACCACTCATTTATCCTGCTGAATCGGTTTGGAAGTTTTTCTCTTGGGTTTTTCTCCAAAGCAGTCAGGAAGACATTTGTATTAATAGTCATTCAAGTGTTATGAATAATAATTGAAGAATAATTATTAGGTGTTATGAATAATTGAGAATAATGTGGTGGTTATGAATTATGAGGAATAATTTGGTGGAGGAATAATTTGGTGGAAGAATAATTTGGTAAAAGATGTAATTATTATACGTGAATGACTATTATACCCTTAATGAAATTATGTAATTACGATTGTCTTATTCAAATTTTTCACATAAATAGGGTTTGATTATTAATGAAATTCATTCGTGAACTCCTTAGAATTCATTCTCTCTAAATTCTCTCTATTGTTTCAATACTTTTATAACAACTCCAACTTGAAAGTTAAGAAAAATATATTAAAAATATAAAATAATTAAAAATAATAATAAAAAATTAATAAAAATTTATTGTGTATAGAACAAGACCTAACTTTGGCTTGGCGTCTACACTCGAATCGATTTTAGGCTGTCAAGTAGTTAAGCCATTGTTAATTGTTTGCGAAACGTGGTCGTATCGACTCTCTATTCGGCTCTTCCCTGGTCTTCCTCTCGTCTGATCTTCCTCTTGTCAGGAACCACAGATCAAAGAAAACAATCTGTCCTTCTCTCCTCAATGGATCGTCTCATCCTTCTAGCAATCCTCTCACTTCTCTCTCTACACTCTCAGGTACTGCCTCTCTCGATATGTATACATGTACGTTTTTTAATCCACTTTGATGTATTTCTAAAACAATTGGATCTTCGAAGGAAGAATTTTATATTGGATCTTAAAAGCGTAAAATTTTAAAGTTACCTGAGGATATTTACTTGAATCCAGGTGGCCTATGGAGACCCTTCTGTTGTTTTCCTCGATAGCCCAACTCGACATTATCTTCGTCCTCCATCAGCCGAGGTACTTTTCGTGTATTTATTTCGTCTGATTGATGCAGTATTATGTTTTAAGATTTGGAATTCATGGATTATACCTTTTGTCATTCGTAATGAAAAATCACTTTAAATTCTTGAAAATTTGATTAAAAGCTGCGTTGGTAATGAAAAGATTACTTTAAATTTTCGATAGGTGGGTGACATGTAGTTGTGGATGATCTTAGCATATGTTCGGCGAGGTCTGCACATTATTTTAAATTACTTTTTGTCCACACTGATTTGAGTTCTCTACATCGCTTCACAGCTGGTTTGACTAGTTTTTGAACAACCCCCAACTGAATCTGTGTATCAAATACTTGCCTGCTTATTGTGTATCAAATACTTGCCTGCTTATAAGCTAATTGCCAAATGAACTTGCTTATGAAGTACTTGCACCTTTTAGAAACTAATTGACAGACATGCTCATTATAAACAAAGAGAAAGAATAGAAAAGTAAAGAATACATGGTAGTAGATGATTGAAGTTTGAGTGCATAGGTAACCAAATAATATGCAATAATCTTTTTAACTAATACCTTAAGTTTTAAAGATGGTCTTTCTTTAGTTAACTTATTCTCGATGCCTAATTGAAACATCATCTTGGCCATGCTTTCTTTAGACCGGTGCTGGTTCTTTAGTTAACTTATTTTGGGAACATTTCATTTTTTTAAGATTGGTAATGCAGAAGCCTGTTATGATGTGGAATTAGCCTATTCTTAGCCTTTATATATTAATTATATGTATCAGTATAAGTTATGAGCACACGGGCTTCAATTTTGGAGGTTGTTTTCTAATGGGTTATTTCCCATTTTCCCATCCCTTTCCTCATTTCAATAGAAATATCAAATATCCTCTACTTTTAAGTTTTACCTTGACCCGATTGGCTCTGATGGAAGGGCAATTTCAATTTTGGACCTGTAGCTTCATTCTAGAGCACCAATGAGGCCTAGCTCGTTTGGTTAGGGGAACTAGACTGAGGGCCTGGGACTTAGATGTCTCAAGTTTGATTCCGTTGTATGGGATCGATTCTCCTTTATGGAGTCTATTCCCCTTTATGCGGTCTTGGTAGTTGTTATGTTCTAATTTCTAGATTGTTTAGATTTCTTTGTGTTATACTTCAATAGGACTTATATCTCTGTGCATTTGTACTACGATGCAGATCATGATTTGTACTTTCAAAAAAAAAAAAAAAATGTCCATTCCAGAACACGCATGTGCAAGGGCTAAAAGTGTAGAGTGCCTAGTACCTACAAGCCTCCAGTTGGAACTAATATCCAAAATATGAATTGTCAATTAGGGTTAGAAGATAGAAGTTCTAATAGAATCTATTTCTTCCTTGCTAAAAGCCACAAGGAAACGTTTCTCCTTCTGTAGTCATTGGAGAAAATATAGCATTGTTGGACGTATAATTCTTTGATGGATTTGACACTTGGAGGATTTTTGTTAGCTTTACGGTATATCACCAGATGTTCTTAGTGCTGGAAGGATGTAGTAATACTGGTTATGTTTCTTGCATCATTAGGCTTCTGGGAATGTATGGAAGTTGCTTGGTTTACTTTTTAAAGCTTTGTGGTTGATGCAACTAGACTGTTGAGTATTTTTGAGGGTTGGCATAGGTGTGAAGAAAGATGTCGGGTATAGAATTAATGCTTCGTTATCGTGCCATTGCTAGAAAGGTAAGGGATTGACATCTTCTGAAAATGCGCAGTCCGTTTATTTGGAGGGAATACCTTTTTTCTAGACCATAGGGTTGGTTTCAAAGAGATCCGAATGTTATCCATTTTCCCATTTTATAACTTCTCTTTGATTTTACGTCCGCAAAAGGGAATGAGGGGAACAAGTTGATTGGATCGGAGAAACTACCACCTTGTTCTACTTGTGGTCGATCTTGCAGAACCTGTAATTATGTGTTGAAAACTGATACTCATGCATCCTTGTTACTGGTGGTGTAAAGTTAAGGCTATCCTATTACCTACTGTGTTTCTTTGGGCTGCATGAAACCCAAGCTTTAGTTTTAGTATGAGTTGGAGCACAGTCAATAATACTTGTTACTTCTGCAGATTAATTCAATTACACTCTCAGAGGTTGGTGCTGCTGCATCGGTGTTGCTTGGCTTTGCACCCCCTCCTACACTTTCAGCTACTAGTTCATCGAAGGTCGTAAAAAATGAGAAATAGTTCTTTAATTTATGTTATTTGTTGTAACTATGTAGTTCAACTAATTCTGACTTGTGATTTTGGCAGTTGAATGAGGTGCTTATGCCTAATCCATTTGATAGGCCTCATTCTGTTTTCATGATGGAGGTTGCAGGTGTTGAAGGTATGCCACTTCACTGAACTACCCATAAGCTGCATCTCAGTTTTTTCTATGTACTGTAAACTTTTCAGCTGACTGTTTTACATGAACAGATTCTCAACTCATGGCTACCTCTGGCAAATCTGCATTTAGCAGTGCTCTTAGTGTCAAAGTAATTGGCAATGAAGACAGAGCGGAAATTCATCTGTCAGGTAATTGACCTTTGAGATTGATGCATTGCCCCAGTTATGACCATATCAGTTTTTACATTCTTTTGTGTGCACAGATGAAGACGAAGTGTCTTTAGTTTCTCTGAACGAACAATCAAGCTCTGCTGAGTACTCAGATAAAGAACTAAGCGATTTTGTTAGTCCTCTCTCTCTCTCTTTCTCACACACACAGGGGTGTGTGTGTGTGAACGCTTGCTGTTTGCTATGGTCAATTCATGTGGTTTTCTGTTTATGTACTCAGGCATCCTGGTTGGGCGGATCATACATTGAAGACACGACAGGACCGCTGAATGGAGAGTTGACAGTCCCCATGGGAAGTGGTGCTCTTCTCAGACTCCGTTTGTCTGAGGTATCAACAGCTCCATGATACTTGTTAGCAATAAGGACCTGTTCGATTTTTATTGCTTTTTCTCGGTAAAATGCTGTTAAAGAACTTTTTATTTTGTTGAAAATGACAGAAAGCTGATCGGGAATTCACAACTAGTCTTATGTTTCTCATTAATAATGTTCAAAGGGCAGTGGAAAACCGTAGAGGATTGTCTGAAAGCAAGCACACTCTACCAGAGCTAATCACTGGAAGATTTGATGGAATTAAGGTTTGAATTTTGAAAGTAAAGAATAAACGGAGAAACATTGGATGATTTTATTTATTTATTTTAAAGATTTTTCTGAATAAACATCTAGACAGACATGTTCCTCGAGTTCAATTCTTTATCCATATTTTATTTTGTGACAGGCTCTACAAGGTCATTATGGAACAGAAGGCATTTCTCATAATGGATTGGAATTATTTGTTACTTCTATTTCAAAGATATATGATTCCTTACAGGCAGCATACAAAGGTCTGATGTCCACTTCTACTAATGACGTTAATAACTCCCATAACTGCCCAAGTTGTACCTTTTTGCTGATGATTTTTCAATGATAAATCTGACAAAATGAATATTTTGCACCATATGAGCAGGTCAACTAGTTGGAATTATCGTCTGTGGTGGATCACATGCTCCAGCATCAGAGAATATGGTAAGTATGGTAACCACTTCTCGACCATCTGCACGTTTGTTGAAGGAAAGTGAAGCTGCATCTATTGCGACCAAAATTAAGGAAGTGGCGCTGGTTAGAAAGGCACTTGCTTGGATAACAGGAATCATTCTTCTGATCTCCACTATTCTTGGAGTAAGTTTCTATTGACCCACTCACACAGGCTTAACATCACCTTTTGTACTTAGTTTGAGTTGCTAGTTACCATATAGTTTACATTGTTTTCATTGAATGCTTTCCTGGGATTTTATTTTATTTTATTTTATTTTATCTAAATGATATTTTCTTGAAATTCAAGTTATTTATTTTTATCTGAATGTTTTTTTCTTGAAATTTAAGTTATCTCGAGCATTAATATTCCATTCAAATTATTATAATAGTTGCATTATTCCACTGATTGTGTCGCTTTGTTTTGACGCAGATCCATTTTCTTTTGAACATGCCGATCGCCAAGGACACCCTTCTCTACTCCAATGTGAAGCTCGACTAGGTTTTTGTAGAAGCTGTTAATTTTATTATTTGCGTTGCTTGGAGCTCGGAGCTGCAGTCCGACAGAGCCAAATTTATTGTGTATCTGCTCTGCATAAAATTCGATCAATATTTTTGTGATTGTAAACTAGTCATACCACTCTGGATTTTATGATGAAATTGAACATGTGTTATGTAGCAAGGGGAGAAAAAGCTCTGAATGTAAGTTTGTGTACCTGAGAGCTGAGGCTTTGAGTCTGCAATCTGATGCTCTTCATAAATGCAGGCACAAAAGTATTGTTAAATTTTCCCTTTTATTTTTTTAATTTTTTATTTTTTAAATAATCAAATAAGGCTTTCAGCTTTAAGTCATTTCTTTGTAGGAGTAAATAGTGGAGAAACCTCATCTCTCTCGCTCGCTTGGTTTTTTTTTTTGTCTTTTTTGTTTTTTTAAGTGAAACCAAAATATTTATAATCTCAAAGAATTAGGAAAACATAGTAATATGGAGCGGTGATAACAACATCCGACGCATGCCTAGTGTTATACGTCCTCCTGTGATCTCATGTGATGAACTACTAACATCCAAAAGCAGCGTGTATATAAGGGTGAATGAGAGTAACTTTTAATGATTTTTAATGGATTTTAATGTGAAAGAAGAGAGAGAATGAGTGGAGGTGAGTGGTTGAGATTTATGGATGTGATGAGATATGTGGATGTGATTGATTTAGGAGAGAGAAAAAAATGGTAAAATTTGATAAAAGTTGTATCCATTCGGGCTTTATATGGAAACTGATCACTGTTCTCTGCATAATTAGATAGACACTTTATTGAGGATGTCTAAGAACTATGACAACTGGGGAAGACTTGTAG
Source organism: Jasminum sambac (assembly GCA_018223645.1). Classification (NCBI taxonomy): domain Eukaryota; kingdom Viridiplantae; phylum Streptophyta; class Magnoliopsida; order Lamiales; family Oleaceae; genus Jasminum; species Jasminum sambac. Next base: position 28,926,496 of record CP073649.1, read on the forward strand.
CAGCTGTGCTCCGGAGAGAACAATTCCGGCAACTTGCAAGACTACCAAGTTTCAGCCCTCTATCTTCTACGTCGATTCACGACTCACAAGGTAGCTCCACATCTTCACCGATGCAAGAGGATCAAAGTTTTCAACTCGGAGTTGATTATAAGTACATCTATCCTTGGGGCCTTCCGGCTGCACATGGAAATGGCAAGGTAATGTAATCTCTCTACATATCGAAAGGCCCTTCTTTTTATTTTTATTTTTATTTTTATTTTTTGGAGTAAACCAGCTGGGCGGTAAGAAAATATTACCACAGTAGTTGTGTTCAAGTTTTTTCGCAAATAATGTCGCCTTTATTCTTGAATATATGGGGATAAATATTGAAAATGCAATACATAAATGTTGATAATACAATGACTTACTCGGAAATGCAGAGCAAAGCGCTTGAAGAGATGACAAGGACATGTTATATGATTGGAGCAACGGACCTCGAAGATTCATCACGATGGAAATTTCAACAAGACTCCAGGTCAGGTCACCTTCACTACTTGTTCATTTAAATTTCATGTGGTTTTTTGAAACTGCTTGTGTAATTGAAAAGTAAAGAAATTTGAAACGAAGATGGGAATAATTTGTACAAGGTCGCTGAAAGGTAGAAATGTCATTACCATACAAATTAAAGCCATTCATCGTATACTTCACAGATTCGGGAGGGTAGCAGCGTGGAGAAATGTTTACGGGATTGATATTCGAGGGACGATAGAAGCATACATGTTGGACACGACGACTCGTTATGGAGCTTATCTTATATTTAAACTGAGCAATTATAGCATTGGCCTCGGACGCATGTATGTGACAATCGTGTTTCTTAAATATGATGAAGATGTTAATGTTAAGAAGATACCTAAGATTCTGTATCTTCAAGAGTCGACGAAATATAGAAATGGCCGGGTTCGAGAATGGATGGAGATAGAACTGGGAAAATTCTATTATGATAATAAAGACGACGGTCCAGTGGAAGTGCGACTATTCTGGCAAGATCCCGGTATGAAGTTAGACGTCATTATTGCAGGGATTGAAGTGCGAACGCGAGAGGAAAATGGAGGGTTGAATGCATTGTTGGGACTAAAGAAAATGTCAGTTTTAACAAATAGTCTAAAAAGGACTTTCTACGATAAAATATTCGGTCGCTAAAACTGTAGAATATGGATCTTGTCAATTGTGATTCAACAATAAGAAGTGACCATTCAGTATTTGGTATGCATAAACCTCATATACATAACAGCTTATTTCAAGTTGTGCACTTGTTTCTTTGCAACAACACATTATTCTTCTCATTGCACATACATATCAAAGAGGGGACAAGAAAACCAAACCAGAGGAAGCTTTAACCTGAAGTTCTCATCGAGTTTGAAAACATCCATTTTCTTCGATTTTTGACATTTTTCTTTGAGACGAACCCTACATCAGCAACTGCAGTAGGTCGAAACTCAATCCCTTCAACAGTGAAATCGAAGTCAAGACGATTCCATCGGTTAAAATTGCCACGCAACAACCGTGCCTCCACCGGGCCATTGTACCCGAGATCATTATAGAACATTCCCAATCGTACTTCCATCCATCCGTCAGGCCTACTAGCACCAATATCTCCATCTCGTAAAATATTAGCTCGCCTTTCAGCTTCATCATCTTTATCAACATTAACATACTTGATAATTCCTTTAGCTTCTCTGATGTTAAAATTCGCAGATCTGAATACAAGATAAGCTACATAAATAGTCTTTGGGGACAACATTTCTGTTTCAATCTGCCCTCGGATATCAGGGACAGATCGACGGGGTTGGAGTTTTGCCACCATCGAGAATCTGCATGCAATAACAACTATGTATCATAATTAATGATACATAAACACTAACACTACTCTGTATCATGACGCAATTTCAAAAATAATAATGCTTAAAAGAAAGACACGACGAATGAGACCTGGAGTCTCTGTGCGGTGTAAATTTCCAAAAGCGATCGTTATAATTCATTTTGGGAGACTTCCGTGAGTATTCCGCAGGAGCAATTCTGGGGTTGTTGATATTCATTGCTCCAATCATATAACATTTCTTCCCAGTCATTTTATCAATCTGAAAGCTCTGCAAGTTTTACCAATCAGGCCAAAACCAACAATACATTCACTTTGACAAATCAATCCAAGTAAACATGAGATTTCGAGACATTGACTCCACAACTGTGTCATAAAAGTTGGAAGCAAATATGCTGCCTTAGCAATTCATGTTGTGATTAACCGATTTAGCAGTAAGTTGATTTGTGTAAGATATCGACAGAGAGAGAGAGAGAGAGAGAGAGAGAGAAACAAGTATTACCATATTTCCTCCATCAAGTAAAATAGGAGAGTTGCAGAGACTCAAATAAAGCTCTTTCTTTGATGCATAGGACACTTTGCTCACTGATCTGGAGATGATTTCCTCGTAATCAGACGGGAGTAAGCTGTCCCAATCCGCGTCATCATGAATTGGAGTAGTCGGATTGGATAAAAAACTGGAGGATACGGAGCTGAAACTAGGTTCGCTCGAGGACTCTAAAGCAAGCTGTCGGAATTGTTCTCTCTTCAACACGACTTTCACGAGTCGCTCCCAATTGTCGTAGTTTTGAGACATAACTGCTAAATCTCCAAGGATTGAATCTTGTTTGAATTAATCATATCAGATGTGAAATAAGGTCCACTGCTGCAGTCAGCAGTCTTGCCCTTTATTCATTATTTAATCTCTATTCTTAGACTCAATACTATAAAACAAGTTAAGCAGCAAAACTTGAAAATTACTTTCCACCATCCCTAACGTAGACGTCATCTTGATTTTTTCAATTATAAATCTTATCACATCAATATATATTTTGTATAACATGAGCAGAACAATTCCCAGTCATTTCTTTACAGGAATGAAGAGTTCAGAAACCTCTCTGTCTGTCTCTCTCTCTCTCTCTCTCTCACATAGGTGACACCAAAACATTTATTATCTCAAAGAATTAGGAAAAAATATAATGTGGAGAAGTGATGACAACTTTCCACACACATGGCCTAGTTTTATACGTCTTCTTTTGATCTCATGCTTGCATATATCGAAACTGATCCCCTGTTTTCTGCATGGTAATATAGTAAGACACATAATTGAAGATATGTCCAAAAATTACGACAACTGGGAAAGACTTGTAGCAGTTGTGCTCCGGAGGGAACAATTTCGGCAACTAGCGAGACGACCAAGTTTCAGCCCTATTTCTTCTACGTCGATTCATGATGAGCAGAGTTTTCAACTCGGAGCTGATTCTGAGTACATCACACCAGTTTTACATGGAGGTAGCCCCATATCTTCATCGCCGATTCTGGGAAAATGACTTTCTTGATTTGACATTTTCCAAGCAAATTTTGACTAATCAAACACATCTAATATTCTTGTAACATATGCTGTTAATAAGCTTGTTTGTACAAGCCACAAAACCCAATAAGGAAAGACTTTTAAGACTCTCACTATCTGTTGCATATATACATAATTGCAAGAAAAAAAATTTTACAACAGAAGCTTCAAATAGGAAACAAATCACTTACTACTCCAAGTGCATAAATGCATAGGATACCTTGAGGTGAATTAAAATGGGGCTAATCAGGTTTCGCTCAATGGAAGCTCCTGCATTACGTTTCTTGACAGAGTGGGAGCTTCGTTTTCATGTTTTTGAAATTGAAATAAAATTTCCTCCGCTTAATAGATAACCATTTGCTACCAATGGAAAATTGCTTCTCATCTTAAATTCAGGTGATTGGATTTGCGCCAATGGAAACCATAAACTTCATAAACAATAGGGGGGTTCCTAGCCTATTTTTAGCTAGTAAATGGGGTTCCTAGCTTTTTTTAGATAGTGAATGGGGTTCCTTCTTCCATTCTAGATTAGGGTAACTAGCTGCCTGTCAGCAAACAATTCATACTGCTAAATCTCTGCCTGTGCAGAGTGTTAGAATATATTTTAGTAATTTGTTTTATTAGTTAAGGGTAGTTTTGTCTACTCTATTGTTAGGCTACGATTAAGGTTTCGGACTGTCTTTTCTATTGTTAGGATAGTCGCCTTGTACTGTGTTTTATTATCAATCGAATATACGAATTCTTAGTTTCTCTACATGGTATCAGAGTAAAACTAGATCTTTGGGCAAGGTCGATTATTGTTTCCGTTCTCCGGGAGCGGCCTCCGGCGAAGTTTGTTAATTTGTTTATTTCCTTTTGATCTTTCTCGCTTCTGGTCAAAGGATTGTTCGTTTGTTTGTTGAGAAATCTTTTCTCGTGGATTCCTGTAGTTCTCTGTCATTTTGATTTGCCTTCTTTTTGGCCAAATATCAAATCTGTTTGAATAAGAGCCCTTGACGTGTTATTCTTGTCAAATCTGAAATCCGTTCAACTGCCATATTCATATGTTTATAAAAGCTCCACTATAGGACATAAGAGGATATAATATTTGGGCTTGTGGAAATCATTACGAGTCCATCTTCAGTTGCTAGGTTGATTAAGGATTCACTTGGGGAATCTTCTTTTGTGCATGACACCGTGAATCGGCATCTCGGGCCTTGGTGGCTCTAATGTTTGTGCTTATTTAGGATTTGGTGTCTTCGGGGTCAATTGTTGATGACGTTGGCGGTGATCAGCGTTGAAGAAGTTGGCCTTGGTCAAAGTGGTCGCCGGTGGTGGCGATGGGTGATTCACGTGACGGCGTCCATGAAGTAGCTTGTGCAATGGAAGTAGATTTTAGCCTAGGGCTTGGAAGCTTGGATGTCCGGCAGCCTTGGTCTTAATCACTGGCGAGATATGTTGGTTGTGCTATGTTGGCAGCGGAATCGTGGCGGCGGTGGACGAGGTTTTTCATAGGCAGATGGCGGCGCAGAAGCTGATTCGGAAGTTTCAGCTTGAAGGTTATTTTATGTTATTTGCAAAGTTGGTCCTTAGTTGTTTTGAGTTGGTTTTAATTGGTCCTAAAGTTTTATTGTTGTTTAAGTTGGTCCTCAGTTCTTAGCTTGGTGAATAATGGTCGGAAAAAAAAATCCAAATATTTCATGAAGCAGTCCCCAAAACTTTTAGTATTGCAGATTTAGTTTACGTAAATCTGAATTGATTTAGTCCATCCTGAATTGGCATTTGGTTTTCTTTCCCCTTCTCAATTGCAATTGGAATTTGACTCTCTTCCCCACTCTTCTCAACTTAGTGTTGGTAATGGATCGGGTTCGGATCGGATCGGCCTAATCCAAATCCAAGTCCAAATTAATCATCCCGATCCAAATCCAAATCCAAATCCCAGTTCCTCGGATCGGATTCGGATCAGATCGGATCGGATCGGATCACAAAAAAAATTCAAATACGATCCATATTGGTATAGATTTTTATAAAAAAATAAAAATAATAAAATTAAAATTAAAAAAATAAAAAATAAAAATAAAAAATTAATTCGGATCGGATCGGATCGGATCAGGTCTGATCCGATCCAAATCCAAATTTGTTTCGGATCAGCCGATCCAGGAATCAATGATCCACGGATCGTCGGATCGGTAAAAAATCGTTCCATTCGGATCGGGTATCCATCGGATTTGGATCGGATCGGATTTTTCTACCATCATTATCTCAACTGTTCTGGCAGACATTTGGTTTTTCTCTTCTGTTTTCTAAATTTGGTCAGGTGGATTTGAAATTAGAATTTGGTAATTGGTACATGAATTAACATTGTTGGGGACTTTAGCAACGCTTGGATTATTGATTTGGTTTCCGCAATGAAGGAGTATTGTTAGTCGAGCTCATGGACTTGTCAACGTGCCTGAGCCCTACGTGAAGGAGGGTGCCGAGTGACTCTAGCCCTGACTGAAGGGGAGTATAATTCGTGCAAGCATAAGCCAGACTTACAATATTAGTCAAGTTTGGAAGATCGCAAGAAGACTTTTCATATTATTGTTTTTCGTATTTTATAAACCTTTTGGCAAACTCTCGATAGTATTGTGAGTTTGACGGGGTGTTAGAATATATTTTAGTAATTTGCTTTGTTAGTTAAGGGTAATTTTGTTTATTCTATTGGTAGGACTACGATTAAGGTTTTGGACTGTCTTTTCTATTGTTATGATTAGTGTTGGCAATGGATCGGGTTCGGATCGGATCGGCCTAATCCAAATCCAAATCCAAATCAATCACCCCGATTCAAATCCAAATCCAAATTCATCGGATCCGATTCTGATCGGATTGGATCGAATCAGATCGGATCAAGAAAAAAAATCCAAATACGATCCATATTGGTGTAGGTTTTTATAAAAAAATAAAAAATTAAAAAAATAAAATTAAAAAAATAAAAAATAAAAAATGAAAAATCAATTCGGATCGGATCGGATCGGATCGGATCGGATCGGCCAAATCCAAATCCAAATCCAAATCCGCTTCGGATCGGCCGATCCACGGATCGTCGGATCAGCAAAAAATTGCTCCATTCGGATCGGGTATCTATCGGATTTGGATCGGATCGGATTTTTTTGCCATCACTAGTTATGATTACGTCTAGGGTTTCGAGTTTCTATTTATAGCCATCTTGTATTGTGTTTTATTATCAATCGAATATACGAATTCTTAGTTTCTCTACACAGAGATTAATGTAACAACAACGAAATTTTCTTGATTCTGCCCCTAGAATTATTGCTATAGTCGGAATCCATCTCAAAAAGCGACATACTAATACATCCACAACACAAAAAAGATTTATTACCATTTTGAGACATGTTGCTAAATCTCTTTCTAACAAAAATCTTAAATTTCGCAAAATCTCCAAGGATTGGATCCTACTCGAATGGTTGAAACTTTAACAATTGAGAATTGAACACGGTTTCTTGTGTTGGTTTTTAATAGTCTATTAAGTGAAGTGAAATCCTCGGCGATTGCAGTTATCTTGTCCATTTGTAATTGTTAAATCTCTAGTATAAAGTTACATTTCATTCACAAATCCTTCTCCGGGAAAAGTGACGTGTTCATTTATGGTTATTGATCAGTTTCTAAGTGATGTGATGTGTGAGAAAATATATTCTTATAGCACATGTTCATAAGCCCGTTTCTACAAGTACCAAAACTAGATAAAGAAAAACTTGTAAGATTGTGACAGTTACAGACATAATTGCAAGAAAAATGTTACAAGAGAAGCTACAAATAGAAAGATTTCACATACTGTACTACTTCCAAGTGCATAAATGTGTAGTATAGTACTCATTGAGCAATAAGCATGTACTTGTAGAAATAAAACTTGGCTAATCGAGTTTCACCTAGCGGAAGCTCATCCCTTACGTGTAGCTGGTTTCAATATCTGAAAAGTACACAGCAAAGTTTCATCAACACTCATCATTGCACCAGCATTATCGTATTCACCGCGAAAACAAGGTGCAGAAAATAATGTAACAAGCTGTCTGTCGGCAAAGAATTCATATCCATCCTCTACAACCTGATGAGCACGACACAAAAGGTCCAAATTATGCTTCATTAAAAACTCAGATACCATATCCGGACCGAAAGTGTACGAGACCCCTCTCTCACTCATGCCCCAACCTTTCACATTTCTATCAGGATCTGACCAAAGTAAGTCACAAAGCAAACCGGTGTCAGGAATATCTATTGGACGAGGCAAAGTCCTTATCTGATCCAAGTTTTGTAGATCAGGAGAAAGCCCACTGTACATGCAGAGTATCTTATCGTCAATAAGAGCTGCAGCTGGCAGACAATTAAAACAATCAATGAATATTTTCCAGAGTCTAACATTGTAGCGACGCTTACATTCGTCGTAGAATCCATAGATTCTATTAATAGATGCACATTCATGATTTCCTCTCAAAAGAAAGAAATTTTCAGGATATTTGATCTTGTAGGCAAGAAGAAGGCATATTGTTTCTGTACTTTGTTTGCCATAGTCCACATATCCCCCTAAAAACAAATAATTCACCTCAGGAGGATATCCCCCGTATTCGAAAAGCCTTAAAAGATCAGTGTATTGCCCATGTATATTGCCGCATATCTTCATAGGGGCTTCAATCTCAAGCAGATTAGGCTGTGAAAGAAAGATTTCACGCGAGGCCATACAGAGAAAGCGGATCTCACTCTCCAATAGGTTCACCTGCCGAATGCCACTGGTTCGTCGGTACTGTAATAACCGGTTGATGATGTCGTCCAAATCAGCGGCCTCCATTGCTGCTACCTGTTTCCCTCTTTCCTCTCCGAATCCTAAGACTCCCTAAAATTTGAAGATAGATAACAAAACAAATGAGGTAGAGCAGATTGATTGCATTATGTATTCTAACATTAAACACACATATATTAATATTACCATTCTTTGACCAAGAAAATTCAAAGTATCGGCTTCAGGCTGAGGATTATGATCATGACTTTGCTCAGATCTGAAACTGGAGGAGGCTACAGAGTTGAAACTTGATTCCCTCGAGACGGATAAAGCAATTTGGCGGTCGTGTTCTCTCCGGAGTATAACTTTCACAATTCTTTCCCAGTTGTCGTAGTTGTTAGACATCTTTCTTTATGCTATCTTAACAAAAATATTACAAGATAGAAATTTTCAAACGATCAAATAAGAGAATTCCAGTTGAATCTTTGATATGGGATCGACGCAGAAGTTGTGAAATGGGATCCTGATGGGTGTAAAGGGATTGGATATATTCAGACTTTGGTCAACTGCAGTGACTGATTTAAAAATGCAAGTTGCTATAAGATTGTGAAAAGTCAATGGAGGGCAGTTGTTTTGTTCTTTAATTTTTGTAAAATTAATAAAGAAACTTGGAAGAGATTTTACCAGGAAACCAGATGTTTTGTTCTTTCAATTTTTTCATTCGTGATTTTTCAACTCGTGATGTGGAACCAAAAAAAAAAAAAAAAGAAAAAGAAAAGATAAGATAAGATGATCTTGTAAATTGTAACATATTTCATTGATAAATATGTTTGCGATAAAGAAAAACTTATCAGACTTTCACTAATAGTTGCATTACTGCATACATAATTGCAAGAAAAAGTTCCCAAGAGAAGCTACAAATGGAAAACAAATTACATGCTACTCCCAGTGCGTAAATGTATATTACACATTAAGCAATGAGCATATATACTTGTAGAATTAAAACTGGGCTAATCAAGTTTCACGTTGCAGAAGCAGATGCCTTATCTGTAGCTGGTTTCAATATTTGAAAACTACACATCAAAGTGTCATCAACGCTCATCATTGCACCAGCATTATCGTATTCACCGCGAAAATCACGTGCAGAAAATAATGTGACTAGTTGTCTACGGGCAAAGAATTCATATCCATCTTCCACGACCTGATGAGCACGACATACAAGGTCCAAATCATGCCTCGTTAAAAACTCAGATACCTTATCCGCACCAAAAGTGTACGAGACCCCACTCTCGTTCAAGCCCCAGCCCTTCACGTCTCTATCAGGATCCGACCAAAGTAAGTCGCATAGCAAACCAGTGCGAGGAACATCTGTTGGACGAAAAATATTCTTTATTTGATCCAAGTTATCTAGATCAGGAGAAAGCCCACCGTGCATACAGAATATTTTTTCGTCAACAACAGCAGCAACCGGTAGGCAGTTGAAACAATCATTGAACGCTTTCCAGAGTCTAATATTGAAGCGACGTTTACATTCGTCATAGAATCCATTGAACCTATTAATAGACGCACATTCGTTATTCCCTCTCAGAAGAAAGATATTTTGAGGATATTTGATTTTGTATGCAAGAAGAAGGCATATTGTTTCTATACTTTGTTTGCCATAGTCCACATATCCCCCTAAAAACAAATAATTCACGTTGGGAGGATACCCCCCTACTTCGAAAAGCCTTAAAAGATCTGCATACTGCCCATGAATGTTGCCACAGATCTTCACAGGAGCATCAATCTCAAGCAGATTAGGCTGTGAAAGAAAGATTTCACTGGAGGCGTTGCAGAGATATCGGATCTCACTCTCCAATAGGTTCACCTGTCGAACGGTGCTGGTTGGTCGGGATTCTAATAACCAGTTGATGATGTCATCCAAACTGCCAGGTTCTGTCCTCTGTTCCTCTGCTTCTATCTGTTTCTCTCTTTTCACTTTGATTCCTAAAAATCCCTAAAATTTGAAGGTAGACAACAAAAATAAATGAGGTAGAGCAGATCGTATTATGAATGACATTGAACACAAATATGCATATTAGTATTACCATTCTTCGACCTAGAAAATTTACAGTACTGTTGTTGGCTTTAGGCTGAGGATTCTGATCACGACTTGGCTCATACCTGAAACTAGAAGAGGATTCAGTGTGGAAACTCGAGGAGAGTACGGAGTTGAAACTAGAGGAGGATATGGAATTGAAACTTGATTCCATGGAGACGGCTCTAGCAAGTTGGCGGTCGTGTTCTCTCCGGAGTACAACTTTCACAAGTCTCTCCCAATTGTCGTAGTTATTAGACATCTTTCTTTCTTTATCCTTTCTTAACAAAAATCTTCCAAAATAAAAAATGATCAAACACGGAGAAGTTCTGAAATGGGTTGATGATGGATCCCGTGAAGGGATTTAGGTACATCCAGTCTTGGTCAGCTTAAAAATAAAATGCAAATTGTTAATAAGATCTATTTAATCAATAAACTAGAAAAGCCTAGAAGGAAGAAATTGCTATCGCCAGTCCGCCGCCATTGAGTCATTGACAAATATGAGATGTAGCCATTGCAAGTGAGCATCAAATGGTGAGGGGGACAGGAATAATGCTAGGAGGACAAGATAGAAATTCTCAAACGATCAAATAAGAGAATTCCAGTTGAAGTGTTGAATCTTTGATATGGGATCCACGCAGAAGTTGTGAAATGGGATGATGATGGATGTAAAGGGATTGGATATATTCAGACTTGGTCAAATGCAGTGACTGATTTAAAAATGCAAGTTGCTACAAGATTGTGAAAAGTCAATGGAGGGCAGTTGTTTTGTTCTTTAATTTTTGTAAAATTAGCTGGATTAAATAAAGAAACTTGGAAGAGCTTTTACCAGGAAACCAGATGTTTTGTTCTTTTAATTTTTTAATTCCTGATTTTTCAACTGATGTCATATGGAACCCAAACAAAAAAAAAAAAAAGAAAAGATAATCTTGTAAATTGTAACATATTTCATTGATAAGTATGTTTGCATGAGTATAAAGAAAAATTTATCAGGCTTTCACTAGTAGTTGCATATATAATTGCAAGAAAAAATTCGCAAGAGAAGCTGCAAATGGAAAACAAATTACATGCTACTCCAAGTGCATAAATGTATATTACACATTAAGCAATGAGCATATATACTTGTAGAATTAAAACTGGGCTAATCAAGTTTCACCTAGCAGAAGCTGATGCCTTAATCTGTAGCTGGTTTCAATATTTCAAAACGACACATCAAAGTGTCATCAACGCTCATCATTGCACCAGCATTATCGAATTCACCGCGAAAACGAGGTGCAGAAAATAATGTGACTAGTTGTCTATCGGCAAAGAATTCATATCCATCTTCCACGACCTTATGAGCACGACATACAAGGTCCAAATCATGCTTCGTTAAAAACTCAGATACCTTATCCGCACCAAAAGTGTACGAGACCCCACTCTCGTTCATGCCCCAGCCCTTCACGTCTCTATCAGGATCCGACCAAAGTAAGTCGCATAGCAAACCAGTGCGAGGAACATCTGTTGGACGAAAAATATTCTTTATCTGATCCAAGTTATGTAGATCAGGAGAAAGCCCACAGGGCGTACAGAATATTTTTGCATCAACAACAGCAGCAACCGGTAGGCAATCGAAACAATCATTGAACGCTTTCCAGAGTCTAACATTGAAGCGATGTTTACATTCGTCATAGAATCCGCAGATCCTATTAATAGAAGCACATTCATTATTTCCGCTCAGAAGAAAGATACTTTGAGGATATTTGATTTTGTATGCAAGAAGAAGGCATATTGTTTCTATACTTTGTTTGCCATAGTCCACATATCCCCCTAGAAACAAATATTTCACGTCGGGAGGATACCCCATAGTTTGAAAAGCCTTAAAAGATCTGCATACTGCCCATGAATGTTGCCACAGATCTTCACAGGAGCGTAAATCTCAAGCAGATTAGGCTGTGAAAGAAATATTTCACGCGAGGCATTGCAGAGATATCGGATCTCACTCTCCAACAGGTTCACCTGCTGAATGGAGCTTCTTCCTGGGGACCCTCGCAACCGGTGGATGATGGCATCCAAACTGGCAGGCTCTGTCCTCTGTCCCTTGATTCCTAAAAATCCCTAAAATTTGAAGGTGGATAACAAAAATAAATGAGATAGAGCAGATCGTATTATGAATGACATTGAACACAAATATGCATATTAGTATTACCATTCTTCGACCAAGAAAATTTACAATACTGTTGTTGGCTTTAGGCTGAGGATTCTGATCACGACTTGGCTCATACCTGAAACTAGAAGAGGATTCAGTGTGGAAACTCGAGGAGAGTACGGAGTTGATGTTGAATTGTTGGACGCAAAAAATATTCTTTTATTAGAATATGAACTTGTACAAACGTTGTTGATACACACCAAGTAACTTCTCTTACTCACACACTCTTACTATACTTCACTTACTCACTCACTCTTACTAGACTTCTCTTACTCACTCCCACTTCTCACTTATTCTACCTCACACATCTACAATACACAACATACATATTTATAGACACTAATGGAACATTCTAGTATGATGGTGGAGGAAAATTCTAGTATGGAGGTGATGGAAGGTTCTAGAGTTGATGCAATTCATGTTGATTCTAGATTCTTCCAAAGTAGTAATGTAGGAAATCTCTAGCTTTCTTAAGTTGGCACCACATCATTCCGGAACCTTCTTTTCAAGTCGGTGATGATTTTTCAATTCTCTCCTTCAGCACCGACTTCCTTGAGTCAAGCTTTCTCTTTTTATCATTCCAAGCTGTCTTCGGAACTCTTCAAATCTCGGAGCACTCAATCCTTTTGTTAGCATGTCGGCTACATGTTCTTCAGTATTGATATGCTTCAATTCGATCGCTCCTTTAAGAACTTTTTCTCTGACAAAGTGGTAATGTACTTCAACGTGCTTCGTCCTTGCATGGCACACTGGATTCTCTGCTATGCGAATAGCTGATTGATTATCACAATATAGTTCTACCGCATAGCTTGTTGGTTGATGTAGATCTTCAAGAATTGCATTAGCCATGTACTTTCTTGAGCCGCCATTGCCGCTTATACTCCGCCTCGCTTTGTTGATAAAGACACAAATGGGTTGCCTTTTGCTACACCATGATATCGCAGTTAGGTTCCAAGATTGAACACATACCTCGTAGTCGACCTTCTTGTATCTCGACATCCAAAGATAGTCCGTGATCACAAGAGCCAACAATCTTGCAATCTTTGGTTTTCTTATAAAAGAGACCATAGTCAATAGTTCCTTTTACATACCCGAGTATGCGTCGCACTACTTCAAGGTGTGGCTTCCTTTGGCTTTTCCATAAAGCGCTTGCAATTCCCACCGCATATGCGATTTCAGGTCGTGTCGTTGTCGTAGATTAGGCTTCCAACGAGCCGCTATACATGGTTGGGTTCTCCAATTCCTTACCTTCTCCAAAGACATAGCTTAGAGTTCACTTCTATTGGGGTCGATATAGGCTTGCAATCGCCCATCCTAAACTTCGCAAAGAAATCTCTGGCATACTTTTGCTGGCAAATAAAAACCCCATTTGTCGTTTCTTTCCAAATGAGCCCCAGAAAGTGTTTTAACTCTCCAAGATCTTTCATTTGAAATCTTATTGAAAGATTCCTCCTAGTGCGCTGGGTCTCTTTTTCGTCGTCTCCAGTGATGATGAGATCATCCACATATACTAGCACTATTGCTAGTTTCCCATCTCGTATCTTGACGAAGAGACTTGAATCTGCTGGTGCAACTGAGTATTCACATTGAACTAGGAATTCTGCTATCTTACCGTACCATGCTCGTGGTGCCTGCTTCAACCCGTATAGAGCTTTCTTTAATCTGCAGACGTGGTTTGGATTCTCTTTATCTTCATGTCCCTTAGGTTGTTCCATGTATATCGCTCGATCGAGTTCACCATGCAGAAAGGCATTTTTCACGTCCATCTGCCACATTTCCATGATTTGCTAGCAGCCAGTGCAATCAACACTCTAACTGTAGTAATCTTGGCTACTGGGCTAAATGTCTCATCATAGTCCAGCCCATATTGTTGCGAGAATCCTCGAGCCACCAACCGAGCTTTGCACCTTTCGACTGATCCGTCAGGTCGTCTTTTTACTTTGTACACCCACTTGCACGAGATTGGCTTTATTCCATCAGGTTTGGGTACCAAATCCCACGTCTCATTTTGCCTCAGAGCCATCATCTCTTCTTCCATTGCTTTTCTCCATTCATTGTGCTGGATTGCCTCTTCAAATGTCTCTGGCTCTTTAGTTTCTTCCTCGACTGCCGCATTAGCATACTTGGGATTTGGTCTTCTTTGTCTTGTGGATCTTCTTACCTGTGGTTGAGAACTTTGTTGTGCCTCATTCTCTTCTTATTGGCTCGGTCTATCCACTTCTGGTGTTCTTTGATACACACCAATTTGCCAAGGACTATGTGTTGCCCTTGGCGATTCTTCTTCGACAATAGGTTCTTGTACTTCTTCAATCTCTTCTTCGCTCTCTTGTGTCTCCGAATTTTTCTCTTCTCGTTCTTGAAGTTTATGCTCAATCTCTTTTGAGTTTGGTAGTTCCACCATCTGTGGTGTCCACCAAGAAGATGTTTCATCGAATATCACATTACGTGACGTGTAACATTTATCCGTAGTTGGATCACAACATCTCCATCCCTTTCTTTGGCTATCATATCCCATGAATATACACCCAATCGCCTTTTTATCGAACTCGCTCCTCAAGTGATTAGGCACGAACACATAGCAGACACAGCCAAAGACTTTAAAGTGGGTAACCGTGGGTTTAGTTTTCCACAGCTTCTCGAAGGGTAACACGAATCCTAGCTTCGGCTGAGGAAGCCTATTTATCACATGTGTTGCTGTCTTCATACACTCCGCCCAAAATCTGGCTGGCACATTCTTTGAGTGAAGCATGCTTCTGCACGTCTCTGCAAGGTGTCGGTTCTTCCTTTTGGCCACACCATTTTGTTGTGGCGTGTTTGGACATGTCAATTGATGGTGCACCTTATGTTCTTTTAGATATTGGGAGAATTCTCTTGAAATATACTCTCCCCCATTATCAGTGCGCATACACCGAATCCTTTGTCCAACTTCTCCTTCGACTTTTTTTTTTTTTAAATTCTCTAAACTTTGTAAATACCTCTGACTTTTCTTTCATAAAGAAAACCCAAACGTATTCTTGAGAAGTCGCCAATGAATGTCACCATGTAGCGCATTCCTTGAATTGATGGTTGCTTGACCGGTCCAAACACGCCCGAAAGTGTATCATCTCCAATAGATGCTTCGCTCTATAATTTGACTCCTCATATAGGAGTTGATGTGCTTTGCCATATTGACACCAAAGACATATCGTGTCATCTCTAATCTCAAGTTGAGGGAGGCCTTTGAGCATCGACTTCTTCATCATCACCTTCAACTTGTGATAGCTTACATGTCCTAGTCTTGCATGCCATAAATCACCGTTCGCTCGTTCTTTCGAGTCTTGTCTCACGTTGATTCACCGACATTACGTAGATAGACTCTAATCTCTCGACCCTCCATGACAAAGTGCTCTCGAGATCTTAATATTTCGATACACCTTTACATCTTGCGGTCCAAACAATACATAGTTACCTGAAGATGTTAGTGCGCACACCGATAGCGATTTTTCTTCATTCCCAGACATGATAAACGCCTTGAGCTGTAGATTTCTTGACTAGGATCAATCGTGGTGTGATGACTGCTTTGCCAATATGAGCTATTGGCAATCTTGAGTTATTAGCGTCACCACCGCGGCCACCCTTGTATTCGTCGTGTTCGTAGCTTCTCCTTATCACTCCGCTGGTCATGATTGGAACAACCTCAATCGACAATCCAATCATTTTCATAGTTTATTCTTCCAGGGATGACCATCGCTAGAGTCAAGCTTTCTCCTTCTCGAGCCTCGATATAAGTTCTTCCTTATGAGCCTCTTTCAATTATTGCGATGGATGCCTCAAGATCCCCTTCTTCTTCACTATTGTATTTTTCCTTCTCTTTCGATGTCGCAACATTTCCTTCTACCGACGTTTTCTTAAACCAAAGCAATCTCTAGCATAATGACCTCGCTTTTCCACATACTAAACACGGCCATTTTTATATCCCTTAGACAAATCTCATTTCTTATCATGATTTTGTTGGGCCCCCTTTGATTTAAATCCTCTTTCATCTCTTCCTTTAAATTTATTTTTATTTATTTCTTGTTTTTCTTGTTGGCGCATCTTCCCCTTTTTCTTGTGAATAAATAATGTCTCCTCTTCTTTCTTTAATGAGACCCCTAACATTTGTTTGGTCAACGCTTCTTGGTCGGCCAACAAATTTTCAAGATTGACCGCTGAAGGTTGCTCGCCAACCTTGTATTGCAAAGAATAAAGCCTCTAAACTCGGGTCTCAATCCATGTATAATTATTCTTCTCATTTTAGAATCCGAGACTTTACTAGTATCATCTAATTCAGAGATTTCACGACAGAGAGACTTTACCTTGTTGAAGTATTGATTTATCGTCATCTCCCCTTAAGTGAGTGAAAGTAATTCGTTCTCGAGAAGCTGCAGCTTGAATTCATTCTTCTTTGAAAATAATACAGCAAGGGTGTCCCATGCTTTCTTAGGTGTGTCTGCATCTCTCACGTGCTCCAACAACTCTTCGTCAATTGTTGTTTTGAGTGCAAACAAGGCATTTCCTGCCTTAATTTTCCATTTTCTCAAAGCTCCGGCATCTTCCGGTGGCGTCACCTCATCTTCACCAACTACATCCCATAGATCGTGACCTTGGAGATATGATTCCATGCACGTCTTCCATGTGGTGTAGTTTTGATTATTGAGTTTCTTCATTCCACCTACCGCTTGTAGGTCCGTCATCGTGACTTAGATAACCTCCACGTTACCAAGTAAGCTATAATAGCTTCACAACCTCAATGTGTGCGCGACCTTCTTGAAACTCAAAATAATCTCCCCTTAAACGCCTCGCTTTGGAAACACTAGGCCCTCGCTCGACCAAGCTCTGATACCACTTGTTGAATTGTTGGACGCAAAAAATATTCTTTTATTAGAATATGAACTTGTACAAACGTTGTTGATACACACCAAGTAACTTCTCTTACTCACACACTCTTACTATACTTCACTTACTCACTCACTCTTACTAGACTTCTCTTACTCACTCCCACTTCTCACTTATTCTACCTCACACATCTACAATACACAACATACATATTTATAGACACTAATGGAACATTCTAGTATGACGGTGGAGGAAAATTCTAGTATGGAGGTGATGGAAGGTTCTAGAGTTGATGCAATTCATGTTGATTCTAGATTCTTCCAAAGTAGTAATGTAGGAAATCTCTAGCTTTCTTAAGTTGGCACCACATCATTCCGGAACCTTCTTTTCAAGTCGGTGATGATTTTTCAATTCTCCCCTTCAGCACCGACTTCCTTGAGTCAAGCTTTCTCTTTTTATCATTCCAAGTTGTCTTCGGAACTCTTCAAATCTCGGAGCACTCAATCCTTTTGTTAGCATGTCGGCTACATGTTCTTCAGTATTGATATGCTTCAATTCGATCGCTTCTTTAAGAACTTTTTCTCTGACAAAGTGGTAATGTACTTCAACGTGCTTCGTCCTTGCATGGCACATCTGGATTCTCTCGCTATGCGAATAGCCGATTGATTATCACAATATAGTTCTACCGCATAGCTTGTTGGTTGATGTAGATCTTTCAAGAATTGCATTAGCCATGTACTTTCTTGAGCCGCCATTGTCGCCGCTTCTATACTCCGCCTCCGCTTGATAAAGACACTGGGTTGCCTTTTGCTACACCATGATACTGCAGCAGTTTCAAGATTGAACACATACCCTGTAGTCGACCTTCTTGTATCTCGACATCCAGCATAGTCCGCATCACAAGAGCCAACAATCTTGCAATCTTTGGTTTTCTTATAAAAGAGACCATAGTCAATAGTTCCTTTACATACCCTCGAGTATGCGCCGCACTACTTCAAGGTGTGGCTTCCTTTGGCTTTTCCATAAAGCGGCTTGTAATTCCCACCGAGATATGCGATTTCGTGGTCGTGTCGTTGTCAGTGATTAGGCTTCCAACGAGTCAGCCTATACATGGTTTGGTTCTCCAATTCCTTACCTTCTCCAAAGACATAGCTTAGAGTTCACTTCTATTGGGGTCGATATAGGCTTGCAATCGCCCATCCTAAACTGCAAAGAAATCTCGGCATACTTTGCCGCAAATAAAAACCCCATTTGTCGTTCTTTTCCACTCGAGCCCTGAAAGTGTTTTAACTCTCCAAGATCTTTCATTTGAAATCTTATTGAAAGATTCCTCCTAGTGCGCTGGGTCTCTTTTTCGTCGTCTCCAGTGATGATGAGATCATCCACATATACTAGCACTATTGGCGGTCGTGTTCTCTCCGGAGTACAACTTTCATAAGTCTCTCCCAATTGTCGTAGTTATTAGACATCTTTCTTTCTTTATCCTGTCTTTAACAAAAGTCTTGCGAACAAGAAATTCTCAAATGATCAAACACGCACAAGTTCTGAAATGGGCTGATGAAGGATCATACGCCTTCTGGTAAGGGATTAGGTACATCTACCCTTGGTCAACTGCACTCTATGGTTTAGAAATAAAAAGGATACTGTTTAAAAGATGTATTTATAATTTTATATAATTGAATAATAGGAATATTTTGTTTGAGCACAATTTTTTAATGTGCATTCTTGGCCGTAAACAGCAGCCCATCAAGACTTTAAACTGCTTTATCTAGTCCCATCGCAAAGGAGAAAGGTGTACGATCCATCATCAATCCATTCCAAATATTCTGCACAGATCCCTTGATGATATGTATTGAACATTTCAAGTGGGAAGAAGAAAAAACTTTGAATTTTCTTGAGAACATATTGGTAATGTGTGCATAAGAGAGTTTTTATCATCAGAATTTGATATCTGATAGTTCTTTGTTATATCTCAAGCTTCATCACTTCTATTTATCTATAAGATAATGCAGTCTGCTCAAATATGTGCCTGCATTAGCCATGGTCAAACCTAACTAACATGTCAAAAATACTTCATCTGCAGTCATAAATAGATATGAGACCAAAAAAAAAAAAAAAGCATTACTAGGAAAAAAACTAGATTGTTCAATACGCAAGCATGACAAAAGTCAGGTTGAGAAATTTAGCAAATGCCCACAACTTATAGACATCCTCGAAACTAGTAAGGAGGCATACATATAGCATTTTCCTAAGACAGAAGCTTCGATTGAAAAAAATAAAATAAAAAATTCCGACCAAATAATCACCGACAGTAGGAGGTTTTCACTTTTCTCTATGAAAGGAAAAGTAAAATGTCTCTCCGTAAAATTATTGCTACGGTCGGAATCTACTACAAATAAGCGGCATACTAATATATATCCTATCCACACACAGAAAGAAGCAGTATTACAATTTTGCTTCCATCAAGTAAAATAGGAGAGTAACAAAGACTCAAATTAAGCCCTTTCTTTGATGCATAGGCCACTGTGTTCACTGATCTGGAGACGATTTCCTTGTAATCAGACAGCGGCAAGCTCTCCTAATCCATGTGTACATGATTAGAAGAAGATGCAAGTGAAAAATTCTATGATCACCATCATGTTAGTGGGTTGGTGGCACACAATATTTGAAGAATTTGCAGGTTCAATTGTCAAAAAGGGAGGCAAACATATGGAATTTTTTGTTCAATCTTGACGGTGGAAGAAAAAAAGACCATTAGGAAGGTGGTTGAAGAGTTGGAGATTTTGTAGGATTTCTTAGTCAATGCATGGAAGATGAAGCCACAAATTTAGACGGATTAGGTGGATGTTGTCCCAATTTTCTTCCATTTTTACCCCTCAAGTTTGCCTATAAATTGAGGCACATTTTGCACCCTCAAACACACCACAACTACAACACCAATCGAGAGAAAAAGAGAGAGATCTTGTGTAGAGAGAGAGCTTCAGTGTAGAAGCTATACACGAGAGATAAAAGTGAGTGGAGTGTTAAAGCCTTTGCGTAGGCAGAGAAAATACAGTGTGGTATTTTTGTACTCCTCCTTTTGTGATAGTGAAATACATTGGTGTGGGTCCGTGGACGAGGCAGTTTGGCGAACCACGTTAAATCTCGGTGTTTTATTTTGTGCTTATTTTAGCGTCCATTATTTTTCTCAATCGCATTTATTCGTCCCACTGATCTTGGGCGGAATTAGCAGCGCCTAGTTCCCCAACAACCGGTATCGAGTACGTGTTTGTGATATCTCTTGAAATTCTTAGTATGCTCTGTGGTTGCAGCGTAGACTGATCTTCCACATCAGAAACGATTTCTCGAAAAATCACATTTTGTTCGAGTGGGAGTAATGGCGACAGACGAGAGAATTTCCAAAATTGATAAATTTGATGGCAAAAATTTTGGATATTGGAAAATGCAAATGGAGGACTATTTGTATCAGAAGGACCTATATAAGCCGTTGAAAGAAAAGCCAGAAGGCGAAAAAGACGACGAGTGGGAGGTGCTTGATCGAAAAGCACTCTACGCAATTAGATTGACCCTATCAAAGTCGGTCGCTTAACATTAAAAATGAGAAGACAATCGGCGTCTCTCATGGCAGCTCTATCCAAAGATGTATGAACAAATTGTCATAAAGAAATAAAGTTCATTTGATCAAGAAATTGTTCAATATGAAGATGATGGAAAGCGGGAGATTTGGAGAACACCTCAACGAATTCAATGAGGTAGTAGACCAATTGACCACGGTGGAAATCACTTTTAGTGATGAGGTTCGAGCTCTATTAATTCTTGGGCAGTTGCCTGAGAGTTGGAATGGCACACAATGATCGCCATGGCCAGAAGTCGAAATTGAAGTTCGATGATGTTGTAAGCATGATCTTGACTGAGGAGATCCTGAGACAGATGCACTTCAACTTCCGGCCGCTTTCAATGTAGATAGCAGAGGCGTAAGTTCAAACAGAGGGCACGGCGTGGGCGAGCAAGTCGAGGAATGACAGCATCGAGATCCAAAATCACATAAATTCCAACAAGTCAAAGTCATGCTGAATGTTGAATTGCGGTCGTTGGGCACTACAAAAATCGGTAGGGCAACTCCAAAGGAAACGGAGAACAAGACCGAGGTCAATGTCGTGGATCAAGAAACGCTGCGTGATGCGTTGATATGTTCCATGGAGAAGAAGGCCGACTATTGGGTAATAGACTGCGGAGCATCGCTCCATGCCACCGCAAATCGACACTTTTTGCAAATTATGTGCTCGGAAACTTCGGAGAAGTATATCTCTGAGACGCATCATCCTTGCAGCGTGGTGGGCATAGGAGAAGTACAGATCAATGTCAATGGATCTGTATGGAAATTGAAGGACGTGAGACATATTCCAGAATTGAGGAAAAATTTGGTCTCCGTCAAACAATTGTCAAGAGAAGGATGTGACACAAATTTCTCTGGTGATAATTGGAAAATCACCAAGGGGCCATGATAATCGTGACGTGGCAAGGATAGTGGCACCCTATACACGACGGCGAATCGTGTATGACAATCGCGATTCTTTCGATAGCAAGGATGCGAACCTCGTGGCACCAAAGACTTGGGCATATGAGCCGAAAGGGCTCAAGTACATGCATGCAAAAGGGAAACTACCAGGGCTTCAGTCTATTGATTTAGACTTTTGTGAAAGTTGTATTTTCGGGAAGCAGAAACGGGTGAGTTTCAATACAAGTGGCAGAACTCTAAAGAAAGAGAAGCTTGAACTTGTTCATACAGATGTGTGGGTCCAACAGCAGCTTATCGATTGGCGGAAAGTCATACTTCGTGACTTTCATTGATGACCACTCGAGAAAGGTGTGGGTTTACTTCTTGAGACACAACCGATGTGTTCGAGGCGTTCAAGAAGTGGAAGGCCATGGTGGAGAATGAAACCGGTTTTGAGTAAAGAAGTTGAGATCCGACAATGGTGGAGAATACGAAAATTTGGCGCTCAAGAAATTTTGTTACCAAAATGGCATCAAGTTGGAGAGAACGTTGCCAGGAACACCGCAATGTAACGGAGTTGCAGTAACGCATGAATCGAACATTGACGAAAGAGCCGTAAGCATGAGAATACATGCAGTGTCCGCCAAAAACGCTTTTGGGCGTGTCGCCAATACTGGCGCATACCTAGTTAATCGTGGACCGCTCATTACCATTGGGAGTACAGATAGGAAGAAGTTTGGAGTGGGAAAGAAGTGAAACTTTCTCATTTGAAAGTATTCGGTTGTGTCGTCACGCGTGCACATTAGTGATAATGCCAGGAGTAAGTTAGACTCCAAATCATTAAAGTGTACTTTCGTTGGATATGGTGGAGACGAGTTCGGTACCGCTTTTGGGATGATCGAACAAAAAGCTCATCGAAGCGGGATGTCATATTCAATGAAAAGGTGATGTACAAGGACGTAAATGCAATGCACCCAATGACACAACAAATGGCGATCCAACATATGTTCCGGACGACACTCCGTAAGAAAGTACGCCAAAGCGCATGGATGAGAGTTTGCAGACGAGGAGCCGTCCCTGAGGTTGATTCACCACACCTCCACCTCCAATTCCCATTGTGAGGAGGTCAAGTCGACCTCATGTTCCCGAATCGAAAAGTACATGAACTACATGTTGCTCATCGATGTCGGTGAACCTCAATGCTATGACGAGGCATGTCGGGTGGGAGATTCATTAAGTGGGAGCTTGCAATGAAAGATGAGATAAAGTCTCTCATCTCCAACCAGACGGGAACTAGCCGAGTTGCCCAGGGAAGAAAGCTCTTAATAACAAATGGGTGTACGTAATCAAAGAAGAACATGATGGTTCAAAGAGGAACAAGGCGAGATTGGTAGTCAAAGGTTTCCAACAGAAAAGAAGGAATTGATTACACGAGATATTTTCGCCATTGTAGAAGTCGACAACAATTCGATCGATGTTGAGCATTGTTGCGTGAGGGCTTGCACTTGGAGCGATTAGGCGTGAAAACCGCTTTCCTCCATGGTGACTTAGAGGAGGAAATCTATATGCAAAGAACCGGGAAGGCTTCTCGGTGAAAGGAAAGGAGAAGCTGGTATGCAAATTGAAGAAAAGCCTATACGGCTTAAAGCAAAGCGCCTAGACAGTGGTACAAGAAATTTGACTGATTTATGCGAAAAATGGATACATGAAGTGTAATGCCGACCATTGTTGCTACTTCAAAGCGCTCGAGTCCAAATTTATATCATTTTGTTACTTTATGTCGATGACATGTTAGTAGCGGCTTTGACATGGACGAGATCAAGAAGTTAAAAAGCAACTATCGGTGGAATTTGAAATGAAGGACTTGGGAGAAGCAAAGCAAATTCTAGGGATGAGAATTTGTAGAGACAAGCAAAAGGGTGTTTTGCGGTTGACACAGCCAAGTATGTTGATCAAATCCGCAAAGGTTCAACATGAGCAAAGCAAAGCCGGTCAAAGACGCCATTAGCGAATCATTTCCGTCTATCCAACGACCAGTCTCCTAAGATAGAAGAGGAGAGAAACTTCATGGCTAAAATTCCATATGCCTCACCATTGGAAGTTTGATGTATGCCATGGTTTGTACTGCACCAGATATTGCTCATGCAAAGGGGAGTTGCGGCGGATATATGGCAAATCCTCGAAAGCAAAGATTGGGAAGCGATAAAGTGGATATTGAGATATCTACGGGAACCATCGATAAATGCTTATGCTTTAGACGAGGCGAAGTGAAACTACGAGGTTTCGTAGATGCAGATTTTGCTGGCGAGGTAGATCGCAGAAGAAGCACTACCGGTTATGTCTTTACAGTTGGTGCTACTGCAGTTAGTTGGATTTCGCAGATACAGAAGATTGTTGCGTTATCAACTACGTAAGAGCACGTGGCAAGAATCGATGCTAGCAAAGAGATGATATGGTTACAAGGTTTGTTGGCAGAATTGGGTTTTGAACAGGAGAAGAATGTCTTGCACAGTGATAGTCAGAGTGCGATACATCTGGCAAAGAATTCGGCATTTCATTCCAGAACCAAGCATATTGGACTCCGCTATCATTTCATCAGATCACTTTTGAAAGATGGAGTATTGAAGCTTGAAAAGATTCAAGGTACCAAAAACCCAGCCGACATGATGACGAAAACAGTAACCAAGGAAAAACTGGAGCTATGCTCAGCTTCAGTTGGTCTTCTACAATGAAGATAGAGGTGGTGACCCACATCGTATTTTTACGAAGCTGCAAAATGAGATATCCCAAGGTGAAAGCTAGATTGTGAAGATTGATTGAAATCAGTCTTCAAGTGGGAGATTGTTAGTGGGTTGGTGGCACACAATATTTGAAGAATTTGCAGGTTCAATTGTCAAAAAGGGAGGCAAACATATGGAATTTTTTGTTCAATCTTGACGGTGGAAGAAAAAAAGACCATTAGGAAGGTGGTTGAAGAGTTGGAGATTTTGTAGGATTTCTTAGTCAATGCATGGAAGATGAAGCCACAAATTTAGACGGATTAGGTGGATGTTGTCCCAATTTTCTTCCATTTTTACCCCTCAAGTTTGCCTATAAATTGAGGCACATTTTGCACCCTCAAACACACCACAACTACAACACCAATCGAGAGAAAAAGAGAGAGATCTTGTGTAGAGAGAGAGCTTCAGTGTAGAAGCTATACACGAGAGATAAAAGTGAGTGGAGTGTTAAAGCCTTTGCGTAGGCAGAGAAAATACAGTGTGGTATTTTTGTACTCCTCCTTTTGTGATAGTGAAATACATTGGTGTGGGTCCGTGGACGTAGGCAGTTTGGCCGAACCACGTTAAATCTCGGTGTTTTATTTTGTGCTTATTTTAGCGTCCATTATTTTTCTCGATGGCCGATTTATTCGTCCCTAATCGATCTTGGCGAATTAAGCTGGCCTCCCAACACATCAAGTGGAGTAGCACTCGGATTGGATACAAAGCTGGAGGATACGAAGGTGAAACTAGGTTCCCCCGAGGGATTCTAAAGCAAGTTACCAGAGTTGTTCTCTATTCGACATGGCTTTAACAAGTCTCTACTTGAATGGTTGAAACTTTAATAATTGAGAATTGAACACGGTTTCTTGTGTCGATTTTTCGTAGTCTATACTTTCAGTGAAGTGAAGTCGTGGGAGATTGCAGTTAGCAATTTTGTTCATTTGTAATTGTTCAGTCTCTAGTCTATACTTAGTCACATTTCATTCACAAACCCTACTTCATGGATAGTGATGTGTTCATTTATGGTTGCTGGTCATTTTCTAAGTGATGTGATGCATGAGAATATGTATTCTTGTAACATATGTTGTTGATAAGTTTGTTTGTATAAGTAGCAAAACTTTATAAAGAAAACCTTTTGGGATTGTAGCATTTACATTCATAATTGCAAGAAAAATTTTACAGAAGCGACAAATAGAAATATATCAGATACTACACCAAATGCATAAATGTAACCTTGTAGAATTAAAAGTTGGCTAGTCGAGTTTTACGTGCAGCTGGTTTCAATATCTGAAAAGTACACGTCAAAGTTTCATCAACGCTCATCATTGCACCAGCATTATCGTATTCCCCGCCAAAACAAGGTGCAGAAAATAATGTAACAAGCTGTCTATCAGCAAAGAATTCATATCCATCCTCTACGACCTGATGACCACGACACACAAGGTCCAAATTATGCTTCGTTAAAAACTCAGATACCTTATCTCCACCAAAAGTGTATGAGACCCCCCTATCGTTCATCCCCCAGCCTCTCAAGTCTCTACTAGGATCTGACCAAACTAAGTCGCAAAGCAAACCAGTGTTCGGAATATCTGTTGGACGAGGCAAATTCCTTATCTGATCCAAGTTAATTAGATCAGGAGAAAGCCCTCCGTGCATACAGAGTATCTTTTCATCGACGAGAGCAACAGCTGGTAGGCAGTTGAAGCAATCAATGAAGGCTTTCCAGAGTCTAACATTGTAGCGACGTTTACATTCGTCGTAGAATCCATATATCCTATTAATAGATGCACATTCATGATTTCCTCTAAGAAGAAAGAAATTTTCAGGATATTTAATCTTGTAGGCAAGAAGAAGGCATATCGTTTCTATACTTTGTTTACCATAGTCCACGTATCCCCCTAGAAACAGATAATTTGCCTCCGGAGGGTATCCCCCGAATTCAAAAAGTCTTAAAAGATCGGAGTATTGCCCATGTATGTTGCCGCAGATCTTCACAGGAGCTTCAATCTCAAGCAGATTAGGCTGAGAAAGAAAGATTTCACGCGAGGCCGTACACAGAGAGCGGATCTCACTCTCCAGTAGATTCACTTGCCGAATGGGGTTATGTCGGTACTGTAATAACCGGTTGATGATGTCATCCAAATCGGCGGGTTTGATTGGTGCTATCTGTTTCCCTTTGTCCGCTCCGAATCCTAAAACTTCCTAAAATTTGAAGATTCAAAACAAAACAAAACAAATGAGGTAGAACATATTGCATTATGCATAACATTAAACACACATAAATTAATATTAATATTACCATCCTTTGACCAAGAAAATTCACAGTATTGGCTTCAGGCTGAGGATTATAATCATGAATTTGCTCGGATCTGAAACTAGAGGAGGATACTGAGTTGAAACTTGATTCCCTCGAGACGGATAAAGCAATTTCCCGGTCGTGTTCTCTCCGGAGTACAACCTTCACAATTCTCTCCCAGTTGTCATAGTTATTAGACATCATTCTTATCCAGTCTCAACAAAATCTTACAAGATAGAGATTCTCAGATGATCAAATAAGAAAATTCCAGTTGAAATGTTGAATTTTGGAATGGGATGATGATGGATCATACACTTCTATAAAGGGACTAGATATATCCAGACTTGGTCAACTGCAGTGAATGGGTTAATCTGCAAATCGGTGATACGTGCAAAGTAAATGAAGGGCAGTTGTTTAATTGTTTGTTTTGTGAACTAAAACTAGATTACATAAGGAAACTTGGAAGAAATTTACTAGGAAATTTTATGCAGCTGTAGAGAGAGGAAAAGTTTCAAGTTGAAATAAACAATTAAGAAATTCACCTTCCTCTCTCTTCCCTTCTCCTCTCCCTTCTCTCTTCCCTCTGCGTGATATTTCCCCAGCCCTGTTGGGGGTGATTTCTTGGTACTTTTGCCCTTTAAATCACCCTCTTCCTCTCTGTGTATATATTATCTTTTAAGAAGTGGTCTCTAAATTTGGATTTTTCTTAACTTTTTGTGATTTCGTCGCCTTGGTATGACATTTAACTTTTCATCATCTTCTGTACAGTGTTATTTGGTCGTGTGCTTCAAATTGGTCATCTGCTTCGACTCACCATGGCTTCACTCCATATTTGGGCATCAACGTTGCAAATCCGGAGGTCTGGATATTCCGGTCACATTAGTCTTTTCACATTTGCAGACATTTTGCCTATCATGCTATTAACATGACTAAGTTTATTCGCAGCTTCATCCTTTTGATTTTAGCGGTGGATACTTCATTATATTTTGCCAATTTAATTGAATGAATAGCCTCTTTATGTCAAAAAAAAAAAAAAAAAAAAAGAAATTCACCTTCAACCACCTAATGCTTCTAACTAGCAACATTGACTTCACAATTTTACTAACAATTTGCATTTTAAGCCTTAAATATACTTCAGTTGTCAATTGACCCGATCATATATCAAACAAACGAAAGCCATAAAAGGTGAATGGTGTATGATCCAGCATCGATCCATTCGAGATGTTCTCTCTTAAAGATTCAATATTTCAAGTGGAGTTCTCTCATTTGATCATAAGAAGTTGATACTCCTTCTGATAATTCTTTGTTTTATCGATCTCAGGTTTCATACTTATATTAATCTACTATACATAATGCAGTCTGCTATGCCTTATTTGTTATGTTGTCCATGTTCAAATTTTAGGGAGTTTTAGAAACCGAAGGAAGGAAGAGGGCAGATTCTGCCTTTGTGGATGGATATCATCAACCGTTTCTTAGCAACAACTCTTACTTCTCATTACATAGGCATATCGAAGAATGAGCAAGAGAAGATACTGCTAGTGAATCATATTTCCGTGTCATCTATCAAGAAATCCTCAAGTTCGAAAATATCCCTTCTCTTCGATACCTCACACGGTTCTTCAATGCATCAACATTTGTAGTAGCTAGGTAACTCAATCCCTTCAACAATGAGGTCAATCTTAAACCCCTCATCATTTTTCAAAGAACGTGCCTTCACAAGGTCGTCATCCCGCTAGTTCATTACAAAACGTTCCCAATTGTACTTCCATCGATCCGTTGGGTAGACCCTTGTCAATATGTCCACCTTCTAAAATATTAGCTCGCCTGTCAGCTTCGTCATCTTCGTCAACATTAACAAACTTGATCATTCCATTGGCTTCTCCAATGTCGAAATTCGCTAATGTAAATACGAGATGAGCTGTGTATCGAGTCTTTGAGGACAACATTTGTGTTTCAAACTGACCTTGGATATCAAGGATTGACCGGTGGAATTGGAGTTTTGCCACCCTAGAGAATCTGCATATCACACAATAATGTTATTCATCATTGGTGACGTGGTAGCTAGTTCGTTAATTGTGACTGAGTTGTTATATATAACGAATTAACGAATAGCATTACTCAATAAAGAACTTAAATAAAAATTTAGAAACGAAAGATATGATGAACGAGACCTGGAGTTTTTGTGAGGTGTAAATTTTGACAAGTCATCACCATAAGTGACTTCGGGAGACATATATAAATCCTTTGCGTGATCATTAATGGGATTTCTGATATCCATAGCTCCAATCATATAACATGTCTTCCCAGTCATTTTATCAATCTGAAAGCTCTTCAAGTTTCAATTTATGTACTAATAATTAGTCCTCGTATTAGTAAATGTTTAAGTTGTTAATTATATTTAACAAAGAAAGGAACATTGATTTGCAGAGGACAATGGATTCATAGAGTGTGTTGCTTTCTCACAATACGAAGAGGACAAGATAGTCATTCTACTCCCCTTTACGCCAATTCGGTAATTTTCGTTAGTAAAGAAGCTTGAATAAAAAGAGTCCAATCCAAAATAAGATATCACACACACGCAAAAGTCATTACCATTTTGCCTTGATCAAGTGAAATAGGGGAGTTGCAAAGACTTAAATAAAGCTCCCTCTTTGATGCATAGGCCACTGTGTTCACTGATCTGGAGATGATTTCCTCATACTCGGACGATGGCGGCAAGCTATCTGGATTAGAAGAAGATGCAAGTCGAACATTCCGATGATGACCGTGAATTGGAGTAGTTGAATTGGATACAAAGCTGGAAGATATGGAACTGAAAATAGATTCCCTTGAGGATTCTAACGGAAGACGCAGGAGTTGTTCTCTCTTCAACGTATCTTTTACAAGTCTCTCCCAATTGTTGTAGTTTTGTGACATCTTGCTAAATCTCTTTTAACAAAAATCCCATCATAAATTTTACAAAATCTCCAACAGTAGGATCTTACTTGAAAGGTTGAAACTTTTACCGCTAGGATCTTGGTCGTCAGCTTCATTTGTTAAGCTTGTCCATTAGTCATTCTGTAATCTCTATTCTATCTCTAACCTAGACGTCATTTTTATTTTTTTCGTTGCAGTGTGTTCATTTATGGCCGTTGATTTCCAATGTTAAGAAAGCCAGAAGCTCGTGGGCCTGTCTCCCGGCCCATGCTAGGTTAAGTGTGTGCGCTTTTTTTCTTAGTATTATATGAAGACATGGTGTATTGTTAGGGTTATGGCATTAAAGATATATATGAGATCTGTTCTCAGTGAATGATTCCTTTCTATTCTTTCATAACTTTGAATTCAACTTTTGGTATCGAGAGACAAATCCTTCTCCTTTCCTCTTTCAAACACCTTTCGTTCTCTTCTCTTCCCCTTGTTTTCCCATAATTGAAGTATTCTTGGGGTTTTTTTAAACCCTTTTGTGTCAAGTGTGTTGCATCTCTAATGTATTAAAGTGCTGGTAAAGTTGTGGGTTTGTGTCGGTCTCGACGGTGGGCTTGAGTGTTGCCGGTGCATGTGTTGTGAGTTGTTGAAATCAAGTCTACATCGATCAAATCTACGTTTGTTCTTGTCAATTTGTGCGTATTTATCGAGCTCGATGTCGCCGCTGCACAAGATCGCCGCTACTGATAGCGCGCACAAGATATCGTGCTCTAAGACCGGGTAATCACATCTGATGATCTTGCGCGATAAGTCGGGTAATGTCGCCGCATGTTAATCTGCTGACTACGACTCGCACAAGATACGGCTATAGTAATTGATGCTCTGATAATCTCGCTACGTTGATTGCTACAAAGATATATTGTGTTGGTTGTTTGGTGTGAAAAGTCAAATTCGCTTTGTCTGTTTGGCTTGATCCGGTGAATAATGGGAGATGAGGCGTGAAACTTCGCATCAATCGGCCTGCGTCACAGCGAAGTCACCTTTGTATTATGTTGATGATGACCTTGGCAAGCCGATTACCAACATCTGCCCTCGAATGGGAATAATTATCTGCCTTGAGTTATCTTGTTGGAGCACTTCATTCGTGCTAAAAGGAAAATCAAATTTCTTAAGGATGATCCTCAAGTAGTCTTGATCCGAATATGAAGAGTGGGAATCCTCTAACTCGATGGATTCTAACATGGTTATGGAACAAAGATGGAACCCAAAGTTCTTACTTAATGTGCGCTTTTTACCAACAATTAAACAGTTTGGTCATCCTCAAGGAAATGTATTCTCAAGAGAACAATATCTCACGTATTTATGATCCGTATGAATCTCGTTTAAGACCAAACAAGGTGAGAGAAGTATTGATGAGTATTACAAGACTATGAAGGGACTGTGGAAGAATCTCGCTTTATCAACCGCTACAAAGTGGATCTCGAGCAACAACGACAAGCTCGAACAATTTCAGTTCCGCTTACTACTTTGGCGTGATATGCCCATTTATGCTCAATATCATCGCCGTGACCTTGTGAGAAAAGACACCTGCAGAATTGCCTTTGAACCAATCATCATCCTCTCTGAGGCTCTCGTCGTCTCGCATCGAGAGTGTTGATGTAGAACCCATTGCTAGAAGAACCAGTGTCCAAAACAGCCCATCCTATATCTCGCTTTGTTTCATTTTCATCGTGTTGCTCCTGCCAGTACATTTGCATTGTCCATATCTTACATTTTGGTCCCATCTTCTCTTACTCAGCACTAGCTTCCCCTGGTTGGAAGTCGACCATGACGGAGGAAATATCGCTCTTCATGAGAATAAGACTTGGGATTTGACCTCGCTCCTTTGGAAAACAACTGAGGGATGTCGATGAGTATATACTGGTTAAGTATTTACTGATGGCTCGTAGAACGCTTGAAGGCTCGCTTTGGTTGCCAAAGGGTATACTCAGACTTATGGGGTGGATTATATGAGACCTTTTCTCAGCTGCTCTACTGCTAATTCAATCCGAATCTTGCTCTACTGTCTTTGTTTGTAAGAGGTAGCCTTTATATCAATTGGATATTAAAAATGCCTTTTTGCATGGCGTGTTACATGAAGAGGTTTATATGGAGCAACCGGGTTTGTTGTTCCCGTGCCAAGAACATATGGTGTGTAAGTCGAAGAAGGCGATTCTGCTGAAGTTGAAAGCATGCCCGCGGTGGTTTGATCGGTTTAGTTCGTGGTTCTCCAGATTTGGCCTGCCGCTCAAGATGTGATCATTCATTGTTTGTCTCTAAGGCATTCCTCTTCGGGTACCATTATTCTCATTATCTATGTGGATATATTATAATTTACGGAAGTGATGTTGTTTGGTATTTCGCTGAAGGAATATTTAGAGCGCATTCCATACGAAAGATTTAGGCCTCGTTATTTCCTTGGGATAGAGGTTACTGCTCAGGTGATGGCCTTAATCTCTCGTAACAGAAGTATGTGTTGGATCTACTTCATCGAGACCGGCTTCTGCCAAGCCTATAAATCCTCCTATGGATCCTACAATGAAGTCGGATGCCGAGGGGGAGGTGTTTCAATTCGGGTAGATATCGACGCCTTTGTTGGCTGCTCATCTATCTAAGTGACTAGCCATACGATATTACTTATGTCGTTAGTATTGTTAGTAAGTTTATGCACGCCTCGCGTTCCTCATTGAATGTCATGGATTCGATTTTACGATACTTGAAGCTGGTTCTCCGGAAAGGGACTTCTTTATCGGCCTTCCACAAAGATATCGATATTAGTGGATTCTCGATAGCGACAATTGGTGTGACTCCACCGATCGTCGGTCAACGCCTGGATATTGTACTTTAGTTGGTGGTAATCTTGTTATTTGGGCGAAGTAAGAAGCAAAATGTTGTGGCTAGATCAAGTCTTGGTCAATATCGAGCTATGGCACATACAAAGGTGAGATGATTTGGGTTCCAGTTCCTTTGTCCGAGATGGGTATTATGATAACCTCTCCTATGCCGATGTATTGTGATAATAAAGCGGCAATATTAATAGCAAGCAACCCAAAGTTTCACGAGCGCACTCAAGCATATCGAGGTTGACTGTCACTTATTCGTGATTTGATGATGTCAAAGCGATTGTTACTCCATATGTGAAGTCTCAAGATCGCTGGGTGATATCTTCACCAAGCCTCTCCCTCGTGATGCTTTTTGACCTTGTGTTTCAAGTCAAGATGGGCATGTTTGATTTGTATGCTCCACTATGGGGAGTGTTAAGAAAGCCGTGGGCTTCTCGTGGGCCTGTCTCCCCCATGCCATACTAGGTTAAGTGTAGGGTTTTTTTGTTCTTCAAAGATTATTATGGCCATGCTATTGATTACAGGGTTATGACATTAAAGATATATATATGAGATCTCAAGTGTGGTAGCGATTCCTTTTCTATTCTTTCATAACTTTGAATTCAACTTCCAAGTAGCCTAATGTGTCACAAATCGTATCCTTGTAACTTGTGATCTTGCTACCCTGTCTCTACAAGTAATAAAACTTGATAAGAAAAATCTTGTGACACTGTCACTAACAATTGCATACATTATTGCAAAAAAAAAAATAAAATAAAATTACAAGAGTAGTAGTAAATAGATTACAAAATTACATGCTACTGCAAGACTCCCAGTCCATCAATGTATAGGACACATTGCGCAGTGAGCATGCTAGTGGAATTAAAATTGGGCTAATCAAGCTTCACCTAGCGGATGCCCATGCCCTACGTATAACTGGTTTCAGTATCTGAAAATTAAACACCTCAGTTTCATCATGATCAACGCACATAATTGCACCAGCATTATCAAATTCACCGCGGAAGTTAGGAGCAGAAAATAGCGTAACTAGTTGTTCCTGAGCAAATAACTCTAGTATCCATCTTTTACTACCTGATGTGCACGACATACAAGATCCAAATCATGCTTCGTTAAAAACTCGGTTACCTTGTCCTCACCAAAAGTGTATTGAGACCCCCCTATCGTTCATCCCCCAGCCTCTCACGTCTCTACTAGGATCCGACCAAACTAAGTCACAAAGCAAACCACTATCAGGAACATATGCTGGACGATGTAAATTCCTTATCTGATCCAAATTGTCTAGATCAGGCGAAAGCCCACCGTGCATGCAGAGTATTTTATCATCGACAAGAGCAGCAGCTGGCAAGCAATTGAAACAATCAACAAAGGCTTTCCAGAGTCTAACATTGTAGCGACGTTTACATTCGGCGTAGAATCCATAGACCCTATTAACAGACGCAATTTCGTGATTCCCTCTCAGAAAGAAAGATATTTTGAGGATATTTGATTTTAAAGGCAAGCAGAAGGCATATTGTTTCTATACTTTGTTTGCCATAGTCCACATATCCCCCTAAAAACAAATAATTCACCGCGGGAGGGTAACCTCCAAAATCAAAAAACCTTAAAAGATCTTCAAACTGCCCATGAATGTTGCCACAAATCTTCACAGGAGCTTCAATCTCAAGCAGATTAGGCTGTGAAAGAAAGATTGCACGTGAGGCATTGCAGAGATAGCTAATCTCACTCTCTAACAGATTCACCCGACGAACAGTCTTGGTGCGTCTGGATTCTAATAACCGGTTGATGATTTCATCCAAACTGGCAGGTTCGATCCTCTGTCCATCTACTTCTATCTGTTTCCCTCGTTTCGCTCTGATTCCCAAAAATCCCTAAAATTTGAAGATAAATAACAAAATAAATGAGGTAGATCAAACTGCATCATATATAACATTAAACACATATATACGATATATTACTATTACCATCCTGTCACGAAGAAAATTTGTAGTATTGGCCTCAGGTTGAGGATTCTGATCACGACTTGGCTCGGAGCTGAAGCTAGAGGAGGATACAGAGTTGAAACTCGATTCGCTCGAGTCGGCTAAAGCAAGTTGGCGGTCATGTTCTCTCCGAAGTACTACTTTCACAAGTCTCTCCCAGTTGTCGTAGTTATTCGACATCTTTCTTTATCCTTTCTTAACAAAAATCTTACCAAATAGAAATTATATTCTCAGATGATCAAACACACATAGAAGTTCTGAAATGGATCGATGATGGATCATACATCTTTATCAAGGGCTTTGATATATCCATTCTTGCTCAACTGTAGTGAATGGCTGGAATATAAAATGAAGGTCGTTAATAAGATAGAAGTTAACGACGAGGGCAACTTTTCAATTGTTTATTTGTAAAAATAATTACAAGGAAACTAGAAAGAGGTTTTTACTAGGAAATTTGATGCAATACTAGAAAACAAGATTCATTATGCTATTATTTTATAATCATGAATAAAAGTGGACCAATATATTATACTTCATTACTATTCTAAAGTCGTTTTATCAATTTTTTGTATTCCAAAGATCCAAAAATTGACGGAAAGGCCAAGAAAGATTAAAAGGAAGAGAAGGCCGGGGAAGCAGAAGAGATATAGAGATTTTGGACAATTCTTGCAATATTGGAAAGGCTTATGGCATGCAATTTTGTAGTCAGCCTTGACTTTCACATAAATTAAGAAATTATAATTTTATTGAAAAAATAAATTGTAGTTTCAAAATTTTTTTTGTAACTAAAATTGAAAGCATGGAGAAACGTTTTAAGATTTCAGTGATGCTGAATATAAATTTTGAAATCGTGCTTAATATCTGTAAATGTACATATAATTCATTGTTCCAATATTTTTCTAGCCATTAATTTGGTGGTTTACACCTTTCTTTTTGAGGATTGTTGTGTTACGATTAAGGTTCCAAAAATTATAAGACGTGAAAAAGCATCGATCCCAAGCATTGAGTTTGGGCTCGCTAAAGTGCACCAACGCATGATAAAATATGATCAATGCGTAATAAAATATAAGGCGTGAGAAAACGTGCGATTGCTGACCGCCCTCCCTTGTTCTTTTGGAGGATTTGCTCATTTTCGTATAAAATGTGTGGTTAATAGTGTATTAAAAAATATATGTGAAATTAAAAATATGTGTAAGTTGTACGGAAATACGTATCATGAAAAGAACAAGGTATATCCATAAAATTATTTCCTTTTTTTTTTTTTTGTAGTGTTCAATTTGCATAGGCCAAATACCCGGAGTTGCTTTCGCCGTCATTTTTTATAAGCCTGATTCGCCAGGAATATTCCGTTCCCACCGGTGGTTCCTAAATTTAAGGAACCACCGAGCCATTTTGAGTCGATTCGATCCCCGTTTTGAAATCCCGGACCAGATCCTGGAATCAACACGGCGAGGGGGAGTGCCAGGAATTTTCCGAATTTTTTCCGGCGACACCGTAGCCTCCGTGACCACCGGTCAAAGTTTTGGTGATGTTTTTGGGTCCTGGATTTCAAAACGGGGGTCGAATCGACCCCCAAAATGGCTCGGTGGTTCCTTAAATTTAAGAACCACCGGTGGGAACTTAAAATCCTTGCCTGATTCGCAACTACTTTTTCAAAATTTTACAATTTTTTTCCATTTTTTTATACATTCTTTCTTTATCCTAAATCAATCATACCCACATATCACATCACATCAATAAATCTCCACCATTCAACTTCACTCATTCTCTCTCCTCCTTTATATTTAAAACTTTTAAAAACCATTAAAAATAATTACCTTAGAGTATTTATTGCCTGAAATGAAACAACCCCCCACCCCCACTGGAAGATAACATGGAAAGATGGTCAGAAGAGAGGTGCACTACCCGCACACAGCATTAGACCACTACCGGGTTTATCTTATTCTAATTCCATAACAGAGAAGAAAGGCGTATGATCTGTCGGTTGCTGAATATTCAATATTTCAAGCGGAACTGGGGAAGTCTCTTTTCCGATCGTTCGAGAATTTGTACTCTGAGGTAGTTGCTAAAACAGGATAACGATAAATGTCTAATAACTACGACAACTGGGGGAGACTCGTGGGAGCTATACTTCGGAAGATGCATGATCGGGAACTTGCTTTATCTGTCTCGAGGAAATCAAGTTTCAGCTCCATATCCTCCTCTAGTTTCAGATCCGAGCTCGACTATGATCAAAATCCTCTACTTGAGGCAGACACTGTAAATTTCCCTCGGAGCAGAACGGTGGTGTGTGTGCTTTTATCATCGGAATTTAATATCTGATAATTCTTTGTTCATCTCAAGCTTCTTCCGTATAACTGATTGTATCAGAAACACGGTCGAGGAACAAAATCCTCTGATAAAGCTAGCAACGTTGGATGGCATTCAGATAAATTATTTTGTATGCTTAAAATCAAATTATTACATCAATACTTGATAACTCAGGCAGTTCAAATTCAAGGACGAATATGAACTATGATAATATGATTTATGCTTTTATGCCTGAATGAAGTATAGAGGTACATTGGTCATTTGACACAGGAGTGAGTGTGACCTGTGAAAAAAGGGGTATTCATCTTTCTACATTGACAACCAGATCATACATCTCTGCCTCGTGTGTGTGTGTGTGTGTGAGAGAGAGAGAGAGAGAGCGAGAGAGAGTAGTTCCATTCTGGGGAGGTATTTGACACTTGATACATATGTTGTGTTCAACATTTTTACTCGGGTAATGATTGATAAAACTGTTCACAGAGATATCAATGTGTTCTTGCCATTTTCCTTTTGCTTGATAGACACTTTTAGCTATTTATACAACCAAGTGTTTTATCTTTTTAGTTTTAATATCCTTCTTTTCTCCTTTGGAAGAATAAGTGGAAAAAAGTCTTTTATTGTTTAGATTAGAAGATGGTGCTGATATAATGTTAAGGAAGCTGTTTGTCATTGTCACAGGCACCACAAGTAAGCTCATTTCTTGGTAATGCCGGTAGATTTGGCCTTGGGAAGGCCTTCAATGTTCTAGATAGAATCGGCAGCAGCATGACCAATTTGAAGTTCAGTGGATTTACATCTGGTGTTAGTTCGAAGAGAACTAAAATATCCATATTGGCATTTGAAGTTGCAAATACAATTACCAAAGGTGCGAACTTCGTGCAGTCTCTTTCTGAAGAAAATATTCAGTTGTTGCACATGGAAGTTTTACATTTGGAAGGGGTGCAAAAGTTGGTTTCTACAGATATGAATGAGCTTCTTCGAATTGCGGCTGCAGACAAGAGGTAGTGGGTTTGCACTTGTGGGATGTAGACCAATCTCGCTTAAGGAAACTCCATCTTCTTCTTTCAAATAGTATTAGTTAGTTTTGTTCTATCGATAGTTTTGTTTTATCGAACCTTTCAATTTGTTAATGTATTCTGTAGGGAGGAACTTGATCTCTTCTCTCGTGAGGTTTCCAGATTTGGGGATTATTGTATAGACCCACAATTTCACAGCCTTGATCGATTCTTTTCTGGGTTAGTTGGGATGTTGTTCATAGTTTTTTGCAAGTTATTCCTATCTGTAGAAACTGAAGCAAGATATTCACCAAATGACTCTGACATGTAGGTTGGGTTCAGGTGCTGCCATTCACATTCACAGATCACCAACACCGGCCAAGATGACGACAAAAATGACAATTCAAGAGTTGACCTCTCTAGCTCAACATACTTTTGTAAGTTAGATCCAGCACCAGAGTTCTTTATCAATCCTTCTGTTTTCAATTTTTGATAGTACATGCTGCAAATATTGTTGGCCTATTCATGTCGATGTTTGCATGAGGATCATCTTTATTTCTTTTGTTAACTATGAGATAACTTTCCGATACATTTGCAGGAGTTGTATCTTGAGTTGCATGCTTTGGATAAATTTGAACAAGATTATCGACGAAAGGCAGAACAATTGGATTCTTTACGTCTTTCTCAAAAAGGTTAGATGAAGTTTTTCATGTTGTCTAAATTGACCATTCTATGATTTGATTTTCCAAGTGGTATGCGTGGGGTAGTTGAAGGTATATGCTAATGTACAACATTACAATATGCAGTCAAGTTGACCAATTCAAGGTGAAAAATGGGATTGCTCCCTCGGTAAAACTTGGATAAAGTTGAGCCAAAAGTTCTCGATTCAAAATAAATTCATGAGGAAGTGGGAGAAAAAAGGAGGGAATTTTGTTGATTAAATACAATGAACTTCTAAAAATTTTCAATTTGGTTGAGATGCTCAAATAAATAGAGTGGAAGGGGTGTCGCTCGACGGATAAAAGTTACTCTATGGATAACAGACTGATCTTCCTCACGAGATCACATCAACCGGAAGGTTTGGCACTTGGATTCCTTAAGCAATGCACGTAATCATTGACCTCTCACCAATTGATTCTAAGTAGCTTTATCAAAATCTGAAGCAAATTGTGCAAAGGCTTCTAATTCTATGAATTGTGCCAGTTCCAATTTTAATTTATCAGCTACTTGTTTCATGCTTTCGTTTGAACTGCAAACCCAACTATAGAAACGGAGATATCCACATTAATTGCAATTCATTTCCATTTTGATTTGCTGCAAATTCCAATTGAATTAAGTAGAAAATTTTCTTTATTCCTCCATCCATACGTAGTCCTCATCCAAGAGTATATTTTGAAAAATACAAATCAATTTTACTTTTCCAAAACTATTTATTGTGGTATCTTAGAGTTAGTTTGGGTCAGCTTTTTATAAACATTCATTTTTATCAAACCTTTTACCACCACATTTTTCCATTGATGTGACAAGTTCTTAGTATTATTTTAAGACTTCCCTCCAACTACACGTTTAAAAACAATTTTTTGTAGAATCTCTCTCGACATAGACAGGAAGTACAATGATTTTATAAGGAAACAGAGTTGTTGTACCTAGAAGTGTTATGAAACTATTACACTTTTACTTGGACTATAAGGATATGAGATTATTATCTTAATTGTTGTATCACTTCGTATTATTTATTTTTGCAATTGTAGGAGAGGGCCTTGTGGTGTTAGAAAATGAGCTAAAACGTCTTGTTCAGCTCCTGAAAAAGAAACGTAAATTTGTCCGGAGCTTGAAAATGAGATCTCTTTGGTCTAAAAGTTTGGAGGAGGTACTTGATTATTTCCCTTACTTTTCATCAGAATTTGGATCTACTGAAATCACTGGAATTTTCTTGCCCTTCGTATCATAATCTCTATAGTGATACTACCGTCTCAAGTTGATTTGGATTCATATTTACCATGTGTAGGTTGTGGAGAAGCTTGTTGATGTGGTTATTTTGATTCATCAATGTATTTTAGAATCATTTGGAGATAATGGTAATGAATGCAGGTTTTAATCTCACTTCGTTCGGTAGTTGCGATCGCCAATAGGTCGGGGATAAGTGTGCTTTAAATTCATAATCTCTGACTCCCATTTGTCCATTATATGGTCAGGGTTGACATCTTCCGGGAAGGCATCTACTAACAAACGAGAAAAGCTCGGTGTTGCTGGTCTTTCTTTACATTATGCTAACATAATTACTCACATTGATGACATTGTAAGTCTAGTACTCCATTTCCTCGTACTATGATGCTTGTATGATGTATTTTCATCAACTGAGGTGTTCGTTTATGAAAAACGTAGGCATCACACCCCACGTCTTTCGACCCTGAAATGAGAGATACATTGTACAATGGGTTGCCAAGGAATGTTAAGGATACTCTTCGCTCACGACTAAGAATCACTGATACCGAGGAAGACGTATGTTCTTTATTTCCCCTGTGTTATTTTGTGTTTTCTTTTTCTTATTTAGTAAGCAAAAAAGAAGCTTATCTAACATATTTTGAAAGAAACACTTATTTTGAATTGCGCCTTTTGCAGCTCACAGTTCGTAAAATCAAAGCCGAGATGGAGAAAACTCTCCAGTGGCTTGTTCCATTAGCAACCAATACTACCAAATGCATATGCGAAGTATATGTGGAAAACGTTCAGCATCGTTCGTTGTAAACTTTTAGTCTTGGTTGCACGGTTTATCGTTTCATTTTTGTCTTACCTTTGTAATGTACTAATACCACCATCTTTTCTATGTTACAGAGCACATCAAGGATTTGGCAGGGTCGGAGAGTGGCCAAATGCTGGGTAGTCAACAACTCTCTCTCTCTCTCTCTCTCTCTCTCTCTCTGAAAATTATCCAAACACACATGAAAACAACTATTTAGTCTCAAATTGGCCATTAGTATGTTATATACATAGAATATCAGACTAAGCGTCTAAGCGCGTGTGAGGAAACTTTTATTTTGCTAAAAGTTAATGAGATCTGGGTATTAATGAGTTGTTTTAGATGTGTGATTAATATTTGATTTTGATTGACTCTGTGTACAAGTTAATTTTTTTTATTGAAAAAGTGTACAAGTTAATTTTTTAAGTAGAACAAAGTTAAAACAAACATTCACTAAGATAATTAACACTTGCATACTCTTGTTGGCAGAAACAAGCTTGGCAAGAGAATAGGCATTTCCA
This sequence comes from Jasminum sambac, assembly GCA_018223645.1. Lineage (NCBI taxonomy): Eukaryota > Viridiplantae > Streptophyta > Magnoliopsida > Lamiales > Oleaceae > Jasminum > Jasminum sambac. The sequence goes on from CP073649.1 coordinate 28,967,659, forward strand.
ACAACCTTATTCGCTTGCAGACGTTCTATCATGTAGACAAGCAGAAGGTCGACTCCTACATCCTCGAGCTAGTGGCATGGCTTCATCATCTTGTTCGCCTCGTAAGATATAACGACGACATTGAAATTCACGAAGTCCAGCTCCAGTCAGATGATGAAAGTTTGTTGGACAAGATTGTGAAAAGGAAGAACTTGACAGCCGGAATAAGCAAAAGCCAGGACTTCACAACATTCAAGAACCAGAATAATAAGGTTTGGGCATTGAGTGGGAGCACTGGGAGCTCTCCCCATAGAGGACTAGAAGACCAGAAAGGTAACATTTGGGACATAGTAGATGGGTTGGATTCTACATATTTTTATCAATAGACAAATGGTGGGTTCAGAAATCAACAACCAACACATAAGGAGAAAGGTCTATGATCCATCGTCAATCCACTCCAGATAGTCTGTATAAATCCCTCGTGAACATACCAATATTTCAAGTGGAAGTCCCTTTTCAGATCATCTGCAGGTTCGTATAGTATGTAAGATTTCTGTCAAAACAGGATAAAAAGATCAAGCATACGTGTCTAATAACTAGGACAACAGCGAGAGAATTATGAAAGCTGTACTTTGTCGAGAACATGACAGGCAACTTGCTTTATCTGTGATTAAGGTATAAGGAGAAATTCAAAGCTCTGAAGCTCTGTGACAACATTCTCAGCCAGTTCAAGGATCTTTTTTCAAGGCTTTTCGAAAATTGGGGATTGCCCGTCAAGGCAAATTATTTGTTTTTAGTGGGATATGTGGACTATGGCAAACATAGTAGAGTGACAATATGCCTTCTCCTAGCCTACAAAATCAAATATTTTGATAAATTCTTTCTTTTGAGAGGAAATCATGACTGTGCGTCTATTAATAATATTTGCAAATTCTACAATGAATGTAAAAATCATTATTGATTGTTTTAACTGCCTACAATATTTACATATTGCTGCACTTGTCGATGATAAAATACTCTGCATGCACGGTGAGTTTTCTCCTGATCTACACGACTTGAATCAGATAAGGAATTTGCCTCGTCCAGCTGATGTTCCTGAGACTGGTTTTTTTCCCACTTACTTTGGTCGGATCCGAGTACAGAATTGAGTGGTTGGGGGGTCGGGGTGTCTTGTACACACTCGGTACAAATAAGGTAGTTTAGATTTTATCGAATCATCATTTGGACCTCATATGTTGTGCGCATCAAGTCTTATAAGATGGATATGAATTTTTTGCTGAGAGATGGGTAGTTACAGCAGTATTTTCTGCTCCTAACTTTCGTGGTGAATTCGGTAATGCTGGTGTGATGATGAAAATTTGATGTATAATTTTCATTAGACACTGTATCTCGTTGATTCGTTTAAAATGTCCTTGCAGTGGCCATATTAAAAAACCTCAGAGCCCTTCAGTTCTAACTAACCAGTCAAAAATACTTCATCTTTTTTTTTTTTTTTTTTTTTTGATAACCCACTGTCAGAAGCCAAGGCTTGACTAATCTTTGAGGACAGGTGGCCTTCCCCATGGTTCACCCGCCGTTAAATCCAATGATACAGCCGCTACACACCGAGTCGGGTCCTCGCCCGTAAACTCAACCCGCAGCTAGATCTCACATCACGGCAAGATCTCGCACCTCGGCGCTCCCCATGATGTGCAGTTGGTCAATCAGGGCAGCTTTTGAACGGTTTCTGGACTTATCATACCTCCATCCTTGTCCCTCACATTGAACGCAACTGCTGCTCCTCTTTCATACCATACTTTTGGCCCATAAATATGAACTAGTTGACTGCTAATCTCATTTGAAGCAGGTAATCTTAATTGCAGAAAGGATGTCACAAGCCAGGTTACTAGAAACCTCAGACGAGATTTTGTCCTGTTGAGGCCTAACATGCTTATGTGATCAAGATGCCTGCAGACAATCTTGACCCCATCTTCATCAAATGCGGCGACGTCGTGAGTGATCTTCACTAAACCAGAACCACCACTCCCCGACTGACTCTTTAGGCTTTCAATGACGGATTTCTTGATTAGAAGACATCCAAATCCGGTAGGGTCATAACCAAACACCCTATAAAATGACGCGATGATGAAATCTGGTCGAAACAAAGACAATCCAAGTGAATCCATGTCGTTTGGGCCTAATGCCCCTGCGTCCAGCAAGACGTGCCAATTGTTCTGTTGAGCCAAAGTCATCCACTGATATGAGTACTTTGCACCAGTAACTCGAGATTGGACGGGAAAAACAAAAAGACCGGCTGCTGAATCTTTCTTCCTCCCTTTTTTGGTCGAAAGTTGCTTCCTCAGATCAGTCGAACAGAGTTTAAGATTAGGCCATTTAAACCACGCACTATAAACCTTGGCGCCCTTCTCCCTAGCACTTTGAGCCATCCAATTCACTGATTGGCTCTCGTGATCAAACAGAGCCAACAACCGTTTGTTCGTTTCAAAGGGGTACGACTCAGCTACCAATTTAAAGGCCGAGCCATGGCTTGAAGTAAAAACGAGGCAGTACTCGTTCTCGGGGATGTTCAGATAGTCCATTATTCGGGTCCTAATATCGTGCTCAATCGTGCCTATCTTATCACCCCCGTATAAAGCATGATTGCACAAATTAGCAGTAATCTCAGACAAAGCGAAAGCAGATGATTGGCAATGATCTACAGTTTGAAGAAATGAAAGAGCCCAAATCCACAGTAATCAAGGCATACCTTTGAACGTTGGTTGGAGAGGTGTGAGTATTCATCCAGCCTCAGCTGATCGATCTTTTCAGATGTCTGATACTCTGGATACATAGTGAGGAACTTAGAGAAGGCCTCGTCTGGCTGGAGAATTGAGTCGGGCGAGAAAAATACGCGTTCAGCAGCTAGGGAAGTGGCTATCAGGAAAGTTTTCTGGGCAAATGATCTTGAACTGCTCATGTCCATGTCGAATTCAAGCAATGATTTGTCGAGTTGAAAATTTGGGTCATTGTGAATTGGAGTTGGTGGTTGGGAGATGGATGAATAAGATATGGAGCTGGAACTTGGTTCCCTTGCGAGTTGCCGGAGATGTTCTCTGTCAAGCACGGCTGCTATGAGTCTTTCCCAGTTGTCGTAGTTATTAGACATCTGTGAAGAAATATTGGAAAATCTGAAACTGGAAGTATAACTTGTGACTAGAAATGCTTTCTTGTTCCAGGTTTTGATGGATGGTAATCGGTAGAGATAATTCCTTCAACTGCAAAAGTGTCAAGTCACATGTAATAAACTATGAAGTCAATGGGAATGGGAATTTTTTAAGTGTTCAGGTCTATTTTTTCCTGGCTCATTAGGTTTTTTTCCGATAAGAGAGAAATCCGTGTCCCCATTGCAACTTTGAGGCTTTTGTTACATTAGAAGTATGCAATTTGGACATCCCGTTCGAACTTTTTCGGACACTCTTCTCTTAACAGGTAGCTTTTGAGAGCGAATTATATTCCAGAGATTGTATCGAGGGTATCAGAGTAGAAACCACATCTCCTGGTTACAATCAAGTGGCGCAAATGTGAACGTCAGCGTAGTAGTGTTTGTCTTGAACTAGTCATTGGGCAAGGCAACGCCATTTAGAGGACCGCCAACTGTAGTGGTTTGCATGGTTATAATTGATCTAAAAGTGATGTAAGAGATAGAACAACAGAATCATTTTAAGTATTTACATGTTAATTAAAGTAGAATTCGTTATGCTGCTGTAGCAAATTATGAAGCTTGTCTTATAAGTCCTATTGAACGTATGAGATTAGATTCGAGTGAATCATATTTGTACGAAGTTGTATTGTAACACACGTAAAAACATAGTGGTTGGTTAGTTGCAAAATTATTGAAAATGCAAAAAAGCTAAAACCCATTGAGAATATTATTTTTTAATTAAAAGATGATGTCAATCTGGCCGACCAGCCAGCTCATTGATTTCGAGGTCTTGCCTCTTTGATTTTCTTAATCAGATAGTCAAATCAGTTTCCTTTCTTAAACATTATCAACCGGTCCGAAACAAAACAAACAACTCATAATTGTTTTATTAGAAGTTTCGTCAAAACTCTGTTCCAAAAAAATATAAATAAATAAATAGTTTCATCAAAAACTAATTTTCTATAGAGACATTGAAGACTAGGCGTCATATGATTTTAGTATTCCATCATGAAAAATAGCTTTCCATTAAATCAAAGAATGCCAAGAATCATCCAAATGACACAACAAACAAATCGCATACACTGGTTTAGGCCTTGTTCTTTTCATCACAAACTTTATCAACTTTTTCTCTCTCATCATTTACAACAACTTATTGAATTATTTAATATATTTTCCCCAAATTTCAACCACACATTAAGACATAAATAAAAAAAATTAAATTTATCACCAATCAAACATATCCTTAGTCTTTCGGCTCTTTATTTCACCATTGCACCTGTAAGCATATTAGAAACGATTCCCTATACCATCTATTGAAGTCTATAAGATGGTTTTTGGTTTACCAGCAGAGACTCGTCTCGTAACCGACCGCATTGTCACGAACTCCTCGGCAGCAGAAGGGTGTATGCCAACCTGCAAAAATTACAGGGCAGTACCATCGATAAATGATTTCGATAACGGATCAAACATAAATTATGTGTTCGTTTTGACATTTTTCTACCTAAAATTATCTTTTACCGCTAAGTAAAAGTCGAACTTCATCCATCAAAAGGATGAAATTACGCGAAGAGCAATGTCATATCACAGTTCTGAGATGTCATCAAGGTCATTTAAGCTTACCGTGCTATCAAATTGTGCTTTGGTTGCTCCACATTTGAGTGCAATAGCAATGCCCTGTAGAGAACATCCACAATATTACCACTTTTCAGCTGTTCATTTCTCCTGATTGCTTTACAAATCTGACACAATAATCATGAAAGAAATGAAAAATGACCAGCATACCTGCATGATCTCAGGTGCATCTGGCCCACACATGGACGCTCCAAGAACTTTATCAGTCTCAGCATCCACCACAAGCTTCATAAACGTTTTTTCTTGCCGCCTATATGACAATACAGAATATTGTTAAGTACTGTCATATTGACTTTTTGAAGTATTAATCAATAAAACAGATGATATGATGAAGTAGAACCATAAGAAAATAATACGGCTAATTGATGATCATAACTAGCCCGGAGTGGCCAAGCCAGTAAATAAATTTCCTTGTAATTTGTAAATTTGTCGCCTAATAATCTGTAAGTTCTTCATTGTCCAATCAACGTACCCAGAAATGGTGTTCTTCATTGGATTAAACGAGGATGTGAAAACCAAAATATCGCCATTTGCTTGCTCTATAGCCTGTTCTTCACTGAGCCCAACTACGGACATTGGTGGAATACTGTACGTAAAGCAACACAGAATACAAGATATAACATCCCCTAAAATTCTACAATAAATAATTTTAATCAACTAAGTACAAATTAGTAGACAGACTAAAATATGGCTAAAAAAAGTTGCAATTTTGGAAGTTGTAAGGGTAGAAGGTCGTACCAGAAAACAGCACAGGGAACATTAGTATGATCAGGTTTTGTAGGCTCTCCACCAAAAACAGTTTTCTGAGGAAACATCAAATTTAAGAAAACATATATATGTCAGCTTTTTCTCATTTTCATTAATTAAAGATAAGTATGTAAAATCGTAACAAAAAATAGAATAAAATAAAATAACGGAGCACGTCAAATCAACAATGAGAACTAAAGATTGGACAAAATCATACTGCAAAACAGGTCCCTTCCATTAAGGCAACAGGAGTAAGATTCATGCGATTTGTCACGTCTCCTATAGCCCATATGCTAGGTATGTTGGTTCGGGAGTAATTGTCGACCTGGAAACGGAGTGTAAAAGATAAACAAACAAATATATTCCAAATATGGGACATAAAACACCATTAGGAAGAAAATTATGTCATTTCCTGAATGAGGCACGAACATCAAACGATGAAAACAAACCTTAATAGCCCCAATCCTATCAAGCTCAACGCCTACAGCTTCTAGATTTAATCTTTTCGTGTTAGGTGCCCTGCCTGAAACAATCATGAAGATAAGCAGTCAGTAACATGTTCGACTACGTAACAAAAAGGAGCTAAAATAATGAGAACAAATCAGTTTTCAAAATTTTAAGAGCTCATGTACCGCACAACATACAAAATAAAATAGATAATGACTTGAAGTTACCAGTGGCAAAGAGTACAACATCGGCAGTCAATTCTTCACCACGATCAGTATGGACTTTTATACCATTCTCTGTTTTAACCAGCTGCAGGAACAATTCATTTTCCGAATTAGGTTTATCACAAACCGAAATGTCAATATCGTAAAATAGATAAAGAGCCAAAAGATCCAATCAGATAATACCTCCGTTAAGTTTGTTTGAGGATGCAAGTTAATACCCCGTCCTTCTAGATTCCTTGCAACCACTGCCCTCATTTCGTCATCAAACCCCCTGAGAGATGAAAGTTCTTCGGTCAGATCTCACGTCATTCTACTTATCCAGCTATTTCTATGTTTTAACTTATATCTCCAGTAAGTTTCTTAAGTCCTCAGTCGAAAAACCTTCAAGTTTTATGCATTCTGGTCGATTTAAGATTGGAATGACATAATATGGACAAGAAAGAAATACTGAATAACATAGGACTCAGTCCAAGATCAGACGCCTAGATATGGACAAGACATTAGAATAATGACGAGAATTTAAAACCTTAAAGGGAGTTCCTTTCTGTAAAATAAATCAACGGTTGCACCCATCCCACGCCATATGGAAGCAAACTCAACGGCAATGTACCTATTTACAAGAAAACGAGCAATTATTACAGAGGAAGACAAGTCAGAAGAACTCTTTAGCATGCTAAATATATCACAAAGTACAAAAGGTGATGAGATAGCGTACTGCCCCAAATACAATAGCCCGCTTAGGTAACGCTTCTAAGCTCAATGCCTCATCAGATGTTATAGCCAATTCCTATATGCAAACCATGAAAAAATGATGAGAGAAGTAAAAGTGTAAATCGAGAATGATAATCAATTCCATCGAATCAAATATACATACCTGGCCTGGGATGCCCACACGTTGAGCCCTACTTCCAGTTGCAATCAGAATGTTTTTTGATGAGTAGCTAATTTTGGTGCCATCCAATTGGGTCACTTCAACTTCATTAGGACCAACGACTTTTCCCTCTCCTTCAAATAGTTTAGCTCCCGCATTCGAAAGTAATTTCTTGTAGATTCCATTTAATCTTAGTATTTCATCTGTCTGCAAATTTCCAGAAGTGTCTGTTTAAATTGTATGTCTAAGAAATAGGCAGCCGAAGGAAAAGAAACAGAGTTATAATCTAATCTTTCTTTAAACTAATCGGATGTAGCCGTTGGTTGCACCATCAAAGCCTATATTAAGAGATACTACAAGTGCTGAAAAGACATACATAAGATCACGTGTACAAATTTAATACATTCCACTGACCTTTTTGTGCAGAAGTTTCTTCCAATCAAAATCAATTTTCTCATTCAGTTCCCATCCATAACTCCTCGCATCCTGCAAAACAAGGAACATGGCGGTTGAAGTTAGCCAAGAAGAAGCAAATTTAGTACTATAATTGCATCTCATTAAGGCATTGAAAAAGAAGATTAGGGAAAAATGTGCTCTAATCACCTGCAGTTCAGGTCCAAAGGAAGCACCATAGACCAGAATTTTTTTAGGAACACAACCACGAATGACACACCTGAAACACGAACATTAGTTTCTTAGTTTCACATTTTATCTAATTTACCCCGATTAAAGCCTTCATGCAAGAAATTTTCTCGATTGTAAGTCTAGCAATCAACAGTAAGCAAATTATGCATGATGCAAACACAGAACAGGCATTACACATGAATAAGCTCATATTACAATTTCAGTAGACTTACGTTCCCCCAACTCCTCCAATTACTTCAGAGCTAATGGGATGAAATGGAAGCTCGCAGATCCCAACCTGGTAACATATGCAAACTTTTTACTCCTAAACTGATAATTTTGGATCTTGAGCAATTGATTTTTAAGTCACTTAAATGTTGAAACCATGCACACTGATATGAGTGATAAACGCGACTATAATAACTTGCACAAATACTCTCTATTAGCTTAGAGTAGCCTCATGCCTTAGCTCCATACTGAGCTGAAAATCGCGAAGCACGAACTCCACCACTGCCAGCTCCAATCACAAATAAATCAAAATCGTAGTGAGTCTCATCTGCATTGGTGTTGCTGCTGAGCTCGCCATCAATAAGCATCTTCCTTGCCATAATGAAAATACTACACAACAAAAAAGAAGACCCACAGACAAACAGAATTAGAAACATAAATACAGTAAGAGATAGGGACATGATAACAAGCTCTTTCACAGTCAAGGAAGAAAAAAGTAGAACATAGACCCTATCACAAGCAATAAATTTGCACTTTTTAGATACAAATTCACAGTCAAGGAAGAAAAAAATAGAACATAGACCCTATCACAAGCAATAAATTTGCACTTTTTAGATACCAATTCACAAGAACTTCATGAAAGCGTAAAACGATTAGAACTTTTCTAGGTTTCCTTCGTTCTGAACGTTGATTGTTTTTCGCTGCCCAAAATAGATGCTTGAGAATGAGATTCAGAAAAGAAAAAGCACATCTAATAATTAAGTGAGCATTAGAAAAATACTTGGTTTCTTTCGTTTTCAATTTCGTTGCGGTGGTTTCTAAAATGAAATCGAATGCTTGATGGGGGAGATCGCCACGATCACTACTCTGAATCGGGCGATACACCTTTTTGTGCGTGTACCATGTGCGTCACTGCGCGAGGACGAAAGAAAGGAAGCGGGTCTAATGGTCTATTGTTTCGGCAGTTGACCATGGCAACTCGCTTACGTGAGGAAGAGCTCTTCAGTTGCAAACTGCAATTAGAATACCCTTCGTTGTCCTCTAGAAAAGTAAAATGGAAAACGGAAAACGGAAAATGATGATGTAGCATGTGTTAGGGTGTATATAAAAATGAATTTTTATGTGTTTTTATGTAATATAGGAGAGAGAATGAGTGTAGTTGAATAGTGGAGATTTGTGTAGTATATGTAGGTCCCACGAGATATATGGATGTGAAATAGAAGAGAAGAATTAGTGGGATTGAAAAGAATGTGTAAAAATATATAAAAATGTCTAAAAACATGTAAAAGAATGGGGGCGTAATGATGATAATAACACCTAGCTGTGACACAAATTTTGTCACACCATCTTGCTGTCAGATTGTCATGTACAATTATAAAAGATACTATTGACCTGCAGGCCTTGACACGTATCTTCCGCCCCCACAATCATTTGAAGGCATGTGTCATCGATCAACTCATATATAAATAACTTAAGTTACCAACGTGTACAGCATTCGACTTTTTGCATATAAAAGGGTAGCATTATTGGAATTTTGGTGAGTATTTAACATCGATCTAATGCAGATCAACGATCATTTTCCCATAGTGTCCTAATGGGAAATTTTTTTAGTAATCGGGGAGCATTGAACAATCTTTGCTCTGGTTATCTATAAATAGGATACAATATTAATGTGACTCTCGAGTATAGGAATAGAGTATTTGTTGACCATAAAATTTTCTTACTTTTGAACACATATGAGCAATTATTTCTTTTAAAATTTCTACCAAGAAAATGCAATATATTATGTATATGAATAAAAAGTTATTCCTCCAAAACTATATATAAATACTTCTCAAACCAGCCCTTGTAGTTGATATAGCGAAATAGAGGAAGAAGCACCTCGATCAACCACTCTTCAATTTCATTTGCATGGGTTAACCTCTATTTTGCAGTCAAATTAACAAATTTAATACCATTAGATGCCTCCCTTTATAAGTGTCTACCATTGGAAAGGATCATCATCTCCATCAGAAATCAATAAAACTCTACTCAATCGCCAGATGACAACAAGCATCATTCATAAACATGCAAAACGAGACTTGCACAATCGGTACATGAAAGTCATTGCTTCAAAATCTACACTGAATAAATAGCCAAGTTAGTGCCATTCAATGCCCCCTAGAGTAACGGAGCCCACTCCTTCCCATGCTTCATTGCAGCCAACTTCTTCATTGTCAACCCCTTCCATGCTGGAGTCCCAAAAACCACCCCCATTTGCATCTGTTCAATAACAAAGAGAAGGGAAAAATATATATTTATTGTTCAATGAACATGGAGATAAAAGCATGCCCCAAGATCTAGGAAGATGAGTAAATTCATAAGGGGATCATATTAAATTGATCATCATATCTAATCTTATTGCATCTATGGATATCAGACTTACAATGATTAAAGAAAGGCTTATGTTCTTCATTGTTAGAAAACCATTTCCCCTTTCCTCTTCGTGTTGGCTTTAAATCCTCCCCAAGAACTGCCACTCGTTTTCTTGCAGATGGTTCATCATGAAGACCTTGTAATTCGTCCAAAAAATGAGTACCCTCATGATTAAAAAGAATTAGATGCTTTAACACAATGTTATCCACACTACAGACGCAGAATACTTGTTTATAAAAAGGAAATTTTCCTTGTCAACGGCTCAAGAACTTCTACAAATCAAAAGGCAAATAAATGACGCTTCAGTTTCACAATGTTTTAAACTCTAGTTTCGATCAGGATTAACACTAATTCACATACACGCAAGACCATGAATTAAACATCAGATGAATTAAATGATCAGGTAACTTTTCAGAAGCAAAAGGTATAAGTAAAGGATGAAGAAATAACAAACCTTCAGAAAGATTTTTCCTTTTCCTTGTTTGTTGTAGATCCTCGGCATCAAGGCTTCCAATTTCATTATTACCGCAAGACTTTGTGTTGACTGCTTTATCTCTCTCAACATGCTTGAACAATTTCAAAACACTGTTTAAGTTTACATCTTCACTTTTGTTACTACCAGTTTCTCCTTCAGCACAACCTTTCAACTTTTCATGGCCTAATGGCGACACAAATGGCCTCTCCTTCCCCTGTCGAGGATGATTTGTATGTCCTTTAAGCATTTAAAGGGAAAAATTCTAGCACTCATTGCCTTATGAAGAGAGGGTGCATCTTTGGAACAATCAACCTAATATGTACAGTCGGATTTTCTCATTTTTTATGATCAAACCTGAATACAATACACATAATAGTAGGTATAACTCCGAATGCAACCGATTGAAACAATTTCAGGAGAGCTAACCAGTTGAGACGCTACAAAACCATTAAATGGTGATACGGCATTTCTCCACAGCCAAGAAGAACAAGGGGGAAGCACCTATTTGCATATCATTCCTTTTTTCCCCCAAAACTTTTTTCCAGTTAAGGATTAACTTCTACCACTTCATCAAAGTAGAAATTTTATTTCAACCAACCACCTATTGTGGTCTCACTCGCAACTTTTAAAAGTAAAAAAAGTTAACTCTACCCAAACACGCCCAAATTATCCTCTCTTTCTAAGTCAAGATCTCTTCGGGGGTTTCTTGGGAGCTAAAATCATAAATTCAGAAGTTTGAAACATTATTCAGCAATAACGAAATTCAGAAAAGATTAACAATAGCATATATATATCCCATTTTCCAGAGGTTCAAATAAAAAATTCCGACTATCGGATCAATTACTATGTCTCCCCAATAATACCATCAACTCCATACTCATTTTTCTTTTCTTACCATTGCTTAAATAATCTAGAAAAACTGCTTAATTAGTACCTGACACGATGTGGGCAGTACAGAACTTCTGTGCAACTTTTGATTGAGGAAATCAGATAACGAAACACGAGACCCCGTTTGATGGGGGGATTTGATTTCTCCTTTCTTCTTACAATCACTGATTCTGAAAATGTAAACAAAAAAATTAAAGAAAGAACAGAAATGGAGAGAAAAATAAAACCCTAAAAAAGATTGGGCTCAATTTACCCATTTGAAGCGCGGAAGAGGAGAGTTGAATCAATGGAGCGTTGGCCCGGTGGCCGAAGTGAAGATTGTTGTGACTTCATCTCTCTACTTTTTAGTCTCACTCTGCATTTTACTCTGCCGGAGATTGAAATTCGTTTTGAAATAAAGGCGCCTGGTTTTTGTAATTGGCGCCACAAGCTAAAACTTTCGAATAACCCTCCGTCAGTCCGTTGGGACTCGAGAGAAGCATTCATGAATGTGTACTTTAGAAATTAGAAAGATAAGATAAAAAAATAAAAAAAAAAAAAAAAAGTGGTAGATTTGTTGTTGTAATTCTTAAAAAATAACAAAAATAAAAGTCCTAATATTTATTTCTTTGATTGTCTCATATCAAAATGACCTTAAGGTGTGTTTGATTGCAAAGCCGAAAAATGGTTAGAAGGAAAACGTTTTTCGGGTAAATAAATTTCGGAAAAAGATTTTCCAGGAAAATGATAGTTGTAGGTGTTTGATTGGGTTAATTTGAAAGTTGGAAAATAATGTTATTTTCCTTATTTTTGAGTTTTTTTTAATGAAATTTAATCATTTTCCTTATCTTTATGGTTAAATTAAATTGTCCATTAAAAAAAAAGTATCAAACTTTTCCCGGAAAACAGAAATTGCCTCCCCCCCCCCCCCAAGGAAAAAAAATAAGGAAAAGTGTGGATTTTGAGATAAGTTGGAAAACGTTTTCCTTGAAAAAAAACCAATCAAACACCTGAAATTGGAAAAAATGGTTGGAAAACTCGTTTTCCAGGAAAACTTTTGTCAAATCAAACACACCTAAGATTAATATTCGTCACAACCTTATTGGATCATTATAATATGGAATCGTGATCCTTTTAACATAAAATTCTACGACTTTATACTCGCATATTACCCACACATCAACAAGAGTTTCGTTATCATTGCAAAACAAACTAAGGCATTTCTCCCCCATGATCCTAGTGTAAATAATGCGGTTTATGATGGGTGAAATTTGGGCTCCTAATGGGAGATTAAAGAACGCCGTGATTTTGATGCAGTACCTAAATTTAGGAGTAACTTTGAGAGAAGCTTCTAGGGGATTTCAAGATTATTTCTTTGGGGAGATCGAAAACCATTGCATGATTTTCTCTTCCCAGTTGATGAAATTCGAAACTTTTAGTCCTTATTTCATCCAATCTTATGTTCGATATATTAGAGTTTATGCTTTTGTCTATATGTGACTTTAATCTCGTGAAGTATCGAATGAAGAAAAATTTTGGTGGAATTTTCTATCATACATTTAAATTACACTCTAAAAATAAAAGAAGGAAAGGTGTGATTTATTCAAGGTTTATTGTCTTATTGAATATGATGAAACCTACAAGTAACCTAATTTCATCCAACATTTTCAACCTTTTTTTCATTTTCAAATTGGGCATGGCTAAATGCGTGCACCCACTCACTTACTATCTACACCCATTCAATTTTTTTCTCAAAAATACCCCCAACTAAAATTACTATGACACCCCCACCCCTTAAAACCCTTCTCCATCGTCACTCTGCAGCAGTTAATACTTCAGGTCATCTTCAATCTTTCACCATAACCTCCAGAGCTCTCAACTCCATCTCTCCCACCTTTCTTCTCAAAGATAATGGATCATCAAAACTTGACATATAATTAATCATTATTATCGCATAATATTGGAGGTTTACCGGTGTCGAGATGACGTCGAACTCGATGTTCGCCCCCGCTGGGGCGAACACCAAGCCTGGTTTTCACCCCAACTGGGCTGAACACAAAGCATGTTGTTCGCCCCAAAACTGGGGCGAACATCAGCCTTGGTGTTCGCCCCAACTAGGGCGAACACCACGTTGATAGTGGCTTCTTCCCCACGTTGATAATGGTTTCTTTTGTCTTTGTGCTAGCTCAAAGACTCAAAGAAAAGGGAGGAGTAATGAGGGAGAGGGGAGTAACGAGGAAGAGGAAGAAGAAAATGGTTGGCTCCTTTTCTGATCTTCTTTTTCTATTTCTCTTTGGGTGAAGGTGGGTGAAGATGAAGGGTAAAATTGGGAGTGGAGGGTGTACAAAGTAATTGAAGATGGTTTGGATGTGTATAATAAGTAAAATGAGTGTAGATAGAAAATTGGGTGGGTGTATTTAGTCGTGCCCTTTCAAATTCTCAATCCAACTACTCGCACGTATATATAATCTAATTTGTTAACGTGTCCATTCAACTTTATGAATGAAAAGGACTCCATCTTCATAGATGGCACAACAACCAACATAAAAAATTAGTGGTGAGCCCACTTAGTGATCATTTTGTCAACTAATCATACCACATTTTTTTCTAACTCGTCCCACACGGAATTGGTACTAAAGAAAATGAAATATTGTCCTATACTTCAATATTCAATCTCCCCAAGAAAGACTCTCTTCTTATATTCACACCCCAAGAAATTTTGAAATCCATCATCGCCTTTAGAAGTTGTCATACGACCTAGCTAGCTAGTTAGCTCGTATGTGTGGGGGGATGGCCGCACGAAGAGGAGATGATGTTGTGTGTTGTATGTGTGGAGATTATGGTTTAGCTTTGGAGCTCTTTCGATGCAAAAGATGTCAATTCAGGTCTCAACACCGGTAAGTTTCCGCACATATACCTATTTCCAGTCAGCATTGTAATATACGTTACAGTCAGATTTACTGCGAAAAACAGTATACTGGGAATTTGATGTGAACAAAATTGCAGATATTGCAGCAATATATATCCAGAAGTTGGTTCTTACGGGATATGCAATTGGTGCCTAAGTCAAAAGGATGAAACTGTTAGAGGGAAAGAGCAAAAGGCTTCAACTTCTTCAGGCAAAGTCCAGGTAAAGATCAAGATAAAGAAGAGTCATGTGGAGGATAATGATCATAATCATGGGGGAAAATACACTATTGGCAAACAGAAATCCTCGGATTTATCTCCTTTATCAGGACAAAGGAGGAGGATTACGACGGACCACAGCGGTAAAATTTCACCGAAATTAAGGAGGACGAGGTCGGAGGAGATGACAAATGGTGGGATCAAGAAACATGTTTTTCGGAATAAGGCGGTGAGAAGGTATAAACATTTGAATGAAGTCTCTAGCCAGTGAAATGATTGTTTGGTGTACATTTTTTGTGATGAAAATATGTAGATGTTTTTTCAGACGATGTGCTATTGAAGAGTGAGAAAGATACAAATCTCGTAAGAAGTATTATGTATGATTGAAAAACTCGATCGAAGAAAAATAATCTTTGAAATAGTCCTGACAAATCATGATGACGAGAGCTTGTTTCCGGTTTATTTTCGACGAGTCATAGGTTGTAAACTAGGACATGATCACTTAGAGTTCAAATGTGTTGTGTAATCTATGTCTTCTTGAGTGTCCTATAAAATAAAAATAGTCAATATTATTATTAAATTAATATACTTAGTTGAATATGAACTTTTTTTTTAATTTGATGCGACAATTGAAAAAAAAAATTGAAATAATATTATTAAATTAATATACTTAATTAAATATAAAAATTATTTTAATTGTAATTAGATGAGACAATTGAAAAATAAGAATTGAGACAATAGAGTTAGTCACCATGGGATCTAATTAAGCTAACCTGCCTAACCATGTGGACTAACCAGACCCACAATCATTAGCATTGTGTGTGACAGATTTTTTTAGTGGAAACTCAAATTATGGCCATTATATATCACTTTAAATATTGATATAACATCCCACACAGCTATTAAAATGACGTACAGGTGGTTGTAAAGTGAGTTATCAAATGATTGGGCGTGAAAATATAAATTAATGTGCATCAAATATTCAAATTGCATCTAAAGACATAAGAAATATCGTAACTAGAATTTTGACATTTGATTTCTCAAAGCTTAGGGATGAAAGTACACACGAACCTAATTATTGGGGACATTTTGTAACTTAATATTAAAATGTGGCCATATCTTAAATTGAATGTCAAGAGTTAAAATTTACTATCATGAATCATGTCTAATTGACTGTCTCATTCAATAAAAATATGTCACATACATATGCAATAATGTTATAAAAGTATAGAAACAATAGAGAGAATTTAGAGAGAATGAATTCGAAGGAATTCTCAGGAATGAATTTCATTAATAACTGCTCTATTTATGTGAAACTTGAATGACAATCGTAATTACATAATTTCATCAAGGGTATAATAGTCATTCACATATAATAATTACATCTTTTACCAAATTATTCCTCCACCAAATTATTCCTCCACCAAATTATTCCTCATAATTCATAACCACCACATTATTCTCAATTATTCATAACACCTAATAATTATTCTTCAATTATTATTCATAACACTCCCCTTGAATGACTATTAATACAAATGTCTTCTGACCTGCTTTTTGGAGAAAAACCGGTGGGAAAAAACTTCCAAACCGATTGCAGGATAGCTTGGAGTGGTTATATACCGCTTCATCAAAACATTGCTCCCCGATGTCTATCAATGCATATGAGTATTCACGTGTCTTTGCCTCGTTAAAACCTTGTCAAGAAAACCCAAATGGGAAAAACTTGATCGAAGGAAAAAGTACACTGCCCGCTTTGATTTCATATCTTGAGAATCGATATCTTTACGGTAAATGATTTCAATATCATCATCGCTTGGATCTAAAGCATTAGCTCCATTATAACTGATCCAATAGATACACTGATCAATTTCTCCTATCGCTTCTCAATATACCATGAATATGCCTCATTAAAACCTTATTAGGAAAAACCCAAAGGGGAAAAACCCTAATGAAGGAAAAGAGTACATTATTCATGTGAATACGCTTTTAAAGTTGCCTCATTAAAACCTTGCTAGGAAAAACCCAATGGGATAAAACCTCACCAAGGGAAAAAGAGTGCAACGCGTATTTTATACAAGTATACGCAAGCATTTCAAAATCTTTCATACATTTGTATGAGTATCATATACATTGATTTTATACTCTGCTCATTTAGAGTGCATCAATTTTCTTACACAACTACAAAACATTCACCATGAACATATGTCTCCAAATACACAATTTAAAGCATATAAATTCATCAGTAAAAACATGTAAAACATATAAGTAAACCTTCATAACTAACTAACACTTAAAATATATCATTTAACATTTAATACTCACTTAATAGGTTATTTCATTCCCAGGGGGCTTAGTTCACCCTTTAGGGTACTCATAAACACGGCTTAATCACTGATCCTTTAATTTCCTTTTTCTAGGTGATTCACACACATCGGTAATTTAACTTTCATGAGCATGCAACATATAATGACACCATGCTTATCTTTAAACTTGAGCACTAGTCATCATCATCTCATCATCTCATAAGTTAAGGATTTCACATTCACCATTTATCATCTTCAATATATCTCAATATTTTCATTATCATTGATCATATGTAGCGCTACATTTTCATATCGTGTCGACACTTTTCAATTTCATTTCTTTCCCCATATCGACATAACTTATCGAGATATCTCATTATCAATCCTCTTGTAGGATTATACAATATAGTTATGTCTATATACTCTTCAAGAGTATATGCCTCCGCTATTAAGACCATCTTTTATAATTTGCTTTGATATATATGATTGGGGAAATATCAACGCTTCTAGCGTGCTAACTTATCAAAGCATCGTGAGTGATATATGTGATTGTTCATAGCCTTTCATGCATCTTTGAACTTCAAGTTCAGATTTCAATTTTTGAGGATATAACATGATGCATTTCACATATTATTTTCAACCTTTAATACTCCCTCATGCCGAGAAAATTTAGAACACCAAAACTCATAGGTTGGTATGATTTTAATCATATATGTTCTCATCATTCAAATTCTTTTACATATGAATTTAGACTGCTTTGGTATTCTATTCTCGATATCGCAATTTATTTGAGGACTTTAAATAATTTGCCATATAATATCCCACTTGTATGCATACTCAAATCCTCAGGATTTATTCAAATCATTGGGATATACATTTACTAGCTTTATCATTAAATCTGGAAATCATGCTCATACTGTGAGCAAATATTTCAGAAATTTCAAATTACGAATCATATACACATGTGACTATCTAGTGGATCCGTGATCATAATATCTAGTAGTCCACATGGAGGATGAGTGGTCTATACTTCATCCTTATTCCGGATATATTTGGGATTTATTCCCAATATTGGCTAGTAAATGATTTCATCATTTATCGAGAACAATCATTGAAGAATTCCTTTAATTCTTCACTTGAAATATTGATTTCAATAATTATTTAAACCAAGGATGGTCATCAGATTGCAAGCAGTATTATTGAACTTCTAGTTCAAGAAATTCTTATATCGATTTTCACTAGTATCAGATAGTGCTCAACATATGATTTATCATAGAAATAATTCACCACATATTCCATCATCTTTTGGTAACATTATTGTCTACCACTATTCAAACACGGAGTTCTGACCATACGCATCACATCCGCTATTATTTAATTCAAATCGTAGTTTTACGCTTCATATTATTTATTTAAAATCGAGTCTTATTTCATACGCCACGTATTATTCTATAAATAAATCATCAAAATTATTGCAAAATTCATCCTAACAAGGGTCTATACATTATAATGGATCATATGCTCTCAAATCTTTGAAAATACTATCCATCACTACCGATTAAAATCTTAAAAAGGATTTATCGATGTAGGCGGAAAGATTAAGGATGCTAATGAATAAGGGTATCCCACAAGATATCCGAGATGCTTGATTAGCAAAGGTTCGATTATCCGTGAGGTTTCAATTCCTTCTAAATACATGTCGGTATGGGTAAAGTAGTTTTTCAAAGAAACGAGAGCAAAAGATTAGGGAGGATGCTACAAGTGTGCTTCGATGGACATGTGACACTGGCGTAAATCATGTGGGTACTTGTCCGTAAATCGAGAAGATAAAATAGCGTCATTAAGGATGGATTGAGTAAGGAGCCTTTGGATGATATTCACTGTGCTCTTGAGACACATCCTAGTGGACACGCATGAGGTGAGCTTAATGGCCTTATGGGCCAAATTCAAAGAATCAACAAACGTACATGCTTTGAAAAACTTACTTTAGAAGATCCTGCTTGTAAATTTAGTAGAAAAATTTAGCATAATGATTTTCCCATATTTATGTAAGAAAGCTCAGGTGTAATAACAAAGATCAATATATTTTTTTATTTGTAAATATCGTTTTTTCAATTTTAAGATATATATTATTTTTCAATCACTGACAATTTATATGTCATATCACTAAAGAAAAATTTCTGCCTTTTCTCTTCATATTTGTCAAAAAGTAAATAGTGCACTCCAATTATTGGTTTGAAAATTTTTCTTTAAATAGAGGGATTCATATATCTCTCATGTTCATACATTAAAAGTATAGTGCAAAAAAGATATAGGAGTAGAGATGGATATGGAGATTTTAGAATCATCTCATACAAGTCAGTCTTTACTCTCACTTGATTAAAACCGTATGTATTCTTGGTGGATCTAAAGCGGTAGAGTCATATCCAATATGTGGATATGGCAAACCAACTCAAAAAAGAGTTAGGGAGACAAGAAATCAATATACTATACGGAGGAACCAACAACAAACTTTTAGCTAGACTTATAATGGCCGTGACAATCATGGGGAATAAGAGTTTGAGCGTAATACCTTTCCATCTAGTTGGATCTAATACCGAATTGGAGCCGCTTCTACCATGGGTCCAGCAGGTTGGGGCTACAAGCGCAATCTATCCACAACCGCATGATGTATATGATGAATAATAGTGATGCTTTCATTGTCCTTCCAGCGGCTACAACACTGAGGAAATATTCAATATAGCCTGCGGCACAAAGTGGAATTTTCATGTCAAACCAATAGGTTTGTTGAATATTAATAATTTCTTTGATGGTTTACTAGCGTTTCTAGATCAGGGTGTAAATAATAAGTTTATTCCCTCATTCAATGAAAAATACTTATTTCTCGCTGATGCGTGATGAACTACTCATCAAATTTCATGCATATGTTCAAGAACTGTGGAAGCCCAATTCCGCTGAGTCACAGATCACCGGTGTCAAGCTTAAAAAGAAATTCGGATCCTTTAAATATTTCATTATGAATCCTAATGTTGATGGTGGCAGTTACGGAGTATTTATACTCTCGAGACGATCCCTCATTTATGGATTCAAGATGTATATTCTTTTTGCATTTCTATATTTTCTAGTGTTTAATGCCGTCCTTTGATATTCTCAATATGTTCCACTTCGGTCGCTTTGTACTTTTCTCGGGTAATAATAATATCATATTGGCTTTATTCATATACGTAAATCTAGTGATTATGCTTCTTCAAGAGCATTTTATTCTCATATTAATACAATCTCATATCATCGATAAGATTACTTCATGTAAGCTTTTCATGCGATATATTTTCTTTGATTTATCAACATGGGATCTATTCAAAGATTTACATTTCTGCGTCTATTTATCCAATGGTAACTTCAAGTACCATTTACTCAATTTTCTCCATTAATATTCGGTATATATGGGAAGTAATTTTATTCTCATCGCTACTTCTTCAAGAGTATGATTAGAATATTTGATCAACTACTTCTTCACGGAGTAGGATTCGTTATAACCAATCGTGTAGTATAATCCACCACATTGGAAATATGCACACCAATCGTGGTATTACCCACCACATTGGAAATATACTCAAACTATAAAGTGCATAAATTTAAATTGCGTAGAATTAAATTTCCTCCAATAGGTGGTCGAACCTACCTTTATGGGAATTATTGCAATAAATATAAATTTACTTTAATTTAAATAGCAAGAATTAAATTGCATAATATTTAACTACTTCTTCAGAGTAGGATCTCGCTTAGTAGAAGGTATTACCCATCACTTAGCATATAAAGTGCAAATATATAAAACCTTCCGTTTAGTGACGGTTGAACCCATCATCAAGTAGGAGGTATTGCAAAGTAATTAAATTGCGTGAAATAAAGTGCGAGAATTAAATATTGAACTTCTTACGGGAGCAAATTTGTTCTTCTAGAACAAATACTCATTACTTCTACAAGCACATTTATCCTTTTAGAATAAGTATATTATGTAATTAAACTCTTCGGGAGTTAAAATAATATTCGATCTTTTAACTCAAATGGACTTCAAGCCATTTTATATAATTAATGGATTTAGAATTTCTTCATGAATATTCTATCCATTTTCATTGTCGTCAAAATTAGGTCGGTTTTACCTAAGGGTAAAATTGTCAATTCCAATTCGTAAAGGTAAAATTGTCAAAAATATTTTATCAATATTTTAGTTTATTGAAAATTATCTCCTTTCTATTTCAATTTATCAATATCAAAATGTTCAAGGACTATTTTGTAACTTTTTCAAAAGTTGGTGTCATTGATTTGTAAATTTTGAAAGTTTGATAATAACATATTTCAAAACGCAGTTATTACCCTATCAATGTTGGTGTCAAATCAGCTCTCAAGTTAAATCGGAGTATAATGAATTAGAAAATTTGATTTTGATAATGTATACTCCTTATCTCTCGATAAAAAAGCTAATCTTATAGTTTAATATATTATTATATTATAAAATCATATGATTTACCTTTTTCCCCTTTCTCTAATTATTCCATGGATGAGGTTTACTTGCAATCCATTTACGTGATCGAAAATTCTTTGGACTCCATTCTTCCAATTTTGGGATTTCAGACATCTCCAAATAGGCCAAGTGTAGAATGAGAATTGTAGGAGGAATATGAACAAAAGGAATTTTCAATGATGTATTTGCAAAGAGAGAGTTATTTAGGATTGATGAGGATGAATTAATTCATTGGTAATAATCAAGTTTCGATACAAGATCATCTATAAGCATTTAATCCAGTAGTAAAGCATACTTCTTTCATATTACTCAAAGGGTTAGAGACTCACGATAACGATGTTATAAAAATATGTAAACAATAGAGAGAATTTAGAGAGAATTCGAAGGAATTCTGAGGAATTTTAATTCATTAATAATCAAGTTCTATTTATGTGAAACTTGAATCAGAAACGTAATTACATAATTTCATCAATGAGGTATAATAGTCTATTCACATATAATAATTACATCTTTTACCAAATTATTCTCCACCAAATTATTCCTCCACCAAATTATTATTCCTCATAATTCATAACCACCACATTATTCTCAATTATTCATAACAAATAAAAAGTATATTAACTCAATTGCATGCCATATTTTCATTGAATTAAATAGTAAATTGGGTAGAATCTGGAGATGCCCTATTATAATTTCTAATGTAAAACTCGAATTATAATTTGCTTAATTGATTATCAAGTTGCAAACTTCAATTTGTTTGAATGGATTATTTTTCAATTTTTATTGAATTTTCACTATTTTCAAGAAAGGTCAAACAAACCCCACCCCACCCCCAAAAAAGGGTAAGAATAATAATAATAATAATAATAATAATAATAATAATAGAAATGGGGAATGGGGAGAGTGTCTAGGCGAGAAACATGGGATGATTACATAATTTGGATAATTTATTTTTGAATCTAACCATAGAATCCTTGGCTGTCTCTTATTTTTCGTCATTTTTAACGTTATTCTAGGAACCTCATCTTCTTCCTCATTTTTATTAGCTTTTGCTAAACAATCTATACAATTTTGCATCCATTCTGCACTTTTTTCTGCATGAATAAAAATGGATGCAATTATATAACCATGCTAAAAAAAACCTTACATAAAAAAAATAAAAATCTAACATAAATTATGTCTTCCCCTGGAGGAAGAAAACAATCACCATCAATTGGCGGCTCCGGCGATCGTCCACCACAATCAGTGAAGTTTACACGTCGCACAGCTAGCGGACGTGTCGTAAGCCTATCACGCGACGACGAGTTGGACGTACCGGAAGACTATTCAGCTCAAAACGATTACATTAATTACACAGTTCTAATGCCACCAACTCCAGATAATCAGCCCGGAGCCACCACTAATGCCTCCGGTGATAAGCCCGACGGGCCAGGCCATCATCGGGCCCCATCGTCCCGTTTCCGTTCAGAGCACCGAGTGAGGACGGGAAGCCACGGCGGTGATCAGGACACTGGCAGTGCCGGTAGTACTGACTCGGCCGGAAAGTTCGACAGGAGAATGTCGTTGATGAAATCGAATAATAATAACAATAAGTCAATGTTGTTGAGGAGCCAAACGCAAGATTTCGATCATAATCGTTGGCTATTCGAAACTAAAGGGAAATATGGGATTGGAAATGCCTTTTGGCAACAAGATGAGGATTCTTATGATCGTGATACTGGAATGAGCATGCAAGATTTCATGGATAAACCTTGGAAGCCACTCACGAGGAAGGTTAAAATTCCACCTGAAATTCTTAGCCCTTACAGGTTCTTTTCTCATATATGTACTCTACTTAAAAGTTTTCACTAATAATTAACCAATCAAAAAATGTTTTTAAAATGTTGCGGGGCTGTGGGCCCCTTCCCTCCCTCCCTCTGTCGTCCTCATCTTACTTCTTCGTCACTTGAGATCCATCAGTAGTTACATGACATCTTACACACAAGTTGATACTATGGTGTCTAGGCAGTGCAGTACCAACTCGTGCTGAGGTGTACATCACGACGACAACAAAAATACTAATAAATAACATGAATTCTTAATTTATTCGGGTTTCTTGTCACAGATTACTCATAGTAACGCGTATGGTAGTATTGGCTTTCTTCCTTGGATGGAGGGTTACTAACCCTAACTATGATGCAATGTTGTTGTGGGCATTATCTGTTATGTGTGAAATATGGTTTGCATTTTCATGGCTTCTTGATATTCTTCCCAAGTTCAATCCAATAAACCGGCAGGCAGACTTGGCTGCGCTCAAGGATAAGTTTGAAAGCCCGTCTCCCACAAACCCGAATGGCCGGTCGGATCTTCCAGGTGTGGATGTATTCATATCTACTGCTGACCCGGAAAAAGAACCACCATTAGTTACTGCCAACACAATCCTGTCCATTCTTGCAGTTGAGTATCCAGTCGAGAAGGTCGCCGTTTACATTTCCGATGATGGTGGTGCAATTCTCACCTTCGAGGCCATGGCAGAAGCTGTTAAATTCAGCGAGGTATGGTTACAGTATTCTTAACTTTTGCTGCTCACTCAAAGTCAACTTTAATTTTAAGTAGAGGTTCAAACAGGCTAATTGCTTGTTTGACAATAGGTTTGGGTGCCATTTTGTCGAAAGCACAACATTGAACCAAGAAATCCAGATAGTTACTTCAGCCAAAAGACGGATCCAACAAAAAACAAGAAGCGCCCGGATTTTGTTAAGGATCGTCGGTGGATCAAAAGGGAGTATGATGAATTCAAAGTTAGGATCAACGGTTTGCCCGAAGTAATAAGAAAAAGATGTGAAATGTACAACAAAAACGAAGAAATGAGAGAAAAGAAGCTTATCAAGGAGAAGAACAACGGTGTGTTGCCTCCAGATCAGAAAATCGAGGTAACTAAGGCGACATGGATGGCAGACGGGACACATTGGCCCGGTACATGGTTCCAATCATGCCCCGACCACGCGAAGGGAGATCATGCCGGAATCTTGCAGGTACTAAAACAAAATCACATTCTAACTCAAAAATTGGTGAAGCTTTCCTTTGCGAAAAGCTTATGGACACATTTTATGGGACCCACAAGTACTGAAATTGTTTGCCTACAGATCATGAGCAAGGTTCCGGAATGTGATCCTGTAATGGGAGGTCCAGACGAAGGAAAGCTAGACTTCACCGGCATTGATATTCGTCTCCCCATGTTTTCTTATGTGTCACGTGAGAAACGTCCTGGTTACGACCACAACAAAAAGGCCGGAGCAATGAACGCTCTCGTGAGAGCCTCGGCTATAATATCCAATGGGCCGTTCATTTTGAACTTGGATTGCGATCACTATATCTATAATTCTATGGCTATACGAGAAGGAATGTGCTATATGATGGACCGAGGTGGTGACCGCATATGTTACTTACAATTCCCACAAAGATTTGAAGGGATTGATCCATCGGACCGATATGCCAACCATAATACTGTCTTTTTCGATGGTAAAAATCATAATCATTTGCTCTTAGTTTATGAGACATAGATAGCTCTTACCTACATAGAATGCTTATGTTGTTGATGTTATAAACAGGAAATATGCGAGCCTTGGACGGTCTACAAGGGCCAGTTTATGTCGGAACGGGATGTATGTTCAGGCGATATGCGTTGTATGGGTTTCTACCACCTCGACCGCGTGAGTATATGGGATTGTTTGGACACGTTAAGGCTCCTGCTAAGAACACTCAGTCTGATGAAGAGGAGCCCCTAACAGGGCATCCTGACCTTAACATGCCCAAGAAGTTCGGGAACTCGAATATGTTCGTCGAGTCTATAGCCGTTGCTGAGTTTCAAGGACGACCGCTTGCCGATCACATATCCGTGAAGAATGGTAGGCCCGCAGGTGCATTACTAGCTCCACGCCCACCACTCGACGCTCCCACTGTGGCTGAGGCTATTGCCGTCATTTCTTGTTGGTATGTATCTATTGAGTCCACATCTGTTGTCTCAATTTCCTGTCATGATAGACTGGAAACCTTCTAGAAACATTTAGAAGTAACACATATAACTTGTTCTTCGGACATAGGTACGAGGATAAGACGGAGTGGGGAGACAGAGTAGGATGGATTTATGGGTCAGTGACTGAGGACGTCGTTACTGGTTACCGTATGCACAACCGTGGATGGAGGTCAGTTTATTGCATCACAAAGCGTGACGCCTTCCGAGGAACAGCCCCCATTAATCTCACGGACCGTCTCCACCAGGTTCTCCGGTGGGCCACAGGATCAGTTGAGATTTTCTTCTCTCGAAACAATGCGTTTTTAGCAACCCGACGCCTGAAGTTTTTGCAACGTATAGCCTATCTTAACGTCGGTATCTACCCTTTTACATCATTCTTCTTAGTGATCTACTGCTTCCTTCCCGCTTTGTCCCTCTTCACCGGGCAATTCATCGTCCAATCATTAAACATTGCTTTCCTTTCTTACCTTTTGATAATCACCGTTGTTCTTACTCTAATCTCACTCCTCGAAGTGAAGTGGTCTGGTATAGCACTCGAAGAGTGGTGGCGTAATGAGCAGTTTTGGGTCATCGGTGGCACTAGCGCTCATCTTGCTGCTGTCATCCAAGGTCTCCTCAAGGTCTTAGCTGGGATTGAAATTTCGTTCACTTTGACCTCAAAATCAGCTGGTGAAGATATAGATGATGCTTTTGCTGATCTCTACCTTGTCAAATGGACGAGTCTTTTCATAATGCCGTTGACTATCATCATCGTCAACCTCGTGGCCCTCGTGATGGGATTTGCAAGAACTGTTTATAGTGTGATCCCACAATGGAGTAAGCTCTTCGGAGGGGCGTTTTTCAGCTTTTGGGTGTTGACTCATATGTATCCATTCTGTAAGGGATTAATGGGCCGGAGAGGGAGAGTGCCAACAATTATATACGTCTGGGCCGGGCTTCTTTCCATTACGGTGTCGTTGTTGTGGATCACGATTAGCCCGCCTCAGGATGGTAACGCTACTGCTAGTGGTGGTGAGCTTAAGATATAATCACTGCAAAAACGGGAAAATGTGAATCCAAGATTGAATAGCATCAAGATTGATTCAAGAATGCCTGTATTTTATAAATCAAAGCAAACTTTGTAAGGATTTGTAGCTCCCAATTGTAGGAGTACATGTGTAGTGTGACAGAAACTTCAGTATTTTCTTTGTTGAATTAATCCACATATATACCACAACTTCAAATGATTCATAGAACATATAGTCCAGTATACACTTCTTGACAATGATGTACCTAACTCAGCCCACAACTTCAATGCAACTAACAATAGATTTCGATCACTCGGGTTTTTTTTTCTGTTTCATGTATTTAATGTTTAAACTGCTTTGCTTTTCCTCTTCTTTGAAGTAGTTTTCGATTTTTACAAGAATCGATAAGAATTCTATTCTTCACGGAGAATTCCAAATTCAAGTGTTCTGGAGATTTCTTCGAATTCTTGCGTATTTCTCTTTTGCTTTATCAAAGCTACAGTGGGAAAAAAACAAAGATAGGTCATCGTGTAAGTTCAAAGATCAAAAGGTTTTACCAAATATACACACGAACTTAGATCGTCTACTTCAATGAACGCCAGATATTTTTGCACTGACTGCAGCTCGTGTAAGATCACATTCAAAACACAAACCAAAAGTGCAGTTTTGATCAATGGAAAGAAGAGGAAGTGTAACCATGTAAATAAGACCAACAAAATTGTATTTCTATATCAAGAAGTTGAATATTGTCAAAATTCATACATTATCATATCAAAATTAGAGGCCAACAGAAAGAAAAGCTCTAACTAACAGCGAATAAGCCAAACGAACAACAAAATTTTTCGAGCATCCACTCTATAGAATACTTAATCCCAGCTTAGGAGGCCTGTCATTTAGAACATTTGAAGCCATGGCAAACCATCAGAACGATAATGAGAATCAAAGCTATGATGATACCCAACACAATCAGTTTAATCTTCATGTTTTGCAACCACAGTTGTCTCTTCATCTTTGTCCCCTGTTTCTTGAAATCTTGTGCCTAAAAAGAAACATAAGATAATGAACTGTTTCCATGGAAACTTGAAAAACTATCAAATTCTAGCACAAACATTGTAAGCATGTAAACCGCGTTGAGTGAGTAGATCATCAAGGCCTTGCTGGTGTTCTTTACCCGTTCTTTAAAGAATAAGCTTCTGCTCGTTTTAACTTTGCTCTATCTAAAACTCAACTTCTACTAATTGATCAAAGCACAACTTCAGTATTAATCACATATATCAAAGAATTACTCATTATTATCCAAATATCTCGCATCCCCACTACACAAAAAAAGAAGAAGAAAGTTTTTAGCAAAACAAAAATTATCCAAACACGTGCTAAAGGAAATGTTCTCTTTCATTTGAGTGATTCTCATGCTTGCTCAAACTGAAGCAAAATTATGACCAATCAACATTTTCTTGTGGATTTTGAAATTTGATGCAATGACTTCAAGAGACTAAAAATATCGATAAACCAGTTCAAGCCGGCTTTGTCTAACCTGTGATCGCAGATTATCAGTCTTATCAACAAGGAGCTCAATCTTCTCACCTCGGTCGAGAACCTGAAAAGCCGATCAGAGTTAAACCCGAGTGACACCCTAGATAAACAGATAGAAGAACCAAGGTTTCTACTTTAAAAAAAAAACACACCTTCTCAATGTTTCCCATCATCACTCCCCTTACTTCAGTAACCTGAGCCTGAACCTTAACGAGTTTGTTCATTTCTTCGGGATGATCCATGCAGTACTTCATGTGCTCTTTCAATTTCGGCCTACAATATCATCAAGTGTTTCACACCGCGAATTCACTAACCACGAAAACAGAAAGTAAAGTAAACAACTTCTAAAGGCGAAAAAGATGTTACCCAAATTCCTTTTTGAGGCTATTGGCACCTAGAGTGTCAGCTTTGTCCCCTCCATATTTCTTGTTAAAATCTTCCTTCACTCGCTCTAGAAAGGCGATCGGGATTTGATTACCAGCAGCTTCAACAGCAACAATGCAGTAGGCTGCACAAAACAGAATGCAAAACATCATAGCAGATGATCTTTCCCTGAAACTCAAGCAATACATACCATTCATCACATAGTTTCATAATGTAAGTGACGATTTGTATAATAACAATTGGGATTTAGCATGCATATCCAAAATCACACACTCACATTCCAAACAAAAACCCATTCCAGTTCTACGTTCATATCTATGTAGATTGCATAATCACCAACTGTGAGAATGTTTTCATATATACGTCTATACATTGCAAGACCATACAATCAGATTCACCGCAAAAAAGCACAATACTAGTGACATATATAGATCAAGCAAAATGACAATAGAAATCATCAAATCAAAATGGGCATAAGAAATATTAAATAACAAAAACTAAAAATTAACATACTAAATCCATCTTCGACGAGGTAATTAAAGGTGTGGCCATCGCAACTGTAAGTGAATTTGTTGTTTGATGCAGGCAGCTTCTGCAGGCATTGGGATGCAATGCCGGTGAAATTGCCAGTAAATTCAGTGTAATCGGCTAATATAACGGCGCCCCTCGAGACAAAGCTATAGATCAGTGATTGCTGAGCCATTATTATAGAAAATTGTTACTCGTGACTGTTTTTAATATAAAAAACCTCCAGAGCCCAAATTGAAAAGGGAGATGAACTGAAAGATTAAAAATAGATCAGTATTTGGGAATGAGGAATGGGTTTGTGTGATAAGAGAGAAAAATGAGGCTCGGAAGGCGAATGGATCCGAGAAACCTGCGTATGAGAAAAGGTGGCCAACATGAAGAAGAAAGGCTCTATAGTTACCTATCATGCAATTATTATGAAAAAATATTTTTTAAAAATGCAATTGTTAGAAAAAAAAAATTAAAATATTTGTTTTCAGAGAAAAAAAAAACAAGTCCAGCCCATATGTGGATTGAAAATGATACATTCTTAGCACTGGAACTTTATCACCAGCACTTAACGTGGCGGCTGTTTGGTCCACTTACCAACTTCCTGTTGTCGCGTGAGAGCGCTACCTCAGCGTTGGAACTTTGATAACTTTATCAAAGTTTTAACACTGGGAATGTATCATTCTTGATCTGTGGATATTATGCGATTGAAATATTGTAGTCTGTAGAAAACGGGTATGCCCCACTTTTGTGATGAACCCTACTATAACGTCTTGTAATATCGATTGAAATTAAAACAACAATTTAGTAAACAATCAAAAATAAATGAGCAATGAATTTAATTTATTTTTCAAAGCATTTGTAACCAAGTAGAATGCTTATGACTGTTGAAAATTTTAACATACCTGCTCCGATTTGCTGGAGTGGACCCAGAGTTATAGTTTAGTGGGGGCAAGATCGGTGCATAAGCTTGGGGATTGGAGTTGTAGTTTATATTACTAATAATGATCTATTCATGCAGTATATACTAGAAAACTTTGAGAGTTATAAAATGTGAAATGACAAACGATATCACACAGTATAGCACATTTATTTACAATTGTTCCCTGCAACTTTTTATACTTTAAAATGCCATATAATAGTCTCATTATCAATTTTTTTAAATATATTTTTTCAATATCAAGAAGAAACTATCTCAACATAGATCATCCTAAACAAATACAAAATTTAACAATTTAATGTTATATTACGAACTTTATATTATTACTAAAGGTCTACTCATGCATTATATATTGAAAAACTTTCAGATTTATAAGATGTAAAATGATGAAAGATGTCACACAGTATGGCACAATTGTTTATAATTATTGCCTAGAGCTTCTTGTAGTTTGAAATACCATATAATAGTCTCATTATCATCTTTTTAATGCATGTTTTTCAATATCAAAACTAAACTATCTCAACATAGATCTTCCTAAACAAATAAAAAATTAATCAATTAGACATTAGTATTAACAAATAACATTAAAATTTCTAATGGATTTGAGTTAGTGCTAAGCAAAAATAAATAAATAAATAAAATAATAACAAAGTTGGAAATCCCCAGTTTGGTCTAGGAAATGAAAAGTGAGTGGGGGCAATAGACCCCACTGGTCCTCAACCTCAAGTAAGTCCGCCCGGCGGGTTTGTATTGGCAATTGTTTTTGTAAAAGAAATCACATATACATTGTGGTTTCTCAAGGACTATATATGACTTCTTTTACATATATCAAATAAGCAGATGCTAAAAAATGGTTATATGACCATTGAGTTTCTATATAATTTATGTCAGACAAATCTCATCAAACCCAAATCTAATACACAATTTCCGCCATTAATTTCAAAAATTAAAATTCTATTCCAAATTCGATTTTATCTTATCAATCATATAACAAATAAAATTGTACTTATCCCCGTTAAGCAATGATAAACTATTGTGAGCCTTTGAAGATATACTATACCAGGTAGCAAAGAATAAAAGCACATCCTTTTTAAGGTCCGCAACCTACGTCAAATGTAACGCAAAACCTTTAGTGTTCCCTCTCACATTTAGATCCTCAAAACTTCAAAAAAATCTAATTCAACATCCATTCTGTGTCTACGTTATCTGCTACACACACTTGCAACTACAGAAAACCGAATACACAAAACTATTCACACAAAACTCGACTATCCGCTACAAAAGGAAAAACAAAATAGATCAACAAGCCAGTTGATCTCTGTATGATATTATTTCTTCAAAAATGGGAAGTCTCCTTGATCTGACAGGTGTCCATTGGTTTATCAACCAATCAAGTTCGGCCACAAATGCGTCTTCCAAGCTCGGATTTTGAGAAGGTGACGCTGAAGTCACGCACTTATAAGGCTCTAGCTCCTTCATAAGCTCCACAGCTCGACTCCTCGACTTCGGATCATCTGAACCAGGAAGTTTGCCTTGTAATACCTCTTCAAGAACACACTTTGCTTCGTCATACCGTTCTTGCTTTATTAGGCATGTGCACAAATTGCAGGCCTTGTTGGCATCAGGGTCTATCTGCTGTGCTTTACGGTATACAGCTTCAGCAGCTGCATAGTTCACTTTCTGCATATAGGCCCACCCCAAATTCCCCTGCATTGCCCAAATATAGGCAAGATTTTAGAAACCTCATACAGCATGATGTAAGATATGCATGCCATAGTAGGTATTAGTGACATGTTTTGTAAGCAGAATTGGATAGCATCGTCCGGTACCTAAAATCCTATTCGCTATACTGTCCAGTTATATCCATTACTCCTCGCACCAAACAGACGCTACATTACCCTCAAATAGCATTTTTAAGACTAGTAATGATGGAAGAAATTTTCATATACCAATATTCTGGACGTCTCTTGCTGGATGGTAACCTGGAACTTCCTTCCATGGGAACGAGCTGTTTTGGTCGGTTTCCCATTAAAAGCTTCTCCTTGATAAATCATCCTCAATTTCTGCCTAAGCAGTTCGATTTGATCCTCTAGTTTCCCACATTTCTGCAAAATGAAATAATAAATCATTTCAAACATTCTGGTACACGGTACCAGATTTATATTTCAAACATTTTCGAATCTAAAAGGATTTATCATTTATGATTGTACCTTGTATAGATCGATGAGGACGTTATCTAGAGATTCTTGGGCTTGTTTAGAGCAAAGGTCCCTAAAGGACTTTATAGCTTCGATCGCCTCTTCGGCCCTATCTTGTTGTTTCATAACCACTGCCAAGTCTTTGAGTGCACTATCTACCCTGTCTCTGGCATTTATCGCCTTCCAAAATAGGACTATTGCCGCTTCGTTATCCTTCTCGACCAACTGTTTGCAACATTTTGAACAAATTTAGAAAATAGATAGTAACTACAGAGCTTATAAGCTGGTCACGCTCTCCATTTTAATCACATATCCCATCGCCTAATTAAGTTCTAATCACTTATAAGCTCAACCAATCATGAAATATGATTCATGTTCTCCATTAGATAGTTAACTGATGGTTGAATTCAAAAACATAAAGGATCAGAGGAAGTGTAAGAACTCATGGTAGTAATTAACATCAATCCAAATAACTGAAATTTCTGTCAATTTTCAACCAGATCGAAACATCAACTACATAGAAATAAATGATTTAAGATAATTGATGACGCTTAAAAGCTAAATTTGAAACATATTCTCAAAACAGAAAATGGAATCAGAGGAAAACTCCGAAATACGCAATGCATCAAACATATAAAATATACACAGTGAATAAGACCATTCATGGTTGCCTCAAAATGAAGAGCATAAAATACGAAAATTGTGCATACTTGAACATATTTGGCTCGAACGTAAGGACTGTCACCAGATGGAAGCTTGTGAACAACATGATTATCCTCTTGTTTCTCTGCTTTCCTTGGAGTGCTGCTATTTAAATTGATCTTCGTTTTTAACTCGGCTGTAATCTCCATTTTGTTTCGAACAGGTCTTTCTCCCCTGTATGAATCACTCTTGTTTGTGTATTGTGAATGGTGAATGGGCTCTGGTAGACTGCTGGTAGAAGAATAAGGAGAAGAGAGAGAATGGTGGATATAATGGGATCATAGGATGAGGATGAATCTGGACGGAAGAGAGTCCAGGTTCCTAGGTCGTCGGATTTTCTGGTGTTTATTGGGAGGGGACACTTTTCTGATTTTTTTTTGACTGCATATTATATTCTGTACAGTCCAGCGTTCCATTTCTTTGCGTACCATGTTTACTATCCGCATCTCCATTGCGATGTGTTGTTAAGGTGTGATGTGGAAAAGAGAGATAGAGAGAAGATGATTAGGTGAATTGAGAAGAGAATAGAGAATGTGTAATGAAAAAGAGAGGAAAAAGTGAAAAAGTGAAAAAGTATGAGAGAAGTAGAAATAAATTTAAAAATAATAATAAAATAATAATTGAGGATGTGAAGTTGGATGTGGGGATGTAGAGGTGGCACGGGAATCTATAATATAGAAAGCAGTGGAAAAAAATGTTTTAATTGATTTTTATTCTTTTCTCGCCAAACCGCTACACCAATCGTAATTTCAAAAAAGACAGGTTGTAAACAGATCGTAAAAGGAAAAAATCTATCTATTAATTTTTTCCGCTTATCAATTCTTTAATATAAACTTCTATCTATATATAAAATAATTTATATATATGGAAAATGAGGCTTTTTTCTTATTATATTTTTTATTGTCGTAAATCGGTTTTCCGGTTTAAAACAAACTCTCTTTTTATTTTTTCTTACATAATCTATATCCAACTCTCTTTTATTTTTTTACCCTAATATATTAATATTAATGTATATAGATTTTATTTAATTATTTCTACCCTACTTTATCCAATCTCATAATATCTAAATACTCTTTATCATTTCCTCTCTTTTTTTTTTCATTTTCTACGTATAAAAATAATAATTTGTTATTCTATTTTCTTCGACATTGATGAAGCTTTAAAACAAGTATACTTATCAATACATAAATTTTTATTTAAAAAAAATTAAAATTTACCGTAAACATATAAATTAGTGTCTAACTTAAATATAAATTGACATTAATATAGATTAATGACTACTGATGTAATAACATTAAAAAATTTTGATAATTTGTTACGACACTTAATTGATGTTTGTTCGTAAAATTCAAATATAATGAGATGTCTCATTATATTTGCACTTTAACATCCAAACCTCAATAACAAATTATAAATTTAATTTTTTACCTCATTAGCTTCTGTTATTATCAATTATATTTTTTACCTCATTAGCTTCTGTTATTATCAATTATAATTTAGTTTAGCGGGACAAATATTATATATTTTTCTTTCAAATATTAGAAATTTCAATTTTTTCCTTTATTTTTTCGTTCAAATCTTTAATTTATATGTTTATGTGTTGAACAATATAAGGGTGTTCCAAGAATTGGAATGAAAATAAATATGTAACCATAAAAATTTAAAACTTAGCTTGGACCCTTTTATTAATTTTAGAAAGAATTTATTATTTTTAAAAATAATAATTAGCTAATAAATGAAAATTAATTAAATTAGCAATTTCACTAAGATTTAATTTTGATGGGATAAAAAATTATAATTCATTTAATTTTTATATAAGAATTAAAAGAAATGTATAACATCAATTTTTTCAATTAATCATTCAACTGTAACATAAATTAATTTTTTAATTAATTGAATATATATTTACATCTTTTAAATTCTAAGATATCTTTTCCATTATAAGATATTTTTAAAATTAGATTCATATAATTCTTAAAATTATGGCTATCAAGCAAATTATTTCAGAAATAAGTATGTTTTTAGAAATAATTAACTTAAATACAAAAATTTACTATAATTATTTAAACTATTATTAATTAAAATAATAAATTCTATTGCCAACATTTAGCTAGACATGGGTTTAGTGGACAAAGATTGATCAAAATTAATTACATTGTTAAAAGGGAAAATATAATTAATTTTAAAAACAAAAAAATCATTAAATTACTGCGGGTTTTCCCTAAAAAATAAAAAATAAATCATTTAAATTATAATATATCTTTTAAATTACAAGATTTCTTCAAAACTAAATTCATGCATTTCTTAAAACTGATGATATTAAAATATTTATTTTAGAAATAATTAATTCTTTTCATAAATAATTAGCTAAAAATAATAATTAATTAAAACTAATTCTATTACAATTAATTAAAATTAATAATACTATTACGATTTAATTGGACTTGATTTTAATGGACGAAAATTGACATGATTTCGTTGGACAAAAATTATTAAAAAATTAATTATATTGCTAAAAAATGAAAGGCATCTTTTGACATGCACGATATCTTTTTAATTATAAAATATCTTAAAAATTAGATTCATATAATTCTTAAAACCGCGGCTAAAAAACTAATTATTTAGAAATAATAAATTATTTTTATAAATAATCAGCTAAAACAAGAATTAATTATATTACAATTAATTATATTTTTTAGATTTAATTTGACAGATTCTCATTGGATGAAAATTGAGATAGTTTTATTAGACAAAAATTAATCAAAATTAATTAAATTACTAAAAAGGGGAAATATAATTATTTCAAAAAATAAAAAATAATTAAAATTAATTATATTGTTGCAGGGAAGAAAAATGTGCTTACAAAATTAGTTTATCTTTTTACGTATTTTAAAATAAGGTTAAGTTAGCACCTATAAGATTTTTTATTATTAGAATTTGAGTGTTACATCTTATTATAAAGTAAGTCGACCGATATTAAAATGATTATTACAAAAATAATTAATTCTTTTCATAAATAATTTGCTAAAAATGAAAATTAATTACAAATAATACTATTACAATTAATTAAAATTAAAATACTGTTACAATTTAATTGGACTTGATTTCAATGGGCGAAAATTGACACAATTTCGTTGGACGAAAATTAATCAAAATTAATTATATTGCAAAAACAGAAACATAACGTTAATTAAAGACATCTTTCTACATGCACGATATCTTTCTAATTATAAAATATCTTTAAAATTATATCCATGCAATTCTTAAAATTGTGGTTAAAAAACTAATTATTTATAAATAATAAATTATTTCTATAAATAATTAGGTAAAAACAAGAATTAATTAGAATTAATTATATTACAATTAATTATATTTCTTAGATTTTATTGGATATATTTTCATTGAAAAAAAGAGATAGTTTTATTAGACGAAAATTAATCAAAATTAATTAAATTGCTAAATATGGGGAAACATAATTATTTCAAAAAATAAAAAATAATAAAAATTAATTAGATTGTTACGGGAAGGAAAATGTGCTTACGAAATTAATTTATCTTTTGATGTATTTTAAAATAAAGTTAAGTTAACACCTATAAGATTTTGGATTTTTAAAATTGGGCTGTTACATCTTATTGTAAAGTAATTCGAGTGATCATTAGTTCCTAATTAACTTTATTTACTTTTTCAGTATCATTTTTTTTTCAAAATATGCTTTTCTTTTGATTCTCATATGTTTTTGTATTTTCTATGATATTTCTTCTTAGTTACAGTTGGTGGCAAAATATTAATATTTCTTTTTATATAATTACGTGTGTTTCAAAGGATCTGCTCCTTTTTACTTTTTCTTTTTTCTTTTTCTTTTTTAAGTGATGAGCTCCAAAAATAGGTATTCAAATAGTAATGATATTTTATTTTGACACTACTTGAACCAACAATTATATAATAATTCTTTGGTTCAATCTATCGCTTTCGCTAGGGAATAAGTTTAAGAATTCTTATTAAACAATTGGCTATCGACTCAATCAGTTATTTGAATTATATGACTCAATTAGAATATTTTAATTGGCTTTCGACTATGTTAAATATTTATCTAAGTTTTCATCACCTAAATAAATATTAAAAATCCTACCTACTTTAAATTATTTATTTTATACCGAATTTTCCCTATTGATATTTTATTTTATTTTTAAGTATAATCAGTTAGATTGTATATTATTAGTATTAATCATATATATTTCGATTTATTTATCTTATCCAAATTAATTTAATGTTATATCAAATCATTCAATATTTAATATGCCGAATATGTTAAATTAGTAAGTTTATGCCTAATAAGTTAATATACGTGTTTAATATATTTAGAAGGTATTTATTAAAGAAATAAAATGTCAAAACAAAAGTTTTGGATTAAACCATCACGATGGGTGTGGATGGGGATGAGAATTTTCTAGCGGGGCGGGGATACGGACAGGGATGTGGAATGGAAGTTTGTAATTCTTATATCATCCGCGTTCCGCTTAGAGTAAATGAAGATGGGTCGGAACGAGGATAAGTGTTTCCCAGCGTGAAAGAAATAGTTTAGTGCAATCATTTGTCTCATTACATTGTTATTTTTATAATATATCTTTATCTGATTATATTTCATAATTAACATTAAAAATTATTATTTACATATTAATTGTTAATAACGTACATTATACTGATGTATAGTAATTAATATCTCCCAAAATTTATAATTGCATATAATAAAATATAAAATAATTTTAAAGAAAAAACAATGAGCTCTACGAATGTTAGTAGAGTTATTTTAGTATGGTTATTTTGATAAATATAATATTTAATATTATTTTATTTTGAGTTTACATTAGTAGATTAATCTTGCAATGAGCAAAATGTAATATATTATCACAATGATATTTGAATTATCATCGTGCAAAGCACGGTATAAATGATAATTAAGTTACTATTCTATGGAGAATAGTAAATTAAGTTATGTGGACTTTCGCGAGTTGTTCCTTGCATATTTGCACGATGGATTAGTACGAAATATATGGGAAATTCTATCGAAATTTTTATAGAATTGTTTCAAGTTAAATTCTTTAATTTTATTGTTGTAACTCATTCTTTATTTTAATTTTTTTTGAATTTTATGTTAATATTATTAACATCTATCAATAATATTATTAGTTGAAAAATTTGTCCCCCGTGCAACGCACGGGTGAAACAGCTAGTTTAGGAAGAAAAATGAGAAAAAAGTATGATAAAAGTGGTAAAAGTGATTTTAAAAAAAGAAAAATATAAAAAAATGTGGGGCCTATGTATAATTTTGAGTCTCTCTCTAATCTCTAGACATTCCAAATGGAAGAGAGCATTGGAGATGCTCTATGTTTGTCTTTCTTTGAAATTTCCTTTTTCCCTTTTTTTTTTTATAGTAAATTACCCAATTAGTGCCAACGTTTCATATAAATTTTCATCCTCGAGACCTCAACCTTTAAATGTCGAGTCACGTCACAGGTTATGTTCATGGAGATTATAAGAAAAATAATTTTTATATGAGTGTGGTTGCCGGCTTTTTCAATTATGCCCTTAATAAACAAAAATAAAAAAAAAGAAAAAAGTATGTTCGCTCCAAATGGAGCGAACACGCAATTGCGTGTTCGCTTCAGGTGGAGCGAACACGCAATTGCGTCATAGGTTATGTTCATGGAGATTATAAGAAAAATAATTTTTATATGGCCATGGTTGCCGGCTTTTCCAATTATGCCCTTAATAAAAAAAACGAAAAAAAAGTATGTTCGCTCCACCTGGAGAGAATAAAATTTTAAAAAAAAAGAAATAAGAAAGAATGACGGTTGAAAATTTTTTGCTATTGTTTTTTGTTTAAATTTTTTGTAATCACTTTGACTAGTAATTTCTTTAAGTTTTTTAAAGAAATTATTAGTTATAAAATTTTTTACCATCACTTTTTTGTTCAAATTTTTTGTAACCACTTTAACGAATAATTTTTGAAATGCACCTACACAGACTGTATGTTCGTTTCATGTGGAGTGAACACAATTAAATTTAAAAAAAAAAGAAAAGAAAAGAAGGGAGAATGACGGATAAAAAATTTTTGTTATCATTTTTTGCAACCATTTGATGAGTAATTTTAAAATTTCTTTAAATTTTTTGCAGTAACTGAATTTTTTTTAATACTTGTGTTTAACACAAACCGGATAAAGTTAGTTAATTACTATATCATAAAAAAGATTAGAAATTCATCATTAAAGTGGTTGCAAAAAACTTAAAGAAATTTAGAAATTAAAATTTCTAAATTTGAAATTTCTTTAAGTTTTTTGCAATCACTTTAATGATGAATTTTGAATTTTTTATAATACAATAATTAGCTTTATTGTCGAATTATTAAAAAATTAAAATTTTTTACAATCGTTTTTACGAGTAATTTCAAAAATTCTTTTTTGTGTAACTACTCTAATGATAAATTTCAAAATTTTTATATCATATAGTAATTAGTTTTATCCAGACTTA
Source organism: Jasminum sambac (assembly GCA_018223645.1). Lineage (NCBI taxonomy): Eukaryota > Viridiplantae > Streptophyta > Magnoliopsida > Lamiales > Oleaceae > Jasminum > Jasminum sambac. Next base: position 29,007,126 of record CP073649.1, read on the forward strand.
GTGTTAAATACAATTATTAAAAAAAAACTTTGAGTAATTAAAAAAAATTAAACAAAAAATAATACAAAAATGTTTCATCTGATATTTTTTCTTTCTTTTTTTTATTATTTATTATTATTTTATTTTAAAAAAAATGTTCGGAAACGGCGTTCGCCCCATGTGGGGCGAACCAATTGGGGGTTCGCCCCAATTGAGGCGAACTCCCAATTATTCGCTCCATATGAAGCGAGCCCCCTTTTGGGGGTTCGCCCACTTTAAGCGAATGTTTTTTTTTTATATAAGCAAGGATACGATTGGAATTTTGTTAAAATATGGGTGCACGCAGTAAAGTACTAGGTGCATTTAGACGTAGCCTTTTTATACATGTGATCAAGAAGTCAAATGATTTAAGAATTTAAAAAATATTGTTAAATTAATATAACAAATTGTATAATGACCGAAAAAAATAATATCTTTCAGAATAAATGTATCAAACAAATAGAGTGAGCAATCTTTGTCCATCAAACGGTATTTTGTTTAGAAAACTCACCTCCAATCTTTAAATCTTAAACAACTTTTATCTTGAAGAGTTTCTAAAAAATTTCCTTGATCCAAAGTTGATTTCTTGAGATAGAAGTCATTATTTCGATTTTATTTTCAAAGAAATTTTTGGAAAAAGAATTCACAGATGGCCAATGAGATGCAAACAAGTTATATTGAGCGGTGATATGCGCGACCTTCCTCTAGCACATATTTTTCCAAAAATCATTTTCTTTTCAAGTTACTTTCAATCGAAATTTCGTTAAGTAACACAGTCACACAGACTTCTATATTTATTGTATATATTATGATCATTTTTATCAATATATCTTATTACTCGCTCACAAATCATTTCTCAAATCTCTACCAAACATACTACAACTAGAAAAATATCAATTCAACGAAATTTATGGATAAACGAATCATTTATTCTTTTACTTATTTAATTTAAAGAAAAGAATTATTTCAACATATAGAAATCATTTTTCCAAGGAAAAGAAGAAAATCGAGTCTATGAATACAGCAAATGCAAAAACCATGCCACACATCTGAAGAAAACGATTGTTCCTAAGTTCAAAAACGATGCTCCACCGCATATACTTTACAAGCCAACCACTGCACCATCGCGTAGAACAACACCCTAGGAGGAGAGTGATTATGAAGCATGAGTTTGCTGCTCTGTGCACTACTTCCTAGTAAACTCGGAAAATTGTTCAGTATAAACAGGATCCATATCAAACTAGCTAATATCCACCGCCCCTTCCCCGGCGTCCTACTTGTCCACGTCCACGTCCACGTCCATAACCTCCGCGACCACCCCTTCTCCCGCCTCTGCCTCTATCATATTCATATCCAACTGTTCAAATATCAAAACAAAGAGAATGATACCAGCATATCTCCAACAGGGTGGTTTCAAATCATACCAAAATAAGGAAAGTATAATGTGTTTTTATAGCATTTGAAACTTATTAGCTAAAAAAAGTTTCACCACGCATAAAATTAATAATTCGTTCAATTACGGTGATTCTGAGGATATGGAGTTAAATAAAACTTATTGATGTTTTAGCCTTTTAGGATATGCTTGAATGACTATTTAAAATTATCCATATGCCTCATAGTCGCCACCACTATTTAACCTAAAAAGTTCAAGTTTTTAGCACAAAATAAAAGTTCATGCACACATATTAGTATCGGTTGGTTTTTCTTTACCGACTACACAATTCTTATCTTTCTGGTGTCACTGATGAACATTCGGAATTGCAACCTCGTCTGAACAATGGAGTATGCATATCACCGTGTTGCTGAGTGATCATACCAAGAATTCAAGCGACTTACCACCGTCATCCCAGCCTTGGCCTCGTCCCCTTCCTTGTCCCCAGTTAATTTTTCCATCGTTTTCTGCAAGAAGATTCTCCGTGAGCATTAAGTGCTAATAATTCTTAAAACACTGAAAATGTAAAGAACTCACCATAGTAACCCCAGCCTCTGCCTCGTCCACCTCCTCGACCTCTGTTATAATATTCACCTCCTCGACCTCTGTTATAATATTCACCATTTTCTGCCGGCAGATTATCATTTATCAGTGAGCATTTATGTATTTTAAGGGAATGAAATTAATATTAGAAAAACAACAAGGAATTGACTATTTTTATCAAATATATACCAAATCTATTTTTATCAAATATATACCAAATCAATACCTTGATAATTCTGGAAAGCAATCCTCCCTCGACCACGTCCTCTACCTCTACCTCTACCCCTGCCTCGTGCTCTGCCCATTCCTCTTCCTCCACCCCCGTATAAATCTAAACGTGTTATGTTGAAAGTAAAATAGTTATTTTTCACATTGCTTAAATACATGCACCTTGTCAGACTTCAAGATAAAATAGCCCTTCTTTTCTTCAAAAAGATGAGGATTAGTAGTAATTTTTCCCCTAAAACCAAAAGAATCAGGCCTTTATGCGTACCTTGATTAACTTCCATAGATGGAGCAATTACTTTTGTAGCTTGCTTCAGCTGTTGCTGATTGTCAACTTCAGCGTGATCCAAGTCTGGAGGAGCTTGGTACCTATATACATAAATTTCTTAAGAGATTAACTATGAAGAAAGAACGAAAAAAGCAAGCATTGACCGCTCTATGCATGAAAGGTTCGAAGCCTCAATTTACCCAGGGGAGTTCTTGTTCAGTTCACGAGGTGACAATGTAATTGTAATCAGGGAGACTTGTCGCTTCATCTCTACACTGCAGGGGAGGATCAATAAGAAATTTGATACTTCCACCATTAAATCGGTCCTAAGAAAATTGCCGGTTTTTGAACTTACGGAGTCAGCCCTTCCTCAATGGGCTCATATGCATCAGTTATAGTTGTTGAGCTTGTAGATAAATCTTGATACAATCCAGGTATTCTCTTCTGTTTGAAACACCAAAAAATATATATACATATATATATTATGAGAATTAGATTATCCGCCAATTGAGCTTGAAATATAACATTATGAATGAATTGACGGGTGCAAAATCGAATTTAATGGAAGTACCTTCATAATCTCTGCAATGGTCACAGCCTTACTGATTGCCTGTCCCATTGCCTTCAATACAACCTCCTGCTCTTGGTTATCCTGAATATGGGAGTAAGAATAACCTTTAATCAATGGCCATTAAAGTTTTTTTTCCCCATTTTCCAAAGCAAAGTTACAGAGAGAGGGCAGCAATTTTTGAATCAGTTGTAACGTATAACTTTAAGGTGGCCAATTTATGCAAATATATCTGTGAAGACTGTACGAAAAATTCAGACTGCAAAGAAACTTCAGTATAGAAATCCAGATTGTTAACTCAAAACGACGGAAAATTAATTAATAAAAGCAAAAAGAGGGGTAGCAAGTATGCAAACCTGGAGCAGAGAAGTGGCGTAGATGATATAATTGCGTATGAGACCCTGAGCTGTGACTCTGATTTCATTCTCGTTTATTGGTTCTTCCGCCCTTGGCTTCTCCACTCTCTGGTATCTATCCATTCTTTGATTTAATGATTTTCGTTGCTCCTCTTCCTTCTGGAGGGTTCTTTGCTTCTGCTGGACAATCAGTTAAAAGCAACTCCCTTCCGTATATGATTGGGTAACGATACGTGTCCTTGCTGGGCTCGTAATAATTCTCGAAAGGTAGCGAAAGCCATGCTTAAGGGCCCAACCCTTTATAGGGAATATTTCCGGTTTGAATTCTATCATCGCCCTATATCTTTTAGACAAGAGAAAAAAAAACCATGCAACATTTGTTCATTATTATTATTATTAAGTGTTTGCCATATTTTCCGCTTCCTTTACTCAATTCTTTACACCCATTGACGTAAAACTTGTGCATATTATTTTTCTCATTTTATCTTATTTTAATTTATTCTTATACTTTACACTTTTAGAGCAACAATGTTGTGATAATTTATCCACAATGAACTACAACGCCAAAGTTTTAGATTGTGATGAAGAATTGGATACTAAAGTATAGAATTTAACGAGGAGAACAAGAAATTGTACCCTAAGGAATAATGGAGTTTGTGAAGATAAATGTATATATAATCTTTTTTCTTCTAATAGAGTCAATGACTGCTAAATTGTTCTTTTGTTGTGATGGGGTGGTAAGTACTTGTGTTGAGAGTAGATTGAAATGAAAAATCCCGAGTCCAAGTGTATAACTCTACGAAATAAAGGAGACAGTGATGTTTGAGACACGCATGTAACTATCTTTTTGTCATCCACCGAAAAGTTCATTACGATCAATGATAAGTACTGACAGTCTAAGATTTAGGGTATGTTTGATTCACAATAAATTTTGAATAAGTTTTGTTTACCTCAATTACGTGTTAAATTGTGTGTTGAAAATGAGAGATAATGTATTAAAAAATATAAAGTAATTATGTGTGTGGTTAAAAATGAGGAGAGAGAATTTTTTTTTTTTTGAAATTTATTGTGAATCAAACATGCCCTTAATGAGTAACATGATAGATTTATATTTTGTTGAAAGTTAAAATTTTCAAACTACATAGTTGTAAAAGTCACCAGAATGAATCAATGTATGAATAATAGTAATGAGTAACAATACGAGACTAATATATAACTTTAACTGAATAATAAAAATTCATTTGTGTATTGATTGAATTACAACAAATAGGCCAATGGGAAGTCAACTTTCCACAAAAAGATGCCACTTAATAGTTTCAAACCCCTAGCATGGAGACAGTAAATACTGTCAATCTCCTATCCACAAAACACAATTTTTCTCTTACACTAATATTGTAGTTCTCATCACTTTGTCAAACACAACACTTGAACTTGGATGCCATTAGATTTAAAGGTTTAGCTTAGTGATAAATAAAATGACATATTTTCATATCACGAGAAATTGCTTTAGGAATGATTACTTATAAAAGCTGTACATTCAAAACATCCATAATCTATTAATCTCTACGCAATGATTAAGATAATTTCAAATTTATATACTGTCACGAGAAATTAATTCGAATTATATCCATTGAAGGCAATTTGATCTCCTCAAGATTGCCACATTTGCAAAAGTAGGAGCATGTTACATGGTCTCATTTTTCCCCATTTGCATTTGTTTGTTTCGTTTCATTAATTTCAATTTCCATTCTGTCCCATTATTTTTCTCTTTGGGTTCAATTCTATTTTTCTGATTGAGGTTGAATTTTTTTATGAAAAGAAGAGAAGAAAAATGAATATAGCCAAAACCCAAAATGAATGAACAAACTTCCATCGCATAAAAACGGACGGCAAAGAGCCGCACTCGGTATCGCGCCAATATATATTTTTCCTTTGCACATATTCGTCCACGTATCCTCCTAAGGCTAACTACCACCATCACCTGCCGGTCGAAGCTTGCTTCTTGTACACATCACACAGTACACACACTGCGTAACACTCCCTTCCATTTCTCGTGAAGACAGTGAAATTCACTGTTGAATACTTGAATTCATTCACGATTTAATCATTTGATAGATTGGAACACATATTACGCGATTGAGTATATTCGCCATCGATCTATTCTACTTTCTGTCTTTCGCCGTTGATTTTCCAATTCAAAATCAGTAACTCACACACAGTAAAGGGGGGTTTCTTGTTTTTCTCTCAGATTCCGCCATGGACGCAGCTGCACAGCTGGTCTACAGCGGAATCAATCCCCCGCGCCACAAATTATCTCTTTCGGCGAATTTGCGGAAGTCAACTAGTACTCGGCCATTTCCGAGGATAATTAAATTACGCAACCGAAACGCCGTCGTAAAAGCTATTGCCACCGAGCCAAGACCGCCGGATACTAAGCCTGCTAAATCATCTCCACCGCCGTCCAAAGTTGTTAATGGGAAAACGCCTGTCAACGGTGCTTCCAATGTAAGCCTAGTTGCAAATTGATCTGTCATTCTTGTGACTTGTTTTTATTTTGTTTTATAAATTTATGTCAATCTTGAGTTATGAACTCAAATCCTGTGGCTCAAAACTAAACGAAGCTAAAAGTGTGACTTTGACTTTATTTTTACTTTTACTTTTACTTTATATTTATATTTGCGGGCAAGTATGGTGAACTTGAGCTGTGAGCTGGCTTGACAAAGCTTGTTTAATGTTTAGGGAAGATAAGTGAATTTCCTAGAAGATTTGTGATTAAAAAATAAGAAATTTAATGGAGAAACATGAAAAAATAGTACTTGCTTTGTTCCTGTGGTTGAAAAAGACCGAAAGAAAAGGAGATTGATTAACTAGTCTTGCTAAACAAGCACAAAGAAGGAATGCCTTGATAAGTTGCAGAGCTTCTTTGACAAAACCTAAAAACTAACCACATTTTCTTTCCCGTGTAGCCGAGCGTTAACAAGAGTAGTTCATTTCTGCTATAAATGTCTTTAATTAAAGAAATTTATGGTACTTGGTAAAAGATCAAAGTTCACTAGGTGTTTAAATATTGTATGATGAATTCGAGTGTTCTAGCTATAATATGATCTTGGGGATTGCAGAGAATGCAAGGCGTATCAGAAGAGATCAAAAGGGTGAGGGCACAAATGGAAGAAAATGAGCAGTTGTCCATACTAATGAAGGGACTTCGTGGTCAAAATTTGAAGGACTCGCAGTTTGCTGATGGCAATATCAAGCTCCGCTTAGTGGAGGTCAGGAATATGACTTCCATTTCTCAAATGTTACTTCAAAATGCGTCCTTAGGTGTCTCTTGTGCCGTTGTGCGCATCTAATTTATTGCTTTCCCTGCCTTTTCCTCCTCTTTGCAACTGACAAACTGCCTAAAGGTCTTGGTTTTCAAGTTTTACAAATGTAAGCGATGCTAGAGTATGACTTTCATTATTGTCCAATTATACTGCTGTCTCATGGTCTATGACAAAACAAATACCTTGAAAAGTCATCCTCCAGATTTTAATTGCATTTACCATCTTAGGTAACCCTTATTCATTTTTTCATTTCAGAAATTGAAATGTTCCATAATTTGAAGCTGATGTATCTATGTTGATGTCAAATTTGCAGTTAAGTGCTAGTATTCGACAAACTCTAATTGCAATCTATTGGCAACTAGTTTGATCGTATTTCTCTGGTCCTGGACTTGGATGTTGTGCATCTAAAGCAGCCCCAAAATTTATTTCGTTCTTATTATTGCCTACAATTTTAATCGAGATCATTTTAGGCTGGAGGTGAAACCTTCAATATCCTATCGTGTCAATATTCCGAAAAAGAAGTAATGCAGAATGTAACACAGAAACAGATAAAGGAAAGTGAAGAAATAGGAGTAATGCAGAAGAATCAGGGTGAATAAATACTTATATTGAGTGCTTATTTGACAAAGTTTAAAGAAAATCACTTTCCTTAGTTTTCAACAATATATTTTCCCGAAGACTCAATCTTTCACATTTTTTCATAATCCTCCATTTCTTTTTAACTACACATTTTGCAGAAAAAGAAAATAAAATTCTATCTTCTCAAAATAGCTTTGTCAATCAAGCACTCAATCATAATTATAGTCTGCTTACCAATGAACATTTAACAAACTAAAATCTTATCGAGAAAATTAAAACTGACCGATAATGTGTGCTTCACTGAAAGCCTTGGCAGTGATGTCATGAACCCTTTTTCCGCTCCTTCAGGTTGATGAAAGCAGCGAGTTTTTACCTTTAGTGTATGATCCTGATACCATTGCTGCTTACTGGGGAAAACGACCGCGTGCTGTGGCAACCCGTATTGTGCAGTTATTGTCTGTTGCCGGAGGCTTTCTCTCTAGGCTTGCTATGGATCTCATAAATAATAAGATAAAGGAAGTAAGGTTTCATCATCCTTCCAATTTAACTGCCTACATTCTTTTATTTTGAGTGAGTTGGTAAATTTGGACATATTTGCCTTATAGTATAATTATCTTCTTGTTGTGTTACATGCACACCAACCACCCCACCCCCAACCCCAACCCAGCCCATCTCAAAAATTTACTTGAGTAATAATAATAACTGATGTTGAAGGGCGTCAATTTCTTATAATTTTCTTGATTATCTCCAGATGGATATTATCGCAGCATTCATCATCATATGCGAGAATTTTGAAATGCGACCACCTATTTTCATTTCATAAAGACCTGAAAGAATGCATAGCAGGCTTCCATGTTAGATGGTAATGAGATAAGCATACTCATTTAAAATGGATATAATCGCAGCATTCATCATCATATGCGAGAATTTTGAAATGCCACCACCTATTTTCATTTCATAAAGACCTGAAAGAATGCATAGCAGCCTTCCATGTTAGATGGTAATGAGATAAGCATATCCATGTACTCATTTAAACTGTGTCCCTTGAAATTGCAAAGTTGGAAAAGAATTTGATGAAAGAAGATCTAATATGAAGCTCAAACATTATGAAGGCTAAGACATAGTGTATTCGGGTAATTTTTTTATTTTTTATTTTTTATTATAGTTAGAAACTAACTTTTTAGGTTGAATAGTGGTGGGGACCTCAAGATGTGGGGATGATAATGAATGATAATGTGAAGTGTGTAATTGATATTGATGTTTGACTTCAACTAGTCGTAGAAATTAATTTTCGGGTAGAAAAAAGTTAAACGAACAAAGGCTTAGCTATTAGAGAATGAAAGATGATTAAAAAGAAAAAGTTAAGCAAAAAAGATTTTGTAGGTAGATTGGCAGCACTTCTTTTTCAATCAATATATGCTAAATCAGCTGTTTCCTGTTATTTTCATTTGTTTGCACCCGCTCGTAATTAGTAAAACAATTAAATGAGGAAACAGTTGCATGTGGGATTTTACTTGCCATCTCACCCTTTGTTCTTTCTTTCTTTGACTAGAATGAGGTTGCTCGAGCCATCGAATTAAGGGAGATAGTTACATCCTTGGGTCCGGCATACATAAAACTTGGTCAAGCACTGAGCATTCGACCTGATATACTGTCTCCCGCTGCAATGACTGAGCTACAAAAGCTTTGTGATAAGGTGAGATTATTCGTTGTGATTTTCTTGATTTTATATTTCTGCTGATGTGATTTCCATCTTGCTCTTCATCTCTCACTCTTGTTGTTACCTGGTTTATCATGTCAACATACATCTGATATTGTTTCACTAACGAGTCCTGAATTGATTTAAAATTTACATGGCATCCGTTGGACTTTTTTCTTGAACTTGTACGGAAAGCAATGAGATTCAGGCTACTTTCTTTTTGTTTGTCCTAACTGGTGGAGTTATTTGATCTCACAGTGTTTTCTCGCATCCATGTCGTGTGTCCTGCATTTATTCAATGGAATTTTATTAAATAACGAAAGCTTATTTGCTTTAACATTTATTTATCTTGTAGACATATAAATGCGACTTAGCTTTTGATTTCCTCGCTATGTGGGCCTTTGTTTTGTCACTTTGGAAGCTTTGGATTCTCCAAGACTGTAGCTGTCCTGGGGTTAGGAGCACCCTGATCATGATTGGCTTTTTATTTCATCCTTTTACAAGTACTACTATCTTCTTGAGATCAAAGTTTGGTACTCTTTAGAAACACTTTGTGACTGGCCATAGATTTTATTTCTTTCGAGTGTTTCTTGTATAAAATACCGGGGACATGTTTTGGTAATTCTTTTCGTATTAGGTCTGAGAAATCTGAGTTCCTTTAGCTGTGTAAACTAGCTTTCAAAAATGAAGAGATGCAAAGAGAACCTCTCAAGAAGACATTTCAATTATATCCATTTGAAGACTTCTAATTTCATGTTGAATCATTCTTTAGTTGCTCACTTTTTTGTCTCATCACGGCTGCAGGTCCCATCATTTCCAGATGATGTGGCCATGGCTCTTATTGAGGAGGAGCTTGGACAGCCGTGGTATAACATCTACTCTGAGCTTTCTCCCTCTCCCATAGCCGCTGGTAATCTCGATAACCGTTGACTTCCGGCTGCCATTTATATTGGAACCACTTTCTGCAAATTTGCATTATTTTTTCACTTCCACAGAAAAAATTTGTCATGTAAGCAAAACTTATTTGTTGTTTCCATGTTTGGAATTTATTGACAGCATCCCTGGGCCAGGTGTATAAGGGCCGGCTAAAAGAGAATGGGGATCCTGTAGCTGTCAAAGTACAGAGGCCTTTTGTCCTTGAGACCGTAACAGTAGATTTATACGTGATAAGACACTTGGGACTTTTTCTTCGCAAATTTCAGCAGGTATTGCTTGTTCGTTTTCTTACTCCATATTATGTATGGAGGAGGTGAGTAACAAAGGAAATTAATCCACCTGACATCTAACATTTTTAAGATATCCATCAACGTTGTTGGATTGGTTGATGAATGGGCTGCGCGCTTCTTTGAGGAACTTGATTATGTTAATGAGGGAGAAAATGGAACACTTTTTGCTGAAATGATGAAGAAGGACCTTCCTCAGGTAATAACATTGCAACTTTTTGCCGATATGTACTCTTGTTTAACGTATCCATGGTGGGGTGGTGGAGCTCTACTGGTGGTTTTATGGCACTTCTAAAATATTCTAATTTCAGGTTGTTGTGCCAAAGACATATCATAAACACACTTCGAGGAAGGTTCTTACAACAGGATGGATAGAAGGCGAGAAGCTTTCCCAAAGTACTGAGAGTGATGTTGGAGAACTAGTAAATGTTGGAGTGATATGCTACCTCAAGCAGGTAATCTTGTAATTAGTTCACGAAAGCTTGCACATTGATGAAAACATTATGTTCATATTAACGTGAATGCAAATAAAGTTACTTATTGAAGAAATAAGCATCAGGATCCATATGTGCACTGTCATTATTTTTATCTTGCTCACTTTGGATCTACAGTTACTTGACACAGGCTTCTTCCACGCTGATCCACATCCAGGAAATTTAATTCGTACTCCGGATGGGAAGCTAGCTATACTGGATTTTGGTAAACAATCTCAAATCTACCTTCTAGATTTACGAAAGTAATACGATGTATATAAGAGCACAGTCTGAAAAATATCTAGTACATAAGTTTCTTATCAGCACGTCTTTACAAGGTTTCTTCATTTCTAGTGAAAATTTTTACACATTGTTCATTCAATGAGTTCACTATAATGAAATACTGGAAAGGTGAATTTATTCAATTATATTAACTTCTGCTTTGCAGAAGTTTTGATTCGACGATTGTGAATTGAACTTGCACATACAATTAATTAACTCTTCCGCATGTTATTAATTAGGAATTTTCATGGCAGGTCTAGTTACAAAATTGACAGATGACCAAAAGTATGGCATGATTGAAGCTATTGCTCACCTTATTCATCGAGATTATCCAGCTATAGTCAAAGATTTTGTCAAGCTTGATTTCATTCCAGAAGGAGTTAATTTGGAACCTATTTTGCCAGTGCTGGCCAAGGTTTTTGATCAGGCTCTTGAAGGTGGCGGAGCCAAAAGTATCAACTTTCAAGAGCTGGCATCAGATTTAGCACAAATAACATTTGATTATCCATTCAGAATACCGCCTTATTTTGCTCTTATAATCAGAGCAATTGGGGTGCTGGAGGGCATAGCTTTAGTGGGGAATCCTGATTTTGCCATTGTTGATGAAGCCTATCCATACATTGCACAGGTACAGAAATAAATCATTTCACTATTGTAATCCAATTTTTCCGTTTTAAGCACCAGTGGATCAACCTCTACTAGACGGTGGAAGTCAACCAACTTCCTCTTAAAAATTTCTCCACTATCATCTAATTTTTTAGACACTGCACTAGTCTCCATAATTTTAGAGTTGCATCTGTTATAAAAGGCAATTGCACTTATGATTGAGTGATTTTCCTGTTAACTGACAATATTCTATTATGCTTTCTTGATCTTTTTCTCAACATCAGAGGCTATTGACTGACGAATCCCCACGTCTGAGAACTGCATTGCGTTATACGATATACGGGAAATCTGGAGTGTTTGATGCTGAAAGATTTATAGATGTCATGCAAGCTTTTGAAAATTTCATAGATGCGGCTAAGAGTGGAGGTGGAGAACGCATGAACGGGAGCATGGCAGAGCTTGGTATCCTACAAAGTCAGAACAACAATTTCTTTCCAGTATTTTCAGCAAATGCTCCCCAAACTTTCGCTATTCCAACACAGCCAATCCAGACAAGAGCAGCCTTGGCATTTTTACTCTCTGAAAAGGGGAATTTTTTCGGGAATTTCTCTTAGATGAGGTATTTTTGGTTTCTAGATTGACTCTATTTCTTCTTTTAATAGTCATCCATATTACAATCAGCTCATGACAACGTATATTTCTCCTTTTAGCATCAGTAATTCACAAGATCTAATTCTTGCTTAATACCATTACAAGAAAGGCCAAAATGAAATAGGTCCGTGGAACTAGTAGTCAAATACATTTCAACTTATTTGACCATTCTTTCATTAGCACCATTCTCGACTACGAACTCACTATAATTAACCAATACAAGAGAAGGAAAGACGATAAATGAAAATAAAAACGAAATATCTATAGCTGTTTAAATCTGTATATGTTTTTAGAGAAAGTGGAATTACGATGGTTAACAAATTGATGGTCGGTCGAGATTATTGCACTTCTGCACATATGTGCTTACCTCCCGGTAAACTGATACTCTGTCAAGATCATAGATGACAAACTGACTAGACCTTGTTTGGCTTAGAATTTTCAAAAATATTTTCAACCATACATTTGTTTGAAGTGACATTTCTCTATCTTTAGAGTCCCATTCACTAATCACTATGCCTCGTGACTTTTCGCTGCTTTTTAGTCGTACATTCAAAAATAATTGACATGTTTACCTGTGCTTAAGTTGTTCAACTCTTACTGATGTTATTTTGTGGTGAACCCCGACCAGATTGTCAAGGGCATAGATGCTGTTACGAGGGAGCAGTTGGTACAGATAATGGCATTTTTCGGGATTGGAAATGTATCTCCGCTTTTCAGTATGGTTCCTACCATTTTGCCTATTAGACCAGCCGCACTGCTTCCAAGTATTACTGAGGAGGACAAGGTCATCCTCAACAATGTCCAGAAAGTCATTGAATTCTTAACATCTGGAAGTGCAGCTTCATCAAAGGTACCTACAATTTTATAGTCGATAATTAAAGTACTTGTCTCATGTTGATTATAGTGGCATAACTTTTAAGTATATCATGAATTGAACAACGATCTATATCATTGCTTTTGTTAGAACTGTGATGCATTCCATATGATTCTTGAAGTGTGTTCAAATAAAATTCTAGCTTGCTAAAAGGTGACCATTTGGGTGTAGCAATTGTGGGGACCACGAGGCATCAAATGATAATGGGTAGTGATTTGAGATGCACAGTTAATATTGAAGTTTAACTGTGATTGGTCAATCGGAGTAAATTTTTGGGTAGAAAAAAGTGAACAAATACAGGGTTAAGTTTTATTTTATTGTTTATATTTTCTTGTGCTTATACAGGGAGTAAATGTTCCTCAAGTGATCCAAGAGCTGCTACCAGTGTTGCCAGGACTCTCCGGAAGGTCCTTCCCGGAGGTGCTGAGTCGGTTGTCTTCGCGCATAGTGGCGCGTGTACTGCAAGACGCACTCTTGTAAATCAAGTTGACTTAAGCTGCTTATTTATCGATAAAATGAAAAATACAAAATATAAAATCTTTCCTCATATCTTTACTCAGCCCTCTAAACAGCTTGTTGCTGGAAATAGATACCTTGTAATGACTGACTGACTTGGTCAATACAATTGCTCGGTAACTGTAAATATGGTTAAAACTGGAGAATGACAAAGCTGACAAGAAGTATGTCCTTGTGCTGTTCACCATTTTGCCGCTTTTGTTCTCTGTTGATCCTTCGATTCTCCTGGTGATACTAACCTCATAAGTCATGACCCATAAGATTATTGTTTAATGATTTTTCACATTTCTTCTAAGCATTTTCTAATTGAGGGGGAACTTTTGCCTTGATTATTACAGTTCAAATTTCTTTAATTGCATTTTAGCTAATCAATGTGTAAAGACAATACTTGCCAAAGCCATGATACAATGGTGTAATTTGAATAAAGTCATGATACAATGGTGTAATTTGAATAAAGTGTCACACATTTATTAATTTGATGTCATCAAGTTGGGAAGACTAGAAGGTCAATACTTTTGGATTGAAAACAACAGAAGTGATGTAATCTCCATGTCGATATGAGTTTAAGATGTATATGTCACATTAGTATTGAATGGTATGGAAATGATTATATTATGTCGAAGTGATGATGTAGCCAGAAACATCATGCATATCAAAACATCTGATTGGCTCAATTGGAAGCCAAGAAAATATTTAAGCTCGACAGGATCAATTCAAAGTTCAAACCCAAAACCAAATCTAGAATGTGACAATTGGGCACTTTTTCTTCATAGGACCATGTACTCAGTAATTAGGGATCATATCAAATTAAAGACCCATTCTATTTTAATTTGGCTTATCATTGTTTTTCAATTGAGAATCACATTAAGAAAATCACTTCTCTTACAATTTCATTGGCTTTATAAAATGATTCGCTCAGTTAGGTTTGGGACCCCAAATTTAATTGAACAATTTGAAGACATCAACCAATAATCTTGATTTGACTTAATGTATGTCCGACAAATCAATGAACGTTTCATTGATATAGATAGTATGACAAAATTGATTGACCAAGAATTGAATGAAAAAGATCAATAATGATCTCCTCCTCATATGGGAAGGAATTATTCTTCCCATCTGCTATGTGTCAGCAGATGGGAAGAAAATTATTACTCTAAAAAAGATACAATGATAAATTACAGAGTTAATGTTTGAACTCCGAATTACCATTATAATATGTTTTCAGAAGGTAGATCAGCATTCAAGTTTATTTAGCAGCCCAAACTACTTTTTTTATTTTTTCCCATCCAACGCTATTTTTGTCAGTTCATATTCTTTGTTAATTTTATCCTTTTTAGCCGTTCTCCATTTTTCTAGTATTCGTAGTCCGTATAAAATCTTTTTCCCGTTCATGTTATTTGTCATTCAATTTTAATAAAAACAATAGTATTTTCTTTCTAGTAATTCTATTTCCTCCGTCTCACAAAAATAGATAAATATTCCATTTTCGTCCATCTCAAAACATAGTTCACTTTCTATTTTATTTGCATTTAATTTCTTTTATTTATTTACGATTTTTTAAACTATGCGCATGTTAGAATTCAATTTTTTTATACATTTTTATATTAATTCATTCTTATTGAAATTTGAATTTGGTCAAACCAATCACATCTGTATATCTCATAAAATTTATATGTATTATACAAATCTCCACCATTCAACTCTACTTATTCTATATTCTATTTCACATAACAATCCATAAAATTTTTAATCTTAAGAGCATCTCCAAAGCAAACATGGATTGGAAATGTGAATTTAATGATGTGGATAAGAGAGATAGAAGGAATGCAATTATTTTATTTGAAGGAGGAAAAAAATGAAGTGTAGAAAAAAAGAGAAGGAAAAGAGAAAAAGAAGAAATAGATAGAAATAAATTTTTTAAAAAATAAAATAATATAATAATAATAAAAGATGTGCAGATAGACGTGAGAACGTAGATATGGCCAGGGAAGTTCGGAAGCAGGAAAAAAAGTGAGATAAATGAAAGAAAAATGATTAAGGAAAAAAATTTGAAAAATCATGGGATCCACATAAAATTATGTCTCTTTCTCTCAAATGAACAAGCGAGATAGACAATTGTATTGGAAATGCTCCAACACGGCTATGTATTTAAGGAACCACCTTGAGTGGGTTTGATATTTTGGTCCATCATTAATTATTTAAGACATACTCCGTTCGTCCTATAAAAATAGATATAGTTTGACTTTCACATGGATTACGAAAAGTATAATTAATATTATTAGGAAAGTAAAATTAGTTGTATTTTTTCAAATGTACCCTTATATATTAAATAATGATAATGAATTTTCATTAATATCAATAGACATTAAATAAGGACATAATATGAAAAATAAAAAGTGGACTATATTTTGAGATTGATGAAAAATGAAAGTGGGCATATTCTTTGGGGGACGGAAAGAGTAGTAACACACTAGGCGCGTGTTAGGATTTAGGATATAAATTTTTATGGATTTTAATGTGAAATTAGATAGAATAAGTCGAGTTGAATGGTGGAGATTTGTGTAATACATGTAAGTCCCACGAGATACGTGAATGTGATTAATTTGATCAAATTCAAATTTTGAAAATGAATGCACAAAATATGTAAAAAAAAAAATTATAAAAATGTATAGGCTAATATGCTCTAGATAGCAAAATCAAAATTCATAGGAATGATATTCCAAATGTTGAAATTTTATTAAAATTTCAGTGCTGACGTGACACATCTCAGTGCTGCCACATAATAGCAGTGGAATTGATAAATGGATCATACTGCTACATAATAATAAAAGAATAGCTGCCACATCAAACGCTGAAATTTCAACTAGAAATCTATCATTTTCGAGCGAACCTTTTATGATAATGATGGACAGCTCTCTTCTGTTGCCAGTACTGCTGGTAACCAGCAAGAGACAACCCCCTTGCAATCGAAGAGGGGGGCTTGTCTCTACTAGTTGCCAGCAGTGCTAACAACATAAAAAGCTCGTAAAGCTAGATACATATACCAAAATAGTACAGTTGAAAAAGTCAAGTTCGAGACAAGGCAAAAACATAAAAGAAAATTTTAAAAATTGGCATTCTAGGGTAGGTTTTACATTACTCTAAACACGCTCAGTTTGCATTAATGAAGTCAATCATCAAGTGCGTCTCTTCGTTTGAACAAAAGAGCTGCTGAGGGCATTTTCAATGCAAATGTTTATGGTTAATGTGTATTATAGAGAACGATAGAGAAAATATGATTATTTTAATTGATGAGGAATTGAAAGATATAAAAAAATGAGAGGAAAAAGTATAAAAGAAAAGAGAAACAAAAGGAAATTTAAAAATAATAATAAAATAATAATAAAAGATATAAAATTGGATGTAAAAAAATAAATATAATGCGGAAAGTAGGGAAGAGAAAATAGAGAAAATATAAATAAAATCTGAGAAGTGTGGTTAGAAAAAATGAACAATTGAAAATTTGTGGGTCTGCCAGTGGGGGTTCTTAAATGGCATCAAGGTTAGGTAGTTAGAGCGGCCAAAATGAGAGCCACGTCGATGGAGTGGCCGTCCCGGTAGTAGGTATGGCTGAAAACCCCGTAAATGTCGGCTACTTTGTCTTTTTCTTGTAGGGTGGGTTGTCAGAACCGATCTAGAATCATCGATGGTTCCTTAATTAAGGAACCATTGATGGCATTTACGGGTTCGTTTGAGCTCCATTTTGAAATTCGGGATCAGATTTGGAATCAGCACGGCGAGGGGGAGTTCCAGGAATTTTTCGAATTTTTTTCGCGATCCATACCGACCCGTGGTGGCCGATCAACCATTGTGGTATTCATTATAATGTTGTAGCATGGTCGTTTGATACATTACAACTGTTAATTTTGAAATTTAGGGAAAACATAGATAAATTGGTCACCACCCACGTGGAAAGTAGTATCTAAATGGTAGTTTAGACTAGATTTGATTAATTGGATATTGGTAGTTGACAACTAATAGCTATTTAAATTTCTTGGAAAAAAAAAACTAATGCCTCTTTAATAATAAATAAGATAATATCAGTATGGTATGTCACTAGTTGTTATGATAGAACTTGCATTTTTATTAGTGAATTCATATGATTATACATGGGCGTTTAGTTGTCATTGAGTCAAAAAATGTGCAGATGAGAATCGACCTTTTTTATAATTCTTTTTAATTTCAATTCTAGTTGCTCTCGTTAAGTATCAAAATCGATTGGCAATTTTAAAAGTATCACGTGATTTGAAAAATATTTCATTATGTTGATAGTTGAGATTGTTACAAGAAATATTTTATAAGAATAATTGAAAATGTCACTGAACGGTAGCTCTTTATACATTCTCCACTTTCCCGTTGAACCCGTGGAGCGCTCTTTGAGTCACTATCGTGTTGTTCCTTTTATCGACTTAATCATTTATCATTGTCCTAACAAATTATATTTGCTTGATATGTGAAAATGTCTATGAATTCTTGTTATAATTCTACAGGCTATTATTTTAATACTGTCTTATTATTTATATTAACTCTATTTTAGATGAAAATAGCATGATCTTATATGAAACGTGTCTTGTTGCACAATGAAAAAGCATAACTTCATTATGATAACAATAGAACAACATATTACTTACTACATTCTTGGAAACTTATCTTGATTTAGAACCTAAGCATACACACTGACACACACTACAATCACAGTACAAATAGGCCCGACCCGAACTTAATACACAGGACATATTAATTATGTGCAACGCATAGTGGCAATCAAATTGGACAACTGTGCAGAACCACGGTCTCCACAGTCAGACCCGGCCCGAACCCAAATAGCACGCCCCACTCCAGCCCTTCACCGGTGGTGCTCAGCCCCTCCTTGGCAGAGGCCTTCCTCATTTCATCCAAAATGAACAACACACAAGCACTCGACATGTTTCCATACTCGCTCAAGACGTTTCTGCTCGCATGAAGTTTCTCGGGCTTCAAGCCCAATTTCAGCTCCACCTGGTCCAATATAGCAGGCCCGCCAGGATGTGCAATCCAGAAAATTGAGTTCCAATCAGTTATGTTTAACGGATCAAATGCCTCTTTCAAACTTTTCTCTATATTCCTTGATATTAGGCCAGGAACATCCTTAAGAAGATGAAATGTTAATCCCACTTCGCGTAAATGTCCATCGATCGCCCCCTGACTGTCCGGGAGAATAGTCTGAGCAGCCGAAACCAATTGGAATACTGACCGCTCCACACCGGCTACCGGGTCGGAGCCCACTATAACGGCGGCCGCCCCATCTCCAAATAAGGCCTGGCCCACGAGGCTATCCAACTGTGCATCGCTTGGGCCTCGGAACGTGACTGCAGTGATCTCCGAGCAAACCACCAGGACACGCGCCCCTTTGTTGTTCTCCGCCAAGTCCTTGGCCATACGCAGGACGGTCCCACCCGCAAAGCAACCCTGTCGACGTATCAAATCAAATTACCATAAAACATCAACTCAACATAATTTAGTTCTGCTGCCCGTCCAGATAGGAGGTGATCATTCGCACATATATTAATATTAATTAATATGTAATTTTGAGATCGAGTACCTGTTGATACATCATGAAGCGTTTAACAGATGGGCGGAGGCCGAGGAGTTTGGTCAATTGATAGTCAGCACCGGGCATGTCGACCCCACTCGTGGTGCAAAATACGAGGTGGGTGATCTTGGATTTGGGCTGACCCCATTCTTTGATTGCCTTTTGGGCAGCTTCTTTCCCAAGTTTAGGGACTTCCACGACTACAATATCCTGCCTAGCATCTAGTGATGGAGCCATATATGCACACATATTTGGATTCTCCTTCAAGATTTCTTCTGTTAAGTACATGTAACGTTTCTTGATCATCGACTTATCACCTGAAATATAATAAATGAAAAAAATTAATAAATATATATCATGGGATCTCTGTGAATTATTCGACACTTTATTTATTTATTTATTTTAAATATTTTTTTCAACATATGAAGTTATGATTACATGTTTGCCTATGCGCAAAACCAGCATCTTATAATAAGCAGTTTTCCAGATTGTTTGGAAAAGCTGCGTTTTTTTAAAAGAAGACAAGTGAGTTTTTGACAAAAAAAAAAAATTACGTAGTTAAAAATTTATAAATTGCATAGCGTGACGTGAAAAATAATAATTTCCTAATAATGGAGTGTAACACATTTTTTTGAGGAAAGTAACTATGACCTAGTAACATCTTCTACGACGGGGGTACTTTATTTAGAAGAAAATAAAAATAAAAATAAATTGAGGATATACAGAAATTAATTAATAGCTGGAGAATAGCATAGAGAAAGGACATGTATAATAAGCTACCACGTATCGCATATTTGCATTATTGCATGATACCAGATTAATGAATGGCTAAACTAATTAAGTACATAAATGCATGCTTAGTCATAGTATATTAATATCTTATCATGCTTAAAGTATAACAACAAGGGTGATTTACATAATTATCAAAAATTCCAATTTTAATTACTGATTAAGCATACATTAAGGGTGTGTTTGATAGGATTCCAGGAAAAAGAATTCCCGGAAAACGAATTCCCGGAAAACCGATTCCCACCCTTTTCTTGGATTGAGTTTTCCAGGAAAATCATCATTGCTTTAAGCTTTAAAACGAATCAAAAACAAGGGTGATTTACATAATTATCAAAAATTCCAATTTTAAAATGTTTACCAATCAAACACACCCTAATAGAATTTACAAGATTCACAATATTTATAGATGGAGAGACTGTATTATCCTTAAAATTTTTAAAGACATTATAATGAATTTGAAGTTTCGTTGTTATACAAAATCTTACTAGTTTAATTACCGTCATCTTCTTCCCCTTACTAGCTAGTAAGAATTTATATAACAACTTTATAGATTTAAAGGGTATTTATGTCCTACTACTTAAAATACTTGACAAATCTATAATTACATAATTATTTCTGATTTTTTTTCGTAAATTAGGTAATAAAAATTGATAATCACGTAATTTTTGTGATTGTGAAACATTTCATTTGAAAGATTCTAACAACTGAGATAGGGTGTAATCGTGTGTAAATGAAAAAGGATAATTTGTATGGAACCTTAAAAATCATGTCACGATTTGAAAAAATTTCCATAAAAACAAGGCAATGTGTGTATCCATATAAGTGGCTAGCTAGCTTACACATGCGCTTGAACTTTTCTTTAAGATCGGTCTTGTGTTCGCTATTCGTAATTCGAAAATAGTAATCCGCGTAAAGACTCTGATCGACACAATTTGGTGGAGTAGCGGTGCCAATGGCCATGACCGTCGCCGGCCCATTGGCCCGTTGAGCCCGACGAACATCCTCGACGGTAACCATATTTTTTGATGTTGTAAAGAGAGAGGAAGAGTTTGCTACTTAAAAACTTGTTACAGCTAAGTTGACAAAGTGATATGAGTGTGATGTGTCTTTATATAGAAGTCGAAGGGACTAGGTAGCTGAGATTCATGTGGGAGAGCAAGCCACAACAAACTTCGGGCCGGCTACAAATTCAGTTTTATCCCCGCGATTTAATGAGATTAATTGCCGTTTGGTACATAGGTTTCCCATAGTCAATTAATGATTCACCGCTTGGAGTAAAATAGTAATACATCACTGCATGCGTCTCCAATCGTATGTGAATTCTGATAATAATATAATACAGGAAAAAGAAAGAAAAAAAAGAAGGAATTTTGCTAGATTTTACCGACTTGTAAAACAAGCCATGCTCCGAAAATAAATCATACTATTATGTCATCTGAGATATGCATTAAGGTGTGTTCTCGTTATTGTTTTCTACCTATTTTTTATTTTCGAAAATATTGAACATGTGTTCTGTTCATTATTTTAAAAACACCTTTTTAAAAATATTTTTGACTTTTTCTATGTTAAATATTAAAAACAAGGAAAACGCGTCTTAAGCAGTTTCAACCACCAACGCAGGTGTTTTTACCACTGGTGGCACCACACCCCCGATGACGTTAGGGAAGTGGAGATGGTCTGGGGTTGAGGGGTGGTGCGTGGTGGTGAGTAGGAGGTTGAAGTTGGGGACTATTTTGAACAACGGTGAAAAGTTTGA
This sequence comes from Jasminum sambac, assembly GCA_018223645.1. NCBI lineage: Eukaryota > Viridiplantae > Streptophyta > Magnoliopsida > Lamiales > Oleaceae > Jasminum > Jasminum sambac. Next base: position 29,028,918 of record CP073649.1, read on the forward strand.
GGATTTAGTTCCAACCCCGTTGGAAGTAAATCCATAAATTCAAAGCCATTTTCAGAATGGGGTGAGAATTGAACCCGGGCTTATCTCGAGATTTGGCTGAGGTGTTACCACCACAACACCCGATCACTTCTCTTTGTAATTTTAGTTGTATTAACTTATCATTTTTCCAAAAGTTTATACCAAACACACTGTCTTTTTTTTTTCCCCTCAACAATGGTTTTCAAGATAGCAAAACCAAACACATGATCAATTTTCTCAAAACAAATACTCAAAATAGAAAATGCTGAAATGGTTTTGAAAATAAAAATGGAAAACACAAAGCGAATAGAATGCGGCAGCGGAATATTTTACAAAATTTTCAAAAAGTATGCGTGTGTTAGCGTATGAATAAAAATGTATTTTTATAAGTAGGAACAGAGAGAATTAGTGGAGTTGGATGGTGGAGATTTAAAAATACAGTTGATATGTGGATGTGATTTGTTTGACCAAATTTAAATTTTGAAAAGAATGGATTAAAATGAATTAAAATTTGTATGATAACAGACGCTATGACTTGTTAGTAACAAGCATGTTAGGTTGTAAATTTTTATACGTCTTTAATCATTTTTATCCATTCTTTCTAAATTTGAATTTAATAAAACCAATTACATTTACATATTTTGTGAAATTTATATATACTACACAAATCTCCAACATTCAACTCCACTCATTCTCTCTTGTTTCACATAAAAATTCATTAAAAATAAACAAATCATATCATGGGCATAATTAGCAAAGAGATGTTGACTTTTTTGGGGGAAAAAAGGGATGTTCGCAGATCTATCAAAGTAGTTGAAAAAAAATAATAACTACATTATTTCAATATATGGCACCTCACAAAAAAAAAAAAAAATCAATAATTTCCAAGAAACCGTTTATATTTAGACATTGTGCTAAACATTATCTATTTAAATCTTTATATTAAATTTTTATTTTTTATCTTTAGCCATGAATAGTTGACACACACATACACATAAATCATTACATTTTTTAATCAACATTATCGTTAGATATTTTTATCTCCCTATCCTTTTTTTGGCCACGCCTGAATAATCTGGCTCCGTTGAAACTGTTGGAAGTACTATTTCGTGACTCAAGTAAATTACGATAAATTCCCATTTAATAGACCAAAACAAAAAATAATCAATAAAAGTTATTTCTTATTGCTCAAAATGTCCATATGCTAATAAATTTTACTTCTATTGATAAAAGTCCCTGCCTTCAAAATTTTTTGGACGGTCCTTCAACATGTGTTCATGTAATTTTTTTCCCCTAAAAATTAGTTAAATATAAATTTTTTGGATAAATAACGATGGGAACCATTAGATGTATATAGATAATAATGGGTGATGATGTGAGATGCATGATTAATATTGATGCTTAATTTTAATTTTGAGTGGTGAATAATTTTTAGGTAGAAAAAAATTTAACACGAATACATGCTCATTCTTTCTTTCACGATGAAATTGCTTCATTAAAAGTATATTCTAGTATATCATGCTTCCATGCGTACGGTGTAGAATCTATGACACGTTATAGGTATATGTTTGACAAGTTTTACAAAATAAAGGTGTAAATTATTATAGTGACCGTAGAATTCAATCCACAATTAGTTATGTTACCAGTGAAAATTATTAGGACCCACGTGGCAAGGTTGAGGTGTTTCCCCCGGCCATATAGTGTACCACCCTTCAACCTTGGAGGTTCCTTGCTACATCTCCGAGATGTTAGCATCCGAGGGGCGAGGAGGCATTCTGGTCAAGATTGTAAAAACCCATGTGCAAGAGCGGTTAATGCAAAATATGATACTACTTAATTGATCCACAAATACAAGGGTCACAATGATTCATTACATCTAGGACGACATCGAAAGCCAATGATACCTGAACACATGGAGGCCCCATTATAACTAGCCAACCACCATCTTATGCAGATTTGGGTATAAATAAAGAATAAAATTTAGAAATAGGTAAGTATTCTCTAATGCTACACTTTTACATTCTCACTCAAAAAAGCTTCTACTTTATCAAGTGGGTCTCCTAAACACCTCGGTTCGGCTCTATAGTATCACTCACGCTCATATTAATTCATATAAACTATTATAAGATGGCTAACTTGACCATTAGAGTGTATATGATCACCGCCCCTCTTACCATCTAAAGCGGAGGTCTCCAGTGGTCAACACCTCTAACGTGTTCTTCGCATACATGTGAGCGGAAGGAGAAGACAAAGGCGAGGAGTAACTATGTACCCTATTTCTGGAAGTCAACAAGTTTTATAACTAAATTTATGTGTCACAATTATATAGAATGATATAATTACAATAACAATGATGTTGACTCAATAAACTGTGAATTATGGCGCTCCCTTAATTGTACAACTAGTTGTAAATTAAATTCAAAATATACAGAAAATGAGTGAAAAAAATGAATAGTACTTGTGAGGACTGAAAAATATAGGATGTAGATGATGATAAAAATTATGAATGAATGAAATACGTGTTTAATAAAATTTCAACAAGGTTGAGTAGAAGTGATCATTGTTCACGTGAGCACAATTCATTATACCACATATAACGTTGATATTTAATGATGCTAAAACAATCACAGTATGCAGAAGTGTTTGCCTTCAATGCGGAGGTGATATGTATTATTCCCTCCATCCCACAGATATAGTCAACTTTAATTTTTCCACAATGGTTAATAATGATATTGGAATGGTTTTGATCGGATACCCATGTGGGTATAAAACCCACGCCACGTGAAGCATTCTGGTGGCGCCACATCATCAAGTAAAAATTTTAAAATTTTTTTGGTATCTACGTTAGGTCAAATGAATAATACATAACTATTCCCTGATAGTGGAGGGCTTCACTGGCCCCCACGAATTTTTTTTACCCTACTGTGGGTACCATAAAGTACCCATGGTGAGTACTCGATCAAAATCCAGTATTAGAAAAATAAATTTACAAATAAATGTTCTGTAATGCCCTTATTTAAATGAATAGATATCATAAATATATATATTTTTAATGATATAGATATGGTATAATTATAAATGAATATAAAAAATATTACTAAATATAAAAAAGAAATTATATATATGAAACAACTCAAAAAAAAAGACTATATATATGGAATGGAGTGAGTATATAGACACAAAAATTGTACATCCACGTGTAACTTACTCGTGCCCGTGAGTGAGGTGCATGTGTGGCCGGGGGGTGGCCGCGTGTTTGTTAAAAAAGTAGCTGGTAGAGGTATATTTCATTTTATCCACAAATCCACATTTTCACTCACAATCATAAATATGATAATGTTGGTAAATTTAATGGCTACAAATCTACATCAGATTCTAAGCAACTAGTATTTTCTCCAGATTTATGGCTAAGTTATAATTTAAAATATGCAGAAATAAAAATTATAATAACATATTTTCCTTTTTTTCATGGTAAATAGCATAAGAAAGGATAATTTAATCAGATTGGGACTCCACTTCCAACCGTTTGGTTATAAATTTTTCCTTGATTTTGCGTGATTTAATGGGAGAGATATGGATGGGAGATTTAAAAAGATCACACATGATAATAACCTGGATTGGAGGGATAAGGAGTGATTATATCAAAACATCAGGGGTGATAATAACGGGAGATTATACATGGGTTGAAAATTAGGTATTTGTGTTTGAGTGAGAAATATAAATAAAATAATATTTTTTAATTGTTAAAATTATAAGATTGAGAGGAAAACTGACCTCATTTTATTAATATATAGATTTGATAGTCGGGCAAAATCTTATTTCGTTAAAAGTTAATTTTGTATGTTGACTAATAATTGTGGAGCCACAGTATACATAGATAAATAGATAATAATTAATAGTAATGGAAGACGTACGATTGACATCGATGTTTGAATAATATTACTTCTAATTTTCTAAGTAAATATTTTTTAAAACCAATATACTAGCTAAGAGCAAGTGCTTGTTTAAAAGAAAACCTAACTCACAAAGGCATGTTAGGTTTGGAATTTTTATACATTTTTATCTAATTTTATTAAATTTAAATTTGATCAAATCAATTACATCCAGTGATCTATATATACTATACGTATACAAATCTTCATCATTTATCTCTACTCGTTCTCTCTCTTATTTCACATAAAAATCCATAAAAATTTTAATCCTAACAAAAAGGTAATATTTCTTCACGTTCAATTTGTTTGCAAATTTTCTCATTTTAATCACACGTCCTCTCAACAAATTATATTTTATTCCCAAAAAAAAAATCAAAAAGAGAAAAGCCATGATCGAACAAGCTGCTCTCATCAGACAGGCCACACACTTCCTTAATCGATTATGATTAGCTTATCCTCGTAATTCCTTGTACGAGATATTTGTTCTTCATGCATGGTCACATGATATCCACATCGAGTTCCCCAGTTTTTCCTTTTGTCTAAAATGTTAGTCAAGTATATGATGGTCATACTGCGCAAGTAAGCCAACAAATGTTGGGTAGTTTGTGTGACCTAAAAATTGTACAGCAAGGCGGGTGAACAATTACTGAAATATCCTCCACAGAAGGTTGTACACATGAGTCCATGACATGCCCTGTAAACAGCCGATTTAATGATGTAATGTAAAGATTCTTCTTTTCTAGATCACTCCTCCACTTAGGGATGATACACGAGCTGGATAGTTCGTGAGTTCTTGTATTTGGTTCGGTTCAGCTCATCAAAAGTTTGGATTCGGCTCGTCAAAACACGAACTTGGACTTGGATCGAGGCGAAAAATTGGGAAATGGATAGTTCGGATTCGGCTTGTAAAGTTCGTAGACCCCGGCTCGTGAGCTCATCAAAATTTAATGCATTGTAATTTTAAATTTTTTAATTGGAAAATTATTTTCATTTCGACTTTTTCTAGTTTTGTCGTGTTCACTTTAATTAATCAATGTCTATTTTAACCAATATAGACAAGTCATTCTAATTAATTTAAATTACTTAAGTAATTATTCAAAAAAGAAAGTTATTTAAGTAATTGAACATTTGCAATTGTATTAAAAAAAAATCGAGCCGAACCGTGCCGAATTGAGCCGTTCGTGGACTACTCCGGTTCAACTCGTGAGTCGGAGGAGCCGAGCCAAACCCAAGCTCAAAAATTGGATCACGAGCTGAGTTGAGCCGAGCTCGTGTTTGACGAGCCGAGCCGGTTCGGCTAGTTTGCAATCCTAGGCTCCACTCACATATTGATAAATTGTGCTAGTGGGTTTGATACCCACGCCACGTGGCGCCTTTTGATGGCGTCACATCATCAATTCAAATTTTGTTTGGTATATACATTAAATCAGATGAATAATACATAATTGCCCCTGATGGTGAGGGGCCCCCACAAGCCCCCACGAATTTTTTCCCCTACTGTGGGGGTACCATACAGTGTGTACCAGAATAAGATTGTGATAATTTGACATACATTCATTTGATATCAAAGCTCAATATAGATCTATTGTCTAATTTTCTATCCCGTATGTGATATCATCTAATCAAAATATAATTCACTATTTTTTTAATTAGATAATCTGAAAATTAAAGAAATAATAATTAAAAAAAGGATAGCATATCCCGATTCATCAAGATGTATTGATATATTGAAAACCAAGTGTATTGAGGGAAAAAAACATTAAAAAATAAAATCCAGTATAAATTTAAGACAGTTATTAATGAAATCATATTGCGACTACCTTAAAAATGGTAATGTCTTGAGTTTCAAACTTGTGACGCATCCTGTCAAGCTAGCAAAAGCTTTACACTTTGGGGGGGAAAAAAAAAGGGCAAAAGATTTATTCCAAAAATGTGACTAGTAATGGACACACTCCAATTATTGATTTATTTGCAACAACATTAAATCGAACTAAGAACTTGTTCTATACATAATAAATTTCTATTAATTTTCATTAATTTTTTCTCTCATTATTTTTAACCACTCACTCATACAATTATTTTATATTTTTAATATATTTTTTTCAATTTTCAATTGCACATCTTACACATCGTTCAAATAAATTACAAATATTACATATAGAACAAGTCCTAAAATGTATTGTTATTCCACTACTAGAGAAAAGTGGTCGATTTTTCCATCTAAAATTACGTACTTGCACGTGATATTTATTGTAGTTTTATTTCGTCAAGTCATCTCCATCTCCTTCCAATTTCCAAAAACGAAATTGTCAATGATGTAGGAAATTGTCAAATACGATAATTCGATGTCTTTAATTTACGGGTTTTAAGTATCAATATGGTAAGAAATTAAATGAATTTTCCAATCAATCAATTTTATTGAGAATTTAAAAACTAAGGAAAAAAATGTATAATGTTCAATTTTTGTGTAACAGGTATAAAAAAATTCAATATTTTGAAGGTTTAGGATTGAGTTTGAAATAACGTCAAAGGAAATACCACATGTAGGACTTACACAATTTCTTGACCTATCAATAACTTTTTTTGCCACATATTTTTCCAAAGAAAAATTATTGTTCATGTTCACTTTGAAAATGTTATATTCCCAGCGTTATTCTCTCAGTATTTCTCCCAACGTCTCACAGCCCAGTTACAGCCCCCTGAATGCGGTGGGGTCGGGGGCCCGCGCCCACATCTCTCTCACATTTTTTCTCTCAATATTTTTCAGCGCTCTCAACATAACATTCCCGTATCTAATAATGCCATGCACACTAAAATTTTTGCTACCTACCAATACAAGATTCGTGAACATTTTCGCTACCCATATTGTTTTCAATTATTGCCGTGTTCAACTAGAATCAGAATCTGTGGTATGGATTTGATGGAACATCAACCAATTACTAAAAGACACGTCTATGATTTCTTGACATCACTTTCAATGATGGGAAGCTCGTGCCCTTCTCCATACCACTAATAATTAATTCGAGGGTTCACACTGCCTAGTACCAACCACGGTTAAAATGCTTTGGAAGATGTAATTGTTTTTAATCCTCTATCACTCGTGTCATTTTTTGCTTCATTGCTTCATTGGTTAAAATGGGCACTTAACAAAAATAATTCAGATCACTAAATTAGGTAGTAATTGAATTGTTACTTCTCTATTCATTTTAGTCCCCTTCTTTATTTGAATTTTTTTATCAATAAATTTCTTTTTCAGGTTTGAATTTTCGAATTGAGATAATTCTATCAAAAAACGTAATTGAACTATTGGGGTAAATTATTTTGATTGAATAACACCTTTAAAGAAACAAGAAATGAATCAACAAATCTAATTACATTAATCCGACCTCTCAAAGGACACTAGTATGCATAATGCATTATTCTTTAAAATGCATTTTACTATGAAATTTTTGTTGTTCGTAAAAGTGAATTATATTTTCTTGTACCCGCTAGATATTTCTTCTTTTTTATAGTACTTCTATTTCATAGTAATGCACTAGTGCTGGTAACACTTTTTTTGGGTAAATAAAGTATCACCTTATATTTTCTTGTACCCATTAATTAGATATTTCTTTTTTTTGTTTAATTGAAAACCTCTTTCTCCCTCTACTACCCTGCTCTCTCTTCTTTTTTCTTTGTGAACCTTCACCTGCACTTTAGAGGGTGATTGTAGCCATTTTTGAACTGAAATCACCCCCTTCATCTCTTTCTTTATATATATATTTTTTTATTTTACAAGAAGTGGTCTTTTCACGTAAATCTGGGGTTTTTTCTTTGTGTTTTTGTGTTTTCGTATTCTTGGTGTGGCATTTTGGTTTTTTATCGCCGCGTTGCAGTGTTTTTTGTTCGTGTGTTTCAGACTGGTACATCAGTTTCGAGTCATCATTGATTTAATCCAAGTTTGGGCATCAATGGTATAGATCCAGAGGTATATATGGATATTCCAGTCACTTTGATTTTTTCACATTTGTAGGCATTTTGTCATTTCATATTATTAACCTGGGTGTTGTAATCTTATTCGCAGATTTTCCCTCTTAGTTTTTAGCGGTGTTGAATCTGTGTTGTGTCGATATATTATACTAATTTGAATGAATGAATTGCATCTTATTCAAAAAAATAAATAAAAAAAGAAGATATTTCTTCTTTTTTACAGTAATGCTCGTAACACTTCCCGTCGGGTTAATAAAGTGTAATCGACCCTTATATAGGTTGTATTCTTTTCTAGTTCCCATCTATGTCAGGAACCCCAACATGCACATAAAAAAAATGTGTTCGGTAAATGATAATGAAGGTTGCTTTCTGTATTTTTAGAATATATAATCACTATTTCACGTCAAGAAAATAATGAGCCATCGACCGACTCAAAATATTTCGTGTCTGCAATTTGTAAGTGCTTGTAAGTGTGTCAAATATTAATTTTAAAATTGACACTTACCCAAGACTTTCAAGGATGCATTAATTCGTTGTGTGAAAGGACACGACTAGTTTGCAATTTGCAAGTTTATCTCTCGTTTGATAATAATAATAATAATAATAATAATAATAATAATAATAATAATAATAATAATAACTTTTTTAAGAAAGTTTTTGTCCTGTAAAATGTGACTTTACCTAATACATTTTTGGACGGATAATCTAAAATTAATTTTTTACGCCAAAATTTTACAGCCATAAAAGTGAATTTTCTTGTCACCATCAGATATTTCATTTTGCTCGATAGTACTGTACCATGAGAAACACCTTTCCCCCTAATAAGGATCCAACATGCAGCTGCTCAAAAAGTGTTTTATAATGAATGGTGCTTTATGTATTCCATTACCTTGGTGTCCGAAAAATAGTAAGCAACCTTTTTTAAAGTGCTTCTTTCGTGTTGTGTTTAACGGCAATTTTCTAGTGTCATCGATGGCACCGTAATTATGGTATCATATCAATGATATTTTCGGGTCCGATCCAATATTCATTTTGAAATTTGAGACCAGATCTAGAATCAGCACGGTGAGAGATAGCTCAAACGATATGAAAAATTTTCCCGCCAATCAAAGTTTTGGCCCTAATTATGGCAAAAACTTTGATCGGTTACCGCGGTATCACTAGAAAATTTTTCAAATTCCTGGAGCTCCCTCTTACCGCGCTGATTTTAAATCTGATCTGAAATTTTAAAACAAATATCATATGAGGCCCAAAAATGCCATCAATGGTACTAGATCAACCATGTTGCTTTTAATATGCTCACCCATGCTCATATTATACCTACATAATTTTCATTTTTCAACGGCATACTTTTTATTTAACTAGTAATAAGTACCTGCATTACACTTTTTATAGAAAGAAAGAGATGATGTGTAATGACTTTGAAACAATTATTCTTTACAAAGTTAATATAATTGAGATGCTAAATGAACTAAAATTAATTAGTAAAAGTACATTTCGTAAAGAATATTCTTTAGAAATTAGAAACCTAGATAAAATAAATTCAGATGCAATATTGACGGTGTCAGTTCTAAGAATTTAGGAGCAGTAGGCAAAAGTCTGCAGCGAGGCCTTCAGTAAATGATTGAAGGATCACGAAAAAAAAATAATAATAATAATTACATAAAGTTCGTACTAAATAAAGTAACAACAAGCAATGTACAACTTGAAGAACAAAAATGTTAGGGGTAGGAAGAGGCTCATTGCAACTTGTACTCTTGCTTTTAAATAGTACAACACAGTGGTCCCTTTGCTTTTAATTTAGGGCTTGTTCGGTTGGTAAGTAGTGAAAAAAATAAAATAAAATTTTTCTCTCATCTTTTCAACTACGCACACATTCTCCAATATAATATTAACCACACATTTTATACGGAATTTCGTGCATGGCAAATATCTATCCAACCGAACAAGCCCTTAATTGGTAAATGTCTTACAGCATTGAATTCTGAAAGTAACTCTTGCTTGTCTTCAACTTATTATTCTGTTTTTCAAACAATAATCAAAGACAGATTATGTCAGCCAATTAAAATGTAGCAATAGATTTACTATTGTAACGTTAAAGAATCATTGGGCCTTTTGGGGATCATACATACTCACCTGAGCCACCTATATTCTGAGCCGCCCGTTAATATTATGATTTTATGTCAATATCAACTACAAATTTTACATTTTTTGATTATTCACACATTTCATAGTTCTAACTGCCTCTGAACTTGCAGTTGAGCCTAAGTCTCACCAAAAAGAAAAAGGTAACTCAATTGAGAAGTTCCCTAAAAAATTTTCTCAACCACAATTTGTGAGCTGAGCTTGATTGTCTTGTTCTTGAAGCAATTTCTCTTAACTTGATCATCCTTCCAGCTGGCGAAGACTGCTTTCATTTTGGTCATCCTTCTTCAAGAGAATTCCAAAATGGATCCCACCGTGAAGTGGCCCAAGGAATTTAGCCCAAGAGTTTTTGGTCTTCATGTAAATGCGGCATTAATTGGGCTCATAGTTACTCTATTGTCCAAATTTTAGCCGAACCCAAGTCTCTTTCTCTTCTTCCTTGTTCTATACCCGCTTCTATTCAACTAGAGTAAAACCCTTCCGCCGGGCAAGTGAATCCCACCATGTCGTCCAACAATCCATCGCAGCTCCTCCCCTCAGGTATTTTTTCTTTCGGCTGTTGTTTATTTTGTGTTTAAATAGAGTTTTTGGTATCTGCAGTGATGATTAATTGTTACTGATAGTATTTGCTATTTTAATTTGAATGCAGAGCTGATTGATCGTTGCATTGGGTCGAAAATCTGGGTCATAATGAAAGGAGACAAGGAGCTCGTTGGAACCCTAAGAGGATTTGATGTATACGTAAACATGGTGTTGGAAGATGTCACAGAATAGTACGTTCTTCGCTCTAATTATTATATGATTAATTAAGAAATATTGGTTCTTTCATAATTATTGGAATTTTAATTTTACCTGTGAAACAGACCTGAATTGTTAATTTCGTACTCAATAGAAATTGTTTCTTAATAAGCTGGCTATGGATACTTAGATGGATGTTGTTAATGGAATTAACAATTCGAATATTTCATGTTATATTGTTTTTAAAAACTTGGCACTAGATTGAAGGTATCAGATTGAAAATGTCGAAACTGCTGAAGTTTTGAGGTTCTTTGATCTTTATGAACAAGATGAAAGACGGAAAGATCCTAAAATTTTCATGAGTTTGGTTATTCAATTTGAACTATTAACACGATCATCTTAGAAGTTGAGGCCGTCGGCTGTTTTACCATTGGAGATAGGATGGGAGTTCATTTCATTCGGACATTAGCGCAAGTCACCAACCATTGTTTTCCAACTCTGCTATTCTCCCACCGCATATTAGTTTCAAGGATTCAATCTGATGGTAGCAAATACTAAAATAATCAACCCCATTTTTGAAAAGCCTCAACGGGACAAGTTTTGGCTAAACATGCTTCTCATCTCGAGAAGTAGGTACATTTCTTGTTGGGTGCCATAGTTTGTTTATGGAAATCAAAGAATACACACCCCAATAGGCCCATAAGGTATACTCGTGAAAAGTTTTGACTCAAAAGAAGCATGCCTTATGCACGCATGTGTTTACAGGTAATTCTCGAGCCTCTTGTCATTTCCTCTTTCCTCGAAGGTAATTTTAACCCTTCATCCTCGAGGATTGTTGCAGTTGCTAAAGATGTAGTTAATTTAAACTTCTAGTAGATATAGAAATGGATGGAGTGGAGTCAAGCGAAAGAATCCATGTTCTCCAATTTGGTTGGAACTTTTGTTTTAGTCTGTCATTTTGCCTGTCCTACCTTCAGGGCTTGTTCTGCAACTGACCTTGGGAGGAGCGTATTCTTAAATTTACCAAGATGCTATCGTTAGATCTAAATGTTTCAACAGACGTGCTGCTAAAACTTGAATGCATTTTTTCAGCGAGCTAACCTCAGAAGGGAGAAGAATAACAAAGCTGGATCAAATCTTGCTCAATGGAAACAATATTGCCATTGTAAGTATTCATTTACCGTTGTGCTGTCTAGTTTGCCGCCTTCATTTTATCTGTTTTTTCTCTATGAAAAGCTTCAAATTTCTCGTATCAGCTAAGAATCTACTTTTCTTACCACGCAGCTGGTTCCTGGTGGCTCTCCTGATCCAGAATAATGTGTGGACTTCCAGTTTGTATTATCCGGTCTGAGCAGGACATGATAGTTGTCCTAAATTAAAGTTCTAATCTTGACTAATTACGTATGAAGTTATATGTACGTCCTGGTGAATCAACTTAGGAGAAATGAGAAAATTGTAACGTTCAAATCCGGTTTGACTATTTCTCTACTAATATGCGGTTGCTGGCTGGATTTTAACTATGGTCAGTTACAGGAGAAAGGGATCCTTGTAGTTTCCCATCTTTTATATGTGACAGCGCTTTCATTCGTCTTTACTTAATTCCCTCTTCCGTGTGGTCCCCAGTGTGTTCACATTTCCCCCCTTGAACCACAAATTTCTCCAAGGCGATCACTTTTCAACGCCACATTCTCTCACAACGGACCTACATCAAACGAGCCCTAAACATTTAGGGTATGTTTGATTGGGTGTTAAGTTGATGTGCGCGGTATTCCGTGTAAAAATGTGTGGTTAATATTATTTTGGGAAATGTGTGTGTGGTTGAAAATGAGTATGAGGTTATACGGAATTGCGTGCGGTTAAATTGATAGTGGAAAGAACAAGCCCTTAGTATAACAAGTTGGAAAGCTCTACTTCTTTACAGCCACATTTGAGTTGAAAAACACGTACGATCTCTATCCCAAGAGATGGATAGTTATTTCTCTTATTCGTTATCTTGAAGATGCTATTTTCTGATGGATATGCAGTAACATGCATGAAACACACAAATCACTGCAAGCCATCAGTACACAGATGTACGCTTTGTGCTTAAAACAGCAACATTGCCATCACAAATCAGGTGTTGTCTGTAACATGTATGAAACACACAAATCACTGCAAGCCATCAGTACACGCATGTACGCTCTGTGCTTAAAACAGCAACATTGCTGTCACAAATCAGGTTGTCTGTAACAGCATCATTCATCATTCTAGACTTTGTTTCCACAAGTCACTAAAGAAAAAAATTACGAAGGCAATAGTTTCCAAGTCGGATACTTTGTTACCACAAGTACAATTTTAAGTTGGAATACAATATCCTTTTTTGAGTCATGAACCTGTCAATTTCGAAAATGAGTTCGTCAAATAGGGCATCCTAAATTCCTAATTGAGCAACAATTCGTTTACATGACATTCTATTTTAACGTTATTGACGCCTAAAAAGCTGTAGTACAAATAAATTGCATTTTGCAAAGAAAATACAATTCTAATGCACATCCGAGAGCAATTTGGGAAAATGAAGTAATGTCAATTTGACTGACAAATTACTTTCCAAAGCAGCTTTAACTCAATCATTCGTGACGATGCGGGAGATGAGCAAAAGATAGAATAGTCCAATGCAAATCGCAAATTACATTCATAAGTGAAACAAAAATCTCGTTTAACTATACCAACAGATGGATATATGGTCATAAACCTTGGAGATCTTTTCCAAATTCCAAATTGTTGCAACTACCTTATTGTGGACTTCTGAGTAAAACCTGTAACACCATTGAAACTTGCTGTGTAGATAAAGAACTTATCGGGCGTCCTTGGATAGGAAATTGTGTGTGTCGATTTTTCGAGCATTGCAGAGCTCATCACAGGAGTCGCCCCTCTCAAAAACCGCAGCTGCACCCATCCCTGTGCCTGCAGTTCAGTTTCAGATAATATACATCATTCGTTCTTCAAGCTGAATGTATGACAAAGCTTAAAAAAGTCCAATTGACAAGTTGATAAGTTTTAAAATAAGTTCGAAAAGAGTGAAATAGTCAAAAATGTTTGGAGATACTTAAAAGCAAAGTCAATTTTTCTTGGGATGAGACAAACGGGTCCTCAAGTCCCATACACATGGTCAGAGAGTGGGTACCTATACACATTGACACCACACCAAATCTACAATCTTTGCCACGACGCTTCATCTCATGCAACAATGTGCCAACACAGCGAGCCCCTGTTCATGGAGAAAAGCAATAGTCAAGATATGGCATGATAAGGATAGGCTGACGCTGTGACACATTATACACAGTTACATAGATGAACTACGAGAGTGATTTCCCAAAAATGATTAACAGTCAGTTTATTGAGATACCTGTTGCACCCAAAGGATGCCCAATCGCCATTGCACCTCCATTAACATTAATTTTTTCAGGATCAAGTTCTAGCTTCTTACGGCAGTAAACAAATTGTGATGCAAATGCCTGCTCAAGGTCATGATAAGTAATGACCAAGCTTTGTAATAGATACATGCAAAAGGCAGTGTAAATCATTGCATGTGGTTACCTCATTTATCTCGAAAAGATCGATGTCATCAAGTTCGAGACCAGCAGATTTAACTGCAGCAGGTATTGCAACAGCTGGACCAATACCCATAATTGCAGGATCCACACCAACAGCAACAAAGCTCCTGCAAGAGTATCAAAGTATTTCTTTCTAGGTCAAAGAGATGAGTAAAGTTCATGATCCAGTATTTAGAAACAGAAATAGTAATTAGGTAAAACAAGTATCGGAGAACTTAATGAACACATCAACAAGGCTGACGTAAAGGTGAGTTCTTAAAACATAAGAAAGAAAATAAAATACAAAATAAAATTCAACGTACACAGTGCTAAGCACAACTTAAAAAATGGACATGTTGAAGATCTGGGGACTAATAAAGCTAGTCTGTCAAATTATAGAATGAGGTATATCAACTTGTTACTATCTGTAGGAAGTTAGATCAAGGATCATTGTGAAGGATGCACTGACAGCATTTGATAGGACCTTAGGAGTGGGACGGACACCGAAGAACCATCATGAACATCACCCACATAGGTTCTGACAAATATTTTGTTCATGTATGATACTAATCCCGCAAAAAGGACCTCGAGATATAGATACAGACTCTAAGTATGTGATAGGAGCAGGGATATTTTGGTGATTTGGGGAAAGAATAACTAATCAACCCTTCCAAGAGAAAAAGACAATTGGAAAAAGGCCCAGATACACTGCGATATTCTAAAAGTAAATTGCAAACCTGAATACACCAAGGATTGGCATCCCTTTCTGCATTGCAACGCTTCTCTTCATAAGGAGCACGGCTCCAGCACCATCACTCACTTGGCTAGAGTTTCCTACAATGCGACCAGAAACATTATTAAACAGATGCTTACTTACATTCCCAAGATTAATGTCACCCATCACTTCTATATACCAGCAGTGGTTGTGCCATCTTTCTTGAATACAGGCTTCAGCTTTGCCAGGTCTCCGATTGCAGCATTTGGCCGAATTCCATCATCAACAGATATTGTTACAGGCTTCTCATCTCCAGTTTTCGGGTCAACGATCTATTCAACAAAATTGAAATTAGTACAACTCCGAACAAACTAAGGAAAATCAACAAAATCTTTGCATGGTTACTCAAACTTCTTGCCAAAGCTATTACCTTAGTTTTCACTGGTATGATTTCATCTTTAAATTTGCCAGCTGCAGTTGCAGCAGCAGCCTTTCTGTGTGAATCAACCTGAGAAGAGAATTAAAATGACACTAATAACATAACCCAACCCAACTTAAATTGATGGCCAAAGGAACAGATCATTAAACTCACTGCAGCCTGATCTTGCTCCCGCCTTGTAACACCAAAACGACCGGCTACATTTTCTGAGGTAATACCCATTGGAAGCAGACAGTCTTGAGCTGGTACCATTGTTTTCACCTGAATTATTTACCAGATGTTAACACATGGATCAACACCTAACCAACGAAAAAAATGGCACTTCGAGATAGAGAAAGTACTCTTGGATTGACTGATCCTTCCCAAGCCATAGGGTTGGCTGTCATTGATTCCAATCCAGCACCAATCCCTGATTCAGGAGGTTGAGATTCAATTAATATAAAATTATATTTGTCACCGTTTTTCACCTTCCCTTTTGTGCGGTTGAACCTATTAGTTTACTGTAAATGTTGATTGTTCTGATCCGCTTAATAAATTTGTTTATCTCAGTATTAGAGGAGGTGATAAACTAAAACAGATTTAAGTGATGATATACAACACAGCTCATCACAAACAACAGAAAGAAAGCTTTGTACTTTCTGTTGCAGAAAGTATCCTATTAACAAAGATGTACATACCAATATCATAGAACCCAGCTTTAATCGAGGCAGCAACATCAGCTACAGCTTGAAGGCCAGATGAGCATTGCCTATTTACAGTTCTTACAGGTACAGTTTCTGCACTTGGAAATTGACCATCAATGCCACCGATATGGTCCTTTTGGGAAATCAAAGTGTTCAAAAGGACAAAAATTTCAGAATCATACCAGGAAAAGCCAGCATAGAACGCAGCCATCCTGCATTCGCTTGCTCTCTGGGAGCCTGGGGCCAATACAGTGCCCACAACAATATCCCCAACTTCACTTGGATTCAAATTTGTTTTCTCAATCAATGCCTAAACATTTTGGTGCGTAAACAAGACATTAAACATGTGGTTCCCAGCTTTGAACTTTCAGTGACTCAAGATCAATGAAGGTGCAAATAAGAACAAAGAAACAAACCCTCAAAACTGGCGCAAGTAAATCATCAGGATATGTATCCTTGAATCCTCCCCTCTTTGACTTGCACAGTGCAGTCCGATGGGCACTACACCAAGTTGAAATCATATTTAATTTTTAAGGCGTATCTAAGGAATTGAATCATCTTTTGCGGGAGATTGCAACTTAATTCAACATTCACATCAAAACAGGATAACTTACGCCACTATAACCACATCATCACCAAACACAGAAGTCCTATGGTATGCAGCACTATCTCCAGCCGAACATATAGATGCCTGGTAGATATGTTGATAAAAAATATACATATATAAATAAAAAAGAAGAAGAATATTAAAGCAAAAATCCATTAGGTTAGCATTTCATGCTATTGACAGTGGCATGGATAGAAATGAGCACACACACATTCAAGATAACAAATATAAAAATTATAGACTTCAAGAGACCAGCTACTCTGTAAAGTGTAAATCCAAAATTCACACTGGGAAAGGAAATTTTATCTCATTAAGTTTCTCATTGTCATTTTGGATTTACTTTGCAATTTGCGTACAATTTTATTATAATTGTTGTATGTAGACTTTTGGGAAATTATAACACGAACTCTTAAACATGATGGGGCACATTAACTAGCTTAAACTACAGGTTGCAAATATGGTACTAAATCACAAAGGATGTCCCATTTATCCTCGTAGCAGTATGTCTGTCTCACAAGCACACAAACTTATACAGATTTTGGTAAAGTTTACTGCAGAAAAGTATGCTGACACAACTTCTTTGATTTCTAATTTACAAAAACTAACACAGTTAACTTTAGTGTCGTAATGTCCAGCATAGTACCAGAGATTACATTTGGAAACAAATGGGCTTCGTACTGTGGATATGGTTAGGACTTAGGTGGCAATTATTGTATTACTCTTTATTAGATTTTCTCAAATTAACAAATATTTAAGATATTCAAAATAAGCAGCTTATATAGTGGAGATATTTATGTGCCTCTCTCATCTCATGCATATACATGGGGGAAAAACAACTACAGAGACACTGAATTATTTTAATTTGTTTATCTAGTGTTTATTCTTCTTTGTCGTTACAGTCTGAAGCAATCGATTCAGTTTCTGGAATTATAATTCTTTCGAAAATCAGCAATTCAAGCACGTAGAAATGGATTTCATTAAAATATTACAAATCAGACAGAAGACGGATCATCACGTAATTGAGCTCGGAACAACAATTAACACACTTCGAAATATAACTCTATCCAATTCGTTACAAAACCTTGACCCCAGATTGAATCGCATCATAACATAAGAATCACAAAAACTCAGTAGCAGCTACGATTAAATAATTTAATCACCAAAAAAAAAAAAAAAAAAAGGAAAAGGAAAAACTCACGGATATTGAAGATTCAATATT
Source organism: Jasminum sambac (assembly GCA_018223645.1). Classification (NCBI taxonomy): domain Eukaryota; kingdom Viridiplantae; phylum Streptophyta; class Magnoliopsida; order Lamiales; family Oleaceae; genus Jasminum; species Jasminum sambac. The sequence continues at coordinate 29,046,955 of CP073649.1, forward strand.
TTCAACAGAAGAAGAAGTGAAAGAAGGACGGAGATGCTGCAGCAGAATCCTTTGCCTCTCAGTTGCCTTCTCCATCTCGCTCTCTCTCTCTCTCTCTCTCTCTCTCTCTCTAATACAGAACTGGGTATGGCAAACACGGAAGGTTCCTAACGATTCACGTGTATTTATAGGTACAAATGGGCATTGGGAAATGTAAACGGATAAAGATACAAAGCCGGAATGGGGATAGCTGGACGGTGTCAGATTTTTTTGTTTATCTGGTAAATTGCACGAGTTGCATCCAATCTTTAAGAAAAGTAGCGGATCTATCCTCAACGAATTTTTAGTTCGACTTTCATCCTCAATGTCTGAAATATTTGCTATTTCATCCCAAAGACAAAAACCATCATTAATTGAGGTTTGCTAACTTGGAGCTTCTTTTTGCCACTAGAGTATCGTTTCTTTGCGATGGAACTTGATGGTATGAAATAATTCATTTTGAAAAATTGAGGAGATTGATGAGTTTTATATTGAAATGAGAAGTAATGTCTTTTTGATAAGAGTGAAGATAAACGTACGTTTGATATTTTTCATATATGTAAAAACTTCTTATAGTCATCATTTGCCTCCAAGAAATGATAAACTAGACCACTTTCTATCTTCCATTAAATTGAAATCGGGTAGCTAATAGTATAATACTACCATTAATAGGACAAGTTTGCTTAATATCTCGAGGTTGGACAAAAATATGGTGAAAATATAATTGGAGGAAGGTTTGCTAATTATTTAAAAAGTCAAGAGGTGTAGTGCAATTTACCTTTTCTATATGCATTTTCTTGCGATTAGCTGAAACTAGCTCTCAGTTTCGGCTTACAAAAGCTCAAGACCAGAATTACTAGAAATAGTGATGGTCCCTACTATTGTGCAGTTAGCCATTTGATACAAAATATAGTATCTCCCACACAACATATTCTCCATGAGTAATGTTGTCCTTCCATATAGGGAGGATCCTTCCATATAGGGAGGAGTTATTTTTCCCATTACTGTTGTGTCAGTTATTAGGAACTAATATATCAATAGTGGAATGTCAGTTATTAGGAACTAATATATCAATAGTGGAATCCAACTTTTAGTGGTGTTTAAACACTACATTTATATAGTATTATTAAAAGTAATCAATTCGTCCAATTAGATTAGTGTAAAAAATTATCAACATAATCGATATAAGCAAAATATAAGATATAAATATAGCATAAATTTAGATCTTTCTCAAAACTTTTATCAACAGCCAATTGATATTTTTCCCATGTAAGTCAATATTTTGATCAACAATGGAGATTATAGACTAAAGTCTAAAAAAGGTGATGTCAGCCTATGAGCTTCAAAAGTTTGGTCCAATGTAAAAATAAATAATCGTTAGACCAACTAAAAGACGTGTGTGCCTTTAAAAGAGTATGGGTACATTAGATGGTCATTTTTCAGTTGATTGCCTTTTTTTTGGCTCCTGCAGGACGTTTTTGCAAGTTTCAAGTCTTTGCGGGCCTTTTAGTACCTGCAAATGCAATGCATCACGAGTGGTAACATCTATTGAAGCAATATATACTTACTGCAACAGAGAAAAGGAGTGGAAACTGGAAACTCATGTATGATTTTTTAAATCTTCCTTTTTATGTACTAGAGTTTGTTCTTTTCACTTACATTTTACATAGTGAGATGTCATGAGGCTAGGCATAGCCTCATGAGGCTCTCAATATAAAATCATTTTTCTTTTCTTTCCAGATGAAAAGATGCCTTCGAAAGTTGAACTTCTATGGAAGAAAAAAAGAAACCCTACCCTTAATATCAAGTTTCGCGTAAAGCTCTAAACATCCGAGGGCCGGCTCTCTATGTAATGTATAAAACCTCATCTTTTTACTCTATTGTATCTCTTTGATTGGAGTGCCACGGACATATTTCGCAGCCTGTTTGTGATCTCTGTGAATGATGGCCTTATTGCAGGGTCGTGGGACCAGCACTCTTCCATCAACTTTCTCCACTCGGGATCACAAGATCTTGGGATAGGTGGCCGTAGTGTATTATTTACAATCCCACCTTTATACAAAGTACAAAATGAAAATATTAGTTTTGTGATGATAATTTCAACATTGTGCTGTGGAAATCTGAGTAAAGGAATTAGTTTTAGTACTTGGAGGTACATTACAATTGGTTGTGGATGAGTGCGAAAAGGAGACAGGTCTGAAGTGCATTGAGTATTACAACAAGCATCTTGAGAATTGACAATATGGACATGTCATTAGTTAAAAAACAAATCATAGAGAATTCCCTGATATGCAACTGTTTGCTAACATCAAGAAGCCCAGTCTACATACAACCTACAAATTTGATCCAAACCTAGTACACCTATGACCTATCTACCGCCTGTAGCCCAAAACCAGCCCATACAGTAGGCTTTTGGAAAATGGAACATTCCATTCCATGTTCCAATTCTACTCAAACGTCCCATGTTACTAAGATATGTTTTCATAGGCATTGTCTGCTTGCATGGGCTCCAAGTTGCTATGGCTTTAAATTGTGATGTTAACTTTTTACGTTTGTTTCAACAAAGTTCCTGTTATGAGTGATTGGCAAGAACATAAAATATCCACTGTAGACTGTACGGTTGGCTTCCTACTAAAGGGTATTCCATGGGGGCTTTACCTTCCCTATCCTCGAGTGATGAAAAAACAGACACACACACGAAAAGGTGATTTTTGTCAGTTTCCCTTGGTTCAAAATGCTTTCATAGCCACTAAGAAAAAATTTATTGAGGTCCCTTCTTTAAGATACAATCATCCTTTGAAAGTTTTTAAGGATGTCAGTGATGCTTTTAGTGTAGGTGATGTTTTCATTCAAGATGGTCATCGTATTGTGTACTCTATGGGATAAATCAAATGAGTCGAGATAAAATGCATTTCACTCGTGACAAGAAGCTCAATGCTATAGTTGAGCACCTTTATCATTAGAGATATTGTTTGTTGCTAGGAGGCTCTCCTCTATTTATACCATCAAGCCCTTCATGAACTCAATTTCCAGCATAATTTGAATGAATGGGATGTTAAGAATGTTCAATCCCTTCAAGGTGACACATTTATCCTTGACCACCATGTCAAAGTTGAAAACAAAGTTATTGATGCTCTTGGTCATCCCACTATTGTGTTTCTTTCTTTGAGTAAGATTTCTAACACTTGAAGGAGGTTGTGTCCACCACATGTCCTTTTAAATAAATGAATGCTAAGATGCTTCAGGATCCAGTTGCTTCAAAAGATGGTGGTTTTCACAAGCTTGATTATTGAAAATAGTTATACTTCCACTCTTCCTTTCTACTCTCTCTTTCTTTCTCAACCCTCATTCTTGTTACTTGAGTTCTACAATAATATAATAACATATGGAGAGATGGAAGCTCGAACTGAATATAATTTCTTTTAAAGTCCTTTGTTAGCAGAATTTTGATATATGTCTTCGATTGTAAAGACAGGCAAACATATGACTCCATTGGATGTGAACAATTTTCAATACTGCAAGATGATAAGTATAGCTTCTGTAATTTCTACTAGGCTATTAGCAACATCTCTTGCATCTTCTATTAAATATAGAAAGCAAGAAGATTATAACCAAAGCTTACCTATGATGGCACCACAGTGCATATCTGCATATGGCTCCTCGCCTGTCCAAATCTCCCACATGGAAATGCCAAATGAGAAAACATCAACCTGCCAAATATTGTGACTCGTGACTCGTGAGGGAAAAATGGCCATCGCTTCATTTTTCAAGACATCAAGCTTGTGGCTATATTGATGTTCAGAAATGAAAAAAGAAAGAGATCTAACTTTTTCAGAAACTCGATTACTGCTTCCGTTCAATAGCTCTGGAGCCATCCATGGAAGTGTTCCCCGGACACCACCCGAAACAAGAGTATTTCGTTTGATTCTTGAAAGTCCAAAGTCACCAACCTGCTTGAAAGATTCGATAAGCCACATGTATCTAAAGCTTTTAAAAGATCAATGAAAGAAGCATAAAATTTTTTATTTAAAAAAAAAGGGAACAAATCTTGCTTTCACATCTACTGCATCTATAAACCTAAGAATCCATTTCCTACTTCCTAAAATAATACTGAAGTCTGGAAATTACCTTGCATACTGGACGTTGAGGATCTCCCAAGTTGACTAGCAAGTTGTCACATTTTAAATCAAAGTGAACGATATTTTTCAAATGTAAGTACTCCATGCCAAATGCAGCATCCAGTGCAATTATAACTTTTTTTCGACGATCAAGTACCCTGTAGTAGAATTTTCTAACTTCATGAACCAAGCTTTTAAAAAGTGCACTTGAGGAGAAATGTCAGGAGGTGGACAAAAAAAAAAGGGAACACACTCTCACCGATCCTTCCTCAGGAGGACATGCCTCAATGACCCATTCACCATATACTCAGTCACAGTGGCCAACGTTGCCCCTTGTCCATCAGAAACTACCCCGTAGAATGCTACTACATTTGGATGGTGAAGCTTGGAGAGAATGTGAGCCTCTCTCCAAAAATCTTTAGTCTGTGAACAGTTAGAACTATAGATATATAAGAATACAGGATAATCGTTACTTCTTGATCTCATTACATATTTCTTAGAAAATATCGCAAGTTTTTTAATATCTTGACAGTCCTAATAATTTCATCAACTTAAAATAAAGTGCTAGTTTTATGTATTCCAGTTCAAGACAAACCAGCTTTTCTTGTTCAGACGATCTCCCTTCAAAACAGCTCTGTTTTATTCTCTTGATGGCAACATCAGTTCCCCTCCACTTTCCATGAAATACAGTTCCAAATGTACCAGACCCCAACTCTTGTAGGTCTTCAAGATCAGAATTTTTTATGATCTGCAAATATTTTCTGAGTAATTCAGCCAAATTTATGAATATTACTTGCTTTATAAGGAAACAAAGTGACATTACAATACACCGGGAGCAACTTCTAGCATACACTGATACACGCTTGGTGCTGCGCTTAAAGCCGACCATGCCAAAAAATTAGAGATCATAATTCAAGACGGTTAAACTTCAAGCAGTCCAGATGGATTACATAAAACTTGATATGGTTTGCATCGAAAGAACTTGTTAAAAAATAAGGGCTTGTTTGACCAAACGATTTTCATAATTACTTTTTCCTAGGCTCATTTTTACTCATACACACTACAAAACAATATTATTTTTCACATCTCTTTGTAAAATGCCTTACTTCCAACCACATATTTGGCTTAATAATCACTTCTATTGGGAAAAAAAATGAAAATCAAAGAGAGAGAGGACATCCGTCAAACAAACTATAAGTCTCTCACTTACATCTTACTCCAGTGAGATAAACCAAACAAAATTAGAAAAATAAGACCACAAATAACTATAATATGTAGGCTCTTATTGACCCCACACCAAGTCACAGAGTTAGAAAAAGTTATGGACAAGTATTGGAATTTCATCATGCTTATCATACTCAGTACAATTTGATTAACGTAGGTGCTTCAAAAATTCATCACCTTAGTATCTAGTTGCTTTTATCTTGAAGCTTTGGAAAATCATATACTGCTCAAAAAAGGCTACAAAGTTTTCTTTTCATGTCTTTATCTCTGCTAGTTGAAGCTTCAGTTAAATTATCAAATTTAGTAGGAATTTGAATGGTGAAATATTACAATAAAATCTCAATAATTTACTAATTCATCTTTCAGATGCTTGCCAATATTTATATCCGAATAGATTTTTCATACAACTTTGTAGCAAGTGCATTATCAGATAAATGGAAGTGCAGGAAAAATAATTTTCAAGCGATTCCAAAAACGGTGACATAATATGTGGAGTTAAGCATAGAAGCATTCCTACATAAACTTAACCCTACTAATATAAGTCTACTGATTCTTTAACAGGATTTTGAAGAATTGCACACGAATCTTTGTGATGACCCCATCTATTTCAATTGTCATGAAACAATGGCTTTAAAAACATAGAGTAGTTAGTCTAATGTGTATAGTCACACTTAACATTGCATAGCATAATTTCACGGTCATCTCTGTAAATTTTTTGTTACTATTAACAAAACATATGAAGGAAATCTGAACAAACAACTAGATAGAAAAATGATGACTATGAAAATAAGATTCAGCCGCCAACCTGCAAACCGTACATGCCAGCTTCCATTTCAATAGTTGCAGCATGACTTATCGGTTGACCCTTATTGTCTTTGGCAACTTTATCATCCTGCAATATAGAAGAACAAGGAGTCTTTATTCTTCTAAAATTGAATGTTCAACATTGCAATGACGATGCATGCAGAATCTTACATCAGAGTCAGATTCAGGGGCAAAACTCTCGGATTCTGTTTCTTCTCCGCAAGATATGGTCATATCAGTTGTTTCATCTTGCACATATGGGATGGCGGTCGAAGAGGAGGGGACATCGGGAGGCACATTTCCAGTTACATCTTCAACAACCAAAGGCAATTCTGTGACTCCATTTCCATGAAAATTAACTTGGGGTCGATGATGGACTGACGTGCCATTTATGACCCTTCCAGGACGATCACCCTTCCGATGAAAATCATACACTGTTCCCTCATTCTTATAGACCTCTCTATGTAAAGCGTCTTTGGTGATATCATTTGCCAATGAAAAGTCAGCAAGAAGAGAATCATTTGAGTTTTCAGCCACCCTATATTCGTATCCTTGATATGGTGGTGGTTGGTCAACTGTGCCTTCAGGCTTAACAGGTTTAATCCCATGAATTCCGTGAAAGGATGCTTCACCATTAATTTTGTTCACAATGTTTGTTTTTGGGTTTTGGACAAGAAATTCATGTGCTGCTGAACTTACTTGATAAGTTCCAGCTTGATCTTTCAAAAGTTTTGTAGATTTTTCCTCTGAGTCAGTGAGTAAAGAAGAATTCTTGTCTTCTGAGACTTGTGGCTTTGATGATGTGACATGAAACCTGACATTTGAGTCTGCATCTGTTATATAATTATTGCTAATGGCACTATTTTTCGTACCCCTGTCTAGAGAGGTATCTTCCTTCTCCAAACGCATCATTGTATCTTGACCGTATTCTGTATATTCCTTAATATTTGGAACTTCCATGTAGGACTGGTCCTCATTCATAGACAACTGATTTCTCCCATCTGTTATCTGTTGCTGGTACATTATACCTCCTTGCAGAACTGTAAGGGAAGGCAATTTTTCAGTAACGAGATTCAAGGAAGATCCATCTTTATCTTCTTCTAAAGAAACACCAGGTCTCTCATTGTTCCTCGTTTGTGATTCTGGGGAGAAATTAAGCATTCTCTGATAAGGTGCTTGAATATCAGAAGCAGGTGACAAACTAATTTCATCTTGAGAAGAATGTCGCTTTTTCCTGGAGTCAAGACCTCCATAATCACAAGGTGAAGAATCGAAATCTTTACTGCGGCTACGCAAGTGACAATGCACTGCACGAGCTGGATTTGACTCCGTCAGGTTACTCTTTGGCTGGCAGCCATTGATCACTTGCATGGTTTCAACAGGATAATTGTGATAATAACCTGTGACATCAAAATGGTAGGACCTGTCATAAACTTCTTGTCCACCATTGGTGGACTAATACTCATCAAGACATGCAACATCTTCATAGACTTTCATATAGGTAAACTACGGAATTAAAAAAAAAAAGCTGACCCGGTATTGGAGCTGCAGGGGATGCATTAGAGAGGTGAGTATTGGGATTTGAAAACAACGTTTTGGTGGTTAAGTTATTGCTCCCATTCCACTTCTCTAGCACATGAAGTGAAGTAGGGGAGTCCCATTGCAGAGTTGGGCTATCCATGTTACTTTCCCTGCTAGAGGTCCTCCGATGACTCGAATCAAGCATGCCATTAACTGCTACCACATACTGATAATCGATGTCGCTTTGCTGTAACGTCCTTGCTTCCAAGGAGCATGAGCTCTCGGACTCAAATGAAGGTTCAAGAAATATTCTTAGTCTCTGTGAACTTCTTTCTAAATCATGATATTCCTCTATCATATGTTGAAGATCCTCATCAGAAGACACAGATATAAGTGCATCAAGGTCCTCACAAGGAAGCTGGTACTTGATTGTATGAGGGTGATTGCAAATTCCTGAAGTCTTTTTCACAAGCTCACTATATGTGAGGTTTTGCCTGATGGATATAATTCTCGTCTCCCCACCAACATATCTAAGTTTTCCATCATTTGGTCTTGGCAATATTTTTCCCCCGAAGCTGCAGAGGAATTTCATCTTCTTGGTGAAGGAACCATCCGGAACTCCTGTTGCTTGATTATTAGAGTTAATAGTTTGACCAGATCGAACAGGACAACCTCTATCAGAGTAAAACTCGTCCAACAATCTTGCATTTTGTTGTTTGTTTGTATTGTTCTCCCCAAAATTTCTACTTGCATCGTCAAAAGTAGTCTTATTATCCACATCTAAACCGTTACTAGGACAAAAACCCGCAATCTCAGAATCACCTTGTGAATGTGTTGGAGTTGTTCCCACAAGACCAGATAGGTCTTCATAAAGATAGTGATTATGTATAACATCAGAACACGCTCTATTCATTGGACTTTGATCAACATCATTAATTAAATATACTCTTTTTGGGGTAAGACCATCCTTTAGAAACTCTGGTGAAAATTCTTCTCCAGTCTGTACAGATACATTACGCAGACATTTATTTCTGTAGTTTTCATCACTTACCAAGATATTGGCCGAAGGAGTGTTAGTTTGTCGGCCTGATGTACTAGGAAGCTCGTACGTCATGCTCTGAATCAACAATGAATTTCCTTGTGCACGAGCATTTTCTAGCATTTCAAGCTACAAGCTCCTCAAAGTCCCAATGCGAAACTCATTCATATCAAATTCTCATCTCAAATGACAGCTTCATTCATTTTGTCTTCCCATGTCAACTAAAAAAAAATGCTGTAGTGGAAAGCTTCATGCAATCAAAGCTTCTTTTCTGCAGAAATTCCCCTTTATCAAGTAATTAATTAGTCCTCATGACAAAATTAGGACCCATAGATTTCTACGAATTGGATAACAAACTCCGTCTAACATGTACCAAAATTCAAATTCGAAATTCTTTCGTGGATTTTGCCCAACTCTTTCGATGGCCTTAAAAAAACGAGGAGGTACCAAACAATAAGATAATTTATAAATTGTTAAAGCTAAACACAAGAAAAGAGGAAAAAGGAAATCAAATCAAAACAACGTGATGCAAACACGAATCATTTTATGAACACAAGTTCAGAAATTCGAGAAGAAATGTTTGGTTTTTCAGGGTTAAATATATTTTCCATTATTATTCATGAGGATCAACAAAAAGTAAACTCGAATAAGATTTGTTACCTCCTGTTGTTTGAATCAATTGTGAGATTTTCCATTTGTTGAGAGAGGTTCCATGAGAAGGATTAAGGAATGTGGTGAAGGACATTGGGTTTTGGTTGTTTGCCAGAGGAGAGAGAAAGAGAAAGGGGAATTGCATGGGTAGAGGAAGGCAGATAAGAGAGAGAGGGATGGGAAACTCGACATTTCATAGAATAACGCGGCGGGATCATAGGAGTGGTCATCATACTAACAAATTTGGAGGGAAACAAATTAATAAAACATAAAGTGGATTGCATAACGCTTTTAGCGGATTCCGTTGCCCACGGTGGGCACCATCAGGACCAGGTGAAGCGTGTCTACGATGGTGAAGCCCGATTAAGGAACCTTTATTCTTGATCTGATACATTGTGAAGCGCAGATTCTAGTCTTTCGTTGTGGGTAACGGATCATAACCCTATTTTTAAAAGAATTTGCTAACTTTACTTGAAAACAAATTAATAGTAAGAATTATGCAATTGCTATAGTGATAAAATCTATAATTGCAAGAATTTAATGGGTGGAGATAATAGAAGTAAGAGTTGATACTTATAGTTTCTGCAAATTAAAGAAGAGGATTGATGAGTTTTTTGTTGAAATGAAAGTTTCTTAAAAGGGTAAAGGCAGACGTACATTTGTTGTTTTACGTCTCTCATAGAGAAACTCTTTGCGTGCTTGATGATGATGATGATGATTATTATTATTATTATTATTATTATTATTATTATTATTCTTCTTCTTCTTCTTCTTCTTCTTCTTCTTCTTTAAAACATGATTTTCTAAAGAAAAAAATAATCTTAAAACAATCATAAATTCATGTTTTGTTTTTCTCAATTGTGGTCAAACTAAGCGTGTGTTCGAATATAATTTTTATTTTATTAAAAATTTACTTTTTACTAGAATGTGAATACTAATAAATAGTAATTTGACATGTGTCATTATTATTGAACATTGACTTTAATTCAAACAACGTGTTACAATGAACAAATATTGAATATTTTTATGGCAATTAAAATGTGTTGAAACTAATAACTATAAGAAAATACAGAACGAATATCTCATAAAGAAACGACTATTCCTATATGAAATCAAAACTTTAAAAAAATTACAATATTACAGATTTACAATACGATCCATGCGAATCTTTGCTGGTCCACAGTTTTCAAATCCTCAAATGTTGAAGTAAGAACAAACTAAAGAGCAGGAAGTAATACCACCAAAAGCTACTGAATGAAGGATTTCTTTGGTCCATTACAGCAGTGTTTGCTTGCGACCTGGTAATATTGCTCTGCACGTATTAGCAAGATCGCACAGTAATCAAACTCTCTGTGTGGATGACTAGCATTTAGTTTTCAGGAGTACTAAATCAAGATTCTCAACTTATTCACAAACCACCACTCCTCTTGTAATGGGACGTCTTTGACAAGGATATTTGAGTCATTACCTTTGAACTAGTCGAACACAATTCAGGTTGTCTAACGATGTATATTTGATCACCATGGCTGTCCTCTTTGTACATATCCTGGTTCCTGTGCCATGTCCATAGTGCGTACGTAGAATTCACAACCTGCATAGTTCAAGTTGGATAAATGAATCCAACAATCTTGGAGACAAAAATAGCTGAAACTTGGGTCGAACAAGACAAGAGATGTTGTGTTATTACCTCGAGCACTCCATGTCCAAAGCTGCTCTCTCTGTAGGCACTCCACTCAGGTTGCGTATCCCAACAGAATTTTCCTTTGGCAGGGCCAAAGGAGAAGTTCATATGACATACACCTCCAAATTCTGGGATGTTGTCACCAGAAGACGGACATTTTCCAGGGTCGTCAGCATGATCAACATCAACCTTCTCAATATTACCCCCATCTCCCACTGTGATATAAACAGGTCCACACGAATCCAAGGTATAGTTGAAAACTCTGTTCATCCTCTCATAAGCATGCACCTATAGTACGGAGTAATAAATTTTTTATTTAGAAAAATGAAAGTGTTTTGAGAGTTTTCAGTTAAAATATGGGAAAATGTTGAAAACAAGTGTTTCTTTGTCCACCTGAGACTCAAAACTGAAAATTGAAACACAGAGAACACTTCTGTTTACATTCTGAAATGTTTATTCTCAAGAACCCAGGATGCTTCAGCTTATGTAATGGATACCGATAAACACTGCTAGTTTATTAGTGAGAGGCGAGATAATTTCAACTTACATGACCAGAAAAGACAATGTCAACTCCATATTGGTAAAGAAGAGCTTCCATTTCCAGTCTCATGCATTCAAATTCCTGGTAGTGTGATGAATAGCTATTATACCAAGGAGGATGCCAAGCAGCCACCAGCCAAGGTGTTACATTACGGTTTACTTTTCGCAGGTCATTTTTGAGCCAAGCATACTGATCACCTTACAAAGTGATTGAACAAAGCATGTGATGCTTAACACATATATGTCATGAGGACAAAGACTTATGAGTAGGCTACCAGTTTTATTGTACTCCACATATGCCCCCAGCATGATGAAATGTACACCTCCAGTGTCAAAGGAATAGTAGAAGTTACTGTTAGAACCCGACTCGTTTGAAGGAACAGAAAATCTTGTCAGGTATGATTGGAATGTAATATTGGAAACTTGAGGCTCAATCTCGTGGTTTCCTTCAATTACCATCATTGGAACTCTTGATGTAAGAGGCTCCATGAACCTGGCTTCCAAATCGATCATGCAAGAACAATCTTTAAATTGGCCATAAAATTGATTGTTTGACAAAATTTGTTACATTTCTCCATAACCTTCTTTATTTTTTAACCATACATTCTTTCAAAAAATCACTTTTTTCCCTCAAAAAGATGTTAGTCAAACAAGCACTTAGGGCTTGTTTGATACCCATTATCTCAAAAATCATTTATCTCTAACATCAATTTTAATTAATTTTTTCAAATTTTCAATTTTATTAATACTCTAACTTTACTTTTCAACCACACATTCTGAAATCATTTTCCCAAAAATTTCAACCAAACATACTCTTAGACTACTAAATTTCAAGCATATATTGAAATGAGGAATGTCGACTAGTATTACCTCCCCCACCCATCCCAGCGAGGTTGAAATGTTTCTCTAATTGGTGCATCAGGGAATTGACAGGAGTAGCACGAAGCTCCCTTTCCACCAGTCGTGAGGTATTGATTCGCATAAGTCAAGTCTCCAACCATCAAAACCATTGAAGGGTCATTCCTAACAAGATGATCAATTGTTGTTGTAGAATTGCTCGTCAGTCCTAAATCTCCAATAACTGCTATCCGGCGAGGATACTTCCCAGAGCCAGGCAATGGCAAGGTTTCAAATGCAAGTTCATCACTCATTGCTTTTAAAGAACTATCCCCGCACTTGTAGAAGTACTTTGTTTCAGGTTCAAGACCTATACAAAAATCCAATCTCTATCATCACATTATATGATGAAGCATGAACAAAATAATCAGCACGAACACAATGATTTTGTTTACGTGGGATAACACGGAAGAGGGAGAAAAACCCACAAGCAGATGCAAAGAAATTCAAGTAATACCAGAGAAGCTATGTTTTGAATTTCACGATAATGATGCTACAAATTAATAGATGAAAGGGGTGTTAGATATGGTATGTACAAGGCCCAATAGTTGGACCGGGCTGAGTTATCTTGTGGCCAAAGCAACCCCAAGCCCAATAGGATTATTGTAAACCTATAAATAACTCATTGTAGCCCCATAATACGGTGGTGATCATACATATATTGTCTCTAAACTCTCTCTAAATTAGCTAGCACTAATATTTAGAGAGATCATCTCCTCTGGCTGTTATTTGTTAGGACCGAGTCTTGGCGTGTGGATCAACGTTGGAGGCCGTCACGTTTGGGCGGTTGTGGAGACGAAAGAGCAAGAGAGATTTCTGCCAGTAAAATCCGCTTTATTGGTAATCTCTTAATCACAATTCTCATCTAAGAGTCGAGAGGATCCGGTGTTTGGAATTGATTAATTATTTCCGCTGTGCATGTTTAGATCAATTCCTAACAGTGGTATCAGAGCCAACTCGATCTCTTGTTGAGATTTGATTTTATGTTATGTAAAACAATTTAGTTTGATTTATTTGTGACGATGTAATTGCATTAAAATTAATTTTAGATTAGATCTAATAATTAATTATTAATTGCATGAAAAGAAAAAAAAAAAGGAAAAACGAAAAACTGAATAGATATGCATGAATTTACAATCTCGTTTGTGTATATGTGAGATATATGTACAAACTAGAAATTGAATTCACTTGCTGCTGTATATGTGAGTTGCATATGTGATGCATTCATGAAGAGCCGTGTATATATGTGGTTCCAAGAAAAAAAAAAAGGAGTTTTTTTTGGTATGCTCGCCGGAGAACCACCGGGCTGGCGGCGGCGGTGGCGAAGGTTGCCACTGCAGCCTTGAACGGCGGCAATTGTTGCCGCTGCTGTGCGGCAACGAACCACCGCCATAACAGCGGCGACTACTGCGATTCTGTGGCGGTCGCAAATAAACGATGGCGACCGGCATTGCGTGATATGGCGGGCGACATCGCCGCCCTGGCGGCGATGGTCGCGCTCATGAAGAGGAGGGTGGAACCTAGCAAAGCTAGGGTTCCTGATCAAGTCTGAGCGGGGAGTTGGCGGGGCTGGTTTGCAATTTTGGAAATTGCACACCAAGCCCCCATTCTCATTTAAAGGAATTCTGATTTTCCATAAGTTTGAGAAACTTGCAAATCAGTCCCTACTTTCAGTTTTTTTGCGAAAACGGGTCCTAGGGAATGAAATAAAATTTCTAAAATTAATAATAAATTAGATTTTTTAATTTTCTTGTAAATATTCAACTTTAAATATTTATTTTTAATTTAAAAAGTTCTTATTTGGAGAAAAGTTGAATTTTAGAAAATTGTAATTTTAGTTTATTCTTCCCTAGTCTTTTTATAAAAGTTTATCAAAGTGTGACTTTGATATAGAAGACGAATAAAGTGTTATTTTGCCTAACCCGTCTCCAATAATATTTAATTAATTAGATTAATTATTTATTATTACATGCAATTAATTAGATTAATTACTTATTTCTACATGAAATTAATTAGATTAATTCGTAGAATTTTGTTTCTTGATTGTTTAAATTGTTTAAACAATATACGTCGTCACAATAAATTTAGAAACTAAATTGTTTATCAATATTGGATATTGTGGATGATTATGGACCGACTAATGTGATTGGATGAATGTATGGTTTAAATTCTTATTGGTGTTGTGGGCTGCGTGCTGTTAATAATTTGGGGCTGCGTGCCATTTGATTGTGGTTAAAATTAGGACTGCGAGTCCATTTGATATGGCGCATGTGCCAACCGGTATTAGATACAAGTTGAAGAAGAAGATGGAGATCAATGGAGTCGCCATTGGAAGACGAGCCTTCGTCCCTTAGGATTTGACCAACCAGTTTTTCCTGGTGGCTCGGGAAAACTGGAATAGAAATACGTCCATAATCATCCACCAGTTTTATTATGCTTTAAATGTGTGCATGGTTGATGTATGATATTTTGCATAGTATTTGATGAGACCCATTCCTTAAAATGATATTAAATTAGCGATTAAATGTTAATCAATGCCTTCCAATGCTATGGTGAAGAAAATTAGATTCTCACAATCGTAGTAAGTTTGTTGAGTGACTCAAGACTACTCGATCGTAGGGAATGTTTTCTTCGCTGTGAGACATGTGATGTCTCCGAACATTGGGTCGAATTTAACTGAAGTTCATTTCTTGTTGAGTAACTCAAGGAAATTGGATTTTAGAGGTATATCAAGTTAATACATGAGATGTATAGGATAATGAGTTATCTACTTGATGATCCGGGAGTCACATAGAGATGTGATTGATAGATATGTCTACCTAGCGTCGGTTAAGGCTTGTTGAGTGACTCAAGGCTCGATTGAGCGTTTGGGATCTGGCTTGACAAATTTGAGAAATTTACCAATGTTGGGGATCATTGATTCAGTGGGAGTATAGTTAGTATTATAAAAGTCCATATTTTATTAACTTTAAGCATATAATAATTACTCTATCTTTATCATTACAGTTAAGTGAATTATGGCTGGTCACATGAGTTTGAGGGGCATACTTGATGCTAACAAACTTAATGGGTCGAACTTTAATGACTGGCACCGCAATCTGAGAATCGTTCTCAAACACGAGAAAATTGCATATGTTCTTGAAGAACAGTTACCGGTAGCCCCTGCTGAGGGTGCAGCGGAAGATGTCGTGGAGGCATACAATCAGCATATGGATGATGATAACACTGCAACATGTGTGATGCTTGCAGCGATGTCTCCTGAGTTGCAAAAGCAACATGAGGATATGAATGCTTATGCAATGATTGCTCATCTCAAGGAGTTGTACGATGAGCAGTCCCGCACTGAAAGATATGAGATATCGAAAAAGCTTTTCAAGGCTGTGATGGCAGAGGGATCTTCAGTAAGTACTCATGTACTACAGATGATCGGATACATTGAAAAATTAGAGCAATTAGGCTTTGCCATGGACCATGAGCTAAGTGTTGACTTAGTCCTACGATCATTTAGGATAGCTATTCTCAATTTATCATGAATTTCAACATGAATAAAATTGAGGTGACACTCCGGAGCTATTAAATATGTTGAAAGCTATTGAGCCGAGAACATCGCTAAAACCAATGGGCAAGTGTTGGCCATTGAATCCTCTAGTGGGACTAAGAGAAAGGCGAAGAGATCTTTTGTGAAAGGATCAAAGAAGGGTAAAGCGAAGGCAAAAGTTGCCAAAACAGAGAAAAACAACAAGAACAAGTCTCAAGCTGATGCCGAGTGCTTTTATTGTAAAGGCAAAGGACATTGGAAGAGGAATTGCAAGCTCTACCTTGCTAGCTTGAAGGGAAAGAAGTCTTCTGAAACTTCCACTTCAGGTATACACTTCATTGAGTTGAATATGACTGCATCTTCAGTTTCCTGGGTATTAGATACCGGATGTGGATCTCATATTTGTACAAATATGCAGGGACTAAAGAACATTAGACCACTGCGGAAGGGAGAAATGAACCTACGAGTTGGAAATGGAGCAAGAGTTGCTGCTTTAGCCGTGGGGAGCTACTCTCTATCGTTGCCTTCGGGCCTTATTTTAGAATTAAAAGAATGTTATTATGTTCCCGCTATTACCAAAAACATTATTTCCATTTCTTGTTTGGACATGAATGGCTTTATCATTGATATTAAGAATAAATGTTGCTCTATTTATCGTGATAATGTGTTTTATGGTTATGAGAACCTAGATAATGGCATTTATATTCTAAATCTCGAACATTCTATAATGACTGTAGAAAATAAGAGGCGAAAAGTTGATAACAGTATCAACGACTCGTACCTGTGGCACTGCAGGCTCGGGCACATCAACGAAAAACGCATCAACAAGTTACATAATGATGGATACTTGGGGGAAGGGGATTACGAATCCTTTGAAAGATGCGAGTCGTGCCTTTTAGGCAAGATGACCAAATTCTCCTTTAGTGGAAAGGGAGAAAGAGGCTGCGAAAGATTGGTACTCATACATACCGATGTATGTGGACCAATGACAACAGAAGCCAAAGGTGGTTTTTCCTACTTTATCACGTTTACAGATGACCATACGAGATATGGATTTGTATACTTGATGAAGTTCAAGCATGAAGCACTTGAAAAGTTTAAGGAATTCAAGCAAGAAGTGGAAAAGCAAACTGGAAAGAGTATTCTAACACTCAGATCTGATCGGGGTGGAGAATACCTTAAGAGCGATTTTGAATTACCTCAAAGAGAATGGGATTCTCTCGAGTGGACTCCACCTTATACACCACAACACAATGGTGTATCTCGAGAGGAGAAATCGCACCTATTGGATATGGTGCGCTCAATGATGGGTCAAACAAACCTTCCAAAGTCGTTTTGGGGATATGCAATTAAAACTGCCTGTTACACACTAAATCGTGCCCCATCTAAATCGGTTGACAAAACACCATACGAGTTATGGAATGGTAAGAGACCAAATCTTTCATATATGAAGGTTTGGGGTTGTGAAGCTTATGTGAAGCGCACAAGCTCGGATAAATTGGATGTTAAGTCCGATAAATGCTACTTTGTGGGATATCCAACAGAAACAGTTGGATATTATTTCTACAATCCCAATGACATGAGAGTCATCGTGTCTAGACACGCTGTTTTCTTGGAAAAAGAGTTTATTCGAAAAGAGAACAGTGGGAGCAAAGTAGATCTTGAAGAGGTTCAAGAAACCATGGAACTTCGACAACCGATTGGATGAAAGCTTGATGGTTGAGACACCATTGGATGAAGTTGAAACTACTGAAAGGGAGATAAGAGCTCCCAAGGACACGCCAGCTCCTCGTAAGTCTAGTAGGATGATTCGTCCTCCTCAGAGATTAGATCTCATGATTACTAATGAAACATTACTAATAGAGGAAGACGAGCCTACCACTTATGACAAGGCGAAGTCAAGCGTTGACTCGAGAGAATGGCAAGAAGCCATAGAATCCAAATGAACTCCATGTATGAAAATGAGGTATGGACCTTGGTTGATCTCCTAAAGGGGTAAAACCAATAGGTTGTAAATGGGTTTACAAGAAAAAAATCGACATGGATGGTAAAGTTCAAACTTATAAGGCAAGGCTAGTGGCTAAAGGTTACAATCAAAGACAAGGCGTTGACTTTGATGAGACCTTCTCACCCGTAGCCATGTCTAAATCAATTCGGATTCTACTTGCGATTGCAGCATACCATGACTATGAGATTTGGCAAATGGATGTCAAAACCGCGTTCTTAAATGGGAATCTCAGTGAGGATGTGTACATGACACAACCGAGGGGTTTTGAGTCTAGTAAGCCGCATAGGGTATGCAAACTGCAAAGATCCATATATGGACTTAAGCAAGCGTCTCGGGGCTGGAATCTTCGTTTTGATGAGACAATCAAGAGGTTTGATTTCATTCAAAACGAAGACGAACCGTGTGTATACCAAAAGGGTAGTGGGAGTAAGATCGTTTTTCTAATCTTATATGTGGATGACATATTAATATTAGGGAACGACATTCCAATGCTAAGATCAGTAAAATCTTGGTTATCCACAAATTTCTCCATGAAGGATTTGGGAGAGGCAGCATACGTACTTGGGATTAAGATCTATAGAGATAGATCTAAAAGACTGCTTGGCCTATCCCAATCCATGTACATAGATAAAATCTTGAGAAGATTTAATATGCAAGAGTCGAAGAGAGGACTCTGTCCCATAGGGCATGGGATTAATCTCTCAAAAGATACGTGTCCACAGACACAAGTTGAGAGAGATCGCATGGATAGGATTCCTTATGCATCGGCAATAGGATCCATCATGTATGCAATGCTATGTACGAGACCGGATGTCTCATATGCTCTGAGTGTCACGAGCAGGTTCCAATCGAACCACTGGAGAAAAACATTGGATTGCGGTCAAGAACATCCTTAAGTACTTGAGAAGAACTAAGGACATGTTCTTGGTGTATGGAGGAAATGAACTAAAAGTTCATGGATACACAGATGCTAGTTTTCAATCAGATAAAGACGACTGCAAATCCCAATCTGGTTACGTGTTTACCCTCAATGGGGGTGCCGTAAGTTGGAAAAGTTCCAAGCAAGAAACTACCCGATTCAACGACGAAGTCGAATACATAATACGCTCGTAAGCGACAAAGGAAGCGGTCTGGATCAAGAAGTTTGTCACCGAACTTGGAGTTGTTCCTAGCATTGTTGATCCGATACCATTGTATTGTGACAACAATGGAGCCATCGCTAAGCAAAGGAACCGAGGTCTCATCAGCGATCCAAGCATGTATTAAGGCGATACCATCTCATTAGAGAGATAGTTCAAAGGAATGATATAAAGATAGAGCGAGTCCATCTTGGCGATAACGTGGCTGATCCGTTGACCAAAGCGTTATCGCAAAATAAGCATGATAGTCATGTTTTTTCCATTGGTATAAGATACATGAGTGAATGGATATAGTTTGGATGTCAATACCCTCATGTAAGACATTTTGAGTATGTTTAATTATTTATATGCGCTTCAAAAATGGCGGATCTATTATATTCATTCGTTGTCATATTATAACAATCAAAATAATAGAGTCCGTAGAATAAGTGTGGACAAACTTGATTAATCGCAAGTGGTTGTGATTGTGAGATGCAAGTTTTAGTACATATTCTTAAACTATCCCCGATCAAAGCAATGGCAAGACTTCGGATATTGTCGTTCGCGGATAGATCGGCATGTGTTGCATCTCCTTCTTAAGGAAGAAGTAGCGATCTCACAAGTTAGAATGTGAAGACGTTGAGATGGACACATGGATGCCTTGTTGGTGGAACAAGCATTTGGATGACCCGCCTAGGGATCTTTGCATGGATAGTTATCCTTACGTCGTGATTGGTCTCTAATGTGCGGTGGTGGAATTGGTCCTTAGACTTGAGAATACCATAGAATCTTATGCACGGATGGCTTTACTTTGGCGGACATTGAAGGATACTCTAGCAGGGGTTATTTGGAAATGCCGTGCGGTATAGCGAGAAGTGCATGAAGGTTGTGAGTATTACGATACGGATTCATCACTCCTGGATAACGGGAGATTATAAGCTGCATTTCGCCCAATCAAGTTGATATAAATTCCTTGGCCAAGGTGGGATTGTAGGATTGAATTGAGTTTTCAATCACAATCAGCGATTTGATCAACGTTGAGTTGAGGCGAACAACATGATTGGTTGAATGAGATTGACGTAAATCCATATCTCCGGAACCAATCGGGTTTATATTGATGAAGGGATTATAGTTCCACGGTAATCGTACATGTAAAGGTTTCGTCATCTCCACATGACTTATCCCATTACATGGATTGTCATGACACATTGCTAGATGTCAATCATGGGCGGCGACATGGGTCGATCGATGCAGGTGAATCGATGATAAAGCGAAATGGGGATTTCATTTTATCCTATCACGATAAGATCGAGATAGTGACACCATGAGCGTTTGCCTTGTGAATGGGAGCCTGATGGGTCACACACAAAGTCAAGGACTCGTGTCGTGCATTGGACCTTGTCCAAGTGGGAGTATGTTAGATATGGTATGTCTGGCCGATAGTTGGGCCAAAGTGAGTTATCTTTGTGGCCAAAGCAACCCCCTCAATAGGATTATTGTAAACCTATAAATAACTCATTGTAGCCATGTCACGGTGGTGATCATACATATATTGTCTCTAAACTCTCTCTAAATTAGCTAGCACTAATATTTAGAGAGATCATCTCACTACGAAGCTGTTCGTTGTTCGGGACGAGTCTTGACGTGTGGATCAACGTTGGGGCCGTTCGTTTGGGCCGGTTGTGGAGACGAAAGAGCAAGAGAGATTTACGCCGTAAAATCCGCTTTATTGGTAATCTCTTAATCACAATTCTCATCTAAGAGTCGAGAGGATCCGGTGTTTGGAATTGATTAATTATTTCCGCTGTGCATGTTTAGATCAATTCCTAACAAGGGGCTCACAAGATGAAACAATGGAAGTATCACAAACATATTTTCAATATATTCTTCTAAATCAAAATTTTACCATCAATCTTGACATGATGGATGATTCCAGAAGTGTAATTCCAGAGGCCTTCAAATGGATACAACTGATTATAAATCACTGAAACTCCAGTTTGCTTTCCAGTATATTTTCCACTCTCTTTCCCATACCATACCTCACTCCCGACGGTCGACGGATCAACTGGGGTCACATTCAGTCCAATCTGTGCATCCCCTAAAACCAATCGAAGATCAATCCAATTTACCACAAAAAATTAACACAAAAGGAATTTTAAAACTGAAATTACAGATGTAACAGTACCAGTAACCCAAGACACCCACATTGAAGTTGGAGAAGACAACGCGAGAGCAATTTGTTCCGGGAAATTTGCGGTCACGTTTTTCCTTAACCTGGGATCGTCCATGGGCAAATCATCACTACCACGGCGCAATGAAGGATCGAATTTGCGAGTGGTGGGCTTAAATGGTCCTTCTAAGGTTGTGGGGATTTTCTGCGACAGTCCAGCTATCAGAAAATTCATAATTGCGAATAGCAGAATCGTTGAAGTAGAAATAATTTTACGATTCTCCATGAAGGGCCTTTGATTTCTTGCGTTGTGATTAGCAGGATGATTTTATTGATAAACAACCATTAAATTTTGAATGCTTCATTGTCCTGTAACCACCTTTTGGGATACTCCCTTTTCCTCTTCTTCCTTTTTTTTTTTCTTTTCTTTTTTCTTTTTTTAAAGATGCGGATAATATTACAGTATTATTTGAAAATGGAATATTCTGATTGTGCCGTTGGATAAACGCCATGGCTGAGCATATCTTGTTTGGTAGTAGTGCTTAGTTTGACTTCGAAAGTTCATCCAATGGTAGCTGAAGTTTGTAAGTACTTCTTCGCCTGGTGTAGGTTTTTCACAGTTTCGCTCTCCCAGACACTCGTCTTTAAAAATTCGTGGGGCACATAGGCCTCATGGGACAATTATATATTATTCATCTCACTTATTATAGATTTCAAAAAAAAAAATTTTTAATTAAAAAATTTTTTTTTTGATGATGTGGCACCATCACCAGGCGCCACGTCATGGAGTGTAGGAGAGCACCAGCGAGGTTTTTCATTCTACCAATCTACTACCACTTAAATGGTAATACAATATGTTGCCAATGATCCAATGCCAATATATCGGGTATTGACAGTATAAGTTGCCAACATGGTGACGTAGCGTTCAGTCAACGGTAAAATTTAAAAAAAAAAATTTTTTTAGCCTCTACATTAAGTGAAATGAATAATATATAACTGTTCCCTGATGATTGAGGGCTCATGTAGGCCCCATATTTTTTTCCCCAAAAAAGGAGGGTATTGGCATGATTAGTGTTGGTAGGAGATTATGAGCGTACAATATATGATGCAAGAGTGTAATTGGTGCACAAATGAGAAGTGATAGTTGAACGGTGAAGTTAAATTGTAAATATGAAATTTCTGTAAAATTAAGAAAATAATTAATGATTTTTTTCTTTATTTGTAAAATAAAAGAGAACGGATTTTTATGAAAGAAGATGGAGATAAATGCGCATTTGCGTTTTGCCTAACTAGTAGAGAAAATATATAGGGGATGAAAATATACATACTTCTTTGAGCATTATTATATGGACTTGTTGGTTTTAATGTTACACAATCATCATATTAAAATGTTAATATTGTTAGAATAGTGGCTCAAACTCTTCTACGTTGAAAATTTTATGCATGCGAGGTTATTATTGAAATTGTAAAAATTTCTTTAAAAACATGAAAGAGATTTCAAATTGATCTCCAATTTTCTTCAAAATAAATGAACAAAACAACTTTTCATAATGTGGTATTCATGTTGTTTTCCATTATTTTAAGGCTTAAATAGCGCAAGCAGGACCCAATATTTATACTCTGCGCACTCAAGACCTGAACTTTTTTTCTTGGCATTTTCATCCCCAAACTAATGTTTCTTTGTCCCACAATAACTTTTCATGGTAAAAAAATACTATTGCCCTTTTAATTAAATAAAATTAAATAAATTTAATTGCAATTAAGTATATAAGCCTTTTAAAACATGTAACTTAGTCCTCATCTTCATGGAATTGCGCCACCACCATCACCGCTGCATCTCCGCCGTATCTACCACCGCCCCCTGAGTCGTCCACCACTCCCCAAGCCTCGCCAGCCACCACAGTCGCCGCCAACAATGGCAAAATCGACCGCCAAGGCAAAACACAAAAAATGCCATTTTCGTCCCCAAACACCAATTCCTATCCTAGAAGTGAGCGCCTATGACCGTATTAATCATCCCCGAACTCAATTTTTTATGGGTATTCATGGATTGAGCACAATCACAAATAATTACATAAACCCTAGTTTTCGGTCTAACAACAAATTGCTCCATTTTTCCTCCAAATTGGTGCTCAAAATAGATCTGTAGCATCCTCTAATGATGTCTCACAACCCCAAGAAAGCCAATTTACAAAATCGTTTCCCGATCAAAAAGCCCCAATTTTGCGCAAAATTTGAACTTTAGGTCTCGATTTGGACACTTTAAGAGTTGAATTAGAGGTTGGGTCATTTGACAAAATTGTTCCCCATGACAAAGCGCACCCAACGGTGGCAGTGTGCGACCGAGACGTGTCGACTGGTCGACCCTCATCCTAGCATCACATGGAATTGAAGGGTATAAATATCAAAAGTCCTTATGTCGCAAAGAAACATTAGTTTGGGGACGAAAATGCTAAGAAAAAAAGTTGAGGTCCTGAGTGCGCAGCGAGTATAAACGTTGGGTCCCGATTACGCTATTAAGCTTAATTTTAAAAGTAAATTGACAAACTTGAAAAGAAAATCAACGTGTAATTATTCATTAAAATCTTGTATGTAAGCTGGCAATAGGATTTTTTTACACACGGAGTTGGGAAAAGTAGAAAAGATCAATAAAAGTTGCGTTAAATGATGGAATGGGAACAAATAAATCAACATTTGTTAGTGGTTACTTTTTAGAAAATTTTAACATAGATTTGACACTTAAACTAGCATTGAAAACAAGTCTTATAAAGTACTAGTAGTATGATAATAGGGATTATGACACTTAATTAAAGATTAGGACAATGTGTGTAACAACTAATTAAGAAAAACTACTCAAGGCGGAAGAGGAAATGAGAAGAAATTTTTTTCCTTATTGTGTGGTTGGAAGTTGGAACAAATACTTGACAAATTTCAAATGGACCATACAAAGTTTTCAAAATCTCTTCTGTTGTATATTGTAGGAGTGATAAGTGTATTACGAACATCTAAGTTATTTTTTATTGAAAGAAAAGAGGATTACACGAACATTAAAAAGACTCGAACGCATGAAATATAGATACCTTAATTTCAAGAAATATTTATCCTCTTTTAATATAAATATCGTGATGTCACAATCACAGTGTAGTTTTCGTAGAAAGTCTCTCTCGGAATACAATGACGATGGTTTAGATCAACTAATGACCATTTATTTAAACCGGCTAGTAGCTGTTTAATAGAAATCAAATGATGCTGACAAATCAGAATGAAAGCTATGGTTTTTTGTTTAAAGAGAAGAATGGTAATTACAAGACGTTTTGCTTATGTTCGAATTCAATGGTTTATTGATAGTATTTTCTTTCAACCATCACATCTTTCCATAGACAATTAGAAAATATAATTTCCTTTCGGGGCATTTTTGTTGAGCCCAACTAGTAGCGTTGCCCCTCGGCTATCGAGACCTTAACGATCAGGTCAAATTAATTTAAAAGGAAAGTATATATTTTTATGAGACGATCGAAAAGAGAGTACAAGAAAATAATAAATTAAATATTTGATATTGTTGATTAGAATTACAAAAAACAAAAAGAAGAAGAAGAAAGAGAGAAAGAAATCGATTCTCCATTCCAATCATTGCTTCTTTTTTTTTTAATAATATTCCCGTTGATTGTTATTTTAATATATTCCTTACAAAACAAGCCAATTATTAAACATTAAAGATATGAAGAACATACATCACGGCTTGATTTTGTCATTTTTCTCACGCAACTTACTTCTGTGACAAGACAAACGTTACTCTCGGCTCTAGCAATTATGCATCAATAGCATGTCATCATAAATAGATGTATAATGGAAAAATACATAAAACAAAAAAACAAAAAAAAAAAGAAGAAGGAAAAAGTCAATGTTTTGTTTTTTACGTCTTTCTAATTACCGTAGAAATTGGATTCATACAAATATCATATGTTTGCCAAAGCCTAATTATAAGATACTTTGGAGCAAATTCGTGTCCAGAATGTTGCGATATATCTCACAATTTTCTTCCTATTAATTATTTTTAATAATATTTCTTACCTTTAATTCAAAACAATTACTTCTCTAAACGTTATTATGAAGGTTAAGAGCTTAATTATTTTCAGCCTCCGTAAATTCACTAAATATTATTTTCTGAACATCATTTTAAAAAATATATATATAAAAAATAAAAAATAAATCAACGGACAAGATCGACTTAAGAGTCTCCTGTCACAGGAATTTTTCTGTTAAACTTGTCGCGCTTACCTGTCCTAGCCGTACCACCATGTGGTATGTCCAATAAAAATATGCACTCTATCTTGTCATTTTCCTTGGAACAAACTTTTTAATATTTTAAATACCAATAAAAACTTTATTAATGAATTATAGTTATTACCTCCATCCCATAATATAGTCAATTTTTATTTTTACAAAAATAAAAAATATATAATTAATAATATTAAAAATTAAAATTTACGATTATTTTTTAATATATCCTTTTATTTATTAAATATTTTATTTTAATTAATCTATTTTAGTGACAATAATATTTATTAAATGAGGACATATAAAACAACTAATATTTTAATTATATCTTCAAAATAATGTATCCTATATTTTCGAATGAACGAAAAAAATAGACTATATTTTTGAAACGGAGGTAGTATAAGACTTGTGTACGTAAACACAACTATAATTATTTTCTTAGTTTTAGGTTCACAAGTCTGTGCGGTTTGTCAACGATAAGACCGTCAATCACTCTCGGAAACATGATTATTATGTAATTATGTCTTTATATATTGATGACAATTTTAATACGTAATTATTATAGTTATTAATCATCATAATAGCGAATAAAGATGGAAAATATTCTTATTAGGAAAAGACAAGAAAAAGGGGGAAGAATTAACCTTAAGCGACCATGTGACTTGCACAGCTCGCAAGCCGTGATTGGTGCAAGCTGGGTCCGGCATAGGCTTTTCCTCTTTATCACATTTATTATTATTATATTAATTAAGACTTTTATCAACTAAACAAGTACAATTTTGCAATAAAATAACTAGGTTTAAAGACAAGTTATTGGTTCATTTAATTTAAAGATTTAATTTTTTTTTTTTTGGATCAGATTTAAAATTATTATAAAAAAGAATTATTTGCGTTTTGATAGGCTCTTCCGCCATCGATAAGAAATCCAATTAAATTTCGTTTGTCATCTTAAATTTTAATAAAAATTATTAATTATAACTATCTAATCATATTTTATAATGCATACTAAACTCAATTGTGATACATTCATAAATCACTATGTTGAGCATGATGAAGAGATACATATTGTAATGTATTTCACAGAATTAATTTAATGCCTACAACAAAATAAATTTATTATATTTACGAATACATGTTACCTTGAAATGGAATAATGTTGATGTGTTTACATCTAATATCGACGTAAAATATATCCTGCATGTGGATACAATAAGCGTGTTCAAGTGGACATTAATGATTAGCTTTGAAGTTTTTACATTGTTTGAAGAGGTAAAAGCTATTGACGTGTTTTGGTAATTAGTTTTTAATAAAATGTATTTACAGTTATGCAGATTGCTTATTCAAACTCGGTGGATGGAGATATTGACTAGACTTGACCTCGTCTTTAAACATCAATATTGTTTGAAATTATTTAGCGTGTGTTCGTTTCCACTTATTTTCACCTAAAAATTACCTGCTGCTAAAAATCAAAGTCAAACATCAATATCTACCACACATTTCACATCATCACTCATTATTATCCACACATCTTGTGGTCCCCACCACTACACTCCACTTTTAGCAAAATTTTAGGTAAAAATAAGTACACACGAACACACACTTAAATTTCCTTTACTATTTTTAAAATTTTCAATATATATATGTTCGTTTCTTGTCTTATATATCATGAAACCATATCTCTTGTAATAATAATAGAATTTTTTTTCTTTTTATCTATTTTTTCTTAATTCTCTTGCTTGGACCTTTGTTAATTTGTCATCGTATGCTTGGTAGCTTCTAGAATTCCATTAAAATGGGTGGACGTCTTTGTTTCTTTCATTTTACGGTTTTTTGCCCCTCATCAGTGCTTAATGCTACAAATTTTCACCTCATTTGGTGAGTGATTTGGCAAATCTACTGTCCTCCTACCATCTTTTCTTCTTTTTTGGTGGGGTTGTTTCACTTGTTGGCTGGAAACTTGACTAGCAAACGTAAAATAATGTGCTAATTCCTTAACACACACCCACACAAACCAGTTCGTGGCTCTAAGCAGTTTAAACAAATTTATTTAGAACAAAATATAAGAAATTTCAAAATTTGCACATTTATATGAGCAGGGTGATTTTTGTTTTAATAAAAGTCAAGTTATTACTTATTCAATTAAAGAGAGTCCAATTTTAATCTCTTGATAGATTATATTATTATTATTGCAATTACAAAATTTTTTATTTAATAAAATCTTTTATTTGAAATTAGTATATATACATTTTTTGGGGACAAAATTTTATTTATTAAGGGCCTCATGTTAAATTTCTCTTAAGGGCGTTCACATCTAAGGACCGGCTTTGATACACACAGATATATATATATATATATATATATATATATATACATACGATTTTGATTGGTTCTCCACATGTGAGCACGCTGCTATGCCCACCCATGGGCGAATGCGAGACACATGTTCTCCCTGATAGTGGGGAAGGGCACGTGCCACCCATCCGCCTATTATATATATATATATATATAAGTATATATTATTTGTTTCTTTTATTTAATTAGTAAATGACTCTTGTAGGATTTAGAGTTGACTTGATCTTCAAGGCATTAGATAAGTAGTTAGTGGTGTGACAAAGTTACTACCTAAATGATGGATGGGAAAAAAACATTACAAAATGGTTGTTAATTGCCGGACAATGTACTATCTCCAATACTGAGGTTAGATCTCATAGAGATTTTCAACTCTCTCTCTCTCTAATAAATTTGTTGTTGAAAAGTAAAGAAATATATTACACAAAATAAAAGGGTGTCAAAACAAGTTAAATTAATAGTTGAAAATAATAAATTTGTTGTTGAAAAGTAAAGAAATATATTACACAAAATAAAAGGGTGTAAAAACAAGTTAAATTAATAGTTGAAAATGGTGGTTGAAAAAATATTTTTATTTTAATTGTAACAAACAAACCTTAAAGATTAAGTGATTAGACACATTGATAAAGCATAATTTATAATTAATACTAATTCGCTCTCTTATCACTATCTCACCTTTTCTGTTTAACTGCCTCGACTTTACTTAACATTTGTCAAGTTTCTTACTTTCGTGAAAAGATGTAGGAAAAAGATAGGCGTTTTTCATTTTATTTTTTGTTTCGGTTACATTTTCTTAATTAATGTAATTTTGTCTGTTTATAAAGTATGAAAATAATAGAGAGAATTTAGAGAGAATGAATTACAAATTACTCGGAATCAATTTAATTAATAGCTGAGCTCTATTTATAGGAAAAACTTCGAATGGCTGCAATCGTAATTACATAATTTCATCAAGGTATAATAGTCGTTCACATATAATAATTACATCTTTTACCAAATTATTATCCACCAAATTATTCCTCCACCAAATTATTCCTCATAATTCATAACCACCACATTATTCTCAATTATTCATAACACCTAATAATTATTCTTCAATTATTATTCATAACACTTTGAATGACTTTATTAATACAAATGTCCTTACTGACTGTTTGGAGAAAAAACCCGGTGGGAAAAAACTTCCAAACGGTGCAGGATAGCTTAGGTGGTTATATCTTGCTTCATCAAAACATTGCTCCCGATGTCTATCAGTGGCATATGAGTATTCACGTCTTTGCCTCGTTAAAACCTTGTCAAAGAAAACGGTGGGAAAAACTTGATCGAAGGAAAAAGAATCACAATTTGCTCCGTTTGATTTCATATCTTGAGAATCGATATCTTTACTTACGGTAAATAATTTCAATATCATCATCGTTTGGATCTAAAGCATTAGCTCCATTATAACTTGATCCAATAGATACCTTGTATCAATTTCTCCTATCGTTCTCAATATACCATGAATATGCCCGTTAAAACCTTATTAGGAAACCCGGGTGGGAAAAACCTAATGAAGGAAAACGATTAGCATTATTCATGTGAATCGCCACAAAGTTGCCTCATTAAAAACCTTGCTAGGAAAACCCAGAGGATAAAACCTCGGTCCAAGGAAAAAGAGTGTAACGCGTATTTTATACAAGTATCTTTTAAAGCATTTCAAAATCTTTCATACATTTATATGAGTATCATATACATTGGTTTTATACTCTTCGTTCATTTAGAGTGCATCAATTTTCGTACACAACTACAAAACATTCACCATAAACACATGTCTCCAAACACACAATTTAAAGCATATAAATTCATCGTAAAAACATGTAAACATATAAGTAAACCTTCATAACTAACTAACATTTAAAATATATCATTTAACATTTAATACTCACTTAATAGGTTATTTCATTCCCAGGGGCTAGTTCACCCTTTAGGGTACTCATAAACACGGGCTTAGCTCATCCGATCCTTTAATTTCCTTTTGATTTACTACATCGATCGGTAACTTAACTTTCATGAGCATGCAACATATAATGACCACCATGCTTATCTTTAAACTTGAGCAATAGTCATCATCATCTCATCATCTCATAAGTTAAGGATTTCACATTCACCATTTATCATCTTCAATATATCTCAATATTTTCATTATCATTGATCATATGTAGCGCTACATTTTCATATCTTGTCGACACATTTCAATTTCATTTCTTTCCCCATATCGACATAACTCATCGAGATATCTCATTATCAATCCTTTTGTAGGATTACACAATATATTTATGTCTATATACGCTTCAAGAGCATATGCCTCCGTTATTAAGACCATCTTTTATAATTTGCTTTGATATATATGATTGGGGAAATATCAACGCTTTTGGCGTGCTAACTTATCAAAGCATCGTAGCTGATATATGTGATTGTTCATAGCCTTTCATGCATCTTTGAACTTCAAGTTCGTATTTCAATTGCGAGGATATAACATGATGCATTTCACATATTATTTTCATTGCGAGGATGATGCATTTCACATATTATTTTCAACCTTTAATACTCCCCCTCATACTGAGAAAATTTAGAACACCAAAATTCATACAGTTGGTATGATTTTAATCACATATGTTCTCATCATTCAGCCTTAATATGGGAATTTAGACCGTTTGCATTCTATTCTCGATATCGGCAATTTATTTGAGGACTTTAAATAATTTGCCATATAATATCCCACTTGTATCGATACTCAAATCCTTAGGATTTATTGAATCATTGGGATATACATTTACTAGCTTTATCATTAAATCTGAAATCATGCTCATACCGTGAGCAAATATTTACGTAAATTTCAAATTACGAATCATATACACATGTGACTATCTAGTGGATCCATATCATAATATCTAGTAGTCCACGTGGAGGATGAGTGGCCCATATTTCTCATCCTTTATTCCGGATATATTTGGAATTTATTTCAATATTAAGCAGAATAATGATTTCATCATTTATAGAGAACAATCATTGAAGAATTCTTTTAATTATTCACTTGAAATATTGATTGCAATAATTATTTAAGCGGGATGGTCAATGGTTTTGCAAAGCAGTATTATTGAACTTCTAGTTGATGAAATTCTTATATCGATTTCACTAGTATGCGTATAGTGCTCAATATGATTTATCATAGAAATAATTCACCGACATATTCCATCATCTTTTGGTGACATTATTGTCTACCACTATATTCAAATACGAATTCTGACTCATCACATCACATCGGCTATTATTTAATTCCAAATCGTAGCTCTTACGTTCATATTATTTATTTAAAATTGAGTCTTATTTCATACGCGTCGTATTATTCTATAAATAAATCATCAAAATTATTGCAAAATTCATCTAACAAGGGTCTATACATTATAATGGATCATATGCTCTCAAATTTTTGAAAAATACTATCCATCACTCTAGATCAAAATCCTAAAAGGATTTATCGATGTAGGTTGGAAAGATTAAGGATGCTAATGAATAAGGGTATCCCACAAGATATCCGATGCTTGATTGAAGCAAAGGTTCGATTATCTGGTGAGGTTTCAATTCCTTCTAAATACATGTCTGGTATGGGTAAAAGTAGTTTTCAAAGAAGCGGAGAGCAAAAGATTAGGAGGATGCTACAAGTGTGCTCGGTGGACATGTGACACTCGATGTAAATGCATGGTACTTGTCGAGAAATCGAGAAGATAAAATAGCATTCATTAAGGATGGATTGAGTAAAGGAGCCTTTGGATGATATTCAACTCTTGAGACACATCCTAGTGGACCGACAAGGTGAGCTAATGGCCTTATGAGCCAAATTCAAAGATCAACAAACGCATTACAGTCTTGAAAAACTTACTTTGAAGATCCTGTTTGTAAATTTAGTAGAAAAATTTGGTATAATGATTTTTCCATATTTATGTAAGAAAGCTCTGTAATAACAAAGATCAATATATTTCTTTTATTTGTAAATATCGTTTTTCAATTTTAAGATATATATTATTTTTCAATCACTGACAGGTATATGTCATTTCACTAAAATTTTTCTACCATTTTCTCTTTCATATTTGTCAAAAAGTAAATAGTGCACTCAATTATTGGTTTGAAAATTTTTTCTTTAAATAGAGGTTTCATATATCTCTTATATTCATACATTAAAAGTATAGTGTAAAAGAGAGATAGGAGTAGAGATGGATATGGAGATTTTAGAATCATCTCACAAAGTCGACCTTTACCTTGATTAAACCGTATGTATTCTTTGTGGATCTAATCGGTAGGCCATATCCAATATGTGGATATGGCAAACCAACTAAATAAAGAGTTAGGGAGACAAGAAATCAATATACTATACGGAGGAACCAACAACAAACTTTTAGCTAGACTTATAATGGCACGACAATCATGGGGAATAAGAGTTTGAGTGTAATACATTTCCATCTAGTTGGATCTAATACTCGGGTGGAGCGATTCTACCATGGGTCAGCCGGGGTTGGTGCTACAAGTATTAATCCATCCACAGCGCATGATGTATATGATGAATAATAGTGATGCTTTCATTGTCCTTCCAGTGACTACAACACTCGAGGAAATATTCAATATAGCCTGGGTTGTACAGTGGAATTTTCATGTCAAACCAATAGGTTTGTTGAATATTAATAATTTCTTTGATGGCTTACTAGCGTTTCTAGATCGAGTGTAAATAATAAGTTTATCTCTCATTCAATGAAAAAATACTTATTACTTCAATCACATTGATGAACTACTCATCAAACTTCATGCATATGTTCAAGAATCTGCGGAAGCCGGTCCGTCGGTCACGGACCCTTTGGTGTCAAGCGAAAAAGAAATTCGGATCCTTTAAATATTTCATTATGAATCCTAATGTTGATGGTGGCAGATTACGAATATTTATACTCTCGAGACGCATCCCTCATTTATGGATTGATATGTATATTCTTTTGCATTTCTATATTTTAAGTGTTTAATGCCATCTTTTGATATTCTCAATATGTTCCACTTCCATTGTTTGTACTTCTTACGGAGTAATAATAATATCATATTGGCTTTATTCAAATCTGAAATCTAGTGATTATGCTTCTTCAAGAGCATTTTTATTCTCATATTAATACAATCTCATATCATCGATGAGATTACTTCATATAATTTCTCCATGCGATATATTATCTTTGATTTATCAACATGGGATCTATTGAGCATTTTATTTTCATCTATTTATCCAATGGTGACTTCAAGTACCACTTACTCAATTTTCTCCATTAATATTAGGTATATATGGGAAGTAATTTTATTCTCAATCCTACTACTTGAGTATGATTAGAATATTTGATCAACTACTTCTTACAGGTAGGATTACGTTTATAACCAATCGTGTATAACCCACCATATTGGAAATATGCACACCAATCGTGTGGTATTACCCACCACATTGGAAATATATTCAAACTATAAAGTGCATAAATTTAAATTGTAGAAATTAAATTTCCTCCAATAGGTAGTCGAACCTACCTTATTGGAATTATTGCATAAATATAAATTTACGGAATTTAAATGCGAATTAAATTGCATAATGATTAACTACTTCTTGGGAGTTGGATCTGCTTAATAGAAGGTATTACCCATCACTTAGTATATAAAGTGCAGAAATATATAAAACCTTAGTTTAGTAGCGGTTGAACCCATCATCAGTATGAGGTATTGCGATAATTAAATTGCAGTAAATAAAGTCTGAGAATTAAATATCAATCGCTTACTTCCGGGAGCAAATTTGTTCTTCTAGAACAAATACTCATTACTCTACAAAGCGCTCTTATCCTTACAGAATAAGTACGTTATGTAATTGAAGCTCTTGAGTTACATTAATATTCGATCTATTAACTCAAATGGACTTGAGTCATAATTAATGGATTTAGAATTTCTTGAGAATATTCTATCCATTTTTGTTTATTATCGTCAAAATTAGGTCGAGTCTTCCTTTTACGATTATGAGGGTAAAATTGTCTATTCCAATCCATAATGGTTAAATTATCAAAAATATTTTATCAATGTTTCACGATTGAAAAATTATCTCCTTTCTACTTCAATTTATCAATATCAAAAATATTCAAGGACTATTTTGTAACTTTCAAAAAGTTGGTGTACTAATTTAGTAAAATTTTGAAAGTTTGATAATAACATATTTCAAAGCAGTTATTACCCTATCAATGTTGGTGTCAAATCGAAGCTCGTTAAATCGAGTATAATGGAGTCGAGAAAATTTGATTTTGATAATGTATGCTCCTTTATATCTCGATAAAGCGAATGTTATAGTTTAATATATTATTATATTATAAAATCATATGATTTACCTTTTTCCTTTCTCTAATTATTCCAATGGATGAAATTTACTTGCAATCCATTTACGTGATCGGAAAATTCTTTGGACTCCATTCTTCCAATTTTGGGATTGGACATCTCCAAGCGGGTTGTGTAGAATGAGAATTGTGGGAGAGGAATATGAACAAAAGGGAATTTTCAATGATGTATTTACAAAGAGGATTATTTAGGATTGATGAGGATGAATTAATTCATTGGTAATAATCCAGGTTTGATCTGGAAGATCATCTATAAGATCTGAATGTAGAGGCATACTTGCTTTCATATTACTCAAAGGGTTAGAGACTCGTCTTTGATAACGTGTTATAAAGTATGAAAATAATAGAGAGAATTTAGAGAGGAATGAATTAGAATTACCGGGAATCAATTCATTAATAAGCTGAAGCTCTATTTATAGGAAAGCTTGAATGGCATGATCGTAATTACATAATTTCATCAAGGGTATAATAGTCATTCACATATAATAATTACATCTTTTACCAAATTATTCCTCCACCAAATTATTCCTCCACCAAATTATTCCTCATAATTCATAACCACCACATTATTCTCAATTATTCATAACACCTAATAATTATTCTTCAATTATTATTCATAACAGTCTAGTATAGATTTTTTCATGAAAAAAAAAATCAGACAGAATGTGTGTTTGAGTCCCTCCAAACACCTATGCCAAAAAATGTTCATGAAAAGATGGATTCAACTGATCACCATTTTTTATTTTTATTTTTTATTTTTTTGAGATTTTAGAAACTTTTAACTGCTATATTGAAAGAGTATATAATCATAAACAGTATCATTGTGCAATTTCGATGCCAACATCATGCACATTCAGGATTTATCTCAAAACCTTATGTTTGATAGATGATACATAAATATTGTGAATTTTAAGTAATTAACAACCGAAAGAGAGAGAATTTTAACATTTTATATCAATGTACAACAGAAATTCGAATAAAAATTAAATATTTATACAATGTCGGAAGAGAAGAACGCATATTATTTATAATTTTCATTATAATGTTTTTACACTCTCAAATTTTAAGCAAATTAGTTGTTTCACCCGTGTGTTGCATGGGGCATAAATTTTTCAACTAATAATAGTATTGATAGATCTTAGTAATAATAAAATAAGATTTCAAAAAAAATAAAGTAACTAATGGATCACAACAATAAACTTAAATATAATGTTAATCGAATAGTAATTTTGATAAATATTAAAAGAATAATGAAAATAATTAGTTTTTTCACCCATGGATTGCATGGGAAACTAATTTTTCAATAAATAGTAGTTTTGGTAAATGTTAATGAGATAACAAAATAATTAATGCTTATCAGTTATCAATTTGTATCGTATTCTGGCTTAGCGTTTACAATTGTGCGTTACATGGGATGATAATTCATGATATAAATTATGATAATATATTGTATTGTGCTCATTGTAAGATTAAATCTATTAAATATAAATATAAAATAAAATAACATTAAATGTTATAATTATCTAAATAACTAGATTAAATTATACAAACTTTTGTAACGCCTATTGCTTTTTCTTTAAAATTATTTTATATTTTATACAACTACAAATTTTAAGAGATATTAATTATACATATGACCATTGTTTGAAACTTAGTTATGTCACACATAACCATAAATATAACATTTGTCATTTAGTTAACGGCTCAAAACATAACGTTAACTACAATGCCTTGTAAACCGCCAAAATACCTCAAGCCAAGCTAACGGGCATAAGAATGGGTTCACAATTTTAACATGGTTTACCAAGTCAATGTCCTAACATCTCTATCTCGATTATATATGTATTTCTAAGTGTCGTCCAATAAAATTTTATTTTTTTTAAAAATTTGATTTTTTTATTTTACATTAAATAACGTTATGAAATGTATAGATAATAATGGACATATAATTTGAGTGTGTGATTAATATGAAATTTTATAACGTCAAATAAATAGTTATGTGGTCGAATTGTGTTTCTTAGAAAATATAGTTCGAATTCAATTCTTACGGTCTGTGTTTTAGTGCATGTAATATATCTGACTCTTTTAATCGCTCTCGATGGAGACAATACATTTGGAGTGCATAACTTTTTTAAAGATTTATCCAAGTTAGTTAAAATTAATAAATTATTGTAAAAAGAAAGGGAAAAAGAAAACAATGGCTTTGTCTCACTTGTTTCAATTGCTTTATGGAGGGAAGGGTAACAAATTGAGGGCAATGCCCTCAAGCATTTACTTTATCAAATTTTGAGGTAAAGGTAAAAAAAAAAAAAAAACCAAGTGGGATTTTGACTGCATCTTACATTAGGGAAAGAAAAAGTAGGTCTGAGGAAGCTTCAATTTGGCTTAGACCCACCAAATTTCTTGCCACCACACAGGCCCTACAAGATCAACCTTTCACTTTTCATTATGTAAAAAGATGATAATTGAGTGAATAAAAGCAATCCCTCTCCATCTCTCTCTAAATTAATACGGACACAATAGCATGTCTCATTGCTTGTAAGTCAAGGAAGATAAATTATTAAAGGGTAAAATTTTGTGGGCCTAATTAAAACTTAGTCACTAATTGACATGGTAATTGACAACGGAAAAAATAATTACAACATATTACAATACATTTTTATGGATCGATTGTAATGTCTCTTCAATTCATCATTGCTTTCGGATTAATTAACTACATAGTTAATGATTCTTGGTGTATATACTTCAATATTAAATATATTGCACACATTAGTGAGGGTAATGGATCGATTTCACAAAATTGTTGCAAAACATCGTTTCGCGAGAATTAAGCTCGCTTAGTTAAATGTAATGATGAAAGATTGTTAGTTGTTAACAGTAAATATAAGTTGTCCAGAGCTAGGGTGAAAATTATCCAAGTCATCATTCATTTGTGCATGCCATCTATGGACACATATTTTGTTGTAATGAAAAATGTATCATAATGTAATTGTGCGTGTGTGTCCCTTTTTGATGCATGAGACCAGGGGTGAAATTGACTTGAGAAGCTGTTACAAGCGTGAAACATGGTTATGATGGGAGCCACTTGGTGGTTGCATGGAAGACAATAGTGCCAAAAAAAGTGCATAGATATAAATAAATTCAAGATTGCGGTCTCAATTCGTATGTTTTGATTTTTTTTTCATTCAATTAAAATAGTCAATACCATAAAAATAACATAAATTGAAACAATAAGTTTAGATTCGCTGAAATGGCCTGACCTCAATAATATCAAAGGTCGGAAAAATATTAAACTAAGGCCTTGTTCTATTCAACACAAATTTCATCAACTTTTTTTCTCTCATCATTTACAACCAACTATTCAATTATTTAATATATTTTCTCCAAATTTCAACCAGATATTCAATAGGTGCATTAAGAAAATAATCTTTATCACCAAAAGAATATACCCTAATTGTAACTTTTGTTAATATATAGTTGATCAAAAACAATGAGTCCTCTATACAGAGAGTACTAAATTTTTTTCGCAATGACAAATAATAATTTTACTCCTTTACACTTGAATGGTATAATTTTAGTTTGGAGTTTTTATGCTATACTATAAGACATAATAATTTTAAAAAGTATAATTTGAAGTAATTATGTATTTGGCATAATTAATTTCAATAATGAATCTTGAATGATCTACAAGCTTTGGATTCAAAAATAAGCATCTTTTAATTATATAATCACACTTTTAATATAAAAAATACATTAAATTAATTTAAAAAATAACAATATTACATAAAGAATGAGAAAGTTTAATTGTCTTGCTTATATTTTATATTGTGCTTCCATCATATAACAAGATATGTATCATTTACTATTAGATTAATTCAAGGACATAATCACAATATTTAACAAGAATTTACTTTTTATGCATCCCAAAATTTTTAATTCAGTTTAAAGAATTATTTATACTTTCTATGTAGCATTAATCCTGTTTTCTTTCTTTCTTTCTTTTTCTTTTTTTTTTTTTGAATTCCCACAATCCCACAATTTACCACAATTCCAAAGTCCAAATACAAACATATTATGGAGAAATCAAAATTATAAGTTAATTATTCTTAAAAATTCTCTTTCTCTAACTAAATCCAGTCTGGACCCTGGAATTTCCCCATGTTGGACCTCCGCCGAGACTCCCGGAGCCATTTTCCACCCCCACAGTCAAACCCCTACAATAAATAAACTAAAAATAATTATAATCTAATTCCGTGGTATCAGCCCTTCCCCGTGAATTCTGTTGACACTGGGAATTTTTGCACACCATGTTAAAGGTACGGCCCCACCTTTATCCGTTACTGGATTAAAGCTTCTAACTTCACGCAAGTACTTGTTTGGCGTAGAATTTTTAAGGTAAAAATGTGATATTTACTATTTTTGCTTGTCTTAAATTTTACAATGTAGGTAAAATAAATGGGAAAAAAATTTAATTTCATAAATGTATGGATTAAACAAACTCTAAGTAAATTCTGTACGTAAATAGTTTGTCTAGGTTAGTTGAATATACGTTTTGCACATGATACAAGCACCCAAACATTAATTTTTATGTTTTCTTTCTTCATTTAGCATGTTTTATAACATCGACCATGGGCCTAAATTTTCATATGGACCTAAATTTTCATTTGTAAATCGTGAAGTACAAATAAAAATATATCCAAAAAACGATATTCACACCTTAAGTGTACATATAAAACATGCGCGCATACAAATAGTTGTTTCGTACGTTGCTTTACCCAGTACATTTGGAAGAGATAATTTCTTAAACGTATGTAGATGCCCCTATTAATAGATAAAAACTAACGAAATTATATGGATAAAGAGATAATCACGTCTTAAATATACAAGATCAAAGAGTACTACTTTTACATACTTTGCTTTGTTGAGTCCATTTAGATGAGACAAACGCTCCAAATTGTCAACTTTAAAATTGAAGTGGCAATGTAATTCACGAGTAGTACTTCTTATCGACAACCAGCGATATATGCAATATTAATTTGATTTATTTATCTATATATGTTGCACCTAAATGACAACAAGATAATAAATTAGCGAGTTCTCTAGATGTTTTATTATTATTTTTCAATAAACACGATTATGAATAGCACTATTGTAATTGGAAAGTATAGCTAATTGTCCTTTCATTTTTTTAACATTTGCAAGAACCAGTCAATTTTTATAATTATATTTGGATGATCAAATATTCCCTACTCAATCTTGAAATCGCGTTGTATTATATTTGTATTTGTAAAGAAAAGAGACAGAGAGAGAAGGGAGTTAATTCGGGTGAATAAAAAAAGAATATAAATCATTTAATTGAGTCGTAAATATTTCAAAAATATATATTGAGTTCTAGATTTCAAAAAATATCACGAAACAAAAGACTTTAAAGTAAATCGAATGATGATCCAATTATTTTGGTGGCCTAATTCATAGCAAACCATTACTAAAAGAAAAATAAAAATAAAAATAATTAAATTACAAGGTTTTCTAAAGATTTTCTCTTTTTTCTTTAAAAAAATGATTTGCTCTTTTTAATTATTTTCCATGCTAATTATTATTAACACGAAAATCCTTAAAAGGCCTTCGATCGATAAATGTAGAGGATGTGTCTCACGTGACTGATCGGCCGGGGCACGTGATGGGAACAGACACAGTGGATAAAACTTAAAAAGGTGGCGGTTACGAGCAGGCAGTTAGTGAAATAATTAACTTTGCGATTAAAAAAAAAAGAATAAAAAAGAAAAAGGTAACCATGGTCAAAACGGAATATATACAATTCTACTTTTGCTTAATAAAATTACCAGTTAGGTTTTCGCTTAATAAAATTACCAGTTAGTAAACGACCGTTAAGTTTAACGATTTGTCGAAGTCTATAAAATGAGGCCGTTATATGGCCGTAGTACTTCGTCTCTCAACTCACCTTCTGTTTTTTCCCCTCTCTCTTCAAGAATTTTCTGCTACGCACATACTCTGATATATAGAGAGGTGATTAGAGATAGATACAGAGAGAAAGACTGAGTGTTTGTAGAAATGGCAATGGAGATCTCGAAGAAATGGATATCTCTCTGTTCGTTGCTGCTTCTCCTGCTAGTCATTGGCGTTGTCACGTTAGTGAACAAAGACGAAGCCTCGAAATCGAGGTTTGTTCATTAGATCTCTACTTCGTGTGTTGTTGCTTTGGAAGCAAAGATTTACTCAGAAAATTCGGAAAAAAATTTAGTTCATCTGTCTTTTTTTCCAGTAATAATGTTAACAATGTGTTGAATTGACCTGCATTTTGTGCGGTTGTTCTTATTTACTGAGAGTGTTTATTTATTTATTGTGAGTACAGAAAATTTGATAGCCATTTTTTTTGTGTTTGTGTTTTTGCTTTTTTCTTCTTCAATTTTTGCAGTATTGTGGAGAAAGAGCATTTGCAGAGCTCTATCAACTCAACAATGGCGGCGAGGTTTGTAACTCAGCAGTTTAACTCAGTTAATGTTTTGCATTTTCAGAACTGAGTCGACTCGGTAACATCCAATCCTTTATCCTTGACCCTTGCTTTATATTTCCCTGTTTAGTACACATCAAAATTTATCCGTCGGATCTCTTTCAAGTCCCACCGACTCCTCTGTTTTTAACCAAATAAAGTATCATTCGCAACCATTAGATCCATTATTCTCATCGGATCTCATCCGTTTATACAGTTACCATGTGGATTCCTCTGTAAACAAAATCCTCATT
The DNA here is from genome assembly GCA_018223645.1 of Jasminum sambac. Classification (NCBI taxonomy): domain Eukaryota; kingdom Viridiplantae; phylum Streptophyta; class Magnoliopsida; order Lamiales; family Oleaceae; genus Jasminum; species Jasminum sambac. Next base: position 29,088,105 of record CP073649.1, read on the forward strand.
GCCATTGGCTCTTTCCGTTTTGCAAAATTACCCTCACAAAGTGTTGTTTATTCCAGACTAGGCCATATTATCAAAAGGAATCCGCATGGGTATTGTAGTCATTAAACTCTACCCACCTCCCAAAAAGTAGTTATCAGTTCCATTCTTCTCTTCTCTCTCTTCCAGAAAAGCACTTTTCGGTTATAACGATAGTGCTTTGTGTGTATATGTCAATGTGTTTGTATATACGGCACTGCGCCACTACCTTGAGCAGTGTACTGTACAGCACTGTGTGTTGTGTGTGTTTTTTCTTTTTTCTCCTACGTGATATTCATATTACCGAATATAATATTATTAAATGTCTTTGGTAGCTGACACCCCATGTGAAATTTCTCTCACCTCCAATGGGCTTTTACTTTTTGTCTGTTTTTCACCCCAAATGGGATTGTTGCAGAATGAGATTAATCTTTTCGTCTAGCCTAAACGGTGAATTGTTAGTCAAAACTCTTGGATCGATGTGAACGTATACATATAAGCTCTCGAAAAAGATGTGTGTGTGTGTGTGTGTGTGACGGTGAGTGAGAGAGATTGTGTCTGTGTGCCTGTGTAATAAATATTGATGGGTGATGAAATGTGATTTGGCTCAGGTTGGGAGAAATTGAAGAGGCTTTGAATGAACACGCTGTGGATGACCCAGAAGAGGTTGCAAGAATGGTTGAAATGTAATGTTCTCTGTTCTTTACCGTTTAAGGTTTCTTGATTATTGCCGTTTTGTGCATTAATGGACAACAGCGAGTTTCAGTAGCTCACTGTGGTCCTTCAATTCAATTGTTTGCCTACATGATGAATATAGCAATATGGGTTGGGTTTCTTTTTTAATGTCCATTTATAGCCTTGTATTGTAGACTTTGCAAAATTCAACTACGGCATCGTACTCTGTTCTGCTAAATTCTTGAACTACTATGTTTATTGGTATAGTGCATTAGTGTTCGGTTCATCCACTTGCTAGTTGCTACTCCAATTATATCCTTGTCTGTATAATTCCTAATTTGTAACTGATAATAAGGTCAAGTAGTTCATTGCCATTGCATTCTTTGTTTCTTTATGATCCTATTCTTTTCACATAGTAGTATCACTAGAAGAAGGATAGAAGTGCCTTCAATATATTTGCTGCTTTTACATACCAATAATCCACCTAGCAAATAAATCCATTTTATGCGGAAAAGGCTAAACTGCCCCCTGGATAATATGACAATAAGCTTTTATGTTCAGTATCCTCAAGTAGACCATGGCCTGTCTTTGGTTTTGCTCCACCGACAGATACAATTGCAAGGGTGGACCTTTTTTTTATCCTAACTATGTTTCAAAAGTTAATGTATACTCTCTCAAAAAAAAAAAGTTAACGTGTAAATATTTACTTTTTTGGAAACTTAAATGCATCTTGTTGCATTACAGGGCCACTTGGAACAGCACTGAAAGGCGAAAACTTGGATTTTTCTCATGTGGAACCGGGAACCCAATCGATGATTGCTGGCGGTGCGACCCCGATTGGCACAAGAATCGCAAGCGCCTTGCTGACTGTGGCATTGGTTTTGGGCGCAACGCCATTGGAGGTCGTGATGGAAAATTCTACGTTGTCACTGATCCTCGTGATGATGACCCTGTTAACCCGAGACCTGGCACTCTACGCCATGCCGTTATCCAAGACAAGCCTCTCTGGATTGTCTTCAAGCGTGACATGGTTATAACATTGAAGCAGGAACTCATCGTGAACAGTTTCAAGACCATCGATGGCCGTGGTTCGCATGTACATATTGCAAACGGAGGGTGCATTACAATCCAATACGTTACCAATGTTATTATCCACGGTTTGCACATCCATGATTGTAAACCAACGGGAAATGCCATGGTTAGGAGCTCGCCATCACATTATGGTTGGAGGACTGTGGCCGATGGTGATGCGGTTTCTATCTTCGGGTCGAGCCATATCTGGGTTGACCACAACTCGCTTTCTCATTGTGCTGATGGCCTTGTTGATGCTGTCATGGGCTCCACTGCCATTACCATTTCCAACAACCATTTTGCCCATCACAATGAGGTCCCTGAGCTTCGAAATGCCCCCTCTTCTTCACTATATCCTCTGACATCCATTTTGCCAACACTTGTACTAATGATGTCGTTTCTTAATGTAAACAGGTTATGCTATTGGGACATAGCGATTCTTATGTGAGAGACAAGCAAATGCAAGTGACCATTGCTTACAACCACTTTGGAGCAGGTCTCATGCAGAGGATGCCAAGGTAGTTCATCCAATCCCATGCCGCATTGAAAAAAAATAAAAATAAAAAATCAAGATCTTGAATTTATATTAATGTCCCATAAATTGTATGAATAATTCAGGTGCAGGCATGGATACTTCCATGTGGTGAACAATGACTATACTCACTGGGAGATGTATGCCATTGGTGGAAGTGGAAATCCCACAATTAACAGCCAAGGAAATAGATATCTTGCCCCAACCAATCCTTTTGCAAAAGAGGTACTTGACTTTCAAGATTCACCAGCAGATTTTAACTTTTAAGCAGCAAACTTGTCTAAACCATATGATAAATTGATCTTGTTCAGGTGACAAAACGGGTCGATACTGCTGAAAGTCAATGGAAAGGTTGGAACTGGAGATCTGAGGGCGATCTGATGCTTAACGGGGCCTATTTCACTCCATCTGGTGCTGGAGCTTCAGCCAACTATGCTAGAGCTTCAAGCTTAGGTGCCAAGTCTTCCTCCATGGTTGCATCTATTACTTCTGGTGCTGGTGCCCTTGGTTGCCGCCGGGGTCGCCAGTGCTGACAGACTTAGTTATTATTACGTAAAATCCAAAATGCATCTTTTCATTTAATTATATTTACTTTAGATTCCATTTTGCCGTTACAAAGCACTCCCTATTTCCATACTACGTCCGTTGTTTGTTGGTCGGCCAGTTTGTCTATTTACTTCGCATTGGCAAGTGTACATTTTTTACACGAGTCCAATTCATCCCACTGTCACCAATGTTGGGCAACCTCGACCTGCTTCAGCCGAAAGAAAACAATGCCACTCCGGGAGCAGGTGCAGAAGCGTTGTACAAGCCCGTCTTTTTTATTATTTTTTGTTGTTTCCAACTTATTTTATCAAAATGTCCAAATGTTAAATGTTTCTGCTATTGTCCCCATCTACATATTGTGTTGGCTTTTGTTTTTCATAGGAAATGACTGTTTCTTCTTCCCCTTTTTCTTTTTTGGGTTTTAGCTTTCTTGAGTCATACAAGCAATAGTGTGAATGTCAAAAACTTGAGTTATGGAAAAGAAATGATTTCTGTACTGGTTTGGTACTGGCTTTTACTTTTATTTGCTTTGTCTTTTGGTTGAATGAATTATTGTGCTTTTAGAACAGCACATATATACATATACATACTTGATGTGTGGGTTTTACTTTTGTCCAATTGGTCTTTTGTTGTGATTATTACTGCATGTGGTGAGCATAAACACCTTCCAAATGATGAATGTTTATTACATATACAGCCAATGGATTATCGTTATAAAGATGATTATGTCAAGTACTTTTATGATTTCCATATCAACATACATCATCATATTTCACATCGGATACTGTTTTTACCATCTCAATTCCATGACTTTTTCACCATGATTACATAGAACTGGAGTTGAACCCAAATCCCCGATATGTATTTATATGAAAATCATTATCGATATGTCCTATATCAGGCAGCAGAAAAGGTTTATATATTTGTAAATGTTAGCAAAAAGGCCTATATGTTTATAAATGCACAAGGACAAGTGGACAACATTTCTTTCGCTTTTTCTTAAGTAGACGTTAGACAAGTTAGTGAAAACATGGAATGTGAACACAGATGGTGTAGCTAAGGGATATAAGAGGTGATAAAAGGTTGGTAGCACTGGGTTGCAGGATTATTGCGAGTCTTTGCATGTGAGGTTGGGCCACGAGGCATGTGAGGGATGTTATTGTCGACAAGGGGGGCCCAATCTCAATAAATTGCCCAATTAGCGCACACGCGTATTGCAGCTGTCACACCGATAGCCTCAAGACTTCGTTCCTTCGTTTTCCTGGCAACAATTATGACCTTCACATACAATATTCAACGTCAATAAAAAACCTTTATTATTCATTTTTATTTTACTTACTTTTGGGGAAAAAAAGGCACTTAAAGTAGTGCGTTCATACACGTGTGCACGCACTTTACATGATTTTTGTTATTTTTATTTTTATCTTTTGGGCAAAGTATTAAGTATTATTTTCTATTAAAATGAAAATTGAAGTTTTTACTTACGACATCGTGTGTTTTATTCTTGGTTTCAATAGTACTTAAATCATTTCAATAGAACTTCAAATGAGTATTTGTAACAAAACATCAACAATGAAAAACAATGTAGTTTATAGAATTTCGAGAAGGTGGTTGACTCAAACAAGTTAACGTTTTGAATTATGCATTATGAGCTCTTATTTTTTTCAATTTTACATTTTTCTTTAATGTCTTTTTTTTACTAAATCAGGAGTTTTTAAATTTTGAAAGAAAATTATTCCTTATTCTTCTATTGAAGGGTGTGTTTGATTGGCAATTGGTTTGCAGGTAAATATCAAATCGTGCAATTCGTTTTACATATTCGCTGTTTGATTGCAAGTTATAAATGAAATTGATTTTGTAAGGTACAATCATTTGAAGTACGATTTTGGGCAATTGCATGTAAATGTTTTCTTAGGGAGAGGTGATTTTTTATTTAACAGGCAAATGCTTTACACGTAAATATTTTACAACTCTCAATCAAACACACCTGAAATTGAAATTGGCCTGACATGAATAATTTATTTATTTATTTATTTATTTTTGTTTGACCTAGACAAACATAGTGCATACCGCTTTAATTTTTCTTGTCTAATAAATAATCAAATACGCACACTTACTGGGCATGATCCAATGGGACATCTCACAGATTGAGCCCACTGGACAGAGAACAAACTTATAGGGCCTACCGGTAAGGACCATTGCAAAATGAATATGGGGCCCAAAATTTGTGAATCTATTTGGGTGGGATTCTGGCAGAGTACATTGAGTAGTTAATGGATTGAGCCCCACCGGGGAGAGAGAGAGAGAACTTTATTGGGCCTATGAGTATGGACCATTGGAAAATGGATATGGAGCCAAAAATCAATGAATGAATCTATTCGGTTTTCTTGCACATTGTCCCTAAACTTTTATCAATGGCCATGTTCGTTTCAGTATAAACTTGAGAATATCATTGGGTGGGCCCCATTTTTCTCTCAAATCATCCAACCACAATATATCATTTGGCCAATGTTGCGGTTTGGCAAAATATCCTTCAATCACAATGTATCATTTGGTCAAATGTTGCGGTTAGAATTAGTAATTCCTGAAACGAAACAAGCCCGTTTTCATTTTTATAGTAGATTGCATTAATATAGATTTTTTTTAAATTTTTATAGTTTTCAAATAATATGTAAAAATTTGAATTACATTCCCAATATACTTTCATACTTCTTCATGGACTTATTGGCACTATAATTGTTATGTTTTTAACTTGATAATATAATTAATTATAATGGCGATGCTCCTATATAGTATATACTTTTACAGTAAAAGGTATCGTCGTGCCATCAACAAGTATTGATACAAGTAGTTCCTATCTTCGCAATATTTGCAGACTCGCCACTATTCAATTTAAATAGTATTAACTTTTTTATATATAACCAACAAGAAAAAGAAAAACAAAGAAATAACTAAAGAGACACATAAGCGTATGAACAAGGGTTTTGGTTGGGCAGGTGACGTGGGGATTGTGAGTGGTGACAGTCCAAACGTGTTAAGATTCCAATTTGGGCAGCTTCCCAAGATTATGACCCTAAAATGAGGGGTCTGTGACTTTTAGCAGCGCCGTTTAACTTTATTAATTTGGATTATTGGACCCTAAACATTTGTTTATTCAACGTTATGGCTCCTTTTTTAATTTATTCTTTGCAATTAACCAATTAAATAAAATACTCCATTGGTCCCTCAAGATAGTCTTATTTTTCTCTTTTATCTATTCTAAATTATAGTCCATTTTTTAGGATATATTAAAGTCTTTCACTTTCCATTCTATTCCTATTTAACATGTTTTGTTACAAATCAAAGTAAACTATCGTGTCTTATAGTATAGGGATATATTTAAAAATATATAATTTAATTGTATTTTTCAATAAAATTAATTATAATTTCATAATCAATGTGAAAATCAAGATGCAACTCTCTTTGTGGACGAAGGGACTAATAAATTCTTTTAAAACTTTAAAGTTTGCCCTGTCATATAAAAATACTAGAATATCTTCTTCTCACGTGCTATTGCCTCAAAATCTGGGGATGCAGTTGTAAAGTGTTTCTCCACTGCATCCACTCAACTACATAAAATGAATTATTTTAGCTAACTATTATTATTATTTCATTCAAAAAAAAAACTATTATTATTATTATTGTTATTATTTCTTTAAAAAAATTAACTGCATTTTCTTCATATTCGGTGACCTATTGTAATAGTATGGATACAATTGTGTAGGTCCCACTAATTATTTTACAATATGGACGAAATCGTTTTGATTAGATGAGATAATTTAAAACTTATTTGCTATGGCTTTAAATAATAACTACCCTTTCAATTCTCATTTTCAACATCATTTAACCGATTTGATATATATATCATTGTTCTTCACTTTTTAACCATATTAAAAAAAACTCTATCTACCATAATGCTAGCAAACCAAGTACATTCAATAAGTTTAGGCCCCGTTGACTGTTAGATTGCTCAAACCAGGACACAAGTCGAGCTGGGCCTTGCAATTGGAAACCGAGTCCGCTAAGGCTCGGCTTGCAAAGCTTGACGAATGATGAGCAAAGACTAGGCTCGGCTTGCACCATTGGAAGTTGAATAACCCTACTTATAAAAGGCCTCCGTTAGTTGGCTACTTTCAACAATAAGTATATTAAATTTCAGAATTTTAATTGCTTTTATGTTTGATTGGTGTAAAATTTTCGTTTTTTGGTTTGTATAGATAAAACTTTCAAAATTCAAATATTGAACTTTAGAGATTTACATATAAATCTTAGTAGTTTGAACAATTCTACAAAATCTTTAAAATTTGAGTAAAAAAAATTGTTGAGCTTGGCTCTGGCTCAATTATAGACAAGCTTGAGCTCAAGCAAGGCCTTTTTGGAGGATGACTCAAGTTTGGAAAAAGCTCACTAAATATCGAGTCAAGATTGAGTCTTAAATTTCAAGTTTGGGCTCGATTAGTTGATATGCCTAATTTAAAGGACAAAAATCGAGATAACAGAACCAAATCTGTAGAACAGTCCGACTCAGGTACCCACTGTTGGGGAAAAAAAAAATTTTATGGGGGTCAGGTGAGACCCCCCACTATCAAGGAACAGAGCCAATCCGTGTTGTTGAAATACAATACTCCTCTCCATTTTGATAGCTTTTTCCTTTTTCATCAAATCAAAATATAAAACTACTTTCCTTATTGGTATAAATTTAATTTCTTTATTTCCTAATCTACCCCTATTTATTATGCATGGTTATTAATAAAAGTAAGTTGTCATATTTAATATATGGGTATATTGAGAAATATACAAGTAAAATTTACCTTTCCAATAAATATTAATTTCAAATTTTTAATCCGTGTGAAAGTCAAACTATGCCTATCAAAATGGGACGGAGGGAGTAGTACTTATTTGATTGCTATATGTGAGAGTTGTCACCTAATCCTTTTACTCCTGAAAACATGGTACTAGACAGGAGTAATAAAGTATAATTAGTTACCATCAAATTCCTAAATTGTAAGAGCTGTGTAATTAAAAATTTGAATTCATAATTTCTTTAAATGCAGAATATAAAAACAAATTGCATTGGATCTAATTGCGATCCGAGGCAAAAATTGCTAACTTCGATGGATGCTCATGTAAGGTCAAAATAATTACTACTAGAAATCTGCTAATGTCACCGGCTTGTATCATTCCTGCATTTAATTTAATTTCATTAATTATAATACTTTGCTAAGTTAGTGAAATTTAATTAATTAACCAGTTCATGTTTGAGTGCATGATCTCACCTTAATCAGTCTTGCTTTTTGAACAATCTTAACTAAATGTTCAAACTTTAACTGAATGGTAAGTAATTTAAAAAGTTACGGATAGTAATAATCGAACACAAATAAGCACAATCAATACTGTTAAATTTTTTTACAATTTTTTAAATTGACAAATAATTTATTTTAAACAAATAAAAACTTATGTGAACACGCTAAGAAAATACATTACCATACGGTGTTCATTATCTGTACATATAGTACACCCTGGTGCACTTGACGTATCATTCTATACACAATCAATCCACACGTACTTCAACTCAATTTTCATCCTTGGACATGTTTACTCTCTGTTTCCTTCTTCTTAACCCCACTCTACCCACCCCCAAAAAAAAAAACCACACCCCATATCTCATCCCAGCTAATAATAGTATCATATAATCCATTGTAGCAGTAGTAAAAATTATATGCAAGTATCTCTGTATCTGTATCTATTATTTTATATATACGTGGACAAAAACACACACTGTGTGAGTGTGTAACGGTGGGCTGATGCAGGTTCGCCAATCTCTAGGTATTCCTTTCTTGCTACATTTATTTTCTATAATTTCAGCATTTTTATGGAGTTTTCGAGTTTGAGTTAAAACCAAGCAATACACACAGATTGAGGAAACAAACAGCAACTCCCAAATTATGCAAACCCGAGAACAATTTTTTGGAAATTGAGGCAAATGTTTCCCCTAAGCTCGAGGCACAAATCTTATTACAACCTTAGTAATTTCAAACACGACAATCTCGTCTCTTCTTTCACTTTCTTAGCCACCCTTTTCATCACCTCCGCCACCGCCGTAGCCGCCGACGGCAGCCATGAGGGATCTACTCTGTTTTCATGGCTGCACAGTTCTGCTACTCCACCACCACCTTCCTTTTCAAACTGGAATGTACTTGACCCCACACCATGCAAATGGAATTACATAACATGCAATTCAAGAGGATTTGTTTCTCAAATTCAGATTCTATCAGTCCCTCTTGAGCTTCCTCTGCCGACGAATCTTTCTTCCTTTGTATATCTTCAAAAACTGGTGATTTCCGATGCAAACATCACCGGAGAAATCCCACCGGAAATTGGTGATTGTACCTTGCTGAGAATCCTTGACCTGAGCTCAAATAGTCTTGTGGGTACAATCCCTTCAAGCATTGGGAGGCTTCAATTTCTCCAAGATTTGATTTTGAACACAAATGGATTAACAGGGAAAATCCCAGTTGAGATAGGCAACTGTAAAGGCCTAAAGAATCTTCTTCTCTTCGACAACAATCTTGAAGGCAATTTTCCCTCAGAATTGGGCCAGTTATGGAGTCTTGAAGTCATCCGCGCGGGAGGTAACAAAGACATCGCCGGAAAAATCCCTGATTCGATTGGAAACTGCGGCAATTTGACGGTTTTAGGCCTCGCCGATACACGGATTTCGGGTTCTTTACCATCTTCATTAGGCAACCTCAAGAAATTGCAGACATTGTCTATTTACACCACCATGATCTCCGGCCAAATCCCGCCGGAAATAGGTAACTGCTCTGAGCTTATGTACTTGTACTTATATGAGAACAGTTTATCTGGTCCAATTCCTAAGGAGATAGTCAAATTATCAAAGCTTGAAAAATTGTTACTATGGCAAAACAACTTAGTTGGGGGGATCCCAGATGAGATTGGGAATTGCACAAAGTTAACTTCTATTGATTTGTCCTTAAATTCTTTATCTGGGGTTATACCTTGGTCTATTGGTAATCTTGTTGAGCTTCAAGAACTTATGCTGAGTAACAACAACATCTCCGGTTCAATTCCTACTGTTCTTTCCAATGTTAGAAACCTCGTCCAATTACAACTCGACGCGAATCAAATCTCGGGTTTGATCCCTTCGGATATCGGAAATTTGTCGAATCTTGAAGTGTTCTTTGCTTGGGATAACCAGCTTGAAGGTAGCATACCTTCAAGTTTAGCAAGTTGTAGGAACCTTCAAGCCCTCGACTTGTCACACAATTCGCTAACCGGCATTGTCCCACCGGGCATATTTCAACTCCAGAACCTCACCAAGCTTTTGTTGCTCTCGAACGACATCTCGGGTTATATACCTCCACACATTGGCGATTGCACTTCCCTAGTGAGACTTAGACTCGGAAATAATCACATTACGGGCGAAATTCCTAAAGAAATTGGAAGGTTGAAGAGGTTAAATTTTCTTGATCTTTCCGGCAATCGACTTTCCGGCCAGGTCCCCGATGAAATCGGGAGTTGCACGGAGTTACAAATGGTGGACCTTAGTAATAACACATTCCAGGGTCCCCTGCCTAATTCACTGTCATCACTATCGGGGCTTGAGGTTCTTGATGTTTCTAGTAACTGTTTTGTGGGCCCCATTCCAGCGAGTTTTGGCCGTCTTATTTCGCTGAACAAGCTAATGTTGAACAAAAATTCATTCTCCGGGTCAATACCTTCTTCGCTAAGCCTATGCTCGAGTCTCCAACTTCTTGATCTTAGCAGAAATCAGCTTTCTGGTACCATTCCAATGGAGTTAACTAAGATAGAATCTCTTGAAATTGCTCTCAACCTGAGTTGGAACAGACTCACCGGAAAAATCCCGGCCGGAATTGCGGCACTCAACAAGCTGTCAATATTAGACCTTTCGCACAACAAGCTTGAGGGGGATTTGAGGTCTCTTGCCAACTTAGATAACCTCATCTCTCTCAACGTCTCTTATAATAATTTCTCGGGGTTTCTTCCCGACAACAAGTTGTTCCATCAGTTGACAGCCTCGGATCTCACTGGAAATCAAGGTCTATGTTCTTTCATGAGGGATTCATGTTTCTTGGGCAATGGTAAAGGACTAAGAGATGCGAAACAAGATAGTGAAATGAGAAGGTCGAGGGGGCTAAGATTGGCGATTATATTGCTAGCTGCTATGACTAGTGCGATGGTGATAATGGGAATAATTGCAGTTATTCGAGCTCGTAAGACGATTAGAGGTGACGACGAGTCAGAGATTGGAGATTCAGTGCCTTGGCAATTCACTCCTTTTCAAAAGCTCAACTTTTCAGTACAAGAAGTCTTGAGATGCCTAGTTGACTCCAACGTGATCGGAAAAGGATGCTCGGGGGTCGTCTATCGTGCTGACATGGACAATGGTGATGTCATAGCTGTCAAAAAACTATGGCCCACAACATTAACTGCTACGAGTGGACACGGAAATGAAAAGTCGAGCGTTCGTGATTCGTTCTCTGCGGAAGTGAAAACGCTGGGTTCAATTCGTCATAAGAACATCGTCAAGTTCTTGGGTTGTTGTTGGAATAAAAGCACGAGATTGCTTATGTACGATTACATGCCTAACGGGAGTTTAGGCAGTCTTCTACACGAGAGGAATGGGACCCCGCTCGATTGGGAACTAAGGTACCACATTTTGCTCGGGGCAGCTCAAGGACTTTCGTATTTACACCATGATTGTCTGCCGCCAATTGTTCATCGAGACATCAAGGCCAATAACATTCTCATTGGTCTTGAATTTGAGCCTTACATTGCGGATTTTGGCCTTGGCGGCTTCGTTGAGGATGGTGATTTCGGTCGATCATCAAATACAATTGCGGGTTCCTATGGGTACATTGCCCCAGGTATCTTCTTTTATTTCATTTCGTATATTCCCTCTCGATCTGCTGTAAACTGTTGGTTCTGATTCACGCCACATGAGCTGTTTACATAAGAACTTGTGCAAGTAGGTTGCACCAGACCGAGAGTATTAAGTCATTAATAGCTATATTTTGCAAACTTATTTTAAAAAATAAGTGACTAAATTTTGTTAATCAGAATATGGCTGCATGATGAAGATTACGGAAAAGACTGACGTTTATAGCTATGGCATTGTTGTAATGGAAGTTTTGACGGGAAAACAACCGATTGATCCAACAATACCGGACGGGCTTCACATAGTCGATTGGGTGAGGCAGAAAAGGGGGGGCCTCGAAGTTCTGGACCCAAGTTTGCTATCTCGACCGGAGTCTGATATCGAAGAAATGATGCAAACATTAGGTATAGCCTTATTATGTGTCAACTCATCCCCTGATGAGAGGCCGACGATGAAAGATGTGGCTGCAATGCTGAAGGAAATCAAGCATGAAATTGAAGAGTTTGCCAAAGTTGATGTCCTTCTTAAGGGCTCTCCAACACCCCAAAATCCGGAGAACAAGAACTCGACCAGAGTTTTGGCAACTTCTTCGTCGAAACCAGCGAGGCAAAGTTTTTATCTGGGAAGTGCCAACACGAGCTTCTCGGGTTCGTCGTTGCTTTACTCGTCTAGGGGAAAAATGGGGTTTAAGTGAATAATAGTTTGTATTCCTAAAGCTAGGAGACTGATAAATGTGACATTTAGCATCCCTTCTTCTTTTTTCTTTTTCTTTTTTTTTTTTTTCTGTGATATGTATTTTCGAGATTTAATTTGCTGTTTTGGTGGTGCATGTAAAGAAGAAAAGAGAAAGATTTGTTGAAACTGACTGCAGGAGCATGAACCAAGCAAACATACGCAATATTGTCTGTTGGGAGTTTGTTTTTTAGGTAGATGCTAACAAGATTGACTTATCTCTCCCAGGTTTTAAGGTTCCACTGCATATTAACGACAAACAAATTGGTCCCCCAAGAAAATAAAACACGAGTGACATTCGTAAAAGAATTGATCAACGTGTGTCTATGTGCTAATTTCTTCACTATGAGGGGCGTTAATGTGAAACGGAGAAACATTTGGGGGAATCATGTAATTGGGCGAGTCAAGATTTGCTGCCCTAATTTCTATCTCTTGGACTTCGTGGTCCAATTAAAGCAATATGTCATTGAATTAATAAATTTAATTGTGTATGTATACTGTTTTAATTGAATGAAATAATTTATGCGAAATGAATATCTACATATAGGAGACAAATCCTTAAATTTTATTTGATATTAATTATTTTGGACATGATATGACCTTGCAAAATTATTAATTTTTACATAGTCTATCAATCAAGTGGTGCAACAGCAATATTGATAGAGAGGTGGATAGCATCTGCCTGACGAGAAACCTGATCTTTGACAAAACTCGTTGCAATCAGGCAGATCTTAACATTTTCCTTGGCACTGAATTGTAGCCTCTCCCACATTTGCAAAAACTGCAAATTTCCCATGTTGGAGAAAATACACACATATAAATACACACAAACAATCTCGGCACATAATTGAGCGAGTCCAAATCTATTGTTTTCACTCTATGTCCTTCTGAATCCAATTTTGTTGTCCCTTTAATTGTCCCATTGTCCGTCTCATCTGAGAAAAATGTTACATATATACAGCATGGTGTAGATGTGGAGTCTCTTTATTAGATGAGATAGATAAGAAGACAATTACTGAACAATAGATTTATACTCGGTTTTTTCCTTCCAATTAAAATGACATAAGTCACCATGTTAGTAGACCTTAAAACATGGAAATTAATAGTGTGAAATATTAATCACACGAGACGGTCTAAGAGATATGGAATGAGACGTCAAATCTGGACTCTTATTGAGGTAGGTTGACTGTAATGGACGGAAGAGTAGAAGATAGTGTTATCTTATCTTGTCATTTGCTTTCTAAGATTATATATATATACACACACTCTCTCTTCATCCCAATTATTTCGTCCACTTTACTTTTTTCACAAGAGTTAAGAATATTGAGGGAAAAGTAAATTTTGTGAATTATACTTCTAATTTAACCTTATTTAATGACTAATTTTTAAATTAATAGTTACAACCATGACATTAAATAATGGTACACAAAATAAACTTCATAATATAGAAATAAGATTACATAATTGCGACAAACAAAAACGAAAAAAGTGAACCAAATAATTGGGATGGAGGGAGTATTGATTATTGGGTAATATATTATGTTTATAATTTTTGTTTGGAAGTGACAAAAGAAACAAATAAAAAATTATTAAATAATTCTAAATAGCTATTTTAATTTGATATTCTTAAGTGTCATTTTAACGTGTCACTTTAAAAATATCTGTCTCAAATGTCCATGTAGAGTTGCTCAAAATTATTGCATTAATAAACTATGCATGCTTAATAGTGAAGGTCACATTAATATGCATTTGCATACCCATTGAGACGAGCAAAATGGCGAGGAAGACGATCTTTGCAGATTCGGTGGCCATTGCACATAGGCTAATTGGTTTCTCCCTTTCAACTAGTTCATACGAGAATATATTGCGGTGATTATAAATAGAGCAAATTCAAAGTGGAATGGTGTGTTTGGTTAAACTTTTAATCTATATATTAATAAAAGGAGACACATTTTTTGAATTTGGTTGGAGCCAATTTTTCCCGCTCATAAAATTTCACTTTTATTGGCTCTTTTGAATTTTTTGGGGACTATTTTCCCACTCATAAAATATCACAAATATCCTTTTTTCATCATTATCCTTAAATAACCATTATCCTACCATAATAATTATCGATATTCTATAATTCTATATTGCATATCTATATCTACACAAAAAATTATTTACTTTCACCTCTTTTTGTTTATACGTAATCTATATCTATATATATAAGTATATATTAATAAATAGAGACCGATTTCGAATGAAATTTTCCGCTTATATTTTAATTTTTTTTAATTTGGTTTTCCCACTCACGACACATTAATTATATTTTACAATAGATATATAGAATATATTAACATGTAGAATAATAATGATTAACCATATATATTTGGAGTCGGATTCTATCCTTCCTTTCGTTTTTATCCGATATTAATAACATTGACTATATATTAGGAATTTGATATCCGTCTTATTATCTTTAGCTTATCATCATGTATGTATTGAAATATTTTATTTATAAATAAAGTAAGTATAAATTATAAACATACGTAGGCATAAATTTTTAACAAAAGTTAAATATAATGTAATTTATTAGATATTTCGTCAAATTCTCTCTTCTTTTCTTGCGAAAATTACTATTAAAATTTAAAAATTACGATACGCTCATTAATTTATT
This sequence comes from Jasminum sambac, assembly GCA_018223645.1. Lineage (NCBI taxonomy): Eukaryota > Viridiplantae > Streptophyta > Magnoliopsida > Lamiales > Oleaceae > Jasminum > Jasminum sambac. Next base: position 29,103,294 of record CP073649.1, read on the forward strand.
TTATAAATAAATAATTATTTTTAAAAATAATAAGCTACAAAATGAAATTTAATTATTATTAGCAATTTCGCTAAAATTTAAATTTGTGGAGATACAAAATTATAGTTAGTTACATTTTTACATGAAAATTAAAAGAAACGTGCAACATGAAAATTAAAAAATTAGATAGAACCTTTTAATTAGTTTCATAAATAATCAATTATTTTTAAAAATAGAAATAGTTAAACAAAATTAACATTAATTAAAATGAGCAATTTTGCAAAGATTTAATTTTAGTATGATAAAAGAAATATGTAACATCAATTTTTCTAATTACTTGAATATATATCTATACCTATCTATATCGATATTTTTTATATTGCAAGATATCATTTTAATTAGGCTTATTAGTGTTATAAAGACCCGAACTTTGAACTCGCTGCGCATTAAGGGCCTATTTTTTCTTGGCAATTCAGTAACCAAACTTGATATTTGCTGACCGCAAGGACTTCTGTCAGCTTTCCACAATTAAGCGCCCCATGTGCTCCTCACGTGCGATTTTTCAAATCCAAAATAGCCCGAAACTTTGGATATTGTTACAATCAAATCCCCAAATATTGAAAAATGTATATTTTAGTTCCAAATTTAATTAAATTTTATTAAATAGTCCCAAATTTAGTTAATTTTAGTCCAAAATTTAATTATATTTGTTGAATTAATTTGCTATGATTAAATAGTTTTATCAAAATTTCAACACAAGAATATTTATTCAGTAAATATAAATAATATCACCACTTTTCCAAAAATCGCTTTTAGCATTAGAGAGCCTATATATTTTGATTTTAACACCAAAAACATAATTATTGTACATATATAAATTTTATTTATGAATATAATATATTCTTCGCAAAAATATCGGATGCAAAAATTAATCAAATCAAATCACAAAATATAAAAGAAAAATAATTCAAATTTTTTTAGCATTATGAAGCGAGCACAATTTGATTTTAAACAACAATTATTAATAATAAATGTAATTATTATCTAAAATTTTATTAGTAATATGTCTGACAAAAAATATTTTAACACAAAGAATTGATCAAATCAAATAAATTTTATCAAAAACAAAAGTGGCGGTGTTGGGGGAGGGGTGGGTGGAGTGGGGAGGATTTTTTCTTCCTTTTTTTTTGATAAATTTATTTGATTTGATTAATTCTTTGTGTTGAAATATTTTTGTATCAGTAATATATTACTAATAAAATTTTATATAGGTACAATAACTACATTTATTATTAATAATTATTGTTTAAAATCAAAATGGGCGCGTCTATAATGCAAAAGAAAATTTTTGAATTATTTTTCTTTTTTTATATTTTTGTGATTTGATTTGATTAATTCTTTGCATTCGATTTTTTTGCACTAATATATTATATTCATAATAAAAGTTTATATATGTACAATAATTATGTTTTTGTAGGTTAAAATCACAATGTATGGGTCTTTAATACTAAAGTAGATTTTGGAAACTGGTGATATTATTTATATTTACGAACAAATATTACAGCATTGAAATTTTTTGATAAAAACTATTTAATCAGTATCAAATTAATTCAACAAATTTAATTACATTTGGAACTAAAATATATATTTTTAAATATTTAGGACTTAATTGTAATAATATGCAAAGTTTCGGATCATTTTGGACCTGAAAAATCACACATGAAGAGCACATGGGACGACTTAAAGGTGAAAAGCTGATGATAGTCCTTACGATGCAGCAAATATCAAGTTTGGGTATTGAATTGCCAAAAAAAAAGCATAAGTCCTCAGTGCGCAGCGAATTCAAAGTTCGGGTTCTTATAGCGCTAATAAGCCTTTTAATTATAAAATATCTTTAAAGTTAGATTTGTACAATTCTTAAAATTGAGGTTATTAAGCTAATTACTTTGGAAATAATTAATTCTTTTAGAAATAATTAGTTTAAAAATGAAAATTATTTAAAATTTTTATATTGCAATTAATTATTATTAATTATGTTACTAACATTTAATTAGACATCGTTTCAGTGGACAAAGATAAATTAAAATTAATTATATTTTCAAAGGGAAGAAATATAATTAATTTGAAAAATAAAAATTAATTAAAATTCATGAGATTGCTACAGTTAGCAAGATTTTTCCTAAAATTGAAATAAATTTTTTGCATTATAAGATATCTTTTAAATTACAAAATATCTTTAAAATTAGATTTATATAATTCTTAGAATTGTAGATTTCAAGCTAATTATTTTGGAAATAATTAAATCTTATTTGAGATAATTCGATAAAAATTAAAATTAATTCTATGATGATTTAATTTGTTTCAGTTTCATTAGATAGAAATTTACATAGTTTTTTGGGATGAAAATTAATCAAAATTAATTATATTGCTAAAACGGAAAAAATAGTATTAATTTAAAAATAATTGCAAAACTAATTATATTGCAATCTATTGGCAAGATTTCTCCTAAAAAATGAAAGATATTTCTTAATATTTTTAAAATTAAATTCATATAATTCTCAAAGATGCGACAATTAAACTAATTACTATAGGCATAATTAATTCATTTTAGGAATAGTTAGCTTGATAATGAAAATTCGTTAAAATAAATTATATTACAGATTAATTAATTCACGATAAACACGATCGACTGATGCCGTATGGATAGAATGAGAATTAGTTCCTCTTATTTCATTTCATTCGACTTGATTAGAACGAAGATAAAGAGACAAAGAGACAGCATTTAGTAATGTAACCCAAAACTGCATCTATTACATTATTATTTCTATAATAAATTTATGTAAAACTAAAATGTATTTTTTTAGCCAAAATGCTACTTTAAGTATTAAGAGTTACTTTGATCACTTAGTCCTTCTAATTTATTTGTAGATAGGTCCTCCAAACTCACGGTGATTTGGAATAAAATATTAATTTCTTGAATTTTTAATTTTAACCTTTTTGTATTTTCTAAATCCATAATAATAATAATAATAATAATAATAATAATACACAATAATAATGATATTATTATTATTAGAAAAATTAGCGAAAAATAATTCAAAAATATTATAATCTTCAAAATTTCTTGATATTCTGAATCTGAAAACAAAAAGTAGCATTAAAATACGCACATTTTGATTTTAACGTAATTAATAATGAATATAATTATTGTATCTAAATTTTATTTTTTTAGTCCCAAATTTTAATAAATTACATAATTAAAATTTTTATTTTTAAATATAAATCTTATTTGATCTGTAATTATTTTATTGTATTATTTGATACGGATTAAATAGTTTTTATCAAAAATCTTCATCTGATATTATTTGCTTGCATTAATATCGTAATTTTTGAAAATTTTTTTTACTATTAGAGACGCACACATTTTGATTTTAGACAGTAATTAATAATAAATGCAATTTTTGTAGCTAAACAAAATTTTATAAGTAATATGTCACTGTCAGAAAAATACCTAATATAAAGATTTAATTAAATCAAATAGAAAACAAAAAAAAAAAAACAAACCAAACCCGCCCCACCCACCCACTACCTACCTCCCCCACCCAAAACCACCACCACCACGCCGTTTGGTGGTGGTAGGTGGCCGCCGCTGGTGGTTTCGACCACGGCAAGAACCACCATCTACCAGAAAACCACCAAAGTCGTGGTGATTATTTGGTGGTGACTCACCACCACCAGTGGTGGTGGTTTTGGGGGAGGGGTAGGGGCAGAAATGGTTTGAACTTTTTTTTTTAATCTTTAAATGCTTTATTTGATTTGATTAATTCTTTCAGATTCGCTTCTATTTTTTACATGACATATTCTTATAAAATTTTAGTTAGCTACAAAATTGCATTTATTATTAATTGTTGCTTAAAATCAAAATATGTGTCGCTAATAGTAAAGAAAATTTTTAAAAGTTACGATATTAATATGAGCAAATGATATTGTATCGAAGATTTTTTATAAAAACTATTTAACTGTGATCAAATTAATACAATAAAATTAATTACAGATCAAATAAAGTATTTATGGGAAAATAAAAATTTTAATTGTGTAATTTATTAAAATTTGGATCAAGAAATAAAATTTAGACAATAATTATATTTATTATTAATTGTCATAAAATCAAATGTGCGTGATTTTTAATGCTACTTTTTCTTTTCGGGTATCTGTAATACTGAAGAAATTTTCGAAAGGTTATAATATTTTTTGAATTATTTTTGCCAATTTTTCTACTAATAATTATATAATAATTATTATTATCATTATTACTATTATTATTATTATTATTATTATTATTATGGATTTAGAAAATACAGAAAAAAGGTTAAAAAATTAAAAATTCAAGAATAATATTTTATTCCAAATTTCACTCACGGCAGTTCGGAAGACACAAAGTGTAAATGAATTAGAAAAAGAACCCAAGTGTCGCCAGAGTAACTCTTAATACCTAAATGGCATTCTGGCCAAACAAAAAATACCCATTTGGTAGTTTTGCCTAAATTTATGTGTTGATTATATTTCACAATAAAATTTTTGAAATTGTTATTCATATATTGATTATCAATACCATGTATCACACGATTGTATAACTAATATCCCTCGAATCTGTATTCGAATATAATAGAATGCAAAATAATTTCAATATATATATATATATATATATATATATATATAAGCTCAGCAAAGGTTAATAGAGTTTTTTATTTTGGTTATTTTAATAATTATAGCATTTAATTTTATTTTATTATGCATTTATATTATAGAATTCTTTCACTATTATATTAATTAAGTTTAGTGCTCTAACCAATATTCAGTTTGTATTTTTTGTTATTCTATTTTTATACTATTAATATTTATCAAAACTTTTATTTGTTGTAAATTAAGTTGTGTTCTTTTTGGTAAGTTTCGCCTTTGATGTTTGCAGGATGGATTAGTATGAAATACAGGCGAAATTTTGTCAAAAATTTTATAAAATTAGTTTATTAGCTATATTAATTAGGTTTATTATTGTGGCCTATTATTTATTTTATTATCATCGAGGTCTTATGGATTGCTTTTGTATTTTTCAATATTAATGAGATTTGTTCTTACTTGTGCTATTGTAGGTTATCATGTGTATCGATCATACATCCATTCCTTAAGCATTGCGTGACGAGAAAGCCATGAAGGAAATACTACCACATGTTGTCATTCACATTCAAGATTGATGTATTTATGAATTTTATAGAATGCTTGGTATTATTGTCCAATATAATTTTGTGGATAATTAACGAATATTATTGTTGTTGGATACGAATGTAAAATTATGTTGTTCATGGATATTTTCGAAATGTTGATCGTTACAAGTTGTACCAATATTGATAGGTTGGAATTGAAACTCCGTTGAATGTTTTTTTGTTTTTTAAAAGTGAACATGCTTTATTTAAACCGTGTGATGTTTTAGATTGTCGTGTTATTTTTCGTAATCATTTTCAGTACTAATAATTTATATATATTAATAGGAATTACGTATCAATGTACTCGGCTCCCCGTGCAACGCACGGGTGTTACTGCTAGTTTGTTAAAAAGTAAGATTTTAGGTCAAAAAACAGTTGAGATTATGAAATATAATGTATATAGATATTTTATATGTGTAAGTATTAATTTTTAGGTAGAGAAGAATTCAATATGAAGAGAGGCTAAATATTTAATGCATGCTATAACAAATTTTTTATTTCAACAATTACTCTAATAATAACGCGTATAAATTATGTCAACACCATAATTAATTTATATCAGTTAAATCTTATATCAAATCGTAATTAACTAAAACTAATTTGAGAATAATTTTTTTAATTTTTAGATGTAGATATATTAAATTAAATAAAAATCAAATCTATATTAAATTATAATAATTGATTTATATCCACACATAATTATTTTTAGTCAATTAGTGAAATAAGAAGATTCTTTTCATAAGATTGTTTTAATTCTTGGATATATTAAATTAATTAAGTTTTAATAAATAGAAATATAATAATTAATTTATGGAAATGCCATAATTAATTTTTATTACTATATAATCTTTTTTAAATGTATATCAGTTACAATATTGATTTATAACAATTAACTAGTATCACGCCCGTGCGATGCACGGAAACAATTAAATTTATGTACGATAAATAATTGATATAAAATTATAAATATGAATATTGAATTATATAATTGATGTAATTTATGCATAGGAGATTGCATAATTGTAAAAAATTATTAAAATCGATAATATTGTATATTATAGTCAATGCAAAAATTGCGGAGTAAATTCACAATTGTAAATTATAAAAATTCACGTGCATCGTATAATTAAGAAGTTTATCAAAACGTGTAACTTTAATTCTAATTATCGTGCCTAGCATCGCACAACAATGCTCGTGAAGATTAATTAATTGTAAATGAACCATTGGGAATGAATATATAAAAATTCTTTTATTATCAAAACGTGTCTTTCTCGTTGGTACATATCAAATTTATATTTAACACATTTTTTCTTTCTGAAATGGACATTACGCACTCTAAATTTTATGATTTTATGCGTTCTTTTAATGATTAGTTGTAATTGCTACTTAATTTTAGCTATATTGTGTAAGAAGTATTATACTTAATTTTATATAACTTAAATTTGTAGTAACATCGACAATTTTCCTCATCTACATACTTCATTTGATTTCTTTTCATTTACATAAACTGTATGTTAATTGTAGAATGAAAAAAATTTTATTCGTAATTTTATATGCTTAGAAAAGGAAAAAAATATGCAATGCAAAATTTAGTTAGTGAGCATATCTCATCAGAAACATTAAAAACAAAAAATATCATTTAATTTTTTAAATTAGAAATAGTATGTTATGTTGGCACTGCCAATAGGGTGCTTACCAAACGTGACACTTCAATTATAATAATATAAGGATTAATAAATTACTATTTTACTTAAAAATAAATAAATTATTCTACATAAATCCAGTTATAATTTTAACCACTCACTATTTGATTTTCACAGAGAAAAAAGTAAAAAATTCTCACTATTTTTTAATAGACCAATTCACGTAACCAAGTAAAACTATTAAAACCTATAATTTTATCATGATAAAATTAAATAAAAAATAAAAAAATTATTATTTAATATTTTGAATTAGAACCTTAAAAAACGAAATTATATATAAAGTCTTTCCAAAATAAATTTTTTCTCATTAGATGTTTGTTTTGGATATTGGTTATTTTCAATTATATTTTTAATTACTACTAATTAATATTGGTTTATTTCCAAAACTAATTTTATAATTTTCTTAAAATATTTAATATATGCCAAATTTGCATTTTTGCCTACGTGGTACTTCACAAATTATAATATAAAGATTAATGGTATGATAATATAATAATTCAAAATATAAAAATAAAGATTAATAAATTACTCTTTATTTAAAAATAAATAAATTATTCAGCGCAAATTCAATTATAATTTTAGCACGGCCTATTTTATTTAAGAATAATCCACCATTCGAATAATCCACTGCACATTACAAATCGAAACTATCTAAAACTATAATATTTTTTAATGCGGTGAAAATAAAATAATTATTATTTAATGTTTTTAATTAGAAATTTGAAAAATGAAATTACACTTAAAGTTTTTAAAAAACTATTTTTTTCTTATTAAATTTTGTTTATGACATTTAATGATAAATTTATGTTTCATTAAAAAATAATTATATTTAAAAAATTTTTCCTATTTAAATCTACCAATTAATATTGGTATATTTCTAAAAATAGAATTTTCCTTTTTTTTTTTTACTAAAAATTTGATTTTTATTTTTTTTAATATTAATGAGTGCCACGTTGGCACTTTTGCCAATGTGGCACTCCTATTTTTATAATATAAAGATGTAGATAATTAATTTGAGAATAAGCTTTTCCTCCAAATTTTAAATTTATGTTCATACAATAATTAATTCGTGAATACATAATCTATTTAATTTAAGAAGTGTTATTTATTAACTTACTTATTTCATTATTTTTATTTTAGTTTAGTTTTTTACTTTTTTAACGTTACAATGGGATTGTCGGGGATGGTAGTTTTTCCAACCACAATTTTCTTTTTATATATATTGTATGATAGTTGATTTCGCCTAAGCAATAAAATTTTGTTTTTTGGTGGAAAAAAATTAAAGTCAGCATAGGCTTGTTGAAGGCAAAAATCCCTAAGGCATGAGTCAACAAGGTTTCAGTCACATTATAACACCTTCTGTTACTTGCATATTGAGTGTTTGTACAATTAATAGAAAATTACCTTTGTGTATCCTTAGAATTTGTGTATTTAGGGAAAAAGTTTTTTTTTCTTTTTTTTTTTTTTGGGGGTGGGAGGGGGCGCTAATGTCTGCTTTAAATGGAAGATCACAAGAGCATGTCCAAAAATACATTTTATTAATTAGCTAATGTCTTGCTTAATTATTTATTAAGCAAAAGTAACATCACTGATTGAAAATACTTTTTTTTTTTTTTTAAAAAGAAGAAACTCTATAATGATGGGTGATGTAGAAAATGCGTAGCTAATTATTATGGCAAGAGTCAAGAATAATGTCTAAATCTAAAAAGAGTGTTGGATATAATAAATCATTATAACAGCACCGTTCTGGTAAGTCAAGAATAAGCTATGGCACACTCGGGTGCACCGGAACATTATCAATCATTATAAATGGTATAATTATTTACTTATGTGGAGTATTCTCTCCTCGTTTCTTTTTATTATTTAGTTTTTTGAAAATCAATACATTACAGATTACACGTATAATCACCATTAATAGAATATATTAATTATGTCATTGGAGAGTGGAGACCACTGACCAGCCACTTTTATGTATTGATGTCAATTTGAAGAAAAAAAAATAAGTAGAACTTTTTTAATTAATGAGCACATAGGACGAAATCAACATATATTATTCATAGGAGATGTTCTAAATGGCCACAATGTCACCCTTTAATCCCTCCTCTGTTGGTCTTTTTCTTTGTTTATAGCATTTCAACGATGTTATAACACTAGTACGCCATAGATTCTTATTCATAGCATTTGGAAAATGCCAAGGTTGGAGTCAATAGCGTTTTAGTAAATTAAATGCTGTATCTGTCCAAGCTATGATAGTAATAATGTCATTCATAGTGTTTTTGGGTTAATTTCATTAACGGTCATTGAAGCTTTAGCAAAATTACAAAATGGTCACTGAAGTTCAAAACTTTCAATACTTGCCACTAAAGTTTGCTTATACTTTTACCAATGGTCATTGTATTTTACTTTTTAAAATATTTGGACTATAATTTGGGACGGACAAAATAGGAATACTTGCATATCTTAGTGGGACGGAGGGAGTAGATTGGAAAAAAGCAAGGTGTTTATTTTTTTATAGCTCCATTTTTTAACAAAAAGTATGGCCTCTCTTTATGCATATTTTTTAAATTAAAAATCCACCTTAAAATTTTTTAAGCAAAGAAGTCATAAAGGAGCTTAACAATTCTTATTTGATATTATTTTACGTTACAAAGATTTAATCCTTGTTATCTAACCAAAAACTTAAGCAACTTATGCAACTCATGAGAACTGTAAGCTTTTATGGACGTGGTCATAGAAAAGAAATATTGATCTTTCAAAATAGATTTTGATGTATGTTATTTTATTCGAGTTTACTATATTTCTATGTTTAACATTTCAAATTTTGTGAATAATTAAAATTTCTATATGTAAACAATTAAATTTTAAATACAAGAGAATGGAGGTAAAGAACTCTTACATTTGACATTGTTATTTATTTTATTTTAAATAAATAAAAAAAGAGATTTGATTTTGAAAAACTAATTTTTGCTCTAATCAGTGTGGCAATGAGAAAGTAAAGGTTTGAATTTGCAACATTTGATTGATTGAGTGATAATTGTCAATATAAATAATCTACAAATTAAATTTTTGTGAAACTTTTCTTTTGAACTATATAATGGCAGTGACTAATTGAGCAATATTTATTAATTTGCATCTTTTATTATAAAAATTTGGTGTGTAGCTAGAGAAAATTAAGACATCGTTACAATATCATGTACTATGTACTAGTGGTATGGTATATATAGTGTGACTTATTAATTAATTAAATGTAGTAAATGCTACGTTCTTTTATATATGGTGATCGAACAAATTAAATTCTCTTTCATTACATGGTTTTAATAAAAATAAAACGAAGAATTCAATAAATAATGGTTAATAAAATAAATGGTCTTTAATTTCTTTAAAATTAACTAATTGCTAATTACATGGATCGATCAGGAGTCGAAACAATACTGGATCATTTAATAGAATACAAAGAAATTTTATGACACTAATAAATATTTTACGTACACGTCATATAATACTAGGTATTAAATTAAACTTATAATAATTATTAATTTATGAATAATAATAATTAATTGTATGAAATGAATCATTTTTCTATAATATTACAATTGAAAAATTGTCAAATTAAAAAGAAAAATAAAATGAACATTCTTTTGTATTGTACATTCTTTTTAATTAAGTTAACTCAAGTATTTCAGGGCATATTTACATTCAACTCTAGGGCACGCCTGAAGGCCTCGCCACGGAGGGCTTTAATTGCTTTACTAGTGACCTCTTTTGCATGCTTGCCTTGGTGACGTTCTTCCACTGTTGCCACTCCACTACATGTGGGGGGATTGAGCCCACTGTTCAAATAATTTATATGACCATTGGGACAATCTAATCACTACAAGATCAAGACTGTTACAACATGTTTAATTTTCACTTACCAATCTCATTTATCCTTTTACTTTATAAACTTTTATAAACCTGCATTTCTACACCAATTATATATTTTTTCATAGCCCTCGATCCCCTTGACCTCGATGAGCCAAGATATGCTATCTCATTCTATGTTCTCTAATCTGTTTCCTCCAATTGAAATAGTCGACATGATCACCAATTCACATATACTACCCATGTCCAATAAATATAACTCACTTCTATTTTCACAAAGATTAAGAAAAATGTAATTAATGGTATTGGAAAAGTAAAATTCAAGATTATTTTCCTAATATGCCCTCTCATTTATTAGATGTTTTATTTCAACTATTCTATTTTGACGATAACAATGTAATTAAATAAGAGTATAAAAGACAAGTAATATTTTAATTACATCTTTAAAAGGAATGTGACCTATATTTTAGGACGGACGAAAAAGTAATAGTGAACTATATTTTTTGGACGGAGATAGTATATGTTAAACTGCATTAATGTATCAGTGTAAGTTATTTCAATTGAAAGACAGGTAAAGAGACTTAAAACAAAACAACAGATTTGAAATCGATCTCTATACAACTTGAAATCGATCTCTATACAACTGGTGAGCTATCCACCACTTCCCTAGCCATGCATGCACTTCCACGTCCCGCTCAATTCACGTGCCATCGTTTACGACGTCTTGTCTGTTTAAGCATGTAACGTGTAGAACAATTGAGGTTGCTAGCTAGCTAGATTTGCATGGATATATATGTTTGATTGTCGAAACGTGTGATGGGTTCTGCTATGAAATGAATCGAATCATCATCATATGTCTTTAATTTCACTGATCAGTTGACATTATATCGAATACATTCATTTCATCTCTTCTTTTCATTCGCGTAACTTAACCGTTCATAGATTTCCGACTCTCGAGATTCTGATTTGAATCGAAAATTTAATGCCCTAATTTACTCTCTTCTCCATTTGCCAACTGTCCTCCACCGTTTTTCACCCCATAAATAGTGCCCTCTCCGATCCAGCTATCCTATGTACAGTACTGTGTGTTTTACACTTTTTACTGTTTGAGTGAGCGAGAGTGTAATCTAGAGGGAGATGGGAAACTTGTACGTAATATGGTTCTTGTTTGCTGTGATATTTGTGCATGCAAAAGCGAGGAACATTCCGGAAGAATCTAAACCTAGTACCGATATGGTGACGCGTGTTTCAGACAAGAAGGTTGATGCAGCGGAAACGGTCGGAGAACAGAAAAACTTGCTTGGCGGCTCGGGAGGCTATGCAGGTGGGGTGACTCCACCCCTTGGTGGTGGAAGTGGGCCAGGCGGTGACGGTGGAATCGGAGGGATTGGAACAGGGCCCGGTTTTGGAACGGGCTTTGGCGGAGGGATTGGCGGAATATTAGGGGGTGGAAGTGGACTTGGTGGGCTTGGAGGACTTGGCGGTGGAAGCGGGATAGGAGGCGGCGGCAGTGGTCTTGGTGGACTTGGTGGGGTGTTGGCGGTGGTAGTGGGCTTGGTGGTGGCGGTGGGCTTGGTGGTGGTGGTGGACTTGGAGGAGTTGGTGGGGTGTTGGCGGTGGTGGTGGGCTTGGTGGACTGGCGGTGGCGGCGGTGTTGGCGGTGGTATTGGGCTAGGTGGACTTGGTGGTGGCAGTGGGCTTGGTGGTGGTGGTGGACTTGGAGGAGTTGGTGGGGGTGTTGGCGGTGGTGGTGGGCTTGGTGGTGGTAGTGGGCTAGGTGGACTTGGCGGTGGTGGTGGAGTTGGCGGCGGTGTTGGCGGTGGTATTGGGCTAGGTGGACTTGGTGGTGGCAGTGGGCTAGGTGGACTTGGTGGTGGTAGTGGACTTGGAGGAGTTGGTGGCAGTGTTGGCGGTGGAAGTGGGCTAGGTGGACTTGGTGGTGGTAGTGGATATGGAGGAGTTGGCAGTGGAGGCGGTGGTGTTGGGGGCGGAGCTGGTAAGACACCTTGAGTTTTGCCTAGTCATGTCTTTCAGAGTTAAACCGTTAGGTTTTTTCCACTTTCAGTGGGTTGCAATATAATATAACTTGTTTTGCTTTGTTTTCGAGGACTCATTTGATTTCTCGTGCTAAATAATGTAATGTATCGTGTACCATGTAGGAATGGAGTTTCATGTGGTCATGCAAGATGATGTTCTATCTATAAAGTTTAATAATTTTTATTTCGATTACTCTATCAGTGTAATATTCTCACTGTCCCGCAGAAATAGTCTATGTCGACATCGAATTTTGTAGATCCTAATCACAAGGATTGATCTAGAGTGCAAGGCTGAGTTCGCGATCTTACATTTATGGAGCTAAATGTAAATTCTAACCATCGAATATGCTTAAATTAACAAGTAAAATTGCTTTGTATAGATAGAGAATTCTTAGATTCCCAAATGGCCCTCGTCCCCCTCCGCTAAGAGCTAGGGAATGTCCTAGCTTTCTTACATTTTTGTATCTAGACAGGAATCTAGATCTTAGAACTTTGATTTTTATTTTCGTAATAAGTTATTACAAGTAGTTTACAAGTTTCAGCGTGTGTTCGTGTAGCCCTAAAATTTGCCTAAAAATCAATTTTTAGGATAGATAGTAGTGAGGATCACAAGATGCATGGATAATAATGAGTGATGTGTGATTGATATTGATATTTAACTTTAACTTTTAATAATATATAATTTTTAGGTAAAAAAAATGATACGAACACACGGTCAATTTTATATCCAAATAACCAACAAAACCACTGAAGAAATGTACGTGCCTAGTAGTGACGTGTAACAAGTGGCTCAACTTGGGAGGAATCGGGACTAAAGGTCAGTTTGTCGCAAGTGCTCCTGGACCGACTGTTGGAGCTCTTACACTCAAGATCATGCACGGTGCAATAGTCCCATTTCAATTTTCATAGCCGTTGCACTAAAAAAAATCCATTCACCCAGCGCATGATTTGACCAGATCTAACCTGAGGTATAAGCCATCCGGTGGATCGCTTAGGGCTCTAAAACATTCTAGAAAGTGTTTTTAATTTTGTTTCACGAAAAATTCTTCAATCAAACAACATGATTTTTTTTTGTTGATTCCATATTTCCTTGAAAAAATATGATTTTCCACGAAAATATGGAATCAAAGGAAATTATTTTCTAAAGTAATTATTTGATTGAAATTTTTTTTAATAAATATTAATTTCAAATTCTTAATCATGTAAAAGTCAAACCATACTTATCAAAATGAGACGGAGGGAGTACTATTTTTTTATCAATTAATGCAAGGATAAAATAGGAATGATATAAAAATATTTTGTAATTTTAATAATATTTAAGATATTTCGTTAATATATGTGAAAAATAATGGAGATTTATCTTAGTGGGACGTGGGAGTAATAGATTGAACTCTCAAGAGTTGGTAATCTCACTTTAAAATATCATGGGAAAATCACAATGACAATATTAAAGTCATTTTTAGATTTTATAGTTTTTATCTATCTACTACATGACTATTCCGATTAAAGAGAAGGTCAATGACTAAAGTGACAAAATTTGAAAATTTGGTGACTGAAAAAGGTTTTATCCCAAACTTTGCTTCTCCATATTTCAATGGCGGGAAAGTTAAGAGGGCAATATCGTGTCTGTGTGTGTTTGCTCTCGTGTTCTTAGAAAATGAAGGGCTCAGGTAGAGATATACAGAGCTTACTCGAAGCCATCAAATCTTCTGAAGTGAGTTTTTGGTATCTCTTAATTGAATTAACTTACAGTTTATGTTCGTGGTTTGTTCATTTTGCTGCTATTTCAGACAATTTTGCTTTATATAGGGTTTTTGGAGGCATAATTTTGGGTATTTCTTCTATCGTTGAAATATGGGGATATTAAACTAATTGATTAGAGGAAAAATGGAAAAAATTAGAAATGTAAGATTCTACAAATTTCTTTTTCACTTGTCTTAAATTGCTTCTCATTGATGGAAGTTTGAATACGAGTGTATTATTTTTTTTCCATTGAACTGGTTAATATATTATTGTCCTAGGAACCATATAGCGTCATGATAAATGCAACGTGTATATGATTTCCTCATTCTTTTTTAATTCTTGAATATTTTGTTTGCTATTTAAATTCAGCACCGAGTTCTGTTTCATTATAAAATTTGTGTATCTTGCAGGTTGTTGAGAATCGTGTGCAATTGCTTATCGATTTGGAGCAGTTAGATTTTTCCGATAAATCTGAAGTGAATTATCTTATTGAATCTTTAATAGCATCCGAAATCGATAAACTTGTGTTCATGCTCTAGAATTTCATCTTGTTTTATGAGTATCTATCATTATATAATTTTATACACTTTCTGAGTTTTCTCATCTCTGTTTGCAGTGCAGTGGAACATAATATCAGTTCCAATTTGCTGGTGATAAGTAGACAGAAAACTATAAAAGTTTCAGTTTGAGTTAATATTTAGATTTTAGAATCTGAATTCTTTCATATGATTTGATAGAAACGGTGAAAATAAGTTTCCATTTTGTTTTCCTCTACTGAAGGCTAGATGTCTTTGGATTCAACTGATTTTTTAGTTTGAGTTTTCTCATACCGAAACTTCTTGACCTTATTGGTCAATATTACAAAAGAATTTTGACATTTGATTGTAGAAATGATAGTTTTGTGTGTGTTTTCTGTACCAGCTACACGAGAGAATGAAAGACGGAAGTGAAACTGAAAATTTCTCACTATTTCTTTGAGTTCAGATATTGTTGCTCCTAATATATATTGATGAAGTTGTTGGCCCTGTAAAAGGAATAGCTGGAATGTAAATTAGTTCTATCTGTCTTGATATTTGTGATTGCTGGTTGCTCCATACCTTAACAATCATTAGTTATTATGGGAAGACTTCACTTGCCTGGATTTATCCCAGTGCTCCTTGAACAAGACTATTCTGCATGTGGCTGCAAAATATTTAGACTCAGACATATCTGGATTCCTAGGACAGTTCCTTATTCTAGGAACAAAAGTAAGTTTATTTCTGTTGTTGGCAACATCTAGATCTTGGTTATCAGATATCTTTTGCTCAACGAGGGTCTATACTTTCTATCCTGTGTTTTTTCCACTAGGCAAACATATGGTGTAGAAAACATCTGATGATGACAATGATGTCAACAGAAGATTCTCAAGAAGAGGAACACAGCAGCCTTTTCTATCAGGTAAACTTTTTATATACCTAAAAGTGCTGGAACAATAAAATTTGGGTCTGTATTTGTTCTGTATTTGTATTCTGAGATTCTCATTCTCATTCTCATTCATAATTTCGTTCTCTTGACTAGTGGTTGTGTATGCTTTCTTTTGCTTGATTAGTGGTTGTGTATGCTTTCTTTTGTAGATAGACCATGGATGTGCAAAATAATGGACCCCGTGAGTTGCCTTAAAAGACAATCCATTATCATGAAAGTTCATATGAGCCATGTATGTTTAATGTTTGTTGTCTGGAATCTTGACCAAAACGAAGTCTAGAATTTTTCTTTAAGATGGTTCCATTTGTGCCCTCATTTTATTCTTTTAATTTACAGTTTTTTCGCAAAGGGTAAAAATTAATCACCTTTCATATTCATTTCCAACCACGCATGTTTTTCCATAACTTTTCTGACTTTTAACAATATATTATTCAAAAAATCACTTTTCCTCTCAAGAAAAGCCTCAACGAAGAAGCTCTCTACTCTATACAAATTAGATTAAGGTTGCTGAAAATATACCATTAAAACTTTGCAAGTTTGTGCTCTGACGTTCAAGGTTTAGATTCTTCTGTAAATCTATTTGTCTATGATATGACATATCATATGCTCATCATTACATGTTATTTTGACTACTTCTAGTAAGTTCATTCGGGGTTCAACTTGCTGTTAAGTTTCAGTCTTCTTTAAAGTTTGTGACAGTTTTTCAGACCTTCACATATATAATTCCATTACTTTTAATGTGCTAGCCAATCGATGCTTCATGCTTCTATTAAAATTGTTAGTTGTTTGCAGTTGAAGCAGTTCTAGTAGTGTTATTTTCTCTTTGTGCCACACAACCTAATGGAAGTAGGTTTGTCCTTTCTCTGAGACATGTCTTTCTTATAGGGTGTTTACAAACAATTTTTTCTTCGTATTCTCTCTTACCTTTTCAAATTCAAATTTGGTCAAACAAATCATATCCACATATCCCGTCAAACCCACCTGTACTAATGGATCTCCACCATTCCACTCCACTCATTTTCTCTATTCTTACTTTTGAAAATGCATTTTTAGGAGTTTTCAAATGGGCATTTACTTTTATTTTGCCTTCCAACTTTCTTTATAAGAAACTAGAAAAATAAGGCCGACTTTCAGTTGAAAGCATAACTATAAACACGTGATATGATTTTATTTGCTCTTTTCCAAATTGACCGGGTATTAAATGCTTTTGGCAATACCAACTTCGTTAATGTTTTAGACTCTTCATTTTTCTCCCTAAAGTATATTTCTACCTGTTTGCATCTATTCATATGCATCTAAGGCAATCAACAACTTCTGTTAATGGAGCTTTTATATTACCTTGATATGATCTTGAAGATGTTTGGAAGCTGAAGCAGTTAACTTTTCTGTTTTGCTGTTAATAACACGAAACCTTTTCTGTCGAAAGCACACCAGTGTCTATATTCCGCAAAGTATTCTTTGACACATTTTAACTTCTTTTCAGTTGCTTCTGGATTTGCTGAGCTACGCTTCTGCTAGTTATTCGGCTTTTGCCCGATATCCTGTATCAGATAACAAAGAGCTGATGTTAAATCTCGGAAATTTCATTTCAGAGCAGTTAAATCTGACAAAAGATTTGGCATCAGAAGTAAAGGTAAAATTGGTGCATGCATTGACTCTAGCTTTGTTAAATTCGCTAGTCTAAGTTCATTGCATGTTGCCTCTTGTTCAATTTATCTTCTTGTACTTTACTTGTGCTAGGATTATTCTTTAAGGCCACAACTTCAGATCTCCATTGAATAATTTTTGTAGATAGACCACTGATGGTGTTTGTTGGTAACTTGATTCTCTTTTGTTTTTCATCTTACACACTCACACACACGCGCACATTGAGAATATGAAATCAGGTTTCCTTTGTACATTAATAAATATGACGGAAGATATTGGAATTTGCTGTTACTTCAAGGAAGGTTTCTTAATTGGCTGTCTTGATGAGTGAACTTGACATGCTGTTCAGTATTTGATTTTATTTGATTGAGAAAAGCTTCTCCTATGCTCATTAACAATGTGCATTATTAATTTCTATCCAGAAGACTAACACTTTGGCTCCTGAGATATTGAAGACAGCAGTACCAGTGACACTTGATGCTGTGACTCGACTGTGTAGGGTATATTCGGATGGTGTAAATTGGGATATCTACCTTCTGAAGGCTAAAGAAGTTGAGCACATTATAGAATGCAAGGAGGCTGAAAATGCAGATGCTGTTGTCAATGTGATAAAATGTACAACAGAAAAATTTTGCGAATTGGGCGTGCTTGCAGCTAATGATGGTGGCACTCTGGTGAGTTTATTAAATATGTCATGGAAAGGTGTTGTTACACTGCTTCAGCTGGGGAAAGGTGCTTTGGCAGTGAAGGTGAATATAACTGATATTATTATGACCCTAATTTCACTGGCGAACGAGTCTTTACGATGTGCTGCTGGAACTTGGGAAACGGTCACCAAAGGAAATGGTCCCGTGTCAGAAGCTAAAAGGACTTTTCTTCCTGTGAAATTTTATCTTATGAATGCTGTAAGAATTATTTCTCAATACCAATTCGAGGCACTTTCTCTGTACAAAGATATCGCTCTCTGTGTCGTTATGATATTGACCTTCAGAATTTCACTGAGTAAGGTAGAATCTCTGAAATCTGCAAGTGAAGTGTTAGCAGAAATTCTGGAGCCAATGTCGTTGCACTTACTCAATGGTCTACTAAATTCAGGTCAGGTGAAAGAAGTGCTGAAGTTTCAGATTTTAGATTGGTTGTTCACTAATGACAGTGACTTGGGATCTGTCGATGAAGTTACAAATAATAATGGAAAAAATTCATTGCATGCAATATTTTCTCTAAGTTCCAACAGTATGAACCAAGCAAAAATATTATACCTGGGCCGTGTTTCCTTGTTTCTTAATCTTTTGAAAAGTGCTCCTGAACTAGACGATGATGTCAGATTGGGAATTGCCCGAAAGCTTGGATGGCTTTTTGATATACTAATCAATGAAGATGTATATCCTTCAGTTCTTGTCTTGCAAACTCCCACAGTGAACGGTTCTGGTCAAGTCCAGGAACTTAGTTACCAGACTATGTTGTGTTCTGTACTTCATGCCTTGAAGACATTTATGATAGTAGCCTCTTCAAGTCTGGCTTGGGGTGAAGTAGAGTCATTCCTACTCCAAAATCTTTTCCATCCTCATTTTCTTTGCCAGGAAATTATTACTGAACTTTGGTGTTTCATGTTGCGCTATGCTGAGCCAGACATGATGAATGACATTATTGATAAACTTTCCTTACTATTGAGGCGTTCAGCTACTCCAGAATCTGTATTATTTCCTAGTAGTGCTTTGCGAAGAATTGCAAAATTGATTTGCATATTTCTAACACATGGGGCAGAAGTGATGGTTGATCGAGTGTACAATTCTGTTATTGACAGTGAAACATCTCAATGTTTGCCAATTGTGTATACAGCACTGATCATGGAAGGTTTCCCCTTAAATCTTCTTCCAGAAAAGACAAGAAGTACTGCCAAACAAAGAATTATAACTGAATATTATGACTTCATGCAGAGCATGGGTGAAAAGTCAGCTGAACCATGTATGTCTGGCATTTATGGGGCTCCAGTGTTTGCACTCTCTGCTGCTTTGCAGTCTCTGTAAGTAGATAATACCATATTGCGTGTGCTTCGGCAAACTTTGATTCTGGAAAATAATATTTCTTAGTTTAAACAATGGTGAAGACCAATAAATTTGTGGGATAACTATCAGTGTTAATTTTGAATGTGTGGTTGAAATTAAATTGTCACTTGGAGTGAATGGTAAAAGTTAATTTGCAGTTAGAAAAAGCTAAAGCAAAAACAAGTGATTTTCTGTGTCCAAATCTAATGATTCTTATTGTCATGACTAAATACAATGTTGAGAATGATGCACAATATTCTCATTAATTAGAATGAAGTTTTTCCCTTGTAGGGCTTATTTTTGTCCAAGGAATAAAATATTTTGTAGTAGGAAAGCATGTGTGTATGCATGTATGTGTGTGTGTGTATATATATATATATATATATATATATATATATATATATATATATATTCCATATTTTGCCAGTATGGTTGTTATATAAAAGGATGTAATATTGCAACCATTGAATACATGAAAACACAGAATTTCATCACCCTATTGTCTTGATTTCTTACAACATTACAGTGTCATTTCATGTTTGGGATTTTTTTTTAAAATGATTTTTGAATGTATAAAATTTCTGAAAATATTAAAAAGTTGTAAGATTAACAAAAGAAAGGTTGAAAATGATATTGGAGAAGAATAATATTCCAAATAATTAAAAAGCGCTGGATGCATAATTAAAATACATTTACAGTTCCATTTTCATATCCCTCCTTTCTTCCTCGAATACTTTTGCATTTTATCCATTTTGTTTCTGTTTTCGGTATTTCCTAAAATTCTTTTTCACACGTGTAGCCAGGTCAGCCTATCTGATACTGAGATGAAGACTCTGAAGTACCTAGTTCCTATGATTCACAAGTACAAGAACTCCAAAGACAGCCAAATTAAAGAACATTATTGCAAGCTTCTAGGCAAATTGTTAAGCATTGTTTCTCACATGAAACATGTGTATGCATATGATGAAATGGAAGGAGTTATTTTGGAGCTCCAGAAACTCTTTATCTCAAAGTCAGAAGAATCAGATGGTCAACTATTTCTCTGCAAACCTAACCTAGCTGAATTCATGGGTGGTCTTGGTCATGTGGAATTGGAAGATAATGATGATAGTGCTCGGAGCTCAGCTGCTTGGGAGTTGTACCATATGTTACTAAGGGAGCGGCACTGGGCATTTGTTCACCTGGCAATCTCAACATTTGGATATTTTGCTGCCCATACTTCTTGTAATCAGTTGTGGAGATTTGTGCCACAAGATGCTGCTCTGTCATTTGACTTGGAATCTGGAAATGAAGCAGATGAAGAAAGATTTATGTCGGAGTTGAAAGCATTTCTTGAGAAAGAAATGCCATTTTTTATTGTGAAACCAATATCTGATCGGTTAGAGATGCTTTCTAAAGATGGTCAAGCATTGAAAAACCTTGTTCAAAACAATGTAATGATCAATCCAGAGCCTGTAGTATGTGACATGATGGAGATTGACAGTGAGAAGCAATTCAGTAGGAAAAGAAAATTTCCTGATGGAATCAACAAAGGTGTAGAGTTACTGCAGAGTGGCTTGAAAGTTATGGGTGATGTTGTTTCTGGGTGGCAGCATAATCAAGTTGAGTCAGCTGAAGTACATAAAACATTTTTGACTCATATTTCTAGGCTTGAAGATGCAATTGCAGACTTAGTCAGCCTTACTGGTGGTGGCTAACTGGCTGCACAATGCATGTTGAAACTGGTCAATGGCGTCTTAGCAGCTAACATACATTTTCGCCTATGAAGGTATGAGATTTAAGGTGTTTCCATATATCGTCTTTCTGTGAGAATGTAATAGCATATTTTTTTGTGCAAATAAATGCAACCAGTTCATTTGTGGGAATATAAATAGTTTTACTGAATCGAACCTACGGGTTGCTGTTGCAGTTCGACTTTAGATTTATATGCATTTTTTTTTTCATTTAGCGCTCTGCACTCCTAAACAAAAACCAATGTTTCGTCATATGAAGTTATGCAGTTGTATGTTTAAGACAATGAAGCTTACTAGCAAAACAATCGTGTTTCTTGTGGTTCCAATGCCTGTTTTATTGAGTGTCAATGGCTAGCCAGTCGTTATGTATCGTACTTTCTAGAACTTCTGATACCATGCATTTTGCTCGTTTGCACTGCAACAATATAATAACAATTGTACCTTTTGTTTGTTCTCTTGTTAATGCAGCATGAAAGTAATTTTCTAGCACCTTCTTGCAGGACATTGTACTCGTTATTTCTTGCGCAATTTACGACAGAGAAACCAATGTTCTTGAAGATGTAATTGTATGGAAGGTATTTGGACGTTCCCTTTTTGCTTATCTGTGTCTAGCAGATACAAGTGCCTATTGATGATTTTTGTTGCTTGCCTAGTAGAAAATGATGAGAAATGCTCGTCTTAAGGAATATAGAGAGGGCATTTCAGTGATTATTTCAAATTCTTTTGCTTAATTTCAGTGACTGTTGATCTGATATCATGAGATATAGTTCAATACAATATCATTTATGGTTATAGCAAAAGGCTTCCAGCAATAACAGTTGCCACAGTCAAACAAATTAAAAAAGCATTGGTATCCATAGATAGAATAATAATTATTGTTGGTTGATGTTCAAAATGAAGATACTGCCACATTGTTAATAAGAAACATATATAGTAACTTTTTTGAATGATATGACAGTGGTCTACTGCAATGTAAACTCTTGACCGTGGTTTTAATATGAAATTTAACTTTTTGCTAATTATAGATTTTTGGTCATTAGCTTTCCAGGAGTTATGTTTTAATTTTTATCATATAGAACGATCTTGCAAGATGACAAACATGATTTGAATCATTTGATGATAACTTAGTCTAATCATGGAAACAAATGGTGCCACATTATGATTCGTGTCCTTTTCCTTCAGATAGGTTTCCAAATTCCCACTTGCCATGGGGTAGGAGAGAATGGGCTGGCTTTTTCGTTTTTTATCATCTACTTTGTCTCCTATGTTCATTTTCCCCCTCCTTTTCCAAATGGACATGGGTGATTTGTCGTTTTCAAAACAACACTGAGGTGGGTATATGTAGATACTCAATCCTACTTAACCAAAAGTATCTCCTTCTCATGTCACGATTGTAATCAATTGGAAAATGTTAAATGTTACATGGACATCCTGTATGCCACACAAGACAAAGGGGTTGTAGAATAACTATTTTCCCCTTCCCCATATTGTTTGATGACAATACACCCTGCAGTACACTCCTACATGAAAGTATATCTACTAGTATATTGCGGTTTCTTGCGGTGGATCCGACCGTCGTAGGTGGAGGAGGAGAATGGTAGGTGATGGCGGGTGGAGAAGGAGGCGGCGATGTTGAAGAGAGCCGGTTTGGTTTGGGAGAGGAGAGAGAGGAGAGCGAGGTTGAGGAGAAGAAGGTTGAAGGCGAAATGACGGAAATGGGACGGACATTACCTTTTTTTTTCGTGAGTGGGGGAGAAAACCGACCTCCGGCCGGGGTAAGAAAATGCTATATGTACACCTTGTATACTATACAGGAAATAAGGATTGTAGAATGACTATTTTAGTATTTTGCACACTCTCCTATTGTGCGAATACGCTACACCTTCTAATACACTCTTACACAGGAGTGTGTCAATAGGAAAATGCTATATGTACACCTGTATACCGCACAAGACATACTGGTTGTAGAATGATATATTCCAACCCCCCCAACACCACAACACCCCCACCAATTGTACAAGGACGATACGCCCTGCAGTGTACTCCTGCACTGTAAAAGTGAATTTACAACATTGCCCTAATCAATATTATATATATTTGATAGCTAGCAGACTTGTGAAAAACCATGGAAAAGCCTTCTCTCACACAATTAGCATTTAGCACACAGAGACCATCCCTCTCTATAAATACCCTACTACCACCCATAAAAAAACCTTGAGACACCTCTCTCAGTCTTCCTCCCCTCAAACTCTTGCACATCAGTCATCAATAAGCAAAAATTCTCTACAAACCCCAGTTAAATGAAGAACTACATTGTACTACTGATTATAGGCCTCACAACATTCTTTCTACTACTACACAATGGTACATTTGACAACCAAAGTTATGATGTTCGTATCATCAATGGGTTCAGCAACAACTCGTCGTTGCCACTGGTGGTCTGGTGCAGTTCTGAAGTTGGTGGTGATATCGGTGGGCGGGCACTGCAGGAGCGCGACGACTACAGCTGGAGCGTCACGACTGGCTTGTGGAAGAAGGCTCCTCTGTATATTTGCACCATGAAATGTGATAGAAGAAGGAAGAAGTTTGAAGCATTTAGCGTAAACAGAGACAGGTATAGGTGTGGAGATTATAGGCAATGCTTTTGGCTGGTGACGGAAGATGGATTTTATTTTGGAAATGATGAGATTAATTGGAAAAAAGATTTTTCATGGATGTGAGGAAATCATGTGATGAGCTTCGTAAAGTTTTCTTCTACTACTCCAGAGTCAGTGCGTCGAGTATTGAGCAGTTTTCAGCCGCAACTTGCCACTTATACATAGGGACTGTAGTAAATTAAATAATATAATTCTCTATGTCTACGTGATCGGTTTTAGTTGGTCTAGAATATCAAACAAAACGCGAATGTTAGAAAAAATTTCCATTGTCTTCCGTGAGTCTAGCTATATAAACTAAGTTGTTCTAAATCTCTTATAGCCTTTTTTATTTTTTTAACAGAATGATCAGTTTGCTGGGTTTGGTTCTGTTTAGCAGAGGAATCAACAATCTCCTGAGTCTGTTGGGGTTTTGGCAAATCCATAGCCAATCACAGGATTTGATGAGTCTTTACCAACTCGTGATGGAACTTTGATATTTCATTTATGGTGGAATGAATTTGAGGAAAATAAAGTTTGACAGATTACCGACTTATCCAAACAAAGAAAGGTAGAGTAAAATAAAAATGAAGACTACGTAAACGTTAAAATGAAGCACCATGTCCAGTAATGACCGCGTCATGTAACGGGAGCAGTCTAATGAAGACAACGAGTGCTGAATTTCTCTTTTCATTAAAGGAAAATCCAAATGGATAGATACAAATATTGATGCTTTGAAGTGTATATAACAATGTTACCGCATGCATTTTTTTTGGACAAATAAAGTGGCTATTCATTCAGTCAAACTAGTAAATACCGCTAAAAACCAAAAGGATGATGTTGCGAAAGAACGCACAGCACCCAGGTTAATAGCAAGAAACTAAAAAATGCCTACAAATGTATAAAAGTTAAAGCGACCGGAATACCTAGGCCTCCGGATCTGCAACGTTGACGCCCAAAGATGGAGTGAAGCCATGGTGACTCGAAGTTGAGGGCAAATTTGAAGCACACAAACACAGAACATCGTAACAAGACAATGAGAAGCCAAACGCAACACTAAGACGATGAAATCATAAAAGGGCGACAGAAAGTCCAGATCTATGTGGATAGACCACTTCTTGAAAAATAATATACATAGAAAAAGAGGAAGGAGGGGGGGGGGGTTGGGGTTTTGACTTAAGGCTAAAATGGCCAAAAAAATCACCCACAAGGGTACCTGCAAGTGTTGGCCTTCCTGTAGTGGCGGTGATATGCAAGTGCCAGAGGGAAACAGCTGCTCGTGAGAGGAGAGAAGTTTTTAAAAATAAATTGAGGATTACTGCATGCATTTTTGTGACTTGAAGTTAAATAAATTTCGAAAAATATGAGACGATTTATAGTGCTGTAATTGCCGTGTCTCAAAAGACAAAACTGCAGAGAAAGTCATGTCCAAAAAATCAAGACTTTTTGAACCAAGCAAAATATTGCACAATGTTACTATAATTAATCCACAACCAGTATCTTTAGTTCCTCATAATCAATTTTAAACATTGGTAGCGAATATTGATGCTACCACTGATACCTTCTTTAGGAATTTTGCAGTTAAGAGCTTGTTTAATCTAGCATTTGGAAAAGTATTTTTATTTATTCTTATTTTGAATCGTACAATTTATGAAAGTTGTAAATCTTTTTTCTCAACTGCTTTTTAGTAAAAAAATATTTTCCGAGTCTATTCTTGAAGACTCACCCTACTAAATACTAGAGGGTTATGAGTAGAGGTTAACAGAGAATCTGAGTATTTATATGTAAGTGATCAGTATTAATTGATAAAAATACCTAAAATTTCAATATTTATAAAGTATTAAAAATATTTTTAGTGAAAAATTCTGGACAATCATTAGTTTAAATATTTAGAAGGCAAAGAATTATGAAAATCTCATGTCGGACATAATATTGAACTTATAACATAATATCATGATATTAAATGCATTGGTTTGTATCACCATATAAATCGAAAACGATATTTGGTTGACGTGTGTTTATATAAAAGCTTCAAATGAAACACTTGTCCCTTTTCTAATTAAAGAGGAACCATGATAAAAATCTACCAAAAATTACTTTTTATCTTTTTGCAAATTATTGTTAACATTAGTGACTATTGCCTTTCGCGTTAAACCACATATTTTATCATTTCTATTATACATATCTTAAAAGGCTTTTTGCAAGTTGGCCAACATGATTTGTTGATAACTTAGTCTAATAGGAGTATGCACGATACCAGATTATGCTTCGAGTCCTTTTCATCACGTGGTTTCCCAAATACCCACTTTCCATGGGATAGGAGATCATGGGTTTAGATTTGGCCTATGGTTTTCTTGATTCCAATAATGAAAATGTATACATTTGGTTGAGTCTATTATCTTGGTTTTTTTCCCCCGACTATTCTGTATCTAAGCTAGCTCGATTAAATGAAACAATTAAAAGAACATGAGACGAGACTATAAATGTAGACAAAGGCGGATCTAGGGGGGGGCCGGCACGGGTGCTAGCCCCCCCGACCCAAAAAAAAATCCAAAAGTTTATATAGAAAAAAAAAAATTTTATACATAATTTTAGTCAAATTAAATTTTTTTCTGTATTACAGCCCCCCCGGCTAAAAATCCTGGATCCGCCATTGAATGTAGACTGCATTTAGTCATAAAAAAAATAGTGCTGACCACACCATAGACCACAGAACAAGTCACGTTACAACTTATTTTGTAATTTTTGCCGTTGTGATACTTGAAAGTCAAAATTACGCTCCAATAGGTATACCACGCCAAACTAGATATGATCATGCCACCAAATTTCTCCAACGGCCTGTTAGCTCTAAAATGTGGTTTTACATGGCAGAACGAAATTTCAAGACGCTTTAAAAAAAAATAGATAAGTGCCAGATATTGTCTTTTTTGCATTAACTCTTGTTATTCTCTCTCTTCTATAACTATAATTTATATACACATACTTTTTCTTTTGAATATATATTTGAATATATATACGCATAAATTATTACTTCAGTAATCTACATGACCAATAGTTCGAAAGATTTTGTCTTTATTTCCATTCCTTTTGTCATACCAATAAGAGGATCTCCAATGCATTCTAGCTATTCATTGGATTAGAGACTCAGTGGCAAAGAAATAGACCGAGTTGTGTTCTACATGGATCAAATAAAGGAAAATGCTACACTATGGCATCTCTAGTTGTCATTATGTCAACAACTATGATATCCATTATTAAATTATTGTAGCACAGTCTATTAAATGGACCGCGTGACTTGAAATTGTATTCCAATGGATTCTCTCTATAATTTAATAGATTGATTACACATGACATTTAATTAAATTAATTAAATTAATTAAAAATAAAAAATAGGCGCACTATTCCCACTTGGCAATATTTGATTAACTAAACTATTTAAAAATAGAAAAATGGTGAGTCACAATTAATGTATCACATGATTTCTAGATATAGATATTGTGGTCGACATTGTCTATTTTTTTAGTGTCACTTTGTTAAGTGTCACTTTGTTAAGGGATAAATTCCACATCAAAATAATATAAAATAATAAACCAATATATAAGTACGTGAACTGCTCCTCATAAGATGTTGATTTTTAAAATGGACTTTAAACCTTAATATATAGTATAATAGTTCATTAAACTCCAACGTGCAATCAATCCGATTAAGATTAAAAAATGAGTCCACAGATTTCAAAGATCAATCTGTTCCAACGAGCTACTATCTTGCGGGTCATGTTAAAGGATAAATTCAACATTGAAGGAATATAAAATAATAAATGAGCATAAAAGCATTTGATTATTTCTTTTAAGAGGTTGACCTTTTAAGATATGATTCAAATCTTTAATACACCTAAGGTTCACATCGTAATTCACAAGGTCATTGGAGAATGATCTTGGAGGTAGATTGTCTATTTTCTTATGTGGCACTTCATTTTTTTTTTCAATTCATATATAGTGCACTTGAGATACTTGGAGCATTCAAGCACAAGAGATGCTCTTAGACCCAAAAGTCAAAACGATGGAATGCATTAATCTATCGCAATAAAATTACTGAACCCAAAACTGTAAATGTTTTGAAATTAATCTGAAAATTACTGAAATCCATATAAATCCACAGGCTCTTGCTAACATAGAGATTACATTAACTTATGAGTCAAAGAAAACAAACTAACTTCAATAAAATCGATGGATATAATCAGTCTGGAACCACCTAAATTATAGATTTCAGAAATCTATATAGAATTCGAGTTGAAAGATTGCTTCAAGCCTTCAATACATAGAACTGTTTTAAGCATAATTTAGAGTGTGTTAGCGGATGAATTTTAATATATTTTTACGAGTATGAAGAGAGAGAATAAGTGGAATTGGATGATGGAAATTTAATGAGTGGAGAGATATATAAATATGATCTATTTGACCAAATTTAAAATTTAAAAATATATTAAAATACATTAAAATAGTGATGCTAACACCCTCTTAAGTATCCACTGGTCTACTGAGATAAGATTATCAGAATTACTTCAGAAGACACCAAAAGTCAAATGAGCAATGATATGCTGCCAAGTGGGGGCATCAATGTGATTTTATATAACCATGCAAAAACAAGAGATCAAGAAGAAAGAAAATATAATATATTTTATATAACAACAGCTATTGGCTTGTTAAAGAAGACGGGTTTTATTTTTCGAAAAGAAATGCAGCATCCCCCTCTGATTTGACCAAAAAAATGTTTGGGACTGGCGGCTAGTTGAGATGAAAGTAAGGCATTGTTTGATTGAAGGCTTGTTCGCATTTGTGATTCGTGATAAAAATGTGGTTAATATTATTTTTAAATGTGTGATTGAAAATGAGTATGAGGTATACGGAATTACGTGCGGATTTGGTTAATACCAAATAGAACAAGGCCTAATTTCCTTAGTTTACCTGTTGTCACATGTTATCTGAGGAGTTGGAAAATTTACAATAGAAGCAATAATGTTAAACATATGCACATTTGTTAATCATCGATGAACGTGATCTAACAATTAAAATGACAAATCAGTATTATCACTAACTAATGTATATTTGTATGGACAATGGATGAACAATAATGATGAATAACCCGTAATTGGTAAACTCTTGATTTGTATCTTATAACATATATATTTGATTACAAAGGAAAAAAAGTCGAGTTTTTTTCATTACTCAAGAGTTGGTTAATAATGCTTGTAATTGAGTGTGAAAGCACATTTGAGAATTATAAATTACAATTACATAATTATATTGTAAAATTGCTATTCAAGTGAGTATGGAATGATTAATGCAACTGTGTGACACTGTATTACTACTGTTCAATCAAGTTCAGACATCGTATCATTGTTCATTATTATTGACGTATCTCACAAAGTCTACAACTATCTGATTTAACAATTTAAATTTTAGTAAAATAAAATTTTAACAAGAACATTTGATACATATATGGAAGTGTAGGAGCAGAGTCAGTCAAGAGTAGGGGTGGGCGTTTCGGGTTCGGTTCCGGGTAGTTCATTACCCGGAACCGAACCGTAAATTCCGGTTCCTTGAAAATTGGAACCGTTCGGTTCTTTTCAAATGAAGTACCGTCGGTTCCGGTTCCTTCCGGTTCGGTTGATTCGGTTGATTCGGTTATTTTTATGATACATTTTTATTACTCGAAAAACACTAGAAAAAATAAAAATTTTAATTCAACATAAATGTAACCCAAAAAATGTAACAAAAAAAATACTGCTTAGTTGCGCATTTAGCAACTGCCAGTTGCGTGGCGAAGCGCGATAGCATTCTTGCTCTAAGCGGCGGCATTCTTTGCTTAGGAAGCGACAACGGGGAAAAAATAGTGCTATATTTTTTCAATTCCGGTTCCGGTTCCGGTTTTTAGAAAGGACCCGTTCGATTTTCAATCTTTTCATTTCAGTTCCGGTTCGGTTCCGGTTCCTAATTTTTTTTAAAGAACTGTTCGGTTCCGGTTCTTTCGGTTCGGTTCCGGTTCTACCCGTCCGGTTCCGGTTTTTATGCCCACTCCTAGTCAAGAGGGGTAAATTTTTAAAAAGTTGACTTATTAATTTTATACAAAACCAAAAAAAAAAAGGAAAAATCATAATACAAACTTACTAATTAATTGAATACTTCATGTTGATTGTCATATTACCTATCAGAATATTTTAATAGTTTTGTTCTATAAATTCCCACCGTATATACTTAAATAAATCTCTAATTCAAGCTAAGGTGGTTTATTACGTACGTAGATGTTCATATACATGCTTATATATATATATATATATTGGATATGATGTATTAAAATCTAGAGATAAAGAATACTCAATGAAATTATATTAATTAATTGAGGATATTTAACTTTTATGCTCCACATGTCTATCACTAGATTATTGTTTTGAAATATATAGTACACATCTCTTTCCTTAGTTCTCATACAAAGTTGATTTAATTTTATCTCAAATTCTACTAGCTATCAAATATTACGTAACTAATTTAAGATTGCATCATTCCTAACAAATAGTTTTACAGTCAAGTTAATGAGATTTATGCATTAAACTTGTTAACTTATTTTGTAACAAGTTGTTCAACTGTCATTTCTATTTTTCCCCATGCACGTCGTGTAATTCTATTAGCTAGGCGAATATTTTGTAAAACATGCATGAATAGTTAATCTGATTTTTAATTAGGTTACTTTGATTTTGTGTCAACTTATTTAATCACGTGTGAATTTTATTGTGTTCTAATTTGTTTTAAAGTCGAGTTGTGTTTAGAAAATGATTTAAAGAGTCCTCTTGCATTGGACATGGACGCATTTCCCGGCTTGTCTTGGACTGCAAATTATTTTTTTGTACTCCCATTACTTACCATAGCATATATATATTGCGTGCATAGATTCTCAATTGATAGAGATGGTAAGTAAATAAAACTCTTTAAGGTAAGTGAGGCTTTTTATTTATGTTATTTATTTATTATTATCTTACCTTATATTTGATAATACTACCACAAATAAGAAATTATTTTATTGTAGGGAATTTTATAAAACACAGTTTCTTTTGTGTAAAGAGAACTGCTTGCATAAAATAAAAGAGTAAAAACTTATAATGTTTGCGGCCATATACAAATACACGCCTAAGCATACGTTCCAACGCAAGAACAATTATTTTCACACTTTCTTTGACATCTCCATGTATATCCAACATCATATCTGAGCAGGCTTTAGGCCATCTCCAATGCAAAGGGGTCTATTCCATTTTTCAACCCAGGAGAGAGAGTGACACAAGAGGTGTGGGAGGGTCCCATTTTTTGCACATGTGGATTTTCTTTTCCTTTTTTCATCACTTTTTTTTTTATCAATTATCTCATTTTCTCCACTTTTTGTATATAAAATCCCGTATCATGTCCAGATATAGACGCCTATCTATTTTCTTCCACAATTATTTTATTATTATTTTTAAATTTATTTCTATCTCTTTCTTCATTTTTACTTTTCCCTCTATTTTCCCTATATTTCTTTTCATTCATTTTCAAATAAAATAATAATCTTTTCTCTATCTCTCTCCTCCACTCTTTCCTCCATATCATCCCAAATTCACTTTTGAATTGGAGATGGCCTTATTGTTCAAGTTGTGCACAAGTTCTCTTAAAGTCTACAACTTGATCTTTTGATCAGAACGTGCTCTAGGAAAAGTCCCAATCACTAGAAGAAGAGTGCCTCAGTGTTTGAAAATTTCACGTGAGTGAAGATCTCTTAGAGGATTGTTGCATTCAAGAAGAGAGCTACATATGAGTAATGGGATGTTGGCTCGCATTACACGCCAATAGAAGCATCAAGGAATGATACGTTATTTCTTTGGGTGTTCATTAGATTTTGCGAAATCTATTCTTTAGTTTCTCTTGTACTAAACTAACAATTTTTCGGTTTAGTGGATTGGTTTTATCCGTAAGCTATGAGCATGTGGTTTTTTACCCTGCGGAGATTTCCACGTTAAAATCCCGTGTTCTTTGTTTATTTTCTTTTTGCACTACACTAGGTTCATTAGGATCATGCTCGGCTAGAGACACCTGTTTACTATTTCATGATTTAACCTAAATATATCCTATTGCGCTTAAAACAATAACTGAATCTAACTCAGTAATTTCCACTGCATTTAGAACATGTTTCAAATACACCCACGCAATGTGTAATTAGACAACTTCGAAATTTCAAAACTAAATGCCTCAAATAATATAATTTTTCTTTATATTTGTCCAAGAGAACAAAAAAAAAAAAAGAAGCACAAAATCGTATACATACACATAAATTGGCACGATGGGGTTAATCAAACATGATTGAAGTAGTAGTAGCAGTAGCAGTGGCAGCAATCTTAGTCCTTTCCCGCCAAAACTTTATTTTTTTTTTATTTTTAATCATTTTCTTTTACTTAGTTCAGTTAATCATTTTTTTAAATGGTTTCCTTGTCCTTATTTGGATCCACAAATCTTTTAAAATCTTCTCTTTTCTTATCATTCGATCTCTATCTTTCCTTTATCTCTATCTTTTATTGGCTTCCTATAATTGTCTTGTAACACTATGCTCGATTCCGTACATGATTATATGTGCATATTGTAGATGCTTATGAATAAATTTGTCTAATACTAATGATTATCTATATAGGATTGGTATATAGGTGCTTCGATGTGAGTAAAAGTGATTGGTCGGGAGAAAGGATGCGTAAGGGAGATTCTACGAATTCAACCAGGTCATTATTTACGGTCGTAAAGGTTTTAGGTACGACCGTAGTCTATAGATGTAGGGCCATAATGTTGAGATTGTTTAAGATGCAAAATTTTCAGAAAGTTCAATATGGTTGTCTGTAAGATAGACACGACTGCAAGTATGTAGTTACAGCCGCAACTTGGAAGTATACGACTGTAAGCCTGAAGTTGTGGTAATGTGCAGAAATTTTCAGACAGTTCAGTACGGCCGTATAATAGTTGGATACGGCCGTATGTTGTTTTTGAGGCCATAATACTAGGGTTATGATTGTAATATTGAGCGTGAAGGGCAGAGTGAATGTACAGAACCTTTGATACAGGCGTATGATATTTTGATACGGCCATATGTTCGAGGTTACGGCCGTAAGTTGGATTTCCTATGGTTGTAATTTGGTAATTTACGGCCGTAATTTTAGTATGTATAGCCGTAATTTTAAGTTGGTCAAAGCATTATTTTAAGGTTTCTTGGTTATATATCGGATATATATCACTCAAACTTGGCCTAGCTCATATTATACACCCCAAGAACACTCTCAAGTAGTCTCTAAGCCTTCCAACTTTGTATCTTACTTGGTTCTCTATTTGTAACATCACTCAACCTTTTTGGGAGTTGGAGTAGGGAGGAAGTGAAGCAAGAAGGATGAGAATTGGAGGAAGCTTGTTGGTTGTTTGCATCTCCTTTAAGGTGAGTAATAAATGTACTTTTGTATATCAAAAGGTAAGTTAATACTATACGAGTTTAGAATTAGCTAGGTTTATGATTGAAAGCATAAGTTTTGCCTTGGGTGAATGTTAGGGTTAGGTAGTGATAACTACTTTTTAGGGGTAAGCTAGGAGTTTCTTGGTATCTAGGATTTGGAATGCCTTGATGTGTCCTTTATATTCGTTTAGTCATTGTAGGGCAACATATGAAGGTAGTGTATGAGGAAGAGGTAATATCTACCATTACAATTGTGCTTCCTTTATGTATTTTAGTATAAGATATGATTGATTCGATTAATATGCTTGCGTATACTATATCATGAACATATGTGCATATAAAGCTGCCAACCATGAGTTTACATATATGTGAAGTATCAAGACGGTCAAATGGGGGAAACTACGCCCCAACTATGTGATAAGATAACAAATGAGGGATCTAAGCTCCAAAAAAATGTGATATGAGGCCGTATATAATATGTGAAACCATTGTAAACTCATGATTAGCAACGGAGTCCAAAGTCATGATTGTCTCATGCATTCGCATACACACTTATTACCCATTGAGTTTTTGTGACTCATGATGTTTCTCTAGACATGGCAAAATGGCTCACCAGCCATTTCAGCTCATGAGCCAGCTCGGGCTCAGGCTCACTTAAAGGCGAGCACGAGCTCGAGCTCGCCCCGGCTTGCGAGCTCGAGCGAGCGGCTCGGCTCGAACTCGTACAGTACATGAGCTCGAGCCGAGCTCCAACAAGCTTTCGGCGAGCCAAGCCGGCTCGCTGAGCTTGTTTGACAAGCCTATGTTTCTCTGTTCTATTTGTTAGATGACGTTGGCCGTGGAAATAGATTGTTGGAGACGGCGGAGAGTCATTGATAGTGATGACAGAAAAATCCGATATAATCCAAATCCGATGGATACCCGATCTGAATGGAGCGATTTTTTGCCGATCCGTAGATCCGTGGATTATTGATCCGTGGATCAACCGATCCGAAACGAATTTGGATTTGGATAAGGCCTGATCCGATCCAAATTGATTTTTTATTTTTTATTTTATTTTATTTTTTATTTTTTTTTATAAAAACTCATACCAATATGGATCGTATTTGGATTTTTTCTTGATCCGATTTGATCCGAATCCGATTCGAAGAATTTGGATTTGGATTTGGATTTGAATTAGGCCGACCTGATCCAAACCCGATACATTGCCAACACTGGTAATTGAAGACATGATGTGTGAGGAGACGAAAAGACAGGGTCCTGTACTCAGTAAATGTTTTGAAATCAAAAGCTTTTGGAGTTCGCATGTGTATTATGGTAATTTGTGGTATAGTTAGATGTACGTAGGTGCTTAGTCTTATTGTAAGTTATTGTCACCTTTTACTTCTGGCACCTAGCGGTTGTCCGTGAACACCATGAACTCATGAATTTGGGTATGCTTGACAATATATATGTGTGTGTGTATGTATATATATATGTGTGTGTGTGCGTGTGTGTGTGTGTGTGTAAGCGTGTAAGCGTGGAATTGTCCCTAATTCGGTAAATAAGTGCAAATAGAAGTTCGATCCATAAGTACTGCGAATGTGTACACGTGTCAAATGGACATTTAGTGTGTGACGTGTGCATTGTAGGTAGTCATTTCTTATTATGTTAAGTTGGTGTACGGAAACATGTCTTTTTAAAATTTAGTATATCATCATCATCATCTTCTTCATTTTCTTGTTTATTTTTTTATTTTTTAGTATTCCCTTTTATTCTTATTGTAATAATCTGGATCATACATCTTTTAATTATCAATAATAATCTACACCACATTAAAATTGAAATTTAAAAAGTTAATCAAATTATTAATAAAATAATCTAAATGTGCAATATCAATCAAATTTAATTGAAAATATTAATTAATGAACTTTAACATTAATCAGCTTTTTAATTAATAAACGAATAGTACAATTAAACTGATTTTTAAATGAATTGAATCTATAACTATACTTTTCAAATTGCAACATATCTTTTAAATTATTAAGTATATTTAAAATCGGATTCATCTAATTTTAATTGCAGGTGTTAACCTAATTATTTTGGAAATAATTAATTCTTTTTAAAAAAATTAGCTAAAAATTGAAAATTAAATAAAATCATTTATATTTTAATTAATTAAAATTCATTATAATACTAAGATTTAATTGGCAAGGTTTCATTCATTAATTATATTGTAAAAATATTTATATTGTAATTAATTAAAATTAATTATATTACTGAGAGTTAATTGGATATGGTTTCATTCATTAATTATTATATTGCTAAATGGGGAAAATAATATTGATTTTGAAAAAGTAAAATTAATTAGATTATTAGGTATTAGCAAGATTTCCCTAAAAATGAAAGATTTCTTTTAAATTAAAGGATATATTTAAAATTAGATTCACACAATTATTAAAAATGTTGCTATTAAGCTAATCATTTAAGAAATAACTAATTATTTTTGGAAATAATTACCTAGCAATAAAAATTAATTAAAATTAATTATATTTCTATTGAATGAAAATGAATCCACATGCATTAATTATATTTCTAAAACGAAAAAATATAATTAATTTGAAATGATAGGATGGGGACAAAGATAAGTGTTTCCTATCATCCTCGATCGGCTTTGATTAAACAACGATGGGATAGGGACGAAGATTAGTGTTTCCTCACGAGGTAGGAATGGGGTGTTGGGATCTGAACCGGCTACATTGTCATTTTTATAATATATATGTATGTTGATAACTAATCATCAATTAATTATTTCATTATTCCATTAACATTTATCAAAACTACTATTCCATTAACATTATATTAAGTTTATTATTGTGACCCATTATTTACTTTATTTTTTTCGAGTTCTTATCTTAATATTAGTTAGATCTTTCAATACTGTTATTAGCTGAAAAATTTGTCCATCGTGTAACACACGGGTGAAACAGTTAGCATTTTGTAATATATAAGTTATGTTGGTCAAAGCTCGAGATCAGAAGTGGTCCCGTGTTAAGTCAAGTGAGTCAACCGACTCAGGTCCGACCATTTGAGAGGCCTATTTTAGTCTGTATACTTGACGCCCAACTGTGTATTTTTCTAAAAAATTAAATGACCCAAATTTAAATTCATTATAAATTTGTAAGCCCATTTTTAAGTAAAACAGTCCATAAATTCAAGTATTGAATCCAAGCTTGTAGGTTTTTTTTTAATAGAAATTTAGGGCCTTTTTTGTCAATATTTATTTATTTATTTAGACCCATTTTGCCTGTTGTTGTTGAAGAAAAGATCAAAAAGCAAAAAAAAAAAAAAAAGAACTTTTGGCTTTGGATGATTTTTTTTTTTTTTTTTATTTTGGGTTGGCACTCTAATTGAACTTTTTATTTTCTTTATTGGCTTATTACTGTGTATTTGATTAATTTTTACTGCGGCCCTAGTTGAGTCTTACGTATCGCTTTATATTAGCTTTATGGAAAAAATAAATAAATAAAAGGGGCTCATTTGGAAGTTCGACTGGGCCTAACGAACTACAGCAGTGCCATTGCTCGAGATAAATAGGAAAAAAGATTGATACTCGACGGACCCCTCTCTGTCCGCCTATTATGTAGTGTGCGTTATATACTTACTTTTCATAATAAGGCGAGGGAACGACAATCAATCCACCCTATATATATAACGTGTCGTTTCGCTTGCCACTCTACATGTGAATACCATTGACAAAAATGAAGAAAATCTTTGTACTATCACTCATCAGCTTTGCATTACTTTACACAGGACTCTTCTCATTAAAACACATTGATTTTCACAACACAAAATACGACGTTCACATCATCAATGGCTTCAGCAACAATTCGTCGTTGCCACTTGTCGTGTGGTGTGCGTCAGAAGACAACGGTGATATCGGCAGCCTGGCGCTGCAAGAGCGCGACGATTATGGCTGGAGCGTCCAAGCTGGCTTCTGGAAAACCCCACTGTTTGTTTGCACCATTAAATGGGAAATGAAAAGGAAAAAATTTGAAGCCTTTCGAGTCAACCGTGAGAGATATAGATGCGGAATTTATCGACAGTGCTTTTGGCTGGTGAAAGAAGATGGGTTTTATTTTGGTAACGATGGAATCAATTGGGGGAAGGATTTTTCATGGATGTAATG
This sequence comes from Jasminum sambac, assembly GCA_018223645.1. NCBI lineage: Eukaryota > Viridiplantae > Streptophyta > Magnoliopsida > Lamiales > Oleaceae > Jasminum > Jasminum sambac. Next base: position 29,141,074 of record CP073649.1, read on the forward strand.
TTGCTACTTGCTACGGTAAATATAATGATATTCATTATCATCGCTTCTTTTTCCTTTAGATGGTCATAGATGGCCTGAATGTTGAATTACATGTTTCTTGGACACTATTGAAATAATCAATTAATGATATTATTTGTTAAATGAATTTATTTAAATGACACATAGACTGGTATATTTAATACTAAGTGTAGCATTTACTGAAATGAATAAGATTGTACGTGGGCAAAATCTTATTTTTGAAAAAAAAAAAATTGTGTAGTGATGAGAATAATGAAATGTTTGATAATAAAATGAGTGTTAATTAGTTTCAAATATTTGATTGAATTTAAAGTTCGACTCAATAGTAAAAGCACATTCTTCTTAATAGAGAATAAATTTGAAAAGTTCATACTTGTACCAAACCTTTCAAAAAGCACGAAGAGTAATTAAAGCGATAAAACCAATTTCAAGTTTCTATGAATTTAAGTGGGTGTAACCGTAGACTTTGTGATCTAAAAGCTTAAAAATGTAGAGTATGCAAAGCAGCGAAGCCAAACCTTGCACTTAGACATTAAGTGAGATTAAAACGAATTATAATATTACCAAGTTATAAATGTTCAAAATTGAAACCGCACAAACTAATATTATAATAAGTGATGCAATCACGATAGATATATAAAATATAAATAATACTGAAATGTAATATTTTACAAAGCGTAAAGCGTGATTAAAAAAGACGGTGGTCAAACTTTGAGTTTAATTGGGTGTAAGGGTATGTTGAGTGAATTAAAAATGTAAAAAAAGGTAATATGTACTAAACGCAAAGCAAAGTTTCACGTGTAAATGTAATGTAAGCAAGTTCGAAGCGAATTTTTTACAACACAGCTGAAGGAGACCTAACCTTTTATGTAATTATTATAATAGTTGGAAAAAAAATGCTAGAACTAGAGGCCGCTGCTTTCCTGAGATCATCCTCCTGAGATCATCCCAATGACCATATATGATAGTATGTCCTATAGCCTTTTGCAATTTGGCCAACATTAGTACCAGAACTTTCAAATCACATTATGCCTTTTTAAGTCCTCTCGTTCACACATTGCCACGGGTTTGATATGGGGTGGAAGAGATGAAGATCTTTTCAAAAACAAAATTACCTTTTGTATATGACGATTTTTTTTTTTTTAAAATGGTAACAAAGGTGGAGGTAATTTTTCAAAAGAAGTGTCTCATCGTGTAGCATTGACTTGACCTTTCCGGGATTTCTTTTTAACAAAAAACGTGTTCTTTATAATGCTATCAACTCAAGGAAAAGAAATGATGAAAGAGTTTAATATTACCTCCATCCCAAAAGTATAATCTACTATTTAATGTACATTATTATCATTAAAATAGAGTAGTTAAAATAAAACATCTAATAAATGGGAGGACATATTAGGAAAATAATCTTGATTTTTACTTTTCCAATATCTTTAATTGTATTTTTCTTAATCTTTGTGAAAATAGAAATGGATTATATTTATGGGATGGAGGTAGTAATTAATACAATTATTACTGATATTAAGATTGTCAAAATTGTAATTTCGAACGACAAAATGTTTGCAAAATTGTAATTTTGAATAACAAAATGTTTGACGATCGTCTCAATCTTAATTCAAAATCTTTAAATAACATGCATTATTATTATAAGCGTGTTCTAAAAGGCCTGTCTAGGCCTCGCCTCTTAAAAGGCTTGAAAAAGGCGGTGAACTTAGAATTGAGCACCTCCTGTATGTGTATTATTGTAACTGCGTGTGCCTTTTAGCTTCTCTACTGATTATTTTCTTAGATTTGGTCCAAAAATATTCACTTATAAGCTCAATTCTCTTTTTTCAGACTTTAGCATATATATATATTTTATTAATTATCAAAATATTAATTTGGATGGAAAATGTGTTGAATTTAATTTTTAATAAAAGTTTTAATTTCTAACATTTAATATTTAGTTATATTCATATCTTATTTTAGTTGAATCTATTATGTTCGTATTTTTCTCTATTTGTCGAAGTCAACTCCCGATTATGTTCAGTTTGAATTTAACTAAATGAGTTTGTTGCTAAATATTAAGTAATAATTTAGTTTTAAATAGTTTAACAACTATCTATTTCTTGAAAAATTTAGAAAAAAATAGAAGTTTACATAACTGTTCAAATATGCAATGTTTTACTTATTTACTAGTTTAGAATAATTAAAAAAAATGAAAAAAGCCTTTTGACGCCTAGGTATTGCCTAGGCGCGAATAGGCTTGTAAGGCCGGCTTTGCTGCCTTGAGATGCATCGCACATTTTAGAACCTTTGATTACAAGAATACATAGATAATTTGACATAATTAATATGGGTGGGACTATTCAACACCACCCCCTCCTCCGAAAAAAAACATATTCACCAATTCCCAAAAATACCCTCATATTTACATATAAAAAAAATCAAAGATGTTCGACCAGACATGATCGAACAAAAGCAAAAAAAAAATCCCGTCATCTCCTCCGACTCTGGCTACTACCATCAACCAACTCCGATCACCATTTCTTCCACCAACGATTTACCAATGCCGGAAATCTAGTTCTTCTTCTTCTTCTTCCTTCCTTTTTTTTTCCTCCTCCACTGGAGAACCTGTAGGTTTTGTTGGGAGGTTGCGGTTCGTGGCAGTGGTTTTTTTTTTTTTAAATGTAAATAAGGGTATTTTGGGAAATGAGGTTTTTTGAGGCGTATGTTTAGAAAGATGTGGGGTGTGAATAGTCTCACCCAATTAATATTCCCACATGCATAAAATCATCTCCAAATTATGCTAATCCATTACACACTCACCAATTATAAAACAGGACAACCCACAAATTAAAATCAACAAGAACAATAAACCCCGGATTTGTTCAAGTACCCATTGTGGGTACCGTATGGTACCCACAGTGGGCACGTGGCGCCACCTCCACAGTGGGCACGTGGCGCCACCAAGTGGCGCCACGTCATCACACCGAAATTTTTTTTATTTTATTTTATTTTTTTGAATTTTTTGCTATCGCGTTAAGTTAGGCGAATACATAATCGCTTCGATGGTGGGAGTCTCACCCAACCCCATGATTTTTTCCGACAGTAGATTTTACGGTACCCACAGTGGGTACCAGATCAAGACTGCAATAAACCCATAAACCAAAAACAAAAAGACAAAAATGAAATCCAAATTCTTCTATTCACCTCTTGTCCTGTGTCTCTCCCTACAGTTCTCTGCATTATCATCTTCTCAAACCCTAGCTGATCTAAAGTTCCCGAGTGCACTACCCGAAGGATCTCCTAGCCTCCAGTTATTATGGGCTGCCAAGCCAACGGGACGGACAAAGGCTCTTATACGTTCAAACCGGTCGATAGTTATGAGATGAAGGTGGATGTAAATGATGTATACTACCGCTTAGCGGCTTTCGGTTCTTATTTTTCTTCGATTCATGCATTTGAACCGGCGAGAGATAAACAAAACCGGACCGTTTTCTGGAAGATCGTCTTCGTTCGATTAGTTATGATAATTCTAACTTTACAACCTCGGATCCGTGGCATATAAATATTGGAACATTATTTTAATTTTACTGTCATTGAAATTGAAATGTTTTCACAGTTAAATAATTATTTTTGCAGGAATGATCGAGTGGTTTCGGTATTAATGAATAATAATAGTAATAATAGATGAAAGCAAAATACTCTTATACTATACATTCATGAGAATTTTAATGTCAGCCTTTGTTCGAAGAATTTATACGATAATATTTTGATTTTTTTGGAAGTATATATAAGAACTTAATTACTTTTATCTTGGGAGGTGGGTACATGTTAGAATTTTAGACTTGTGTTTCATGAAAAATATTTAATTTAGTAAAAATGATTGTTCTATAATAAAAACTATCTAGCTAATTACTTAATTCACAACTTTTGTTAATAAAATTAATTAATTTTGAAATTAACAATACATAAATGCAATATATATAGTACAAAATTGAAATAAAAACTAATTGAGTTTCGAATAAAAAATAAAAAATAAAAAATAATCGAGAAAAAGAAATGGGAAATAAATGTGAGTGTAACTAGAACCCTTAGCCTATCATGTGAAACATGACAGCTTTCCCCTAAGCCAAAACAATAAAAGTTAGGGCGGGTAACAAACTAGATGTTTCGAACGTCCATATATTCGGTTCGGCTCATTTTGATCTAAGCTTATATTTGGGCTTGTGAAATGCGGGTCTCACAGGCTTGGATTTGATCTAAAAAATTTGCCGATAGATAATTCGAATTTTGCTTCGCTATGTTCATAGACCGTCCATGCATGTACATGTCCAGCCAGCAGGTCCACGAGATGAGGCTCGTGGATCTGTTCACTTATATTTTGCATTTTTCCAAATCAATTCTTTTAATCAATCTTTTTTTTTTTTTTTCCACTTTTCAGTAAGGATTTCAGGAAAACTGAATTTCATCTATAAAGGGTGATAGGGAATAGATTATAATGGTTTTTAAATATTTTTAATGTAAAAGAGGAGAGAGAATGAGTGAAATTGAGTGGTTGAGATTTGTGGATGTGATGATATATGTGGATGTGATTAATTTAGGAGAGAAAAAAATTGAAAAAAGTGTTTAAAACACTTTTAAAGAGAACGCTAACGGGATAATAATGAGGACACGAGCCGAAGTTGGTTCTCCCCAGTAATTTCCGTATTTCTAGAAGCAAAAATAAAAAACAAAAAAAAATTTAAAATTTTCGTCCATGGGCATGTTCAGTTCAGCTTCGGCCCGCGAGGGCCCACAAGTTGCAGGATCAAACCAAACTTAAACTTCAGTTATAACGACACGAGTTGGGTTCGGGGGTGGCTCGGCCTGTTTTCCAAAATCCACCACTAACTAAAGTATTGCGACAAAATTTTAATTTTATATGATAATAATAAAAGTGAAAATTTTTTTATATGTAGGCTCTGTAAACTTTTGGACTTGAGGCGCTCGCCTCTATGCAGGTCCAGCCACTGAAATATTAATCGCTATAAAATAATTATATCATGATCACATACCAATTGTCGTTGATATAAAAATAAATTAACAGTAATAATTGGTTTATTATCTTAATGAAGGATTTAAATTAACAAACAAATTAATCTCACTCACTGATCATACGGCTTCTAAATTAGCATCACTCCGTTGAAATCATACGCATGAATCCATGTCTTTGTCCCATATCCTAAGCAACCCATATCCTTAGATAATAGATTTCTTTGACAAAATAACTCAAAATATGCATGCTTTTCACGTATTTCTTCTTTTCGAGTCTAAATTCATTGTTGTATTTTCTGTAATATAAGTTTTCTCATCCGATTAAAATAATCTATATTATTAAATTAATATATTTGATTTCACTTCCAAAGGGATCTAATCGTCACATGGACTGCAAACAGAGCGTCAATTTATAATAATTCATGTTTTAAGTTGGATGCTCTGTGGGAGACTGAATGATTTTGTTGGGTATTTGATTTGTCATTTTATACGTTATTCTAAATGCAAAGTTTAAAATATTCATTTATTAATTAATTACTATATATAATGAAACTAATTATAATGCATCATTGTTGTACTTATGAATAACGTTAACATTGTTGTTGTGACAAATACTTATTTTGTAAGTGTGTTATCATTGCATCATTAAGTCCTAAAATATTGGAAAATATTTTAATATATGATTGAGCATTGGATTGATCGGAGCTGCACTCAATCCACTATGAAATCAATAGAGAGTACAAAGAATGCCCGAACAAATAGATCCCCAATTTTAAAGAAATTGACAGTAATAATCATAGTCAAACCCTATTTATGCCTTGAATTCACCCTACGCTTTCTTCAATGAACATAACATCTAACACACCACGTAAAACGATATACCACAACGACCATTGATTTCCCGGAGGAGAAGAAATCCACCAATCTCCCCCACAAAGTCGATGAAACCTCCGCTCATCTATAAGAGTATTTGACCGCATCCAAGATATGTGGCAGCCACTGTGAAGAAGAACTACGTCTCATCTATCTCAATATTTACTTTTTGTATTGGTGGAATCCAACCATCTATTAGAAAACTATACAAATACTTGTACCATTTTGATTATTCTCTTAGCATTACTCAAAAATACCCCCGTGATGACGAGATAATTCCAAGTAATTGGGCTGGGTCTTCGATCAAGGTGCTGATCAAGTATAGGATGGCCCATTAGAAGAATTACGTAGGGATAACTAGGTTTCTCGTGCCACTTGTGCCACCTTAATTGAAAATCAGAATAGATGCATATTTTTTGAAGTTAAAGGTTGTAAATTAAAATATTTAATTTATTAAATATTGAAAACAAAATATCTTTGCCCTATTTTTACGATCACGTCTTTCCCCTACAAGGCCACAATGCAAGGCCATAAACATCAGCTGCTCGTGTGTCTTCACCGATCACAATTCACGGCCATCTTGAAGTGTGCCGCCGTCGATGGAGGTGGTGACAATGACTTGCGACTCGCTGGGACTCCGGTGAACGCTGATGCAATCTGTGAGCGGCGAATGTGACTTGTGATCTGAACGTGATTGTGATCATCTGTACTTTGGGTAGAACCCTTGATTTTGGTGGTGGTTGTCCGGTGGTGGTGTTTGTGTGACTTTGGTGGTGGTGGTGGTTGTCCGATTGGTGGTGGTAGTGTTTGTAGTGATCGGATGTGGTCACAGTGATTGTGTGATTGTGTTTGTGACACCGGTTAGAAATTATCCCTCTCAGTGGTGGTTGTGTGAGCGTCGGTGGTAGTCGTAACCAAAGATATTGTAATATGACGTTATTGTGATCCAAATAACTTTAATTGTGACCAAGTAATGAAAATAATTGAATTCCAACAACGAATTATTAATATATTTATGTCTTGTTAGGCTTCTCTTTAAAAGTGTTTTAAACACTTTTTTCAATTTTTTTCTCTCTCCTAAATCAATCACATCCACATATCTCATCACATCCACAAATCCCAACCATTCAACTCCACTCATTCTCTCTTCTTTTTTACATTAAAAACCTTTAAAAACTATTATAATCTATTCTCTATCATCGTTTTAAAGCGCGTGCTTAATTAATTAACGAGCAGATGCAGTCGATCCGATCTCCTTTAAATTCACTGAATCAAAGCGGCGATAGGGAGTTCCAGGAATTTTGAATTTTTGGGCACTATTTTGCCCAAAATAGTGCAAAACTTTGACGGCGTCGCCGGAAAAATTCAAAAATTCTTGAACTCCCCATCGCCGATTCCGATCTGTCCAGATTTCAAAACGAAGGTCGGATCGACCCCGAAAATGCACTCGTTTTTGCCGTAATTAAGGCACCAACGTTGGTGCTTGAAAATGCTTGCTCTATCACCTCATTAATTTAATTCTAATAAGACCTAATATTCGATTAAATAGAAGGTGTCTTGTCAATTGTCAAAAGTATAATGTAAGGTTTTGTAATTCTCTAAATTTCCCAATTATGTACATATAGCTAGCACATATGTCCAACATCGATGTGCAAACGTTCATGTTTAATTTTGACTTTTTGGATGTTTTTCAATTCATTCGTAAGAAATGTTCAATAAACCAATTCAACGTACATGGACGTCGACAAAGAATTAACGTCAAAGCAAAACATAATAATTACGAAACAATTAAGATGTTTGCATTAAGTGCTGATGAAGTATCTTCAATGTTGGCAAAATTCGTAGAATTAACCCACTTATAAAAATTACATTTTAGAAATTGTCACTTATTTTTATTTAGCCAAATAGAAGAGAACGATTTAGATATCCTATTTAATAATAAAACTTTTAAATTTTCCCCATTTTGTGATGGAACTTATATTGAATAAAATGCTTGATAAATATTTGTTACAAGAAGTCTTTTTTTTTTTTTTTATTTAAGTACAAATTTGTGAGGCAGAATGGGTGATTTTATTATGAGTAATTGATTTCTTATTTTATACGTTATCTTAAATAAAAAGTAAGATTTAACATACTGGTTAATTATTGATCTTGTACAAATACTCATCTCCTTTAGCATTTTACCGCATCACTTGTGTTGTTTAATTTGGTTTCCGAGATTGGGAAATTTTCTATATTCTTAGCTATTGTGGTGGTAGTACGATATAATCTTCAATTACTTTCGTTCCTCGTTTTGGCATTTAGAGGATTTTGAGCAACATCCACCGAGCGGTAGACCTCAATAGTCACATAATTGTTTTACCAACAAACATCCCAGACTACGTACAACCAAAACAAACTCTCGTGTGCAATTTTCATTTCTGCAATCTTTGAATTTTACAAGTTGATTGAAAGAACTCCAACCCTAATAATAATTTGTTTTATGGGCTTAACATTCGTCATTGAAAAAAATCTTCATGTGTAGCATTCAAAATATGCCACGTGTGATGGTTTTAACTATTTATGAAATTGCTCATGTCTACATCATTTTCCATTTTTCTTGTAGGATTATTCTATATTATAGACTAGTTGTCACGTACTTATTTTCATTTAGTTAAATGAAAGAGAGCGACTTAGATATCCTATTTAATAATAAAACTCTTCAAATTTTCCCCATTATGTAATGAAACTTCTATTGAATAATAACGCCAGAGAAATATTCATTAAAAAAGTTTTGTCCAACACTAGAAGATTATTTAAATCTTGATGACAACATAGAAAGAATAATGACTACGTCGTACTATTTGACTTTCACCAGCAAATAATGTTGGGAGGAGGGGGTGTTAAATTTTGGGTGGAAAAAGCTAAAAAGGGGGTTAAATAGTGTGAAAAACTTTTGTAATTTACAAAATTGTCCAAATGATACAATTGCATATAACTAAAATAGCTCTCAACTAATGAAAACAAAAAATCCACTTATATATATATATATATATATATATATATGTAACAATTTTGAAGCTCTACAACTCTGTATAAGAATCCATTTATCTTATGAAACAACATTAAATACTCTCTACTTGGAAATATTTAAAATTTAAAATTGGAATTTACATTAAATACAAGGTGAATAATTTGGCACTTTATGCTAATTAATGTGAAGTTTAAAAAACCTAAATACCCATACCCAAAATTTGTCCAGTACATTATTTAACAATAGGTTTTTTCCCTTCATTTTTTCTCTTGGGTTTTTTCCCCAACATTAGAAATGCTCTTAGTATGGAATGCAATCAAGCCTCTCTAATTTAAGCGTAGAAAGGATTGTCGAAAGACTCATGATATTTAATTATTATGATTGCTTATCAATTATTAGTGATGTAGAAGTAAATTGACAGTAATTCATTTATTTTCTTAATTAATTGCTATGTATCTTCAATGTAATATTTAAAATGAATTAATTAATTTGACATTACCGATTGCTTGTAAATAGAGCATCAATCTTGTGGAAATCATATGCGTGAATCCATATATTTGCCCTACCATGGCAATCCATATCCTTCTTCTTCATTCCCCCTCCTTTTTTGGACATTACAATAGGAGTGTATAGGAGCGTAGATGAGGGAAATTAAACCCTTGATCAAGGGTGTGAGAAACCTGACCCATATCCTTAAGTGAGAGTTTTCTTTTACAAAATTAGGGATGCATGTTTTTCATGTACATCTCTTTGTTTTATCTTAATTTTTATTATCTCATTTAATAAAAATAATCCACATTATTAAAATATTTGCTATATATGGTTCTACTTGTGAGTTGTTTTAATCAAATATGACAGTCTGCAAATTGTTTGTTTTAAATCTGACAACTAAAAGTGATATGAAATAAGAGATCACATGTAGGCTCTCTCGGTCATCATCCGTATAAAAGGAGAAATCGAAACCCTCTAAAGAACAAGGAAAATATGGCATCCAAACTGTGCTGTTCTCATGTGATCTTGTTTGTTTCGCTTCTTTATTCGCCTCCATTGACACATTCTCTACCCAAAAGAACCCCACGGGTTATCAGTGTAATGAAATTTAGGACTGCACTCCCTAAGGGATCTGATCAGGTTAGCATGAGCTGCAAACAAAGAACCTTCTCCTACACGTTCAAACCGGTGGATCAGTATGAGTTGAAGGTCTACTTAAATGAGACATACGAATGTTTTGCGAATTTTGGTACTAATAAGTTTACTCGTGTTGATGCATTTGAACAGGCCAGAGATATAGGCAGATCCACCATCTTTTGGAAGATTGGTTTAAATGGCTATTCATTGAGTTATGATAATTCTCATTTTAAGTTGGTTGCTCCGTGGGAGACTGAGTGATCTTATTGTCATTTGTTATTTTATACGTTATCTTAAATGTAAAATTTAAAATACTGACTAATATCTATAATGAAACTGATGATGCATCGTTGTTACTTATTAAGAGCACAACTCTTGTAGCAAATACTTCTTTGCTTGAGCATTTTACTACATCACTTGTGTTGTATAATTTGGGTTTCTGAGATTGGGAAATTTTCTGCATTCTTGGCTATTGTGGTGGTGGTGGTAATTCTATATAATCTTCAAGTTTTTTCGTTACCCATTTTGGTTTTTAGAGGATTTTGAGCAACATCCACCAAGGGGTAGAACTCAACAGTCACATAATTGTTTTACGACAAACATCCAAGATTGCAACCAAAACAAACTTGTATGAGTTTATTTCAATTAACAATGATTCAACCAAAGTGATGTAGCATCCAAGTGGGCTCGAACTTATTACTTTCACATAATAAATGTGACCTTAGCATTGGATGATGTCGAGATAATTACATCATATCAATATCATCACGTCAAGTCCCAAGCTGACAAATACTTTGTGAGCACAACAGAGTGAACAGACCATGTTCACGTGCACACTAGATCAATTATTTTAAACGTTCATTCTCGATATACAATTACATCAAAGATCCAAGAAAATTTGTTAGGCATTAGCTAGCCTCTCCATTAATTAAGGCTTCCTTTCCTTGAGTATTGTGTTCAAGATTTTATTTCCTCCATATTCCTTCATAATTACTCAAATTGCTAAGCGGACATCAACCCCATTTCTCTCCATCAAGATTGACAACATTACAAGACTAGATCCATTGGATTCAAAATTACTAGTATAATAGTACTTGAGATTTACTAGTTTGAAAACCCACTAAGGCGGACCGCCTGCCCAACACAGGCAGGAGCGGGACCCAACCTGTCTGCGTCAGGCAGCATAAAGGCTAAAACTAGTTTTATGATATAAATAAAACACGTCAAACACACCATAAGGATCATGAATAACAATAATTACTTTCAATAAATGTACACATATTTCTATAAATTTACTGTGGTAAGAAATACGGGGAAGAATCTACCCCGAAAAACTCGTCGCAGTTAACGCAAAAGAAAAGCAATATATACGTACATTCACAATGCATCATATCGTGGAGAAAGATCAGAATCCGGAGGTGAGACGACGTTTCCATCTCTATCGTTTGACTCCATCAGCATTAGAACCACCTCACGCATAGTTGGTCGATCAAATGGTGACATACTTGTACACAACAAGGCAATTTTCAAGACATTAATCATGTGATTAACTGTGCTTTCATCTTTAAGATTCAACCGGCTATCGAGTATCCCACTCGACAAAGAATGCTGTCGAATATAGTTCCTCACCCATGTCACAAGATCACCGCCTTGTTCTATCGGCTGTACTGGCATTTTCCCAGTTAGTAACTCCAATAGGACCACACCGTAGCTGTAAATATCGCATTTTTCTGTCACTTTCATTGTGTATGCATATTCTGCATTGAGAAAGAAAAATGATTAATTAGTAATTACACTAAAATTACTTCTCATGTAATAAAAAGTATCATAAATACTAAAAATATTTGAAGATATTATGCTGCGAGAATCGAGATGCTCACCAGGGGCTATGTAACCATAAGAACCAGCAACAGCAGACATGGACTTTGACTGAGGCATGTCAATGACTTTCGCCAAACCGAAATCACCAACATGAGCTTCAAATTTCTCATCAAGCAGAATATTATTGGGCTTAATATCGCGATGAATGATCTTCGGTCTACAATCATGATGTAAATAAGCGAGTCCTTCAGCAGCTCCAAGAGCAATTGAAAAACGGGTTGGCCAGTCGAGATCACAAGACTCCCTGTAAAGCAATTCGCCCAAACTACCCCTCGCCATGTACTCATAAAGAAGAAGATTTGAACCTTGATGATAACAAAACCCGTACAACTTGACGATATTACGATGCCTAATATTCCCGAGAGTTGAAATCTCAGCCCGAAAGCTGTTCTCTATGTTATTAATATTACCTTCTCTATTAGAAGCCAGCTTCTTGACTGCAATTACTTGAGTCGATGGCAAAACCGCTTTATACACCGTCCCAACTCCTCCCTGTCCAATAACATAATTTTCATGGAAATTGTTTGTCGCCTCGACTAGGTCTTGAAAAGTGAACCCCTCTTTTGGACGGAAATAAATGTCAGAATCATCCGATGATATGTCCTTATCTTCGTGCAATGACGAAGCCATCTCGACCGGATGACGCTTAATGAGATACAAAATGACAACAATTAGAACAAGAGAAATGCCGCCAATGATGGCGGCAACCAAAGTGATGACCTTCCCGCGAGGATTGTCAGAGCTTTTTTCCGGCGGACTTGTATCGGACGGTATAGAGCCTATACAATTACCAAGAAGCCCACCACAAAGCCCGTTATTTCCGATGAAGCTAGTGACACTCATGTTCTGAAATAATGGGACGGAAGGTAATGGTCCTGTTAGGTCGTTATATGAGAAGTTGCAGCCGAGTAAGCTAGACAGGTTAGCGAATGTACTAGGAATTTCGCCAGTCAAATGATTGTTGTTGAGAAAGAGATATTCTAACAAGATAAGGTTTCCAATTTCGGGTGGTATTCGCCCGGTTAAGTTATTGCGACTGAGATTCATTGCAATTTGCAACCCCGCAAGATTTCCGAGCTCCCTTGGAATATCGCCAGAAAACAAATTTCCGCCCATTTGTAACTCTGTCAAATGCGGTAGCTTCCCCAATGCCGCCGGAATATTCCCTGAAAACATGTTCTCCGATACCATAAGACGTTCGAGAAGTGAAAGCGTCCCTAGCTCCTCCAGTAGAGCACCCGTGAAGCTATTTCGGCTAAGATCAAGCCTTTGAAGAGCCTTGCAGCGAAAAATCTCCGGTGGGACCCCCCCAGAGAATGAATTTGATGAAACATTAAACGACACGAGCTCGGATAGATTTCCTATCTCCTCTGGCAACTCGGATGTGAACTGATTTCCCGAGAGGACGAGTCTTTGCAATTTCAGGCACATCCCAACCTCTTTAGGCACAGGCCCACTAAAACCGTTCTCGCCCAATTCGAGGGCTGCAAGATTTGGCAATTTGCATAAATCGGAAGGGAACCTCCCGGTTAACCTGTTACCATTCAGACGAAGTTGTTGCAAAGACTCACAATTAATAACCCCAGACGGGATTTTTCCATACAATCTATTCAACTCAAGATTGAGCAGCATTAAGTTAGAATGCCTACAAACATACGGTGGGATTCTTCCGGTAAGGTAATTGGACGAAAAGTCGAGCACCCAAAGTCGACTGTAAAGCCCAAAACCTTGAGGTATAATACCCGTCAACGCGTTAGAGAACAGCAGTAAATGATAAAGTCCTTTCAGATACTGAAGGCCGAACGGAATGGGACCTGTTAACTGATTAACAGACAAATCTAGCTTTGTCAAGTTCGTCAAGTTACTAAGCTCATTAGGGATCACCCCCGTAAGCTCGTTTTGAAACAGGTATAGTAAGCTCAAACCCTTTATCTGACTCAACTCGGTTGGGATTTCGCCCATCAAATAGTTCTCAGAGAAATCAATCTCAACTGCCCATGTAAGATTCCCAATCTCCCTCGGAATTGTCCCGTTTAAACCATTCCGATAAAGATACAATTTTTCCATAAAAACAAGGTTCCCAAGCTCGACCGGAATCTCTCCTACAAGATTGTTCTGGTATAAAGCAAGCAACTTGAGACTGGTACAATTCCCGAGCTCCTTCGGAATAACTCCCGAAAGCTGGTTTTCCCAAAGAATCAATTCTCTTAATCTCTTCAACATCCCTAGCTCCTTAGGTATACTCCCTTCTATTCTATTTTGAGCAAGTCCAAGAATCTCAAGGCTTTGGCAATGACCAATCTCTGCCGGTAAACTTCCGGAAATTTCATTCTGGCCAGCTCGAAATGTTCTCAAGTTTGTTAAATTCCCAAACGAGTGAGGTAATGCGCCTGTGAGATTATTTGTGTAAGCCACAAAGTTAACAAGCGAAGAAAGATTCCCCATTTCGTCAGGAAATGAACCAGATATCTCGTTGTTGCATAAGTTCAAGTCTTCTAAACAAGAAAGATTGCCCAATTCGGATGGAATCTCGCCGTTAAAGTGATTGTCATTCAAGAAAAGTGTCACCAGCTTTGTGCAATTCCCAATTTCCTTTGGAATACTTCCGGTGAACGTGTTATGAGACACATCGAGATATGTTAGAGAGGCGAGATGGCCAATAGCGGGGCCCAACATCCCTGAAAGATTCCGATAACTCAAGTCTAGCGACCATACCACCGGATTATAACCCAAGGTGCAACTCACACCTATCCAAGAACAGGGTGTCAAGTCATTCGGATTCCAATTTTCAAGAAAGTTGAATTCGTCAATGATGTTTTTCTTGAACTCTAAGAGGGAAATCCCGTCGGGTGTCAAACCGGATGAAGGACAAGCCAGCATCAAAGCTATTAGCATTGCTACCCAACCCAGAAAATGACATTTCCTCCATCCAATCTCCACAGACATTATAAGAACCTTAACTTTGTCAAAAACTATGTCTGAAACTGAAGAATATAAACCACAGAAAGATGCTAATTCCCAAATTATGTTACAAGGGTTTCGGAAATCAAAATAAAAAGTGGGCCAAGAAGCTGTCGATTTCAGAGAGGATCTCAGCATAATAAACATTATAGGTCCAAGAATTCAATACAGAATCATATTCAGAAGAATGATGAATCCTCCATTCCAAAGCAGTCTAACAAATCAAACACATGAATAGACTGCACACAAAGAAATTGACTGATTGTAGGAGATTGAAAACCAAACGAACAAAAATCAGAAAAAGAAAATATTATTAATCTATATACGTAAAGAAATCAAAACCTGAACTTACCTTTTAGTCCACCAAAAGCTAACCAAGAAGCAAGATTCAAGTGATCCCTTGGGATGAAAAGAGAGAAAAAGTCATCGATTCCTATCTGGGTTTTAGAGAAAGCTAGAAAAGGACTCATTTAAAAAAATAAAATTAAATTAAAACTAAAAATTAATAGAAAAGACCCAGAAAATTAACTGTGTTGACTCAAATCGTTTTCCTTTTATTTGGGGAAAAAATCAAAATAGTTTATTTTTTTCTGAGGTAAAAGGACAGCAAAAAACAACCCCAAATCTTGGACTTTTCGAAATCGAGCAAATGGGTCTTCTTCCAAATGGCCAATAACAGTGAGAAATCTCTCGAGCAAACTGAATGGACATATAATAATCCCTTTATTGAAACTGAAATGGCCGACAAGGCATTTCGCCCACTATAAATCTTTCTCCCCTGTTCTTCCTCTGTTTCTTGAAATTATTTGAACCACCAATTGATCATAAATGATCAAAGAATTGATTTTTTGCTTCTCGTTCGATCGCAAAACTCTTTTCCTCTCTGTAAAAAGTGGAGCCTTTATTAGTGCCTGCATAAAGGTGAACCTTTTAGGCGAGATTGAAAACTGCAAACTTGGAAAGTGTTTTTATTTTTATTTTTTTTATCTTTTGTTTTTAATTTATGAAGGGAATTAAAAACTGTGTGGGCATTTCTTGGATGGAGACTGGCATTCGACTGGTAGGCTGCCGAATTCTGCACACCATGGCAAGTGACGTCAGATATGATGTCATGCTATTCTGTCCCTTCCTCCACCTTTTTCATTTTTAACTTGATATAAGCGATAACTTTGAGTTTCTTTTTTTTTTTTTTGTTTTGTTAAAAATTATAATATTTATTTATTATTATTTCTTGAACATGAGAGCTTGTTAGCCTAAAAATTTTTGATAAAAAATAATAATTTTTCATAAACAAAAAAAACTTAACATAGGTCACTCTTGTTGGTTGGATGTGGGAATAGTGAAAATGAGACAATAAAATTGTCTTTTGTTATTTTAATTTTAATTTACGTTCGATATTATTATTTATTATTTATATATACCATAATTTTTTATTATTTTGAGTAAAAAGTATCATTTTAGCAAAAGAATATCACACGAGCACGAGCATGTAATATTTAATGTGATCAAATATTGTCAAAGAAAATTAGCACTCAAATCTTTCAAGGACTTCTCTACCTATAATGGGGTCAAAAGAAAATGCGACATTTAAATGAAATGCCAAGACAAAGATTCGGGTACAAAATTAATTAATTAATTTAACACAAAAAGATCAATTTTGCAATTATAATGGCTCTTCTACAAACAACATTGGGCATAACTAGTCTTTGAAATCTATCATAGTGTTCCTAGTTTGTTCGGATATTAAATTAGTGGAGTTAATCTATTGTTAACTCATATCTTATATCTCATTTAATTACGCACTTTGTTGTTTTAATTTTATTTCAATTAAATGTGACAATTAAAAGGATTAAAATTGAACAAGCATGTCTTCTTAACTTAAATCATGCAAATAAATTTTCTATAAAGTAATGTTGAAACTTGAAGGACCTTCTCCTTTAATATTTTTATAATAATTTAATTATCAGTAATTTTAACCACTAAAAATGATATTACAAGGAAAAGTAGCAAAAATATTGAAAATAAATAAATATATATATGTAGGTGTGAAAGAGAGTGAACGGAGAGCAAGGTGAAAACTGAAAAGTTAAAAGAGACATTTTCTTTCTTTGTTTTTTCTCCCCTCCATTTTTCTTTCTAGAAAATGTTAAATATACAATGTGACATGTGATAATGAAGTGAAGTCCTTTAGGTAAGTGGCCCACCAACCAAAAAGGATATGGGTCCTGAAACTGAAGATGATATAGTGGGCCCACCACTTATTTTTCTTCAAATAGATTATGAATATGCATTTAGTCTCACCACTAATTATTTCATTTTGGAATTAATGTAATATGGTAGGCCAATCTTTTTTATCTGCAGTCAAAGTATCTAATTAAATTTTTATAATAGGAGTAACTACAACAACAATTTAAAAGAATAATTTTAATCTGCATAAATAAAATTTTATTTATTCAAATTGTGTGTAGATTGTGTGGTTGAAAAGGAAAGAACAAAAATTATTTTGAAAATTATTGTGAATCAAATAAGGCCTATGTAATTGACTCAAATATTGGATCATTCCTCGTTAAATTATGTAAAAAGTAATTTTACACCACCTTAACAATTGTAAGAAAAAACAATTAAATGAAGACTTTAAAATTACACTGTATGTTCAGTTAACATAGAATAAAATTTCCTTTATTTACTCATTGCACAAACTAAAATTTAGTACGTATATAAGAATTTCTCAAAATTTAACTTGTTATTTTGAGCACCTAAATTTATTTCGACTTTAGAGATCACCAAACTCAAAATTTTAATAGATCTATTGAACTCACTGATGAGGGTCCATATTTTCTACTGTTATTTTAATACAATCCACTAACTATCAATTTACATTATGTAATGGTGTGTTCTTATTGTATATATGTCTCCAAAGTAGGCAAGAAACGAGCTATAGTCAAATCCTAACATTTTAGATACTACTTCCAGTTTAATAATAGCATAGGCAATTTTATCTCTGCGTAGGCAAAACCACTTATCTATATAAATTTAACGTATTAAAGTCGATCAACTGATTCACTTCTATTTGTAGTTAATTTGATCTGAAAATGAAGTGTCAAAGTCAAGTGATCACTACGAAGGAAGATTAAAGTTGATCAACTGATTCACTTCTCTTTGTAGTTAATTTGATATGAAAATGAAGCGTCAAAGTCAAGGGATCACTACGAAGGAAGATGCCATATAATCTAGGGCATGAAGCTCCTCCTGCATGGCTAGCTCTAAGGCTCTAGGCAACTCCATCGTTTCATTTTATTATTACTCGGTGAGTTGTAAGGTGAATTAAAATATATCACCGGGCACATTTGAAATAGTCTTCGTTCATTTCACGTAACATGTAACCCAGTAATTAAATAATGTAACAGCTCAATGGAATAGGGTTGGTAAACGTTGACTAGACGGTCAAAGCGTGCCTAATTAATCAAGCATTTTTAAAATTATTTCGAGCTAGAGAGAGAGATAGAGAGAGAGAGATAGATGATTGATGATATAGTACTCAATACATATATTTGATTCCTAGAACTTACCCAATGAAAGGTCATATACGCGTCGTGGAATTTATTTTTTTATGACTTCAAGAACCAAGATGAAGTTGTCTTCCTAATAAAATAACAATTAATCAGATTACTTTATGATTTTGTTCCGTTTCCCAATTTTTTTAATCTTGATTGGTTCCACGAAACAATTTTTTTTTTTTTTACTTTTTTCATAAAATAATTTTGATTCAACAATACTATAACAACAACAATAAGATCAGCATTAAATTATTAATTTTAGACATATACATACATAAATAAGTACCATTTTTTCGTTGTTTACCCATTTTTAAAATCTCTATTAGGCCAATTACAATTACCTTTGAAATTGTCATATCTCGTCCTAATTTGAGAGAGGGAAAAGGAAGTTATTAGGGTTTTGAAGAGAGAGAGGACTGAGGAGAGCGTTTTATATAAGAGGCACATGTGTTGCCTTCATCCGGGGTGAAAAATAATTTTAATTGTGTCTATTAGTTACTCTTACAATTCCATGTAAATTTGATTTTATTGCATGGTAATTGATAGTTACTTAAAATTTAGTCGGAAGCATTCTAAAAAAATCTAGTGAGAAGGATTTTAAGGAAAAAAAAGAAAAAGTAAAATAATACTAACATAAATTAAAAAAATTAAAAATATGCTTTTTGATGACGTATAAGGTTGAGAATTGAGATGGGAAACAGAGATCATGAAAACTTTGAAATCAGGAGTTGAGTGTTTGTGCATATAATCCACACGGCACAATCTGGCTCATTTGGATCGAGTGATGAACCTAGACCAAGCAAGTCTCCAGCCCATCAACAAAATAAAGCCTAGGATTGGGCCTCTATATGGGCCGACGATTGGATCCATGAATTGTTTCGTGCCGCTATCCGAACAAGTGAACAACTCAAATCCATTAAATTAACATCCACAAACACATACATCCGACTCCAGAAATTTGCCTCCACAAATCTCAAAAATATTTGAAGTGTTTTAATGGTGCCTATTGCCTAAACATCAGTTGTAACACATAAATGGTGCCTCTTGCTATAATCATGTGGTCGCATGGTGATATTTTAAAAATAGGCAGAGTTAGGAGATCCTCCCAGTGCTGACAGACTGATTTGGTAATTTTGCAAATAACAACGGACAGTGATTATGTGGATTGGATTGGTTCCATTTTATCGAGTTTAAAACACAAAACTGACTAAGTAATCACACAAAGTGAATTCTTTCTGGCGATTTTCTTTTTCATTTTTCCTTTTTATATGTAAACATTAATTAATCTAAAATTTATATAATATAATTTCTGAGTCTTTAACACAATGTCAAATCAACCTCTATTTATTTAATACAAAATTAATCAATAATCGTCTACCATGGGGAGAAAAATGAAAATGAAGTGGACGAGGTGACAAAAAAAAAGGGAGAAGCAAATATTCTTAGCAAAGACCAAGTTATACAAACAATGCGAAAAGTTAGTATTAAAAAGTTAATATTAAATTAAAGATTATTTGTTATTCATGTAAAAATAAGCAATAACGTCACTTTTAGGAATCGAATCAATTGGGGCCCGTTCTATTTATTTGGTATTTTCTATTTTCATTTTCGAAAATATTTTGGTGTTTTCTATTTTCAATTTTTGTTTTGAGAAATTGAAAATGCGTTTAGTTTGTTGTTTTAAAAAATTATTTTTGAGAAAAGAAAATAGAAAACGTGTTTGGTTTATACTTTTAAAAAAATATAAATTTGTATAATAAAAATTACAAAAAAATCCTCAAACTATTGAAAATATTCAAACAAACCCTCATCTTCACCCCACCCCACCCTCCCTCTCTCTCTTCAACCAGTCGCCGACGACTTTGCCGGCTACTATGGTGGTGCGAACCACCAACTCTTGGTGGTTCGCACCACCTGCTGGTGGTCGCGAAACAGGTGGTTTCGACCACCTATTGGTGGTCGAACCACCTGCATGGGTGGTTTCGACCACCAACAGGTGGTCGAAACCACCTGTTTATGGTGGTCCAACCACCATTAATGGTGGTTGGACCACCAGATCTGGTGGTGGCTAACCACCATATTTGGTGGCTTGCCGCCAGATCTGGCGGTCGGACGTTGGCGGCGGCGGCGGTTGGCGGTGGCCGGCGATAGTCGGAGGTGGTCGGCGGTGATCGGGGATTGAAACGTACGAAAAATAAAATTTGGGACTGAAATATAATAAATGTAAAGTTTAAAATCCGAAAACGGGTTTTCCTTGTTTTCTACATTTAACAGTGAAAACGTTAAAAAGACGTTTTCGTGTTTCCTATACAAATCTTGGAAACGTTTTCGAAAGTAGATTTTCAAAAATAATGAACAGAACGCGTTTTCAATATTTTCGAAAATTGAAAACAAAAAATGGAATGAAAACAGTAAAGAGAACGCACCCTTAATGATGTTTAAAAATGCAAAATAATATGATTTCCACTAGAAAAAGCATTGTTAGCTTAGTGCAACTTTATTTATTTATTTATTTAGATCTGCCATTGGTCATCTAGACATAACATTAGTAGCCGTGCGTTTATGAAGATTTTTGGCTGTGTGATCCCATGGACCGATTGAGCCCTAACAACCAGTTTGCATGCTAAGAACATCACTTGATTCACTTCACATTATGATACAAAGTTTTAACAACGCCCCAAACTGTTTACTCATTCTCGACTATAAAATATAAAATTGTATATTTTATAAATATAATTTTTTTTAATATTCTTTTAATCATTCAGTCGATCTTTTGACTCCTGATCCAATCCCTAAACCAAGTCAATAGCCGGGCTAGGTTTAAAAACACTAATTAGTCCATGTGACCATACCAACATCATACAAAACGCTTAAAAGCTATGTTTCCCGTAGTTTTTTTTTTCAATATAATCTACAATCGAGCATTACAAATGTTTAAGTGCTTTGTTTCACATGGTTTCAGCTTACATGTATGTATAACCTTGTGCTAATACGATTCATGAATATTTAAAACAAAACTTCAACTCGATAATACCACCCTAGAGTATTTCGTATATGAAACGTTCTTCTAGTACCTTTTACATTTTCAGAACACCTTTTTACATTTTGAGATACTTAAACCTTCTAATCACGCGTGTGTTTGATTGTCTTCAATTTGCCTAAAAAATATCAGATCATGAAAGTCTTTCCAACTTTATTATTTGATTAAAAAATTTTGTCTGCCAATTGTTTTCCATATATAAGCGCTTAAAGCACAATATCAATTAATTTGCCTGAAAAATTGAATCCATGGTTTTGGTGGAATTAAATTGCCTAAAATTTGTTTTCTTTCCAAACAAATTCCAACTTTTCAATCAACCACATCATAACCTATGATTTCCTGGATCCACAGTGACCAAAATCTACAAAAGTCTCGACCAAAATATGGAAATATGAGACATATGACGATGCTTGTGTAAGTAAAACTTTTTGCAAAAATTCAACTCCCAAGTTCAATCTGTGAAAAAAGCAGTGTATGAAACTTATATATTAATGAACAATCAAACGATAAAATTCAAAATTCCCTAATGAATTTTGATAAAAAGAAACACAAAATGTAGTTCACTAGCCACCTAGTCCAATACAACAGACCTAAACCTTAATTCTAACTAACCTAAAAAAATTCAGCAGAACCAGAAAGAAGGGCTAAACTAAAAATGCTGAAACTGCACTACTCACCACTAACCTCCTACCTTATATCCAAAACCCTCATGGCCCGCAACTTCGTCCACTGGCATCAGCTTCTGCCGCCTCATCTCAACCACCTTCCGGTGAGAGTTCGAATGCAGGGTGCTCGAGAATGTCGGACTGCTCGCTGGACGGTATTCCGGCAGGAGTCGACCGGATTTGTACCGGACCCCACAAGCATTGCAAAGAGTCTTGGGCCCCATTGGGCCAGCCCGCCACTGTGGCGTCTTGTCAGTTTGGCAATGCAAGCACCTCCTCCCCATACTGACTCTGCTCTTCATCATCCCCGGCGATGGCTGCAAAGAAAATGATTTATTGTCCAACTTGGCTTCATTCGACCAAAGGCATTTCTTGCTAGGGAAATCACAAAACCCAGCTGTTTTTCGCCGTCTCTTGCTTCGGGTACGTCCAGAGTTAGCTGGAAATTTAAAGCTACCACACAAGCTCGCGATGGTACTGCCATTCGCAATGTTAATGCTATTGCTATTGCTGCTTATACTACTACTGCTTTCAAGAACCGATACCGGGCTATGGCGGTTCAACATAAGCTCCGGATTGTCTGCCAAAATGCCAAAGCACGTCTCCACTGATGGGAACGCATCCTTGTTCGATAACCATTCCAATTCTTCCTCCACAAATTCCTGCAAAGGGTTTGATTCTCCAAATGAGTAACGATACCAATACAACATAGTCATACAACAAGTTGTACAATAATACAAGAAGTTGTAGACACATCTTTGTCGTTGAATCAATAGCATTTTAATATTCAACATTGTGCCCATGTTCAAAACATAATGACATCCTAGATATCAATAGACAATAGTGGATGATGGCCTATAAATTCTTGAATAATTGAGTACCATGTTGGATGTTTGCTAGAGAAAAGAAAAGTGTGTAATATATTCAAATCTAATCAAGTGGACCGTTACAAGTGGACAAATTGAGAAGATAAATTATTTTACAGGGGTATAATTGCCTTCGCACAAAAGGAAGATGCAACGTTATGTCCGCATATCACAACGTTTGAAAAGGACCTTACCATTTATTAATTTTTAAAACGGATACATCGTGACAACCAACCCTCCAACAATAATAAAGTCAGGTCCAAAATTCCAAAAATATCCATGTCAAAATAAATATATCCGGAAATGCCCTGGTAGCCATTCCAGGGCGTCTAGGGTTCACAAGGGCAATTTTGTCATTTAATCCACCGAGTTAGAAAATGCGGCCGGCAATTTTGACTCGAATGTCTCAATTCATTTCGACGCGTAAACGACTCGCCCGAGTTGAGACACGAAACCACCGAGTCACGCGGAGTTTGGGAACCGAAAATCACCAAACCACCCAAACTCTTCCGAGTCACGGACAACTCGGAGGCTCTACGCCGGGCCTCAAACGAGAACACCAATTAAGAGTAACAAAAAACCAGGCATACATGACTTACAGGAAACGAAGCGGTTCGAGTTTCGGTTCGAGTAATTGTTGACGACGGTTTTGTGGATTGAGAAGTAGGAAAATGGCCGGTCGAGTTGTAAATGGTTTTCTGTAGTTCCTCTTCACCGTCCAAAGTGAAGTTCAGAAGGTCATCATCCATCACGAGACTCGCCTCTATTGGGTTCAAAACATCCATTTCTGAGAAAAAAAACTTTTAGGTTTCAGTTTGGTTTATGGAGAGAAGGATAGAAAAAGTCTGGTGTAGAAAGAGAAATTATTATTTGAAGAAATTTGATTCAACAAATGGGGGTATTGATTTTGCTGTATTTTCAATTTCCTTTTTTGTACGTTTACCGGAGAAGTTATATTCTGTTTGCTAGCGCATGATTGGATATGAAGGATAAATTACTCGAGAGGTCCCTAAACAATTCAAAAGTCTGACATCCTGTCTCGTAATTTTAATTTGTGACGCCCATATCTTGATATTCTTATTGATCAAATACTATAACGTCATATATTTAGGTACTTAATCTCTTAAAAAACGCACTTAATTTATGCTAACCCCCCCTTTTTAAAGTATTATAACTATTTTTATTTATGCGACGTGAAGTATGAATGCGACAAATTTAAGATGGTGCCATCATGGAAAATTAAGAATGATTATTAATTCCCAATGAATATTAACAAAAAATTATAAATTAATCACTAAAATCTCAATAAAATAGGTAAAATTTTGAAAGAATCTATTATTTTTATATGCAAGTGAAATCTATATAAATATAAATCCATCTGGTCATAAATAAAATCCTAATAAATCGATGACTTGTCGAAGCAAAATTTTTTATTAATTCTCCGTGACATAAAATAGGATTTAAGTTTACATTTTAATAAATTCCATTAAAATCTCAATTTAAGATATTTGAATTTTAAGAATTCTTTCAAAATCTTATGCACAAGATCTCAAGGAGCCCAGGGTTTCAGTAATGCTATTGAGAGGGTGATACCACATTAATTGATTTGATATCTTAAATCATACATTTAAGATAATATTTAAGATTATAAATTAATTACAATCGCAACCATCATGAATGATAAGGAATATTCTAAAACATTATCTAAGATTCTCTGTTATAAATATCTTACATTTTCTTTAGATAAACTTTTCAAGAATTTTAGATGATTATCTTTCCAAAAAAAAAAAAATTCAGATGATTAATATTTTTTTGTGAATTTAATATAAATAAATTAAAGGTCATGCATGTATCTATGTGACTATGTGCGAATTGAATGACTGCCAACTGCCAAAACTCGTGAATGGATTTTAAAATTCTTTTTAATAGTAAAAACTCAGGCGTCTTTCTCATACCCTCAAAAATAAATAAATAAATAAATAAATAAAAATAAACTCACACACACTACTCTTATTATTATTATTATTATTATTATTATTATTATTATTATTATTTGGTCTTTTTTTTCAACTAATTTGTGATTTTTTTCTCATCGTCAAAGTAGACTAACTTAAAAGTAGTGATGGCAATGGGGCGGGCTCGAGGCGGGTCACCTTACCCCATGATTTGGCCCATTTAATTTTTGTATGTCTTGACCCTCCCGTGATTCGTGGGGCAAATTGGGTCGCGGAGCACACGAGGGATACCAAACTCGCCCCATTTGGTGGTTTCTTTGTAAATTTTTTTCTTTATAATTTTCAATTTTAGTATAATAACATTATTATAGTATTTGCGTTGATAATTAATTAATTGTGTTGGTGGAAGTATTGATCTTTTTTTGTTGAAATAAAGTATTGAGCAATTGTCTAAATTGTAAAATATATATCATTAAATTATATAAAAATAAAAAATAAAAACTTTACACAGGCGCAGGTTTGGGTCGGGGTAAAGCCTACCCGCCCTACCCCGTGACCCATGACGGGGCGGGAAACGAAACCCAAACTCATCCCATGAACAATCGGATCGCCATTTTTCACCCCATTAGGGGCGGAGCCCATTTGGTTCGGGTTATCACGGATCATTTTACCATTACTACTTAAAAGAGAAGAAGGAAACAACTTCAAATAATCAAATTTTTAAAAAAAATTCAACATAAATTATGAAGACACAATCGTATAAATTGACAACAACACAATTATTTTCACAATTATTTTCAGTAATTAAGTAATCCAGCCACTGCTTACTTGAAAATTATGGTTTAACCAAAATCAAATTAAATTTCAATATTCTAAATAATAATTTCTAATTGATAAAAAATATATTCAAATAATTTGAATCATGCAATATATATATATATATATATATATATATATATATATATGGACATTTCAACGTTTCAAAAACGATGTAATGGAAGGGAAAAAAAAGAAAAAACCGAGAACCACAAAGCCTTTCCTTAATAATAATTTTTCGTCTACTCTTATTCTCAATAAAAATGTTCTTAGCTTGAAGAAAAATATCATGAATTTGGTGTGTAATTTGGTATAGAACCAGTGCACTCGATCAATTAGAGAATGACATTTTTTTTTGACTTAAAATGCTTTTGACTTCATGCAACGCTCGTTGCGGCGATGCATAATCCATCTAATTAGTAATTATGCACTCAGGCCTATTTGGTAACAGGGATGTTTTACATTTTCATTATTTCACGTGATTTCATTTTCATCATTCCATATTAATGCAACCATCTTTGTCAGTCAGGGGACCTGTATTGATATATATAGTTGAAACTAAATACTTAAAAGAACACAAAATAAAAAGAAGAGGATTTCCATTCAAAAACATAAGAAATAATAATAAAAAAAAGAATTAGTTTTAAAATTTTAGAATAATTAGCGCAAATCGTGCCGACCTTTCAATACTTAAGTTATTCATACATTTAAAATTTTTATATTTTCACTCTGAAATATTTGCGTTAAACATTCTATACATCAATCAATTTTCTCTTCTACATCCTAATAAAATGAATAAAGTAAATATATATATTAATAGAAAAACCTTCGAAGTTTGAGCCCCAAATATATATATATATATATAAATACTCGTGAAATATTGAAATAGAAATTTTAGTAATCAACCAATGAATCCAACAAGAGGATCGCTCCTATGAACGACGGAGGCTCATACCAAGTGCAAGGATTGTCATGAGCATTTGAAAATGGGATTCATTCGCATTCAAAAATAATATTCAAGATTTTTATTAATGCAATATGTTCGTTGTACATTTTTCTTTTTCTTATTCATTTTATTTTTATTTTTTAAAAGAAATGGGAAAATTTGTTCTTTGATAAAATTATGAAATTTATGTAAGGGTGGTATATTATTATAATGTAAATATGGTGTGTTTAGCACAAACGGTAGTGTGAATATATTTTCTTTCGATATAATGAAATTTTTTAGCAAAGAAATGGCAAATTTAAAAGATAAAAATATCACGATTCTAGAAATAAGAAGAATTTGCACAATGTGAGTGAAATATAAGAACGTTTGGCGTGAATTACTCTGACCTTTAAAGTGTATGTATGTTGCCTTTCAATTCATCCTTTATTATTCTCTCACCAACTTTTGCCGTCTATCCAAACATGGTTCGAACCCCAAGGAAGCTTCTCTTGTTAGCATTCATCCCTGATCCCACCCCACCTCACCTCCATACCAGTCTTCATTGTAGTTGTGTTCATCAACCATATTTGCATGTTACGTGGGTCCCATAAAGTATATTTATTTACCACTAGTGGTTGGGACTTGGGAACCTACAATAAAACATTCAAAAGAAACACGTGCTAGTCACGTTCAACTTCGTGTAAAGGTGAAAGTCTTGGCATATTTTTGTGACCACTCCGTGATTCCTATGAGTTGAGTGCCACTAATGCATTGGTACAAGTTTGAAGCTTTTTTAGTGCCATTTTACTTGTTCCCTTTATATATATATATATATATATATATATATATATATATATATAGTTTAATTAGTTTACGCTTCAAAAATATTCTGATGCGTAATCTTGATATTTAACTATGTCAAATTTAAAATTCACTCTAAATCTTGATTAATATGCTACTTTGTGTTTTCCTTCACACTCTCCTGGTGCGACGAATTGTTGGCTTCACTACAATTCGATTTTGCCAACGAACGAGGGAAGGTGGTGCTAACGTCGCCATTGGTTTGTCACGCAGGGAGGAATTGCCGGCCAAAAATGAGGTTTTGTTTAGGGTGGCGACTTGTTTGCAATTTTTAGTAATTTTTAAATTTGATACAACTGATGGGCAAAAAATATAAGAAAAAAGTCAAAACGTGACATTTTCATTTTAATATCAAATGAAAAAGCATACATTGTGTTATTTCTTATGTATATAATATAGTATGTCGTTGCAACCGACCACAAAGAAACAAAATAACTTAATTTAGCATCAAAGAACAACCACATATTCAATTTCACAAGAAAGCAACACAATAATGAGGATGAAAATATCAAAACCAGCGGACTACATTAGGAGCTAGTACAACAATGTTGTCTCATCGTTTATTAATTAATTAAGTTGTTCATACCATAGCTTGCACTAGTTTGTAGTTAGGCAGAACCTTCAATGCAAAGCCACTGACCCACAAAGATAGAATCACAATTGACGTTTGGATTGATTGTAAGGAAGTCTTCAAATGATAAACCAAATTCTTGTGCGATGCTCGTACAAGTTTCGTCGCTTTCTGTTCCATGAACCGTGTTGCAAGCCAGGGTTGACTCAGTGCTTCCAAAACCACCTGCTTTCGACAAAATTAAGATATTTAAAAGCTACAATATAAGTTTCCAAAGTTACCAAAAATAATAATAATAATAAATAAAATAAGAATAATTAAAAGAAAGAAAAGAAAAGAAAGGAATTAATGAAGGTAGACTAGTGAGTGTAACAAATCTTACTGCCAAGTTTTCTGCCCTCAGCCAATGACAATGTGAGAACAAGACAAACAACAAGAACAAACAATAGTACTGTTTTGTAACACTGAGCCATGATATATGTATATTACCTAGTATATATATCTATTTTCTTCTTTTTACTTGTTGAGTAGTTGTGGCTTCTTAAGATTGCTATTTATAGACGTGATGAACTTTGGAAATTACACCAGATCGAATGAGGACATAGATACGGTTGCCATATGATTGGTGCTGGCTGTTTAATTAATTAACTCTGTAAAAGATTAGAGGAAATAACTGGTTGATAATAACAAGATGGGGGACAAAAATAGTGGAAAAATGTCCAACTTTGATCTTGATCAATGGCATCACATATCTGCATCATGTGTTAATACATAAACTATTATGTCAATCAATAAACTATCAATACAGCTGTGCTACAAGGACATAAAATGACACGATGTTTTCCTTAATTTCTTCTTTCAACTTTGAATTCATTTTTAGTTTTTTGTTTTCAACGAGAGGAAAATAAAAACACTCGAAAGTTTCGTCACACCACTAGAAACTTTCCTCACTCATTTCAAGATATGAAAGTAAAAAGGGGTTGATCACTGCTATGTGTGAAAATTAAAAACTAAAAAAAGCTAAAAAAAAATAGATCTTCGCTGGTTGAATAAAAGAATCATTTGAATTTTGTTGATTCAGTTGGTTTTGGAAACCCTGATGCAACAACCCCCCATTTGCGACGTGGTTCATGGAATAGAAAGCGGTGAAACTTGTACAAGCATCGCACAAGAATTTAATTTATCATTTAGAGACTTCTTCCTTACTATCAATCCTAATATCAATTGTGACACAATCTTTGTTGGTCAACGGCTTTGCATTGGAGGTTCTGCCTAACTACTACAGACTATGAACAACCTAATAAAGGATGAGACAATATAATGTTGTTCTCCTTAATGGGAACGCTCGGTGGTTCTAGAAACTTTCTGTTTAGTGTAGTCCCTCTTTAAGTTTTAATAATCATCAGCTGATTTTCTTTTAATGTCAAAATTACGTTGGTTATGTCCTAGTGTCTCAACATAACTCATTGCAAAAGTAAGCTCTTTTTCTTTTTCTTTTTTTTTTTAAATAAAGCACGTGTGATTACAAAAGATTTTGTTAATAAAACACTTTACAAGATATCAGTGGGCTCGTGGGATAAATATGATACCACTGGGGTTTTTGGATACAAAACTCAATGCTTGAACCATCAACTGATCAAGATAGTAATATAGAATCAATTCAAGACCCATGTAACTTATAACAGATTATATGCGAATAACGAGAATCAAAGCTAAAAAATAAATTACCTTATAGTCAAAATTAAATCCGGAAATACTTAAAAAATAAAATAAAATACATCCGAAAAATCAAAGGTTCATACCACAATTAAACTTCATTATATATGCTCCTAGTAAAAAAAAAGCATATTTTAATAAAAGAAGCAAAGAACGAACAATAATTGAAATTCACAACCCAATATGAAATCTTGAATTCGCCAATTCGGCCCTCCGTATTCTTGCAAAGTTCTACTCCGAGACGCCTCCAAAACTTCTCTGTGCACTATAGGGTCTTGCTTGCGTAGGCTTGATTCTGACAATCTGTGCGACTTGGCTACGCGATCGCCCAGGCCTCTTCTGCTCCATATCTCTCATTTTCTATCACTTTGGTCCTCCAGTTTTAATTGCACACCAAATCCTCAATTTGTTGGAATCTTCAATTGAGTCCTCAAGCTTTATATCTTCATCAATTGGGCTTCCATTTTTTTTTTCACTTTGAATTCTCGATATCCAATGCAATCAATTGTACTTTAATTTGACTAGTTACAATTTGCGTTATTTTATATTAAAACTTTGACTAGTTCACACTTAAGAAATTTGAAACTTAATCTTGACACAATTTTGCCCTGCAAATCGTTACTAGCCCACTAGTTTATGTTTCCCTTCAAACTCTCTTGGCATAGCAAATTGATGGCGGCGCTACAATTTTATTTGCAACAACACCGATGAATGAGAGAAGGTGGTGTTGCCGTCGTCTCTAGTGTAAGGAGGGGGTGAGTGGGCGAGCAATTTAAACTAAGGGTGTGTTTGATTACAAACCCGGAAAATGATTTGAAGGAAAACATTTTCCGGGTAAATGAATTCCGGGAAAAGGTTTTCCAGGGAAAATAGTAGTTGTATGTGTTTGATTGGATTAATTTGAAAGTTGGAAAATGATGTTATTTTCTTTATTTTTGTGTTTTTTTCTATGAAATTTGATCATTTTCCTTATCTTTATGGTTAAAGTAAATTGTCCATTAAAAAAAATGGCCAAACTTTTTCCGGAAAACAAAAACCACATCTCCCCAAGGAAAATATTTTCCTTCATAACAAGGAAAAGAACGGAAATCGAGAAAAAGTTGGAAAACCGTTTTTAGGAAAAAAAGTGCAATCAAACAGCCACGGGTGGAAAAAAAAAAAGCTGGAAAATGAGTTTTCTTGAAAAAAAAAAAGCGTGAATCAAACACACCCATATGTTTTATGTTAGGATGGGAATTTGTTTGCAATTGTTAGCGATTTGTAAATTTGAAAAATGACGTGCAAAATTGTGAGGAGAAAATTAAAATGCGATATTGTTATTTTAAGGTCAAGTGATACATTGTGTAATTTTTTCTATATAATATATATAATAGCATGTAATGCCACCGGAGTAGCTAGGAAGAAACAAAGTACCTTAATTAACATCAGATAACAACCATTCAATTTCACTAGAAAGCAACACAACAATGAACATGACAATAACAAAATCAGTGGACTACATTAGGGACTAGTACAACATTATTGTCTCATCCTTTTTTATTAATTAAGTTGTTCATACCATAGCCTGCACTAGTTTTATACCTAGGCAGAACCTTGAATGCAAAGCCACTGACCCACAAAAATGGAATCACAGTTGATGTTTGGATTGATTGTAAGGAAGTCTTCAAATGATAAACCAAATTCTTGTGCAATGCTCGTACAAGTTTCGTCGCTTTCTGTTCCATGAACCAAGTTGCAAGCCAGGGTTGACTCAGTGCTTCCAAAACCACCTGCTTTCCACAGAATTCAGATATTTAAGCTACATTATAAGTTTACAAATTTACCAAAATTTAAATAAATTTTAAAGGTAAAGAAAAAAAAAAAAAAAAAAAAAGAAAGAAAGAAAGATTAGTGAGTGTAGATAATCTTACTGCCAAGTTTTCTGTTCTCAGCCAATGACAGTGTGAGAGCAAGACAAACAAGAAGAACAAACATTAGTACTGTTTTGTAAGACTGAGCCATCAAATATGTATATTACCTAAATACCTAGTATATATATCTATTTCTATTTTCTTCTTTTTACTTGTTGAGTAGTTGTGGCTTCCTGAGATTGCTATTTATAGACTTGATGAACTTTGGAAATAACACCAGATTAAGCACAAAGATATGGTTGCCATGACTGGTGCAGGCTGGTTAATTAAAAAAGTTTGTAATTAAAAGATTACAGGAACTAATTGGTTGATAATAACAAGAACAGGGACAAAAATAGTGGAAGAATGTGAAACTTCCATCATGATTGATGACAGCGCACATCTGCATCATGTGCTAGTATATAAACTATTATGTCAACTATTAAATATTTATGTATGACGACTCTGCGCGTAAATTATCAATGCAGCATCTTGACATGTTATAAACTGATTTTATCCCACTTTTCACTAAGCATTATGTCAATCTCTGTGTCATTCATTATATCCACCTGACATTTTTCTTATCAAGAAGTTACAAATCATAAAATATGTTGTTTCTAACAACATTTACATGTTGTTTCTTGTTTTTGATTAGTATATGCATCAACTTAACACATTGCTATTTGACAAAGTTTTTTGGAAGAAGAAAAGGTAATTTCTTTTGAAGAATGTGTGCTTACTAAAGAAATTAATTTTACGGAGAAACATCGAAAATACTATTTCATTAAATTTATTATTATAAATGATTTTGTGAGATGAGCACTTAACAAGATCACTATATATGGGCTAGTGGGAATTAATTGGAATCAATGTGAGATGAGATGACACCAGTGTTTGAACACAAAACCTGACGTTAGAATTACGAAGTAATGCAAAATTAATTCAGTTCGTGTAACTTTCAATGAATTGAATTGTTCGGTAAAATTACAAGTGCACACTACATATCTAACTATGAGCTCGAGCCCGAACACCAATTAGGCTAGCCGCTCAGCTCGAGCTCGCTCGGCTAAATAACTAGCCAAGCTCGTACAGTACACGAGCTCGAGCCGAGCTCGAACAAGTTTTTGGCGAGCCGAGCCAATTCGCCAGGCTTGTTTGACAAGCCTAATATTTCCACTACAATTTCAATTCCAAATTGGAGAACTAAATTAATAAATCATATCAGTTTAATCAACTAGGAAATCAAATAATAACCCCTAACCCTTTACAACTAAATTAATTAGGCAAAACATTAAACTTATGACCTATCAGTTAACTAAATCATTTCAATTTTGATTTCAAATTTTCAATCCAAATATGATACAAATTCTCAAATCGCAAATGACTTAGTTCTAATTAATAAAAAGTAAAAACCCTAACTATAAACTAATCATGAATCATTTTACCTAAAACCATGAATAAGAATAAGAAATTAATACTAATTCCCAATTAAAATTTAAAACCTATTGTGAGAGTATTAGCCGGATTTGGGGGACATAAATGGGTTATAAACTTATCATTGTATTATTTGGTTACACCTCTTGAATGAGATTTGAAACTTGGCTAGTTGGCTAAATGGCTAAACATCAAAACTTTCCAATTTTTTTTTTTTTTTTAACTGGTGAGCTTCAACCCACTACAGTCCCCATCTCCCTCCGGCCTCCGCCCTATGACGACTCTTTGCATAAATTATCAATGCAGCATCTTGACATGTTATATACTGATTTTATCCCACTTTTCACTAAGCATTATATCAATCTCTGTGTCATTCATTATGTCCACCTGACATTTTTCTTATCAAGAAGTTACAAATCATAAAATATGTTG
This sequence comes from Jasminum sambac, assembly GCA_018223645.1. Taxonomy (NCBI): domain Eukaryota; kingdom Viridiplantae; phylum Streptophyta; class Magnoliopsida; order Lamiales; family Oleaceae; genus Jasminum; species Jasminum sambac. The sequence goes on from CP073649.1 coordinate 29,174,694, forward strand.
TTTCTAACAACATTTACATGTTATTTCTTGTTTTTGATTAGTATATGCATCAACTTAACACATTGCTATTTGACAAAGTTTTTTGAAAAAGGAAAATGTAATTTATTTTGAAGAATGTGTGCTTACTAAAGAAATTTTACGGAGAAACATTGAAAATACTATTTCATTGAATATTATTATAAATGATTTTGTGAGACGAACACTTAACAAGATCACTATATATGGGCTAGTGGGAATTAATTGGAATCAATACGAGATGAGATCACACCAGTGCTTAAACACAAAACCTGACGTTGGAATTACGAACTAAACGCGATCGAGACAATGTAATGCAAAATTAATTCGGTTCGTGTAACTTTCAATGAATTGAATTGTTCGGTAAAATTACAAGTGCACACTACATATCTAACTATGGACTAGTCCGAAAGAACTTAATATGTGTCACTCATTCATACTAAATCAAACAAAAGATATGGAAGTTGTTGGCCATTATATTCTCCTTCCATATAATAAACTACCAAGTCAACAAAGTTGATTTTTGAGAATTAGTTGAAGTGAAATGTGTCTATAATTAAACTAAAGAAGTGAATTGAGAAATGCTAAAAGTTACGTAGGGAGTTACAAATCAAGTTTGGCTGCAGCATAATCAACGATCACCATTGACTACGATGTGTCTCCCTCCATCGTACGGAAATTTCAAGATTGATTATTTTTTGTGTGGCCCATTTTATTTGAGAGTTCGACCTCAATTATTCGGATCACAAAAGTAACAAAGTCAACCTTTAGAATTCAGATATAGTAACTGCAAAGATTGACTTAATATCTACTTTAGATTACCAAAGCTTAAGGGAATCAAATAACTTTGAATTGAAATGATTTTATCTAAAACTAATTTGAACCAAAATTAAGAAAATAATCGACTAAATAACTAAAAATAATGAAAACGTGACTAACAAATTTAATAATAAAGCCAACCTACTAGGATGATACTAGGATTACGGATTCACTTTTCGTAATCCAGTTTAACCACGAATCTTGCCCATACAACAAATATTAATTATTGAAGCCTCCAATGTCTCTAAATTATTCAATAATCTCTCTCACGGAAACTCAAATCTTTTCTCATAGATGACCCAACGACATTTCTATGACAAGTACGAACATACAAGAAACATTAACGATTTATGGACAATTAGAGATCGATCACACAAAGCATAATTGCATATCTCTATCATCTATGTGAAGTGGGAGAGAGAATGAGCGAAGTTGAATGGTAGAGATTTATGTAATACATGTAAGTCTTACGAAATATGTGAATATGATTGGTTTGATCAAATTCAAATTTAAAAGATAATGAATTAAAATATATAAAAATTTCAATCCTAACATGGCGGGCCTGAATTCAATCCTTCAATGAATCATGTTCTTCTTGTGAAGATCCACTCCATGCCAACTCCAAAACGTCGTTGTGCTACCTAGAGTCTTGTTTACATGGACTTATATAATTCTAGCCATATGTGCGACTGAAGTAGACGATCGCCCAAGGCCTCTTGTGCTCCCATTTGTATCACTTTGGTCCTCGAGTTTTAATTGCACAACAACTCCTCAACTTTTGAGAATCTTCAATTGATTCCTTAAACTTTATATCTCCATCAATTGAGTCTCCATTATCTTTCACTTGGAAATTGTCGACCCCCCAATGCAACCAATTGTACTTCAATTTGACTAGTTATTATTATTAATTTTTTTTTTCCTTTTTTCATATTAAGACTTCAACTCGTTCGCTCCTAAAAATTTTTAAACTTAATCTTTACATAGTTTCGCTGCAAATTTTTACTAGTCCACTAGTTTAAGTTTCCCTTTGCACTCTCCTAGCACAACGAATTGATGGTGCCACTACAATTTAATTTGCAGCAACGTCAATGAATGAGGGAAGGTGCTGCTGCGGTCCCCAATATATAAAAAAGGAGAAATTCAAAACACGACATTTTCATTTTAATCCTTTGACACCGGACTAGGATGAAACAAAGTACCAAATTAACATCATTAATAACAACCGTTCAATTTCACTGGAGACCTAGCAAAACAATAATGACGATGACAATGCCACAATCAGCGGACTACATTAGGGACTAGTACAACAACATTAATGTTGTCACATGATCCTTTATTAATTAGGTTGTTCATAACCTTTATTCAAAAAAAATGGTTGTTCATCATAACCTGCACTAGTTTATAATTAACTAGGCAGAACCTTGAACGCAAAGCCACTGACCCACAAAGATGGAGTCACAGTTGATGTTTGGATTTGATTGTAAGGAAGTCTTCAAATGATAAACCAAATTCTTGTGCAATGCTCGTACAAGTTTCGTCGCTTTCTGTTCCATGAATCGAGTTGCAAGACAGGGCATCAGTGCTTCCAAAACCACCTGTTTTCGACAAAATTAAGATATTTAAGTTACAATATAAGTTTACACAGTTACCAAAATTTAAATAAATTTAAAAATGAAAAAAAAAAAAAGAAAGATTAGTGAGTGTAAATAAGCTTACTGCCAAGTTTTCTGTTCTCAGCCAATGACAGCGTGAGAGCAAGAGAAACAACAAGAACAAACATTAGTACAGTTTTGCAAGTCTGAGCCATGAAGTATGTATTGATGTATATTAGTAAATATATCTATTTTCTTGTTTTTGCGTGTTGAGTAGTGGTGGGTTGTTGAGATTGCTATTTATAGACATGATGAACTTTGGAAATAACACCAGATTAACTACATAGATACAGTTGCCATATCATTGGTACAGGCTGTTTAATTAATTAACTTTGTAAAATATTAGTGGAAATAATTGGTTGGTAATAACAAGAAGGAATAATGCTAGCTATCCACACAAGGTCCATCCACACAATTTCCACACACATGTAAAATTCCACTTTTAACCTTTAGTATTGATGAAATCACAAAATTGCCTTTGAATTGCCATTTTCCCACCGAGATTAAAATTGGGGATCTGAAATTGGGATCGCCGTGCCTCCCTCTGGCTTATATGAAAATTGAGGCTTGAGTTCTCCTGGTCGACCGTCTAAAACCACCGCCGTTTCCTGCCGATTCTTTCCAAAACCACCGCCGTTCTCCGCCGATTCTTCCAAACCATCTTCGTTCTTCCGCCTCTTATAGTTTCGAAGACGGCATTTTTTCTTTCGCAGAAGAAGGTGGACGAGCTGCCAAAGAAAAGCTGATGTTCGTGGTTCCATATTATGAGTATGTTAAGTTCGATTGAGCATTAATCTTGTGGGTTGTCTGGAATTGTTTGAATCTTTGTTGGGGGTCTGAAAATTGAGGGCTTCTAGAGTCATTTCACGAGCGCGGCATTGTACCCTCCATTAGTTGACCTGCATTTTAGTTATCACCGCTGTTTCTCCGAGATTTGAACCCTCCAACACTGGTAATTTGTCAAGATTCAATTTGGGAAATGATTTTTTTTTTTTTATGTTTGACGACTGAATTTTTTAATGTTTGTTAAGATTCAGTTCTCCGTCGATTCTAGTAGATGACTGGATTTTTTTTATGTGCTATCAGTCGTCCTATTAGAAGACAGAGTATTGATGAATTAAGTATTTTTGTTCTTAAACGTGATTATTTCGTCTAGAACTCGAAGGAGAATGATGATGAATCTGATGATGAGGAATGTGATGGTGATTCAAAGTGTCTGGCTTGTATATGTTTAGCATTAAAGGCTGCTTGTTTCATATTTTTGGTATTGTGGTCTCGGCTCATTTCCGTGGCTACCTTGTATGTGTTTACCCCAGGGATGTGATGGTAATTCAAAGTGGATGGCTTGTATGTGTTTACCGCATGGATGTGATGGTAATTCAAAGTGACTGGCTTGTATGAGTTTAGCATTAAGGCTTTGAATGCTTGTAATTGCCTTTTGCTCTTTAGATTATGTGCTTGTATGTGTTTAGCATTAAGGCTTTGTATGTGCTTTCTGAGTGCTTGTAATAAGTCTGCTGGTGGGAAGAATGAGCAAAAAGTTGGAAACGATTATTTGATTATATGGTTGGAATGTCCAAACCCTTTTAAAAAGAATTTGACTGGACATTGGCTTGGAATGAGCTTGAAGAACATGATAGCATAACTGCTTATGGAAACATGTCCGATTTATAAATACCGTGCTTTTTGATTTAATTGGTTATAGTAGATGTCAATGCTCTGTATGGGTAAGTTTTTATTGCTTACATCATCACAAGTTCACTGCTCTTTTCATCCACTTGACAAGTTCTTGTGAATGTAGAGATGGTGAAACTAGGAAAGAACCAGGTATAGGTCATAGTTGCAGGAGCATAACCCATCGTTAAACGAATGTCCCTTATAAGCCGCCTGCCTAGGTGTAGTGATGGATACGTGATATTGTTTGAGGTTGAGAATAGTCCTCTCCCAACCAACATTAAGTGCATTGTTTCACTTGTCGGACTGAGGAGTTGTGACTATTTTGCATGGCATGAAGGTAGTTCTAGCGAGACTTCAAATGACGTAGGGATGCCTGCCCCGAATGTGGAGATCGATAGCTTATCCCAATTACTGAAGACATGTGCAAAAGTTTCAAAAGAAGAGGATGTCAAGGTTAAAGCTTACTTCGAGATAGACAATAGACGAAGCGAGAAACGCACTGATGAGGCGTAGTGGACATATATTTAGTGCTTATGTTGTGTCCTTAATTGTGTGAAGTCTAACTTCTATTTGGTTATCTAGAGTTTGTAACTTATAATTTGGTTGTATCAAAAACCAATTTGTTCACTTCTATTTAGCTTTCTAGAGTTTGTAACTTATAATTTGGTTGTATCAAAAACCAATGAAGGAGAAATGCATCCAAATTCTACTGCCTACAAAATAATTCACAAAAGTGACCATGTTCCAAAATGGGAAAATTAATGCGAGAAAAACTTATAACATGCTAGTGGACATATCACAAGCTATAGCGCGGGCGATGGATAACTTTGCATCTACATGCTACTGGACATATCACAAGCTATAGCGAGAAAAACTAACATGCTCCAAAGTCTTCTTGAATTACTAACATGCTCCAAAATCATCTTGAATTTGCATCACCAAAAATACTGCATGATTAGTCCACAAAAGTGACCATGTTGAATTTAGACATATTCCAACTACATAATGGGAAAATTAACCACAAAATGATGCCAAAGTGTAAACATTGCATCTACATTTAGTCTCAAAAATCATCTTGAATTTGTATCTTAAAGCAAATTAATTTATGCGAGAGATCATCAACCATTGCAATTTTCAGTTGCGCTAATATGCTCCTCTTCAGCAATATTTGAGGCCGATGGATAACTTTGCATTGTTGGTTGGCTCCATTGGTACATTTGCATCAAGTGTTGATTTATCCCATAACTATGTGGCCATGGTGCATAGCAAGTACCCTAAAATGGCAATCAACCAATTGCATAATCAATTACATATTTAAGAATTAACTACCATTTGGATAATAACACTCCAAAGGAAATGAATCTAAATAACGTTAATATGGACGAAAATTAAAGTTTCTAATCACTCCTAATGTTGATTTTGGCTCAAATTCCATCTTTTCACTCTTTGAGGCCACATCAACTTAGTTTCTTCGACACTATCCCTATTTTCATCACGTAGTGTTAATATAATTACCAATAATTATATATATATATATATATATATATATATATTCAAAATAACACATGGAAGTTCATCGGAGGGCCCAAAGAAAGTTTACTCGGTAAGCTGTAACGATGAAACTAAGAGACATTTTGTACTTTTTGATTCCTTAAAACATCTATTTTTCTTCTAAATTTGGTTTTAATAAAGACAAAAATTCGAATCACTTATTGGCAATGAATTCACAATACCGTGTTTTGAGAATACGATTGGAGAGGAACCACAAATGTTGGCGCCGGGATTGTTTCATGCGCGGTGACTTGGCCATCAACAAAAGAATTTGGTGGCCGGGGTACCCTTTTTGGAAGTAGATGAGGCCTACAAAATAAGTTAAAATCCAAAAAAAGTTAAAATGCAACTTATAATTATAACATGGAATGAAATAGCTACAAAACTTTATCTTTTAGTAACTAATATAACGGAATGTAACTACTATCAAATAAATTTTATAATTTTGGAAATAATCACGAACCCTTTTCTTTTTTGAATTCTTTTCTACCGAACTCTTTAATCGTAATTTCCTTGGAGCACCCTTGGTTTTGGAGCATTTTGGATCAACTATCCGGCGTTCTATATCATTTTCTCCTTCTTCCCATTGATGTGAATCCTTATTACTAGCACAACTAGTTGTCTTTGAGATGTCCAACCCCCGTATCCAATTTATCAACATTGTGGTTAGTTCTTCATCCGCTGACGCCAAGATCCGCTTGCTCTCAAACTCACGCTGAATTTGCTCATATCGTAATACTTTCGGAGAACTAATCCAACCATTGTAGTTAGCCTTCAATCTCATGTAGTGCCTTGAAACATCTTTACGCCTATCGCCTTCAAGATGTATTTTTCGGGATTGACATTACATAGTTCTCTTAACAACACTTTGATTGCATGTCTACATAGTATACCCCTAAACTCAAACAAATGGCAACTACAAGTGACATCACATTCTTCCTTTCAAACACAACATCAAATTTTTTTCTCCTTCATGCCCCCATCATATGTAACATGTTGAAGTATCATATACTTCATCAAAGAATTTTCTTCTTCCATGGATTTTATTCAATAAAGCCCATTTCTTGTACTCATTTTGAAATCTCCTTGAATTTCTTAATCGTAGGTCAGTCTGGAATTGTTTTTCCATATTTAACTCGGGTAAGCAATAGTATCATCCGCTACAGAGAAGATTTGAAATCAAGGTGGACCTCTTTTCTCCGCTTAGCCTTCAATGCACGCCATATCGCTTCAACAAAAAGCTTCAAAGAGGTTTTTGAGTTCACATATCCATCGAAAAGGCATTCATGCTCTCACTACGTTGTGTCGTTGACATCCCGGCCCAAAAACTTATTTTCAAATAATATGGAACCCAACGAGATCTATCTCTATAAAGGCTAGACAACCACTCACTTTCTTGTAGTGAAAATGTATCAAGCATTGCACCCCATCCATACTCAAACTCTTCTTCACTTAGCGTATCGTGAACTAGCTTTTTCATTGTCCATTATAGAATCCTTTTCACTATGCCCGCCAAATTTCTCCGGAAACTTCTTTAGAATATGCCACAATCACCACCTATGCTTTCAGGTTCGAAATACATCTCGTATTGCATTTGCATAGCTCTATCTTGATCGCTTATTATTCCAATAGGAGCCTTACCATCCATGCATGTAAGCTATGTCTCAAAAGCCACTTGAATGTCAAGGCTTCTCATTACACACTAAACCACATCCAAGCAAAATCGACAATATGGTGATTGACACCAACAAATGGTGCAAACGGCATGTCGTACTTGTTAGTCAAGTATGTGGTGTCAAATATTACTACATCCCCAACTCCCTATATGCATGCCGACACCTATTGTCACACCAAAATACATTCTTCAGTCGTCCATCTTCGTCCAAATCCAAGTCAAAGTAGAATCCAGGGCATAAACTTTGCATTTTTTTAAAGTATCCCTGTATAACGGCGGCATCACCCTCACCTAACCGTAACCTCCTATATGCATCAATATAGTTTTTACAATCCTTTTCAATGAAAGTCATGTTATCATACCCACCCGCTTGCACCACGGCTGAGTTATAGCTTTTATGCATTGGAATTCCTGCAATGTCATTCACTTCGAGCCTCCGTTTCGAACGATTATCAAGTTTTCGGTTGCACGGATATAATCTCGATTTAGCGGGACTAACACAAACGTGATTGTGTTCTAAAGTCACCTTGGTTATCACCCACGTCTTTGAATCTACTAACTTTGCAGTCACTCTAGCACCACAACCTGTTTGACATGTTGGCCGCGGCTCCATGGAAGAGCTAACACTAAACCCCTCTCGATTACAAGTATATGTCACATATTTTCCCTTTCTTGTATTTCTCTTTTTCACTGCAAAACCAAGATTGCAACCATAATTTTTGTAGAATTCATATAGCTCTTCCAAACTAACAAACCGCATTCCAACAACCGGAACAAGATTAACATCCTCTTCTAACGGTAATACTTCATTCGTTTCTTCATTGTCTCCAGTGTAGTTATTCTCAACTAAATTGGCATCCTCAATACTGTGTTCGTCGGCCAAACCATCTCCTGGTGGTGTCTCATCATCATAAAAAATATTCTCGCCTAAAGACAACAACAAACTAATTAGATGAGCTAAAAAATGTTCAACGATTATTGAACAAAAAGTAATCTCGTCTTTAACAAAATTAGATGAGGCAACCTTTAAATTTGGTAATTCAAAGGCCCAAATAAATCAATGTAATAACAAATAATGGCAATCTACAAATCTGCAATGCATCAAGTCTGCCTAGTTTTTGGGCAATGCAATAAACCATTCAAATTGAAAATGTCAATCTGCACACCTTCATTTTAAAAATGGCCCAATTGATATCAATCAACAGCCAACAAGAAGAGGGTTAAAAGAGAAGAACTAGCATTATTCTGTAATGAATACCCAAACTAAGTATTCTGTAAATCTGCACACATTCATTTCAAAGAGAAGAAGAAGCAAATCTGCCAATGGTTAAAAGAGAAGAAGAAGCAAATCTGCACACATTCATTACAGTATTCTGTAATGAATACCCGAACAAGAAGAGGGTATGGCTAAGTAGCAAAACCATTCAGACGAAGCATTATTCTGTAATGAATACCCAAACTAAGTTTTCAGAGGAGGATTAAAAGAGAAGAAGAAAGAGTAGCAGTAACAACAAAAGAAGAGAACAAGAGACACCAGGGCTTGTTACCGGAATCCATTTGTTTGTCGGCAAAAGAAGCTTCTTCAAAACTAGAATCTTCGAGGGCTCGAACGGGAATTACAAGACGAGGGTCCGATCTATTTTTTAGGGCTCGAACGGGAGATTTGGTTGTCGGCAGCAAAGGCAGATTTCTAACGGGAATGGTGAAGATTCCGGCGGCCGATGACGGCGTTCAAACCGGCGCCATTGGAAGCACCTCCATTGCTGTGGAAGACAGAGGACGGCTGGATTTCAATTTTGAGCGGCAATGGAAGCACCAATTGCTGAAGCACCAATTGCTGCAGACCAGATAACCCCTCTCATTTCACCGTTGATTTTCAATTTTTTTTTCAAAATCTGACGAGAATTTGAAGTCAAATTATCGCGATATATCGTGTGTGGAAATTGTGTGGATGGCTAGCATTATTCTGTTAAGAAGAGGGACAACAACACTACTGGGAAAATGAGAAACTTTGATCTTCACCGATGATATCATCTGCATCATGAGTTATTACGTAAACTAGTATACTACTAGTATCACATACACAGCTATGTTACAAGTACCTAAGATGACGTCATGCTTGACATATTATATATTGATAGTAACATCTCATTTAATATTATGTCAACCAGTGTATCATCCATTATCATGAATGATAAGAAACCATCGATGGTTCCTTAACTAGGGAGCCATCGATCCATTTTGAGTCGTGATCACAGAATTAAGCGTGAAACTCCAATAATTTTAAAAACTTTCGATAACACCGCAGTGGCGGTAGTAATCAAAGTTTGGAAATTTTCCAATACTAAACTTGCCTAAAAATGTTGCCAAATTTTGACCAGCCGCCACGGCCCTCCACAGTGTCGCAGGAAAATTTTCAAAATTACTGGAGCTCTCCCTCGCTGTACTGATTCTAGATCTGGTCTCGAATTTTAAAATGAAGGTCGGGTGGATCCTCAAAATGGATCAATGGTTCCTTAGTTAAGGAACCATCGATAGTTCCTTATCATTGTCACATCCATTATATCCACTTAGCATTTTTCCTATCAACAACTCGTGAATCATAAAATATGTTGTTTCAAACAACATTTTCATTTCGTTATAATTTATTTCTCAGTAGCATATGTATCAACTTAGAATTACAACAATAGAAAGTACAAACGAGTATTATTAGTAGATTGAAAAACCAAGAACCGGCCTGCATCCAGCTTAATTTGCAAAAAAAAAAAATAAAATAATAATAATGTGCTTATTGTGGTGTTATTTCCAATGTTTCTTTCTATCTATAAATAGCGATCTCAATTCTCAAGCAGCCACAAATATTCAGGTATAACTTATAATTAAGCAGCAACCAGAAATTATACAAATACACCATGGTTCAGGCTTACAAAGCATTGGTTGTGGTGCTTAGTCTTGTTCTCACACTATCAATGGCCAATAGCAATCAGCTTGGCAGTAAGTATTTCTAGCAATTAAAACATTTCATATATATAAGCTAACTTAATTAGTATGTATAAAATTCCTAGGAATTAATAGGTTGCACGAAGCTGAGCTGCTATATATTATCTTTGCGTTTTAATTTGAAGCTTTGAATTTTGAATTTATTTTCAGTTTTCAATGAGAATGAAGACAAGAACGTGTTTTCCATGTTTTTCATATTTTAGCATATTTTCACTGAAAATATTCGAAATTCTCCGCACGTGCGTTTTCAGAATATGAAAGTAAAAAAGTTTTAATTCAGTGTACGTGTTTGGAAATTAAATGCTAAAAACAATTGAAAAACATCAAACGCAACACTAGTCGAACGAAGAATCATATGAATTTTGTTGATGCAGTTGGTTTTGGAAAACCAGATGCAACAACCCCAGATTGCAACGCGGTTCATGGAACAGAAAGCGGCGAAACTTGTACAAGCGTTGCAAAAGAATTTGGTTTATCGTTTGAGGACTTCCTTACAATCAATCCTAATATCAACTGTGATGACATCTTTGTTGGTCAGTGGCTTTGCGTTGGAGGTTCTGCCTAACTATTACAGACTATGAACAACCCAATAAAGGATGAGACAGCAATGTTGTTCTCCCTACTATAGTCCTTTTTTAAGTTTTAATAATCATTAGCTGATTTTTATTTTGTCATCTCCATTGTTGTAACTTGTATTGCTTTGCTTTCTAGTGAATCTTTGTTGCTTGACGTTAAGGTATATACTTTGTTACTTCATGGTCAGTCGACATAACACATTGCACATCAATTGAATCCATATTCGACGACGTTTTGTATGGAAATAGAAAAGGGAAAGAAAAATGTAACTTCTTTTGAAGAATGTGTGGTTAATAAGAAATTTTATGGAGATACATAAAAGGCTAATATCTCGTTGAAATTATTAATGTTCAAAAGATTAATTTTGTGAAAGAACCACTTAACAAGATCTCTGTGGGCTTCTGGGTAGTCAAGATGAGATTGCTGGAGTGTTTCAACGTACACAAAACCTGATGTTAGAACTATGAACTGAATGCCATCATGACAATATAGGGCAAAATTAATTCAAGATTCGTGCAACTTTCAGCAAATTTAATTGTTCCGTAAAATTACAAGAACACACTATGCATTTAGTCTATTTAAATCAAACAAAAGATATAGAGTTGTTTGTCATTCTCCTTTGATAATCAACTAACTAGTGAATAAAGTTGAATTTTGAGAATTAGCTAGTTGAAGTGAAATGTACGTGTCTATATGCTAAAGTAAGATTGGTTGTGAGACAGTACAATTGAAGATCAACATTGATTATGAAGCGTTTCCGTTGATTATGCAGAAATTGCAAAATTAATTATTTTTGTGACGCCTCAAAATAAATGAATAACTCATCAAATGGATGTAAAATTTATCTTTTAAATGGATGTCTTGTTCATATTGAAACATTCTTTTATCGATCAATGTGATGAGATTAGAAATTATATACAGTTTTATAATTGAAAAGGACTATATATGAATTGAAACAAGCGTCAATTGGACATGATTTGACTGAATTGATAAGCATTTTCAAGAAAAATGGCCTACGTAAACATGTACGTTTATTGTGTAGATAAAAAATAGTGACACAAAGATTGTATGCTAATACGTATGAAATAACTCTAATGTTTCTTAAGATAATATTTACATGATATACATTCGATCCAATTTATCAATTCAAATTTTTTGATCAAGTAATTCAATACGATATCAAGACAAAATAAAACCTTAGAGTTACGTTCGAGTCTCATATCCACACAGTACAATGAATTATCCATTTATTAAGCTGGTGAGGGTCCCATTTTTGCATCTCTAGTCTGGCAACATTCCAGCATTTTATCCCCGTTCTTGTTATCATCACCCACTTTTATCCTCTCAATTTGATAAACATACAACACAAAGAACAAAGTAAATCAAAAAATTAATTAATCAGCCTGCAACCATATCTACGTGCTTCATCAGCCTCCCAAAATTGGTATCTTTTATTAGTCACTTGTTTATTGTTGTATTGTCATTCTCATTCAATTGCCTAAGTGCATGTTCGATACCTTAACTCGAAAAAGGTGACAAATGTAATAACAAAGGTTAAAGAAAAAAACATACGATTTTGTTTTGTTTCAATCTTTTGCCACATCGGCACACAACTTACAAATCAATAATTCTCATACAAACAAACCCATAAATTTTTTTCTTCAATAAGTAAGATGAACTGTGATCCTCAGCAATGCCTCAACACCATCAAGCACATGCTGACCGGCCGGAATGAGCGATCGCACCTCGGCAAATCCACACGCATTCTTAAACTTGCCCGTACCTCCTGTCACTGACAGTCGAGACATGGTACTTCCAATCTTGTACACTCCAAAAAAGTTAAGGCTGTCTCCATATTCCCCTCCTTCCATCACCGCCGTGAATGCCATCATTTGAGTCGACCCATCGGCCGAGCTTGCCACATAAACACCCTGCGCTTTTCCGAGTTGTTGTGACCCCAACTCTGCGGCAGATGTCAAGTAGTCATCAATGACAGTAATTGTGCCAAAGCCAAGACCCAAGCCATCAGCGCCTAGTTGTGTGTTGACACCATTACCTGTCAAAGAAAATATTTAAATGAATTAATATAGCGTCATATCAATGAGTTCAATATAACTTTTTATTAAGTCTCTAACAACGTAAAAACCTGTGCTAGTTTTAACTTTTCTCTATCTGAAAATTAATTTTTCTTATTGAATTAAAGTCAGACTTCAGTATTAATCTAACATTACCATTGTTGTTTGAGCCGATGGGGACGCCAGCGAAAGCAGTACCGGTCAAGCCGGTGCCTAAAGGGATGCCGTTGGCATTGACGGTTGGCACGGCGCCATTGGCGTTTGGAATGGCTACACCATTTTTCGGGGGCATAAACCCGAGAGGCCTTGCGAAGGGCACTTGTCCACTATAGATGTTGCCTAACAAGCCCGTGATTGGTCTGGCGGTCGGGGTACTACCGCCTAGAATGTCGTGCATGTACATCTCGAGAACTGGCTCCTCTGCTCCGGCACTAGCTGCTGCTGCTGCTACTGGTGGATCAACTGCAGCTACAAGGATAACAAAATTCATGGCTGCAAGTAGGATTGTAAAGAGAATGTTGGCAAATGATTGCTTCATCATTTTGAATGGTTGTAATTGAAAGAACTCTTTGATTGCTGTTTTCTTGATATTAGACTATGGATTTTGTTTCTTGTTGGGTATTTTGAGTTCAAGAAATGGGATATATATACAGAGCCTAATGTGGTTTATGGATCGGTTATGAACATGGAGTGGTTGCATGGTTCGTGGTGAAGTTGTTTGAGTATATAATAAAGGATTTATGGTACACAAATGGAATTAGCTGGGGTAGATGAGGCGCCTTTTTCATTTTATGTTTTTTTTTTTAATTTAAATTTAGATTTTTTGTTTTTCGAAATTTTATTTTGGAGTGACTGTATTTTTTTTTTCTCTTGAAAATGATATATGTCACATGGTGTCTTTTTAACTCTTTAGGCCTTGTTCTATTTGGTATAAAGTTAATCCGCACGCAATTCCGTATACCTCATACTCATTTTCAACCACACACACATTTCCCAAAATAATATTAATCACACATTTTTACACGGAATACAGCACACATTAACTTTATACCCAATCAAACAACCCCTAATAATATTATGAATAAAAGCAACCCAGTCAAGGAATTTTTTTTTTTTTGTTGTCTTCCTAAAATTTAATCCAGTTATCATAATTGCAGTCTTGATCGGGTACCCAATGTGGGTACCGTAAGGTATCCACAGTCGGGGAAAAAAATATATTGGGGTCGGGTGAGACCCCCCGCCATCAGGGGGCAGTTATATATTATTCATCTAACTTAATATAGATTCCAAAAAAAAATTAAAAAAAATTTAAAAACAAAAAATTTTGCCTAGTGACGTGGCATCACTAGGCCCGCCCACGTGGGCGTGGGTACATGCCGACGTGGGCGTCTAATCAAAACCAACCATAATTGATATAGACATTTATAATATTGCATATAAAACTGTTATAACTTTTTCTTATATTTACTTTTAACATCTAAAAAATATTATAATATTTCTTTTTCTCTTCAAATTAGAACCAAACAACTAATATCTTTATTTTAAATTTAAAAACAAAATCATTTGTCAGTGCCTTATTTGATATTTCTAATTTAATTTAATAATACAAAATCCACACAACGCCCAAAGGCGACATGACGAGGTGTTAATGGTCCTTTCAATATTCTGATTCTGTTCCTAATACGGGACTCTCGACTCTCAATTTGTTACCGCGGGGCGGGAAGATTCGTTGTCGTTAAACAGAAATTGTCAAATTTTGTTCAAATTTCGCAACTTCTCCATAAAATCATGTCTTTCATCGATGAATTTCAGTCCAGTAAGTAGCTCTTGTTTTTATTCCTCGATTTTGTATGATTTTACCTCGTAAGAATAATGTTTGCTTGAAACCCTAGATTCTCGAAATGTCACAATTGGACTTGAATTCTTAACCTTCTGTTAAATTGATGTCTGTTAAATTGATGTCCGTTAAATTGATGTCCTTTTTCTTCCCTTTTTTTTTCTGCTGCACTGTTCAGTTGAATTAATTATCAGACTGAGGAAAACTGCTACTTCTGCAATTATTATTTGAGATAGTAAATTGGGGGAAATTAACTTTCCAGTTCATGTTTCATTCTATGTTCGAGGATTGTATGTTTTGAATTATCTTTTGTATAATTAGTACCATGATTTGTTTTGTTCTGGAATCAAGACTAATTACAGAGTATCTCTCATCCTTGTTTTTCTTTCTTTCCCTTTTATATATAACTTAGATTTAGAAGCATTGCCAAATATTTTGCAACGGAAGTACTCACTGTTGCGTGATTTGGACAAAAGTTTACAAGGTATGTGTTTATGCTTTTCTTGCTATTTCATGTTATTGTCCTAAAACCATTTCCAAAACTTTGAATGCTCATGGAAAAGAGAAATTGTTGGGTTGCCTTGAATGAAGAAATGTTGAGCTCTATCATACTTCATAAAGAGATTGAATTGCATTTTCTCTTAATCTTCTGTCAGAGTTACACTTTCTTCCTCGTTTGTGTGGCTACCCTTTATGTTATATATCCCATTCTAACCTTACATGTATGTGATTACGGGACTAATCCTCCCCAACTTACATAAACCTATGACGAAGGAAGCTTCTGAGTTAAAAATAATTTGCGCATCTCTAGACTAGGTATATTTCTCGGTTTTTTATTTGCCTAGGCTGATGCTTGATATGCGCTTAGGTTCCATTATTTGGAAGCAATTTACATATAAGTTCTCCATCAATTCTTAGCATTTCATTTCACCATGTATTTGGCAGAAATCCAGCGTCAAAATGAACAACGCTGTGAACAGGAAATAGATGATATGAAGCGTGGTATTAAGTCTGGTAACATTACCCCGAATTCTTCACTTCTGAAATTCTCAGATGAAGCTCTCGATGAGCAAAAACATGCGATCAGGATCACTGATGAGAAAGTTGCATTGGCTATTCAGGCTTATGATTTGGTACAAACAATTCATTTGTATTCTGAATGAATTTGTTTTTCTGCTGCTTGGTTTTGTTCTTGCCCAATAAAACAGTAATTTTACTGTGTTCATTCAGTGGTATTACTCCAACGTATTACATAATTTTTTTCCATATGAATTATGTTGATCTTTATGTTTATATTATATCTTATTTAGGTAATTAGATGGATGAAACTTATTGAAAGGTTATCTGTTGAACAACTTGAACTTCCCACTTAATATCTACCATCGCTTTGACAATCAACATGGCAGTTTTGATTTGAACGGATGTGTTGGATTTTGGGGGTCCTTTTTTCTCTCGTGGTTTTTGTCCATCAGTATTTTATTTTCTCCCCGTGCAACAGGTGGATGCTCATATTCAACAGCTTGATCAGTATTTGAAAAAAATTGATGAAGATCTTAGACGAGGTGTGTAGGTTTTCATTTCAGCATCTCTATTATTTACTGTTCAAATGCCGTTTGCTGGGATCAAGAACTCATTTTATCTGTCAATTTCACATGATGCAGAAAGAGAGAGTGTTGCAGCAGGTGGGTCGACGACCAGGCTCCTGATCCTAATGTGAAGGCTGGAAAGGCTGGTGAGACTAGCAACAGAGGGCGTAAAAAGTAACCACTCAATCTAGACTCCCATTTTCTTAAATTCTTTCCAAATGAGGACCAGTGAAACAGAGTTAGCATTCAAACTTAAATTCTAACTACAAATTAACTCCTACCTGCTCAATTAAAATCAAACTTTATTAACATGGAACTATATTTTGAAGATAATGGATTTGAGTATTGAGTGAAATTCTATATTTTACAGGACTCGTCTTGCTACAGCAACAGCGGCAGGAACAACGGCAGCAACGACAGCAGCGACAACAACAACAAATGCAAGTAGCATGGAACTAGATCTACCGGTTGATCCCAATGAGCCAACATATTGCTTCTGCAACCAAGTGAGCTATGGAGAAATGGTTGCATGCGATAATCCCGATGTAAGTTATTATGCTTCTTTGTTAACTCTTTTCTTATTTGCTGATCGGAGCCTCAAGCTAATATAAGTAACCCTTCTTTTCAACAGTGCAAGATCGAATGGTTCCACTATGGCTGTGTTGGTCTCAAAGAACAACCCAAAGGCAAATGGTACTGCTCAGACTGTGCTGGCAAGCAAAAGCGTAGGAGAGGCAGATGAGGATTTTGTTCCAACTTCTACGCACTTTGCTCAACTACCATCCTGAATGGACTAGTTTGCTTGTTGATACAAACTCAGAAGAGACTGATATGTATGTATCGTTTTCTAGTTAAATTTGTACCGGCTCTTTCCGAAAGGGCTTAAACAAGTTGTAATAATCATCTATGAATTCTAGTCACTGTTGATTTTCTGTTGAACATAAAACTAAATTCAAATGGTCCACTGAAGAACAAGAAGAAAAAGTTGAATTCAAATTCAATCATCATTTAAATCACACAGGAAAAATGGTTCATTAGTAGCACTGAAGAGTAAGAGTTCTACTTAAGCTATTAGAGATTCCTAATCCTGGGCAATCAAGAATGTTTTTTCTAACTATGAAAACCTAGAAAGCCGCAGCTCTTGCAATCAACCTCATTCCAAAACACCTAGCTTTTATTGTCGTGTTGTAAAACAATGGATGTAACTTGTAACCGATTCTTGATGAATCGACGTCTAGGTTTGTCAGTAGTCCATGTCACCCATGCCACCCATGCCACCGCCCATTGGAGGGGCTGGCTTCTCATCTTTTGGTAGTTCGACCACAATTGCTTCTGTAGTTGTCATGAGAGAAGACACGCTGCAAATAGCAAGATAAGCAAAAGGCAAGAAAATCAGTTAATTGTTCATTCATAGATATCCTAAATAAACCTTTGTTGTTGGTATAAAGAGAGTAGAGGGCTCTCTAGACTCACCTGGCAGCATCGACCAGAGCCGTTCTAATGACTTTCAGTGGGTCGATGATACCTGCCTTGACCATATCGACATAATCACCTGTTTGCACAAGGAAAATTGAAGGTCGAAATGTTATAACAAACAGAAAATAGCAAAACTCTGGTCATTATGTGAAATATAGACAGGTGACAGATATTGAGCAAACCTTTAGCAGCATCATATCCAAGATCCGGGTTGTCTTGTTCTAACAACTTGCCAACGATAACAGCACCCTCGACTCCAGCATTCGAGGCAATTGTATGTACTGGTGTCTGCAAATAGAAGTCCACTGTAAGTATGCTAACAGAAAACATCGCAAGCCAAGGATTTATATTGGTCTTAGTATGAAACACACTCAAGCTAAACTTTTATTATATTATAAAGACTGACTTTTCAGGTTGAACAGTAGTGGAAACCACAAGATGTTGAGTAGTGATTTGAGATGTATACTTAATATTGAAGTTTGATTTTGATGAAATTGAGAATTTAACTTTTAAGTAGAGAAGAAATAAATGTACACTTAGAATAGAAGTTCAGACCTTCAGTGCATTCTGAATTATTTGAACACCGATCTTCTGGTCAAAGTTGGCAGTTGGCAACTTGTCCAATTCTTTCGATGCATACAATAGAGCAACCCCACCACCTACATGCATCAAGTATCTTTTAGTTCCTTTCTACTTTTTTGGCCTCTTGGCGCACTGAGTTTAAAGCTACAGGTGAAAATATGAATACACATATTACCTGGAACAATTCCTTCTTCCACAGCTGCCTTTGTAGCATTTAAAGCATCTGTAACCCTGTCTTTCTTCTCACCAACTTCAACTTCACTAGCTCCTCCAATCTGCAAATTAAAAGACAAAAATTAACAATCGCCAGGTTGTAACAGTTGGAAAACATGAAAATGAGATGAAAATACAGACCTTCAATACAGCAACACCACCAGAAAGCTTTGCAAGTCTTTCGTGAAGCTTTTCCTTGTCGTAATCAGAAGTGCTCAATTCAATTCCTGACCTAATCTGCAAGTTCCAATGACACAATGAATTGAATGCAGTATATTAAAAGTTATCAAATTGCGTCCCAGATTAGGTGTCTATACCAAGTAACACAAACCTGTTCACATCTTTCTTCTATGGCCTTCTTCTCCCCAGCTCCATCAAGAACAACTGTGTCGTCCTTAGATATTGTGACCTATGTACAAACATCAAAATCGAGGAATTAAATTGAAGTGTCACTATAAGAACAAAACTAAATTTAAAAGAAAAAATGTTGCATAAGAAGGTAAATATATAACAAAAGGGATGTAGAATAAGTTACCTTTTTGCACGAGCCCAACACATCTAACTCCACATTATCCAAGTTCATTCCAAGCTCTTCTGTTATGACCTAAATAAAAGGACTTGCTACTTCAGAAGCGCTGTAGAATGTAGTAGATTAAGGATAATCTTGAAGTACATAAGAGGGTTTCAATCACCTGCCCTCCTGTTAAAACGGCAAGATCCTGCAAACTGGCCTTCCTATTTTCACCAAAACCAGGAGCTTTTATAGCACAAACCTTCAATAAGAATTTTAAATACAATGAGAAAAATTCAGCAAAAAGCAAAATGATTTGCCTGGAGGAAATTATTTACGCTCGATATAAAAGAACACGGGAGGAGTACCTTGATTCCAGCACGAAGCTTGTTAAGAATCAGAGTTGCAAGTGCTTCACTTTCTACATCTTCGGCAACTATCAAGAGAGGTCTCTGCCTCTGCATGGATTAACGAAAGTAACTCAGTTACCCACGTGAACAACAATGGTTATAAAGAACGTACATCAGATATCGAAGTTGAGAAAACTGCCTTCAAAGCCAACTCTAGAACTTTCACAATGGCATTTAAGCTTGAAATTTTCTTCTCGTGAATTAAAATGAGAGGGTCGTCCAACTCCTGTTAGTAGTCAAAAGAATTTGTAATTTAACAGTGAAAGAGAATCAAAATCAATAGCGTATCCAGTTTGAAAGTGCACAACAAACTTACGCATTTCTGATTCTTAGTGTTGGTGATGAAATATGGGGAAATATAACCCCTGTCTAGCTTCATTCCCTCGACAACTTCCAATTCATTGAACAATGTCTTGCCATCCTACAACAGAATAGAAACACCATGATTTACACATCAAGAGCATAGCATTCGAGTTTTATACTAAGAAGCAGCAATGGAACCACATAAGATTGATACAACAAACATAGGAGTACAGAAAAAACTCTAAATTTCTTTACATAGGCAAGCATGTACAACACAATATTGGCTAATGTAGGATGCCACAAACAAGAATGAGACTTGAAAAGAAAGTAAGGGTAAGAGAGCAGAAAAGAGAAAAACTCGTGAGAAATATATATTTATTCAGTAATCATCAACAATTATGAAAAAGCAACTGACTGCAGCCACTTCTAGTTCACCCATCAATTGTTCACATCTCCCATTGGTAAAGAATACTTACTTGAATAGTAATGACACCCTCTTTGCCCACTTTCTCCATAGCCTTTGCAATCAACTCACCAATCTCTCTTTCTCCATTTGCAGAGATTGTTCCAACCTACAAATGTGCAGTCCAATTCAGTAGCAGAAATTAGATTATCAATACTTCAATTTTCTTCCCTCTTCTTTTCTGCTTCCCTAAACTAAGATAGCTTACAGAAAAGAGTAATCCTCAAAGAAGCTACTTTATGCCATTTGAGATGTATTAGCTCACATGAGCCTTAACTAGAACTTTTTTGCAACCACTAGCACCTTTTAGAGAAGCCAATAACTTGGAGAGTTGTAACAAACCTGTGCAATTTCCTCCGATGTACTTATCATTCGCGCTCTGCTCTTCAAGTTTGTAACCACAGAATCAACAGCCATAGTAATACCCCGTCTAAGATCCATCGAGTTCATGCCAGCTGCAACTGACTTGCAGCCTTCGGTGAATATGGCACGAGTGAGGACAGTAGCACAAGTAGTACCTGAAAGTACATAAAAGATACGTGTCCAATTAGAACAGAGAACTCCATTACAAGAGGAGGCCATATGCATATACAAATGAAAGTATGAAACAAATGCCTTACCATCACCAGCAACATCATTAGTAGCATTAGCAACCTGCTTTACAAGGCTTGCACCAATGTTCTTGACTTTGTCGTTGAATTCAATGCTCTTTGCTACTGTCACACCATCCTTTGTCACCTTAGGGGCACCCCAACTTTGTTCGATCACTACATTACGCCCCTTCATGCATTTCACAACATGAGTTAGTCAAAGATGTAGCGGCACTTTATTTGGCATTAAGAAATCATAAACCAATTGGCCAAAGCCAATTGCATGGTGCCAATCTTTCTATTTACATGGCTACTAGAGTAACTAAAAGGCAGATCTTTGACCTGCTTCAGACAATTGCCAAAGATCATTACATCAATGACAGAAAAAAGAAAAGCAATATATGAACAATGTATCCCACTAGTATCGAAAATTTGAAAAACCTTGGGACCCATTGTGACTTTAACGGCATCAGCAAGCTCTTCAACACCTTTAAGCATCAAAGCCCTGGCCTCCACTCCAAATCTAATGTCTTTTGCAGCATAATTTCTGCTCCAACCCAATCTACTACCAATCTGAATCGAACCCACAAAAATACAGGCATTCTTATTTCCAATATATAAAGATAAGAAAAATCAAAGTGGTGTTACAGCAAAGTACCTGCTGGCTGCTGCTTCTAGCAATCCTGTCAATCAAGAAATGAGAATGTCATCAGAACAAAGTCAAACAATTAATAGTGACCATAAACTCAGATAAGCAGTCAGTGTCCATCATACAATCAAGAAACATTGTTGCTTGGCGATAAAAGGCTGTTTTACTAGCATCGCTCTACAATCAAAAAATTGTTGTCGTTTCCATTTTTTTTTTTTTTTTCAAAAGAAGATTGCGTATGCAGAGTGAACGAGATGCGCTTACTGATGAAACACATTACCTGGCCTTGGAGGCAAGATTGGCAGCAAAACGATACATGTTTCACTGTTGTTTTTTATGACAACAAAGCGCAGAAAGGTACAAAGTGAGGAGAATTAAGGAGCTTGACGAATAAAAGCAGACAACCAGTTAGATTGTTCTTCGTTTTAAGAGAGAGGAGGAGAAGGGTCTAGAAGTGGGAGGTTCTAGTTCTAGGGTTTTACCAGCACCTGTAAGGCTGTAAGAGGTTTAATAAGTTCGGAAATGGGTAAAATTGGATTTCTGCACTGCCAGTCGGGTGACATGCGCCGACTCGGAGTCTTTGCCCCTTCCAAAAATAGTTGAGTGAAACAAATTGCAATGTGAAAACTTGTGGGGTTGTTTTTTGTGAGGATAAATTTTGTGGGCATTTTTTGGACAGAATAAAAATACACCATTCTTGCCGGGCTGAGTGTAGCCCGGCCCGTACCGGCGCGGGGGTATCAATAAAATCCCATTGCTATTTCCAATCCAACCCCAAATTTGCAAAATTCACACAGGATTCATCGGTTGATCGGGAAATACTTCTGAATACAGAAAAATGACGGAGACATTGATTCGGAAGAAGCCCGGAATGGCGAGCGTTAAGGACATGCCGATACTTCAGGACGGTCCGCCGCCGGGCGGGTTCGCTCCGGTCCGGTTCGCCCGTCGGATTCCCAACACGGGCCCCAGCGCCATGGCCATTTTCCTTGCAGCTTTTGGCGCCTTTTCCTGGGGAATGTACCAAGTCGGCAAAGGCAACAAGATCCGCAGGTAATTATTCCTCCATTTCACTTTCCAGGAACCTAGTGCTATCTCTATTTATGCGAATCGTATGATTTAATTTGAGTTTGAAGAATTATAACTGGATTGATTTAGGGATAAGGACTTAATTTTCTTGCAATTTCAGTAAGATGTTAGGTTAGGATTAGAGAAGAACTGGTTCATTTACTGAGGTACTGATAAGGCAAGCCACTTACTCTAGCGTTAGTGTGCCTTCAAGTTGGGTATTCCCTACAGGCCTAATTGTTATTGATTTCTATAGTTCGTGAAAATTCGAAATTCTTTTCGTCTGACTTTCAAGTTCTATGTGAAGTGCGTTCTATGAGATGTTTAAAAAAAAAAAAAGCTAGCCATAAGGTTTTAAACTGGCTCCAGAAGAGAAGTGTGGACGTGTGGTTGAGAATGCCTTTTATAGGTGTGTATATGGACACTGTGTTCATAGACATGGCTATAAACATTGATTAATTTTAGAGTGATTGATTTTGTGGTAAGATGATGAGTGCCTATTTGGTAGTAAATGTTTCATCTTGATCCAATCTACTATATTTGATATGACATACATAGCTTTTATTTACATAAAACCATGGGGCTTAATCTAGTTGGTTTGTGATATCTTTCGGTGAGAACGGAGATTTTCTGAAACTTTGGAAGAAACTCGAGATGTTGAAAGGAGCACATCACACTAACTGCATTATGCAATTTGAGCCTTATATGATTTTGAATCACATGCACTCCTCCAAGGGTGGAGTGTTTTATGTGACGTTATTTACTGCTGCTGGTGTTCATTTAAGCGATCGTTATTGACTGCTGCTGGTGTTAAATGTTGCTGAATCTGACATTTGAAAGCCACCAATGGACTGAAAGTAGTTTTCTTTTTTTTTTTTCTTTATTTTGTTGGTTTTGTAATCAATTTTGCTATTTTTTAAAGCTTCATTCACATCGAAAGCTTCAATTTAGATACACAATTGTTGTATTGCCTTAGACAATGCATGTCTATGTTTGATAATGAATCCAATTGAAGCTTACAAAAGATTAATCAATCCGGGGCATAAGTTATGGAAAGGTCGTTGCTTTGTTATGGAAAGGTTGTTGCTTTACTATGATAATGGTGAACAGACATGAACTTAGGAAGATGTCAGCTATTGTGCACTTCACTCTCAGCGGTGCTGAGGTTGCACCTTTTTCTTGTTTTACTTGCACTGTAGTTGTGCCATTTGTCAACGGTCTCTCCATGTGCAAGTGGAGTCACATTTGGAGAGTTTTGGAGTTTGGTCAATATCAAAGAGTATAACTTCCCAAGCGAATTTTAGTCAACAATTGATATCCTTTGATTTTGATATGAATTTTAGTCAACAATTGATATCCTTTGATTTTGATATGAACGTTTTTAAAATTATATATGCATTTAGAAATCACCAACATTTTCACAATATTTCTATCATGATTTTAGTTTCTCATGACGTAGACTAGCTCCAACCAAAATCTCCAAAATAGTGCAACTTTAGCACTATCTTAGGGTATGTTTGATTGGGTATAAAGTTAATGTGCGCGATATTCCGTGTAAAAATGTGTGGTTGATATTATTTTGGAAAATATGTGTGTGGTTGAAAATGAGTATGAGGTTTATAGATTTGCGTGCGGAGAAGTTAAGTCCCCAAAAGAACAAGGCCTTAGTATCTTATGAAGAGCTTGTTTGACACAAACTGTTCAAAAAAAACCATTTTTCTTCACCATTATTTTCGACCACTCATTACATTGATTTCACAATTATTCTTTTTTTTTTTTTAAACTTTTGCTTTACTTCTCTATCACACATCCAAAATTTATTTTTCCAAGAATCTCCATCAAACAAACAGTAATTGGGTGTTAGCATACTCATTTTAATGCATTTTAATGAGTAGGAAGAGAAAGAATAAGTGGAATTGAATGGTAGAAATTTGATAGTATGGGTAGACCCTACGAGATATGTGGATGTGATTTGTTTAACCAAATTTGAATTTTAAAAAATATGAGAAAATATAAATTATAATTTGTATGCAAACAGGCCCTAAGTCATATCCAAACCATTAATACTAAATATTACACCAAATGAATATTATATATTTCTATTCCTTATTTTTTCTTCTCAATAATTAATTTATTGCTTTTTTATATTATTTTTCTTCTATTAATGCTTAACTTAGGGAAAATTAAATAGATATTGCATTCTTTCAGGGGGAAAAAAGCTTGAGAAGGCTTTACTTTAATATCACAATCAACGAAAGAAAAAATTGAAAAGGCCACAAAAATAAAAATAAAAAATAAAAAGGGGGAGGGAGAGAGAGAGAGAGAGAGAGAGGGGGTCTAAATTAAAAAGAAAAAAACGAAACGCAAAGTATATCTAATTTACTACATTCACTAAGTATGATTTATTACTAGATTACAATTTACTTGTTGCTCAAAATAATAGCCCTAAAAGAAACTGAAAGTTCTTGCTTGAAAAAGCTGCTTTGTGGAGAAAAAAGTGATTTTTGGGAGAATGTATGTTTGAAAAGAAAGGAAGTTTATGCATAACATCAAAAAATTTTATAATATTTTCGTAATGTGATTGAAAACCAGAAAAACAAGAATTTTTATCAAACAAAATAAAGTTAAACCACAATAGTAAAAGAATATCGCAAAATGGACATAGAATGTGAACATTTTTTTGTATTGTAAAATTGACTACACAAAAACACTATTTTTGCACCAAATAAACGCTGTTGCACTTCCCATTTTTCTCTTACATTGGATGAGTTTTTTATGCTATTTTTGTGTGAAATGCCAAAATAGCTTATGGGTTGGAGATACCATTAGTGACAAGTGGGTGTTGCTCATGTTTCTGTACATTTTCTTTTATTATTTATTTTTATTTTAAACAAAAAACAGCCCATGCACATCTAGTTTGTCTAAGTCATATGTAGGATGATTTTTATTAGTCATATTTCTTTTGAGGAAATAATTACTGCAATATATTAAAGCCCATTTTATTCATGTTTTCCAATTAATGACATTTAAATTCTCTAACAATGCTGATGCCTAATGCTTTTAGTATCTAGACTAGAGAAGTTATGCCTAATTGCAATCTGTAGGAAGTTGTTTGATGCTGTTGTTGCTTGTACGGAGAGGAGCCTTGATATGCAACTAATATGACCTAATTGTTTAACATGGGAAAGTGGAAATTTATCGACCTTTTGGTGTTGTATAGGGCGCTCAAGGAAGAAAAATATGCTGCTCGCAGGGCAATATTGCCAATGCTTCAAGCGGAAGAGGATGAAAGGTGACATATTTTAGATGTAGTCTCCTGTGACAAGCATTGATCATTTGAAGCCCCACTTATTGTAGATTTTTTTTTTTTTTGCTTGTCGTATTTTGCCGTCCAGATTTGTCAAAGAATGGAAGAAGTATCTCGAGGAAGAGGCCAGAATTATGAAAGACGTGCCTGGTTGGAAAGTGGGCGAAAATGTGTACAACTCAGGAAGGTGGATGCCTCCAGCAACTGGAGAGCTTCGCCCTGATATCTGGTAAAGATTAGATGAACGGTTTTCAGCAATGGCATTGTTTCGTTCCCTTCTGCTTGAACCTTATTGAAATGAATAAAGATGAGGATGATGATGATGATGTTGAAAAAATCTGTTCGCTTTTATTCACAACAACAATATGACAACAATAGTTGTGACTGGTGCAAGTTTGTTTCTCCTAAATAACTAGAAAGAAGATTACTTGTTCAAACTATTGCATTGATTTGCTAATATCGATGTAATGTAATACAGCGAAATTTCTCGATAGTATTCAACTACGGTGAATCTCAATATTGATTAATATACTTTACTATAGTTTTTATTATCACAGCTGAAAAAGATGCCTCCATCTCTCATCGCCCAGAAGCATGTTGAAGTGTCTTCACACTTTGAGCTTATCTACCCAACATCGAAAACGTTAAACATCTTCCCATTTTCTCCCATTTTCGCATGGCAAAAGAAGAGAGTGGACCTGAAGAAACTAACCCTAAAATGCCAATGAAAATCATCTCCCTTTCTCAGATGATGTTCTCCAAGATCATCATCTGCAGATTGGCATCTCACCACCAACTCTTCTGAATTGTTACTTTGATCATTGATGATATGAACTTCATATTCTTGAAAGATTCCAAGATTATCCCTAGTCGACGCTCGTCCCAATATGAGAAATGTGACCACAAATACGATAAATGTTGACCAGTTGGGAGTAGAGACCTTCATTTCTCGTGCAAGCGCTATAGCTCATGGGTTAAGTATCCAGAATTATTCATAACTGATATAGGAATTTATATTTATATGCCAAGAATTGCACTACTTTTTAAGGTTTTCTTTCTATAGTAATGCAGTTATTGTAAAATAAGTAAATTGTCGAAGGAGGAGATATTTTATTTTGAATTGTTAATTGTAACCGTTTTATGTCTCTTCCCTGTATTATTATTGCAATTGTCGTAACCGAGGTCCAAGAGAGAATAATAATTTCTTTCCAATTTGGTATGCCAAGATATCAGTAATGATAAATGAATCCATGATTATACAGTAGTGCTATAGACAAGTATGAGTATACAGTGGAGCCTCTCTTTTTTCCTTAAATGTGTTGTGCTGATACTAATATGTATGGGATAAATTTAATGAATAATCACTGAACTTTCAAGATATAACTAATTACACATTAAATTTTGAAATGTAACTAAATACTCATGAAGTTTACTGAACGTCATTTATCGATAATTCGTTAGCTGAATATTTATTCTATTAGCGTATTGCACCAATTTGAATGACGATATCATATATGTGATCAACTAGATTAACAGCTAGTATAAAAAAACTCACTCAAATAGGATGAAAAGCTATATAAACAATAAGAAACGTGACACAAGTATTGTTTCAAACAGTGGACATTTCTGATAGTTTAGTTAGTTTTTCTCTGATTTAAGTTCCAATAGATGAATTTATTTTGTTAGCAATTAGTCTAACTGTCTCCATGAAGAATGTTATTAGTTATATACACATAATTTTTAAATATATTTAAACATTGAGTTAAAGAATGATTATTAGTTGACATTAAGTAAAGTTGAGTATCCAATTACATTTCAAAGTTCAGTGAGTAATTAGAGACATTTTGAAAGTTTTGTGACCATTCATTAAATTTACCCAATATGTATGTATTCTGTTGGCCCCTGATGACGTGGCACGGGCGCGTCCCATGCCCTACGCCCAACACGGACCCTCGATGACGTGTAGGAGCGCCAGGTCGGCCGATGACGTGTCCATTGTCCCAGGTCGGATTGATCCCGAGACTCACCTCACCAGGGAATCGGCAGAATGTCTCAGTTCAGCTCGGCCGTGCCGCCTAATTCCACCTTGGGCCCAGGTCGGCAAACCCGTGGAGGACTGTTCCCGTTACGAATAGCCACCCGGCGGGTCGAGGTCAGCTCGGCCATGCACGCGCCGAGTCCCGCCGCTACAGTAGCCGACAAGAAGGACAATCCACGTGTCACCTGACACACCTGACATCCTGACACCACCTGCAACCGACAGAGCATCTTGTCCCCATTAATGCATTGGCGGCTCCACCCAATTTCCAAGGTCAATGCTTTAAATGCAAGACGGCTTGCAGGTGCCACAGGGACATCATTACACCTATTCTGGGCCTAGGTCAAGCCGGCGCAATGATGACCTACGGCCCCCTATCTGATTTTGCACTATAAATAGAACACTTAGCATTCATTTGGGGGGACAAAAAAATTCTCTGTAATCAAGGACTAGCTCGAACATAATACACTTACGTTCTTTACTTCTTCAGTTACTACTACTCAGGTCCTGACACCCACATCAGTTGATAAGTAATTAGTCCTTACTGATTTCGACATCAACAATTGGCGCTAGAAGGAGGGTCTTCCCCTTTGTATTTCAGCAACACATCCCAACTCTACCAAAGCATACCGATGAGTCACAGCCGGACCGTCCGCACTTAGGTGACTGACAGTACTTCCGACCCCAGCACGGAATACGTCCCTTGGTCGAGTGGGCGACCCCAATCGAATGCAGGGCATCGCACAACCGGCGAGGCCACTCCGGCCGAGGTCCTGAGGCAGCTGGACGACCTCACCCAGGCTATGGCCGATCTCCGGTAGGTCGGACAAGCACGCCGAGGCAAGCGCCATATCGCCCTCCGTAGGGCGCTCGGCTCACCGACGCCGCCAGACGCTGCCTCAGTTCACCGATCCCCAAGACCGACCCGACCACCCCCACTAAACACCCCGAGCTCGGGCACGAGATCATCGGAAGGACTCGGTGTTTTCGACCGCCTCGCTCTCACCACAAGCGAAGCGACGGACGAGGGACAGGTGAAAACGGCACGCCCCGCCCGCTGCGGTTCCCCACCTCCGCAGATCCGAAGCTCGAGCTCTGCGGAAAAGGGTCGCCGAGCTTGAGGCCCGGAGAAGGCCCCGATCCTCGGCCGGTAGGAAAGGCCTCCCCGCCGAGCCTTAGGATCCGTGCCGAAGCTCATGCCCGCCAAACCGGTTACCTCAAAGAAGGGAACTATGACGGAGTCGGGCCGATCCGACGAGTCACGCCGACAGTGCACCGCCTTTCATGAAGTTACAGGTGTAAGCGACGAAGCTCATGTGCAAGGCCTTCCCTCGACACTAGGGATAAGGCCATGAAGTGGTTCAAGCTCCCCACATTCAGTAAAGGCGTGGGAGACCTCGCGACCAGGTTCCAGCGGCTTTTATGGGGTCCCGTCGAGGTCGACCCCAAAGCAGAGACTAGTGGACGTCAAGCAGGGGAAGGACGAGTCCCTGAAGAACTATGTGGAGCGGTTCAACAACCGATACATTGAGATCGGAAGCGTGTCGGATGAAACGTACCCTGGTGGCGGCATTAGCGGCCTCAGTGCAGTCCGGATTCGGTGGTCGGCCCACGAGAATAGTCCGTAGACATATCATGAGTTCTCGAGAGCCGAACGCCATATTTGGGCCGAGGAGGCGTCCTGGGACCCCAGACTAAGCCCCTGTGACCCCGGCCGAGAAAGGCAAGGAGAGGACACCGGCTCGGCCAGCGCCACGTACTCGGCATCGGCCCCCAGCGGGCGCGAGGTCGCCGACCCGCTCCCAGAGGTTCCAGTCCTTCCACGTCCTCAACACCAGCTTGGAAGGCGTACTGATGCATGTGAAGGATCGGGAGGTCCTACCACCCCCGATGCCGATGAGAACCCCCTCTTCAAGCCAGAACCAGGAGAGGTATGGCCGCTACCACCGGTCAGCCGGGCATGACACCGACGATTGTAGGGACCTGAAGAATGAGATTGAGGGCCTGATTCGGCGAGGACAGCTGCGCGAGTTCGTCGGCCCACAGCCCGATCACGGCCGACCTCAGCCGGGGGCCCCCCACCGGCCTCCACCGCCTGCGGGGCCACGGAACGAGGTCCATACGTTGGTCATGGGCAACCAACACTTTGTCGGGTCGAGGAACCACCGGAAAAGGCTTGCGAGGGAGGCTTGCACTGACTACCAGTATTCGCCGCAGAGGACCAGACCAGCTCCGAATTCGCTTGAGCCCCAGGAGGAGATCACCTTCACAGCAGGTCGACGCACCACGCCCGCCACCTCACCAGGACGCCCGTCATCGGGTGATGGTCTCAACCCAGACGCGACGCATAATCGACACTCATCGACAACGGGAGCGGGGTCAACTTGCTATACCTCCGCACCTTACTCCACATGGGCCTCGATGAGCGGCACCTGAGCCCGTGCCCCCTTGGCCCTGTGGTTGGAGTCACTGGTCACGCTATTGAGCCGGTCGGGCAAATATCAATGATGGTGGAGCTAGGGGAAAAGCCATGCGTGCGGGCCGTCATGGCTACCTTCATCGTGGTAGACCTCCCAGGCAATTATAATGCCCTCCTAGGTCGGCCCCTCCTGTACGAGCTCCGGGCCTCGACCTCCATTTACCATTATGCGATGAAATTCCCCACGCCAGCAGGGATAGCGACAGTCCGGGGAGATTAGGTCGCATCCCGGCGGTGCGACGTCACCCAGCCCCCCGTCCGAGGTGGGCCCGGGGGACTGGCCGTCCCCATGGCCGAGCTCGACGACCCCCGTAGCCGACCTGAGGACCGAAGTGCACAGCCCATGGAAGAACTCGATAGCGTCGAGGTCGAGCCAGGTAACACGGAAAGGGTCCTCAAGATTGAAAAGGATCGATCGAGCCCACGCTCGCCCTTGTTGAGTTCCTCCGCCGCGCTCCGACGCTCGCTGGGAGCCCTCGCGACATGGTCGGCATACCGCTTCAATGGCTTGCCACCTGAACATCGACCCCACCAGAAGAGCTCGACAACAATGACGACGTCCAATAACCAAGAACGCAATGAGGCCTACTGGCGAAGGAAGTGGATAAGTTACTCAAATTGGGTTCATCAGTGAAGCCAAATACCCGACTGGGTCGCGAACCCATCCTCGCCAAGAAGAACAATGAGTCGGAGGGTCCGTGATAGACTTTACCGACCTCAACAAGACCCCAAGGACTCGCTCTACCTCGGATAGATCGGGATGGTAGACGCGACGGTACCGGACACGAGCTCCTCAAGATGATGGACGCCACTCGGCTATAACCAGATCCCAATGTATCCCCGGCATCAGAGCACCACGGCCTTTGTAATGCATCGAGGTCTTTATCGCTTTCCAGGTCATGCCGTTCGGACTGAAGAACGCCGGGGCAACGTACCAGCGCCTGGTCAACAAGATATTCTCGTCCCAGATAGGGGTCACAATGGAGGTATACGTCGATGACATGTTGGTAAAGAGCATCAGGGCCGCTGACCACATCCAAAGACTGGGTAACATGTTCCAGGTCCTGCGAGAATATAGAATGAAGCTCAACCCAGCAAAATGTGCCTTTGGGGTTGAGTCCGGAAAATTCCTCGGCTATGTGGTAAGCTTGAGAGGCATTGAGGCCAACCCGGAGAAGATCAGGGCCGTGCTGAACCTGAGACCTCCCACCAGGGTTAAAGAGGTCCAGAGTCGCACCGGCCGGATAGCGCCCCGAACCGATTCGTGTCCAAGGCCACGACAGTGCCGCCTCTTCTCGAGGCCCTCAAGAAAGGGAAGGACTTCAGATGGACTCGAGTGCCGTGAAGCTTTCGAGGAGCTCAAGAAACATCCGCCCGACCTCCTCTCCGCCGAAGCCTAGGCGGAGGACGTCCTCTCCATCTACCTCGCCGCCTCGAGCATGCCGCGAGTTCACCCTACCCGTCGAGGGGGATGTCCAAGATCCGGTCTATTACACAAGCCGGCCTTCGCCGACCCACAAAAAGCGCTACACCCCAATGGAGAAGTTAGCCCTCGCGCCATCACCGCTACAGAAAGCTTGGCCTTACTTCCTCGAACATCCCATTGAAGTGGTCACGAACTACCCCTTGCGGCAGGTACTCCAGAAGCCAAACTCTTCAGGTCGGCTCGCCAAATGGGCAGTGGAGCTCGGACAGTTCGACATCTCTTACCGACCTCGGCTAACAGTCAAGGGTCAGGCCCTGGCGGATTTCATAGCCGAGTTCAGCCCACCCCTACCGAGCCCCAGTACCGAGGTCGAGCCCTGGACGCCCACGAGACGGCTCATCGACGGACATACACTCTGAGCCGGGCCTGTGCTCCTGAGCCCCTCCTTGGAGTCTTTTTGCCAGTCCCTGCGGTTCTCCTTTCCGGCCTCCAACAATGGAGCTGAATACGAGACCCTGATTGCAGGCCTTAGATATCCCCAGGCGATGGGTATCTCCCACCTCCAGGTCCGAAGCGACTCCCTACCGTCGTCAACCAAATTTCAACGGCACCTACCTTGCTAAGGACGATCGGATGACCGCTTATTCGACTTAGTCGGCCAAATGAAAATTTCGAAGAGGTCATCCTTCGGCAGATCCCGGACTGTAATCAACCTGGCCGACGCCTCGCACGTCCTCGCCACCAAGTGAGGGATAGAGGAACCGAATTTGTACCAATCAACCAATCGGGCGAGGTCGGCAATAGCCCAGCCCTCCCATGTGGCGTAGACCTGGCCCCCTTCATGGATGACGAAATTTTGTCCTTTTTAAAGGATGGTAGGGCCCCGAGGACCTCAGTCGGCGAGTTGCGCGCATCGTGAGCTACTCGCTACACCATCATCGACAACACTCTCTACAAACGCGACTTCACCAGAGCCCTACATTACGATTGCTTGACCAGAGAGAGGCGGCCTTTTGCTCGACGAGGTGCACTCGGGACGGCGTGGGAACCACTGCGGTGGTCGCCTGGCACATAAGGTCCTGGCGGGGCTATTTTCGGCCTACCCTCAAGAAAGATTCCATCGCTTACGTCGCCGCGATAAGTGCCGGCGCCACGCCCGGCTCGGTGGGGCTCCTCCCGCTGAAATCACTCATGTGCTCAACCCCTGGCCCTTTTGCAAGTCGGGAATTGACCTCATAGGACCCATGCCAACTGGTCGTGGAGGAGTGAAGTACGCGATAGTGGCCGTGGACTACTTCACCAAATGGGCAAAGGCCGAGGCCCTAGCTCGGATCACGAAGACCACAGGACTTCATCCTGGGGGCAATCATC
Source organism: Jasminum sambac (assembly GCA_018223645.1). Lineage (NCBI taxonomy): Eukaryota > Viridiplantae > Streptophyta > Magnoliopsida > Lamiales > Oleaceae > Jasminum > Jasminum sambac. The sequence continues at coordinate 29,208,043 of CP073649.1, forward strand.
TCACGGTTCGGCATACCCGAGTCCATCGTAATGCATAATGGTCGGCAATTCGACAACCAGTCGACTAAGGTCCTTCTGTGAGGACCTGGGAATCAAGAAGCACTACTCTACACCGAACCACCCCCAGTCCAACGGTCAGGTGGAAGCCGTGAACAAGATCATCAAGCACACACTCAAGACCCGACTGGAGGACTTGAAAGGAGGGTGGGCAAACGAGCTCCCGGCCGTCCTGTGGTCCTACCGAACAACTTGCAGACCAAAGACGGAGAGACCCCTTCGTGACCGCCTATGGGGTAGATGCCGTTGTTCCAGCCGAGGTAGAGCTACCCTCATTCCGAACTCGGCACTTCTCTGAGCAGACAAATGACCAGGGACTTATGCTCGAGGTCGACTTGTTGGAGGAAAAGCGAATTGAAACCGACCTTCGGACTGAGCTATACAAACTCCGCAGTGCTCGGTACTTCAACAAAAGAGTAAGGAAGCGAAGTTTCCAGGTCGGAGATCTGGTACTCAGGAAGGTCTTCCTCGCCACCCGAGATCAGGCCGTAGGAGCCCTGGCTGAGAAATGGGAAGGACCCTTCATAGTTCTTAGAGCCCTCTGCAACGGCTCTATCGCTTCTGAATCAAGGAGCCGAGCTCCCACCCTGGAACATCGAGCACCTGAAGAAATACTTCTAGTAGCTATCAAGTTGTAAAATGTTTCGACTTGTAAGATGTTTCAAGTTGTAAATGATTAAAAGCCGATTGTAATATCTCTACTCTAGTAAAGAATGAAAGTTTTTGAATTGTTGTTTGAATCCGGTGTTCAGTACTTAACTATCATGCCTAAGCTCGCCGCGGCGGATCCCCCCCGAAATGACCGACCTGCTCGGTCCGGGTTGGGGATGACCCACCAAGGTGGCAAAAAAAAACTAGGTCCGCACGGCGAACCCACCCACCGCCCACGTGGTCCCTTGGGGACGATCCACCACGGTGGCATCCAAAAAAATCTAGCCACGCCACTGACCCACCACAACGACCCACGTGGTCCCTGGGACAGATCCACCACGGTGGCATCCAAAAAATCTAGGTCGCCACCGACCCACCTCTAAACAAATTGACCCACGTGGTCGGCTGGGATCCACCACTGCCCAAACAATAAAAAAAAAAAAGAAAAATATAATACAAACAAAGACGGCCCGATCTTGAGCGACCGATCTACGACCATGTATCCCCCACCGAGCTGATTACTTCAATAATTATCGTATGAAATGGGGAGACCGAGCCGACTCGCCATTACTCTCTGGATGAAAGCAAGTCATCGTCGATCACCCTACCACGCCAAAGGATCCAGAAGTAACCGAGGCCGACCTGATAGGTGCGGACTGGATACGAACCCACACTGGTGGGACCATACATGTGTAAAATTATATGGTTTTTAAGTCTTTATTCCTATGACCCCAGCGCGGGGACGACCTAGAGCGCGGATGAACAAACAAGCATACATCGCGAGCTACTTAAGAATTGTAAACATTGAACAAAAAAAAGAGGAAGAACTGAACTGAAAATGAAATTACTATTACTGGAAATCGGAAGTGGTGTTACAAAACCCCAGATCGGTATGGCCGAACTGGCGCTGCTCATTACATAAAAAAAAAAAAACACAAAAATTTACAAGTACAAAAAGAGAAGGAATCAGTCCTCAGGCCTTCTGCCGCCCTTGAGCTAGCTTTTCCAAGCGATCAACCCGAGCCGCTTGACTCGCCCGTGAGAAAGCCGACGTCCCCTCGGATGCTTCGGTGATGTCCCCGATGACATCCTCAGAGAACGGTTAAGTTCGGCTGAGGTATGCTCGTCCGAACGCTTGTAGGACTCGATCACTTCCTCGCGAGACGGCCCAGTCAACCGGACGGCCGCTCGCCGCCTCTAGCTCGGGTTCGGAGGGACTCGACCTCCGCGAATCGCGCCTCTTGGCGCCCTCCGGCTCGCCTCGCCTCCTTGGCCTTCCGGCCGGCCTCCTTGAGTTCGGATCGGGATTTGGCGGCGCCGCCGCCTCCACCAACGCGAGTCGCACTCCTTCCGAGCTCCCAGGCTCTCGCGACCGAAGCCCTCGATTGCTCCCAACTTCGGATGAGGTGGATCGAGCTTCGGCTGCGCAGCGGGACGCGCCGAGGTGTTATCCGTGGCGCCCATCTTGGAGAGGTATTCTTCCCGGTCAGTCCGGACCTCTCCATGGCGAAGTGAGCATTTGCACCTGAGATCGGCAGGACGGAGGAGCTCTGCGACCTGAGCGACGAATTGGAGCGATAGAAATCCCGGAGTGGCTTCGGGAGGGTTCCCTTACTCTCAGCGTAGGCGGCCTCCTTGGACTCCGAGGTCCCGAGGTAGGGCAGGTCACCCCTCTGAGGTCCGAGGTCCTCACACCTAGGCTCCGCTCTACCCACACTTGTCATTAGCCCCTTTCCGGCGCCGTGCTTGGGTGGGCGCACGGACTGAGCTACTGACGAGTTGAGGTTTGAGGTCGGAGGTTGAGAGCCCTGCCCCTCGACTCGAGGTCTCTTAGCGGCTGGGGCAGCGGACTGACGTCCCTTCATTGTTTGTTGAGATGAAGAGTGAGCTGCGAGATCGGAAACAGTTAACATGAGAAAATGGAGCGAGGTCGGAAGTAAGCAATGTAGGATAGTTCGGAATATCACCTGAGGAAGAAGATCGCTGAGGGCGAGCCCGCGAGAGCCGCGAAAGGAACAAGTTCTCCTCGGTGAGTAAGGAATGCCAATCGCGATCCAAGATCGACCTCGCAGTAGCAGCTCGTTCAGCCCAGCCTTCTACCGGTCTGACCTCTTTGAAATCTGCAAAAGAAAACGAGTTGGCTCAATTCGAAATAAAATAATGCCAAGATCGGAAGAATAACACGAGCTCGTGGTAGTTCACGAATGGCGACCTCCCTCCCACCATCCGGATCGACAAGGCACCCATCCGCCCGAACCGGCCGCTTCCAGTGCCTTTACCGAGTCCTAAGTCCGGTAATGAAAGCACCCCCGGTTCGGCGGATTGAGCGAGTAGTACGGCCAGTGCCGCCCGTCCGACTTGAAGGAGTACTGGTTGAACTCCCACACCGTCAACTCGCTCAGCCCGGCGCGGTGCCACAGCACCATCATCCCGAGGACGGTCCTCCACGTATTGGGGGTGAGCTGGGTAGGCGCCACCCCCCAAGCACTGAGAAAGTGCTTCACCGCCCTGGGAAACGGTAGTCTTACCCCGGACTCTAGCAAGGCCTGGCTCACCGCCACGCGCTGCGGATGGGCCACCGGCCATCCGCCTCAGGCACCACGAACTTCACCCGAGGTGAGACCTGCATCGGGAATGCAACGAGCTCAGCACCTCCTCGGTCATCACTGATGCGAACTGAGAGCATCCCCACGGCCTCGACCGGTCGCGCTTGGCCGACTTCTTCTTCCTCCTCTTGAGGAACGTCGGTGGTGACGAGACCGGCTCGGAGGGGAAGGACGTGCCCACATCGGAGGCCAGCTCGGCGGACTCCACTGAGACCCTGACGGTCTGCAAGGGTACTGCCTCCAGGACCTCCTCGACGCTGGGGGAATTTTCTCGGTGCGGAGAGGGGGAGGGCCCTGGAGATCGGTTTCCCATATCGTAATCGGATACTTCCTCGAACCCGACGACATTTCGAAAATTGGCTATGTTTTGAGGTCGGAAATCTACCTGAACACGAGAACGGTAACGAGCTCAGGGTCAGCACGGTTCCGAACTTGGTTTGAGATCGAGAGAGAAATTTTCACAAGTGTGGAGAGCAGAAAGGTGGAAACTGAAGAAATGAGGGGGTATATATAGGCAATGGCGGTGGAAGATGAAAAGACGTGACCTCCCCAATCATCGATCGACACGTGGTGGCCACCGCGCCACGCGTGCCAGCGCTGCGCCAGGGCGGTTAGCGCCAACCCCGACCGAGGTCGGCATTCACGCTGGGACAATTGTTGGCACCACGATGACGTGGCACGGCGCGTCCCAGTACGCCCAACACGGACCGATGACGTGTAGAGCGCCGGTCGGCCGATGGCGTGTCCATTGTCCCGAGGTAGGATTGATCCCGGGACTCACCTCACTAGGGAATCGGCAGAATGTCTCAGTTCAGCTCGGCCGTGCCGCCTAATTCCACCTTGGGCCCAGGTCGGCAAACCCGTGGAGGACTGCTCGCATTTAATGGCCACCCGGCGGTCGAGGTCACCGGCCATGCACGCCGCGAGTCCCGCCGCTACAAAGAGTCGACAAGAAGGACAATCCACGTGTCACCTGACACACTTGACATCCTGACACCACCAGCAACCGACAGAGCATCTTGTCCCCATTAATGCATTGGCGGCTCCACCCAATTTCCGAGGTCAACGCTTTAAATGCAAGACGGCTTGCAGGTGCCACAGGGACATCATTACACCTATTCTGGGCCTAGGTCGAACCGGCGCAATGATGACCTACGGCCCCCTATCTGATTTTGCACTATAAATAGAACACTTAGCATTCATTTGGGAGGACGAAAAAATTCTCTGTAATCAAGAACTAGCTCGAACATAATACACTTACATTCTTTACTTCTTCAGTTACTACTACTCAGGTCCTGACACCCACATCAGTTGATAAGTAATTAGTCCTTACTGATTTCGACATCAACATATTCTATATACGATTAGTTAGCACTAACATGCAATACATGTTATTTTTAACTTTTTTCCTAAAAGTATATATGGATGAAAATTAAATCTTGTTTCAATTCTTACAACTTAGTATCCCAATATTAAACTATTTTCATTTTTCAGAAGTGTTTTAGAAATGTATTATATGGACAATGAAAGGACGAGAGGGGCACTATTACTATTTGCATCGAGGCTAAGAATGTAGAATAAAAATTTGATGTGAAAATACATTACGTTAATAAATGACATTTTTGTTGAACAAGCAAGCACATATTCTTGATTTTTGCCTCGGTTGATGATTAAATCTGAGCCATTGAATGTGACAAGTTTCTGAAATTGGGCGAGAAGGATCAGTCTTTTTATTCCGCACAATCATCATACGATTACAAATATTGCAATAATAATTATTTAGGAAGATTACATCATGGCCATACTTTTATAAGTTCAGAGTCACCAAGCCAGAAACATTTGGATGATTGAAAAATGGTAAAATTCATCATTTTTCACAATCCAATAGCACTCGTTATGATCGCTCTGCACTTCTTTACCAATACAATAGTTAGTTCGTTTCTTAAAAACACCAAAAGCGTTTTGCCCATTTCCCATCTAAAAGTGCCAAGAAATTATAAAATTTCAAAAGATAAATGTTCATGGAAGTGCCAATGAAATTCTTGATTTTCATTTTCAGCTGGTGTATGATATCCCAACTCATCATCTAGCTCCAGAATTACAATGAATACGCGATGGATGGGGACTTAGCGTGGAACATCATATCCACTTGCGGAGGAGTCAGTGTGAGCCTAGTGAGGGCATGTGACCTCACTGAAATTTTGACCCATCCTTTTTTTTCCCCTTGTCGATTTTAAGGCTTCCAGCACCACATACACATGAAGTGGAACATCCTGCTTTAATTTGTATAGCATCTCTCATCCAATAAAACAAATACTTATAGGGTAACAATTTGTTCTGAGTGTTCTTCCACATCTAGGTTGTCAACAAATTAAAAAAAAAAAAAGGAGTTGAGATGAGCTTACGAAATAATATTGGATATAATTTCATTTGTTTGCCCATAGAAAACGAGGTCATGTGACCAACAAATTAAATTTTGAGGTCATGTGACCACATTCACCGATGGAGAAGGCGACAAAAAATGGGGGAAGAAGGTGAGAAAAATGAATCTTTTCTCAATATTTTGGGTTCTTTTATTGTTTATTAAATGAACTATTTTTCCATTTAAGCTTACATAATTAATAACCAAACTCATAATCCATTTGCCTACTTACTTGATTGAGTAATTGACATAATTAAAAACTTACTACGCCTAATTATCTACTAACTAGTTCGGACAGTCAGAATAGAGAGAAATCGAACCCAAAAAATTCAAAATTTGTTCTATTCACTGTCAAATTAAATTTATTTTTTCCTCACTACTCAAATTTAATATTTCTCGTAAGTAAATATTTTATAAGACAATGGGCCCCACCTAAAAAAAATTTACCCCTGCAGGGAGCTATCATAAGTGATTCCCTAACTATTAATGTCGGGACCCGTTACTATCCACACTAAATAAAATTCCTGACTACGCCACTAATCATATCCTTTAAGGAAGTAATGAATTAATTAAATCACTTGAATCTTGAACATACAAAAGAAAAAAGATGAATAAACATAAAAGAACTTTGATTTTCAAGAAAAAATACTCTGATTATTGATTGTTCTTGTTTAATTATATGATGGTACGTGGAAGAAATATTAACGAAATATTCACAAAATCAAAAAGTATGTAGTATAATTGTTGTTGACCAGATGCTCACCAGTTTCAATGAGTATTTCAATTTGAACATTAATTTACTTGTTCAAACTATTTGAGTATTCATTTTGATAAATGATACTCTTTAGCTCCGTATCTGATATATAATTTTTTTTTAATTATCCCTAATATATAGATTTTTTCTATTCATTTATTATTATATCCTTATTCAATTTGTACACATTAAAGTTTTTTTAATAATTTCAACAACTTTTTAAACCCATTGATAAGGGTAAAGGGAAAAATTATATGTAGGGGTTAATCTCCCAAAGACTTTTGATCGATCTATGTATTCTTTCCGTCCTACAAAGATAGGTTCCGTTTGACCACCTAAACATTTCTTTGCACCAATTCTGTATTAGATGATTGCTAAAGATCTAATGCCCACTTATGAGTACTTGGTGTCCAAAATATTTTTTGTACATGAAATCACATGTGGTTGGGATAGAGGGAATACTATGTTGCCCATGATAAAATCTCAATTGATATTATCAAAATCAATTTAATGGTTTGAACAAGTAAATTAATATTCAGTTACACAACAATGTATTATTCAATTTAAATCTCTCTCTCTCTCTCTCTCTCTCTCCTTTTTTTTTTTCCTTCCTGCATTCATTTCAATTAAATATCTTACATAAAATGAAGTATTTCGCATTTTTTATACCCTTTTTTTATTTCTTTTACTTTCTAACCATATACATATATAACAAAGAACGACCTCTCAAGAGATTACAATAATTAGTTATGGAAAATCTTTGTGAACTATTACATTACTTTTTGATTCTGTGAATATTTTGCTTCCATGTACCATTATATAAGCACAACAGATTAATAACCAAAACCAGAAACACACACCACTGCACAAACAAGCAAACAATTTTCTTCAATATATTCTTCAAAATGAAAGCCCTTTTTTGTTTACTTATCTTGTTTTTTCCTGCTGTATGCTCGAGTTTTGATCTACCTCACTTCTTCCTTAAAGGAATGGATATTCACGTAGTGAATCGCATCCCTGCCCCAGTTCGCATTCACTGTGCTTCTAAAGACGATGATTTAGGATATCACACACTATATCAAAATCAAGAATTTCATTGGCATTTTTACGACCATCTTATGGGTGTAACGTTGTTTTTCTGTCACTTTTGGCATGATAAGAAGCAAAAAGCTTTCGATATTTTTCATGACCCAGACCTATGCAGAAGTGGCAAAGAACTGAAAGGTGATCACAATCGTTGCCATTGGCTTGTAAAAGAAGATGGGTTTTACCTCGCCAGCGGTGATAACCCGCCCGAATCCGCTTTTACTAAAAAATATGACTGGGGTAATTAATTTAGCCTCCTAATTTATTTGCAATCTTAACATTATTATGTATGTTTACATAAAGATTGTATTGAATAAAAAAAAGATCGACTTGCTATTTAGTTATCTTTGATTTGCTTGACCCCCGCTTACTCAAAATTACTATGGTTTTAAGTATACTGGATCTATATATCTCATGTGCGTGTGTTATGTGTTCTTTCAAAATGACCAAAAAAAAAAAAAACTTATTACCTCAGTCAATGGATTATTCTTTTGGACAATGGATGGTAGTGACTAGTGACTATTTACATAAACAAATGTGTAAGTGGGATGAAATTAGGGTAAAATTAACAAATGCTCGCCAAACTTTATAGATGGAATTAAATACTCACCGAATTTTAAAAGAAAACCATTACTCATCCAACTTTAGTTTGTATTCACCATCCACCACTCATAATAGAATATTCGATCCACATGGCAGTCGAAAGATGACATTGCACACAAATAGACATTAAATAATCCACTATCACAATTTTTTTCTTCCCGAGCACACCCTTTGCCATGTCACCCTCCAAACAGTATTCTTATTTACCGTCTAATCTACGTTTTATATACCATGCACGTCATCCTCCATTTGCCACATGGGCTTTATCTAACAAGAAAACCGTATGAGTGGTGGATGGTGGACACAATCTAAAGTTGGGTGAGAAATGATTTCCATTTCAAAATTCGGTGAGTATTTAATTCAATTTATAAAGTTTGGTGAGCATTTGTTAATTTTACCAAAAATTATCAAAAAAAAAAAAAAGGCAAAGGACTTTCTGCATAAACGTGTCAAAAACTAAAGATGTTTTCCGCCAATAGCCCTTTACAAATAAATTAATATTCAATTAGTGCATTCCCTATGCGTTGCACCAGAATTTTCTACTGTCCAAGAAGTTATTATTTTTAATTATATAACACATGATTTTAGTTACTACAAATTATTACGATAGAAAAGTAGCTCAATCTAATAATTACAATAAATAATTATGTGTATCTAATATAAAAAATATATATTTTTGTTAATATATAAACTATTATGTGAAATTGTAATCAATTAATTATGCGAAAAAAAGTGTGTTTCTAGATAAGGATATAGATGATTATTACATGAAAAATTAATTAATTAATTATAAAAAAAGTGGGTTCAATAATAATCTATTAAATTATACGAAAAAAATTAATGGAAAAATTGAGTTATATAAATCTTATCTTAGATGTTAAATTTAATTATATAATAATGTCAAATTGAGTAGGACTCTAAATCTTATCTTTAAAAAAACGTATACAATACAATTCAAGAAAAAGAATGGTAAATTTTTTTTAAAAAAGGAGAATAGAATAATATCTAAATGTCTATCTAATCGCCACAAAAAGACATCTATATATATATATAAAAAGAGCCTTTTTCCCGCCTAAATGCATTCTCAATTTTTCCCACCTATTAAATTTGCCTAATATAATCTTCTATTTATATATAGAATAATTTATATATTTATATAGAAAATCATGATTTTTCTTATTATAATTTTTTTTGTCTTAAATCCATCTTCCCATTTAAAAAAACTCTTTTTTTATTTTTTTATTTTTATTTTCTAATCCATATCCAACTTACTTTATTTTCCCCCTCCATAATATATTAATATTAATGTATATAGATTGTATTTCATTATTTCTACAATACTTTATCCAATCTCATAACATCTAAATACTCTCTCTATCATTTTCTCTCCTTTTTTTCATTTTCTACATATAAAAAAAATTTGTGATTCTATTTTACTCGACTTGATGAGAGCTTTAAAATAAACATACTATTAATATATAAATTTTTATTTTTTGAAAAATTAAAATTTACCACAAATATATAAATTAGTGTCCAACCTAAATATAAATTGATGATTTTAAAGACACTTAATTGATGTTTGTCCATGAAATTCAAATATAATGAGATGTATAAATTGTTTTAACTTTTAATTCTATTCCATGTTTGATTTACTTTGAAAATAAATTAAATGAAAAATCATGTTTCAATTTGTTTATCTCGAGAATATATGGTAAAGCTAGCTTTATTTTATGTTTTAAACTAAATAATTTTTTCCTAATAAATATTTAATTTTCCAAAATAATAATTTATTTATTGATATAGTACTCAAGTACAATTTCTCGTGTAATTGAACAAAATTGACAAATATTATATATTTGTGATAAATTTCAATTTTATTTTGAATCAGTAAATTTCAATTTTTTTTTCTTTCAAATCTTCAATTTATAAGTTTATGTATTGAACAATATAAGGGTATTCTAGAAATTAGAATAAATGTTTGATTGATCGTTTTTTCATGATTTTCATATTTTAAAAAATAAAATTATTTAAAATTAACAATTTCCACTAAGATTTATTTTTTATGTCATACAAAATTTCATTGATTAAATTATTACACAAAAATTCAAACAAAGGTTTAAAATTAAAATAAAAAAAAAGATTAGACCCATTACTTAATTTTAGAAATAATTAATTAATTTATAAATAACTAGCTAAGAAATAAAAATTAATTGAAACAAAGATTCAATTTTTTTGCGATACAAAATTACGATTCATTAAAGTTTTACACAAAAATAAAAAGAAACTCACGGACAGTTGGCTCGAGTTTGAGACAAAATCCCACCACTACGATTCCCAATCTATACTAAAAAATTTTAAAATTAGGTAGGACCCAATAATTAATTTAAAAAACAATCAATCATTTTTATAAATAATTAGCTAAGGGACGAAAATTAATTAAATATACCAATTTCTGTAAGATTTAATTGTTGTGTGATAAAAAATTACAATTCATTAAATTTTTACATAAAATTAAAATAAATGTGTAATATGAAAATTTAAAACTTAGCTTGGACCCTTTAATAAATTTTAGGAAGAATTTATTATTTTTAAAAATAATAATTAGCTAATAAATGAAAATTAATTAAAATTAGCGATGTCGCTAAGATTTAATTTTGGTGGGATAAAAAATTACAATTTATTTAATGCTTACATAAAAGTTAAAAGAAATGAGCAACATCAATTTTGTTTAAATAATCATTCAATTATAACATTAATCTATTTTTTAATTAATTGAATCTATATCTATATCTTTTAAATTTTAGGATATCTCTTTAATTATAAGATATTTTTAAAATTAGATTCATATAATACTTAGAATTATGTCTATGAAGCAAATTATTTTGGAAATAATTAATTTTTTTAGAAATAATTAAATTAAATAAAAAATTAACTATAATTATTTAAACAATAATTAATTACAAAAATAAATTCCATTGCTAATATTTTGTTATACACGTGTTCAGTGGACAAAGATTGATCCAAAAAAGATAATTAATTACATTCTTAAATGGGGAAATATAATTAACTTTAAAAAAATCATTAAATTGAAGCTGGTTTTCCATAAAAAAATAAAAGAAAATCTTTTAAATTGTAATATATCTTTTAAATTACAAGATTTCTTCAAAATTTGGTTCATACAATTTTTGAAAGTGTAAATATTAAAATGGTTATTTTCATAAATAATTAATTATTTTCATAAACAATTAGTTAAAATGAAAATAAATTAAAACGAATTCTATTACTATTAATTAAAATTAATAATACTGTTATTATTTAATTGGAATTGGTTTCAATGGGCGAAAATTGACATGGTTTCGTTGGACGAAAATTAATCAATTGTATTATTAAAATAGAAAAATAGCATTAATTAAAAAATAAATAATAACTAAAATTAATTAGATTACAATGGTTAACTAAATTTTTCCTAAAAAATGAAAGACGTCTTTTGACATGCAAGATATCTTTTGAATTATAAAATATCTTTAAAATTAAATTCATACAATTCTTAAAACTGTTATTAAAAAACAAACTATTAAAAATAATAATTTATTTTTGCAAATAATTAGCTAAAAGTGAGAATTAATTAGAATTAATTATGTTACAATTAATTATATTTCGTAGATTTAATTGGATATATTTTCATTTGATGAAAATTGAGAGAGTTTTATTAGATGAAAATTAATCAAAATTAATTAAATTACTAAAAGGGGGAAACATAATTATTTCAAAAAATGAAAAACTATTCAATTTAATTAGATTGCTACGGGGAAGAATAATGCGCATACAAAATTAATTTATCTTTTTACGTATTTTAAAATAAAATTAAGTTAACATCTATGAGATTTTGGATTCTTAGAATTGGATTGTTAAATCTTATTGTAAAGTAAGTCGACTGATCATTAGTCCTAGTTAACTTTATTTACCTTTTCAGTATCATTTTTTTTTTCAAAACATGCTTTTTCTTTTAATCCTCATATGTTTTTATATTTTCTATGATATTTCTTTTGAGTTACAGTTGATGGCAAAATCATTAATATTTCTTTTTGTATAGTTACGGTGTTTCAAAGGATCTGCTCATTTTTTTTATTTTTTTTAAAGTAACAAGCTCCAAAAATAAGTTTTCGAATAGTATTATGTTTTATTTTGGCACTACTCGAATCAATAATTATATAATAATTCTTCGGTTCAATATGTCGCTTTCGCTAGGGAATAAGTTTAAGAATTCTTACTTGGTTATCAACTTAATCAATTATTGGAATTATATGACTCAATTAGAATATTTTAAGTGGCTTTCGACTGTGTTAAATATTTATCTAAGTTTCTATCTCCTAAATAAATATTAAAAATCCTACCTACTGTAAATTATTTATTTTATATCAAATTTTTCCAATTGAGATTTTTTTAATTTTTAAATATCATCAAATAGATTGTATATTTTAAGTATTAATCATATATATTTCAATTTATTTGTCTTATCCAAATTAATTTAAATGTTATATCAAATCATTCAATATTTTAATATGCCGAATATGTTAAATTAGTAATTTTATACCTAATATGTTAATACACGTGTTTAGTATATTTAGAAGGTATTTATTGAAGAAATAAAATATCGAAATAAAAGTCTTCAATTAAACTATCACGATGGGGTGTGGACAGGGATGGGAATTTTCTAGCGAGACATGGACGGGGAATGGAAGTTTGTAATTCTCATATTACCCTCGCTTGCCCTAGGGTAAATAATGATGGGTTGGAATGAGGGTAAATGTTTCCCAACACGGCAGGAACAGTGTGTTAGGGTCTGTCGGATATTACTCACTACATTATTATTTTTATAATATATCTATACTGATTATATTTCATAATTAAAATTTAAAAATCATTATTTACATATTAATTGTTAATAATGTACATCACATTGATGTATAATTAATATCTCCCAAAATTTATAATTGCATATAATAAAATGTAAAACAATTTTTTAGAAAAAACAATGAGCTCTACTAATATTGGTAGAGTTATTTTGATAACTATAATATTTAATGTTATTTTATTTTGAATTTATATTAGTGGATTAATCTTGCAATGAGTAAAAAATTATATATCATCACAATCATTGCTATAAATTATCATCCCGTGCAAAGCAAGGGTGTAAATGCTAATTAAGTTACTATTCTATGGACAATAGTAAATTAAGTTGTGTGCATTTTCGTGAGTTGTTCCTTACATACTTGCAGGATGGATTAGTACGAAATATAGAAGATATTATTTCGAAATTTTTATAGAATTGTTTCAAGTTAAATTATTTAAGTTTATTGTTGTAACTCATTCTTTATTTTAATTGTTTTTTTAGATTTTATGTTAATATTATTAACATCTATCAATATCATTATCAGTTGAAAATTTTGTCTCCCGTACAATGCACGGGTGAAACAGTTAGTATATAATAAATGGGAAAAAGACATAATTTAGGCGGGAAAATAAGGAAACTGACTTTTGTTTTTCTATATTTAATAATAGATTATGAAACATAGATATAGAAAAAGTGAATATTATCATACATATACAATCACATTTTATTAGTTTTTTACTTTGTTAGGGCATGTTCTATACACAATAAGTTTTTACTAAATTCTATTAATTTTTTCTCTCTCATCGTTTTCAACCACTCATATAATTATTTTACATTTTTTTATATATATTTTCCTTAATTTTCAATCACACATCTAACACATCGTTCTATTAAATCAATATAAATCAATAATATCTTTTCTAGAAATATTTTGCTAATTCTTTTCCTATGTATAAATATAAGGATTGATTAGTGACATTAAAGTCGATTTTCCATATCAACAAGACACAAAGTTTGGTGTTCAAGCTTGTTACTCGCAATTAGAGATCGAGCTGCTTCATTATATAGAGTTGTGTACATTCAAACAAATAAATGGTGAGGCATAACTTTATTCTACAATATAACTATATACACAATTGAGATAATTTGAGACCACAATTTCAATAACAAGTGGGAGGACCAAAGTTTTTTTCTTTTCTTTTTGTTTAAATTAAATTTAAATCACCTTTTCTCATTATTAACCGTTCGTCCGTTGATATAACAATTTTATTTATTTACTTTTTACATCCTCTAATATCTTTCTTTACTTAACCATGCATCTAAAATTATTTATTCAATAATCCATATCAAACATACAAACTATGAAAGTTTTTGTTTAATCCATGTAATCTTTATATATGGAGAAAATTAAGTATATATAGACTTTACCAAAAACGACAAAACATTGAAAATAAATATTCCCTAGTCTCGCTACTATTCAAATTAAAAAATAACTTTTGGCAAATTAATTTACGAGAATACACATTCGATTGTTGTTTCTCTATACCTTTGGCTTGTAATATACTTTGCTTTGTAAGGCCGTTAATAAATTTTCTATAGAGTATTACCACGATATTATCTAAAATCAATATTAAAATGCTTTGAACAATAGTAATTATGAAGCAGTTGATAACAAATTGGAATGATATAGAGAAGATTAGCATGGCTCTTACGCAACGACAACATGAACATTTATACACAATTAGATTACATTACCTTTTTACATTTGTTAATATTTTGTTAATCTTGAAAATGAAAATCCTTGTGTTTGTAAGTTTATTCATCTTCCTTTTTAATTTCGAGTAATTTCTCACATCACTGACTCAAAGGATATGATGTGCATCTGGTGATGATTTTAACAAACCAGCTGATTGTGATATTGGTGACGGAAGAGAGGATCATAACCAGTGCTACTGAGAAGTAATTTCTGATCAAATAAAAACTACATGAAAACACACGATTGATTTATAACGACAAATCGTACATACAACAAAACAAAATTGGTTGCAACAACCTAGTCTCAACATAGATTAGGAAACGAGAAAAAAAGGGCCTGTTCCATCTTCCTTCTCAGCATCAGGGACGCTAGTGTAGCAGCAAATATGGTTCGCCAACTCCCAACCCCAGTCGAGCTTCCTCAAAACGTGAAATGGTGGCCAACGGTTGATTCTCACGTAATGCTCTCGTATTGTCCCGCTCCCCAGAAAACTAGTAACGGTAGTGTAACATGACTCATGGCCACCCCAAACGGGATCTCCAGGATCTGCGGTTATGCTTCCATCTGGATGGAAATAACGGCGCATGGGAGGCCCCGTTCCATTCCAGTAAGGGTCAAGATTTCTCCAGTATTCAGGAGCAATCTACACACACAGGAGATTATCAAAAAATTATTATTTTTAACGTTTTCAGTTAAATTTATTTACTTTTTAACCAACATTCTTAATGCAGAATACATGTTTTATAACATTCAATAGATTGTTTCTTGAAGAGCTTCACAGATAAGAATGCAGTAAGTACCTCACTGAAATGAAACTCCCACGCGTGATCACAGAGATCATTCCGGGTTATTCTGACCTGAAATTGGAACAATTAGATTTGATAATAGTGGACAATTTTTTTTCTTTTTTTTTTGTTAAAAGACAAAGAAAAAAAAGAGATGGTAGTGATCTTCAATGCAACAGACGAATGTATCATAATTCATGAGTGAGTGAGTTAATGAGAGAGATGAGATTACTAGTTACACACTCGTTTGCCATCCGTAACAGACAGGGAGTAAGAAGCCATTTTTGATAGTCCTGCAACTTTTGACACACGAGGTATGTGTGCTTTCCCGAGCCATAATTCCGCGCACTATATGAAAGTGGACAATATTATTTTTACTTGTTGAATTCAGAAATTACCTACAATCATAAACACAATCATGTTATCATTCTTCACCTCAAGTAAGACAGCAAAAGTAAACCACTGGTTGATAAACAATACTTACCAAAGTTAATGTGCACCAAATTGCATATAATGGTTCATCTGGCAAATATTGACAGTACTTTTTGCAAACACAAACTACAGTAAAAAAATTATTTTAATTTTTGGCCCCCTAAATTTTCTTATTGTATCTTTTGGGAGGTTGTGCGTAGAATGCTTTGACATCATGTTTGACCTTACCATCATGCTTTGACTAGTCTATGGCTAGGCCTGCTTAGGCCCAAAAAAACTTGAAGCATAACCATGACGTCTAACCACACCTTACGCTTCTGAGAAACACTGGTAGAGAGAGTGAACATTCTGCACACAATCACTGCCAGTAATGATTGAGAAACAAATAAATAGGATAGCCAGATCATCGATATTAGAACAAAATATTCATAAAGAAAATGACATGGAAAAGAAAAAATTCACAATTAAATTGATAATCTGGCTGTTGCAATCTTGTATAGCAATCTCAGCTCATCGCTTAATGGATATAGATATAGATATACATATCCTCCAATAAACCAGTTAGCCCAAAAGCAGCCTAACAAAATTATGTAATCACCATCAAAGTAGCCTTGTTGCCAACCATCCACAAAAGCAACAATCATGACAACTCTAACAGTGACAAAGCGTCAGCGCATAGAAGTTGCACAACATGGCAAGATAAAAGAAGCCAAGAGAAACACTTCCGCAAATAAGTGCATGTTCTCCGGGGCATAAATTTGATTTTTTCGATTTACGTATTGAATGTATGGTTGAAATTTGGGAAAAATATATTAAATAATTAAATGGGTTATTGGAAATGAAGAGAAACAAAAAGCTAATAAAATTTGTGTTGTATAGAACAAGGTCTAAACTAGTGTTACAGAACACCTATAAATCCATGAATTAGTCACCATTATCCACTACCCAAGACAAATACCGAATTGAAAGGCATAGAAGAAACTTCAACCAGCAACTCCAACTCCATTGTCCTTGGTGGGTCAAACATGGTGAAGAAGAAGCTCAAATCTGATGATGAAGAAAAGCTTAGATCTAATGGTGAAGAAACGAAGCTCAAGAGAAGAAACACAATTCAGATTTGATGATTATGAAACTCAGATCTAAATCATCGGACATTCTCGCGGGGAAAGGAAACACTACCGGAGAAACATTATTGGTCATGTCGCTAGAATTCTTGACAAAACTTTTATCTACAGAAATGTCAATATTTTATATTATAGGATATAGGATCGGCGACTCTTCATCTTTGCCATCGAGCTCGCCGATGAATATAATCGGAGCTTACTAGAGAAGATAACAGGAGCCGGAGAAGGAAATCGGAGATACTGGAAGGAAAATATGGAGATGATGATTTTATTTATTTTTAATAAGGTAGGGGTGTATTAGGAAAGTCCAAGCAAAATTGTTGCTACATTTGTCTTTACAACAATTAACTTGACATGTATAGGATTATGATAAAGTAACTTGCTTTTTTTTCCTTTCACTCTAATTCTTTTCCCTAAATTCTCTCCTTTTCCTCTTTTTCCACAAGTTAATGAAACCATTTAAGGAAGGCTTTGAGGTCAAATTGTCCATCGCATTTGTTATAGTGTATATATGTTTAGTGTTTCTAGGTTATATACTTACCTTATATAGAGTTTCCTAGTTTAGATTTTTTATACATTATATATATGAATGCATTGTATACATAAGATTATCAATGAATAGAGGAAATCCATCCAGTTCTTACATGGAGCCAAGCCATGTAGTGCTCCGATGACCCCGAATCTACAAACGACTAGAGATGGAGACTTGTTTGAGGATCCTGAGCGGTACAGGAGACTAGTTGGGAACCTGAACTATCTTATCGCAACTCGTCCTGACATTGCCTATTCAGTGAATACTGTAAGTCAGTTCATGTCATCTCCAACTGTTCACCATTGGGCTGCACTAGAACAAATCTTGTGCTATTTGAAGAGAGCCCCCGAACGGGGAATATTGTATAAGAATCATGGGCACACTGATGTTGACGCTTTTGTCGATGCAAATTGGACAGCCTCCAAAATTGATCGAAGATCCACTATTGGGTATTGTGTTTTTGTTGGTGGAAATCTGATTTCTTGGAGAAGTAAGAAGCAAGATGTGGTGTCTCGATCCAGTGCAGAATCAGAATACAGGGCTATAGCACCGTGTATGTGTGAAATTATGTGGATTCGTCATCTCCTAATTGAGATCGGTCTCGAAGCACCGTCACCAGCTAAGTTATAGTGCAATAATGAGGCTGCTGTTCATATCTCCAGTAATGCTGTATTTCATGAACGAACTAAACATGTAAAGGTTGACTGTCATTTCATTCGTGAGAAGGTTCAGAGGAAAATAATCTCTCCAGAACACGTGAGGAGTGGAGAACAACTAGGAGATATTTTCACGAAAGCACTGAATGGGGCTTAGATTGATTACTTGTGTAACAAGCTGGGCATGATTAGCATTTATGCTCCAACTTGAGGGGGAGTGTCATAGTTTATATATGTTTAGGGTTTCTAGGTTATATACTTACCTTATATAGAGTTTCCTAGTTTAAATTTCTTATACATTATATATATGAATGCATTGTACACATAAGATTATCAATGAATAGAGGAAATCCATCCAGTTCTGAGAGGTGATGTAAGAACTAGGCCATTATAGTTAATGTTTGGAGTTGTTATATACTAGTATACTGCTTTCAGGAGTAAATTCCAACTGTAGGACTTGATTTTAATGAGAAGAATATCCGATTGGCAATACCAGGCGCATGGTTTGTGGATCGTACTTGAAGGATTCGGAGAAAATGAAGGGGAACAAACGGCCTGTGTGATGATCCTTGATTGGAATATGAAGAATTTTGGTACATTACCGGGGGAATTTAAAGGGATTTTACCAATTTTGGAGGATTTTTTTGCTCTGAGTTTTGTTGAATACGGTCGTGATCAGGGAAGGAAGGGCCAAAAATTAAGGTTTAGGTAGTTGGCTTGTCGGCCTATGTTTGGCCCATTGGGATCATAAATTATGTGGTTCTATCCTATATAATCAGTGTTGAATTAGGTAGTATAAATATGTAAGCTATGTCCGTAGTTAGATTATGGATTGGATCAATAGGGTTTGCGGGTGGAATCAAACGAAAATTGCTTCAAGTAATGATCATTATAAAATAACAGCTAATTCAGAATTTGATGTTGGCGATTGTTCCATAACTTTTACCTAAACTGCTAAAGGAACTATGCTACATCCCTGGTATTAAAAGGTTTGGCTTGATTTCCACTGGAACCAAAATTACCCAACATTTCAGTCGGTAATGATCTCCTCCCCACAGTGGGGAGGATATCATGCCCACAAATACACATGGTCCCCCGTGATTGGTGGGGGAGCCGGTGGTGGGACCTACACACATGGCCTTCCACCAATCAGGGGGGACCATGTGTTTTTGTGGGCATGATCTCCTCCCCACTGTGGGGAGGAGATCATTACCGACATTTCAGTATAGGAGATGTGTATCCTTATTGAAGCACATTCCTGCCTTTGATCTTGTCATCCTCTAGTTCTGCGGGGCAGACATCTCACACGCCCACTCGAACTCCAGTTACTACAATTCTCTTAGAGATATGATTGATGAGGTGCTCAATGATGACATTGTCACTTCCAGAAATTGAAGTTCTCGCAAATTTCTAGTAAGTCGAAAAGTTACAGATAACAATTCACGACTTCTTTAACCATATTTTCTCCTTGATAAGTTAGTGCTTGCAGACCATTAAAAATGACACCTTAACATCATAAGATCAAACTCAATCAAGGTAATAGACTACTTACCATTGATAAATTCCGCCAAAACGCCTCCACCATTTCCCGGACAACATGTACTAGCCATGTTCCCTGACAACAGAAAATAACTCAAACCTGTCAACCAACCGTAATCCGACAAAAGCCCAAAAAAGAAAAGAAAGGAAAAAAAATTACAAGTGGTTCAACTAAAACTGGTTTAAGCAGAAAGTTCTGCAGAAAAACCTAGAGAGGTTACGGGTGCTAACATCAAAAGATCATTCAATCAGAAAAATCTCTTGATAACTCTAATCAACTATGCGCCACAAATAGCGCAGACATAAGACAGAAGAGGGAAAAGTACAACTACCCAATATCTAGCCTTTCATAAGAAAGTATCTGTTCGTCTATGGAAAGGAAAGAAAACAAATGGAAGACCGTCAACACAAGTCAACAATTTTGATAAGCAAAATTGATTGAACAAACTCAGTTAGATTAAAATTCTTTCAAATTAATTACACTTCTTTGTTAAAGTTAAATGAAGAATTACAGCTCGAGATCAAACAAAAAACAAGATGCTCGAGGCACTTGTTCCTTCAGTTGGATGAATTAGAGTTGCGAAGACATCTTCAAAAGTCAGTGAACTTCCATTCCATGTTGAGAAGAGAAATTTTAGATCCCATTACAACATAAATAGAGAAGAAACCTGAACAATTTAAGATCGAGTGTCTTTCAGAGAGATAGGAAAAGAAAACACACAAAAGGAATGTATAAACAGTACGACTCACAGCACACATTTCACTCCATTAGTGCCCATAAAATACACAAACAAGTAAACAAATACCGTTTTAGATAAGTAACTTAAGCCATTTAACAGAAGAAGAAAAAAGGAAAAAATGCGTGTTTGTTTCTGTTAAATGGCTAGATGGACTTAATTTAAAACAAGAGCATCAATTATCACTAAAAACAGAGAGAACACAGAAAACAGAAGTCCAAGAAGTATGCGTGAATTGAAACACACATTTCACTCAATAAACACCCATAAAAATACACGCACAAGAACATAACAATTAACTTCAAAGCTGAAATTTTAGCTTTCAAGTAGAAACAAACACGCCCTTAATCATCAAAATAGGCATTAATTAACAAGTGCACCAATAATCACAAAACAAGAAACAAGAAATCCGAAGTAAACGCAGTATATTTCAAGAACAAACACAATTTCACTCAACAAAACCGATAAAAAGAATAGTGAAAAAACCTTGGGACCCCAAAATTCATCACTTGAAGCATTTATTTTCCACCCTCGAGAGACCAGACAAGATCGCGCCAAGCTACGTGCGTCGAGTCGACTCAGTATCGTCACCATTATAGCTGGACCAAAAACCATCAACGGATCCTGCAATTCCATTTCTTCTTCTCCACTTTTTCTACTCTCCTCTGCACTTCCTTTAGTGTCAACTCTCCCATCTGGATGGTGATCACTGGGAGAAGAAGGACCAAAAGGAAAAGTCGAAGGCCCATCTTCTAAACCATAAACATTGGCGCCTCTCTTGCCATGTCTCTTCAATTCCTCCTTTCCACTCTCAGACATTTTGAATAAAGATTGAGAGAAATGAGAAGCGAGGCAAACTAGCAAACCTTTAGCAAGAGTTTTAGTGGGGTGGGGGGTAGGTGGGGTGGGGCCCGATTTGGGATCTTTCTAGATTTTTATGCCCAGCTGCTACCGTCGGTACCGGTCGAGGATCGCTTTGTGGTGTTGGATTGTTGTTGGTTACTTCCCGAATTGCAATGGGAGTGTGCCACGTGGATGCTATTCATGTTGCCACGCCAGCCTCGCACAGGCATGCAGGTTTCAAGTATCTGGGGCCTGAGCACTAGAAGAAATTGCAATTCTAGTCCCTGATTTTTAAGAAAAATTACATTTCGGTTATCATATGCACGGGACATAGTTGTTTCATTGTTACTAGTATACTTTTCAATTTTTTTTTTTTTCGGTTGAAATTTGATCCTGACAAAATCAAGAAAGTTGAAGAGTTTTTTGAAAATTGAGGAAGGGGAAGGGCTTTTTTGGAAAAAGTAAAAAACGGAATACTCCCTCCATTCCATATATATATAGGCTTGCATATTATCTTTTTTTAGATATCTCAAATATATAGGCTTGTTTTTTTTAAGAAGTTTAATTTATAATATTTTACTTATAAATCACTACTTAATATTTAATTATAACTATCAATTTTAAATTCTATTTATTAAATAAGGGTAAATTGGAAATACAATTTACAAAATGTATGTTTCTAATATTTTTCTTAATATTTGTGAAAAATAAAATAATCCTATATATATAGGACGGAGGGAGTAAATTTTTTTAAGAGAGTGAAGATATATAAACAACTATTTCACTTTTTTCTATACACAGAGAAAAAATCGTAATCATTAATATTAATTTTGGTATTGAATTAAACAATCATAATCATCGCTAATCATTTTTAAATTAAACAATTTAATAAGTTATTGAAGACAAGATGAAATCCATTATAAATCACCTCTTCCATTAAATTAAACTACAAAATAATGATGCGTGGAATAATATCTCAATTATGACAAATTATCAAATGTCTAATTTAATTAATTTGGTATTGCTTTCTTAGAATTCTATATGGTCCAAATTTCATAAATTTTGCAGTTTATTTATGATTAGTTGCATACTTTTCTAGAGATGGAGATAATGACCATAGCCGCGTTGATGGTGTCTACAGGTAAAATATTTGTTTTGTTAAAAATCAAACGTTAAGATTGTATAGAGGGAGAGACAACAAAATATATGGGATGATAATAAGTAGTGATATGAAATGTGTTTGACATAATAGTTATATAAGTATAACTGTATAAATTAATTTTTAAGTAAAAAGAAATTTATATGAAGATGCTAGTAAGCATGATTGGCAATAATTTTTTCAAAATTTTTCTATCTTTTTTCACTTTTTATACATTCTTTCTTTATTCTAAATCAATCACATCCACACATCATGTCACATCCACAAATCGCCACCATTAAATTCCACTCATTCTCTCTCCTCCTTTACATTAAAAATCATTAAAAAATACTCCCAATCACCCTTAGTAATTATTACTAATCGAAGGAGTTAATGAAATGATTAATATTGAAAATTGGTGAAAATTTGAAACAGTGAGACGTTGGTAAATTGACTTTCATAGTGCCATTTGACTCTAATTGTGACGAATTAAAGTTAGGTGACCTAATTAAAATAGGGCTAAAAGATCAAGGATGAAAAATAAGCCAATGTCATTTAGCAGTTTGAAATGGATAGTGGTGAACACACACGTGCACGTGGGCATGCATTGCAGACTGTGGATATTTTAATACGAATAACTTGACCGTTGAGCGCCACTAAAATTTAAAGTTTTAAACGTGTGGACCGCAAATTACACCATTTTATAATTTTATAATTCATCCACACATCCAGAACAATCCAGAACAGAAGAGATAACCATTCAAAAATAATCCAATTTTCTTATTGTGTTGGGGCAACTCTTTTAGCTATAAATCTAACTTTTCGGTTGAATAACAATAAAAATTATGAAATGTATCAATAATAACGGGCTATGATATAAGATATACAATTAATTAATATTAATATTTGTCTAGGAGTAACAATTAATTTTCAAATAAAAAAAGTAAAGGTGTGTTTGATTACCATGATTTTCCATGAAAAATATAAAATTTTGGAAATTGTTTTTCATATTGGTTGTTTGATTGTAAAATTTTCTATGAAAATTATTTTCCATGTACAACTATTTAAAATATGTTTTAGCCTATTTTCTATGGAAAATAATTCCCACATTTCCCTAGAGAAAATATTTTCCGTGTAAAATGAAAAATATTTTCTTTTCCATCTTTTCCTATCAAACACACCCTAAAGGTAAATAAAGTCGTTATATTTGCTTGCATTCATTTTAAATCATTTCTAATTAAACGTAACTTTTATTACTCATCAATGTTGAATGTCTATATTAAATACATATTTTAAAACATTATTTATTATTATTCAGGTATTTTATAATCTCTATTATTATTCAACTTAAAAATTTAGTCTTCACGAGGTAAAAATTAATTCAAACATAAATTTAGACTAAATTGTCCTTCATATAAAATTTAAGTATTATGTCAAACACATTTCATATTGTAAGTATTACTTGTGAGAGAATGACTCCTTGAACTCTCGTACGGGTCCGACTTCGAGGAAAGGGCCAGTTCTCCATGATATTGTGCTACATCATAGTGTATTTACCTTATTCATGGTACATCTGAAATTTTTTCCATTGAGTCTACTTCGTGTTAAATTTAAATTTTTACCATCTAAAATTTAACTTCTAGTACTCATCAATATCAATATTCATCACAAATCTCCCACCACAACTCATATGATTCACACATCTTGTGGACTCTAATATTATTCATCTAAAAAGATGATTTTTATATGTTGAAAAAAAAAGTTCACTCGAACACATTTTAATGTTTTTCACTGTTTGATCTACCCTTGAAGCTATTTGCTGTTTAATTCAAATATATTTGTACATTTTCAAATGTTACGAGAAATTGCATAATTTTTTTCTAGTAAACATCTATATAATATTATATATTTATAGGTTTCAATTGGAAGTTGTAATTGGAAAGTAATTATTTGGACATTAATTTAGTTATAGTAGTTTTGGACATGTATTTGCTCTTTATTTGTACATGTAACAGGTAGTTGATTTGGCCAAATAGTTTTTTAATGGCCACCCCACTTTTCCATGTTCTTAATTAGATTTTTTTTTATTTTTGTCTCCATTACTTAAATTTACGATTTTTTATTTTGTGAAATATACTTAACTCTGGGAATTAACTATGCCATATTTCTCCTTTTACGTATTTTTCTTTTTTGATGGGGTTTGCGGTATTTTAAGTATGACACAAATACATTCAATTATTATAGATTATTTGTTTACTTACAATAGATACATAAAATTACAAACTTGATAAAAGCATTCTAACTATTTTGGATCTGGTGTAAATGAAATTGGAATTTGTTTTTGATTGTTTCCGATGAAAGCAACCTTTGATCTACAAAACAATGAAAAAAACAAATCTATATATTACATATTTTTAGGTTTCAATTGGAAGTTGTAATTGGAAAGTAGTTATTTGGAAATTACAAGCTTGATAAAAGCATTCTTACGATTTCAGATCTGGTGTAAATGAAATTGAAATTTGTTTTTGGTTTTTTCCAATAAAAGCAACATTCGATCTACAAAACAATGAAAAAATAAATTCATCATAAATTTTTAGGTCTAATTTGTGTTACTATTGTTAGAGCGAATGTTAAAATACGCAATGTCGCATGAGAATTATATTAGAGAAACTAAACAATATAATAAAAAATGCAGAAATAATACCCGTATTTTGAGAATTTCAAAAGATAGTCTTTTAATCATTCTTTTTCATCTTTTTTTTTTGCTTTTCTGTGAAATTTTGAAAGTTTTTTTTTGAAATGGAGATGTAAAAAGATTATTAGTTATTTAGTTTTAATAAATTTATTTCTTAATTATGATTAACTTTATTTTTTATTAAGTTTATTTATTTTTTCTTTCTTATAAATATATAAAGTTGGTGGATGATACATGCTTTTTTTTATTATAACCTGAAATTTTAATTGAATTATTTTTCAAATAAAAACTTAATATTGTAATGTTTCAATGTTATTTAATAAAAATAAAGTAATCGCAAAGGTTTCAAATTCAATGAATTTATAATATGACTAATTTCTTTTGATAACTGGATTTTTCTTTCTTTTAGTGTACATGTATATGCCAATTTCATATAAAGTTGCATGTAATTATTCAATTCATTTGTGATGCAAAAGTTAAAATTTTAAAAATTACAATCTAAGTTGTATTTTTTCGGTATCTTACCATTTCTCTCTTACAAAATTCAAAAAATAATATCTCTTGCAAAAATTTAGAAACAAATATGAGATACAATTGTAAAAATGACATTGTATTATACATTTCCATGCATAATTATTTGATGTCAAATGTTGTCTTCAAATAAGCTTTCCAAATTGTATATTAATTTTTTTAGTAAATAAAATTTCAACTTATTTGTAGTAATGTAAATACCATTACATTTTACTTTTACTTCGCATTTTTCATTTATATCAATGTATTTGTTCAATTTGTTATTACTTAAATAATTATCAAGCTTTTCTTCCGTGCAACGCAGAGGAGAAAAATGCTAGTTTCACAAAATTTTAGGGCCAATTTGCACATATCTCAAACATTTTCATTCAATTGGAAGTGAATTTATTTTATTCGAGGTAGAAAAAAAAAAGTAAATTCGTGATTTTTAACTCAAAGTTGTGTTAAGAAAATGTGAAAATGAAGACTAAGGTGCCACATTTTTGAAACGATGGGTCACGTTTGCACTAATTTGCAATTTCTACTTAGAAAATTAATTTTTATGATTGAAGGAAAATTATATTTCAATAATGGTTACAATTTCAATTTTCTATTCACTATTATATTCAATATCTCACATACTTTCGTACCCTCAATAGGTATTGAAATTCAAAAAGAGAGAGGCTAAATGGCCCCCATCCCCTCATTTACTAAGTACACTTGGTTTATTGAGTATACAGAATCATCCTGTTTTTATCCCTCTTTACTTATTTTATACACCCCCAACTTCTAGCTTTGCTCTTTCACCCAATAAAAAAAAAAAAAAAAAGAGGAAGCCATTTTCATTACCAGAAGAAACAATCCAGAAAGAAGAAGGCATCTTGCACCAAAGAGGAAGAAAGGAGAAAGTGATTTCAAAGGTGAACATCAAAAGGATAAGACGATTTCAAGCTCATTGTTATGGAAATACGAATCGCAAGTATACGATGTCATAAACAAGTAGTAGAGTGGCCCTTTAGAGTTCGAATATCGTGTCAACGAGGATTAATTTACTCAATATTGGTTTAAATTAATCTAAAAAAACAAGTACAAATATAAATATTACATATTGGATTTTTGACGAAAATATTATAAATAAGTTGCAAGTTAAAAATAGTTGTTTGCATAAATGGAGAGTGAAGTTAGAAATTTCGATTTATCTTTAGACATCCAATTTGATTTCTCCTCTCAATTTCTATTCTCAAGTTATGTTAGATTGAATTCACGAAAATAATATAATTTACCTCTCTCGAGTTTAAATTAATTCTATTTAATCAAATCAACTACCATATCTCTATACATAGCCAGAATATTCTTTAATTAGATGCATTAACGTGCGTAGAAATTCACAGATGATCATAACAATTATAAAAGTTTATCTCTAATTTTTATGTAAATTACGAATTTTACTACGTGGTTTAAATAGTTAACTTACCTCTCGGTTTGTTAAAATTCACAAATCGATGATTTAGTAATCAAGTAAATCGTGCATTAAATTTATAAGTAAAATTAACACATAATAATAAAAGGCCATAAATTAAGAGTTGAAATCAAATCATTAAATCTATATTACATCGTTCTTCTCAACTAGGGGGTTTAGTTATTCATGGTAAAAAGTAAATAAATAACAAAAATAGAGGACTTCATCACCGAGTTTACAAGAAGAATTGCGAAGAAGAAATGGATCTTGCACCAAGCATCAATTCCCTCATTGAATTTCTTCAAATTCCATGTAAATCTTTCCAAAATATGGTGTTTATGGTGTGTTGGCTCTCCAAAAATCCCCTAATTATCATGTGTGTAAAAATGTGTGTCCTAATCTCCTTTTTATAGCCCCCATTATATTTTCAAAAGTTGCCCAAAATTGTGTACAAAAATAAGGTAGAGTCCATTTAGAAAACAAATTTCAAAAATTCGCGTGTTGCTGAATACAGAAAGTTGTAGTCGCAACTTTTTTCTGCAGCTACAACTTCCCTTTATTTTCCCAGCAGCCGCTTCTTTCCTTTTGCGGCCGCACTTTTATTTCTGCAGCTTACAAAGCACTCGATGGGTCATTTCTTTAACTTTGCGAGCATAAAGTATTTTTGCGGGTGCAACTTTTTATACCATATATAATTCTTCAATTTTTGCAATTTTAATCCTCAATCTTTCATCCCCTTTGCATTTTGATAAAAAAACTTTTTGAAATTGAGCAAATTCATTTTTTTTCATCCTTCTCGTGATGCATTTGTTTCATATTGGTTTTTACCTAACATAATCAACATCAAACACGCTAAACAATAATAAAACCAAAAAATAAACATAAATATAACACTTAACACTCATATGCAAACACAAATAAAGAAGAGGTCCTTCATCATATATTTCTTCCATTATAGAGCATCAGGGATGATGTTTGTCCCCTAGAGGCAACACCCATGCGAGCAAACCTCTAAATGGGATTTATTTAACGTTTTTATGCGATAATAATAATGATACATTGTTCATGAGTATTAAGCTATGGTGGTCCATTGCGAGAATATACTTTTTCGAGGAGGAAGAAAGTTGTGAGAGATTTGTGAGTTGAGAGTGAAGAGTTTAGATTTTAGTGAGTTGAGATGGGATGTGATAATAAATAGATTTTCATTTCTTTTAAGAAAAAAATAGAATGGTAATTTTCAGAGGGCATTTTTGAGAAGGGAAAAAAAAGGGATGTTGGAGGTGTACTTTTTTGGGGTGGGGCGGGGTGGGGGTGTTAGTCCCTCCCATTGAAAAATTAAAGTTTTTTTCCCATTTTTTGAATATAAGAGAATTAACGTTTTAGAAAAATAAAAATGTAACTATTGCTCGAATTCATCCAATAAAAACGTCGGGAATGAAAATAAATAAATAAATAAAATCAGGCCTTGTTTTTTTATAATTAAAAAAAAAAATTTCTGACCCTTCTTTATTTTTTTTTTAATATAATATTAATTACATATTTTATACAAAATACCGCTCTTATTAACCGTATTCCAAAAGAAGAGGCCTCAATCAAACTTCCTTGATTACCATGTCGTATCAGAATTGAGAAGATATGGCAGTTGATTTCAGATACTTGTGGCCCAATTTCACTCCTGCTGCTGTGCAGCGACGCTTTCCCTCAGCTGCCATGGCTATGGTCACTGGAACACCTTTCTCGTCACCCTTCACTTTCTCCATTGTTGCTTCGTCTACTAAAGGTACACCTGCCTCTCCCCTCCCCCCAATTTTTGCATGTATTATACTATTATATAATCAATTATATGCATACATACTATAAGCATAAGGAAATATTGAAATATACATACAGAAGGCACAAACCCAAGGCCAGTAAAACTGAGAGACGACTGGAGACAGAAGGTCCAGACCAATTCCTCCTGGTGGGACCTACCCTGCCAAGGATCACTGCAGGTCCATCTTGATTTAGAGTTACTACTCGTTGTTGTAATCTTTTGTTAGTTTAGTTCTGCATACGTTTCGCAGATTTGTTAATTGTACTTGATTTAGTGTTACTTCCCGTTACTGACATTTTTCTGTTGCTATAATGACATTTTTCTGTTGCTTTTGGGGATAGAGAAGTATTGTTGGTGGTGGATGCAAATTTTTCTGATGTTACTTTTTCTCTTATTTTGGTTGAGCAGCCAATGTGGGTTGTGTGATACATACTACATTGCGCATGTCAAGAATGCTTGTGCCTTTCTAGGAGATGGCATGTCTAGAATTGAAGTGAGCTCCATTCCTTCCTTTGATTTTTCCTTTTGTGGTTATCTTTCTGTGTTAAATATTATCATTGTTTTTCTAAAACTACTGCTATTATCTCCTCCTACTGAATTAATTTGAGGTTTGAATCATGACTGTTGTTGGACCTATGGCTACAATCGCACCACAAAACCGTCCATGCAACTGGAATAGATAATACATCAATGAAAAGCCTGAACACTGGATTTGACATTTTAATTCTAATCGAGCTTTGTTTCCAATGTTTGATTGAGCAGATATATTAAAGTACATTAGTTTTAACTTTCTGTATATCATGCCCTGTCGGTAGATTAAATTTCATGCCATTCTTGACTCTGACAATGTGGATTCCTTGGGTTTTTCTTTCCCCCTCTATCGTGGAAGTATAAGTCTTATCTATTTCAGGGGAACATATGCTCTGATTTTTAATAATTTCGTATGACTTTAATGATTGCGGGATAGATGGTAGTTTATGATGTTTTGTCACTTGGCCACATAAGTACGGTTTTGACTTGCTGTCTCAGGCTCTAGAACCTAAAGTCCATGGTAGAGGGAGGAAAACAGATTCACTGGACGAGACTTATATGGGAGTCTACGAGAACCTACTTTATGCTCGTAAAACTAACCCTTTAGAAGGTATGCTGCTCATCTTGATCTACTGGTGTCAAATTTATTTCGTACTTACATGTCGCGAATTTTGTGGTGCTCTAGCAAGGAGGTTCCTTTTATTTTTATTTTTGGAATTGAAATGCATAATGTTGGTAATATGGACTTTCCAGTTTTTCTTTTATTTTTATAAAAATTATGCAAGCATGGCTACTTACCTGTATTTTCCATATGTCTATAACAAATCTCAATATACCAGAAGCAGAATATGAGAATAGTTTTCCTGGGAATTTGAGGATATTACACACAAACAGTAAGGAAATTGAGAAATTAATTTTTTGTCTGAGTTGTAATGATGGAATAAGTTGAAGAAATTTCTCTTTGTTCTATTGGTGGCAGCTGATGTACTTTCTTTTATTTAGCTTGCTTTGAATTGAAAAAAGAAGATTCTTTTGGTGCTTCCTGCAGTAATTTTGTTCATCTCTCCATCTTCGTTTTAGTTGATGCCACAAATCATATAAAGCTGAACTTCTCTTCAATTTTCCTTTTTTATAATTTTTTAAAACATAATCATTTGCATTCTCAAAATTCACAATTAACGGATATCATGTGTCTTGATAATCGTGGCCATTTCTGCTGACAAATGTTTCTTCAGAAATTTGTTCAATGAATCTATGGCCACGGGTATCCTCTGATAGTTTATGAAGGCTTTGTTACAAAAATAAACATGTGTTCCAAATTTCCAATTGCCACCTAATGTAACCTCAGCTCTGTCTTTTAAGCGACTGTAGTTTTGCTAGTTTACTATATTCAGTGACCCAGGTTATTTATCCATATTTTTCCTTCCTTGCTCAAGCCAGAACTGAATACCGAACGAGTGTTAGAAAGCACGTGTCGAACACACAAGTTAAATAAATAAGTTTATTTCTCTTAGATAAGGTAGTTCAACGTGATATGAAGGTAGACTACTCCCCGGTGAAGTCTCACCGCTACCCATATCTCACATGGTGCTATTGTTATCTTAGATGAAAGAGGATGTTGAACGTAACTTAAATAAAATTTTTTGCTGTCTAAAAATTCAAACTATTATGCAATGTGGTTTACACCATGTAGTCACCTCAATATCAAAGTAATTGTAGAGAACTAAGAGAAGTTTTTGTTAGTCTGCATCACAAACTAAAATGCCCCGTCTCCACACCTGGATACTATGACCGGATTATATTTGTATTTTTCTGAAGTCCATGTCTTCCATAATTTTGCGAGTTTGTAGGGGCTCAATGGACTGGAATAGTGACTACCATTGCAATGGAAATGCTTCGAACTGGCATGGTTGAAGCTGTTGTCTGTGTCCAGAGGTATCAGTCCATTTGATTGTCTTGTTTCAATAAACCCCATTTTCATTGCCTTATAAGATGCTTTTAGTCATTCCCTTTTTTTCTTTTGCCCTTATTCTATGTCTTTTCTTCCACTTGTCTTAGTGACCCAGAAGATAGATTCATTCCAAGACCTGTATTGGCAAGGTTCGGTCATATGTGCCACATTTAATGCTGATTTGATTTTGACTGTCCCAAACTATAACCGGATACTTCTCATTGCAACAGGACTCCAGAGGAAGTTCTGGCAGCTAAAGGTGTCAAGCCAACATTGTCTCCTAATCTGAATACATTGGCGCTCATTGAGGTTCTTTTAGTTACTTCATTTCCTTCTTATTATTTTCAGTATATATTTATGCACTCAAGAATGGAGTGCATAAATCAGGTGAACATCAGCATGCTTACAGCATGTTTTAGTACGTTGTGACTGGGGAAACATGTAAGCTAATGAGCTGGGGAAGCTAATGAGCTGGCCTGGGAATGAAGCCGTTTTTATGTGAATAATGCTTTTGAACTCATGTAATGTCATAAAAAGTTCTATGTGTGAATGGTGATTCTCTTGAAGTTGTATGCTCACAGTTTTCTTTGTGTAACTTTTTTTGGTCTTGTGTTTGATTCTATCATGTGCTTGTTTGGTCTAAATTGTTTGATATTACATTAGCTTTTATGCAAGAATGTCCGATTGAAAAGTAAAAAATATTATAAAACCTATAAAATGTACAGCTAGAAATAAGTTTGGGAAAATAAAATGTGTGGTTCCTTCTGTACAGGCAGCTGGCGTGAAGCGTCTTCTCTTTTGTGGTGTTGGATGCCAAGTCCAAGGTACTGTAATTTTGTGATCTGGCTATACTAGTTTACTCATCTCCCTTTTTTTATGACTTGTAATATCTTAATGCAGAGAAATTTCTTAAACTGCAGCATTAAGATCAGTTGAACACTATCTGAATTTGGAGAAGCTCTATGTTCTAGGCACTAATTGCGGTAATATATCCATTTATAAATTGGATGTGGGTCCTATGAGAAATAGACTAATACTGGGATTAACTCTGAAAAGATTTTCATGTGATCATATTGTTGCTCTAGATTTCAATTTTTATAGCCCTGCAAGTTGCACTGAGTGACAATGTGATGCTCGTGTTGTCATTTGTTCTCATTAAATTGTTAACAGGTGGACTACATATTACATTACTGAAATTGTTTGCATTTATACTCTCATAAACCTAATGGAAGCTCTCCTCTACAGTGGATAATGGAACACGAGAAGGCTTAGATAAGTTTCTAAAGGCTGCTAGTAATGAACCGGAAACTGTTCTCCATTATGAGTTCATGCAAGATTACAAGGTATGGCTTTTCTAATTGCCTTATCTTGTGAATTGATTTCGAGGATAGGAATATCTATGTATATCTATAGGCACATTGTACCAATATCAGTCTTCAGAAGAGCAGAATTAGTAGATCCAACTATACATGATACAAGTTTTACAAAAATACATTAATTAATGGTGAACTCCATGCGCTATTAGAGATCATCACCATAATTTACTTCTAAGGAGAAGATCGAAATCTTTTTTGCATGTTGTTTAAGAGCCATGAACTAACTGGAAGTGTGGACATTTGGACCATTGTGTTGGAAGCTGGATTTGTATGTTGGGCAAGGAAGATAGTGTAAAATTATAGCTTGGGGCTGGGCAGACCTAAGCTAATAGAACTAAGATGAAATTTTATTCAAAGTAAATGCTCTCATCCTCAATATTAATCAGTACTGATGTCTTACATTTGAGTTGGGTATGTGAATTGAAATCTGCCTAACTGCAATTTGTGACCCATTAATGTTGCTTGCTTGTGCAATCTTGCCCGTCAATTTATCTTGAGACTAGTTGTTAAACTCTCATCATGTTTGTGGAATGCCATGTATCTTGACATTCATTTATTTTTTTATTTTTTATTTGGGTAAATTTAGAGCTTGTTTGGAGAAGCTATTTTAACCATAATTTTTTCTTTCACTCAGTTTAACGACACAACAATAAACCTAGTATTTGTCATATTTCTCCATAATGTTTTAACTGCACATCATCCCAAAAAATAACTTTTCTTCCCAAAAAGAAAAAGTTTTATCAAATAAGCTATTAAGTTCATGTTTGGGAGAAATTTTGGAGAAAATGATTTCTGAATAGTTGGCTGAAAGTGTAGAGTTGTTCCAAAAAATATGAAAAAGTTGTCACATAAAATAAATGGGAGATTGAAAATTATGTTTGAGAACAATGATTTTTCGGAAAAGATGTGGCAACCGAGAGCTAAATTGTTTGGCTAAATCAGGTACAAATTGATCGGCAATTGTTACCTTTTGGATATGGACATACTTGATTATGTGCTCATTTTCATTTAAGTTAACTTTGACAAAGAGACGTGATCATTCATTTTCATTTGTAGAATTTGACTCGTGTATGAACTTCTTCATATTTTCCTTTGACAGGTCCAGTTGAAGCATCTAGATGGGCATATTGAGGAGGTAATGTAGCCTCATCTTTTTATGTGGTTTTCATTCTGGCTACCTTGCTGCTTGATCCAACTTTATATTTTACTAAAGCAGGTTCCCTATTTCTGTTTGCCAGCAAATGAGTTAACCGATGTCATTGCTCCTTCTTGCTACAGGTAATTCCTGGTTTCCTTCCTTCCTTTCTATCTAGAATTCAGTAAATTGGGAGATGGAAATCCACTTTTTGTCTCTCTGTGTGTGTGTGGGTGATAAAATCAAATTCTATCCACCCTATTTCAGTTAAAACTAGCCATTCATAAATCTGCAAAAACCGATTGCATTTAAGTTCAACTAGAACTAATAAAAATGTTGTTCCAAGAAGTCCATTTATTCATTTTAAATCAGTTAGAACTTGGGGTGTTAAAAGTAATAACATTATTTTCCTTATAAGTTACTAGACCCAACAAATGATATATTCCCACATAGATTTTCTACCAAATGTTAATCCAGCAAAACCAGAGGCTCTGTAGCCTACAATGTCAAGCTGCCCTTGTTTAGAGGACATGCCCTGGAGATGATTTTAAATGTGTCAAAATACTATTTATTGCACTAATCTGCTGATCACTTGGGTTATGCATGATTTTCTTACAATACTCATTATAGGAGAAATCATGCTATATCACATAGATCAAAGATAGATAGGTTGTGGTTCATCACAATAGGTTTGTCTCCAGAAGCTCAAGTTGACATCCCAATTATTGTTATGAGGTTGAGCACATATTTGCGTTCCATAAGATCAAGTCCTTGCTATATTGAGAAAACTCAATGCTCAAGAAATACTTAAGAGTACCCGAATATTTTATTTCTCCTGTCTAAATGCTTAGCTCTAAAGTTTCTCAATCTCATCGGAGTTGTTACTGGTGGTAATCTATTTCTCTTAATATTTCAGTCTCCATTTATTTTACTCAATAATTCTCAACATAAAATAACTGAAGCATGATTGTCGTTTTGTGTGAAAATTCTTCTCAGTTCTTTGATGGAACGGATCAATAGATGCATATCTGTTAATCACAATCACAGAGAGATCTGAATGTTATGTTCTTTCATTGGGGCGTTGACACTATCAGACTCAAAAGTTGTCAATTGTAAACTTAAGAAAGTGATTTCTCTTCTAAACTCCCTTATTTTCGCTATTGGCTATTCTTTTGGGGTGTAGTATAAGTGATGGATTTTGTGAAGAAGGATATTTGGCCTAACTCCACCTAGAAAACCAGCTTACTAGGGGAGGGTTACCCTTATCTTATGAATTGGTTTTTATACCACCTAATTGTCCGATGTGGGATCTAACACGCCCCCTCCCGCACAGCGTGGACCATACCAAACGACTGTGGACAAATCGATATTGGGGGCACCCCACAACGAAATTGGGCCTGGCTCTGATACCATACAATGTGAAGAAGGATATTGAGCCTAACTCCTCCTAGAAAACCGGCTTACTATGGGAGGTTTACCCTTACCTTATGAATTGGTTTTTATACCACCTAATTATCCGATATGGGATCTAACACGCCCCCTCACGCACAGCGTGGACCATACCACACGACTGTGGAC
The DNA here is from genome assembly GCA_018223645.1 of Jasminum sambac. Taxonomy (NCBI): domain Eukaryota; kingdom Viridiplantae; phylum Streptophyta; class Magnoliopsida; order Lamiales; family Oleaceae; genus Jasminum; species Jasminum sambac. The sequence continues at coordinate 29,243,706 of CP073649.1, forward strand.
AAATCGATATTGGGGACACCCCACACCGAAATTGGGTCTGGCTCTGATACCATGTGAAGAAGGATATTGGGCCTAACCTCCTCTAGTAAGTTGGTTTTCTAGGAGGAGTTAGTCCCAATATCCTTCTTCACAGATTTATTGATTTGCTGTCACTTCCCAATGCAATTGTTATAGGCAGCACTTAAGTCACACTTTATAAAGCCTTTGTTTGACAACCACTATAGGAATTATTTATAGATTCAACTAAAGTCAAGAATTTGTCTCAATTTATACATTTATAACTACTATTCATTTATTTCCAACCATTCCATGGGGCCCACTTCAATTTCTCTTTATGAGTCATTATAAACGATTTATAAATTTGCCAAATGGAGGCAAATCGCTTCAAAATAACACACCCATGCACACACATGTATGTATTTAAATGTATGTATGTGTATTTGCTCGATGTCTTCCATTTCAGATTTCATGCTTCTGTTATTCTTTGGTAACTGGTGAACTTCTGTTGTCTTGCAGCTGTTTCGACTACACAATGCATTGGCGGGTAAGTTTTGCTACACAATTTGAAGGTTCAATACATATGTTGATCTACCTTTCCACCACTTACATTATTCTGTTTATAAAATACTCAAGCCTTAAATTTTGTGATACATTTCCTTTGCGGCATCTCCCTCCCTATGCACGCACCCCTTGCATTTGTACTTATGATTCGTCAAGGTGGTGGCAAGTTTTACACTTTGCTCAGGCTGCAGAATAAGTTGTGACCTGTATTACTCCAAGCAACATCTACAGTTGTTGAGTAACAATTAATATAGATAACCCTTCAACTATTAAGAAGCATAATTGTTGCTTGTGTGATTTGAGTTGGTACAGGATCTGGTAGTTGGGTACATGGGCGTGCCAAAGTATGCTGGACTCAGCATGACACAGCATCCACAATATGTCACTGTTAGGTAAATTCAATACAAATCCCTAGTTGCACTATCCTTGTCACCTCCTGTGAGCTGTGTCTTTTCATTTTTACTGTAAATGTAATTCAATGTCTTACCATTTTTCTCTATTTTCAAGCCATGTTAATTGCATTTGTACCTATTATAATGACAGAAATGAACGTGGGAAGGAAATGCTAAATCTGGTGAATAATCTTCTTGAGATCACTCCAACAACTAGTCGTGTAATGCATCCTTTATTTTATTTTTTATTTTTTTAATTACTATTATCATATATGCTGTGCATTTCTGTAATTCCTATATAATTGAATTAGTACACGTTTGCTATTCCCAGGGTGAAAGGCGTCCATTTGTCATGGAAACAGTGAAGGCCGATGATAATGCCAAGTTAGGTATGTAATGGTAACTGGGAAATATCTAGTTTTCTACGCTAAGCTACATTCTGGAAGTTATTGAGTGTGAACTATTATCCTTTTGCTTTTTAGCCCTTTTGGCACGAAGTTTCTCCACAAGGTAGGTTCAGTTCCTATGTGTAAAATTAAGAGGTGCTTCAATTCTATGAGAGCTTTGCTTACAGAATATGCACAAGACTCTCTTTAATTCTCCAGTAGTGGTAGTTTACTTAAAACTTTATAAGTTGTGATTCCACTATGTTTTAGGATCTTACATTTAATTATTCCTTGGTGATGATGTAGCCTGTGAGATCCCCATTACTTCTTGTTTTCTTTCAATCTCGATCTTGATTTTTCCCTTTTTCCCCTAGGGAAAGGTCCTTCTCAGGCTGCCCCAAAATTCATTGGCAACTTTCTAGCATTTGTGTTAAATCTAGTAAGTATATTTTGCTCCTAATCATTACGAACGATCATCAAAGCTTATGTATTTTAATATCATTCTTCTACTTTAGATTGGTCCCAAAGGTTTGGAGTTTGCCCGTTATTCCCTTGATTACCACACTATCCGAAACTATCTGCACGTAAATCGCGCCTGGGGTAAACAAAGGTATGCTTCCAATACGAATACTTTACGTAAAAATTTCTATTACTGGTATGTACCGTACTTGGTACTCTAGATGAATCAGCATTGACCACCTATACTTACACATGAGAGGTCACATTATTTGATGAAATTTGGCCCCATATGTGTAGGTGCAGGAGTACCTAATACTCGGTACACCTATGGTACTAGAAAATTTTCCTTTCTGGTAACTGGTGAAGAACCGAAGTGAGTATGTTTATTAACATTTATGGGTGCAGAGCCGATGCGCATATTCCATCATATTCGAAGAAAATTGTTTCTATGTACAACCAAAATGGTGAAATTGATCAGATGATTTCCTCCAAATGAAAATTTGTGGACCCAAAGCTGGAAATAGCCCGTGTTAGTGTACAAGGAAACATACAACTCTGTACGTTTGTTTATTCTCTTAGGTTTAGCTGTATGTGGTGATAAGAGATAAAATTTGTACATTTTTCTACCTTCCACGGTGATTTTAGTCTTGGTTCCATCTTCATCGGTATAAGTAGTTTACACAACCACTGTCCAATTTTTATTGTACACTTGCCTGGCTGTAGGGGCGGGCCATGCTGTACTGAAGCTTTCCAGGCCACCCAGCATGTTTTTGAAACCTCCAGGACACTGTCTACACTCCACTAGTGTAACATTGAGATTAAATGATGCTGTATAACAACATGAAGGAATGGGCTTACTTCATTAGTAAGTAGAGATGCAGTTGGTGAACACCCCATGTGTGTCTGTTTTTCTCTCTCCCCTTTTCCCTGTTGGTAACAGTGTCATACTAAGACGTTTCAAAGTCTGATAATGGAGAGGAAATTAGATAACTCACAAATTACATCTGTAATTCCCATCTCTTTTATTTTTCTGATAAGCCTAAAGTTCCCATAACTTCCTTTGCGTGAAGCAAGCTGGTGAGTGTGAGCTGCTTTTAGTGTGTATTGGTTGGACGAAATGGGATTGCTAAGTTCACTTATAAAGTTTCCACAATGTGGTTATTTTGTTCGCTGTCTCAATGCAATTCTTGCTCTCCTGGGTACATCCCACTGGGAAAGAGTGTAGGAGCCCAGGCCGATCTGTGGGGCTGAGATGGACTCTTTTGTTTATCTGTGGCTTTTCTGTGTCTGGTGGTGATGTAAATCTAAATGGACCAACTAGATAAAGGTCTTATGCAAGGTCGACTCAACAGCATGGGAACTCATGTGGGTTGTCCCATGTATGCATTGCTTTTCAGTTTCTTTTCTTTCTACACGCACAAGCACTTTATTATTTCTCTAAAGAGTACGTTTGGTGGGCAGTTTTTGAAGCTGATTTTGTTTTTGTACAATTTCCTAGATCATCTTTTTAGCACATTATTTGGAATATCTTTTTGACCCCTCAATTTTCACTTTTTAGAAGTTGTTTCTTAAATGCACATAAAGAACCTTGCAAGATGTAAACCACTTATGTTTATCCTGGTCATCCTCAATCAAGGAAACTTGATTGATGTTGGAAAGATTTGGTATGATACAAAGGGCAGCTCCAATGCTCTCGTTTGTCAAAAGCAGTGAATAGCAGTTTTTTTAAGAGGGAGTTATTACTTTTTGACTAGTGGGAGGAGAGAAACGATCACAAAATTTAAAATAATATTTACACAATGCGTCAGAGGGTGTGAATTGGGACGAGCCAATTTACATTGTGAAGCCTTTTGAATTATTTTATGAGTTCTTTGATGCCACCTAGATTGATTTTTTGGACGGACGGAAGAATTGTAGATGCTCGCAAGGCATCTCCAATGAGTAAATGTGCATTGTAGTGGTAGACATGGCAAATCAAAAGAAAGAATGAGAGAAAACATTCCCAATGGTGAATGTGAAATTGTAGTGGTGGGACATGTATAGTTTATAGAGGACAGAGGGAGAGAAAATGAAAAAATATAGATAGATAATGTCTTAACAGACTTTCTACATTCAGAATGGAATTTTCCATATTTTGAAGTGCCATGTAGGCATTTAGCTGTTGGTAGATGTTAAACTTAATTATATATAATTTGTTCAACTGCCTACATTAGATGCATCTTGTATTATCCATTAGCAATATAGTGTTACCATATGTCCACACACTACTTTTTAATTTTTGGCTCCATTGTCACTCCAGCCGTTAAAATGGAGATTCCCATTCCATTCAAACTGAGTCTCTGATGAGATTGGGATCAAGATTTTTACTTGATGCGTATAGTGTGATGTTCTTTTATCATTAAATGTTAACCACGCACTCATATGAGTTACGATTAATCATATAATTTGAATTATAATCACTAGTCGAATAGAAATTTTCTCTCTTACTAACCAAAAAATAAAAAATAAAAAATATTGATATACGTCTGTATAACAGTATACTGTTTTCATCCTTGCTTTCTTCTTCTTCTCCTCTTCTTCTGCAATTACTAACTGCATTATCTTTCTTTAAAATCTCAATCAACCCCGCGGTCGGAACTATCGCTACAATGCAGATACTAAGTAATTAATATTTATTGATGCAGTAGTATCGAAACAGAAGTACATCGCTTTTCAAGGCTGCGGATCGTTGACCATTGACCTGAAGCATTTTGATGTATAATTTTGAGCTCGTAACTTTTTTATTCCGGATGTGTTGTTTTCCCTGCGAATTGTCAACGATGTTGCCATCGACTTCAAGGCATTAATAAAATCTCAACGGTGTTGTTCATTATTGTTGTGGGCTCTATGCATGTGCTAAGGCAAACTGGCCGAGCTTTTATATGTACTCAACAAAAGAAGGAAAAGGAAAATAATAATAACCTTTTGCATCGTACGGGTATGTTTGACAGAGATCTAACTTGAGAACGGTTTAAATATATTATAAAAAAGTGAAAAAAATAGTATAAAAAGTTAAAATAATTATCAAATCAATCAAATGAGTGGTTATAAATAAAAGTTGAAATATACTCTGATTTTAAAGAGACTAAATCTGTATAGAGCGAATCCGTAGTTGAAAATAAGTGTTCAAAAGGTAATTTTAAAATAAGTTTAGTTGACAAAATACTTAAGTGTCCAACAGCGCAACAAATCTTTGGCAAATAAATCTCTTTCGAGGTACGACAATAAAATATATGAACTTTTAGATGTCACATACTTACACATCACTTTAGCATAAAGTGAGAGAATACAGAACAATTTGAATCTCGACGGAGACCAAAATCAAACGGGCGAAACCGTAGTTGAACAATTCGATAATTTGAAGGTTTTATGCACATCGTTGGCAGTGGAAAAGCCTCATCTTCGTTTTGTACAAAAATGGCCAAAATAAATTTTGGGACAAGTTTTATGAAGAGGGCTGCTCTGTTTCAGGTGTCACTTACAAGCCCTAAAGGAAAACACTGTTAAGTGCAAGGGACAAAAATGAACTAAAAACATTTATAATAGTCCATGTCCCCGTGACTCTTCCTCGACGTTACTAAGAAGGTCGATCTTGGTTGTAACTTAGAAACGAGATTTGCAATTTGTATTGCAAATAATGTCCTTTTTCCATATTCTACTTATATCTTCTGCTACTCTGATGGCATCTAGAGATGCACCAGAGAGGCCTCTTCTTGTGAAACCAACTGCATATATCCCATTTTTTCCTTTCCATCCATTTGGGAATGGTGATTTGGGAAATCCCTCTTTTGAAAAGAACTCGGTTTCCTGCATGACAAAAAAGGAAAAGAGTCATATATAACAATAATGGTCGTAAAGAAAGGAAGCATAAAAAGTATTAAATTATAGAACGTGGGATTGATATATTAATTATAGAATATCAAGAAAGTGGATCACATTATTTTTAAATTTTGAATTAGGAAAATTGGTGTCCTGATCGTGACAGATAGTTTGTGTTATAGGACATTGTTAACGGATTAGGCGTGGGACCCACAGGAAGGAGAAATTTTGCTTTGAGCTGGAAATTGTAAAAAGAATATAATAATACGTTCAAATTAGAACATATCCCAACAACCTGAACAATTACTAGATTCAGACATGGGAACATAGAATCTACATAAACCCAACTTCCATAACTGTCACATGAAAAAAATTTCACATGAACAAACCCCCCCAAACACACACAGTCACAGAGAGAGAGAGAGAGACCTTTAACCAAGATGGGACATTACTGCAATACCCAGTTGCCAGAATAACAGAATCAATTTCAAGAACTTGGCCATTAACCAGCTCCACTTTCCCACCTGAAAACCTTTTAATTCCAGGGACAACCTTAATTTTACCACATCTAATCTTCTCAAGTGCACCTATATCCAGCACAGGTGTTTTCCCTTCACTGTTCTTCAGCTGTAATGGACCCATAGATGGCCTCTTAAGCCCATACTTTTCGACATTTCCTAGGATCAATCTTGATGCTACCAACATTGTCTTATCCACCACCCAAATTGGCAACCATTTCATCAGCTTCACCGCCAACTCGAAGGTCGATTTCCCCAAAATCTCCCTCGGCAAAACATGAACCTACATGCTCAAAAAAGCAAAAAGTTAAAATCTTGTTCATTGTACTGTTTAGAAAGTCAAAATATTTTATTCATCGGTGACTGATGATTGACTAACCGAGCTTCGGACCACCATTGATGGAATTGCATTATGGTGGCAAAGATCAAGAGACACCTCCATTCCTGAATTTCCACAGCCAACAACTAGTACATTTTTCCCTTCATAAGCCTCGCCTGATTTATAATCACAAGCATGCAAAACATTGCCACCAAATTCCTGCAACCCTTCAAATTCAGGCACGACCTTTTCAGCATTTTCTCCGGTAGCAACCACGAGCCACCGGCAAATGTACTCTATAGTCGATAAACCATCTTTTACAACTGCCTTAACTCGCCACAAGCCACATGTTTCATCGAATTTAGCAGATTGAACAGACTCATTGAACCTAGGAGTTATCAAGAATTTCTTTGCATAGGATTCGAGGTAGTTGATGAACTGGTGTTTTGTGGGGTATTCTGGGAAGTTGTCTGGGAACGGATGGTAGGGCAATTCGCAGAATTGTTTGGGAAGATGAAGTTTAAGGCGGTTGTAGGTTCGATTTTTCCATAGAGAAGCAATGCAGTTAGCTCTTTCAAGAATCACAAATGGAACACCTTGTTGTTTAAGGCCTCCGCCAACTGATAAACCTGATGGGCCTGCCCCAACAATTACCGGCCCGTTTACCATTATGCATCGGCCCGAAAATAAATCATCGAATATAGGATCCATTGGTGGTGGCATACAAAGATTGCAATGACTCATAGAGAGAGAGAGAGAGAGAGAGAGTTGAGTTCGAGGAAATGTATGGAGGGCTTAAGGGTTTAAATAGGGGAGGTGCTGATGACGGGCAACTTATAATTAGTATTATTTGACAAGCATGATTTGATTGTCTTTTCAGATAATTTGTCACTCAAAAGTCTTGAGAAAAAGTTGAGAAAAAATAGAGAAAACGAGATAACTAAAGAGTTGCGCAAGGGAGGAGAGGGGTATGGTACGTGGCTCCCATCACACCTTGCTTGGGCGGGCAAGAAAAAATTTTGCTATAGTAGTTGAGTTTAGAGTATTAGATTAATCTTGAAATATAGAGTTGTATAAACACAGTTCTTAAACACGTAAAAAAGTCATCAATACATGACTGTACTTAGATAAGGTTGCATACACCTCGACCTTCGTGGTAGAGTGGTAGAGGCTAGTGGCACTGTATGGGAGTAATATGGTCCATGGTCACACTATTGAATGGATTTCGATAGCAACTACATGAACTTTTATTACTACTTGTTCTTGAGTTTTTCAAGCATTGATGATCAAGAATTGTGAACCTAACTATTCAATAGGACTTTGAAATTACTTCTTAGAGAAGTATTAATTAGAAGTTTCTTGCCTATAGTACCAACTAGAGGGTTAATTACTAAAGAGATGAGCTATTATCGAGGCTTATGATTCGGTGCCCACATGCAGATAATGGGTAAGTGTTCTCCCTCACTCCTAACAAGGGGATACATGTTGATCATCTGACCACACGTGAATACTTTAAGGTGTCCACATGTAGGCACTGGATCATTTGCGCTATTATGGATATTTAACTTTTTGTCAATTTTATGGACTTTATATTTTTCTTGTCTTAAAGAGACCTTCTTCATCTTTTCTTTTTAGAAAAGTATGTGGCAATATCCTTCCCAAACTTTGGTGTTTTAGAAATTTAATATGTGTAGTTGCATTTAATTTAGTGGTTGTTCGATAATGAACTTTCTTAGTCATTTTTAACGTTTATTTTTAGCCGCATATGTTACTTTTATGTTCTTTCTAAGTATACATTTTACTCGGAGAATAACTTTTCTTTCAAAAAAGCTTTGTCAAATAAGCTATTAATTTAATTAGAAAATTTGGCTATAAAGTTAAACATATTCCATTATTAAGGTCTCGATGAAGGTTGTTAGATGGAGGATGAAACGACAAGTGGCTGCTATGTATACTCTTCATTTGGTAAATGAACTTGCGGGTGATATCCATCTTGGCTTAGGAGGGTGCGTACACTTGGCAGAACGAAATTTAGCGTTCACTTGAGCATTGACATAGTTATTTTGAGATTTTATGGGACATGTGGTTGAAAATAAATACTATTAAAGAAGGTTAATAGACTTTTGAAGAAAAGAAAAAAAGTGAACATAGGACATATAAATGTGCAATGAAACAACGGATTTTAAGATTGATGTTGTTTTAGACATGTTCTTACAGAAACTAACTTGAACGCCGAATATGAAAGGGAGATTTCGTTCAGGATGATTCTACATGCACCCTCGAAATTTACTTAGGACACACCTACAAATTTTTTCCGATCTTACCCCTTTTTTTTTGGTTTTCGGCCAGAAGAGACCGAACACCATTGATGGTGTTCGGCCTCTTCTGGATGAACACCTGCAACGGCTTCAAAAAAAAAAAATGGGAAAAGAAGTTGTTATTGGCAACTTCTTTGTTTGCCATTTCCGATAAATCTTTGAGAATCATTGTCATTTTCGAATAAATCTTTGTCGAAATAGCGAGAAGAAGAAGGCGCCATGGCGGCTTCTTCCTAATTTTTTTTTTTTGGGTGAAGGGTAAAATGGGAAGAGAATTTTCAGGGGGTGTACTTGGTAAATTTTATGGGTGCATAGAGAATCACCCTTTGGTTTACATGCCCATTACGTAATTGCAAGAAATCAATTAAGTTATAATCTTTGAATAGAAAATGCGGCATTAATCTTACAAATTACAGGCCAATCTTTGCAATATCTTCTCTACAAACATGCATGGAAGAGAAAAAGCCCTATTGCATGCCATGTCACGAGAAGCTATTCGAAGTTTTATCCATAGATATCTCGCAGTCTTTACAATTTATTCAATTTAAAATTTTAATTTTCAATCAAATTAAAATTTATCCAATATTGATACCCTTTTATAGAGCGGAAACCATGTAGCGGTACAGGTTGTTTAAAGAATCGGCCACAAAGTACAAGCCATTTGCTATATTATAGTACTAATTAATCATGTAACTACTTAAAACACTCAAACTCTTGTAGATATATCACTTATATTCAATCATCATTACGCACAAGGTGCGTGCATGAAATTATTGCCAGATGCTCAAGAGAATGTGTGTGTGTGTGTGTGAGAGAGAGAGAGATTTTGCTATTGGCAATTTTAGCGGCTAAGAGATTTTCTAGCCATGATGGAGAATTTCCTTGAATAGTCTTGTATCTTTTTTCCTTCGTTAAAAAAAAACAAGAGTTTAGAATGTCTGAAAATAATGAAGAATCATAGTATGATTGGTTAGTTGAACTTCTTAGGATATTGGGTCTAACTCCTCCTAACAAAACCGGCTTGTTAGGGGAGGTTTACCCTCACCTTATATATTTGATTCACCGATGTGGATTCTAACACGCCTCACGCACGCGTGGAATATGACAACCTGTGAAATATATATTAGCATCTCAAAGATCATAATTGGGCCAGCTGATACTTATCTTGATATGTGGCCTAACTCCTCCTAACAAAACCCATTTGTTAGGGAGGTTTACCCTCACCTTATATATTTGATTACCCGATGTGGGATTCTAACAACATCTTAGGATATTGGGTCTAACTCCTCCTAACAAAACCGGCTTGTTAGGGGAGGTTTACCCTCACCTTATATATTTGATTACCCGATGTGGGATTCTAACAGAACTAAATTCATGATTAGCAAAGGGTCCCCATATGATTCATTAGACTTAATTATAATGAACTTTTTGCTTCTTTTCTTTGGTGTAATATTATTACATTGATATGTTTAATTAACCAAGTTCAAAGAAAGATCACATGGAAGCCTACAAGTTTATGCACTTTAGAATTAATATTCAAATAATTAATTTTCCTAATCTCATTGTTAATTGCAATTTCGTACTGTAATTGAACATGTAGCAAATTAACATTTCACGTGCATCTTTTTCCAATCTTGTTAATGCCTGTGATCCCATCATATCGATCGTGCGTTCATAATTGTTTTCGATAATAAAAGCTTAGGACCACTTTTTATCTTACTCCCTCCGTCCCACTAAGATAGGCACCCACCGTTTTTCATACATATTAAGAAAACATCTTAAATGTTCTTGGAAATATAAAATATTCATATATTCTTCCAATTTTACCCCTATATTGAATGGTCAAAAAGCAGTGTGGACATGTTTAAATATCTTGGGAGATGAAATATCTATCTTGATGTTTATTATTCCAATTATCTTAAATAGGGTATTTTAGGTACATGGAAAATAAATTATACATTCAATAAGGAAATTGGACTATAATTTGGGACGGACAAAATAAAAATACTTGTATATCTTAGTAGAACGGAGGGAGTATTTCATTTTTATTTTATCAAGTTCAACATATCAAAAAGTCAAAATGGGAATGAGATTATATTTTTATTATTATTATTGAGCAAAATGAAACCATATGCGTGGGCTATATTCTCGAAGCATATAGAACAAAAATAAATGTAAATACAATGTATTGATTAACGATTCACATTAGTTTGCCACGTTTCTCAATAATTAGATTCTACTAATTAATGAAGCCCTTTGCAAAGTCAAAATCTTCCTTGTGCCTATAACTACATGTGAAAATCACAACTTAATTTACGAGTAATGTTATTTGAATACAATAATTAATACAGTAGTTAATATCATAATAAGATACTCCCTCCGTCCCACTAAGATAGGCAAGTATTCCTATTTTGTCAAATTACAGTCCAATTTCCTTATTGAATGTATAATTTATTTTCCATGTACTAAAATACCCCTATTTAAGATAATTAGAATACTAAACATCAAGATAGATATTTCATCTAACAAGATATTTAAACATGTTCACACTACTTTTTGACAATTCAATATAGGGGTAAAATTGGAAGAATATATGAATATCTTATAATTCCAAGAACATTTAAAATGTTTTCTTAATATGTGTGAAAAATGGTGGGTGTCTATCTTAGTGGGACGGAGGGAGTATATTGAAATCCTGTAAAGTGAGATGATAATGATAGAAATGTATTATTTATAAGATTTCAACACATAACAATTGTATCAACTGTTGTACCAATCATTGCTTCCAAATAAAATTGTTAGTTAGTTCTATTCAATTTGACATGCAACACACGTTCAAAATGTACTAAATTCTAGAAGAATTCTTGTTATCGCATGAAAATTTCAGTTCACCGAGTTCAATGTATTAAGATTTCAAACTTTGGTTCTCTAGAATATCAATAGATTTCAAATTTGTTTTTCAAGCAATTCAATAGATCTCATGTTTGATAAAATTTAGTCTCCAAACAAAATAAATGTCCATATTCATCCAATGACGAGTCATAACCGTTAGTTTCTCCATAATTAATTTCCCAAGAACAAGGTTCATAATAATAATAATAATAATAATAATAATAATAATTATTATTATTATTATTATTATTATTATGTTGTTGTTGTTTTTTTATGGGAGAATGCCCAATAAATACATTTTTAAGTGAAAATTGCCCATTAAACCAAAACATATTATTCTTTGACCACTAACTCATAATTTACACAATATGACTACAATAACCTTGAAATGATACTATTATTACAAAACACCCAAAGTCCTTTATCTTTCAAATTGCACAAAGGTCATCTATATTATAAATTACACAAGAGGTCCTCAAACTTTCAAATCTTACACTTTAGTCCTCAACTTTTGAACTTGCTTTCAAGAATATCCAAAATAATTGCACCCAAGGTCCTATATCTTTTAGATTGTTTTATTTTGGTCCTCAGACTTTTAGATTTTTGACACTTTTAATCCATTTTGCCTTTCTTTTTCCTTATTCTCTTCCATATTTAGAAAATTCCCTACAAACACAATATTTATATATATATATAATTAAGTAAAAATCCAATCATTCAATTGATAAATTATCCATTTAAATGTATAAATAAATGTGTAAAACGTACACTTCTTAATTACTACCCTATGTAGCAATATTACCTACCTTGATTTTATTATCTATCCCAATAATAATATCACCAACCACAGTAATAATAATCTTGATCACCGCTCTGGGTAATCTAGATCGACATTTAACTTCTCTCTTCTCCCGATAATCTAGATTATTGCTCCGATAATATTATTACCTCCGTAGGTAATAATATTATTTGGGTGAGCGATATTATTACCTCTGTCGATAATAATAATAATATTTGGGTAGGTAATATTATTTTAGTAACACGATTTTTTCCTTTTTTCATCCACGGAGTAAATTTTATTTTGTATGCAATTCGCAAATATAGGAAAAAAAGTGAAGAGAGAAATTCATTTTTTATTAAAATTACGATACCACCTTATCTTTTCAAGTTCATAATTGTCGGGCAAGACTTGTATCAATAAAACACTTGAATTTAATTCAACACAAAAACATTGAAAAATGCTCAAAAATGACAAAAATCATGTTTGCTATCCGTTGTATGAAGCTTCATTGTGAAACCTTTTGTCCACTTGTACACTTGACAATAAGCACAGATAGTGCATCATCACATATAATAATTAAAACTAAAATAGAAATTTATGGACATCAAACAATTCCACTGTGAAATTTAAATCTAATCTTTATTAATCACACCATTAGAAAAATATTACCTATCCCAATAATATCATTACCTATTCCAGTACTATTATTACTTATCCCAGAAATACTATTATCTCCGTCGGTAATAATATTATTGGGGCAAGTAATATTGTTTTAATAACACAATTTTTTCCCACTCAATAATCATTATAACCACCAAAACCGTACATTTGTACAAGAAGCTCGGAAGTAGCAAAAATTAAAATAGCACCAGTCAATTATTAATTAAATGGAACAGATGCCAACATTTGTGCACGTGTACTAGATACTGTTTATGAGATATATTTCTCCATTTCATATTGCAATGGAAACCAATTTACAATGAGACTTCATAAACTCAACTGTTCACTTTCAAGAACACGGCCTGGAGATTTGAGCTATCGCGCCATAAGCCTATAACAACACAATCTGTGTTTATAGGCACCAAGTCCATACATCGAATTAACATGTTCACAACACTTTCAATACTCCAACCGTTATTATAAGACTCGTGGTAATGCAAAAAAGAAAACTAGAGTCAAAACCAATATGAATTGCCTCACAATGTATTATATCCGTGAATCTTTTTTCAACTTCAAGCAACACCACCAATATAGTCAACATTTGAAGTGTATATCACACCCTTTTCTCTCGTTAAATTACATTAACAAAAAGTGATGCACAATTGCATTTGAACTCCAAACAAAGTATTTAATTGAGTAAATAAAGGAATGTCATAATAGAAGCATAGAAGCATAGAATTGCTTCAAGAACCAAGTGTGTCTATAGCTATGAAGCAATTTTATTTACTCATGCCCCCATTCGATGGTGTTTATAGCTTCAAGTGTGTTTAGACCAACTCTGAAGCAATTTTAAAAGTCTAACTCATGCCTCCATTGGATGCTATAATAGGAGCATAGAATTGCTTCAAAGTTAAAGCCTTTTCTTACATTTTAACTAATCAATCAAGAAGCAGCACCAACATTCCTTTAACAAAAATAACCAAAAATATCCATGTCTGATTTGCAAGGCATTTTAACAAACACCTTCAGAGCACTTATTTCCGAAAAACTTACCTTTCTTAATTCGAGGCCTAAATCACTGTAATGCAACAAAAAATAAAATAAAATAAAATAAAATAGAATCCTCAGAACCAACAATACATTCAATATTTGAAATCATTTGCCTATATTAAAACCAAGTGTAGATCGCACAAAAACTGCATTCAAATTCCAAACAAAGCACTAGCTTCATTCCAATATTTGAACACATAAACAAAGCTATCGATATTAATCAACGTTAAAACAATTTTAAAGATAGTTGCTTAACTCAACTGCTTCACTGGCAAATTATCTAATCATTGCAGATGAAAATTTCTATTTTAGCAAGTAGGCACACAATTACCTTTGAGATAGCAAAATCAAAATCGAGTAGCCGAGATATACATATGTAAGAGTATCACGATACCTGAGAAAGCAATCGGGAGAGTAGCTGGCATCGGCGATTATAAGTAATTCAATCATCTTCGACGTCGACCTGGACATAGCTTTCACGTGCAAAAGAGGATCTGTCGCGATCCACCTTTTCATTCTCTGATTCAATCAATTGTGTTTATAGCTTGTTGAATCATCTCAATCTTTTCATCTTCCGATTCAATTTTCATTTTGGATATGTAAATTCTTCTCTACCTCCTGGTTGTGGACTTGTAACCACAATGATGTCTTGGGGATCAGTAAATCAGAATTAGTGGAGGGTAAAAATGTCTAGCAATCTCTAAAAATACTAACCGGTAAAAAATTTATAAAAACCTGTAGTTAATGGTAAAGAAATAGTGTTCAGGTTTAGTGGGCAATAATGGGCATTGACCTGTATGTATTGGACATTTACTTTTATTTTATTACTATTACAAAACTGAAAATGCATATATTGTATGATACGGCTAAATACACCCGCTCAATTACTGAATACACCCATTTTATCAAATATTTCAAATTTGCCCTCACTATCGTGTAGCCTAAAAAAAAAAAAAAAAATTCGCCCTGATACGAGACAAACACTGGTAACGGGTGTTCGCCCCAATTGGGGGAACACCCAAATGGGTGTTCGCTCCAATTGTGGAGTTCGCCCCTGAACACCCATTGGGGTGTTCCCCCTAATTGGGGCAAACACCCTTTTGGGTGTTCATTCGGGGCGAACACAACATAATTTAAAAGGAAAAAGTAAATGAAAAATTATTGATAAAAAATTTTTAGTATTATTTTTTGTTGAGATTTTTTTTAACCATTCAAATTTTTTAATAATTGAATTTAATATTAATCGGACAAAGTTAATTATTGTATCATTAAAAGAATTTTGAAATTTATAATCAAAGTGGTTGCAAAAAATTTAAAGAAATTTCGAAATTAGTGTCAAAGTGGTAACAAGAAAATTGAATTTTTTAATAATTGTATTCAACACTAATTGGATAAAGCTAATTATTTCATCATTAAAAAATTTTGAAATTTATTGTCAAAGTGGTTGCAAAAAACTTTCGAAATTACTCGTCAAAGTGGTTGTAAAAAATTTTCGAAATTTATTGTGAAAGTGGTTGCAAAAAACTTTCGAAATTACTTGTCAAAGTGGTTGCAAAAAATTTGGACAAAAAATTATAACAAAAATTACATCTACAAATGAAAATTCAGATAAAAATTACTAATTTTTTCTATTTTTTATTTTTTTTTTATGTTCACTGCAGAACAAGCAAAAACTTGTTCGCTGTGAAGAACAATATTTCTACTTGTTCACTGTGCATACATTGAACAAGCAAAAGATTGTTCGCTATTGTTCTGAGCGAACATTTTTAAAAAAAGAGAGAGAGGATAGGGAGGGATATATTAGTTATTTCCCTTTTTTTTCTTTTGGTCTTTGAAAATGGGTGCACCCTGCAAAAGGTTGGGTGCATTTCGAGGTACCCTATATTGTAATGCAAATAACTCCATAGCTGCAATAACTGAAACTTATATAAAATATGAATTTCATCAATATGATCAGTCAATCTCATGTGATCACATGAGTCATGACCATGCCGAATTGCCGAAGAATAGTAAAGAGAGCCCTAATTATTTTTTACTATATTTATTTATTTTAAATATAATCACTTGGCATGTGCATTCACACCTGCAAATAATTGTAAAAGATCTAAAATCAAGAAAAGGAAAATTACACCGCAATAAATTTGTCAAAAAATACTATTCACTTAAATAAAAGAATCACATTTTTCATCGAATTGTGATCCACTATAGATAAGTTGGTAATGCTTATTAATTAGGTGTACCAAGTACTCAGTACTAGTTTCAACACCACCGCTCCCATCTCAGTTAGTCAGTTCACAAAAATACATACAAAAAAATCGCCTCTTGATACTTCAATTAAGAGCAACGGTAAACACTAACGGAAATGTTATGTTTCCCACTACCGAACAACATAAATTTCTTGACAGCAAGCAACATATCAAACATATCAACTGTGAAGTACTAGACAAGACATTTATCATCTGCCGAAAGAAGATTCAAAGAAACGGCTCAAATTGAAGTAGGCAAAAGTGTGAACAGCCACATTTTTTCTATTGACAAGATATTTTTGTATATACAACTGACATCTGGGGGGAAAGTTTCCCAATGACTTTTCAGTCATTAGTTGCTACAAAGAATGGACCTAGAAGAAGGATTAATAACTAAGTAAAAAAATAAAAAATAAAAAATAAAAGATTTCATCCCTACCCATTCTATCTATTGGACTAAACCTATGAATTTTACAATCTAATCGAGTAATTAATGTTCGGGTCAGATTGGATGATATATTTGTAACAAGAAATCTATCTAGCAAACGAATCTTGGGCAGGAATTTGTATTGTGGGATTAGAACCTTATTCCTGTAAAAACTGAAAGGATGAATGTTTAAGTAGTTGTGCAGCAGGTTTTACACCGGTAAAATCTGCCTCCTGCAGAGAACTGCTAATATCGTCAACTGAAAAAGGGATGCTGCACAAACAAACAAGAGTAATCAATATTTGAACATAATTCATCGATCGAGAAGATATTGCATTTGCGATGATACCTAGAGTTATCATCCAACAAAAAGGAGTTGCTATCATCTCCATCTGGAGCCTCACCTCCCATAATACTCTTCATGCTTTCAATAATCTGTAGAAACCCAAAGGTGAGAACATAAATACAGAAATGAAAAAATAATTTTGATGTCCTTGCTCTCATTTTTCCTTCTTCTCTTTGCATATAAAGTTTTCATCAACTTCTTGCATTCAAAGCTTGCCTATATATTCTACTTTAAACATAGAATATACATCCTCTTGTATTTGTTGTTTCCAAGTTTGCGTTCACTTATATTGTTGAAAGTGAAAATTTGCCAACAAACTCTTTTTGAAACTCTATTGTATCTTGGAGGCGTATTTAGATCCTGTGTGCACATTATAAGGGACAAAAGAGCCTTAACTAAAGCGTGATTATGTGCCTTGGAATCAATTGCAGAATTATCCTTTCCACCGTTGAAAATTTCTTGATTTTGGAATTTCGCTCGCACAAATTCCCAACAGTTACAACTATTAAGACAAAATGGGAAACATACCTCTGGAGATACAGCACGAGATGCAGCACTAGTATTAACATTGTCATCCCCATAGAGAGTACAAATTCTATAGTGTTGTTGAATGGTTAGTACCTGAGAATACAAAGAGAGAATACGGTATCAGTAAGTCGAAAAAGTTTCAGTGTACCATTAATAAATTGACCCAGGGACTAGTAGCATTTCCAATTAAGGCAACAATGGGAATCTATCATTGAGAAAATTGCACCAATCATACACTGTATCATAAAGTGAAAGGAACAGCAGACAGTGAAGAAAGGAACGGGTAAAGGCCGACAAACTTACCGGACACAAATCAGTAGTAAGATCGTCGTAGGTTATTCGCGACTTTTGGTGTATCACCTGAAGATGAGGTTAGATTTTGAATCAGACAGAAGGCAGTATAAGGATATGTTTGGTGGAGTGTTTCTTTCATGAAACACGTATTAACATCAAAACACAGTGCACATTTATTCCCACCTACCTTTTATCCACATATTTCCAAACCCCCTTCTATAATGCTATACATCACTAATTCTCTGTTTATAAACCCCATGCATACAAACACCCTGCAATCCATACCCTAAATCTCACCTCTCACCACATGAAAACTGAACCAAAAGTATTCGACATGTATCAGTTTCAGTTCAATTTTTGAAGATAAATTAGCAGTATTTTCAAGATATGAAATTTTGATCTGTCAAATCCAACTCTTGGTGGATTCTCTACAGTAGCATAGTAATCTAATAACTGAAAAAAATGTAAATTAGGAAAAGGTCAGACCGGACGATCAATATATTGCAATTTACAATAGATACTGATGTATCTTAAAAATAATTTGCCAGGAATAGAACAAGAGGGCATACCAGGAACCCTACAGCCTGCCGTACATGTTTTAATTCATCCCAAGATGAGCCCACATACTGAAACATGACAGATTCATAGTTAGTCGATCTACTGTTTGAAGAATGAGTAGTCCAAGTGCACAAACCTGTACAACTAATGCTATAAATAGATGAATGGTTTGTAACCGGCTAAAGTTGAAACATTTTACCTCATCTTTTGAGTTTCTGCACCAAATTTCTAGTTCATCTAACCCTGCTTTTATACATTCACCATTGCTAAATGTGCAGCATTCTCTACGAAGCAGAAGACTGCAAAAGTATTCAACAAAGTTAGACCACATAGGGAGATCTGGCAACATTAAAAATGAAAATATCAAGCTTTCGAGCTACAAGAGCTACCTATTAAAAAGTTGGACGTCAATATAAGAAAATATCTGTGCAAATATTCTCTGAACAAGAACCGGAGGTACCTGAAAGAAGCAAGGTAATATCAGTATGCAGAGAAATAATAGAGAAATAACGACATATATTAATATAATTAGTCTTGCATACATAATTTTTTTGCAGTGTACTCAGAGCGCCATTTAGGGTCTTAATGATTCTTTGCCAGTCATTTGTTGGTGTTCTACTGTTAAAGGATTGACCAGATGTTTGCAACGAATTTTCTGTTGGTGTTCCAGGTGGCTGAACTGTATTGGTATGTGTTCCGGGTGGCTCAACTGCTTCCGTCGGCATTCCCGGTGCCTCAACTGCTTCCGTTGGCATTCCAGGTGCCTCAACTGCTTCCGTTGGCATTCCAGGTGCCTCAACTGCGTCGCTTGGTGTTGGCGTTCCAGCTGCCTGAACAGTTTCGGTCGTTTCTTCGGGTGCCTGAATAAATAGGAGAGAATATTGAGTACTGTACACAAAAGTTAATAAGCATGAGAACTGTTGCATATAGAGAGAAAAAGAAACCATGAAAATGGTGGAGGTTATCTAATAGAAGGAACGGGAAATTAGCATGGATATGTTTCTTTTAGTGACTAGCCATTTGATAGTGATTAGCTTCTAGGCCTTGAGCCAGAAGCAACTACTAAAAAAACAGTATCATTATCGTATTCCAGGTGTCTTGGAAAAACAAAAAAGAAAAATCCATATACAAATGGAAAGAAATCGTATAAGTCAATGTCAAGAATAATACAAATCATTAGAAGACTGGATTTATAAACAACGAAGTGGAACCTGGATGCACGAAGACAGAAGTGATGACAATTCCTTCTTTGAATTATCTCGAATGATTCCATAGATCTTCTCGACATAAGCAGTCAGCTGCTGCTTAAAAAGCAAAGCAGGATACTTGGCCTCAACCTGGGTGAGTCTATCAAGTCCAATAATATTGAGGTTTGCAGAAGAAGGAGATGACCGAAATCCCTGAAAAGTAACAACATTGTTTAACCACTATTTTGGATTACCCAAGGTTACTAGGTAAAAGCAACTCATTTTTTAGCAATTCATCAACAGTACCACAGCAATTAAAAAGATAACATCTACATACTTGGGCCATCCTTCCAAAAAATGACGTTGGTTGAGGAGGTCTCCTTGGAGTTGATGAAGCAGTACTACTAGATCTTAGAGTTTGCTGAAGCAAAAACAATAGTGTAGATGTGTTGGAGAGCCAGTAAGCCATGTGATTATTGTCTTCCTCGTTCTGAAAAAATTATAATGCATTGTGTATCATTTAGGCTATGAACAGCAAAAGAAGAAAAAAGTTGGAACTACTATGTAACATAGGGATTTGACTGGCATTCAAGTAAGGTATATTATATTGTGATTTTCTCTTTGATGCATCGTGCACACACTTCCTAAAGTAAGGATAGCAATTAAGCTTGGGCTCTAGCAAAATCAATTTATGGTAAGTTTAACCTGAGAACTTCAAAGTGTAAGATGAATGAGTTAAGAAAAAGCTAACAAATTGGTTGACTGTCTTTACATGAAAATGGAAGAACAGAAACAAGTGCTCGTAATGGAGTAGCTCAGTAAGCCCAATATGAATGCATTATCCTTCATATGCCATACTCAAGTCACACAATGTTGTATACTGATAGAAAAACTAGAACCTCGACACGGTCGGATCTGATAAGTTCATGATAGGAGTGAGAAGAAAGTTTGCTCAGGGAGAAAGCAAGAAGGAGAAACATGGCCATAGGCACTAGCAAGCTGAAACAGAAATAAATTGCAGGGACTCTATCACTATCAAGACTAATGCCCAGCAAAAAAATACGAAAAACAGAAGTAGTTTTTATGATTCTCATCCTTAGCTCATGAGTCAAATTAAAGTAAAACATCAATTAATTATAAAGGAGAAAGAAACTAACTAAAACACAGCATAAACTGGAAAAAGTGAAGTATCATGTTTCAAAAACATCTTAACAAAATAACAGTGAGAGGCCCTAAGAATTATAGCATAAAGATTTTTGTTTTCATATTCTTCCTTTCCTGAATATACAACAATCATCTTTATCTCGAACTATACACAGGGACTCAGTAAAGTTGCAAAATGAGGAAGAAAGTTTTTGCTTCAATGGATAATGAGCAGTATAAAATAATGATTGCTGCATGCATTAGCATAACTAGTTTCTTAACTATCCAGAAAAGCTACCTCTAGTTCAGAACCTATAATCTGAATAAGACGATCAAATACACTAGTTCTTTCGGCTTCAAATGACTTCCAGTGAACAAGGCATTTGTATATAGTGAATGCAGCAACTGGTTTTCCTTCACTGAAGCCAAGATTTTCAGAGATGCACCTAATAAGAGCATCTACATTCTCCTGCAAGATAACCAAAAAGAATAGTCCTTAAGGCAACGAAAAGTTCGATTTGAGGGTACTGATATAAAATTAAAGCTGATTGCTTCCTGATTTTCCTTATATGATTTAAAATTGTATTAAAGATGATGGCTTCCTGATTTTCCTTATATGATTTAAAATTGTAACATGTGCACAAATAATTGTCTCGGATAGCATATCGGACACCCAAAAGAATGACGAAGGCTATAGTGCATTTTTTGGGGCGCAGAATTCATTGTTTTAGGTTGCATGTTTGCTCAACTTCTCTCAGAAGTCAAAGCAACATAAAGGAAAAAGAAGGGGAAAAAAAGACAGAGAGAAAACAGCATACACGGTGCCTTTCCATCATGGATCTTCTCAATGGGTCATCAGATACAGAGCCAAATCGTTTTAGTGGAGTTGGATTCTGAGGTTCCTGTATAAAACAGCTCCATATTATGAACATCTTCAACTGAAATTTTTGTCTGTAATACATCAGTGTAAAGTTAACCTCAGTTGAGCCACCATATAAAATATTTTACTTACCTGATGACCATTCTCTTCAGGCTTCAACTGGAAGAAAAAGACAGTAAGAATACATACAATGCAAAGAAACAAAAGACTCAAATATGTACTTACCTCAGGCATCGGAGTTAAATGTCCTGACATTTTCCCAGCTGCAGAATTTAACAAAGCTTGCTGGCGGAGAATCTGGTCCTCAGTTTCCATATCTGAAAGTTTCTCTTCGAGCCTGAAATGAGACAGGAACAAAACTCAATCACAAGCAGAAGTCAGTAGAATGCTCTGGCTTTATAAACTACACATGGTAGAATGAGATCTCATCGTGCAAAGAAAAACACATAGCAAAAGCGATAATATCCTTGAAATACTGACTGGTATAAAAGGAAAATGGATTAGCAGATTTATCTCTGTCACAGTATCAACCTTTGCATTTGAGTCTTCAACTGAATAATCTTTGATTCTGCCTCCAAAGCTTGCTTCAATCGATCCTCACTAAGTTTGCTTGTTTCCTCCATCTTCTTTTCTAATGAATTTACTAAAGCCTGAAGAAACATTTTCCAAATTAGGAATTTACATATCAGAAGTTGCATATAAATGTCTCACATCTCACTAAGAACCAAAGAGAGGAAACTTGTATTTTCAGAACAAACCTTAAGCTTCTCATTTTCGAATGTTAGTTTACTGAACAGTTCCTGATTAACAGGGACCTCTTGCACGCCGGGGACTGCTTGTACACCGGGACCCTCTTGTACATCAGGGACTTCTTGTACACTGGGGACCTCTTGTACGCTCGAGACTTGTACACTGGGGACCTCTTGTACGCCTGAGACATCTTGTACGCTGGGGACCTCTTGTACGTGGGGGACCTCTTGTATGATAGGGACCTCTTGTACGCGGTGAACCTCTTGTACAACAGGAACTTGCATAGGCAACTTCTTCATGGCTTCTCGTTCCTTCAGCAGTTGTTCTTTGGTTTCGAGAAACTCAATCCGCATTTCCTCCAAAGCAATTTGTAGTTTTAAATTCTCCTCCTTGCTGGCTTCCTCCATGTCAGCCTAAAGAGTTATCCATGAAGGTGGGGAACAAGAAGCCAAAGAAATAAAATTTCACAATCATGCTCTATCATGCCTGCTTTATGCAACAGCGCACTAACCATTTATAAACTTTTTGGTTATTGATGGAAGATAATAACTGATACATTTAGCACCATTATAAGGCAAAACTAATATAGAACTTACACAAAACACACACCTTCATGCGTCTCTCCTCCTCCAGCTGCCAAGTTAATTCTTCAATTTCCTTTTCCAGCCTGGCTTTAGCATCTAGAAGTGTACTCGTTTCCTTAGCAGCCTGAATTATGGCATGTAGTACGTTTTTTATGTTAACATAAGAATTTCATGATCGAAGAACAAGACTCAGATGCTTTGCAAAAATTTGGGCACTCCAAACTTCCTAACTTTTAAGCATTCAGTAAACAATTAGCAATGCATTTCACTTAGAACAAGCCTGAATAAGTAATTATTTGAGAGAGCTAATAATATCACGTACATGCAGAAGCAAGCACCCAATAGCTGTTCATATAACTCTCCTGGAAAAGCAGAAACCCTAACTATTGATTGGTAAAAGTAGATAAGTGTCCTCAAAAGGATGCACTTTTGGGTTCAATCTTAGAAAATGCCAACATTTTCAGAGACCCAACACCTCAGAGAAACAAGAATTGATGCCTCCTTTTCCATGAATAAAGTTAAGGATAAACAAATCTTTTAGCAATTCAGAACTAAGAAAGCATTGAGTTCTACTCAAAGATTAATAAACTTCAAGAACTAACAACTATGACGTCCCAAGCAATATGTCGAAAAGTACAGCTAAAAATGAGAAACTCTCACCATTCTAAGCTTACGTAGTTCTTTACGGGCCATTCTTCTTCTCCATCCGCATTGAGCAGCAATTGCTGCTTTCTTCAACGTCAAATACTTTCTGCGGGCAAAGTATCTTCGGCAGTGACTCTGGAATGAGCTCCATAATATCAAACAGGGGTGTTTTGAAACAGAAAATTCACTCTTAGACAATGAAAAGGAACAAGCTAGCTGATTCGACGAGAACAGATATGGACTGACTATTAACGAACACGTATGACTAAGTGGTTATCTTACTATTAACGAACACATGTGCCTAAGTTGTGATCTTACTAAAGTCTATAATAGCAGATAAGATTTAGCTTTACAATGAAGAAATTAATAAAAAAAACCATATACTCCATTGGGCAAATTTATAACTGGTTTTTGAACAGGAATAATACTGGATCCACAGAATTTTCAGTTAATAATGACTATTAGTTATAATTGTGTGGTTGAAATGAACATTTGTACTTGATTGAATTTATAAACTGTTCATACACTTGTAAGCAAACAGAGAAATGTTGGAAACTAATGTCTTCACGATAGAGCCAACATATTAGTATAGGAAATATAATAAAGATAATTCATTGGAAGTTAGATGAAGAAAAAGGTAATACAAGTTGGAGTATTGGATAAAGAATTATGTTCTTTTTCATATTAGAAAACTAAACAAACTAGACACTTGCTACACACTCGCTAAGCACACTCAAGTGATTTGCCTAGGGAAAACTCGCTATATTCCCCATCACTTGTAGGATATCCAGTTCGAATTCCCTGTATCCCTTCTCAACCACTCAAAGAGGTTCAATTAGAGGACCTGCTCTTTAATGAGTTCAAAGAAATACAAGAATATCTTTTACAATGGGAAATACTTATTAATGCAAAATTGGATGACACCCAAGTTGATGCAAAGAAGATAAAATCACATCAACTGGGTTAAGATCCAAAAATCTAGGACCTTTTATGATTAAGTTTCTTCACCACTTTAATCTCCTTTGTCTATTACATCTTCTTGGTTGTTGGATCTGTTTTAACACTACTATTTTTACCAATTGGTTAACATCATGCTGCACTTACAACTCTTCTCTAAGAGGCTTCGATTTTTTCACAATATTTGTATACCAACTTGTGTAATAGAAAATCTTGGCCAGATAACATACTTGGTCATTTTACGAAAAGGGTGTTCTGGTAAATGGACAACAGAAACAGGTACTTTTGCAAAGACTTTCAAATTTGGGACATATCAAGTCAACCACACAAAATTTGCTAGTAATAAAGATCATGCAGAAGAGATATTTCCTAACTGGAAAAGGAGAGAACAAGTAAACAACGACTATCTGACCATTCTAGCTCAAATGTAAAAGTAACATGGAGAAGTTTTTTAAATTCTAATTATGCTTTTATTCCGACAGAAAGGAAATCATATTTCAACAAAAACCTTGTTTGTATTTCAAAATCACCTGGATGAGGGTGGCCGCTTTTGTTTCCCTTCTGAATTGAAGCATTCTGCGAGCTGCCATTCCTCGCATTCCCGCCTGAAGAGAAATAGCACAAAACAGCAATGATGAATAAGCTTTCCTAGAAAGAAACATGCGCACATCTTTCTGAATCGTCCTAGCAGCAGCCTCTCTTCTTGCATGTTCATAATGTTGGCGAGCAACTTGTCCTAATACGACAAAGAAGCCATTAACAAACTGACAGGTAGGAATATGATCACTTGGAATATAATCTCATACACTAACAACACTAGAATAATAAAAGCAAAACTATCACACATTAGCCATACCTCTACACCAAGCTTGAATTTGTATGGCTGAAGTACGTAATAAGATGAATTTTTCCGAGCAAAATACCTTACGAACTCTTCGCTGGATAACACATGCAGATCTTCCAAGGACCTCACTGCGACGAGCATCTAGTTCTGCCATCTGACCAACTCTCAGAAATACTTTTGTTTTGCCAATCTGCAAGAAATCATGATCAGCAATACTCTTCAGCTCTTTCAACAGATAAAGAATTATCAGTATGTAACCAAAAACAAAATGGATATTTGATCAACAAGCTGTTGGGATCTTGTATAGGTACAGAATGCACCAATAAGATGGCGGGCATTAGACTGTTATTCTATCAGTATATTTGAAGGGTTCAGAGCCCTTGCAGAGGCTGGAAAAGAGAACTATTAGAGAATCGATCTGCACAAGAAGTATTTTCAGCATAGAATGAACAAAAGACCTGGACTAATAACTGGTAAGCAAATAGAATGATACTCAGTGACAATATTCTCATGGCTTAACCTTGTCCACGCACAGTCAAGTGTCCTGAGAAAACTGCTGCTAATGTCCATATACAGGATAGTGTTGGTGCACTAATCCATGATAATGCAAAAACACCCACTTCTCTAACTCACTCAACTATTACGGTTGTGCAAGAATTATTCAACTAATGCAACTGGTAACTAGAAATGTCTTTTAGTAGAATATCGACCAGAGAATATGAGATAACGAAAAGTACCTGATACCCTTTCAGGCCAGCCTTCTCCAAGAGTCTTCTACAAGCAGTGACCTCGTCACAACTATCAAGGTTTATAAGCATCAAATGAGCTCCATATTGAAGTCAACTCATAAATGCCAAGAAGTTTAAGATAAAATAAAAGAGAACAGATTTAAGAAAATTTAGGAATTAGAGTTTCAATCAGAAGTGAGCTTAAACTGTTTCCTTCAAATTTAGACACATAGGCCTAATGTAGTCTGAGTAATTGCCATCCAAGTAGTTTCGAGTCCAACTTTCTACCATAGTTGTTCCAGAGTTTTGTATTTCACACTCTTGTGCATGGATAATATGAGAAATTTTCTTAAGTTTTAGATTGAAAATACCTGTTGAAATGGATAGTCAACAATACATGAGTTAAGTTTTGGAAATCAATGCATTAAAACACTAATTTATGTTGTTTAATTTAATTGGAATGGTTCTCCATTCACTCTCCTACTTTAAGTACAATGTAAAGGATGGATATATTTCCCCATCATCTCTTCCTTGAGTAAGATCTCTTAGC
Source organism: Jasminum sambac (assembly GCA_018223645.1). Lineage (NCBI taxonomy): Eukaryota > Viridiplantae > Streptophyta > Magnoliopsida > Lamiales > Oleaceae > Jasminum > Jasminum sambac. The sequence continues at coordinate 29,270,567 of CP073649.1, forward strand.
TAGATCATCCTCAAAATGCTCGATAATGATGCAAAATATGGCCATAAGAAGTGTTCATTAACATATAGAAATGAGTGACGGCGAAATAGATAATACTCGTGAGTCGTGTTGAAGTTTGACCATGCGTGTTTATAAAACATAGTCAGAAAAATATGAATGTAACAAATTAATACAAAAGTTCACATACAAATGTAAGTCAAATATAAAAAATCCTTACTACAAAGTAAACAATATTATAAATTATAATATATACAAACGTATGGACATTACCCATTCATTGTGTAGGAGCACGCATTCGATGGTAGTTTAACTTCCAACTTTTCGGTGTCCACAGTATTGCGCGCACCTTAAGTTCATATGCATACAATTTCATCTTTCTTATACTGTAGGCACACAATTATATATGTCCTTCGTTAATAATTTTTTATATATATTTCTGTGACATATCATATAGAGATAGTGATAGGGCAAGAGTGGGGTGGCAGCCGGCACTTCACAGAGTTGAGGTGGTGATTTGATGGAGCGAACAAAAGGGTTATGGTAAATATCAAAATTATGTGAAGCATGTTTTGGGTGTATTATCAGACAAAGGATTGGTACTATAATGCACAACTCCCATTTAGATCTATTTCAATCATTTCATCATGTTTTGCCTTGTTTATGCCATTAATGGACCTTTTGGTGTAGTATTCAATTCCAGGCTAGGAAATGGAATATGTAGGACATGCCTCACTTATATCGATTTCCAACACTTACTCCTGATGCCGTTGTTTGTGTTAGTATCCTATTGGTAGTTCCATATTTGAGCCTTGCTTTCATGTCTCCACTTGCAATTTCATGCAAAGGTGGAGCTTCTGAATATCAGTAGAGTATTGCCTGATGAACTACTTTAGGAACTCAGATAGCTCTTTCTAGTCAAATAAAACTGATTAAGAAATGGCCCCACAAACATAATTTGTGACAAAAACAGAGAGGCGCACAAAGGGAGAAACATGCCTAAATTCTCGAATCTAACATAGTGAAACAAACATCTAACATAAAGCAGCTACCTGTATTCAGACCTGGATTCTTAACAATGAGTTATCACTGTTCTCAGAACTTAGCAGTTCAGTTAGGGGGCATAAGCAGTTCGTCGTTTATGAACTCAATATTAAGAAGCACTTGATCCTTTATGAATTCAATACCATGAGATTATAACAAGCAACATTAGAAGTTTCTAGGGCGGTAGTGGTCACAGAAATCACACATCAAGTCAAGCTACCCATACAAGTAAAAGACATGTCTCAATTGACAAACGCTTGCAGCTGAGCGGTTGAAATTTTTGAAATATTGGGAGAGGAGAGGAACTGTTTGTAGTGGATATGAAAGCAGCTAATTGAAGTACCTTGAAATACTAGGCTCGAGGATTTTGAAACGAGTAATGAATTCATCAAATGTTTTTCGAGTGGGATATCCAGCGCAGCTAATCCTGATTGCTTCCATAACTCCCTAGAAATAACTATGTATTCAGAATGCTTGGAAATGCAACATCTCGTTATAGACATAACAATTAAATAAAAAAATAAATACTGAAACTAACCCCACATCTAAGTTGCTGCAGGACATTAGAATTGTCAAAGATGCCGGGCTTTAAAAGATTGTTAGGCTTCACACAACGAACGTAGTGTGGCTCTGATCTACCGAGTGTCTCGAGCAGAGTTTGCAATTGTTGCTGTAAATTAAATGAATTGGAGATAAACCTGGAGGGTTTAAACAAGAAATCTTCTGGCATTGAACAAATATACAGTAAATGAACCTTGAATCGAGCACCAATGGAAGAGAACTTTGACGTTTTAGAAGTTTCCTCATTTGGGAAAAGGCCAGAGACAAAGGAGCAACTTGAAGCATTAAGGAGCGCCTGATGTTCTCCAATGACATAGTCTTTGTTCTTATCCAAAAATAATTCAGTCTGGTAAGTGACCTGAAATCAGAGCGTGCTCAGTGAAACTCTACTTAAGCAGCAATAGGAATTTTTCATAATAACACTTCCATTGTTTTAGTGAATCTAAGAATATTTACATACATCACCAGCATAATGGCAAATGGTGAATCCAGTCCTTGACAGCTTTGGCTTGCTAAAACGTTTGTGATCTTTGAATGTCTGGTACAGCTTTTCTGAAAATGTCTCGTGTGTAGATCTTGGAAACATGCTACAAAGAGAAAGCATTTTGAGAAATCCAACAAATATGGAACAACATTACTGAATGGTTTTAACATTACTGAGAACTCAAATATTAGTAGTTATCTACATACCAAGCTTCATCAAGAAGAGCAATAATGCCGCCAGGTTTCTGATAATAATGAATTACATCAGATTTACAAGTTCAGACTATAATGATAGATAGTGTTAAAAAAAAAGAAAGTATAATGAACATAATACAAGAATCTTCTGTTAGCATGTCTAATAATCTCTTTTTATTGTTAGGAAACTACACGGAAAAAAAAAAAAAAGAACGGAAGGGAAGAAGGAAAAACGCCCTTAAAAACAAGAAAACTTCACATAAATCTAACTCCCACCAGGTAATCAGATAAGTCATAAGAAACACTGAACTTTCATTACTTAATAAAGGACAATGCAGAGGAACTGAAAGTCGAAAGTTCGACAAGTGTGTGCACTACTGTCTGCCACATGGTAAGGAGGCAATAAATATATTAAATGATTTGGAAAGCATGGCATACACAAAATAATCTATGACAAAAACCACCAAAATATAGCTACAGTGTATGCTGTTCACCATTGACATTATTTATCACCGTGGAACTCATAGAGAGTTGGCATAGAATTCGCTGTGTATTTAAATTTTAAAATTTCAAGATTATGCAAAATCATATATTCTTATGAGAAACCTAAATGAATTGCGATGACAGCAATGTCATTCGTGACCTTAATTAATGCATGCTAACTTTGAATTTGTTAGAATTTGAACCAAGTTCAACGCCGTTGACAAATCCATCACTGTTGACCATTCAGAGAGGAGACAATATTACTAGCACTAGTAAGACCAAAGACTGTGATAACTATAAATGAAGATGAAATGGTTTATATACAATGATTGCATTGAGTGATAATTGGGAGTGAGGTTAGACAAATAATAAGCAATAAACAACAGAAACTGAACTAGAGAAAACAAAAATGTCAATGAACCTTTTCTATAAGATCAAGAATATCTTGATTATCAACGAACTCTATATAACTCCAATCAATTTCTTCTTTGGTATACTCTTCTTGCTCCATCTTGAATACATGCTGCCAAAAAATATCACAGTTGATCTTACACCACGTAGTGCATCCCTTGGTCTTATTTATTCTTTCAAGTTTTATTTTTTAGAAGTTCTAATTTCTGAGAACGACGAAATAGAGCATATATATCATAGATAAACCTGATTGAAATGTTGCTGCAGTTTCTCATTGGTCAAATTGATACAGAATTGCTCAAAGCTGCAGAAAATGCAAAAAGTAAATTGAAAGATTAAGCATCGATGGTGTTAAAGTTCAGCGTCTACCAATAAGCATGAATTAAGAAAAGCAGCTATTAAAAAGTATAATTAAGAAGGGAGGAAAACTGCGGAAGTTACGCAGAAAGCTCAGAGTAAATTTTTTTCACAATTAGCTACAACTGCATATGAGAGAACTCAACTGCACAAAATAGGACTGCTGTATAATTTTTTTTATATGTAAAACTTAATCACTTGCTCAATGTACAGACACTGCATTTAACTGCAATATATCTAAGTACTGTGAAAAATGGTGATAGATTATAGAATGGATGCATTTGAAGAAACAGGATGATTACGCAGCATTTTCCAAGATATGAACCTCTGTAAATTTTGAAAACAAAGCATACCGGTTAAGCACCTGTTTGTCTTGAAACTCTCAAAGCCATAAATATCCAGAACACCAATTAAGCATTTTGAACTCTCGTCTTGGCCAATAGAATCGTTAATCTTGTCTACAAGCCTGAGTCAGAAACCAATTAAGCTCCAAGGTCAAGTACAATCGATGTCTAGAAATGAAGAAGATATAATCACATAAAGAGTTCAACTGACCAATCGAACAATCTTGAATAAACAATTTTGGCTAAAGCATCTCTACTGATGGCAGCAGCATCTGGATCTAAGCTTTTCGTGATGGTCTCATCGCGAGTTACTATGACGCGCTTGCATAAGGAGTCTTCAAGTGACTTCTCATCGCACCTAATCAAGATTTTTAGATGTAGAGCTTTTCAGTTATCATTATAAAAACGCAACTTAGAAAATGGTTGTTGGAGAATTGAGAATTGGAAGAGAATGGCTTACATAAAAAGTTCGGCTGCAGTTTTCAGATGGAATCGAGACTGATCATCCTTGGGTTGCGAAGCATCACTTCCACTTTCCTTTGAAAACTCAACATTACCCAAGTGAAGAATCGCAGCTACAACTCGGAAAATTGCATCCTACAAATTGAAGTATGACCCTGAGCTTCGAAGTAAGTTGCATAACCAAGAATGAGATATAGCTAGATATACCTGCTCATCAGAGCTCATCCCGACGATATCCATAGCCCTCCTTGTAGAAAGATATTCCTCGGAATCATCCATTCTGTCCAGTTCGTAACAATTTGTTTGATTCAAATAGTGGAATGTCCGTGGATCTCCCAATTTGTACCTTTCAATTTCCTATGGAAAAGCATGGTGTGAAAATAGTGTGCAAAAAGATAGAAGTTCAAGTTAAAAATCACACGTACATTGCCATGGCATAATAGTCTTGCATTCACCATGCTTTGTAGCAGAACATTACCAGATGACAAAGTAGACAATTTCAAGGACTCTTAACTTATGCAAGCAATCAATGGAACTGCATCAATTTAATCTATTTTGAAGGATGGCTACAAAGATTTAGAGCACAAACGCATTGCACTGAGTTGAAATTTTGATACATCAGAAAAACCAGACTGAATTTGGGGTGTGTTTGATAGGATTTCAGGAAACGGAATCCTATGAAAACGAATTCTGGGAAAACGGATTCCACCTCTTTCTTGGATTGAGTTGTTCAGGAAAATTATTATTTTTGTGTTTTAAACACTTGTACCTGAAAAATGATTTTCAGGAAAATATTTGCCATCAAACACCAAACCTGGAAAATGATTTCCTTGATTTGATATTTTCCTGAAAAGTATTTACCAATCAAACACACCCTTAAAATAAAATAAAATAGAGGTGGTCCATTCGTGTTATTTTTGCTGTATGAGAAAACAATGCTGATTCCTTAGTCACTAAAGGTCCCAAAGATCAGAAAATTCTGATTTTAACAAATAAAAATAACTGCCGATGAGGCTAAATCACGAGGACATTTATTAGGTGTGTTATAATATGTGTGTATATATATCAGGGTTTTAGGTTAGACACTTTCCTTGTACTTTTGCACTATATATGTATGTATATTGTACTCTTGAAGTATGCAATGAGAAGTGAAGAAGCCTTTCATAGATTACATGGTATTAGAGCCCTAGGATTCATACCCGGTCGTGGTTCCTTCGAATTCCAGCCAATTGATTCAGGATTTGGGTCGAGTTCTTTAGGGTTCGAGTCACTTGTTCCAAATCGAGTTGGTGGAGTAATTTTTTGGCTTCATCGTCGCTTGAATCAGAACTGCTGACGGCCGATTAGGTGGCCGGTGAAATATGGGTGACGGAAACCTAGCGTGTCGTTCGTCACTATTGTCGGAGCGTGAGAGGGCGTCTGCCGCCGTGGTTTGCTAGCCTAAGGTTATCTAAGCGCCCTCTGGTGGGTGTACACTTTTGCTGTGATTGCTACTCTCTTTTGGCTTTAGATTGAGTTTAGATCTGTGTGGTACTATTCATCCGAGAGCTTCTCTGTTCTTTCTCCACTCGTTTGCCTCCCAGGGTTGGATATTTGAAGTTTGCCCATTCGTCTAGTTAAAGTCTATCACTGGTGTACTTGTGATGGCTGAAGAATCAAAGAGTACGGTCGTGATTGACGTTATTTCTCTGATGTCTAAGATTACTGAACATAAATTGACTAGTTCAAATTATTTTGATTGGTGCAAGACTGTTAGAATCTATCTGCGCAATTTATCGAAGGATGATTACCTTACTGATGACCCTCATCCTCTCACAGATAAGACTCGTCAAGAGTGGCTAAGAGATGATGTTCGCTTATTTCTACAAATCCGAAATTCCATTAATACAAAAGTGGTAAGCTTGATTAATCACTGTGAGTATGTTAAGGAATTGATGGAGTACTTGGAATTTTTGTACTCAATGAAGGGAAATATTTCCCGCATCTATGACGTTTGCAAGGGCGTCTATCGAGCCGAACAACAGGATCAACCACTTCAAACATACTTTATGAGCTTTAAGAAGACGTATGAGGAACTGAATGAACTGTTACCGGTTAGTCCCGATGTAAAGGCGCAGAACGAACAACGCGAGAAATTGGCAGTTATGAGTTTCTTGGCTGGTCTTAGCTCACAGTTTGACATTGTGAAATCCCAGATTTTATCTGGCGCTGAAATCTCCTCTCTCCATGAAATGTTTACTAGAGTTCTACGTACAGATACTAGTACAGATGCCACCCCATCTACACAGACCTCTAGTGCACTTGTCAACAACAAGAACACTACCAAAGGAGAAAATTCGAACACTAAGGATGCGGGAGGTGTCATTTGTTATTATTGTCGTGAGCCAGGTCATACTAAGCGTACATGTCAGAAGTTGCAAAATAAGAAAGCTCGTGAAGCTCGGGAAGCACATGTCGCTACTACTAATGCTCACAACCCAACTGATCGTCCTGTTACAATCTTTGCTGATGAATTTGCTAAGTTTACTCAATAACAAGAAGCATTGAAAAATTCATCTCGTCCCATTGGTGCTATTGCTGAGTCAGGTAACACAAATTCATGTCTCCTTTCTTCCTCCAACAAGTGGGTTATTGATTCTGGTGCCACAGATTATATGACAGGTAACCCTAACCTTTTTTCTACTTTCAAATCACATGCATCTCGACCATCTGTTACTTTAGCCGATGGTTCTACTTCTTTTGTACTTGGCAGTGGCACTATTCACCCAACTCCATTAATTCACTTGTCCTCTGTCTTGAGTCTGTCGAGTTTCTCCTTTAATTTGGTATCCTTGAGTAAACTTACTCGTGTTATGTGTCTCATTTTTTCCTAATCATTGTCTTTTTCAGGATCTTACGACGAAGAAGATTATTGATAGAGGATATGAATCGGGAGGGCTCTACATACTAGATTCTCAACCTCCCAAATCTGTTGCATGTTCCAGTGTCGTTACCCATTTGAAGTCCATTGTCGGTTAGGGCATCCCTCGTTGCCCTTGTTGAAGAAGTTACGTCCAGAGTTTCAACACTTGTCTACCTTGGATTGTGAGTGGTGTCAGTTTGCCAAGCACTACCGTCTACCTTCAGCTTCTAGAGTCAATAAGCAAGCTAGTTTTCCTTTTGAATTAGTTCATTTTGATGTTTGGAGTCCGTGTCCAGTCATGTCAAAAACTGGGTTTCGATATTTTGTTGCATTTATTGATGATTTTTTTCGTACAACTTGGCTTTATTTAATGAAAAATCATTCCGAATTATTTTCTCATTTTACTTCCTTTTGTGCGGACATTAAAACACAATTTAATGCTAATGTTCGTTATCCTTTAAGTGACAATGCCCAAGAGTATGTATCTCATGTGTTTCAACATTATCTCAACCAGAATGCTATCATCCATGAAACCTCTTGTGTTGACACACCATCACAGAATAGTGTAGCCGAAAGGAAAAATAGGCATCTCCTTGAGACAGCGAGGGCACTCCTGTTTCACATGAATGTCCCAAAACAATTCTGGGCGGATACAGTATCCACTGCATGTTTCCTAATTAATCGCATGCCCTCATCTCTTCTTCATGGTAAGAGTCCTTACAATAGTATGTTCCCTTCAAAGCCCTTGTTCCACACTGAACCTCACATCTTTAGTAGTACATGCTTTGTTCGTGATACTCATCCGCAGGTAACCAAGTTAGATCCTAAGTCCTTAAAATGTGTTTTTCTGGGCTATTCTCGTCTACAAAAGGGGTACCGTTGTTACTGCCCTAACTTGAACAAATACATTGTCTCCACAGATGTCACTATCCTTGAACACATGTCTTACTTTTCTAACACAGCCACTCATTATGGTCGGGAGGATGATGACTTATTTGCTTATCGTGTCACCACTACATCTCCTAATGAAAGCTGTGTGTCACATCCTCCACCTCCACCAAAGCCTCCTATTCAGCATGTGTATTCCCGTCGACGAGCTCTACCTGATCCATGTCCAGTACCAGTCTTTTCTACGCCTTCAGATCCCGTGAGCGCTGATCAGGATCTTCCCATTGTTCTTCGCAAAGGTAAGCGTCGGTGTACCTATCCTATATCTTCCATTGTCTCTTATAATCATCTATCTTCATCATCTTGCTCCTTTGTTGCCTCTCTTGATTCGGTCACCGTTCCCAAAACTATAAAGAAAGCCTTATCTCATCTTGACTGGCGTCGTGCTATGATTGACGAGATGAATGCTCTTGATGCTAATGGGACTTGGGCGTTAGTAGATCTGCCAATTGGAAAGAAGGCCATTGGTTGTAAGTGGGTTTTTGCTGTTAAATGTAATTCTGATGGATCAATTGCTCGTCTTAAGGCCCGTCTTTTGGCGAGAGGATATGCTCAGATTTATGGGGCGGATTATTTTGACACATTTTCTCATGTCGCTAAACTGGTGTCTATTCGACTTTTCCTCTCAATGGCAGCTATTCATTCCTGGCCGTTGTATCAATTAGACATCAAAAATGCCTTCTTACATGGAGATCTGCAGGAAAAAGTGTATATGGAGCAACCACCTGGATTTGTTGCTCAGGGGGAGTATGGGAAAGTTTGCCGTCTTCGGAAGTCTCTATATGGCCTGAAACAGAGTCCTCATGCTTGGTTTGGCAAATTCAACCAAGCACTTGAAGACTTCGGGATGCACAAGAGCTAGAAAGATCACACAATTTTCTATAAACGATCTACGTCTGGCATCATCCTTCTTGTTGTATATGTGGATGATATTGTTATCACGGGAAATGATGATTCAAGAATCTCATCCTTAAAGTCCTTTCTCCACAGTCAATTTCACACGAATGACCTAGGCATTCTGAAGTATTTTTTGGGAATTGAGGTGACGAGAAGCAAGAAGGGTATTTTCTTATCTCAAAGGAAGTATGTGCTTGACTTATTGACTGAGACAGGAAAATTGGGCCCCAAGCCATGTAGTGCTCCGATGACCCCGAATTTGCAAATGACAGGAGATGGAAACCTGTTTGAGGATCTTAAGAGGTATAGAAGACTAGTTGGGAAACTAAACTATCTTACCGTAACCTTGCCGGACATTGCTTATTTTGTGAGTACTGTAAGTCAGTTCATATCATCTCCAACTGTTCACCATTGGGCTGCACTAGAACAAATCCTGTGTTATTTGAAGGGAGCTCCTGGACTGGGGATATTATACAAGAATCATGGGCACATCATATTGCGGGTTTTGCCGATGCAGATTGGGCAGGTTCCAAAATTGATCGAAGGTCCACTACTGGATATTGTGTTTTTGTTGGGGGAAATATGGTTTCTTGGAAAAGTAAGAAACAAGATGTGGTATCTCGATCAAGTGCAGAATCAGAATACAAGGCTATAGTTCAATGTACGTGTGAAATCATGTGAATTCACCATCTCCTAATTGAGATTGGCCTTGAAGCTCCGTCACCAGCTAAGTTATGGCGCGATAATGAGGCAGCTGTTCATATCGCCAATAATGCTGTGTTTCATGAACGAACTAAGCATGTAGAGGTTGATTGTCATTTCATTCGTGAAAAGGTTCAAAGGAAAATAATCTCTACAGAACATGTGAGCAGTGGAGAACAATTGGGAGACATCTTCACAAAAGCGCTTAATGGCACTCGGGTTGATTACTTGTGTAACAAGTTGGGTATGATTAACATTTATGCTCTAACTTGAGAGGGGAGTGTTATAGTATATATCTATATATATTAGGGTTTTAGGTTATACACTTTCCTTGCATAGAATTTCCTTACTTAGATTTCTTTTGCACTATATATGTATGTATTGTACTCTTAAATTATGTAATGAGAAGTGAAGAAGCCTTTCATAGATTACAAGGTGAAAGTGTCCAAATGCTTAATTTTGATACCATCTATCAATGCCTCAAGCCTTCTCTTTTTGGCCTGGGCACAGCACTGGAGGGGCATATAATGCTCAAGTTTCTAGAAGATTACCATAGAAATGCAGGAGCAATGAAGTCGTGGCTTCAACTGAAATCGTCAACTTAAGGCAAACTGGAGTTAAATGATAAAGGCATCAATGATAAAGAAAAATATCCATACTATCATAGTACAATGACATGTCATGTCACAGAAATCACTAAAATATTTCAAAATTTGGAGAACAAAGTTAAGCATCATTATTAATTTCTGTATAATTTGGAGTAGGAACAGAATAGTCTGGAATCATAGCTAATAAAGTAATAAACACACTACAGGATTTGTATGATTGACTTTTGCAATGCACTTCATTATTTATTCATTAAAAGCCACAACCCTGTCTAGGGCTTGTTTGGTAAGTGTTTATGAAAGGTTCTGTTGGTAAGTACATTGAAACGGGTGGTGGTGAAGTGTGTAGTACTTTAGGCCCTATGAAATTAGTGGATGAGAAGTGGTTTGACCAAATACTTCGCAAACTATGCCCTAGTGAAGCTGTGAGTGAATGGCATCTATAATCTTCCAAATCAAGTCGGATAGCATGAAACGTAAGACTCCCATATTGTAAATTTCCACCTGTACCAATTATCAATGGTGATTAAAATCATGACGCCACATGCCTTAGCACGGATAAATTTTGGATATGGTTCTTATGGTAAACATTTTGATTTAAAAATATAATATAAGCTGAGTTGGTCCACCAGTATAATCAGTACCAATATAATGAATCTGTCATGTCCGTATAGCAACAGCAGTCGACTGACACTTTCTAACAACATTGTATCCCCACAATTTAAAAGTACCTCTTTGGGTGCAGCACAAAGCATGTAAAAGCAATGATAGTTTCTTTCAGGATCAGAAACTTGACAAACACGTGATCTTTCCAACAAATAAGTTCTGATTGCAGCACCGGAGATCTTCCCCATATTGTTAAATTGAAGCTCCACAAATTTTCCAAAGCGGCTGCCGAAGGAAGCCAATTGTGTAAGTTTGCGCAAACATTGATCAATAAATTAATCCAACTTCTGCGCAAAAGGAAGTCAAATGTATCTTACCTTGAATTGTTATTTCTTACAGTCTTTGCATTACCAAATGCTTCCAAAACAGGATTTGACTGACAGAAAGATTAAAAAAAAAAGGGTAAACAAATAGATAAATGTGATCTAACATTAAAGGTAACTTCAATATTTTCCTCCCTGCATGTATGCGTGTTCGCACAAGGTTAGTAAAGTTATCCTGCCAATTGTTGAAAAGAAAATTGAATGTAATCATACAAACCTCAAGGACTTGCTGCTCCACAGATCGTCCCTTCGGATCCAGATCTGCCTCCCATATGGGCAAGATATCCCATAAGCATCTTAGTGCTTTCAGTTTTTCCAGCTCCACTCTCTCCACTAACCAAAATTGCTTGGTGTTTACTATCATTAATCATTTGCCTGCATCAGAAATGCACTTGTTGGAAACCACCTCTAACGGTATAAACAATCAATACTTCAGACATCCTGGAAAAAAACAAAAAGTACAAGAAGAAAAATGCCTGTAAGCAGAATCTGCAATAGCAAATGGGTGTGGGCTAAGCTCCCCAACTGCCTTTCCTTTGTACTGCTCCATCACATCAATATTGTATAGATGAGGTAACCGTTGAAAAGGGTTCACAGCTATCAATATGTTACCTGTGTAGGTCTGCAAATGCCACTTGTGATTTTAGCTTCAGTTTGCAATGTTACAAATTCTGGAAGAAATAATTTCTAAAGAGCAAAGTTTCTGATACATGTAGCAAAGTTGCAGAGTAATAACAAGATCATGAGATATTGTGAAGCGAAAAGGGAAGGGGATAGATAAAAAGACTTAAGTAATAAACAACTCATATTTTGTTATGTATACAAGATGTATTTCACTCAACAGTGCTTACATATATTTCATTCAAACCATATCGAGATTTCAAATTCTGCAGAACCCCTGGTTCATGCAGGTAAGAAAGCCTTGTCATGTCATCCACACCACCTTCAGGTGCATCTGGATCTTTAGGATATACATTGGCTAAATTGGCTGCAGCCTGCAAAGTAAAAATAACAGGAAAAATGTAACAGCTTTTCATAATTTTAAAATTTTGTCTGAATGATAAAATGACCCTTACTGTAATCTACAAGTCAACTGCAAACAATGAGACGACTTTTAAATGAGCATATTTCAGAAATCGGTAAGAGTACCAACTGTAATCCAACAGAATAAACGTAAACTTAGTTCAATAATAAAACATATTAGCCATGAAATTATGAATTATAGATAAACACATATAACTTCTTTGTAAATACTGTCATATGAGTGCCACGATATGACGGATAAACAATTCTTTGAAAGACAAAGGTGTACTGAGACAAGATTACTTCTCACTCAGCTATGCATAAGCCCTCTGTTGGAATTTTGATCTTTTCAGTTCTTCGAAAAGAAACATAGTGACAGAAAAGTAGGATCAAGGAAAACACTACAAAAGTTGCAGAATATTTGTGGGAAGAATGATAAGCATAGAAGAAGGAAAAATAAACTCAAACAACATTGGAGAAGTTCCAATTACAAGAAAGAATGATAAGAAAATGAAAGCTTGTGGTCTTCTAAGAGCTTGTTTGACAGTTTTCCTTTAAAAGTAACTCTATTTTTTTCAGTTTCCACCACACATTCTAAAGAATATATATATATATATATATATTCCTTGTTTCTCCATAACTTTTCATCATTGTTTAACCATACATTTTTCTAGATGTTACTTTTATTCTCATAAGATTAAAATTTCAATTTTCTGCTCGATGTGATTGCACATACTTGGAAGTATTGTTGTAATAGATCCAAACAAATGAAAAAAAAGGGGAACTCATCTATTTCAAAATGCCCACAACTATGACTCCAAGGCTCTACCAAATTAAATGTGGTCAATTCTTGTGTCTACCCTTGTTCTCATTGTATGCTACGGTCAATAAATCCCTGATGAAGAATATGGTTGTGGGCTCGTGGTAGCTTAAAGTCATTTGGCAGTGCACTTATGTGAAGCTGGAGAATACATCAATCCAGAGCTCCAGATAGAATATCTAGCATATCTGGCTACACTAACACTGAATATCATATGTTGAACACACTCTAACCCATCACCAGAAGCCCTAGCCAAAGATAAAGCAAAGTGCACGAAGGATTGGCACTTGCCAAGCCAATGATAGTAACCAACAGAAGTCAATTCGCTTTTCTATCATCCTTTAGGAGTACATAAAATTTATGAGACAGGAAAGCAGCCAGCAAAAAGCAAATGGAAATGAAAGGAGATACAAAGAGCAAGAATCATAATTCACCGAATCACCGTAACCACATTTTTATATGAGTTTTAATAGGGATCCAGATAGGAAATACTTACTGTTTTCCCTGAGATACAAGTCACTTTAACCTCTTCGCCATTAACTTCCACAACTTCCCCATCTTCCCAAGCTACCTCAGGGTCCTCGACCCATACTAGAGATCCAACTGTTATACTGGCTGACGAAGCCTAAATAAGAAAGAGTTGTCAGTACATTAGTCTTTTGTAGTAAAACACAAGACAAGAAGAAGATGTAATGTATTTCATGCTATACCTAAAATGCAATGGAATACTGTCTAACAATTTTTTCAACCCACATCTACAAATAAAAGCAGTGAAGAAAACAAATAAATAAATCAAGGAACTGTTGCACCTCGGCATTTGGTAGCACCATCCACTCAAGATACCCAAACGAACTAACTCCCACTCTCATGAGAAGTGGGAAGACTTCTTTAAAATCTATTTTGTGACCCTTAAATTAGCAACAAAGTCCTTGTTCTAAAGTAGTTCTTTCAATTTTCCTTGGACATTTCGCATAAAGTCATCTTAATCGTGGCCAGATTTTTCAGCTGAGGATGTTTTAAAGCCTTTTACTTTTTGTTGTTACCTTGTTCACTAAAGTCTACAACACTCGGAGAGTTGCTTCTATATTATCTATGTCCCGTACTTTAATGTTTTTATCCACCGGCCTACAGCTCTCGATAAATCTGATTGCCGAATCATGTTTGCAATTATCCCACATATTTCACTATTTCATCGATAGTTTGCCAATAAGTTCTTATAATCAACAGTATATGTGATATTTCATATCATTATGATATACCAAATGACCAATACCCAAAATCCTAAAGGGTTTGCCTCTATAAACAGATATGAACTCAAGTATTACAGAACTACCAGAGGAATGAATAATTTGGAAACTAAAAGCACAGAGTCATATATAATATCACAATGTTATCATACATTTGAACATAATTTGCACCTCATATTATTATCATAAATTTTAACTTCTCTAGCTAAAATTTTAGTTTATAGCAAAATAGAACTTTATGCAAACACGTGCTAAGCTCCACGTTTGACCCAAAAAGCTAAATAAAAGTAAAACAACAAAAGGGAAGAATTCAATACCATTTCTGCGATTAGAAGCCGTCAGCGCCCAGGAATTTTCTTCGGATGACAGCAAATTCCAGAAAACCCATCAAATGTATCCTCCAATAACGTAAATAAAATGCATGCATACAACATCTAGAGAAGAAATTATTCCCCTCAAAATAGTCACGGTGTCTCTGATTTTCCTCACTCCACGTGTTTCCTGTGTAACAATTATTAGAAATGAGAATGAGGGTTTAGAATCACACAACATAAGCGTTGCAGAGGTTGCAATGGTGGACCTTAATCATTAATATGAATTCAATAAATTTTGTATCTCCCCTTCTATAAGACATACGTATACGTATATGTATGTATTTAATCAAATGTGTGTGTATATATAATATTGAGATTAAAAGAGGGACCGGAAAACCAAAATCCCCCGGCAGCTTTTTTTTGTTTCCCCGGAGAAATCGAAAATGTACGTATTTTTCTCCTTCGTTTTTCTCTCCACCTTTTTCCGTTTCGTGTTCTGTTGAATGTCAAATGCAGAGCAACGACAGCAACAGGAATGCGTAAATGGGGAGTGAAATTCATTTGCCGATAATGCCCCTCGTGCGGAATCTAGTAAATGCAAATAGGATAATTTTCACAAACATCCTCAACCTTTTAGATTTGTAACTAGTTAATCCTTTTTTCTTATTTTATCGTTAACATATCAAACATTTTCATATTTTATCCAAATTAATCGATTCTGTAAATTTTTATCATTAAAAAGCCTTCTAAAGACGATAATTGATTTCGTTTTTAAAAAAAGCCTTCTAGAGACACTCATTGTTTCAAACTTTACATTAACAAAAACAAGACTCAAGTTTTTTTTAGCAATCATCATTCTATTTGAAGTAAGGGTGTGTTTATTGCAAATCCTGAAAATGGTTGGAAGGAAAACGTCTTTCGAGTAAATGAATTCCGGGAAAAAATTTTCCATAGAAAATAGTAGTTTTAGGTGTTTGATTGAATTAATTTGAAAATTAGAAAATAATGTTGTTTTTCTTGTTTTTATTTTTTCCATAAAATTTGATCAATTTGTTTATCTTTATGGTTAAATTAAATTGTCCATTAAAAAAAAAAGAAAAGAGCCAAACTTTTCCCGAAAAATAAAAATCACCCACAGGGAAAATGTTTTCCTCCAAAACAAGAAAAAGAACAAAATTGAAAAAAGTTGAAAAATCTTTTCCAGGAAAAAAATTTACCTTTTGCAAATACACATGTAATTTACCTCCATAAAAAAAATTTTTTTTTGGTCCCCGCTGACAATATTTTTTGCATCTATATTACTAGACATGACACATATGACGGGCATTAGTAAGATTTTAGGTGAAAGAGTTTTCATTGAACGACCATTTTCAAAACAAGGAAGCTCAATAAGTACAATAGAATGATTTGATCTAATTTGTGTTTCCATAAACTTTTAATTTGCTTGAAAGCTATTTTCCTTAATTTGAATAATAATGGGGGCAACAAAATATATACATGAAATAATAACGAATCATAGATGTAATGTGTAACTAAAATTTAAAATATACATTCAAGTTTATAATAAAAGGTATGTGTTAATTGTGCTAGGTTGCATTTAATTTTGACCTTTAGACGGCCTTCGTGAATTTAATGACCCTTTTGGCATATTTTTACTTTTTCAAATTATCTTGTCTAATATTACTCTTGACCATCCCCTGCATTAATGTGATTCAAAAAATTCTCTATGTTCAACTATTTGTTCAACAATTACTTTCAATATTATATATAAATTACGATTTTCCCCTATTATTCCGCACTAATATAGCATGTACGTGTTTGTATATCAATAAGAAATAGTAAGAGTTCAAGCATTCTCCTACTGTTGTATATAGTCACTGGGGGGGCGTGCCCAAGGTTTAGGTTCAATTTTTTTTTTTAATTTTAATAATAATGAGTTTTGAAATTATTTTTTTTTATTATTAGGCAATGATAAATAATGGTTTTAAAAAAATTGTTTAGTCTGTTAAGTCTATTTAGTAATGATTTTTTTGTGCTAATTTAATCTATTTGTTTAATGCCACTCTAAATATCTCCACAATTACATAATTTCACTTTGAATTTTTGAAACTAATACTATGTGTTAACTTTCTTTTAATCTAAAACTAGAATATATTTTGGTAAATATTTTTAAGAAAATGTTTTTAGCATGTGTGGTTGAAATGTGAAGCAAAAGTATTTAAAAATTTGAAAAGTTGTTGTATATAACTCGTGTCAATGAAATGAGTTGTTAAAATTGATATTACATAAAAATAATTTTTAATATAATGAGCGTCAAATAAATTCTTAATATCAAAGCAATCAATATTAACCTTGTATCATATATCACTATTCATTATTATCCAAAAGTCTTGTAATTTCCACCCAGTGTTCAAATAAAAAATTTACCAAAATACACTTTTATTTTAGAAAATATCAAAATACGCATTAAATTTTTATTTTTAATAATATTTTTCATTTGCCAGCCCCCTAAAAAAAATTCCATTGAGGTAAATTGATGTTCATGCCCCCTCAATTTTTAATGTCTGGCTCCACCACTATATATAGTAACTTTGTGGTCAATATATACTAAACAAATTTACTCTCATATAATTCATGAATGAACAAAAAATGATAATTTTCCTTTTTTTTTTTTGTAAATTGCGGAACCCTATACGTTTTCCATAAAATCCTTTGTTCTCGTGACAAAAGATTGGTGGGACGAGCTCCTAAAATTCCCAGGTCAGATGGGAAATGCAAATGTTACCTGCGAATGTCAGATGTGTGATAATTAGGCAAAAGCATGGGCATTTTTGGAACAATATGTAAACTAACTGCCCGCTGGACCCACTTAAACAAACGATTTTTCACCTGCATGGCGGAGTAACATCAGGCTCCAACAGCATCGACGCGGACCGGATTTCTGTCACGTGATCAGTGGACCCGAATATCACGTGCCATAATGCCGTCCCACTATTCCTATTCCGACCCTTATTTTTTATAAATAATATTATAAGTACACATAAATTATTATCACTCAGTATAAATTTTTTATTTTCTCTTTTATTTAGTAATTTCATATGGAAATGAAACGTAAAATTAAAAATTTATATGTATAGCATAATAGCAAGAATTTGTGTGTACTTAAAATATTATTTTTTTTGCTGCACATACCAATGAGTGTTACAATTACAATATAGTTAGACAATAAATTATACAACAATGTACTTAGTAAGATTTTGTTTTACATACATAACATTACCTTTAAATCAATAATTGTCAAATGAACCACTTGTGTGTATTGTGCATCTTAATTATACCAATAACATTTTCTCATATCAACAGTTACTAGTATTTCTCCAATACATCACACCGAAATTGCTATTCTTGATAATGATTTTGATTTTTCAATATCATGAAATTTGACATTCAAAATGTTTCGGTATCAATTAGGTCGAAAAAAGATGCATTTTCGATAATCATTTACTATTATTAATAACATAATAATTATAATTATAATTATAAATTAAATTGTAATGATGACCATAATATATTATATATCATTAAAATATTATATTGATTATCAGTTAGGTTTTTCGAATACTACTTGATTTTAGTAAAAATATTTAATATGATTTGATAATATACATGAATGAATTAACTATAAGTTGCATTTTCAAATACTACTCGATTATAGGCAAAAATTTGATTATATTAATTTAGGCATCATTTTTACTCAATTGAAAATTAAATGTATAGTTGAACCAAAAAATAACTCAATAAATAAATATATATATATATATATATATATAATAATAAAAATTGAGAACTCTTTGTACAAACTACTGTTTTAATTAAACACTTTGGTTATCTATAAATTGGTCAAAAGTTACTTTTCATGATAATAATATTATTGAATTGCCATCGGCCAAATTTACAGATAAATCTAATAATAACATTGGTTTTAAATGATTGAATTTAAATTGAAAATATCACTTTGTCAACTACTTCTGTGATAAAAGATTAAAAAACAAAAAATTATGGTGAACAAACGGTAATATTTTTTAATTGAACATTCTTTTTAAAAACAAAAGTATAAGAAAAGTATTAGTTGAAATGAAAACTCTTTAGAAACCTTTATGACTAATTTGCACATACTGAGAGTTTTGTATGCAATTGAATTGTGTCCATATTTATTTGAAGGAATTAGAAGTACATCAGAGAAATATTGTCATTTTATATTCTCAAAAAAAAAAAAGAAATATTGTCATTTTATCCTCGAAAGTCCTTGCTGCTGTACAATCAAAATTGAAAAGAAATCCATAAATGTCAAGATTTTTAAAATAGATTTCCGATACACAACAATCGCAAAGGTTAGGTTTTAGAGCAAAACCAATGTGGCCATGTGGGGGAAGGAGAGGAGGAACCAAATTTGGGTTTTTGCCCCCATCTCACTCCAAAATAATGTATCGGTTAAGAGCACTTGTAGTAGAAGGAGAAAGAAACCTAAGTTTAGTTTATCCCCTGCACCCAAATAACAATGTCTAAAATCCCATATTTTCACCCATGTGAGGCCCTTTTCCACTTTATCTTTTCCCCCTTATCTTTTCCCCCTTCTACTAGAAGCGCTCTAAAGCATTTCTAGTAATGGGGGAAAACCCATTCCCCAAATATGGGTTTTTCCCCATTTGTTCAACTTCATGCAGATAATTGAGAGTGGGGCGAGAGGTAAACCTATCTTTTGGATTTTTTACTTTGAACCAAATAATGGAAGGGAGAATAGGGAAAAATTTGGTACTTTTGGAGGGCAAAAATGAACAAAAGAGGGGGGTGGGGGATTGGAAGGGCCCCCACGTTGGTTTTGCTCTTATTGTGTCAATTAGTCTTCTAAATTTAACACTCCCCATCCTCTCACAAACTCTCACATCTCTTGTACTATCTCATCTGTATTGCACCCAATTAACTTAGCCTACAAGCTGTTCTCTCAATCTCGATAGTGGCTTGACCATTGAAATATCATTGATCATCATTTCTTTTCCCTCCGATGACCCTGGATACTTAATAGTTTACTGTTAATATACATGTAACATGCATGATAATAACATCTTAATATGAGATATGTTGACACATGACGTTTGTTCTATTTATGACCATCAACATAGCTGAAATTAAAATTCAATTTCGACTTTGTAAAAAAATGTTGATTGACTTGCACATAAGAAGGTAATGGACTCCATTAATGACGGTTTGACAAGGTTTGGTCTTGTTTAGTATTAGTACTATGTACCATTATTTTAGGTCAATTATTTTTCCCTTTTTTGGGAGAATCCTATGTTAATAAATTTGTTTCAAATAATAAATTGAAACTGAAAATAAAATTTCCCATAGTGAAGGGATTGGCCCAGTGATTATGGACTCAATCCATTATCGGAAAGGTCCTAGATTCGAATCCCATCATCTCCCCTATGTTTTCCGGTCAAATATAAAAACCAAAAAAAGAAAAGAAAAGAAAATTTCCCACACTTGACTTTACAAGGGATAAGAAACTCAAGATTCCTCTAATTCTGTAAATGTGAGCAAATTTGATGGGATAAGAGAGTCATCAACCTCTGTATACTTAGTGGTATGTTGTTTTGATTAAATAAAACAGCCAAAAACTCAAGAATAAAACAGCATATTGGGTTCATTGAATTACTTAAAAAGTAACTTCAAAGGATGATGATTAGTCTCACGTCTTAGGATGCCCCGCTCAAGTCCTTATCAACTAACAATTACGCCGTGCATATATTCTCCGAATAATCTGTAGGACCATTTCTATCAATGATCAGCAAATACTTCCAAATTTCTCTTAAAGATATGCATGCTATTTTGCCTTGTCCACCACCTGTTTGATATAAAGTCCCTTTAATGGTCACTCATGCCTTACATCACCACGTCAACATCCCTTCATGGAGGCCCCCCCTTCACGAGCTTCTTCGACAGTACCATAAATGATTGTCTTGATGAAACTGCCATTGTAATGCTAGATACCCATTTGTAATGTTATGAAGCCATTGTAACGGTAGGATTGTAAGCACATTATCACAGTATTACAAGATTCAAAATTATGGGCAATTTTCCGACTAAGGAGAAAGGGAGTCATGGGGAGAAAGCGGTGGAGGGGTTGAAGAACAAGGTGAGGGACTTACAAGGAGAGATCAAAGAAATAATGGCCATTCGAGAGAGTGAGAATCAGGCTTATGAGCGCGAGTTGATGGTTTTCGCGTTTAAGCAAGCCGAGTGGAGGAGGGACAAGAGAAAATTGAAAGACGAGGCGAAGAAGTTGAAGATGAGATTGGAAGAGAAACAAGAGAGATTGATATGCATGGAGGAGAGGGTTATGGTGAGTGAACAAAAATGCAATAATGAATTGCAAGTTTTGGATAAGAGTTTGATTTTGGAGCACATCATGGAGGAACAAGCTCGGAGAGACGAGACAGTCGAGAAGTGGAAACAACTTTATTTTGCTATCAAGGTTGAGCTTGATGATCTTATTCAAAGAACACACCAAGGTACAAACAAAACTTATATTGAAAACAACCCTTTTAAGTCTTTAAGATGATTTTTCATTGGCCAATCACGGTGTTACTTTTTATGCTCTGTCAAAGTCGAACTTCTTCAAAACTAGAATTAAAGACATCCTTTTGAGTTTGAGTCTTCAAGATGATTTTCATAGGACAAACACGATATTATAGCAAGTAAACACACTATAGCAAGTGATCAAAACGCTACTTTCTCATGCCGATTGAGGCATAAACTACCTAAAAATTTTACTTTTTATATACTCAGTCTAAGTCAAACTTTGATTCTAGCCATATACTCTGAAATAACTGCTCATTATTATTTACATTTCTATGTTGTGCAGAGGAGAGACTTTGTTGGAAAGACAAGGAAGAAGTGATATTGTTGCAGCTGAATGATGAATTGAGAGCCAAGGAAGAGAGAATCATATGTCTACAAGCAAAGTTAGACTCAATGAAGCAGCAAGAATGCAAGAGGGAGAGAGAGATTGACATATTAAGGCAAAGTCTAAGAATTATGAGCCACAAGAACAAGGCAATTTCAGATCGGCATCAACGCCGTGGTCGATATTGCCCTCAGCATCGATCAGTACCCAAGGTCATTCCATGAATTTTACATGTATGTAATCATAGGAAGTTCATATCCTTATGAAGTCTTTTAGGCATTCTACATATGCAGTATCCTGTTTAGTATATATGTTAATCTGCTCTTCCTGCTGAGCATTGAAGTTAATTGCTGTACTAATGAATTTGCTTACAAATGTAATTAAAGAAATATGTCCATCCTACCCCTCGTGTGACGACGAAAGTTTTTAAAAGAACTCCCAAAAAATTCGGTTATGATTCCATGTTTTTCAACGTTGCTAGGGTCTTGGAGTAGGACCTCTAGGTTAAGGTCTCTCAGATTACGAGTATCACACTAGGTGAGTAATGAGTATATAAATGGTTCCCAATGAAAACTCAAAACACATGTGAATTCTTTAACTATGAATGTCTTATCTATACATGGTTTGCTTATATACAAATTACAACATATACATTCACCTAACATAGGATTGTCTAAAGATCATTACACAAATAACTATGTTTATCTTGAATCAGCAATTATGTAACACATTGACATCGCGAGCTCTAGTGCATCCATGCATTAGTATTTCAAGAACGTCACATCAACGCCCAATATTCAAATGTCACATAATACTGATCCATCAATATTGCTTATGAATAGTTGGACTGGCAACCATGTACAATAATCAATTGATGGGCAAATTTCTACATCCTTTTCAAGCAGATAAGTTTTGGACCGCGACTTGTTGCGACCCGTTACCAATTTGATAGTTCGACCTGACACTCTGAAACAGAAGAATGAATATAACCATCACATCATTACACAAATAAGTACAGATGGAACTTTTTATAGTCCTTGAAGAAAAGTTGGTACCTCTAGTAGAGAAATGTAATAGAAATCCTCCATATGCTGCATTAGTGCGCTCCCATCTCTTATGGCCCGGAAAATATTTATCTCCGTGTTCAATATTTTCTCGACCAGTTCCTTCTCCCCTTTCATCTGTTCTCAACCAATAAAAAGATACATCATTACAGCTCCGCATAATAATAATAATAATAATAATAATAATAATAATAATAATAATAATAATAATAATAACAATAACAACAATAATAATAATAATGAGATATGAAGTGCGAGAAGGACCGTACAAATTCACTGACAATAACATCAGGCGTTGCTTCTCCAATAACATCAACCGTATATCCATCTTCTAGAAGATCCATATTTTCCTAAAACAGTTCCACATTTTGACTATTTCAAGAAATGTTTAACCAATCATCAATTGTGAAAGGAAAAAAATAAAATTATTTCATGAGAAAATTACCGTTGTGTTTTCAAGTTCTCGAGCTGCCAGATAAACAGGTTGAGCTACATGGCAATAGCCCATCAAACGAGGAACCGTCGGTATTATGTCCCGATGATTTACGACTCGCCAACTGTCCTTCACTTTCTGCTGTCCAAGAAGCAAGATTAAGAAAGATTCAACCCATATAAAGTCAAAGGATCTAATTAAAAATAATAATAATAACCTCATTGTAGACTTCAGCAAATCTTCTGTTTCCAACTCTAGGAGATCCAAAATTGTACACTGTTACAGAGATAACTCCACGCCTAGTAACATGCAAAACATTTTACTAAAGTTAATTGATCAAGAAAATGAGAAGCTGCAAGCAAAAGGGAAAGGCTTGAGTTAGGGGAAGAGTACAAAGCTTACTTGGCTAATTGACTTGACAATAGTTCAAGAGCCAGAAGAGTTGCTAATGCACCGCCCAAACTATGACCAGTCACGTAAATATGCCATTTAGGAAGAAGCTCCAGCGAATCCTCTCTGGTACAAAATACATTCATATCTTAGTGTGTTTTGGGGTTAGCTTTTATTTTGCAAATTTAGGCTCGAATAGCGCTGGAGACCATGATAATTAGTACTAATTTGTGATATATGGTTGATATTAAAGTTTAACTCTGACTGAGTAGTAAAAGTTAACTTTCAGTTGGAAAAAATTAAAACGCACAGAGTCTTAGTAAAGGGAAAATTCATGGAAGACTACCTGTAACCTATGGCTTGCTTAATAAGCAAGATAAGCCTTGTCCTTACTGAATCATATGCACTCAAGAAACCACTATGAACCTGCAGATATTGATAACTACCAAATGATTAATAAAATAATATTAGACGGGAAATATCCATGTTAAATACAAAAACTTATGATCTAATAAAGTAAACCGATTGTACCTGAACTTCTTGCTTAAAATCACCGCCTATTCTTTCAGGATTTAGCCTACATAAGTACAGGAGAAGTCAGCAACAACTATTAGTATTATTATTATTGTTATTATTGTTAAGAGGAATAATCTTAAGCAGGCCTAATACATAGTTTATGCTACTGCATTACCCAGCAGGAACAAGCATCAAATCTGTCCGTAGGTCCTTCCATCTAGACTGGATAAATCAAATATCAGCATTTTCACGTGCAAAAAGACATATCACTATTCCAATTCTTTGCAAAAATAAGAATCTACCTGTTCAGTTCCCCTAAAAGCAACAACAAGTCTCCTCCTTTCAGGATCTCGCCAAAGTGCCACCTAGTCAGAAAATTCACAATCAGAAACTCCAGTCAAAGAAAAAGGACGATCTTTTACTTAGTTACTAGATACAAACTTGCCTGAGTGTCAGTGGAATCATTATCCAAGAAACATATCTTCTCAAATTCAGATTTGATAAATGTTGGGTGGCCCAATGCATTGGCTAGCATTGCCCAAGCCTCCATGGCACTTTCTGCAGTCAAGAATAGAGCCCTCATCTCCTCAGCTTTCTTCTCATCCAACACTAATCCATTACGTGGACTCGTTAAGACATCTTTCTGCACTTCCGGTGAAGGATCTTCATTATTCTCACTCTGTTCACCTTTGTTTAATTTAGAAACTGCTGCATTTAACACCATCAATGTTCCTAGAATGGAATCAGTTTGTCTTAATATTTCTTGTGTTGCTTTCTTGATGTCTGGTAGAGATGTCTGAATGATGTTATTGGGGATTAGGTCAGATGGCGTATCCTCATTGGCCGTCTCCTGATTATCAGGAGTTGCAAGCCCCGACTCTACATAGCTTGCGTCTGCAATTTTACGTGATTGTAAGCCAATCATATTTAGCAACTCAAACCTGTCCCACTTTATCTTCTCAGGGGCAGGTAGACCAAGTTTTTGGACAACATTTTGGTTGACCAAATCAGCTAAGTTCTTCCAAAATTGTTTATCTGAATTTGAAGCCTCATCAACTTGATTTACTGGAGATCTATCATTGTCTTCCTCTTTGGCCTCTATATTACTCTCCAGCTTTGGTGGCTCATTATTGGAATTTTCGGTCTCGTTTTTCTCATCAGAAAACCAGTCTTTCTGAAGATATGAATCATTGAGTGATTTTATCTGCCCAAAAGCAAACTCTACAAACTGGCGTGCTTGCACAGTTTCTGACCCGACGATCATCTTCATTGCAGGTTCAAGGGCGTTTTTCTCCAAAAACTCTGTCACAATAGGGATTCTCCACCACTTCTTTTCCTCTTCAATTTTCTCAAAACTCTTGTACTTAATCTGAAACACATCATTATAAGACAATTGAGTTCTGAGAGTTGCAAAAGGCATTTTAGCAAGTCTTTCACTGTTAATTGCAAACGTTTGCATTTTATTAGCAGCACAGTTGTCAATATATACAAACTTGTTTCATTATGTGAATGCAATATATCTGGCTTATTGAATGAAATTCTGACCAAGCAACATACCTCTAGCTGTATCTTTCCACCACCTCCCATCCCTTCTAGATCAAGCAGCACTTCATGTGAATTTCCTAGCAAAAGATGATTCACCTCTTTAGCTAAGTTTCTCATTTGTTTATGCTATATTTCCCAGGATATTACATGTGCATCAGTAGTCACATATGATGACATTTAGCCTATGCTTGTTGTAAGTTTTTTACTCAATCAAACTTCAAGATTAACCATATATTTCAAATCACTACTCTTTGAATGCACATTTATCGTGGGTCCCACTACTATTCAACTTAAAAAGTTAATTTTTAGCAAACTAAAAGTTCACCAGAACACACTTAGCTTATATCCAAAAATGACATAAAATGAAACTTAGGTGTTGGCTGGATGTAAGTCATGTTGAGTTCCCATTCGAAACTATTACTTTTGACAGTTTTACAATCCATGCCAGTTCATCAATCAAAACATAAATGGGTAGGATTCATTTCTTTTGATCTCACCATCTAAGAGGTTTTCCAAATCTATAGCAGCATTCCCCATGCGCTTGTGTGGAGTTACAAGGTTTGCATCCCAAGCAGCAACCTGAAGTTCAATATTTTACAAATGGACACCATAATAATAAAAACCATATGATGAAATAAGAATGTTGCTACAATATTAAACAATTTTCTAAAGCTGAAATATTCTGTTTCCTAAGAGAATGTAGCTCGAGAATTATGACTTTATGCAAGTATGTAGAAAGTTTGATAATAGTTTAGGGAAATCTTTGTTACACGAGACTGGAAAATTAAGTAATATTTTTTCTCAAATTTTGAACATGAACATCACAATCACTGCGGATGACCTACTTGACCTAGAACAATTTTTTTTCCTAAATCTAGTGCAAACAAGTTAGATCATAAAAAGACTGTTCCACAATGATTTATTACAACCTGAAGATTTTGTGCTGGTGGTCGCTTGATATTTAAGATTAACTCCTCATTCCAGGTGGGTTCTTTTGTCCTGCCACAGTTGTTTACTTGGTGAAAAAGAATGAGCGAAACAAACATGAGCCAAATAAACACTGCGAATATGCCAGTTATGTGTAAACTAAACAACAAATCTGTTTTTCATTTTTATTGCTTACATTTATACTTTTCAAATCATTTCTGAATAAAATGGAAAAATAAACAGATTACAACCCAAGTAAATACAAGGTCTAAGAGTCTAAAAAATCACGACCAAGCATGCTATATTAAGACCCTATTTGGTCTAGTTATTTCCACAATTCACTTCTCTCCAAGTTCATTCTCCAAACCACACATCCTCTAGGGTCATAGCTTTTCACACCTTTTAATCACTTTTCCATCCCATTCTCTTCCCCCTCCCAACACACACACAAAAGCGACTTTTACTTCAACATAGCTCGACCAAAGAAGCTCTAAGACAAGATTCAAATGCAAACTACAATGAACCAAGAAGCTTTCTCTTTCCTTTCACTTATATTTTCCTATTGGAGTAGAAGATGGTGTTATCTATGAACAAAAGCAACTTACCCCCATTTGACCTTGCTTTTGACTACCTGACAATCTAATTGCATG
The DNA here is from genome assembly GCA_018223645.1 of Jasminum sambac. NCBI lineage: Eukaryota > Viridiplantae > Streptophyta > Magnoliopsida > Lamiales > Oleaceae > Jasminum > Jasminum sambac. The sequence goes on from CP073649.1 coordinate 29,297,840, forward strand.
ACCGCATAAGGATCACTTGTTCCCTGAGGGAACAAAAATGAATAACATGAAAAGCGATGGTATATATGGATTTAAATCATTTTGCAACGCAAGGAATGATTAATCCATTTACGTTGCGGAGATTTCGAGAAGAAAGCCAAAATGTAAGCTACTTTCTGATACAGTAAGAATTAGATGATATTATCCTACCCATGGATCCATGGCAGGAAAGTTGAAACCTTTCTTCAACTTTATGAACAACTGCCCATCATAAATTTCTCGAAGAAATGACCTGCAATGTATCAAATTTGAAGTTCCTCATATCTACTATCAGTGAGCTTTTTTACTTCTTAATTTCAAAATAATGGAAGAATGAAGTAACATACTGCGAAAGAAACACCGTCTGACAATTTGCTGCGTCCATCTCACGCTTGCCAACAGCTTCCTAACAAGGACCATACAAAAAACCCAAAAGCAATCCAATCAAGAATATGGAATCGATAGAGCATTTGCCCACTCAAAAAGAATATAAGACTATTTTTACACACTACATTCGAAGTATTAAAATCCAGCTAAAAACTACAGATTTCAGAAATCAACAATACAGTGTAATAACTTTACCAAAATCAACAACAAATTACAAAATCCCTGAATTATTATATTATTTTTCTACCCAAAATAAATAATAAATAACAATTTCAAAACTTACTGAAAATAAATAAAAAGTTAGACTAGAGAGTCAGAGAAGTTACCGGAGGTGTGGTGTAGGCCTCAAATGCAAAACCAGCAAGAATGACAGCCAAATTGATATCAAATGGAGGCCTCTCATTTTCACACTCATCTCCCTTCTCAATCGAGAAGGACTCATCGGTCTCGGAACTATTACTGGTACTAGTGGCTTTGCACTGCCCATAAACTCTTGAGTTGAAAATCCCACAAAATTTCTTGGGCAAAAACAGTTTCTTGGGGAAGAAGAGTTTCTTGGAGAATGAAAACGAACTGGGGTTCTTTGAATGGAGGAGTTTAGGCGAATAGAAGAGGTTGGATTGAAGAGTGGCCATGGATGAGAATGGAGAATGTAGAGATGAGGTGGCAGCTTCTGCAATTTCTGTAGTGAAATAAGGCGATTTTTGGAAGCGGGAAGGGGAGTGGGGTTTAGGGTGGGGGGTCCGTCGCGCCGTGTGGGTGTACGTAAGATCTTGAACGAAGGTACGAGAAAATTGGTGGCGCCAAGCCGTTAACGGTATAGGTTAGTTTTTATTTTATTTTTAATTTTTCTCTATTCCGAATATTCTTACTATTGGTTATAATGTATTATTTACAATTTAATTAGCACATTTAAAATAGTCAGTATACGCATGTTTATAGTGGAATCGATGATTTCTGGCATAATTAAGAAAATTGATGGGTTCTTGGGTAAATCAAAAACAATAAAAGTGAAAAAAAAGACAATTATTTCACATAATAGGAAAAAAGACAACTATTTCACATTTCCCTTCCCTTAGAGAAAACATCGGTGACAATCAATGATAACTGTTAAGTAAAATCAAATAAATCATAAATCAGTTATAGCATGTTACATAAACGAGTGTTTTCCTCTTTCATTTCGTATAAATATCATTTATTCCAGGAACAAGAGCCCCTACCTCCTCAACCTTTTTCTTTCCTAGTCCTTTAATGATTAATTATGGACTACTTAATGCGTAAATAAGCACGCTTTGACTTAATTGTGTGTGATAAGATGAAATCATGATGTAAAATGTAATATACCTTGTGGAGTAACATTCATTACAAAAGCTACGTAACACGATAATTTAATATATAACACTAAACTAAAATACTTTTTGAAAAATATATTTAAACTGTTTCATTACATTTGATGAGTCCGAGAACTTCAAATTTAATGAAATACAAATTCGTTATCAAAAATATGAATATCATATCCTAGCATGAATAAAAGACCTACTTATCAATAGCCTAGCAAAATCTTGCTAAACTGCTTATTTGATCATGGGTACCATCTTGAAAAGGAAATCCCAATACAACTAAATAATCATTAATGAAAACCTAGAGAATTCGAAAGAAAAAACATTGAAGCGAGCCTCAAGAGCACGCATGTTGTATGCCATACATTTGTTCATTCACTTCTTGTCGCCCATTCCAAGTGTGTTCTTCACACCATCAATGGCACCTTGAGCCATGTTAGCCACTTGCTCTCCCGTCTACAAGAGTTTAAGTTGTTAAATCAATACGAGATACTGCAATTCAGTTAAATTTAGTATTTAAAATGTCACATATATTACTTATAAATCGAATTGTGTGCACTAAACTTACTTGCTGAAGGAATCCAGCACTCTCTTCCTTTTTTTGTTGAGCCTGTGCCTGAGAACTATTGGCTGCATCGATAGCCTTATCGTGTGCTGATTGTGCAGTGCTCTTAGCTGACTCCATCCACTCCTCAGTCTTTGCCTATATATGCAATGCACAATTTTTATTTTTCATCAAGTTCATAATGGGATTAAATGGTAACCAACATCCAATTTAGATGTGTAATTTTGAAACGGAAAATGTATTATTATTCAATAAATACCTGGGCGCTGGCTTGAGTTTGTCCTGCATTGAATTGATTGCTCGACATCTTCTCTAAACCTCTGAAGCCCGGAAATATAAGAATCTTGATGCTTTTGTTTGCCTGAAAATGTTTGATGAGATTTCACCATTTGTTATATGATATTTATAGCGTGAATTGGTCCGTTTATTGAGGAACAGCCTTTGCACTTTGGCATAATCAGTTCTTGGTAACGAGTGAATTGCTGCCTTTGAATTGGACAAAGGGGAGAACTTCCAAATTCATTAATTCTAAAGCTTAATTAGTATTTATACAATATATGTTCTTTTTGATAATATTTATTTTACGATATTAGTCAACTAACAATTAATTGGTCATAATTGATTCGTTAATTGTCTTAAATATTATTTTAAATATACAATTTAAAATTTTGATATATTAATGTCGTAGTGATAAATTATTACTGTTTATAAATAGCCTAATAACAAAAATGAGTTATCATATGATGCGTGCGTGACAAGAAAAATGACAATTGTTTCAATTAAAGTGCGCAAGTTGTTAGACTACTATTTGGTGTAATGTAACCATTGACAGTTAATTATAGATAAAAATGAAGAAATGTGAACTATTGTTGTAAACAGATGTTTTTGTTGTTATTATTATTATGATTATTATTATTATTAATTTAGAAAGTTGGTTTTCATTTTTTTTTAATTTATATATATATATGCAGCAGTTAATATATGTTTGACATTTAACAGACTTGTAGGACTTTGTCCTTGGCCATATTAAAGCAATTCTAATAATGAGGGGAAAAAAGGGAAAGGAGAAAATAAGGGTGGAAAAATTCAAAGGATGTGCTATAGGAATGATACAAAATTATAGGACTTTGTTAAAGTTTCAACACAAAATCTCAAAGATCGACGTGCATTCGTTAAGATCACACACAACAAGAAGTGGTAAGTGGTCCCCATACAAAGAAAGAGACATCTACCACGTTAAACATTGGGATTTTAACAAAATTCCAGCTCTTGGAATATATTATTTTCTGAAAGTTCCTTTGCATTTTTCTACCCCAAATCAACCAAAATTTGGCTTTTTTGACCTTTCACATTATTTTGACTTGTAAGATAGGAGTGAAAAAAAACCTAAAATTGGGTTTTTCCGGCCAAACACTAGGAATGCTTTTAGGTCGTTGTATGATCAAGGTGGAAACTTGACCCCCAATTAGAAGCCTCAGGAGAAAGGGTTGACTTTTTGAGAAAATAGACTGTTAAAAGTAGCGAATTCATTAAAAAAAGTAACAAAATAATATATTCTTTATAGGGTAAAAATGAGTAAACAAAAGGTAATTAATTAATTTTGTCAATCAATCACTAAATTTTATGCAGATGACGAACTAATATAGTTACGAGCAAACATATTATATTTCTCATTTTCATAAACATGTAACTCACAACACATAAGGAACAATCGCATGGCGCAGTGATAAGGCGCTCACGTTCCGATCGTGTGGGTGGGGTTTGATTCCTAACCCCGGTCTGTCCCCCCAATACAAAAAAAAAAAAAAAACTCATTGAGACATAGTAAATGTTATAATGAAATATACATATAATTTGATGCTATAAAATTATATTTTCTTCTATGGAGCTGGATAAATCACGCCGATCGATAAAGTGACATTGATATGCCATCATTTGTAACATATAAATGTGGAAACTTAATGGTACCATGTCATATGATCTCAAGTGATAATTTGATAGTGACATGTTATCGGTGTGCATGACTATGGGCTATCCCATGAATTTAGGAAGACCGTTTCTCTATTACATTATAATATTGTATATACTTGCAATTTTCCATTTCAATAGGCCTTAAAAATCCAATTGAAAAAATAATATTCTAATAAGTGTTAAAAAACGTGAATAAAATGCGCATAAGGGTAATTAAGCGCGGGGCATGGGTGAGAAGCTTTGGGCAAAAATTGCAAAAAACCTCTCATTTCATTAATCAGTACTATGACCAGAATAAAAACTTACCAAAATTATCTATGCACTCTCCAACGTGAAAAGTCATTTACAATAGTTGATTTTGCTTACAATAACAATTTTTGCCATATTCTTGGCAAGGGGTCATATATGGGACAAAGTTAGCAAAAAGAATAAATTTTTAATCCAAAATTGATTGAGAAAATCATATCGAAAATTTGATTATTAGAGTTGAGGTTGGTGAGAAAGCAATATCGAAGGTTGGATTTTAAAATTTAGGTTGAAATTTGATGAATTAGGAACATCACTATAATTTTTACATAAATATTTAAATTGTAAAACAAGGATTCGATTTCTTTTTCATTGCTGAAATTTTTAAATAAACTAGTTTTCACCCCCGTGCGTTGCACGGGAGTAAAACTTTTTAAATTGAATTTTGTGGTATTATACTTAATTGATGGTAATATGAGATGCATAAAAAGTAAAGATTTTGTAGCATATATATCATATTACAAATTTATTTAAAGTTGAGGTACATTTTAAATGAATAAATAATTGCCAACATAAATCTTAAATGAGCAATCACTTTTATTGCCTAATTTCCTACTTATTTTTATTTTCTTTTTCTCTAATCACTTTCACTATATAAAGGGAATTGTTAATGACATAACATAAAATTTTTATATATAATAAGTTAGATGTAATTTTAATGCCACAAATTTAGATACAATTTTCTTGTCAAATAAATAATAAAACAAATAATTTTCTTGCCACAACTTTAAATTATAACCTTAATTTTTTGCCAATATTGATTTGTATTCATCTTAATTAACTCTCGTTTATTCTTTCACAACCTTAATTAGACATATTCTATATAAAGATCCCTTATTATATAAACAAAAAGGAATTTATAAACTTCCAAAAATATTGCAATTTAATCACGTCGTGACTTATCCCTTCTAGCTCTTAGATCCACATAGATAAACGTATAAGTTTTTATCTCCATCTCCAAGAATTCTACAAATTCACAGATCGAGAAAAGACTATTTGTTTTTTGAACATAGTCATCAATATCCTACTTCATTCTTTATATGCAAATATACGTCTACATATTTATAATTTTATGGATCATTTTAAAGAGTTAATTTATCATCTAAAGACAAAAAAGAAACTAAAAAGGGAAAATATTTTGTTTGATGTCAATGCCAATAGATTGAATAAAAGCAACATAAGAGAGCTATCCATATTGGATTTTAGCAAATAAAAATGTCAATAATATAATAAGAGACTGACATTAGTAATTTACGATATTCAAATACCATCGATCATGTAATATTTTTATCTATAAACACATGAAATTCTCCATATGCAATATAACCACAAAGGTTTCTGAATGAGTGAATCTTCCATCAAATGTACAAAATAGGGGGAAAAATACTACTGGGCCAATGAATACAACCTTTTAAAGCACTTTAATTAAGATTAAAAAGTTATCATTCAAAATAAAAAAGTTAAAAAAACTTAATGATGTAGAAAAGTTTTCATTTAAGACAATCGATAGATAAAGTTTGTCTATATTCATTCACAACATCCCTCACTTATAGTCTACCTAAACTTTACTAAATAGTGAAGGTGAATAGCAAATTCTAAAGTGATGGGTTAATCGTCATTTCAACCATTTAAACACGGACTTTTGTTGATAATTATGGCACTATAAGAAAGACGCATTTTGATAGATTAACTATCATGTAAAAATAAAATATTTCATTTCATTTTGGTAGTAATATTTACGTACATAATTATTACAAAAAGGCACATTGATTTAAAAGTTGTTTTCAAAACCAATATAATGGATTGAAGTTGAAGCACTAACGTTAACGTGATCTTGAAGAATTATTTTGTAGCACTATCATTTGCATATGTTTCATTCTCTCTAAAGAATTATAAGTTATTATTCGCAACAAATAATAAGAGACAATAAAATTTAATTAAGATCAAGATTAAAGGTATAAAAGAATAAGAAAAACAATAAAACGGTCTTATTAATCACATCTCAAATAAACAATGTCATTGTGAAAGTCCAAAAAATTAGAAGAAACACCAATATGAAGCTTAAAACCCAATGAAAATATAAATGATCCACCTTAAACTAAATTTCTTCACAAACACCACTTGATTTTTTTTAGGTAAGAGAGAAAGAGAGACCAATTATCTCTCCAAACTTGATAATAAAAAAGAAAAGAGGAAAGTAACAATAGTAATAATAAAATTAGTTCCCTAAATTAATATTAGAATGTTAATATGATAACTTCCCAATACAAATTAGCTTATATTATATTTGAATATGATAACTTCCCACTACATGTAGTGGATAGTGTAACAAATTAGTTATTTTTAATTAAAAAAAAGTAAAAAAGACAATATGACACATGACAATTTTTAACTGGTACAACAAATCAATAACCAAAATTGTGTCCAAATAACCGTTTTTCAATTACTAACTTCCAATCACCTCTTCTTTATATAATACTAGTTTTCACACCCGTGCATTGCACGGCAATAAAACTGTGTAGGTTTATGTGAATCCCCAAAAAAAAAATTGTGTAGATTGATTTTAGTGGTAAATAATAGTGCGAACAAATTTTTAGTAGATAACTTGATTGTGCTTATTTGATAACACCATAACGTTTTATAAAAGGCAAACATTTGTGGTATATAATGCTATAAACCTATTTAAATTAAGTTGATTTGATTGAGATTTTACATGATGCTATAAACCTATTTAAATTAAGTTGATTTGATTGAGATTTTACTTTAAATAAAGTAGTTACTTTTAACATAAGCATTCTTTCTAAATATTCTAATAGTTGACATTAGGCATATAATAATTTGATTATTTTAATTTTTTATGCAAAATTTAAATGTAATTTTTTGGGGGAAAAAACAATGCATAAGGCGATAAAAACTATAAGAGATGTAACATAAATTGAAATCCAGATAATTGTTCAAAACCAATTCATTAAAAAGCGATAATAAGTGTAAACAAAGCTAAAAATTACTGTATGATGCACTAATATAAAAATTATATTAACTTAAAAGGAAATCAAGACAATGTTCAATGAAAATTAATGTAATTGTAACAACCAAATAAATAGTATTAATAAGAACGAAATATTATAGAAAATAAAATTCATATTTTCATTTTATATTGCACTCATAATTCATAAAATTAAATGCAGTGGTAATTTGTCATTTTATATTAAATATAAAAGATTTTACAATAAAAATCCATAAAATACAAAATATATAATCAATTAAATGCTATTGAAATAATAATTATTTCACTCGATCAACATCTCAAGGATATTAGCATTAACAAAAGTCTGTCTCACAATCACTGTCTATTAGTCATCTTTTCTTGTAAATCGATAATATAGAATATATTAAACTTACTTTTTCTATGCGAATAGAAAAATAATAATTGAAAATGATGCATAAAAATATTTCAATTCAAGATCATTCAAACTTTAAACGCGACAAAGAAATAATATAGCCACAATAGACTAATTTCAAACCGATTCTTAATAATTATTCATCTCAAGAAACGACGATCTTTGTGTAAGAGTACAATGCATTTCTTCATTCTTTGGAACAAAATGTAATTGCACAAATGAGAATAATAAAAAAATAGCAAGCGTAGAAACAAATAAAAATAACAAAATATAATCGGACTATATATTACACAATAAGATAAATTTAGTGAATGAATAATGATATACTTTTCATCTAGATGACTCATTTGTAGCCTTCCATCATTAATAATAAAATCCATATGTCTTATCGTTGATGTAAATAAAAACATCATGTTATAGGCTCGAACGGTTTTGCACAAAGTGATTACTTCTTTCATTCATGTTATCTAGTAAATCACTTAAGATAGCGAGACATCCCTCATTAGTGGAAGCTCAATCACCGCCCGTACATACAACATAATGGAAATTTTGGAACTCAACATCTTTTATAATGCTTATGTATTTTTTTATCGTATCAATATATCGTGTTCTGAAGTTGACACATATAGGAGGATCTCCTAAATATGTATATAATTCACCTAGAAAAAAATCAGATATTTCCTAATCCTACAAAAAGAAATAACATGGAAATCAAAATTATTATGTAATAGTTTCATTTAATAAGTAAGTCTTTTTTACATATTTTTCAAATTATTTTGATTCTCTGTAATCTTTAATTTATAGGTAGAATACAATGTATGCTAATTGCTAAGAAATTCCTCTACTACTTTTAGAAACTAATTACAAAATATTAATGCCTTTTGGGCGGTAGAAAATTAGTAAATGAAGAAAATCTTGTTAGCTAGGAATTTTTTCTACTCTGAACTAAAAAATTAAAGATATAACTAAAAATACTTAAAGTACAAATTTCTTGTTAGCTCGGAAATTTTTCTACTCTGAACTAAAAAATTAAAGATATAACTAAAAATACTTAAAGTACAAATTAAAGATATAATAAAAATATTTAAAGTAAAAAATTTAAGATATGATCTTGTTATGTTAGGAAATTTTTCTACTCCTAAATCAAAATTAAAGATATACTGAAAAATATTTCCTTTATTTAATAAGCACAAATGCAAGATATAATTGGAAATATTTAAATTAAAAATTAAATGTATAATTTTCTTTGTGCTAGGAGAATTTTAAAAAATAATAAAAACATAAACACACCTTTGGGAGATTAAATAAACCTTTTTAGAGAACAAATTTGTTCAGCCTTTTAAAAGAGGGTAAACATCAATCTCTTTTTTCGTGGGTCGATTTGAGGGTTAAAAAATTAAAAATTTTGAATTTTTTTTGTTCCATATTATTTTCTTCGTCGAGAGTTTTAATATGAGTATAGTATTGATATATAATTTTTATTATTTTAAAATTTACTTATTTTATCGGAAATAAGTAATTTATCACTAAAAATAAGTAACTTTTAAATCAGTAAAAATTATATATCAAACATGGTACTCATATTGAAGCTCTCAACGAATAGAATAATATGGAACAAAAAAATTAAAAATTTTTAATTTTTTATCCCTCAAATCGACCCACAAAAAAGAGGGTGATGTTCACCCTCTTTTTTAGGGTGAACAAAATTATTATCCATCATTTATGACACACTTCCGAGGAAAATAATTCTACCAAGAAATCGCTAACTAAAATCTTGTCCCAATAAGCTTTGTTTTGAATTTACTAACTTCCAATTAAACCTTATTTTATATAATATATAGATATTAATTGAATAAATTAGATTTTCTATTTGAAATAAAATAACTAAAATAAATGTTAATTAATGCTCGCAAGCAACGCAACATATAATTTTAGATGAACAATGTCTATTTCTAAAAGGTTAGAACTTTAATCACGAGCGAAGCGAGTTTTTCTCGCTACTGGGTAGTATTAGCTGAGTATCAGTCATTCCATTTTCATCTCCCTCTCTCGCTCTCTGCCTCACTCTCTCGGTCTCTTCCTTCTTCTCCTTCCCTCCTCTCTTCCTCCTCCTCCTCCACTGTCGCTCCTCTACCATCGCCGGCTTCATTCGATCTAACGGCGAAAAACGGTATACTAGTAGTTCAGAGTTGAAGATGAGAGAACAAAGCATGAAAGATCTAAAAGATTAATGACCAATCGCATGATTTATCCATTGATAAACCTATTGGTACGTTGTGCGCAGGCAGTGAGTATGGGTACAGGGAACACGCTGCAAGGGCACTTCTGTCAATTTATTCATTGACCTGAAACGTATCGTTGACTCCTTGTCCCCCAGCTCCTCCTGTCTGTGTACGTCGTTTATTCAAAATCCAGGGGCATTTCTGGGCTAGTCTGGCCCATATCTGATATCACCTCTTTATATCCCAAATTTCATATTTTTTCATAATAGAATAAATATTCCATTTCATTTATTGTATTGTATGTTGGATTTAGTAATGAGGTCAGCGTCGGTTTGGCCCGAAAATTCCCCAGCCGCGACTCCATCGTCGTCATCGAATTTCCAGCCGGCGCAGCTGACGTCTCATGCCGCTGGTCCAGCTCACCACCAGAATTCTAGACAAAGGTTAAAATGTGAACCCTAAATTTACCTTAATTTTATGTTTTGTTGATGAAAAGATCTGAATTTGATTATTCGTGTGAGATTCAATTATTTGTCTGCTGAATTTTGGTTTCCCAATGAACTCATGCGCATTGCAAGTTCGATTCCCATATATCATATATAATCCGAGTAGTCAAATTGCTTGCTTCGATAGGAATTCAGTAGCTTCTCTGAGATTTCTCATTTATTTTTAAAATTTTTTTAATAGATTTTTTGTGAAGATTTGTGAATAAATTATAAGATTTGTGTGTGGTTTAACATTAAAAGGATACTGAAATATGGTCTTATGTTGTAATTTTTCTTAACTTATAGAATGTGGATCGCCTTCAAATTTCACTAGTGTATTGGACATAGGTCTACCAATCAAAGATTTTAGGATGTTTATTGACTTTGATTTTGAAGTACTATATTATAGTTTGTGCAACCTTGTAAGTTGTGCGCGAAGATTTGAATTAATTTGGTGGCTGAGGTTGGGATAGTTGCAGTAGATAGGGACAATGCTCTGTTTGTATGGCAGCTTTTGGGATTTGGTAACTGTTCTACATGATCTGTTCAATGTTGACTTGGTTAGCTTAGATTTCATCATAATAATTGCTTTATTGGAAGGGTTAACTATTTCGCATTTGATCCTTTTTTCTTTTATTTTCATGGATAAGCTTATACCGTCCTTTTAACTGGTCTCTCGCATTTTTCGATTTTGTGTTAGACGCAACACGCATGGACTGTGTTGAACTATAGATTATCTTGTTGGATTACAATATCTATATTAGAAGAATATACTTATTGTTTAGACTTATGGCCCACTGCGAACTTGTAATTTCTTGGCTGCATGGCAGTTTTGATCATTTTGAGGCAATATAATATTTTCATTTTAGAGAGTAAGGTAGAATGATCTTGCGACGAGAGTGGCATAACTTGATTGACTGATCGTTAATTACTCGGCTAATTTGTTGCTTGTGTGAGATTGCTCTTCACATAGCTGCTTCGTACTTTTTGTTTTCTTTAAATTGAAAGACATCTGATTTATCTTTCTTGCACTAGTTCCAGATTTTAACAACTCTGCTCATTATTTGTGTGGATATTTACTGATTTGGTTTGCTATGCTATGTGCCACTTGTAGTAATGTATTTCACCTGTTAGCTCGGAGGGAGGTGTCTCCTCGAACAAAGTGTTGTCCGAAAAGGTTTTGGGGTGAAGCTTCTAGTCGTCCTAATTCCTCTGGATTAAAACGTGAAATAGCAAAAGATGCGAGACAAGAACTTTTCTCGTGGTATCTATCTAGTTCACTGGGGCCAGTTTTTAATTTCTGAATGTCCTTTCTTTCTTTTTTTAAAATCTCGATGCAAATTAATTTCTGGTCTTTCATTTGAAATATAACAGGGTAGAGGCAGAGTCATTGCTACATTTAGCTGCAAAGTATTGTCCACTCTTGCCTCCCCCGAGGTCAACCATAGCAGCAGCCTTCAGTCCTGATGGGAGGAAGCTTGCTTCTACCCAGTATTTCTCTCTCTCAAACTCATGCACATGCTCACTTCCCCATAAGCCAATTCATTCACTGATATGATCAGTTGATTTTGTTTGGATGTTCAAGAATTTGATCCTATTTTTCTCTTGGCAGTGGAGACCATACTGTAAAGATAATTGATTTCCAAACTGGAAAATGTTTGAAGGGGTTGAGTGGGCATCGAAGGACACCCTGGGTGGTATGTCTGTTTTCTTACATCTTCTATATTGTTTGGTAACTTGTCAGGCACAAAAAAAAAAACATAAAAGGCTGCTACTATACACAAATTTGGTGTGTCCAGTTATGGGATGATGTTTGGACTTTATTGATAAAAGAACAAAGAATAAGAATTACAATGAGGAGGAGGCCGAGAAGAGTAGCGTAAACTATCACTAGTAACTGTACCCGTGCCATGAACGGAAAGAAATAATTGCCAATAATTTATATAATAAGAAATTGTGAAAATTTGATGCCTATACATAAGTAAGACAACAAAGTAATATTTTTAATTACACAATTATACAAAAGTGAAAAATTAAGAAGAACCAATCCAAAACTAGAAAAAATCCCTGTAAACACCATGTTTGTTGTTAAATTGGTAGGTTCATGACCTTTATTGCAAATTATGATCTTCAATCCACTATAATTTGTAACTCTCAAAACTGTAACATGTTAACATAAAATAATAATTGTGCAAACACATAAATAAAAACCATTTTTTTTATGGCATAGTCAATTGACCAACAGAACTCTTTTTATGTGCAAATTGTCTTAAAATAGCTTATGATTTTTTTAGTAAGTGATACAAAATTTTGTGCACAAGTAACGGCATAAAAAATTATACTTTCATCCATAATTATAGTGTTCTATGTGTGTACATTAATCACATTATTAAATAGAAATTTTCAAAAATAAGAAAAAACATAAATATTTTTATTTTGTCAATTTCACACAATCATATACATAGCTCTATGATAATTTAACAATTTAATTAGTAGACGATAAAACCACACATCACCATCCGTATCAAAATAGTAATTACCTCCACATACAAAAAATTTGATGTAATGTTTTATATGTATGAATCTTATAATGTTGGTGGACAATGATTATGTGTGCAAATATTCTACATGATATACGACAAATCATGAAAATTAAAGAAGCGGACTGGAGACTGGAAGGTGCCTAAATCCTTATGACTATGTGCTTATTATAAAATGGAATTGATAGTGATGTACAAAGTATTTTAAATACGCAGTGGTATGATTGGTTTCAATTGATGGCGATTTCACCGAAGAGTCATATCAATTCAACACAAACTGTATTTCGGTAATGAATTTTTTGACATTTATTAAGGTAAAATATCATATAATTGGTTTGGAATGTCAAAAGTCATGCAACCTTTTGAAAAACATTATTGACTACTACAAATTTGATCATTAAATTCAATCAAATGCATAAGGCATACATTAATTCATATGTTTTCATCAAGTAGTAATGGTAATGTGTTTTTCAATATAGTGATTATGGGTACATCAATATCCAAAAGTAAGATTAAAGATTCCCATAGTAATTCCAAATTGTGACTCCCTTCATCCCACAAAGATAGACTGATTTTCCTTTTTTTGTCCGTCCCAAAATATAGACTATTTTCAATTTATTTCTATTTAATTTTTTTATTTTTCTGATTATGCCCTTATTTAATGTGCATTGATATTAATGAAATAACATTATCATCATTTAATGTAAGGACATACTTGAAAAAAATACAGTTAAACGTTTTTTTCCCAATAATATTAATTACACTTTTCTTAATCCTTGTGAAAGTCAAAACTAGACCTATATTTGTGGGATGGAGGGAGTGCAATACACAATGCAACTCACTTTCTATATTTGGACAAGTTTAAATTAATATGTACAAATTTGGCAATTAGGCCCATGTTGGGTGTGAAATTCTTACACATTTTTATACATTATAATTCATTTTATTTTAAATTTGAATTTGGTAAAATCAATCACATCCATATAGTGACTTACATGTATTACACAAATCTCAACCATTCAACTCCACTCATTCTTTCTCCTATTTCCCATAAAAATTCATAAAAAGTTGAATATTTTTAGGTGGGAAACTATATGTGGGTCTTTTGGCGGCTATTCTATTACAATATATATTAAGATAGAGATATATATTAAGATTTGGCAAGAGGCATATTAGAATTATGCAACCATTTGATCTAAAAGTTTAAACTAATAGATTGATTCCAATTTAGATTATTTAATTGCTATCTGTAACACGCCCCTCACGTGCATGCGAGATTTTTTTTTTTCCAAACAAAGCCTGGCATGTGCACAATTTATGTTAAATGGGTGGCAGTGAGATTTGGACTTAGAACTTTAGCCTGCTAATATTAGAATTATGGAACCATCTGATCTAAAAGTTTGAGCTGATAGATCGATTCCAATTTTGATTATTTAATTACTATCTTCAACAGGACACATATTTACTCAAGATAGGAGCCCCACATCCATTGACGTATAAATACAAGTGAAGTTTCACCATATGAATAAATTCTTATCTATTGCCACTAACTCATGTGGAAAATATTTTTGCTGTATATGTATCTCATTGTCAATGGAGAACTTGTCACGTAATGTTAGGCCTCTATTATGTCATATGATGAGCCTCTGAGAGTAGATTTTGTATTTTATTATGTAATATTTTTTGTTGCATTATCTTTTCAGTCCAAGCTATCAAAATTTCAGTTTCCCATCATTTTTTTGGTCATTCTACAATGTGTATGGGACTTCTGCAGGTTAGATTCCACCCATTGTATCCTGAAGTTCTTGCAAGTGGAAGTTTAGACCATGAAGTTCGCTTGTGGGATGCAAACACTTCAGACTGCATAGGATCACATGATTTTTGTAATATCTGCTAATACTCAGTATTCCAGCAATTAGATAGATTTATTGTCATTTGAAATTCCTTAATGTGGCCGTACTAAAATTTTCTCCCCGCAGACCGTCCTATCGCGTCTATTGCCTTTCATGCCCAAGGTGATATGTTAGCTGTAGCATCAGGTTACAAGGTTAGAAATTACAAACATTGCGTTGCCTGTTGAATTTGGCTATAATTCAGTGTTGACCTTGTAATATGTGGCAGCTCTACATGTGGCACTACAATAGGAAAGAAGAGGCTTCGTCGCCAAAAATTATACTCAAGACACGCCGTTCACTCCGAGCTGTACATTTCCACCCCCATGCTGCACCATTTCTTCTGACTGCTGAGGTACTCCTTGCAGTGATGCTAAAAAATATTTTCTTTTTCTTTGCATGAGTTTAATAGTGTTTCTTTGAAAGGTCAATGATCTTGACTCATCAGACCCTTCAATGATGCTTGCAACTTCCCCTGGGTACTTGCGCTACCCTCCTCCAACCATATATTTGGCGGATACTGACTCAGCTTATCGATCTAACCCTGGAAATGAGTTGCCTATCCCTGGAAATGAGTTGCCTATCATGTCTATACCATTTTTAATGTGGCCTTCAGTCAGCCGAGGTGATGGGAGGTTACCTAATCAGCAGACTGACAATGATGCAATTTCTGGTGTTTCACAGCAGAGGGTGGATTCTTCTGCCTCTGTGCGGCTTCTCACGTATTCAACACCATCCGGACAGTATGAGCTACTATTGTCTCCAATTGAATCCAGTAGCTCTCCGTTGCGAGAAGAGTCGCAAGTTAATTCTGCAACAGCAGAAACAGGAAACGTTGGTCATCCTGCTATGGATCCAATGGAAACAGATGTGCCACCTGAAGACAGAAACAATCAGTATTTTCCTTTTGGTGACCCGGTCTATTGGGAACTTCCCTTTTTGCAAGGGTGGTTGATTGGTCAAAGCCAGGCTGGCCAACGTGCAATGCATGCACAGGGTTCTACTGAAAGTTTGACTGCTCATAGTGAAATAGGGAATCCATCGTCAATGGTTCCACCTGTTATTTCAAATACTGGTGGAAATTCAAGGGGTGCGGGGAGATATGGGTCACGGCATCGAGCTTCACTCCCTGGCACAATACCATCAACTGGTTCTGGAAATGTTGCTGGTCTTAACATTATTCGGCATGAACAGAATAGTTCTCAGCGTTTTATGAACCAAATCCAATATGAAGTAGCAACATCACTGGCTGCAGGTTCATCTGCCGAGTTACCTTGCACTGTGAAGCTTAGAATATGGTCTCACGATGTGAAAAATCCTTGTGCAACTCTAGATTCAGGAAGATGTCGCTTAACAATTCCTCATGCTGTACTTTGTAGGTATGTAATTTTTTTATTTTTTATTTTATTATTATTATTTTTTTCCTTGTTTGTCTTTCAGAATATTGTTGATCATTCTTGAAGCAGTTAGTTCTCTAAGGGTATGCTTGCTATAACTTAAAACTAAAATCATTAATTCAACCTTCACTGTCAACCATTCATCATATTTTATTTTTTTTATACTACTTTCTGTCACTTTCAAGTTTCAACCACACTTTTTTTTTTCAACCGCACATTTAAAATTGTTATAATCTATAATCTGTATCAAACATACCCTAAGCAAAAGATTCATTTACTTTTGAGGAAATCTTGTAAATTTCTAATTCTGATGTTAGTTTGAATTTTCTCCAGTTCATCAGCTAACTCCCTCCAATTTTTAATCTGTGTGTGTGTGTACGCATTCCTTAAAATGACCACAAACAAACCTGAAAAGGGAAAGAAAGACTTCCTCTGAGTAAACTAGGGATCGGCTACTTGAGTCTATAATACCACTATGGTTGATTTGTTTCTACGTCTACTGGTTGCTTACATGCGAAATATATTTTCCAGTGAAATGGGTGCCCATTTTTCACCATGCGGAAGATTTTTAGCGGTCTGCGTAGCATGTATACTGCCCAACATGGAAGCTGATACAGGTTTCCAAGAACAGGTTCAGCATGACATTGCAGGGGCGTCAACATCTCCAACAAGACATCCAATTTCTGCCCACCAAATTATTTATGAGCTGAGGATATATTCTCTTGAGGAGGCTACGTAAGTTCCCAACTTCTATTATGCTGCTCAGCGGGTTCCATGTCTACCCCATTCTGATGGTATTTATCAATGATCACTTTGAATTAATGATGCTATTGATTATGTAGATTTGGTCAGGTTCTAACCTCACGGGCTATCAGGGCTGCCCACTGCTTAACTTCAATACAGGTTAGATTTGTTATTGAGAATTTATGCAATTCGATTTCAAAATCATATTCTGAACGTTGAGAAGAAAATTTTCTTATGTCTGGGTGATGGTATCTCTTATCAATCTCTGTAAAACACAAGATGACTTTTTCTTAGCCTTTTTGTATTTATAATTGCAGTTCTCCCCTACCTCAGAGCACTTGTTGCTTGCCTATGGCCGCCGTCATAGTTCACTTCTTAGAAGTGTTGTAATTGATGGAGATACAACCGTACCCATCTACACCATTTTGGAGGTGAGATATAAGATAGCAAACAGTATATATTACTTCCTGGTTTCTACTTGTCTGCATTGTATGGAGTATCTTATACATTCTGTTTAATGCTAGCCTCTCGGATTTGGCAGTTTCAACAATTCCAAAGATGTCAATGAATTTGATTGTAGCAGAATGCTAAAATAGAGAGCGTGCTTGTTAAACAATAATTTGGAGCATAGCGAAAAGTTGACCTTGGTAACACGTTTGACGAGTGTTTATTAATGGTTTGATTTTATAATTAAAAGAAATTGAGTGGTACATAAATAGGTAATACTTGTGGGTCACATGCACGAAATATGTGGATAAAAAGTGGTTTGGGTGTTTATAAAATTTCCAAAAAATGCTAAAAATCTTGAATAAAATCTTGAATAGGGCCTGTTCATTATTTCTCCTTAGCCATGGGATCTGAGGTGACATGAGCTACGACAACCTATTTTATTCATCATTTTTGTAATTGTATCTTGTAACGTGACATCTAAGTAACTGTGTTTTGTTTGCAAGTTTTAAATTTGTCTACAGTTGAATAATCTTTTATTTGTCCATGTCCTGATTCCTGCTCTCAGAGTTTGTTTTCATCTCACAGATTTACAGAGTTTCTGACATGGAACTTGTGAGAGTTCTCTCCAGTGCAGAGGATGAGGTGAATGTTGCTTGCTTTCATCCTTCAGCGGGGGGTGGTCTTGTGTATGGAACCAAGGTAAACAACAAAATTGTGTCAATGATCTCATTACTTTGATTGTACTTAAGTATGGATATCTTGTTACTATTGCAGGAAGGAAAGCTGAGGATTCTTCGTTGTGATCTTTCTCATAGCTTTAATTGTGAGGGTTCCTACTTTCCTGATGAAAACATGTTTGAGGTATAAGAATGCATACATTTATTTTATTTGCTTATTTTCTATATCATTCAATTTGTTTTTACGTGTAAGTTATGGGGGAATTTACTTAGCCAAATCGAATAAATTCGTGCCTGCAATAATTTTGTTAAACATGTTAATCCTTCACACTGCCAATTAGTGAAGAACTTCAGGTGATGTAATATGAGGATGCAATAGTTACCAGTGTACAATAGCACATTTAGTGATGGATAATTAAGGTGCCGTTCTGTTTGTTTTGTATTTTCTGTTTTTATTTTCGAAAATGTTTTGGGGTTTTCTATTTTCAATTGTGGTTTTGAGAAAATTGAAAATGCGTTTGGTTTGTTGTTTTGAAAAATTATTTTTGAGAAGAGAAAATGGAAACCCATTTGGTTTATACTTTTGCAGACAAGCTCTCATCTACACCACCCCCACCCCACCCTGCCGACCACCGCAGGTGGTTCTCAGAGGCCGAGAACCACCTGCCAAGGTGGTTCTTCACCTTCGGGGAGGTGGAGAACCACCTTCGCCGGTGGTTCTCGGAGGTGGAGAACCACCTGCGAAGGTGGTTCTCCACCTGAGGTTCTCAAGTGCAGTGGTTCTCAGGTGGAGAACCACCAGATCTGGTGGTCAAACCACTAGATCTGGTGGTTTAACTTTTGCGGCGGTGGTCGGGGACTGAAATGTACGAAAAATAAAATTTTGGACTCAAATATAATAAATATAGAGTTTAAAATCCAAAAACGTGTTTTCCTTGTTTGTGACATTTAACACAGAAAACGCCGAAAACGTTAAAAAGACGTTTTCATGTTTTCTATACAAATCTTGAAAACGGTTTTGAAAATGTATTTTCGAAAACAATGAACAGCACGCGTTTTCAACATTTTCGAAAACAGAAAATGGCAAACAGAACGCACCCTAAGCAGTTTCTCAATATCTAGGCATCAGTAACTGTCATATAGAAATTGTAGGCGCATTTTTTGTGGAATATTTTGTCTGTTTTCATATGCCGAAGGGACTTCTAATTTAAGCCAAAGTTATCACATCTCCTAGAGCATTACAAATTTAAGTTTGTTTACTTATTTCAGATTTTACCTGACTGAAATGACATGAGAAATAGAAATTACTCCTTTATTATTGATGACAGGCCCATGTAACTTGGCCTTTAATATGGCCAAGAGCTCTTAAACCATTCGATTTTTGAATGTTTCGAGAATTTGTCTGCCTGTTTGCTGGGTAGTGTCAATATTGCATGGTTAATGCTCAATTTATTGATTGATTAATTGTGATTGAAGTTGGTCACTTTGTTTGAAATTGTATTTTAATTAACTAACAGTTGGCTGATTTTATTGAAGGCTCCTACATATGCATTGGGAGGCTGATCATTGTTGATTGAGGGCAACAATGGAGACGTGATATGGCTTGATCATGGTTTGTTTTTCTTACAGATCTAGTTCATTTTGAGGTCTTCTCTCTATTGGTGTGATTATTGTATTTAAAAATTGCATCTGGGTCTATTGGTAGGAATTTGTTGTGTTAGTATGTGAAATTCAAGCAAGCATGCACACTTGGGCTGTACTCAAAATGTTCTACCCTTTTTTCGTTAAAGGTTTGTGGACATGCTGAAGGACTGGTTTGGGATCAAAATGTAGATTAAGAACAACATATGTTTAAAATTACAATAGAAAAAATTTTGAACTTCACTGGATAACATTTGTATGGTAAAATTTGGGGATTTCTTCGGCGTATGCCTCTAAATATCTATCAAAAAAGTTCATCTAATTTCTTATTCTTCAGTTATGTCAACTGTCTACTTGTTATACTCCAACAAATTGCACTTGTTTGATTGACACATTTTTTTTTTCTTTTCTGCTCTATTTATAGATCCTCTGATTTTGTGCAGGACGTGAAATTGTACATGAACTGAGAAACGTCTCAGCCAGTGTATGTGACATTGAAATTATGTCCGTGAGACAGTGATCTCACAGTGTATCAATGCTTGAGAAAAGGCTCCCCTGCAAGCATGAAAAGAGTTGTTGTATAGCCTAACATTTTTTACTCAGAAAGAGGGTTGGTGCTGCTTAGACGAGCGATTTCTTCCCGATTGTCTTCTGGTGGCCTTGACCTTTTATTTTCATACATCTCCTGTAAATCTTAGATTTGTATCTTGCATAAAGATATTCAAAGAATTGAATATTTAACAACTAACTTTACAAATAGATCAGAGTGGGACTTGAGATCAAAGTTGAAACATGCTGCGACTTTGTTTTTGTTATGACGAGCTGTTTTATGTTCTGGGATTTGGACATTCACATCATGGAGTAGTCCTTGTACAAAAATGGACAGAGGGCAATGCAAGACTCAGCAAACTTCCCTTCATTGAATGTCACATGGGCTAGAATGGACGAGGATTGCTCCTAGCTGGACTTGCAAAGATAACTTATGGATGGTTGGTCGAGAAGTAACCTCAAAGAATTAGCACGATGCTGTGCTGAGCTAAGGTGGTTGGCCGTGGTATATGTATTTTCAACTTGGAAGGTGGAAGTATAGAGTTAACTGTTAAGGTGGTTGACTGTGGTATATGCATGTTCTACTTGGAAGGTGGAAGTATAGGGTTAATTCTTCTTTTGAGGTATGTATGCAGAAGATTGAGCACATTCTTGTAGTTCTTGTTCGACATTTACATTCTCAGCACTAGCTTCCTTTTTTTTTTTTTTTTTTTTTAAATTTTTGGTTCTCCAAATCGTGGTGTGTTTGAAATTGGATTTGTTTGTGTAATGAAAGATGTTTGGTGTTTTGTCGGGTCTTAAGACGATGTTTATTAGTATTCGTGGGCAGTCATGTAAGAGTTTTGATACTCAAACATACAGTTTATGTACATTATCTATTTGTCAAAGTATTTATCATCCTGGGTGTTCAAGTAGAATTATCATCGTATAAATGTGCATGGGAAGGTTTCAGAACATGAAATGCAGCTTTTGAGTCCTATAAGTTGCTTTAATTTTTTTGGATAATTTTTTGAAAGTACCTTACCCACCTAAAACTAGGGATGACAAACCGATGGAGCGGGGGGAAGTGTGGCCCGTTAAAATTGGCACGAGCCAAGCTCGGTTTGGCATGGTTCATGTCCCAAACATTGAGTTCGAGTTCAGCTCGTGTGCGGTTGGACCATGGGCCAAACCAAGCTGTCTAGGGCAGCTCCAAGCACGTTCATTTCAAAAAAACTTTTAAAATAACTAGCTCACAAACACGTGCATTGCACGTGCTTTTTAAATTACTTGTGTAAGTGATATTGTACATATATAGTGTACATGATTGTAACATATTTGTGTGAATGATATTATAAATTTTTGAAATAATATAGCAGTAATATATGATAACTAAATCTTATTACACTTTTATCCAAAAACTATTCATCTTTTCGAGGTAATTGAATATTCATGAGCAATTATATGATCATTAAAATTCTATCCATGTATATTAAAAAAAATACAAACAAAAGAGAGAATGGACAATAACCACACAAATTAAAACGTTGATGTGCCCAGTATTTTTTTTTACATTGTAGTATACTTGGAATTAATAATTATATATTTGTGAAGTATAATAACATGAAGCAACAAAAATAATTGCAAAAGGAAAATGTTATTTTAAGAGTCTTCATTATACTATTTTAGTTTGAATTGTTTATAAAAGTAATTTGTTTAATGTGGATGAAGGAATAACAAACATAATATAAGGAATTCGTTTAGTCGTATATAATGTATAATTTTTGTTGGCACCCTGGTGACGTGGCACAGATTCAGCCCAGGTCCTCCACACAATATGAACCCCCTGCTGACGTGTAGGGTCACCATGTCAGCTGATGAAGTGTTTAGTATCCCAGTTCGGATTGACCCTGAAATTCACCCCACTGGAGAATAGGTAGTGGGCCCTAGTTCAGCTCGGATGGCATGTCTAACTCGGCCAGAGGCTCAGGTCGGCCAAACCATACAGGGTTGTCCCACCGCTGCAGTTTCTGAAAGGTGATCCGAGGTCAGCTCGGCCGTGGTGTGTGACCAGTCCCGCTCGCCACAGTAGCCGACAACAAGGACAATCCACGTGTCATCTGACACCCTGACACCACCTGCAACCAACAGAGCATCTTTTCCCCATTAATGCTATGACGACAACACCCAAGTTTCGAGGTCAACGCCTTAAATGCCAGATGGCTTGCAAGTACAACAGACGTCATCATTGCACCTATCCCGAAGCTAGCCCAGCCGACGCCATGATGACCTACTACCTTCCTACCAGATTTTGCACTATAAATAGAACACTTAGTGGCTATTTGACACACGAAAAACCCTCTGTAATCTGAGACTAGCTTGAGCTCGGCCACATATATACATTTACATCCTTCATTGCTCCAGTTACTACTAATTAGGCCCAAACACCCACCTCAGTTGATAATTAATTGGTTCTTACTGATTTCGACATCAACAATTGGCGCTAGAAGGAGGGCCCCTCCTCCTTTCATTTCGGCAACACATCCCAACTCTACCTCAGATATTCCTCCCTCGAAGCATGAGCCGCAGTGGCGCGTCCTACGCCTCTACGGGCGGGAGCACTTCCGATCCCAGTACGGAATACGTCCTCCGAGAACCGCCCTCAGGCTTGGGGCAGCACTCCGCCCCGGATGTGACCCCGGCGCAGATTTTGAAGCGACTGGATGACTTCACCCAGGCCGTTACCACGCTCCAACGCGACCCCCACAAGCGCCGCCGCTGAGTCTAGCGTCATATCACCTAGGAAAGGGCGCTCGTCTCGGCGCCGCACCAGGCGTCGCTTGCGCTTCAGTCGTTCCCCCGCCCCAACGCGGACCACAGTGCCGCTGGAGACCCCAACACTTTCGGAAGCCAGGTTGTTCGGAAGAACTCATAACGTCTTCGACCGGCTCGGCCCCCGTCACAGACATAGGCGGCAGCCCAAGGGGCAGGGTGAAAATGCGAACGCCCCACCCTCGCACCGAGCTCAACTCCTGTGGAAGAGGATGGCCATGCTAGAAGCAAGGGAGGCTAACCCCTCGACCCGGCTGGGGAAGGCCTCCTCGCTGAGCCTGAAGATCCAGGCCGAGCCCATGCCTGGCAAATTGAAACTACCTCAACAAGGGAACTACGACAGAGTCAGTGATCCGACGGGCCACGTCGATAGGTACGCCGCCTTTATGGAGTTACACGGGGTGAGTGACGAGCTCATGTGCAAGGCCTTCCCGCTGACACTAGGGGACAAGGCCATGAAGTGGTTTAAGAAGCTCCCGCCACATTCCATAAAGACGTGGGGGGACATTGCGGCCAGGTTCCAAGCAGCTTTTATGGGGTCCCGGCTGAGGTCGACCCCAAAGCAGAGGCTAGTAGACGTCAAGCAGGGGAGGGACGAGTCCCTGAAGAGCTACGTGGAGCGGTTCAATAACCGATACATAGAGATTGGCAGTGTGTCAGACGAAACTGTCATAGTGGCAGCCTTGGCCGGCCTCAGGTACAGGTCCCGATTCTGGTGGTCGGTCCATGAGAACGACCCGTAGACATACCATGAGTTCTGGCCGAGTGCCATTTGGCCGAGGAGGCGTCCGAGGCCCGAGGCGGCCCAGGACCCCGACCGAGAAAGGTAAGGAGAAGAACACCAGCTCGGACTAGGCGCCACGCGCCCAGCACCAGCCGCAGCGTGGGCGTGAGGCCGCTCGACCACCTCCCCAAAGGTTCCAGACCTTCCACGTTCTCAACACCAGCCTGGAGGGCATACTGATGCACGTGAAGGATCAGGGGGTCCTACCACCCCCGACCCCCATGAGGACCCCATCTTCGAGCCAGGACCAAGAAAGGTACTGTCGTTATCACAGGTCAGCCGGACATGACACCGATGACTGTCGGGACTTGAAGAACGAAGTTGAGGGCCTGATCCGGCGAGGACAGCTGCGTGATTTCGTCGCGCCACCACCCGACATCGGTCGACCTCAGCCGGGGGCTTCCCACCAGCCTCAACCGCCTACGGGGCCACGGAACGAGGTCCACACATTGGTCATGAGCAACCAACACTTCATCGGGTCGCAGAACCAGCGCAAAAGGTTGGCGAGAGAGGCCTATACTGACTACCAATACTCCGCGCAGAGGAGCAAGACCAGTTCCACCCGTCCGAACCTCAGGAAGTGATCACCTTTACGGAGGCCGACGCAGCCCGACGCTCGCCACCCTCACCAGGACGTCCTTGTCATCAGTATGGTCCTCAACGGTACTCACATACATCGGACATTTATTGACAATGGGAGCGGGGTCAACTTGCTATACCTCCGGACCTTAATCCACATGGGTCTCGACGAGCGACACCTAAGCCCGTGCCCCCTTGGCCCTGTGGTTGGAGTAATTGGTCATGCTACTGACCCAGTCGGGCAAATATCGATGTTGGTGGAGCTAGGGGAGAAGCCATGCGTATGGACCGTCATTGCCACCTTCATCGTGGTAGATCTCCCAAGTAATTACAATGCCCTCTTAGGTCGGCCCCTCCTATACGAGCTCAGGGCCTCGACCTCCATCTACCACTATGCCATGAAGTTCCATATGCCAGCGGGGGTAGCGATAGTCCGGGGAGACCAGTCCGTAGCCTACCGGTGCAAAGTCACTCAACCCGCTGTCCGCGAAAGGCCTGGGGGCTGACCATCGCCATGGCCGAGCTTGACGACCCTCGTAGCCGACCTGAGAACCAAAGTGCACAGCCGGTGCAAGGACCTGAAAAAGTATTTCCAGTAGCCCTCGGGAATGTGCTGTAAACAAATTGTAACATTTACCCCCAGTAATGAATGGAAGCTTTTGAATTGTTATTCGCACTCAGTTGTTCAATCGTCCAGCCATTTAGCCAACTTAGGTTCGCCACGACGGACTCAACCTATAACGTAGCCGACCTAAGTGGTCCGGCTTGGGGACTGATCCACCAAGGTGGCATCCAAATAAAATTAAATTAAAACGACCTAGGTCCACCACGGTGGACCCACCCCCTGACACGGCCGACCTAAGTGGTCGGCCTGGGGACAGATCCACCAAGGTGGCATCCAAACAAAATAAAAGAAAAACGACCTAGGTCCGCCATGGCGGACCCACCCCCTGACATGGCCGACCTAAGTGGTCCGGCCTGGGGGCAGATCCACCAAGGTGGCATCCAAGCAAAATAAAATTGAAATACCCATCTCTTCAGATCGGACACTAGGTCCACTGCGGTGAACTCACCCCCTAACCTAGCCGACCTACGAGGTACGGTCTGGGTACGAATCCACAAGGGCAGGACCAAATACTTGTTAAATTATTAAGTTTTTCCTATGACCCCAGCGCGAGGACGACCTAACGAGGTGTCCGGACTTCGACACCGGATAAAATGAAACAAAGCGCGCAAACACACATACATTACGAGCTAAGACTTGTCGAAAATAACCACATGTATCAAAAGCAAGAAGAGACGAGCTGAACTGAAATTACATTCATTAAAAATAAGTGTAGCCGAGCCCGGTAATGTCATTACAGTACGAAATAGTAATAATACAAGCAAACAAAACAAGAGTGAACGAGTGATGAGGTCAGAGCATTGGCCGCCCTCCACCCCATCTTCTGCCATCCCATACTCGGCCCTCAGTCGCTTGACCTCGTCCCTGAGGAAACCCGACGTCCCAGTCAGGCCGCTTCTCGGTGATGTCGCCGATAACGTCCTCCGCAGCACTGACAAAGGCGGAGTTGAGCGTGGACGTGTGCTCCTCCGACCTCTTATACTTCTCGATGATCTCGTCCTTCGACAGTACGGGTTGGGCGATCTGGGAGCTCTTCGCGGCCTCTAGCTCGGCTCGGAGAGACTCGACTTCAGCGGCATGGGCCTTCCGGGTGTCCTCAAGCTCCTTGGCCCCTTCCTCGGCCCGTCGTTGGGCCTCCTTCATCTTGGAGTGGGCTTCAGCCGCACTGGCCTTGGCCTCCGCCAGGGCTGAGTCACTCTCCTTGAGGCCCCCCTGTAGTTCTCGGATGGTGGCCCTCGACTGCTCCCCAGCTCGGAGTAGGTGGATCAGGGCTCGGCTACAATGAACCGCCGCGGAGAGGGTGTTGTCCTCAGTACCCATTTTCGACAGGTATTGCTCCTGGGCCGGGGTCCAAGACCTCCCTATCGCCACGGTGGCGTTGTCCACCGAGATCAGCATAACCGAGGGGCTCATTGTCCAAACCGGTGAGTTGGACCGATAAAAATCGCGGAGTGGCTTTGGCAGCACCCCCTTGTTCCTGGAGTAGGCCTCCTCCTGGGTCTCCGAGGTGCCAAGGTAGGGCAGGCCCACCTCCTCCGCATTCGGGGCGGCACCCGCAGACCTAGCCGGTCTCGCGGCTTTCATCAGCCCTTTCCCGACCCCGTGTTTGGGCGATGGCCGAGTGACCATGCAATGCCTGGGGTGTTGAGGGCTGTGAGCTCGGCCCATCGGTGCGTGGCCTCTTAGGAGCCGGAGTTGAGGCCTGTCGTCCCCTCATCGCAGGTCGAGACATTGAGTGGGCTGTTGATCAGAGGCGGAGTTAGACGACGAAGATAAACTGAGACAGCGATGCCGGGCTGAGCAACATACCCGAAGTAGACAAAGATCTCTGTGGACGAGCCCTGGATAGACGGGCGTTGAAGAGACTGTCCTCGGTGATGAGCGCTCTCCAATCACGGTCCTGCACCGACCTAGCTGCCCTAGCTCGATCGGGCCAACTCGCCGAAGGCTTGGCCTCCTTGTAATCTGCATAAAACAAATGGTTGGTTCAGTTCGAAATAAGTGTCAGCTCAGATCGGAGGATCCCTACCAAGGGAGTGATAGTTGACCGGGATCGTTATCTCTCCCTCTCGGTCGTCCGGGCTGACCAGGCAGCCCTCGGCCCAGAACCAGTTTTGTTTCCAGCCCTTGACCGAGTTCGGCAGCCCGATCACGAAAGCGCCCCCCGAGTTCGGCCTAACCGAGCAATAGTACCAGTCAGAATGCTGCCCGTCCGACTTGAAGGAGTGCGAATTATTGAACTCCCACACCGACAGGGCTCCGAGGCTGGCCTGGTGCCAGAGGACATGCATCCCCACCACGGTCTTCCAGGTGTTGGGGGTTAGCTATGTAGGAGCCACCCCCAAGCCTTCAGGAACTCTTTGATGACCCGGGCAAAGGGCAGTCGAACCCCCGACTCGAGCATAGCCAGGTTCACGGCGACGCACCCGACCGGTGGGTAATCAGCTCGGTCATCTAGGCTCGGGACCAGGAATTTCACCTAAGGTGATATTTGATACAGCGCATGCCACTAGGCGAGCATCTCCTCAGTGACCCCCAATGGGACCTGGGAGCACCCCCAGGGCCTCGACACGTCACGCTTAGCCGGCTTTTTCTTCCTCATCCTGATGAAGCTCGGTGGGGAAGCGATATTCCCGGACTGAAATGAGGAGCCCATCCCGGAGCTAAGGTCGGCGGATTCGGCGGTTTCCCTGACGGTTTGCAGAGGAACGGCTTCCAGGACTTCCTCGACACTCGGGGAGTTTTCTCTGTGCGGGGAGGGGGAAGGTTCTGGAGATCGGGTCCCATGGTCGTAGTCATATACCTCTTCGGAACCGGACGACATTTCTTAGAAAATTTAAGATGTAAGGTCGGGAGTATACCTGAAGATTAGGTCGGTATCGAACTGAAGGCTAGCACGGTACCGAACTGGTCTTGAGCTCGAGAGTGAAATTTTCAAAAGTTTTGAGAGCGGAAACGTGGAAACCGAAGAAATGAGGGGGTATATATAGGCGCAGGCGGCGGAAGTTGAAAAGACGTGACCTCCCCCGATGGTCGGCCGACACGTGTTCCAGACTCTTGCCCACGTGCCACGCGCGTGCCAGCCCAGGCCGGTGAAGTGTCAACCCCGGCCTAGGTCGGCATTCAGGCTGGGGACAATTGTTTGCACCCTAGTGACGTGGCATAGATTCAGCCCAGGTCCTCCACACAATATGAACCCCCTGCTGACATGTAGGGGCACCAGGTCGGCTGATGACGTGTCTAGTGTCCCAGTTCGGATTGACCCTGAAATTTACCCCACTGGAGAATAGGTAGTGGGCCCCAGTTCAGCTCGGATGGCATGTCTAACTCCGCCAGGGGCTCAGGTCGGCCAAACCATACAGGGTTGTCCCACCGTTGCAGTTTCTGAAAGATGATCCGAGGTCAACTCGGCCGTGGTGTGTGACCAGTCCCGTTCGCCACAGTAGCCGACAACAAGGACAATCCACTTGTCACCTGACACCCTGACACCACCTGCAACCAAAAAAGTATCTTTTCCCCATTAATGCTATGACGGCAACACCCAAGTTTCGAGGTCAACGCCTTACATGCCAGACAGCTTGCAAGTACAACAGACGTCATCATTGCACCTATCCCGAAGCTAGCCCAGCCGGAGCCATGATGACCTACTACCTTCCTACCAGATTTTGCACTATAAATAGAACACTTAGTGGCTATTTGACACACGAAAAACCCTCTGTAATCTGAGACTAGCTTGAGCTCGGCCACACATATACATTTACATCCTTCATTGCTCCAATTACTACTAATTAGGCCCAAACACCCACCTCAGTTGATAATTAATTGGTCCTTACTGATTTCGATATCAACAATTTGAATGTTTAAATATACTCATGTAAGTCAAAATATATAGAATACAATAATAAATAAAAAGATATTATAAGAGTAATACTAATTCAAAGAAAACTGAAAACTATAACAGATTAATAGAAAAGTATTCAAAAAATATATATTTTTATGGTTTTGCTTTAATGCATATAGTAGAGTATTTTCAATTTGACAACCACCAATTATTCGAGTTTTTATTTTTTATTAACAATTAAACTACATAATACCATAAATGATAGATTTTAGTATCTTACTTTTTTACTTCTCATAATATAGAGGCAAATCCAACCAGGTTGTGCAAGCCCTAACAAAAACTTAAAATTTAATGTAGAAAACTTTTTTGAAATCATATAGATCCTTAATTCCACAACAACCCCCAAAAAAAAAAGAAAAAGGAATTATATCGAGTTTTAATCAATTTGATATTTTGTATAGTTTAGCTCATACAACTAAAAAAATCATAGGTTCATCTTTAAATTAGTATATGGCACGTTGTAAATGAACCAAATATCAAAATGTTGAATATTATTTTTTTAAAAGAAAATTGAGTTTTCATAACATATTTCTTAAACAAATAAAAAATATGATAATAAATATTACAATGCATATAATATTTTTTTAATAAATTATTTTTCTCTATTTACATTAGCAAGATTATAATTTTTATATTATTGTCAAAATGTTATTAACGAAAGAATATGAAAAGACTGTAGCAACTTAATTATTAATAAAAGCAATTAAAGAATTATACAACAATAATTAATAAAGGATAAATAAAGAATTATAAAAACTTAGTAGGGATATAAAAGTTCAAAAAAGTTTCTCCTCTCTTTCACACTTTTATTATTTATTATAATAAGTATTATAGATATAGACAGATGAACTGGTTTTATAATTATTAAAGTGTGCAAAGGAATTGGAAGAAAGAAAAATTTCAAGTGAAATAATAATAATAATAATAATAATAATAATAATAAATTGCAAATTTTAAGGGGAAATGGTGATATTTTGTAAATGAGCACCGAGGCATTTGTGGATTGGCCGGTTGGCCTTGTCCACGAACCTATCTATGTCAAATTTCTAATTTTTCGACTTAGTCCATGTTTATGCAAGCTAAATACGAACTCTTGACAAGTTAAACTAAACCGAGTGCACCAACTTATGAACTGTCCGATTTGATCGCCACCCCTACCTAAAATGGATTATAGAACAAATTTCACTGGAATGAGTCTTTCTAGAGATAGTTTTACAAGAAACACAAACAAATGGATATGTTCCTCTCATTTGAAAAGCTCATTTCAACCTTGTTTAAGTTTCAAATTTGACTATCACTTTACACTCTTTACGTTTATACTTCACATATCTTGCACTCAATTAAACTCGATCGTTAACTTTGTCGTTTAGCCATAATTTATGTTTCACGTATTTTAGAATACTGATATCCCACTATCCTTCGATTACATAAAGATAGATTCCTTTTTCCATTGTTTCGGTAGCCAAACACCTAAACATATTGCAACACAAGTTTCTTTTGAATATATAAGCTACT
Organism: Jasminum sambac; assembly: GCA_018223645.1. Taxonomy (NCBI): domain Eukaryota; kingdom Viridiplantae; phylum Streptophyta; class Magnoliopsida; order Lamiales; family Oleaceae; genus Jasminum; species Jasminum sambac. Next base: position 29,328,640 of record CP073649.1, read on the forward strand.
TGTTTGTGTTCTTTATCTTTTTTTTCCCCCCGATTGTGAGGAAGGTTTTTTGTGACCGTATTCTTCAAATACTCTTTTCCTTTAATATTTCAATAAAAAACTCTTTAATTTTTAAAATTTTAATAGAAAAATTATTATCAAATTCCACCACGAAGACGCATGATTTACATCAATCATCCTAGAGTGGGGAAGTATTATTTTAAGTTGAATAGTCCGAGTACCATATAAACAAATCCCCAGAGTGATACTACTCTGGTGCAGAAATGCTGGCACAAATGAACACCTCTAATACCATATCCCTCCAATTCTCTTCCCCCATATTCTTTCCCTCTCCACTGACACCTTCGCCGTTGCCGCTGCCGCATTTCCATGCTCCGCTGCCACCGCAACTGACCGCCACCAAAAAACCGTTATCCAATCACCATTTTCTCCTCGAATTACAGCCACTTGTTTGTAGATCCCGGCGGTGGGACTCCAACGCCGAGTACGATGAAGAAAACGAAGATTTTGATGACGAATTGGAGCAATGGACGGAGGTTCTCGAGGATTATATAGATAGTCTCTGGATTTTTAAGGTGACCCTTCTCTCCTTTTCCTGGCATGTTTTCGAGTTGAATACTACTACGATAGCTTTACTGTAGGATAGCAATTCAATCTAGAGATTTGGATACGAAGGACTATCTCTCAACTACCCTTTCTTAACAAGTTTGACTATTAAGATTGGAACACAACATGAACAAACTAGAAGTTGAAAAAGCAATTTGATCCATTTGAAAATTGAAATGGTTAAATTTCGGTGTTGGTGTTTCGGCCGTGTTCTGAGTTTAGCGTACGAAATTCACGTCGAATAGAAATGGAAACACTATTCAACAATTGGGGCTTTCTCTTGACTTGGAAATTTCTAAGATTTGTTGGAAAATTGAAGCAATAAAATTAGTAGGCTATGATTGTGCACATCCCTTCGGAGTTGGTTGTAAAATTCAGGGCATTTGGTTGGAACTGCCAAAGTTTATACTCCTTCCGTCCCGCAAAGATAGTCCCATTTTCCATTTTAATCCGTCCCAAAATATAGTCCCATTTCTATTTATGTATTTTTAATTTTTTAATTTTTCCTATTATACCCTTATTAAATATGCATTGTTATTAATAAAGATGTATTAACATTATTAAATGTAGGGGCATATTTGAAAAAATGCAACAAAACTTTACTTTTCCAATGATATTAATTATATTTTTCTTAAACTGTGTGAAAGTCAAAGTAGGACTATCTTTGTGGAACGGAGGGAGTACTATGCATTGACTATACCAAATTGCACAGAATATAGCCTGGTATATTATATTTTATGATTCCCATTTGTGGTTACATAGAGTTGGCATAATACGCGCCTCTCCTTTACCACCCGTATATAAAGGATAACACTATTTACCGGTAGTATTGATTGTATAAGTGATGAAATGACACCTCGTTATTTGTTAATGCTTTAGTGTTAACAACACTAATGAATGCTAATATGCCAGATAACTACTGTTCCAAGATTCATCAGCGCTGCTGGTGAATGATAGTTCTCATATGTAAAACTACAGAATACCCATTTGGTTCTTGTGAAACTCACAATGTGGGGTTAATAGGGTCCTGTCTCGGTATATCATCGGGTTTTGTATCATCTTAGTTCGAAAATGTTCCAATCCCAGCAGAGAAGGGCCACCCCCACCCCCACCCCCCCTTTGCTGTGGGGTCCGGGGGGGTTGGGGGGCCCACTTGTTCTCTCTTGCTGGGACCTTGTTCTCTTCCCCAGCGGCTGGGAAGAGAACAGGCCTGCATCTTAGTTTGTAATTTGATTAGTTTGTAATTTGACTTTGCTTGTAGAGATTCTAAAGAGAATATTTGAAATCTATATAATGTGAAAAGTTACAAAAGATCACTGAGTTCATGGAATGTTACTAATCTTTAACTCTGTACAATGTGAGAAATGACATCTTGTGGCCTGTAAATATCGAAAATGGGCTGATAAATTTATTGTAGTCATGTAGCTACGTATCTTTAAAGTGTACATATCCGGGTCGATCTTGCACTTCCCTGCTACACATATCGTCTTTGTGCACTTAGAGACAGTTAGATAACCAGTGAAAATCCAGAAAAACACGCTGCTAAGTATTATAATTTGGGGCAGAGTTCTAATCTCTTGTAGCAGTTTAGTGTTAAGTCTGTATGGTCAAATTCAAGCCTTTCCCCATGCAGGTTTTCAGATCCTTTGGTTGGATGCTTCCCTTCATCCTCATATCGTTGCTTCTAGCAACAGATTCTAAAGCATTTCTTATGGCATTAGCACTCCCTGTTGGGCAGTCGACTATTTCCTTTGCCTTCCAAAGGTTGTGGGATCGAGGTAAAAGAAGACCAAAGCGCAGAACCAAGGTTAGAAAGGGCAAATCACGTCCTCGCAGATCAACAACTGTTACATTTGACGAAGAATGGGGAGGAAGGGGAGGGACAAGAACAAAGCAAAAGAAGGTATATCAATCTTGGGTTCCAAGAAATGATGTCGAGGATAAAAATGGTGATAAAGGTAAATACAATTTTGGTGGATGGGATGAGTTTGATATAGGAGAGGATTTGAATATAGGATCTTCAAGAAGGCAAACTCGATCGGATAGTAGATCGTCTGGGGTGTTTAAGGAGAAGGAAAAGTTGAGCAAGATTGAGAGTCAGAGTGATATGCCTTTATTACTGAGATTACTGGTTGCAGTTTTCCCTTTTTTGGGTTCATTCACAAAGATTTTATAGTGTTTTTTTTTTTTAATACAACACAAAGATTTTATAGTTATCACTATAGATCTCACATGTTATAGGAGCAATATGTTTAGATTTGCTCTCAAACCTTGGATTATTCTGTCTACATATAAGGATCTGAATGTATGAGTTTGGGTTGAAAATAAGTGTTGAGAGATATATATATAATTTTTTTGAAATAACGTAAAAGTTAAGTTTGTAGAGATTGTTAAAACGTTGACTGGCCACCACGGGCGTGCAGTCGGCGAAAAATTGGAAAATTTAACTCCTCTCGCCAAGTCTGATTAGGATCTCATTCTAATTTCAAAACGGAGCTCAAACGAACCCGCAAATGCCATCGATGGTTACTTATCATTTCCGGAGATTAGAGATAGCCCCATTCTGAAACCAGGCCAACATACAAAAGGAACATCTCAATGATTGAACGATGAAGTTTAAAAGCATGTTAGCATCAACATTTTTATAAATTTTTTATCTATTCTTGATTTCTTCGTAAATTTGAATTTGATTAAATCAATCACATTCACATATTTCGTGAAATTTATATTTACTAAATAAATTTCTACCATTTATTTTCACTAATTCCTTCTCTTATTTCACATAAAATAAAAATTCATAAAAACATTCAATCCTATCTCATGGGTTAAAAGAAGGAAAGTCCGTGGCATACATCAGTCAACATTGTAGGCTTCAAGGTCTTTGGGACATTGACTCATAAACGCTCCATCGATTAGCCTTTTGCTTTAAGTAGACTTCGGAAAATACGAGGAAGCTTCCAAACAGATTTTATGATTTGATTATTTCCCCCACAAAATCATTGCACCATGGCATGTTAGGGAATAAATTTTTATTCATTTTTACTTATTCTATTTCAAATTTAAATTTGGTGAAATCAATTACATTCACATATATTATGAGATTTATATATACTAATAGTTTACTCAAGTGCTGCAGACTTATCATGTAATGTAATAAATTAGAATCCACATAAGGGGATAAGTGCGAAAGAATTTCTAAAATTTTTAAGAGCTGCCTATATTTTACACAAATACATCATGTTACAATAAATAGCAGGACTAAAAACAAAAAAAATTCACATAATTTTATATTGTGTTGAAACATTTTATATTCAATAACATTCCAAAACCGATAAAATCCACTATTCTCCGCCACACAACTCAATTACACAATATATAAATGACATCAAATTTTGTAACAATTAAATAATCATAGATACACTTGACCGACCACAGCATGTCTAATAATTTCTATCATAATTTTTTACAGCAAACAATTGGGATTCTTTCATATCCCTTCACTTCATTTAGTAATCTAACCATTATGTATTTTGAAGTTATGCCTAATGTTTCATCCACGACCTGCAAATCGAATCAAAAATTAAAATAAAGCATAGTCAATTAACACAAGACAAAGAAGAATCCGATGTAATTTTCAAACCAACTGAACGATAATATCGTGTGAATCAACATTGCCAATTTGATGATATCTGTAGTATCCTTTTTAGGACCATTAATATAATATTGAGAGGAAAAAATTCGATTCATGTTTTGTCGTTAACTACCAAAGTCATGCTACGTGAAAATATTGTGCCTTTTCATCTCACGCTTTATATCTTAGGTTGTTTACTGGTCATTTTTTCTAATATAAATACCAGGTGCATGTATTAGATTAGAGTTGATCCAACTTGCAGATGGATTGACTTATTTTAACGGTGTGATTTTTTTAATTCAGAAAAATAGGTGGACCCGATGCGTGTATATATGTATACACGCTGAAGAAGAAGTCGAATTGGAAAAGACATGTAGAATCGGTAAAACTCGTTGCCATAATTAAAAATTGATTTTTTTAATTCAGAAAAATAGGTGAAAGTGGCGGGAAAATGTGCTGATTTTATTAATATATAGATTGTATTCTATCATTTAATTTTATTAATTTTCTCTCCTATTTCACATAAAAATCTATAAAAAATTCATCCTTACCTTGCCCTCCTTTGACTCTCATTTTGGTAGTAAATGTAAGTACTGTAGATTTTTGGCTAGTTTAGAGTTTAGTTGCTCCATTCCATTTATCAAAAGCTGTCGTTGTTTGTTTGTTTGTCTTTTTTTTTTTTTTTTGAACAACTGTTTGATTTTTTAAATTTAATTTAATTTAATTTAATTTAATATGATTTTGCTACTATAGTGACATCCTTATTTAATTTGTATACACCTTGATGTATTTGCTACTTCTAATAAGTTTTTTTTTTTTAAATAGGGTACTTCTAATAAGTTTTTAAGTTCGTTGGAGAAAGGTGAAATTGAAAACACCAGTTACATAATTTTTTTTATTAATATATATATCTATATATATATATATATATATATATATATATATATGTGAAAAACAAATAAGGGGATATAAACGACACAAAGGGAATAATATTCCAAGCGTCTCACAAATATAATCCAATATATTATTTTTGTCTGTGCCAAATATATATGGTCTACTTTTTCTTTTGGGATTATCCCACATATATAGTTATCTTTTTATATTTAATATTATTTTTATATTTATTTACTATTATACCTGACCTATATTTTTGAAAATATAAAATTTTTAATGAGTTGTATTTGTTGGCACCCTAGGGATGTGGCACGGACCCACCAGTCCACTGCGATGCGGATCTCCTCGGCGTGTAGGAGTGCGTCGGTGATGACGTGTCTGTCTCAGCCCGATGACACCTAATCCTACCACAAGAGGATAGGTCGGTGTCCTAGTTCACTAGGATGGCTCTAGCTACGTGTGGGCCCAGGTCCGGCACTGAGGATCGTCCCATCGTCACGGTTTACGAGGGTCAGAGTCGGCTTTCGGTCATGGTGTGCGCCAAGCCCTTCTTGCTACAATGGCCGACAACAATGACAATCCATTATCCGACACTCGACACTGCAACCGAAGCAGAGCTTTCCCCATAAATGTAATGAGGCTACACCTAAGTTCCGAGGTCAACGCCATTAATGCAAGGCGGCTTGCAGGTACAGCAGGTGCAATCATGATGTCTACCCTAGCGCCGGTACATCCGTCTCATGATGACCTGCTACCTCCTCCTACATTTTGCACTATAAATACAACACTTAGTGATCATTCGAGGGACACGAAAAACCCTCTGTAATCAAGGATGAGCTCGGACATAAATATACTTATACTCTCTACTTTCTCTTCAGTTACTACTAATCAGGTCCTAACACTCACCTCAATTGATAATTAATCGATCCTTACTGATTTCGACATCAACAGTATTCATTTAAATAAGGGCATTATAAAAAGTTACTTGCAAAATTTACTTTTTCAATACCCTTAATTAATTTGACTTACTTAGTGAATAACTTTTAGAGTTCTCAACTTTTTACTTTGACAATGTAACACATATCCATTTTTCCATAAATTAACCAATAGAAGTTTGCAATTATGTAGGGATATATTAGTAATGTTATGAGAATATTTTATTTTTTCAATTTCATTAATTAACATTTCTTAAACTATTTGAAAAAAAAAGTAGGTCCACTGTTTTAGGACGGGAAGAGTACCATTATTTTACCACTCACGCATTTAAGTGGCTTGAATTTCAATTTGGGGTCACAAGGATCAACACCCAATTAACAAAATTTGACGCTTTACAATAAAGTAATTAGCATTAATCAAGGATCATTAATGATGAAGTCAATTATCATTATTGGGCATAACATTTGTTTTGTTAATTCATCGTAGAAGTCAATTTCTTCATGACTCATTCCTTTCTAGATGTTTAACCCATCACATGTGGAGTAGTTCATGAATCTAAAATTTGAAAGTCAAGTATCTAAAACGACTATGGGTATGTTTGGTAAGCCAAATAAGCTAGCTTATAACTTATTCAGGAGTTTATAAGCTCCTACTAATTAAATAAGCTCCGTTTGGTTGGAAGAGTTTATTTGAAAAGCTCGAGCTTATTTAAAAAGCTTCTTTTACTGATTTTTCAAATAAACTCATGAGTTTTTCGCTTTTTATTCTATTTTTCACTCCTATAATTTTTTAGAAATATATTTTAAACATATTATTTCGTGTAATTTTCTATTTATGAGCCAACTTATCAGTTATTTTACCAAACGTTTTATTTATATCAACTATCAGTTATAAGTCATAAACTATCAGCTTTCAATTAGCTTCTCAATTATCAATTAACTTATCAACTAATTCTACCAAATATACCCTATATATTCCCAACTTTAAAATGCTGTTGTTTCTTTTTACAAGCACCAAAACCTAAAGAATCAGATCCGCTGTGATTCTACCTCTTAGTAATCAAAATTTCAACCCATTTTATATCTCTGTGCACTAGTAGTATTCAATTAATTTGTGCCAAATGTGGCAACACCCCGGTAGCCCAATTTCGTTCGGGTCTTGTTTCACGACCCGCTTCAATTGACGTCCCCCTGGTACCCCAATCGGGTTTCGGGGCCTTGGGGTGGGGCGGGGTTGGGTGGCGTGGGTTTAGGATTTTTTTATTTTTGGACTTTATTTTATTATTTATTTATATTTTATAAGTTTTTACAGTTATATATTCATGCTAAAATTTTATGTAATTACAATAATTAAATTTATTATGAAACGTTACAATAGTTACAATGATTTCGGACTACGCTAGTTTTACAATTATTTTTTAACCATTTGAGTTACTTTTTATTATTATTTTGATCTAGAAACGCAATCGACACACTGAAAAACTTTAGGGCTAATTTGCACATTATATTAGCTTGGTATTTTCGAATTAAAATTAATTCAACTAATTTACTATTAAATTAAAATTAACTATTGGTATTTTCATACAGGACTCCAAAGTATCGATTTCACAGGATCCCGCGCCACTTTACCCTTTCACTAAAAGACAAAATGGATCACTAAAAGACAAAAAATAGAAATCCAGAGGAGAAATTGGATGAAAAACATTAATAGGATCCTGCAACTACAATTTCTCATAGTTTGAAGGGTAGGAGGACGAAAAAAAAAGATTAAAATTATATCAAAATGGATAATTTGAGGGTAACGCAAAAATAACCCATCTATTTTGCTCATAAAAAACTTTCTGTTTTCCTATCAAACACACCCTAAATGTTTTACCTGTGTCCACTATTGCACGGTGAAATTAAAAGGTTGAAAATGGATAGTATACAAAAAATTGTGAATATTGGATGTCATGTCACATCACCATTCCAGAGCCATATCAAAGACAATATTGTTGGTTGGTGAATGGACTCAACTTGTGAAAAAATATAAACACAAATGAAAAAAGGTCCACAACTTTGTTGAAAGTTATAAAGAGGTATGTAGAAAAGTATTGCTCGATACAGTATAAAAACAAACATTTATAGTCCACGTTCAGATTATCTTTAACAACCACCACACCATTACCGAACGTTATCTCACACACTCCTTTTTCCCCCTTTTATTTTATTTTTACATCAAATCACATAAAGTTTTCATTTGCGATGGTAATGCCTATGACAATGAACACAATTTTACGATGAATATTTTGGAAATCATTCCATATCACAAAATATATTACACACCACTTTTTTTTTTCTCTTGCCACTCATACTCTATTATGAATTTATAACTAACAAACTTAGTCCTAATGAATTGTTGACCAATGACCATTCAACAAAATACAAAATTAACTAATTATAATTTGATAATAGTTAAGAAAAATATTACTCAATTAGTAGGAGTAGTCGGACTGGGTTCCACTCTTCTCATTTGGATCCCATGCTTTGCATCCTCTTCATAAACATAAGCAAATCCACCATGTCGGGTCAGATCCATACCCGCCAATTCATCATCCTCAGAGATCCGAAGAAGCTTCAGTTTATTCAGAATCAAGAACAATGGACCCATCGTTGCACTGACCCACCCAATTATCACAAGAATTTGGATAATATGTGCAGCCAATAGCCTCCCACCACCACCCATGAACAAACCGTACGGCCGATTTGGTTTTTCCGGGTACACCTGCCTCACATACTTCTCAGTGGCAAACAACGCAGTGAAAATTACACCCCACGCTCCACAACCACCGTGTAGCTGCGCCGCCTCTAGTGGATCATCAAATTTGACTTTCTCCGCCAGCATGTTGCAACCGATCAACACCATCGCCGCCACAAACCCGCAGATAATGGCTGCCCATGGCTCCACCACCGAGCACCCGGAAGTGATGGCCGCAAAACCGCCTAATAACCCGTTGCAAACATCCGTGACGTTCCAGTGACCTGATAGGATTCTCTTTCCGAATAAAGTGGTTAGTGCGGCGGTGCAGCCGGCCAAGGTGGTGGTCACCGCCGTACGACCAACGGCGCTCCACTGGCCGTAATAGTTTCCGCTGGAATATGCGACGAGAATTCGGTTGAACGAACCAGGATTGAATCCGTACCAACCGAACCATAACAGGAAGGTTCCGAGCACCACCAACGACGCGCTATGGCCGCGCAACGCCACCGCACGGCCGCTGTGGTCGAACCGGCCGATCCTCGGGCCTTCGATTAATGCTCCGTACAAACCAGCAAGTCCACCAACCATATGAACAACGCCGGATCCGGCGAAATCAATAACTCCAGATCCGAATAGAAGATTATTTGTATTAAACGCACTTGCCCATCCATCTGGAGACCAAAACCAATGCGAAACTACTGGGTACACAAATCCAGTAAGGAACGAAGAGTAGATCAAATATGCAACGAATTGAGTTCTCTCCGCAATCGATCCGCTCGTAATGCCGGCGGCGGCGATGGCAAACGCCCATTGGTAGAGAAAAGCGCTATAATCGTACGATGAAGAAGGTACCTCTTTCAATCCGAAGTAGTGTTTTCCGATGAAGCCGTTGGAGGGGCCGCCAAAGGCAAAGGCGAAGCCAAAGAGGTAATAGAAGAGTCCACCGGCGGCTGCGTCGAGGACGTTAGTGAGCATGATGTTCATCGTGTTCTTCGCGCGGACTGAGCCGGCGCAGAGCATGGCAAAGCCGAGCTGCATGGAGAAGACGAGGTAGGCTGAGAAGAGTAGGTAAGTAGAGTCAACGGCATAGGAGGTGTCAGTGAACTTGTCCGACACGGCGGAGAACTGGCCGCAGATGTAATCCGCGGCGGCGTTGGCGTTTGTCGTGTTGGGGCCGAAGAGCGCTGCCAGTTGGCTGGCTGAACAACTCATGGACGCCATTGGTGTGGAGAGAGAAAGCACGGTTGTGGAAAATTATTGTTGGATCATAATTTATAGGGGGAGAGACTGAAATATTTGACTTTTCTTCCTTCATCTTCTAGGAAGGAAAATTATTTTCCTTTTTGGGGATAAAGTGGTCATTAAAGGCTGATTTTTTTTGACTAGTAAACCCTGAAAAGGGTGCAAATGCGAAGAACTTTTAACTAGGAGCTCACATAAAAATTGATTGAAAATTTTCAACTTGGATTAGAGAAAAATTTTTAAGTACTCCTGAAGTACAAAAATTTCTGATAACCAAATAAAATCTCATATATACCACTGTCTATCGTAAGATGTATCGCATATTCGTATTAAATTAAATGCATGAAAGATAAAATAATTATTATTTTACTCTATTTTCTATTATTAATAATTAATGAGCAATAATCTGTGCAATAAACCAGGTGTAACATTACCTAATTACTAAATGATAGCTTGCTATGTCTATGAAGCAATTATTAATTAATTGAATAAGAGAACTCATTAATTGTAAATGATCAATACTAGTTGGTTTGAGAAGTAATAAATTTTGTAACAAATTTTTCTTGAATTGCATCTTGATCATTAATTCTGATTTTTGTCAAATTTCCAATCTTTAACTATCGAATACAATCTTACACAAAAAATCCAAAATCCAATGTCAAGTTGCCAATATATTAACCGATAATTAATAAGTAACCATCCCCGTATTTGGGAACGTGTTAATCATCGGCTAATATATTAACAACTTAAATTATTAATATATTGACACTAAATCATTAGTATAGAATCTTAATTGAGTTTTAAGATATCTCACTATCAAATCATAATAATTTTCTAAAATCCTCAAAAAAATTTTGTAAAAAAAAATTTTAAATAAATTATTACAACGAAAGAAGAAAAATTGTACTAATTTAAAGTTATTGTTGGAATTATTTTATTTTATTTTTTAAAAATTGACCATAACCAATGTTGTTCTTGCCTTTCGGTCATGGTTAGATAACTAGATTAAAGGGTGTTTTTTTTTTTTTTTGGGTGCGCGCGCAGTATGGGCGGGTGTAGGGATTTTGGGATTGGTGGGTGGGGTAGCTGCCGAATCTTATTGTTAGGTGAAAATATGATCCACGGAATCGGAATCTTTATTTGGATGTATCTTAAAGCAATTAACTAGTATTAACTTCCTCAAGAATCACGTTTTAAATTTTTTCGTAATTTAAACATTACAATATTTCTTCTTAAACAATCTATATTTAACACAATTTATGTGTGTTCGTACAAATTCTCATTTAAAAAAAATAATTTTCAAAGTTGAATAATGATCAAGAATAATATATATATTCAGATAACAGTGATTAATTAGTAATTTAAAATATATTTTGATAGTGAAATTTGATTTTAACAGATTAGAAAATATCAATTTGTAAGTCAAAATAAGTTTAGATGAAGAAAAGAATATGTACAAAAATAATTTGACTTCTCGCAAATATTAAAATTGTAAGGTTTTATATTGAAGAAAAGACTATTCAATTAAGGGGAAAAAAATGAACCGTAGTTAATATCGATGATGTCATTAAGAATTTATGAACTTTAGACTTGGAAACATAGAGACAAGATTGAGATAAATCCAAAATCAAGAAAATTAGAAACTAATTGATTAATTTGTCCACACTATAGAGTATCATGTATAAGATAGAGCTTGAAAGCGATACTACAAACCCTTTTAACCTCTAAAAGCACTTGTGTTTGTGATTTTGTATAGATTTTTGTCCGCTATACAAAACGAAAGATCCTAACAAAGAATCGTTATTTAACAACTATCAAATGTTATATTGTCAAAGTCAATGAAGAGAAAACACGTATTAACAAGCGACAAGAGTGGGTGACATCGACTGAGTTGACATCTTTTGTGTGAACTTGCTGTCTTGTGGATCGTTCGTTTTATTGATCATGTTGCACGGTAATTTTCCACGATGTGAGAGCTAACTAATTTCGAATTTAAAAATGAATTTATCAGAAATTAAACAATTAAAAAGGCAAAACTCTACTGGTTTTGCTGACCTTTTCAAGGCATTGATTTACATATAAACTTTATAAAAATCGTGTAATAATAATTATTGTTGTTGTTATTATTAGTAATTTAGTATTATTGTCATTGCCGTTATGTAAGTTGCAAATTCCTTGAAGAAACAACAAAAACAGGCTGTTAAAGGATTCCATCGTTACACGCCCGATTATTATTCTGCTAAACACATGGGACGACATTTATATTTGCATTTTTTATTTATTTTTATTTTTTTGTAGGGTTAAACAATTTGCAGTTAGATTGTTTGGGCCAGGGACAGAACTAATTTTGAGCCCGAAATGTAACTAAAACACCACCAAACTTAGAAATATGCCAAAATTATCACTAAACTTCTAAAAATGTAGTTAAGCTTCCCGTACTCGAGAACTCACTTAACTATTCAAAATATACTCGTCTAGCCATCCAATTTTGGAAATCATAATCCTTGTCTCAGTGGGAGTTATATATATGTTTCGGAAACTTTAGTCCCAACTGGAAATGTTCATAGAAGTTCGGATAAAGTCATTTACTAATTTATTACAATACAATGAAAATTAAGGATGTCACAAATTGGAGTCAACAGCCCACACATAGCTTAAAAACTAATTTATTTTCACATTTGGTTGACTCTAGTGCCTAAAATGTCAGAAAGAGTTATTGATTTGAAAAACTAATTCATTGACCTTCATCATCCGTACGTATACGATTGTAATTTTAAATGTCAAAAAGAAGGAAATGTCAAGATCCGAAATGCATGCATGAACAATCTACAATGACAGCAAAGGTTTGACCAGATTTTTAAATTGGAATACTAGATAAGATTTTGAATTTTCTTATAAGTTATAATTTTCATTTAATTTTGAATTACATACAATAAAATTGCTCTCATCTCGCATGTCACATCAGTCTGATTATAATATCACATCAATTAAAATGCGTTATGATGTATACTTTACAGTGCATAAAATCAACTTCATATGTATATAACACATACAATAACAATATACGATAGTCGATAGTGCATGCCATGATAGTCATAGATAATGTTTCTTACATTGTAAATGATTAATGGTTTTCTAATTATAATCCAGCTTAGATTGTTCTTAGTTGTTTAGCAACATGTAATGATGTAATCTACAAAATCCGGCGGTCAACTGTCAACGGAGTCTCGTGATTGGCTGGTTAGAGCCTAGAGGTGACTTTTAATTCATCAGATTATTATTTTTAACATTTTTAATTGGTGGAGTATATACTGTCATGATCTTCATTATTCTTTCCTGAAGTTGATTAATTAAGGTGGATTCCTCAGACCAACTCTTAATTGCTAACAATTATTTTAAGACAACTTGTATTTGATTATTTCAATTATTTTACACCCTAATATACCCCGAATTAAATATTCTCAACCGCCCCGTCCGCACCTTACACGACATGGCTCATGATTGGAAACGCCCATCTTATATGATGAAACAAGCCCAACCCATATCAATAAAGCCCATCTCAAATGATTGGAAATGCCCATTTACTGCACATCCATCATAATTCATAGCTACATCTACACGACATGGCTCATGATTTTGAGATCTTTTTTAATCACCGACTGTGAGAAAGTTTTCACTTTTCACACAAGAAAAAACGAGTCTACGCGTATCTTCACAAACTCCCTTTATCCACATCTTGTTATTTACCATACATGGAGGTTTCTTACTTCTTAGTCTTGGTATGAACCCTCAACCAAAGTACAATGTTTGCATTAGATTCAAGAAACTAAGGGCTTGTTTGGTTAAGTGTTTATAAGCAATTTTGCAAATAAGCATATCAAAAACGATATCGTATGTCCGTGATTACTGCATAATACCTGCTGGTGTGATCATGCCAACGCCTCCATGGCATACAGAGAACCAAGTTCTTGACCAGGTAGCTTCATAGCCAAACCTAACTCATCCAGCAACCCGTAAATCACCACCCAGCAAGGATGTGATCTATCAGCAACTAGAAAACTGTGAGTCATACTATTTATGGTGATCCAACTAACACCAGGCAATTTCCTAAGCCCTCTTTCCTTCATTGCCTTTCTCACTTCAGCCACTTCGTCCCAGCGTTTTGAAGCAGCGTATTGATTTGCAAGCGATATATAATTAGATGAGTTCTCGGGTTCCATTCGGACGAGGAACTTATAAGCCAAGTCTCTCATTTTGTAATTCTCATGCATTACAGAAGCACTTACAAGGGCACCCCAAATACTAGGTCCTGGTTCAACAGGCATACTTTTGATAAAATCCAAGGCCCGATCAAGTTGGCCCGATCGACCCAACATATCAACCACACATGAACACATCTCCACCGTTGGTTTAATATCATAGTTCTTCACAACATGGTCATATATCTTAATACCTTCTTGATTCAATCCTGACCTACAACACGCAGAAAGAAACCCAACAACTGTGATTTTGTCTGGTTTGATATCATTTTGAAGCATCTTTTCAAACAAAACCATGGCTTCTTGACCCTGGCCATGTATGCCATATCCACAAATCATTGAACTCCAAGAAATTGCATCCTTTTTAATGCAATCATAGTCAAATACACGTCTTGCATTGTTCAAATTTCCACATTTGGTATACATATTGATCAAAGCATTACATAAAGAGACTTCTTGATTTAATCCCCTTCTTATTGCAAAGCCGTGAATTTGTCTCCCTCCAGTGAGACCTGCTAATGAATTAAAAGTTGGCAAAACACTCACGAGGGAGACTTTATTAGGCTCCAAATGTGCCCTTGATTGCATTTCACGAAAAAGACTTAATGCTTCTCCAAATTGCCCACATTGTACATATCCAGTAATTATTGCAGTCCAAGAAAACACATTTCTGTTCTTCAGCCTATCGAAAATCCTTCTCCCAACATCAACTCTACCGTTTTTTGCATACATATCAATCAAACAACATCCCAAATGAGCATCTGAATTTGAGTCCAAACGTGAATTTAACTGATATTTCAGAATGTAACAATGCAATTCCCTACCATAATGCAAGCCTTTACTGGATTTGATGTCTCCACTGCATAGAGAAAGAAGGATAGAGACTGTATATGCATCAAATATCAACCCTTCTTCTCGCATTCCCTTAACAAGTTCCCACAATTTGTTATCAACAGAAAAACCATTTAGTTTATGCGAATTGAGATTTGCACAACACAAAATTGCAGCATTCCAGGAAGAAATATTTCTGTGAAGCATTTCATCAAACACTTTCAGAGCTTCATCAATTTTGCCAC
This sequence comes from Jasminum sambac, assembly GCA_018223645.1. Lineage (NCBI taxonomy): Eukaryota > Viridiplantae > Streptophyta > Magnoliopsida > Lamiales > Oleaceae > Jasminum > Jasminum sambac. Next base: position 29,344,023 of record CP073649.1, read on the forward strand.
AGTTACTGTACATAGTCATCAAAGAATTGCCCACAATGGTATCCAAAAGAAATCCATTCTTCATCCCCATTACATGAACCATTTTCCCACCAAAAACATCCCCAAAGTTCCCTATCGTTTTAAATATAATAGAAAAGGTAAACTCGTCCGCCATTGGCAAACTGGTAGTTCCACACATTTTCCTGAAAAGCTCAAAACTTTCGCAAAAAAACTGGTTTTTCGCGAACCCATTAAGGAGGTTGTTGCAGAGATGCGTGGTTTTGAGCAAAATCGAGTCCAAAACAAGTTGCGAATAATCAGTGCGTTTGAAGTGAGAGTATGAAGACATGAGTTTCTGGGCTACGATGGGATGCTGAGTGAGGCCAACATGGTGAACTTGCGCGTGGCATTGCTGGGTGAGTTTGAGGGACTGTTTTTCGACGGAGTACGAGAGGAAGTAAAGAAGCGAGTTTAATGGATCGAATGTGGGGGCAAAATCATGAATGAATGAGATTGCTTGTGTTGATTTGAATGGATGCTTGAGGGGTGAAATTCTCGAGAGAATGATCATGTAAATTGAGAAGCTAATCTCGTTCAGAATGGTTCCTTCTCAAACTGGAAAATCTCAATAGGGTTAAATCTTGGAACGTGTTTCCAGTTAAGTTGCAGTTCAGGTGAGGGCATTGTCAAAGATGATTTCTTTGTGGGAATGACAACATTTCCAAATTCTAACCTGCGCACGATTACGTTTGTGTAGCATTTTTATTATATTCTTTTGTGAGTTCCAATCTCTTTGTCCTCTTGATCGTCCGGTTAGCTACTTCGTCTAATAAAAATACTCTACATCTATATATTATTATGTATGTATAACATTTTTAATTAAAGAAGATAGTCAATGAGATGACTCAAGAAACAACATATTTGAAAGTTGTGTTTATGCAAATAACAAGTAAGTCTGTCTGTAATCCTATCTATTTATCTATTTTTCTGCTTATTCATCGTGACATAGTGTAACTAATAGAAAGGCCACATCTGTAATCTACAAGAAAGAGGTCGGTTTCTCTATAATTTTTAATGTGTCCTGGTTAAAGTTTGGGATCTTGAGGTGAACAAATAATAGTGAGTGGTGATTTGAGATGTGTGATTGATATTAATATTTGACTTTAATTGAATTGTAAAAATTAATTTTTAGATGGAAAAAAGTTTAAACTAAAAAAATTAAAAGTTGCTTCATAGAGTTTCACAACTTGTCACGTGTTCCAAACTTTCCTTATTTTTGTTTTTTGTTTGTTTGTTTGTTTTTTTTTTGGACACAAATTAAGCTCAACCAGCTTAGCAGCAACATGAAGCTTAATATAGCCATTCCATAGACTATATAGATGATTTAAGTGGACTAATACAAAGTAGAGAATCCAAAATAAAAATAGGCAGAGAAATCATAATCTCTAAATTGAAAACCTTCTTTGGCTCTCAACCCTTCATTGGTTAAGCAAATGCTTAAAGATCAAAGGAAATTGGTGGCAAAGTATGCTGGTTAATTGGCTCCTCTGGCTATTCCATTTCCAGCCATAATATTACCATGGAAATCATCCAAGTTCCACAAGCCACTCCACATAGTATCCTCATTAGAGGACTCTAGCATGGTTGCATAGCCATTAATCATCGAATAAAAGAAGCCCGACTCATCGTTCGTGTCCGGGTAAATTATTTCTGGTCTCATTTGAGGGATGTTAGGCAATTCATTGTTGCAATCATTTTCATCAAGCAATGAGATTATCTTCTTCATGTCCATTTCATCTTCTTGTTGTTTCTGTTGTTGCAGCAGTTGATACTGTTGTTGCTGTTGTAGTTGAAATTGCTGCCTCTTCAAAAGCCGGAGACGGTTTTTCTCGGCATTGTCCGAGGAGGGCTTTCCCTTTTTCTTGAAATGAGTCCTCCAGTAGTTTTTGATTTCATTATCAGTTCTTCCGGGCAAGCTTCTAGCAATGGTTGACCACCTACATTCATGATGTTAGTCAATAAAGACTTGTTCCTTTGAGCGAGTTTATATTGGTTTCCTAGGTAAAATTTCATTTTACTAAAAATTACCTTTTTAAGTTGAATAGAGTGGGGATAAGCACTTGAGCAAACAGTTGAACTGCAGGAATATTTAGGTACTTCGATCCTATCACTCCCACCGGTGTGGCGCCCCGATGTGGCGCGCCACATCACTTCCCCATGCTGGTATGGGGAAGTGATGTGATGTGTCACATCAGTGGGAGTGCCATAATCGGGAGCACTTGAACATTCTTGTGAACTAGTGGGAGTAAAAAGCTATTTAGGACAACGAATTAGTACCTGTTCCCCCACCTAGCATGTAGCTCGAGAATTATACTCTTTTCGTGTGGGGTTATTTGCCCCCTTTTAAGGTCTGGCCTCAAGTAATTCACCCATCTCAACCTGCAACTCTTTCCATTTCTTCTCAATCCTATTCAAACCCAAAAGACCAAATAAAATCAATTACAATACAAGACAAACTTCATGATCACAAGTTTGACACTTTATACTACATAAGTTCTGATTGAATAGTTATAAAGAAACGACATGTTTAGAACACAATTTGGATATCAAAAGTTGGTTTCAATTTAGCATTTCTCAACAATACTTATGATATCTGTAGAGATGGGTAATATGTTAAAAAAAAGTATGTTCTTTTGATTTCTTCCTTATTTCTTGGTAACGCGATATCAATTATGTTACCAGACAGATGAAATGAGATAAATATGGGATGTATAGTTACCGGCGAGCCTAGCCACATTGTTCCATCTTCCTTCACCATGCAATTTGACATATTCAATGAGCAACCTGTCTTCTTCAGCAGTCCAAGGGCCCTTTCTCCACCCTTCTTCCATGGAAGCCCATCCCATGTTTTGTGCCATAACTCCCCAAGACATAAAACCAAAAAACAATGTTAATTGTTTGTTGGTTTTAGCAGTAATTAATAATATAGATACGATTTTGTCTTAAGAATTCCTTGACATAATATGTTGGTGTGCACTGCATATTTATACTTGCAATCACCTTAATTGCTTCATACCCACAACTCATTCATGTCACTATCAAATAATCTATCGGTATCTGCTTATCACATAACCCAAAGATTGGCACTAGATAACGCTTACTTCGCTATTTACAAAAATACCCTTCATTTCTTGGGCATATGATGGGGTCCACCCCCATTTTTATTAAGTTGAATCCATTGCATTTTCCCTCACCATAATAGGATTTGTTTGATATAGGACGAATTAAATTTTATCACTGTTTGGTCACTCGACTCCAATGAAAAGGACAAGAAATAGTCGAGTCTATCCACTCTAAATGCTGGTTATTTACTTGTATGAAAGTGTGAAACTGTAATAATTAAATAATAAGAGCTTGTTCTATACACAATTTGGTTAATATTAGTAGAAGTTACTTGAATTTTGTGTAAAATAGGTGGTTGAAATTTGGAAAAGATGTGTTAAAAATATAAATAAATTGTTAAATCAATATTTGGATGATGAAAAGTGATGAGAGAGAAAAAGTAGATTTGAGTTTTTAAAGTTTATGGTGTATAGAACAGGGCCTAAGTCTTCTATACGTATATAATCAATATCGTTTAACATTGATTATGCGTTTTTTACCACACGAGTGCAAGAAATTATTCTCAATCAATTATTTTCTCACGCCTTTATGTTGTTCATGAATGTCACATACCATGATGCTGCTTGTGGATAAAACATATGCTTCACTTCTCTTCAACGATGATATTAAACTACAATATTAAGATCAGAATTGGCCTCCTACCTATGAGGAAGAGCATATTGTTTATCATCTTGTATCTCCCCCCATCATTCAACCTTTATTTATGTGCGTGTATCGCGTAAAATAGCGAATTCAAATTTCTTTTCTACTATAAATAAGAGATCGATTCTGATAATGGAATATTGTATCGCACATTGGTGAATTACTAAGCATGCACTATATTCCAACTTAACAAAATAAGTAACGATACTCCATCATACATGATTACATGTGTCCATTTTTCGAAAGATATTGATCCACATAGCACGGAATATTTCTAAAGAGACACAAAACAAAGGGGCAATTGAGGACTAGGGAAAAATTTTGTCAAGGCATTTGGTGACATGTATGGGCCACGTATAACATAGGGTTTTATGCATCTAGACACCATAAACCAAAAGCCTTGAAAAGCACTCTCTTATTATATACATAATTGTAATTAAATATTAAGTGGGTGGCTTATTTTTTAACCTTGAAAGCCACTACAAAGCCAATGGCTACGTAACATGTGTTTGTTTTGCTTTCTTCTTAAGGAGATAATTCCACCCTAATCACCATCCTCTTCCATTAAATATGACTACTTAGATGCCTTTTTTGGCTATCAAGGCATTTAAATATTGGAATAAGTATGTTCTTAATACGTCATCAAGGGGACAGGTGGCTTGGTACCTATGCTATGGCTTTCATCGACTGTTTAATGATCGAAAAGTGTCCTTAATTTTTTGTCCTCCTTTACTTGGAATATATTTCGATTGATATTATGAAGTTTAAAATACTTGATAGAAATTATTATCTTCGTCCCAAAAATATAATTCACTATTTTTTTTTGTTTGTCCCAAAATATAGGCTGTGTTAAAGAGATAGTTAAAATATTACTCGTCTTTTATGTTCTCATTTAATATACATTGTTATCATCAAAATAGAGTAGTTGAAAAAAAATATCTAATAAATGAGATGGCATATTAGAAAAACAATCTTGAATTATACTTTTCCAATACAATTAATTATATTTTTCTTAATCTGTTTAAAAAAATAACTATAATTTTGGGACGGAGGTAGTATCATATTTGTGCACATCAAGGATTCAAGGGACACATGCAATTGAGGATGATGAATCGATAAAAAATCTAAACGTTCGGGCCGTTAGAATCTTTTGGACTTGCGTGATCGATACTGTTGATCAAATGCTAATATAGCACATGTTATTCTTTCTAGTCACATGACATGTCAGTTGTCACATATGTTAATGCTGTATTGAATGTGATCAATTTGATATGATGTAATAATTGTGACATAATATAACACTAAATAGAAAAAAGATCAGAATAGAAATATCAATACGCAACATGGCTATATATAGCTGAAAAAACTTTTGATAATTTTTTCAAAAGTAACTTCTTTTGAGAGAAAATATAGATTTAAAAAATTGTTATTATCATGGCTTTTGTGGGTGATATATTTGTGCAAGAATCCGTGCTGTGCACGTACGGATGGAGAGAGTAAAAAATAATTCTAGTGTTGGGACACTTTGCACAGACAAAATCTTTCTTGTGAAATATAAGTGCTTATCAAAAAGCAATTGTAAAAGTGGTAGATTTCTCGTACTTTGGAATTTCTTTGTAATTAAGTTTTTACCATCTGTGTTGCAACTTTTCGATTGATGATTTGAAGTGGGCAAATCTTGTCGAAGAATAATGGTATCAAAATTCGATGTAAATTTTGTAATAATTTTTAATTCAATATTAAAAGTTGTAAATAATGTTCGATGTAAATTCAATATTCGATGTAAATAATGTTTCAATGTGTGAATTTATCAAAGAAAATATAAAATGCATTGTTACGTATGTATCTTTGAAAACATTATTTCTAAAAATATATACAATGCTTATAAAGAAAACTTAATACGATTCTTAAGCATTTTGAATATTTTTAGTGAAAAAACACTAAAATGTCAAATAAGGAAAATATAAATTTATTTTTTCGATTCACCTCAATAACAGAAAGCCGAAAAACAAAACTTGTGTGAATTTTATATAAATACTTCTTAATCTTCAAGAAGTTTGTTCGAATTCAAGGCTTTTTTCTTTTTTCTTTATTTTTCTCGACAAAGAAATTAAATTGTTAAAATTCAAATTTATTGCTTATATTTATATGCAATACTATTTAATTACTTGACATTGATCGGACACGTATGTAAATTTTAATTTTAAAAAATTAAAGTGTCGTTTCAAGTCAGATTAGGATAAGAAGTAATTTTTGGGGTGCTGGGGGCAACAACATTAATTAATTAATTAAACTACATAATCACTTTTTCTCTAGTTGAGCTCAAAGGAATGTCGAGACATGCCAATTTTAGTTTCTAGAAGCTTTTTGCTTCTATAATTTGATATTATCCGCAGGATTTGCAGAATCTTAGAACTTGAATATCTTAATCTTAATTATACTAAGTGTTGGGATTTTGTATAATTTATATTTTCTACTTCTTTTTTTTAATGTAAAATATCTGATCTTTGCATATGTTGTCTCCCATTAATAGAGTACTAGTCCAAGTTTGCTGTACCATAATGTTACGGAAACGTTAGATCAAATCAAAATGGAACTCTCATTCCGTGGAATAAAAAAAAAGAAAAGAAAAAAAGAAGGCAAGTAATGTGTTTGGAATTTATTTCCTCCGAAAAATATTTTTGTAAATTAAATAAAAAATGAATAGTAAAAAAATCGATGTCCCTTGTAGTTGACGGTCAGTTAAAATAAAAGAGGAATCACTGGATTGAAGAGTGAGCAATTAAAACAAAAGAAAGCAATTATTGGATTGAAGAGTGTGCAAATAACGAAGTTTCATTGTAATTTTAAAGCTCACATACTTAGCTTAAACCTTCTTATAACAAAAGTTAAATAGTATATGGTTGAAGAGTAAATAAACCATTGGATAAATAAGGAGAGAAATTGGGAATAATCCTTAATCTTGAATAACAAACAACTAAAACAACTGCTAAGGCCAATATTTGTGAGATCTGGGGGTGATAGGATAGAATTTTTTAATGAATTTTTATGTAAAAAAAGAGAGAGAATGAGTAGAGTTTGAATGGTAGATATTTGTGTAGTATATATAGGTCCCACAAAATATAAGGATGTGATTGATTTGACCAAATTTAAATTTAAAAATAATGAATAAAAATATGTAAACATGAGTAAAAATGTGAAGGATTTATGGTCGCGGAGTTTCCTAAATTCAAGATTTATTCAACAAAAGGTAAATATACAACATGAAACGACCGGAAACTCACTCAACTAATTGCTTCTTTAAATTTATTTTTAACACTTATTTTTAACATATGTACTACAAAACTGTTTTCTTCTTTATAAAATTTCTTACTTTTTAGTAACACCAAAAAAATTACTTCTTTCTGCTTGAAATTTCAAGCCATTAGCTACCGAACATTTAGGGTGTGTTTGATTGCGAAATCGGAATTTAGTTAGAGAGAAAATAATTTCCAGGTAAATAAATTAGAAGAAAAGATTTTTCAGGGGAAATGGTAGAAAATGATAGTTGTATGTATTTAATTGTATTAATTTGTAAGTTGAAAAATAATATTATTTTCTTTGTTTTTGTGTTTTTTATGAAATTTGATCATTTTCCTTATGTGTATAGTTAAAACAAATTATCCGTTCGAACCTCGCCCCCCCCCTCCCCCCTTCTAGTGGAAAACCTTCCCCCTCAAAATGAGGAAACTTGGTCACATGACCAAAAGATGGAAAAAGCTTTTCAAACAAAAGTTTTGTAATCAAAAAGACCAAAAGATGAAAAAAGAAAAAAAATTTTGGTATTTTTCAAACAAATGAGTGCAATCAAATACACCCTCAACTATTCACTATGAAGGTCTAGAGCACTCGCGGAGCTCCAATGGGTCATAGGGGGGAACGTGCCCCACTATAACTTTTTAGAATTTTTTTTTTCAATTTTAAAGCAAACAAAAATTCTGCCATGTACCTCCGTTCTGCCTTCCACCCTTCATTGTTCAAAACATATATTTGTTTTTATAAGTAATGACGAAATATTTTAGACAGAGGCGGAACTTTATCTTGTGACCAGTAACATGTTAATAGACGGGATATTTTAGATAAAAGGGAAGAAAATAATGTTGGAGAAGAGATGTTAGAATTGAGAATGAAAGAAATGGAAAGAATGTTGATAATGTTATGAATATTAAGTGTGAATTTGATGATTAACTATGGAGTGTTACCAAGATATGAAAATGCACAGGAATTACTTATCGTAATTTTATTTTTATTTTTTAAAATTCTAGATTATTATTGTGCCCCACTAACTTCAAGCGGTTAGTTCCACCACTAGTCTAGACTTTTGTCGAGATATCGGAATTGTCGTGGACACCATTAAATATCATTCCTCGATCCCTAGGTGTTCAAGCAATCATCCAATGCCAATCATTCTCCTTCCTTTTCAATATCGTGACAAAATGCTGCGATCGGACGAAGCACATGGGAACTGATCAGACAATTCAACACACCCAACAGGGAGCCAATAAACTCATCTATATAGAAAGAAATTTTACAAAAGAATTACACAAGGAAAAAAAAAAAGAAGAAAAGAAATAGTAAGTGGTGTGTGCCTCGGTATAAGAGGCCCACCCCTCGGATCTGCCCTTTGATAACACATCACTTAGTAGTTAGTATAAGAAATGTTATAATATCAACGCTGGTCCACTTTATGATATAAACGATAATGAAAGTATACATATGGTCTAATATGAGAAACACATGAAATCACACGTGATGTGATTTCTCGTGAAACCTCATGTGGTTTTACCATCGTTGGCATCATTAGTGGCATTAGCATTGATACTAGATTACGGAACATTTCTCTACACTTTAATATTATGTCCATTATATTATATTTACTTATTATTTTTCACATACCTACCTAAGAACTAAAAAGTGGCAGGACATACAAATTAGTGCACGCTTGACAACCAAGATCAAACTGGATGACCCTTCCGAAAAGCTCCCGTACAACAATTAGGTAAAAATGTAACCAAATATCTATTAATTTCTTTGTAGAACCTCCGCATGTTTCTTTGACTGAAATTCCTGGCCCTCTGAGGTACAGGTACAGGTACAGGTACGGGTACAATTATCCAGGCAGGTAAAAAGGAAAATATATAATATATAATTAATAATTATGTTTAGAAGCTAATCACATCTAATTAGTATTAAAATAATAATTATAACTGGATCCAAAATTGATAAACTTTGACTCAATTGGAGTTTTGGTCAAAGTAATGTTTGATTTGCTTTGTATTTGCGAGTCATTTTCGATGTAAAGGCTACAGTAAATTGGCCAACCAAATGCGGCACATAATTTTTCTCAATTATTATGTACATCACTTATTGTAAATTTTAGGCCTTGTTTGTTTGCAAATAATTTTACTTAAACAAATTAAAGTTTAATTCTATCTACTCCCGTCTCAATCTCAAAATTAATTAGGTAAAAATGGAACATATCTTGATAATATTTTAATTGTTACTCGTGCAGCTAGCACTTTGTAAGAGAAGCACTGACAATAAGTCTTCCAGCTATTAACCAATTTCTTGTTTGACTACCTTCTTGATTTCTGGTAATTTTTGAAATTTGTAATCTAATGATTGTAACTAATAATTTAAAAGAAATTACACTGGCCAATGGCAATAAAATTTTTGAAGAAATTGCATCAATTGTAACGGTAATGGAAATAAGTAAACATATAATTGAAATTATTTTATTGAGTATAGAATTTTGATTAAAAATACAATTTCAAGAAATTACGGAGAAAATAGTATATATACAAAAAATTTTATACGAATGAAAAATTAACCTGGTTGAGTCTGTTGATGTTCTTAGTCAAGGTCAATCTTTGTAACAGTAAAATATATTAGTTATTAATGGAAAAAGATATTATATATATTTTAATAGAGATTTCTATATTGTCGACCGGACGTAGAATCATGCATATCCACCGTCCATTGATTTTTCAACTTTAGAAATCATACAAGTTGTCCAACCCTATGCTATAGAGGTAAATCACCAGGTGGTCACATGTGGTCGAATGATCGAGAAGTGCAGTTGTGGAGCTAAGATAAAAATTTACTGGGGGCACAGAGTAATCGAGTAATTTTTTTAAAAATACGTAATAATATAATACTAGTAAAAAAATTATCAAATAAATTAACATTTTTAGTTTATGATAAATACAAAACGAACACTCCTAATATAATTTTGTAGTATTAAACGTATACAGAAAATTTGTCATATTATATGTTAGAACGATGTATCTTTTTTATTGAGTTTGAAATTTCAATTAAATTTAACTTTATACAAAAATTAAAAATAGAATTATTCACCAAAAGAAATGTCACTTTTAACAACAAATTTTTTTCATTAAATGTCATTTTTCGGTTGTTTTGTCAAAACACGTCATTTGTAAAAGTTACAAAGAAAAAACTTTCATCGAGAAAAAACACTTTTTTTCAGTGATTATAATAGTACCCGCATCGCACGTGTTACACACTAGTGAAATTAAAAGACAACAATTATAATTGAGAATGTAACTTTTCAATATACACAAATTACTTGTTAAGTGTTATAATTTAAACTAGATAAATTGAAAATTGGTAAATTCATACCCATAAAAGCTATACATAGGTCTTAAGCTAATTTTAATATTATACAATTTAAGGCTCATCTTCAATACTCCATACCTCTCCACTACGTGTGATAATATATTTACTCTTTGGTAAAATGGAGTGTCTCACATGAAACTTTCTAATTTAATTCTGGGAATCGATTACGTACCAAATAAGTAATTATTGGTTTTTATACCTTGAGGACTATGTGCATGTTATTCATCACATCACATTTTAGAAATTCACACTCTTTTAAATTTAAATTTAAATTTAAATTTGATCAAATTAATCATATTCACATATCTCGTGAAGGCATACTTATACTATATAGATCTTCACTATTCAACCCAACTCATTATTTTTCCATTTCACATAAAAATTTAAATCCTGATACAGGTTATATTTTTCTTTAAAAACATGGCAGATGTTTTTTGTTTGTATAAATTTTTAAGATATGCATTGTTTTAACCTTTTTTTTCCTGTTGTTTAAAATATTCAAAATCCTTACTATATTAAAAAGTGTACATCTATGTAAACATTTTATTTTCCATAATTACCCTTACACATTTTGCCAAGTACCTTTTTCTCCTTTTCCCTAATTTCTCATCACATGCTTGCTAATCCTACCAAGTCTACAGGTATATTGCATCCTCTTTTTTCTCATTCCATTGATTAGATGACATTAAGAGTATATTTGATTGGTGATAAAATTGATATACATATAATTTCGAGTAAAATGTATGATTAATATTATATTAAAAATATGTATGTGGTTGAAAATGTGTGTGTAATTATAGAAAATTGTGTGCATATAACTTTGTGACTAAAAGAACAAGACCTAATTTTCATTAAGAAGGAGAAACTTTTTAGGCCTTTCTACATTCTACTTTTCATTTATTTAAGATGTAATTTTTCAAAATCTATATGGGAGTGTTACAGGAAATATTAGTTCCTCAAAAAAGGCCTAGTTTTCCTTTGTTTTTGAAGGATCAGAGAGATATATGTAAGAATAAGAAATAAAGGAATTTCTTAGACCAAACATGAGCTCCCAAATTTCCTTGCTTATCTAAAGCTAGACCACAGTAAATTATATTCAACTATCTAGGCTTCACACCCACATCTTCAATGTAATTATTTTTACCCTTACAAAGTTGTCTTTCGATGTGCTCGAGGCATTTCAATGGAAACAATAAATGAATTGATTCAAGTAGAAAATAAAAATACAAAAATGTATGAAAAATTAGCCAAAATATTGTATATATATAAAGAAGTTTTAATATTAATTTCATGTTCACATTAAATATTACCACAATTACATCTGTAATATAAACAAACTATTCTTCCAATCATTTGCTTTCTATATCCCTAATATCTTCACCTTCAATATAATAGTTGATGAAAAAACCTATTTATCGTTGTTTGTCATGCCCTTCACCTTTACATACAATGTGCATTGCATGTTTTGACAAACTAGTAATAAAATTTTTTTAGTTTTTTACTACCTAAACATACCTCTTGATTTCTCCCACCAAAAATAAGCTTCTACCATTAGTCTATAACTCAATATAATTAAAATCAAACATTAATATCAATTATGCCTTTTATATTGTTACTCATTGTTATTCACACATCTTATAATACTATTTAACTTAAAAAGTATGTGTTGGTTGATTGTCATTTTTAAGCGGATCGAGTTTAATATCTGTGTTTCCCTTCTTCCTTTTTTTTTTTTTTTTTTTTCCTATTCGAGATTTTGACTCTGGCAAGGAGCGTCTCCTTTCTCTCAAGTTTTTTATTTTTATTTTTAAATTTGTTTTCCAAACTTTTATGTAAAAATTTTTACCCGAAACACGCTACAAAAATCTTGAATGGAATGACATACAACTTGCTAAAATTGGAAGGATAACAACAGATGTGCAAGACATAATAATGAACAAAACTAGCTAGCTAGGCTACCACCAAGTCCACCACCAACCACTGCCGCCGTCGTTCCCATGGCCACCGCTTGTATGGTACCGGCCACGGCGTAGCATAAATTAATCACTCCTACCACATTCATCTTTCGGCGGCCATAAACTGAACCATCATGTTAGCTATTTTCGCCAGGCCTAGCTATTGCCATCCCCACTCTATCACCAGTCAGTCAGCCGTCACCACATATTGCCACCTCACATAACCATGCACCACCGTACAAATCATACTGCCCGTATTAAAATTAGTGTTACAAAAAATGAAAACCGTGACTAAACATCAAAGTCAAACTTCAAACTTAAGCGAGTATAAATGTATAAAGTGTAAAGTAAAAACAAAAAGCTTGCAGAACTAATGATAAAATCAAACTTTGAACTTAAATGTTACTTAAACGAATTTGAAACGAGCTTTTTAGAAACTAAAATCCCCTCCAAATGATCACGAAATGCTACTCCCATCATAACCATCAAATACAAAACCTAAAATCCCCTCCAAATGATCACAAAATGTCACTCCTAACGACATAAGCATCAAATACATAACCTAGATTTTATGTTTTGGGGTCTCACCAGAGGGGACCGAAAATAGCTAGTTGTAGAAATAAAATGAAAAGCCAGTTGCAGAAATAAAATGAAAAGCTAGTTGTAAAAATAAAACGTACAAATGACGCTACATAATGATGTTCCCATTTTATAGTAGTTAATTTTTCGAATGATACATAAAGAAATAAGATTTCTATTGTCCGCTTTTGTTTTATTCCTCACGTGGGCATATACCCACGCACACGAAGTCTGGTGACGCCACATCACCAGACTAAATTTTTAATTTTTTTTTTTATATCTACATTATCCCCACGTGGGCATGTATCCACGCCCACGAAGTTTGGTGACGCCACATCACCAGACCAAATTTTTTTTAATTTTTTAATTTTTTTTATATTTACATTAAACTAGATCAATAATACATAATTGTCACATGATGGTGGGGCTCACCCGATCTCCTACGAATTTTTTCCCAACTTGTGGGTATTATAACGTACCTACAAGTGGGGAATAGATTATTACTATTCTATTGTCATAATATTGAAACACAAATATATAGTTTAACTATATATCAAACAAAACTGAAAAAGAGCAATTAAATCAGATTATTTCATGATCCCAAACGCGTTACGGTAAAAGACACGAGTCAGTCATTCGTTATCGTTACATTTACATAAAACAAAAGTTGACGAATGACAACAATTATAAGTGTCAAATAACAGTCCTTCACTCATAACACAATGGAAGAAAATCAACAGCGAATTCATAAAAGTACAACACCGCGAAGCATACATTTCCCATCTTCCCCAAAGTACAACACAATCCCTCAAACCCTAGTTCCGGTTACCCCACCTTTGGGCCCAGCGGCCCCAGCCTCACCACCAGGGGCCCCGACACCATAATCAGGATCCCCATAACCCGGCCCATATCGGCTGCTGAAAAACCCGGAATGTAGCAGAAGAACATAGAGCAACTCAGTAAACCCTAGAATTATAGTGAACGCTTCAACCATCTTCAGTCTCCATCCTCTCCACCCTCCGACGTTGATCTCCTTGCAAGCCAACCTGCACATTTTTCAGTACCGAAATCGTTATTTGTGAAATCAAATATTCAAACTAGTACATGTCTAATTGATTTTTTTGTCTTTTAATTGTTGATTAAATCACCCGAAGGCGAGGGCGGTGGCGGCCCAGGCGACTAGGGAGGAGGAACCGGCGGCGGCGAGACTGTCGTTTCTCCACACTCGGAGGTGATTCCCACCAGCGATTTTGGATACAATTCCAAGAACCGAAGCCAATAAGGCGAATATGAGGAAGAACATTGTCGCACCATTCCCCCCAAAACCTGACAAATTCATTTCCAATCAAATTCAGATGTGAAGTAGCTAGAGCGAGAATTTGTGAAAATAAGTGGTCCAGATTTATCTAGTACACCTGAATCTTAGAATAATGCCACAGGAACAACCAATTTGTATAATTAGGTGAGCAGCATTAAAAATACCATTTTAACCCCCTGTATTAGTGGGGTCTAACCCCAAGTTGTACGCTTGGTTGTACATTTTTTATTCTTCTTCTTACAAGGCCAGATCCAAGATTTTTAGCAGGGATCAGGGGCTACTATATAGAAAAAAATTTAATTCAACGAAAGTTATGTATAGAATTTTTTTTTTATATAAACTTTGTGGTTTTTTTTTTTTTGGGTCGGGGGCCACAACCCGTATGAGCCACCCCCAAATCCGCTTGCGCTTCTAGCATTGCTCGTGGGTCTTATATTAGGAGACGCTCCTAAAAGAAATGTGGATATGATTGATTTGATCAAATTCAAATGAGGAAGAGACTTACTCGGATGATTAGTGGTGCCGTTGATGTACCGATTCATACACCAACTAGCGAACCCCAAAACGATGAAGTACATAACCAAGTTGAGAAACAGCAATGGAGCTGCCAAATTCCTTGCTACGGTCAGTGCCATTTTTTCTTCTTCCTCTTTTTCGCAAAAACGCAAACACTCAGGGATCCAATTTGCACCAAATTACACACACACACACACACACACACTAACACTAAAAAGCAGAGAATTGCAGAGAGATCAGTGTTTGAGTTTGAGGTCTATCCAGTAGCTTGGGTAAAGAAACTGGGAGAAGAAGGGATATATATTATATATATGAGTGGGGAAAGGATGCATGAGATTGTACGTGGCATGTTAAATGGCTTTGCTGAGTTACAGGTGTGGAGACACTTGTCGAATTTTCCACATCTTTGCATGTTTACAAATTACTCTATTACTCTTTAACTTGCATTCTTTTTACTTTTACATATATATATGTCAATATGTGATGGTGTATATCCGCAAAGGATTTCCCTAGTTTTTCCTTTCCCTAACTGTTGCATTGTTTGTAATATCGACCTAATCAGACTAATCTAACAATGAAACACACCATTGTTTTGTTTACAAAATAGAGTTCCACATTATTCAATATTATTCAGTATCGATATAAGTCACACATATGTTGATTTGTGTAATTATTGATTAAGGAGTTTGACAAAATTAATGTCGTCATATTTAATACTTGGGTATAAATCTAATCTCGTGCTGTCTATGTATTAGTTCTTATGATTTGTCAGGACACCATTCAGTATTAGTATATCGTACACTGTTGATTCATTAATTAACACTACTTTCTAGTAGAGTATCTTTAAAAATTTTGTGTGTGAAATTTAAATATCAGCAATTAGAATGCAAAAATTGCATATAAATAGGAAATTAAATTAATTAATTGTCTTATTAAATCAAATTTTTTATTCAAAATCAGTAAGCCCCCGTTAGTGTATGTATATTTATGAGTATTTATGAGTTTTGATGTGAAATAGGAGAGAAAATGAGTTGGATTGAGTGGTGGAGATTTATGTAGTACAGTGGGTCCCAGAAAATATATGGATGTAATTGGTTTGACTTTTGATGTGAATATGTTAAAATGTGTAAAAATTTGTTAAAAATTGTAAAAGAACGGGTTGTAAGTTACACTGAAGACAAAATTAAATCCGGACCTTTTTGTGGCCAATAAAGGATAATGATCTCACTGTTGCGAGAATTTTCGTTAAACTGTCACTTTATGCTTCTCTCTTGTCCGGGCGCATTTTCCCATATCATGACTCATAAGTTCCGTTGGGACATCTATTCCGTCTTAGTTTTTTTTATTTAGATATATTAATATTAATTAATCAGTGAAAATGTCTCTGATGGCTTTTGATCGGGTGCCCATAATCGGTCAAAAAAATTTGTGGGGTTGGTGAATCCCCCCAATTAGAGGGCAGTTATGTATTATTCATCTGACCTAATGTAGATTCAGAAAAAAATAATTTTTGTTTAATGACATGGCGCCACGTGGCGTGGGTTTTATACCCACGTGGGTATCCGATCAAAACCATGTCTTTGATACACAAGGGGAGTTTTTAAATTAATAAATTATATATCAAATAATCCAAACGTAGACGTAACTATTAATCACTAGATATAAACTAATTATAATGGATATTTTCATTTCAGATATATATATATATATATATATATATATATATATAATGGAGATTTCGATTATCATCATCGATATGGTGATATACTCCCAATAAAAAATTGTCAATTTTCCCTAATCCTTGGAAAATTATCATTCTTCTCCATCAAAACTGCATTTTGAATCTAGGCATTAAAACTACGTGTTGAAGTAAAAAAAAAAAAAAAAAAAAAGGGAATCGGTCATTCTTCCTCTTCTCCAATCGAAGCCTCCACCCACCTTCAATATCCAAACTCAGACCCTAATTTTTGAGCCACGGATGGCCAAACGGATGGTGGATTTGCAATTGCTCTGTGATTACATTTGGCGTCACAAGTTGCCGTGACACCAGTGCATGATTTAAATGCATGGTGTTTGAAGTCTAGCTAGGAGTCCTAAAATTTATTTGGTAACAACCAAGTTGCCGTGACACCAGTGCATGATTTAAATGCATGGTGTTTGAAGTCTAGCTAGGAGTCCTAAAATTTATTTGGTAACAACAAAAAATATCATAAACAGACAAATATATATATGTATATATACATTTATTCAGTGGCAAGGCCAGACTTTTGAACCAGTGTAGGTACAATTTAACTTACAAAGAAAATTTATGATCTGATTTCTAAGTTTCTTCGATTTAAAAACCAACTTGTTTGGAACCAAGCAGGGAATGTAGCCGGATTTGTTGTCAGTGCGGTCCAAAATTTTTATTTTTTCCAACAATGGGAATGTAGGGGATATAGGGGTATAGGTGTAGTTCAAACATTATTCACACATTAGGGATTTAGAAATCTTAATCACTGCACTGCATTCGAACCACATGCTACAAGAAATTTTAGAGAAAAGAAAATGTACTATAGCTAATCAAATTCAAGAATGAATAATCAACCTAACTTATAATTTACGACATCAAACTGAATAATTGATTTTCAACATTAATCATCTCAAAAATTTAATATCAAAAGAAATTAACAATGAACCAAATTTAATTTCAACTTCAAATATAATTGTATTACATAAACTCTTTTACATATATTTAAAAAAAAAAGGACTTTACATATTAAACTAACTTAAAATTAACTATTCAAGCCTAAAGCCAAAATCACTAAATCAAGGCTTAAAACTTTACATTCTAATTTCAATTGCAAAGCCATAGGAGAATCAAACTCATTCATTTTATGGTTTCTAATTACCCATTCTAGTGCAAATATGATTTCAACTCTTCAAGGATAAATACAATCGAATTCTTAATAGCAAATAATTTAGTTAAATTTTGGAATGCAAAAGATGATGAAATTTTCTGTAATGTTTTATTATTTCTTTGATTATGTATTTATGTATATGTATAAGATAGGAGAAAAACTCATCCAATATATTTGTGAAATATGTATAAATAGTAAAATAACAAAAACAAAAACATATGGAATAACAAAAACAAATTAAGGGAATGACAAAAACATTAACATAAACAAAATTAGGAGAATAAGAGAATTTGTTCTATACAAATTAAATCTATTCTTTCTCTCTCATCCTTTTCAATTATTCATTCATTTGATAATTATTTTATATTTTTTAATACTACATCTTCAAATGTCAAAAAATAAATAAATAAATACTACATGTTCAATTTTCAACCAAATATCTTACACTAAATTTTATCTCACCAAATTTAATCTTAAAAAACATAACCCTAACAATAACTCTATAAAAATAAGGGAATAACAAAACAATAAAATATAGTATAAATTTTGGGCACACGTTAATTTCACTATATTGTAGCCTTTAGAAGACTAGCCATAGGAGCTGCATTTCTTTGACTTTTCCAACTACTTCCGCATATGCATACACACCCAGGCCACTTTGTCTTCTCCAACCAGCAACTCCTCCAAACACTGAATTTGGCATGGTAAAAAAAAACTTTTTTTAAACAGAAAAAATATCTGCAAAACCTGTGTAGGCAAGTGCCTACGCATGACTACACGTGGCTTCGCCACTGCATTTATTAGACAAAATTTAAAAGATTATACGTAAAATCAAATAAATTTTAAAATATTGTAGGGGCGGTTGCCATCATACATCATCTAATTCGAAATTAAAATGTGTTCCAAGATTTTGTAAGAAGGCTACAACATATATTCAAACTCTTGCTCAATATTGTATATCCAAACACATGCACATATTTTAATTCCTCATTAATTATTTCCAATTTTAGTATTTTTTTAATTTTAATTATCTACGAAGATGAGTAGTTTTGTAATTAAGGGTTTTTCGATGAAAATGTTGGTGCATGGGATTTCTCCGATATGGCGCTGACAAAGTCTTCAGCGAACACGAAGAACCCAATCCAACTACAAACACCGCCGAAACTACAGAAGATGGCTTCAAGGCACGCATAAATGTGCTTTTCTAAGACGCTATTTGCCCCCACCGCATAAACCATGATGCGCTCGGGTCCACAAATATGCCTCCAAGATACAATGAAACATAATGTTGTTTGTGTAGTGCATTATCGAAGACAACCCCGAACAACAAGGACGTTAAAATGTCTATACTTGAGCCCTAGATTTCGTGTATCCAGAATAACGAAACATAAGATTATTTTATAGAGAATAAATGCAAGATGAGGTGAAGTAAGATGCAAGAAAATATTTGGTGAGAAAGGAAGAAGGAAAATGTGGAACAATGTTTCTTATTTTTCATTCCAATGATCAAAAAACAAATTAACATATTTATAGATTTGCAAACAACTCTTCCCAAGAGTCACCACCACTCTTCTCATGAGTCATGGACCGCCCTTTCACAAGAGTTGCCATAGTTCTTAAGCATTACAACTCTTCACAAGGGTAACCGCCGCATTGTAAGAGTTGTAACTCTTCATTTAACACCTTTTGATTATAAAAAGTTACAACATTTGATCATAAAGAATCATGACTCTTAACAAGAGTCACAACATTTCAGTCATAATGATAAAACAATATTATTTTGAAAATTGTTATAAAAACCAAATTCGCTAATTTATTGATGATCACGAAAATAAAAGATACAGACCTTAAAAAAAAGGTTAAAGAGTAAATTACCTAATTGACCAACAATTTAGGACAATTATATACTACCGGATATGTTCTGATCCCCACAGTGGGGATTAGATCATTACTGTATATACTACTGTACTGAGAAGTTTGGAATTCAACAGCAAGCTTTTCTTTTTCATTTTCCGGAAATAAAAATAAAAAAAATTACAAATAAGCGTATTCATTGTATTATATGAAGCAAAATTGTCCCATCTCCGCTGGAAAAAGTCAAATCGAAGGCCAAATTGACAAGATTCAAACAGTAAATCTTCAATTCACAATAACCCCATACCTGGAATTGTTCAAGTGCTCCTAAGAGTACTGTAATTACGATATTCCCGGGTGATTTCCAACCACATAGATTTCCGTTTTGAAATTCCAGATACGATCTAGATTCGGCACGATGAGATGGACCTCTAGCAATTTGAAAAATTTTCCGGTGACACGGTGGCAGCCGATTGTGGCCGGTCAAAGTTTTTAGCCATAATTTGGTCCCAAATTATGATAAAAAACTTTGATCTACCACCACCGATAGCTATATTATCGCCGAAAAATTTTTCAAATTGCTAAAGGTCCGCTTCATCATACTAGACTTAAATCTGATCTCGAATTTTAAAATAGATCCAGGAGCACCGTAACCCCAAATATGAAGACCTTCTTTCGCTAATTATAAGTTGACAAAGGCTTAAGATGTCGGCAACAAAGCGTCAAGAATTGGGAAATTCCGGGACATGACCGCTACATCAACAAAAGATTGGGGACCATAGAAGCAATTACCCTGGTTTCCAAAATGGAATGAACATTTGAGAAACCTATACAAGCCATTTGGTGCATCGGATTCCAATCTGGGCAATCTCCACATTTCATCTTGCTCCACCCACTCAATCGATGGCGGAGGAAGAAAAGCCGCTGAGGAAAATCGCGGAGGCCTTCAAAGAACTGGCTAACGCTGTGAATTCACAGAGCTCTGATGGGGAAGAAGATCCTCGAATCGAATTGGGTCGATTCTCTTTGGCTTGTTCTCTCGTCTCCCCCCTGTTTCGCTGCCTTGGCATAGCCTTCAAGTTCGCCGAAGTAGATTATGTCGCAAAAGTAAAACTTCTTTTTTACTTATTTCTTATGTTTATGTATTTTATTGATTGTCGATTAAATTACTATCTGTTGATGATGATCGATGCTAAAAATAGAACTCCGATGATTCTTTTAGGGTGTTGTATACTTAAGTTTGTTTCCTAACTGAAAAAGTGATGCTAGTGTCGACGATCAGTAGAAACGTTGTTGATTAATTTTGGGCTCAAAAGTTTATTAGGGATGATAAATTCCGCATGCACATTAGTATCAGTTTCTCTATTTGTATTTCTACTTGTTCAAAAGCAAATGATGCTATCGATATTTGCTATAATGAGTCTCTGTTTATGCATTTGTATGTTTGTTGATGGGCCCTAAATTATCGTTTGTGTTTTTTCTATAGTAAGTATGTTGGTTTGCACAAAACATAGATATGTGTACATATTTACACTTCATAAATCCTATGTTTATCTTTACTGCTACTTCTTCCTACTCATGGAGGCTCTGTAATTGCAATGGTTCTTTCCACCCAATGTAAGAGCACTTAATAGACAATATAGTTCACAGTATACCTTGATTTTGCTGCTTTCTAACTCTTTGCGGTTTCTAGAACCCTCTGGTTGATTGAAAAAACTGGATAGTTTTGTGAATGATATTTCAAATTCCGTTATCTTCATTAATACAATCCTTAGATAGTATTCTTCACGAGATAAGTTATTTCTGTGCTGCTTGATTTGATAATAGGTGGCTGATCTTGCTGAGGCATCTAAGTCAATCTCAACACTAGAAGTGATGGTAGATAGGGACATTGAATCCGATTGTGTAAGGAAAGCCGGGAGCCATACGAGGAATCTTCTGAGAGTGAAGCGTGGGCTTGACATGGTCAGGGTTCTGTTTGAGCAAATTGTTGCCTCAGAGTATGTTCACTGTTTAGATGCTTTGAACTTGATAAATTCTGTCATTGTTATTTTCTATTGCTCATAGTTATTCCGCCTATGCTTTCATTAAATTATATTTACGCGAACTAGTTCAATCCTGTGGGACTTTGATTTCTGAGATTAGTTCTGTTTGGTAGAATAAACAACAAAGGGGGATCTATTTGGAACTTTGTTAATGTTAGATTTAACTATTGATGGAAGTTAACATGAGAGTTTGGGATTAAATTTTGTGGAGATTGAAACTGAGAAGATAGAGAAGATATTAAGTGCTTGTTTGGTCTTACTAGCTTTTAGATAAGTTTGAGTTTTTCTGGAAATTGTGTAGTTGAAAGTATGAGAAGTTATGGGTCAAAATATGTTGTTGAAGTTGAATATGGGGAAAAATAGATGAGACATGGCAAGACCAAATAACCACTAAGTTGGTTTCAATCTGTACAATAAGGAAATTATATAGACAAATCAATACCTATCCTTGAGAAGAATTCTGGTGCTGAAACACTGGTGATGGGAGTTAGCATGAAAACCTTAAAAATACATAGGAGCTTGAGTTATCTAGGGTCTGCAATGAGACTGTACTGTGTTTCTTGTTTATTTCATGTTTTTAGGAATTTTGTTTTTGTTGTTGTTGTTTGTTTATTATTATTATTATTATTATTATTATTATTGGAAGTTCATGGACTATTTGATGAGCAAATATCATCTTCATATGCCATCAATCTCAGTTGAGCATAAACTTAAATTGCCATACTCGATAAATGGCGATGTAGCACCTGAAATAATGTTTTTGGTAGGGGAAATTCATTGAAGGATCCAGCATCAAAAGCTTATGCACAAGTGTTTGCTCCGTACCATGGTTGGGCTATCAGGAAAGCTGTTGGAGCAGGAATGTATGCCCTTCCTACAAAGGCACAGCTATTGAGGAAACTCAATGAAGATGGTAAGTTCATCTTTTCACAGTAACATACCTTATTTTTGTTCTACATACCTTATTTTTGTTCTTTCTATTTGCTATTTATACTAAATCTGTATTTCATGTATTTCAGAAAGCTCGGCTCGGATTCAAATGCAAAATTACATTGCCTCGTCGACTCTAGTGATTATATATATTGATAAGCTCTTCAACACAAGAAAGCTTGGCATCAATTGGTGAACTATGGCTGCTAGATTTACTGATCCAAGTATTCTATCATATTTAAATTCTCACCAATTTTATTGACTAATCCTTCAACTGATGTGCTATCTCTGTGTTGTATAGTTTTATCACACCATTGTTGTTAAATGGAATTAGTCTTTGTTCGTTTCAACTTTTTTCCACTTGGAAATTAACTTTTATTGCTTAGTTATATTCAAACATCAATGTCAAATGCACACCTTACATAATATTTAACTGAAATGTTAACTAAATAAATGCTTATCTAAATATACCATAAATAATATATTCACTATTTACCACTTTTGTCTATAATTATTTTAAATGTATTCTTAAATACAATTTTCCCGATGGCACAACATCTAGAATATCTTTACCATATTAAAAGTTCCTTGCAATGGAAATCATTTTTTGGACATTATTGCCGTCACTCATTTTTTATAAATTCTAATTTTCCTTTAATTAATGGTTACTCTGAAAAGTTCAAATACATCTCAATTTTTTCTGAACTTCTTCATTTTCATGAACATTTTTCTTTCCCTTACCACACCCATCGGCCGCTTCAAGAATTTCAGAATTTTGTTACATTAAAATTGTAATGGCACCCTATCATCTTTTTAGAATCATCACAGACAGACATGCAACATATATCTGCATGTAGAACTGGAAGGAAAATCACAAAATAAGGGTTTTAGGATATTTGAGAAGTAACAGGTACTTCTTTTATAATTTTACATAGTTTTCCATTTATGTGTGAAGAAGTTATTGAATTCTTGATGTTGATATTTAATTCTTGATACAAATCAAGAGAGAGAGTCGTGTATTCTCAGGACATACTGCAATTACTTCTTTTGAAGTTACAATTTACCCTAGAGTCTTTCTTTTAAAGACATGAAAAATGCAGTAGATAAATTCTTTTGAAGTTGTACTTTATAAGAGAACCTTCAAGCAAGGTGGCTAATATTGGACCTTTTAATAGCATCTCCGATGCTAAACTTCATTTTATAGTTTTTAATACGCTAAAATATAAGGGGTCGTTCTGTTTGTTTTGTATTTTCTGTTTTCATTTTCGAAAATATTTTGGTATTTTCTGTTTTCAATTTTTGTTTTGAGAAAATTGAAAATGCGTTTGGTTTGTTGTTTTGAAAAATTATTTTTGAGAAGGGAAAATAGAAAATGTGTTTGGTTTATACTTTTAGAAAAATACAATTTCGTATAATAAAATTTACAAAAGGGTCCTCAAACTTTTCCAAAATTTCAAACAAGCCCTCATCTTCACCTACCCTACCCCCACCCCACCCCCTGCAACACCACCGCCGGCAACCACCGGCGGTGGTTCTCCAAGGTGGAAAACCACCTTCGCTGGTGGTTCTCATGGAGAACCACCTTCGCTAGTGGTTCTCCACCACCTGCGAGGTTCTCCACCTGAGAACAACCGCGACGATGGTTCTCAGGTGGAGAACAACCATATCTGGTGGTCAAACCACCAGATCTGGTGGTTTGACTTTTTCGGCGTGGCCGGCGGTGATCGGGGATTGAAACATACGAAAAATAAAATTTGGGATTGAAATATAATAAATGTAAAGTTTAAAATCCGAAAACGAGTTTTCCTTATTTTCAACATTTAACACTGAAAACGCCGAAAACGTTAAAAAAACATTTTCGTGTTTCCTATACAAATATTGAAAACGTGTTCGAAAACAATGAACAGAACGCGTTTTCAATATTTTCGAAAATAAAAAACGGCAAAGAGAACGCCCCCTAATTTTTTCTCTGAATTTTACAGTTTCTTTTCTAACCCAATATTTTAAATATATCACATCAAATGAACAGCATTTCTTATTTTACATTACTTATTGATTTGAATAATAAATTTTAGTATTTATCTAAATACTTCATTACATATTTTGTAAAATTCACCATTAGGTATGTAAAATATTTCATTCATTAAATCGAGTGGGCCTAATTATATATTTATTGTAATCTTTTCAACAAAGTAAATTATTTTCAAGTCATAAAATGAAGATATTTTTATTACACTGATTTGTTTAAATAAAATATTTCACAATCAAACAAGTCATTTTAACATTAATTTAAAAAATAATCTAAAAAATTACACAATTAATTAATTAATTGAAATAAATAATATTACACTAATTAATTTAAATACAAATAATAACAACTCAATACAACAAATGGGATACGAAAGGAAAAAGAAAAATGTGTAGTACAAGTTAAAGGGATAAAATTGGAATATCATCAAAACTCCAAAATTTGGAGTTTGCTGCAGTAGCCACTCTAAATTTAGAGTGCTGCTATAGCACCCATCCCATTTTTTAGAGGTTTGAGGGGGTGGGTTGGAGATGGCCTGAACATTAGCATTATCAGTTATGGACAAATGATGAATACTTTGAGTTAGATTATTTTTACGTATTTCATGAAAAAGCGGAGGGAGAATGAAAATTTAATGTTTATTTGGTTATTTTACATAAAATTTTGGCGTTTGATTGATTTAAAATTTATCGGGCAATTTTCTCATTTTGATGAATAGCTACTAAATATTGGGTTGTTGTTTTTGTGAAAATGGAAATGAAATTGCAAATAAATGAAAAGTTAGAGACGCTTAACAAAAATTTACCCTAATTTGTAATAACCAGAAGAATTAAGATGACTTCTTTTAAAAAAAATTAAAAATAAATAAGAATTAAGATGACGCAATCAACAACCAAGAATATTTTTATTTCAAGTATATTTGGTAGAATTATGAATAAGAGAAATATATATAGACAGCTAGGCTTAAGTTGTGGTGAGTTTGTAGGTATTTTTCCCCCTATTGTTTTTCTACAAAAAATTTTACATTAGAAGATGAAAAATGTTTGCTTTGAAGCTTAGAAACTAACAAAAAGTAGATCAAATGCGACATCACATGCAAAGTAGGTTCTGTAAATTATGTAAGATAAGGCAAAATGTGTGAAGATTAGGTTAGAAGTATTAACAAAATCGAATAAGAGGAGTAATATTCATTTCCTTAACATTATCTTCCATTTCATTTCGTAGGTCATTTTCCCTGATCCCTAATCTTACTAAATCATTTTGCATATCTCCTTATCTTGATAAGCTTTTATATATAGATTCAACCACAAATTAACATTAATTTTTCTTATGTAAGAGATTATTCACCTTTTATTTTCAATCTTACTTTTTATCCATTGTCGTATCACTCTCCATGACAATGTGCATTTATAATGGATTCATTTAAATCAATTAAATTTATATATTGTATGTATAAGAGTTTTTTTTTTAATACTACTGTTTTTGTTGGCAATTCATACCTTTTTCATATTTTGTTTATTTAAAAGAATTTCAAAATAACGTGCAACACACGTTTATTATGACTAGTATTTATAAAAGTCCAATGGTAAAACCTGAAGGATTTAACAAGTTTTGATATAGTGGGAAATGTTTTAGTTTGTACTCTTGAAATATGGTTCAATCTAGGGATGTTGACGAGCAGCACCGGCTCGCCACCTGGCCTTTAATGCTCAGGGTCGATTTGGCTCATTTTTTACGAGCTTTTTGGTGAGCCTCAACTGAGCCGAGTTGGGCTTGGCTCGCTTTAAAAAATTGAGGTTTGACTTGAGCTTGCTCTTTTTTCCCCCTTTTTATGCATAAAATTTAGATAGCTTTAGAAGTCTAACAAAAAAATTAAATTGTATAAACATAGTAAAAGTATCTACATTTATTGGCCAATCATTGATGTTCAATGTTTAAATTTTGAAAATGGACTATTGTATTACTTTAAGAAAATAATGAAATTTATACGATGGTTAAACAAAGAAATCGACAAAAAATAAAAAATGTATTACATTTAATATTGAAAATAACTAAAGAAATGTGAGATTTTCTGAGCTGAACTGTTCAACTCGCAAAAGTGCTAGCCAAGCCTAATTTTGAAGCCAACTTGCTCGCATTTTAAAAGCTTGGCTCATCTCGTAGCCCGCTTAAAGCGAGCCACAAGCCAAGTCAAACCGAGCCTGAGCTTATCAAACTAGTACAATTCACTGATATCATAGTTTGATGCCCCTAATTGCCATATTTCCATATATCTTTTATTTGCTCATTAATTTTTGTTAGGGTAAATTTCACATATCGTCTCCAACCTTTGTAATTCATATGTTTTTGTCCCCATTCTTTGTTTTCAACATCATGAGTCCCCAACTTACATAAATTCACACATAAGGTCCCTAAATCCATGAAAAAGACATTTGTACCCTTACTCTTTAAATTAAAACAAAAGGATTTATTTTTAAGTAAAATCATAAAGAAGTAAAAAGAAAATAATTTCTTGTGTACCTTACCTTCCTAGCTACCCATCCCCACCATGTCCCAATAAAAATATCTACTTTTAGTAGCAAAACTAGGAGAGAAACCCTCTATTTTCCTTCCATTTATGGCAATAATGAGGAAAGCCGATAACAAAATGGGGAGTCTCCTATTTTTTTTGCCAGAAACATTTGTCGAAATGTTTTCATTTTTGGATAGGTTGGAGTAAGGATGGGTAACTAGGTCGGTAGAGTGAGGAATAAATTATTTTTTTAGGTATTTCAAAATATTCTTTTTATTTCTATTTAAAGGATAAGGGGGATAATGGTCATTTTTGAAATTAGGAATTTTATATGAGAATTTATGAGAGATTGGGGACTTGAGGCAATAAAAAAGGTAGCAATCCAATCGATACAAAATGTAAAGATCTAGGATTATATATGAAATTTACCCTTTTCGTTAATACCAATAACAAATAATTATTAATTTTTAACATCGATTTTAGGCGTGGGCTGCGTGGCAAATTATTCTTTTCGAAAGCACGTGTATTTAGAAAATGTAACAAAGTTTTATGAAAACCTGAAAATGTTTCATAGAGATCGAGATGAAAACCGAGGCGGTAGTTTGCCTTGATTTTAAACTTCCTTTCCCTCCAATTCAATTTCATCACTGTTGTTCTTTCCCCCGAATCAAATTTGAGCGCTGTTCATTGTACAACAATGATTATCGAATGACTTTGAATAATCTCAATAGGTATTTGAAATTGATATTTTTAAATAATATTTTAATGTATTATTTTTGAAACGCATGATTAAAGAATAGCTCGTGTGTTTATTGCTTACTATATTTTCAATAATGAAACTTTATTAAAGTTTCAGTGCTTAACGTGGCCGCTATCTCTTACTATCATAGAGTAACAGAATCTACTTCTCAATCCCACTTCTGTTGCATGGCAGCACCAATATATGCCATGACAATACTGAAATTTTAACAAAGTTTTAATGCTGAGAATGTATCATTCGTGTACTTAATACATCTCCTCACCATCTAATAGAAATGTGCCTCATCGATCGTGATACTAAAAAATGTGAATTTCAAATGTCGATGTAGAATTACTCTAACTTTAGTTTGTTCGAAAAAGAGACAAGTTATTATCTGCAGGTTAATACTAATAGTTAGATCAAACAAGCTTACATATGAGTATGCTTGCTCCCGCTCCAATACCCATATGCGGACATATTAAAATACTTATATATGGGCGATTGGGGGACATGTGTTCCCACCATACACTCCCATGTGGGCATTAGTAGGCTAGGCCGAGTATACGCTATAGTTCAGCAAACCTAATTACAATGACCTTCCCATTGTTTTATGACCAGTGAAAATGATGTGAAAACTATTTTATGGTTAATAAAAGTGGCACCTAATTAAAATTCATATCTACGTTAAAGGTTGTTCAAAACATTAAAGATGTTTCTGAAGTTTAATAAATTGTTTATTGAGTTTGTTGTTCAAGAAATTTATTTGTTCTTGGCTATGTTATTGTGGATTTAACAACTCTTTTTTTTTTTTTCAAATACGGGATCTAACAACACCTTATTTACGGTTATAATTTTTTTTTTTTTAATAAATTGCGGTCATAATGTTAGCGATACTTTATGGTCAAGATATTGGAAAAATGCTTGTGACCAACACAAACAACACAAGTAAATTTTTTTTTTCAAAAGGCACCAAAAACATATTTGTATATATATGTAAAAAAGTATATATATATATATATATTAAAAAAAGATAGTGGTAAAGAAAACTCGCACATTATTTCATGTATCTTTCACATCTACTATTTTTTCGTGATCAAGTGCTCATTGGAGGTTACGCCATCATATCCACATGCTGATCTATTAATATGTGAGTTAAAATTGAAATTATAAACTACTTTAACTCACACACTAGCTAACTACTGCTCGCAAATGGACATTATATCATTCGTATCTATTATTGATATAATAATAATATAATACAAAACAAATGACAAAATAAGTAATAAATAAAACTGATTCCCTTAGAAAAAAACCTAATTCAAATAAATAGATTATGTATTCTTCTTAACTATTATAGTTAATAATTTAATTTTTATTTAATTCCCTGCACTATTCCTCCCCACTAAAAAGAGCGTTTGCGAATCTCGAGAGCCTTTCGGAACATTTGTTTTCACAAGGCGATTCGAAAAGGAGTTTCTTTTTCTTGTAGTGTCTTATCTTTTTAAAAGATTTGTTTTCCAATTTCGGTTTGTACCTTAGCAGATATTAAATAATTATTATGGCATTGATAAAAGATTTAATCGACATATATATTAATTATGATTTTCAGAAATACATACACACATAGATTTAAAAATAAATATTTAAATTTTGCTAATTTACGGCCAAATTTGATTTTCTTTAGGCCTTATTCTTTTCATCACAAATTTTATCAATTTTTTCTTTTTCATTATTTACAACCACTCATTCAATTATTTAATTTAATATATTTTCTCCAAATTTCAACCATACGTTTAATACGTAAATAAAAAAAATTAATTTTATCACCAATCAAACATACCCTTATTCTGCTTACTATGCACATATTCCTGCCTAAAAACAGATGTGCCAAAATCGTAACTTTTTATGCAAGAAAAATTAAATATATATTGCGTAACCAGTTTTAGAAATTATAAAAGTAGCGTTCTCAATTATTTTTCTACATTAATCGATACAATTAATTATGATATTGATATAAATCAATTATTGTAATTTATTAAAATTTAAAACTCAAGTAAAATTTATTACCAAATTGTTTTTTTTTACGTGAATTATATTGGTACAAATTAGTTATGGTATTGATATAAATCAACTACTGTAATGACATATCTATTCAAAAGTTAATTAATTTAATATAAAAAAAACTCATTCTGACACCAATTGATATAAATTAATTATGGTATTAATATAAGATTTGATGATACTAGTATTACCTCCGTGCGTTGCATAGGACGATTGAGATCGTATATTTACATAAAATAAGACAATTAAGTATTATGAATATATAACAAAAATAATGAAAACATATATAATATTATAGATTTCAATAATAGTTTATAAATTTTGGTACGAAATATTATCTTATAAGAGAAACTATCATATCAATTATTCTAATTGATGATTTTAGGTAAGAAAATAATATTTGGAAACAAAATTTAGATAATATACTTTTCTCAATAAAAAAACGCAAATAACACGTTTTATGAGTCATGTATAACTATTTAAACGTATTTCAAACATAATTTACAATAATCTTATGGTCGCCTACACTATAGTGATCTTATAGAATTCACAATGATCTATATAAAT
This sequence comes from Jasminum sambac, assembly GCA_018223645.1. Classification (NCBI taxonomy): domain Eukaryota; kingdom Viridiplantae; phylum Streptophyta; class Magnoliopsida; order Lamiales; family Oleaceae; genus Jasminum; species Jasminum sambac. Next base: position 29,374,507 of record CP073649.1, read on the forward strand.
TTTATTAGTATTAAATTAATTTTGTACCATATTTAGCTCGAATTGAATTCTGAATATTGAATTGATTTTGTACATTAAGTAAATAAAATCTATATAGAAAAAGTTAATTCTCATTTTTAAAAATAATTCAGTTCTCATTATAGTTTGTAAATTTGATATCATATCACATTTTCATTAATGCTTACATTTGGTTCATTTTCAATTATGTACATAATTCAAAAATTAAAATTTACATAAAAAACTAAAATAAGGAAAAAATATTAAATAAAGAAAACAAAATAAATTAAATAAGGAAAATAAAATAATAAAGTGTGTATTTAATATTTTTTTCCAAAATGAGATTTTCCTTTTTTATTTTAAGTAAATGGGTATCAACTTAGTACTGCTAACATGGTACAATGCCCAGTTATCACTTCTTTTATTATTATTATATTAAGACAAATCAATTATTTTCATTATATATATATATATATATATTTAATTTCCTTAATTCAATATCCAAAAGTTAAAGTAAAAAAGACTACTCCCTCTTCTTTTTTTTTTTTTTTTCCTATGTACCTAAACAAAACCTTATTCTCAGGTTAGTTTTCTACATTGATGGATACAAGTTAACTGTGGTGTTGATACAAACCAATTATTGTAATTGGCATATGTCGAAAATGTAATTAATTTAACACTAAAAACTTTATTCTTGCGCTAATTGATAAAAGGCAAATACTGTATTGATATATATCAATTATGACAAGTAACATATATTTTAAAATATAATTAATTTAATATATGTAAATTGAAAAAGAAAAACATATTCGGAATTAGTTTATTAACTGATATCAATGAATATCATATTGATATAAATTAATAATCGTATCTAAATCAATTAAGGTATTGATTGAAATTGCAATAAATTATTGTAACTAATATAGATTTGACATTGACATATTGGAATTTTACTTAATTGAATATAAAAAAATAAAACTTATCTGAGAGCATTTTTCTGCACTAGTTGACATAAGATAATTATTATATTCAAATAATTAAATTAGTTAATGTAATGAATATATATATGTAAAATTTACTTAATTTTATATCTTAAAAAAAAAAAAACTTACTGGGATAACATTTCTCACTTTTCCTGTCTAAGCCATATTTTCTGGGTAAAAAATTTTGTTATTAAGTGAAATCTTCCGTTTTCTTATCTATTCAATGTAATCCATATTAATTGAATAATCTTTGGAGTATCTTGAAATATATTGAACTCGATTTTGGAGATTTTTTTAATGAACATGATTTTCCTTGAATTTAAATTCGAGCAAAAAATAAATAGATTTACAATCAATTTTTGTTAATCCCATATTTTTATGAGAGATTTTAGGTTCCTATCCTCATCAAATATTTTAGACTGTTATTAATCTCTCCAATCTATTTTAGATTTTTTATTATTATTCATTTCAACTCGAAGTGAATGAAGAATTTTTCGTTATATAAAGATTTTATTAAATCTATATTATTAAATAAATCTAAGGTTTCATATTTACAAATTTATTTTGCTCGACTTTATATTTATCTCAAATTCTCTATTTGTTTCCTAATTAGTTGAAAATTAGTTTTAATATTTACTTAATTTTATATCTAAAATTTTTAAAGAGAGAGTTGTTTCTAAATTAGTTTTCTGCAACAATTAATATAAACTAGCAGTAACACCCGCGCGTTGCACGGAGAGCCGGATACATTGATACGTAATTCCTATTAATATGTATAAATTATTAGTATTGAAAACGATTACAAAAAATAACACTATAATCTAAAACATCACACGATTTAAATAAAATATATTCACTTTTAACAAATAAATTCGTTTGTATTTTGGTCAATTCCAACCTATGAATATTGGTACAACTTTCAACGATCAATATTTCGAAAATCTCCATGAATAACATAATTTTACATTTGTATCCAATAATAATAATATTTATTAATTATCCACAAAATTATATTGGACAATAATACTAAGCATATTATAAAATCCGTAAATACATCAATCTTGAATGTGCAATAGACAACATGTTGTAGCTTTTCCTTCATGGCTTTCTTGTCACGCAATGCGTAACGAATGGATGTATGATCGATACACATGATAACCTATAATAGCACAAGTAAGAACAAATCTCATTAATATTGAAAAATACAAAAGCAATCCTTAAGACCTCGATGATAATAAAGTAAATAATGGGCCACAACAATAAACTTAATTAATATAGCCAATAAAATAATTTTATAAAAATTTTGATAGGATTTCGCCTGCATTTCATACTAATCCATCCTGCAAACACCAAAGGCGAAACTTACCAAAAAGAACAAAATATAATTTACAACAAATAAAGGTTTTAATAAATATTAATAGTATAAAAATAAAACAACAAAAAATATAAACTGAATATTGGTCAGAGCACTAAACTTAATTAATATAATAGTGAAAGAATTCTATAAAAATTTTCCTAAAGTTACCCATGTATTTAATGGGATAATAATTTGTGATAGAGATTGTGATAATATAAATGCAAAATAAAATACTATGAAATTAAATGCTACAATTATTAATATAACCAAAATAAAAAAAACTCTATTAACTTTTTCCGAGCTTATAGGTTTTTTTATAATTATTTTGCATTCTATTATATTTGAATACAAATTCATGGGATATTAACTATACACTTGTGTGATACATGATATTGACAATCAATATATGAATAATAATTTCTAAAATTTTATTGTGAAATATAATCAATAAATAAATATATTATAGAAATGACAATGTAGTAGATATAGTTTGGCAGAACCAGTATCTCGGTCTGGTCCTTATCTTTGTCTGGACCATATCTTCATTTAGTCGAAGTCGAGTGAAAATGAAATAAGAGGGTACTTCCCATTCTTTGTCCACCACCTCCGCTAGAAAATTCTAGTTCCCATCCATGTAGTATCACGGTCGTGTTATTGGAATGAATTAATTAACTGTAGTATAATTTATTAAAATAATTTTCATTTTTAAGCTAACTATTGCTAAAATGAATTAATTATGCCTAAAGTAATTAGTTTAATGGCGGCAGCGTTAAGAATTATATGAATTTAATTTTAAAAATATTAAAAGATATCTTTTATTTTTTAGGAGAAATCTTGCCAACATATTGCAATATAATTAATTTGCAATTATTTTTAAATTAATACTATTTTTCCAATTTAAGAAATATAATTGATTTTGATTAATTTTCATCCAAAAAAACTTCATAAATTTCCATCTAATAAAACTGAAACAAATTAACTCATCACGGAATTAATTTTAATTTTTATCTAATTATCCCGAAAAAGATTTAATTATTTCTAAAATGAGTAGCTTTAAATCTATCGTTCTAAGAATTATATAAATCTAATTTCAAAGATATTTTGTAATTTAAAAGGTATTTTATAATGTAAAAAATCTATTTCAATTTTAGGAAAAATCTTGCTAACTGTAGCAATCTCATAAATTTTAATTGATTTTTATTTTTTAAATTAATTATATTTCTCCCCTTTGAAAAATATAATTAATTTTTATTAATCTTTGTCCATTGAAACGATGTCCAATTAAATGTTAGTAATATAATTAATAATAATTAATTTCAATATAAATAATTGTAAATAATTTTCATTTTTAAACTAATTATTTCTAAAAAGAATTAATTATTTCCAAAATAATTAGCCTAGTAGCTGAAATTTTAAGAATTGTACAAATCTAACTTTAAAAATATCTTATAATGTAAAAGAAATCTTGTAATATAAAAGATATAGATACAAATATCGATATAGATATATGTTCAAGTAATTATAAAAATTGATATTACATATTTCATTTATCATACTAAAATTAAATCACTCATTTTAATTAATGTTAATTTTTTAACTATTTCTATTTTTAAAATTAATTAATTATTTATGAAACTAATAAAAGGGTTCTATCTAATTTTTTTATTTTCATGTTGCACATTTATTTTAATTTTCATGTAAAAATTTAATGAATTATAATTTTGTATCCCCACAAAATTAAATTTTATCGAAATTTCTAATAATAATTAAATTTCATTTTGTAGCTTATTATTGATAAAAATAATTATTTATTTCTAAAATAAATTAATGAGCCTAGGATAATTTTTAAATTTTAATGTTACGTTTTTAAAAAAAATTTGTGCCAAAATTTAATGAATGCTAATTTTGTATCATGAAAAAATTAAATCTTAACAAAATTATTAATTTTAATTAATTTTATTTGTAAGAATTATTTTTCGATTCTTAGTAATTTTCCCAAGAAATGAGGAGTGAATTTAGTGGAATATCTAATAAATTACATTATGTATAACTTTTATTAAAAATTTATGTCTACGTATGTTTATAATTTATACTTACTTTATTTATAAATAAAATATTTTAGTACTCACATGATGATAAACTAAAGACAATAAGACGGATATCGAATTCCTAATATATAGTCAATGTTAATATCGGATAAAAATGGAAGCAATAAAAGAATCAGACTCCTAATATATATGATTAATCATTATTAATCTATATGTAAATATATATTCTATATATCTATTGTAAAATATAATTAATGTGTTGTGAGTGGGAAAACCAAATTCAAAAAATGCTAAAATATGAGCGGAAAATGTTCCTCCAAAATTGGTCTCTATTTATTAATATATATATATATATATATATATATATAAACAAAAAAAGTGAATGTAAATAATTTTTTTATAGATATAGATATACAATATAGAATTATAGAATGTAGATAATTATTATGGTAGGATAATCATGGTTATTTGAGGATAATGATGATGAAATAATGTTATGTGTTATTTAATGAGTGGGAAAATAGTTTCCAAAAAATTCAAAATAGCTAACATAAGTGAAATTTTATAAGCGGGAAAAACTGGCTCCAACCAAATTCAAAAAATGTGTCTCTCTTTATTAATATATAGATTATATTATAAAGTTGATATTTCTTTTAAAAAACTTATAATATTGATACAAAATATGACACAAATTGCAATCTATCTATTATGATTGACAAAAATTAATTATAATAATTAAATTTAAGTTTCGCGATTTATTTTGATCATGATTAATTATTTATAATTAACTTTAATTGGAGTGTGAAAATATTTTGTTCTCCAATTCAAAAGATAATTTCTGTTTGATAAATAAAGAGTTTGTTGGAGATGCTATTATAATGATAAATTTAGTTGTTATCAAATAGTTAAATCAACCCAGAAAGAATCGCTCAAAGGACATTATTATTATTATTATTATTTGAAATCTAACTACTAATAAAATTTGAAGCGCCAAGTTGGCAAAGTACCATGTTGGCACATCTTTCTAGAAAAAGGTTTATAATTTTGGACACAAACTAGTGTGTATATATACATATATATATATAATTTTCATTTTTAGACATTTAGTTATGCATGTATTTAAATACTAAATGAAACCACATTTCACATTTTTGGTGTATATATAGTGTGAAAACAATTATATTATCTCCGTCCCATAATTATAGTCCACTATTCCTTTTTAGGCCGTCCCAAAATATAGGTCACCTTCATTTTAAAGATATTGTTAAAATATTAGTTGTCTTATATGCCCCCATTTAATGTACATAGTTATTATTAAAATAACTTAATTGAAATAAAACATCCAATAAATGAAGGGGTATAATAGGAAAATAAGTTTCAATTTTACTTTTCCAACACTATTAATTGCAGTTTTCTTAATCTTTGTGAAATTGAAAGTGGACTATAATTATGGGACAGAGGTAGTACATTACTGTTCACTGTTAATTGTTTAATTCTTAAATTATTAAGGGATATCTTGTGTGTGTGTATATATATACAGTGGTCGATTTGGGGGTGGTCCTTGGGCGGTACGTGAACCACCCCCACACCCTTGGAGAAGGAAATTTTTTTTTAATTAAAAAAAAAATACTTTGATCCTTTCAAATTTATAATTTTAAGATTAGAAAATTTTAGTTATAATGTAATAAATTACCTTATTGTTTTATGTTTCTATCTTGTAAGTTAAAATTGCTTATATTTGATAAATTACGAAGTGTATTATTTTATGGTTCATATTTTGCTAGAACTTCATTCTATTTTTGTATTTCTACAAATATATATGTAATTTTATTCTGAAATTTGATGCTTCTTGTAAATCAATTTTGTAATACTATATCAATTAGGCCTCCACCTCTACCTACAAAAATTTTGCCCCTGCCGGGAGTTGCTATAAGTGACCCTCTAACTTTGAATATCTGGATTCGCCATTATATATATATATATATGCCCTATTTTGGAATCCAATTAATTGTTTATTACTTTATCAATGTCCATATACTCTATTGAATATATACTATGTTAGGCACTTAATGAATTAAAACATTTATTGAAAATTCAATTACTAATTCTACTAAGCCTTTAGCTAATTTCATTTTTCAATTAGATTAAAACCGCGTATTCTTTTCACATAAATAAAAAAAGAAAGAGGAAAAATTGCACGTTTGTTAGGCATTCAATTTTTATATATTTTTATCCATTCTTTCTAAATTTAAATTTGTTCAAATTAATCACATTCTCATATATCATTAGATCTATGTATACTACACAAATCTTCAACATTCAATTTCACTTATTCTCTCTCATATTTCATATAAAAATTTATAAAAAATTCAATCATAGCATGGGCTTAAGAAGAAATCTATAACTATTGAAACATTTTCAATGGAAAAATTTAGGATATTGGATAACTCGAATTATCATAAAAGATAGTAACTCCACCGTGCATCACACGGGAAAATACTACTAGTTATAGCACAAGTAGTTGCACATTGTATTAATTGCATGGTGATATATTGATATTAAATGCATGGTTGCAATCAAATATCAACTTAAAAGAAAAAAAAAATTAAAAGCATATTTGAAACATAATCCAACGGAATAGTTATTGATTTTGTCCTTCATAAAATCTTTCTATTCACATATTCAATGCTAAATATTGATTATCATTTAACCACAAGTCTACGGCTATTCAGACTAAACAATAATTTTTTCGCCAAAAAAAAAATGTCAATTATAATTAATTATATTGAGAAACTTGATTCTATAAGTTAGAGCTTGTTTGAGAATAAAACAGATAAAAATGTCAAAAATCTTTATTTTTTCACAAGATTGATAAAAGTATTGTTTTTTTAGGTAAGTAGTAGTAGTAATCAAGACAAGAATATTATAATAGCAGGCGAAGCATTGTTTAACGTAATGAGTAGTGTTATATTTTATTTTTGTTTCCTTTTTTTGGTGAAGAGTGTTCCATCAATTATTGTAAAGTCAAGTCATAATTTTTTCTATTTCTTTCAAAGAATTTTGTCGCGTTAATAATATTATTATTTACAATAATGCTATTATCAAAGCTTATACATAGATTATGCTGAGCAAACAAAATTAATAAGTTAGTTAATAGTTAAAAATTGGTTGTGAGTCGATAGCTGAAAAATTCGTTGATACAAATAAAAGTGTTTGGTAAAGCTAAATGAAAAGTTTTGCTAAAAAAATACAAAATTACACGAAAAATTATATTTAAGATAATTTTAATAAAAGAAATTGATTAAAAATAAAATAAAAATGCAAAGTTCATGGGACTTATTTAAAAATCTTGTAAAAGAAAAAACATGCTTTGGGATAAGTTCACAACTTCTCAAATATGCTCTTAAACTAAATAGAGTTTATTTGAGTATAAAGAGCCTATTAGATCTCTAAGAGCATTTCCAACAGTCTCTCTATTTTTAAAAAGTATATTCTATTAAATAAAGAGTATCTTTAAATTTAAGGTGTAAAAATTTTTAAATGCTCCAACAAGCTCTTTAATTTTAACTCTTTATTTTGCTCTTTTCAAAAAAAATTATTATTTTATCTCAATTTTAATTAATAATAATATTTTTAAGTATTAATAACCAATAGAATTAATTGTGGATTATATTGTTCAAAAAGTAGGACATTGAAACTTGTAGTCATTCAATTATAAAGAATGAGTTTGTCTCTTCAAATTTGGAGAGTCAAACTCACTCTCTAAACTAAAATGTTAATTTAAAGAGCTTGTTAGAGTAAAATTTTAAGACTTAACTCTTTAAATTATAAAAAATCTTATGTTTAAAGAGCTTGTTGGAGATGCTCTAAATAAGTTATAAGTTGGTTTCTTTGACTTATTAAACATACTAATGAACACAATTTTCTCTTACTTCTGATGATAATAGCATCTACTATCCATTTTTATTATAAAATATAATGTCATATAAATTATAATAATGACAATTATACAATTGTCATTATTGTTTCAAATTAATGCTAAAATATAAATATGCAAATTGTAAATACACTATCCTTTGCAACACTTGAAGATGTCGATGTCAATATCAATTAATCAAATCATTGCATCGAGAAGCTGTATTAGGACATTTTTGTCATTGTGTTTGAATAATATAATGACATAAAGATGAGTGGTGAACACATGATCATAATGAGTGTCATGTTAATTGTGTGAAGGTATTAAATGTATGGTTGAAATTAAATATATATATATGATCCTTTTACATAGGATTCTTTTGTAACGTTTGATGATGCCAATGTCAATTAGTCAAATCACTGCACAAAGAAATTATCAAAGGGCATTCTTGTCATTATATTTGATATTATAATAATGCAATAAAGTAAAGTTGTGTGATGAACACACACTCATAGTGGGTGTCGTATTAATTGCAGGAAGGTATCGAATGTGTGGTTGAAATTAAATATTATTACTTTGCATTTCAATTTTGAAATGGAAATGGAAATTGAAATTGAAATTGAATTAAAGGTACCTTGAGATGTAATCCAATCCATCCTTCTTTCATTACACAAAATCTTTCTAACCTCCTCTGCTCAGTCGGAGTTTCTTCCTCTTTCTCCTTTTCTCAAACCTCTGTAACAAACCCCTTTCCTTAAACAACAAAATTGTTCCAAATTACAAATGAATTCTACAATTCCATTTCTAGACCTTAATCTTTACCCCGATCCCGGCTCATCTCCTTCCACCACAACATTAATTACTCCAAAAATTGAACCAAAACTCGAACCCATAGATGAACCACCGCCACTTCCGCCTCCGCGGCCACCGCCTCCGCCGGGGCTAGCCATCTCCAGTTCCCAGACCGACCTCCAACTATCCGTCCCATCGCCGTCATCTCGGTTTCCTGTTTCCTCCTCTGAACCGGATTTGTGCTCCGAGTTTCACCGCATTTCCGAGCTGTTTCGCACGGCTTTTTCACAGGGCACTCAGAAACAGAGTGACGTCACTCCTCTCTCCGAGTCCGATCCCAATTTTGGGGCTATTGTCCCAGTCGCCAAAGAAGATGCCCAGGTTTCGGCTGTTGTAATTTCACCTCGTGGGACCCGCAAATATCCTCAACGCTCATCGGAGCTAGTCCGGGTAACGGATCTTAAACCCGACGACCACCGGTACTTCCGGGACCTAATCCGGAGGACCCGCATGCTATACGACTCCCTCCGTGTATTTTCTACCTCAGAGGACGAGAAGAATCGTGATTTGCTTACCCCTCAGAAGAAGACAAGAGGGGATTTGAAAGCTGCTGCACTAATGAGAGATGCGGGTTTGTGGTTGAATCGTGATAAGAGGATCTTGGGTGATATCCCTGGTATAGCAATTGGCGATGTGTTCTTCTTCAGAATGGAATTGGTGGTTGTGGGTTTACACGGCCACCCTCAAGCTGGTATTGATTACGTTCCTGCAAGTCAAAGCTCGAACAGAGAACCGATTGCCACCAGCATTATTGTCTCTGGGGGTTATGAGGATGATGAAGATGCAGGGGATACGATAATTTACACAGGTCATGGTGGACAAGATAAACATAACAGGCAAGCAATGCATCAAAAATTGGAATGTGGTAACTTGGCAATGGAGAGAAGCATGTACTATGGCTTGGAGGTAAGAGTTATTCGTGGGTTTAAATATGAAGGTAGTGCTAGTGGTAAAGTGTATGTTTATGACGGATTATACAGGATAGTTGATACTTGGTTTGATGTGGGGAAATCTGGGTTTGGGGTTTTTAAGTTCAGACTTGTTAGGATTGAAAATCAGGCAGAAATGGGAAGTTGTCTAATGAAGCTTGCAAGAAATCTTAGGATTCGGCCGTTGGAAGTGCGTCCCAAAGGTTATATCACACTTGATTTATCTAGAAAGAAGGAGAATGTCCCTGTGTTTTTCTTCAATGACATTGATGATGATTATGCACCACTTTATCATGAGTATCTTATCACATCCATTTTCCCTTCATATGTGTATAATTATGGGAATGGGATGGGATGTGAATGTATTGGGGGGTGTTATGATAATTGCTTTTGTGCAAAGAAAAATGGGGGTGAGTTTGCCTATGACTCGAACGGGATTCTTGTGAGGGGAAAACCACTGATTTTTGAATGTGGGCCCCATTGTCGTTGCCCTCCGAGTTGCCGTAATCGTGTGAGCCAAAAAGGGATTAAGAATCGGTTTGAAGTGTTTAGGTCTAGGGACACACATTGGGGAGTGAGATCATTGGACTTAATCCAAGCTGGTTCTTTTATCTGCGAGTATGCGGGTGTTGTACTCACTCGTGAACAAGCACAAATCTTCACAATGAATGGTGATAGTTTGATTTATCCAAGTCGATTTGGCGATAGATGGGCAGAGTGGGGTGATTTATCACAAATATTTTCTGATTATGTCCGTCCATCATATCCACCAATTCCTCCTCTGGATTTTGCCATGGATGTATCAAGAATGAGAAATGTGCGTGGTTATATGAGCCAAAGTTCAGTCCCAAATGTTATTGTACAGCCAGTGCTGTATGATCACAATAACGTATCTTTTCCTCACCTTATGCTGTTTGCTATTGAGAATATTCCTCCTATGAAGGAGATTAGTATTGATTATGCGTATGCAGCTGCTGATGAAGCGACGGGGAAGCTTGCTATCTGTAACTAGTTAATCTTGTTCTGTTGATTCAATTTTGATTATGAGGCTTGGGCAGCTTTTATTGCAACGTAATGTTCTAAGGTAATTTTTATCTTTTGATCCTTATAGTACGGTTTATAAATATGCTATCTGAGTGGGTCAAATATGCTTTCTGTCAAGTGTTTTTAGTCTACTTTTAGGTGTTTTATGTGATTTTCAGTGCACTTTATATGAAGTCCTTGACAATTCTTTACTGCTGAGAGTTATTTGTTGTTACCACAGTCCAAAGATTTGCTCAATGGTAAGGTCTATGAATGCTCGCACGACCTTTAGAAGTTGTTACAATGTGACTTCATAGCTATGTTTGTTATTTCTATTATGACATAGCTGACCTTTTCTGCTTATTTTATTCTGGCTACAAAATTATTGTGGGATTATTTTCTTTCCTCTGCAAGATGTTCCCCTTTGGACTACTACACATTCTGACTGTTGTGGAACTTGTATGTCATTGCAATAAGATTTTTCCCTGGCTGATACTTCACTTACCTCTTTATCTATACAACTATTTTTATGACTTATGAAAGTCATTATCGGATGCTATATTACATGCCTGGCCAATCCTAGTTTTTAGTCTCATATTCTGGGGTTTATATGACTTGTGTTATTATGAGAATATTTGTCCTTGCTTGCAGATAATTTAAGTTCATGTACCTTTTATTGTTTGCTATCCTGTTATATAACTTAGATAACTTAGGTTGCCCTCAGTATCAAGTTATGTTCTGTTGCCTTGTTTAACCATTATATGTTCTGATTTTTCTTGGTATAATGGTATCACCTTCAATTAAACATTTATGGACGGAAATCCTGTATTTGTGCGCACATGCATTGGCATCCATGTTAGTGGTTGGCTTTTTAGTACTGGAATGTCTGAGAGAATAGATTAGATTTGTGTCACGTGGCAGTTTGTTTATATAACTTTTTGTACATGTAGTGAACTCCTATGGTTATTTTGCTACGTTTTGAGTTTCATTAAATGTAAATTGTGCTTCAAGTCAAAGCTCAATTAGAGCTTTTTGTAGAATAATTTTGACTTTTCAAAAACAATTTTTTAAAAGCTTTTTTTTTGGTTCCTTTTTGGGTTTTGAACTAGGTCAGTTCGGAAGTCCAAGCCTGAGCAAATATTTTACTAATGTAAAAAGAAATTCAGTATGAGTGAGGGATTACAGGCGTGACCTACAAAAACGTACCAACAAACTATATCTAGCAAAGCAGACTAATCGACTAGACCTTTCCTGTACATCTAAAAGTGAAAGTCCCTTTATCCAACCATCCAAGAACAAAACCTATAAAATTTACCGCAAGTGTAATATCCATGACTACTCAAAACAAATGCCATAGGAACAACAGACATTGAAAATTATCCTTCATCTAAGACACGTGCACCTGATATTATCAATCCCTGTTTTATCCAACGTACTTTTAGCATCTCTTTAGCTCTTTCTTTGAGATCAGTTTCCGGCATGAAAAGAAAACCCTGCCTTCGATAGCCGAGATTGACCAGATAATCAGCTAAGGAATTGCCTTCTCTCTGTTTGTGTGAAAATTTCACCTCCATTTTCTCAATAAGCTTCTTAATTCTGGCCAAAATGTATCGAATACTTCGTGGTCCCCAGTAGCATTAATGAATTGCTACCCTAGAATGAGATTCGACCGAAATCTTTGTATAGTTCTATTGGCAACAACGATCCCAATTCCCATGCAGTAGCAAGGGCTTCCAATTCAGCTTCCAGTATAGCAAAAGAACAATAATAGTCATAGAAGCCCCAAATCATAGCTCCTTCATGGTCATGAAGTATTCCTCCCCTAGACGCCTTCCCATCACTCTTCAAAGATTCATCAGTTTTTGACCTCATCCAATCAAGACGAGGTTCATTCCACTTTATGACCATCACATCAGTCTTATTAAGCTTACTCTTCTGAAGCTTAAATCTTTCATACATCAAATTGTTGATATGGAACCTAATTATCTTAATGACCTTTCTAAAGCTCATCTCAGTATCTCTATACTTGAGATTATTTCTTTGCACTCCATATGCACCAAAGGACAAGAAGAGGAGAACTCGACTAAATTTATCAATATCCCAGTCTTGGTTGTCACCATAATCCATAACGTGCGTAAGTTACCATTTCGATGCAGAAGTCTGTTATCAAGAACATTGGATGGGACCGAAAATCAAATAGAAAATTTCATTTACCCTCTCCAGTTTTTGAGTGACTGGTAGGTTCAACTAAGCTTCTGATATTTGTTTAAAAAAAAAAAAGGAAAACCTAAGCTTGTGATATTGAGCATCCTTTTCCAAAGAGGGGAATCATATTGTTTTAATTTATGGTAGATATTTTAGAGGAGAAGATGATATCTGAATGTTTGTATATCTGAATGTATGTATAAGATGTCAAATTGGAATTTGAATTTTTGAAATGAGTGGTGGAGATTTGTGTAGTACATGTAGGTTATATGAGATATGTGAATGTGATTAGTTTAATCAAATTCTGTTTCAAATTCGGATAAATTCGAATTTGTTGGATAATGGGGGCTTACATCTTGTTTTGCTAATGAAGTTTTCTTGTGCAGAGAAGGCATGACGAAGTGCACGGTCCTTTCCCAGTTGGGACAGACATAAAAAGTAGTAATGCTCAGCCGCGAGTTTTCAGGACGAGATCCTTTACCATGCGTGTGAAGAATCCCGAGCGCCAATCCAAGCGAAGAATGCAAGAAATTGCAACCTCATTTTCCCTGACTGTATAAATTCTTGGGATTTTTTTTAACTCTTGTATATAAACAGAAATATAATTGAAAAAATGTTGTATAAAAAATGTAGGCCCTTGTTGTCGGATGATTTTCCAGTTTTACATCCCAATGCCGCCATTTGCCTAATTTAACTTGACTTGGTGAAATCTAGTCTCAGTTTGTGAACAGAGAAAGAACTTTGTTTAGTATGATCTATTTTGCTCTATACTGTGAAATGTAGTGGACAATATTTTTGGCAAAAGGAATTGAATTGAAAGTTCTTGTCTTTTAGTGATCTCGTCTTGCATCTCTTATTAAAGTGATAATAAAAAATGGAATTATTATTATTTCTTACCTAAAGACATGCAATAAACTGTCAATTATATATAGGACCCATGGTGGTTGTATTACCAAGTGGGGAGTCATAATTTGATTTGTTGTTTCCATCTTTATCTCTTTGGCTCTCCTGCTAATTAAAATAATTCACATTATTACATTAATGGGCTACAGGACAAAAATTAATAATGTGGTATATTTTAATTGAAAGAAGAGTTTAAGAGACATCCCGTCAAGTGATGCATCACTATTTATCATCATTTTTCAAGACTGTAACACCGCGACTACAAACCAAGGAATTGAAGATGGATAAATTATCAATGGAGAAAGTAAGGCCTCGTCCCTTCAAGCAAGGGACGCCCAGATAGGCTTAAATTATAAATTATCATGGTTCCAAGTTATTGTTATGTATGTGCTTGTCTACAGATATAAAACCAGCCTGGAAGATTTTAGCCTACATTTTATTTTATTTATTTATTTATTGTTTCCATTTTTTAACCTCTTATCAAGTTGAAGTTGGTTGCCAGATATATTTTAATTTTTTAACAACTCTAATAAAAATTCAATGACTGCGCATCTTCAAAGTCAACTGATATAAAAAATTGACAAGCTTAAAAATTAACGAATTTGGAGTTAATATTTCTTTGCAGTGACTTCTTCTCAATTGCTTTCACGCAATATTATTTACACAACTCCGAGCACTAGCTTCAATTTTGGGGTATGCTCGGGAACGGATTTTTTTTTTTGTGGGGTCAAAACTTAACTTTTGTGGTTGAATGATTGTGAAAACAAATGTATGAACATTAAACATGCGGTTAATATCAATATTTTACTCCGACTCTATTGTAAGTTCGTAAAAAATGTGAAAATAAAAAAAATGGATTCAATCAAATTTCAATAAGGTGTAACACATTAAGCATAACTAATCAATGTTTTGTTTTCAATATCATATTTTTATATCTCTACTATATAAAAATAAAATATTAATGATCAAATGCTAACACGTGGGCAACCCAGGTATTGTCATTTGATGTTTTGTGAAAAACAAAAGCAAAGATTTCATTTCCACTGTTGGATGTACGTACTACTCTTATGAATAATGTCTATTTTATGACTTTTTACTGTTTTAGTGCCTTTTCATACCCTTTTTCCGCCTTTTATTTTGTACAAAATGATGATGATGATTAGAGCATTAATATTTCATTTTATGTGACATGCGTACGTATATGTCATGATTTGATGTTTTCAAATAGATTTTTACCAAATTATTTTGAATACTGCAAATTTGATGTTTTCAAATAGATTTTTACCAAATTATTTTGAATACTGCAAATTTACAATTGCCCTCAAGTCACTATTTCTCCTCTCCTCAATTGAATGGTCATAGCAATAATTGAGGAATGTCAACACATTTCTAGTATCAATATTATAACCACCTAGTGCTACAAACAAGGTTAACATCTTCTTCTATAAACAAGAAATAAAATTTCTTCTCCAAATCGAACTCTTTCCTCAGTCAGGAAAGATGGAAGAATTGCGCGAAATTGCAAGAGCACACTATAGAGCCGGCTCGCCCGAAGTCCAATCTCTAGCGTACGAATTCTTCAAATCGCTTGACATGAATGGCGATGGAAGTGTACAACTCCACGAGTTCTTGGCCTTCATGAGACAAGAAGGCCACTCACGCATGTACAACACGCACTTTTTTCATGAACTAGATCGTGATCACAATGGCACATTGGATTTCGGGGAGGTGATGGCACTTTATTACATAATTAAAAGTGGGAGGCCATTTTGTGACTGGTGTGGACATTTTATACCAGGAATATTTTTCTCTTGTGTCGAGTGTTTTCATAGTCCTCATGGCCCATTCACGCTCTGTTTGAAGTGTTACAAGTCGAAGAATTGCCAACACAATCATGATGGCCGTGTTCAGTTCTTGGATAATTACACGTTGCTCGAGTGCAAGAGAACCTCAGTTATAAATCAGAATCAGGTAATTCACAAATATATTTCAATTAATTTTGTGACACGAATGCTTTCAATTGTTAGTTTTGAATTCTGAATACAATTGGAGTACTACAAAGATTATATAAAAAATATTAGTTTCTTGTAGCCAAATAGCCCAACAAGTCAACAATCAGGCACAATGGTTCCACCACCACCACCACCAATTGTTGCTTCTATCAATACTCCAGGGCCGACTTATTCGTACGTTGCGTATCCTCCCAATTCAAGCCCCAGTACTTCAAATGCTATCGTTCCAGCCTCATTGGCAATGGTTAGTATTCTAATTAAGTTAAGTGAGAGATTACTACTCTGTAATTGCTATGAAGTACATATAACATTACTCTATATAAAAAATATGAATAAATCAAAGATATTAGTCTTGTATGTAAGGGGTTGTGGGAAGGGGCCAAGAGCGTGCTGTGCCGACCCCATCACAACCATGACAACCTTAACACCAAAGTTGATATGTGCAAAGTTTTGCGTAGTGGAACATATTCCTATTAGGTTCTTCCACGTAACACTTGTGACTTCAAAACTCCAAAAATTCAGTTATAAACTTCAAGCAAATAAAATATGGGATAGTCACATAAGATCTTAAGGCGTGTTTGATTGCCTTCACTTTTCTTGGAAAACGTTACATCATGGAAAAGTTTCTCCAGCTTTGCTGTTTGATTGGAAAATTTTGACCGCAAATTATTTTCTATGTGCAAAAGTTTAAAGCACAATTTCAATAGTTTTCGTGGAAAATTGAATCCATGGTATTAATGGAATTTATTTTCCAAGTAAAATTTTGTTTTCCACTCTTTGCAATCAAACACACCCTTACTGATATGTAGTATGATAAAGAAGGAGAATAATGTGGATTTATTTATTTATTTTGTTCAAATATGTTGTAGATGGATTGATGTATTTTTACGATTTTCTTTTCAGAACAAATGGAGACTTGCCTTCAAAGCATTTGAAGTAGCCCTCAGCATAGGGACTATCTCTACCACTTTATGCACAATCCTATGATGCCATTGTTACTTTTATGTTCATGTACAATTTTTTAATCAATTTTTTTTTATTATGCCAATTACTGGCATAATATCTTATCAATCCAAAGCAGAGGTTGGTGGGTTTCATTGTTGACCTTACACACATTCTGTTTTGAGTTGGATAGATATCATGTTAATTGTTGACAAGGCAACAATAATACTCTCAACTCTCGTGTTGTTCCAGACCTCCAATTCAATGCAAATTATGCGAAAATCTTGCCATGTAATGTTATTATTCTCTAGTTTCCACCAATTTGTATGAAGAAAGAAAAAAAAGGGTAGAAGAAACAGAGAGGGAACTGGGGAAGCGAGAAGGGAGCATGATGCAGATGATTCTTCGGCCCAGCATTAGTTCTTTCTTTATTTTTGGTTCTGCAATTTTATTTTGTTTTCCATATTTGTTGAAGAGGTTATTTTTGTCTTTTCATATTTTTCTAGTCTATAGTATAAATACTTACTCTCTAGAATGTAAGAACACAGTTTTGGAGGTTTGCAAAGCTGGGTCTGGTTGGACTCTTGGAAAGGGCAGGTTGGGTCCTTGTTCTTTATTCTGGTATTTTCTGCAATTTCTCGAGGAAGGGAGCATCTCCAATTGTGGATTGGGGGCTTTTGTCTGTGTAGAGATATACCAGAGAGAAGGAAAGAAAAAAAAGAAAGAAATATTATTTTAATTAAGTGCTAAGAGAGAGAAATTTGAGAAAAAAGAAGGAAAAATAAAAAAGCAAAGAGAGAAAAAAAGTTCAAAAAAAAAATATATAATAGTGGAAAATGTGTAGATGAATGCGTGATTTTATACATGACACAGGAAAGGACGACCAAAAAGTAAGTAAATCAGTGGCAGATATAGAGATTTAGAGTTAGGCGGCACTAATGATAGCTTCTCGTATGGGCAAAATTTTTTTAGGTGGTGCTAATTATCATATAAAAAATTTACCTACAAGAAGTATTAAATTCAAACTAAAATCACATATTTATATAAATACAAAAGTAAAACGAAGTAAGTATGTTTAACTAATAAAATATAGATCATAAAATCACACACTTTGTAATTTATCAAATATAAACAGTTCCAATTCATTAAATTAAAACACAATTTAGATTGAGATAATGTGATAACTTATTAAATTAAAATACAATCTTCCAAATCTTTTTAAAAATTATTAAAAATATTTTTTTTAAAAATTATTAAAAATCTTTTTTTTTTTAAATACTTTTTGAATTTTTTAAATATTAAAAAAAAAATTCTCAAGGGCGTATGCCCTCGGAACCCCTCCAAATCCACCGCTGGAGTAAATAGAGATAAAAGAGACAACAAAGAAAGAACACATCAAAAGTAATCTAATGTTTACGTGAACGCATCTTATTGAGTTCAGGAGACGCATTTAGCATTCGTTACGTGAACACATCCGACGGTCTGCAAAAAATAATAAATTAATGAAACAAAAACGAAGGCTAACCATCGTGGAAAGTCGTCTGCACTATGCTTCCGGGGCCACCATCGCCATGGAGCAACTCGTAGCTCTTAATGGTATTGGCCATTATTTTTGGGTAAAGATTATAAGATTCAATCGTCATAGCTTTGAAAATCCTCGAAGCAGAAACACCAACTTTGATCTCTTGGGGAACTTTTTTCACACCCATGCTTTTTCTCGAATGAGTTAAAAAAAGCTAAAAAAAAAAGAAAAAGATTGATCAAGGATGCCTAGTTAGCGCATGTTCTCCTATCTATTTTTACACATTTTTATACTACCCATTTCGTGGGACCTACCTGTACTATACAAATCTCCACCATTCAATTCCACTTTTTCTCTCTCCTATATCACATCAAAACACATAAAAATACACACCCTAACACGCGCTTAATTAGCTGAACTTCAAGTGAGGAAGCTTAGAATTGTGAAGCAAACAGAAGCCGCGGTGGGGAATTTATAGACGTTGTTCATCCGACGATATTAATTGCTATGCTACTCGAGAGTCAAGATTTGCTGCCTTAATTAATTATTTTATGTTCTCTTAATTATATCAATTAATTAATTAAAATAGTTCACATGCATAATCGAGGATATTAATTCAATATTAATACATACTACCTCCGTCCCAAAAATATAATCTATTATTTCTTTTTTGTCCGTCCCAAAATATAGGTCACATTTCTTTTAAAGATATAGTTAAAATATTACTAGTATTTATTTTTTATGTTCTCATTTAATATACATTGTTATCATTAAAATAGAGTAGTTGAAATAAAAAATCTAATAAATGAGATAGCATATTAGAAAAATAATCTTAAATTGTACTTTTTCAATACTATTAATTCTATTTTTCTTAATCAGTGTGAAAATAAGAAAAGGGCTATAATTTTGAGACGGAGATAATATTATTTTAATTGAATAGAAAGAGAGAAAATGAGACAGGACCATTCTAACCCTAAATTTTTAATTTCAGGCTTTCAGCTTTCAATGAATATATATATTATTTCTGTTCAAATGACATCAAGTAAATTGTATTGCGGTCTTTTCCGATTGTCGTTTCTTAATTAGCATTGACTAATAATTAGAATTTTATATGCAGTTTTTTGGACTTTCATATATCCATGGAAACTTCGAACATGGACTTGGGCTATTTACGAGAATTATTATTCATAAACTGTAGGGTTAGCCCGAATATACCGGGGGTACTAAACAAAATTCTGCATTAAGGGGCCCTTTTATTGACGAGTTTAATAATCTTGGAGCCACTTTTTGTATTAATAAATATATTTTTTGAATTGAGAGCCTAAGCGATCACCTAAATAACTTATGGCAATTCCTGATAAACAGTCTAAATAAACAAGTGATTGTTAGACTATTTCTACCATGCATTTATTCTCGGTGTAACGACCACATTTAATTTTTAACTCTAAAGAATTATATGGCGTCGTTACGGCTTTTCTATTTTTAATTTTAGAAATTTAAGTTTAGCGCTCATTAAGCAAACTAAAAATAATAATAAATTTAATAATTTAATCGGGTCGAATCCTATCGCGGGCCAAGATAACTAATCGGACTTTGGGCCTCACTGTTAAGTTAGAAGCCCATCCTCCCTCCAGTTGGACCGATCCATCTTGAACAATCAAAATCCTTATCATCTTAAAACTCATTATTCCTCTAATTGTTACTACTATTACTAGCATTTTCACCCGTGCGTTGCACGAGAAGATACGTCTATCAAACAATTATGATGTTTAAAAAAATGATAAAATAAATGATTCTTTTACTAATTCGACAAAATTTTCTCTATCTTTCAGAAAAATCCGCCCTATTAATACTCATTTGCATAACTCCCAAAAAGTTGAACATAGCATGACTATATATTATCCACAACCTTACCAATCACACCAACACTCTCAATTCAATCATATGCATTGCTCTCGATGACACAAATAATACATAAAATACACAAACAAAATTATTTTTTGAAAGACTCATTTAAAAAAGCAATCCAACTCATCTATACCTCACATCTCTCGTTCATCACTTATTTTGTCATTCCAAAACTTTCACTTATTCACGCACCACGATCTCCCCTCCCACACGATCGATCTACATAGAAGGAAAAGCATTATTAGAAAATGAAAAGCACAAAATCTTAGTGAGTACAAATATAAGACAATTACAATCATAAAGTAAAGATGGATTATACTGTAAGTTACTAAAAATTTCTGTATAAACAATAGTTGTAGTGGTTTTGGTTGTACTTTCATCATCGTCACACACCACAAATTTCAGCCCTTAATTCCTATTCAGGACCCTTGAAAATTAAATAAAATCTAAACTGACAAAAATCAGTATAAAATAAATAATTTAAAGTATGTATGATTCTTAATATTTGATTAAAAGATAGAATCCTAAATAATTATTTAACATAGTCAAGAGTCAATTAAAAAAATTCTCATTGAATCACATGATTTCAATAATTGATTGAGTCGATAGCCAATTGTTTATTAAATACATCATTCACAAAATATGTAATTTAGGTATTTATTTACTTATCAATTTATTTAATATTTATTGATTAAATATGTAACTTCGATGTTTATTTACTTATCACTAAAATGAGACCTTTAAATTAATTTTTCTATCGTCCGTCAATTTAGTTAATTCAACTCAATTAATTTAAATTTATTAGCTTCAGTACCGCCAAGCATTTGTAGATGTTTTCTAGTTTGTATTGGGATAAACAGAAGTTTTTTTTTCAATTTAAATATAGTTATAACGCTTTAAATTTGTCAATAATAATTAATTAGTGTAGAATTTGCTTTAAATTTAACGGATTGTGAATGAAAATGTAATAATTAAAAATAAAAAGGGCCTACCTCAACTCAAATGCAATGCTTGTTTTGGATTAAAGTGGCAACTCATCCTTTTGTCAATTAACACACGATTCAATTTAATGGTGTGAAGGCAAAATAAAAATAAAAAATTACTGCGAAGAAAGTACAATTAATACATGAATTTAAAGTAAGAACTCAAAGCGATAGTCTTGAACCATCTTAATGGTATAAAGAGTTAAATACACAAATAAAAATTATTAGTTGGAAAAATTATACTTCTTGTGAAATTTTAACCCAAATAATCCATCCGACTACATCAACAACAAAAATAGTGGAATAAAAAGAAACGATTAAAAAAATATCACGGAGAAAGTACGATCAATCTGTGAATTCACAATAACAATTAAAAAATAGTGTCAACTTAACTTAACAGTGTAAAAAATTATGATACAAAATAAAGCCCAAAAATTTAGTATTACGAAGAAAAATATTAGTTCCAACTATTTATCGAGAAAAATTCTTCCAAAAATTTAGTATTGCAAAAAAAAAAAAATCATTAACTTGACGAGGCAAAAAAAATTTAATGGTGCAAAGAAAGTTCAATGAACACATGAATTCAATTTAATGGTGAGAAGGAATAATAATAATAATATCCGCAAAGAAACTACAATCAATACATGAATTTATGGTAAGAACTCAAAAGATAGTGCTGACCCATCTTAATGGTATAAACAGTTAAAGATACAAATAAAAAAATTTATTAGTGGGAAAAAGTATAATTGTTATAGAAATTTAACCCAATTAACTCATCTGACTGCATTGACAATGGAAATAGTGGAATAAAAAGGAATAAATAAAAATAATAGTATCACGGAGAAAGTATAATCAATCGGTGAATTCACAATAACAATTAAAAAAATAGTGTTGACTTAACTTTATTGTGCAAAAAAATTATGATACAAAACAAAGCCCAAAAATTTAGTATTTCCACAGAAAACATTAGTTCCAACTATTTGTTGAGAAAAATTCTTCCAATCACATCAGCGCCAAACATATTGACGTATGAAATAATCATACAATAGAAAAAATTAATAGAGCAAAGACAGTGCAATCAATACAGGAATTTACCATAGCATTCTAAAAATTTCTATGGAGCCAAAACGATGGTTTAAAATATTGTATAAAGAATTAACAATTTTAAAAAAATATTGTTATTAAGATACATCTTGTTTAGAGTCTTAAAGACAGTCAATATATATATATATATATATATATATATATATATATATTCAAAATTCTTTATCAAACATGCCCTTTTTGGCCTAAAACCCCAACCCTCCACACACTCACAAACGAAAATAGTGGAATAATTGTTGCCGTATATTTAATCAACTATTTGTGATTAAGGAGTCTTTGTCGACTCCATTTCCTTCTCTCATGAGGCTTAATGAGACTTGACTTGATGATGGCCATTGCTCACGCTTTTGCGAAAGTAAGTTTTGTCTGCTTTATTGCGATAGCATGGGAATTATGATGTCCTAATAATATTCTCTATTGGTTACCATTATTAGTTAGAATTGCTGGTTAACATCTAGTAAAGCAGGCATCTGGTAAAAGTTTTCATTGAATATAAGTAGTCTACTAATCTTACGCGTGATTTTTAAACTCTATCATAATTTAATTCTGAACATGATTTTTAATAAGCATTGAATATAAGTTAAATATTTAACTTGAATGAGTGTATGAGATTGTTAGTCTTAGACCGTGAATTTAGAGCCAACTTTTCTCGAGTGAACTAATGAGCAAATCATCTATAGAGAGAACAATTAATCTTATTGCTCATGGTAGTCCACTAATGAGCAAATCACCTATACAGAGCACTAATCTTATTGTCCATATAGAACAACCAATGAGCAAATCATGTGCTAATCTCATACACATGGATCGAGCCAACTAATCGCTTATTTTTAAACTTGAAGTTTTAAGACTACTAATCTTCTTTTAGAAGCCTCTTGCCCGGTAGTTTGATCAAATTTTCGAACATGATTTTTAAGACCATTTATCTTATACACATGGCTATTTAATCTATATAAAACAACTTGAAAGTGTTAACAATCAAAAACTCAAAATATCAATGAACCATTCAAATATCCCATAAGAAAACCAATCAAATCAATATCCAGCCAAACAACCAATAATCAAAATACGAAAATAATAACAATCTCTCTTAAAAAGAAACATCCTTGAACCAAGACCAAAAAATGGAAACAACTAAAGGCCAAGCTTGGAATGTCTAAAACGTGACAATCTGGGGTTCTCAATTTTCACATCTTTGAGCTTCTTGTTGGTAGAGCTCCGAGACCGTAGTAGCCTCTGAAGGATCATCGTCTCCATCTCGATCATGCTTCGATGGTGGTGTGAGTGTGTCGGTCAACATTAAAACATGTGTTTGCAAGCTGCAAAATTGGCAAAAAAGGTGTAGCATTAAAATAGGACCGACGATAAAAAATCATAGTAGAAAAATTCATAGCAAGATAAAAAAAAAAAAATTGAGCATAAGTGAACTCTAAGGGTGTGTTTGATTCACTCTTTTTTTTCCAGGAAAAGTCGTTTCAAACTTTTTTTCCACCTACTGTTTGATTGCAATTTTTTTTCTAGAAAACGTTTTCCAGCTTTTTTTCGATTTCCGTTCTCTTCCTTGTTTTGAAGGAAAATGTTTTCCTTGGGGGGGAGGTGATTTTTATTTTCCGGAAAAAATTTGACACTTTTTTTTCTTTTTCTTAATGGACAATTTACTTTAACTATAAAAATAAAGAAAATTATCAAATTTTATTTAAAAAAACTCAAAAATAAGGAAAATAACATCATTTCCCAACTTTCAAATTAATCCAATCAAACACCTACAACTACCATTTCCTGAAAACTTTTTCCCGGTATTCATTTACCCGGAAAATATTTTCCTTCCAATCATTTTCCGACTTTGCAATCAAACACACTCTAAAATAACTTTCGCATAGTGTATACAAAGCGGATGGTTGTACGAATTCCACACTGGGAATTTTCTATTGTTTTCACTGCTATATTTGACAGGCTTGTCCTAGGACTTAGTAACTTTTGTAAGGCACAGCACAAGTTGTTTCTAAATTAAGCAAATTCATCAGAAGCAAAAATAGCATATAAATTATATAAAGGCATGTTCACTTTGCTAATAAAGAAACATATTCTCATTCCTCAGATTCCATATTTCACTAATGTTTGCCTTGTTAGTTAGCCACAAAAGATCTTGTGAAATATATTCCAATGCATCCAACCATTGCGATCATTCATTGTTTCTTATTTTACTTATCCTTAGCCATTTTTCTAGTCATAAATTACAAAATATTTTGCGAAGAAACGTTAAAAGAATCACTAAAGAGAATTTGAAAAAAAAAATCATATAAAAAAGAAACAACAGAAGGTAAATTAAAATCACAAGCAAATTATTTTCCTTATTTTTTTGTACCAGCACACCTCAACCAGAGTATATTCATAAAAATTTGCTAACATAGAAATCACAAAAAAAAAAAAAAAAAATCACGAGAATTTGAAAAATGAATGATTAAACTTTGCAAATATTTATTACTGCTAGATAAGTAAATAAACTTCATAAATATAACCAAATATTTCAAAGCATCTAACAAATGAAAGCATCGCGAACAGCAAGAGTTAAGAAAGAAGAGACGAACACAGATTAAGGCGCAGAGCTGGGCTACCTCTTACTATGCTTGAGGTTGATTTTTCGTACACAAACACGAGAGTAAATCTGGAAAACCCCACCAACTGCAAAAGACACGAGCTATATATTAATCACAATGCAAGAGAGGAACTGTTCACCAATATCTAGTCGATGAAAAATATTTGCAAAAATAATAATTATATGATGGACCTAGACAACTTCAACAATGAACGATGAAAGTCGTGGAACTGAGACAAATATATATGTTTATAGAATGGAAGAATTTTGGTTTTGGAAGAATACTATGCCCTCACGTTAAATGTTCTATACAAGGATCTTTCTTATATGTTAATTGCTATTCTTCATGACCGTACATGGTGTTCTCTACTATGGTACAAAAGGCAAATTTCTCTGAGACAGCCCCTTATTGTTGTATTTTTCTCTACACCCTTCCTTGTTGTGGACCATCAACCGCTAAAGGAAGAAATTTTACCTCAGACAACCAAAGCCCACACTCAAACCAAATTGTGAAAATATTCACTATCGCAAATTGCATATTGATAAAATGTATCTACTGTGCCGCCTTCAAATTGATTGGCTAAAACTAATCGTGAACAATGTTGGCAGGAAAAAAGAAAGTTTCATTATAAATTTTCAACGGCGTGTGAGTGGAAGAAAAAAATCAAATAAAAGAAATCTTTACTTAGGAAGGGTTGCAGCCTTTTCTCTCATCGTGCGTATAAAATGGACAGCATGAAAGCTTCTTCCTGAAGTATCCTTATCAAATTCTCAAGCGGATAAGCAAGCATAGTGTATTTACCATCCATATAAAGGGCATATCCAAAAACTTGTTGAGGATCAATATCTTCTACACAATCTGGGACCACTTAGAAGCAGAAAAATTAAGTTTACCAATCCTAGAAATTAACTTTGTTTATCAGTGGTTCCTATGAACAGTTGAAAATTCCATCTTCAAGATACAATTAAACATGCCATACTAATATATTGTAAGTTTGTAATAGCTCCAAGAACCCAGTTTAAGTGAAACCCGCTGTCACAAATGACAAAACTATTCTACAAAGCCATATTTGCAAGGTTTGAAGTACTACTTTTTGTCAAGAAAAAAAAGAGTATACAGACAAACCTCAATACTGAGTTTCTCTAAAAACTGAATCAGAGGCTTCTAATTATCTGTCGAAGAATGGGCTTGTATTACTTCATTGGATGAAAATCAGTTTCATCTTTAACACTAGAAGCTTCTTCGGATATGGCTGACCTTTAAGACAAAGTTTTGCAAACTCAAAACAAAAATTATAAACTTTCCATTGATTCTACATTTTTTTTTCCGTTCTTTTTTTTCCTCTACCATTTTCTTGTAAGTATTCTGTTGTCCTATCAAGAAAATTAAAAAATTAAAGTGCCAATTATCCAAAATTGTTAGAATCATTGCACATCATGATTAGCTACAACCAAGACAATTCTTGTTCTTTTTTTAAGCCAACCAAAAAGCAAAAACAATCAGATGGCAATAGCTTTTGGTTGACTATCAAGCTAGATTATGCTTTTTATAAAAAAAAAAGGGATTATACCATGTCTTTGTCTTTCAATTAGATACCCTTTGACCTACAGAATTCTTCCATATCTGTCGTAGTACATCATAGGTAGAGATGCAATTGAAGTGAACTGTCAAAATTTGATGATGATTATCAAATATCCACCACCTGAAAAACAGATAAAATAAAGAATTTGAAAAGAAACTACAGGAAAATAATCGTTCAACACACAAACTTTTACAATCTACTAATATCAATTAATATCCATTCATCTATTGAGTGACAAATTCTAACCATTCATCTATTAAATGAAGTTTTCTGGTAAAACTAAAACAAAAGAAATGCTAACCATTGAAGGATTATGACTAAGTTGAGCCAATACAAAATTGAGAACACTCGACCTATTTGAGTGAGTCTAAGAAATGCAAGAACTTTTTGTGGAAAGTGAGTGATGAGTCAAAAATGCTTCTGACTAGGAAAGTAGCAAAAAAATAATAATAACAAAAATAAAATATCTTGCATGCCTCAGGATTTTGTTAGAATCAACATAAAGGGTGATTGGGAATAGATTATAATGATTTTTAAATGTTTTTAATGTAAAAGAGGAGAGAGAATGAGTGGAGTTGAGTGGTTGAGATTTGTGGATGTGATGAGATATGTAGATGTGATTAATTTAGGAGAGAAAAATTGAAAAAAATAGAAAATTTTGAAAAAATGCGTTCCCAATCAGGCTTATAATTGACCCCATTCAAAGTGCCTTCATGAGAAAAGAAAAGAAACAGAATTTAACGTTGCCGAAGGGTTATGGATGTGGAAATTGGAAAGAATCCTGAAAAGAACGAAAATTAGCATCCTGAAGGCAAAGTTCAAATATTTAAAGCTATATCAACATCATTGAATTAATAATAATAATAATAATAATAATTACTAACTGCAGAAGCGATAATAATAATAATAATAATAATTACTAATAATTAGCCCCAAATCACCTGCCATTGTTTCTTCCCACAACCATACAGGCAGACTCTCTATCTCCCCAACGCTATTTGTGTACATATTTCACATTTATTCACTTGAATAATCTCTACAATTATCTAAATCCGACCTGAAAATATGAGCGGCGCCTATAATTGGAGAAGAGATCGGCGGGATGCTCGGATTTCGAAGAAGCGGAAGCTGATTCTGAATGTGGGGGAGCAGCTCGAGGCGAACCATGATTTGAAAGTCGAAGAAATTTGCTAAATTTAGGAAGATTTGGATGAAAAAGCAATGAAGATAGAATGATAGTAATTGAGCGAGGAATTTGCTGAATATGGGAGATTTGGACGAGATCTTGCAATTCCTTATTTTGTGCGATCTACTGGAAGATTATAAAGTTAAGAATGAGCTGGAAATCTATCATAAAAAGGGGAAGGCGTGTCAAACAATCTGTCAAAAAAAGAGAAAAAACTGGCACTGTTTGAGCGGGAAAATAATTAAAAATGAATTAAAAAATGAGGTGAAATTCTCTAGTATTATTATTATATATATATATATAGATTCTCATTAAACAAAAAAAAAAAAAAATAGTAGTGATTAGACTCCTACCATTATCTGGCAATCGTGGGGCTTCCTATTGGACGTCAACGTACCCACATCCCCGCAAACTCTTCCCTACTCACAACTCTCTACTCTACCCACGACACAAATACTCCACTCCATAAATCCCTATTCACGTTCCCTCCCGCGAGCGACCGCCAAACTCTCGTTCTTAGTCTACAGCTTTGAAAATCAAAGAAGTCATTCCCAATTCGCAGCAAACACAGATCATACCAGGTAATATGCCAACTTTTCTATACAATAGAATTGGGTCTATGTAATCTACTGCTTGAATCGTAACCAGAAATTTCTGCAATTAACCTCTGATTAATTTGCATCTATTGCCATGAAAACGTCATGCTTAAACAACATACACGCACCCAACCCATACACGCATATATGCACGATATATATATACACAGCCGATGCACAGCTTCATTCATATGCCCACTCGCGATAAACATCCAACTCGACGGCCACACGTCACTCAAAGCCGAGTATCTATTCATCATCCTCATCTTGGAAAGAAAAAAAAAAGAAGAGGGACGAAATTTTCCGTACAGCCGAGAGAGGAGACCGGCCATGGCTGTCCAACCTTGACCTCGAGATTTTCTTCCACAATCAACCACCAAATACTGTAGGCGATCCTTGATAACCTAAAACTCGAGCCAATTGACGTCGAACGGCCGGAAAACCTCTAGTTTTGATCGAAAATTCCGCACCCAAAACCCGGTCGAGTAGTACCCACCTCTCTATTTTCTTGACTTGGTTGAATGGCTTAGACGTCGGCGAGCACTCGGCGATGCCAATAGAGGCATGAGCCAGCCGGCGGTGGCGCAAGCGGCGGAGCAGCCGCGTGAAAAGCCATTCTTGATAACCTAGGTGCTCGGTCGACCGCGTGAGAGGAGAAGGAGGAAGTGTGAAATTGATTTGGACCCAACCTCAATTTTGACTTTTAATTAGGAAAGTTTGCAATCACCATCCCTCAAATCCCAATTTCTATTACAATTGACCCTATGACTTTATTCCCTCTTTCCAAATAGTTTAAAATGGTCCTCAAAATCATGGCTTTACTTCAATCGAATTTATATAATTTATAACTGAAGTCCCCAAGTTCTGAATTAACTATAAATTAGTCCCTAAATAGACAATTCCTTTCAATCAAGCCCTGATTCAGCTTCAAAAATTCAATTTCCATCCCTAAACTTTCAATTGAGTTCCCAATTAGTCCTAATTGACTAATTACTTTAATTTTTACCCTCAAATACATGCTTCCCTTTCAATTAAGCTCAAATTAACTTTTAAAGTTTGCTTTTCGACCCTAAAACTTTTAAATTAAATTCTATAAGACCCGAGTAAATTATTAAACTTCAATTTTAAGGTTAAATTACTAAAATTATGTTTAAATTCTTTTACTAGACGACGTGGAAAGTCCGTAGAGTCGCTAGCATCACACCAGCCCAAATTTCATGGAATTTACAAGAACAAAGAATTGAAGTGGGATTACTTTATGCAAAATTGTGTTACTTTTGCAAATGTTTTTATTTTAAAATGCGATTGTTACTTTAAAATCCATATCATGCCCCTTACGTGTTATAATTTAAGGTATTTGCGATGTGATATACATGTGATGGTGTTAAGTATATCTTCCACGGAATGGTATTAAGGGCCATTCGGATAGTCATAGCGACTTTCCCCCCACGTTAGACGGGAGTTTCCAACACTCGACTTTTCTATAGTTATATGCCTCTAATTGTAAATTCGTATATGGCTACGTGATATGGTAATATTTTTCTACGTGTCCCACTGAGTGTAACAATGTTATACTCACCCCAAATATTTTTAAACTCTTTTTCAGATTAAGGAGTCCGAGCGAAGTGGCGCGAGACGGGGCGACGCCATCCACTTAATTATTATGTTAAATTATTTTCCTTTTATTAGAAAATCGTTTAAAAACTTAGTAGTATATTATTTTTGAGCTTCTGCATATAGTTTAGGAGTTTAATTTATTTATTTAGAAAATGAATATTTATTATCAAGTTGATTGATATTATTTCATTTAAGTACGTGAATTTTGAACCGTATTATTATTATTCCTAACTCCTAATGTTATTATTATTGTTATTATTATTACTGAAAATGTTATAAAAGAAAAAAAAATTGTAGTCAATTTTTCCCATTTCAATTAAGTAAATGCTAATTTAATAACCCTCAATATTTAAAAATCGGGACGTTACACTCGGTGTCATGAATAGATCGATATTGTGCCACTTCAATGAATTTATCAATAATTCAATACTCAATTAATTGCCCTCAAGTCAATAAGTCTCCTCCCCTCAATTGAATAGTCATAGCAACTCAATTAATTGACCTCAAGTCAATAAGTCTCCTCCGCTCAATTGAATACTCATAGCAATAATTGAGGAATGCCAACACATTTCTAGTATCAATATTATAACCACGTAGTGCTACAAACAAGGTTAACATCTTCTTCTATAAACAAGAAAGAAAATTTCTTCTCCAAATCAAACTCGTTCCTCAACCAGGAAGGATGGAAGAATTGTTCGAAATTGCAAGAGCACACTATGGAGCTGGCTCACCTGAAGTCCAATCTCTAGCGTATGAATTCTTCAAATCGCTTGACACGAATGGGGATGGAAGTGTACAACTCCACGAGTTCTTGGCCTTCATGGGAAGCGAAGGCCACTCACGCATACCCAACACGCACTTTTTTCATGAACTAGATCGTGATCACAATGGCACATTGGATTTCTGGGAGGTGATGGCACTTTATTACATAATTAAAAGTGGGAGGCCATTTTGTAACTGGTGTGGAGAGTTTATACCAGGAGTATTTTTCTGTTGTGTTGCGTGTTTTCATAGTCCTTGTGGCCCGTTCACGCTCTGTTTGAAGTGTTACAAGTCGAAGAATTGCCAACACAATCATGACGACCGTGTTCAATTCTTGGATAATTACACATTGCTCGAGTACAAGAGAACCTCAGTTATAAATCAGAATCAGGTAATTCACAAATATATTTCATTTAATTTCGTCACACGAATGCTTTCAATTTTTAGTTTTGAATTTTGAATACCATTGGATTACTACAAAGATTATATAAAAAATATTGGTTTCTTCTTGTAGCCAAGCCCAAGTCAACAATCAGGTACAATGGTTCCACCACCACAAGGAATGATCCCCTTCCCAAGTGGGGAGATTCCCCACGCCACATGGCCTCTCCTGATTGGAGGGAGACCTGAAGTGGGGATTGGGATCCCCCTCCAATCAGGGGGGGCCATGTGGCGTGGAGAACCTCCCCATGTGGGGAGGGGATCATTTTTGCCACCACTACCACCACGACCAATTGTTGCTTCTACCAATACTCGAGGGCCGACTTATTCGTATGTTGCGTATCCTCCCAATTCAAGCTCCAATACTTCAAATGCTATTGTTCCAGCCTCATCGGCAATGGTTAGTATTCTAATTAAGTTAAGTGAGAGATTACTACTCTGTAATTGCTATGAAGTGCATATAACATTGGTTTTTTGGTTTTTTACAGTGATCGGATTGGTTTTAGGGCTGTTTTTCTAAACATTGGTATAAACTTCAAACGAAATAAAATACGGGATAATTAATCACCAAACAAATCTTGCTGATACTATGATAAAGAAGACCAATAATGCGGATATTCTTATTAATTTTTTCCAATTCTATTCAAATATATATTGTACATATCGATTGATGGATTTTTATGATTTTATTTTCAGGATAAGTGGAAGGCTGCCTTAAAAGCATTTGAAATCGCCCTCAGTATAGGGAATATTGCCACTACCGTGTGCACAATTCTGTGATGGGAATTGTTATTTTGCGTTCACGTACAATGTGTTCCAAATCAATTCAAGAATCTTATCAAATAATGTTATTATTGATTAATACTCTCCGGTTTGACCAGTTTGTAAACAATAAAAATGTTGTAGAAGACAGAAAGTGTAACGGCCCGGCCCAAAATATGATTTTAAAGTAATGGTTTAATTTCGAAAAAACAGGGTGAGCATGTGTTTGCGTATTTGGGCTAGATTCTTTTAGCATTCTAATACAATTTATCGTACAACAATGCAGAACGTAAACGTACGTGAGGACAGTGAGGGTGTGCACCAAGTCATTTTTTTGGTTGACCAAGATCATTCTTAGTCTATCAAAAAATCGTGTAGGTTGTTTTCGGTCAATCGTCATTGCGGGTTGGTCGACTATCAACCGGCCGGTGGAGAATATTTTTAAGCGTCGTACTTTTTGACTTTTCAAATATCTTTATGTATATATATTTTCGTATTTAAGGTCATGTCGCCCCTAATACTCTATAAGCACGAGACTATGAAAACGACATGCCGCTCTTAAATGTCTAGTTTCTTATAGCGTATTTTCGTATTTAAGGTCGATTTATAGTTTTTTCTCATGACTAACTTGCAATGAAACTGCAATTGCCATTGTAGATAAACATCTATATATTTTATTATAATTAATATATAGAAGTTTTTAATATTTTAGAAATTCCAAATAATTCCTCAAAAATGAAAGCCTATTCTAAATTATAAAGCTATCAATTATCATGGTTCCAAGTTTCAACATATGTTTATGTATGTACTTACCTACACATACAACAACATGAAAGCCTCCAGACAACATCTTTTTGTTTTTATTACATCTAATCAAGTTGGTTGCCAATTATTTTTTCAATTAGTTGACAGTTAACAAATCCAATCGCTTTGCCTCTTCCAAAGTCAGTTAATATAAAAAATTCTCAAACTTACAATAAACAACTTTGGATCTAATATGTATAAAATCCATTTTTTAGTTTAAATTAATACCAATGGTACAAAAGTAAATAAGAGTTAAATATTCATACCTGTATAATTATAATCAAATTATAAAATAAAACATGTTTAGAAAGATAACTCAATTGAGTGTGTTGCTTCAATTTATGTATGTTCAGATAAATTTTTCTTTCGTTAAAAGTTAATCTTTTCGTTTGAAATAGTAGTGAGAACCACAAGACGCGTAGATAGTAATTAATGAGTAATCATATAAGATGTATTATTGACATAGATGTTTGTCATTAAGTGAATGTAAAAATTAATTTTCAAGTAGGAAAAAAAAATTAAAATCTTCCATAGACTTGGCCAACTTTCAAGCCCATGTCAGGATTGAAATTTTTATATATTTTTATGTGAAATAGGATAGAAAATATGATTGGTTTCAACACAAAAAATCAATCCTAACGTGCACGAGTTGGAACACATTGGTCGTCTAACAAGTCCATGTTTTGTTTTTAGTGTCAAGTCATGACTATTTCTCTTCTACGTGATCTTTTGTTGGTTGAATTGTCATACTAATACTTGAGGATGCGTTTCCAGTATCAAGTATCAACATTATAATATATTTTTATGTGAAATAGGATAGAAAATATGATTGGTTTCAACAAAAAAAAAAAAAAAAATCAATCCTAACGTGCACGAGTTGGAACACATTGGTCCTCTAACAAGTCAATCTTTTGTTTTTAGTGTCAAGTCATGACTATTTCTCTTCTACGTGATCTTTTGTTGGTTGAATTGTCATACTAATACTTGAGGATGCGTTTCCAGTATCAAGTATCAACATCAAGGTAACATATTCTTCAATAATAATAATAATCAAGAATTACAAAATCTTTCATCCAAATAATATTCTTTCCTCAACTTGTAAAGATGGAAGAATTGCGCAAAATCGCAAGAGGACATTATGTAGTGACCGCGAATTTCCTTAAATCCAATATTTAATTAAAGTAAAATCTTGAACGTGTTGCTACAATTTCACCTATAGAATTAAATAGCGTACGCTCGTCTAGTTAAAATTTTATAATATTTACTATTATATTGAATTATTTAAAATAAAAATAAAAATAAAAATAATAATTTATAAAATATTTATTTATTCATTTATTTTCAATTTATATTTGAGAACCAAACTTTAGAAATTATTCGTTTTAACCCCTAAAATTTAACTTCTTATTCAATCATAACTTTATATATATATTTTAAACCCAATTATAGGCCCGTTTAAGGTCCAATTTTATTTCTTATGCTATAAGAAAGTCCATTTAGAGGAATAATCTAGTTTTTACCCCATTTATACAAGTTTAGGTTTATTTTAAAACCCTAGCCTCACTACTTTCTCCTCTTTCCCCAATTAGTATCTTTTAAATCATCCCACTCAATCCCATTCAACAAACCAACTAGCTTCAAATGGTAAGATTTTTTGATATTTCCAGTTATATCTCCATTTTTATTTTATTATTCTAAGTTTTTAATCACACACAAGTTCTTAATCATCTATTTGTATTTTTCACTTGATTTTCTATACAAGAAACACATATACACGCATACATACACACGACCATCACCACCGCCGCACCACCATCTCTACCATCACCCACCACCAGCGACACCACCACGAAGTCACCATCACCTTCATTTCACAGTCAACACACACGCACGCATACATATACACGCATATAGATATACGCCATGTTCAAGAGCTTGGCCAAGACACTCACCCATGCCCAAACTTCAATTCCACAACACAAAAATCACACCTACACCTTCGTCTACCTCTATAGAATATCGTAGAATAGTTTAATTTCGAAAATAGTTAAGGAATCGATCGAATTTTGAAAATACCCAAAATTTTCCTTTAGTGTTCTAGCTTCAATTTGTTCCCAAATACTCAATATATCTCCAATCAAAAACCACCACTAGCTTCATCACCTCCATCTCCACCTTCGCCGCCATTTGCACCGGCCAAATCGCCGGCGAGTCGCCGGAAAAAGAGAGAAAACCGAAAGTAGAGAGAAGTCGAGAGAGGTGTCGGGTGATGATGGTGAAGAACCGACTCTTAGGGGGCTGTATTTAATTTAGATTTGTAAGGATTTTGATAGACTTTTAAATTGAAATATTTTCATGGAATTTAATGGACTTTTACCGATTTTTTATTGGATTTCACGGATTTCCACAGAATCCATAAAAATCTTCAGTGGATTTGGAATGAGTTTTATTTCAAAACTTTCATTGGATTTCTTTGGAATTCATTTGACAATATATATTTTCATTTCATAAAATAAATATTATAAAACTTATTGAGATTAGAATTTTATTATTTTTCTCATTAAATTACTATTGTTTCAAAAGCTAAAATTAGTAATAATTAATTATTGCCTATACAACATTTTTATAAAAATTAATAATTTTATAACTACAAAAATACATGACTATTACAAACAAAGATTTCACAATATTTTGATATAATTTAACTCGGAAAACTAAAAAACTATCACATGTTTAATTAGTATATCAAAATATATATCAAATTATTAAAGTAAGGAGTAGATATAAAATATTTAATTATAAATTTTAAAACTTTTTACAAACCTTTGTAAATAATTTTCTTTTTCACGAAAAGTTGAACAAAAAGAAGATAAAAATATTATAAGAATATTTTTACATCATTCTTATTGTGAAATTAAGAAAAAACCAAAACAAAAAGAAGAAAAAGTAATGAAAGATTGGTGGTGGTGGCGGCGGCGGCGGTGGAGATGGTAATGCCGTTGGCGAGATGGTGGCAGTGGTGGTGCGGTGGTGGCGGGATGCGGCAGCGACAGTGGTAGTGGGTGATGGTGATGAATAAAAGTCCATCAAAATCTTAGGGGTGAGTGATAGATTTCATCTGACAAATTATGTTTTGTCTTTGTCTTCAAAAGATAGAAATCTGCAAGGATTACATTAAAATCTTTAAAAATCCAAAACAACTTTGAATACCTCAAAATTTCATAGGATTTTAAAAAGTCATCATTTAATGCCTCATGATTTTGATGGACTTTTAAAAGTCCACAAAAATTTATATTGAATACCCTAGTATTTTAATTGACTTTCAGAAATCTCAATTGAATACACCATAACTTTTCCAAATCCATCAAATTCTTTAAAAGTCTTTAAAATTCTTTTAAAATCTCAATTGAATACACCCCCCTTAGGCCCAAATCCATGTT
This sequence comes from Jasminum sambac, assembly GCA_018223645.1. Lineage (NCBI taxonomy): Eukaryota > Viridiplantae > Streptophyta > Magnoliopsida > Lamiales > Oleaceae > Jasminum > Jasminum sambac. The sequence continues at coordinate 29,410,978 of CP073649.1, forward strand.
TAAATCCGCAAATTGCAAGTCGGTCCCTCAAGTTCTATATTTGTTTTAAGTTGGTCCTTGCGATTTATTTAATTTGCAAATCCCCAATTTTTAATTGTTACAATTTAATCCCTAAATATTATTTACAATTCTAATCCCCCATTTTATTTATTTTATTTAAGTGAGCCCTAAAAGTTTATTTAAATTCTAGTCCTTAACTTTCAATTATTGTAATTTGACCCCAAAACTTTTATTTCACTTTGATCCTTTAATTTCTTATTCCTATTTAAGTTAGCCCTTAAACTTTAATTGCATATTAGTCCCTCATGTTTTAAAAATCTTATAATTGAGCCCAAAATATTTTTAGTTCACTTTTATTGCATAATAGGTCCTCAAACTATTAAATTCTTTCAAATTGACCCCCAAAGTTTTATATTCCTTCTATTTTGGTCCACAAACTTCTATATTACCTATAGATACTTAATATTTAAGAGTATTAATATAAATTAAACTCATTATTGACTAGACGAGGCGTATGAATAGTTAGAGGACTGATTTTCACCGCTTAGTAGACTCAAACTCAAGAGATACTTCAAGTAGGTTCAAAAGACTCATTTTTACTTATCGCGCATTTATTGTTAATTATCTGTACTATATAAGTGCTTTTAGTGTGTAATAGACTTGCCTTCGGCCCTAGACTTGCCTTCGGGCCCAAACTTGCCTTCGAGCCTAGACTTGCCTTCGGGTCCAGAGTTGCGTTCAGGCAAATTACTTGCCTTCGGGCCTAGAGTTACCTTCGGGCCCAGAATTACCTTCGGGTATTATATTACAGAGTTTACATATCTATTTGCCTTGTGTATTTGTATAGATGATTAACTTGCGCAGAACCTACTGAGTATTATTTAAATATTCACACCTTCCATTCTTATTACAGATTGAGGAGTCCGGAGGCGTGGCGAGTCATGAGAGCTCTACCTAGGTTATTAAATATGAGATTTCATTTTCCGCATCTAAATTATTTATATATATATCTTTTGCATTTTAATTATTGTTATATTTCCGCATTTTAAAAAGAAAAAATATTTTAGAAAAAGAACTAACGTTTCGAGTTCTTCGAACTCGGGGCGTTACACATTACAGAGCCGCCTCGCCCGAAGTCCAAGATCTAGCATATGAGTTCTTCAAATCGCTTGACACGAACAATGATGGAAGTGTTCAGGTCCACGGGTTCTTGGCATTCATGAGACAACAAGGCCACTCACAAATGTATGACATGCACCTTTTCATGAACTAGGTCGCAATCACAATGGTATTTTGGAATTTAAGGAGGTGATGACTTTTTATTACATAATTAAAAGTGGGAGGCCATTTTATAACGGCTCTTGGAAGTTCAAACCAAGAATATTTTTCTCTTGTGTTGAGTGTTTTCATAGTCTTCATGGCCCTTTTACGCTATGTCGGGAGTGTTACAAGTCGAAGAAATGTCGACAGTCATGATGGTTGTGTTCAGTTCTTCGATAATTACATGTAGCTCGAGTGCAAGAGAACCTCAATTATAAATCAGAATCAGATATTCAATTTGCAGTTTTAATTTGAATTTTAAATTCATTTCAAGTTTTTTTTTTTTCTTGACTAATTTCCTAACAAGTATTGGCTTCTTGTGGGCAAATGGTCCAACGATGACTAATCAATCAGGTACAATGGTTGCTGCTTCCATCAATACTGCGAGTGCTAGTGCTTAAATGCCATCGTGAATGCTTAATCTTCGACGGTCAGTATTTTAATTAATTATCGTTAATTAAGCTAAGTAAGAGACTACGTCTTGTCTATAACAGCTGCCGTAGTAACTCAAAATATAAAAAGCATGAATATTTTACAAGAGATTAGTTTTCTATGCATTTGCTACCATTCTAAACCACCCGTAACAATCACACCATGAAAATTGATATTGTACATATGTAATTTTGTATAGCACAACATTGGGTGAATTTAATGAATAGTTACTGTACTTTAAAGATGTAACTACTAATTCACCAAACTTTAAAATGTAACTAATAACTCACTGAACTTTTGACTATGTTTACCATCCCTCATCGTTACCATTTTAGTCCATACAAAGTTAATGCCGTTGCTGACGTGGTTAATGGCTATTGTTTTAAGTTAACGACTACTCACTATACTTTTAAAATGTAGCTATTCACTTATTGAACTTTCAAATGTAACTAATAACTCACTAAAGTTTTCAAATGTAACGAATAACTCACTACTAAATCACTACTAAATTATTCGAATGTAATAATTTAGTAGTGAGTCATTCATTACATTTGTAAACTTTAGTGAGTTATTGGTTACATTTGAAGGTTTGATGAGTGAATAATTACATTTTAAAACTACAGTGAGTAGTCATTAACTCAAAACAATGGCCGTTAGTCACGTTAGCAACGACATCAACTTTGTATGGATAGAAATGATAACAGTGAGGGATGGTAATCATAATCAAAAGTTTAATGAGTTATTAGTTACATTCCAAAGTTTGGTGAGTTAATAGTTACATCTTCAAAGTATAGTGACCATTCATTAAATTCACCCTCACAACATATTAGTGTTTGCAAAGTAATTCTTGTACCGTGACTTGTATAAACCAATGTTCAAAAAACCGAACCTGAAAACAGATAATGGGTTATTGGTTGAAATGTTGAACTGGGGTCAAACCTTGTTTTGCGCGAGTTAGGGTGTGTATTTTTATGTATATTTATGTATTTTGATGTGATATAGGAGAGAGAAAAAGTGGAATTGAATGGTGGAGATTTGTGTAGTACAGGTAGGTCCCACGAAATGGGTAGTAAAAAAATGTGTAAAAATGGGTAGGAGAACATGCGCTTTAATTAAAAGTTAGAAATAAATGCTAAAATTTGCAAAATTGCCTAAAAAATATGTTGTTTGGTTAATTATCCAACATATCTAATCTAAAGATCATAGTTTCATAAAAATTTCTTTCTCATCTTTTCAACCACATATATAATTATTTTATATTTTTTAATATACCATCTCTCATTTTTAACTATATAATCTACACGTAATTCTAACACTTTTCAAATATAGTGCATAGAACGAGGCCTTAAAAGAAAAAAAATCATAATATTGTACGAATTTTTTAGCAATATAAGCAAATTTTTTGTTAAAAAAAATATATTTTAACATTTTTTCACGTCATGCGGACAGTTTAGGTTATATAAGCGAGAGTTGTGAAAAGATTCTATCCCGCATCGGATCCTGCAAGAAAAGGATTGAGAGAGAGTGAGGTATAAAATGCTGCTTTATATGTTAAGTCTCAGCAATGATACCGCATGAATAATGATATCGGAATGGCCTACGTGACTCCCTCGCATATTTTCATTGACCAATTAAAAAAGGTTGAAGAAAGTCTGAGGGTCAATTAACAATTAATTAAAATTATCAAATAATTTGAAATTAAGATTTTGGCTAATTGTTAGTTGGTCTTTGAATTTTTTTAATTGGTCAAGAAGAGTAAGTGAGGGAGTCACTTAGGATGTTGCAGTAGCATTACTCATCCCATGTCGGTTGTATATATTGAATTGCAAGAGTGTGTGAATTATAAAAATGCTTCACATGTTTTTTTTTGGAAAAATACTAGAAGTACACACAAATCTACTACCACACCCTAATATACAAAATACAAAATGATCGAAATGCCCCCCCTGAATGTGGGGGGATCTATACCCCTATTAGTGTGTGGTATTTTACCACACAAAAAGTATGTGTATTCCAAGCATTGTTCTTTTTTTTATGAACAAGCAGTATCATTAATGATAAATGTTACAATAAGAGTTCATATAATCCACAATGTAGTTAGGTACATCAAAAGATGAAATAAGACTAGTTTGAAAACGAGCCTCCCTTGCTTTTGGGATGTAAGAATTGGAAGATCCGAGCATTGGGCGACATGGGTCATAAATGCCACCCGTGCGTGTAATTTAGTTAAAATTCTTAACAAATTAAAATTAAAAGTCGAGTTAAACCAAAACTACCAGGGCCGGGTCACCAGTTTTGCGGTTCGATCGGATTTCTGACCCATACTCAAGAGATTGGTTTTTTACAGTGATCGGACTGGTTTTAGGACTGTTTTTCTAAACATTGGTATAAACTGCAAGCGAAATAAAATACGGGATAATTACTCACAAACAAATCTTGCTAATACTATGATAAAGAAGACGAATAATGCGGATATTCTTATTAATTTTTTCCAATTCTATTCAAATATATATTATATATCGATTGATGGATTTTTGTGATTTTATTTTTAGGACAAGTGGAAGGCCGCCTTAAAAGGATTTGAAATAGCCGTCAGTATAGGGAATATCGCCGCCACCCTGTGCACAATTCTGTGATGGGAATTGTTATTTTGCGTTCACGTACAATGTGCTGAGATTTTATGGTTCGGCCTGGCCGAACTTAACAAAATTCGGCCACACTCACAAGCCCCCCCGAATGCCGGGGGGGCCCACCTGCTACAGAGAGAGAGGCCGAAGGTTCGGCCTCTGGAACCATAAAATGCCTGGTACAATGTGTTCCAAATCAATTCAAGAATCTTATCAAATAATGATATTATTGATTAATGCTCTCCGGTTTGACCAGTTTGTAAACAATAAAAACGTTGTAGAAGATAGAAAGTGTAACGCGCGGCCCAAAATATGATTTTTAAAGTAATAGTTTAATTTCGAAAAAACAGGGTGAGCATGTGTTAGCGTATTTCGGCTAGATTCTTTTGGCATTCTAATACAATTTATCGTACAACAATGCAGAACGTAAACGTGCGTGAGGACAGCGAGGGTGCACCAAGTCATTTTTTTGGTTGACCAAGATTATTCTTAGTCTATCCAAAAATCGTGTAGGTAATTTTCGGTCGATCGTCATTGTGGGTTGGTCGACGATCAACCAGCGGTGGAGAATATTTTTAAGCGTCGTACTTTTCGACTTTTCAAATATCTTTATGTATCTATATTTTTGTATTTAAGGTCATGTCACCCCTAATATTCTATAGGCACGATGCTATGAGAACGATAGACCGCTCTTAAATGTCTAGTTTCTTGTAGTGTATTTTCGTATTTAAGGTCTATTTGTTGAGGATAGTAATTAAATAATCTAAATTGGAACCGATCTATCAGTTTAAGCTTTTAGATCAGATGGTTTCATAACTTTAACATGGTATCAGAGCAGGCAGAGGTCCTGAGTTCGAATCTCACCGCCACCCATTTAAAATAAATTGTGCACGTGTTAGGCTTTATTTGGGAAAAATAAATCCCGCCTACACGTGAGGGGGCGTGTTGAGGATAGTAATTAAATAATCTAAATTGGAACCGATCTATCAGTTTAAGCTTTTAGATCAGATGGTTTCATAACTTTAACACTATTTATAGTTTTCTCTCATGACTAACTTGCAATCAAACTTCAGTTTATTTCCACCTCTAGGATAAAATATGCAATTGCCATTGTAGACAAACATCTATATATTTTTATTATAATTAATACATCGAACTTTTTAATATTTTAGAAATTTCAAATAATTCCTCAAAAAATGATGGAAAATTCCTAAATAATTGTATTGTATAAAATTATAGAGAAGTAGTACATAATTTTCGGGCAGCGAGAGAAGGGAAAGGCGAAGATATTTAAAAATGTGCTAATTTCACAAAGAGCATTAGAAATTTTTGGTGGCCTTTTCTTTTGTATTAATTTGCTCAATTTTCACAAATGTTTTTGTGCTTATTATTATTATTTTTTCGAAACATATATGCTTTTATATACCTCATGTAGTAATGTGGAGGTTTTAGTGGCCGGCCTTGATCTAATCCCTAATTTTAATGGCTTTCATGAAAAAAAAGACATCCCTAAATTTAGTTAAGAGATCAAATGTGGGCCAACTCTAAGGAAGGTTGATTTTTTAACAGCAAAAATTAAAAGCCTCCCAAAATGAGACCCCTCAAATTTTTATAATGTTCCATCCATCCATTCCAATGACCTAATTTGATCAATAGAAAGAAGGTGGTGTTGCAACTAGGTGGTTGCATGGTAGAGTTAGTGGCTTGGCTGCCGTTGGTGGTGGTGATAGGTGGCGGCCATGGAAGGTAAGGATGCACCCGCACGGAGGGTGATGGTGGTTGTCGACCCAACGCGTGAATCAACAGCTGCTCTTCAATACGCCCTCTCACATGCAGTGATAGAAAAAGACACCCTAATTCTTTTCCATGTTGAAAACAACAATCCATGGCGAAATCCTTTTGGTTCGTTTTTCAAAAGGTCCTTGACGCAAGTGGGGCCCGGCTCGGGTGGCAACATAGCCAATGCCTTTGCCGCCGCCTCGTCATCGTCAATCGATGGTGGTGGAGGGGTTATGGACTTTCTTGAAGCAATGAAGCATGCTTGTGAAATTGCTCATCCTAAATTAAAGATTCTTGTAGAGAAAGGGGACATGGTGGATGGAAAGGACAAGGCTTCTATAATTCTATCCCAAACCATAGCTCAAAAAATCGATCTTCTTGTTATTGGACAGCGGAGGAGTCTATCTAATGCAATTTTAGGGTGAGTTTTCTAATTGATTTCATATTTTTCACCTCATCTTTCATTTGCAAACATATCGGGGCGTTACACTCATTTTCAACTACAGATTCTGATGCAGAATTTTTTTCCCCATCAACTTTCTTCTTCACTTTTTTGATCAAAATTCTTCCATCCAATTGCATTACGTTTAATCTCAAAAACCGGTCAAACTAGTTCTTGATGCTAGTTGCCAAAGCTTTTCTGAGAAGAAAAGTGATAGTTCAGAAGTATGCGTGATTAAAAAGTAATATTACAGAACATATGGCTCGACAGGTTCTTCATAGAAATTATTTTTCAGCAATCCATTTTATTGACCTGAAATTAATTTTTAAATATTTTTTTTCCATTTTGTAACCACAAGTTTAAAAATCATATCAGGCATAAACGGGGAACACTACGAGGGCTAGACACGGCAGAGTATTTGATTGAGAACAGCAAATGTACATGTGTTGCAGTGCAGAAGAAAGGCCAAAATGCTGGATATCTTCTTAACACTAAAACACACAGAAACTTCTGGCTCTTAGCATAGCCACCTCTCAACGTGTACATCCATCCATTTATTGATCATTCCTTTCTTATTTGCACTTTAATTTGTTTCTAACTTCTTTGATTATACGTTGCAATAGAGATAATTCGCTGTAATTAAGCTGCTCCAACATTATATCAATTATGGTATTAATGTTAACTGATTAGCTGATCCGCTAGAACAAGTCAATAATACACATATATGATTTCACATTCTAGTGACCACCGCGAGATGCGTGGAATAACAGGGTCGATCCTAAAATATTGGGGGTCCTAGGCGGAATTTGATATGCGAAACCTTTTTTGAGGGATGATAATTTTACCTATGGGTACCTGCCCTTGATGGAGCGGACCCACTTGGGTAATCGGGGCGGATCCGGTGGATGTTGTGACCTGAGAACTTTCTAAGGGTGGGTTCGGGTATATGTGTACCCGCTCTGAACCCGATCCGATTACACGCAAACGTTTTTATATTTTTAAATTAATTAAAAATTAAATATAACTAAAAATATTTGGACATTTTCAAAAGTAAGATTTGAACTCATAACTTATAAGTCCATAATCAAGTGTCTCACCACAATTCAATTCATTATTTGCTAAGGAAAAATCCATTTGAAAAATAAAAAAACTAGTTCGTGGGTCAACTCGGGTCAGGGTGACTCTATAGCTTGTGACTCAGGTATCAGTCGATCTGCCACGAACCCGACCCATTGGCCATTCATACTTTTTCTTTTCATGTTCAATATTTGAAAAAAAGTCCTTTTATAATTGCAAAAATTCATTTAAATTGGGAGCCTTAGACGGTGGCGTAGGTTGCAGGCAGGCTCTGGTGGCGGATGTGCAAATGGCATTCCTCATCAATATATAACAACATAATTTATTTTAAGGTACAACCTTCCCATAACACACTCCAAAGTCCAAATATACTACATGATGTTACAGCACATATGATTGCATTTATTTTCACCACAACACACACTAAAAACCCGGAAATACATTAAGTATCCCTTCAGGGTTTCACGCTTATATTTTCAATCTCAAACATTAGGGGACATAGATGTACGGTTAATGATTATTAATCATGCACAGACATGAGGATTGGCAAGGAGATATTCTTCATTAACCTTATAAAAGGCCAAGGCTTGATCATTCAAATGCTTAATCTCTTCCTCATTGAGTTGAGCATCGCCCTTTGTATGGTACTCAGTTACAATCTTGATAACACATCCTCCATTAGCCGAATCTTCGAATTTCACATCGTAATGAATTGATTCGAGCTTCTCCCCAAGTATGTCTCCTTCATAAAAGTTGTACTTCATCGTGAAGTTTTTAGTGTCAAGAGCATCAACCTTGAATTTAGCAGAAGGGAAGGGAGCGCCTATGACATAGAACAACACAGAGATCTATAATTTAGAAAACGAAGAATAAAGAACATCAAGTAATCTAATGTTTACGTGAACGCATCTTAGAGCATCTTCAATGGGTAGTGATGTTAAGGGATGATGTGGAGGAGAGAGATAAAGAGAAGATGATTATTTTAATTGAAAAGAGAATAGAGGATGTGTAGTGTAAAAGAGAGGGAAAAGTGAAAAAAGTAGGAGAAATGTAGAAATAAATTCAAAAATAATAATAAAATAATAGTCGAGCATGTGAAGTTGGACTTCTAAATGTAGAGGTGGCACGGAAATTTATGGTGAAAAAGTGGGAAAAATTGGGGAAAAAGTAGGGAAGTGAGAAAACGAGAAAAAAAATGTGGGACCAGTAATTTTTGTGTGTCTCTATCTCTCCGTCACGTAAACAAAAATAGAGGATGTGGGAAAATTATGCAATGGAGATGCTGTTATTAGTTCAACAGACACATTTAGCATTCGTTACGTGAACACATCAGACAGTCTGCAAATCTTTTCTTTTGTTTTATTTGTGTACTTTTTATTTGTTCGTTTTGTTTCTTTGAAAAAGAAAATCGCGCAGGCTAATACTTGAAAGGGAATTACATTCCAAAATAAAAATAAAAATAAAAAATAATAAAAGGAATTTTATAATTACATGATTAATGAACTTGTGACGAACATGTAGGATAAAAATAATAAATTAATGAAACGAAAACGAAGGCTAACCATCTTGGAAAGTCGTCTGCACTATGCTTCCGGGGCCACCATCGCCATGGAGCAACTCGTAGCTCTTAATGGTATTGGCCATTATTTTTGGGTAAAGATTATAAGATTCAATTGCCATAGCCTTGAAAATCCTAGAAGCAGAAACACTAACTTTGATCTCTCGGGGAACTTTTTTCACACCCATGCTTTTTCTCGAATGAGTACAAAAAAAAGTTAAAAAAATGAAAAAGATTGATGAAGGATGCTTAGTTAATGAACTTCAAGTGAGGAAGCTTAGAATTGTGAAGCAAACACAAGCCGCGGTGGAGAATTTATAGACGTTGTTCATCCGACGATATTAATTGCTATGCTACTCGAGAGTCAAGATTTGCTGCCTTAATTAATTATTTTACGTTCTCTTAATTATCTCAATTAATTAATTATTATCTCTGACCCAAAAATATAATCCATTTTTTTTTTTGTCCGTCAAAAAATATATGTCACATTTTTATTTTAAAAGATAGTTAAAATATTACTTGTCTTTTATACCCCTATTTAATATATTGTTATTATTATAGTTAAAATAAAATATCTAATAAATGAGAGGGCATATTAGGAAAATAAATTTGAATTGTATTTTTCAATACTATTAATTATATTTTTCTTAATCTATATATAAATAAGAAAATGGTTATAATTTTGGGACGGACGGTAGTAAAAGAGTTCACATGCATAATCAAGGATATTAATTCAAGACTGACACATATTACTTTCATTGACTAGGAAGGGAGAAAATGAGACAAGACCATTCCAACCCTAAATTATATTAATTTCAGGCTTTCAGCTTTCAATGAATATATATATATTTTTTCTGTTCAAATGACATCAAGTAAATTGAATTGCGGTCTTTTCCGATTGTCGTTTTTTAATTAGCATTGACTAATAATTAGAATTTTGTATGTAGTTTTTTGGACTTTCATATCCATGGAAACTTCGAACATGGACTTGGACTATTTACGAGAATTGTTATTCATAAATTGCAGGATCAGCCCGAATATACTGGGGATACTAAACAAAATTCTACATTAAGGGGCCCTTTTATTGACGACTTTAATAATTTTGGAGCCATTTTTTGTATTAATAAAAATATTTTTGAATTGAGAGCCTAAGCGATCGCCTAAATAACCTAACCTTATGGCAATTCCAGATAAACAGTCTAAATAAACAAGTGATTGTTAGACTATTTCTATCATGCATTTATTCTCGGTGTCGTGAATAGACCCATATTGTGCCATTTCAATGAATTTATCAATAATTCAATAGTCAATTAATTACTCACGAAACAATATTTAATTGTTAGCATTATTAATAAACCGGTAATTGCGGAAATTTTAATAATCTTTAATATATAAACAAGGATCTGTCACAATCTAAATTATCAAATTATCACCCTACACATCTTGCACAAGCAATGATAAAATATACTACGTTCCGTTCTAAATTCTCTTTATTAGTAGTATTAGCTATATATATTCTTAAATAAATCTCCGATCCTACTCCAAATTTTTCTTTAATAGACAGTTATTAGCTAGGTATATCCTCATATCCTTATCTAAATACTTTCTTTTTCATTGTAAACTTCAAAATAATTCTAAATAGATATTTTTAATAACATTCTGATTTATCACTTCTTCAGTCGATAATGAAGGAATGTCTATTTACATGTAACATTATTCTATACTTTTAGATTCCATAATTAATCTTTTAGAAACAAATTTTAGATGAAAATAAAAAAAAATTACGTGTCATGTCGTAAATGTATAGACAAAGATATAATATGTAAATTTTTTTCTTGATAATTTTTTTCGTTACTGTCTTTTTATTTAATTGAATTTCCTTTTTTTACTTTTGTTGTATATTTTAATTTCTTTTAATAAAAAATTTTGTAGTGTTTTACTTTGCTGAAGATGCAAATTAAATATCCCTTCACAAATTATTAATGCTATCCTAATCCTAACAAAATTTTATCGAAGTGGTTTTTAAATTGTAATAACCCTTCATATACAATGTATTGATTCACACTACTAGAAATATAAGGTTTTTAGGGGCGGTCTATTACTCCTATAGGTTTGTGCCTATAGACTTTAATTTAGAGACGGCATACTGTTATGTTCTCCTTAAAAGTTTATATGCATGAACTGATAAGGGCGACAGGCCGCCCCTAAAGGTCTCGTTTTTTGTAATATCAATTATAGCACAAATTGCTAACTATTTTTAACCACGGTAGTATATACTTCATTTTGTTTTCCACTACTTTTTCCTATATGAGACTTATTGCTCGAGGGGTTGATTTAGTCATCTTTATAAACTTGTTCTAGAATGTGTATGTTTTATGCCTTCTTAATTTATCGGTGTAATTATTGATAGTTGATACCTGAACTTTAGTAGTAGTATTTGTTATTGCCATTAAGTTTTAACTCTTTTATTTTTATTTTTTGTTTTCTTGAACTTTCAAAACCTATAATATTGGAGTCATTATTGGGACGTGTTGAATTTTTTTTGTACAAGTGCAAGGGGTTCCACCTTAAAAGGTTAACCTCCAAAGGTTAACTTCTAAGGAGAGTAATTCTTGCACTTGTATTAAAATTGGTATTTTTTCTTCTTTTCTATCGATGTGGGATTTTCAACTTTTGCTCTTTTTCATCACACCCCCCTCACGTGCAGACGGGATTTTTCCAAACCTTTGCACGTGAACCATTTTTCCAGCGACCATTTTTGGCCGGGGTTGGCGCAAAGATCCAGCATTTGTCGGTCAGTCATCGCCTCGCCCGATACCATATTGAATTTTTTGTCTGAAGTCACGAGGAGTTACTATTTTGGTGCTAACCTCCAAAGGTTAACCTCAAAGGGGAGTAATCCTTGTATTTGTATTTAAATTGATATTTTTTCTTCTTTTCTACCGATGTGGGATTTCCCACTTTTGTTCTTTTTCATCAGGACGCATTCAAAGTCGACATTTTAAAATGATGCAGTTGACGTGTCTCGTTGTCATTAGACAAAGAGAGATGCATTAAATGCTAAAGCATATGTGCACTTTTGATGCACTCTTTTTCCACTCAATTAAAAATTAAAATATTAGCTTGTCATTTAAAAATGCCAATTAATAATGTTGATCTAGAACTTTTAGGTTTATTCTCCTACCCACACAGGAAAAAACAAGGCCCCCCCTCCCGGCCCCCACAACAAAAGGGGGCTGTGTGTGGGTGGGGGACGCGTGGGCTTGCAGGTAGGAGAAATTCTTCGCGAGAACTTTTTTTCTCGGTAATTGATCTTGACTTCCATTAGCTTAATTTGACTTGTAGGTGGTGAGAAGGGTTATTAGGGCGTCTAAATTTAGACGGTTGGTAGTTGAGCAAATAAGATGACAAAGACTTTGATAAATAAATGATGTGAGATTTTAGGAGTTACTAACTTCGGAGATGAGCCAACCTATTTGTTGAACTAAAGTGTTTGAGTGGAAAAATTTTGTTGATTTTAACAAACAAATAATGTGAATGAATGAAATGAAATTTTAGGATTGTTGATTGATTTTGAAAATATGAAAAAAAAAAGATTTTATAACATTTTCATTTTTTCGATGTTTGTCAAACAACTTTTTTTGAGCGGAAAAACTCAAATAAGATCAAGAGTGGACAAAATAGCAGGAACCGGCCGAACCAAAAAAATAAAAACCATTCGGTTGTTTCAAAAGTTTTGAGAACCAAATCCGAACCAAAATCGAAAGGCGGAGAACCGAAACCTAACAGTTCTTATTCAATACTCGAAAACCGAACCAGAAATCGCAGATCCTCTATCGAAAAATTAATTCAATATATTATTTCTATTAAATTAATTATTATAAAAATACTTTCATATACTTATAAATTTGACAATAAGCTACAATAGTGTTTGATTTATAAAAAATGCATTTATATCACTCATTACTTTCTTCATTATATTTTACAAAAATGATATCATCAAAACTGAATAAGAATCGAAATATAATCGGAACTGAATCGTATCTGAAACCGTTTGGTTCTTGTGAATGAATGAAATTGAACCGAACCGAAATTTTTGGTTCAATTCCGGATCAATTAATACCCGACTCGAACCGTAGTTTGTTCACCTCTAAATAAGATCATGGTATATGGAGATGTACTATTGATCCAAGACTCAATTTGGGCACTTTAATGTATCCAAATTATGATGTGGCACAAGAATATAAATAATATGATATGACATATTATTTGTGGATTAAATTATGATGTGATATATTATCACGCTATAATTTGAGTACATTAAGATATTTAAATTAGACACTGGGACAAAACTATATGGAGATGTTTGCCAAACTATTGTTCAAATAGCAAAACTCTTAAATTCATTGCGCCATGACCATGACAATTTGTCCGTCGTTTGAACCTGAATTCTAGTCAAATTGAGTGGGCCAATTAATGAGGCATCTGCATGTTCTTTAATCAATCTCTGTCCATTTCAAAATCTCGAGAAAAACTTCTACCATTTCGAGGCCCTATATTTTGAACATTTATAAATATTAATTACCTTCAGATTATAATTTAGTGATAAAAAAATATGATTTGGGTGTACAAGTAATTAGGATTGATTGAGTTGGAGTACGTAGCAGATAAGGGTACATTAGTACGCTCCCAATTCGGTGTCCTCATGTTGGCATCTTATATGGTCGGATGATTACGGGATACATTTCAATCATTTAGCCTAAAGTGTCACACGTGGGCACTTCATCGTTTGTGTACAACAGTAGTAAAAATTTTTGTAAAATAAAAATGTCTTCATAGGAAAAAAAAAAAGAAAAAAGAAAAAATAGTTCCTCCAGTATGTGTAGTATGCACTTATATTTACTTCACTTATTATCCTTTATAAATAAGTGACAAAATTTAATAAGAATACTCTTACCAGTGTAATAAGATACAAATTCTTCTTCGGCCCATTTTTTTCCTTAACAATGAAATTATAAGTAGTGTTTCCAATGGTCAATTTTTGGACAATGTTAGAGAGACAAAGACACAATCTTTCAATATTTTGAGTAAGTCCACATGTTTTCTATTTAAAAAAATAAAAACAATTCTCTCTTATTTACCATACCTTTTCCTCACATTTTTTTAATGGTATCCCATATTCCACACAAATTTTACAAATACACATCTGATTTCACATCGTTCCTTACTATATATTTACTAATTTACTAATTATTTCACTTTAATATTTTTATTTTACTGATAACAATACACATTAAATAAGAGCATATAAATAAACTAATAATAAAAGAAAGTGGTCTATAGTTGTGTAACCGACAAATATAAAAGAGTGATTCTAGAGGGATATTTTTTATAGATAATTTTAAATGATATGATAATGTGGTGTTTTATCATTCGGTGATAAAGATGTGCTTTGGATATACATCATATGGACAATATCATTATCACCCAATGAATAAATGACACATCTCAATGTTAGTTAAAAATGTCAATAAATAATGTCTCCCTATAATTATTCAATCTTTATATTATAAAAACTGGAGTGCCACGTTGGCAGTAGTGCCACGTGACACTCATTAATATTAAAAAAAACATAAAAATCAATTTTGTAGTTAAAAAAAGGAAATTCTATTTTTGGAAATAAATCAATATTAATTGGTAGTTTTAAATAGGAAAAATTCTTTAAATATAGTTATTTTTTAATGAAACATAAATTTATCATTAAATGTGATAAATAAAATTTAATAAGAAAAAAATAGTTTTCGAAAAACTTTAAATGTAATTTCATTTCTCAAATTTCTAATTAAAAATATTAAATAATAAGTATTTTATTTTCACCGTATTAAAAATGTTATAGTTTTAGATAATTTTGATTTGCAATGTGCATTGATTATTCAAATAGTATATTATTCTTAATAAAAAAGTCGTATAAAATTATAATTAAATTTGCACTGAATAATTTATTTATTTTTAAATAAAGAGTAATTTATTAATCTTTATCATTATATTTTGAATTGTTATATTATCATAGCATTAATCTTTATATTATAATTTGTGAAGTGTCACGTAGGCAAAGATGCAAATGTGGCATACATTAAATATTTTAAGAAAATTATAAAATTAGTTTTGAAAATAAACCAACATCAATTAGTAGTAATTAAAAATATAATTGAAAATAACCAATATCTAAAACAAACATCTAATGAGAAAAAATTTATTTTAGAAAGACTTTATATATAATTTCATTTTTTAAAGTTCTAATTCAAAATATTAAATAATATATATTTTTATTTTTTTATTTAATTTTATCGTGATAAAATTGTAGGTTTTGATAGTTTTGCTTGGTTACGTGAATTGGTCTATTAAAAAATAGTGAGAATTTTTTACTTTTTTCTTTTTGAAAATTAAATAGTGAGTGGTTAAAATTATAACTGGATTTATGTAGAATAATTTATTTATTTTTAAGTAAAATAATAATTTATTAATCCTTATATTATTATAATTGAAGTGTCGCGTTTGGTGAACACCCTATTGGCAGTGCCAACATGACATACTATTTCTAATTAACAAAATTAAATGATATTTTTTTTAATGCGGCTGATGTGATATGCTCACTAACTGAATTTTTCATTGCATATTTTTTGCCTTTTCTAAGTATATAAAATTACAATAAAAAGTTTTTCATTCTACAATTAACATACAGCTTTATGTAAATGAAAAGAAATCAAATGAATTATATAGATGAGAAAATTGTTTGTTATTACAAATTTAAGCTATACGAAATTAAGATAATACTTTATACAATATATCTAAAAATTAAGTAAAGAATTACAGCTAATCACTAAAAGAACGCATAAAATCATAAAATTTAGAGTGCGTAATGTTCATTTCAGAAAGAAAAAATGTGCTCAATATAAATTTGATATGTACCAACGAGAAAAACACATTTTGATAATCAAATAATTGTTATATATTCATTCCCAATGGTTCATTTACAATTAGTTAATTTTCACGAGCATTGTTGTGCAATGCTAGGCATGGTAATTAGAATTAAAGTTACACGTTTTGATAAACTTCTTAATTATGCGATGCACGTGAATTTTTATAATTTCTAATTGTGAATTTACTACGCAATTTTTGCATTGACTATAATATACAATATTATAGATTTTAATAATTGTTTACAATTATACAATCTCTTATGCATAAATTATATCAATTATATAATTCAACATTCATATTTATAATTTTATATCAATTATTTATCGTACATAAATTTAATTATTTCCGTGCATCGCACGGGCGTCATACTAGTATAAAATATAAACCCATAATCTTTGTGGGACCGGGGGGAGTAGTTCTTATTTGTTGATAGTAATATCTATTAAATATGAAATATAAGAAAGTTAAAATATTAATTAAGGAAAGTGGATTATAATTTGAAACAGATGAAAAATGAATGGTCGACGGCATTCATGAGATCGAGTATTACTATTTTTGAATTTGTTCATACCTCTTTTATATTTTTCATCTTTCTCTTTCCTACAATTCAAATAATATATTTTTTTATCTCTCTCCTCCATATAATATCCGCTTGCTCTACTGTGGAGCAAGGTTTCAAGGCGCTCGGCCTTGTTTGTCCTTTTTCGTTAGAGATGCTTTTACTTGTTATTTTATTTTGACTACTTATATTCCCTGACCCCACACAAATATTAGGTGTTCTAGAGGACTTCGTCATGAGTTGATTTTTGCTAAGCTTTCATCTGGTGTGAAATCATACAACAAAATTCCCAAATTATAAAAAATTAATCTTGTGATAAGAATATCCTTAATCAAATTTCCTGTCACTGTCTAGAAACAGCCAGTCAAGATGCTGTATGTATCATCTTTACTTTTGTAGAAAAATTATGTTCTATTTATTTTGGTTTGTCTTTGGGTTTTGCATTTTTTCCTTCTTTTTCTTTTTTGAATCTATTGTTGTCTTTGCTTCAACTTTATTACTATCAAATTATTTGGATTTCAAGTTGAGCTTTAATTTATTATTATCTTTTAAAATTATGATCATTCACTATTATTTATACATTTATTACTCACGGTAAATAAGATTATAAGAATATCTTACCCTCCATTCTCATTACATAGCCGATTTTCTATGTGAATTTGTCACGTCGCATGGTGGTTGAGATACCTCAAACCATTGTTGATGGGAAACCGGTTCTAACTTAGTTAATATCATTGAAACCGGCGTTTTCGCATCTACAAAAATTTGAATCACTTTTTGTGAAAAAATCTTGAATTTAGATCACAATCTATACCAAATAGGGCGGTCTTCCCTTTTTGTTTTTTTAATAATATTAAAGCTCCAAAGCGTCACGCCTAGGATTAAAACAATTTCTTATTTTGGATGGACATCTAAAATAGGGCAAAAGATTGGATTGATTATATCAAGAAAATGTATAGTCAATAATGGCATCCTAAAATAGAAAACTTTCAGGTGCACTATGGCAATATTTAATTATGTAGTTATCCAGAGCAACAGCCTATAAATTCACTATTCAGCTTTCGTTTTCTACACAGCTTTCTACACTTGTGTCAATTCTAATATTTGACTTCATTTTCACATCGACTCTTCCTAGGTTATAATAAAGTTAACATGGGTATCTCCAAGTTTTTCCATGAACTGAAAACCAATGTTTCTCCCAAGAGGATGTTCAAGGCTATGATCACCGAAAATCACGACGTTTTGCCTAAAGTCACCCCATCCATCAAGAGCATTGAGACAGTTGAAGGAGACGGTGGCATTGGAACAGTTAAGGTGACAAGTTTCTCTGAAGGTTAGTCAATCTGTTCATTCAGAACAGATTATTAAAAGAAATGATTTCTGAATGTGCAGTTATCGCGTAAATGAAATGATGAACTGTTGACAATGCTACTGAAGAAAAATAATTTTTTCGAAGAATCTATGCCAAAGAACTTCTGAATGTGAAGATTTATACAATATATCATACTAGTGTTATGCAATGCAAGATAAGATAAATCATGTCATTTCTAGTTTTTGCATAATTTAATGATTGACATCGATGTTACATGTCAGGGTCTCCAATCAAGTACTTGAAGAACAGGCTCGACTATTTGGACACTGAAAACTGTGTGAGCAAGTTCACTTTGGTCGAGGGAGACCCACTTGGCGACAAACTCGAAAAGATATGCTACGAGATTAAATTTGAGGACTCAAAGGATGGAGGCTGTGTTATCAAGATCACTAGTGACTATCACACCAAGGGTGATATTGCACTTAAGGAAGAGGATATTAGTGCAGACGCGGACAATGCTATAGGACTTTACAAGGCTTGTGCAAATTACTTGGTTGCCAATCCTCATGTTTGTGCCTAAATATATAATAATTTCAAACACAAACGAACTTAAAGTGTGATGTATTTTCCTTTAAAAAAAAAAGTGTGATGTATTTTGTGTATCTTAATAAAGAACCTTGTTCTACTTTTATTTAAATAGAAGTTTGTTGTAACGCTCAGTTTTTTCAATCACATGTTGAATTTTGTTGACATGACTGTCTTGATCAAATTATGAATTGGACGAAACATTTATGAGTGATCTTCTCTAGAATGTTTAATTTAATTTGTGTACAAACAAATGTATCGACGCAATTGTCTACACTCTAATAGATGGGGGAATGAAATTACCATTATTCTTCCGATGTTAGAGGGACTTACACACTTCTATTAATTTGTGGACATTTGTATATGCACATTTAGTGTACTCATACTTTTTTTTTCCTAAATCGAATAAGAAAATTAGACAATTTCGTTAAATATGAAAAGAAAAATTATAATCAGCTACAAAATGATAATCTCTTAACAAATTTCAATCAAAGTATAACTAAAATATCACGGTAAGCCAAAAAGAAAAAGAAAAAGAAAAAAGAAAAAGAAAAAAAGAAAAAGAAAAAGAAAAAAGAAAAACCAAATAAAAAAATTGAAAAAAAAATTAAGATAAACATAGACATGTACTGATGTACAATCACGTACGTAAATCTACGATTCAACCAAAGAAATGAACGATTCAGCGAGACGGAATAAAACAAGGCACGGTCACTAAAAATTTCGGCGTGCGGTTGTTTTCCATCTTCTTTGGAGTTAATTCGAAATTTTAATTATTGTCAATTCAACAAGTTAAAAGCAGAAGTTGAGAAAACACCTAACTATTGCTTCTTAGAATCTGTCGGGGGATCTTATTACTTCTCCATAATCACTTTTTTTAAAATTTATTAAACACTTGATCAGCGATGCTTCTCCGAAAAATAGAGGTTGTGTATCTAACAACAATACCAAATGGAAGCTTTATTAAATTAGTCCCACAAAATAATTGTGGCGTGCTTTTTCCATTTTATACATGAAGTAGAGTTAATTGTTGCATAATTTTTTGGAGAGAGGGGGGGGAGCCCGAGATCTTCTCATCTAAAAAAACCAACAACCATTTTGCCATCTTCCAAACTCGAGCATGGCTAGGGGTGGGCCAAATTAGGCCCTGGCCCACCCCTAACAAAAATACAAAGAAAGTATGGGAAAATAAAATTTTTTATAGTGTGATTTAATAAAATTAATTATCAATATAGTGGACTGTAAGATCCTGGTTACGCCCTACTTCCAAATGAAAGTTATGTGAATAGTCCAGTCATTAAATTTATATATGTTCGCCCCTCAGGCAAATGATAGCAACCAACGTCAGTGAGACCACTAATATCGTGGGGGCGACCGCTACCTCCTCTGGTCACGTGTACCACTTATAAGTTATATCATTTAATAAAAAGGAAAAAGGGGGAAAGGTTCACGGATGAGCAAAGTAAAACGGATTATAAAAGGTCAAAACAACAGTAAACTTTGGGGAGGTACAAGATGATGACTAAGAAAATATTATTTCTGGAGTATCAAATATTCAGTATTTTAAATTAATGAGAACTGTTCATTGATATATATAGGGTCATATTATTTATTAAATTATGGCCCTCCTATATGCAGATAGAAAACTCCACTCTAATTAATTTGGAATATTGAATAAAGTATTTCAGAAGCAATATAGGTTTTTTCCGATGGCTAAATATATATATATTGCAATAATTACATTCACATACAAAATCCAGAAGGACAAAGATGATGACTAAATACATGGTCAACAATAGGGCGCAATTAGAAAGTGCAATATGGCAATATTTAATTGATTTTGACAGCAGCAGCAGCCTATATATTCCCATTAGATGCCATTAGTTTTCCACACAGTTCTCTACACTTGTTCCAAGTAGTATTTTACTTCATTATCTTTATCAATTTTTCCTAGGTCATATCTTTCAAGGATAACATGGGTGTCCTCAATTTTTTCCATGAACTCAAAACTAATGTTTCTCCCAAGAGGATGTTCAAAGCTTTGATCACCGATAACCACGACGTTTTGCCTAAAGTCTCCCCATCCATCAAGAGCATCGAGATTGTTGAAGGAGATGGCAGTGTTGGAAGCATCAGACAGACAAACTTCGCAGATGGTTAGTCAATATCGAAATTAAAAACAAAGAATGAGAATCTAATATTTTGTATCATGTCGTGTTTTATTCAACTTTATCTAGTGTGTAATAACATAATATCACAAGTATTTATCTAGCTTATACATGGCAGGGGCTCCAACTCACTTGAAGCACATGAAGACTAGGACAGACTTTTTGGATACTGAAACCTGCGTCAGCAAGTTCACTTTAGTCGAGGGAGATGCACTCGAACAATTTGAAAAGATATGCTATGAGATGAAATTCGAGGAATCGAATGATGGGGGATGTGTTATCAAGATCACTAGTGAGTATCATACCAAGGGTGATATTGTACCTAAGCAAGAGGAGATTGCTGCTGGCCAAGACCAAGCTATGGGACTCTACAAGGCTTGTGCTGATTACTTGGTTGCCAATCCTCACGTTTGTGCCTAAATAATTTTCTAGTTACATTTCTTGTTTCAAACATAAAGGCGACTTGTTAATTTGTTTCTCATTTTCTGTATCTTAATAAAGAACTTTGTTCTACTTTTTAATGCAAGTTTTTTTCTATTTTCCTACACATTTTTTTTTTTTTTTTGGGCAATGATCAGGTTTTCGTAACAATTAGCAAATCGAATTTTATTTATACCTCAATCATATAACATAATAGGAGCCTGTGTACAATAGTAGTTGCGACATTGGGACTTTTTCGAATAATGTTTAATTTGTTAAGGAAAAAAAAATTGACACACATCTCGATGTGAAATTTCATCATTTTATTATATTATTATATGAAAATTGTGTAATGTACTATAGGTCTCCTGCTAGCGTCACCTTTGATCGTCGATTCCGATCATATACGATCTCCGTTAGGAAAATCGAGACAAGATTCACGGTGAAATGAACCTCCAATAGTAAGGATAATTTTCCGGTGACGCGATTGACCGGTGACCCCCAAACGTTGACCGGGGGTCAAAACCATCGTCGGACAATTTTCCGAACGACTAGAGCTTTGCCTTATCGTGCTGATTCTGTATCTAGTCTCGATTTTTCTAATGGTGTGACTTGGAACTTGAACAACCTTGAGAAAAAATAATCTGTACAATGGTGAATTTTTAACTAAAATAGAATCTTACAGAGATTAAGATGAGCCAAAGAATAAGGGTACGTAGTTTTGAGAAGGACAAACAATATATAAAGATAAAAGAAGTGCAATGTTAAATTGAAAATAAAATAAAATTGTATAAAAAAAATAGTGAAATGCAATTAAAAGTTTTGATGGATAGTGAGACAAAGGTGGCTCAATTGTCAAAAGAGTGTCAAATGGTGGAGACAAGTGGGAGACAAGATGGATGGTGACTACATTACATGTTGGAGTGGTTGGCTCAAGAAAATGGTGTTTTGTCACGAGACGTGGAGTGATTGCCAATTAGTGGAATGGTTAATTTGTATTTGTGGAATTGTGGTGGAGTGGTTAGCATTTAATAAATGCTAATTATTGCAAAATGACCATCAAAATCTTCTATAAATTGAGGCCATTCCCTTCGTATTCTATCATCCCATTCTTGAGTTGTAGAGAGTAATCTCATAGATAAGAAATAGAGAGAAATAGAGAGAAAAATTAGAGAGAAAAAGATTGTGAGTTTCTCCTAAATTTTTCGTGTTATTTCCTTTATTTGTGAGGGTGTGTTTTCTCCTATTGTAAGAGAGAGGTTATCATCAATTATGCTCTCCTTATATTAGAGAGAAGTTGTTGTAATCCTTTTGTCGATAGTGAAATCCTTCTACTGTTTGCCCGTGATTTTTACCCCGAATTAATTTGGGGGTTTTCCACGTAAAAATCTGGTGTTTCTTATTTTTCTCATTTCTACTTCAGTTGTAATTGTGTGCCCAGTTCCACAACCGATCCTAACAAGTTTATGATAAGAATGTAAACCCACCAATCAAGTGAAAAAAATAAAAATATTGAAGATTCAACTTTTTCCAACACAGTCTTCAACCCAGCGCCATCTGAGAGCGCTGAATTGGTGTGTGCTTAGCACTGTAGAGATGACGATTTTTGTTTTCTCTTATTTGTTTTTTTTTTTTGGGTCGTTTGGTGGAATAATAATAATAATCTATATATTAATATCTATCTATATATTAATAAAACGAGCATATTTTCGCACCACTTTCACGTACGTATTTTTCTAAATTAAAAAATCAATTTTTAATTATGGCAACGAGTTTTACCGCTTCTACATGTCTTTTCCAATTCGACTTCTTCTTCAGTGTATACATATATACAAGCATCGCGTCCACCTATTTTTCTGAATTAAAAAAATCACACCATTAAAATAAGTCAATCCATGTTCAAGTTGGATCAATTCTAATCTAATACATGCACCTGGTATTTATATTAGAAAAAATGACTAGTAACAACCTATATATGTCTCCCTGTGCGCAACGCGGGTAGAAACACTAGTAATAATAATAATAATAATAATAATAATAATAATAATCCCTTCAAAAAAATAATAATAATAAATTTATTATAGATTAATTAATTATTACATGTACGTTATTTTTAAATTATTATTAATGTTCAATATAAGTGAATCACGCTTCAAAACTAAAAAATATAAGTGAATCAATTGAATTTTTGTGACTTTTAGAGATACGAAAATGAAGGAATAGTGTTCATTCAGGAATAATAAGGAACCATCGATGGTGCCGTAACCATCGATGGTATTTTCGGGATCGATTCAACTTCTGTTTTGAAATCCGGGACCAGATCTAGAATTAGCACGGCAATGGGGAGTTCCAAAAATTTTCTGAATTTTTTCCAGCGACACCGTAGCCGCCGTGCCACAGGTCAAAGTTTTGACACTATTTTTGCGGCGAGCCCCGGGAGGAGGGGGTGGGCAGCACACTTCCCAGTGCTGGGAATGTAAACAAGCTCTTCATTAGTTAGGTGTAAGATATATATTGGTGATTGGAGTTGAAATAGTGAAATTGTGTAATATATATATATATATATATACACATATATATATATATATATATATATATTTTTTTTTTAATTTCAAATTGCCTTAAACAACGCTTAAATATGACATTTTCGTTGGCGTCAGTGAACAGTTTATTGTTATACTTCAACTAGTTTATGCGTAGTCCGTGGACCAATTATGACAACCCATTTTTCATATGTTCATACATCAAGATGCAACATTAAAAGGATTCAACCAAACCTACTTTACAAAACCCAAAAACCGGAGCAATACTTTTATTAAAATTTGGATGAATGAATAACATGAATGCTAAAGCTGGGTGTGAGAAAAGAAAAAAAAATGCGCTAGTTCGTTAAATATACTAGGAAAGCAACCACTAAAAAGGCAAAAATATGGCATAAAATACGAATTGACAAAAATAAAGCTAAAACTAAAGGGAAAAAAATGCGTCTTGGGTTGCTAAATAGACTGGAATACCCAAATTAAAATCTTACCCCCCCAAACACACACACACATCACAGCAAAGTGGTGTGATTGATTTGGATGGCCCTCTATATTTTTTGGAAAGGTATCATATAATTCCAAATTGAGACATCAAATCTGTAATTTATCATTATATCATTTTTATTCAATTCATCGTGTACGAACTTCAACTTCATTTCTACTTCATTTATTTTTTTATTGAAGGATGATATTTATGTTTGAACATATTCTTGCACGTCTTTAGATAATTTTGTGGTAAATAGACATCGTTTGCCTAGGGAGTGAATAATGAGAATGATAGTGCAAAAGTGAAGCTTCTTTGTGATCGATCTAGATAATTAGTCGATAGGTGTGGAGACAGAATTGACTAATGAGTTAGGCTAATTACATTAATATATTAGAAAGCATCTCAGAAATTGAATGTAAAAAATAGCAATTGTCCTCTGCCTAAAAAAGAAAGAAAGGTTGAGGAACTTGACCAAAATACAAAGTTAAATGCATCAACTTGATTTTCATGAATTAATAAATAGATCGATTTTCTTGAATTCACACACCCATGCAGGCTCATTCTGGAAGCCCTACAAGTTTGAATATATATATATATATATATATATATATATATATATATATATATAAACAAGTTTTGAATAGTTTTGATAGCTAAAATTAATAATTAATGGAGAGAGTCAAGTCTGCCCTAATAATCTCGATCCTAGTCTTGAATACATTGTGGAAGAAATGGCAAAAGAATGAATTACATAAGAGATTAAGAGATCAACTTGTTTGCACAATTTTAATTAAAAATCATTTTTTCATTTCGCATTTTGAATCACACATTTGATTGATTTCACAACATTTCTCATTCTTGATCAACTTCGTTATTCAATAATTAATTTTCAAATATCTCTATAAAACATACCCTAAACACTAAAAGCCCGTTTGGAAATAAATTTAAAGTGTTTTAAAGTATTTTAATGTAAAGGAGGAGAAAGAATAAGTGGAGTTGAGTGGTTGAGATTTGTTGATATGATGAGATATATGGATGTGATTGATTTGGAGAGAGAAATAATGTAGAAAAAAGTTGAAAAAATTTGAAAAATTTTGAAAAAGCAAGAGCCGAACACCCTTTAAAACAGTTAATTGAGAAGTAAAATATATAGAATTAATAGAATGTATGGTTGTTCGAGAAAATAAGCGGTCAACAATGGTGAACTCAAACGGTTGATGGCTCCATGTTATCTTCACAACATCCTCGGCCTCCTATAAATACCTACATTTAGCTTTGTTTTCCACACAGCTCTCTACACTTGTTCCAAGCTTTATTTCACTTCATTATCTTTTATCAATTCTTTCTAGGTCATACCTTTTCAAGGTTAACATGGGTGTCCTCAACTTTTTCCATGAACTCAAAACTAATGTTCCTCCCAAGAGGTTGTTCAAGGCTTTGATCACCGACAACCACGACGTTTTGCCTAAAGTCTCCCCATTCATCAAGAGCATCGAGACAGTTGAAGGAGATGGTGGTGCTGGGACCGTTAAACAGACGAATTTTGCTGAAGGTTGGTCTTTATCAAAATTATGAACAAATAATGAGAATATAATATTCTGCATATATATGTCATGTCTTGTCTTATAATCCAACGTTATCAGGTATCACATAAAGATTTTTTTTTTTTTGAAAAAAGAGATTTTATTTTTATATGCCGTCGTATAAAATAATTGCTATTATCGAATGTCACGAGTATATGTTATATATGACAGGGGCCCACTTCAAGAACATGAAGACTAGGACGGACTTTTTGGATACTGAAAACTGCGTGGCGAAGTTCACTTTGCTCGAGGGAAATGCACTCGACAAATTTGAAAAGATATCCTACGAGATGAAATTCGAGGATTCGAATGATGGGGGATGTGTTATAAAGATCACTAGTGACTATCACACCAAAGGTGATGTTGTACCTAAGGATGAGGACACTAGTGCTGACCAGGAGCAAGCTATGGCAGTCTACAAGGCTTGTGCTGATTTCCTAGTTGCCAACCCTCATGTTTGTGCCTAAATAATTGTCCATTTACGTTTCTTATTTCAAACATAAATCAAGGAAAGTTGATTGTTTTCTCATTTTCTGTATTGTAATAAAGAACTTTGTTCTACTGTTTTAATGCAAGTTTTTTTGTTCTCCTACAGCCATCTACATTTTCGTTAATGCCATAATATGATTACTAATTTTCTCTCTCCCTCTCTCTCTCTCTTTTTGGGTGGCGGGGCCTTTGGGTGGGGAACTTTGATCAAGAATATTTTTTGATTTGTTACAAAAAATAAACAACACTCATTCCGAGGGGAAATTCCATCATTTCCTTACATAGCACACGAAATTTGTGTCATGTACTATAGGAAAAATAATCTGAATTTTTTTATGCGCAAAGCTCTCCAAATGCAGAAGTGCAAAATTGGTACTAACGCCAAAGTTCACTACAAGATAGTGTGGATTTTCACCTTTCGGTAGATTCAGGCACATGCACGAAGCTCCACTACGCCTCGATCATGAAGACGATTTACCTCCTTCACGATGCTGTGACCCGAGCAATGAGGCGATTGGGAGTGTCCTAATTACACCTTTTTGGTACCAATAATCTGAATTTTTTTAGCCGAAATATGAAGTTTAAGAGTTCATGCTAAGCCAAGGAACAAGGGTAGTTTTGAAACTAATCCAAAGAATTAACAAACTATATATAAAGTTCAAAGAAGTGCCCTTTGTTATGGTTTGAGATGTGTAGTAGTAGTGGGATGTTAACATCCTCGATAGGAGGTCCCTGATTCGAAATCGACTCAACCCTTTGCTCCCCTATCTCCTCTTTGTATAAAAATTAGAAAAAAAAAAAAAAAAAAGGAAGCAAGTTCACTTCACCCAAAAGTACTTAGGGATCCCCAGATGTCTTAGGTTCAATTCTCTTTTAGGGGGTCTTTATCGAGTATGGGGGCATTTAATTGACTAATTATATGTGTCTTTTATCCGGTGCAGAGTCTTTGTTAGGTTGTTTAACTTTCTTTGCACTCTGCTGTAGTCGGACATATATGTGTGTGTATTTGTACTATAATGCACTTGTACTTTATGTACTTATAAAAAAAAAAAACATAGACACACACAACTGACTTCGACTAGTTTGCCTCAGGACCAAGTATCAAAATCGATTTTTTCATGCATTTATACATCAAGAATTATATAATTTGCGCTTATATGCATGTTTTCATAATACGTAATTTATTGAACCAAAGAAATTTCAAGAGAACCCTTACACACTAGGGGTGGGCATGGGGTCGGTCGGGTTAATTTTGGGCCCAATCCGACTGGCAGTGGTTTGGAAATTTCCAAACCGCAACCGAACCAACGGTTTGGTTTCTCGAGTCCAAACTGACTCCGAGACGATTTGGATTGGCAATGTGCGCTTTATATGCCCACTCCTCCTTACACTTACAGCAACAAAAAAATAGGTATCTTTATCATATGAAGAGAAGATTATTACTTTTTATTAAAAGTCGAACAAATGAATAATATAAAATGAAAGGAAAATTAAAGCTGTTTCGGAACCTTAAAAAATTTAAGAAATGACAACTAAAAAGACAAAAAAAAAAAAAGAAAGAAATTGACAAAAATAACATTAAAGTAAAAGCCAAGTAATATTTTGGGTTGCTAATTAATTGCACTCGAATCTCAAAATCCACCATACTTCAAGACAAGTCGATGAATTTGATCCGGAAATCCATTTATCTTTCCAAAAATATATTATAATAACAATTTTAAACTCGAACGTCAAATCTGCAATTCATTGTCAATATGATCATATCCTTTTCGGTCTAATTCTTTATCAATCACAACAAAAAACAATATTTTGGACAGCTGCATATATGGACTTGGATTCATTGTCAATATGATCATATCCTTTTCGGTCTAATTCTTCATCAATCACAACAAAAAACAATATTTTGGACATCTGCAGGGACTTGGATTCCAGAGATCCACCATACATCAAGGAAAGGCGGTGAATTTAATATGGAAACCCATCTGCCTTTCCTAAAAGATATTATAATAACAATTCCCAGCTGGGATATCAAATGTGCAATTTAACATTGTATTGTTTTTTGTCTAATTCTTCTTATGTTTGAACAAATTCTTGCAAGTCCTTAGATAATTTTATGGTAAATATGCATTGTTAATTTGTTAGCAATTAAAGGAAGTGATGATAGTGCAAAATTATGCAATTATAAATTATGATGTTCAAGGATTGACTTTGTAAATTTTTGAGGAACTAAAACGAAGTGATATGTTCGGGTCGTCGGGAAACAACCGAGGGAGATCTCACCTTGTGCGGGTCCATGACATCTACACATGGGTATGCACATTATAATTTGCAATAAAAATTTAAAACTACAAAATAACAGTTTAAAAAATTTACTTTATAAGCGTATATTACGTGGTTTCATATTTTGACAATGTTGTAAAATTACATTATTATCATTGGTGTTAAAAACTATTCTTCTCACTCGGAAAGCATAAAAAAATATTCCTAACGCATTTAGAGGGGCGAACAGAAAACAGACGGTGGGATATAACGGGTTTGTGTGTAATTGGAAAAATCAAAAAGTAGAACTCAGTATTCTCGTGGCGGCCTAAGCGGTTGGTGAGTGAAAAGGATTTCAATTTAGGATTGGAGAGAGGGTAAAGACAAACAAAGGATTCATGGGATGTATTATTGATATTTGACATTATGGTCATGACCTGACGGTCTTCTGGTCTGGGGGGAGACCCCAAGCCCAACGTTTGGAATACGGAGGTCTTATCATTGTGTCATTTATTCGATTCCTCTAAGGGAGAATTTATTTATCTATTTGAATAATAATTAAAAAAAATATTTCCTCGATCCCACAAAGATAGATTTATTATTATTTTTACACTACAATTTGTTATAAATACACTACAATTATATTTACTAAAAATCCTTAACTTTAATATTTGTGAGATTATGCCCCATAATATTTTTGTTGCATTATTTTGTTTTATTTTTTATTACTTGGAACTTCTTGTTCATAATGACGACTTTTATTCAAAAAATTTAGTTAGTACATTTAAAAATCATAAAACGACACACACTTATAATTTTAAATTTGTAGTTCTTTTGCTTATTTAAAATATATAGGAGCATTTGTAACAATTTTTAGAAAAAAACCATCATTTATACAAGATACAATAATTATTGAAGAGTTATTTATAAAATTATGATGTAAGCATCTAAATGCAAAAACTTATGAAGATAAAGGATGTTAATTAATATGTGGTGTCAATATAACCACCCTTAAGAAAATATCCATTAATGTTATTGTAAAAGTAAAATATAAAAATATTTTCCTAATATGCGCTTTAATTTACTAATTATTATATTTTAATAATTCTATTTTATTGATAATAATGCACATTAAATAAGGCTATATAAAGAACTTAATATTTCAACTATTTTATTTAACGAAAATTGATTTTTTTTATGAAACGGACCAAATGAAATACAACCTTATCTTTGTGGGACTGGGGAGTATAAATGAAATTGAACTTCACCAGACCTCGATATGCACTTAATTTCATGTCTAGGAAGGCCCCTACATCCGCCAATGTAATGTCGTCGCATTTAGCTTTTGTAATAAATATTAGTTTCTAGTGATCTAAAACATGACTCAACCCATTCAAAAAAAAAAAAAGAAAAAAACATGACTCAATAGTAATGTTAAGTTTTTAGTTTTATGAACTAAAACGAGTGTAAGTACAAATTAGATAAAATACAAACATAAAACGTGACAAAATAACAAAATCAAAGCTTTAACTTTAGGTTACCTAGATCGAAATGAACTTCTTATTAGGGATCAATGTAGATGAGCTTTGGTGATTGCATTTTTGGGATCTAGATAATTACTCCCTCAGTTTCACTAAGATATGCATGGTTTGACTTTCACAAGTATTAAGAATTTGTAATTAATAGTTATTGGAAATATAAATTTTACTTGTATATTTTTCAATATACTCTTATATTAACTATGATAATTTACTTTTATTAATAACGTTCCATGCATATTAGGTAGGGGTTGATTAGGAAATAAAGAAATTAAATTTATACTCCCTCCATCCACAAAAATAGTCCAATATACTATTTTTGTCCGCCCCCAAAAGATGGTTCACTTACCGCATTTATCATGCATTGAATTTTTCATTTTCACATATGCCACTAAGTAATGTATTTTCAACTATCTATGCATTGAAAGTATTTTCAAGCAATTAATGATACATAAGAGCATCTCCAACAACCTCTTTAAATGCAAGATGTTCTTTATTATAAAGAGAGAACGGGTAAAATTAAGCTCCAATAGACTCTTTATTTTAACATTTTATAATAAAGAGAGAGTTTGACTCTTCAAATTTGGAGAGCCAAACCCACTCTCTATTATTTAATGTTCACAAGTTTCAATACTCTTTTATTGATTTTACTAAACTACAACTAATTTTATTGGTAAAATACAATTAAAATTATAAATATTGATTAAAAATAAAAGAATGCAATAATTGTTTATTGATTTAAGCAAAATAAAGAGTATAAATAGAGAACTTGTTGGAGTTAATTAAAATTTTTACTTTCTAAATCAAAATATACTCTCCCTAATATGAAAGATACTCTTTAAAAATAAAGAGATTGCTGGAGATGCTCTAAGGTATATGTGGAAAACTAATACTTCCTCCGTCCCTCAAAGATAGTCCTATTTTCCATTTTAATCCGTCCCAAAATATAGTCCCATTTCTATTTATGTATATTTAATTTTTTAATTTTTCCTATTATACCTTTATTAAATATGCATTGTTATTAATGAAGATGTATTAACATTATTAAATGTAGGGGCATATTTGAAAAAATACAACAAAACTTTACTTTTCCAATGATATTAATTATATTTTTCTTAAACTGTGTGAAAGTCAAAGTGGGACTATCTTTATGGGACGGAGGTGTTGGGGAACTAGGACGCTACTAATTCCGCCCAAGATCAGTGGGACACAAAAAAATATATGCGACTGAGAAAATAATGGACACTAAAATAAGCACAAGTATGGAACACCGAGATTTAACGTGGTTCGGCCAAACTGCCTACGTCCACGGACCCACACCAATATTTCACTATCTCAAAAGGAGGAGTACAAAAATATCACACTGTATTTTTTCTGCCTACACAAAGGCTTTATCACTCTACTCACTTTTATCTCTTGTGTATAGCTTCTACACTGAAGCTCTCTCTTTCTCTCTACACAAGATAGCTCTCTCTTTCTCTCTACACAAGATGCTTTGTGTTTTTTTTTTGTGGTGTGTACAATGAAGAATGGAGTCTCAATTTATAGGGAAAGATTGGGGACAAATGTGGAAGAAATTCTTGCACCAAATCAAATTGCTCCTAATCAACTTTCACCAAAACCAATTCACCTTCATCCTTTGAAAAAAGTTGGCCAATTTGTCCGTGCCCAATCCACTAACAATCTCCCACTTTCTTTTTCAATTTGTCTTCATATCCCAACAGGAGGGAGTATAAAATTTAATGTTTTAACTTAGTTCGCTACTAGTTTCTTAATATGTGTGAAAATAATTTGTGGATTATCTTTATGGGACAGAGAGAGTACTAATAAAGAAAGTATCTTATATTTTGAGACGGATAAAAAATATAAATAAACCTATCTTAATATGACATAGGGAACAGTAGATACGGCGGAGCCAGAAGTCAATTATGGCTTGGACTAATATAACATGATATATACTGTAATATTAACGTACAACTAAAAATAAATTTTTAAAAAATGAGTATAAAAAATCAGTTTTAAAAAAAAATGAGTATAAAAAATAATTATTTTTTAAATCTTTGTTAAGCAAGCTGCTAACATTCGTAAAAGAGTGGTATAATTAATTGGTGGGGAAAAATTGGAAAAAAAAAATTTAATGTGGACTCTATAGATGGAGAATTTAATATAGCGCATATTAACCAACTAATTTTTATAAATTTTTATATTTTTTTTATATTTTTTTTGAAATTTGAACTAATCATATCCACATATTTTGTGGGATTTACTCGTATTATACAAATTTTTACCATTGAACTCCACTCATTCTCCCTCCTATATCACATCAAAATTTATAAAAACAATTTTTACACATATACCAGTATGCGCTATAGTCATTGCATATTCATCTTATGTCATAAGGGTTTAAAAGACGGGGTAAAAATGAAAAAGAGAGAACAAAATTTTTTTTGTTAGTTTTGGCGCATTTTTTAAAGTTTCGTTCTGAAAGTTTAAAATTTGCATTCTTATCTGGCTTACATGGAAAAATATTTTTCCTTTGTCCTAGAAACCGATATCCTCTGCCTAAAAAAATAAATAAAAAACAATAATAATAATACTGAAGGACCCGACCGAAAAACAAAGTTAACTGCAACTACCTGACGATGGATGGGCCCAATCTACGATCATTCTGATTCTGGAAGCCCTACAAGTTTGAATACTTTTGATAGCTCAAATCTTTAATGAGTCAAGTCTTCGGTCTTAATATTCTCTTCCTTTCCTAGTCGTGGATATGCATTGTGGAAAAAACTGGCAAAAGAATATATAAATCCGATAACTTAAAGAGAGAGTTTATTTTTTTTCCTACTGTCATTTTTAATAATTTATTATATTGATTACTAAATTTTTCTATATTTTTTATTAGCTATTACATTCCTTTTATCTTTCAATCACATATTTAAAATTATTTTTCTAACAATCTCTATGAAACACCCTGAATAGTTTATAGTCAATTGAAAAAAAAAAAAAAAAACCGAAGCAACAAAATGCATAATTATAGGAGAAAATAGAAGTCAACAATGGCGTACAAGAACAGCTGATGTCATATATCCTCATAACGCCGTTGGCCTCCTATAAATACCCATCTCCATCTTTGTTGTGTACACAGCCATCTACACTTGTTCTAAGTCTTTCACTTCATTATCTCTATCCATTCTTCTTAGGTCTCAAGGATAGTAATAACATGGGTGTCCTCAACTTTTTCCATGAACTCAAAACTAATGTTCCTCCCAAGAGGTTGTTCAAGGCTTTGATCACCGACAGCCACGATGTTTTGCCTAAGGTCACCCCATTCGTCAAGAGCATCAAGACGGTCGAAGGAGATGGTGGCGCTGGGACCGTTAAACTGACAGTCTTTGCTGAAGGTTAGTCAATATCAAAATTATGAACAAAGAATGATAATATAATATTTAGTACTAGTATATACAAATCCTATATTGTTTGTTTTACAATCCAACATTATCAAGTATAACATAAAAATTGGAAAAAAAAAAAAGAAAAAAACAACCCACAAAATAAAGACTGCATTTTTGTTTGTTGTACTGCAAAAAACTTGCCATTACCAAATGTCACAGAGTATCTATTTTGTACATGACAGATGCTCATGCCAAGAACATGAAGACTAGGACAGACTCTTTGGACATCGAAAACTGTGTGGCCAAGTTCAGTATGCTCGAGGGAAATGCAATGGACAAGTTTGAAAAGATATCCTACGAGTTGAAATTCGAGGATTCCAAGGATGGGGGATGTGTTCTCAAGATCACTAGTGAGTATCACACCAAGGGTGATGTGGCACCTAAGGATGAGGACACTAGTGCTGACCAGGAGCAAGCTATGGCGGTCTACAAGGCTTGTGCTGATTACCTGGTTGCAAATCCTCATGTTTGTGCCTAGACAATTTTCCATTTGCGTTTCTTTTTTCAAACATAAATGAAACTTGAGTGTTTTCTTTCTCTCTGTTTTGCAATAAAGAACTTTCTCTATGTTGTAATAAAGAACTTTGTCATATTTTTTTAATGCAAGTTTTTACGGCCATCAATATTTTTATTAATGCTATATTTGCTAATGATTTGCTATCAACTTGTGAGCATTATAGGTGACGTGGAAAGTCCATGTCACCAGCACATTTCCTATGAACATTAGATCATTTTTTATGCTATATTATGATTAACCTTTTATATTTTTATTTTTTTGGGCAACGTTTGAGTTTTATAGTGACGAGATTTGAATTTTGTTTATACATATAGATTCGGCCACGGTTCTGGTTCCACACCAAAACCGATCGGTTTGAAACAGGTCAAAACCGAACCAAAATCGGGTTGATCGGTTTCAGTTCTGGAACCAAACTGAAACTGCGTTCTATACAATTTCAGTTCGGTTCCAATTTTTTTGAAACTGGAACTATACGGTTCCGGTTTGGACCGTACGGTTACGGTTCCAAATCGGAACCGTAATTTAAAAAAAAAAAACAACTAATTTCGAATTGTTAGAAAGAATATTCTAGTATAATTGTTTGATTACTATTGTCTATTGGTTGCTACACACACCAACACTAAGAAAGATCTTCTACATGAAATAGGATAGGAAAATAAAATTACAAAAAGTTGTCAAATAGAAAATGTAAAAAATGTAAATGCAATAAACGCAATGACACCCTTTCTTCCTTCAAATTTCATCATAAGAGCAATCTTTCGAATAATTATCAAAACAAACTCTAGAATCATTTTTACTTTCAACTCAAAAAAATTTTGGATCCCACTACCTTTTTTTTGTTTTGTTTTGTTTTTTTTTTTTTTTTTATGTTTGTCTCCCTCCTCTAGTAAAGATTGTCGAGAATTTGTGTTGGAGACTGCCTTTTGGCTTTTACATGCATACCAAATAAACGTCAAGAGAACCCTTATGCATACAGAAACAAAAAATTGGTCTCCATCAGATTAGATGAAGATAAGATTGATACTTTGATGAAAAGTCAAATAAATGAATATAAAATGAAAGGAAAGGCTCTTTCAAAAAATAGATTAGGGACCTTAAAAATTTTAAGAAATGACTAAAAAGATAAAAAAGAAAACAAAAAACAAAAATAACACTAAAGTAAAAATAAAAAATAAAAATAATATTTTGGATAGCTAAATGCACTCGAATATCAAAATCTACCATACTTCAAAAATTCATTTACCTTTCTGGAGATGTATTAGAACAACATTAGATCATTTTTATGCTATATTATGATTAACCTTTTATATTTTTATTTATTTGGGCAACGTTTGAGTTTTATAGTGACGAGATTTGAATTTTGTTTATACATGTAGATCCGGCCACGGTTCCGGTTCCACACCAAAACCGATCGGTTTGAAACAGGTCAAAACCGAACCGAAATCGGGTTGATCGGTTTCAGTTCTGGAACTGCGTTCTATACAATTTCGGTTCGGTTCCAATTTTTAGAATTGGAACTATACGGTTCTGGTTTGAACCGTATGGTTACGATCCCAACCGGAACCGTAATTTAACAAAAAAAAAAGCAACTAATTTCGAATTGTTACAAAGAATATTCTAGTGTAATTATTTGACTACTATCATCTATTGGTTGCTACACACCAACACTAAGAAATATCTTCTACGTAAAATAGGACATGAAGATAAAATTACAAAGAGTTGCCAAATAGAAAATGTAAAAAATGCAAATGCAATAAATGCAATGACACCCTTTCTTCCTTCAAATTTCATCATAAGAGCAATCTTCCGAATAATTATCAAAACAAACTCTAGAATCACTTTGAGTTTCAACTCAAAATTAAAAAATTTGGATCCCACTCTTTTTTTCTTGTTTTTTGTCTCCCTCCTCTAGTAAACATTGCCGAGAATTTGTGTTGGAGATTGCCTTTTGGCTTTTCCATGCATACCAATGAAATTTCAAGAGACCCTTATGCTTACAGAAACAAAAAATTGGTCTCTATGAGATGAGATGAAGATAAGATTGATACTTTGATGAAAAGTCAAATAAATGAATAAAATGAAAGGAAAAGCTCTTTCAAAAAATAAATTAGGGACCTTAAAAATTTGAAGAAATGACTAAAAAGATAAAAACGAAAACAAAAAACAAAAATAACACTAAAGTAAAAATAAAAAATAAAAATAATATTTTGGATTGCTAAATGCACTCGAATCTCAAAATCTACCATACTTCAAAAATTCATTTACCTTTCTAGAAATGTATTAGAACAACAATTCTAAATTCGAGCGTCAAATATGCAATTCGGCATTATATGTTCATATCCTTTTCGGTCCAATTCCTCATCGATCATGATGAAACACAATATTTTGGATTGCTAAGTGGACTTAGATGCCAAAAATCCACCATACATCACGGAAAAGCGATGAAATTGATATAAAACACTATCTACTTTTCTTAAAAGAAATAATAACAATTATGAACTCAGACATCAAATCTATATATAGTTTAATATCATATTCTTTTTTGTCTAACTCTTCATATCCATCTCCAACATCCACGTCATTTATTTTGTTAACATGTATCATATTGCAAAAATTATGCAATTAAATTATGAAGTTCAAGGATTGACTCTATAAACTTTTGAGGAACTATAATGAAGTCAGTTATGATTTTCAAAGATTTTATCTGGTCACCAAAATGCACACTACAGTGCACCCTAACTGATATAGCATATGATGTATCACCACAATTGATGTGTCACATCAGTTCTGGGTGCACCATAGCGTGCACCTTGGTAGATACCATAAATTTTTTTATTTTGTTTATATATATATATATTTATTTATTTATTTCTGAAAATAAATTTATTCATTACTAGCATTAAAATCGGGTACATCCAAAAGCAAGGTCGGAGGAACCTCGTCCAAAGCAAAAGAGCCCGACAAAGAACCAGCTGCCCTCGCTAATCAGTGGGCGGCTTGGTTCGCAGACCAATGTTGAGGTCCTCGGGAAAGAACCAGGCAATCTCACCCTTTCGTTGCTGTAGACATTAAAAATTTTAAATAAAATTCCTTTGGGCCAATTTGATTTTAATTAGCCCATTAAATCTATTGGACCAGGTCAATTTTAATTAATTGACCCATTAAGCCAATTAAAATCCTAATGTCTATTTAAAGCCCAAATTCAATTTAAAAGCCCATGTGGCCCATCCTACTTTTCTTAATCTTTACTTGATTTTAGTTAAATATAATCAAAATATTATATTTATATAAATCATTTAAATAGGTTAAGATAATCAGTAAACTTTTCATACGAATTATTCAAATTAATTGGTTGGATAATTCTTGAGTGGTTGAAAGGCTATCCAAATTTGCCTATAAATAGGCCACTAACCCTAATGTAGAAGACCCCAACAAGGGGAGCAAGGAGTCAAGAGGCGAAGAGCTGCAGAAGTTCAGAGCCAAACACAAGAAAAAGGAAAGGAGAAGAAGAGCACAAACACTCTTCAGTTCTCCAAAACCAAGCTAAAGTCAAGAAGGAAGGAAGAAGAAGAGATATAAATATCTCTTCAGTTCTTCGAATCCACGACAAAGCCGGCCGCATCAAGCTAAAGCCAAAATCAACGTCGGGAGATAAAGCTCTTCCACGAAGACAAATTCAAAGTCGAAGAACCAAAACAAAGCTCTTCAACGAATCCACACCGTCAGCAATCAAGTCCTTTTGGAGCGTAGGATCAAGCCACGAGGCCCCTCGTCTCCAACTGCAGATCGTTAATCAGAGGATAGCTCAAGTCAAGGGAATTACTCCACATCAAATCATTCAAATTCAATTTGTAACAACTTTTAATTGTATTATTTTAATACAATAAAGAAATTTGTTCGTTACAAATTTCTGGCACGCCCAGTGGGACCCTCTTGCCTCTCATCTTTCGATCTACAACAAATCTCAAGATTCCAAATTCAACAAACATGATGACTGACGGAAAAGTGAAGCAAACCAGGGCGAACTTCGAGGAGACACTGGCTGAATTCCTCCATGCCACCAGAGCAAAGACAAGGGCTGGGAGATCTCGACTGGTATCTCCGTTGAGGAAGTTCTCCAAGAGAGGTAAAGGAAAAATCCTTAACCTCAGGAAAGCGGGCTCCCGTTCTCTGAGAAAAGCAAAACTCTTCCAAGAGAACCCTCTTTTCCAAGAACACCCTGGATCCGACTCTGCCTCAGATGAAGGGTCTAAGTCGATCACCAAAGCCGCTCTCCTCGAAAATGGGGAGATTACACATCTTCTCGAGAGTCGCTCAAGACGTGCATAGTCACAAGCGGTCCTAGTTCGGATGAAAAGCTCCAACAAATGGCTTTGGCAATCGAAAAGCTGTCAAAGTCTCTCGAAGAGAAAGACGCCCAAATTGCCGCTCTCATGAACAAATTGGAGATGCATGAGTCAGAAAAAGAAGATAGCCACAAAGATGAAGGCTCCTTCAGGGGAAAGCGTCCCGAAACTCATGAGGATGAGCAAAAACAAGACATGCATGATCGGACCGTGCTAAAAATGTGTTCCGTGATGCTACACATGTCTCTGTTGGTTCTTTATCGGTCCAGCAACTTCAACACATGATTGCTGATACCATCCGTGCTCAATACGGTGGTTCATCGCAATCATCACTCGTGTACGCAAAACCCTACAGCCGTCGGATTGACGAATTGAAGATGCCCCTTGGCTATCAACCTCCAAAGTTCCAATGCTTCGATGGTAAAGGCAACCCGAAGCAGCACATTGCTCATTTCATTGAAACTTGCAACAACGCAGGTACATACAATGACATGATGGTGAAGCGATTCGTCGCTCTCTCTCAAAGGCGCAAAGATTCGAGATGGTACACCGACCTCTCACCGGATCGATCGATAGTTGGGATCAATTGAACGCGAGTTTCTCACTCGCTTATAGCACCAGCGCACGGTCGCCCTTCCGTAACTTGCCAGGACAAAACAAGGCAAGGAGGAGCGGTCGAATACATCGAACGGTGGAGAAATCTCGCGGCCGAAACTGCAAGGAGCGCATGCGAGGCCTCGCCCATCGATATGCGCCCAAGGTATGCACCGGGGATTGTTGTACAATCTCCAAGCCAATATGCCACATTCTTTTGAGGAGTTGGCTACTCGAGCGCACGATCTCGAAATCCAGATCGCAAGGCATGGAAGCTATCTGCCAAGTGATCCGAGAAAGCAAAAAGAGTTAAAGAAAGAAGTCAAAAAAGACAGCAGGCCAACGAAATCAAAGGAAGCAATGGTCGTTTCCACGACTCCAACGAAAATCACCTTCAAGAAACCAAATTCAAATCAGGCCCCAAGGCCAAAGCAAGAATTCAAGCCTAACAAGGCGCCAACCCAAAAGAAGAGTCTCCCGAGCCTAAAGGAGCTCGAAGAAAAAGAGTACCCCTTCGCAGATTCTGAAGTCTCCGGGATCCTGGATCAATTATTGGAGCAAAATATAATTGAACTTCCGGCGCCAAAAAGGCCGGATGAGGTTGGTCGGGTTGACCATCCAAAATACTGCAGGTACCACCGGATCATCAGCCATCCCGTGGAAAAGTGCTTCGTGCTGAAGGATCTCATTGTCCGCTTGGGCAATGAAAATAAAATCACGCTAGAAACCGGCGAAAGCTCTACTGCAAACTGCTCAATGGTTTCGTTCGGGTCGCTTGACCCAATCTCTATCCTGCATCATGGAAAAATTGTCATTCCATCCAAATGCGAGGGCGCGATTCAGCTGAAAACTAGTTGAGTTTGGACCTCAATCACGGGAGGGAGCGAGATTGGTAGAGTTTTGGGCCAACGGAGAAGTAACTGCCGAATACATCTACCCAAAGATGGACAAACCTCGTGCTCCCAATCGTCCTTCATTCTATGAAGTCATGACGGATGACTTGGACGTCTGGGAATCCGATGCTGAAACCGAAGATGAAGTTGGCGATGGCTGGTCCACCTTCATGAACAAGAAGAAGAAATATCAAAAATCAAGTAGAAAAGGTAAAGCCTCATTTCTTAAACTCGCTGAGGGCAAACACTAGGGGCGCCAAATAAAGAAGTCCAACCCGTCGAAGAAACAACAGCGGACGATGGGCATGGGGCATGGACCCTCGTTACAAGACGGCGCCGAAAGATCCCAAGGATGCCACGCTCCAGCAGTCGCAAAGAACCACAAGGGAAAAGGAAGTGGTCGAGCGATCGAAGAAAGAAGCCCGCCACAAATAGAGTGGCATCAAAGAAAGCGACTTTAGGAGTTGCAGCTGCGTCAACTCTTCCCAAACCGATAACCTTAGGAGATTATTTTCCTAAAGGTTATTTCAAAGATCAACCCGTGACTTCATATGTCACGAATGTCAAAGATAGCAGGAAGCTCAAGGCCAAGGAGAATGAAAAGGTCGAGGAAAGTTCAAAGCAAAGCGACAAGTTGGAGAAAACCGTTGCTCGTCTCAACAAAATTTCTCCTGACATAAGTCTCGTGGGGATACTCCGGCTTCCATTCGATGATCAGATGGCTCGATTGCAGCTCCGATCGATCTGAAGAGTACGAAGAGAAAATCTTCGTGCCCACCAAGCTAGCTACTCAAAGAGATTGCATGGTCGCTATCACCTTGATGATGAGGATCTACAATTGGGTTCTCGACTACACAATCGCCCATTGTACGCCGGTGGCTATATTCGAGAATGTAAAATGCGGCGCATCATGATCGATTGCTCGGCTATCAACATAATGCCCATCCAAACCATGAAGAGGATTGGGATAAGTGCTCAGGATCTTGCGAAGAACAATATCATGATCCAAGGGTTTAACCAGAAGGTCAAAGAGCCATGGTACCGTCCCGGCTAAGGTTGAAAATCGGGGAGTTGATTTCATCACTCTATTCCATGTCATTGACGCCAAAACATCATACGAGCCGCTCTGGGCGTGTTTGGTTGCACGAAACTGGAGTGGTCCCTTCAACTTGGCATCAATGCTTCAAGTATAGCCAAGACGGAGAAGTTAAGTGTGTTGCAGCCGAAACAAAACCATTTCTCAACGAGGAGTCCTACTTTGCTGACGCAAAGTTCTACCTTGAGGACAATCACAAAGTTGAAGTTCCCAACGCTGATGCTGATGGCAAAGGTACACTCAAAGTTGTAATCCCACCTCATCAACTACCGGTTGGCAAGTCAAACCTACACCCGGAAGGATCCTCGAAAGGAAAGCAACATGAAGCAACCTCCCAGAAGGAGTTAACTTTCCCGATCCCTAGCATCCCAAAGTTGTTGCTGCCTCATGAGCTAGTGAAGGAGTTCATGAGGGGCTCTAAAATTTCAAAGGGCCCAACATGACTACCGATTAAATATGGCTCAGTCCATCAAAACAAATCATAATCTGTTGAAAGCGGTGGTGAACCAAAGAAGATCTTCAAGGGTACAATCCTCGGGCCAAGAAGTCGTTGGAGAATGCGGATTTGGAACAGAGAACCAGAAAATTGGGCGATCTTGATACAATTCTTTCCGGTGGGCGTCGCCGCTTGAAGGAAGGTATGGGTTGGGGTATAATCCGAATCCCGAAACCCATCAAAATCAAGAAGGCTTCTTCAAATCCCATCATGATCCAGATCTGTGAAGTCCTCAAGAAGAATATGAGGAGCGGCGGCCATCAGATTCGATAGAATCGAAACGAGGACGTGAGGGTCTCGGTGTTTTGATTGCGAGGACGACCATCAGCAATAAGCGAGCCCAAAGAAAAGGTATCGTGTTTCAAAGGTTGGGTGGTGAAGCTACGACCACTTTGCCGCACCGATGAACGAGCACGGGACTCGGTGAGTCACCATAGAAGCGATCGACCTTCTCGGCTTGGAGTCAAAACCTCCAATCCACGCTCCAAGTCTCAGAAATCTAGGAGGAGACAGAGGAATAAGAGGCATCCACGACTTCAAAACGATGGGGCGATAACGAGGTAGTAGCCGAGTCAACCACATCACGGTCGAAGAAGCTTCGGGTGAGTGCGAATCCGATAATTCTCCCGATGGACGAAGAGCTCTCAACCCGCTCGCCAACATTCAAGAAGGAGGACAAAGCTCGTAGATGATTTGAAGCAGCTAAACTTAGGAACGGAGGAAGATCCAAAGCCAGTCTTTGTGAGTGCTCTCTTGAACGAAGAAGAAGAATCCAAATACTTCTACTTGCTTCAAGAATATAAGGATGTGTTTGCATGGTCCTACAAAGAAATGCCAGGCCTCGACCCTAAAGTGGCCGTACACCATCTCGCAGTTAAACATGGAGTACGCCCAATCAAGCAACCTCAAAGAAAGTTTCGTCCGGAGCTTATCCCTCAAATTGAAACAGAGGTTGACAAATTGATTGAAGCAGGATTTATACGCGAAGTCAAGTACCGATGTGGATCGCCAATGTCGTTCGGCCTGCAAGAAGAATGGTGCTGGTGATCTGTGTTGACTTTAGAGACTTGAACAAAGCTTGCGAAGGATGACTTTCCGCTCCCAATAACAGAGTTGATGGTGGACGAACAAGCTGGATATGCGATCCTTTCCTTCATGGATGGCTTCTCGGCTACAACCAAATTCGGATGAATCCAAAAGATGAAGAACTTACGACATTCGAACCCCAAAAGGCATATCTTTGTTATAAGGTGATGCCGTTCGGATTGAAGAATGCGAGCAACTTACCAAATGGCCGGCGATGCGAGAAAATCTTCGGTGATATGATGCATAAACAGGTCGAGTGCTATGTGGATGATCTCGTTGTCAAGACAAAGAAACGGGACGACCATTTGCAAGACCTTAGGGACGTCTTCAACAAACTTCGGCGCTATCAGCTGAAGATGAACCCGCTAAAGTGTGCTTTCGGAGTCACTTCCGGGAAGTTCCTTGGCTTCATTGTTCGACATCGTGGTATTGAGATAGATCAATCAAAAATAGATGCTATAGTCAACATGCCAGAACCGAGTAATTTGCACGAATTGAAAAGCCTCCAAGGAAAACTCGCCTACATTCGAAGGTTCATTTCCAATTTGGCGGGACGCTGCCATCCATTCCATAAATTGGTAAAGAAGAACACACCCTTCGAAT
This sequence comes from Jasminum sambac, assembly GCA_018223645.1. Taxonomy (NCBI): domain Eukaryota; kingdom Viridiplantae; phylum Streptophyta; class Magnoliopsida; order Lamiales; family Oleaceae; genus Jasminum; species Jasminum sambac. The sequence goes on from CP073649.1 coordinate 29,454,217, forward strand.
GGGACAGTTCGTGCAGTAAAGCTTTTCAAAGCATTAAACAGTATCTATTACATCCGCCAGTACTTACAGCTCCAATTCCTGGAAAGCCATTGACTCTCTATGTTGCTGCACAAGAATACTCACTGGGGGCATTGCTCGTACAACTCAACGACGATGGGAAAGAGAGTGCGCTCTACTACCTCGGTCGAACACCGGTGGGAGCCGAACTAAGATACTCCCCAGTTGAAAAGATCTGCTTGTACGATCTTCGCAGTAAAGAAGTTGAGGCATTACGTGTTGGCACACACGATCCACCTCGTTTCAAGGATTGATCCCTTGAAATATATTATGTCAAGGCCAATTCTTTCCGGAAGGATTGGGAAATGGGCTCTTCTACTGTCGGAGTTCGACATAGTGTTCGTTCCACAAAAGGCGGTAAAAGGACAAGCCTTAGCAGATTTCCTTGCCGATCATCCAATCCCGGCGGATTGGGAGCTCCCTGAAGATTTTCCAGATGAAGAAGTAATATTCACCGAAGTTGTGCTGCATGGAGGTTGTTCTTCGATGGACCGGCTAGGAAATACAGTGCGGGGTAGGAGTTGTATTCATCACTCCTGATAATCAAGTGATGCCTCACGCTTTCTCCTTGGCTGAGACGTGCTCAAACAATGTAGCCGAGTATCAAGCCTTACTCATCGGTTTGGAGACGGCGTTGGATATGAAGATTCAACACTTGGAGGTCTATGGGGACTCTCTATTGATAATAAACCAACTCACCTCTGAATACGAAGTACGGAACAAGGACTTGAAGCCATATCACGGGTATGCACAAGCACTCATGGAACGATTCGAGTCATTAAAGATCAAATTCGTTCCAAGGAGTGAAAATCGAGAAGCTGACGCCTTAGCAAATCTAGCTGCTGTCCTCGCTCGATCAGATGAAGACTTGCTGCATCCGGTGTCAATGGTTCAAAGATGGGTGATTCCTTTGCTATCTCCTGAAGATCTGCAAGAGAACAACAGCGTGGAAACTAACGGTGAACAAAAAGATGATTGGAGACGGCCACTCATCGATTACCTCCAACACCAGAAATTGCCAGACAATCCTCGTCGAAAGGTTGAAATCCGAAGGCGTGCACCCCGCTTCATCTTATACAAAGATACGCTCTACAGACGGTCATTTGATGGAGTCTTCCTACGATGCCTAAGCAATGAAGAAGCTGCACGTGTATTGGAAGAAGCTCACTCCGGAATATGCGGCGCTCATCAGTCGGGGCCGAAACTTCACTTCCGTGTGAAAAGGATGGGGTACTATTGGCCGACCATGGTACAAGACTCCATGGATTTTGCGAAAAAGTGTGAAGCTTGCCAAATCCATGCAAATTTCATCCACCAACCGCCAGAACCATTGCATCCAACAGTCGCATCTTGGCCTTTTGATGCCTGGGGACTTGACGTAGTTGGGCCTATAACGCCAAAATCTTCAGCTGGACACTCCTACATCCTTGCAGCAACTGATTATTTCTCCAAGTGGGCTGAAGCTGTACCACTCAGAGAGGTAAAGAAGGAAAACGTAGCAGATTTCATTCGGGTGCAAATCATTTACCGCTATGGAGTCCCCCGGTGTATCATCACTGACAATGGAAAACCATTCTGCAATAGCCACATAAATAACTTATGTGCAAAGTTCAAGCTTCAGCAAAGATAACTCTTCCATGTACCACGCGCACTAATGGATTGGCGTAAGCTTTCAACAAGACCCTATGCACTGTTGAAGAAAGTCGTGTCAAAATCCAAGCGAGACTGGCATGAAAGGATGGGCGAGGCATTATGGGTATCGCACAACTTTTCGCACTCCCACTCAAGCTACGCCATATTCTTTGGTGTATGGAGTTGAAGCTGTACTTCCTTTGGAATGTCAAATCCCATCGCTGCGGATTGCTATCCAAGAAGGGTTGACTCTGAGTAAGAAAATGCTCGCCGCTTCAAGAACTGGAAGCTTTGGATGAAAAAGAGATTGGAAGCTCAAACTCAATCGGAATGCTACCAAGCACGAATGGCCGATCATTCAATAAAAAAGTACGGTTGAGGTCCTTTCAAGTTGGTGACCTAGTGCTCTCAGTACGAAGGCCGATCGTGATCACAAGGAAAACAGGGGGCAAGTTCCAATCAAAGTGGGATGGCCCGTATGTTGTCAGTCAAGTCTTCAGCAATGGAGCGTATATGATCGTGGACAAAGACGGATTGCATATTGGACCAATCAACGGTAAATTCCTCAAGCGCTTCTACGCGTAGAATCTGTTGGGGTTCCTTGTTCTGCTTTCTAAAAAATTCTTTGTACCACTCCTGGCCCGCAAGAGGATAAACTGTGAACGGCAAAACAAACTCAAAAAAAAAATCAAGCAAAGAAATTCTTTGTAAGGAACTACGTCAGACTTGATCCCTTGAAAGGGTACGTAGGCAGCTTGGATGGAAAATTGTAAATCCAAGTTCAGTCGAAAATTAATAAATAAGTTTTATTGTTCTACTTTGCAAGCGAAAAGGAGGGCAATGAATTAAAATAATCAAGAATGTCATTCACTGCTAAGTCATTACAAAAGTTTGTGCAATTACGAAAAAAAAATGAGCAAAGTCTAGGAAAAATTTGATTCTACACAGAGCTACTCTCAAAAATCCGCAAGAAACGGTCTTCAAGGCTTCCTCTCTTTGGTCAATCGATTGTACGCGGAGCTCCCAGTGCTCTTTCTTCCAGCTTGATTGCGCAGATTTTCTAGCTTAGTAGTCAACTGGTTCACTGTCCTTCCAGAGATATGCATTCACGCTCTTTAGCTTGATGTCAACTTCCAAAACTTTCAATCGTGTAGCTTTCTCCTCCTCTCGGGCATTCCATGCAAAGGTGTCCTCTCCAAAATATAATCGCCCACCTCTTTCAAGAACGCTTCCATCCGGTGCATCAAAGGTCTTTGGATCGCTCGAAAAGGAGTTAACAACCAAATTCTCTATAGTCGAACTGCTCCCTTCCCACCACCCTCGAAGGTGGGCAAATCCTCTTTTCAATGCCTCGTCAAAAATCTTCTTCAGAGAAGTATTCATGGCATCTCGGCTACAGTCTTCATAAATTGAGAATCTTGATCAATGGGCTAGAGGTCCTCCACGGAGAAGAATAAGGCTGGATTTATTACTTTGGTAGGCACCAGGGGAAGTTGAAGCGACGCCCAAGGTTTTTGAAGGCATTGCAAATGCGGTCTGGTCGCTAGTTCTCGGATCTGTGGTTGCAGGAGGCTGTGAATTCACTTCTTTGTCATGGGCCGCAGTCGATGGCGGACGGTCCCTACCAAGCAGACCAGGGATTTGCGGAGGTGCTCGAAAGTTAGTATCGCCTTCAATCCGTCAGCGCACCAATCCTAGCATCTTGATCTTCGCCCGACTTGATCTTGGGAGTTGGCTAGGTAATCTTGGTCAATTGGTGGGAAACCTACAAGAAGGGGGCGAGTAAAAAAGAGATGAAGTGTTTAAATAAAAAAAACACACTAAAAAAAAAGGGAGAAAGAATGATGGTGAAATAATATACCTTCTCTTATTGCTGAAGGAGATATGATAGAATTTTCATCATCTGATATCATTTGGTCGAGGTATTTGCCAATGGATTCGACAATCTGAGCATCCTTATCACTTGGCGTCACCTTGGATTCCACCGGATGAGTTTGACGCTTTCGTCGAGATAGCTGAGAAATTAGAACCTAAAAGGGAAAGATGAAGCATGTAAGGAAAATAAAAAAATTCTCATTAATCAAAGCCTAAAAAGAAAGAGAAAACTACATTGTCACTTTCATCTTCGTAAGATGTGCCTATTGCGGTTGGTGGAGGAGGTTGGCTTCCACCCGCTGAAGGTACTTTGGATGCCTCCGCAGCTTGTTCTTTGGTGGCATTAGATTTTGACCTTATAAGTTTAATCTTCTTTGGGCGTTTCTCCTCTTCGGGACGCAACTCTCTCTTCTTAGACTTTTCTTCAGACGCGACACGAGAAGAGTTTGGGATGGTGGCCTTATCCCTACTTGTCTGTCTCGCAGCACCTTGGTCAGGAGTGAAAATAGGGCCCTCTGCGGCACGTAAAACTTGCACCGAGATCTTTGATAAACTTGGCAACACTTCATCACTCCACCATTTAAAGTACTTGCTATCAGCTTCATGTCGTGCGCCACTCAAACTTCTTGGAATGTGAAATGTGGAGCCACTGGATTCCATGGTTAAGGACAACCAAACTTGGTACGCATGGACTACAGTCTCTTGAAGCTTTATCCTTCCCGGTGAGCCTGGAAGTTGCTGCTCGAAACCCATCTGCCTTGCAAACCTATGCGGATTGTATGCTTCAATAACGCAAACGGAGCTTCCTCGACGGTAAGAGATGAATCCGGCCCGGATGCTCATCATAAAAGCCGCTGCTTCTCCAGGTACTGCTCCATCATCTTTGAAATCTCCTGGACGAGGTAAAGTAGTCGGATTCCAACAAAAATCACGGGAGTCCATTCGTCCACGAATCAAGTCTCGACAGTCAATGGCGCTGATCTCCCAAGATTGCAAGGCATTAAGGGTACCGGCGATGCCTTTGATGGTCGGGGAATGACAATTTCTCTCAACTCGATGGTAAAGGCCTCGAACGGTAAAGCTGCGCCCAAGCGTAAAAGAAGTGTCCTGAAATGGGTCGACAATTGAGCCGATGTCATAACCTGAGGGCGATCGTGGTTCGCGTAAGTCCCCTATAAATGCAAAGCCAAGATAGGAGGGACCAAGTCGTAAGTGACTCGCTTGCCATCAAAGAAGCCGCTTTGAAGGTTTCCACACGAAGAAATTCATCTTTGAAGGGAACACAAACGACACAACCAGGCGAAAGATAAGCTGCTATCTCTAATTGCTCTTCATCTTCGACATTCAGTGGAAATGGCATATCGTCCCAATGGCCACGGTCTCGAAGTTCCAGATCCCTGGGCTCATCTACAAGGACGGGTCTTCTGATCTCCTGTAATCGGCGATGAGTTCTTCTTTTGTGTGGATTCAATGCCATTGCAGCCTTGTAAGAATCTTGTAATTGTGGGTTTCTAGCACAACCAGTTTCGGAACCAAAGCTAATCCATCCTTGGTAGCGACACGATCGATTCTTTCTTATCAGCGATATGGGAGAAAATAACAAAAAGTTGTTGGCAAGACCTTGGTAGATTCTTCAAGTCAGAAAGGCTGGGAACAACTTCTTCATAGTATTCACCACGAATTGCCAGTCCGGTGATAATCTGAAGGTCCCAGAGGGAGATGCCAATTTCGCCATCGGCAGTAACAAAAGTGTTAGTGTCGGGGCACCACACCTCGCAAAGAGCCCTGTAGGCAGAAGCTGGGCGACTATAGTCTTTTGCTGCCGCGCCAATAGCTGAAGCCAAATCAAACATATGTCTCTTTAAGCAGCTTCTGGATCCAAAGAGACCATTCCCAAAAACCTCGCAGATAAGATATCTCTCCGCGGCTGGTAAGAGCACTTCCCCACCTGACTTCTTTGTCATATATCCGCTCTGCGAGCACAACTGTTGGAACAACATCCTTGTCGAGGGCATGGTGAGGTGGAAGGCACAGAAACGGACGCTGGATATTTGAACGGCCGGCCCTGGAAGAAGTAACGGGGCCCCTATCCTTCGAAAGCATGGGCATGTCCAGCGAAGACAAGCGATCCGGGTTAACGGGGAGAAGGACGGCGTCATTGCCTGCGTGGATGCGAAATTTTAGCTCCTCTCGCATTAGAAGAGTTATGGTACTTCACATCCGTTCCTTCAAACCGGAGATACCGTGTACCTTGTTCCCCGTCTTCAGTAATGATGTGGCCATCAACATTCAAAACTTTAGCGGGCTTTGACTTCACCATTTCTACAAATTAAGAAAAAAGGGGGCATCAGAATATCTCTAAAAAGATATATAGAGAGAAATTTGTCGTTAAAAAAAAATTAAAGGGATAAGTAAAGAGAAAGGAAAATTTAATTTCAACAAATCCTTTAGCGCTGCTTCAAGCCATTAAACAAATAGAAGCCTTTCAAATGTCCGAGCGAGCTCTAGTTTATCACACAAATGTATGTAAACACTTGTGACGCAGGAGATACTCCAAACTTTGAAATCTTCAAACTCGTTGATGCTTGTGGATAGCTCAGAAGTCAGTAATAAATGGAGAGGATGGGAACACCAAATCTTCAAGCTCCTAAATTGCTCCAATCTTCAATTATCACACAAGTGCACAAAAACACTTGTGAGGATGGGCACGCCAAATCTTGAGCCTCTGATCGTCTCGGTCTTCAATTATCACACAAGTGCACGAAGACACTTGTGAGGATGGGCACACCAAATCTTCGAGCCTCCTAATCGTCTCCGGTCTTCAATTATCACACAAGTGTATAAAAACACTTGTGAGGATGGGCACGCCAAATCTTCGAGCCTCCTGATCGTCTCCGGTCTTCAATTATCACACAAGTGTATAAAAACACTTGTGAGGACGGGCACGCCAAATCTTCGAGCCTCCTGATCGTCTCCGGTCTTCAATTATCACACAAGTGTATAAAAACACTTGTGAGGATGGGCACGCCAAATCTTCAAGTTTCGATTTCTTGCACCTCTTGAAGCTCCTAAAAAAAGAGAGAAGAAACAAGCTTGTTAGATTTGATTGTTAAAAAAGAAAAAAAAAAGAGAAAAAAAAAGGAAATCCCAAAAAAAAAAAAAAAAAAAAACATGGCAAATCACAAAAGACAAAAAAAAACGAAAAAAAAAAAACAAAAGAAGGCAACAAAGTCAAAGAGGTGATCCTGAACATGCTTTAATTTCGTGTATATATATTCCTCACACTCTCTCTCTCTCTCTGTCTGTGCCTACATACATATATATACATATAAGGGGGCTCAAAAGTCAAAGAATTGGGCCTGCAAAATATTAATTTCGTATAGACATATATATATATCCCTCACTCTCTCTCTCTACGTGCCTACATGCATACATATATAAAAAAAAGGGAGAGCAAACAAACGGAAACATGGCCTGCCATATTTTCTCTAAAAGCTCCCATGCATATTCACATATATTTACAGAAATGCATAAAAGCAACAAAAGTCAATGAGTTGGTCTAAAAGCTCCCATCCCATGCCATTTTTGACATATGTATAATTTGTATGCGTATGTATGCATCTACCTCAAATAGGCAAAGGAAAACATAAGATGAAACAGAAGCTACCTATAGCCAGTGATATTGAATAAAAGACCCGCTAAGGGGGGTCCTCGGCATCGAATTCCAAAGTTCGGCAAGGTCGCGACGGCAAGAGAAATGCATGAACCCGCTTCGAGCTTTCGCCTTTCTTTGAGTCTGGTTGATTTCGTCTATGAAAGAAGATGGAAGGCTATCCGCAACCAATGTTCTTGATGCACCTAAGGCTGGTAATAGGTTGGGTGGTTCAAAATATGTCCAAAAGCCAGAGATTCAACACCCCCAACAAAGCTGGATCCTGACAATGGGTAGATGAAAGCGAAATGCCGGCTCGTCTCGAGTTTTGCTCTTCCCCTCCAGTCAAGCCTTGGTTAAGCAAAAGGGACCTGTAAAATGGAATGTTAGGTTAGATCAAGAACAAAGGCAGCAAATGTCAAGTAAAATTCGACGACGGAAAGAAGATTTCATCGAAGAAGACAAAAGCAAAACACGAGTCGAGTGCTCGAAAGACTTAGACGGCAAGATTGTTTGAAGCCATTAAATGTGTACTTGTCTTCGAACTCTGAAAGAGGAGCAGATTAAGGCATGGATTTGTCCTGAAACTCGAAGATTCGAAGCCAATGAACATTGACCCGCAAGCAAATTCCAATGGCAAAGGTTAGAGTTGGAGGAGTAGAAGCACAACGCCTAGTTGTTTCGAGTTCTCCGTAAACTTTGAACGCGAGACGACTTGCCAGGGCGGTTGAGATGGGTTCAAACTCAAAGCATCAACCAGGTCGGCGTTTTGAAAATCGGCGAGGTGAAGTTGATGGATGAATAAGGTGACTTTTACAGCCGACTCGGAGAGAAAATAGATATTCGAGCTAACACGGTTGCTTGCTAATCCCAAGTGCAGGAGTCGCGCAATAGTATAACTCGGAGTACGAGTATCGTTCCACCAGGAGCAATAAGAAAGATCGCAAAATTATTAGATCGCAAAATTATTATAAATTAAGGAAAATAAAATAATTAAAACGATTCAATCGAGATTGTAACAATTAAATAAATAAGCTTGAGTTGTAGTAAAACTAATAAGAGAGAAACACTAAGGCGTCGGGGATCCACCGTAAATTATCAATGCAATATTATTGATTCAATTATTTTCTTAAAACTTATTTAAGAATAGATATTGAAAAGATAATTTCAGTTAATGGTTGTTTACGAAATAAGCACAAATAATCTTTTATGGAATTAATCTCAAGTATAAACTGCATTTTATGGCAACAACTCATCAAGAAATAATTCCATAGAAATTACAATCAATCAATTGGGTTTTCAAAATTTCAAAAGAATAGTTGTTTTTATAAAACAATAGGAAAAACTTGATTGAACCTATGAAATAAATTATATAACAACTATCAATCATCTCACAAACAAACCCAATGCTAAATTAATAATCAAATAACTAAAATTGCATAGAAAGTATTTGTCTAGATTGAATCAATAACATCACATAAATAATTTAGGTTTTTCCCTAACCCTAGTTAGGAGATTAGTTCCCATCGAAAAAATACAAAGCCATAATTTTAGAGGGAGTCTTGGAGAAGAGGCACCAAATTCCAGCAATTTTCGTCTTCACGTGGACTGCTCCTTCTCCAGCCGGTCTCCTCTTCTTTTTCTTCGTGACTTTTTCTTCTGGTTCGTGTCTCTCCTCCCCTCTTCCAGCCACTTTCTTTGACTTTTTATATATCTCTCCTTTTGTCTCGCGTGTTGTTTTTTTTTCTCCATCAATGCATGGGTCAAATATTGGACTCAAGAGCAACCCATTATCCAAGGCCCAATTACTTAATTCCCAAGGCCCATCAACTTTGTAATTGTAATATCATTTGTTTTCTTTTCCCTTTTTTTCTGATTAAAATTCATTCTCTCGTAAAAGTGGTCAATCTGAGAAAATAATATAAAAGCATTTAATTCGTTATTATTGTTAGAATCAATTGCTCAAAATATATAAATTAATACAAAATAAATGTCACTTTTAAGCACTAATCACACCCCCCAACTAGCTTATTGCTAGTCTCTAGCAATTGAAGCGACTCAAGAAATATCGAACTCGATCTAATTCATTTGCTTCCATAACTAGCTCAGAGATAATCAAAACCGCATGGCAGAGAGTTACAATTTCAAAAAGATGACCATGAGAGTGAGCAAGATGTCTAAATATTTGTCACCACAAAATTTAGTTCATAAACATCGATAACAGCTCAGTCAATACTAGTGAACTCCTTTGCCCCGGTTTCCACATAAGCCAATAATCACAAATAAGCCTCAACTTCAACTCTCACCGTGGGTATATCTCTCAGAATAAAGTCACTCATAACTAGTTAGGGTTAGTGTTTCACTCAATTGATCTCATTCGAGGGGCCGCCATATGCTTGCTTGCTTACCAAGTCTTAACTATCAATATGACAATATTACTTGAATCGAGAGGTCTTTATATAGGGTTGTAATGGGGCTGAAGGTTAAGGTTGGAAGAAGGGACGTGTATGGGATAAACAACGGATTCTAGGAACTAGTAGAGCACATATAGGTGTAAGAGATATGAATCACATGAAACTCCCATCAACTTCTTACCGAGCTTGTATCATCATTTTTTTCTTTTTCAGCTCGTACTGCATCAACAACATCACTAGTACAATAAAAAAAATCAAACTCAACTTTCTCTTTGTTTTCTATTTTTTTTTGAAATTTTTTTCCTCTTTTTCACAACCTTTTTCCTTTTTCCTTTTGCTTCTTTTTTTTTTTTTTGGAACCTTTTCTCTTGTTTCTTTTCCTTGCTTTTTTTCGTTTCTCCTTTTTTTTTGAATGTGTTTTTTTCATGCTTTTTTTTTCATCCCTTTTTTTTTTGTTTTTTCTTCTTTTACTCCATTCGACTAAACACCCTCCAATTTAAATCATTCAATCATGTAATCATCAATAGCAAGTAACCTTCAACACCAATATCTCATCAATGCTCTACCAATCCCATAGAATAGGGTAGGATAAAGTGTTTGAAGATTTGGGTAAACATGGTTTAATGAAAAAAAATTCTTATTTTAGCTCAAAGGGGTTAACTAGGGGGTAAAATTTAAAGGACATAGGATAATTTGGCAATGGAGGTATATCCTAAATGCCTCTGTCATCTACAAGTCATTGCCAAGTTGACACATGTTTCAATTGGTTCACAGCAAGTTCTAGAGTATACACACAAAAATGAGATCATACGCACATGAATAAGTGTGATTGATGCATAATGTTTCAATCGTAAGGCTCAAAAGCTCACAAGGGTTTATACAAGTCTGCACCTATTCATGACTTCTCAACTCATGTAAATTCCAAAACACTGAAGCATACAAACATGGCTGCTCAATTATAAATGGCATGAAAAACGCTTTGTGGGAAAAAATATAGAGAATTAGTGCTCACAACTCATAGCAACCCACTGAATTCGTAACATCAAATATCATTCTTTTCTATGCCATTTTATAAATAAGCCAACACCAACACATCTCATCATTGATGGGAAGCAAAGATCCTATGCCGCCGAAAATTTTTTAAAAAAATAATAATAATAATAATAAGTAGGTTATCAGATTTTCAAAATTTTTTTTCAAAATTTTCCATTTTTTTTGAATTTTTTTTTAAAAAAGAAGGGAATAAGAAAAAAAAATTAAGATCTAACGGAATTAACGAATTGCTAAGAGAATACTAAACAAATTTCTAACTCCCTTCCCCCCAACTTAAAATAAGCATTGTCCTCAATGTGATAGATACAGTACCGAAAGATGAAAGATAATTGGACGGAAATAAAAGGGAAGAGTAGGAAAGCTAGCACCTGATGGTGAAGAGTTCTCCAAGCAATTTCTCTTTAACTGGTTAGTGTCTAAAACAGCAAAATAATAAAAAAGAACAAAACAATACTAAAATAAACAAATAAATAAACAAATAAAACATTTACAAAAAAAAAAAAAAATGTGGACGACAAGTCCTATGCATCAATCTCGATAGACCGGATTTTCTAGAGAAATGGTCTCATCCTCTAGAACAAAATTTTCTAAGAATGGTTTAAGGCATTTGTCCATTAACCTTAAACACATTGTCATTCTTAGGGTCCTCAACCTCAATAGCACCAAACGGAAAAATTCGTTGAACCACAAAAGGCCCTGTCCACCTAGAACGAAGTTTACCAGGAAACAAATGCAGTCTAGAATTATATAAGAGAACTTTTTGACCAAGCTCAAAATTTTTTCTTAGAATTTTCTTATCATGAAAAACTTTCATCCGTTCCTTGTAAATCCTAGAATTTTCATATGCCTCATTCCTAAGTTCTTCCAATTCATTCAATTGTAATTTTCTAAGAGAGCTCGCTTCACTCAAACTAAAATTGAAGGCCTTGATAGCCCAATAAGCTTTGTGTTCCAGTTCTACAGGCAAGTGACAAGCTTTTCCATAAACTAATCGATACGGAGACATACCAATCGGGGTTTTAAAAGCTGTACGATAAGCCCAAAGAGCATCAGACAGTCGTAAAGACCAATCCTTGCGGTTTGGATTCACCGTTTTTTCTAAAATCTGTTTTATCTCACGATTGGCTAGTTCAACTTGACCACTAGTTTGTGGGTGATAAGGGGTAGCAATTTTATGAGTGACACCGTATTTTTTCATTAAAGCTTCAAAAGGTTTATTGCAAAAGGTTTAAAACAGTTTTATGATCATTGCTCCGACATGGAATAGCCTCTATCCATTTTGACACGTAATCAATACCCACCAATATATAAAAATACCCAAAAGATGAAGGGAACGGACCCATAAAATCAATGCCCCAACAATCAAATATTTCAATGATTAAAATGGGATTTAAAGGCATCATGTTTCTACGAGTTATCGACCCTAATTTTTGACAACGCGCACATGCTCTACAATATGCATTAGTCTCTTTGAAAAGAGTAGGCCAATAAAATCCACATTGCAAAATTTTAGCGGCCGTTTTCTTAACAGAAAAATGACCACCACATGCTTCATTATGGCAAAAAGATATCACGTCATGCACTTCTTTATCAGGAACACATCTTCTATAAATTTGGTCGCCACGATTTAAAGAGATAAGGATCATCCCAAAAGAAATTACATACCTCCACCATGAATTTCTTTCGATCTTGTGCATTCCAATCTCGTGGAGTTTCACCTGTAACAAGATAGTTCACAATATGAGCGAACCAAGGTAATTCATTAATAGCAAAAAGTTGCTCATCAGGGAAAGAATCATTAATGGGACGAATATCGGGATGTTCGTCAAAAACCAATCTGGAGAGATGATCTGCCACCACGTTCTCTACTCCTTTCTTATCCTTGATAGTAATGTCAAACTCTTGGAGTAGAAGGATCCACCTTATAAGTCGAGCCTTAGCGTCCTTCTTGCTAAGAAGGTACTTCAGTGCTGCATGGTCAGTATAAACAACAATAGGCGATCCAACAAGATAAGCACAGAAATTTATCTAAAGCGAATACCACTGCAAGAAGTTCCTTCTCAGTTGTAGAATAATTCATTTGAGCACTATTCAAAGTTCTACTTGCATAGTAAATAACATAGGGTTTCTTATCTTTTCGTTGCCCTAACACAGCCCCAATTGCATAATCACTAGCGTCACACATAATTTCAAAAGGTGAATTCCAATCAGGTGATTGCATAATAGGCGCAGAAGTGAGCAATGCAATTAATTTATCAAATGCAACTTGGCAATCGTTAGACCATTCAAATGGAGTGTCTTTAGATAAAAGATTACACAAAGGCCTAGATATGACACTAAAATCTTTAATAAATCTCCTGTAAAATCCAGCATGTCCTAGAAAGGATCTAACATCTTTTACGCTCTTCGGAATGGGCAATTTCGCGATCAATTCAATTTTAGCCTTATCTACTTCAATCCCTCTAGAAGAAACAATGTGACCAAGAACAATTCCAGAAGATACCATAAAATGGCATTTCTCCCAATTCAAAACAAGATTTTTCTCTTGGCATCTTATTAAAACTCTTTCTAGATTAGACAGACAATCATCAAACGAATTACCAAACACAGATATATCATCCATAAACACCTCAAGAATATGCTCCACCATATCACTAAAAATACTAGTCATGCACCTTTGAAAAGTGGCAGGAGCATTACACAGCCCAAATGGCATCCTACGAAAAGCAAAAGTACCAAAAGGGCATGTAAAAGTAGTCTTTTCCTGATCAGCCATAGCAATTTCAATTTGATAATAACCTGAATATCCATCTAGAAAACAATAAAACTCATGACCAGCAACTCTTTCTAAAATTTGATCAATAAAGGGTAAAGGAAAATGATCCTTCCGAGTTGCGGCGTTTAGTTTCCTGTAATCAATGCACATTCGCCAATTAGAAACAACTCTAGTGGGAACTAACTCATTTTTATCATTTTTACTACAAGCTATTCTCAGATTTCTTCGGCACAACCTGTGTTGGACTAACCCACTTACTATCAGATATAGGATATATAATTCCTGCATTACACAATTTTAAAACTTCAGTTTTAACAATTTCTCTCATGTTGGGGTTAAGTCTACGTTGTGCCTCCCTAGAAGGTTTAGCATCATCCTCTAAAAGAATTTTATGAGTGCAAATAAGAGGGCTAATTCCCTTAATATCAGCAAGAGTCCAGCCAATAGCAGATTTATGAGCATTCAAAACATTGATTAATTTACCCTCCTGTTCAAGATTAAGTTCAGAAGATATTACCACGGGAAAAGTGCCATTGGGGCCCAAGAATGCATGTTTTAGACCTGATGGTAGAGGTTTGAGCTCCAAGATTGGGACTTCTACACTTGACGGTTTGTTCTCAACACGTGGTGGGATTTTCTCGAACTTAGGGGTCCACCTTTCCTTGTCTTGCACCTGAAAAGCATCAAAAAGTGCACAAATTTCAGAAATTTCAGCGATTTGTCCAATTTCAGATTGGTTAGAATCATATGAATTCACAAGAAAATTTTCTAAAGGATCAGCTATAGTGCTTCTAGCAAATTGATCATGCGCTAGAGTCCCAATGAAGTCAACACATTCATATTCATCCTCCCCTTGTGGCTGTTTAACCACGTTGAAAATATTCACTTATATGGTCATGTTTCCAAAGCTGAGTTTCATCACTCCACTCCTGCAGCTAATATTAGCATCACAAGTGGCTAAAAATGGACGCCCTAAAATCACAGGAATTTGATGTTCAACATTAGAAACAGGTTCAGTATCTAAAATAAAGAAATCAACAGGGTAATAAAATTTATCAACTTGAACCAACACGTCCTCAATTACTCCCCGTGGAATTTTTACAGAACGATCAGCTAGTTGCAATTTAAGCGTTGTGGGCCTAATCTCACCAAGACCTAGCTGCAAGTATACTGAATAAGGAATTAAATTCACACTAGCACCTAAATCAAGTAAAGCACGATCAACCAAATGATCTCCAATAACACAAGATAAAGTAGGGCTTCCAGGATCTTTGTACTTTGGAGGAATTTTATTCGGCTCTGAGAACTCACATGAGCAACCAAAAATGCGCTTTTCTTCACATTATGCTTTCTTTTAACGCCGCACATGTCTTTCAAAAAATTTAGCATATGATGGAACCTGTTTAATAGCATCTAATAATGGGATGTTAATTTTTACTTGCCTAAAAAGATCTAAAATATCAGCATGATTATTCACTTTCTTTAAAGGCTGTAGAGCTTTAGGAAAAGGTGCAGGCAATGGACAATTCACACTTGCATAACCCTCTTTAGATTCACTAAGCACATCATTACTCTTAGATTTCTCTACATCCTTAATCGATGGAGTATTATCAATAACTTTACCATTTCTAAGAGTAATAGAATCACTGAGTTCATAGAGTTCACATGAATTGATTCCCTTAGGATTAGGTTGTGTATTTGAAGGAAATTTTCCCTTTTCATTCACAGCAAGAGCATCAGTCAATTTAGAAATTTGATTCTTAATATCCTTATTCTCCTCAATTAACTGACCAATCATAGAATCATACTTAGAGAACATAGCATCGTACCTTTGATTTTGTTTTTGCTGATCTTGCATTAATGCTTGAAGAGTATCTACCAACGAAGGTTTAGAATTGAACGAATTTGGTGTGGAGAATTGTTGGTTAGAAGCGCTTACCTGTTGTTGTGGTTCAGACCTCCAACGAAAATTAGGGTGGAACCTCGTTGCTGGGTTGTAAGTCTCTGAATAGGGGGAATATGGTTTTGAAAAATTCCCAACAGCAGCAACTTGAGGGTCTTGTGACACCTGCAAAGAGGGGCAATTTTGACTAGAATGACCAATATCACAACAATATTCACACACTTGAGTTGTATTGGCTTGATAAACAGGTTGAGACATAGAACAGTTATTTAATTTGGCCACCAAAGTCTCATATTTCATTTTCCAATTATCTTCTTCTTTTAATTGAAAAATTCCTTTAGAAGAAGGTGTAGAAGAAGATTTGGAACGATCTGTGCTGTCTAGTGGATTAGGGGTGGACCACTGATGAGCTTTTTAAGCGAATTTCATTTAAAAACTCTATCGCTTCATCAGGATCTTTTTGCATAAAATTTCCATTACACATAGACTCAACAAATTGACGATCTCTAGGGAGAAGTCCCTCATAAAAGTAACTAGCTTGACGCCACGATTCAAAACCATGATGTGGACACAAACTTAACAACTCTTTAAACCTTTTCCATGCATGATACAATGACTCATTCTCAGATTGAGAAAAATTAGAAATCTTTTTCTTCAAAGCCATTGTTTTGTGATTAGGGAAATATTCATTAAAGAATGCCTCACACATCTCATCCCACGAGCCTACCGACTGAGCCCCTAATGAATATAACCAAGTTTTTGCCTTATCTTTAAGAGAAAATGGGAAAAATTTAAGCTTCACAAAATTTAGGGCATCACCTTGATTATAGAATGCACAAACAACGTCTTCAAATGCCCTAACATGCAAATATGGATTTTCATTTTCTAAACCGTGAAACGAAGGAAGTAGTTGGACCATGCCAGGTTTGAAATCATAGTTGGGCATGTTATGCGGTAGCATGATGCATGAAGGTGCAGTGTTACGTGTAGGATGCAGATACGTTTGTAAAGTTCTTACTGGTGGTGGAGGATTATTATGCAATGCAAACTCATTATTAAAATCCTCCATGTTACGAGATGCAGTAGATGAACTAGAAGCAAATATATTTCCTATAGAAATATCAGATTCAACCTCAGAGTCGTGTTCAGATTCAGCTTTAGGCTTCCTAATAAATCTACCTAAGTGATCTCTATGGCGCATATGAACGAAACAAAAACAACAAACAAAAAAATAATAATAATAACAATGATAATAATAGTGATACTAAATAATATAAAATAAGATATAAAAATAACAATAAAATTTAAAAAATTAAAAACGAAAATTAAAAATTAAGAAAGAAAGAAAGAAAAAGAAACTAATTTAAAGAGAGTAAAGTTGGAACGAGTTTACCAAATATCTGAAAATTCTGCGTTCTTTGCTAATCTGCTTCCCTAAGAACGGCGCCAAAATTGCTTGCTAATCCCAAGTGCAGAGTCGCAGAATAGTATAACTCTGAATGCAGTATCGTTCCACCAGGAGCAATAAGAAAGATCGCAAAATTATTAGATCGCAAAATTATTATAAATTAAGGAAAATAAAATAATTAAAACGATTCAATCGAGATTGTAACAATTAAATAAATAAGCTTGAGTTGTAGTAAAACTAATAAGAGAGAAACACTAAGGCGTCGGGATCCACCGTAAATTATCAATGCAATATTATTGATTCAATTATTTTCTTAAAACTTATTTAAGAATAGATATTGAAAAGATAATTTGTATTAATGGTTGTTTACTGAAATAAGCACAAATAATCTTTTATGGAATTAATCTCAAGTATAAACTGCACTATGCAACAACCTATCAAGAAATAATTCCATAGAAATTACAATCAATCAATTGGGTTTTCAAAATTTCAAAAGAATAGTTGTTTTTATAAAACAATAGGAAAAACTTGATTGAACCTATGAAATAAATTATATAACAACTATCAATCATCTCACAAACAAACCCAATGCTAAATTAATAATCAAATAACTAAAATTGCATAGAAAGTATTTGTCTAGATTGAATCAATAACATCACATAAATAATTTAGGTTTTTCCCTAACCCTAGTTAGGAGATTAGTTAAATCGAAAAAAATACAAAGCCATAATTTTAGAGGGAGTCTTGGAGAAGAGGCACCAAATTCCAGCAATTTTCGTCTTCACGCGTGACTGCTCCTTCTCCAGCCGGTCTCCTCTTCTTTTTCTTCGTGACTTTTTTTCTTCTGGTTCGTGTCTCTCCTCCCCCTCTTCCAGCCACTTTCTTTGACTTTTTATATATCTCTCCTTTTGTCTCGCGTGTTGTTTTTTTTTCTCCATCAATGCATGGGTCAAATATTGGACTCAAGAGCAACCCATTATCCAAGGCCCAATTACTTAATTCCCAAGGCCCATCAACTTTGTAATTGTAATATCATTTGTTTTCTTTTCCCTTTTTTTCTGATTAAAATTCATTCTCTCGTAAAAGTGGTCAATCTGAGAAAATAATATAAAAGCATTTAATTCGTTATTATTGTTAGAATCAATTGCTCAAAATATATAAATTAATACAAAATAAATGTCACTTTTGAGCACTAATCAACGGTTACCCTCTAGCTTTGGCGGTGAATTGCATTGTGGCGTCTCCCCATTAAGTTTTTAACATTACGTGTGAGGCAAGTTAGCAGTAAATCGAGTTTGTTTGCAAACAGGAGTCTCATTCGTGTTAATCTCTTTTACAACTAGGCTGGATATCTGCATGTCAAATTTTGAGGGGTCCACGTAACCTCAAAGCTGGGAATTGAGGATTATTATGGTTGAGCTCCCAATGTTTGAATTTTTTTTTAATTGCAGTGGGCTTTAGTATGCCAAGATTTTTGTCATTATCCTTGTGCTAAATTCCGAAATGTGGTGTCTGCCAATTATCCATGGAGATAAGAACGACTTCCACTAAGTTCAACTAAGCATTGGCTTTGTCACATTGGTTGAGATAAGCATGATCTCTACTAAGGTAAATGTTTGCTCTTATCTCATAATTTAGAGTCTTAATCTTCACATGAATTCTACCTCTAGTCAAGTTTATGTGTTGAATCTTAACCCCAAGTTTCAAATCGAAACCAAATTGAGATTGAAAAAAATTTTTAATCTTGAGTGAAATTGAGGTCGGGAAAAAAATTCTCTTTTAATCTCGGGTAAAATTCAAGATTGAAATTAAATAAATAAATAAATAAATAAGATAAAATAAAATTTAATCTTGAGTGAAATTCAGGATTGGGGAAAAAACATATTTCTATCCTGAGCAAAATTAAAGATTTAAAAAAAAAAAGGAAATCTTTCTATCTTGAGCTAAATCCAAGATTGAAGAAAAAAAAATCTTTTTATCTTGAGCTAAATTCAAGATTTAAAAAATCTTTTATCTTGAGCTAAATTCAAGATTAGGAAAATTGTTTTAATCTTGGGCGAAATTCAAGATTTTGAAAAAAATTCTTTATCTTGAGCTAAATTCGAGATTGAAAAAATCATTTTTATCTTGAGCCAAATTCGAGATTGAAAAAAAAAATCTTTTTTTATCTCGAGCAAATAAAAAATCAAGACTAAATCAAATTTCATAAAATTTTAAATCAAAAGTTCAATATTTACCAATTTATTTATTTATTTTAATAATAAATTGATAAATATTGAGGGGGCATTTGTAGACATTAAAAATTTTAAATAAAATTCCTTTGGGCCAATTTGATTTTAATTAGCCCATTAAATCTATTGGACCAGGTCAATTTTAATTAATTGACCCATTAAGCCAATTAAAATCCTAATGTCTATTTAAAGCCCAAATTCAATTTAAAAGCCCATGTGGCCCATCCTACTTTTCTTAATCTTTACTTGATTTTAGTTAAATATAATCAAAATATTATATTTATATAAATCATTTAAATAGGTTAAGATAATCAGTAAACTTTTCATACGAATTATTCAAATTAATTGGTTGGATAATTCTTGAGTGGTTGAAAGGCTATCCAAATTTGCCTATAAATAGGCCACTAACCCTAATGTAGAAGACCCCAACAAGGGAGCAAGTGAGTCAAGAGCGTAAGAGCCGCAGTAAGTTCGAGCCAAACACAAGAAAGGAAAGCGAGAAGAAAGACAAACACTCTTCGCCTCCAAAACCAAGTTTAAAGTCAAGGAATGAAGAAGAAGAGATATAAATATCTCTTCAGTTCTTCGAATCCACGACAAAGCCGGACGCATCAAGCTAAAGCCAAAATCAACGCGTCGGAGATAAAGCTCTTCCCACGAAGACAAATTCAAAGTCGAAGAACCAAAACAAAGCTCTTCAACGAATCCACACCATCGGCCAATCAAGTCCTTTTGGAGCGTGAGATCGCCACGAGGCCCTCGCCTCCAAATCGCAGATCGTTAATCAGAGGATAGCTCAAGTCAAGGGAATTACTCCACATCAAATCATTCAAATTCAATTTGTAACAACTTTTAATTGTATTATTTTAATACAATAAAGAAATTTGTTCGTTACAGTTGCATTTAGCTTTTGTAATTGAAAGTGACTAAACATTAGTTTCTAATACATCTAAAGCATAACCAAATAGTAAAATTAAGTTTCAAGCTTTATGAATTTAAACGAGCATGGGTGTAGATTAGTTGAAGTATAAGCATAAAACGTCACAAAATGACAAAATCAATATTTAAGTTTAAATTATTGCGACTAAAGCGATTTTAAACCAAAAAAAAAAAAAAAAGTGAAAGACACACGGTCTTTGGTGATTGCATCTTTGGGATCTAGATAATTAGTAGATACCGCGGAGCCAGAATTCACTTATGGTTTGGAGTAATAACATGATATATACAGTAATATTAACAAATAAAATAATTTTTTGAAAAATGAGTATGAAAAGTTATTTTTTAAGCTTTATCAGGCAAGGCTCTTAATATTCATAAAAGTGGTTCAATTAAGTGGTAGGGGAAAAAGAAAAATGCAATTTAATGTCGACCCTTTAGATAGAGAACTTAATATATAGTCATTGCATATTCATCTTAGTTAACAAAAATTTTCGCTAGTTTTGGCCCGTTTTTAAATTTTCGTTCTAAAAATTTAAAATTTGCATTCTTATGTGGAAAATATTTTTTACTTTGTCCTAGGCACCGATATCGTCTGCCTAAAAATATAATAATAATAATAATAATAATAATAATGTTTAAGTCGTCGGCCAAAACACAAACGTAGTTAAATGCAACTAGTACTTTTTTTTTTATGATGGATGGGCGGCTAGTCTTTGACAAAACCATACAAAAATATATAGATGGCTCGATTATTGAATTCGTACAATTAAATATTATACGATCATTCTGGAAGCCCTGCAAGTTTGAATAATTTTGATTCCTCAAATCCTTTTTTTTTTTTTGTAACTGTTTTCTTTCTATAGTTATTTTTTTAATAATTCCTATTACACACCCTAAATAGTTAATAGTCAATTCAGAGAGAGAGAAAAAAAAGGGAAGCAACGGAATGTCTCGTTGTACGAGAAAATAGAAGTCAACAATGGCATCCCAGAACAGTTGATGTTAACCTCATAACACCTTCGGCCTCCTATAAATAGCAATCTTCATCTTTGTTTTCCCCACAGCCATCTACATACACTTGTTCCAAGCTTTATTTCACTTCATTATCTTTGTCCATTCTTCCTAGGTCTCAAGGATAATAATAACATGGGTGTCCTCAACTTTTTCCATGAACTCAAAACTAATGTTCCTCCCAAGAGGTTGTTCAAGGCTTTGATCACCGACAGCCACGATGTTTTGCCTAACGTCACCCCATTCGTCCAGAGCATCAAGACAGTTGAAGGAGACGGTGGCGCTGGGACCGTTAAACTGACAGTCTTTGCTGAAGGTTAGTCAATATCAACATTATGAACAAAGAATATACAGTATAGCTAGCGCTCCCATGCACACTAGTGTGCAGGGTAGTGTGCACACGGGGCGACGTGGCTCTCCCACAGGGCGCCACGTCGCCAATTTTTTTTTTTTTTTTTAAAAAATTTTTTATTTTTTTTTTTGGAATCTACATTAAATTAAATTAGATGAATAATACATAACTCCCCCCTGTTGGTAGGGGGCCGGTCGACCCCCACGAATTAGTGTGCACGAGAGTGTACACGAAGTAGTGTGTAGGAGAGCGAGAGTGTATACAGTATATACAAATCATAAATTGTTTGTTTTATAATCCAACGTTATTGAGTATAACATAAAGATCAGGGGGAAAAAAACCACAAAATAAAGATTGCATTTTTGTTTGTTGTACTACAAAAAACTCGCTATTACCAAATGTCACAGAGTATCTATGTTATACATGACAGATGCTCATGCCAAGAACATGAAGACTAGGACAGACTCTTTGGACATCGAAAACTGTGTGGCCAAGTTTAGTATGCTCGAGGGAAATGCAATGGACAAGTTTGAAAAGATATCCTACGAGTTGAAATTCGAGGATTCCAAGGATGGGGGATGTGTTCTCAAGATCACTAGTGAGTATCACACCAAGGGTGATGTTGTACCTAAGGATGAGGACACTAGTGCTGACCAGGAGCAAGCTATGGCGGTCTACAAGGCTTGTGCTGATTACCTGGTTGCAAATCCTCATGTTTGTGCCTAGACAATTTTCCAGTTGGCGTTTCTTTTTTCAAACATAAATGAAACTTGAGTGTTTTCTTTCTCTCTGTTTTGCAATAAAGAACTTTCTCTATGTTGTAATAAAGAACTTTGTCATATTTTTTTAATGCAAGTTTTTACGGCCATCAATATTTTTATTAATGCTATATTAGTTAATGATCTGATACTCACTGGTGAGCACTACAGGTGAGGTGGACAGTCCATGTCACCAGCACATCACCTATGAACATCACATCATTTTTTATGCTATATTATGATTAACCTTTTATATTTTTATTTATTTGGGCAACGTTTGAGTTTTATAGTGGCATGATTTTAATTTTGGTTATACATGTGGCTCAATCAAATAACAAATAAGGGCTTAAGCGAAATTGTACTTGTGGCCTTGGGGACCATTTGAAGAATGTTTAATTTTGTGACACAAAATAAACACCACCCGTTTCCATCATTTCATTATAGTATATTGTACGGAAATTGTGTCGTGTGCTATAGGAAAAATAATCTCTATACAACGAAATTTTTTTAACTAAGGTATGAAGTTTAAGAGATCATGATAAGCAAAGAGAAGGGTAGTTTTAAAACTAACACAAAGAACAAATTATACATAAAGTTAAAAGAAGTGCGCCTTGTGGTTCGAATTGGGTAATAATAGTTAGATGCTCATGTCGTAGATGAGAGATCCCTGATTCAAATAATACTAGTCCTTTTCCTCATCGATCTCCTCCTTGCATTAAAATAAATAAATAAAGGAAGTGCACTTTCAAATTAAAAATTATATATTAAACAAGATGGAATTTCTCTAAATAGCGACGAACGGCAACACCAGCGAGGGAGAGGGTCACCAGCGTTAGTTTTCTCTCGCCTCCAATGAGGAAGAATTTGGGGTTGAAGGGTTATTCAATTCAGTTATTAATTTTTGCAGGAGAGGTCCTTGGGGTCTTGATAAGTTTTTAAAATGTGCACGGGGCTTCTCATCTTCCTGGTTATTGCAAGAGAGGGCCTAATGTTTTTAAAAGTCTTTAAAATGTTCACGGGACTTTTCATCGCCGTGCTGATTCTAGATCTGATTCCGAATTTCAAAACGGGGGTCGAATCGACCCCCAAAATGGCATCGATGCTGCCGTAATTACGGCACCATCGATGGTTTTGGAAAAGGATTGCTATATAGCAAGTCAGTGAATGATCCGCCCCATCGGCGGTTTACGTATGGAGCGTTAGGGCCATTTGATGGCGATTGAACTCCGTTTGAAATTCGAGACCAGATCTGGAATTAGCACGGTGAGGGAAAGTGCCAAGAATGTTCCGAATTTTTTCCGGCGATACCGTGGCCGCCCTAACCATCAGTCAAAGTTTTGGCATATTTTTGACCAAAAATATTATCAAAACTTTGACCGATGGTCATGGCGTTACTGGTATCCTTGGCGAAAAATTTGGAAAATTCCTAACACTCCCTCGCCGTCTTTGATTCCAGATCTGCCTCAATTTCAAAACTGCTCAGCCATCAAATGGCGGCCGATAAGATCCGAAACCATCGATGGTTCCGGAACATTTCCGATAGCAAGTCACCAATTGACAGAAGTACAATCTAAAGAAGTGGTCAATACAATGATGCCACGTAGGACTAAATGACAACTCAACAAACTGGAAAGAAAAGGACATCGAAATGAACTAAATAAAAAGTAAGGGGCACGAAATAAAAGGAGGAATGTCCAAGAAATTGTGTTTATATATATATATATATATATGTTATGAATAATTGAGAATAATTTGGTGGTTATGAATTATGAGGAATAATTTGGTGGAGGAATAATTTGGTGGAGGAATAATTTGGTAAAAGATGTAATTATTATATCTGAATGACTATTATCACTTGATGAAATTATGTAATTCTGATTGTGTAATGGTCGAGTTTTCACTATAAATAGAACTGATTATTAATGAGAGTCGCATTCACGAGAATTAAGCCAAATTAGAATTAAATTCTATAAATTCTACATTGTTTATCTTTTATAACACGTTATGTAGTCTCTAACCTTTGAGTAATATGAAAGAAGTATCTTTCTAGTTGCATCTTATAGATGATCTTGTACATGTCGAGCTGGATTATTACAAATGAATTAATTCAAATCCTCATCAATCCTAAATAACTCTCTCTTTACCAAATACATCATTGAAAATTCCCTTTTGTTCGTATTCATATCACGATTCAATTCTACGGCGCCAACTTGGAGATATCTGAAATCCCAAAATTGGAAGAATGGAGTCAAGGAATTTTCAGAATCACGTAAATGGATTATAGATAAATCTCATCCATGGAATAATTAGAGAAAGGGAAAAAGGTAAATCGTATGATTTTATAATATAATAATATATTAAACTATAATATTCGTTTTCTAGAGATATAAGGAGTATACATTATCAAAATCAAATTTTCTAAACTCCATTATACTCGATTTAACGAGGAGAGCTTCGATTTGACACAAACATTGATAGGGTAATAACTTTCGTTTTGAAATATGTTATTATCAAACTTTCAAAATTACAAATCAGTACACCAACTTTTGAAAAAGTTACAAAATAGTCATTGAATATTTTGATATTGATAAATTGAAGTAGAAAGGAGATAATTTTCCAATCGTAAAACATTGATAAAATATTTTTGACAATTTTGCACGCTGCGAATTGGAATGGACAATTTACCCTTAGGAGTAAAACCGACCTAATTGACGAGTGAAAATGGGATAGAATATTCATGAAGAAATTCTAAATCCATTGATTATATAAAATGGCTTGAAGTCCATTTGAGTTAAAAGATCGGAATATTATTTTAACTCAGAAGAGTTCAATTACATAATGTACTTATTCAGAAGGATAAGTGTGCTCTTGTAGAAGCGATAGTATTTGTTACAGAAGAACAAATTTGCTCGTAGAAAGCGATTCAATATTTAATTCTACGCACTTTATTTTCTTTGCCAATTTAATTCTTGCAATACCTCCTACTTGATGATGGGTTCAGAGTCACTAAGCGGAAGGTTTTATATATTTTTGCACTTTATATGCTAAGTGATGGGTAATACCTTCTCTTTAGAAGGATCCTACTCTTGAAGAAGTAGTTAAATATTATGCAATTTAATTCTTGCTATTTAAATTAGTAGATTTATATTTATTGCAATAATTCCCATAAGGTAGGTTAGACCACCTATTGGAGAAATTTAATTTCGGCAATTTAAATTTATGCACTTTATAGTTTAGTATATTTCCAATGTGGTGGGTAATACCACACGATTGGTGTGCATATTTCAATGTGGTGGGTTATACTACGATTGGTTATAACGAATCTACTCAGAAGAAGTAGTTGATCAAATATTCTAATCATACTCTCGAAGCGATGAAGCGATGAGAATAAAATTACTTCTCCATATATCACAGAATATTAATGGAGAAAATTGAGCAAGTGGTACTTGAAGTTACCATTGGATAAATAGATGAAAGTAAAATACTCAATAGATCCCATGTTGATAAATCAAAGAAAATATATCGCATGGAAAGCATATGAAGTAATCTCATCGATGATATGAGATTGTATTAATATGAGAATAAAATGCTCTTGAAGAAGCATAATCACTAGATTTACGTATTTGAATAAAGCCAATATGATATTATTATTACTCAGGAAGAAGGACAAAGCGTTGAAGTGGAACATATTGAGAATATCAAAGATGGCATTAAACACTCGAAAATATAGAAATGCAAAAGAATATACATCTTGAATCCATAAATGAGGGATGCGTCTCGGAAAGTATAAATACTCGTAACTTTCACCTTACCACAGAACATTCGGGTTCATAATGAAAGATCAAAGGATCTCTTTTTAAACTTGACAGATGATGTGACCAGATGGGTTTTGACTTCCCTGATTTTGAACATATGATTGAATCTTGATGAGTAGATCGGCCTTATTAGCGAGAAACAAGTATATTTCTTGCTAAGCGAAATAAATTTATGTTCTACCCACGATCTAGAAATGCTAGCAAACCATCGAAGAAATAATTAATATTCAACAAACTATTGGTTTTGACATGAAAGTTCCTTTGTGCTGCTTGAGGCTATATTGAATATTTCCTCGATTATGTGTTGTAGCACTTTGGAAGGAATAATGAAAGCATCACTATTATTCATCATATACATCATGCGATTGTGGATGGATTGCGGCTTGCTAGCCCCAACCTGCTTGGACCCATGGTAGAACTAGCTCCAATTGAGTATTAGATCCAACTAGATGGAAAGGTATTCGCTCTCGAAACTCTTATTCCCCATGATTGTGCAGCCATTATAAGTGTACAGCTAAAAGTTTGTTGTTGGTTCCTCAGTATAGTATATTGATTTCTTGTCTCCTAACTCTTTTCTGAGTTGGTTTGCCATATCCACATATTGGATATATCTGGATTAGATCCATAGAGAATACATACGGTTTTAATATGGCGAGTAAAAGGTGACTTGTATGAGATGATTCTAAAATCTCACATCCATCTCTACTCTATCTCTCTTTTTGCTATATTTTCCAACATGAGAGATATATGAATCCCCCTATTTAAGAAAAATTTTCAAAGCCAAATAATTGAGTGCACTTATTTACTTTTTGACAAATATGAAAGAGAAAAATCTGAGAAAAATTTAAGTGAAAATGACATATATCATCGGTGATAGAAAATAAGCGAAAAAAATCGAAAATCGAAAAGCGATATTTACAAATAAAAGAAAAATATTGATATTCTATATTACATAAATTTTTAGTACATAAATATGGGAAAATCATTATGCTAAATTTTTCTACTAAATTTACAAGCAGCGAGGATCTTCTAAAGTAAGTTTTTCAAGTATGCTTGCGCGTTTGTTGATCTTTGAATTTGGCCCATAAGGCCATTAGCTCACAACTTATGCGTGTCCACTAGGATGTGTCTCAAGAGCTGTTGAATATCATCCAAAGGCTCCTTACTCAATCCATCCTTAATGAATGCTATTTTATCTTCTAGTTTACGGACAAGTACAGTTTACGTCAGTGTCACATGTATCACGCAGAGAGCACACTTGTAGCATCCTCTAATCTTTTGCTCTCCGTTTCTTTGAAAAACTACTTTTACCCATACCAGGCATGTATTTAGAAGGAATTGAAACCTCATGAGATAATCAGACCTTTGCTTCAATCAAGCATCGGATATCTTGTGGGATACCCTTATTCATTAGCATCCTTAATCTTTCCGACTACATTCGATAAATCCTTTTTAGGATTTGATGATAGTGATGGATAGTATTTTCGAAGATTTGAAACATATGATCATTATAATGTATAGACCCTTGTTAGGATGAATTTTGCAATAATTTTGATGATTTATTTATAGAATAATACGCGTATGAAATAAGACTCAGATTTTAAATAAAGCGTAAGAACTACGATTTCGGAATTAAATAATAAGCTAGGATGTGATGCGTATGGTACATTGTAACTCAGTGTTTGAGCAGTAGTAGACAATAATGTCACCAAAAGATGATGGAATATGTCGGTGAATTGTTTACATGATAAATAAATGTTAGCACTATCTGAGATCTTAGTGAAATCGATATAAGAATTTCTTGAACTAGCTAAGTTGATAATACTCGTTTACCAAAGAACCGGGATTGACCATCCCGGTTTAAATAATTATTGAAATCAATATTTCAGTGAAGAATTAAAAAGAATTCTTCAATGATTGTTCTCGATAAATGATGAAATCATTACTAGCCAAATATTGAATAAATCCCAAATATATACGGAATAACAAAGGATGAGAAGTATGAGCCACTCATCCTCGTGTGACTACTAGATATTATGATATGGATCCACTAGATAGTCACATGTATATATGATTAAGTAATTGAAATTTCTGAAATATTTGCTCACCAGTATGAGCATGATTTTGATTTAATGATAAAGCTAGTAAATGTATATCCCAATACTTGAATAAATCACTGAAGGATTTGAGTATCTTGTATACAAGTAGGGATATTATATGGCAAATTATTTAAAGTCCTCAAATAAATTGCGATATAGGAAATAGAATACAAGCGGTCTAAATTCCCATATTAAGAAATTTGAATGATGAGAGCATATATGATTAAAATCATACCAAGCTGTATGAGTTTGGTGTTCTAAATTTTCGGCATGAGGGGGAGTATTAAAGGTTGAAAATGATATGTGAAATGCATCATGTTATATCCTCACAATTAAAATATGAACTTGAAGTTCAAAGATGCATAAAGATGCTATGAACAATCACATATATCGAGTTAAGATCTTTGATAAGTTAGCCTTGAGGAAGCGTTGATATTATGAGATTTCCCCAAACATATATATCAAAGCAAATTATAAAGATGGTCTTAATAACGGAGGCATATCTCTTGAAGAGTATATAGACATAACTATATTGTGTAATCCTACAAGAGGATTGATAATGAGATATCTCGATAAGTTATGTCGATATGGGGAAAAGAAATGAAATTGAAAAGTGTCGACCACGATATGAAAATGTGGCGCTACATATGATCAATGATAATGAAAATATTGAGATATATTGAAGATGATAAATAGTGAATGTGAAATCCTTAACTTATGAGATGATGAGATGATGATGACTAATGCTCAAGTTTAAAGATAAGCATGGTGGTCATTATATGTTGCATGCTCATGAAAGTTAAATTAGATCGTGTGTGTAGTGTAGAAAAGGAAATTAAAGGATCGGATGAGCTAAACCGTGTTTATGAGTACCCTAAAGGGTGAACTAAGCCTGGGAATGAAATAACCTATTAAGTGAGTATTAAATGTTAAATGATATATTTTAAATGTTAGTTAGTTATGAAGATTTACTTATATGTTTACATGTTTTTACAATGAATTTATATGCTTTAAATTGTGTATTTGGAGACATGTGTTCATGGTGAATGTTTTGTAGTTGTGTAAGAAAATTGATGCACTCTAAATGAGCAGTATAAAACCAATGTATATGATACTCATACAAATGTATGAAAGATTTTGAAATCTTTTGACATACTTGTATAAAATCTGGCGTTACTCTTTTTCCCTTAGTGAGGTTTTTTATCCCATTGGGTTTTCTAGCAAGGTTTTAATGAAGACAGCTTTAAAGGCGTATTCATGTATGAATAATGTACTCTTTTCCTTCATTAGGGTTTTCCTTTGGGTTTTTCCTAATAAGGTTTTTAACGAGGCATATTCATGGTATATTGAGAGCGATAGGAGAAATTGATACGGTGTATCTATTGGATCAAGTTATAATGGAGCTAATGCTTTAGATCAAGCGATGATGATATTGAAATCATTGAAGTAAAGATATCAGATTCTCAAGATATGAAATCAAGCGGAGGCGGTGTACTCTTTTTCCTTGATCAAGTTTTTTCCCACTGGTTTCTTGACAAGAGGTTTTAGGCGTACGTGAATACCTCATATGCGTGATAGACATCGAGGGAGCAATGTTTTGATGAAACGATTATATAACCACTCCAAGCTATCCTGCAATCGTTTTGGAAGTTTTTTGCTTCAGGGTTTTTTCTCCAAGCAGGTCGAAGACATTTGTATTAATAGTCATTCAAAGTGTTATGAATAATAATTGAAGTGTTATGAATAATTGAGAATAATTTGGTGGTTATGAATTATGAGGAATAATTTGGTGGAGGAATAATTTGGTAAAAGATGTAATTATTATATGTGAATGACTATTATACCCTTGATGAAATTATGTAATTACGATTGTAATTCGAAGTTTTCACATAAATATAGGGCTTGATTATTAATGAAATTAATTCGAGAATTATGAATTCATTCTCTAAATTCTCTCTATTGTTTCTATACTTTTATAACAATATATATATATATATATATATATATATAGTGAAATAGAATTACACAATTATTCAAAAAAAAAGGAAGATAACCCCACCAGTTTCAAAAAAAAAAAAAAAAAACCCCACTAATTGAGTGAAAAAATTAAATGAAAATATTAAAGATTCAACTTTTATCAACAATGAAACTACGTTGTAACTGGTAATGTTCAAGTCCATGCAAGTGACACCGAATCGTTCCTGGTAACTAGTAATGTTCAAGTCGATGGCACCGGATTGTTGCTGCGTTGTATCTAAATAATAAGATTAAGTTTCAAGTTTTATGAATTTAAACGAGTATAGGTGTAGATTAGTTGAAGTATAGGCATAAAACGTGACAAAATGGCAAAATCAAACTTGAAGTTTAAATTATTGCGACTAAAGGAGTTTTGTTCAAGTGAAAGGCGCACTATCACGGGAGCTAGAATTCACTTATTGCTTGGACTAATAACATGCCCGGGTGGTGCGATGGAAAAACTCGGCCGAACCACGGGCGCAGCCCGGGTTCAATTCTCATCCCCTGTTCCTCAATAAAAAAACAATAATAATAACCACGATATATACAGTAATGTACTAATATTAACAAATAAAATTACTTTTTTAAAAAATGAGTCTGAAAAATAATTATTTTTTTAAGGTTTGTTAGGCAAAGCTCTTAATATTCATAAAAGTGGTTTAATCAAGTGATAGGGAAAAAGAAAAACAGCTTGAAGGGTGATATGATTGAATTTTTTATGAGTTGTTATAAATATTTATGTAAAAGAGGTGAAAGGATTAGTGAAGTTGAATGGTGAAGATTTGTGTAGCATATGTAGGTTCCACGAGATATGTGAACATGATTGATTCGATCAAAAGAAAGAATAGACAAAAATAAAATTAAAAAAAAAAGTGGGAAAAAATTATAAAAATAGTATCCTATCACATGCTAATGTCCAGGGACTTAATATATAGTCATTACATATTGATCTTAGCTAACAAAACATTTTCACTAGTTTTGGCCCCTTTTTAAATTTTCGTTCCAAAAATTTAAAATTTGCGTTCTTATGTGGAAAACATTTTTCACTTTGTTCCTAGGCACCGATATCGTCTGCCTAAGAAAAAAATGAAATAATAATAATAATAATAATAATGTTAAAGTAGTCGGCCAAAACACAAAGTTAGTTTATGCAACAACTACTTAATTTATTTATATTTACTATTCACAAAAAACAAAAAACTACTACTTTTTTAATGATGGATGGGCCCCTAGTCTTGACAAAACCATGCAAAAGTATATGGATGGCTCGATTTTATTGAATTCGTACTATTAAATATTAAATATTATACGATCATTCTGGAAGCCCTACAAGTTTGAATAATTTTGATTGCTCAAATCCTTTTTTTTTTTTTTTACTATATCACTTTCAATAAATTATTGTATTTGATTTGCTATTTTCCTTCTATAGTTATTTTTTTAATAATTCCTATTACACATTTACACACCTAAATAGTTAATAGTCAATTCAAAAGAAAAAACGAAGCAACGGAATGTATGTACGAGAAAATAGAAGTCAACAATGGCATCCCGGAACAGTCGATGTTATCCTCATGACACCCTCCGCCTCCTATAAATACCAATCTTCATCTTTGCTTTTCCCCCACAGCCATCTATACTTGTTCCTAAGTATTTCACTTCATTACATTATCTTCATCCATTCTTCTTAGGTCTCAAGGATAATAACAACATGGGTGTCCTCAACTTTTTCCATGAACTCAAAACTAATGTCTCTCGCAAGAGGTTGTTCAAGGCTGTGATCAACGACACCCACAACGTTTTTCCTAAATTCTCCCCATTCATCAAGAGTGTCGAGACAATTGAAGGAGATGGTGGCGCTGGGACCGTTAAACAAACAATCTTTGCGGAAGGTTAGTCATTATCAAAATTATGAATAAAGAATAATATTCTGTACAGATCATATATTGTTACATAATCTAACGTTATCAAATATAATACACAGACTGAAAAAAAAAAAAACAAAAAAAAAACTTTTTCAAAATAAAAACCCACAAAATAAATATTGGATTTTTATATGTCGTACTACAAAATACTTGCTAGCATTTACGAGATTTCACGAACTCACGATCGAGTATATATACATATATATATGTTGTATATGACAGGGGCTCACTTCAAGAACATGAAGACTAAGACGGACTTTTTGGACACTGAAAACTACGTGGCCAAGTTCACCATGCTCGAGGGAAATGCACTCGACAAGTTCGAAAAGATATCCTACGAGTTGAAATTCGAGGATTCGAATGATGGGGGATGTGTTCTCAAGATCACTAGTGAGTATCACACCAAGGGTGATGTTGCAACTAAGGATGAGGACGTTACTGCTGACCACGACCAAGCTATAGCAATCTACAAGGCTTGTGCTGAATACCTGGTTGCAAACCCTCATGTTTGTGCCTAAATTACGTTTCTTATTTCAAACATAAAGAAAATTTGAGTGCTTTTTCATTCTCGGTACGTTTTGTAATAAAGAACTTTGTTCTACTAGGTTGTTTGTTCTCCTATGGTCGATCATGATCAATATATTCAATACAACACTACGATTAACTTCAAATTTTCTGTAACGAATAAGATTTTTACATAATGAGATTTTCTTTAGAGATCTTCTTGAATATAGTTGTCGATGCTGCGAAGAATGTTTTATTTTTAAGAAAAATAATTAAGTACACGCAATCAACGGAAATTAAATTCCATCCGTTCATTATTATATATTAAATGAAGCATAATTAACTAAAGAAATAACTCCATCAATCCCATAAAGATAGTCCAGTAGTAACTAGCTATTTCACCCGTACATTGCACGGGAAACTAGATCTAATATAAAATTATTTTGATAACTATGAGAAATTTGATAATGAGAGAACAACAAATGAATAAGATTTTATTAAAATTTCGACAAAGTTCTCCCTGTACTTTGGACTAATCAATTCTCATAAATTCTCACGGAAAAATTCAAGAAAATCAACATAGAATAATTTTAAATTCTTCCCAAACATGTCAATGCCAAAAGCAATTAAAAAACAATGACATCCATTATTATCCAAAACACCAACACAACTCGAAGAATATAAAGGGCCTTGAGTTTTGATATAATTAATGAACAATTTACACACCCATAATGCACAGGAGTAAAAAATAACCATTAATGCACCTATAGTTTCTCAGATACTTTCATTCAGAGTCTTTTCTAAATTTTCAAGCTAGCTCTTCCACAATCTACAAATAATAAATTATTATTTGTTGTAAATTAGTAATTATATTGTGAATGACCATTGTACCCTTAAAATCCTAACGTTGTCTCCCTAGCGGTGTATCCGTGAAACCCTATATCTGTAACTATAAATAGAGGCATTTGGCCGTCATAATGACATAGACAATCTGATGGTCTTCTCTCTACTTCTCTTCTTTTACTCTCTGTTTATTACAAGTAGCACAACTAATTGTAATATTCTTGAAGAATATAACATGCTCTCAACAAACGATCTAGATCAAATCTAGTTTGTTTAATAACCCAATATTCCTAAAGAATATTAAACTATTGCCCCTAATATAATAATAGTTTAAATTAATATTGTCTCCTTTTGAAGAAAATAAACGTTATATATAAATATTTATAGATTATATATCATTGCTCCTGAAGAACGTGGATTATAAATTATATGTTGAAGAGCATACATGTTAATGCATATATTATAGAAAACTATTGTTTAATTGTTCTTGAAGATCAATTATAGATGCATAAATTAGAATCGGCTCCAGAAGATTCGTGAAATATGTTATTCAATGATATGATTTTCTCATTCTCAATAGTCCTGAAGATTAATTACTGCAATGTATATGTTAGTTAATTTAGTTTCTAAATAATCACAATTAATATTCTAGAAGAATATAATTGGCTCCTGAAGAGTCCTATTAATATACACTATTAGTCGTGGTTTTTCTGGAAAAAAAAATGATATGCTCAAATTCTAATAGTGATCTTGAAGATTATTACCTAGTATAATTTGATCTTGAAGAGCCTATAAATTATGATCGATTTCCCAAAGAAGCGTGATTCGTTACACTTTTGTTCTAGTTCTTGAAGAACACAACCTGATCTCGGTGTATTTAAATTGAATAATTGCGTGCTTATGAAGAGCTCCATATATGAGATTTGTAATTTATTCTTTTCCTGAAGAAAAACAAAATAAATTAATATTCTTGAAGAATATTTGTAACTCCTCAAGAAATAATTCTTTTCTCATTTTGTTCATCTTTAAAATTACTTTATTTATCATAAATGGACGTAGCGACGTTCTTATGGAAGCACATTCTTCACAATGAAGACTTGGCATCATTAATGAATTAGTTGACGGTAGAGACTTAAGTCGAAACATAGCCCTTTGTCAGGAGACTCATCTTCTTTGTCTAAAAGGAGAAAGTGTCACCAACTTTTATCGAAGTAACATTCATATGTTATTTTCTTTAATTCTATTTGTATTTCTGAATATTATTATGTTGTTGTCACAAATGAGTTTCTCCTTAAGAAAATATAGTAATAATTTGTTGTTTCCCTTGAACAAGTACACCGTTATCTTAATATTCCAATAGAAGATTAGTGTTACGTGTCTGTGAAGAATTTGCAATCTAAATATTTTATGAAGGATCACAATTAAATAGCACATCCCATAAGAATATGATTGGCCCCAGAAGAAGTTTAAGATATTAAATATAGTTTCACGAAGAAACACAAATTATACCATAATCTAGAAGATTATTATAAAATAAAATAAAATCAGATTGTGGTTCTTGAAGAATTACAATCTTATCAAACACGATATTTAATGTTCTAGAAGAATATCTTATTATTGCTCTTGATGAAGTATAAATTATTTTATTGTAATTATTATTATTTTTCTCATGCTAAATATCTTTGTTTATTTTAATTTTTTGGGATAATTCTATTAGTATTTTTGGATAATTCACTTTCTGATTCCTTGAAGAAAACGCAATATTCTTATTCACTTTTGAAGTAGTACAAATCTTGAAAAATATCATAAGGGATATTGCATCATTAATAGATCGACATTTTTGAATGGTTGCGAAAATAAATCTCGAATCGAATATTAGTTCAATTAGAATATTATCTTGAACTAGAAGCTCAATGATTGATAGAAAGCTCTTGGAGAGTTAGAAATTACCTGAACCAAAAGTCCAATATATATTGTGAAGAACATTACTATTTGGCATGGTTGATTATACCATCCCGATTTTATTAATAGTGAAAAATATTGAGAATTCTACAAAGAATTAGAAGTTTCTTCAATATATTGAATTTTCATATGCTACTTATTCTCAAAGCAATATGGTTATCAAACCATGACTAACTAAAATTAGGACTGAAATCCCAATACATCTGGAATAAAAATTAAGGGTGAATCTGGTAAGCTCACTCACCCTTTATGTTGACCACTAGAAATTTTATGATATGGATTCATTAGTTGGTCATATAATTACTTATTGAAATCCCATAACCAGAAGTTATTGAGGTTATTTGCTATAATTATAAAATTATGAGCATAATTTCTAGATTACATATTTAGGACAACTTGTCTTATTGCTAATGAATTCATATCCCAAAATTATTAGTTGGGATGAATTGAAATATTTTGTTGCCAATGACTTAGCAAATTATTATATGCCTCTAGTTATTTGCTGTGTCATTAATATGAGAATACTCTATGTGAGAATGTTATCTCACAGGCAGCAACAAACTGTAAAACATGCCGATATCGTATTATATGATGCCCCCAATATAATTGGCTTATGGTCAGAAGCTTTCTGTTTTCCTTCTTAAAAGTTTCAATAAGTGCGCTCACCACACGCGCTACGATGGACATTTAAGGAATGCTGAGAATATGAAATCAAATTTGAATTATTCCATCCCCGAAGGATGATATATCGTGACATAGTTTGTCTTCTCAGCATTAGGGGGAGGAATTAAGGAGTTGGGAAAAATAATTATGATGCATCATTGTAAACCTTCGCATGATTAGTCATTTAGATGCTATTACTGACCAAGTATATTCCAACTGTGAATGCTCTAAATTATAGTGTTTTGTAAATCCATCACGTTTAGAATGTGAAGGTAATTGATTCCGAACTTCCCTAAGACAATTGGAGCAAATAATTGAGGCATATTCTTCTGCAAAGTATATATACATAATTCATTATAAACCTCCAAAAGAGGACCAGGTACCTGAAATTAGTGAAAATAAGAGATCTCGATAGTTATGTCTATAATGGGGAAAATATGGAATCAAATGTCGACAAAATATATTTATAGAGCTCTATTACGAAAGCGAGGATATAAACTAAAATTTATTGGATTGATGAAGTATTGACCAAAACCCACAATCTAGCAGATTGTTATAGTATAGGACTTGTAGTCCAAAAGTCAGTAAAATACTAGAAATTATGGGTGCAAAAGTATACAGAAGTATAGTCGTAAAGTATGACTTATTGCACGATACTATTTTATAATATAAAATATTCTTATGTTGTGAATTATATTTTAATTACTAACTTGCATAATTTGATTTGTCAATGAGTAAGATCAAAATGTATAATTCTCATCTCGATATTTTGGGAATGCTTAGTTGATGTACCAATGTGTAGAAATCAAAAGAGCGATTAAATCTTGGTATGTTGGAAAATACGGCAAAGTGGTTAAGAAGTGGATATAAAATATTATGCTTCTAGCATATAATGCTACAAACACATAACTATAATCCTTGAAGGATTAACTATACCTGAAGTATATAATCTCGAATGACTTATTATGCTTGAAGCATATAGTTAAAGTCATGATGGAGATTAAATACTCTTTGCACTCTTTTTCCCTTGACTAAAGTTTTGTCCCAGTGGATTTTCCTAGCAAGGTTTTTAACGAGACAACTTTAATATGATATTGAAAGAATGATGTACTCTTTTTCTTTTACTTGGATTTTTTCCCACTGGGTTTTTTCCTTGTAAGGTTTTAACGAGGCACATTCTTTGTATAATAAATGGTGTACAAGGCATCAATCCTCAAGACAAAACTCCTAAAAAATTGATAAACCTTGAAGTAGCATATATTTCGAAGTATAGACATTGGAAAGATATGGATG
The DNA here is from genome assembly GCA_018223645.1 of Jasminum sambac. Taxonomy (NCBI): domain Eukaryota; kingdom Viridiplantae; phylum Streptophyta; class Magnoliopsida; order Lamiales; family Oleaceae; genus Jasminum; species Jasminum sambac. The sequence continues at coordinate 29,491,395 of CP073649.1, forward strand.
ACAAAACACGAGAACTATTGTTGATTGAAGTCGGGGGAGCAGCTGTACTATTTTTCCTTAAACCAGTTTTTGTCCCACTAGGTTTTTCTGACAAGGTTTTAATGAGACAGCACTTCGACACTCTAAATTTGTTCAGAATTTGCTGTACTCTTTTTTCCTTAGTTTGGTCGATTTTTCTATTGGGGTTTTCCCTAATAAGCTTTTTTTAATGAGACAGTTATTGTATGATTGGTCATTCAAGGGGGAGTGTTGTAAATTAGTAATTGTATTGTGAATGACCATTGTACCCTTAAAACCCTAACGTTGTCCCCCTAGCGGTGTACCCATGAAACCCTAGATCTGTATCTATAAATAGAGGCATTTGACCATCATAATGACATATACAATCTAATGGTCTTCTCTCTACTTCTCTTCTTTTACTCTCTGTTTATAACATTATTATTATTATTAGTATTAGTATTATTATTATTATTATGCATTTGATTTACAAAAAACAAAAAAAAAAAAAAAAAAGAAAGAAAGAAACAAGGGGGACTTCAAAATATAATCCTAATCTTTCTTACTTCTTCTTCTTTTCTTTTTTCTCTCACTTGCTTGCCAAGGAAAACACCTTTTCTTTGTTGAGATCATACCTGCGTGATCCTTTGTTTATTCCTAGCAATCTAAGTTTGTTGTCCCCGTGTCACTTGCGCAATTCCTTTGACCCGAATAGCATCAATCACGTACTTTTTTCATATATTTTTCTATATAGAAAGTGAAGACATGAGAACAAACATTTATCTTTTCCTAACCCATTTGCCTCACCAAGCAAAGCAAGCAGATGAAGTTGAAAATTTAGTGTGAAGCTTTGACGGAAACTGTAAAATATAAAATTTGGGTGTGTTTGATTGCACAAAAGTTTTCCTGGAAAACGAGTTTTCCAGCCATTTTTTCCAGCTTTGGGTGTTTGATTGGTTTTTTTTTTTCCCGAAGCGTTTTTCTCGGTACAAGCGTTTAAAGCACAAAAATCATAGTTTTCCTGGAAAACTCAATCCAAGGAAAATGTAGGAATCCGTTTTCCAGAAAAACGTTTTCCCGGAATTCCCTTTCCCGGAATCCTATCAAACACACCCTTAGTTCACCTTGAAATAAATAAATTCATCGATATACATTCACAAGGGTCCATTAATAGCATTAAGGTTCTTCCTTGTTGTGGGTTGGGGGGCGGGGGGAGCATAAACTCATGTCAAAAAATGTGTCGGTGTTTCTATGTATCTTGAATTCCATCGATCATCACTAGAGCAACACTATGTTTTAGGCATGTCTGTGTTTCTATCTTGAATTCTATCATCACTTGAGCAACATTATATGTTATGGATTTAGGCATTGTAGCTCGTCTCTCTCTTCTTGGCAGACCTTTGTTACATAGAAACTCAATCCGTTGTCTACTGAGAAATGAAAAATAAGCAAACATAGATTCCAATGATTCCAAGTTAAATGAATACGATTACTCAATACAAGTGATAAAACAATACAACATATACAATCCAATCAAAACTTTTATGCCAAAAGACCTAACCAATAAGCAATAAGCGCATAAGCATTACGTAGTAGTAAATACCAATGTTTTTAAACCTGGCCCAGTCATTGACCCGGATGACGGACTGGGTCAAGCAGAGGGTCGATCAGGAGTCGACTCGGGGTCGACCCGGTAATTAAAATAATATTGAATAAATAAATAAAATATAAAAATATCATAAAATAAAAGAAAATATAAAAACCCGGATTAAACCTGGTCTCGGGTCACACGGGTCGACCGGGTTTTTCAAGTTAACCCAGGTCTTTGATTGGATTTGACTGATGCGGGTTTTAGAGGTCACTCGGCCCCGTTTTTTGGTCGGGCCAAGTCTGAAAACACTGGTAAATACGTAGAAGAAGCATCTTCTAGATGTTAAAAGAAACTTTTATTCCTCAATGTTTTTGGGCAATAGAACACAACAAATGTAACAATAACATATTACCACATGATCTAGAAAACATCCTTCTGGCAATTGTATAAAGACCAAATGTCTAAATAAAATTCCAACAACAAACAAAAACAACTAACGACATCAAAAGAAAAGTACGAGATTGAAGAGTAACAACTTGGGAAAAAGTGTGAGTGTCTTAGCCTTCAACATCTATGGCTTGTCAATCTTTATACTCTTCAAATTTTTGTTGCTAGAATTTTGGGTAGATGGAGTAGCACCGGTAATATCTTCATCTTCATCAAGACGATGCTTTGAGGAAGGTGTCATGGGAGTTTCTTCATCGCCTTCACACAACAATTCGACAGGCTAAAAAATGCAAGAAAGGAACTTACGAAAAATGAAGAGATTGAGTCAAGAAAGGAAGAGTATTAAGATCGAAAAGCAACAATATCGCTATCTTCAACAAATAGAAACTTATTAGGATATCATAGCTATGCAAAACTAAAATCAAACCTTAAGAAAATCACACCTTATTAGGATATCATGCCCAGGAAAAAAAAAACACTTAGGAAGCTATTTAGAGGCACATAATCGTTTCGTGAGTCGATTTGGTTTGTTGCTACACATTGAAAATATTAGGAGATTTATATGGGCCTATGGCTAGCTAAAATCACAAAACCAATGCTAATCTCAACCTCATAAACAGCTATCAAAACAAGAACTAATCACAACAGAATTGTTCAGGAACGCTCAGGCCCAGGAGATTTATAGATATCATGCCCAGGAAAAAAAAACACTTAGGAAGCTATTTAGAGGAGGCACATAATCGTTTCGTGAGTCGATTTGGTTTGTTGCTACACATTGAAAATATTAGGAGATTTATATGGGCCTATGGCTAGCTAAAATCACAAAACCAACGCTAATCTCAACGTCGTAAATAGCTATCAAAACAAGAACTAATCACAACAGAATTGTTCAGGAACGCTCAGGCCATTTTGAGGCCACATCCGACCTCCATGTTGAAATTCAGGACCAGATTTACAATTAGGGGAGTTCCACCAATTTGGAAAATTTGCTAGTGACATTGTACCAGCTCGTAGTGGCCAATCAAAGTTTTGGCAACAATTTCCGGCCCACGGAGGTCGGGGTGAGACCTCAAAATGGCCCGAGCATTCCATAATTAAGGAATGCTAGATGGTTCCGGAAAGTTGCTGCTAATCACAAAACCAACAATTTAGAGAGTTAATTGCTCATTTTTTTAGAGTTAATAAAATAACCTGGTAAAATCACAAAAACATCGCTAATCATTTCACCAAAAATAGCCTCCTGCCTGAGTCCAACACAAAACAATTACTTGAAGTACATTATTATAGCATTACACCATTCAGTCAGCATCTACAGTACTGAAAGGTGAGACATGCCATGTTGGAATCGCCTTTAGCTTACTTCTCAAACATCAAGTTCAGATCTTGATATGACTCGTAGCCCTATCAAAGATCAACATACCAAAAGTATTTCATGAAATAGATATAGATTACCATTGAATCAGATTGCAAGTTTTATAATTACAATTAGTACCTCGGAGCTAGAATCGTCACCATGTTCAATATCTGCAATCTTGGATAGGTCATCACACACTTGATCGATGGAGTATATTGTTTCACCAATCGATAGGTCATCACACACTTGATAGATCAGTGCTCCAACTAGATGCAACATAGTGCTTGCGTCCCATAAAACAAATAATGATTTCTAGTCAGTCATCCAATAAGCTAAGAAATGCTATAAAAATGAAAGATGCATAAATGAGTTTTACGTAGGAAGAAAACTGGAAAAAGGCAGAGGATTTCATTTACCACAGCAGCGGCCAGCGTGTCAACACTAAAATGTTTAAATTTTTGTAGCTGCTTATAGATTTGTTCTATTCACAGCATAGTCTAACAACAAATATAATAGACCCGTTTCTTCAATTTTCATAGTACAAATATGTCAAATATGAAAACCCTACTAACATACAAAACCCAAAAAATCCACCACACATGATCGTAACCACGAGTAAATAACCATAGACCCATATAATGATGTTAGGATATGTCAAAGATGACTTCATGGCATAGCTAATGCTCAACCTGAGATGTTCAGTTGTCTCTTAAATTCCACCAAAAAAAAAAAAAAAAAAATTAACAAAACCTCGACAGGACAGAAGATAAAAGCAACTTTAAAAGAGATGAATTTGGCATAATACAATCACCTAACAGACCTTAAACCAAACACACATGGAAGATGGGAAAATTTAACAATCAGAAAACAATGCAATCAATATGAAATTTAACATAATTTGTAATAACATTAGATTTTTTGATTTAAAAAGATCGCCAAGTCCTTCCCATTTAGAACAAAAACAACACTCATGCAAACAGGGATTTCACACGAAATGCGTAGCAAAATTAGTTTAAGCCATCTAGCAAATCCATGGCTGATATCAAAATCCATCATCATTTTATCAACGCCTTCCTTCTCTTCCTAATTTATCTCATTTAACGGAATTCCAACAATTAGTGCTCTAATTTCTGAGTGTGAAAGGTGTCCATCACCATATATTATAGAACCTTAAATGGATTCCTTTTGAATAATAATAACATTAGACTAAGTATATTCCATTTTTGACAAATTAAAATGGGGGAATTTGGGAACTGTGTAAAAGTCACAAGATCAAATTAGAAAAATTCCAATAGGAATTTGAATTGCAATTAAAGATAGATAGTTTAAATAATTAATACCTAATTAGGATGAGGTGCTTGATGAGCGAGACATGAGTAGCGACAGATTGAACTTCTTTGTGAGAGCCTCGTGACAGCGTGAAGAAAATGAAATGAATTCAGGAAAGATCGGCAACTGATGAAGGTCGACAGCGGTCGAGGAAGGCGGACACATGATGTGGTCTCTAATCAATCTTTGTGAAGTTTCGAAGAAGAGGGAACACAAAACCACAGGAAAGCACAGTACTTTACCCGAATTCTGGAAATTGTCGCCGAAAAATATGAGCTGATAAGCGTCGCAAAATCTGAATATGTGAAGAGAATCACGGTAGAAGCTAAGGGATCGAGGATTTGGGAGAGGATTATGGCTGAAATTAGGGGAAATGAATTGGGGAAGCAAAGGAATTAGTCGTATAATAATTGGATGCTGAAAAGAAGGTAATGTACCGAGCTGCCAGAGATGTTTTTTATTGGACGGATAAGTTGAGCCAGAGCAGCAACCCAAGCCCTATTTTAGGCGGGAAATCCGCAGGGGCACGAGTGATGCTTTTAATCCATATAAGGGTGATTGGGCAAAAATTATCCAGTGCCCACCGGGTGCATATTATGGTGCACCCCAACTAATGTGACATATGATATGGTACCATACATAATATGTCACATCACCTCAGGGTGCACCATAATGTGCACCCCGTCGGGCACCAAATAATCTTTGGGTGATTGGGAATGTTTTTTAATGGTTTTTAATGTAAATGAAGAGAGAGAATGAGTGAAATTGAGTAGTTGAGATTTGTGGATGTGATGAAATGTGTGGATGTGATTGATTTAGAAGAGAAAAAAAATTGAAAAACATAGAAAATTTTGAAAAAAAATGTTCCCAATATAAATAAATTAATAATATTTTTCTGCTTAAATTTGCATTTGTCAGAATTATAAAATTATTTTTTCATTCACATTTCTCACTCATCTTTTATTCACAATAATTATTACTTTATTCCTTTCAAAATTGATTTATCATTCCTAAAATCACTCCCGTCTTCATCTCTCACAATCTATCCAGATCCGTCTATCTCTATCTCTCTCTCTCTCTCTCTCTCTCTCATCCGCTCAATGAGAAAAGCACATGCCAAATAATTTTTGGTTTTCTAAACTCATAAATTTAATTGACATTTCCATAGAAATTTACCAATTGAGAATTTTGAAATATATAAATATATATATTTTTTCAAAATTTAAAAACATTTATCAATTGACTTATATGAAATATTTGGCTTATTCATCCATTTACTGCTTTTCGGAAGAAGTTTGTTATGAAATTTTAGTGGAGTTTAATTCAGTTGCAACTCCTAAATATTTGTCATTTGAGGCATATCAATTTTCCAAAGTGATAAGCAACATATATGCTTCTGTATTCTTCGATGGAAGGTTATTGTTGATTAATGTAAGATTATTGTATTAAGTACTTATGTATTCAAAAGTAGCGGGGGGCATTTGGCCCGAAAACCCGCCGGCCCGAATCGGTTTGGGTCAATTTTCCTAGCCATCGGGTCGGTTTTCGGGTTGGCCCCAACCAACCCGAAAACCGATCGGTTTTCAGAAAAAAAAAATCGAAAATTTATGCCCAAAAACCCAAACCAGGCGATTGAAAGCAGGCCGAATCGGTTCAGTGCATTCGGGCAGAAATCGCCCGTCGATTCGATTCAGTAGGACCCTTCAAACCGATTGGCATCGGGTCAGGTTTGGCGACCCAATGCCCAGCCCTATTCGAAAGTGGAACATTTTTCTACTCGACTAACTAACATAACATAAGTATTGAAATCTATAAACCTCAATGCTTGAATTAACCAATTATATTATTTCCAATAATAGACCTTAGTAATTATCAATTAAAATCTCAATTTAAAAATTTATTAAATTATTTTAACAATAAAAAATTAATTGAATAGTAACTGGCGATTTTGATTTTATTTCGTCATTTAATCACAAAAATTGAAATTTGAGTTGAATCAATTCACAATACAACTATTAAAATACTATATTCAAAGATCAACTTACAGATGGTTTAATCACAAATCGGTATTATTTGTTCTTTTAAAAATTAAAATTGTTATTGTTAATGTCATAAAAATTATAAAATTTAGGTTGATTTTCCAATTTTGTAAACATGTATAGATAAAAAAAACTTAATAAGAATTATTTTATTTTATTTTCTTTAATAATAATCAATGAGAAGAAACTAATTAATATATAGGGCCCGCTCCTAGACCCATGAGCTATACAGTTGCCTTGATCCATGAGTTCTAGGGGTAGGTCAATATGCGGATCGGGTCAGACTTTAGACTGCGAGTTGATCTATAAAGCAATTTACTAATTATATTTTTACAACGAAATTTTGTTGTAAAATGCTTGCTTAGGCCATATTTGACGCAACAGGCAGATTTTTATTTTTCTAGTTTGATTATTTTGGCCTTGTCGTTTGGTGGGAGAAAGAAGCTTCGACTGTCGCTCCTTTTTTTTTTTTTTTTGTCTTTTGCTTGTTGCTACTTCATTATACTATTTGTTGTATGATATTTCTTTTCTTGATTTTATTGATTATTGATAATCAATACTTTGATGTTAGTTTTATGTTGTCAATTTTGAAATTAAAAGTTAATTTTAAATTTCCGATTAATTACAAAAATATTTTTGTCAATTTCTTAGTTAATTGTATGTTATTTTTAATTACTTATTAATGTTAGATAAAATAAGATTTGGTTGGATTTTCAGAGGCAAAAAAAACAAAAAAAAAAAAAGATTTGGCCGAAGATGGGCTTAAGCAACACCTTAAATATAAAATAAAAGCGAGACAAAGAGCAAAACATAACAAAATGTGGATCCCAGTTTCAACTTAAGCGTGACTAAGCATATGTCTAACTGTCTAAGTATAGTTTTTAGAACAGATCTACTGATAAGTACAAATTACGCAACTAATTTCAAAAGTTGAAGGGATTGGTTGTGCAAATTTTTTTAGGGACCAAAAATGAATTGGTAGATCCGTAACAACCAAACAATCTCGCCTTCTCGTTGCATTGAGCTTTTGTGAATTAAGAAAAGTTAAGCGAAAAAACGTGCATGGAGTGAAATGTGGACAATATATCTTTTGCCATGAAAAGTGAGCATATATGAGCTTTTACAATTGCGTCTTTGAGATCTTGATAATTAGTAGGCATAGTAGAGTTAGGATAGTAGACAATATCAATTTTGATTAAATTCTTTATATTGTCACAAATTTGGAGGTGGATTGTGGAATCCCAATGCATGTCTGCTGTGTTTGATTGTTACTTAAAAAGAATTTATGTGGAGCTTTAGAAGAACAGCTTTTCTTTTCTCTTAAATTTGAGGTAAAAACGTAAAAGAAATTTATAGAGAAACACGATCAATAACTTTTCAAGAAGGCATTTTTGAAAATCAGTTTTAAAAAATAATTAATTTTTAAACTTTTTCAAATAAATTCTCGAAGTGTTTGTAAAACAATTTTTCTTCTTAGTTTCTCCTGATTTTTTTTTAATTAAAATTTGATAAAACAAATCATATTCACATATCTCATAAAACCCACATATACTAATAAATCTCTACTATTTTTAATTAGTCAATATTTTTGGCTCATTGTATTTTTCTTTTTCACCCCACTTTTTGTATTTTCAACGTAAGATTTTGACATTTGAGACACCTGCCGCCTGCCGCCTGCCTCTTTTCCAGAGAGAGAATACAAAAGATGGAAGGGCTTGGCAAGAATATTAACCCATACTCATTCTGGAAGCTCCACAAGTTGGAATTACTCTGATAGCGGAAGTCTTTAACCGGCCAAGTCTGCCTCAGATAATCTCTCCCTATTCTTGGATCATTGTTGAAAAAAGGGCAAAAAATTGAAAAAATAAATCAGATAACTTAAAAGAGACTAGATGTTCAATGACGAAGAATTACAAAAACAAAGCAAAAGAATGTATACTGGGTTAATCACTAAAGTCCAAAAATTACGCGACAAGTCACTAAAATTTCTAATACTTAAACTACATGCCATTTTATTAATTTGTTGAATGAAAATTGATAATGTGATCATGAAATTGCAAACTCTGGCATCCACTAGTAGCCACCATAGGTCTCTGGCGCCACATGGATCAAATTTTGGTAGCTACTTATTCAATCTACGTCCTTAATTTGGTATATCCTTAATTTGGACAAGAAGTTTAATGGGCGGCCCAAATTGTATCATTTTGTGCCAAATCGTAATCCACGTTGGCTCGAGGTGGTTGTGGCCTGTGAGTGGATGCCTAGTCAGCAATTTAACAGCTATATCATCAATTTGCATCGAGCAAGTTAACAAAGTGGCACATGGTGTAAACATTAGAAACTTTAGCAATATGTCCAGGGACAGATCCAAGATTTTTCACAAGATTTAACTGGATTGATGAAAGAGAGTTTGTGGGGTTGGGAGGGAGCTCCGCCCCCTTCTCAAGACGGGGTTGTCGAACTTATTTTTCTTACTTTTTTTTACAAAACATTATTAAAAATCACCGTTTGCGAAATTAATTTTGCAAAACAAAAACAAATTAACATGAAATAACAATTTGATTTGATTTGCAAAATTAGTTTTGTTTTGTCCAGTGCACTGTTGAGTTTAAGAAAACAATTTGACTAGTTAATTTTTTTGGAAGGAATTTGACTAGCTACTTGATCGAGGTCGACTTAAAAAAATAGCATAATAAATTTATATATAGCAAATATAAGAAAAATCATTACAGTATATTATTCAGCACAACTATAATCGATTGTCAGCAATTTAATAGATTAAAGTACCGCAGCTTACATTAATTATCTGACCGACATCAACATCTACACACATACCAATAGTTAAAGCAAATCATTCGTAAATTTTCATATTCGCCAAGATTACATTACTTAACATTTTTTTAAAATGAAAATTTTGTAAAGTCTTTGAAAGTGCACAATTGTTAAAAATAAATTTGTTTGAAATGGAAAAAAAATATCCACTTAACATTAAAAAAAAAAACAAGAAAAGGAAATGATAATTGACATCCTTACCTACAATTGTTAAAAATAAATTTGTTTGAAATGGAAAAAAAAAAATCCACTTAACATTAAAAACAAGAAAAGGAAATGATAATTAACATCCTTACCCAAGCCCACCGACCAATATGCAATCTGGGGGTCCTTAAAATTGCAAACGAGAAGCTGGAAAAGAAAAGGTCAATGTGACAAGAGCAAAAGATCTAACTCGAACCGGCGACCTAAAGGAGTTTGTGTTCCTTACCACCTAACTGCCTTTAGTTAATTTGGCTACACAAGGTTGTAATAATATTTTTCTAGGCCTAACTACTGCATGGCCTCGTTAACTCGTACATCCGTCCCTGGGCATGCCCTATAATTTTCGAACTTTAGTACAATGTTTGAAATTTTACTGAAATTTCTATGGAAAATTGCATAATTAACCCGTATATAATTGTACAAGAAATTTAATGGTATAATTTCACTAGAAGTCGTTGAAGTTTTAGTCAAATTAAAAAAGGTCACTGAAGTTGAAAAGTTTCAATGTCTACCACTGAAGTTTACTTATACTTTCACTGATGGTCACTTTACTATATTCAAAAAGATTTTGAACGATTTGTTTATATTAGTTGCACACATATATGTTGCATTTGTTGTGTTTTTGATAAATTTGTGTTACATGGACGTAAAAAGTTGTTTTAAATAAAATCAACCCTTCATTTTTAGAGGAAATTTCACCGATTACCAAATTCTTTAAAATATTTCAATTTTTTCGGTCAAATTGATTAATTTCCAAAGGTGTATCTCATCGTTCCCTCTCCCTCTTCCTTTCATTCTCATCCTTTCAACTACCAACCACCACAGTCAACTGTAGATTAACTCTACTCGCTCTCTTCGCTGCCACCATCATCACCGATCCACCCACCCTTTGTCGTGAACCAACCACCACCTGGTTGTTCTGGTAGAACCACCATGTGGTGGTCTATTTCGTGACGTCTGGTGGTCTGGTTTGCAACCAGAACCACTGGTGATGGCGGCATAGCAACAAACCAGAAAATGGGGGGAAGGGGTGTGGTGGTGGCAGTGGTGCCGACTAATTTTGCCGCAATTTGTTAATTTGATTGTGAAATAGTTATTTTATTTTTATTTTTTTAGTACAAATTGGGGATCATAGAGGTGGGATATGGTGTCTCGAACCTGAGATAAATCGGTAAGAGAGTGCCTTATCACTAAACCAAATCCATTGGACATTGTTAGTTAAATGGTTAATTTAATTTTATAAAATTGTTAAGTTGTTATTTGAATTGGTAAGCTATGGTAAGTTAATTGTTAACAAAGTATGTTTTGAAATAATTAGATGTAGTGAGTAAATGTGGAAATTGTTTGTTTTCTTTGGTAATAATAGTCCTAATTTTTACTCTCCTTTTTTTGTAAAATAATTTTTACTATTTTAAGTTCCCATTTCAATAAAAACTAAAGTCCAATTTGATTTAAAATGTTTTTAAAGTCTATGTGAAAAAAAATCTTAATATTTGTACACATGACATCCATGTACATAAATAATGGTAAACCATTAACCAAATATTCTAAAAATATATAGAGTGACCATTTTTAAAAGCATAAGAAAATCTTAGGGACAAGTAGTGAAATTTTTGAACTTGAATGATTGTTTTGTAATTTTGTAGGATCTTCAGTGACCGTTAACCAAATTAACCCGAAATTTAATACATTGTCAACAATGGCCTCCTAAATATTTTATGTTATCCTCACAACACCCTCAACCCCTATAAATACCACCATGAGCTTTTGTTTTCTACACAGCTCTCTACAATTAACCCTTGTTCTACGTAGCATTTTACTTCATTTCCTCTATCAATTCTTCCTACGTAGTATCGACATGGGTGTCTTCAAGTTTTTTCATGAACTCAAAACTAATGCTTCTCACAAGAGGATGTTCAAGGCTTTGATGATCGATAACAATGACATCGTGCCCAAAGTTACCCCGACGATCAAGAGCATTGTGACAGTAAAAGGAAATGGCGGTGTTGGAACTATAAAGCAAACAAACTTCGCTGAAGGTACGCAATTAATTGTGTCTATTATTCTCTAATCTAACGAACGATTTTTTAATCTGTTTATTGTATCCTAATGTATTCAATTATTTACATATAGGGGTCATAATTAACTAAATAATGTGACTGATATATATAAATTATCAGTGTTGATTGACATAGAGTGTTTAACACTATACAAGTCTAGCCTACTAATTAATCATTTAATTTGTTAGGAGTACCATTCAAGTACATGAAGAACAGGATCGACCACATCGACCCTACAAATTGTGTGTGCAAGTTGACTTTAATCGAGGGAGACATTCTTGGAGACAAGATCGAATCCATCAGCTACGAGGTGAAATTCGAGGACTCCAAGGATGGAGGGTGTGTTGTCAAGATCACGACCGAGTATCGTACGAAGGGTGATTTTGTGGTCAGTGAAGATGATGTCAATGCTAGCAAGGAACAATCTTTTGGAGTCTACAAGGCTTGTGCAGATTACCTCACTGCCAATCCTCATGTTTGTGCCTAAGTATTTTCCTAATAACATGTTTGTGTTTCCATGTTTCTGTGTTTCAGCTTGTGTAATGGCTTTGATATATGCCTCTTAATAAATAACAAAATAAAGTGTTCCACTTTTTATTACTCAAGTTTGTGTTCTTAATTTTGCCTACATGAGAGTAATTCTATTCACAAGTAGTGATGATATGTAGGCATTAATGTATGTGATCTTAAATCCTACATTAAAGATAGCATTGAAAATGAAAATCAATTATTGTCAATTACATTGTCACATCATCAACGACTAAACAACCAATGAAGTCGAGCAAAAACATTAACAAGAAACAATTTGCAAGCTGAACCTATGTTGCTATGAACATGACATGACAAATGCTTTCTTCATACAAATGGAAAAACAGAAGCAAGAAACAAGAATGGAGTCGTGTCGAGCCGAGCCTTATTAGTTCAGAAACTTGTGAGCTTGTAATAGCAGGTGTTTTCAGAGAGCAGAATCTGATAGCCTTGACCACAGGGGCACCTGAAATGAAGAACCAAGTACTCCCCTTTCCTCTCCACCCACACTGCTTCATTTGTATCTTCTTCTTCTTCATTCTCAGTTTCATCCTAAACACACACACACAAATCTCCATCAATTCCCAAATTGGCAAATCTAACACGAAAGAATATATCTGATAATGCAAGATTCTTGTCCTGTCTCGACCAGATTATTTCAATTCAACGGTTATGTTAGTCGTTACTTTGATTTCAGTAAGTCAAGATTCTTATCAAAGTATAGTATATGAATCGATTAAATTGATTATTAAATAAAAAAACTAAGAATAAATTAAAAAACTAAGAATAAATCAAAAAACTAAGAATAAATTAAACCTTCACATTCTTGTTATCAGCATTGTGATCTTCAGAGTCACTGTCTTCATATTTGCCTTCTTCACCTTCTTGCAGGACTTGGTTCCACCACTGATTCATCTCTTTCAGCCTTTCCTTCATTTTGTTAAGTCTCTGAAAAATTGACCATAAAGTTTTCACAAATTAAAAGAATTGATATCAAGAAATGCATATTGCGGTGAAGAATTGAAGATTGAAGAACAATTAATTATATATAATATAACCTTGGCACTAGGACTTTCAGTTTTGTGTGGAGAACGAGAGAACTTTCGAGCCGGTGGGCGTGGTGGAGTGGTGGTCGCCACTACCTGGTAATCGGCGACGGGAGTGGGATCAGAGATTGTCCGGTAGAGACCTGGCGGTGGTGACTCCGCCAGAGGTGGCGCATTTGACTTGAAGGCAGAGCCTTCTTCCATTGGGGGGTTCAAGATTGGTCCCTGACCGCCGAAGAAATGTGATGGAGCAGTGGCGGTGTTGCCGGAAAAGTACACCGGCTCAGATACAGTACGGCGGAGAGGGGAGTGTAATGGGTTCGGAAGTGGGAGTTCAGTGAAACCGGGGAATTGGTGGTTGGTGGTGGCGGCGGAGGCGGAGTGGAGAGTGGGTCTTTTGGGAGAAGGTTCTTTGAAGGACGACGGGGGTTGTCGTTTGGCAGAGCCGCCGCCACCGCAGTTGGCGCATTTTTCAAGTAAGTCAGCAGAAACAGAGGTGGTGATAGGGGGAATGGCGGTGGTGGGGTGGCCGTGGTGGGTGGCGGACGGACAGAGGTGAAGCATTGAGAGGCGGTCGGTGGCGCCGGATTCGAGTTCGCCGTCTTGTTCTTGGAAGGAATCTTGTTCTTGATCTCCCATTGCGTTTTTCTCCATCGTTCTTTAAAACTGCAATAACTGTCTGGAAGGTGTGCTGGAATGGAAGGCAGTACGTGGCTTTATAAAAGGAATTTTGTCACGTGACTGGAGGTAGGGTGAACGAATGGACTGTCCCGTGCCTTGTCTGAGGGCTTTCTTGACATTTCATGTTAAACTCTTAAACAATGGTTTGGACTTTTGAGTTTGAATGCCCTCTAAAAACATGGCAAAATGGTTCGAGAGCCGAAATGGCTCGAGCCGAACAGCTTCGGTCTCGCCTAAAGGCAAGTTCAAGCTCGAGCCCAAACATCAATTAGGGGAGCTGCTCAGCTTGAGATCGCGCGAGCCCGAGCGAGTGGCTCGCCTAAATGATTAGCCGAGATCTGCTCGAGCTCGTATAATACATGAGCTCGAGCCGAGCTCAAACAAGCTTTAGGCTAGTCGAGCGGGCGAGCCGAGCTTATTTGACAAACCTTCTATCAATCGATGCGCCTTAAAACGATCTACCGAAGCTTGTTTAGTACAATTTTTTGAAAAATTCATATATATATATATATATATATATATATATATATATTTGGTATCATCTTCAAAGATCAATTTCTTAGAATTGACAATTTTATTATATCGTTTAAAAATTTTCTTTACTTTTGACCTACATTAAAAAATCTCACACAAATAAATATTCTGTATGTTAGTCTTGGATTTGTTCTGTCTTAATATTATAGTCCTTGTGATTTTGTATATTTGAAATTGCGTAGTGCATATTATCGTAATTGAAGTTGATGATGAGTAATATTAAAAATGTATGTATATCAAAAACAAAATATTGTCAATTTTTAATTGAAATTGATGATGAGTCATAGTAAAAATGTGTGTTTAAAAAACAAGACTTCCTTTCCTTCACAACTCGCCCACTGCAAAGGGGTCCAAGGTGCGAGCGATAATCGTCCCTCTTATAAAAGGGCCTATGAGGGTAAAACATTTTGGACATTTCTACCCTTACAGCCTTTTCATTATTACCAATAATGGCATTAATCTTTTTATCCAAAAAAAAAACTAATATCTTTAATTATTTCAATAAGATTATTAATTTAATTCATGGAATATAAAAATTCTAAAAATGACATTAAACAACAATGTAATTGTACCTATACAAATACCATAACAAATAACTAGTTGTTATAAATAATTCAAAAGTTGGATGCATTATTGTGAATGAGTTGTGAATGACTATGAAATCATGTGAGGATGAAAATAATTCATGAATAATTGTACAACTTGATTGATAATCATGCGTAATATGACTCATCATTTTTGTTTTGATTCTACACTTGATGGTCTATAAATAGACCTCAATTCATGAATTGATGGATGAAGAAGAAGGAAGAAAGTTCAATATATTTCCTCTCTATTTTCTTGTAGCATTTAAGGTATTTTTTTACTTTGATTTTATAACACGTTATCAGCACGAGTCTCTACACTAGAGCTCACTCTTGTAGTAAAAAGGAAATATGCTCTGATTGCATCTTATAGATGATTCTGCATATCGAAACCTAATTATTACAAGATAATCACGATTTTACAAGAAATTTTATTTTGTTATTGTTGTGCTTACAGTACTAATTCAAATTTCAAAACAAAATATACTAGCTCATCTAAATTTTTGAAAATGTCGCTTGCAAAACTTGATTTTGTCGCTCTTGATATTTACGGTGATAATTATTCATCATGGACACTTGATCTTTGAGATTCACTTGATCTCAAAAGGGTTAGGTGAAACAATAATCGAAGGAAATGAAAGATCGGAGGATTGTGCAACAGCGTTAATTTTCCTTCGACGACACCTACATGCATCTCGATGGTAGAATACCTCACGATCAAAGATCCATACGTTACGTGGAAAAATTTAAAGGACGATTCGATCACCAAAGTGTCGTCACCGCCCAAGGCCGAGATATCGATGGATGCACTTGCGCTGCAAGATTTTAAATCTGTAAAAGATTACAATTCGAATTATTGAGAATCGTTACGAATTACTTTTGTGGTGAAGAAATTGCGAGCAAGATATGTTAGAAAAGACTTTTTCAACATTCCATGCCTCGAGCGTGCTCCTGCTGGCGATATCGAGCGTAGATTTCAAGCGTATTCGAACTTGTATCTTGCTTATTAGTAGCGAACAAAATAATGAACTACTCATGAAAAACCATGGGATACGTCCAACGGGATCCATAGTGATACGAAACAAATGGAACTATATGGCCTAAGGTAAATGCAGCGTTAGGAAAAATAATTACGGACGTGGGCGTGGGCGTGGGCGTGGGCGTGGGCCCGCGTGGGCGTGGGCGTGGGCCGCGTGGGCGTGGGCGAGGGTTTAGACGTGAATTCCAACATGATAATGGAAAAGCTCATTTACGATATAATGAGCGTAATCGGCAACATAATAGCGAGTTCAAATTTGGAAAAATAATGGAAATGATTCATTTGATAAAAGCGGTAATGACAGATGCTATCGATGTGGAATACACGGGCATTGGTCCGTACATGTCGTACACCAAAGCATTTGGTGGACTTATATATAAACTTCGACCAAGGAAAAGAGAAAGGAAAAGAAAAAGTTGAAACCAATTTTCTTGATTGGGATGGCGGAGTCAATGGAACTCATTTTGATACTCTGACTTTTTCCCAGATCCCTTGAGATCATACAAACATTGGAAGTTTGATGGAAAATATCGATTAAATAATTCTCTAATGAAGTATTATTATATTTATGGTGTATTATGTGTGAAATATTTTTCTATAATGCTTTTGTGTGATAAGTGTGGAATTGTTATCTTTATATTTGTATTGTTATTTTCCATTAAGTGTTATATGTAATTGTTGTTTGTTAAGCTGGTATGAATTTTATATTTTAAATTTCTTTTGTAGACCATGACAAATTGCCAAGATATTTGCCTAGCTGATAGCGCAACTACGCATACTATTTTACAAGATAAGAAGTTTTTCTTGGATTTGACAATACGAGAAAATTATGTCTATACAATTTCTGGTGCATCAAATATTATTGAAGGCTCCGGTAGAGCTCGTATTATCTCGCCAAATGATACACAATTGAATATAGATGATGCACTTTATTCTAGCAAATCCGAAGAAATTTGCTTAGTTTTAAGGATATCATAAAAATGGATATCACATTGAAACAATGGAAGAAAATAATAAAGAATATCTTTACATAAACTCATTTCTATCTGGGCATAAGCAGATTAAAGAAAAACTTCCATCGCTTCCATCTGGAATGTATTATACATTCATAAGAACGATTGAGTCTAACAACATCATAAAATCAAAATTTATTGACTCAAAGGTTCTTAAACTTTGGCATGATAGATTTGGGCACCCAGGAACGACTATGATGCAACGAATAATTAAAAGCTCACATGGACATCCTTTAAGAACCTTAAGACTATTTTACCAAATGAGTGTCCATGTGAAGCTTGTTCACAAGGTAAATTAGTCATCAGACCCTCTAAAACAAAGGTAAATGTTGAATCGCCAACTTTTCTGAAAAGAATTCAAGGTGATATTTGTGGACCTATACACCCACCTTGTGGACCATTTCGTTATTTTCTGGTCTTAGTTGATGCATCTACTAGATGGTCACATGTTTGCCTACTTTCAACTAGAAACGATGCATTTGCTAAACTATTAGCCCAAATTATAAAATTGCGAGTTCATTTCCCTGATTATTCGATCCAGTCCATTCGATTTGATAATCTTTGGTGAATTTAGATCAAAAGCATTTGATGATTATTGTACTGACTATGGGAATTGAAGTTGAATATTACATTGCTCATGTCCATACACAAAATGGATTTGCAGAATCATTTATTAAACGCCTCAATTTATTGCTAGGCCTATGCTTATGAGGTCAAAACTCCCAACTTCTACTTGGGGACATGCTATATTACATCTTTGCGGCATTGATACGTCTCGGACCAACCTGCATATCATCAATACTCCCCTTTACAATTAGCATTTGGTCAAGAACCTAATGTTTCTCATCTTGAATTTTTGGTTGTGAAATCTGGTACCAATTGCACCCCACAGCGTACCAAAATGGGTCCCCAACGAAGGCTTGGAATTTATGTTGGGTTTAATTCAGTCAATCATCAGTACCTAGAACCTTTAACAGTGATCTATTTAATGCATGCTTTAATGATTGTCATTTTAATGAAATGAATTTTCCAACACTGGGGGGTACAAAACTACATCCTGAAAGAAAAAATGAACTTTCCTGGAATGAGAAGACTCTAGCTCACTTTGATCCCCGAAGCAATAAATGTGAGAGAGAAATTGAAAATCTTATTCATTTGCAAAGGCGCATATGAGCACGATGCATTTGTGAATACAAGGAAAGTCACCAAGTCGCATATACCGGTAGAGAATACACCGCAAAAATTGATGTCCCCATGAGGACAACTCTGACAAAGAAATGAATCTAAAATACGCTGAGCGTGGTCGACGAGTTGGATCCAAGGATTACGTACCTAGAAAGAGAAGGGTACAAGACAAAACCAACAAAAGAATCTGCGAAGTAATGATAAAAACGATTGATCAATCAAATAAAATATTTAAAGTTCCAAGAGAACCAGAAGCATCCAAGAAGATTGAGGTTCCCGCAGAACCAGAAGTATTCGAAAACCATGAGATATCAATAGATTATTTACTATCTAATAACTTATGGGAACGGAAAGCAGCATTGTAGATGATATATTCTCATTTAATGTTGCCAGTAAAATTGTGCAAAGTGAGGATTACGAGCCACAATCATTAAAGATTGCCGAAATAGAAATGATTGGCCAAAATGGAAGGAAGCCATACAATTTGAATTAAATTCTTTGTATAAACGCCTTGAAGTATTCGGACTGTAGTTCAAACACCAAAAATGTAATCCTGTAGGATACAAATGGGTTTTCGTAAGAAAGAGAAATGAGAAGAACGAAATTACAAGGTATAAAGCAAGGCTTGTAGCGCAAGGATTCTCTCAAAGACCAGGAATTGACTATGAAGAAACGTATTCTCCGTAATGGATGCTATTACTTTTAGATTTTTGATAAGTCTGTGTAGAAAAACTTGACATCGTCTTATGGATGTAATGCTTGCATATTTATATGGTTCACTTGTGAGTGATATATATATGAGAATTCAGAAGGAATAAAAGTGCGAAGCACTTAGTGCATGCCCAAATAATGTGTTATCAATTAAATTGCAAAGATCACTATATGGTTTGAAGCAATCAGGAAGAATGTGGTTCAATTGCTTAAGTAATTACGTTAAAAAGGGGATACAAAAATGATGACATTTGTCCTTGTGTCTTCATAAAGAAAAGCGGATCTTTGGATTTGCAATCATAGCAGTCTATGTTGATGATTTAAATCTCATTGGAACTCCTGAAGAGATTAATGAAGCGATGAAGTACTTGAAAATCGAATTTGAGATGAAAGATTTAGGCAAAACCAAATTTTGTCTAGGTTTACTGATTGAACATTTCCCGAAGGAGTTTTTGTTCATCAATCTTCATATCTTGAAAAGGTTTTGAAAGCGATTTGGTATGGATAAAGCACACCCTCTAACATCACCTATGGTCGTTCGAACACTTGATGTTGAAAGGGACGTTAGACCACTGAAGATAGGGAAGAAATCCTTGGTCGAAAGTACCGTATCTTAGTGCAATTGGAGCATTACATTATCGACAAATTGCACTCGACCAGGACATAGCTTTTTCTCAGTAAATCTCCTGGCAAGATATAGTCATACACCTACCAAAAGACATTGGAATGGTATTAAACACATTCTCCGATTATCTAAGAGGTACGTCCTGATTTAGGTTTATTTTATTCACATAATTCTCGATCTACTTTAGTTGGATATGCAGAGCCTTGAGATACTTATCAGATCCCCATAAAGGCAAGTCCCAAACAGGATATGTATTCTGGCGTGGAGGAAGCGCTATATCTTGAAATCTACAAAACAAACTTTGAGCGCAACATCATCAAATAATCTTTGAACTCATTGCAATTCATGAGACAAGTCGGGAATGTATGTGGTTAATGAATATGACTCATCATATACAAACATCATGTGGGCTATCCTCAATAAAGAAAAATCAAGCTGTATTGTATGAGGATAATGCGACTTGCATCACACAACTCAACAAAGGTTACATCAAGGGAGATAGAACGAAGCATATCTCTCCAAAATTCTTTTATACACATGACCTTGAGAAAAATGGTGAAATTGATGTTCAACAAATTCGCTCAATTGACAATTTAGCGGATTTGTTCACAAAGGCGTTACCAACATCAACCTTTAGAAAATTGGTGTACCAAATTGGCATGGCGACTTAAGGACCTTGAACAATGTCATTATGAGGGGGAGTAAATGTACTCTTTTCCTTCGATCGAGGTTTTATCCCATTGGGTTTTCACGACAAGGTTTTAATGAGGCAAAGATATTTATACTCATGTGGTGAACATCGTGGGAAGCGGTTGTACTCTTTTTCCTTGATCGGGTTTTATCCTTTGGGTTTTCTGACAAGGTTTTAACGAGACAACACATGGGCACCCCACAATCAACTTTATTGTATAAATAGTCATTCAAGGGGGAGTGTTATAAATAATTCAAAAGTTGGATGCATTATTGTGAATGAGTTGTGAATGACTATGAAATCATGTGAGGATGAAAATAATTCATGAATAATTGTACAACTTGATTGATAATCATGTGTAATATGACTCATCATTTTTGTTTTGATTCTACACTTGATGGTCTATAAATAGACCTCAATTCATGAATTGATGGATGAAGAAGAAGGAAGAAAGTTCAATATATTTCCTCTCTATTTTCTTGTAGCATTTAAGGTATTTTTTTACTTTGATTTTATAACACTAGTCACTATATTCTCAACCTCAATTTGAATATTAAAAAATGACAAGTTAAAGTTACTACCACTTTCATTTAAGATTATATGATATTATTCACTCTTTACACCTTGCATTATTCAATCTTCAAAATACGCATTAAATTTCTACCCTAATAATACAAAATAATTTATAGTATCACATATAAATAAATTTGCTTTTATAAATATAATTTTTACATATGAAATAAAATAAAAATATTAATAACAGTGTTATGCGATTACATTTAATATCACCGAACAAATCAACTGTGACTTATAGGTTGTATAGAAAAATCAAACTAAACTGTTGATTGGCAAATACTTTATCATGTGTAAAGCTTTTTATACCGATCTAACTTATGATAAATATGAATAGTTTCACTTAAATATTTTGTCCAATAAACACAAGTCTAATTTTTAATAAGTATTTTTGGATATGTTCTTTGGGGTATAAGTTTTATTTTTTTGATTTACAGTATGATTGAAATTTGAGAAAAATATATTAAATAATTGAATGAGTGATTGGAAATGAAAAGAGAGAAAAAATTGATAAAATTTGTGCTGGATAGAACAAGATCTCTATTAGAATAGAAATATAGTGTTTTTTAAATTATCTAAAATTGTTCAAAATAATATTACAAAATCACGTGCAACGTACATGTCAATAACTAGTAAAGTATAAATGAGGTTTAAAAAGGATGTTTGTAGATACAAATGTGTCCACATTCTAATGGACGGTAAAATAGAATTACCATCCTACTTTCGTCTATTAACGAGACCTACAACCCACTATTATCATGGGGACATTTATACATCCGGATTTTATGTTAACTTATAACATCTCCAAAAAACCAGTCAATTTTATGGAAGGACCCTCAACTTTCTGCTTTCGTGAACATTAGCCATCCATCGATCTTAATAGAGAATCACATGTGTGCAATGAACAAGCTCCTCCAAAATTTTACCTCAATTTCCACGAAAACGTAATACATTTGAAGTTCAAACTTCAACCATTCACCACATTTGGAAGCCTAAATTCCAAAATCGCCAATCAAATTTGTAACCCTAAATCCCAAAAATTTGACTGGCGATTTCAAGATTTTTTCTTTTCTTGAGTGTGCGTGTCTATATATCGCCAAAATTAGCCAGAAAAGCAAAATATCCACTCAATAATGGGGTGAAATGAAAATGATTCATCAGTGGAGCAACTTGAACCAAAATTGCTGCAGCCACTGCAAGTTAATCTTTATCCAATCATACTCTACTACAAGGCTTACCAACTGTGCTATATTTGCCATTTGCTATACATAACTTCAGAACCTTCAAAAGATGGTAGATTGGCTTACCTAACCAGTGACACATTTTCTAACGAGACATCCAAAGTGCCAAAATTACGGTGCTTTCCATCAGCTACATTGGTTAAGTGGAAACCTTTATCAGGAAGCTGGTTGATCAAAAGAGTCTCCAATTGGCAAGCAATGCTCTTCCCAGGTACAAGGAAATAGAGGAATGAAGAGTTTTGCATTCCCTCCTTAGAGCGATGTGCACGTATTCGACCATCAAGATCATCCGTCTGTAGTTTAAATTAGATGGTGATGAGGACCACAAAATATATAGATAATAAAGAGTAGTTGTTAACATTGAAGTTTGACTTTGACTATGGGTACTAGTAGTTAATTTTGAGAGAGAGAGAGAGAGAAGTTGAAATGAAAACAAGCTAAGTTAAGACAAATACCTCTCCAACATAGAGACTTTTGTCTGGTCGGAGAATCACGTAAACACTTGAAGCATGAATGGTTGTTGGAGGTGGTTGTTCTCGTGCACAAACTAGAACACATTTCATAGGTGGAAGCTCTAAAACATTCTTCTTTCTGTAAAACTCAATTAGCTTTTTCTCACAGATGCTGATAACAGCTTTCTCCACTGCTACATGCAATTTTTCCAACTGGTTGACTGACTTGCTTGAGGGACCCATGGCTTTTCTTGCATCATCTGTTTGTCTATCAGATACACAAATATTTGGAGAATCAGTTGACTGCTTTATTCTTGGCTGATAAACTGAAGTATACAATTCCTCGGCTCTTTGAATTAATGAATCAGGAATCCCTTCTCTCAAAGCTGTTTCAAATGCAAGGCTTTCTTTGCATATCCCGTCAATCAATTTCCATGTTGGCGTAGTTTGACCATCAATACATTCTGTTCCCATAGCTTTATAAACAGCATTCTTTGTTCTCAATGGCAAGTCAAATATTCCATGCAAGTGGGTAGAGACGACACCCACGCAACCCAGAGAATCCAGTGTTTCTATTACACTTCCTGCGATGCATGTCCCTTTTGCTGTCTCTGTGCCTCTGCAGATTTCATCTATAAGCACGAGACTCTTTGACGTGGCCCCCATGACAATAGAGCGAATCTCTGACATTTCAATCTGAGATATAAATGTGAGATCGAAGATGAGAGAAGATTAGATCTTTCCTTTCATCATATAACAGATGAAATAAACAAAATATTGGTACAGGGAAGGTACCTGAAAAGAACTCTTTCCATCAGCAGGACTATCATAAGATTTCATGTGCAACATAATGGAGTCAAAGTGAGGAATAACGGCGGATTCTGCAGGTACCATGAATCCACATATTCCAAGTAATGCAGCAGCACAAATTGATCGCAGCAAGCTTGATTTGCCTCCTCCATTTGGACCCGTCAAGAGAAATAGTGATTTCATATCAACAGTGTTCCGTATGGCACTAACATGTGCTGCGTCAAACCAGTAAGGAGATAGCCCTGTTATCTTCATCCCATTAGCATCTTGATCCTGCACTTGCCCCATTTTTCATCCTTTGAGTTGTGTTACTTTGAGGAAAACAAGACTTAAATGGCTCAATAGTATGTGTTCATGCAAACTTCTACGTTGGTTAAAAAAAATAAAAAAATAAAGAAGGAAAAAAAGGAAAAAAAGAAGTAACTTAAATGATAGGGACCATGATATGTGTCGAAAATAATTAGTACTTGTTTTGAATGCGTGGTGGGATATTGAAGTTTGACGTTGAGTGAGTACTAGAAATTAATTTTCAGGTACAAGCAAGTTAAAATGAATAGAAGCATACTATTATAAACAGTCGTATCCATGGACCACAGAACCCAGAAGCACATTAATTGAAATTAATTAAGTAAAATATGTGCCTGGTCAACACCTGATATCCAGGACATTGAGTGAGAGTTGGGAAAACCCAATTCCTCCTCCTCCCTTCACTGCACAAAAGAACAAGTACACATTTTCAGGAATTCATTTCACATCAGGAGGAAGCAGTCATAGAAAAAGACTCCAAAGAACAGGGAACGGCATGTCCTTGGAACATGGCATTAATTTATGTGTATGCAGATCATTCTTGAAGATTGTAAAAATCCCATGGCACATACAAACAGTGTAATGACAAGAGTAATATGTTGAGAATAATCAGGCAAAGCATGTGAAAGTAGAATAGTAGATAGGCATTTATAGAACAGAAGTTGATCGATATGCAGTCCATATGTTACAATAAATAAAGAGCTTTCAGACATCTTAACTCTCAAGGACTAGTGAATTGCAAGCATGATAGAATAGATGACATCTACTGAACACCCGTAGACAAGTGTTGTAGACAAGTATGAAGAGAGACGATTTTATGTAAGTTTACTAGCCATCTCCTTCTGCTTTTCTTATTGTTAGACTGATCCCTGGTTTACGGGGATTTTATGAGAGTTACCCTGGTAAGATTAACTGCACTGCATAGAAAATATGTATCCAATATTCCTCTGATCAACAAGAAATATCAACTATTCCAAGCACAATCCAAAACAAGAAAAAGAAACAATTTAAATTCAACCTCACGTGACCAAATAATGCCTTTGCAATGACGAGCAGCATGGATGCAAAAATTAGGATATTGATTTTTGTTTGCAACTCTGTAGAAAGTCCCCTTAACAATTCCAACACCTTGGCTGTTGCCTTCTCACCAGCCTCGTGATACCTACAAACCAAACGGAAGTTTAAGTTACATCAAGTAACGGGAAATTAATTTACAGAAGTATGAAAAATAAAGTCTATTACAACAATAACAAATAGAAGTACCTGGCTAATGCTTCCTCCACCCTCAATGTGGTGTACCATTCTTCTCCAACTTTTTTACCTTTGGAATCAAGAGCAGGTTTGAGCTGTTTAATTTGTTCTTCTCCAGGTGTACCAGCCCAAACAGAAGGCACGAAACGTTTTCCCTTGAACCATACAGCTTCATGCTCACGAGAATATAATATCTCTCCCTTGGGTCCTCCAAGGGGAGCTGTCGTAGCTTTGATTCTTGAAAGGATAGGAAGGAAATCTTCTTTGACCTAGACAACATTGACATCCACTTTAAAACACTCCCACATATCGATTGAGTCATATGGATCAATCACAAGGTCTGCTAAACGAATAAAAACTAGAAATTTGATCCTGAGAGCATAAAAATTTCACGAACTGGTTGTTTCCAAAAGCTACAAGTGCCCTCCACTATAAAGAAAAATGATGATTCACTTGACTTAAAAACTCAGCTGTCTACCAGGACACATGCATATCACTTAAATGTTTCCTTCAATGTGCCATTTCATGTTCAGACGGATTCATGTTTTCCCATCAAAGCCTAACACTTGCACAATTTCATTAAATCGGGGGGTGCATAGCTTGAACCCAGTACCTTTGTGCCTAATTTGTGTACTCAAATTGCATGTTTGAATAACTTGATCTAAAAACTCTTCGGCTATCAGAAAGGGCACATGTATATCGGTCAAATTTTCCCTTCAACCTAATAAGCATTAACCATTTTAAAGAAAATGAAACTAAGAAGTTAACTAGACATTCTACTTTATACAATGTTATTGATTCTATTAGGCATGTGAAGCTATGCTAGGATCTCCGGCTTTGATTGTGATTCACGGTCCTCTTGACTTCAGAAGTTGATTTTAGTTGACATTGATATTTAAACCTTTATAAGCTTCATCTTCTTCTGGAGAAAAAATTACGAGAAGTGTCTGAAGTAACATGTGAAGATTAATCCAAACTAAAATTGAGTTGGTTGTCCTCCATTTAAAAGTTTCCTAAAAGGTAATCAAAGAGCAAAGCTCATATTTCTTACCTTGTGCCATGAACTAACAGGAAGAGAGAGCTTCAAAATAACCACTAATACTATTTAGTCAATCCTTGAATCTCCTTTAAATCTTAGAATTTGTCTGATAAATAAACATTTTCTGAGAAGATAACGATTTTTCGAGAGAATTTATGGTTTAAAAATGAAGGCTGAAACTGATATAGAAAAAGTGATTGTTAGAGTAGTTTTATCAGATAAGCAATTAGTAATTTTTCATCAATACATATATTCTGTATGTGTTGCACAATTTACAGAACAGTAGAGACAAAGTTGCACAATCTACAGAACAGCAAAGATAAATTTGAGCTATCACAAGCACCTAGAATATGTTACTTTTAAGGGCTCTAAATGACTTACAGCTATAGATAATGCCTCTGCAGCTTTATCCACCTCAGCAAATTCTTCCTCTAAATGAATCCTCTTGATACGACCTTTCCATGATGACTCCATATCTTCAAAAAACTCACCTGGAATTGCAGAATAGGCACTTATCTTCTGATCTTTTTCACCTTCCAGTGAGATAATTTCACCAATTCGACCAGATACAGAGCTGCACTCATTCACCTGAGAGCAAGAAATAAAGTATATTAGACCCGTTAATGCAACGAAAATTTTTGCTACTCAAAGACATGTTACATTAATTTCTGAAGTGTAAAGACATCAAGGGCAAAAATGAAATCAAAATGAGTTCGCTTATACTTAAAAAGTAACTTTAGCAGTTTGAACGTAATGAGGACAAGGAAATATGTGAATCATACTAATTAGTTGTTTTTCATGTATGGTTAAAATTAGAGTTTGCCTTTAACTAGGTAGTGGAAGTGAACTTTCAACAAGGAGGGGGAGGGGGGGTGGTGGAGAAGCAAAGGGAAAAAGGAAAAGGATAGATGGAATATGGGCAAAATTATTGTGGTTAAAAGGTAAGGGATCATGGAGGAACATGAAAAGTACTATTCTCCTTTAAAAAAAAAAAAAAATAAATAATAATAATAATAATAATAATAATAATAATAATAATAATAATAATAATAATAATAATAATAATAATAAGTACCATTCTTTAACATGTATGTGGTTGAAAATGGAAGTTAGAAAAAGTGAGTCTAAGCTTTGCAGAACAAGCTCTTACTAATATCTCCAATTCAACTTTCAGCCCAGTTGCCACCCAAGTAGGATCCACTAATAATTTCAGGATTGCATTGAGCTCCGGACTCCTGTACATTTGCATTATGTCATCAAGCAGACTTTTAATTTTGCAAAATTCAATATGATTGGCCTCCCTCAACTCAAGCAACTTCACCAGCTGAAGAAGAAAAGAACACAGACAAATGAGAGACGTGATTCAGGGGACTCTGATGCATTTAAAAGATAAGGCAAAGAAGAAAGATAGTGAAATATCATTATCTGCTATAAAACAAAATTTGTCTGGTGTAGAAGTAGAACATATAAGACATGCAGATATCACTTTGTTGCACACGTGTGATCGAGACAAGCAGTTCTAGAGTTCGATAAATTACAAAAAAATCACAGTAAAACAAGTTACTGCAAGTTAAGAATCCAGGATTATTGAACATCTGACTTCCAGCCACAATAGAAGAAGAAATTCAATTGCATCCACCAAATTAAACTGGAAAGGCCTCGTCATGATCAAATTTAATCATAATGGAATGAAGATCTTTGCTCCGAACTTTTATGATGTTTAACTTTGTTACATAGAAATAAGAAAAATTTAAAACTGACAGCTTAAAACCGAATATCTGATTGTAGAGTTTATCTCATAAACAATTACTTGTGACCACAATCCACTTTCAACAATCAAACTTACTGAGCACGAGAGTAACTTGGAACTGATTTTGCACAGAGTAGAGGATATTACTTAACAACCACAAGAAAATACCCGGAAAGTGTATTAATATATAGAGCTCCGCTTACAAATTCAACGTAAAGGAATCAAGGAATCCCACCTTGATTGAAGGAACACAGGTAAATTCAGGAACAGAGCATGTTACATTGCTCATAAGTTTGCATGCTTCTGCATAAAGACAAAAACGTGAAGGAGATTATACAAATAAGATTCACGAAACCATATGCATTAAGTACAGCAGCAGAAGGTTTTCTTAGAATATGTTAGCATACAATTCAAAATGCATTTTAATTCATTTTTTTTTAAATTCAAATTTGGTCAAACAAATCACATCCATATATCTCTCCACTCATTAAATCTCCACCATTTAATTCCACTCAGGCCTTGTTCTTTTCACCAACAAATTAAAAAAAATACTTATCACTCATCCTTTTCAACCACACACATAATTATGTTACATTTTTTAATACACAATCTCTTATTTTTAACCACACAATCTACACGCAATTCTAACACTTTTCACTAATGGTGCACAGAACAAGGCCTCATTCTCTCTCTTCCGACTCATAAAAATACATTAAAATTTATCCACTATCAGTGGAATCTAAGCATCTCACATTCATAAACAGTAAAAAGAAGATGAATGGTACATCCATTGCAAGTTGACAGCTGTTTCTATGAATGACTTTTCCATCAATGAAATGAGTCACTCAACCATTTTCAAAAGAATTGAAGTCATACACTCATACCATGGGAGGGATATTCATGTAGTTGTAGAGTCTTCCCGCGTCATCGGCAATGCATTAAAGAAGAGAGCTTACCAAGTAGAAAAAGAAGGGTGCAATGGGCATAAAAGTCATTAAAGTGGAAACTTCCCCAGTTCCCCTTCTCCAAATGTAAGATCCCAAGAAAAAGAAGTTTGTGTTACTTTTAAAAAGGAAGATTCTTATGAAAAATAAAATAAAATTTATACATATTCAGGACTAAGAGATCAGGATTCGAGATGCACTGCTACAAGCAGAAGTGTTTGAACAGTGTGTCTTAACAAAAATTAGGAGTACGAGACTGACATGTCCATTTTTTTTTTGATTTAGTGTATTTCCAATCAATCATAGGTTCTTAAAGCAGCCACTGGATGAAAATTTCATAATATGAACTCATTCCACTCTAAAATATCTAGCAAATGAAGAATACAGTGGCTAAAGAAGCTGAATATTTTAACAAATGAAACTATCAACTACCTTATTTCTGAAAACTAATTCTCTGTTATCCATCAAACTAGAATTATACACAGATTCTAATTCTACAATCATTTATAGTTATGATACACCTGTCTTCTCAATTGCGGAATCGAAGAGTTAATTGCTAAAAATATGAAGGGTAGAATAACAATTAGAGCAGTAGATTACGTAATTCTGGTGATTCTTGTTGAGGATGGTAGTTAAATAATACAAATTGGAACCGATCTATTAACTTAACCTTTTAGATCAGATGATTCCACAAGTCTCCACCAGAGCAGGCAAGGTTCTAGGTCGAATCTCTACACCACCCATTGAAAATGAATTGTGCACCTGTTAGGCTTTGTTTGGGAAAAATAAATCCCGCCTACACGTGAGGGGGCGTGTTGAGGATGGTAGTTAAATAATATAAATTGGAACCGATCTATCAACTTAAACTTTTAGATCACATGGTTCAACAACTCTTTACAATTCTCAACACCGATTGCATAATGGAGATACCATGAGTAGAAATACTGAGTATATTTTCTAGAACTACCAAAGATGTAAATCATGAAACTCAACAAAAAGGGTCGTACTTGGTGAAATTTATGAATTATAAATCCAGACTTTATGAAGTATGTTAATTTAACACCTTGAGAAGCATCATAGTAATGAAACAATGACATGCTTTGACTCAGCTTCTCATAAAAGGAGAAAGAAGAAAACAAGCATTTATAGAATACCAATGACTACAAAGAGAAAAATGAATGCAGAAAACAAAAAACGAATTTAATGAACTCAACAACTGTTCCCAGCTCAACAATATATCCAGAAAGTAATAGATTTAGTATCAATTAGGATGTCACCATAATTGTGAAACCTGACAATATATAATCAAACAGAACACCACAGGCATACAAGATATCAAGTGTGTAATGGAAAATAATTGATAATTAACACATTACTAGAAAGTGGCGTTTACCACAGACACAATGCACATAGATATAACATTGCACATACGTATATGAAAGTCACCTTGAATTGTTAAGGCAATTTCACAAGGTGGGGGGTTCAGCAGTAGATCTCTAACATATCTGTGCAAAAAGCAAACAAGAAGAAGAGATACCAAAAGGATAACTAATTAATCAATATCCCTAATAGTATTCAGGTACTTTATGGACAAAACAATAACAGGGAAGAATATGAGTTCAACAATGAAAAGGCGACGGTGTTATTTGCATTATGCTAGCATGGAATGCCTCATAGAACAGTATAGGAGAAGAAGACTAAACATTTGCAAATTTAGAGCCTATATGTGCATCTCCCAAGAATGACGTCAACTAGGCTAGTTTACATCAATGGAACAGGAGTAGAGGACCGAAAGTTACCAGCAAAACTTGGAAACAGTATTCTTTGGAAGCTCATTAGTATTTTTGCCTGGATCTTAAATTTAAAAGACTAAAACATGTAATTTAAGAAATTCATTTATTCTTCCACCATGTTATTTATACCAGAAACCAACCAACATTCTTACCCTTTTGATTGGCCATTTACAGCCTTTGTACTAAAAAAAGGACAGACAGAACAAAGTCAAAAATAATTTAACATTTATTTCTTTATACAAGCGAAATTCATCCTTAGACTGCCAAAAGCCTAAATCAATGAGACTAACTTTTTCACACCAGGTCAAACAAGATGAAGTGCAATGAGAAGACCCCACTTCCCATTGCTTTCAATTATTCACAAACTTCTATAAATTTTTGTGAACCAACAATAAAATACCTGAAAAGCATTGTAGCCTTAAACATTTTCTATACAAAGTTCAGCCTACAGTTCCTTCTCTTCTGAGGGCTCAATAAGAAAGGATTGCCAAAGAAATCAAAATGGTAACTAAGTATTATGCTTCCACTTATTGCAGATGTGAAGCCGAGGGATATTGAGTAGGGTTTAGTTTGAAGGTAGAATAAATTCAATAAAGCTGTATCTGTTGCCATTTTATCCAGAACATGCATATTTACCGTCGAACGAGAATGTCTAACACCATGAGTCACCAATGTTTTGGAAAATACAAAATATAAGTTCGGGAAATTGAATTAATCAGGAGGCATGAAACTTTCCGAAATAAAGTAATTAATCAAAATGGGGAAACTAAAATAAAATCAAAAAGTCTGAAAGAAACTGCTGTTTCTGAAAATGAATAGGAAAATTAAGAGAAATACTGGCCAATTTTGAGAAAATAATAGTGTTTCAAAACAATCATAGAGATTGGGAATAGTTAGTTTGGTAGTGACGATCATGTGGTAAATGGATAGTCAAACTTAAGAGTACAGCTAGATGTGATGTGAGCAGACATGACGATGCTTTCAGAGTAACTTTTCACCATCAGTATTTAATATATACTTAGCGTAGTATAATACATACATGCATGATGCGTGTCTTTGTGAGAGCTGACTGACATATACATGTCTGTCGGTGCCAATTTAAAAGGCAATAGATCTAAATTGAAGTTGTCACTTACAGAAGAGGAAGACCAGTACAATTTGGTGGAAGCAGCACTTTGAGCAGACATGGAATTCCTTCAGTTGGTAAAGCACCTGGAAATGATCCACATGTAAATGCATGGTCTACCTGACATAGCACTAGATGTGATCACGGTAAAGTAACTTCTTCTATTAGAATGTTAAGGTTAAATTGTAGCTCAGATGAAAACCCATTGAACCTCTGGAAGAATCTTCCGGGCCTTTTCCCTGGCAGCATCTCAAACTTTCAAATTCTTAGAACTTCACCGGCGGACATTTACATTCACGTGGACAATAAAAGTCATGTGACTCCATATGGCCCACCATTTTCCATTTGCGAGGTAAAAAGGGCAAAAACTTCAGTATGTATGTGTTCACGCTTGTGCATGCGCATGCGTGTACAGAAAAGAAACAAAAGAAAAAGGAAAAAAATCCATCACCCTACCCCCTGCACCCACACCAGCATTGCCATCACCCCTCTGCATCCTGCCCCCATCTAATTACCCTCCCACTCCTTATTCCCAACCCCCGGCTGCCCGTCCCACTTGTGATGAGAAGGTTCAATTTGTGTGTGGTAAGTGATTAGGCGGGACAAGCAAGTGCTGCTAACTTTAAATGTTTTTATTTTATTTTATACTTAAATTAAATTGAGAATAGGCTGATAGTCGTGTTTTTTATACGAATCCGACCTTTTAATGGTACACGGGATAGAAACTTAGACTTGCCCCAAATGCCACAAAAATAAAGGTTCAAGACTCAAATGCCAAGAAATGAAGTGAGGGCTTCATGAACTTTACTAGAAAATCAATCATATATATGACAAAAGCACATCATAGATTATATCAGTTTGCCTTTTTTTTCTTTTTTTTTTTTTTTTTGGTTTTAACATAGATTATATTAGTTACTATGTATAGTATTAATTTTTCACTTTCAGCAAGCTAATTAGTACAGTGAAATTTCATTGCAATAACAAATAAGTAAAGAAATTTCATGGACGCAATACAAACATATCCAGACTGTATGGCTTACCAATTTGTGTAGCTGTCCCAAGGTATAAAGGACGGGCCTATCTTTCTGAAGTAATCGTGACATTACGGAATGTCACATCATCTTCAAGGCCATAAAGCTCTTTCACCTGAATTTGGATGAGTTAAATTGCACCAGCAGTGAGAATGACGAGGAACAAGATTCTAGGTGCAAATTATCAAATTATTTGACTGCAACCTTAAACAAAAGTTCGTCCACTGGATTGCCTTCAAACCATTCAAATTGTCTAGATTTGCATTCTCCCCATAACAGACCACCTTCACCAAACTCTGTCCAGCGATAAGTTCCTGAAAAGAGCCTCTTTGATCATGAACTATCAAATAAAATGAATTACCATCTACAGAAGAAAAGCAACATTTATATCCCTTGTCCAGAGTTACTGATATAATCAACATTATAGAAAGTAGGATCACTGTTTAAAACTTATATTTTCAAGATATTTTTGGAACTGGTCTACTGCATTTATGCATAGACTTAGGGTTTGTTTGGTAATTATTTCCCAAAAATCCTTATTTT
This sequence comes from Jasminum sambac, assembly GCA_018223645.1. Classification (NCBI taxonomy): domain Eukaryota; kingdom Viridiplantae; phylum Streptophyta; class Magnoliopsida; order Lamiales; family Oleaceae; genus Jasminum; species Jasminum sambac. Next base: position 29,524,744 of record CP073649.1, read on the forward strand.
TTTAATTTTCTCAAAAATCATTTTCAATCACATTCAATTGGTTTGACGTTTTCCTATTGTTGAAAACATGCTTTCATAATTTCTCTACATTTTAACCACCTATTCAAAAATCATTTTTTAGAAAATCTCTCCCAAACAAGCAGCCCTTGTTACTGGTCAGACATAAAAGAAGTCTCCCGCTTTTGCAAAGGCCACAGTCCAGACTAAAGGCATCATTGTTCTAAATAAAATGAGTAAAGAATGCAATCTACCTACACCGATCATTGTATTTCGTGCAAAAATATATCAGAAGAGACTTCTTTCCAGCAATAAATATTAAATGTTATACATATTACATGGCTAACTCACTTTCTCTTATTCTACCCCTCCTGAAGCATTATTAACAACATGATTCATGAACAGAACAGAGGCAGTAGCTATTCAATGAAATGGCAGCAAAAGGTAAGCTATCTGAATAGAGGACAAGAGGTAAAGGATTCTCAGCATTTATATATGAGTGTACAGGGTAATACTAATAAGATACCTTCTGTCACCCAGAAGCATACTACTGTCAGGTTATTAGGTTATTTAAAGACAAGAAATGAATAAACCACGGCGCCCTCAACCAGTAATATAGAAAGAAAATATACTTGGAGCACTAATTTACCACAAACATGAACTCGTGAAAATGAAATCAATATAAGTCCATAGTTCTTTCCCATTTTCTGAATTTTCTAGTGAGTCCGAGTATCTTGAACTTGAAGCTTTGACAACCCATGCTAAAATTTATTTTTCTTGCACACTTGAATGTGTACTACATGAAGCACACGAATCATCTAAAGATGCCATCATAGTACTCCAATTGTCCCCTCTCATTAACTAGGTCTTATGTATTCCTTTATGAAGGAAACACGTGTAGAAGGGCTCACAGACCTGAAGAGTTGTTCTTTAGTGATGAATGCAGGAGCAAATGATGGCACTGGCAAGTACGGATTTTAGTAACTAAGGCTTCTTCTGTAAGACCATCCTCCGCAGAATAAGTCTTCATAGTCTCCAGTACCGAAATCATGCAGTATCCCTTGGCAGAACGAGATATTCCTTGGGTGATGGAGCCAACATTAGTAACACAGAAAATTGAGTTTCGTAACGTCACAATACAATGAATATACTATTGAGAAAATAAGAAGTGCCGTAGATATCTTAATAAGTCGGTCAATTGCACACACAGTCCAGTGGTTGGAAATACAAAGCTTCAATTTTTAGTTTCTGGAGTCCCAAACCTTTCATAGAAAAGTCACTTCAACCAGTGAAAAGCCAAGTGTTCATTTGGCAGAGATTTTTGAAAACGTGATTTTTGAATGTCAAGTTAGAATTAAATAAAAGTTATTAGCGGTGAATGTATGTTTAAAATACGAAAAAGTGTCGATTCAATGAAAAGTGTGGCTTATTTAAAATTTCAAAAAAAATAAAATAAAATAAAATAAAATTGTAGCAACAAGCTCCATATTTGACATTAGTTTGATCAAAATTAGTATACACAGACCATTAACAAGGAAAAACCCACATTTCCCCTCCACTTTCCCGATTCACCAGGGTGAGTTCCCATGTGTTGGAAGGGAATGGTGCAGAAGAACAGAAATGATGGTAAGGGTGAAGGTGGAAATGAAGTCAAATATGATATCAATGGCAGGATGCTGAAAGATGGAATGCAGAATTGGAGGCAATATTGATGGTGGGACAATGGAAAAATCAAAGTAAGAATAGAAGACAGAGACTGAATTTGGTTCAGAACAAGGATGAATGCTGCTGGCAGCAAAAGGCTTGAGAAGCTTACATACAGAAGAGTATGTCAATTTTCTCCTGAGTTTTCGCCCCTGCTGGAGGTCCCTTGGTTTTTGGCATTCGGCAAAGGTGAAACCCCCACGTGTTTCAGAAGACCCAGTCAACAAAAGTTGCAGAAGGAGGGGATTGTTGGATCACTAACAGGGGTGGTAGTTGCAGTTGTGACTGGGGATAAGGTGAGGTAGAAAAATAATTGTTTTGTCCTTATTTTCCTGGTCATCTTGGAGGTATTTCTTTCCATGTTTTATTTTTCTTGCGTTTTAGTTATTTGTGTTAAATCAAATTAAGGTATCTAATTTCAAATTTTGACTTTTTAATGGTCAAAGTGGCCGTTCCCTTCACAAAAGGACCCATGGCGTAAACGTTTAAAAGGTCTGGAACTTGAGAAAAATTCAGGGTTCAGGATCCCATTGACACAATCTTCAAATGTTCAGACTCCAGGTGCAATTAATCCTAATAGTTACTAAATTGCGCATAGGTTTGCTTTGTTAATACCAACTACAGGCATCGGCTCTGGAAAGTCAATGTCATGATCATCTCCCACAAGCCCAAAGACATAAGGACTACCCGGATGTGCATGCCTGAAAAGTAATGTCAGGTAAGAACATGATATGTCAGACTATTTACAATCTTACAATTTACAGTCTAGCATATACAAATGTGGAACCGTTAGAAGGAAAACTAAAAAACATAAAAAATAAATAAGAAAGAAAGAAAAATAAAAATAAAAATAAAAAGGAACATAAATTGATTCCCCAAAACATTCATCATCGCAGTGCTTGAAATCAAAGAAAACGTAAGTTAAACAAGACAGTTTAACCAAAAGCTAACAGCTAATATTCTCTGCATTATAAACTTACATCTCACAAATGCATAACCTAAAGGAACACTGAGGTGCTTTGGCTATCCTAAAAACCGATGAATGAGCCTGGATGTCTTTGAGTAAAGCCTCTCTAATTCTTGGTAGAAAGGAATGGGAGTTGTGGGCCATGCCAAAATTGGATGATTTTTACTAGAAGTGTACACCCAAGTACAGAGATGGATATAAAGGGGGAAATGGGACAAGATACCTTAACATGTGATTTATGCACTACCTCCAATGGAGACATATAAACTTAGGAAACATTTTTTCTATACCCTAATTTTGGGATTAAAAGATATGATTCCTGAGGTTTGTCCATCGCTTGCCGAGTTTGTAGGTGAGATCTGCAGTTCTTAAATATGCATTATACCTTCTGGCAAGTGATGCTATATGGTGTAACATCCCAAATATTAAAGAGGCATATTCTGGAATCTCATGTTTTGGGTGTGTCTATACCGCTAGCTACACAGTTAGTAAGCTTAAATTGAAATGATTTAGTTTGGGGAGATTTTAGGGGGAAAAGTATTATTTATGAATGTATGGTTGAAAAGTTCAGAAAATGTGAAAAAGTTGTTGCATCAATGTAATAGATGATAATCTTTAGAAAAATATGTACCAAACAAGTTCCAAAAGCCAACATAATGCATCAACCATATCATCAAATCTTCAGGAATATCAGGTTTGCTTGAGCAAGACATCAATCCACATATCCCCAAAACCAAATACTTTCTTTTCCAGGTGCCCATAAGAAAATTCATCACAAAATAGATCAGGCAATCAGATATTGGCACTCATCTAAATGAATAAAATGACACATGTTCTCCTGATACGTGTTCTCCTGCCATGAGTAGTGAACACCTCCTATCAAGCACACTAAGGGGTTGTTTGATTGGGGATAAAAGTCATCCGCGCGGTATTCCGTGTAAAATGTGTGGTTAATATTGTATTGAAAAGTGTGTATGTGGTTGAAAAGAGGAGAGAGAAGAGTGTGGGATAAAATTTATCCTGGATAGCACAGGGCCTAAAAAATGCATAATAAATGACAACTTATGCTGCATGATTACACATTTCATGGATTGAAACTAATCACTGACTTGAAATTTTCTTCTCTAAATAGATGGGTACAGCCTTCAAACTTGCAGTTAATACCGTGGGATTTATGTATGTGTTTACGCTGAACTTTCCAGTTTAACTGAAATATAAGTATTTTCACAGCAACAAGCAGAGGAAGACATAAGAACTGCATCCCCGTGAAAATTTCTCCTGCCTCTCCCTCTTAAGGATTCCTAAACAGCCGGCATCATCATACTGAGTTGGAACAAATTCACATTCATTTCATCTTGGGTGGGACTGTTCACACCCCAAACTCTACTAAACACGCCAAAAAAAAAAGAAGAAACAAAAAAAACCAATTGCTAAACACACCCCACCCACTAACCAATTTTACCATTTCACTTTAAAATAAAATAAAATAAATTAAATTAAAAAAACCTAGCCTACCCACCGCACTGCTGCCCACCCCAAACCAATATTTCACACCCCAAATAGCATATAGCGTAGAAGCTCATCCCAAATAGCTTGGTTTTAGTTTTGCTCCTTTTTGTGCCTTTTTTGAGCAAATTTTCGAAACTAAAGTTAGTTGTTGTACTACATGATTGATGTTGTTTTTCTTCCTATTTAGCATAAAAATTGGGCGAGGTTGGACGGAACAGCCCTCTTCAGTCGACCGCGGCCGTTCGAAGACTGTTCGGCCAACCTCTGCCGAACAGCCAGCCTAGTTAGGCCAAACAACTTGTTCGGCCGAACAACTTGTTCGGCCTATGTTGGCTGAACATATCCTTATTGGTTTGGCCAACCAGGGCTGAACCTGTAGGGACACATTCTGCCAACCAGGGCCGAACAGAGCTCGCGAAAAATTCTAAATGCATTGTTGGAAACACGATTTTCTGGAAAAAAAAAAAAGGGTAGAAAGCACTTACATTACTCAAGAAGACCACATTTTCATAATCCATTGTGATTATAGGGCTACATTTTGAAGAGAAGATACTTGATAGTGATGAGGTTAAGTGTTGGGAGTGTTGAGAGTTTTGGGGTGTGTTTTGAAGTGTAGGGGTGGGTTTTTTTTAATTATTTTATTTTTTTTATTGCAAGAGGCTATTTTCATCATTTTAATTGGGGGTATTTTTTTCTGCATTTTTAATGGGGTGCGTTTAGAAAACTTTGGGGTGTGAATAGTCCATGCCTTTCATCTTACGGATGAAACCATTGCAGAATACGGAAAGTAAAAGGAAAAGACATGAAGAAACAGTGCCTCACAAATAAAGAAGCAAGATTTTAACAACACAGCACAGTTAGTGACGAAACAAGAAAAACTGAGAGTCATTAATAGATTCAATTACCCAGATATAAAACGAGTTTTACGAGTCCGAGCTTGAGTTGGACCCTGAACTTCCTCCACTATGCACTAGAATAAAATAAGCACAGGCATTACATAATATAAAATAACAAATTCCTTAATTGCTTATACAACACCTAAAATGGTAATAAAATTTTGGGAAGGCCAACTTTTGCCTGCATACTCACCACAGAAAAGCCATTACGTGTCAGATCATCCAATGTCTGTCGCAAATTCTGCAGCAAAAGGTAATGAAGCAATAACAAGTAGACTCCCAAAAAGATACTATTTGGAAAAATTACCAAAAACCTAGCAAAGTTCAGATCAATACAGAATTTGGAGCAGTGGCATTAAGAAATAATGAAGCAGTGGCATTAAGAAATGAGTAATTCTCTGTAAAGCCTTGGAGATCCAAGTCACTACTAAAGTCTTCACTCAGATTTGCTCATAATGAACCTATTAGATGTTATGCTGCAAAATTCTCAGTGCAATAAAAGGATAAACATGTCTATGCAATAATTTGCAAACAACCAAGTGCATGAAGATGCTGATTCACAAATATAACATATTTTTTTTTTAATACAAGGTGGGGATCGTAGGGGTGGGGTGGTGTCTTGAACCCGGGCCAATCACCCGGTAAGGAAGTGCCTTTTCCACTCGGCCAACCCCCTTGGACACCACCCCACCTGGTAAGGAAGGTGCAGATTCACAAATATAACATAAATCCAGTTTCACCAGATTTTCTTTTCATTTTTCCCCCTTTTCAGGAGCTAAAATAACTCATGTAGCTATTTACTTAGCATGACCACTCCTGGCCCAATCCTAAAGAACTAGCAAGATTACGTAAATGAGGTTATTACCACAACAGGACAACCAGCTTTTGGAATGCTGTCTGAGCGCAAACCACCAAAAGGATTCAGACCAGCATATTCCACAAGAATGCAAGCATCAAAGCCAATCGCTTCATAGAAATCACCAACCTGATAAAAAATGAGGTCAGGAGATGGAGGAAAGCTGGCCACAAATATTTAATCAAGCTTTTGTGGTTGTAGTCTAAAAATAGATGAACATGTCACTTGTATTTCAAAGGTGTACAAGGAAGGTGAACAAAAAAGAAAAGGTCAGAAGCCACATAACATACTCTACATAATAGAACTTCACGAGGAAACTGCGACTTGAATTGCACCATTTCCCAGTTAAGATTTCCTTCTTTAAGACTACATGCACAGAAAAAACAAAGTTACCACATATCACTCAGAAAATAAGTAAGTCATACCTATAACACCAGCACATTCCTATAAAATTGAAATCAGATGCACCTGAAGTCACAATTTAAATTGATTGGAAACATAGGAAACAAACATGCAAAAAAATACCATAATTGCCAACTGCAAAAACACCTCCAGAATTATCAGAGAAATCTAAAGACAAGAGGAAATACCATAAATAATATCTCAATAAAACCAATTAAAATGGCACTTTTGCAACCCAACATAGAAACAAAACTTTACATGTGAAACTTATACACCAAAAGTCATTGATCATGACTAGGTTCTTGTCATCTCTATCTACATAATATATAAACTATCCGAAATGATAGAGGTACAAAAAAACAAGGATAATAACTTAATAAGTAGGTATATGTAATATGCAGCCTAAGGAATGCAAGACTGACTAGATTACAGATGCATTTCACATTAATCAATCATAGCATCAAGATATTATCCTACTGAATCAAATGAAACTCTTTTCATGTAGCTACATAAAGATATTATCCGACTAAATCAGAATGAAACTCTTTTATTGTAGTTGTGGCTTGTAAGTTAATATCACTTGACTTAAATAATAAAATAATGACAAATCTGTTTGCTGTTAATCATGTTAGTTTTCAGATACTACCTCCCATTTCTTAAGCTAGTATCAATTCCAAGAAGATTAGAATATGTAAGCCTCTTCGCCAGCAGAAGAGAAGAAGGCTTTCTGCACATCTGCATTTTCTGAAATCCATAATCATGGTTGTATAAGACTGACATGTAAAATTGTTAACAATCGCATTCCAATGTGTGTGCGTGTATATCAGCCAAGCAGAGTAATGTGTCTTGCCTCCTTCCACCACGTAATGTGAGCATAATCTTTCTCCTCCAGGACATCGTTCAATTGTTTCTGCTTTCTAGTAGTTCTGCTATAATTCTTTCTTTCTTTGACACAGAAAATGCGGTCAGACTGCCTGATACTGTTGGGGCTGAACAACAAATTTTAGGAGTTAGACCTTAACTTCGTATACAAATCCTATGGTGGAAATAATAGAAAGAAAACTGAATTTTAGAAGAAAAACGTAGCAAGAATAGCCACCTATAACAAACTATATAAATTCGTGACAGTGATGAAGCTCCATAGAAACATGTAAAATTTAGAGTCAAAAATACCCGAACAGTGTCTCGTGCCTCTCAATAACCCCTCCACCCAGCTAAACATAGCCACAGCTAAAAGTAAACAACACATTTGATACATCGTATTTACACCATATTAAACAGAAATAACTACAATGGCAAAAACAATTATGAGGAGAGGGATCTAGTTACCGGAAGGAGCTGGAGGGAGACGATAAGAAGCCAGCGCGGTGGTGAAGAGGATGGCTAAACAGCCGGGAGAGAGAGCGCCACAATGGAACCAGAACGACGATGTTTTTGGTCGTTATCCAATACATGTTTCAATTCCTGTTAGTAATTTTGGACAGGAAATTGCTGTTTGAGGGTTCAATGGAAGTAGAATACTTCCCGCCAGAACAACGCAGAAAGCCAGAAACGTCAGCTCAGTGTTTTGTCTGGGGGAGAGTTCCCCAAAAATAACCTTCAGAACCCCGTAATAAAATTTTTAAAATATTTGTTAGTGGAAATTGTCCGAAGCAATTCTGTTAAAAAAATAAAATTAAATTAATATCGATTATTACTGGTACAGTTATACAGGGACCCCGACAATGGCCCCCTCATACACGTGGCAGCCCCCATACACATGGCACGGTGCCGCCGTGCAGGGACCCACGGGTGGCCCCCGGACACGTGGCGTCGTGACGAGCCAGGCCGCCCCATAAAGCCTTGCCAAGGCGGGCCGTGTTCGGCAAGAGCGCCCCGCCTTGATGGTTCACGTCAACCACGTGTGCGACAATGGCAATCTGCAATTGACGTGACGTGAAATTATTCACAACTCACAAAATTTTCAGAGTACACACCAACAGTACCTTGTCACATCCGGTCATCCTTGTGATGGGACCCGAGCCAACAGCTGGTGAACACTTGGCTGGCCATCATTAAAATCCCACCTGCTACTTCCACATGAAGTAGTATAATAGAAGGTGGGAAGAAGAAAGAAGGGATCGAAATTCTCATAAGCAAATAACCCATCCTCCATTAATTCACTCACCAAGAGCTCTTCAACTCTTCCGAGTGGATCTCCATACCACTTCCATTCAGGCTTCATAGTTTCGCCCACGCCAAAATCTCGTTGATATAGTGCAGAAGACTGACGCGGTTGCCGGAAGTTGTGCCGCTGTTGTCGTTCTCTCGGATCAGATGGTGGTCATCGACGATCAACGCTCCCGGCGATTGGTCCTAGCATGCAGGTGAACGAAGGAAGACGACAGAGGTGTGGAGTAACTGTGGCCCCATTTCTAGAGGTCAACAGTTTGGCACCGTCTATGGGAAACCACACTTAAACCACGAAGATACTGTGTAAGCAAAAGTCTCCGCTACCGGCCTCACGTCGGAATATCAGACACCCATAGAGCCGCATTACGCAAGAAATCATCCATGGAAGACAGAAGGAGAAGGAGAGCCCGAGCCGCCAGCAACCTGGGTCGGCAAATGAGGGAAATGGCTGCTAGCATGGCACAGATGACTGAAAACAACCGGGCCATCCAGGAGATGCTAATGAACCTTTAGAACCAGCAGAACCATGGTGAAGATCAGCATGACCAAGGAAGGAACCCATCCCCAACGTATCATGAAGTCCCGGAGGACACCCCCGGGGGGCAGAACCGACGCCAGCGTCCGACCGAACCTCCCCACCAGTCAGCTCCCCCACGCAACGAGCCATCTCACAACGTGTTTAGCCGACTAGGCCCCTTCCCTAGTGGGGCGCCTCGCCATCAGCAGCCGGCCAACACCCCCCCTCCGGATCATGCATACGCATCGGGAGGGGCGGGCCCCAGCCAGTCCCAGCCAGGAGAGGCGGATCACGAGGAACAGGGCGAGCCGTCTGTACAAGAGATCCTGGCCCGGCGGTACCACCGTCGGGCGGCCTCTCCTCACCATTCTCAAAGTGGTGAGTCGCAGAGAGCGTCATCTCGCAGTGCTCCTACGAGCGGGACGATGATGACGAAATATCTCCCCTCTCCGTCAGGCTACTAAGGGCCCCGATTACCCCTAACTTCACGATGCCGAAGGTGACATTGTCCGGCGGGCGTGGCAACCCCAACGTGCACGTAACCGACTATTGCACCGCCATGGACCGCAGGGGAGCCAACCCCGCGCTCAAGGCCCGAGCCTTTCACCTTACCCTCACTGGGGCAGCCAAAACATGGTACTCACGTCTCCCCAGTGGAAGCATCAGCAGTTGGCCTGACTTAAAGAAGAGCTTCTTGAATTATTTCACCACGGCGAGCCCGCCGTCCATGCCTGTGCAAGCTCTGTATGACATTAGACAGCAGCCGGGTGAGACCCTACAGAGCTATCTTAATAGATTCAACGAGGCAATGCTCACTTGCGATATCGTCACCGACCCGGAGTCGCTCGCCGCCCTAAAGGGCGGGGTCGATGTCAACACTCCGTTTTTCAGAGACATACGGAACAGAAAGCCCACCACATTCGACCAACTGACGGACATGTTTAAAGAAGATATTGCGTCCGAGCAGGTTATGATAAACAGAAATCGGAACCTACCCCTCAACCCGGCAGAACCGCGGCTACATGTGAGCCAGAGGCTAGGCAACCGGCCCCAATGGGATCAACGAAACAGTAGACCTGGGAGCTCATCCGCTAGACCCCAGAATGTGACCTCGGCAAGTCAGTAGAGGGCTGCCAGCCGGGCCTGTGCTGCCCCCGCCTCTATCCCCGGTTTATTTCGACCAGGCTTATGAGGCTATGGCCAGTCTGGAAGCAGGACCAAGCTCCTCCATCCCTGCTAACTCTCGGCCTTGCTGCCGCCTACATCAATCCCACACCCATAGCACAGAAGCCTGCCACTACCTCGCCAAACTCGCGGAACGGCGGAATGATAGCAGGCAGGCGGGTGGGAGAAATGGCCGGCGTAAATCTGATCTGGCCCCCGGAAGGCAGAACGCTCCCCCCCGGTCCGCCCCTGACCGGAGGGTCGAGCCGCGCAGGGCCGACGAGCAGAGGGAAATGAAGGAACGCCCGCCACCGCGACAGGACCGGGAACGCCAAACAGACACACAGCCAACCATCGAGGAAGGCGGCGCAAATAGGCACCCCGCCCCTGTGATTCGAGAAATCGCCACCATCATAGGCGGACCTTACGTCGGAGGACAAACAAGGAACGCCCCAAAAGTCATATATCCGCGAGTCAGAGAACAAGGCTGACTCCAGTTGGCTCATTCAAAACCCCCAGTGGAGGGACTCCATTGAAGCCGAGGCCATCACATTCACGGACACCGACATGATTGGGATCCATTACCCTCACTGCGACGCCCTCGTCGTCTGCGCCGAGGTAGCACGGAACGGCCTTACCCGCATGTTGGTAGACAATGGCAGTTCAGTAAACATCATCTTCGCCAGTACATATGAACAAATGGAGATAGCCACGCCTCTGGCTCCGTCGCCATACCCTCTTTATGGATTCACTAGCGATTGCCTAACCCCCAAGGGGAGCATTACCCTCTCCACCACCATGGGCAAGGCTCCAAGATCTAAAACTCTGTTCATGGAATACGTGATCATAGATCGGCCATCGGTATACCATGGGGTATTGGGGCGACCCGCCCTGAAGGACCTCCACGCCGCGACCTCTATCCATCACCTGTGCCTGAAGTTCCCCACGGAGTATGGGGTGGCCACGGTCCGAGGGGACCAACCAAAGGCGAGGAGGTGTTATCGCAACGCCCTACGAAAAGCTAAACGATAAGAAATGAACATGGCCGGGGATGTAGAAATGTTGGAGCCGAAGGAGGAAACAATAGGGGGTGAGGACGTCGAGATGGAAGAAGCCAACGTCCCCGAAGACTTGGACCCTAGGGTCACAGAGGTCGACTCGCCCTCTGCCGGGGCAGTAGAGCAGCTAGAGTCGTTCCCGGCCGATCCCCTCGACCCTACCAAGATACTCCAGATCGGGTCAGACCTCCCCGCCCGGGACAAAGAAAGGCTGGTCAGTTTCTTAAGAAGCAACCTCGATGTGTTTGCGTGAAAACACCAGGACATGGTAGGTATCGACCCTAGGATATGCTGTCACAAGCTCAACGTGGACCCATCACACCCGGGACATCGCCAGAGGCGCCGAGCCCTTAATGCGGCCAAGTACGAGGCGCTGTGCGAGGAGGTAGGCAAACTCCTAAAAAATGGGTTCATTCGAGAATGCCGGTACCCTAAGTGGGTCGCCAACCCAGTCCTGGTGAAAAAGCCTAACGGGAAAATGAGGACATGCATAGACTTCACCGACCTCAATCGAGCCTGCCCGAAAGATAGCTTCTCTCTCCCCCGGATTGACCAGCTGGTCGACGCCACTGCCGACCACGAGCTGCTCAGCTTCATGGACGCCTACTCCGGATACAATCAGATGCCCATGCACCTAGAGGACGAGGAGCACACCACTTTCACCACGGACCGAGGCCTCTATTGTTACAAGGTCATGCCCTTTGGGCTCAAGAACGCCGGGGCCACTTACCAGAGATTGGTTAACAGGATGTTCACAAGGCAGTTAGGGCGAACGGTAGAGGTATATGTGGACGATATGCTGGTAAAGAGTGTCCAAGCAAAAGATCACGTCGCGCCACCTGAAAGAGATGTTTGAAGTACTGCGGCAGTACCGAATGAGGCTGAACCCCCTAAAGTGCGCCTTTGGAGTAGCCTCATGAAGATTCTTAGGCTTCATGGTGAATCAGCGGGGCATAGAGGCCAACCCTGAAAAGATTCAAGCCCTCCTAGACATGCAATCCCCCCGGAAGCCCAAAGAAGTCCAGCGCCTGACCGGCCGCATAGCCGCTCTGACTCGATTCGTCTCAAAATCCACCGACAAGTGCCTACCCTTCTTCAAAGTCCTTAAGGGGGCAAGAGGTTCGAATGGACAACCGAATGCGAGGAGGCCTTTCAAGCAGTAAAGGCATACTTGGGAAAGGCTCCCCTATTGTCTAAACCGAAGAAGGGCGAGACCTTACAAATCTACATAGCGGTATCGGACGAGGCAATAAGCTCCGTGCTCGTCAGGGAGGAAGCCGGAGCGCAGTTGCCAGTGTATTATACGAGTAAAGTCCTCCTCGACGCCGAGACGCGATACCCAGAAATGGAGAAGCTCGCCCTGTCCGTCATCTCGGCCTCCAGACGCCTCCGGCCATACTTCCAGGCACACTCAATCGAGGTCTTGACTAGCTTCCCGTTGAGAGAGATCCTTCAAAAAACCGAGGCCTCTGGAAGAATGCTGAAATGGGCAGTCGAATTGAACCAATTTGACATCAGGTTCAAATCAAGATCCGCGGTCAAGGGCCAAGCACTGGCTGATTTCGTGGCCGAATTCACGCACCCCCCGCCTCAACCAATGGAAATTGAGGTCGCCCAGGTTAACCCCTGGCGCCTCCAGGTAGACGGATCCTCAAGCGAGGACGGGTTCTGGGCGGGCGTTATCTTGATAAGCCCGGAAGGCCACGTATTGAGTTGCGCAATCAGGTTCTCTTTCCCCGCCTCCAACAACGTCGCCGAGTATGAAGCCCTCCTGGCCAGCCTACGTCTAGCCGAGGAGATGCAAGTCAAACGATTGACAGTCTACAGTGATTCGCAGTTGGTAGTTAATCAGGTAAATGGCCACTTCGCCGCTAGGGAAAAGACGATGTCCCTCTACCTTAAGACGGTCACCAAGCTCCTCCCCCGGTTCGAAAGCTTCAAACTACTCCAGGTCCCACGAGCTGAAAATACCAACGCCGACGCCCTATCAAAGCTAGCCAACAGCAAAGATTCGGAGTTGTTTCGGACCATCCCAGTAGAACGCCTAGCACGACCCTCGATTGAGAATATCAAGGAGGTTCTGACTGTGGTAGAGGAGGCAGAGGGGGACGGGCCTGTCTGGATGACCCCATTCGTTGCCTATCTGAGAGACGAGATACTGCCTGCTGACGAGGACGCCTTGAAGTTTAAACGGCTGGCCGCGTACTTTGTGTTGCTGGACGGAGTATTGTACAAACGCGAATATTCGATGCCCTTGCTGCGGTGCGTGTCTCCCTCCTAGGCCTCGTACATCATGCGGGAGATCCATGAGGGGATGTGTGGTAATCACTCTGGCGGGCTATCCCTAGCCCAAAAAATACTGAGACAGGGATACTTCTTTCCAACCCTCAAGCAAGACGCCACGGATTTTGTAAGGAAATGGCCAAATTGCTAGAGGCACGCCCCACTTTCACACCAACCCCACCATTCCCTCACCCCGGTGACAAGCCCTTCGCCATTCGCCAAATGGGGGGTTGACCTCATCGGACCCCTGCCCAAAGGAAGGGGCGGGGCGAGGAATGCCATCGTTGCCATCGATTACTTCACCAAGTTGGTCGAGGCTGAACCACTATCATCCATAACCGAAGCCAAGACCTCTCAGTTCCTGTGGAAAATATGCCGCTTCAAAATTCCTCAATCCCTGGTAATAGACAATGGCCGCCAGTTCGACAATCGGAAAGTTCGACTCCTCTGCGAAGAGTTGCGCATTGTGAAGCACTTCTCCGCGCCGCACCACCCTCAGTCCAATGGGCAGGCCTAAGCAGTTAACAAGACCATCAAACAGCTACTCAAGAAAAAACTAGACACTGCAAAAGGCGCTTGGGTTGATGAACTTCCCTATGTACTATGGGCGATTCGAACCACCCCCCATTCCGTCACCGGAGAGACCCCCTTCGCCATGACCTACGGCGCGGAAGCAATGAGCCCCGTCGAAGCTGGCCTCCCATCCCCTAGGAGGATTTTGTTCAATGAGCAAGCTAACGGTGAGGCTCACCGAGCCGGCCTTGATTTGCTTGAAGAAAAAAGGGACACTTCCGAGGTAAAGCTCCTTTCCTACCAAAGGAAAATGTCTAATTACTTCAACAAGAAGGTCAAGGTCAAGCTCCTGAACGAAGGGAACTTCGTTCTAAAGCGCAAGTTTGCCCCCGCAAACCAGGGCTCGTTTAGCTCCAACTGGGAAGGCCCCTATCGCCTAGTCAAACAGATTCGGCCCGGAACTTTCCAGGTCGAAGAAATTAGGGGTAAACCCCTCCCCCACCCGTGGAATGCTGAACACCTCAGGAAATATTATCAGTAGGACCCCACTACTTGTAACCCGACAAGGGAAAGTCATGTACCTCTCCAAGTTGTAATAAAGCAGTTAGTATTTCATTTTTATGGAAATAATATACGGGCGAGCAGGCCCACGCAAGCCCCATCACTGCATAAACTAATCTACGGGCGAGCAGGCCCACGCATGAAGGTGCGGCGTGCGCGCCCCTTCACTGCCTCACTAGTCTGTGGGGGAGCAGGCCCACGCGTTAAGGCGCGGCAGGCAAACCCCTTCACCGCCTGACCATTCTATGGACATTCTAGCCCGCGCAGAAAGGCGCGCCGTCCCAGCTCCTTCACTTCTACGACCAGTGGGGTCATACGCGAATAAGCACTAAGGGTACTTAAAAGGGTCAGCTCGTTGCTATCCCCACATTTAACGTTAACGCAAACATGTTAAGGAAATCATGAGCAGTGTCATCTTAAGTTCGAGGGTTATCTCAAGTTGATACGAGTATATTAAGGAAGTTAGTAGCAATGTTGTCATGGGTTCGAGTTATCTCAAGTTCGAAAGTTAATACAAGCGTCGTCGAGCGAGTTATGAATAAGGAAAAGCGAAGGCGACGCAAACGAGGCAACATAAAATAATTTTCAGGACTCAACACTTTGTCAAAATCAACAATTCGAACAAGCATGTATTTTATTAAATTTATGAGGTTCGCCTCGGTTACAGTAGCTCGGGAAACAGAGCCATCCCTATTTACAAGTATTTATCTATACCTATCCTACTCGTCGCCGGATTCTTCACCGGACTCCTCCTCCTCCTCAGCACCTAGATCCCTCCGGATGGCGGCGAGGCTTAGGCCAGGGTAGGCCTCATCCACGGCCTTCAGGGCGAGCTTCGCCCCCTCCGTCACCCTGTGATCCAGCAACGGCTGATAATACTCGGAGGTATAGAAGGTCGCCACAAAGGACCGCTCCCATTCCGCCCGGTCCGCCTGCTGGCCCACCAGGGCGCTGGTTGAGGCGGCCGCAGTGGAGCCCTCCTTGGCTTTCTTGAGCTCTGCTGTGAGGCAAGCTATCCGATCCTCCATCTCGCTCCGCTTCGCCGCCATCCTCTGCGCATTGGCAAACATGGCATCAAGTTTAGAATTGAATTCTAATCGATCAAGTTCAAGCTCGAACTGTTTAGCACGTACCTCGGCCAAAACCCGCTGGAGAGCATCGACGGTGCCCCGGTATTGAGTCGCCTCGACCTTCAGCTCGAGATTCGCCCTACAGAGGCCGTCGTTCTCTGACCGGAGATCGGCCACTATGGCATCCCTAACCTTCAGCACCTCGTCAAATTTGTCTTTCAGCTCATTGACTACGCTTCGGGCCCCCGCCGCATCTGCCACTCGTGCCGCCCTCTCGGCAGGGAGCTCCCCTTCCGCAGGCGCACTAGCTCGGCGGCGTCCTCCACCCTCGCCGCCTCTAACGATTTCAGCTGGACGCCCCGTTCCTTGTAAGCCTTGCTCAACAAGGCCTGTTCTTGGAGGGACGCCTCGTGCTTCTTCGTCAAGGCGGCAACGTTATGATCGGACTCGCCGAGCTCCGCCTTCACCCGCCCCAGCTCCTCCTCCAGCGAGGCCGACCTCGCCTTCTCCACCTCCAACATCTCCACGGCGTCGCCATCCTTCGCCGTCTCCCCCACCACCCTCCGCGCCTCCTCTATAAAGTAGAGGGCCCTGCTGCTCTCCACCTCCGCCGCATAGAGCAGCTGCTCCGCCGACAATTTACTGGCCAGGGCCGTGACCTCGCTTGGTAGATACTTGGTTAAGAGGTAGGCCCCGACCCTAGCAACCTTCGGGAGACCGCCCGCGGCTTTCTGGGTTACCTTTTTGCCGGACGGCCTCACGAGATTCTTGTAAGCTTCCTCTGCGGCCGGATCAAGCTCCCCCCGCCACACGCCCACAGCTGTCCCCTCCTGGACCGGCAACGCCGCTTGCGGAACCTCCTCGGCAGGCAGCTTTTCCTGGCGGCGAGTAACCAAACCCTTCGCCTCCTCAACAACCGCCTCTTCGGCCACCACCAATGGAACGACAAAGGGCATGGCGGCCGGCATCCTCTCCGCCGATTTTTTCAACCGCCTCTTTCTTACCAACGGGGCCGGAGCCTCCTCCTCACCCCACCCCTCCCTAAACAGGGCCTCTACCCGCGGCTCCACCTCGCCCGTCTTCTGCGCCTCCTCCTAGCCGGACCCACCTCATCCATTGCAACCTCCCCGCCCGACCTCGCATCATCCTCCGCCGGCACTCCCCCCACCGGCCCCACCTCCGCAGTTGGGGGATCAACCACCCGTGACTTTTTCCCCTTGGCGGCCATCAGCTGCGCCATAGGGACCGCCGGTATGGAGATCTTCCTCTTCTTTGCGGGCGGGGGCTGCGCCACAGTTACGGCTGGCCCACCCTGCACGCCGGCGGAAGCCTTGCACTCTTGAGCCACCTTTTTCAGCATCTGCTCAGCCGCCGCCGCGCCAGACAACACCGCCGGGGCCGGATAGCTAGCCTCGGCCACGGTCTTTGATTGGCCCAAGCCTTGGGATTCCTCACCTGAAACCGCAGTGTCAGAACTTCAAAAAAAAAAACAAAAAACAAAAACCAACAAAGCAAAGAGAACAGCGAGGCACTTACGGGCTGTGGGAACCAGGCCGGCCCGTCCAAGCCTCTCCTTGTTAAACAGTCGGCCACAGGATCAGTCCTCCTCCGGTCTGCCCATTATGGCCGCCAGGAATCGGATGTCGCCCTCACACAGGTCGAACACCCGAGACAGACCTGCAACAATCAAAGTCAGAACAACAGAATCCAGTAAGTACAAGTGAAAACCAAAGGCCAAATTCTTACCGGGTGACCCAAAAGCAGCCGGCATTGGGTGCTGCTCCTTCCTCTCCCATGGGCACCTCTGAAAATCTCCACCTACCCACAGCCAAGACTATTTCCACTTTTTCACGTTCGAGGCAGTCTTGACCAGTGGGGGCAGCCCGCTCCTAGGGGAGATGTAGAACCACCCAGCCTCCCCCGCCTTCTTGACGGAATGGTACGTCTCAAAGACGTACAAGGGCATCTCGTGACCTCCCGTCACCTCGGCCCAGAGCACCAACGAGCCCATGATGTGGGCGAAGCTATTGGCGGTCACTTGCATCAGCGCCAGGTTGAACCTCCTCAACACTTTCCTCACAAACGGGTGCAGGGGAAAATGCAACCCGCTGTAGTTCATTGTTGGCGTCGGAAACGCCACAGCCCCCCGCCTCACCGCCGTCGGCTGACAGGCCCTTTCCTCCGCCGAGGGTACCCAGAACTTCACCTCGACCCCAAAGTTGTAACCCCTTAGCAGGGGGAAGGGATCACGACCAACCCACAAGCTGGGGTAGTTATCCGCCGCCCAAGCCGGCCCAGACGCCCCGCCACCCCCAACCACCGCCTCGCCACCATTACCGCCATCATCCCCACCCCTACGAGACTCTCCAACCACCATTACTACCGCATCCTCCGCCTCTGCAAATTCATCCAAACCTCCGGCAACACCGCCCTTTCCACCACCAGCCACCAATGCTGTGATAAACTCATCATCAGAGTCCAGCAGCACCATCGGAACTCCATTTCCGGCCACCACGGCCAAAGGGGCAGCAGCCATTACCTCACTGTCATTGATTTGAGTCGACACCATTTTCACTCAAGGTTTTCTGGTAACAAGACAATGAAAGCTGAAGCTTTTTGAGAATTCTGGAAACGGGAACTCGAAACGCAGAAAGCTGAACTCAGAGAATGAAAAGGCAAAAGGTGCGAATGTTCTGAGGGCACCCATATATATAGGCCAGGCTTCTCAATCTCAGCCATACACGTGTCGCAAATCCGCCCCGTCCCGTTTCCCGAACCGTCTCTGCCAGCTCACGTCAGCGCAGCCTTTGCAGCCACGCCTGTCCCCCCATTGGTCGTGCCCCCCACGCGCCCTCAAATCACGGGATTTTTGCAGCTGCAATGATTGCCCACAGTTAATGCACATAGCCGTTACGGCCCTTCCAATTCCCAAGACACACGTACTACCGCCTCGCCTCGCCTCATAAGCCCACGGCTCATCGCCCACATCACCCGCCATCGTGCCACGGCTAACGCCATCGACGCTTCGCCTTATCAGGCCACACCGCATGCCATCGTGACGCCCGCCTCATCAAAGAGCCGCGCCGAATGCCATCGCATAGCCGCCTCATCGTGCCACGGCCAACGCCATCACATCGCTTCGCCTCATTAGGCCACGGCCTCATGCAATCAGTATCGCCGCCTATCACAAATTCGAAACCCTCTCTAAACCCGACCGTATAAATATCGGAAGTCGGGTTTGGGGACTTATGTTATCGTGCGACTATACAGGGCCGCCGATGGCCCCTCATACACGTGCGTACGGTGCAACCGCAGAGACCTACGGGTGGCCCCCAAACACGTGGCGTCGTGACGAGCCAGGCCGCCCCATAAACCCTTGCCAAGGCGGGCCGTGTTCGGCAAGGCCACCCCGCCTTGATAGTCCACGTCAACCACATGCGCGGGAATGGCAGTCTGTAATTGACGTGACGTGAAACTACTCACAAAATCTTCAGAGTACACACCAACAGTACCTTGTCACATCTGGCCATCCCTGTGATGGGACCCGAGCCAACAACTGGTGAACACGTGGCTGGCCACCATTACAATCCCACCTGCTACCCCCACATGAATAGAAGGTGGGAAAAAGAAAGAAGGGATCGAAATTCTCATAGGAAAATAACCCATCCTCCATTAATTCACTCACCAAGAGCTCTTCAACTCTTCCAAGTGGATCTCCATACCACCTCCATTCAGGCTTCATAGTTTCGCCCACGCCAAAATCTCGTTGATATAGCACAGAAGACTGACGCAGTTGCCGAAAGTTGTGCCGCTGCTGTTGTCGTTTTCTCGGATCAGACAGTGGTCATCGACGGTCAGCGCTCCCGGCGATTGGTCCTAGCGTGCAGGCGAACGAAGGAAGACGACAGAGGTGTGGAGTAACTGTGGACCCCATTTCTAGAGGTCAACATCCATTTTTCCACAATAAAATCAGACCAGGGACAAAAGTACAAGAGAACAGAGGAAGAAAATGACTTACAAAAAAAAAACAAAAAGGGAAGAGCAATTAGACTTTTTCGCTTACAATCATAGGAAAATATATTATTTATTTTTGTACCAATTCGTCTTCCATAAAAAATTACTTTTTTGCTTGTTCATATACTTTTCAAAAAAAATTGTATTTTAAAAAATTTTTCTTTTCAACTACAGATTTAAAAAATCACTTTCTCAATAATTTTCTCCAAAGCAAACACTCGTACAGTCGTGCTTCTGAACAGCATACCGAAGGGGAAGAGTCATTGTGGATATTGATGATAATGTTAAGTTTTAATTATTTACACGCACCTATTGAATAAATATGTTATCCTTACTTTTTAATATAAGGATAAGGATTATCATTTGCTTGACTGCTTCGGTGCATAAATTCACAAAATATTGACACACTAACCACGTGTAAGCCTTTCAATAAACTGGTACAAATGGCATTATTGTAAATGAACATTGCAATTTGCATGAAATGAGAATCACAGGGCAGATGATTCATTCACAAGGAACCAATAAGGAAAAACCAGATTATGAATCAGAAGCTGCCAACCGAAGCAGTAGAATCCTACAAATCTATTTACTTCAATTCCACTATCTCAAAGTCTTGCAATACCAACCAATATACATGTACGCAAAATGCCCTATATCATTACTAAGTCAAAACATGTATGTATATAGACTACAGACTATACAACGATCCTCATGTTAGCCTTAGCCACGTGCCCACGTGTATTTCTCGGAAAACTAACAGCAGAAGATCCCAAATAAGTGGGAGTGAAATTGTTTCTTGGCTCCATCGTTTGATTCCACGTATGCCCACAAGGATGCTTGCCACCATCCATCACAGCTGAAACCTCCCACCTGAATTCCATAAACAACACTTACATTTCAACATAATGGTAAGTTACTGAATCCCCACCCATTGCAATTGATCAACTCGGGCACAACATTATAAAATAAGCAAACTTACAATGTGTTCCCATAGCTTGCAAAATCTCCTCTCGCAGAAAGCTCATGTCTTGTGAGCACAGAGACACAGGGGGTAGGCAGGAGGAAGATGACTCGTTAAGATTACAGTTTTTGAAAAATGGGACGCTGTAAATAAATATGATGACTTTACTCTCTGAGATCAAAAGGGAGATTGGCATAGGGGACAAGTCGATTTGTGAGAAGTTGAGAACCATTTGTAGAGGCAAGCGGCATGGTATTTATGCTTGCAGGTTTTGCAAGCAAGGCGAGGCAAGCTGTGGTTGGAAGTGTGGATGACACTATAACAGATAGGGCACTCCTCAACACCTTCAAATTCCTTGTCAAAATTGCTCTTCCATATCCTTATTGCTTCTACCAAGGCTCCATTCTGATTACAAACAAATGCCTTCATTGACATCAACCATTTTCGCTGCTTCAACTCACTAATGCCAAGGCTCCTGGTGCAATCTACATCTACAGGTCTTAGAGGGTAAGATGGAGGAAGACGAATTACTAGATCGATTCCTGTCTCATCCTTCGAATAGGTTGCCACAACCTCACTAGCTGCTTTTCTCACACTAATTTTGAAATTGTCATCAGCAAAACTAGCTTTCTTGATCTGCAGTACAAAAGAATATGCTTCGATTATACCATGATAAACAACAAGAATCCTTGTCGCAAAATGAAGTTTGGAATAATAACAATGAAGGTAGTGAAGCGTTGGAACAAACAGTATCTCCATGCATACCTGAGACAATTCATTTGAAATAAGTGTTGGACTACACCATGCTTTTGCGAATGATTCAACAGAAGATGAGATAGAACGACTCCGTATGTCATTAAACCATCCCCGAACGTAGGCAGGAAGTATATGAAGCATCAAACCAAATATCCCACCAGCAAGTGATGCCATTTTCTCTGTTCCAACAGGCCAAAGGGACTCTATGCAAAACAATAATGATCTTGTCCTGATGGTACATGTTGCAGCTGTTGCTGCTACGGAAACTGTTGTTGGAAGTTCTATATCTTTCCTTCTAGAGCCTGGCGCTATACACAATTCCAATTCAATATTTTGGAGAAGGCAATCGAGTATTACTGAATTGATAGATTCTTGCACATACTGAACCATTCTCTCTCTTTCTGACGAAGATGATGGCAAGGATCCTAGATATGATAGAAATAAAGACCATGCAAGAAATACATTTACCTGTAAATTTAGCAGACACAATGCATACAATTAGGTGATGTTACATATAACATAACTCGACAATCAACATCTCTATTATGCAATGTTACCTACTCCTACCGTAAACCATGAAGGTAGCAGAAAAGAGCAAGAAGAAAAAGGGTAATTCTCAGAGTTACTACTTACGCGTTCACTTGCCACTAAATCCATTTCGAACACCTCTGGAAACTTTTCAAGCATGTGAGAAATTTCTTCCCTCAAATGAACATTTCCTTCGGAAGAAATATCAGGATTTCGAGGATCCTCGTTGTTAGATGTATTACCCTTCACTAAACTAGCAGCGTCACGTTTAAAAGCTGAGTGCATCACGGGTTCAGTTGAAAGAATAACAAATGCCGCAAACTGCAGAGGAGGGAATGGTTTGGAAGAGAAGACTACAGCATACAAAGCGCTTATGGGCCCTTTATTTAGACCCCAAATCTCTATCGATTTCACAGCTTTCTCTCTTGCATGTGAACTACACTCGACAGCACGTGAAGCTACCAATTCCCAGAAGTGAGGATACTCGAAGCGAGATGATGCAATTACAAATGAAGCCCCCAGCGAATTCGAATTAGCAATGGCTTCAGCAACACCAGTACAGAAGAACAAACGAAGAATACCTTCTAGAGTTCGATCCTTGATGACCTCCCACCTCTCAATCCTCAAAGGGTTTGAATTTTCATCATTTTCTTTCTTTTGGAGTTCCACAAGGCCACAAAACAAAGAGAAGGCAACAAGTGCATTTGTTGCGAGTTCTATGGAGAAAGGATCTACAGCTGAAACAACAACATTGATCTTCTTCAATGTATCTGCCATATCGATGGAACTAGGACTGTTTGCCACAGCATCATTCACGTTTTCAGCAACTTCCTCCATCATAACCACAGTTGACTCGATCCAAAATCTTGACCGAATTAGAACAAAATTCCAATCATCTTCATTGAATTCCTCCCAGCAATAAGCAACTGATACAGCCACTAACTTCGATAATAATCTCTGTACCAATGGTAGCTTATTTACTACAGCTGATGCACTTGCATGTTGTCTCTGCTTTTCAAATAACTTATAAAGTTGTTCTTTCTCCACAGGGCTGATATATCTCTCTGGTTTTAGCCCTTGCAATCGTTCTGTTTTTCTGATAGGGAAACAGGATATAACCAACTGAAAGAAATCCTCCATATCTGCAAGAAGTCAAAATGTTAAAATAACAATTCTAGAGTGTTGGAAAACAAGACTGAACTGCAACAACACAATAGCTTTACAATTCAAGATTTTTGCCAAGAGGTACCACAGACAAGCATATATGGCTTGGCTTAAAGCAGCAGAACAATACAATTTATCTTCCTTTATGACTATCATCACATACACATTTATTCATATCCGTTCGTGACTACTATTATATGCACATTTATTCTCATGACCAATGTAGATTGCATTTACCTTCTCCAGTTTGCCAAGTGTTCAATGGAGGGAAGGATACAGTTCTCTCAAGCCAATCAACTGTTGAATCATGAAACTTGCTTTGACTGTAATTAGCACACTCATCAGTCGCACTGTACTCTTCCCATCTGATGCTTAAGGGTCTGATAAGTACACTCATAATAGGAGAAAAAATCCTCAAACAATTCAAGTTCGTTGTATCACCAATATAGAGCTTATCTAAAAGTGCATTGAAGAGTGATATCGCTTTGTCCTTCCCCCATATATTATCTTGAAAAAGAGTCAATAGTAATGATACAAGAGCTCTCAAAAAGGGCTCCTCAATGTTCTCCACATCATCATGTGACGTACACCATAAGAGACTTGACACACCACCAGCGCCCTGGACAAGAGCACCATCAAGCAGAATGCTGACAACGGAATCCAGAAGGGGGTTTTCAGAAGAATACTTCACATAGTCACTGAGAGAAGGCAGAAAAGAGTGCAAAGCACTACCACCAAGCCATTTCCACGTACACAAAATTTCAGCAGCAAGCCAGGCTCGAGAAGAATACAGGTGATTTGTCGTAAGGTCAGTAAGCTCCCCAGTTGAAGATGGAGACATGGAAGCAGCAATAACACGCACGAACCCCATTCGAGATATTAGTTTGTCAACTAAAGCAACAAAGAGGGAGACCTTGGATGCCTACAAATAATGTGTTGAGCGCTGTCAGATCAATGTCATGTTTATATAGTAACCTTTTAAGCACTCATCAACATTCTAAGCCTAGTTGCAGTTCAACATATATAAAAAATAATACAACACTTTAGGAATAAATAACAGAAGATCACGAGACTTAAAACTATATAAGTGATACATATTCTCGGTGTAGGATAAGCACTGCTCAAAATATGGCGAATACATATAGCTCTTTCCTATGTAAATAGCAGTAACATGTACACTGAAGAATAAGAAATCATGCATTGTACAATAAAATATCCAATGTGAAGTTAAATGCTATGAAGAAAATAAGACAGCAACTTTAGGTGAATACTTCCCCATGGATTTACAGAGTAAGCTTGAGGAAAAAAAGTGGCCACGCTTGACATGATTAAGATATATCAAGTTGCTAAAGAAAAGAAACTGTGAAGTACTAACTCAAGGCAAAGAACGTGACTTCCATGTCCCAAGATTTCTCCGGTGTCAGTCAGCCATTTACGTGCATAATAACTCAAGATATTATCTACACCCTACAGGGAGTCGGGGATTTAAATTTCCACAGAAACTTCATTTTGAGACGGATGAGAATGGCAGATAATCAGCAATCCTGAGGGATAGTTCAAAACAAGGGCAGAAATAGAGGCTCTGCGAGATAAAGAGGATTTTTCCAAAGCAAATAACAGAGAAAAAATTGCAGATGGAGTGGAGATCAAATAAGAAAATTCTGACCGGAACAAGAAATGGATTGAAACAAAGTGTAGAGAAAATTACAGAAGTAAACTCACATGGAGAGAACCATTTTCAGCTTTTATCCCGGACCCTAAACGATTATCTGGCATGATCCACAACGGCCACAAATCATTCTTTGTCAGGAACTGCTCCAACAACGGCTGTTCCTCGAATTGATCTTTACATAAATATTCAAAAATGTCACCCATCCATTGGCAGCATAAAGATAGGATTTTGGAAGAATCTGATTTATTTTCCATAAATATAATGCCTTTTATTGACTCGGCTAAAATAGTTCCCAGGCTTTGCCGACTATTTAAGCTGAGATTTCTGACAAAATGATTACATATCTTGTCACGAAAGTCGTGAATAGCCTCACAGAATGTCAACCTGGCTTCAATTTCTCCCTTCTGTTTTTCATCAAGTTCATCCTTGGTAATACTTAAACTGTTACTTTCCCAGTCAATGATAAATATTGCAGCTAATATACCAGAAACTAGCTTGCTTTCGTCATTAATAGTCTTCAGACAAAAGAAACTACCATTGAGAACATCCAGCGCAAAATAAGCCATCTCAAGCTTATTGACAGAAGTTTCAAAGCCCCGCGAAGGATAGCTTCTCCCATTACTTAACAAAGAACATACATTCTTAACCCAGACAAAACTAGAATCCAGCATGAAATTCATCAGAATTTGAAATATCTCTTCATATACAAGACTTTGTGTGTTTCTTGATAAGAAACAAGTTTGATCATCTTCTACTCCACCACCAAGAACAGCACTGCCACATCAGATGAAACAAAGAAAGAATGTAAGAGTTTGTTTACCATACACACAAGAAAATTTATGCAAGCTAATTCAAGAGTGGAGTGCTCATTTGCAGTATATGTTATTCAGGGATGAATAACATTCAAATTTATGTCAAAAGAATAATCCAAACTGAAAAAATTGAAGCAGTGTGATTGAAAGGTGAAACAACACTACTTTAAATGACAGTAAGGTCAATTTCTAGATCTGGGTGGATGTTCTGCAAAGCATTTAAATATGTATACGTTTAAAAACAGTAACAGTTATAAGCACTAAAATTTACTGTGATCGCCTCTTACAGAAACATTTTGACATTAAAATTTCTAGCAGGAGCAAATTTTTCGTACTACGCTGATCCTACTTTCACTTCATGCATGTCAAAATTTAAACAGAGATATTGAATTACCATATGGCTATTTGACAAATATTTTTTCATCATTTTCAAGTACGCACTGTAAAAAATCCTATTTTTACTTGTCGTCTTCAATACTACTTAACCACGCATTCTCCTAAAAGCTCACTTTTCTTAAAATAAGCTTTGTCAAACAAGATTAAAAACGCCATTAACTCTGAAAAAAAATAAAATGAAAATAAAAAATAGAACACACGAATGGATTTAATAGAGAAATTTCAATGTCCATAAGGTCATCAGATGCACAGCCCGCATAAATATTTCAGAGATATCACTCTTCACATACCATAAAAATTGAGCACCAGAATCCCTAAATGGAGTAAAAGACTGGACAATATAGACAGCGGCTGAATCTAAAAGCTGATGATGCCATCCATGGAAGCATGATCCTCCCAGATGAATATGCTTTCTTGTTCTCTCCCTAACCTTCTCTATCAGCATAGCCAATATAGATATTTTGTTATTGTCTACTGTTCCAGGAGTACCACCGACTTGATCTGAATTTATTAAATATTTAATGATAGCATTCCACTGCTCTGAGAAGCAATCTTCATCAAGTAACGAAAGCAAGAGGTCCAATCGAGCAGCAGTAGAGGTACCAGCTAATCTCAAGCACGAGGGAACTACCCTCTCGTTGAAATATTGCAAAAACTCCCCAGTTCCCAAGTTGACAGACATAAGCTCTTCAATAATCTTCCGAGGCCCAAAAATGGAAACAGCAGCCACAATAAGTCTCACTGAACCTGGTGAGTCCTGGTGCAAACAAAACAAAGTACAAGCATATAATCAATTTCAAACCTTAACATTCATGACACGGGTGATGCTAAAGGAGAAAAGGGACTAATGATACAAGAAGCGGTGGAGAAAAAGAGAATTCTAATCGTTATAATTTTATTTTATTTTTTAAACTACTATTATGGTACAAGCAAAGCAACATTCCACAACTGCACAGCTCCATCGCATTATTCAACAGAACAGCTAAAGCTTGGAAATCACTGTGGATAAATTATTAAAGATAGAGGCACTATTAGGATAAGCTCCTTGTCTCACAAACACAGTAAGCTCCTTGTCTCACAAACACAGTATGACTCACAAAATTTTGACCCATAACTCTTCACACTCTTCAAGTACATGTTTTCCCAAAACTCAATTTTTTCCCCACACGTAGCCGCACAAACAAGATAAAGATTAGTTTTAAAAAATTCGGCAAGGAAAAACATGCCATTTTAATCTTTCATTCAGAGGAAAGAAAATTTTAGCTCAGTTCCATGCTGAAATGGATCACCGTTGATGAAATTCACAGGAAAATCTAATCCTTCTTTTCATTGTGAAATTAGCCACACCCAACAAGAAATGATTTTCAAACTTGGAGAAAGTTTGTCACTCTGACTGCCAAATATGGCAGAAAAGGAAAAATGTTAAAACAGATGTTCTTAAGCACTCCCAGGAATCCAACTAAGGAAAGATCCCAAAACTTGAACAGGAAAAATAGAACCATAAAATTATTAACAAGCTCCTAGGTATTGAGCAAAGCATACGGTAAGCAAATGTTAACGCCTAGAACATTTTTACTAACCACAGCAAGAGCTTAAAAGCTTTCTTCAGTAACTTACAAATTTTTCAATAGCTGGAAAAGACTCTTTCACCATCGGCCCCACTAAGTTAACCAAGGGCCATGATTCACCCTTCTGCACAGCATGTTTGTCCAGTAAATTAAAAAATTTGACTGCCCATTCTGCATTTTGAGAAGAGATATCTTTTTGCTGAAATATATTCAGACAATTCCCTAGAAATGCTGAGTAGAAAACTGAAAGCAGATCATGCTTCAGGCTATGGATCCCTGAAAGGATTCTAACGATGCATTTTCCAAGATTTTCCCCGTAATCTACTGGATATTTGACATTAATTCTTTCCCTTGACTCCTTATCAACAGGTTCAGCACTATACTTCGACATGCCGATACTTTCGGTTAAGGATATGTCCTCACATTGTGAGCCGGCTGACAGTAGGTATTCATGCCACAGAAGTCCAACAAAGATCATATCAACAAGAGTGCGCTGGAAACTAGATATGCCATCTACTCCATCACAATATCTGATACAAGAGAGGAGCAAAGTAGCCATTACACAACCAACAAGTAAAATAAGATTTACGGAAGGGAAAGAACAACAAAAAAATGGAGTAGAAGCAGTGTAATGAATACATATGTTTATGTGGAAGTCTGTGTCTGCATGAAGAATATTAATTGTCAACTCAACAAAGTCATACCTAGAAGCATTTCTTAAAGCCCAAAGGAAACATTCTTCCAGTCCAGCGAAAAATGCCAGTTGATCACCATTTGATAAGTAAGATAACTTTCTCCCTGCCCACAAATTTTGGAAAAATTGAACGAAAAATTTCTCTGCTATGATTGCTTTAGAAGGAACTGTATCTAAGAATGGAAGTAGGGCTGGGTAAGACACGTGCTGAGATCCAAAACACCCATTCTTCAGAAACTCCCATAACCGGTTTAGAATTATTTTTTGAACATTCAAGGTACTCCAACTGTCTGGATACCTTCTATTAAAGAGTAGCACTATCTGCCACATTGATGAATGACATGCCGGATTCCTTTCCTGGAAAGCACCAAGTATGTTTGCGGCTAAACTTTTCATATCACCTTTATTTACAACATCGGGTACATTTTTTATATAACTTTGCAGCACTGAATATGCAGCTGAACGGATCACTGGGCTTCGAGACTTCAGAAAGTCTATAAAACATTTATGAGTGGAGAACAACTTTCCTGCACAAGAAACAGCCGTACTCATGGCCCTGGCTTTCATAACATGCTTCGCTTCACCTATCCCATTCTCCGAATCAGGCCTTTCAAATTGCCCCGACACAAAAACATCAAGCAATGCCGCCAATGCCAGTAATGATGAAGAAACAACCTGAAACCAAGTAGAATTATTTAAAGCACTATAACAGAGGAAAAGGATAAGATAAACTCATAGGGAAAACTAAAATAAAATATACGGAAATAATAAGCCAACAGATCTGATGAGGAAGTGTTTAATACAAGGATTCTAATTTCTGCATAGGGATCTTTTTGGAATCATTAAAAATAAATAAATAAATAAAAATAAATTATGAAGCATCGAACTGTTCAAAGGCTGAAAAGAAATGGAATGCTTCAAAGTGAAGCATTTATTTCTATCTGAATTTTCACAATCAATCATCAATCATTTAAAGAAATTCGATGATCATCCAACTATTTTGCTCTTGCCATTTTGCTTCTCCAATCTTATAAAGAAGTCTGCCATAGTAATATATTATACATATCAAAAGAATAATTCAAGCAATATAATACAGAGGAAAAATATAACTACAACAGCAATCATTACCTGTTGACGCATCTCTTCCAATTCATCAGATGCTATTGTTTTATCTGACAACTTCTGTGGGGTGAGCTTCAGATTTTCTTCTATGTACATAAATATTTCTGCTGTGTATAGCATCAAGGCATCTAGCCTTTTCTCCTGTGCTGGAAATGCCGTCTGTAGCATGGTAGAGCATTAAGACATAAATCAAATGAGGTTCTGATTGAAAACTGAAAAATAATAACATTGATAAAAAATCAAAGGTTATAACATCTGATATGTGCAATAAACCGCGATATAGAGATGCAGTGCAACACTACTGTCTAAGCCAAAATAAAGTTGAAAAAATAGAAATAAAAATAAAAATAACCACGCATCCAGTTCTAACTGCAAATGCAAAAATCCCTCCCCAGTGACTCAGTCCTTTCAGCACTATAGAAGTCATTACCAGAAAGGTATCCCTTCAATCCCAGTCACCATAAATCACCTCACTGCTGATCTCAAGCATTTATTTATTTCACCAAGGAACTAAATATGATTCTAACATACGGAGCTTTGGCAAGTGCCTTCCAACTTCCAAGTACATGTGCTTAGCGTATAAGTTTTTCATGATTCTCTATTTAATGACTCTGGGAAAATTCAAGCAGGGGATATTAGATTTTGTTTATGGACATCAGATTCAGATACTTCAGTGATGGTACACCCATCTCCTAATCGTGTAGTTGTTTCATCCTATCACATGATATTAATCTATCTGTAACTGCATAGATCAGTAACTCCATCTCCCCTGATTACTTCGACAGAAAAATCTGAGAACACAGTCTCATTCTGTTGGCAAGCCTGTCTAAGTTTGCGATACCGTGCTGTAGGATTCAAACAGAACAAAGAAGATACTAAAAATAAATAAAATAAAATAAAATAAATCTAAATCCAACATTTCACTGTCTTGTGATAGTTCATTTGTATGGAAGCCACCATCCCATTATTTGTAACAAGATGCAGTACAATCAAAAACTGTTCCTTCTATTATAAGAATGATTATTGACATGTCCAGAAGGAAATAATAAAGAATGCAGACAAACCATAAAGCATAAGATCATTCTTCAAAGGGCAAAATCAAACCTGAAATGAGTGCTTCGCAGTTTGAGAAACTTCACGAACAGAATCGAATTGAGAAAACCACCATGGTCCCATCAAAGGCTTTAGGTGAGGAGCCAAATCTCTCCTGTGATAAGAAAATACTATGTCTGAATATAACTATACAAACTATATACATTTGCAATTCGATAATAAGCACACGTGCACATGTAGCATCATGAAAAGTCTAGGACAAGCATCAAATTTGGTTCAGTTCAGTGAATATGTAAAGCAGGCCAACTTCTAACTTATTAAAAAGGATTTAAATTGCTTAGGGTCATCTTTATCAAAATTTATGACAAAAAAGAACAGGAAAATGAGAGATATCCTTCTTTTTTTTTTGGGGGAAGGTTTGGAATTAAACACTACATCTATTTTAAAACAAATGGTCCCTAAGTGTACTTAAACCAAGGTATTTCCACCAAAAATCCTACATTCATTTATTTTAAGTTTCTAATTCCAGAATGCTCTAGGTTACAGGAATTGCTAATTGGCTTTAAATTTTCACATTATGTATAAGATGGTATCTAAAGTAGAAGGTCAAACTATATTTTGATGGGAAAAGAATACGTTGTCATGACTACAAAAGTGAAAAATCATTTCGAAAACGATGAACCTAAGACATTGTGGACATAGAATCTAGCATCTATGGCAAAATATCTTGAAATCAATAACATTAAAGAAAAATGATATATCTGCTCAGATTTTAATGAAAAACGATAATATTATGCTTATGAACCAAGGGGTGGAAGCAGGTGTTTCAGCAAGAATCAAGCCTGGTCACTTGCACATATGAAACTGACTGGTTGTGACCTTACCAACTCAGTCCTTGCACGAGGTGCAGAGACTGAACACTAAATGATTTTAAGGGCTTGTTCTTTCCACAACAATTTTCCACTAACTTCCACTAACTTTTTCTCTCTCATCATTTTCAACCACTCATACAATTACTTTACATTTTTAATATATTTTTCCCAATTTTTAACCACACATCTAACACACTGTTCGAGTAAATCTATATTTTCACCCAAGATAGTGCAAAGAACAAGCCCTAAGTAATAATTTTGCATATGAAAATAAACTAAGCACGAACCCCACAGCATTGACAAGATTAATCATAGTGTCATGAGTTGCTCGTCGAACTTCCCGATTGTAGTCCAAAAGGAGCTTCCTGTACTCGAATGCCTGGTAGAGAAAACAAAAAAAAGCTAGTTGAAAATCAAAACCAAGATGATAGTCCACAATTATACTCCATTAGCTAAGCACACTGCTATAGATTTCCTCGAAATTGAGATCTCAAGGAAGATTTCCATTGATTCGAATAATTTAGGCCATTTTATTGAAAAAACTGACAGTAGTAATTTACCCATTGAGGAATTATTGGAACTATTTCTTTCGCAGTTTTCTGTTTGAGAAGTTGAGATAGGGACGTCAAAGCTTTTACCTGTCAATGAACCAAAAGTGAGCTAGCTGGTCAAAAATATAAATAGCAGTATCCAGAATCCAACCATTTTGCAACCCAAATTAGAGGACACCGTCCCAGAGTAGTTATATCCTAAATCCTCAGGAGATTAAAGTTTCATGGTTCATAGACGCATTGAAATAGAATTAACATGAGGAAAAACTGCAATCGAGTTTTATCAAGTACAAAAACCCATTCCATTATTAGATATTTATCATGTAGAGTGAAACAAGAAACATAAGGAGAAGGAAGAATGGTATGGGCATAACTGCATAAGCAAAAAATTTGCCTAATAGTGTCTACACATTATAATTCATTAACAATTCGATCAACTACACCAAGATAACTAGCAATCCCCTGTAACAATTCAAAACCATGATATCAGATAGCACACAACACTACCTTGGTAGTAGGGTCCTTACGCGACAGCCGCTTCAAGTGTTGTGCTATTTCACCATCAAGTTCGTTCTTCGCCACCATAATGAATGAAAACAATGATATTGCAGATATCAATAAGTAACGGGACATAAGTTACTCCCATCCTTCCCAAAAGCAAATAAAAATAAACATAAAAACGAAAAGAACTTAAGTTACCAGCAAAAGGGAGGCTTCAGGCGTTGATGCAAGAGAAGAGTCGACTCGTGAGCTACCAACATAGCCACCGAAACCCACGGCGGTAGCCCCCGACGGCACTAGCGAAGCAGCCAAGCTGCCGAAATCCATTCAATATCTCATCCAATTTATATATCGAAATTAAATTTCAAAAACTCCAGAATTTAATCTGAAAAGAGGAGAAAAGAAGGAATTGAAGGAAGAAAAACCTGCTACTAGATGGACGGGACTTGCTTCTTGTAGCTTCTCCTTTCGGCCTCCCCATTATTATTCTGCTCTTTTGGATTTACCTGTTTGATGATTGATTTGGGACAAGTACGTTCTGCTCTTCGATTTGAGCTGTCGGCCGTTGTTCGATTTTCCGGCTCGGAGTGGGGCGGCTAAGCGGGTATAATCAATGACTTCAACGCGATGTTTTTACAGCTCTTTTGGCAAGTGACGAGATTGCCCTTGTTGGTAGATTTCTTTAGCACAAGTATTCCTAATTCCTACTTTAAGAAGGCATACCTGTGCACCCATTAAAAAAAACAGAAAAAATTAAAAAAAAAAAAAAAGTCTAATATAGCACCAGTATTCGTTGTTGGTAGACTTTTTAATGGTATATTAGATTTGCACAAGTATTTTCCTAATTCCTACCCACGTTGGATTTCAGAGCAGAGTAGTTGTGCAAATCTATTTCGGAAAATACTTATAGGTTTTCCTTCTTAAAAGCAGATAGTGAGAGTCTCGTATTGTAGAAGGAAAATAAAAATACAACAAAATTGCACTAGTATGCCATTTTATCGTGGTAAATCTGACTGTAGGATCTAGGGAAAACAAGAAGATAAAGAAAATATGAATAATTTTGGTAGATTAATGAAAGATTTTGAAGAAATATTGCAGATTTTACAGAAGAAATCTCTATGATCGTAATAATAGATTTTTTTATTATAAATAATAAATGTATAGTTACAAATAAATATGAAAACAAAAAAAAAACTTGTGTGCCATTTTCGGGGGTAGAATCCGATTGTCGTAGAGAACTTGCTTGGTGATCGATTCTGATGATAGACAAGAAAGAATATGCAGATTGGTTGAGAAATCAAATGAATTTAATACATTTTTACAGACTTATATCTTACTTTCTCTGGTATGTGGAGAAAACTTCCACATAATAATAATCAATGAAAAGAAAGGTTTTTTTTTTCTTTTTGAATGAAGAAAGTTTTTTTTTTCTTTCACACTTAGGCGTGTTTTTTTATTATAGAAGAGTGCTTTTTTTTCTCTCTCTTTTTAAAGGCATGACTATAAAAATTAAATAAACTAAACATGATTTTGTAAAAATCAAATTACTTTTTATTTATTTATTATCATATTTTATGGTTATTACAAGCATAAAGTTACTACTTATTGGCTATTCATTTTTCCTTTTTTTTTTTTTTTTTGCATTATACTAGTACTAGTACTAGTAGTAAAAGAAAACAGAATCGCCGTGTTGCCCGTGCAAAGTTTTCACTCCTTTCCGTGCACACAAATTCACTTCTCTTCTCAATTAACGAGGTACAAAACCTTGAAAGGAAAAGGGAAAAAAAGAATGGTACTAATAAAGGACTATTTTTTATTTACAAAAACGTTACACACAGTGACTATTTTAAAATTATATCAACAGTGACAAAACATTCACATTGTTTATACAAAATTACTTGGGATTAAACATGCATTTTTATTGGACGAAAAACATTCATTCAGTAAACTTTCAAAGCATGAATAGCACATTCAAATCTCTGAAAACTTTCTAATATTCTTGATACTCTTGACCAGTGAACACTCATCGCCTACATACAAGATACCATAATTAACTAAATAATATAAACCTATGTATGAGTTGTAAGTATTAGTTAGCTTCAATACTAAAGACTTCCCATCACGACCAAACTAATATGACAGATGAATATGAACATGAACCTATGTATGAATATTGTTATTCGTCCATCTGACTCGAGTTTTAACCAAAGGGCCTTGTACAAATTGGGAATTGTCATCATAAAACAGTTTACTTCCCAAACAATGTGGGTTTGAAGCTAATCCAAAAGTACATGGATGCAGCCAGTGGAATAGATGTACAAAAAGTTTACTCATATCCAAAATTTTCGTCCATCAAAAAATATTACGGTAAAAGCTAGAGCTAAGCTGTGATCAGTACATCCAGGAAATAAAGTAGCTCGAAATCTGCTCCTTCGAACAAACATTTTCTTGAACCCCAGCTTATGCATCAGGCTCGTCTGCATCAAAATGAAGGAATAGCTTCAATATAGAACGACATATTCACAATCTACTACCCAAACATGACAAGGGACAAAAACAGTATCATTAGTAAATCTCAAACATTTAGCATAATTCTTCTGGTTCAAAACTACGTATAAGAAAACCCTCCTTCAAGAGAAAAACACTGCAAACACTTATCTTTTATTGCCTCATAACATCACAAGTTCTTGTGTAATGCTATGTAACTTGTAACTCAACTGAGTCTATGTGGCAATTAAGTGTCATCAGTGTAGTTTAGACAACTTAAACGCGAGTCATATATGCTAATCATGCTTAAGCTTAGTGCTAAATACAAGTTGTGCTACATAGCATTATTCTAAAATCTCCATTTAAGAAGTGGCAAGGCTTAAAACCCACATAAGATCAACAATCCATGGACCAAGTTTTTTCATGTTTCTTGATAAGCTTCTTAACTTTTAACACACATTCTTGATTCTTTCAAGAAAAGTACTCCCCTTCTCCAGAAAAAGTACAAAGTTTTATTGAACAAGCTATAAGTTGTTTCATTATAAATGGAACAATACCTCAGCTACAATGGAGTCGCCTTTATAGATGGTGCAGGATCTCCGGAAAGGGCTACCTTTCATCTTCAGCTCAGTCTCTGAGCCTTCATTATTTTCCCCAAGAAGTAATATTTCAAATTCAGTTCTTGTAAACTCATCTACTGTCTTTTCTACTTTGAATATCAAGTCCTTATCACTGCTGTCTTTCCCCCTAAATCCTCTCCACGAACCCTTCTACAAGAAGCAAAATATCAACATTTCATCTGAAATAAGATGCAGAACATCTTCACAATTCTAGAAAAAGAACACAAAAGAAGCCAGTTTACTTTAATCCTTAACATTTCCTTAACGTTTGTGTCGACATGTTTCGAACTCCACATTCCCAAATTACGATATAAATGCATATCTAAACATACAGAGACATCCCCTCTGACATTATAGCAGCTACTGAGAAAAACACATTCGAACAGCTCAGGACAAACAAATTACAGACATATTCAGTATTCTGCTGACAAAACAAGCTATCAAATAGACAACAATCCCATAATCACCAAATATGTCTGTCTGAATCAAGAAAACATGTATTACACTACAAGATCCACAGTTAAAACAAGACTATCTGAACTTAATTCTGAAAATTACAATAAGAAACCTAAAATTGATAAATCAGAGTAAACAAAGAGAACTGACATTTACGCGGTGTATGGAGAAGAGGGTATTTTGGCCAGATGCATCAAGGAAAAGCTTAACGCTGTGTGGATGATCTTTGGACTTGTGAGGCAAGTGCTGTACCCCGTAAACGAAATTGCCGAACGAATCAGTGAATCCTAAAACACAATCGGTTGCACCCGCCTTGTGTTTCTTGGATACGAAATAATCAAATGGGATTTGGAAATTGGCTTGGGATTGAGATTGATCAGCGGCTACGGAGTTTTCTTCCATAAAAGAATTCGAGATTTGTTCAGTTACCAATGTCAATTGTCAGGTTTTGTGCAAGCAGAGCCGAGATGGAGATCAGACAGCATAAATTCTTTGCGACCCGAATTTAAAGAAAGCGTGTCATTTGGCAGCAGTCAAGATTCCAATTTTAAATTACAAAATAATCAAACTTAATTATAATTTATAAAAATATCAAAAATTTTTAAATGGTTTGATAATAATACCCTCGTGACAACTTCGAGATTGTTATATTCCGCAACGAAATAATTATAGGCAAGTTTATAACGATAATTTAGACAAATGTCAAGTTTTTCTGAATGATATGATAAACATACCCTCGCAACGACTTCAAGATCCTTTTATTCTCCAACGAAATCGTTATAGATAAGAGTATAACGATATAAAAGTTGACATTCTCATAAAAATTAATTAATGTATAATAAATCAATAATTAAAATTAGAAAAATTGACAATTAAATAAATCTCTCACTTTTAAAAGTGCGTGTGTATATATATTTTTTACAAAAAGGACTCAAATGTTTGGTTAAATCTGATTGAAAAATACTAATGTCATTTGTCACCACTTAATAGGAAATTGTACGGTGAATGCCAACTTTTAGTCTCAATAATATAAATTCAGTTAATCCACCTCAATTTTTAATTTCCAATTTCTGAAGAACCATTTAATCATAATGTGATGATCTTATCCTAAACACACATAACATCTCATACTTCTATGTTGACATATCTAGACGCCTAGAACTAACATGACAAAACATATGGCTAACAAAACAAAGGATGTTAAGATGTTTACAGTTTACATTAACCAAAATAAACATAAGGTGCATGAGATAACAGCGGAGAGAGAGACAACGAGGTGATGTCTCATCATCTCCATTGCCAATACTTTATTTCATACACAATTTCTTCCTAATATCAGAAGTGCAATCCAAGTTGCTGATAACATGTCGATATGCAGGTCGCTTCACTTGCACCCATCTTCTTTTACTTCGTCGCCTCAGCTTTACATCTTTGACATTGTGTAGTCCATCGTGTCCACGAGAAAATCTGTAGGACACAAAATAAAGCCATGTTACTAAATTAAATCATAACATAGAGTTCGTTTGGTCCAGTTTTGAAGAAAATCTATCCATTCTTCCACAAGCTCCTTTCAACCACATATTCCATGAGACCCATAATTTTTCTTAGTTCAAATAAAGCCATGTTAATAACCAAGCTCTGGTCCACATTTTCACAAAATCTGTGCAATTTGTCTCCAAACTCATTTCCACAATACATTTCTATAAAATTTCTCGTTTTTCAACTACATATTCTCTCAAAGAATCAATTTTCACATCATGATCAACCAAATAGATGGAAAATAATAATAAAGAATAATCCGGTGGCTTTGAAAACTAAGTAACTAACCAGCATCATCCTTGGTGAAGCATAGGGGAGGAGTGATTCTGAATACATTCCCGAAAAAGCCACCCTTTCCTACTAGCACCCCCATTTCTGAGGAAAAAAATAATAAATAAATAAAATGAGTTTGTTCTCAAGAAATTCACCACAAATAAATGAACGACAAATGCAGTAACTAGAAGAGAGGCAAGAATGACACCTTTCATCTGTTCCATCACATGCAGTGTCTCAGCCTTAGCTGGAGTTTTCAGCTGACGGTCTGTTACAAGTTCCACACCGAGCATTAGACCTCTTCCCCTCACATCTCCAATAACTGCAAAATCATATAAAAGATTGACACGTTTCAGTAATTGTTGTCATTCAACTAGTGCATGTACCTATCACAAATTTGAACATGAATTTACAGCGTCAGGGGAGACTTACTCTCATATTTATCCTTCAGGGAATTTAGACGTTGCTTAAGATGCAATCCCACATTGAATGCATTCTGCTGAAGATTTTCCTTTTCTATTACTTTAAGTACAGCATGTCCTGCAGCAGTACATACAGGATTACCACCAAAGGTGTTGAAATAATTGCGCTGAATCAAGACCTTTGCAATCGCTGGGGTGGTAACCACAGCACCAAGGGGAATTCCATTTCCAATGCCCTGAAGAACATAGTTCAGAAGTTAACATAACTTTTACTGCTCAATCAAAGTCAAACATCAATCTCAAGCGCTTAATCATCATAGTTATAGCTCATTATTATCCACACATTCTGTATTCTAACTACAACAAAAACTAAAAGATAACTTTTGAACAGTTAAAATTTTATCAAAGACAAGCTCAGTGCAAGACAAAGAATGACTCACTTCTAGAAAAACAAGGAACAAATAACATATGATCTTATCAACAAACTCTCTTGCCAAAAGCAAAAACTGGTTCAATACAACAACATCTAAGAGGCTAAGAGCTTCTTTGGGCAACATTATACAGGTTAACAACAAAAGATATTTAAGGAAATTTGGTCAACAATAGATAAAGAGAGAAGAGTTGACCTTTGCCATGGTAACAATATCAGGCACAACGCCATGGGCTTCAAATCCCCAAAAATGGCTTCCAGTGCGAGCAAAACCTGATTGAACCTCATCAGCTATACAAAGTCCCCCAGCCTTTTTAACAGAGCTATAGACAGCTGGCAAATATCCAGGGGCCAACTCCATAATTCCACCCACTCCCTGTAAAGAATGAAACTCATAATGATAATGAATAAAATGAAAAGTTTCGAGATCATACTTCGAAAGCAAGATAAAAGCATGCAAATATCACTCTGCAGTTGAATAAAATTAGCACCTGTATGGCTTCTGCAATAAATGCAGCAACACGACCAGATGTTCCATAGGTAATAATATCATCAACATCCCTTGCATACTTTAATCCATCTGAACCAAAGATGCCTCTATACTGGTCAGGATTCTGAGCATGGTGAACTCCAGTCTGTTGAAAGAAATTGAATCACATAAAAATATCAGCAGATTACTATTGATGCTCAAGAGTCTTTGATAAGAAGAAAGTTACAAGCCAACTCTTAATTTCAAAAGATGATAGTTTTCTTAGACTACAATCACCATCCAACTTCTCACACAAACTTAAGCACTAATCCATGTCCCTACTTTTCATACAAAGGTCATCATCATCAGAAATAGAGAATAGCACTAATCCATGTCCCTACTTTTCATACAAAGGTCATCATCTTCAGAAATAGAGAATCAAAAGGGCCACAACTCTATAACCACTCTGTCAAAACTTATAGTATATATACCACAAAGGCAAGACATTATTTATGTTGTAAGCACACTATGTGGGTGATATGTACCAAGTCCACATCCACATGGTATTCCTTCAGCATTAGCGCCATAAAACTTCGACTAGTAACAACTAAGAAAACTGTGAATCGCATTCTTAAGAGAAGAAAGATACAATATATGCAAGAATTTCTTTTGCAGATAACCCATCCCCACAACTAGTGACAGTGTCAGATCGCTATTTATTTGCTGAAAATAGTGACACGGGCGTAGCCATGTCAGTGCTTGAGCTGACGTGACAGTGAGGATGGATTTCTCCGCCCCAATATAGGGGAATTGGTCATTTCTCATAATCTATATACCTGAACAACGTTAAATTTATAGCTACTTTGAGCAGTGGTTCCCATTGTCCCTGCAGCATTGCCATGATAGCCATTCCTAATGGAAATAACATCATGACAACTGGTGTACAACCGTGCCATCAACAAAGCCAGCTCATTTGCCTCCGTCCCAGAATTAGTAAAGAAGAACAACCTAAGAACACGAATCCAACCAAAATAATCAAGATAAATTAACTCTACCGTGGGTACAAAATAGCTATCTACAAACAATTCAGCAAACCAAAAAAACCTTGAGATCCCCAGGGAATTTTGACGCAAGAGCCTCAGCAAAATCTGCAATTGCGTGATTTAAGTACAAAATTGTAGAATGCTGAAGGCGTTTTGTTTGGCTAACAATTGCATCCACGACTTCAGGATGGCAGTGCCCACAACACACAGTCGCTATTCCTCCAAAAGCATCCAAATATCTCCTACCCTTATCATCAAACAAATACTGCATTTTCCCATCAACCAAATTCAACTGCAAAACGCAAAAACAAATCATCGATCACCAATTCACCACCCTCGTCAAAAACTACAAAACAATTCGATCCAAATAAAACAAAATAAAATAAAATCTCACTGGCTTATCGTAAAAATGGAAGACGGAGGGACTGAGGAAATCCTTTCGTTTCCTGAGGATTTCCTCGGCGGAGGGACCGGTGTACGGCGGAGGAATGTAATCGAAGGGGGGCATTTTGGGAATAGCGGTGTCATCTTCTCCAACAGTATCGGCCAAAGTCGAAAACGGCGATTGTGTTACAGCACGAGGGACGATTGAAATCCTTGCGGACACAGCCCTCGACAGAATTCGCTGCATCATCACCATGAAAACACGTACTAACAAACAATGATAAAAGGGTTGGCGACGATCAATACAACTCCGAAATAGTGACTACTATATATATATACACACACAAATATAAATAATAATAGTAATGTAATCACAGAATATGCAGTGGATCTTGAACTGATCTGTGATTTGCGAAAGGTGATAATGATGCATAAAGAGAGATTAAGGGTATGTTTGATTGGTGATAAAGTTGTCATGCGCGGTATTCTATATAAAATGTGTGGTTAAAAATATATGTATAGTTAAAAATGTGTATGAAGTTGTACGAAATTGCGTGCATGTAAATTTATGTGCAAAAGTACATGGCCTAAAATAAAATAATCGAAGAAATAGGAAGCTCCGTAGACATACGTCTCTGAGTTTGAGTCACGTTTGACGTTTTTGTCTTTGTCGGGGACCCGGAATCGGGTAGGTGAGGTGGAGTGGTGGACCAGTACCAGGTTAATTATTTCTTACCTGAACCGTTAAAAAAGTTGCAGTGCTGATCCTCAAGCTATCATTTATATACTAATTTCATCCTCGACATTTAAATTAAAGCATTTTGCATCTGATTACATGAAAAATAAACAAAGTAATGAGCTTAGCTTCGGAGGTTTCAGATCACCTTTTTTTTGTCATTTTTATTTGTGCTTGATTAAATTAATTCAGTTATCAACTTGGATAATTTTTTGTCAAAATTTTAGGTTCTAATGAATGTTTATGTATGATAATTGACTGGCTGTATAATTAATGTAAAAAAGAAAATGTTCTGAGTTTGAGAATGCTATTGCATTACGTATAAATTAAATATATAGGAGTAAAACGTTCAATTTACAAATAATAAATGGTGCTAGTTTATGGTAAAGTGAAAATTCAGGGATTGAACTGACAAATTTTGGAATTATGTACGAATTATGAATAATTAATTGGTACACTGTACATGACCCTCCTTTTTCAAGCTTTGCATGACTCCACCTTCTAACTTGTCAGTATCGATCCATTCCCCCCATGAACCACCCATACACTTTCTGTTTCTATACTTCAACCGTTCCAAAAACTGAATCAAATTTACTACAAAATTGGACGGATTTTTTTTTTTTAATACAAATTGGGGATTATAGGGAACCACCCATACACTTTCTGTTTCTATACTTCAACCGTTCCAAAAACTGAATCAAATTTACTACAAAATTGGACGGATTTTTTTTTTTTTAATACAAATTGGGGATTATAGGGATGGGGTGGGGTGTGATGTCTCGAACCCATAATAAATCGGTAAGGGAACACCTTACTATTAGGCCAAAGCCCTTGCACGGAATTTTTACTTATACGACTTTTATTAAATTCATGAGCAAAGTAATGCATTCCGTATAAAACTACAATATATAGAGACGAGGAATGATTCCCTCCCCATGTGAGGAGGGGATCATTTTTTATATAAAGACTTCTAGAGAAAATGAAACTTATTTGCGGTACGTCCTTTTTCCTATGGAGATGCGTAGTCAACACATCTTTTACCGAAATTTCAAATCAATACATATATTCTATATTATAGGATACAGAATTGGAAGACTGTTCATCTCATCCTCTCCCGTCATTAGTTCATCTTCTCTGCACTACTAAAATAAAATTGCTAAAACGGCACAGGTTACTAAACCAGTTATGGGTAAAGATGTACAAATCCTTTTCGGGCCTCAGCGAGCAAAATAACGACCACTTGAGTAGATGGATTGCAACGATTAGATGAGAGATTGTATCGGTTAGACAAGCGATTGCACAACTTAGAAGAGCGATTCGCAATGAAGGAAGAGTGAGGTTGCTCGCGAATGAACAATTACCTCTGATTTTTGAAAAGAAGAAAACGATGAAGTGACGTACCCTCATTTCAGGCCCACTATTTACCCCCATTAATCTAACTAAATAAGGGTATATTGGTCCATTAAAATTGAAATATATGCCATTAATATCCTTTTGTAAAAATGCTTGATGCCAATGTCTTTATAATTTTAAAGTTGACAATTTTTGGTATTTTTTCTAACAATATTGGAACGTACATTAGTGGCTTACGTGTAGGTATTGATGGGATAATTGAGTGGTTATCTAATACCCCAATTCATGGTTATCTTGAAAGAAGAATAAATTATTATTATTATTATTATTATTATTATTATTATTATTATTATTATTATTATTATTATTATTGACGTTTATTTATCTTCCATCTCTTTCAGTATATGTACATTGAATCTTTTGTGTAAGTGATTGATGGAAAATTATTTGTATGGAAAATCACTTCCCCCCACATAAGAGATTTAATTATTCATGAAAATCTATCCAACAGTACGTAATAACCGACTTGTAAAATCTCAAAACTACGTCAGCAATTGTAAAATTGTTTGTACAAATACATTTTTTCCATCATGCATACACCCTCTAGTGGTTCTAAAAGATACCAAGAAATCGTTAAGTAGCAAAATCCCATTTGTACACCCCAAAAGAAAAACAATCCACAAGCAATAAAAAATTGCTATATTGATTCGGAGACTTTAATGCAAATGGAACATGTTTGTATGTGGGATCTCTACCATACACGTGTTTGATCATTATTATCTGCTCAGATAACAACAAAAAGACATTGTTCTATACAATACAAATTTTATCAATTTTTTCCCTCTTCATTTCCAACCACTCATTCAATTATTTAATATATTTTTCTCAAATTTTAACCACACATTCAACACATAAATCGAAAAAATCAAATTTATACCACAAAGAACATACGTGTCAATAGAATTTAGCTTACATGACAAGTAATAAACAAAGTATTATTCTATATTAAT
This sequence comes from Jasminum sambac, assembly GCA_018223645.1. Taxonomy (NCBI): domain Eukaryota; kingdom Viridiplantae; phylum Streptophyta; class Magnoliopsida; order Lamiales; family Oleaceae; genus Jasminum; species Jasminum sambac. The sequence goes on from CP073649.1 coordinate 29,568,299, forward strand.
TGAATAGATGATCTGATCCAAGAACTTGGTCCCACTGAGTTCAATCTACAGCTTGGTGCGTATCTAAAGTCTACACCAGAACATAATAAGTCTCTACATCTTTTAGTGTCAAGTCAGTCTCACATAATACCTCGCATGTTGCAAAAGTGCTTTTAAGCACACAATTATTTGACAGTTATGGAGCCTAGTTTGTAAAATGCCAAATTGTGAACAAAAAATCCAAACATGGCAGAATGAATTGGCTTAAATTCCAACATATTGCATTCCCTTGCAAAAATAAACAAGTCGGTTCCACAAGACTTTGCACAAACACCAATTTTTAGAACTGATCTAGTGTTTGAAGCTAAAGTAGGACCACTACTTATCCATACACAAGAACTTCCATACATGCTTCAAGGCAAAACATTCACATAGAAAGGACCTAAACAAAATTACCTGAACTCATCGTCATCATCACTGGGATAGCCAGCATCATAAATGGCATCATCACCATCAAAGTAAATGTCACCTTCGAATAATTGATCTTCATAGTCTGACGAGTCAGGAATTGTTTGACTTTCGCTTTCAAGATCTTCAGATTGGTTATTGGAAGATTGGATCTCAACCTCTGACTTCTCATCAACATCCGACTTCTCATCAGATGAACTGCTTATAACCTCGTCCTCAGACTCCTCTTCATCAGGATACTCATTGAGTGGATTGTTTTCAGCTAAGATTCATAAGAAACTCGCTAAGCATAAAACCGGGGGGTGGGGACGGGGCGCAGAGAGAGGGAGACGGAGGGGGAGAGAGAGTACCATTAGAATCATCAGTTTCATATTCTGAATCATCTGGACCATCATAGTACGTATCGTCGTCCTCAACTTGAATTCTGTACAAGCAGAACAGTTTATGTTAAACATAAATAGCATATCGAACATCATTGCCAGCTAGCATATGTGAGAAACAAATTCTTACAAAGGAAATAGGCTTGCAGATTCCGCCTCAATAATGATGGTGTCATCCTTAACAGCATAATAATCATAAACATATTCGTCTGAAAATGCTGCATGGCGATCAAATATTGTTAACAACAAGAAACACTCTTTATAGATACCAAGCATGCAGAAAAATATATCTATGCACCAAAAAGTTTTAATACACTATCAGATGACAAAAGGCAGTGGCGGAGGGAAGGGTATTCCAGGGAATACCCCATTTTCGTGGAATTTTATTTTTATTTTTGTTTATTTATTTATTATTATTATTTTTTAATTTACTGTCAAATTGGTTTTAATTATACACCACATTTTTTATATATGCACCACTTTTTTTATTTTATCAACACTACTTAATCTTTATTTAGTTTTTTAATTATATTTTTAACATTTTTTCTTTACATTTCTAGTTTTAATGTCTTTGGAATCAACATATTTGATCTGTAAGATTATTCTTATTTAAATATTTTAGGGATTCACTTTTAATTGGGGAAAAATATTGATTTAAATTTTCGTATTTATTATGTTTTTAAACCTATTTTTTCTTCACTTGATAGCAAGATTTTTAGATTAGTTATATTAATTAATTGACAGATATTAAGAAAAATCAGAGATGAAAAAAGTTAAAAATAATTTTAGTAATAATGACCTAAAAGTAAGGATTATGTTTGCAAATAAAAAGTGCTGTGAACATCAAAAGTGATGGTGTGAATGTTTTCAGCTCTCGGCCCTGGTTTGAAAATTTTCTTCTGTGCATACCCAAATGAACCAATCTGGCTCCGTCACTAACAAAAGGTAATGTAAGATGAACCAACAAAATCCAAGTCACAGTGACACTGTGACAGTGATTTGGACATCAACAAACCAATGGTACTTATCCATTTTCTAAGATAAAGTTGGTGGCAGCATCTTTGAATATTTGACACACCCAATTAAGGAAAAAGAGAACAAGGGAAAAAGAAAAACCTTGTCTGGACGCATAATTGTGAATATCATCTTCAATCTCCACAGCAGCATTTGGTAAAACTTCTCTTAGTAGAGGCAAATATTGAGCCATCATCCTATAGTCCTCCAATTCAGTATCACTGCATAGAAGTTCAAGAAATTAGCATCAAGAAGTCATAGGTAAACTAATGGTGCAGTACTATGCTGTATGCAAAAGTGGAACTCACCCCTTTTCTTGCACTTCCTTCTGTTTCTCCTCCACATCAACCCGAACAACATCATAAAGTCGATACATTTCAAGTACTGCTTCATCTTCTACTGCTTCATTCTTTCCCTTCCGGCTTCTCCATATTTGCTCAAAACGTGCATTTTTTGATAAAACCTACAGGTATGAAGAAATATAAAATAAATAGAAACATAGAATAAGTTGGGCCAAGCGGGGCTTGTCCTAGTGGTAAAAGCACCCCCTTACCCTTACCGGTTGATTAGGGTTCGAGACACCATCCCACCCCTCCGGTCCCCAATTTGTACTCCCAAAAAAAAATAAAAATAAAAATAAATAAATAAATAAAGCTTGCACTGCATTACTTTTGATAAGAAGAACACACTACCACTACAGTAACTCATTGACCGTGTTCGGTCAGGAGAGTTGGCAAAAAGAATTTGGGTGGGTGGGTGTGTTTTGGGGGGTGGGTAATAAGGCTTAGAACTGACAAGGGAACCAAAATATGGTTGTCCCATTCTAAATATTATTATTACCCAACATTTAATGGAACAACAACAGAACCTTTTAGAGGTATGTAATGTTCATAAACTATAAAAATTGGCAATAAAAAGGAAATCTCAGTTAAGACGAGAAGAGAGGAAAGAGCTACAAAATTCTGGTTTCTTCTTTTATGAGTGATGAAAGGGAGAACACGATGTTTGGCTTGGGCTCAAATCCATTAAAATTTTGTGGCATTCTCTCTCATTGCATCTTATTTTCTAGATTTTGGTCTTTACAGATATGCAGTACCCATGTAAAAGACAGGCATTAAGTTATAAACGTATCTTAAAATTCATAAGTAAAAAGGATTGCATCAAAATATACATGCACGATTTACCTCTTGACTCTGTCTTGCCTTGCTGAGCAATTGCTCTTGTTTCTGCATAGTTAAACAGATAATACCAGGATTAGTTACTCGAAGAACATCATACTCTATCATAATGAAGACTCTGTAGACCAAGTTGATGCTATGAAATTTATAAGTTCTCCTTTCAGTGATGTTTGTGAGTAAGTAGTCTTGCGGCTGCAGCAGTTTAAACTTTAAAGTAAGATGCCTCTTATGTTATCTCCAATTTTATCCACCTTTCAGCTGTCTTGCTTGCACAGGGCTCAGCCCTGGTTCTATATCGTTATTATAGGTTCAGGCAGGCATAAGCTTCTGTAGTGCTGCTGTCAATGTGAGGTACTATTGGTAGTAGATGGGGTCCAATAATGGATGGCTGGCCTACACCAGGAGAGTGGGTATCAGCTTGATTAGTCTTTTCTGTTTCATTTTTATTTGACGGGAATACATAATTTATTTTATCCAATAGTGAAAATGTGAAGGCACTGAAATCAAAAAAGAATTGATTGAAATATTTTGCTAACAGGGACATATGGAATAACTCATCTCACACCATCCCATAACCTATTCTTCTCCACTACCTTCCATGACAAGCACCGCCAATTATTCCTTCATTTACCAGTGCACCACTGAATCTCATACCAAATCACGAATAGCACTCGGCCTTGCTACCTGGGACAATCAACAATATTTCACCTCCCTGCCTCCTTCCACCCAACATTTGACGCCAAGTGAAGGCTTCCTACAATAAACCTGTAGTGCACCTAAAGGTTCAGCTCATAATGTCTCTATTTTTTGGTGTTAAACAAACAGCGGCTAGCATATATTAACTCATTAACCGACTAAAGCAGGGAAAGTTTTATATGAACCAGTATAGAATCCAGCAATATAGGAAACTACAATACGGATGCATCACTGGTAAATGGGGAGCTCCAACAGCCTTAATATATGTAAGTGTGTCGGGGACAGAGAAAGAACTCACATTCTCAGTCTTAAAAACGGATCTTCTTCCTTCATTCTTCTCTTTAAGTTCCAATGCATCAGATGAACTAGGCTGTTAAATCAACAAAATGAGGTTAAACAGCTTAAAAGTGACAACAATTTTACCATGAACATCCATCACAGAAATATATTTAGTGGAATATCAAAACAAAAGATGCACACTGCATGCAGACTAATAAGCTGTACTACCAAAGGGTCAAAACATCATATCACAAACTGTCCACCTAAAGATAATGCAGAACACAATTGATATTAACTGACATACCAGAAAAGACTGAAGGACATCAAGAGTGACTTCTGAGCTAATAACCGTCTCCACATGCCGTACAAGAACCTTTCTGGTCTTCGATTCCTCCACTTGAAAATGCCAAAGGAAAGCAGTTTTAGAAATTAACTAAATGCATGCTGGGGAGCTGTGATTATTCATTGCAAGTATAAAATACAATTTGTCATATCTCCCAGGCAGGATACCATTCTCGATTTCAGAAAACACAAATAGAGAATTGATATATGACCAATCACATTGGAGAACATATTCCAGAACTTGAACAGCAAATGCTTCAATTTTTTCACTTACTCACGACGAAACTAACTCATTCATGGTGCATGAGTAATAAGTATAGCAGACTCAGAGAAACTTCAAATGCGGTACCATTAAGAGCTTGTTCAACATAGACTTTTCCGACATAAGTGATTTTTTCATAAAGCGCACGGTTGAAAAGTAAAAAAAACTGATGGAAATGTGAAAAAATGAAATTCGCAAGATGTGTCATTAGAAATGAGTGTAAAAAGTGATTAATAAAAAAAAATGTCAAACAAGCTCTTACATTAAAGCTGGGAGTACAAACCATAAAATTATAAGATAAAAATATAATTGCCTTAATTTCACTAATTGTTGCTAAAGTTTCAGCTAAACTACAAAAGGATCAATGAAATACAAAAGAAACTTGACGTTGTTGTTAAAAGTTTCAGTGTGAAAGTTAAGGTCCAGTCTTATTTAATAAATGTTTAGGTCCAACATAGATGAATGCATCGAACTTATTGCACACATGGTGCACACCTATGAAATTAAGAGTGAGATATCATCCCAACATAATAGAAATATAACAGACGAAACGCCAGTGAAACCATAATAAACATCATCATCAACCAGTGCTGGAACTTTTGAGTCTCAGTGAACTCCAGTTAATTTAACTCATACCAAACCATTGGCAGTTTTGCTAGTAAACTTCATTGCTCGGTCTCATTCTTTTTATTTAATATTTGTTCCTTACATGGTTTTCTACTTAAGTTATGGGTGCAGAAGGAGATTCTAAATAACTCATAAATTTGCCACTGAAATTGTTCCCCAATGTTCATTCGCACCCACACAATTACAGGAAATGCGTTAGTAACAATTAAAACATCACTTATTTCTACTTCCACTCCTAATTACATTGGAAAACAAGGTGAAGTTGAGCGGACTTATATTGCCTTAATCATTCATATCAGATTGCAACTATCGCCAGAAAAGAAAGCTTCTATAGAGTTGGAAACCAAAACAATAAAAGAAATAGTTACACATATTAACAAATAAGATGCTTTACATACCTCTGCTCGAAGAAGAACCAGAGATCGATAAATTTCCAAAGTCAAGCAGTGGTCGCTTTATAGGCCTCTCGTTTATCTCTAGCCCTAATCGACACAATTGCAATAAAAATAAACAAAAAATTAGCTTGAAATCAGCCACACTTGACAAGTAAAACATGGAAAAAGAAACTCAGTACTCACAAAAAGCATCAAGGAGAGACTGCGAAGCTTTTCGTTTAACCCTGACAATCACCGGCTTCTCCACATTTGCCGGAACCGCAGTGGTGTCGTCCATAGGATCGAGAACGGTGGTCGGAATCAGGTACGTAGCCACGGATGGAGTTTAGTAAAGCGCGTAAATTTTTAACGGAGTTGGATCGGGGGCCAGACCTACCTTCGGCCCAGTCGACTAAGTTAAATGAACTTGGGCCAACAAATAACAGTAGCCCAACCCATTTCCTGGCCCAATTCGAATTCGAAGTCTGATCTTGAATCGTCGAATCCCTGATAGTTGTTCTCAATTTTTGTTGATTTTAATTTCAATTGACTAACTAGTTTATTTCTTTATAGATAAAACCAACAAGCTGGAAGAATCAGGGCAAATATTATGGCTTTATTCTAATGTTTCTTCTAAATCATTAGTATTGGTATCTTTATCAACAAGAGAGATCACTATTTTCTTTGACTTTTCATTTTGACAATTTATCAATGCCTCGAATTTTGATGTGTATGTATTTTATGATGTGTATATATTTTATTTTATAACGTTATTATAAATCTTTACTGAGGAAAACATAGAGAGATCACTAAATATGGTAAAATTTACCAGCAATTACTTTGCAAGCATGAGTCTGTGTGTAATCACAAGATTATGCATATCCATACAATAAAGAATGAGAGTTATAACTGGGTTATTTGAAAGGTACTTATAGATAGAAAATAAAAGTTACTTATGAGAAAGAAATTTACCTACCCGTGTGTTTGAAGGTAGAAATGGTAGCTCAAATTTCCCAGGATATAGTCCTAATTTAACCAACTTTCTGAAATTTACATCAATACATGGGAAATTTTTGTAATTCCAAGAGTTAATAGACAACTAACTAACTAACTAAGACCCCATAAAGAGTTTGGTTTAGTAATAGGAATCCAAATAAAACTATGGAAGAATCTTACGCGATCTAGATTTTAGAACACCATTATACAGGGACATTTCTGGCACCACCAACTGACTCCACATTCGTTCGAGGAAGATACAGCTGCAAAATCCTATTTGCAAAGTGCATACAAAATTTTATTGTATTAAACTAACGTTTTTATGTTAAACTAATATATCACTTCTTTGCGGTAGAAGCTAATTGTATGACTGTATGAGGTATATTTTTTTGGCAAAATTATGAAAATTGAATGTTTTTTTTTTAATAGGAAAACTATTTTACTTTTTTTTGTGAAGAAAACGTTCTTAAAAGTAGGTGATATTCGGAAAACAAATAGAAAAAGTTAAAATACAGAAATGCTAAATAATTCTTAAAAATGTCATTTCGGGAACATCCGATAAAATTGGAATGGTACATGAAAATAACGGTTAAAAATGTGTTTGACATAGGGCATTATTTCCACACTTAAAATTTTGTAATTGGGCCTAAATATGTCACATGCTCGATAAGCAACGTAAGGATGCCCAATATGGCCATCTATATTCCGAGGCCTGCAAAGGCCCAATGTCCGTTTTACGTGTTGCCTTTCCTGTCCAAGCCCTAATTTGGTGATGCCTTGCTGGCTTGCTGCCCTTGCTCGTCCCTTTTCTCTTCGAAGGCAGTGTTTATTATTTTCTTGAACCATATCCTGGACCTTCTCTGACACAACATTTTCAAAAAGAAAATTGGAGGTACAGAAATTAATTTATTTATAGCTCCAAAACAGAGCTTACAATGGGAGCTAAGAAGGTATTAGCAGATAAATTTTAATGTATTTTTATGAATAGGAAGAGAGAGAGTGAGTGGAGTTGGATGATGGATGATAGAGATTTAATGAGTGAAGAGATACATGGATGTGATTTGTTTGATCAAATTTGAATTTCAAAAAGAATAAATTAAAATATATTTAAATGTGTACGCTAATAGGGACTAAATATACCTGATAGCATATGTATTATAATACATTTTAATTCATTCTTTTTAAATTTTAAATTTAGTTAAATAAATCATATTTATATATATATTCACTCATTAAATCTCTACCATTTAATTCAATTTATTTTTTTTTTATTCATAAAAATACCCTGAGACCTTTTATTTATTACGAAATGTTGCGTCAGTCTTTCCGGACAATGACGTATGCAAAGGAATTAAGGAAATGAAATGTTGGCTATTTAAAGCTTATTTATTATTTTCAGAAAAGTCAATATGTTCGGCCTCCCTCACCCTGCTTGTCGGGGAAAACTGAAAACACCTCTACGAAATTCAACCACCTCGGTTCTTGCCATCAAGATCATAAATTTTGTGGCTATTTCCTTTGAAATTACTCATCACCTCAGTCCTTGCCAGCAAGATCGTAAATTTTGTGGCTATTTCTTTGGACATGTCTTTTAAAAGTACTCATCGCCCTGAATTGATGATTAACTAATAAATATATCTTCGTTCTCCGTGTTTCAATCATGTCGCTAGCCACAATGTGATACGTATATTACATGTTTTTGTTGCATATTATTATTGTTGTTATTATTATCAAACAGTTAATATAATTTTTAAAGAAAAAATTATTTGTACACGTATATACTCCCTCCGTCCCATTTTGATAGGCATTGTTTGACTTTCACACGGATTAAGAATTTGAAATTAATATTTATTGGAAAGGTAAATTTTACTTATATATTTCTCAATATACCCTTATATTAAATATGACAACTTACTTTTATTAATAACCATGCATAATAAATAGGGGTAGATTAGGAAATGAAGAAATTAAATTTATACCAATAAGGAAAGTGAAACTTATATTTTGGGATTTAAAAAAAGAAAGCCTATCATCAAATGACGGAGGGAGTAATTATTAATGCATGCTATTGTACACATTGGAATGCACACTATTGTTTATATTGAATTGATGTAATACTCCAATTAACATGCCACATCATCATAGATTATGTTATAATGTGCATCCCGAAATGCACAGAATCAATTTTGAAATCGGTGCGTGCCGTACTGCCATTGAAATGGGAGATGATATAATATGCGAAAAATGGATTTATGTCAAAGTATTTATTTGTAATGTTTCCTGCATATTTTATTTATATACATACCAAGATTGAACTTTTAATAGGCATTGCAAGAAAAGGGAGGGGGTGGTTGGAGGGGCAACACCTTTTTTTGGGTCTAAATTGTCTCCTTAACACCACAAATTTTGTTGATTTTTCTTTTTCCTTTTTTCCTCGAATAATATAATAATTATTATTGTATTTAATTAGTTTGTGCTTCATGGGAGGAACCAAAAGTTGGCAGTAGTAATTCTTTTAAAACCCAGGTCAAGTCTCAAGATGGAGAGGAACCAAAAGTTGGCAGTTGGAATTCATTTGAAACCCAAGTCAAATTATGGAGGAAATTATCTAATTTAGTTAAAATTACATTTCTAACTTCAGTTACAATTACAATTACATATCTAATTTCAGTACAATAGGCTAGCTTACAAGTGTGACTCTAATTACTATAGGCTTTGTTGTGACTTCATCATCTACGTCTTACTTTCTAGCTAGTTTCTACAACCTTTATCGTAAAATATTATAAAATATGTTATATTTTTACCAATAATCTCTAATGGCCACCGTTCGCACATAGCTACCTAACTCATTCTTGGTGACTAATGATGCATGTGTATATATATACTTTTGCACATATGATTATGATATAATCATAAAATTACAATAAAACCTACTTTTAATTAGGATGCTAGCTAGTTTTTAAATTTCTTTTAATTTTTCTATTAAATCTAATTTTAGACCCCGAAAGAGATCTAATGCTTGAAGTGCCTATATATGGGCATTAAATCGTTAATGTTTCAGACCTGGAAAATAAATTTATAGTGCATGTTGCACAAAGTTATATTTTAATTTATTACAAGATTATTACAGACTGTTTCTAATGAATTTCAAAAATTGTAAACAATAATTTTGCAAAAGAAAATTGACGACAGAAAATAATTGAATACATATCACCGGGATTAAATTATGGATAAGAATTGCGAATTGTTTAAAGTTTTAAAAGGTGCTTCAATTAGTAGCCACAAACGGAGAGACGTCTGAAGGTCAGTTTATTTCATGTTATGAACATATTTTCTTTGCTTAATGTAACATCACTATGAGAAATTAATCTTCTACACGGCTAATCCTATAGAGGAAGAGTTTACACGACAAAGGTGTATAGTTCTTTTCGTGTGGACTTAACATCTTCCAACAATCAAAACCTAAATTCGTTACTGCTAAAAAAATAAATAATGAAATAATGAAATAAAACACTATAGATATAAAATTCTAGATTCATTGCATCAGTTTTATTAATTCTCTATAGAGAATATATAGCCATTAATGGTTTAAGGTGGTGGCCATTACGATTCCACAATTCCTTCTCGCCACCACAATTTATTTGGTTTTCGACTTTCACCTTGTTCGTTTTAGATACTCCAACTCTATACAATCATTTTCGTTGTCTAATCAGAATTAATGTTAATATATATAAAATATTAATCGTACACATTTTTTTGTAATTGAAATCTAAAAATACGCGATCACTATTTACTCTCGCGTTACGATCAAGACCGTGATTGAAATTTGAAAATACGCGATCACTATTTACTCTCATGTTACTATCAAGACTTCTCAAGTTATATATATGCACATATTAGGCTCTTAGATTTGTTGTCTCATTTTCTATATTTTTAAATGTAACATCCTATTGAAATAGTCCACAAACACAACTAAGGGTGTGCTTGATTGTAAGTTGTAAATCATTTACTTGTAAAATATTTGCATGGTAAATATTTTTCTACCTATTCTTTAAGAAGATATTTGCCTGCAATTGACCCGAATCATGGTTCAAATGATTGTATCTTGTAAAATCAATTCTCTTTACAACTTACAATCAGACACTAAGGGTGTAAAACAGATTGTATGATTTGACATTTACTTGGAAAAAATTTGACAATCAAACACACCCTAAGTATAGTTTAATAATATGAATATTGTTACTAGTCAAAATGAAGTTGGGCTTCACTAATTAAATCAAGAGCTTATTGGGCCTCACTCGAACCCACAACTCGTCTTGGCCCATCACGGCCCATTCCACATCTTCTATATATAGGTAAGACCCTTCATTTATTGAGGTAAATTCATTTAATTCCACAGATAAAACCCGACTTCCTCTAGACTTTCTTACACTTTCGGTCATTGAGTTAATTATCGAAGTCCCCGCCACCACCGAAGAGGTGGTCCGAGCTCTAACAGGTTGTTGTGTGTGCATGGACATGTGATCGTGCTCGAAATACTATTCAGCGTTCATTTTTTGAGATCAACAAATATCTTAACTAAATATAACAATTAACAAGACAAAAAATAAGATTAAAGACATGGACTTGCCTTATATTAGTAGTGGGAAAGAGTTACGCATGCTACTTAATACAATTTTGTTGACAAGACAAGGTGGTAAAAATTTCGATAGTTGCATGTCACACTCATTTTCATCCCAGAAGATTTTGCCCCACACCTAGCGGGTGTTCTCCTACATTTTTACCCATTTTTATATATTTTTTTCAATTTCACTTATTCTTTCTCTTATTTTACATCCATATATCTCGTAGAATTTACATGTACTATACAAATCTCCACCATTTAATTCCACTCATTCTCTCTTATATATCACATAAAAACACATAAAAATTTATTTTTACACGCATCTTAACACCCGCTAGTCACCAAAGAAATTGAAAATTGAAGTTATACAAATATTATTTTTCATCTAATTAAATATATATTATCTCGTTTCACTCTGCTAGAAGCATTTGTCATTTAAGTTTCTTTGAATACTTTGTTATATTTATTTACTTTGTTCTAATTATTTTGTTAGTAAGTTTTCTATTTAAAGTAAATAAATTTTATAATCTTGTTGAGCTATATATAAACGTCTTGCTCATGTCATTTTATTATTATTATTATCTATTTTTTTTTATTAAAATACGATCATTCTCTTTTAGCTTTCACACACACTCAAGTTAAAAGTCAAATTTCTAATCTTAAGAGCGTAACATCACTGCACATTTTGCAGTCCCTGACAATATATAACTCAATGGCCCTTTACTCCAAAGTAATAGTAGCAGTATACATGTGCATGCATCAACCTTAGCCTTATATATACGCAACTGCCATAAACAAACAATTGAGAAACTTCTCGAGTTTCATTTCATTACAGTTACTCTCTCTTAACATTGAAACTCGATCGATATTATATATATATATATGGCTCTTCAATGGCTAAGCATGGTGGGTGCCATATGGTTACAATCAATCAACGGGACGAACACAAATTTTCCGGCATATTCATCGGAGTTGAAGCGTATGCTGTCCATATCACAGCCACAGCTGAACAACCTCGCCGCCGCCTCCGACGCCGGAAAACTTATGGGATGGATCTCCGGCATGGCCGCCGCCCGTCTCCCGCTTTGGCTCGTACTCCTAACCGGCTCGACTCTCGGCCTAATCGGCTACGGAGTCCAATATCTTTTCCTCAATAACCAAATCTCTCATCTTTCGTACTGGCAAGTTTTTCTACTAACAATTTTAGCAGGAAACAGTATCTGTTGGATCAACACAGTTTGCTACATCGTAATGATCGAAAATTTCCCGCTCGATCGACAGATTGCGACGGGTTTATCGACGAGTTATATCGGTTTTAGCGCGAAGATTTATACTAATCTAGTCGACGTTATATCGCCGAATTCGCCGCCGGAGAGGGCGAAACTGTTTCTTCTCTTGAATTCTGTCGTTCCCTTGGGAGTTTGTGTGTTAGCAGCTCCATTGGCTAGAGACGTTAACGTTGGAAAATCGAGAAAATTAGCAGGAGGGTTTGTTGTCATGTTCTTGATTACAGTGTTGACAGGTGTCTATGCTGTGATCACCAGTTTAGGATCTGCGATTCTGAGTTTCTTACAGCCTCTGATAGTTCTTGTCGGGACCGGAATATTCTTAACTCTGCCGCTTCTCGTTCCTTTCTGTGAGAAGATTAGAGAAACCTTGCAACACAAATGTTTGATAAGGGTACACGATGAATGTGTTACGATGGAGAATGGTGAGAAAGTGGAAGTAGAAGAAGGAGAAAAGAGTAATTTAAGCAAGTTTGATGAAGAGGTTAGTTTAGAGGAGATTGGAGTTAAGGTGATGTTAAGGAGGTTGGAGTTTTGGTTGTATTTCTTTGCTTATTTGTTTGGCCCCACGGTTGGTTTGGTTTACCTTAATAACCTCGGACAGATCGCGGAGTCTCGGGGTTCTTCCGCGACGTCGTCTCTCGTCTCGCTGTCTTCGGCATTCAGCTTCTTCGGCCGTCTCATTCCGTCATTTCACGATTATTTTTTTACCAAGTAAGAAATTTTTTCACTCATTCCCTACTGTCTCTATTAAAATTTTAAAATAAGAGTCCGTTTTGAGATTTTTGATCCTTTTTTTTCTTTTTCTTTTTCTTTTTCTTTTTCATTTTTTAGGCCCGTGTTTCTTGTTATTCGTGAATTTATTTTTAAAATTTTTAATCTTATTTTTCTTTCTATAATATCCGAAGTACCGGCCCTCGTTGCCTCAAGGATGGTTGTTCTTGACACGTGCATGGTATAGCATGCAGGAGTTGATCGCTTTAATGCGAAATTCTCAGTAGGAGTATGTTAGTTAGTGGATGAATTTATGGACCCTTTCAAATTTCATGGTCTATGAGAAATCAAAGGACAGGAAAATCCATGTCCCAAAATGTAACTCCTCATTTTGTTTTTCACCTTTGATTATGTATGTATTTATTGCATGACAAAATTGGCTTTTTCCAAGAAAGTTTTGTTACAATTTTGCTACTTGTATATATAAAGTCATGCCGACATCATAGATGACGAATCAATTTTTCGCATATTATATTACTTAAAAATCAAATAGTAAAAGGGGTCTGTTTTCTATGTTTTTTTGAACTGTTTTTTATTTTCGGTTTTCCAAAATCGTGCAAATTCGTTTTTCATATTTCTGACTCCACCCCGAAAAATACAACTGAAACGTAAAGAGAACGACATACGTGCATGCTGTTGCTTGTAAAACTGTTTGTACGAATTATTTTTTTCCTTCGTGCCATTGGACGGTCACTAAACGATTTTTTGTCTTTGTTGGGTTGTTTCGTGCTTGGGTTTCGGCAGGAGCAAGTATATGGTGTCAAGACCGGCAGCCATCGCATGGATGATAACACCAATGTGTGGAGCTTTGTTTCTACTTGTCAACAAACAGGATATGTGGCTCTACATTAGTACGGCAATCATAGGCATTTGTACGGGAGCCATTACTACAATTTCGGTCTCAACCACAACCCAACTCTTTGGGACTAAAAATTTTGGCGTTAATCACAACGTTTTGGTGTCCAATATTCCAATAGGCTCTTTCCTTCTAGGTGACTTTGCAGCCCTACTTTACAATAGAGAGAAGGTTCTCGGACAACAAAATTGCTTGGGCAATAAATGCTATCGAATGACTTTCGTTTTCTGGGGATTTTTGTGTCTCGTTGGATCTGTACTAAGTTTTATCCTTCACCATCGAACGAAGAAAGTTGTGATCACCTAGCTTACACGAATTCCGTATATATATACACTATAATGACATTGTAATGAACAGCCTTTCATTACACCGAATATATAGAAATGCATTCAATGTAATATATAGTGCATTAATGTCATGAATGACTGGTATACTAGTACATGCCCCGCCTTTGTTAATTTATTATTAGGTGATAAGTGTGGTTTTGATTAAGCGCTCACGTAGGTACAAAATCCACGTTACGTGGAGCTACCTGGTGGTGCCACGTGGTCGAGCAAAAGTTTTAAAAGAAAATTTTTTTATTTTTATTTTTTGGTATCTACATTAAAATTAGATGAATAATATATAATTGCCACCTGATGGTGAGGGACCTCACTCGATTCTTGTGATTTTTTTTTCTCCAACTATGGATACCTTACGTGGGTGGCTACCCGATCATTACTAGTGATAAGTGATATATAAGTTTAGTATTGACATTTTAGGTGAGGGGACTGGGGGCGATGGATTCCTTTTGGTTTTTGTTCCTTTCTTCTCTCGATGTGACATTTTTTGGCCAAAATAATTAATTAGAAGTCGTTGAGGTAGATGGTATGGTCAAGATATTACTCAAGAAGTTCAATACGGATTGGGTTTGTTTGCGCATTACAAATTGGGCTAATAAGATTTCGAGATGCAATAATCTACAAAACAATACAGTGAATCACTAGTTTTTTACATTTTTATTATATATATTATTAGTTTATTTTCAATCACAACAAAATTTATTATTTCTAGTTTTAAAGAGGGTGTTAGCATGAGTTCAAAAATATATTTTAATATTTTTTTAAATTTTAAATTTGATCAAATAAATCACATCTATATATTTCACCACTCATTAAATCTCCATCATCTAACTCCACTCATTCTCTCTCTTTCTACTCATAAAAATATATTAAAATTCATCTCCTAACACCCTCTGTATCTCATTTACTATTACAAGCAGTCATGTCAAACTGTCGAATTAATTACACACTTCGGATTTGGATTGGTATGCATAGTGCTATCATTTACTCCGGAGAGTGGGATGACCCATTCTTTGAATTATGTACACATTATGTACACCTGTGTCTTCTCAATTCTACACCATTTCTTGACGAATTTCTACAGAGATAAGGATAGCAGTGTGGATGGGTTCAAACAAATTTCCATCTTTTCGATGAAACATAATAGTTGTGTACGTATGTGAGACATGTTCCCAACCTCAACTAAAGTAAAGTGTAATGAAACCATTTAAAGATCAATGCTCACTGCCAAAAATAGGACTTCTGAGATCGACAGTCGTTCCTATAATCTCGTGTCTATAGAGTAATAGTAGCGATATATTCGTATATGTAAAGCAATAGCAGTGATGTCGCTCTTATTACCCTATAAGTACGAGACTATAGAGACGATATGACCATTTTTAAATATTCAATTTCTTATAGTAATTGTGTAATAGCAAGAATATCATATCAATTACTTAGTGATTTATTGCGTAGAATTTATTAGGCTTGGTTCTATTTGGTGTTAACCAAATCCGCACGCAATTTCGTATACCTCATACTCATTTTCAACCACACACACATTTCCCAAAATAATATTAACCACATATTTTTACACGGAATACCGCGCGGAACAACTAAACCCCCAATCAAACAAGGCCTTAATCTCTATATAACTAAACCCCCATGAATGGATCCTCTTTTTCTCACTTTTGACCACTTTTTATCACTTTTTTCAACTTTTTTCTCTCTCCTAAATCAATCACATCCACATATCTCATCACATTCACAAATCTCAACCACTCACCTCCACTCATTCTCTCTCTTCTTTCACATTAAAATCCATTAAAAATCATTAAAAATTACTCCCATTCACCCATTATATAGCGTCTTCGCATTCTTAAAGTACTATGGCAATTCACTGTGTTTCTGTGGGTTTGACATTATTGTCACATCGGTTGGATATAATTTTGGAAATATTGTGTTAGAAAATAACGTTATTCATCTTCAAGTCATACGCTGCGACCTATCACCTAGGTTGACTGGTCGAGATACATGGACTTCGCAATTAATTTGCCTCTTGGTTAGCCGACTTTTTTGGACTTAAATTTTAATTAAAAAAACAAAGTGCCGACTAATAGAAGATGATAAAAATACGGTGATGAAAATATTAGAGATAAAAAAGATGACAACTAAAATAAATACTATAAAAGAAAATTTTAAAAAATTTAATGACATGAAATCTTATGAGAGCGCCACATTATCAAGTGTGCAGCATCTCCTGCACACTAATATGCAGAAGAGCAACTGCGTCAACTCCAATGGTTACCCCAAATTTGGGGGATTCTTTTTTTTTTTGCTCCAATGGATCGCCAAACCAACCCCAAATTTGGGGTTGGTAGGTTTATTATTAAAAATGCCATTAGGTTTGTTACATTTATGCCATTAATAATTTTTAATTATATGTTAAATTTATTTTACTTAATTAATTATTTTGTTAATTAATTAATAATAACAACAATAATAATAGTAATAATCGATGATTAATAATAATTTTAATTTTTATGTTCAAAATAATATTTTTAATTAGATAAACTTGGCTCGTTAACTGTTAGTTAGATAAAATTATATTAATTAAATAGATAAATAGTATGTAAACAATTTTTAAGATTACAAATAATAAGGAAAAAAATAGTTTACCTCAAATTTTGGGGTAAACTATTGGAATAGAAATGTGGTTTAAGATGCTCTTGCGATTTAGAATCTTTTTTTTTTTTTAATGGAAAAGGATTCAGAATCTTCGCTACAATTAAAATGTGAGTTCTGATGTAACATTTGAAAATCATAGTGTAAATATTCCTTTTCTTGTATTCTCATTTAATTTCTTTGTAATGTAAATGATGTGTTCATATATCTATTTACCCTTTTGTCCATTCAGGCCAAATACGTACACTTCACCCCCAGCAAGTCACCAACATACATTATGATAACCATCCACCGAAAGAGAGATCATTGCTTCAAGAAATGCAAAAGGTGCAAAGAGAGGAGAATTAGATAAAAGATCATAAATCTAAGCGACATTGTTACTTATTAAATAAATTAAAGTTGTGTACGATGTCATTTTATCACAACAATCGACATGTATAGGCTAGACGGGTGAGATAGCGATTCGTCACGATATAAAGAAAAAGACATTTAGGCAATTATGTCAAAATTTCCACAATTTGCTGGACAAAAATCTTTGTTTGGTCACTTGAGTCGCAGGCACTGACCAAGATACTGCATGCTCACATGGTGAAAAAGTGCACACCCACTGGAGTTGGGAGTTGAACAATGGGCAAGAATTCTCTCTAAAGTACAGGATGTGGGCCCCAACCCCACCATTCAACCAAGATTTCAAATTGATCATTTTTATCTATTTAGTCACTAAAGTTAAATTATGTAACATACATAGTAGTCATTCTTGTGAAACTATACATTTCAGACGTTGTGTCAGTAAATTAAACCGTCGAGTGTATCTCAAAGGATGACATATCATTAAAATATGGTTCCTGAAACGATGTTTATTGTGGAAAAAGTTCAAATTGCTCTCTTTAACAATAATTCTAACTTCATGTTCACAATTCACAAGTCGTTAAAATGTCATTAGACCACTTAGAAGGAATTGAATATCAATAATCATTAGCCCACGTAAAGGTCGAAACCTAGTACTGGCTAATAGAATATCAACAATTGCTCTCTTTAATCTGAACCTCAACAATTAACAAATCATAATAAAACCGAGGCTAGTTGGAAGGAACTGAATACTAATGGTGCCTGGTCCATGGTGGACGTGAAAGCATAAAAGCTACCACTGGCTAATTGAACGACCAATTATTTGACGAAGTTTAAGTTTAAGGCCATCTCCAATTCACCCTTCAAAACTCTTGTTGAAGGTTGGATTCCTCCAACCCACCCCCCAAACCTCTAAAAAATGGGGTGGATGCTACAATACTACTCTAAATTTGGAGTGCTACAGTAGCAAACTCCAAATTTTTTAGTTTTGAAGATATTCCAATTTTATCCCTTGAACTTGTACTATAAATCCTTTTTTTCCTTTGTATCCCATTTTATATTGAGATATTATTATTGTTTGTATTTAGATTAATTAGTGTACTATTATTTATTTTAATTAATTAATTGTGTAATTTTTTTAGATTATTTTTTAAATTAATGTAAGAATATTTGTGAAATGGCTTGTTTGGTTGTGAAGTATTTTGTTTAAACAAATCAATGTAATAAAAAAATCTTCATTTTTGTGACTTGAAAATAATTTACTTTGTTAAAAAATTACAATAAATATGTAGTTAGGTGCATTCAACATAATTAATTGTTCAATTTAGACCATGTATTGCTAGCATTGTTGATGGTCTATGTTTAGTTAGTTCTTGTTTCCGTTACAAAAATTTCGAATTATGGTAGTATTTTATGTTTTCATATATTCGATCGTGTGTTGTATTTCAATTTAATGAATGAAATATTTTACATACTTAATGGTGAATTTTACAAAATATATAATGAAGTATTTAGATAAATGCTAAAATTTTTTATTCAAATTAATAAGTAATTAAAAAAATATAAAGTAAGAAATATTGTTCATTTGATGTGATATATATAGAGTGTTGAGTTAGAAAAGAAACTGTAAAACAGAGGAAAAAAATATATTTTAAAATGTTAAAAATTGTAAAATAAAATTTAGCGTTGGAGATGCTCTAATAGTTAAATAAGTAAAAGGAATACTTTACTGGCCAATTTAGAATTTTACTTGAAGTTGAAGGGCTAGTAGTGAAATTAATAGCACCCGTGGAAACGGTGATGATGGTACCCATTTATGGAGCAGCTTTCCGCCTTTGCGGGATTCAGAGACCTTGCGATGGGGTTGGCAAAGGCCGGTGATAATTATTGGGCCTTATTGGGTCGGCTTGTTGGCGTCTTTAATGTTGACAGTTGCAATGCCCATTTGGATTAGATATGTGTCTCTCCTGATATTAGAAAGTATGTATTTCCCATTCATTTATATATGGACATTTTATCATGTCTATGGCCTTGTTCTATTTGGTGTTAACCAAATCCGCACGCAATTCCGTATACCTCATACTCATTTTCAACCACACACATATTTCCCAAAATAATATTAACCACACATTTTTACACGGAATACCGCGCGGAACAACTAAACCCCCAATCAAACAAGGCCTATATATAAGCATTAAAATGGGAGTGCATTCATATATATAGTATTTTGATTCTATGAAACAAGCAATGGAAGAGTAAAAAAGATTGCAAATCTCGTCTCCAAATCTGCTAATACTTGATAATTATATGTACACAACAAAAATAGACGAGCTTCTATATGATGCGTTACAATGCCTAAGAAATGAACATTGGAAAATCCAATGAGTCTGTTAGCATATAAATTTTAATTCATTTTAACTCATTTTTTTCAAATTTGAAATTGGATCAAACAAATCATATCAACATATCAATTGTACTTTTAAATCTCTACCATTCAATTCCACTAATTCTCTCTTTTTTTACTCATAAAAATATATTTTAATTTATACACTAACACACTCAAAAACCGGTTTGGTAGGTTTTTGCTTTTCTCCAACAAAGCGGTACTATTTCAAGTAAAAGAGAGAGACCCACAATAAACACTAATTAATATTTTTGCCACAAAACGCCGTCTCAAAAATAAAAATAATAATATATGAGAGAGAGAGTGTGTGTGTGTGTCAGTGTGTGTGTGTTTCAAACTTCCTGTAATGTTTTCACCATGAAGTCAAGCTTAGAGTCTTTAAGAGACGGGTTTCTTGACCTACGAAACGATGTGCATGTGCTGATGTAACATCTAATTAAAACCGTGCCGTTGAAAGAAATGATGTCAAGTTGACGTTTATTTGACATCATCTTACCGGCAGAGTTCCAAATTTCTAACTATGGATAAATAAGGAAAAACTAATTGCCACCTTCCCATTTAAATTTAATCCAAGCCTAGTAAATATAAAATAGAGTAAAGCTAAAGGGACACTCACTTTGACACCCAAGATGACACCCATTGACCAATTGACCATTTAAAAAAATTCAAAAACCCAAAAATAGGCCCAAATCCCTCGGTCCCTCTCTTGAACGCACCAGAATCCATTTCTCCCTTTCTTGGCTTTCTTCTTGACGGAGCAACCTCAAAAATCCCTCAAACACCAAATTGAAATCAGGTTCAACATCGACCCGAGAAGGAGGCTCGTGTGCACTCGGATCGAGTGTCAAAGTGCGTTCGACTAGGCGAGGAATTCCGTGAGGCTTCAACTGCGTGAAAAACCGAGTAAGAGGATCGATTTTGGGTTTCATTGCGTGAACTACCGGTCGTGCCTCGGTTTGAATGTGCTCCTTCTCCCTTCGATTTTTTAGTGAATCGTTTTTTTGTTAGAAAATGGCGAGCGAATTTGCTCTTGGACACTGAAAAATGGCGAAAATTAACTCTTCTATAACGAAAATTCACATACATTTTGTTTATCGTGAATTGTGCTCGTTTATTGCTCTTACTAGATGATACGGACTTCCAAAATGTTTTGAATTTGTGAAATTTGTGAATTTGTGAAATTGTTCATCTTACAGTTTTGTGAATTTGTGAAATTAGTCATGGTTAATTGAAATTCTTGCTTTGAGACTCAATTCACACACTTGAGATAAACTTTGTGCATTATGAAATTATTAATATTGAAATACTTGAGAACTTTGTTCAAGAGAATTTTGTTAATTTTGTCTAACTCTGTGGACTTGTTATTGCGCTTGTGAGACAAAGGTTAGTTTCTTCGTTGCTCCATTAGCGCTTGTGATACTTTATAATGGAGGGCTTGTGATACTTTATAATGGAGGGCTCATCATCTTCGTCTTCTTCAGGGTTTTGTCTCAACTCTAATTTGAATAGATAATTTTGTTTTCTCTTTTAATTTTATGTTTTACTAACTATAGGGAAGGGCAAAGTGGCGGGTGTATGATTTTCATGTATTAGGCAATGGAACCAAATTGCATCAAGAGAAGTGTTTCTTCACTGTGATTGGCAGTGAAATGTGCAAGTTTTCACTTCAATGACAGAGGCCAACACTGAAGACGATTTGCTAGATGTGCAAGAAGGAGCAGGCGTATAATTTTTCCGTTGGATTGATCCCATATGTCCTACTGTGTGAAGATTAGTCCCTAATGGTAGGTGATTTAATGGCGTTGAGGAGTAAAGGAGTAGTAGATGAATCATTGGTTGAATCGTATGAAAATGAGATAAGAGCTTATAAAGAGGAGGTTGGATCTTTGAAGGAAGAAATAGCCGCAGTTGAAGAATGATAGCAAGGATTAGGTCATTCTCAAATCGTTTCACATTGTAGTTATTTTCGTAGTATTGTTGCTCGCTTTTTTATTTTGAAGTAAGTGTTAAGTAGTGTACATTTTTAAGTGATGTGTTAGTGGTGTTCTTTTGTTGTAATCGTATGGGACCTTATTATTACTTAAATGTTGTAAATCGTAATATGTTTGTGTTACAAAATAAGGCTTGTGTTATTACTTAGGTGATGATTGCGTTATTACTTAGGTGATGATTGTGTTATTACTTAGGTGAAATAGGTGATGATTGTTTTAGAAATAGGGTTGTTAGAAATAGGTGATGATTGTGTTAGAAAATACTTGCTTGAGGCAACGACGTGAATAGGTGGTGCGACGTCGTTTGGGGTATGGCAAGGCGACTTGCCGAACAACGGCGGCAAGTGCTTTGCTACTCAAAGCGGCTGAAGAAGGCTGCTGCTACTCTTCAAAGAAAGAAGACGGCTCTTCTTTGCCTTGAATGGCGGCGGCCAGAAGCAATGCTGCTTTGCTCAACGCATCTGGCAGCAACTGCTCTTTCGCTGCCGTTGAAAGCGGCAGCTGCTGCTCTTTGCTCAAGCGGCCGCAACTGCTCTTCGCTCTTGGCGGCCCGCTTTCTTGGCTCTTGGCGATAACATTGCCCATTGCGATGCTGATTGCTATGCTACCTATCTGAAATCGCCATTTCTTTTGCTCCGGATACCATATGAAAATTACTGAACCAAAATTCATTACAACTAGTTATAAAATACACAATAACATAATACATCCAATATCAATATCCGACATGATTGCAACACTGAACCACCACACTGCAGTTACAAATCGCCAATAGCATTAATACCGCGATAGCATGCTATAAAAACAACCAAGTGGCAATATTATAACTTGTCCTCTTCTCCTTGTGTTCCACTTTCACTTGTATGATTATTATGTTGATCCGTGGAATAATTTGGCAAAAAGTTGTTGTGTTGATCCATTGAAAAACGGCACCATGTTCATTGGTCGGTCGAACCCCATTCTTGGTAATGGCGCCTAAGGAAATAGTTATAATTATTATACATTGAAAAGGCAGGCAACATGTTGATCTATTTGCAAAATATTGGAGATTTTAATAACTAAATTTGGACATACCATTAATTGTTGCGAAAAATATCGGAATTAAATAGTGGATATTGTTGCATCTCCGTCGGTGGTTGAATGAATACTTTCCCAAGCGTATGCGTGATCGGTGCGGTGGCGTTTGTTCGTTTGTGATCGGTGCGGCCGTTTGTTCAACAGGCTTGAGCGTCATTTGAAGTGGCATATAGTCACATGATACAATTTTTTAAGTTATATTTACACATTATATTATTTGGCAATTTACATGAAACAGCGGGTTCATACCTCTTCTTTGCTTTCTTTTCTAGTGGCGGTTTGCGATTCTTCGGAGGTGCACCTTTTCTCTTGAACACTTTGGGTCTAAGACCACGTACTTCGCCGAGCCGTATTGCGCCTCTTGAGTGATTAGAATCTTTGTTAGCACTATTCTTCTTGAGAATGATTACTACGGTTGGTTTGCCTCTTGAAATGGTCGCGTGAGATGGTTGAGCTACGATCCATTCTTTCATCTTCGATAACTCTCCTCTTTCTTCTGTTGCCACTTTTATAGCGTTAGAACTCTTTGCAAAGATCTTCATACGAAAATTTGCTCAGAGTGCTCCTGTAGACCATCGTAATTGATTTTTACATTCTTGTAAAGTCTGCGACATCTTTTCTCCATCTTCTCATAATGTACCTAAGATTGTGGTGTTGAAATTTATTATTATCAAATTGATATAAGTATGTACATGACAAGCGATCACTCTGTTTGTGAAATCAAATCAAATTGAATATACTAGACTTGGTTAAGTCTAGTATATTCAATCTTAAACCTAAATCGAGAGGTCTATGAAATACTAATGTAATAGTGATTCAAAAGTTTGTAAATAACATCTTAAATATTTTGTAATACATTGGGGAGTGATTTGACAAGTTTTTAATTAAAGCAGAGCAAAATGTCTGCAAATAATACCACAGGAAACTCAAATAGGTGGCAAGAACAAGCTATATCACACATTCACACTCATCCTTCTTGAACATAATGTGACATTTCTTTGTCTCGCATGTTGTTAACTTTGAATTCTTCTTGCACTCATTATCTTGTCCCCTCCCCTTCTTGCAGGTTCATGCGTTGAGATGATTTCACAATATAGCTTCAGCCTCATCTTGGAATTCCTTGAACTTTCTCAAAGTGTAAAGCTGATTGAAATTGCTCCTCTATCTCGAAAATAGTCACATACGGCACCATTTATGGTAGGATTTAAAATCTGAATGAAACTCCTTCTCCACTTTGTTCCTAAGTGCCATTCGTCTTCTTTCGATAAACATCTTCAAGAGGTCTTCGAATTAACGTAACCATCAAAGAAGGCATTGACACTCTCACGTTGGGTTGTCGACATCGACCCAAAAGCTGCACTTCAAAAGCGGGGACCCAACGATGTCTTTCAACATACAAATTAGCAAGCCACTCATTATTTCCTAGAGAGTATTTGTCGAGCATCACGATCCCAACCGCACATTAATTCTTCACGGAGTTTGCGAGTCATGAACAACCACCTTCATTGTTTGCATAACACTTTCTTTGTCGCTATGGTATCCAAATTTTCAGGTATCTTCTTCATTATATGCCACAAACACCATCTGTGCTTTGTACCGGAAATACATCTTCAATTGCAATCTTCATAGCCTTGTCTTGATGCGTGATAATCCCTATAGACACGATCATCCATGCATTCTAGCCATGTTCTAAACAACCATTTAAAGTTGTTAGCATCCTCGCTACAAATTAAACCACATCCAAGCAACGCCGACTCTCCATGATGATTTACACCAACAAAGGGGCGAATGGCATGTCATACTTATTTGTCAAATACGTGAGTGTCAAGCGTGATAACGTCCCCCAAATTCTTTATATGCAAGCCTACATCTATTGTCACCAAAAACACATTTTTCAATCTATCTTAGTCGATCGACATAATACTAAAATAAAATCTGGCATTTGGATTGCATTTTTTGTAAAATAAGTCAATATTGTGCAAGACATCTCCTCGCCATGGCGTAACCTTATATCTCTTCTACATAATTTCGCCAGTCCTTCTCGGTAAATGTCATATTGTCATATCCACCTCTACCACATTTGATTGAAAACTCTTATACAGGAATGGCTACATCATTTATCACGAGTGCCTTTTAGTGCTTGTCACTCAACACACTGGTTGCATTTGTACAACCTTGATTTTGATGAATTTGTTGGCGTGATTGTGATCAAGAAACACTTGTGTTGATTCGCCATACCCCACATGCATCAATAAGCTGCAATAATTTTGGCTTTACAACCACTTTTCATGGTGGGCGAGGCTCCAACGGATCTTTAGAACCGCTTTTCCTACTCCCTTCTTTCGCACTTTACACAAGTGTCACATTTGAATAATGCCATCATCTTTTCCCTTCTTGAAGATCTTTTCTAACGGGAAAGCCCACTTGTTGACCAAGTATCTTCTGTAGGAATTCATACAACTCTTCAATAGTCCCAAACTTCATTCCAACATGAGTTCTTTTCCTAAATTATCGTTCAATGTATCATTCAATGTAGGTTCAATTTCTCCACCAACTCCATTTCCTTCTACATTTCCTTCTACATTAGCTGTATCATCCTCTCGCTTATATTTGTACCTATCGAGCTCACAAACCTCAAAACCCGCAAGTTCAATATCCCACCGACTTCAATTTCCCCACCTGGCTTCAATTTCCCCACCGCCTTCATTTCCCTCTACGTGCTTGTATACACAATTACATATTAATACTTGGTTTTACAAACTATGAAATTTTACAAGCTGGTTTACAAACTATGAAATTTTACAAACTTTCCATAGTTGTAAGTATCTAACATTTTAATAGAAATTGACATTCAACAGTGTAACTTGTGTCGATTTTACACACTTAGAAATACCTAAACTACAAATAGTTAGGCGAAATACCATGTGTTGGTTCTTTTGCTTTCGAGACATGTTCATAGGAGAAGACATTGTACTACAATCGCAATGAGGGAACCCACAAATCAGTGAAAATCGAAAATTAGAGCCATTATTCATATATTTTTTCCCATAATTACAATAAAATCATCATTTCTATTAAAATTTTTCACATCTTCAAGCAGTAGACTTTAAAATTTTTTACACTTCTTAACATTTCCACATCTTCAAGCGATGTGATGTAGACTTTAAAAATTTTTACAATAAAATCATAAGAACCAAGCCTTTGTCCAAGAAGAACCCAAACCTGTCTACAATAAACCCCAGTTTGACATTTCAATTTTCGCCATTTTGAAACAGAAAAAAAAATCAAACAACATTTGAATTTCGCCATTCAAGAGATATAAAACCAAGCAAGACTGGTACACATTCCCAAACCGGGGATTTCAGGTGAGTTTCACTTCTCAAAATTCATTCATTCAATTCTGATAAACAAAATGTAGGTGAATTTTAGATTATAGAAGAGTTAATTTTTCGCCATTTTTCGGTGTCCAAAACTGACTCCGTTTCCGCCATTTGAACAAAAAAAAGCGATTCACTAAAAAAATCGAAAGGGAGAAGGAGCACATATTCAAACCGAGGCACGATGGTAGTTCACGCAATGAAAAAAAACCCAAAAAATCGATCCCTCTTACCTCGGTTTCCACGCAGCTGACAAGCCTCACTTACGCCTTTGATGAGCGCACTTTGACACTCGATCAGTGCCTGAGCCCTCATACGGGTCGATGTTGAATCGGATTTCAATTTGGTGTTTGAGGGATTTTTGAGGTTGCTCCGTTCGAAGAAGAAAGCCAAGAAAGGGAGAAATGGATTCTGGTGCGTTCAAGAGAGGGACCGAGGGATTTGGGCCTATTTTTGGGTTTTTGAATTTTTTTAAATGGTCAATTGGTCAATGGGTGTCATCTTGGGTGTCAAAGTGAGTGTCCCTTTAGCTTTACTCTATAAGATATTAGTATTAAAATGTCATCTTGTGCTGTCAATTCATCATCAAGCAACATCGACTTGACAGATACTGCATCCTATTTCGTTAAAATAATTCATTAAAATCCCAATATGGCTAGTTTGGGGCAGATCTTTTTGACCTGTTCTACTGGAAAAGGTGGAAAAAGAAATTATCATCATATCATAATCTGATGCAATAAAATTATTATATCTATTAATTAATTGGGCGAAGAATGTTCATTGTATACCAAACTCTCTACCAATTTTCAATGGCAATAAATAATTGGGTCCACTCCACTACAGAACTCATGGCTTAAGAAGCACCCGAAGTAACCATCAACTGTCTGCAAGTTCATAAAAAAAATATAGCCAATTTCTGGCTCAGGAGAACTCCAAATCATGCATCTAAATACCAGACACTGGCAACTTATTTTGCACATAAAATAAGATATTTGAAATATACTATTTGTTAGTGTTACACACAGGTTTGCACTAATGTGATGTGTCAACATTTTGTGAAGTTAGATAACAATAACTTGGTACATCTAATGCTAAAGGATGTTGACACCTCAAATGTGTGAAGACTTGTATTGCAGGCTCGGAAGAGACCTCGAAGCACCGTTGATAACATTACTCTACAACTCGCTGAAAGAATTAGCACCTGTGTAAACAACGTGATTATGGAAAAATGAAGTTTTAGATATGTGTTAACAGAGGTAATATACCACTCATATCAACCCTTTGTTCGCTTTTATCTTTTTTCATACATAAAAATTAACATCCATTAATAATTTAAAGTCAGATTTCACAGTATTAACCACATAATTCATTGTTTAAAAAAAAAAAGAAAAAGAAATACTACTAATTGTTATCCATGTATCCAGCCGCAAAGTCAGTTCTCAGCAAAATAAAAATTTACCCGAGTTTATTATACAACATTTTCCGTACTTCGAGCCTCTAGGTAAAAGCAAGGTTGTAGTCTTGAAGATGCAACTTCAATTCTCCTGCCTCAATGCATCCTACAAAACTAATTTTGCATTAACATTTGAGCAACATTTAATCTGTAGATTAGATATTTTGAACAAGTAAATAGTACCTGAAAACAATTAAGCTGCCACCTTTTTTCGACTCTCCATCTCTTCTTTCCACAACTTCCAGCCAATCCGAACTCCTTCCAATTGGGACTCTGGAATGTTTGTATTAGCATCAATATTTCTACCCATTCTTTCCATGGATACTTCAAAGGGTCTAAAAACTTAGAAAGCTGGGGTAACATTACTGAAGCATAGAAATCATTGACTGATTCAAGGATTTCTTCCGATTCAATCAATGTCAACATTTCAGGCCTTGTTTTGTTGCCAGCTTTTCTCATGGCAAAAGCATTCCCCCTCAATATCAGAACTTCAGATGGAGCAAGTGGGACGACAATCCTGGAGAACTTGTTCAACGAAAGCTTCAAAAAGTCTCTTGGTAGTAAATTCCGCTTTATTGCCACTGCTGTCCCTACCATCTTGCGTATCTGGCTAAATGAAACAAGTTAAATATATGGAGAAATATAACATTTGAAACTACTACTCATACTTATTATTATCTGCACATTTGAAACTACTACTCATACTTATTATTATCTGCACATTTCGTGATCCCCACAACTTTTCAATCTAAAAAAATTAATTATTGAGCGAACAACTTGATGAAACAGAGTAAATCGCATGCTATTCTGCCGATAGTGTTTTAAAAAATAATTAATAAAATAAAATAAAGAGCTTACTTGATGCAACATGAATGACTCTCCACAGATGGCTATCTCTACATAATTTAAACCAGATAATTGTTCTAATTGTCCACAACCACACTCAAAGATTCTTCTGAAATGCGAACAGTTGAGTCTATCCTTCTCATCTGGTTCATATAACCACCGAGCAACAACTGGAAAATTGGATTGTCCTTCGTTTAAATGGTTCCTAGTTTCACCAGAAAATCCATTAGAGCTGAGCGGAGAATTTTGAGTATTTTCCCCAAAATCTGTTACTAAAGCATTATTAGCTTCATGAATATCTTCTTCATCACTTTCTTCAGACTCAATGCCAGATGCCAAATCTGCTGATCCTTCTGTATTGTCTTGATCATTTCGAGAAGGCTTTTTGTAAGGAAACCGTTTTCTGTATTTAGATCGAACGGTATAATTGTGGAATGGATGTTCTCCCTGAAACAACACACATTTACGTCATGTAGTTGATTACAGAGACAAGAAGTACATTCTCTATTTGAACACCAAAGTAGACAACATGTATATATGAATGCAGTTTTTATGATGATTAGATTCATAAGGATCAATTGCAGAATAACTATGAAGACCAACTTCATAGTTAACAGATGAACTTTAAATAAATTAGCTTCATGAGATGCGAGAGGAGAGAACATAATGTCAGAAATCAAGCACTCAGTAGCCTCAAAGCATGAAACATTTAACGCAAAAATATCAACTTGACTGCGTACAAAAGAAACTATATACTACTAAAAGATAAAACTGCTCTTTCAAGCAAGGGAACTTACCTCGAAAGTCTTCAATATATCATTGAAATCAGATAAATGATTATTTACTTCACTAGCAGTCAAATTGTCTTTTACTCCAATAACTTCAGCGGGAAGAAGATATGAATATTTGCGGATATTGCATTCCTTTCTAGCATCAAAACTCCTGAAAATCACGCAACCAAATATAAAATGATTTAAAAACTAATCAGATATGGGGAAAGATACATTAAAAATTATGTCATCAGGAATGACACTACTAGAGAAGCTATTATACATAAAATTGAACAGCTATTAGAACACCAACGGGAAAGGAAAATAATATTACAATCAGGGACGGAGGGAGGAGGGGTTTTGAGGGGTCATGTGACCCCTCAACTTTCAGTTTTTTTTTTTTTTTCTGAATTTTTGAATTATTAGTTTCAAATAAATTCTTATTATTTGGCAATGACAAATGTGATTTAAGAAAGTTTGTTTAATTTATTTAGTGGTGATTGATATTTTGTTAATTTAGTCTATTTACTTACTCCTACTCTAAATATCTCTATAAATTTATGACTTCACTTTGAATTTTGAATCTTAAATGTTTCAATTTTCCTTTAATCTAGAACTAGAATAAGTTAGGTAAAAATTTTAAGAAAATGAGTGTCAAATAAGCTATTCACGTATATAATATTTAATCAAAGTCATTAATATTAAATTTGGATCACACGTCACTACTCATCAAAAAGCCTAGTAGTTCACTGTTTAAATTAAAGATTACCCAAATACACGTTAAATTTATTACTACTTGGTAATATTTTTTATCGGCCAGCCCCTCTAAAAAAAATTTCCCTACAAGCGCCGATATTTATGCCCCCTCAACTCTTAACCTCTAGCTTCGTCCCTGATTACAATCCACTTCTTTTGCTCATATTTTCTTTCTCTCTTCTTTTCTAAGGAAACAATTATTATGAAGAAGCTACCTTTGCGAGGGTAAGATGCTGAAAACTCTTATATCTTGAGGAAGATAAGAATTAATATAATCAGCAAGAGCAAAGCCATTAGGATCGTCTTTCCATGCATATTCCGGGATCTCCATTTTTAGAGATAACATGGTGGCCAGTGAATGAACCTGAAATGTATGAGCAAAATGGAGACTTGTCTTGATGGTTGTAGAGAAAAACATGAAAATGAAATGCAAAACTGGTTTGATAGGGCATGTGGGAGTTATCTTTATCTCCAATATATATAAGTTACCCCTTTATCAGTTCGGCTACTTCTTGCCCATCCGATTTTGTGCAAATCCCCATAATTGCTCTCTCTAATTCCACCAGCATTGTAAATAGCCTTTTCTAGTTCACCTTCAATGGCTACATAATGGCAACAGAGAGCTTCAGAGAAGTCCTGTTTGAAGCTAGCTTCACTAACTAAATGTGCAATTTATTCAATAGCGTTTTTGGCAAAGCTTAAAATGTAACGAATTCTCAATCATACTCATTCAAGCAAAATTATTATTCAGTTCGCCAGAGTCTCCCTTGCTTTCTGACCACACATTCATTCTCAATTAATCTTTACCCAACAAGCTCTAAACTCCCAAAATTTCATGATAACTAAAACAGAAAATGCTGGAAAGATAAAAATTAAGAAAGGGGGGAAGTAGAAATCTTACTCGATAGTTCGTGTTCATCTCTTTGAATTTGCAAACCTGCATCGAAATTTAAACAGAAAGTTAGGAAAACAGTTGGAAAAGCTAGACCAACAAAGAGGGAGCAGAAAGGGAAACGTATAAAATTAATAGTTGGGAGCTGACTGAAGAGGAACCTCGGTAGTCAGAGCCAACATAACCCACTCGCATTACGACTTTCTTTTTACGAATGGGTTCCCATCTCTTGGATGTGTTGGAATGCGTCCCAACCTCGGGGGCGGCGGCGAGAGGCTGGGCTGGGGGTGAAGTGGAGACCCGGCGGATGATTATTCTCAAAGGTCCGTTGAGCTTCCTGAAGCGTGGATTAGTTGTCAACGGGGTAGACAAGCATGCGAAAATGGGGACGCGTACTCGTGTAAGAGAAACCGCCATGGATTTCCAATTTCTGGGGAAAGACGCGAGTGTCGGGGCTACATTTGCCCTGTTATTCTGTTAATCACTGTGCAGGCAAGATTTCTAGTTTATCAGGAAATACGCTTTTTCTTTTAGCAATGAAACTTACACGATTATTGGTAGCTGGAGCTACGGACTAGGGTGGACAAAAAAGGGAACCGGACCAATAGAATTGGAGAACTGAAAATCAAACAATCCTTTCTGAAAATCAAAAATCGACTGATATTGATTTCAAAATTAAGTTACATAATTTTTCTAATAAATTAATTGTTATCATTGATGATATCTTCGATGGTGCATTTGTTATCAATCTTTTTTATTGGTTGATAATCTTTGATCAATAGTCCATAATAGAAAGGGCTTTTTCTGCAAGTGGACGGCAAAGGGTTGTTCTCAAACCATTATTATTAAGTATAATAATTGCAAGACCTGCATTGCCATCACCATGAAAATAGCCATTCTTTTGGGTTCTACAATGCAAGCGGAGAAGAAGAAGACCACCACATAAACCATTGAACAAGGATATGATTGAGAAACTTGAAAATCTAAATATTGCCATCACCAATTCAAATTTATATACAATAAAATAATGCATATAGAACACATATATTGGAATCGAATGGAACTAGATCCGAACGGATATTTTGCCCAACAAAAATCGAATGATTCCATTTTTCGTAGAATCATAATTTGTGGTTCAGTTCTGAGTAGTTCAATAATCGGAACCGAACCCAACACTTTCGGTTCTTTTTCGCACAAAGAGTCATCACGATCGAATGCTATAACTGACAAAAAGAAAAAAAATTACTATTTAAGTTGAAGTAATATACCTCATCTTCATTGTAGAACCCGATGGTTGGATGGTAGGAGATGAATTTACAACATTTTTGAGGACAAGATTGATAAATTTTTGCAGATCAAGGCTTGTTTGAAGGGTGAAGACACATAAATATAACATTTTCATTCTACAAAAGTCCCGTATATGATTAAATTACAATAGGACATTATTAACCGTTTACCAAGTTTATTCATGGTGCAATATGATCTTTAGATAATTTTCTTATAAAGTCAAGAAAATTGAATTTTTTTTTAGTGACTCGTGAGATGATAATGTTTTTTTAAAGGAAGTGAAGACGAATAACTATTTCACATTTTCTTCTCATAGAAAAAAACCTATGTCAAATTTTGAACAAGCTATCATCCCCTTCACAAAAAATGTTTTCTTTCACCATTTGAAATAAATAAATAAAAATAAAACTCATCATCTTCTTGATTTTTAAAAATTTAAAATTTCAACTTTCACTTCTCCTATCGAGTCGTTGAATTTTATTCTTGTAGATTTCCTATATGCAAGATTGAATTGGGGAGCACCGTTCAATTCTGGTTGTCCTTGCGTGCATGTAACATGTTTGGTTGTTGATTTTGTCCTAACTTCATCCACACAAAACGATGGTGTTTTCAATGCATTTTGTTCTGCTTTATATTAGTCATATGGCTTCTTTGGAATAATATGAGACTCGAGTCTTCTAAGCATGTTCATTGCTATTTATGCACGGTATACAAATATTTATACAGGGCTACGATGCATGTGTTGCTAGATGCACTACCTTATGCCTCACAGCTTCAGTCATTGAGCTCCACTAGAAGTAAAAGGCAATCGAGTAAGAGATAGAATGTTAGTTCGATTTTGAGTCATTGGTTCTCCTTTATTTTTATTTTGATTAATCAGATTCTAGACCACAAAAGGTAGCATGCTCATAATCGCTTTGCCACAATACTAGTATGCTGCTTTTATAGGTGGAATCTGAATATATAAATAAGATTACTTCGCCGTTCATGGTAATCGAGGCAAGAACCAAGATTTGGTAGAGAAAATTGATAATTTGATTGAGAAAATGAAAAATTTTGATAAAATTGTTGTAAACCTCCTACGCTGGTGTTAATGGGGCCATGTAAAAGTTGTCATTTGCATTTTGTACTTTGTAATAGTTGTCTTTGTTACAAAAGTGCTTGTATTTCGTTTACGCGTAAAACTTAAAATTTGGGGTTCACGCCCGTGGCGTCTTGTATGGCATTCTTGGCATTGATTGTCTTTCTTATATTATCGCGCTTAGCGAGGCCAACTTCAACACTTGTTCATGTCTGGCGTTTTTTGTAACATTGGTGACTGTTAATGCAAGTTCAAGTTATTTCTCAGAAGAGCAAAAAAAAGGAATAAAAAAAAAATCCCAGTTCAAGTTGAAGACAACAGGGTCGGAGTCGTCGGACTCTGATACCAATTTCCATTTATCCATCTTCTCCAACGTCCTCGCAGCCTCATACCCTTTCTTCTTCTTACACTCCCCACTTCCACTCCCTTATAAACCCTAAATTTCACCCTGCACTTCCACTCAACACTCAACAGTCAACGCCATTATCCTCTCTCTCGAGCTCCGCGTGTCCTCACAAATTCACACAGTAGACAGAAGAAGCGAGATAATGAACCCATCAATTCTTCTCCCAAACCACCGCGGAACCTTCTTCACCCCCACGCTAAGGCCTGCCGCGATCCCTCCCCGCCTTTCCTCAACTCATTTCCGCCGCCGCCGCTATAAAATCTCCACCGTTCGGGCTTCCTCATCTGATAAAAATTCAAGTTCTACTTTCGCTCCTCCATCTGTGAAAGGCGATGTTTTTGGGGAGAAGAGGGAGCTCACGGATGTTCAATCTCTGGTTGATGCGGTGTCTCCGCCTCTTCGGATAGCTGGTTCCGCTTTAGTAGTCGCAGCTGCTGTTGCAGCTGGATATGGACTTGGGTCTCGGTTTGGTGGGTCCCGTAATGTTGGCTTGGGTGGTGCGGTGGCTCTTGGTGCTGTCGGAGCTGGTGCCGCTTATGCTGTGAACTCTTGCGTTCCGGAGGTGGCTGCAGCTAAGTTGCACAACTACGTGGTTGGTTGCGACGATCCCGGGGCGGTTAAGAAGGAAGATATTGAAGCCATTGCGAACAAGTAAGTCTAAGAAGCTCTCTCAATTGGCATTGTGCGTAAATGTTCAGAAGTTCAGTGATTGCTGATAGCATAATTGTGTGAAATATATGAGTTGGCGTTTGATTGCAAGGAATTGAAATTTCTGAGAATCAAAATTATGTGCCGTCCTTTAAAAATTGGATTGAATTTTCATGAATTTCAGCTACAAGGTTGCAGTTCCAAGCATCTAAACCCAATGCACTGCAAGACTAGCTAGTTGTTCTATGTCTAAATTCTAAAAATTATTGTTTGGACACACTATGCACTGTTAGTTGTGATAGGTATGCTTTAATTTTCTCCCAAGTGAAAAAGTCAAGAACTTCTCTACATTTGCCAAATCTCTGTTCAACCATGGAAAGAAGCAATGGTTTTTACAGGTTGATGGGAAAATCTACCGACTTATAGCAAGAGAATGTCCCGAAATTGGCCGTATAAAGATTATCTATTACGCATCAAGAGCATGGTTATGTGCATAGATTCTCTAGAAACTGTCTTCCATGTGTCTATGTCAGACAGTCAGAGATTGGGGAAGATGTAACAAATGGAAAAGCTGAGAAACTGCAAGATAGTTATAGCATACGCCTGTTGCAAAAAAAAAAAAAAAGTTATAGCGTATGCACAGCTTCAAATAGCTAATAGGAAAACATGGGATTCAGTTACCATGTAAATGACGAACGCCCTGCATTTTCTGGGGCGACCAAGAAAAAAATGGACAAGCCTATGAATTCGGGTATTTCTTACTTACAAGAGAAATGAAGGTCTAGGTAAAATTATTGAAGACAGTCATGGTTTGCAGAATCAGATTTATATGAGAAACTAATCCTGCGAACAAGAAACTCTGTAATGGTGGTTTTTATTGGCCATCTTTGTGAGGAGTGCCTTTTTGTCAATGTTTATGAGCATTTGAGCATATTGCAACTCAAGTTTTTCTGTAAAACTTAAATTCACACAACAAAGAGAATGTACACATTCTGTGATACTGCATAAATTTCACCATTAAATGAAGGCTATCAAAGTTCACTGCTTCATAGATCAGAGTAGACATCAGTAGAAGGTAGACAATAAGCTATAAGCAGGCTAGATTGTGAACCCATCCTCTTATAATTTTATAATTTAATCACTTCCATTGTGGGGTCAGAACTCCTCCATTTCTCTTTATGTTCTCTCTTATATGTAGGCGTGAGTCTCTTTAAACACCTTTTATCCCCAACAGATCGACAATCTTCTGAAAATCCATCATCTACAATGCACACTAGTGTGCTTAAAAACGAAGAAATTGGATCATTCTAATCTAGATGACTGTATCGTGATTGGGTAATTGTAGACTCAAGAAGAGAAAATGAGTGGAGATTTCCTAATGCCAATTTAACAGCAAGCTGAGAGGTGAGTTACTTCACGCATTCCTACCCTGTCTTTGCTAGTACAAAACCACACTAGTCTCTTGCTTGGAGATCTTACGATCCCAGAGGAATATTATTTCCTTTGTTTCTGTAAATTAGCAAAATTCATGAACTACAGTCATTTTAGTCCTTCCTTTTTCAGTTTACGCTTTTTCACATTACAATGTGTCATTGTTGTATATCATAAAGTTGACCATTTGTATATTTTCTTTTTCTCAATGGTTTGTATTTGTTTTATCTTTCAGATATGGTGTAACCAAACAGAATGAGGCGTTCAATGCAGAGCTTTGTGATATATATTGCCGGTAAGTAAATGGTATGACAGTTATTCTTCTTGCCAGTCTGCTGGTCCATGTAGAAGTGCTATGCTGATGCTGCTTATTTCTTGAATATAAATATTACCATGCATTGCTGAGTCAAATGGAATTTATTCACAGATGAGAAATTCTTGTAAGGATTTGTTATCAGTTTGATGGCGTGCATTATGGGTAATATTAAATACCATAGTTGAATAAACCCTAAGAAATGATCCTTTCTTTCTGGACAATATTTGCTGGCTTGACTCTAAATATTAAAAATTGCAACGGATGAAAATGCCTTGAGTGTTTCTCAAACTTATGCTTACTTCATGTAACCTCTCGGTATTTTTTGGTTCTCTTAGATTCGTATCAGCCGTGCTTCCTCCTGGAAGTGAAGATCTTAAAGGCAGTGAAGTTGAAACCATCATCAAATTTAAAAACTCATTGGGCATTGATGATCCAGATGCAGCAGCCATGCACATGGAAGTAAATACTACATATTTCACCTGCTTTATGCTGAATTTTTAAGAATGCAGCTCTTGATTATAAATGAAGCTATGATTCAAGTGTACAACTTCTTTTTCCTGCAGATTGGGAGGCGAATTTTTAGACAAAGGCTTGAAACAGGGGATAAGGATGCCAGTGTAAAGCAACGCCTGGTAGGATTTTATTTGGTCTATACAAGTCACTGTTTTGTTTTTTTACTTATTTTTATTTTTATCATCTTTTTGATTTACTACATTGCAGTTGAAAAGTTACAGAGCTTGACCATTGTGATGTTTCCAGTACAGGCATTTCAGAAGCTAATATACGTTTCGAATCTTGTTTTTGGAGATGCATCTGGTTTCCTGTTACCTTGGAAACGTGTGTTCAAAGTTACTGATTCCCAGGTATTTCTGAACTGTTTTAACGAATTAGTGCTTGTTTTTAATAGATGTTTTGGACTTTGGAGGAAAAATGTGTTCCCTGGACTGTGAGGTTGAAGTGTAAAAGAAGTTTTGGTACACATATGAAACGATTTTTTCCCCTGTTTTTTCTGTTTTATGATAATACCTTTTTTAACAAAATGGATTCAAAACAAGCACTGGTTTCTGCTGAATACATTTCACAAGGTTTCTCTAAAAGTGGTGTTTATAAACTGGGATCAATGAGCTATCTGTCTGGAAGTGGGTTGTGAGAGTTTCCGTGGATAGTAAGTGCTTTGGAGAAATGTGCAGATTACATTTTTCCAGAAAACTCACCTTGCCAATGATATTTTGATTTTGCAAAAATAATTAAATTTGGTGTTTTTTATCTGACCCTTGAGGGGGAGTCATTCTTCTCATTTTAATCCATTCTCTTTTGAATTTGAATTTGGTCAAACCAATCATATCCACGTATCTCGTGGGACTTAACTACACAAATCTCCATCATTCAATTCCACTCATTCTCTCTCATATTTCACATAAAAATGCATAAAAATGTGAATGCTAACAGGCACTGAGTTTCTTTTATTGAGTTCTACCTGTCAGGTTGAGGTTGCTGTTCGGGACAATGCACAAAGACTGTATGCTTTTAAGCTTGAATCAGTTGGTCAAGGTAAATGCATGATAGTTTGTCTTCATACATCCAACGAACTTCTGGATTTCATAATCTAATAGATTTTGGCAACTTACTTTACTCTAATTTTGGCTGACCATTTGATATTTCCTGTCTGAAAGTCGAAAACAATGGCCATTTTGCTTCATCTTTTTTGCTCTGGAAAATAATAGTATTTCTTCACTTGCATAACTTAATCAAATACATTATTATTAAGGATAAACATTTTGCTATGGTGTACTTTGCTTTATTTTCAACTCTAATAAAAGTAGCTGGATGTCCATGTATTTTATTTATTTATTTTTTCTATTTTATTTATAATATGAGTTCCTGAGCTCAAGGATACTTTATGTACCATAATCATGCTTTAAGGCATGTTAGGATGAATTTTGTTATCCATTTTTAGTCATTCTTTCTAAATTTGAATTTGGTCAGATCAATCACATCCACATATCTTGTGGGACCTACATGTACTACACAAATCTCAACCATTCAACTCCACTCATTCTCTGTTCTATTTCACATAAAAATACACAAAAATTCATAACAAAATCAATTCTAACACGGGCTTAGTGTAGGGCTGCTTGTGTAATTATATTTGTGATTGGCTAAACTTCCTTAATTGGGTAATAGTGCAATATTTTTGACATACAAGTGAGATGTTTGCAGATGTTGATGCTGGTCAGTTGGTTAGCCTTAGGGAAGCACAACTCATGTATCGACTCTCTGATGAGGTATTATCCTTTTAAAAAGTTGACACAGTGCCCGTCACAATGTTCTACAAAAGAAAGACTGAGCGATGCCTACATAATCTTTCCATGTGGTGGCTTTTCATTTATTCTGTAGATTGCAGAAGACATGTTTAGGGAGCATACAAGAAAGCTTGTGGAGCAAAATATATCAACTGCTCTGAATATTTTGAAGTCCAGAACTAGAGATGCGTATGTTAACCACCTTTTATTTGAATTTCAAGTCATGCTAATGAGTAAATTGTTTTGAGCAAGTCTTTTCGGTAACTCCCTTCTAGCATAAAATGTTTCTGTTTCTCTTTTTTCATTGGAGATTGCTGTTCACTGCATGAATATATACATCGCTTAACTTCAAATTAGAAGACCTTAATGAATTTAGTGGGGAATAAACTGAATTTTTTGTAAGGTTAAACAATACAATGGCTTGTGCAGCTTGATACTGGTGAAGCTGGCCTTGGCCCAAATTTTAAGCGGAGTGTAATATTTGACCAGTAAGAGGGAGAGGGTACCTGCGGTGGTGTGGGGTTTATGCATGGGTTGGCAAGTTGCTCTCACTGGGTCGGGCCTCGGCACTGGTTGCCTCTGTGGCTCGAGATGATTGGCCCACGGCAAGGAAAGCTGGCAAGAGGCGCTCCATATGGATCATAGGGGGTCCAATATAGGCATTTACGTTCTTGACATCCACCTCTTGAAACATAATAGATGCCGGTCAAGTAGTGAGCACCTAACTTTTCAAGAATGGGGTCATATATTGATATCACTCCCTTGCCCAATTACTTTGTGGTTGTGAACCATTAGGGTATGTCATGTTTATAAACATGGGGTCCATAAAGGGTGTAATTGAGTGATACCATAATGTTTGTGGATAAATGTGGTTTCAAAAAGTGTGCAGGTATTTATACATGTGTCTTTCAGGAAACACGTAGCTGATTATGGCTTTGATTTGTTCACTTTTTCCTTAAAATGATGTTGTAAATTTGGCGCTGTTTCTGAATACAGTTTTTACAGTAGTATTGTTACTGTCTGAATGAATTGGAATATTTTGTAGCCAACGCATCATTGCGGAGATTGACAAGATATTGGCGTTTAACAATCTTCTAATCTCACTGAAGAGCCATCCTGATGCCAGTTGCTTTGCTCGTGGGGTTGGGCATGTATCTCTGATAGGTGTGGATGTTATTTGATTTCTGGCCGCTTGCTTCTCTTAGAATGTGGGATTTTCTTTTTCCCTTGTTCTGATAATAGTTGCGCATCGCTGAAAATCTCTGGAGGATTTATCTGTGTCTATTGTTTTCTTCTAAAAATTGTTAGTTGAGTTTATGAATATCATTTGCTCAGGTGGACAGTATGATGGAAACAAAAAGATAGATGACTTAAAGCTTCTCTATAGAGCATATGTTTTTCATTCTTTAGCAGGTGGTCGCATGGAAGAAAATAAGGTACGAGTGAATTTGTTTTGGAATTGTCTATTTTAAGCATACATTTGGCAGGTGTTGATAAATGGTCTGTATGCTCTAGCGTTAAACTGGCAATCAATTTTCAAAAGCTTAGAGCACTTTCCAAAACAAACTTATTTCATTTAAAAGTTATTTTGGCTTCAACATAAAGAGAAAATCATATTACATTAAATAAGAAGTAATAAACTATTGTTTTGATAAAATAATGAAGAAAGTTAAATCTTGAAAATGATATTTGCTAATTGCTAGGCCACAACAGTTGCGTCTGATCTCCTTGATCATAATTACCTGGGACAAAGCATGAAGGGGAATAAGACAGATCTCAATAAGCACATATTAACCACTATTCTCATTTGTTACATAAGGAGACACAAGAAATTTGACCAAGTTATAGGGGTAAGAAATATAATGCCACTAAACCATCGGGACGAACACTCATCCATAAAACGAGGGATGACATAAGATTGGTGTAAAGAAATTCTGAAATAGGCAAGATGCACTTATCTCTACTTAAGAATGAATTTGTAGCACCTACTTGAATACCCATTTGGACCACTGTCAGGAAGGCGGAAGGACAAGCTACTGGCCAAAAAAAAAAAAAAAAAAATATTGAAAGTTTGTTTTATCGTGGAAAATTCTTTTTTATTGGCCACAATT
The DNA here is from genome assembly GCA_018223645.1 of Jasminum sambac. Lineage (NCBI taxonomy): Eukaryota > Viridiplantae > Streptophyta > Magnoliopsida > Lamiales > Oleaceae > Jasminum > Jasminum sambac. The sequence continues at coordinate 29,608,936 of CP073649.1, forward strand.
CAAATCTTTTGGAGAGTTCGGATAGACATCCAATTCAATTAATGTATAAATTGCTATATATTGAGTGAAAATATGAAACAAAATGACAATAGATTGATAGGCAATTTGAGAGGCTTATCTGCCCCCCATTTTCTCTCAAGGAGTACCTCTAACAAACTCACATCATGCCTAACTAAACACTCCCTTCCCCTATTTGTAGTGTGATGCACATTTATTTACTATACGCAAAATACCTCTAAGGGTCCTATCAAATTCCGATTCAATAGCATCTAATAATAGGATAACATTCAGCTTCACCTACTTCATCAAGATACTTCATTATCTTGACCAACCTTGCCAAGATAATCATTATCTCTAAAAAAGCTTATCACGTTACATCACATACATGTGCTTATTCTTAATTAGCTTTTAAAAATTTCAACTCCATGATAGGTTAAACTTTTGTTGCACCCAACTTCTCGTTTTTAGCACAGCTAAGGAAAGTTGCGTATTGGGTCCTCACACTTTCATATGTCAATCCCTTAGCATTAGATTTAATGACTAATAATGGTTGTTTTGGGGTCTCACAATGTTATTCCATGTACTTTCTTTACTATATGATGCTTTGTTTCTTATGCTTCTCCCTACTGTTAAAGGATAGGGTTGTATTAGAGTAGATTAGCTAGTTAATGAACTGGGGAGGTTAGATGCTCATGCAACTTCCCACCCCTCTTTATTTTCTGTTACAAAGATGCTCTTCTTTACGGTACAAAGAATAGGCATGGTTAGCGGCTCTGTCTTTACCTATATTTCTACCTTTCTGAAGAAAATGCATATGAACGTTCCTGTTTCGACTATTAATTTGTAGTAACAAGCCATATGGAAGTCACTTAGTCACAATAACTAAACTGTAATTCCTTTGCAACATTGCTTAATACATATTGGGAAATGACTTTATACAAAACTCATCAATGGGGTGTTGAAGATACAAACTTCTGTAAATATTTATGTGATAATGGTACCATGAATTGTTGATACTGAAGGAATTATTATCATTGTTTTCTGGTTCAAGTCCTTGACATGAACGTGTGCTTTTATGCTACAGAACACTTTTTTCACCCTTTTCCTTTCTCTACTTCTTTGTTAACTTCATTCTTTTGTTCTTTGCTGCAGCTTGATGCATTAGACCGCTTGAGGAATATATTTGGTTTAGGTAAACAAGAAGCAGAATCAATTGAATTTGAGGTGACCTCTCTACAATATCGTAAACGTCTTCAGCAGGCTGTATCCAGTGGCGATTTGGCAGCTGCTGATAGCAAAGCAGCCTATCTTCAAAATCTGTGTGAAGAGTTGCAATTTGATCCAGAGAAGGCTATTGAGATTCATAGAGGTACTATTGGTTTAATCTAAAAGCTTGTTTGATACAATTTATACAAAAAGTCATTTTTCTTCGTTATCACATTCAACGACTCATTACATTGATTTGACTACTTTTTAAAATATTTTTAGTACATTAAATTATATTTTAAATAATCTATATTAAACAACCTCTGAAAATCTATAGGTTTGGGCTTGGTCTGGAAGCATGCTGTCATCATATATCTCTAAGGGTGTGTTTGATTGTATGGAAAATTCTTTTGGATTTTCCACCTAAATTTTCCTCCCCCTTCCTTGGATTGGATTTTCCATGCAATTGAGCTCATTTTCTGCATTAATGAGTTGTACATAGAAAATGGTTTCCATGCAAAACTTGTCTATCAAACACCAAAGTTGGAATTTTTTTTTCCTTGATTTGACATTTTCCATGGAAAAGAAAGTGAATCAAACAAACCCTAAGGGTTTCACTTGCCATTTATGTGATTCGATATGCTGGTGCTGTTGTTAGCTTGTTCCAGTCCACCCACCCCCTCTCACTTTTTAGTTTGAGTAGTGGCAACAGGATGTGGGGGTAATAGCATGTAGTTTTGTTGAATGTAGGCCTGATATTAAATTTTGACCTGGATTTCAACTAAGCAATGGAAATTAATATTTGGATGACAATAGGTTGAAAAGAACCCAAGGCTATTCTTTACAATGTGAAAAATATAATATAGATTTTGCAAAAGTCGCTTTTGATTGTAAAAGATAGAGATGTTTGTAAAAATGCTCCTTTGAAGGAAAGAACCTGTATCTCAGTAAAAATAAGGGAGAGTTATTTGTTATGTCAGTCTATTAATCACCAATCACCATAATATTCCTTTAATTTTCGAATATAAATAATGAGAAAAGTGTTTTGGTTTATCTATCTTTATCTTCTTTGGTGATTTGTTTTCTCTCTGTAAAATATTTTATCCTTTTCAATATCTAGATGTTTATCGCAAAAAGCTTCAGCAACTAGTAGCTGATAAAGGAGTACTCAGTGATGAGAACGTGAAAACACTGGAACAGATACAGATCATGTTTTGCCATTCGAAGCAAACTGTTGAAGAAGCTCACACAGATATCTGTGGCAAGTTATTCGAAAAGGTTTGTTCTATATGTTTACCTCGAGACAGACTGTTTCCAATTTAATCATATTCTATAACCCCTTGGAATTATTCTTTAGATAACAAAGTGGTGTGGGGAATCCTAACCCCCTTCCACCCTGCTCAAGTGGAGGCCTAAGAACCGCAATTGTCTTGTGATGATTGATTCCTTTGATTAAAAAAAAAAAAACCTATTCTGATTAGAAAAAATGGTTGAACCTCCTTGTCTTGTCATGTCATGTATAGAAAAAATAATAATAATAATAAAAAAGAAAGAAAGAAAAAGAGAAGGGAAAATCTCGGCCTCTGTTTTAAAAAATGAGACACGGATTGTCTGGATAGGCACAAGTTCTATTTGCACTCCTTGCTTGATTTGTTTTTCCTTTTTTTACCCCATTGAAGTAGGAGACTTCAGAATTGCTAGTCTGTGAGACACTGAAATAATCTTTTTATCAGTGGAAACCTACAGAAAATCTCGTGTTACACCATTCTGCTCTATTAATTAACAATGAATACACTAAACTGTCAATGCATTTGTTCTATTGAGGGCCCTTCTTTCTCACGGCAAACTTTTGTTTGGCAATTCATGAAATATGATCAGTGCTACTTCAAGATTCATCTAGTGTAGTTAGATGAGGTTAGGGCCCTCTTTCCATCGAAGCTTGTTTTCTCATGTCATTATCCTGGTGTTGATGGATGTCTTTCATTGATTTCTCAACCTCGGTAGCCCACTTCAAAAAATGCTGTTTCATGTTATTTCTTGTGGTTTCTGGTGATATTTATATTTTTCTATGTTATCGCTAAACCTTCATGCTTATCAATGTCTGATCCATAATCTCTTTGACAGGTTGTTACGGAAGCAATTGGTGCAGGAACTAGGGGATTTGATCTGCTAGCTAGGAAATCTGTCAGAAAGTCTGCTTTTGGTTTGCGTTTAACCAGGGAGGCTGTTATGTCTATTGTCCGTAAGGCAGTAAGTATCTGATGGATCATGGTATCCACTCCTATTTGTTCTAGTATCTTCTTAAATAGTGAACAATAGCTCTGGTAGCTCAGAAAAAACAATAGCTCTAACAGCTTGGAAAATTTACAGGTTCGTAAGATGTTCGTTCTCTACATCCAACGAGCAAAGGCAATGAGTAAACTTCCAAAGTCTGCTGGAGAACTAAGAAACATGATATCTTTTAATAGTGTTGTTGTGACCCAACTACTCTCAGACATCAAAGGCGAATCAACTGATACTCCATCTGAAGAGCCTAAAGAGGAAGAAGCAAAAGTAATAGAGGTACATGAGTGGGATTCCTTGAAGTCACTTCAGAAAACAAGAGCTATGAAGGAAAGCAAGGGACAACCAATACAGACGGAGATAAACCTGAAAGATGACCTCCCAAAAAGTGAGAGAACTGATCTTTACAAGACATTTTTGCTATATTGTCTAACTGGCGAGATGGTCAAAATGCCACTTGGGCTACGAATGGCGGCAAAGACGGATGACAAAGACTTTGTTTTGCTAAATCAGCTTGGTGACATACTTGGATTGACTTACAAGGAGATTGTTGATGTACACAAGAGAGTGGCTGAAGCTGCTTTCAGGAAAGAAGCTGAGGTTGTTTTAGCAGATGGAAAGTTAACCAAAGCAAAAATCGAGCGACTCAATGAGTTGCAGACAAAACTCGGGATGCCGCGTGATTATTCTCAAAAAGTGATAAAGAACATATCTTCTTCAAATTTGGCTGCAGCCATGGAGAAAGCTATTGGCGATGGGAATGTTAGCATAAAGGAAATTAGGGACCTGAAAGAAAATGGGATCGAATTAGACACCATGGTCTCTGAAAGTTTACGAGAAAACCTGTTCAAGAAAATCGTTGATGATATCTTCTCCTCTGGTACAGGAGAGTTTGACGAAGAGGAGGTATGTGAGAAAATTCCGAAAGATCTAAATATCAATGTGGCGAAGGCCAAAGAAGTTGCTCAGCAGCTTGCACGAAGTAGATTATCGAACTCCCTTGTACAAGCAGTGGCACTTCTAAGGCAGAAAAACCATTCTGGGGTGGTAAGCACTCGGATTTTGGTGCATTAGTTTTACTAGGTTCATTTGGTCAATGTTTGACTTAGTGCATGTTTGGGTAAATGTTTATTTTACTAAAAACCGACTTTTAGGTTGAAAATAGTGGTGAGTTCACAAAATGTGTGCGTAATGATTAGAAGTGATTTGAAATGTGTGGTTGAATAAGTAGCACAACCTTATTTCTTTATATGTTGTTGTAGGTTAAATCTCTCAATGACATGTTAGCCTGCGATAAGGCTGCTCCTTCGACTCCATTGTCATGGGAGGTGGAAGACGAACTGGCTGATCTTTTCCTAGTCTACGACAAAAGCAACCCGTCACCTGAAAAATTGGCCAGAGTGCAATATCTACTGAATATCAGTGACTCAACAGCTGAAAGTTTGAGAGCCGAGGATAGACTTCAAAAGCAAGAAGTGGAAGGAGAGTTTGTAATTTGAACGTTGTTTAGGAAATAATTCCTTGATTAACTCATATTTATGTACTCAAAATGAGGACATGTAAAAAAAAATTTTCTTGGTACGGGATAGGATATAAGTAAATTATAAAGATTGTGCTTTGTTACAATTTTGTTTGGATGACTTAAATGGTAAAATTGATGGGACTATCAGTGTTGTAAAAAGCTTGCCTTAACGTTTTTGTTTTGTTAAGACAAATAACAATTTGAAGCTTAATCTTTGTCGTGTGATTGTAATTTCATTGTCTAACTATGCTCTTCTCTCTAAAATGTGGAGAAAATTGAAGTATGTATTTGTAAATGGGTTAATTGCAATTGTGCTTGTGGTTTAGGGCTTGTTCAATGTGAATTTTTGAAAAGAACGTGAGAGCAAAAATAAATTATTTGCTACTATCCGGGTCTCAAAAATATAGTTTACTTTTTCTTTTTTGTTCGTTCTAAAATATAGACAACATTTCTTTTAAAGATGTAATTAAAATATTAATTATCTTACATATCCTCATTTAATATACATTGTTATGTTATTATTACAATAGATTAGTTAAAATAAAATATTTAATAAATAAAACAGTATATTAGGAAAATAATCTTAATTTTTATTTTTTTAATACTATTAATTATGTTTTTTAATTTTTGTAAAAATAAAAATGAGATATATTTATTTGATGGAGGTAGTACAATTTAATGTGAGTAGAATTATAGAAGAAGCCCCCATTATTATGTAATTCTTCTTTATTCAGTATAAAAAATTAATTAAAGACTCTTGATCCAAGCCGGTCGCTTGGCTCGGCTTGGCCCGCAAGAAGCCCGGCCCGTCTCCAGTTTAACCGATCATTTTCCGGTATGCAATACAATAGCTGTGGAAAAAATAGTTGAAAAACGCCGCTGCACATGCCCTTCCTCCGCCCAAAAGCGTTGGCCAGACTGGTGGAATCCGCCGTCTCAACTCAGTCCATTCCTCTAGGCCGCGCCGCCCATGCTCAGATCATCAAAGCTCTAGGTCTAGAGGTCGATGCCTTCCTCTCCAACCACCTTATCAGCATGTACTCCAAGCTCGACCGCCCCATTTCGGCCCATCTCGTCCTCTCTCACACTCCTCCGCACGTTCGCTCCGTCGTCACCTGGACCTCCCTCATCTCCGGTCATGTTCAGAATGGTCACTTCTCCGCTGCCCTGTCCCACTTCTTGAACATGCGAATGGACTCCATTCATCCGAATGACTTCACTTTACCTTGCGTTTTTAAGGCTGCAGCTGCGCTTTGCTCGCCTTTGCTTGGACAGCAATTCCACGTCCTTGCTATTGAACTGGGTTTGATCGGTGACGAGTTTGTTGCGTGTAGTGCGTTTGATATGTACTCAAAGACGGGCCAGTTGGTGTATGCACACAAACTGTTTGAAGAAATGCCGCACAGAAACATTGCTACCTGGAATGCCTGCATTTCGAATGCTGTGCTGAATCGAAGGCCTAAAGCGGCTATTTCTATGTTTGTCGAACTCTTGCAAGATGATGGAGAATCTCCAAATTCAATTACTCTTTGTGCATTTTTAAATGCATGCTCAGATGGTACATTCTTGGTGCAAGGTAAGCAGTTACATGGATACATAATTAAAGGAGGGTATGAGGCTGACATCTCGGTTTTGAATGGGTTGATTGATTTTTATGGCAAGTGTTTGGAGGTCAAGTCTTCTGAACAAGTTTTTGATGAAATGCGTGAGCGCAATCTTGTGTCATGGTGTTCAATGGTAGCAATTTATCAGCAAAATGATATGGGGATGAAGGCATGCGAGGTATTTTTGAACTCAAGGAGAAAGGCTGTTGTGCCAAGTGACTTCATGGTTTCAAGCGTTCTCAGTGCATGTGCGGCTTTGGCTGCACTTGAAATGGGGAGGGCAGTTCATGGTCTTGCAGCAAAGGCTTGCGTTGATCACAATATATTTGTTGGAAGTGCACTTGTGGATGTGTATGGTAAATGTGGAAGTATAGAAGATTGTGCGAAGGTATTCCATGAAATGCCTAGGAGAAATTTGATTTGTTGGAATGCATTAATTGGTGCATATGCTCATCAAGGACATGCTGAAATGGCACTGCAATTGTTCAAGGAGATGACAAATGGTGGGGACCCCCAAGCAGTGGTGCCTAATTATGTAACTTTTGTGTCACTCTTGACAGCGTGCAGTCGAGGTGGGATGGTAAAAGTGGGGATGGATATGTTTGATTCAATGAGGGGTAAATATGGGATTGAACCAGGGGCAGAGCATTATGCTTGTGTTGTAGATATGTTAGGACGAGCTGGGTTGGTCGAATGTGCTTATGAGTTTATAAGGAAAATGCCTATATGTCCAACGGTTTCAGTGTGGGGGGCTCTTTTAGGGGCCTCTAAAGTGTATGGGAAGCCAGAGTTGGGGAAGATTGCAGCTGAGAATTTATTTCAGCTTGATCCCCAAGATTCCGGGAATCATGTCCTACTTTCGAATATGCTTGCTGCTGCAGGTAAGTGGGAAGAGGCCAATGTTGTGAGGATGGAGATGAAGGATGTGGGGATTAAGAAGAATACAGGGCACAGTTGGATATCTGTTAAGAATTCTGTCCATGTCTTTCAAGCTAAGGATACATCACATCATAGAAACCCTGAGATTCAGGCTATGTTAACCGAGTTGAAGAAAAAGACGAAGGCTGCCGGATATGTTCCTGAAACTAGTTTTGCTCTCTATGATTTAGAAGATGAAGAGAAAGAATCAGAAGTTTGGAACCACAGTGAGAAGATTGCTCTTGCATTTGGCCTCATTGCGCTCCCTCCTCACGTTCCTATAAGGATAACCAAAAACATGAGGGTTTGTGTAGATTGTCACAGTGCATTAAAGTTTATATCTGGCATTGTCAGCAGAGAAATTGTCGTGAGAGACAACAATAGATTTCATTATTTCAAGGATAATCAATGTTCTTGTGGAGATTATTGGTGAACAAGTGGTTCTTTGTCATGTGTGTACTGTCATGTGTCTATACTTCTCAAGCGGAGCCTTTTCTACCAAAGCCGTGCTCATTGAAACTTTAAGGTCTTCTAGTCAGTCTTCTCCCAATTATTGGTTGCTAGTAATGTACATTCAAAATTATGAATTGGAATTATAAGTTAGTTTTGGAATTCCAGGGAATGTGCAGGAGTGAAGGAAGATCTCCATTTTAAAGAAGTATCGTATGTTCAATTAGCCCTGTAAATGCAGGCCAAGGTATTCAGTTATTACATTTTTAACTTGGTTATTAACTTTTCAAGTTTTCTTTGTTTTCCCTTTGCTTCATTCCATTTTATAGATTCAATAGCTTTGTTTGTTGATTCCTCATCTAGAATATCTATAACCTTAGGCTTACAGTCGAGTGGTTGTTTTGATAATAGCTTGGATGTTTGATCAACCTAAATATATTCTGTCCTGGTGAACCTTATATGAGTATAAAATACTTCCTGCCAATCGTTTTGCATTAAAAGCAAAGGATCCCAAGTCTCTTTTTATTTGTCCTGCTAGTGTGTTGACCTTTTCATTTCCAGAAATATGCAAAATTTACCTTTGCATCTCTTGAATCATGATGCTCACTCTTCTTCTCAAACCTTATTTTTTCTTGATTTTCTTTATACTTGTTCTTTGATGACTAGTTATCTAGATTCGAGCATTTTTCACTGTTGTTCTACTTAGAACATCTAAAGGTTCTCAAATGTATTTTAAAGTCATTATCTGGTCAATTTTGAAATGTGCTGGTTTACTCAAAAGTTTGAGTTTGTTGGTTTTGTTTTCGGGAAGGATGATATAGGATAGAACACCACAGGATTGATTAATAATCAAGGTTTTGTTCAATTAGAAAATTTGTGCGTTTCTGTGTTTGGTCTAGCAATCATGGAATTAAATGAAGGGGACTTGACTGGTGATGGATGGGTGGTTGGAAGTGCTCCTCCTATCGCTAGTCTTCTTTTTCTTGCAGGACAGCGCATGTCGGTCACGCTTGATCCCATGAACGAAATGCCCCTTAGTGGACATTATGTGCTTGGGAAACTCTTCATTGAGTTTGTTTCTAGCATGAAGCAGTTTCTTACAGGGTCTGGGCACGCTCTTTGACTCATTTAACAGGGTTGAATGTTCCATGCCATTGTGCGACGTGTGTAAGTACCATTCTGCGTAATGTCTATTGGCCAACTAGCAGATGTTTTACAGTCAGGCCTTCAATTTTGATCTTTGATATATCTAGTTGGATTGGATTCATATTGATAAATTAGTTGCCCGATCATATAGTTTTAATTGCATATAAATTACTCCCTGAGAACACCCCATTTTATATATATCTCATTAACTTTTGTTTGATTTAGATACTGACCTAGAGCATCTCTAGTGCAACACCTTTCATTCCATCCTAGTTGGCACACTACACGAGGAGAGAGATACACATTAAAATCATGGGTCCCACCACTCTCTATTTCTTAATCTATATTTCTTCACTTTTTCTTTATCGTTTCCCGTGCCACTTTCAAAATCACATATTCAACTTCACATCCCCCACTATTATTTTATTATTATTTTTGAATTTATTTCTATCTCTCTCCTCTTCTTCCACTTTTCCCTCCCTTTTTTCCTATACTTCTTTCTTTTTCTCCTCAAGTAAAATAATCACCTTGTCTCTATCTCTCCTTCACATCATCCCGATCCACATCCCCAATCCATGGTTCCACATTTGGCCAGTCAACAGTAGTGAAAGGAGCCATTATGCTCAATCTCCAAAATAAGTAAAAGGAGAAACATTTTTATGCATTCTCGATTTACTTGCCCATTTCTTTTATTATCTAAGAAGATTTTTAATCAAATATGCATGCAAAATATTATGCATATATTTTCAATATTTTCACTTAACCCCTATTAAACAATTCTCACCATCGTTAATAATTTTGATCTTTCCATACAGCTCTTGGCTATTTGTTTTGGCTCTGAAAGTTGGATGTGCTTATATAGAAAGCTATGATTGTGGCTATATTGGGGTACTTGATGGAAAAGATCTCCGGAGTCTTCTGTTGAAAAAGAAGCAATTTGTTGGCCAGAGTATGTATTTCTTTTTATCTCATTTTCTTGGTTGAAAGAAGGTGATGCAATCTTGATTCTAATGATAGAAATTGTTTTATTAATAAATTCTATTTCTTATCCAAGTACCGTAACGTGACATTCTCTCATATATATCATTCCACATTGCAGTGGAGTTGTTAATATGAATCTTTTGGACTTTCTTCCCGTTGAAACTCTGATTTTCAGTGAGTTGATTTCCAGCTTACGTACTCCAGTCGAACTGACTTGTCCGACCCCCCTCAGAATTGAAAACTAAATTCCTTATTGTTTAAGTTATAGTGAAAGTTGCTGTAGGTGATTTGACAGCCAGCCTCCACAGAAAATGAGAGAAAATAATGAATCTGCTACCCATTAGAAAGTTCCAAAGTTTGGGGAATTTGCAAAATCAACAATTTTTATTGTTGACTTTATTACACATTTCAAGCAATAGTGGGAAGAGGGAAGTAATTGGTAGATTCTTGTGGGCTTCCAGTTCACACTGAATTCAGCCTAAAATTTCAAAAACCACCACTTATGAAAGAAATTTTTAGTGCTCCAGTCGATTAAAAGTAATCTACTTACAAGTAGAGTTTGTTTGGCAGAGGTGTTGGGAGTGTAATTATTAGCAGTAGAATTTTAGGCTGTAGAGCTTTTGGTAGTAGAGTTTAAAAAAAAAAAAAAATTGTTGATTATTTCTATATAAAATATTTTTGATCCATGAATGGTAATATTTTTGCAAGTCTTATTAAATGTTAATTCCGGTTTAATTAAAAGCTTAATCAAAGCTTCTTCAAGAAGTTCAAAATTTGAGCTTCTCCAAAGCGAAATTAAAGCTGTTTTCTGATCAAAAGTACTTATCGACTTTAGAGAAACACAGAGAAATTTAGTTAGAAGCACTTTCCCTATGTGAGGAGTGCTTTTACACTTCAAAACGTCATCCGAAAAACACAGTAAGGGGAAACTATTAAGCAAATAATGCGACTTCAAAATTGACACCAATAAATAAGATTAGGCATTCGTGGGGTATAAAAATAAAATGCATTATTTGAGTATTTCAGGAGTATTTCCCTTATTGATCCTCGACACATACTTTTCCTTCTAGAAAGTTAGTATCCAGAGGAGAACTTACTTTTGTTGTGGTTGCAAAAAGTTCACGAGGACAGTAGAGGCTTGGATCTTCAAGAATTAGGAACATGTCTCACTGAAGGTTCACGAGATGAAAATTTAGGTATACAAATTTATTGAAATCGATTAAATCTTTGTTAAACTTTTCATAAAATAACTTCGTATGCAAAGGAGAACTTATAAGCTGATAGACACTTGCTATACTCAATCACGTTCGAAGAAATAAATAGCTCAAATTTACCCGATATTGGTTGAATTACAATCCAACACGTTTAAAATTGAATAAATTAATTTTTAACTATTGTATTCATTAGAAAAGGCAACATATTTAGAACTTTAGAAGAAAAGATGGTGTGATTTTTTGTGCGACAAGTTACTATTGTATAACATGACACAGAAAAAAAAAGTAATGTTATTTATCATCATGTAACAATATATATCGTGATGTGAGCATCATTAAGTATGCGCCTCGGGTATGCTTAAGGAATCCGAAGTTGATGTGGCGTCAATGAAACCACAGTTTCATGTAGAAATAAAAGTTGTCGGGTTCCTTAAGCAGTGATCGCAACGAGCATCTGATCATGATTGTATTACTATGTTAGATGACGTGTAACAATATATATTAAAAAATACAGTGTATGTGCTGTTATATTAATTGAACATATCATTTAACATCACCGTGTAATAACCAACAATACAAACTGATAATCCATCACTATGATGAACACAATCATCTACTCATTTGATAAAATTTACAAGCATTATCCACTTTTCTCGACCTCATTGGTCTACTTAATACAACTGAACAAAATAAAGACAAATAGTATAATAAAATAAGAATAAGTTGACTACTAAAAGTGCAAAATTTCAATGGTGGGGCAAGTGCTTCTACTATATATTTGCATGCAAATAGCTGGTTAAACTCCACCTCCAACAAGCACATTACACAAATTACATCATTGATTTTATCTGCTTATTATATCCATTATCCATGGCAAAAACAAACTTGACTTCTTCATACTTTATCTTCTTGATAATCTTGTGGGTTCAGCTTAACATAAGTTGCTCACAATTATCACCTAATTACTACTCCACTTCTTGTCCAAAAGCTCTCTTCACCATCAATGTTGCAATCACTAGAGCACTGTTTAAAGAACGGCGCATGGGCGCCTCATTGCTTCGTCTTCACTTTCACGATTGCTTCGTTAATGCACGTTCTCTGTCTCTCTCTCATGATCGTACTTTTACAATAATCTAAATGTCAAAATGGTTTTCATTTGTGACACTAACAAGTTGTTTTTTCGTACGATACATAGGGATGTGATGCATCTATTCTACTAGATGATACACCAAGTTTCACAGGGGAGAAAACTGCAGGACCAAATAACAATTCCACAAGAGGCTTTGAAGTTATTGATGATATCAAATCTCAACTGGAGACTCTTTGTCCCCGAGTTGTTTCATGTGCTGATATTCTTGCTGTTGCAGCTCGGGATTCTGTCGTCGCCGTAATCTCCTCGTCCATTCTATTTTCTTTCACATTCTAACGTCGTCTCATTGACAGTCAGTCCATATTTAATTACAGAGCCCCAAAGAATCTTACCAAAAATGTCGCTAACGTTTTTTCATGTCACCCAATTTAACGTAAAATTATACGGAGAGTGCAAAATATTACATACACATACATTATGCATACATAATTTAAACCACTAATATAATTACATCAATGGTCTAATTGGCTGTCTATTTGTTGAAGCTGGGTGGACCATCATGGGCGGTTCAATTAGGCAGAAGAGACTCAACCACGGCAAGCTTTAGTACTGCAAACACTGATATTCCATCTCCTCTATTTGATCTCTCTAATCTCATCTCAGCCTTCTCAAACAAAGGCTTCACTGCAAAAGAAATGGTCACCCTTTCAGGTACTACTACTTCGCTAGAACTCAACCTTCTCTATTCGAACATATTTAATACATTTTTGATAATTCTGACTAACCTATACTGATCACCTATGAATAGGAGCTCACGTGATGACAATTTTGATCCTCTTCCTATGTGGGGAGGCTCCCATGCCAAATGTCCCCCCCCCCCCCCCGGCCCCCGATTTGAGGAGGGCCCAAGTGGAGCCTCCTTTTTTTTTTTTTTTACATGTGGCATGGGGAGCTCCCCATATGGGGAGGGGATCATCCTTCCACGTGATGATTGTAATTCCAGTCCTGCCCTTACAAATTTTAGGATATTATGAATAACTTGTAATATTTTTAGGGACAACTAAAATTTCAATCATCGTTTTACATCTTGTTGTGCAATTTAGTTGTACCAGTAGCATTATCCATATTTCTCTCATTATTCTGACCAACCAGCACTGACTGTCTATGAACAGGAGCTCACACGATAGGCCAGGCGAGGTGCAGGACGTTTCGTGATCGAGTGTACAACGAAAGCACAATTCTTTCATCATTTGCCACGTCACTAAAAACAAACTGTCCAAACACGGGAGGAGACGACAACATGTCACCGCTAGATGCAGCAAGCCCGTTTTCTTTCGACAATGTGTATTTTAGAAACCTAGTACACAACAAAGGCCTATTACATTCTGACCAGCAACTCTTTAGTGGTGCTTCGACGGATTCTCATGTCAATGATTATAGCATCAATCCCGCAACTTTTCATGCTGATTTTGCTAGCGCGATGATCAAGATGGGGGGCCTTAGCCCGCTGACGGGGAATGAGGGCGAGATTAGGACCAACTGCAGGAAGATAAACTAAGCTTGGATGTTGAAATGGAGTGTGTTTTAGTGCTGTGTTTTGACTTTGTTAATGTCTCTTATCTTACACGATTTGCAATAAATGTATGTGTGTGTATTACAAATGTTTTCTTTGCAGTAAATTTGCTTCTTGTGATTTTGAATCGAAGATGTAAACATTATTAAATTTCGAACCCTGCTCTCTTATCAACTGTTAATATCCTGCTAACCTAATACAAGGGCGTATGTGTGTGGTAATAATAACTGATCCAATGTCATGATAAGACAGTAAATATTAGTTATTTAAATGGTGAATTTAACCATGTGGTAGTTTTGATAAGTAAAAAAGAAGTTCAAATGAACGCTTGGACTGTTGGACCAAGAGTTCGAGGTAGTCAATAAGTACTCACCATATTGGGCCAGGTTAAATACAAAAGGGGTCCATCACAAAATAGAACCAGCATATTGGGGCCACTAACAACTAGCCCAACCCGAAGAGCTCCCCCGCCCAGCCCCAACTCTGAAATCCAATATAATTGGGCCAACACAGTGTTGTCTGTGTTTGCTTCGAACAAAAATTCGAAAATGCTCTACCTTGGTTTACTTTTTACTTCACTATGAGAAAATAATACAAATTACTTGATTTTTCATAAAAAGTATCATAAGTATCATAAATTTTTAACAAGTATCATAGCAAAAATAGTGTCAAATTATGAAAATTTTTAAAAAAATATCGACCTCTGATACTTATAGCATAAGTAAATTTCAATCGTGATACCAAAAATTGGGATATTTGGGCGCATTTAATACAAAATTTTGTATCTATTATATTCGTCTGCCTTATAATTCATACAATAATATTCTAGTCTTCAGCGTGAATCCCACGCCCATACAAAATGTCAGATCGTATATATATACAACTCCACACCCTTACGAGTTACTGGGTCATGTCCAACACGGAACAATAGAACAATTTTCAATTCTGATAGGCACGTTTGCCAAATTGTCACATTTGAGTCAACTTAAGTTTGTGATCAGTTTGTGGGGGGCACAAAGGAGCTGCATATTGACTTCATACCCCGAAAAAGTCAAAATTTTCAATTAAAAGAGCCTGATTAGGTGTTGAAAATAATGTAATTGAAGAATCAAAACAAAAGATTAATCGGATTTGGTAACAAACATATGTGCATTGAACATTTCACACAGTCGAGATCGAAAACCCTTTTTTCCTGAATTTGTTAAATGCAGTTGCAATAATACAATGTGGTCAAATGTCATTTTCAATTAGTTGGACGTGGTAATATATAATTTGAACGTGAAAGATTCGTGTTTAATATTAATCAAACAACTTCATGATACAGACGATTTCTTTTTTTATTCTTTCTTCAAAATTAAGCGATGTGTTCACTGTTCGTCCTATTCAAAAAGATTGACTAATAAAAATAATCTTTGAGCTTAGCGACGTTCGTCCCTTAGAATCTTTGGACGTGCAACCGCGCAAAAAGAAAAAAAAAAGAAATAATTTGCAAATGAGATTCAATAAAAATAAACTGTCTGGCCCTGGGGCATGGCTCAGTTGGTGACCAATCCAAAGTTAAGGTTGAGAGCCTGCTTTGCTGGCAGCCACATTGTGCGGGTTCGAATCCTACCACAGGCAAACCGTATGGATTTGTTAGATTAGGCGATGGCGAGCTGTAAATCTAACCCAAATGGTCAAAACTGCGTGTCAGTCTCAAACCAGATAACTCTAGCTAGGGGACGGATCCACGATTTATATTGAGTTAGGACGCTTGTTAACTATTGATGGTTAGACCGTTGAACGTTAACATTAACCGTTGATTATCAATGAAGATATTTAATTGAATGATATTAAAAATATTAGTAAATACATAAATGCATGAAAATATAAAAATATCATATATTATGAAAATATAATCTAGTACAGCAAAATAACAAGAAAATATGCCTACTAAAATTTTAATTTGTAATGTAAACTTAGATAATTGTATTTTTCAAGGTCTTATTAAATTTTATTTTAGATATATGGTTGAAATTTGGAGAAGATGCATTAAAAAAATTATCAAATCAATGTATGAGTGATTGAAAAGAATAAGAGAAAAATAAATTTAATTTTGATGAAATTTGATGTGAATAGAATAAAACTTGAATTTTATATGTTCAATTTACATCCCATTCCAACCGTCTAATCGAAAGACTTAGTGGAGAATTAAGTATAATAAATTTTTTTCTATTTAATTCATTGATCAAGTAAACTCGATTTAAAAAAAAATAAAATAAACTTCGTTTTAATACAGTGATGTTCTTTATCCATATTATATTTTTTAACTTTAATTTCTTCTTATTTTAAAAAGGCTAACTAATGTTTATTTTGTAAGTAAGAAATAATGTTTGCTTTAATAAATTTTAAGTAATTGGAAAATTATATGTTGCAAAATTTATATATTATTTAAGAAATATTTTTTGAAAAACACATACTCATGCAGATAAATTTTCAAGAATATAAGTAGCATATAATAATAAATGAATATAAAAATACTATTAAATATACAAAAATAATTATAAATATGGGATAACTCGAAAAAGAAAAATAGATTATATATATTAGATGGAGAAAATAATAAATAAATAATAATAAACTATGAACCATAACACAATTACAATTTTCAAGAATTTACCACTAAACTTTAAAAAAAAAAGGAAACGAGATTATAAGAAAATGGATAACCAGGAAATAAAAAATAAAAGAAAAGGGAACCAAAAAGTCAAAAGTGTACAAATTTGGGAGAAACGTGGTCAGGAAAGAGTGAGATTTATCATAGTTAGTTTCTTGAGATTCGTGCCAACTCTACTATTCATCATCTTCTTCCTCAAACAAATTAACAAACCATGCTAGCCGTTTAGCACTCATCTACAGAAAAAAAAAATTCCAAATTCCAGTGAGGTCACATGACCTCACCGCTACTGATTGAGTCCAAACGAAAATTTCTCAAAATCCAGTGCGGTCCAAGGACCGCACTGGCCCACACGTAGCTCCGCCTATGGTTGTGGGCACTAGTATACAAGTGCTTTGGGGAACATATAGTTGCTAAAGTACATCCAACAATTTACCTCCTCCATCAAGGTTCTAGGGCAAGGGCTAGGGTTGGGCATTTCAACCGTCAAACCGAACGAAACTGACCGCATCAGGTCGGTTCGGTTCGGACTTTTTTGGCGGTCGATTCGGTTTTCGAAAACCAAACCGAAAAACCGATCGATTTTTCTAAAAAAAAAAGAAGAAAAAACCGACAAAACCGACCGAACCGACTTGGTTTGGTTGGTTTCGGTTTACTGAACCGAGCCGGTCGGTTTGGTTTGGTTTAAAAAATCGACCGTGATCTGTCAATTTTCGTTCAGGTGGAAAAGCCGACCGAACCGACCGATGCCCACCCCTAGCAAGGGTTGTTGGTGCCCTCATGTTCGGGGTGCAAACTTTTTTTTTTTAAATCAACTTTCTTTTTCCTATTTGAGATTCTTGTGCGGAAACAATTGAGAGTAAGTGAAAAAAAAAAAAAAAGGAATCCTTATGTAGAAAAAGTGTGTGGACATAACAAATTCAAAATCTCGCAAAGATAAATTCAACCTAATCTTTACCGTCCCTTTTTAATAAAAGCATATGGCATTTCTCGAATTCAATTATGATTTAATCCTGTATGGTTTTGGATTTTAATGGTGCATTATGACAAATATATAGTGTTTTAAGTCCTTAATTATGACAAATACGTAGTGTTTTTAAGTCCACAAAAAATTGACGTGTTTGATTTTTATCCAATCCATTCTCGCCATTTGTACAAGCAATTAATGTCCAAATCTCAATAATGCAAATCACAGTGCAAGATTTATTTCATATTTTTATGCTGAGTTGAAGGAGTTTCGGACTCCATTTTAAGCCTGATTAATTAACTGTATGTTTCGGTGCAGTTTTGAACAACGTATTTTCGTAGTTAAAAAGCACACAAAAAAATTTAAAAAATTAAAAACGGAAAAATGAAATAATTACACATTCATAAAATTGGTAATTGAAAATGATTTTTGAGAAAAATCAATTTTGAAACAGCAAAAATTTTCAAATGCATCCGGGTGTTCAGTAGTTACGGAACTTCCGGGGTATTTTACGGGCTCATACAATTTTTATTTTAAAATTTAAGATCAGATCTAGAATCAGCACGACGAATGAAAATTCCAACAATTCAAAAAATTTCCCGACGATATCTTAACCCCATGTGGGTGCGGGTCAAAATTTTCATAAAATACCTTGAAAGTTCCTGTGACTACGAATGCATGGAATCATCCCGGTTTGAAACAGGGTGTACATGTGATGTGGGGAAAAAACTTTTTAAACTTTAGACAATTCAACGATTCTGACTAATATCTTGTTATTTATTTTACTGATTCGAAATGTCACGTGAAAGCTAGCATGAGATTAATTCAATCTATAATTATTTATGATACAGCGGACCAAGTCGACAAATTTCTCACCTGCTAACATCAATTATTCAACGCTGTTCATTTCACGTAAACGTGTTTTAGGTATTAATTAATTTAATTGATCCTTTTTACCCTTTTGATCAAATCAAAGTTGGTTTTACTAGTCTTTCCATGCATGTTGAACTCATCCAATTCAGAAATACTCTATTTTTATCTTAAACTTAGGATTTGAAAACCGCCTATTAATTAACGTCACCGAAGTGATCATGTGCCATCACCGTTTATATATGTCATTTCTGTACGAGAAAGTACTCCGTCGACTCCACTAAAATATATTTAATTTGAATTTAAATTTATATGGATCGAAAAGCTGTATCAAATATTATTGGAAAGACAAATTTTACGATACAAGTCTATTTCAATAACACGAGCAATGAGCTAGTCGACAAATGCATGCAGTGGGTCCCATGATCTCGATTATTAGCCATGCAATGGTGAATGGTCTGCATGATTAGGTAAGGGGCTATGAGCAAAACAGAAGCCCTATATATTGGCCCCAATTGCATGGCAATATTATTCAACAATCAACTTTTTTCTACTCCCATCTAATTATCGTTCGATGGCTTCTCTTTCGGCTATCAACTTCGTTATCGTTATGCTGCTGATTGGCAGCTCATCTGCTCAACTTTCCACTAATTTTTACCACAAGACTTGTCCTAAGGTCTTATCCACCGTGAGATCGGTGGTTCAATCCGCCGTGGCAAAGGAGAAACGTATGGGCGCTTCGCTCCTTCGCCTCCACTTCCACGACTGCTTTGTCCAAGTAATTTTCATTCATTTCTTAAATGTGTACATTTGTGTAAATAAGAAAATATGGAGAAATGACTCTGATTTATAGATAGCCGTAAATATTCAGTGATATCGGCAACAAATCTCGAGTCACTGTTTATTAATATTATCTCATATCGATCACTGTTTCACCTAAGAAGTTAGTTTTTAACTTAAGAAATTAAAACGTTATCCAAATAACGGAAATATCTCTTGATTTTTTTTAATAGGGGTGTGATGGATCGCTTCTGCTAGACGATACTTCATCGTTCAGAGGAGAGAAAACTGCCGCTCCCAACAACAACTCCGTCAGGGGATTTAATGTTGTCGACAACATTAAATCCAAGGTCGAGGCCGTATGTCCAGGTGTCGTGTCTTGTGCTGATATCTTAGCCATTGCTGCGCGTGATTCTGTCGCTATCGTGAGTGATTGTTCTAATTATCCTTCATATTACGAAACCTTAATTATAGTTGGTTAAGAGTGATTGATTGATTAATTAACTAATTAATTAATTATTCCAATTGTCTTAAATACATATTAGTTAACTAGAACTAATGTTTACAATACTTTCAGCTAGGAGGACCGAGTTGGGAAGTGAAACTTGGAAGGAGAGATTCGAAATCAGCTAGCTTTTCAGCTGCAAATAGCGGTGTAATCCCACCACCAACTTCGACTGTTAATAACCTCGTAAATAGGTTTCGAGCAAGAGGTCTCTCCACCAAGGACATGGTAGTTTTATCAGGTATGTGATTGCCCTATTTAGCACTCCTCGTACATCATGAAGACATATATCAGTAATGATGTGACACGCACTTCGTTATTGGAGGAACCATGCATAGAAGACAATGACCTCAATAACAATTATGTTAAGAAGATAATCACACAAAAGATTATGAGGCAAATAAACAACATAAAAGTAATTATTAGACTGCTCCTATAGCACAAGGTTGACCTTTTAAGAGGAAATGTCAAATCTTAATATGGTCGAACAAGGAGCACACTTAGCTTAGAACCGTTTATTTTAACAATCTTGTTTTTAACAGGAGCACACACGATAGGACAGACGAGGTGTACGAGTTTTAGGGCTCGCATATACAACGAGAGAAACATCGACCCTTCTTTTGCTCGAACAAGGCAAGGGATGTGCCCGAGGACCGTAGGTTCGGGTGACAACAACTTGGCACCTCTCGACGTGCAAACGCAAAATCATTTTGACAATAGTTACTACAAAAACCTAATAAACAAGAAAGGACTATTGCATTCTGATCAAATTCTGTACAACGGTGGATCAACAGATTCATTGGTTGAGTCTTACAGCAAGAACCCTAAATCATTCAACTCTGATTTTGTGGCTGCCATGATAAGGATGGGTGATATTAATCCTCTCACGGGATCAAGAGGTGAAATAAGGAGAAATTGCAGAAGGCCAAATTGATGGAGAGAGGAAAATGAAGATTAAATAAATTAATATATTGCATTTATTGAAGAATAAAAGTCTTATTTGGTTTCTTTGATCGAAGGGATTGAATTTTATTGGACAATAATGCTATAGTACACAAAAAAAAAAAAAAAGTGTATATTTTATTTATTATATATTGTCCAGTTTTGTCTAGACTCGTGTATCAAGTGTAATCACTTATTTGTTGACCACTGCTTTTGTTTCATTTAGTTTCTTGGGAGTATTTAATTTGCTTGTGTAACGTACAATTGTAATCACTTGCTTTTGTTTCATTTATTTTCTTGGGAGTATTTAATTTTCTTGTGTAACGTACAATCGTGCAATTATATATTAAGGAAGATTAAAATATTCGTCTTTACATTTCAATTTTCGTTTTGTATTTTGAAATCATTTAATTTTTTTGTTACTTTGATCAAAGACAGAGGTGTATGTATTTTTCACATTAATTTTCAATTTTATCAATGAAAACTCTCAAATTGATAGAAAGTCATTCTGAGTTTTATTTACAAATTAAAATTTTATATATGGGACATGGTGATCATCAACATAGAGGACATGCATCCCCTTTTACGTGATTATTTACATATAAAAGATATATGAGAAAAACATAATAATAAATGAGCTAGCCTATCAAATTAATATCGTCTAGTCATATTTATTTTTAGGAATTAATTGGGCTAGTTATTGCTTATTTTATTTGTGGAAATTGACTAAATAATTAAGTATGATAAGTATCATACATTAACTAAAATATTATAAAAACTTTAAAGTATCAAATTATGATATTAAAATATTTTGCAACATATAATTGTGATACTTAAATAAATTTCAATAAATAAAAGTAGATTTATTTTTTGTTTTTGAATAAAAAAAGAAAAAAGTAGTTTTCAATTAATAGAAAAATGAAAAATATAAGACTATGATATTATTATCAAAGAAATAAATTTTAGTTTTCCTGTTCAAACAGTACAAATTACAATATGTATAGTAGTACAAAGGCACATTAATATATGCCATACTGGAGACAACACAAAAAACAATCTAAAAACTCTAAAAAATAACATAAAATAGTAGAAAAGATGCTATACTGGGGATTCAATCGCATACGGCATACAGAATCCAACCTAACACTTTTATGTCCGCAGCCTCAACTAACTCGCCTAACCAAACGGGTTAGGCCTCATTGACAGGTAAACTTTAATTTTTACACCATACGTAAGATACTTTTATATATAGGTTAATGTTTTCCTACCGATAGTGTTGGTAGGATAGCATATCAATACTTGAAAAATGGGGAAAAAAATTGTGGGATCCACATTGGCTCCTCATTGTAAGGAATAATTATGTATTATTCATCCCACTTAACGCAAATAAATACTAAAAAAAAAAAAAACAATCACGTGGTACCATTTGAGGCGCGCCACCATACTCATTAATTTGGCAAGAATGTAACATTCACGTCTGTGTCTAACCCTTACTTTTAAGCTTTCAGGCCATAACAAGAAGGTGGGCTTTGAGATGGCCAAAGAAAAAGACAAAGAGAACAACCTAAACTCGAACTCGGGCTTGAGCCCATTAAACAAGCTAGATCATAGATAATTAGGGCTCTGCGTTCTGTTTATAACTTTTAAAACATATTCTCACAAATATTTTCTTGAAATGTAATCTCTCACTATTTAATATTTTCTTGAAAATAGTCCACTATTCCGGTTTTTATTGTTCTAAATTATAGTCCATTTTTTAATTAGTTTTTTAATTTTCTATATCCTTATTTAATGTATATTGTGATTAATACATAACAACTGTTAAAGTAGAATAAAAATTAAATAAAAGTGTATATTAGCAAAAAATATACTTAAATTTCACCTTTTCGAAAGTATTAATTGAACTTTCTTAATCAATGCGATATATAATAGGTAGTAGTCTATCTTTGTGAGATGTAGGAAGTACATTTTCTTTTTTCTAAATCCATAGTTCTTTTTGAAATAAAAACAAGAAAATCTATGCAAATGTCGCGACACTTTGTAACACTACTTCACAACTTGAAGTCGGATTAATTAGAAAAAAAAATAAATTACTTAAAAGTAGTGCAAATCTGTTGCCAGATCATTAATCAATGAATATGGAATGCAATAACTTTGTGTGTATATATAAAATCCATAGTATGTTTATATATGTATACCAAGTCAACTCTTTCTTAGGTATTGAAATTTAAAATATGTTTTATAGCATTTAATATGTCACTATAGCGTGATCTATTTTTTAAGAAAGCTGAGATGTCTTGTCTCATTATTATGTTCTCTTTTTTCATTTTTTTAAGTACTTGTCTCATTATTATGTTTATTTGGTTGTTATAATTAATAATCAAGATAATCACATACACAATTAAGTGTATTACTTCAAATATATAAATTATTCTCATTGGATGGAATTACGTAATATTTAGAATCTAAGAAATGAGAAGATAGATATGAATTTAGAATGTCATATTGAGACTCGATACTGCTATAGTTAAATAATAATCCACTTACATGTAATGAGAAGCTATATTATTTTATAATTAAATGTATAAATTACTAATTAGTATTCTAATAGTTGGTAGAATTTTCCCGTATATTTACACACATATATGTTGCAAGTATCACCAGAAATGAGACTTTTAGAGGCGACAATCGTCTCTATAATCTCATGCCAGTAGAGCAATAGTAGCGACGTTGTTCCTATTGCTCTATAGGCAGGAGGCTATAGGAATGATTGGACCGTCCCTAAAGGTCAAATTTCTTGTAGTGATATGTATACGATAACTAATCTTTTTATACATTTCTAGACTAGAAATACAATACTTGTCACGTGCAACTATCTAAGAATATTATAAGAAGTTATAGTTTTCGAAGACCTCATTCCATATAAAAATATACTGACTTCTTTCATTAAGAGTTGCTAATTAAGTGATTGAAAACTATGTCATATACATCCCTAATATTGTAACTTATAGGTTAATTCATATTAATGGCGATAAATTAATTTTCATTTCCTAGTGAAAATAATAAAAAAAAGTACCCCAAAAAACCTAGTTAAAAAAAAATTAATGCAAACATATGTTGCATTGAAAAATTTTCGATAAAAACTGTTTTTAGTACCAAATTAATTCAATAAAATTAATTATGAAGAAAATAATCATATATTCCAAGTTAAAGCTATAATTATGCCACATAACTAAAACTTGGACCAGCTGATATATGTCTCAACGTTATGGACTCAATTGCAATTGCTATTTATTAGTAAGAAGGGAAATTTGGACATTTTACTAAAAAATAACTAATTAACAGTCAAACTAATGGTTTTGTGGATGAGGGGATTTGCAGTGCTTACTTGTGAAAGGTTAAAGATTCTGAGTGCGAAACTTTGAAGGTTCGAGATTTGACTGTAACAACTCCCAAAGGTTAGGGACCCCTTGTGGGATTTACCCTAATACTTTTTAGAATTTTTAAAAAGCTAAAATTTACTTTGAAATATTATTATTGGATACCTTTGAAATGTCTTAATATCATAGTTTGATAGTTTAGATTTCTTCATGATCGGATTTGATCTGTTGTCCACAGTGAACACTATTACGATACTCATAATAAATCGAATTAATGACACATTAGTCTCTTGATAGCGGGGGGTCCAATGTTCTATTATTCAATGTCAGCCCAACAATGATACAAGATGTTGGATTATGTACAGCTCGACACCTTTACTGGATTGTGTTCAACATTGAACACCACAATTTTTAACTTGGCACGTTTGCCAAATTGTACGATTGAGTCAACTTGGGTTTGCGGGGGGGAACAAAAGAGCTGCCCATGGACTTAGCTATTCCTCTAAAAAGTCAAAAATTTCCGATTAAAAGAGCCTGATTACTGATTAGGTATTGAAAATAATGTAGTCGAAGAATCAAAGCAAAAGTTTATTGAACAGTTTACACAGTCGAGAAAACGCAATTTTCCAATTATTAAATGTAGTTATAATAGGGCTAGACCATGTCGTCTTTGATACTTGTGTGTTCGTGTAAATTTATTTTCACTTAAAAATTAGTTAAAAAATTAATTTTTTATTTGGATAGTAATGGTGGGGACCACAAGATGTGTGGATAATAATGAATGATGATTTGAAATGTGTGGTTGATATTAATATTTGACCTTAACTTTTAGTAGTAGATGATTTTTAGGTAAAAATAAGTGGGGACGAACAGATGCGTAGTGTAGATTGGCAAAATATATTAACACCACACTTTTTACTAAATACACCACATTTTAATTCTATTAAGAGCTCATAACTTTTAATTATTTTTGCATTTGGGTCCTAATTATTTTTCATTGCATTTTTCATTATTTACAATGTTTGTTATTCCCAAAATAACTTTGTCTTCAAGAGATTCATTAAATATTTAAAAGTATTGTAAAAATATCATATCATACTTTTTAAAATTTTTACTCTTTTTCTTTTATATAATCATACTTTTTAAATCTTTACTCTTTTTCTTACATATAATATATTTAATAGTTATTTTACTGAAATTTTCAGAGAAAATCATGAGTAGATACGATATTTATTAATGGACGAAAGATTGACAATAGAATTTTAAGAAAGAAAATTTGGGATTAGAATATAAGTAGAAGAAAAGATGAAACAAAGTCAACAAAATTAAAATGTGTGTGATTATAAAAAATTGTGGTGTCAATAATATAACCACCCGTGTATAATTTATGAGCAAAAGATTCAGTCAAATTATGTAATCTTTAGCAGCTTGTTGGACCGTGATTAACTCTAATACCATCCTTTAAGAGAGAGAGAGAGAAAAAAAAAGAAGAAAAAACTGATACCATAATAAAATTTATTGTTCCATTTTAAAATGTCGAACTTGTTTGGATTAGTAGCGTAATGACTTATATGAGGTTTAAAAATTTAATAATCTTTCGACGTGAGATTATCACTTGACATGCCCTGCACATGTACATGTCTCACTTTAATTTGACTTGCCATGTACAAACATTGAGCAAAATATTCAAGCGGCATTGAGATTAAATGGCGGTCTCAAACCCCAGAATTGAACATTTTCTTTTAACAAAAAAGAAGTCACTAAATATTAATTCATAATTCAAAAACGTATCTAAATATCAATTAAGTACTGCTGACTGAGTTTTCAACATTTCAAGACTGACCCTTAGAATACTATTATACATTATGAATGGGAAATCATTGCATTATTTAGAGAAATGATTAAGTAATAATCAAGTGTTTCTTTTTTGTTCCCATGATCTTAGACTTATGTTTGTTTAAATTTTTTTTCTCCATAAATGTAAGTTTCACCATTGTCTATTTGGTCAAATTCAAAAATTAATATGAATTACATTTGAATTAAATCTGTAGTCTTATTCATCTAGTGAAATCGATTACTCCCTTCGTTCCAATTATATGGTTCACTTTATTTTTTCACACGAATTAAAAATAGTACGGCAAATGACAATTATGTAAACAAACTTTCTAGAATAGCCTTATTTAATTAGTAGTATATATTAAAAATAGTATTAAAAAGATAATATGAAAGTATAGTTGTAAATAAATATAAAAATAGATCAAATAAATTAAACGGGACATTCCCAAAAAAAAAAACATTTAATCGGAAAGGGGGGAATATTATCTAACCTAAAAGTTTAATTTTTACGAGAATAAAAATTTACTCAAATACACGGTCAGATTCTCATTTGGAAAGCAATTACACGCCTGTTAGCCAACTAATTTTTATAATTTTTTATATATTTCACCTTTTTTTAAAGTTTGAACTATTTGTATCTATATATCTCGTGAGATTTATTTGTACTACATAATTTATCATTTAATTCTACTCATTTTATTTTCTATATCACATTAAAATTTATAAAAAATTATTTTTAGACATATACTAACGCTACGAGTGTGTTAACAGATGAATTTTAATATATTTTTATAAGTAGGAAGAGAGAGAATGAGTAGAATTGGATGGTGAAAATTTAATGAATGAAAAAATATATAAATATAATTTATTTGATCAAATTTAAAACTTTAAAAAAATATATTAAAATATATTAAAAGTTCAGTGCTAACACCAACGTAACATCTGGTTGAAAAATGAAAAAGGTTGGGAATCTAATACAACTGTACAGGTGGAAAAGACATCAAAATCTGGAAAAATGATTCCAATCTCTACTTGCCATTTAATTAAGCATTTGACTTTTCTCGAATCGAATTATGAATTCCTTTGGGGTTCCAACCAAGGTCTTTCACTTGGAACGTACCGCAAACGTCTTAATCACCGTGCCTCTGCTTTAAACCATAATCCAATTATGATTTAATCCTGTATAGTTTTGGATTTTACTTGTGATTATGGCAAATAGTGTTTAGTTGACAAAAAAATTGGCGTGTTTGATTTTTATCCAATTCATTCTCGCCATTCGTACAAGCAATTCTCTCCAATAATTAGCGTTAGCCAAAACTTCTAAATCTCAATAAAGCAAGCAATGCAGCATTCAGTCCTATTAGAGCAAAACCCATGTTGGATGCCAAATAATCTATGAATTTAAGGTTCATGAACCCAAATTTGAAGTTTATTCTTCAAATTTGGAATCAAATGCAGTACCAAATTTAGAGAATATCATCTCCTAGTACGATACCACAAAATTTAATATTAACCAATAATACAATGACATGTAAAATAGATTAAAAAGTTACTTTTTCAACTTTACTGATCATGAATTCATTATTTATTTTTTAAAATTAATTTGCCTAACAATTGGATCCATTCCTCCCCCCGGTTTTTCCTCCTATCATTATTTGAGAATGATTTTCTTTTCCCTAATTTTTTCCTCTTAGCTTTTTTCCTTAGCATATTTACCCCCACATTGGTTTTTCTTTTAACAGTAGAGTAACGTGCTGAATTAGAGGATTTTGAGACTATTTTACGTCTAATTAATTGTATGTTTGGGAGGGGTTTGAATGCCGTAATTTTTTAATGTGTAATTAAAAGGTTACAAAAAGGTTCAAAAGATACAAAATGATTAGTGATTGGAAATAATTTTTGAAAAAGAATGATTTTCTAAAAAGATTGTGGCGAATAAGCTCTTAAGATTTATTGTTTATGGTATAACAAGTAGATAAATTCCCCATATAACGAGTAGATAAATTTCCCACCGACTAACATCAATTATTCGAGGTTGTTTATATCATGCAAATGGAAAAATTTCTATTATTGTTAAAGTACCAAACACTCGGTACTCCAAGTCAATGCGAACTGACCACCTACATACAGAGGGTCACATTATTTATTGAATTGTAACCCTCTATATGCACTAAACAGTTCTCATTGGTTTGGAGTACCAAGTTGAGTATTTCAGGAACAAAAATTTATACAAAAATAAGTAAATGTGTTTTTGGTATTAGTTTATTCTTTTTATTATCCTTTGATCAAATCAAAATTGATTAGTCTTTCCATGTTGAAGTAATCCAATTATAAATGATAATTGGGAAATATATTTTTATCTTAAACTTGGGACTTAGAAACCTATTAATTCGTTGCTATTTATGAATATCATTCTTATACAAGACAATACTCTCTCCGCCTGATTAAGATATATTTAGTCTGATTTTAAATTCACAGAAATTTTGTAAGTTTTTAAATATATATCCTTATACTAAAAGATGACAAATTACTTTTATAAAATAACGATATACATTAAAAAGTGTCAAATTAGAAATTAAAAAAAAAATCCACAAAAAGATTGTTTACATTTTAAAACATCGGATGAGGCGATTCATAAACTTACTAGACGGGTGCATGCAGTGGGTCCCATGATCTCTATTAGCTAGCCATGCAATCGTCTGCACGATTAGGTAAGCGGCCTAAAAGCAAACAAAATGATACGACGAAGCCCCATATCACGGGGGATTTAATGTGGTCGACAACATTAAATCCAAGGTCGAGGCTGTGTGTCCAGGTGTCGTGTCGATCATATCTCAACCACTGCTGCTCGTGATTCTGTCGCTATTGTGAGTAATTGTTCTAATTAAATCCTTCACAACACAAAACCTTAAAGAAATATTACTTAGTTCTAATCTTTAAAATACTTTCAGCTACGACATGGTTGTTTTATCTGGTATATATATGTGCTTGCGCTGGGTTGCACTCGTCGTACATTACAATGATATATATCAATGATGATGTGGCAGTTCTTTATTGGAAGAAGAACTGTTCGCAGAAGATAATAACCTGATGAACAACGATTTTATTAAGACATAATCACAAGTTGAAAGATCAAGAAATAAACAAACAAACAAGATATACCAGTAGTTGGAATATATACTATTCTTAACAAGATCTGGCATGTTAAGATAATGGAATCTCAAAATTTAATATGGTATTAGAGTCTATTAAGCTGCAAACAAGCCGAGTTATTCAATGTGATTAAGACTAAAAAGTAAGTGCACAGATTTCAAGATCGATATATTGATCAAACGGACATCATCTCAAAAGAAAATTTTAAGAGATAATCTCACATCGAAAGATTAGGAAATAAATAAACAACATACAAGTTAATGAGTTAGTTTGAGTCAGTATTGATCTTTCAAGATGGAATGCCAACTATTAGTAGCAACTAATTACAACTTTAACGATATCTTATCGCAATCAAGAGCGCACACAGTTGGACAGTCGAGGCGTACGAGCTTCAGAGCTCACATATACAACGAGAGCAACATCGACCCTTCTTTCGCACGAGCAAGGCAAGGAAGTTGCCCGAGAACCGTAGGTTCGGGGGACAACAACTTGGCGCCCCTCGACATCCAAATGGAAAATACGCAAAATACTTTCGATAATAATTACTACAAAAATCTAATAAAGAAGAGAGGACTTTGGCATTCTGATCAAATTTTATACAATGGTGCATCAACAGACGCATTGATTGAGCCTTACAGCACGAACCCTAAAGCTTTCGGCTCAGATTTTGCTGCTGCCATGATGAGGATGGGTGATATTAGTTCTGTCACGGGATCAGGAGGTGAAGTAAGGAGAAACTGTAGAAGGCCAAATTGATGGAGAGAGGAGGCTGGAGATAAATAAACATATCGCCTCCATTTTTTTTTTTTTTTTTTTTAAATCAATCTAAAGAATAAAGTCATACTTGGTTTGTTTGATAGATCGATATATATGGAAAGGATTGGAGAGCTTTGGAGAATAATAATACTATAGTAATAAAAAAGTGTATTTAATTTTCTTTATTAGATATATTGTTCAATCCTGCATGTGTATCAAATGTAATCACTTATTTGTTGATCATTAATTGCTTTTGTTTCATTTATTTTCTTGTGAGTATTGCTTGTGTAACAATCTTGCAATTGCATATGAAGGATGCATGATTATTAATGTCTCTGTCTTTGCATTTCAATTTTAGTTTTGACTTTTGAAATCATTTCAGTTTTAGTTTTTGTTATTCCGATAGATCACAATGGTGTACTTATTTTTCACATTTTCAATTTATCAATGAAAACTCTCAAATTGACAGAAAGTCATTGAGTTTTATTTACAAAATTTTACAATTTAAAAAAATATAAAATTAAATTAAATTTATTTTTATTTTTTGACGGGGAATTAAATTAATTTTCAATTTTTTGAAAATGTAAGAAGTATGAAATCAGCAAAGAGGCCATCCCCTTAGTTTCTAGTTTCTAACAAAATAATCACCGGTCCTTACATTTATGGTTATTTATAAAAGATATGAGAAAACATATTAAAGCTATGTTTGGCGGACAAAGCTGATAAGCTAACTGATAGTTGGAAAGTTAGTTGGGAACTGATAGTTGATGAGTTATAGCTGACAGCGGGAAAACTAGCTCATATATACAGAAATATTTGGCAAGACTAACTGAAAAAACTAGTTTAGAAATACAAAATCACATAAAAGGATATGTTGAAAATAATTTTTTTTTTTTTTAAAAAGAGGTTAAAATGGAATTAAAAAAGAAAAACCCATAGAGCTTATTTGAAAAGTTAGTGAAAGAAGCTATTGAGATAAGCTCATTTAACCAAAGGGAACTTATTTGAGTGGAAGGAGTTCATAAACTTTCCAACTAATTGGCTCACCAAACATACTCTAGTAAATGAACCTATCAAATATTGTCTTTAGTCATAGTTACTTTTATAGATTAATTGCGCTAACCACTTATTTTATTTGCCAAATATGATTTTTATATCATGATATAGAAAAATATTAAAATCACTTAGCATACAATGAAAAGTATGATAATTAATTATCAAGTATTAAATTGTGATATTAAAATATTTTGAAAAACATTTTTTTTTTGTTTTGATTAGTAAAAAATTTTATTCAATCAAGAAGCACAAGAAGTAGTTCTGAATTTACATAGTCTAGTGTGACACTTAAAATAAATTTCAATTAATAAAAAAAGAAAAGTATTGAACTATGATAATTTTAAGTCTAATACCAAACTTGGGGTATTTTTCCAGGGAAAAAAGAGAAGAGGAGGAAGAAGAAGAGGAAGGGGACAAAGTGGACGAAGAACACGAGGTATTTTTGTGTTAAGCTTTCAGGCCATAAGCAGAATGGTGGGCCTTAAGATGGAACCCAAAAAATACGACAACTAAGTGGAGATCCTAGACCCTAATTTGGGCTGTGAGCCAATTAAACAAGCTTCACCATGGATAATTAGGCCTCTTTTTTGGTACAAGGATAATTTTAGGTCTCTGTGTATAATTTTCCTCTGAAAAGTTCTTACAAATATTTTCTTTAAATGTAACCTCTCACTCTCTAATTATATAGATTTCTTTCTCTTGTTCGAAATTATATATTTCTTTCTAAATCCATATTTTCTCCATTAATTTATTTCTGAAATAAATAATAAATACAAGAAAAAACAACGCAAATGTGCACGACACTTAACACAATTTGAAGTCGGATTAATTAAAAAATAAATAGAGTTAAGCAGTGCAAATCTGCTGCTAGATCATTCATTAATGCATGTGGAACGCAATAACTTTGTGCATATATAATCCCTTGTAGTAGTATACAATAAGTATTTATATGGTATCGTTATGTGCCAGAAAAGTCAACTCTTGTTTAGTTATTGAAGCATCAACTAATTTTAAATGTGTTCATATAACAGCCTAGACCTAGAGATTGAAGACAATTATTAAAAATTATTACACACGAAATGTTTTTGGTACTTATGGAGGTTGGATTTGTGTCTCATTTTCTATTTCTTTAGTTATCATATTCATATTCAATCAAAACCGGTCACACCTACAATTAAAATGTATTAATTCAGTTATGTGGACCATTATAATTTGATAGAATATCTTAGGGAAAAAAATATGAAACATGCAACAGAACTAGACTTACTCCAAGAATGTGAGGGTCGATACTCTCTTATTCAAACAGTAATGCTCATTTGCGCGCTCACCTACACATAAGAAGCTAGTTAATTTAGTCAATTATGACATACAAGTAATTAAGTTATTAACTAGTATTTATTATTTTTTCCTTTTTTTAATTAATAAAAAATCAGTATTTATTAGTTAAACATACAGATCAATCAGTATTCCAAGAATATGAAGAATTTTCCTATGTACACACGTACACACATAAGTATGTTAGTATGTAGTATGTACACGTTAACTAATTCTTTTATACATTCCTAGAATACAGTACTTGTTACGTACATACTGTTTTAAAAAGAATATTATAAGATGCTATACTTTTCGACGATCCCATTTAATATAAAAATATAATGACTTCTTTAAGCTTGATAATAATTACTTAATTGAAGACTATTCATACAGCCATGTTATTATAAGTTAACATTAGCGGTGATAAAATTAATTAATTATTATAGTTTCCGGTGGACATTATTTTATTTGTTAATCGTATCCCACTTAAACGACATGTCAGTCATTGACTATCTGATTAGCTGTAAGCACATTTTGGCGTTATATTTTTGTTGGCGTGTAAGTCTATGATTGGCCAACTAAGATAGAAATATTTTCACCAAAACCCTAAAAATGGTCAAAATTAAAAAATTATTATCTATACATTAATTATTATACAAACACATACTTAAATTCTTATATTTATTATCCCTCATTTAGTAATTTAACATGAAAATAAGGAGTAAAAGTAGTATTCTGAGTGTGTGTACTTATAGTTTTTTGTGTCGAAATTATTTGCAAAATGATTACAGTATGGAATATACTATATGGATTTTAAAATTTTAAAGTAGAGATTTTTATTGAAAATTTGTACATTTACTTTTTAAAATTAAAAGAATTTTATATTTACAGAGAATCGCACATTTATAGGTGTTCTTAATTTGTGTGTGTATGTGTATACACTTAAATACGTACGTACGTGCATCAAAATCTAAGGATTTATTAATTAATCATCCAATCTTAATATTTATAATTTCAATTCTTTTTTTGAGCAATAACTTCAATTATTGTTAATCACTATATGACAGTAATTAAAGTCTTAATTATCTTACTCATTCATATTTAAATCAAACCGCCATACGGGGAAATGCCAGAAATGAAATACAATAATTAGAAGCCACAAAAATTTGAATGGAGCATTTAGAAAAAGAAAAGACAAAAGAAACTCTTGCCTTTAGGCTATAGTGTAAACTATAGAACATTTGACTTGTGAATAATATTTTAGCCTCCTTTGACAAACAGCTTGTACATGTATTGTTTAAAGTAAGCCAAAAATGAAATATTAATCTAAGACAAATTCATAACTTCTATTCATAAATCATCAATACATTTTAATTATAAGGTCAATCTACTAATATTTAATGTAACCTATTTCTCCGTAAATAATGATAAACTTGATCTCGTGATCGATAATATAAAAACTTCCAAAGTTTACAGTACAGGAGACGAAAACATAACATCACTATTGCAGCAAATTTAACAAATACCAAAATTAATGTAAAAAAAAAAAAAGGAATTGAGACTATACAATTGCATAAACTCAAACGTACAAATCAATTTTCATACTCGCTACCATATAATCTTGAGAATCGTAAGTAACAAAGTTCTCAAAATTTCCCCAAAAATTTTTTAATTCATATGATTAGAACAAAAGAACATGAAAATAGTCACCATGCCAACTAATTTAATTTGGTCCAAAATTTTTTCATTAAAAGTAAAAAGGGTGAATTAAATGTAACAGAAGTGCTTCTCAGACCAAACTCGTAGTTAAGTTTGTGATCTTAGCATTGGGCAACACAATCACCATACATTTAATTTCAATTCCACCACCTTAATTGGCACGGACTAATATGTAAATTTACCCAGAGACATTATTGTTGAGTCAAACCTCAACCCCCTAGCACGTGCAACCTCCTAGCTAGGCCGTGTTTGGATGTCCAAATATTCCACCCTTTGATTACAACCAGAAAAAACCCTAATCAGATAATGAAACGAAATCAGTGAAAATATGGCATGTTATTATTAGGAATGTTGTTAAAGCTCGCCGTGCTAGGAGGTGAGGTGTACAAAGACGGAGCTGAAGACGAGGAAGAGACAATAGAAGACGGTGGAACTGGTGGAGGCGGTGGTGGAGGCGGTGGAGTAGGTTTCGGTGGAGCAGCTGCTGGCGGCGAAGGGGTCGGTGTAGGTGGAGCTTGTGGCAGCTCAGCCACAGACACGGACGAAAACAAAGCCGTCGAAGCGATTATAGAATTTGCGGCTTCTCTATACTTGTGTCTGAGAATCTCAGCTCTTATTGCATTCAGCTCCGCTTGTAAAGCTTGAACCTGTTGTTGAAGAGCCGAAATTGCACCCATGCATCCATAAACCGGATCTCTTAGCCGCACGTTGGCTTCGAAAACCAAGCTGTTGGCTGCATCGGCTCGTTGTGGCTCAGGCACCTCCTAGAAAACCGATCAAACGAAAAATATTCGTTACACAAGATCAATTGGTCGACCATCTTTAAAGAAAAATCTAGTACTTTTACAATATCAATAACTCGATATCTCTAGTACGTCAGGGTATCAGAAATGCTTTCAACTATGCAGATTCTTTATTATTGCTCAAATCGAACGATGATTTGCTATTGCTAGAATATTGAAAACGGATGCATTTTTAGTCATTCGAATTGATAAGGTATTTCTAGAGTAACAGAAATGCTTTGCACTATGTGAATTTATTTTGGGTCATTCTAATTGATAGAGACGATTTGATTTGACATTCTGGAAATGCCAGAATTAATGCTTTTAACTGTGTGATCGTTTTTTTCTTCATGACTTGAATTGATGGAAGATAAAATAATATTATTACCATGAGCATCTTGGATACATTGCTAGCTCCAAAAACTTTGTGAACTGCTGCAAATTTCTGAGGTTCATGTGGGGAGAAATAAGGCGAAAAAGGGCATTCTTCTGCACATCTTCGTCTCAAAAGCTTACAAGCTGCACAAGGAGTTACCGTGTTTAAACTTCCCGGTGGACCCAACATATGTCTCCGTCCCGTCGCTTGATCGGCCGCCTCTCCGGTCGTCGAATTCTTTCCCATCTCTTCAAATCCTCCCCTAAGAATCAAAAAACAGTAAACTTATAATTAATTATATTTGCACACACACATATATATATATATATATATATATATTTGTTTGGTTTTAGATCGATTTGGTTTACCTTACTCTGGACATGGAAGCCTACAAAAGGCGATTACTGATTGGCCTTGGACCCTAAAGAGGACTGGAGAAAAAGGAAGGAAGATCAAAAAAGAGAAAAGGGTTGTGGTTGAAAGAAGCAATAAGTAGCAAAAAAGTAGGTTGAAAGTATTTTTCGCAAGAAAGAGACATACAAAACTATGCCGTAATGAATACTAGCATCTAGGGATCTTTAGGGTCTCTTTTGGGATAGAGATATTAATGAAGTAGACAGATATTGGAGATCATTTGTAATTTCAATCAGATAGAGAGCGAGAAGAATTTCTGGTTATCCTCGCGAGTCTAGAGTTTATTTCATTTCGTGTCTCCTAAACTGTACGGTCCAATTAAAATATTTCACATACATTATTAAAATATGTATGTAAGTTCAATTAAATGATGTATACATTTTAATTGGATGGAATAATTTAGGAGACAATAGATTTAGACTGATCACAAGCCAAAATCTAAATATAGGATGAGTTCAGATCTATTATCCTCATTCTATATCTTCTTCCTTGTCCATCCAATTAAAATAAGCACATCGCCCCATTAATATATTTTTAAGTTCTAACACATGCCAAATCTTAATATGGACTATTTTAATTACTCTGTGTTTTCACACAAATTAAGAATAGTATGAGAAATAATAATTATGTAAATAAATTTTCTAGAATACCCTTATCTAATTTATAGTGTATATTAAAAGTAGTATTAGAAAATACAAAATGAGGATATAATTGTAAATGAATATAAAAGTGAACCATATAATTGGGACATCCCAACAAGAAAAAATGGACCATATAATCGGGGACGGAGGGAGTAGAAAACATAAAATGAAACATCAAATCTTGATTCGTACTCGATGGCTTTAATTACTTAATGTTAGCTACTACATGTTAGGG
This sequence comes from Jasminum sambac, assembly GCA_018223645.1. Lineage (NCBI taxonomy): Eukaryota > Viridiplantae > Streptophyta > Magnoliopsida > Lamiales > Oleaceae > Jasminum > Jasminum sambac. The sequence continues at coordinate 29,645,305 of CP073649.1, forward strand.
TTACGTTAATTGATTAAATAATACACTCTTGTATATATATGCTATCGATTATTGATGTAACTGAAATTTCTTGGACGAAGAAAGTGGGAGGAGAATGCCAGCACTTTCAAGGGTTGCCCACGTGTGAGTTATAGCAAACATTGACTTTAGACAACAACAAATGACTTTGCTTCACACGTTGAATAATTAATAGCAAACAACAACAAATGCTTTTATATATATATATATACACACAATAGTTTCATGTTGTGAAGGTTTTGTCATGTAATTCAAACTTCAAAGATTACAAGTAAGTACAAATATCATTTACGTATGACTGCTGACTGTATTTGGATTCAGAGAATATAGCTTATAAGTTAAAAGACTTGTTTTTCGTCTCCGTAGCTTAATTTGATTTAGGGTATGAGACTTTTTTTGAGTTCTCTCGATTTCAGGCACCGACCCTTTTATATTTTATAAGCAATGATTATAACAATAATTATTATTGTATTGATCACCACCTGGTCCATGCCTAGAATGTAGAGTCACATGTAGGAAAGAAATTAATGAGCTCAAAACTTTTTTGCTTTTTTGTTTTTTTGTTTTTGTTTTTCTTTTTTGTGTCATTGTTATAGTATCTGATTGAAAGAGTCAACATTATAAAGTGATTAAGACATTTTATATCATAATATCAGCCACACAAGTTTTATGATTTCCATTTGAAATGATATATGTGAACCAATAGATAAATTGTTAAAAGGTTATAAGCTATTTTAATTTTTTACTTCAAAATGCTTTAATTAATTAATTCAAGTGCAAGCAAGTGTCATCCCTTTTATTTTCTTTTGTCGAAATTCTTACACCTACAATTTCCTTCAACGGAGCATGTCAAGTTTTCTTGAGAGTTTGTTTGGTACAATTCAAATCTCTTAGAAAACAATTACTCAAAAATCTCGAGAAATTTTTATAAATAATGATAAAACGAAATGGTCAAAGAAGTATGTAATATGTGTGAATTTTATGGTGAATAAAAAAATAATTAGACTTACAGCTATTACTTATAAACGCGTTATTGATACATTAAAAAAAAAAAAGGCATTATTGATGAATAGTCTCTCTAAGTTATTTAAAGATTTAAAGAAATTAAGTTTATTAATACAAAATATGAGTAATGAACATGTGCGTTGTACACATTGAAGTAAATGATTATAAATAAAACACAAAAGATAAAAAAATAATAATTTAAAAAAAAAAAAGAAAGAAAGAAAGAAGAAAGGAAGAAGGGAGAGGTAGGGCCCCAATAATTGCCCAGGATGAGGTCCAAACTTTAAGGCCCGTCGATGAGGCCCAAAAGATGAAACTTGTTTAGTTCGAGGTTTAGGGTTTATGCTTATGTTTTCCCCCTTTCCTTCTTCTACCTGCACCATTCTCTGATCAAAGTGAAAAAGTTCATATCAGATATTATCGTCAATTTCTCAATTAATTCCAGTTTCCAATAGGATTTTACTTATTGTCTTACTTCGGATTGGTTTCTGTTAGATCTAAAATGGGAAAGAAGCGAAAACACAGTGAAGTGGAGAATGCGGCCAATGTGAAGAAGGATGATACTGCGCCAGAAAGGCCCAAAAGAACACTATTGGGATGGAAAAATAGTGGCGAAGATGATAAGAACCAAAACAATTCAGTGAGTTTTAGAAATAAAGAGAAAGTACTGGTCACTTGTTCCCGCCGAATTAGTTTCAGGTACTTTTTATTCTTTTGTTGTTAATTTTCTTAGCTAATTTATCTCAGTGGTTTGTGGTTTTGTATTAAATTTTGTTTTGGGGGGCCGATTTTAGGTATAGGCATTTGATGCTGAATTTGGTGGACCTTTTACCGCACTGCAAGAAAGATAACAAAGTTGAGTCCAAAGAAAGTAAAGGTGCAACATTGAATGAGTTAGTGGAGCTTAAGAGCTGCTCCTCTTGTTTGTTCTTTGAGGTAATTTTGTTATTTGATTTCCTTTTATTAGATATCATGAAATTTTACTCTGTTTTCCAAGCGTGTTTAGTTTAGTGATTATCAATTATTGGAGAGTGAAATGATGAAGTCAAAAGCTTGCTCATCATGTGCTAAAATGAAGTTTCTTCTTCTCATTTTCAGTGTAGGAAAGGTAAGGACCTTTACCTATGGATGGTCAAATCCCCAAATGGACCATCTGTCAAGTTTTTAGTCAATGCAGGTATTGGAGGTTATCCTTAATTGATGCCACTGATATTTAGTTCTTTATGACAACTGTTTATGTTTCTAAGTAGAGTATATCGTAGTTATGTTGTTTTGTTTATATTTAGGTTTTGTCAAGTTTTCCTCCAGTTACCTTTATGTTGTTTTGCTCAGTAGAGTATATCATAATTATGATGATGTTATTTTGGTGTTGTTAGTGCATACGATGGAGGAATTAAAGCTGACGGGAAATCATCTGAAGGGTTCTCGCCCGATTCTGACTTTCTCGTCGAATTTTGATAAGAAATCCCACTGGCAATTGTTAAAGGAAATGATCACACAGGTATCACTTCTCGTTTTCAAAGCACGATTCTTTACATGTTTGTGACATTACAGACCTGCAATTTGTTAAATATGATCATCGGTTGCTAAATATGCTTAAATGCTGCCTTATGAGGTTTTATTTATCCTGTTGAAACTATCTTCCAAGCTCTTGCTTTATTCTTTCTTCAGATATTTGGGACTCCAAAGGATCATAGGAAATCTAAGCCCTACCATGACCATGTATTTGTTTTTTCAATTGCTGATGAACATATATGGTTTCGAAATTATCAGGTCAGTCGTGATGTGAATGCAAATTCTTATATTTAGTATATATAATGTATGTCAATGAGTTTTATGCTTCGTCTGTTTCAATGCTCTCTCAAAGATATAGTTGATACTTGATACTTGATATGAAAGTTGAGATAAAGTGATTTTGAAAAAAAAAAAAAAGAGGCTGTTTAGAGGTCTTAAATTTCTTTGTTTGTGACGCAGATATCTTGCCCTCATGGTGGAGGGCAAAAATTAGACCGTGGGGACTTGGAAAAGATGACGCTGGTCGAGGTTTGTTTAAGATTCCTTAATGAAGAGGATCAGTATGTGTTGTCTAATTCTAAGTCCATCTAAATCTTGTAAATAGGTTGGTCCTAGGTTCTGTTTGAACCCAATCAAGATATTTGGTGGCAGTTTTGGAGGTCCTACTCTATATGAGAATCCTTTCTATGTTTCACCAAACCAGGCAAGAACTTTATCATCTATATATATGTTTTTTTCCCCTTCAATTTTAGGTTGAAAAATGAGGAGTGACATGAGATATGTGATTAATATCCAAAGTTGCTATGACTGAGAAGTAAAAGTTAATTTTTTAAATGAACACAAGCTTAATGTTTTTCTCTTGCACATGCTAACAGATTCGAGCACTAGAGAAGAAGCAGAAGGCTGGAAAATATGCGAAGAAAGTCAAAGCCAGGACGAGAAGGAAGATGCACGAGATGGCAAATCCTTTGGAGGTCGATGAATTTTCCGGTATGTGGAAGGAATGATATCAATTAACACTCAACTCCAGTCGACCCCAAGATCGAGAAAGAGAATCTTATTGCCAATGCCTAGCTGACATTTGATGTAGATGAACCTCGTCTACATGGGTGTCAATATCACCCCGTTCTATTCCCCCAACCCACTCGGAATGATGTATTCCCCCCTTTTAAGCTTTTCGTTATGTGATTTGCTCTACGAGTTATTCCATTTAATATAATAGGACAGGAAAATATTTTATGATTCTACTGTTGAGTGCTTCTGTGTTTGAGAATCAAGGATAGGTGAAATTGGATATGTCATGTGTTGTACCCACCTAAATGATTCGGTTAAAGAAATAATCTTTTCATTGCAAAGTCTATTAAAGAAAGTGATTTAAAAGTAAGATATTATTATCTAGTATTAATTAAGTAAAACGCCATTAACAGAAAATATACCTAATGGGACATGAGAATAAAAGCAGTTGCTTAATAACATCTGCATACAATAGCCTAATTCCCAATTTATTTCCTAATAATATATATCAGAGAGCTTAATTAACAAAAGGGAAAGGAAAATTCATGCAACTTCTCCACGCAACAGCTTAATTATCTTGGAAGAGTAACCGCGTGGTCTAACACTGGATCTACGGCCAACATTAAAGCACAAAGCACCAGGACCCGATTGACCATAGCCATCTTCGTCTATCCTAGAATGTACGGTCGACATCCTAGGAGTACTAGAAAATCTTCCCTGCTGCTCCCGTGAAGTTGGAGTGTTATTAAATGGAGACGAAGGCACTGAATGGGATGTCATAGACCACGGCGATGATCTCATTGGCGATGATGTCATTGACGATGATGATGATGTAGACGAAGAAGGTGATGACTGTTGAACCACTTGTCCGTTCTTAACCCTTACCTTTGGTAAAAAAGACTGCACTAGGTTAGAATATTTCAGATGATTTTTTGCGGGATTCTTGGCAAGATTGGAGTGGAATGAAGGAGGTGGTGTTAGAGGAGGAAGAGGGTCGTTTTCTTTGAACTTGGCTTTGGGAGTACCAGGTTGTGATTCCCACAAGAATGGAACTCCAACTGAAGAATCTCTGTAATAAACTTCAAAAGTTTCATCGATGGGTATCGATAGCTCTGGAGATAGTCGTCTAGAAGAGAATGGTTCTTCTTGTGGTTTGATTCTGATGGACTTTCTTGGATGATTTTCTGCCTCTTTGATGCTAGGCATATTTGGTAAATAGTTTGCACTTTCTAGGGTTCTTGATTAGGGTTTCTACTTTCTTGAAGAGGAAGAAGAAGGTACATAAATATGGGAGAAGAAATTCAAGATGATCACTAAGTTAAGTAAGATGGGGAGAAGTGGAGTGATATAAAGAAAGACTTTGTAGTGTTTGAAAAACGAAAGGTTAACCTCCAAGAAATGACTTCCTAACTCCCAACATTGAGCATGAGTTTGGCATGTGTGTGTATATATAGTTAGGGTTTCAAATATGACCTAATTTTTTTGTTTTATTTTTAATAAATATCAGGAGATAGATACCGGCTTACATTTTTAGATCAATTGGTTTAACTAAATAGTGATTAGGGATTTATAGGAATTAATCAATTAATTAATATTGATTTTAAAATATTAAAACTTTTAAGTAGAGTGATTTAATTTATAATAATAGTCAACTATCCCAAGTTTTTAGATTTGAAACCAATTATTTTGTAGTTGCAACCACGTTACATTAAGGGGCAAAAATGAAAAGTTGTCACATAATAAATTTAAAAAATTAATTAATTGAGTCAACTTTACGTGCGTTTTGCTGAGCTACGAAAACAAATGAAGTGTTGCATTGGGAGTTTGTTAATTAGTATAAGGACGTTCAAGACAGACTAAAGAGGTAAATAAAACTTATAAGTAATTGAAAGCTACTTTTCAATTTTCGAGTAATCATAAATTTTGGACATGTGTGCATGTTGAAAATAATATTAAATTATACACATTTTATTCAATTTATTTATGATTGAAATTTTTTCATCAACGTAGTATACTAGTATTAGAACAAGCAAAACACAAAAGATGGATGCTAACTCTTGACTAAAAGTTTGCAACCCAGACAAGATGGCGTCAAAATCACATGCATTCTAATTGTTCACATGTTAGTCTGAACCCCTCTTAATTTTCTTGGTGACCGTCAAAATTAAGAATAGAACTTCAAATTCGGATCTCCGGTAAGAAAGTTGACTTTTTAAGAAGAATATGCCTCGAGTTGAATAGTTTTCTTATTTTTTAATTAATTATTTCATTCTTATTGAACATGGATGACCCAAAAACAGAGAAGAAAAGGACTATCCTGGGTCTGAGATCCACTGTGGGTACGTACCCATATCGGAAAAAAAAATATGGGTCCTTCACGGGCCCCCACCATCAGGAATATGTATCATTTATCGGATCCAATATGCATATTTATAAACAACAAAAAAAAAATTTAAGATGACGTGACTCCACCACAGTGCGCCACGTCGGCGTGGGTATATACCGTAGGTACCTGATCAAAGGCCCATTTTCCTATTCTGAATATCAAGTACTTGTTTGTGTTTTCTTAAGCATCACAAGGGTAAAATTGTCCCAAAATTTTGGCTTCAACCCAACTCTGTATATACTGTGTAACTCCAAATATAGAATTCTAAAGTTTTATTATTGTTTCACTATAGACGAGACCATTTTCCACTTCTAATTTGGTACTTATATTGTCGTGTTTGGGGGAGAGTATAAGGAAAACTGAAAAAATACTTTTCATTTTACGTAATTATAGAGTTTTCTAGATATTTTCTTTTCATATGTCTACCGACCCTTCTTTTGTTAGGCTATTGTTTGTTCATGGCTACATATCGCTTGTTTACTTCCGTGCATTGAGTATTGATAGATACGAAGAGCTCTAGCATAAAGGCATTCAATTGCATATAGACGGTCCCTTGGTCTATAGATCCCAATGGAGCAACCACTAGCGGGGACTTGTAAAAGTGATCAAGAAGAATTATGATAATCGACAGATGTGTAAAATGAATTGATAAAACAAATAATAAAAGAATTCATTAGTTCAAATTGTAAGGAGTGCTGACTCATAATCATGAAAAACAGCAAAAGACAACAACGGCCATTTGTTTGGGCGGCAATTTTATTGGGGTGAGAAATGGAGCAGTGCCAGATGTCGGGAAGACGACTGCCACCCCTAATCCCCCAGTAGCTCTGCCTATGCCACCATCTTATGTGCCTAAAATATTTCAATACAAGTTCCAAAAAAAAAAAAAAAAAAGTATAAATATGGAAAAATCTTATAGAGAAAATTCTAAGACTATAGATTTAATCTTCTAGGCCAAATAAGAGTTGTCACACATGTAGAGCCACATTTAATAAATAATGTGATCCCCCCTATATATAGATAGATAATTTTTATTGGCCTAGAATACCGAATATTTGATATTTCAGAAATATTAGAATTTTTTCCGTGCTTGAACATAATTAGTTTCTAATTCCTATCAATATTCTAAATTAAATAATCACGTCTGGTGAAGAAATGACGTGTAAATCACATGTTTTTTGCGAGGTCAAAGAAGTGGTGTTTTCCAACACTACTAGTTGCCAAACGCCAACTCGTTACTTTTCTTGAACAAAGATTTCAAAAACATCTTGGACATTTTCAAGTTTAGACTAAAATTAAGGCTTCAAAATCGGACAGGCGAAACTTGTTTGACCCAAATTGGATGAATTACACTGAGGAAGCCATGGTAATGCGGTAAACAGACGTACAAAATTTAATTAGATTGAACTTTATTATTCAAAGCAATGTTTATTGGGCCTTCACCTAGCCCATTCGTCACTATCGGCCCGTCTTTGCCCACGTCAATATTTTGGTCTTGTTTGATATAATCTATCTATATATTAATAAACCAAAGAAAGTTTTCCCGTCATTCTAATATTTTTCTGAATTAAATAAATATTATTTTATTCTTAATTCTTAATTGTTAATTTTTTCTAATGTCAATTATAATCCCAATGATCTCTAATTCGCCTCTATTATGCATGTATTGTCCCCTTAATTTATTTTATTTAATTAATTAACAACATGATTATCCCATTATTAACTTAAGTAAATCCTCTATATTTGCCGGGAATATCTTGATAATTAACAATCCTTATCCGCCTTCTACTCTCCTCGCTTTATCCCATGATTTATTTTGATTTTACATTATTTAATTCACAACATAATTGGCCGAATTTTCCTTGATTTGCCTATATAATCTTTCCTTCACCTCTTTCTCTACCATAATTTGTGCGGTTCTGATAATCTTCAGATACCAGAACAATTTGAATTAATCCAAATAACAATTGCTTCTCTACGATATTTTAATCGCTATACCATTTCTCCACCGCTTTAAAAATATTATATTAATCTTAATTCATTCTTAGTTGTTAATTTTAGTTCTTAATAAAATCTTAATTAATTAATTCCAACCAATTGGGAATTCATTCACGCGCCAAATTGTTTTCGACTCAATCAGATAGTACGGATACTCTATTCTCACGCTGGGGAACATAAGTTGATCCTTCACGCCGACGTACGCCATCGTGTGGTGCCACGTCAAGACGCAATTTTTTTTTTTTTTTAAATTTTTTTGGAATATACGCTTAAGTTAGATGAATAATACATAATCGCTTTCAATGGAGGGGGTCTCACCCACCTCCAAAATTTTTTCTCGACTGGTACCGTGAAGGTACCCACAAGGTAGGAGAGCCTGATCGGCCGATATAGTAATTCCAGCATTTCCAACATTCAACCCTAATCACCTTCCTTTTCACCATTCAATCTCCCAAACTCGTAATAAAAGATTTGATTCAATCTCACACGATTTTTTCGCTGGCAAATCTCTTCCGCCAAATCGTGATCAAATAAAAATAATCTCCTTTCCTTTTGCCATTCAAACTCCCCAAATCCTTTAATCAAAGATTTGATTCAATTCCACACACTTTGTCGCTAAGTAAATCTCTTCCGCTAACCAGCATCAAATGAAATCTCTTCCACATCAATTGGATATCTTCGGCTCAATTCGCACTAGATTTCAACAACAACCGATCAAATCTCTTTCTTTTGATTACAATCGTCTTCTGTGTCAATTGTCATTTTACCTTTATATTAAATATGCCCTTTATTTGTGAAGAGATGGCCGAAGTGCTCAACTATTTTTTTTTTTTTTGTGATCAAAATTAATTTGAGTTCAATGTGTTTTTATTTGTTTCAGATTGTTTGAATAGGAGGGAGTGTTTATGTGGATCTGATCTTATGAGAGGGTGTTCTTGCTTTATATATTTATTATTATTATACTACAATTAGTTTAAAACTTTAAAAATAATTTAAAATTATTTTGGAACTTCTGATTTTGTTTTATTATTGTTATCTCATATGCTTAATTGATTTAATCTTTGCTTATCAATTTATTGGCTTTTGGTTTTTTCTGCCATTTTCAATGTTGATGTCTCATAGAGTTAATTAGATTGTCATATTGCAAAATCTTGCTTCATCAATTTCATCATTCACGTGCTATGGTTTTCTCCCCATTCCTTTTCATATTGGCATTTGTGTATATTAGCTATGACGATTGATTCAATTTTATTACTTAATTTATTAGTATGCTAAATTTTTAAAGGTTGATTGCTACATTTTAAATCTTTTTGTATGTGATTATTGATCTAAAATTTCACTTTTCCTTGCTCGTGTTGATGTTTTTCCTAGGTCGCTACAACGATGTCCTTTTGCCAATGATTCTTCTTATTATGTCAGCTTTACCTTTCTAACTATTTATTTTTCTGAAAATAGAGAATGATCCCCTTAATGTTGTAATTTATATTTGGGCAATGCCGGGTTTTGTTTGATTTGTGAGAGAAAGAAATGAGGCTATTTCGTGACATTATCTACATTCATAGCAGCCATGGAGCAGCTTATCTTATTTTAGTGCTCTAAATATTTAAGGTTTTGGAAATTTTTAGTAGCTGCTTCTATGCCTTTTGCCGGGTCAAAAATGTCCTTTCTTGGTAATGTCTATTTTTGATTTGTTACGTGGTTTTAGGCCTTGTCTCCTGGTTCTGCTCTTCTTGGATTTAAGGCTTTCTTGCATATATGATTTTTGTGTTCTTCCCGCCATTTATAGCGTGTCTAATGATAGCGATTGTCTTCTCCTCTTTTTCCCAATGTTTTTATTAAACTTGATTCTTAGATGTTGTGTTCTTGTGGATAGTAATTTCTAGCTTCTCAAGTAGCTCTTAACTTCCCTTGATTTGGACTTATATTTGGTGAACCTAAAAGTATTTCTCGCTTAGTTTTTAGCAACAAGATGCACCATTTTCACCCCAAGGCTTAATTTGCTTTGTATTCAAGAGAATGGAGTGGATGGGTGGATGTGTTGATGAGTTTAGTCATGTTTATCATTTTTCTACCTTCATGATTTTGTTCATCAAGTAAGTAAGGACATTGTTATCTTAGATAGAGATTTTTGGTAGGAAGTTTTTAAAGTTAGTTTATGATTTACATACTTTAATGGACTAATGAGAGATATGTTACACGCAATGTACACGGGTGAAAACAGATTCTAAACTATATCTTCATATATCTCCTCATAACGCAGAAAAAAAAAACACTAGTTTAAATTAAAATGATATTTTCTTCCTCATTATTTTCAACTATTTAATAATCTTTTTATATTTGTTAATAACTTAATACCCCTAATTTATTTTTCAACAATAGTCCACATATTTAAAATTTTTTCTTTTTTAAAAAATAATTTATATCAAACATTCCCTTCCCATATATAGGCAAATAGTAAGATGCTCATTACAAAAGGTAGGAACACAAAACCCTAGCCATTTCTCTATTGTATATCATATACTCTGAAATCATTTAGATTGTTCAATTGACCGTTGGAGTGTTTATGGTCACCAAAACCTCCAAGTTTTGATGGTGTGAGCCTCCTACGAGTGCTACATATGTAGGAACTCATAGAAGGAGTGGGATGAGCCAGAGATCTTTTAGCCACATCCTTCGACCAGATTTTACAATCAATGTTATATATAAGCGAATTAAGTAAATTATTTACATAATTTGCATTTCTATCAATCAATACTTTTAATCCATGTGAGAAAAAAAAAATCGTATAACCAAAAATGGGAAAATATTATTTTTTACGCTACTCCCCAAAGTTGTGAGCCTCCTACGAGTGCTACATATGTAGGAACTCATAGAAGGAGTGGGATGAGCCAGAGATCTTTTAGCCACATCCTTCGACCAGATTTTACAATCAATGTTATATATAAGCGAATTAAGTAAATTATTTACATAATTTGCATTTCTATCAATCAATACTTTTAATCCATGTGAGAAAAAAAAAATCGTATAACCAAAAATGGGAAAATATTATTTTTTACGCTACTCCCCAAAGTTGTTTAACTTTTAACAACACGACACATTCTTTCAAAAATTCAACTTTGTTCTCCAATTCTTTTCATCAAACAAATCTATAATTATTAATTATAATTATGTGTATACAGTGCGAAAAGTGCAGTATTAAAAAATGTGACCATGAGCGACACACTGGGAATGTCCCTCCAGGCTCGAGATGCTTCATTACGGAGTGGAGCCATGTATCAACGGCGAGGATTAAACAGTCGCAATGTTTGCTTTTGCGTACCCCCATTTTTTGACCTCTCTCTCTCCTCGGTCCGGTCGATGGTTCTAAAAAACGTCAAACTAGTAATTCCCATACGGATCAATCTCACAGCCAAAATTTTTTTTCTTTTAACCACATCCGCTCTCTCTCCCCGCCTCTTGCCGTTCTTCCTCGGATCAAGAAACGATCATTCTCAAGGACAAGATTCTGACTTGTTTCTAGTTTTTAACCCATCACAGAATTTCTTAACGAACTCCTACGCTCGGTTGAGAGATAAACAAAAGGTAATATAGCTAAATCTCAGCTCGTTTTTATTCATTTTGAACAGAGATTTTGTGGGATTGTTTTCTGTGTTTCTTTTGATTTGTTATCTGAATCGGGATATGGATGGGAAATCTCTATCTTTATTGTTTATTTGTTTCCTTAAACATTTTGATTGTGTTAATTTTTTATTATTTTCTTGTCGGGTTGAATTTTCCTATTGCTAAATAACACAATCAATTTGTAATCTTAAAATTGGCATTTGGATATAGAAATCAATGCTATTAGCTTGTGGGATTTATTTCCATGGTACAATCAATTAATCCATGGATGGTTGGAAGCTTCTCTTTCTGGAAGATTCTTAAAAATTGATATGCGTATCTACCTTTTTCTGGAAAATAAAAATGAAATTGATATGCAAGATCCACTTAATTAATCACTCTGTGCAAGAAAATTATTTGTTCTACTTGTTTTGATGTGAATTTCATATCATTAATTTGTTATTCTGATTTATCAAAATTTTCTCAAAATTGTGGTTTCAACTAGTGTACTAAAGCTTATCCAATTGTTACAGATTCTTTTCAGCATTTCCTGTGTTGATCTTCAAAGAGAAAGCCAGGGAATGCTGAAAAATGTGCTTAAGAAACTGTAAACATAACTCTGATGTTTGCAAAGTTTTGACCTTAAACGAGCTTCGTTTCGTCGTCCTTCACAACACCAATGGTATAGCCCACAGCTCACATACTCCTAATTCAAGATTCTGGATAGGGCCCACAAATTGTAAAACATCAATTACTCTAACGGATGACCTATTCGATGATGGTTGAGTCATATTAACTGTGGAGTAAGTAAGAGTTCTCGTGTGTAAATTATTATCGGAGTAAGGGAGAAAAGTTTAAAATCTTCATTTTCGGTTTTGGTGATATGGATCATAAAGTCGGTGTATTGATGCAAAGTTATGAATTAGGAAGATTATTAGGCCAAGGTACATTTGCCAAGGTTTACTACGCTAGGAGTATCAACACGGGGCAAAGTGTGGCTATTAAAGTCATTGACAAAGAGAAGGTTACGAGAGTCGGTCTCATTGCACAAATCAAGCGTGAAATATCCATTATGAGACTCGTTCGTCATCCTAATATCATCCAACTTTATGAAGTCATGGCGACAAAAACCAAGATTTATTTTGTAATGGAGTATGCTAAAGGAGGTGAGCTTTTCAACAAGGTAGCCAAGGGTAAGCTAAAGGAGGATCTTGCAAGAAAATATTTCCGACAGTTAATAAATGCCGTTGATTTTTGCCATAGTAGGGGTGTCTACCATCGAGACTTGAAACCCGAAAATCTACTATTAGATGAGAGTGACAATCTTAAAATTTCTGATTTTGGTTTAAGTGCACTTACTGAGTCGAAGCGCCAAGACGGGCTTCTTCACACCACGTGTGGGACCCCTGCCTATGTTGCTCCAGAAGTGATTAGTAGAAAAGGCTATGAAGGGGTGAAAGCCGATATATGGTCTTGTGGGGTCATCTTGTTTGTTCTTTTGGCAGGTTATCTTCCTTTTCATGATTCGAATTTGATGGAAATGTATAGGAAGATTGGTCGAGCTGAATTTAGATGCCCGAGTTGGTTTCCACAAGAGGTAAGGAGGCTACTATTTAGAATATTGGATCCAAATCCCGACACTAGGATTTCGATTGCAAGAATTAAAGACAACACTTGGTTCAAACAAGGATTGAATTTAAACCCTAAGCTGATAAAACATGAAGGGGAAAGCAGTGCAAGTGGTTCGTCTAGTACAAGTGGCAGCATAGTCACCGAGAATGGTCAAGAAATTAATGGGCTATCAAATTTGAATGCATTTGATATAATTTCCTTGTGGGCTGGTTTTGATTTATCAAGATTGTTTGAAGAACCTTGTTTAAGGAAAGAAACGAGATTTGTTTCTTCAAAACCAGTTTCCACCATCATCTCCAAGCTCGAAGAGCTAGCGAGGCGTTTGAGGTTGAAGGTAAGTAAAAAGGACAAAGGGTTGTTCAAATTTGAAGGGACGAAGGAAGGGCGAAAAGGGGTTTTGTCCATCGACACCGAGATTTTTGAGCTCACTCCATGTTTTCACTTAGTTGAAGTTAAGAAATCGAATGGAGATACTTTGGAGTATAAGAAGGTATTGGACGAGGGTATGAGACCAGGGCTTCAAGATATTGTGTGGGCGTGGCAAAGTGATCAACCGCAACCGGTGGCAAATGAGCCACCACAACAAGAGCATCGACAACCGCAGCCAGTTCTACAAGACAGACGATCACAATCACAATGTCGGCAGCATGACCTACAACAACAATTATTACAACAGGAGCAATTACCTTGACTATCAGTCTTTCCATAAATTTTTGTGTTGGTTAGTGTCAAAATCTTTCTTGTGCGTCCTTTTTTTTAACAAATCCCTTTAAAGTAAATTATGGGCTGATTTTCTTTTCATGAACGTATATAGCATCATGTTGGCAGTCCATTGGGTGGCTTTTTCTGATGATATCATGTTGATCACCAAGGACGGTTTTGATCCGTTCCCCACATATGGGCATTCTACAGTGCCCACGCATGGGCGAATGCGCGACACGTGTACCTCTTGATGGTGGGGGAGGCCATGTGACACACATCCACCCATGACCCATGTATTGGCACCGTAGCGTGCCCACAAGTGGGCAACGGGTCGGAACTATCGCCAGTGAAGCCCATGTTTTAGATTTGTTGTATATATTTTTGTCTACAGATTCATTCAGCTCTATTGAATGGAAAATTATTATATGCCTCGGTAACTGCATTGTATATTTAGCCCATAAATTGCTTGATGATCCAGAGTCACGAACTTTACAAAAGAAATCTTAAACAGTTGAAGCTAATTTGTCTCCATAACTACTCCTAGAAGATGGGATCCTTGTTGGCTCAATCTAGACAACATAGTTTGAATCATGTGATCAAAGAGAAAAAGGAAACAAATACCTTTCAATCATGTGATACAATGGGGAAAATCTCTATAACACGTGACAATAGTTTTAAGCTTTACTCAAAAAACCTTCTTTGTAGTTTTAAGCTTTTGTGCATGTAGATTGAATGAACAACATTAATTCCACATGGCACAAGGGAAGTCACATGTAAATGAGAAAATCGGTATAACTATATGGTGAAATACATACATGGGCAAGATTCAATGTTATAAATATCGCTAAGTTTCAATAAAAACAACAGTATTTAGCATCATCGCGAAATATATGTTGCCCACATATGAGCGGATAGGTGATACGTGTCCCCCCTAATGGTGTTTTTTTTTTTTTTAATTTTTGGTGGTGGTGGGGGGAGGTGGTGCACATCCGCCGACATGTGGACATTAGATCACCAGCCTTAGCATCACTAATCAAGCAATGGAGCTTTTTAAAGAACAATGCAACCATTAGGTTACTACCTATTTAGGATTATTCATGAAGCAATCGAGCCTTGAACTAACCAACAACAACAAAACACAACATTCGAGGCAACGAAAAGATTCATGTTTAGAAGACATGCTTCATATAAGTACTTGTATGATCTTCTTTATAATCTATTTTGAGTTACAGATCAAAAAAGTAATTAAAGCCATATAGGAGAGACTGTCAAGTCAATTATTTCAGGGCATACATTTGGTCTTCTCTTCTTCCTGCCAGAACTAGTCTTGTAGCAAGGTGAAGGTGTAAAAACATCTATAACCTCAACTTCATTATTGACTCTCGAACTCTTCAACAACATTGGATCTTTCTCAGTAACTAAGGCAGTTGTTGATTGCTTCTCCAGTGAATGGTTGTCCACCAACTCTTCTTCTACAAATCTCGAGTTGTACCCATCTTCAATGCCACTGACAATTTTATCACACATATCATATGAGCTGGTGGTAATTGATGAAGATGATGTTCTACTCGGGGAGGAGTTTCTCTTTTGTCCCGTCAAACAACTACTACATTCATAATGGGTTTCTTCTATCTGATTGATTTCTTTGGTACCTTGATCATTTGGAAACCGGCAATTTTTGGCAGCTCCAATGGATGATTCTTGACCGCCTATTGTAGATAATTCTTCATCCCCATCCCACTCATCATTTTCACGTGAATTGTGATTGTTCTCAGTGTAACAGGGCAAGTCGTCCATGGAACAAATTCGAGTTCTCATTTGCAGGGGCAGGGTTGGACAACCAGCAGTGAAAGCTTTGTATTTTGTTGAGAACAAATTTACAGTGAGGTTCAAGCTGAAAAGACAGAAGATAAATCAAATAAATATGGTAGGATCTACTAAATTTGTGCTACTATAAGGTGTAGAAACATAAAGTTATAAATCATACCTATTCCAGGCAGGAAGTGTTAGCATTGTGTATGCCAACTTAATTTTGTTAGCAATTCCAGAAAGGGATTTAAAAGTAACTGCAGCCTTTCTAACTGCCAGAGATTCTACTGGGTGTTGCCATGCCCACTCAAACTGCAAGGTCAAAATCAGAAAAATAAATTTCAAAATTTACGATCATCCATATGCATTCGCACACAGCATCAAACGAATCAAGACCCAAACATACGCATAAAATATTCATCAAATCAAATCTGACTACTGCATAATAGTTTTCATAGATGTATGACTGTGATCTAAAGAATTAATAATCTACTACCAGTAATTCCAGATATCAGATAAAATACTGTCAACATTATTCAAGATGAAAAAATAAATTCAATAAGATCTGTAATTGAGAAATAATAACAACCTGAAGAGCGGCAACATTAGTAGGGAAGCCATGGATGCACAGAACCATTTCCCAGGGGCGTTTCTTCTTGGTCCGCCATGCGCCACTCCTGATCTCACCATTGTGCTGCCTTATTCTGCGTCGAGGATTCACTGTGAATCTGCCATATTCGCCACATATACCGATATACGTTATTAGTTCTTCAGAAAAATCGATAAAATTGATAATAAAAGCAATTATTAAGGATAATCACAAGGCCGATTAGACATTCACCCGATGTAGGTGTGGCCTTTGAATCGGGGGCAGAGTGATGTGAGCAGATAACATGCGAAAAATTTGGAGCCTTGTCCTTCTTCTACTTCATCCTCACCTACCTCGTCTTGTTGATCCAGGATTGATCTTTCATCTCCAACATTTTCTTCTCCTGTAATTAGGGTTTTGGGATTTTCCCTGTTCCCCTTCCTTTTTCCCATCTCTCTCGCTCTCTATCTCCACTGTTCAATTCACCCTTCTATGATTTTATCAAAAAGAAAATTTGACCGTTGTAACGGCCAAGTGGCAATTGTTTGAATACTCTCTCCCTTCCAAGATTCGATTCATTTCTTTTTTACTTTTTTACTGGCACATATTTGACCATTGCAATGGTTTTCTTCCCTTTTATTTTTAGATTTCTCTTTTGAAAATATTATTGATTTATTTGAATTACATGTTGTGATTGAAAATTAAAAATATATATATTAAAAAATATAAAATAATTGTAAGAATAATTAAAAATAATAAAAGAAAAAAATTAATAAAAAATTATTATAGAAAGTACAAGAACTAAAACCATGTAAAATTGAAATCCTAGATCAGCATTATTGGGCTCGAAAATGATCTGACACCCACGTTAGTTTTTTGTTATAATACTAGGAAGCTAAAATAGGCAGATCCAAATGTTAAATTCACACGCGGCGTTGGGCTTTCACAGTGCAAGAATTTGGGCATACTTCCACGTGTCAGGCCCATGTTTGAAAATAGATTTTAGAAAATGCATTTTTGAGAAAAAGAGAAAATGGGGAGCAGGACGCTGTATCAAGTTGTCGAATTTGTACGGTTAACCTTCAAAAAGAAAAAGAAACAATTAAATAAAAAATTGTACACTTAATCATTTTTTGTAACCCGTTGTCAACAAGGCTATAATTACGGCGTTTCTCAACTATTCCGATGAAAATGTACAAAATACAGCATGTACCTATGCCATTGCTCCCCTACCCACCCCTGCCCACGGTTGACGTGGAGGCTATGTCAGCATGCGATCAGTGGCGTAGCCAGAAATCTCATCCAGTGCGGTCCAAAATTTTATGCCGATCTCGAGAGCCCTAGCTAGCAAGGGCGGATCTAGGCCCGGGCTCGCACGGGCCCGTGCGGGCCAAAAAAATCTGGAAATTTAGTGTAGAAAAATTCGAAAAAATTGTATAAAATTTTGATCGATTTGATATTTTGTATATACCAACCCGTGCGACTTAAATTTCTAGATCCGCCATTGCTAGCTAGGAACAGATTTAGGATTTATATTGAGTTGGGACGGTTGTTGATTATTGATGGTTGCATTGAACGTCAATGTTAGCATTGACCATCACTGAAAACATTTAATTGAATGATATTAAAAAAATTTAGTAAATATATAAATGCATGAAAATATAGAAATATCATATATAATATGAAAATATAATCTAGCACAGCAAAAATAACAAGAAAATATACCTAATAGCATTTTTATTTGTAATGTAAACTAAGACAATTGCATTTTTAGAGGTCTGATTAAATTTTCTTTTAGATATATAGTTAGAAAATACATTAAAAACATAAAACAATATATGAGTGATTGAAAAGAATAAGAGAAAAATAAATTTAATTTGATGAAATTTGATGTGAATAGAATAAACCTAAAATTTTATATGTTTGATTTCTATCTATTTTGACCATCTAGTCGAAAAAGTTAGTGAAAAATAAAGCATAATAAATTTTTAATTGGGTCCACTACTAAGTGGGTAAATGGGTTATGAGTTTGATTATTAATTATCTAGGCCCCAAAGAAAACAATGTAAAATTTAAAACAATTTTATTCATATTTTTTAAATTACATGGATTCAAACAAGTGACATAGTAGTAAGACGCTAGCTTTCGGCCCGGGTTTGAATCCTATCCTCCACATCTACGCTCCCCCTTCCCCAATTATACCCTAGGCCAAAAAAATAAATAAATAATTTTTTAAAATTATAAATAATTAATTAACAGAATTAAATTAATATTTATTAATAAAAATTTAAAAACAAAGTCTTGTCTAAATGGAGTATTGTGGAGATTTGTGGTTTTTTTATTATGAAAAGAGATAAAATTCTAAGTGGACCATGTAATATCCTCTAAATTGAGCAATGAAATAAAAAGCCCAAGTTATAGAGAATAGGCCCAAATCCATCATCATCTTCACCCGGTTTCTTTTTCTTCTGCAATTTCAGCTGTAAGACACTAGCTCAGTAGCTCTTCATCAACTTCATCAATTTCAGGCGGCTAGAAAAATTCAATTGATACTCTACCTTGATTTATTCATCTACTTGAAATTCTACTCTCCCAAGCTCCAAAAATCGCCAAATCAAAAAAAAAAAAAAAATTGAATAGCAGGCTTAAATTGATGCGGTCCATGGACCGACTGCCCTAAGGTAGCCAACTCGCCACAGTGCATCGACCCCTCGATTTCAAGATCGTCTGACGTGGTCATCACGTCGATGTGATAGCCACATTGGTGGGGGCAAGGGAACAAAAGTGCATATACCTATAAGGCTATCTTTATTGCAATGTGAATATTAAAAAAATAATATGGACGAGAGAGATAATAAAAAGATAAGTATTTTAATTAAAAAAATAGAGGATGTGTAATGAAAAATGGATGGACAAGTGAAAAAATAGGAGAAATATAAAAAAAATCAAAATTAATAAAAAAAAATATAGGATATGAAGTTAGATGTAGGAATATAAAAATAACACAAAAATTTATACAGAAAAAATGAAAAAGAAAAAGTAAGTAAAATGAGAAAAAGAGAAAAATATGAGACTCACGTTTTTATTTTTTTGTTTCTCTCTCTCCACATGAGATGCCCAATTGAAGCTTGTAATGGAGATGCTGTAATCGAGTGTTTTTATGATTTATTTTCCAAAAATAGTGTCTATGATTTTGAAATCAATTCAATGTCTATGAGGCAAAGATTTTATGGTGCCCCACTAAATTGTACATTATAGTGCATCCTAACTGATATAACACATGATCTGTTATCAGAATTGATATGTCATATCAACTCGGAATGTACTATAATATACAGCCCGATGGACACTAGAAAATTTTTGGTCCACCCGAGGGGCAATAATTCCCCTCTAATTTGTAATCATAACATTGAATAAAATTACATCGTCATTACAACAGTCGGTAAATATTTTAACTCAACAAAACAGACTTCCGACCACTGCGATAAAATTTACCCAGCTCGTAACTTCGAAATTTGAATTTTGAGAATCAAAACTAGTCATGCCAATTAGCGTCATTCATTTGTACATTCTTTTCATAGATCTGAAATTTCTGTACCCTGATTAGAATATAAGATCAAATTAAAATGTTCAGCAATTAATTTCCAAGGCCGGTCACCCACTTCGGCTGCTAAAACCGTTGAAATTCTTAAAATCAATAATGAAGGTGTTAAATAGATGCTTTCAGAGGTCAACAATTTCATCTCAGTACAGACTGTTTTTCATATGCTAACTAGATATCCTGTGGCCGTGACTATTCAAAGCACGTCTAACAACTATTTCATGACTAATCACAGAACCAAAGTCAGAAGAATTTCAATCATATATAAACTATAAAATAAAATAGCAGGAATAAAATAATTGTAAATCCTTGTAATTGCTTTCCGAACCTTCAGAGTGTTTCATTTATAGAGCATTGTTTAAACTATATATGTCATATATACATCAGTTCTCATGTACCCTTCGCCCATCATCGGGTGGGGTCGAATGAATGAATCCGACCTGCAGCCTTTCAAATGGATAAATATGGAAAGAAACACAAGCACTGAAAACAGAAGTCTCCTAAAATGCGCTATATTATGCACTAAAATAATAATCTACCAAGTTTGCTGATGTGAGTACCCTAGGATAAGTCCATTGAATGATAGTAAGTACCTAATAGCTCCAAAAGTCTAAGCATGAGTGCATCATTGGCTTTGAACATCATTTTATCAAACTAATTTGAGAAAAGATGTAAACAAACTCTCTTCATGCAGGTTTCACATCTAAATTTATTTCACATTTCTGAGAATTGTGAAACAAGAATGAAGCGGCTTGAGTGCAAGTTATAGTTGGCTAATCATTTACCATCCTAATAATCATTTAAATAAATGACAAAAGTAAGCTTGTATAAAATTAGAAAGCAAAATATATTTCTCTTTGACCTTTTCCTCCCTCCAGCTAATAACTGCTCCCATCATGACTCCCTGCTGGCTTATTAACCCCCCAAACAACGACCAACCACTGCAAAAATGGCGATGACACCACCAAGCAAACCTCAAGCATCACACCCCTGACCTCCACAACAATCACCCAATCAAGAGAGACATAGATAGTAGTCCCTTGTTCTGTCCTACATACAGTTGCTGGTATTGGATTGTACAGTTATACTAGTTACTGAATTTTGCAGGAAAGGCCTGGATAATTCGGTCAAGGAGGTTCTGAATATGCCCTTAGTGAAAATTAGTGCTTATGGAAGCAATATTTCACATACTACAACTTTCGTTTATTTTCATTTGCAACTGATGAGCGAATATAGCATCAAATTCCAATTGTATTGGTTTTCCCCTCATGAGTGGGTGATCAACCTAAAGTTTCCATGTTTTGGCTCCTTTTTCATTCATTTACCGAGGATAACTGAATATTTCTATTATCTCAACACTGTTACCAGTTATGTAGAGCTCGAATTAACAAAAGTAAGAACCTTCCTACTATGCACCCAAAAAAATATTGTTAGAATCCCACACCAGCCTGTGATATGTACAAGATCCAAGATATAAGGTGAGATTAATCATCCCTTAACAAGCCGGTTTTGTTAGGGGAGTTAGACCCAATATCCTTCCTAACAAATGTTAAAAGATTGGGAGGAGAACTGAATATTTCATTTACTGTTTTGGCTCCTTTTTCAGTCATTTACTAAGGATAACTGAATATTTCTACTATCTCAACACTGTTACCAGTTATGCAGAGCTCGAATTAACAAAAGTAAGAACCTTCCTATTATGCCCCCAAAAAATGTCAAGAGATTTGGAGGAGAAGATAGAATGGGATAATCGACCTCACATTAAAACTTCCATGTTCAGTGGTAAATATAGCATAAAATAGCAAACTAGCAATACAAATTCTTGCATCTGTCACAAGATATGATCCTTTATCTATACAAGGAACCATCATATAACAAGTTGCATCATTGCAAGACATGCAAGGCCCGTGCAGTTTTCAACAAATAAATTCTACAGTAAAGATTGATTGTTTTTTTTCTTTTTCTTTTTACTGGTATTGCATAAAAAGAGAGATTGAACAACAGAGAACGATCGGTGGCCTCACTGAAAACAAATTCACAAACATCACCACATATTACCAGCAAGCTAATCCGCGTGCTTCCCCGTACAAGGTGTCGAAGAGGAAGTCAAATTCCTCCATAGATAACTTCCACTGGCCATGTCGACAAATGTCCAAAAACCCTTCCTTACAGCTCCACCTACCTGCAATCATATTATAACAACAAATTGGCATCAAATTGAAACTTCACCACAAATTAAACAACAAATTAACATAGATTTGTAGGGGGAAAACAGAGAATTAAAATTACCTTGGAGGAAAACGTGAGGGCATTTGGGGATTCAATTTCGCTGTCGGTGGGGGACTTAACGTCGTCGTTTTCGGGGTTGATAGGAGGCGATTTGAGGTTTTTGAGGACGAAGAATCCAGCAAGCGTTGCAGATAGGAAGATCAAAATTATCCTGAGAGGGCACATTTCGCAGTTTCTCTCTCTATTTCTCCAGAGAAGGCCTTTAGAGAGAGAAGAAATATGAAGTGAGATTAATTACACATGACGGGGGAAAGGTATGCCATCAGCGGTGGTGGTTGTTGAAAGGGATGACCCATTCTTCTTCTAAATCATTTGTTTTGGCAAAAGTAATAATAATAATAATAATAATAATAATAAACTTAATAATAAAATAACTTCTTGTCATTGTATAATTAATCCTTAAAATGTTGGGAATTTATATATATATGTATATATATATATATATATATATATAAATATAAGTACAAGAAATGTATAGACCGTAAAAACTTTCTATTAATGAAAATTTTGTTACAATTATATAAAATTCCATCCACCAACCCACAACTCTAGGATTATTATAGAAAAAATAAATCCAATTTTACCACATCTAATATATTAATTAATCTTTACACAAACCATAAAGAATTACAAGAAAATTCTCAAAATATTTAGCTTACAATATTTTCTCCAGGTATGGTCACACTTCTAAAATAATGAATCAAATCGGCTATGTATAGGAACAGATAACCACATAAAAGAGGTCAATTCGAACTCAAAGCCAAACAAAGAAATCTTTTTCTAATGCTATAAGGAAGTGAGGAACTGACTCAATCTTTTATTATTTTCATTTTAGTGCCTAACATAAAATATATAGAATTTTGTTTTGCTCCCTCTAGTTTACCAACGTTAAGATTAGCTAATAACTAGTGCTATTTATTGGTGTTTCAAAAATTGAAAGAGTGACTAAATATCAAAATTGAGTTTCGAATTTAAGTAAGTAGAAACGTATGTGGAGTAAAGTAAAAACATACAAAAAATCGTAATGCTTGCAAAGCGACAAAATTAAATTTCGAGTTTAAACATCGTTTAAGAAGATGAAAATAACTTTTAAAATACAGAAATTTATATGCTTAAGTAAATAACATGTTAAAAATCTTAGATATTGTATTAAAGATTCACTCCACGTGAAAATTATGTAAATTTGCCGAGTCCGACAAAAAAACCTAATTACCGACCGCTCATAATAAAACATCGAGTTAGATGTTTTTTGATGTAAAAGCTTGCATGAAATGACATATAAAACTTAAGATGTTGTGTTCCGTTAACTATATATGCAGAGATATTACGTAAATCTATTGAGTTCATATATTATGCAACAAAAAAGTATAATTATATAGTAAAACAACACTTTGGAAATTTATATTTCAAAAAAAAAAAAACACATTGAAAATTTGGAAAATTTTCACATATTAGTGGAGAGTATTTCTAATTAAGTCAATCAATATTATTCACTTATTAATATAAATATAATTATGAATTTTCAAATAAGTGATTAATATTTAATAAATAAAATGATTAGAGAAGAGTAAACTTTCTTGCGGCATAGTGATTATTCAACTCAACTAATATTTGAATTTCGTTATGTGAATGGAAAATAACGTGTATATGCGATGGGTTGGATCCCACCATTTGCCAAATTCTGTGACCTCAATTTTCAACATGCGTTGGATATATTATTTAATATGTTTTGACAATGTGTCCACTTTTTGTTTAGAAATTAAAAGAAATTTCATCGTGGCTAGTTGCATGCACCATTGTTTTTTTTTTCCTCATAATCATCATTTTATGCACGATCCTTTATTTTATTTTATTTTATTTTTTTAAGAATATGCACGCTCCTTCTAAGTCAGCGTTTAGGTATTAAATTATTAATCCAACCGAAAGGTGTACACATTCTAACGGTGATTATCTCATCTAATTATAATATGATTCTTTTTTAAAAAAATAGTGTTAAATATGTTTAATCTTATAACCCACGAACTAACATTAAAGAATTAAGTATATATCTTGAAGAGACTTTTGAAAAATATAAATATAATTTTTGAATGTCCAGTTAAAAATTAATTTAAAAAATAAGAAATCTAAAAAACTTATCGATCACATCAATAAATGGATAGTTAAAAATGATGTATGAAAAGTAAAACAATACACTAATTATATGAACTCGTCCCTAGTAAATTGATTGACATTTTTAAAAGATGAGAATGAGATTTTAAATTTGTCAGTATAATTACATTTCAAAAAATTTATTTATGTATTTAACACACTGAAGAAGAAAAGAAGTAATCAAATACTTTATATAAAATTTTAACTTGTTTTTCTTTTTTATCACTCATTCATTCTTCCGATAAAGTACGCTCAAGCATACCATAGCGGCCCAACAGTTTGTTCTGGTTTTGTTGGACCTATGCTTAGACCAAGTGTCCGAAGCTATACCATAAGGGCCCAACCGTTTGCTATGGTTTTGTTGGACCTAAGCTTAGACCAAGTGTACGAAGCTCTAGCATAAGGGCCCAACCGTTTTTGCTAAGGTTTGGTTGCACCTAAACTTAGACCAAGTTGTTCGCCCAAAACTTGGACAGGTCATGGTTGCTACTTACTACTCCCACAATATAATCCAACTATATATGAATCATTAGAGTGGCAATGTTGTCAACAGAGGTGATCCGGTACCAACTTGTCCCAGCTACTCACATGGAGGGGACCCACCCTGCCCCCCGCCCGCACCTTCACGGGGCTGTGAGTACTAGAAAATGGTTCCAGTCCCAACAATTGAGACTGGACGATTTCCGATGTTGTCAAGGAGTGGGTATAGTTTCCATCATTTCAATTGATCTGAGTATGTTTGCATATTTATATTAGTTTGTTTTTTCTCCTATTTTTAAAAATTTAAATTTGATCAAATAAATCATACTTACATATCTCGTAATTTCCACTTACACTATTAAATTTCCATCATCAAACTCCACTTATTCTCTTTTCCTACTCATAAAAATATATTA
Source organism: Jasminum sambac (assembly GCA_018223645.1). NCBI lineage: Eukaryota > Viridiplantae > Streptophyta > Magnoliopsida > Lamiales > Oleaceae > Jasminum > Jasminum sambac. The sequence continues at coordinate 29,670,507 of CP073649.1, forward strand.
AAATTTATATGCAAACACCCTCGACTTGTAATCGACTAGTCAGGTTGTGAATTGGCATCTTTTTATGCATGTTTTGATCATTTAAGACGGTTAAGATCAAGTAGAAGAAAAATATCGGATGACGACAAGTATTGTATTTGTTCAAATAAGCCTCGTGTTTTAAATGAAATATGTTTCTCGTCAAGCATCCATGCTTATCATTTCTAAGTCTACAGTCTGATGGCTAAAGAGGGACAACTGATATGGTTGTGTCACACTCCTTGTATGGGCTTAAATAAAGCAATTGATCAACCTCTAGTCTGGAATTTTGGAAATACTCTTTGATAGTTTAGAAACAATGATGTTGTTTTTGTGATTTAGTTTTTAATGTTGAGTTTTCAATTCATTTTTTTTTAAATATCGTAGTTCGGTTTAATCTTATCATTCTGCAAAATTGTTCCTCATAATAGAAAAATGGATTGCATGTTTGCCTTGTTCTCCCCATCATCTTTTTCCACTAACTCTCATTAACTTCTATTAATTTGTTTTCTTTCATCATTTCCAACCATTCATTTAATTACTTTATATTTTTTAATATATTTTTCTTAATTTTCAATTACACATCTAACACGTTTTTCGAGTAAATCTACATTTTAGTCAAAAACTTCTACTACTCCCTCCGTCCCACAAAGATAGTCCCATTTTCCTTTTTCATCCGTCCCAAAATATAGCCCACTTTCTATTTATGTATATTTAGGTTTTTTATTTTTCCTATTATACCCTTATTAAATATGCATTGTTATTAATAAAGATATATTAATATTATTAAATGTAGGGGCATATTTGAAAAATGCAACAAAATTTTACCTTTCCAATAATATTAATTGCATTTTTCTTAAATTATGTGAAAGTTAAAGTGGGACTATCTTTGTGGGACGGGGGAGTAGTAAACTATGTTTAATAAAAGATACTTGTCATAAAATCAATAAAAATATATTTAATAATATATATATATATATATATATATTGTTTTACTTATTTATTGATCTAAAATAATTTTAGAAAAATAAAAAGTGCATTTGACAACGAGGTATATATGCATATGGTTATGAGGTTTGAAGCTTTGATTTCGTAGCCTTTCCTTACTTCAAAACTTAAAACCTTTGTTTGGAGGATTCATTCGATTTCGATTTCTAATCGGGTTGACCATGCAAGACTTGAATTTCGATGGTTCGTTAAAAGGTTTACACGAAGTTTAGTGTCGGAGCTTTTTATTGTTCTATAATTTTTTCCAAATACATTTTACAAAATACGAATTTGATAAACATCTTGTTAGTGTATATGTATTTATGAATTTTGATGTGAAATAGGAGAGAGAATGAGTGTGATTGAGTGGTGGAGATTTATGTAGTGTAGTGGGTTCCAGAAAATATGTGGATATAATTGGTTTGACTTTTAATGTGAATGTGCTAAAATTTGTAAAAATTTGTTAAAAGCTGTAGAAGAACGGGGGCTAAGTTTACAATGTCTTCAAAAATTAAAAATCGAAAACAACTTGAATAAAAACAGAGTACATATATGATATGACACCGATTTTGATCAGGTACCCACAGTGGGTATCATATGGTACCCATAGTGGGCACGTGGCGCCACATCATCACCCCAATTTTTTTTTTTTTGTATATACGTTAAGTTAGATGAATAATACTACGTACATAACTGCCCCTTGATGGTGGGGGGCCTCACCCGACCCCTCTCATTTTTTTTCCCGATTGTGGGTACCGGATCGTAATTGGATATGACACTACATATTGATGAACAACTGCCACAAATAGTTGATCCACTCTATTTCCAAACTCAAACTTCCTTATATACAGTACATCTATTTACATGTATACAACAATTCCTTGACAGCACGAAAATAAAGGGGAGCAGAGAAAATTACAACAAATAGTCTGGGTTAATATTGAAAAACCCAGCATTATATATGTATAGTTTTTAATTCCGTTACCGAAGAAAATATTTTGTAATTGAAAGTTCATTTTTTGAAAAAGGAAAAAAATCATAAAGAAAACCTAGTTACCGAGGACTTGCTGGTCCGGTTGAGGATAAATTGCCGGCCTAATTTTATTCTTCCATAACTCAGTCAAGCCGACGGTGTCTCCGGCCAGCCTTCTCGCCTCCACCACCGCAAAACTGTCGGTCAACCGGTATACCTCCAGACCAATGATGAATTTCCCATTCTGCCCCTCTAGTTCCATTCCGAAATCCTTCTTTCTTCTCAACCTAACAGAATGCTTTTTCTCATCCTTCACCACCTGCTCCACCTTCTCGATGACTTTATCCGGCGGCTCCGCCACCGTCAGCCGCTCCACATGCCCGACGGCACAATGCGAGTCATCGAACAGTCCTGTAAGATCAAGGCCCGAGGAGAAAGAAATTATGTCAAATGCGTTTAAGTCCACCAGTTTTTGTCTTCTTCCTTCACAATATCCAAACTCTCATCAATTTGGGAATATTTGATTTCTTTGTAACCCTTTTTAAACCATGGATCTCGTTTGATTTCATCGATTGTGATTCTCGTCATTGGATTCGTATCCAGAAGTCGAGACAAAAACCGTTTCAGATCCGACGACATCCATTTCGGGCACCGGAATTCGCCTTTGTAAATTTTCCGGTACATATTCATCAAATTCGGGTCGTTGAATGGCAAATAACCGGCGGTGAGTACGAACAGGATTACGCCGGAGGACCAGATGTCAATTTTGGCACCGTCGTAGCCTCGTTTGGCCAGAATTTCCGGCGCTACGTAAGCCGGAGTTCCGCACAGCGTGTGCAGAAGGCCATCGAGGCGGATCTGTTCTCTGACGGCGCAGAGTCCGAAATCGGAGACCTTCAAATCGCCATTTTCGTCGAGTAGAAGGTTTTCCGGCTTTAGATCTCGGTGGTAAACGCCGCGTGAGTGGCAGTAACTCAACGCAGAGATCAACTGTTGAAAGTATCTCCGGCTGAGATCTTCGCCGAATCGGCCTTTTGCCACTTTCGCAAACAATTCACCTCCCTTCACAAACTCCATAACGAAATAAATCTTCGTCTTCGTTGCTAGAACTTCATATAGCTTCACAATGTTGGGGTGATTCAACTTATGCATAATCGAGATCTCACGCTTGATATTCCCCTTGAGATTCGAATTATTGTTGAGTCTCTTCTTGTTAATCACCTTAATGGCTACACTTCTGCCATCTCTGAGATCTCTGGCGTGATAAACTTTGGCAAATGCACCGCAGCCGAGTAATTTTCCTTGCTCGTATTTATTAAACAGAGCACTTTCCGCCATGGTGGCGCCGCCAAAAACCGTCCGATCTCCGGCAAACCAGAGATCGAACTAAACAGGTGTTACGACTATAGAAATTTGAGGAAATAAAATCGCTTTAAATTGCTGTTTATTTTTCGGTTTTTCAATAGTGGCTCAGATTATAAACAGGAATTTCGAGGCAAAATCTTGTGGTCTTTACTCGTAGAGCAGCCTAACTGTTGACGGAGATTGAATTTTTGACTTTTAAAAAAAGAAAAATTAATGATTGATTTTTCAAAGCGTGTTGTACATGTATGTTATTTTACTCCCTCCGTACCATTTTAATAGACATGGTTTAACTTTCACACCGATTAAGAATTTGAAATTAATATTTATTGGAAAGATAAATTTTACTTGTATATTTTCTCAATATACCCCTATATTAAATATGACAACTTACTTTTATTAATAATCATGCATAATAAATAGAGGTAGATTAGGAAATGAAGAAATTAAATTTATACCAATAAGATAAGTAGCTTATATTTTGAGGCGAATGAAAATGGAAAACAAGCCTATCAAAATGGGACGGAGGGAGTAGTATTTTAGGGCGGCAAACCGCGCTTTCCAGCACGGCCACCTGTTATCGATTAAAATATTTAAATTAAATTGTTTGATTTAAATAATCATATTTGGACACTGGGTGGCAAACGATCATTGCCTACAGCATATAAAAAGTGTAGAAATACTTCTGATTTTTAAATAAAAATATTTTATTTTAAGCTCATTATTGGTTGCGGCGGATTATGCAATACTCTTGATTTTTAAATAAATAATAATTTATTTGTCAACGTTGCAGATTCAAAATATAAGTATTCCGATTATTATATTTTTGACACATTTGTAGGTATTTTACTGTTCCTTCTTTTTAATCGCGATGCTATGAGTCTATTCGCAATTTCATCATTTTGGTTTTTAGCGGTATTGATTATGTGATTCTTTATTATATTTTATCAATTTGATTGAATAAAAAAGCCTCTTATTAAAATTAAAATAATAATAATAAATAAATAATAATTTATTTTAAGCTTACTATTGGATGGGGACAATTGTTATCCATGCTAGTTCTTCTCATCATCTTCTTCTGTTGTCACATTTGGACCTTGTCAATAGAATTTGATCCGGTTTCAATGTTGAAATTTTATTATAATTTCAATGTTTAATGTAGAGTTATTCTTTACTATCACGTGATTATTTAGCCTCACTTATCAATTCCTACTATTGTGTAGTAGAGTCAAAATATACTATATCAATACTGAAATTATAAGAAAGTTTCAACGTTAGAACTAGAAAGGAGCTGCCTTTTCAATTGCTTCATTACATGACTTTTCAATTGCTTTGTTCCACGAGACTAGCGGGTATTATTCTATATATTTTTACACATTTTTTTCAACCTCACACATTCTCTCTCCTATTTCATATTCACATATTTTATGGGACCTACCTGTATTATGCAAAATCTCCACCATTCAATACGCCATATCAATACTGGAATTATAAGAAAGTTCCAGTGTTAGAACTAGAAAGGAGCTACCTTTTCAATTGCTTTATTACATGACTTTTCAATTGCTTTATTACACGGGACTAGGGGGTGTTATTCTATATATTTTCACATTTTTTATATATTTTTTCAATCGCACTCATTCTCTCTCATATTTCACATTCACATATTTTATGGGACATACATGTACTATGTAAATCTCCACTATTTAATTTCACTCATTCTCCCTCATATATTATATAAAAACACATAAAAACTTATTTTTATACGCATCTTAAAATTAATATTGTTTGAAATTTTTATAGAGCCACATAATCATATAATAACTGAAAAAAAAAATTGGCCTAACAAACTTAAAATTGTGCCAATGAGGCTTGATCCGTTGCTAGCTCTATGTAACCACCTTCTCAGTTTGTTTTCTTCTGCGTTAGGAAATCTTCTCTGCGATTATGAAGCTTAGATTAGTGATTAAGAGAAAGATGGCTTAAACGAACGATTAAGAGAAAGATGGCTTAAATGAACGATTATGAGAAAGATGGCTTAAATATGGCTTAAATGAACGATCTGTTATTAAGGTTTCTATGTGAGATCTCTGTTTTTTAACCTAATTTAAGGCTTATTCTATAGACAATATTAGGAATTTACTCGAATAATATATTAAATATGTGATTGAAAATTAGAAAAAATATATTAAAAAATATAAATTAACTGTATAAATTGTTGGAAATAATGAGAGAGAATAAATTAATAAAAGTTAGTAAAAATTTAGAGTAGAGAGAACAAGCCCTCATAAGTATTTCTTTCTTTTAATTCACTTTGTGGAAGCTCAAGAGAGAACGTGGACGTGAGAAGCACTCCTCAAACCTCTAGAGCTCATTGAACAGTTAAACATCAATTTCGTGTTCTTTGACTCTTGTTACTTTTCTTGATCCATGGAAATGATTCAGTGCTCTGGGGAGCGCCGTAATTATAATATTTCTAGAATATTTTTCCGGCCACATATAATATTTGTTTTGAAATTGAGGCCAGGATTTAGATTCGATATGGTGAAACGAAGTTTCGACAATTCGAAAATTTAATGGCCAAAACTTTGACTCCTACGGCCAGCGTATCAAAAGTTTTTCAAATTCAAGTTTAAATCTTGTCGTCTTTGGATTTGAATCTAGATCAGATTTTAAGATGGAGATTGTATATGACAGGAAAACACCCCAGGAGTCTTGCAACAATGACACTCCCCAGAGTAACAGAGTGGCACTGATCCAATCTCCAAAAGTTAAGAGACATCCAACAATATATATCTAGTGATAACTTCTAATTTCGACTTCCGAGTATGACAACTTTTGTTGTTAGACACAGCACAAGGTTGTAGATGGTTTTCACCTTTTATGATCACTCATACTGTTGATTTAGTGGACACTTATAAATTATAATATAATTGTCTCTAATTATTAATCTTTACTCCCTCAGCATGACTTGTTTGGTCTTTTGTTTTAGAATTTATAGATTTGTCAAACTTGCGATGATATGGTATAACTGCTATGACAACCACAACAAACTATCAAATCATCATGAGGATAAAACCAGCAAGGTATGTGAGGCCACGCATAAGGAGCGGGACATGAGATAACGCATCAGTGCTGGTCCAGTTAAGTATAACATGTCGCCTCTATTATGTACATCAAAATCTATTAGAATATATAATTTGTTTATTTATAATTTTGAAACATATAAGTAGTTCAACTATAAAGTAAATAAACATCTTGAAAAAGAATGGTATTATTTTATTTCTAATTGACCCACGAGTGATTCAGAGTAATTATCAACTGAACTTGCTAGAATTTGACACACTAGAAAAACAATAACAGATTGTATAAATTTTTATATAGACATGGGGACAGAAAATGGTCCAGTTACGTTGGCTCCATTTTATCATCAACTTCTTGTTTCTTCCTTTTCTCTTTTTCATTTTTTTTTAATATTTCTTGGTTTTTAAATGGGATGGAGAACAGAAGAAATTTGGCGGGGGAGGGGTTGGGGCGGGGGGTGTGTAAGACGTGTAAAATTTCTGATAGGGAAAAATAATGACGTGTAAAGTACTACAATATGATCGCTTGAAGCCTTGAAGAAGATAACGGTCATGCAATCACATGGGCCATATTTCTACCCAACAGGAAAATACAGTTCGGGTCTATATACATTTGGGCCCAAATTAGGCCCAATGTAATCGTAAGGCTTGTTGAAAAACTGCAGCCCAATCATGTTTTGATTTTCTAAATCATGAAGCATTTAGGGGGCGTTCTGTTTGTTTTGTATTTTCTGTTTTCGTTTTCGAAAATATTTTGGTGTTTTCTGTTTTCAATTGCTGTTTTTAGAAAATTGAAAATGCGTTTGGTTTGTTATTTTGAAAAAATTATTTTTGAGAAGAGAAAATAGAAAATGTGTTTGGTTTATAATTGTTTAAAATGTAATAAATGTAAAGTTTAAAATCCGAAAATGCATTTTCATTGTTTTCATCATTTAACACAGAAAACGCCGAAAATGTTAAAAAGACGTTTTCGTGTTTTCTATATAAATCTTGAAAACGATTTCGAAAACGCATTTTCGAAAACAATGAACAGAATGCATTTTCAACATTTTCGAAAACAGAAAATAGAAAACGGGTTGAAAATGACAAACAGAACGCACCTTATCTTCCAACTTAGGAAAAATAATAAAGTAGACTTTTTTTTCTTTTTCTTTTTTTTTTGTGTACTAGGATGCAAGATAATTAAGAATATATTATTGGACTTTATTTTTTAAATTATTATTATAATTTTTTAAAATTTATTCACTTCAAGTTCATCAAAATCGTTTGATTCAACTTTGAAGGGATTAATCATCGGCGCCTAATGTCAAGGATTTTGGCTCTCACTAATTAAGGCCTTGTTCTATGCATGAGTTAGGAAATATTATGTAGATTTATTCGAACGACGTGTTAGATGTGGGGTTGAAAATTAGGAAAAATATATTAAAAAATATAAAATAATTATATGAGTGGTTGAAAATGATAATAAAAAAATTAGTGGAAGAATATTGTGTATAGAATAAGACCTAACTTCAAATCCAATTTGACTTTTCCTCGTGGTCATTTTCTTCTCTTATCCATCTCTCTTCAATTATAAGTCCGTCAGTGAAGCCAAACAAATCATTGAACACATGAGAGCAATACTTGTACTGGCTTGTTGGATCTCTATACCTTATGTGAGTGTATTGTATGTATTCTTTTAGAAAAAGAAAAAAAGAAAAAAGAGAAAAATACTTCAAAACAATATATATACCACAATAAACACCATTACTTGATTTCTCATTCACATTAAATTATAATTATATATCTAAGAAATTAGCGACAAATATATATGCTTTCCAACTAGCTGAAGTATTAATTGATATAGTATAAAGTATAAATCGCATTAATCAGGTTAATATGTATTCTAATATATGCTGTCAAGATGGATCATCAAACTAAATAATTAGTAAATGAACTCCGTATCAGACGGTAGATATGATGCATTGAAGAATTAGGGTAAATATAACTTGTTTCCACATTTGCACCTCCAAGCCTCTGGGTAGTACTCGGTGGTCACCGGCGTCCCAGGCGGCACTGGCACATGAACTGGCTTGCACGGCGTACATCTACCGCACTTCGATGTGCAACGAGGTGGCGACGATCCGGGCCCACCCAATAGTCTTCTAGATCCACCAATGCTCAATTCAACTGTCTCTGAATAATTGTTCTCTTCTGCGGTCTTGTCTGATTTCTGCATATAATGTACGAATAAGAAATTTGAAAAAAAGAGAGACATGGTGCTATAGAAAGATATTTGCTAATGTCATCTCAGGGAGACTAATGTGCGCCATGAGGGGGCCAGGGTTCACGGGGGTGTAGCAGAGAACATGGCTCTACTCATTACGCCGATCGAAGACCACGTTGGACTCGTTTGATAACGACAAACACCTCTTTTCACAGTGCTACTGGCTATCCTGCGCCTTGGCAGTAAAATTTTTTATATTAAACTGTTCAGTTTTTTAAATAGTAACAAGAAATTATTTTCCTCAAAAAAGGGCAAAAAGAAGTTTTGACCTTTGACTTTGCATGTAGCATGCACAGTGCAATAGTGCTAGAAGACTGGAAAAATATGTGGTGACAGTAGTTGAAATGAAAAGCAAGCTGTAGGGATAAAGTTGATACGCAAGTAATTGTGTGGAAAATGTATAATTAATATTGTATTAAAAATGAGAGTATAATTATACGAAATTGTATGTATATAACTTTGTGATCAAAACAATAAAACCTACATTTATTTAATTTACTTCTACAGATATGACATCATTATATATCATAGTTCTAATTAGTTAGTTAATTAATGGTTTTGATCTATTCTCTATATGTGGGCGCGTTATGATACTCATATCTAAGCAAATATACGACACGTGTCTCCCCGATGGTGGGGAGGATACGTAACCCATTTGCCCATGTGTGGGAGCTATAGTGTGTTCACAAGTGGGCAACAATCGGGACCGAATTAATTAAATAGAATTTATTTTAATCAATATACTCTTATGACATAATAAATATTATAAGAATTTTTTTCCTCATGTTGGTTTAATTAATTAGTAATTAGTAATTACTAGTTCTATCTATTTTGTTTTAGAAATTCTATTGTAAAATTAGTTTTCTACTAATTATCTCGTTAATTAAATTAAACACAAACAACATTGGTGATACCGGCAGAAATCAACACAAATTTCACAGAAATTTCTAGACATATTGTGACGTAATCACAGAGAAGACAACCGAATGCGCGATTGTCGCTAAGATCCTGACTTTCACAAACTATGTCGTCTAGAACTTGTTTGGCAGAGCTTATTTCACAATTAATTATATTCTTAGCATTCATATTCATCCACACTCTAAAAATATCTTCTTCTTCTTTCACTTTTTTTCCCCATAATTCTCACTACTTTTTAACAAGATTTGTTGTAAACAAAATCACTTCTTTCACGAAATTAACAAACCCTATTGATAAATGTAGAAGCAAAAAGGAAATAATAATAATAATATAAATATACCTACCTGCAAGTGAAATTCAGCTTCGTGATGAGGCAAAACATATCTGGTTCCTGCAAAAAAAACACCAACCATCGGAAGATCTTGGTATGTTACATAATTTTCAAATTATAAAATAAATAAAATAGAAACCCTTCAATTTTTGCTGAAGATTGGAAAAAATTAATTTTTTAAAAAGAAAAAGAACAAAAGAGAATACTATTTACAGATCATAATTACCCAATGGAGTACTTTTCTGGTTTTTGGCACTGTAAATTCCGTGAAGATAGGAACAGCAGCAGAAGAAACAGCAGCAGAAGAAACAGAAGAAGAAGAAGAAACAGCAGAATCTGGTTTTACCCATAAACCTTCTTGTGATCTTCCAGCAAAACTCCATTACCCAATAACAACAAGAAGAAGAAATCTTGAATAAAGACTGAAAATTTTTATTGGGTTTTAGGAGAATTTTAATCTGTGATGTATACTATTAAAAGCTAGGTAGTAAAACTAGAAGTCTTCATCCAAAGCCAGGCTGTAAATTCTTTCGCCCCATGCAAGAAGAAATCCTAGGCAAGAGCAGATAAACCATACCCCTACTGTCTAAACTTTTCACTTTTTCTCAGACAAACCGAATATGAAATCTGTCAACAAAGTTTGTGTGTGTTTTGGGGTGGGGGTTGGTGTATTGGGGTTCAAGAAATGGTTCTTTCAAGTAGGATATGCAAAGATATGGACTTTTACAATGCCATAATCACAAACTTCAGAGGTAGGTGGGGTGAGGTGGGTGGGTGTGACACTCCAGTATTGGAAATTAGAGTAGGAAACTTAGTACTTCTGAATCAATGAAGCACTGTCACTTGCGATGCTAAATAATGTGAGAGTGCAGTGGGGCAGGATGCGTGTGAAATTCCCATATTGCACGAGTACTCGTACTTTTGAATTGATGAAGATTGTTACTTCTAGGCTAAATAATGAGAGTGCGGTGGGAGGAAGAAACCGGGGTGGGGGGGTGTGTTGAAATTTCTATTTCTATATTGTAAGAGTAGCAAATTCAATGGTTCTGAATCAATAAAACACTCTCACTTGCAAACTAAATATATATGAACATACATTGAACACTACTGGAAAGCATTGTGACTTGCAAACTAAATAATTTAGTACTCGATACTTCTGAACAAATAAGATGTTGACACTTAGACATACTTAGAGACTCAAATAATTGATTAAAAAACAGTGTTTCATTTATAATCTTTTTATTTTTAGATGGTGATGACTTCCTTTGGCTTGCCATGTTTAGAGCACAGATTCTCTAGCGGGCTTTTACTTGCAGTCTTTCTTGAATTCCCAAACCCAGTAACACACCCAACAACTCTCACACTCTTTGCAGAAACCCCTGCTGCTTTCTCCTTTTTCCCAAGTCCCTTCACACATATATAAATATTTTGAATTTTTTTTAAAAAAATACTTTTATGGTTACATCTATGTGGCACCAGGGCAGTCCTGTGATTCATGGCACAGTGAAGTCTTGAAAAAGGCCCTTGAACTATAGGCAAGGGGTTTTCGGGGTTGAGGCGGCTCTTTCCAACGCACGGTATTAAACTAAAAAGCTTAGAAAGAGCATCAAACGTAACTCATCTTTTCCTTCCTCTTCATCTTTCCCTCCCAATTCATTTTATTAGTTTCGACATTTTCAAGTCATTCACATTCTCGGTCACGTAATTGCTTTACACTAAATACCAAGAAAAAGATTAAAAATCGGCATCAAATGAATTAAACAAGTCCTTTGTCAAACAAATTTCAACAATTATTTCACAAATCTGCAATCGGATCAAATCCACCCAATACTAATACAAGATATCTATTCTAAAGTAAATTAAGCGGTCTCTACTAATTTAAAATGGGCATAAATATTTGAATACACATTGCTAAAAAGTAAAAAATGGAACTAAAAATTTGGATTGAATACTTCAATTGTTCTCTTATTATTCTTAAAATTGGGCCTAAAAATTTGGGTTAAATTCAAAATTAGGCCCTTCAGTAAAAAAAAAAGGGTAATACACAATTGAAACTCAGGTATAATGAATAAAAATGGGCCCCTAAAATGGCGGGCCTGAGGCGGTCGACTCAGTCGCCTCATTACAGGACCGCCTCTGTGTGGCACAACTCTTTTGTACTGCATATATATTCTAATGTTCACGATGGTACAAGGTTGTTGTGTCCTCCATATCATGTCGAGATAATCACATTTAATATCTAGATAACATGTATGATCTGTTGATACAATAAGTTGTAATTAAGAGTGAAATTAAAATTAAATATATGCTTATAAGTTATAAACTATAATCCCCAATTTTTCAAAAAAAGAAGCGATATTAAAATCGAATGCAATAATTTTCGACATGATGGTTCAATAATTTATGTTGCCATAAACATGACTTTGTTAGATTCTAATGGCAAGAAGAAGAAGACAAATCATGTAAACAAAGATTTTGGTGCCTATGTTTTGGTACATCAAACATTTTCGTGGGTTCTAATTCTGTTCATGCATGGTGTACTTGAACATAATTTAATTTAATTTAATTTTCATTTTTCACCGACACTGATGGATTCAAATACAGCTTTACCAAGTACATACAATGTTTGCACTATTAATTTGGTGAAAAAATAGGTTGTTTCTCAGTTATCATTGAAGTTTGCATATTTTGTACAAATGGAGACTGTTTGGTGCATTTGGATGTGGTTTTGTTACCAGATCTGGTTTATTTCAATGTCTTCGCAGCTGTATAAAACATATATATATATATATATATATATATATATATTATAAGAATTGTAATTACGAACCTGTATCTGCTATCACAATTCTATCTTATTAGATGTCTTATATATGTCCAATTAAAAAAATCTACAAAAAACTATTTTGATTGGATGAAATAATTAAAGAGACAAACATTGAGATAGTGAATTTAGATTCTTTAATTATATATGGAGTCAAGATCTCTTATCTCTATTCCATGTACCCCAATAAAATAATCTACATCGCCAGATTAATACACCTTAGCACATGAGCATGGACAATGACGTAACGTGGACTATTTTAATTGGAGAGACCAATCTAGGAGACATGGAATCTGAAAGTAGATCTTCGCTCAAATATATGCAAATATAAGGATTTAATGATGAGAAGCACTGCAAATTAATGTCCATGTGGAGATCATACGATGATTGTGCTCACAAAATATATATGATCAAGACATTGAGTAGTCCTGATAAATTTTTTATTCTTGAATTGTCAAGAACGCTATATCTCAAACCTTTATATGTGATTATAATTATTTTTAAAACCAATGAAAATCTTTGATAATTGAAGATAATAGATAGCTAGCTAGTTGTTTTGATTGGATATTTGGATAAAATATCTAGGGAAATAAAAGCAGGAATAACATATATATATGAACTCTCTAATTATATGCATCTAAGAGCAATAGTAATGTGGAAGAAAAAACTCCAGGGGCAAAAACCCAAAGTAAAAAATCAAAGGGGAAAAGCCTATTTCAAAAGAGGAAGAAAAATCAAGGGAGGAAAATCTTATATCAAGGGTGGATTCTATAAATTTGGCCCATTTTTGACCATTTTCCCAAAGGCCATCTCCAATGGTGGCTTCAATTGCTTGCCATGCTCGTGCCCAGTAGAGAGAGAGAGAGTAGAGTGAGATAGGAAGGAAAAAAAAGAGTGGAGCCCACATTTTCTTATTTTCTTATTTTTTATTTTTAATCATTTTTATCTTAATAATTCCATTTTCTCCACTTTTTCTTTATAGATTCCCGTGCAACGTCTAAAAATAGACGATGGTCCAAAATTCTTCCACACTATTATTATTATTATTTTTGAAATTATCTCTATCTCTCTCATCTTTTTCACTTTTCCCTACGCTTATTTCTATTCACTTTTAAATAAAATAATTCATCTTCTTCCTATCTCTCTCTACCCTCTCTCTCTCCACTTACACACAACGGCAATTAACATTGCCATTGCCATTGGAGATGCCCTAAAAAGTGACATTATTACCCCATATTTTCCCCTACACTATTTGGTTCAAGGGGCAAAAACTTCAAAAATAAGATTATCCCCCCTTATATTATTTGGTGGAATTTGAACAAAGGTGAAAAAAAGCTATATAATATTTAGATTTTTAGACCCAACATTAATATTGATCTAAAGACTTCAACAATGAGAAGTGCCGATTTAATGTCCATGCAAGCATAAGTTTATTATGTTTATGGGACACGCGCGAAACATCTCAATTTCTTCACCTGATGCGTAATTAAGGAGTACTTGCTATAGCTCAAATCCTTTTATGCGGTTACGATTATTTTTAAAAATGAAATTTTTTTTATGATAAATTAAAAATGTGAAGAAAGGGATGCATCCATACAAGAAGCAAACAAAACTAGTAGAAAAAAGACTAATGGAAAGCAAAAAATTGATAGAGAAAATGTAAGTGATATGAGGACGGGGGACCCTTCGGAAGGGAAGACGTGTCCATTGTCAATTATATTAAGTATGTTTTCGTTGGCTTCCTATTGACAGTAACGTTACATACATCTACCTTATTATTTCATGTACAAAACTCTCGTTTTCACGTTTGACCAGTCATGGAGCTGGTTTCTTAACGTTGGGCAAACATCTTATTACCTAATCAAACAATATTGCATAATCAAACAATCATTCACCTACACATGTGTTTCATTTGACGATTGACATGTTTAATTTGAATTATGATGTTCGATAAGACAGGCCAAACACAACACAATTATATGGATGAAAATTAAGAGAGTTAAAATCTAGTCGGTTGTATTATTTACCTTTTTACACCGCAACATTTGATTTTGTTGTTCCTCCCACTATTTCAAGCCATATTTCACCTTTACTTAAGTAAATTTCTCGAATTCTTTCATTGAAGGCTCTCTTTTAAATTCCTTATTGTGTTGTGTCATATCTCGGAGGCCTGAGGGTGTACTCGTTCAGAAGAATGAGAGTATTAGGGTAGGTAGTGTAAGAAGAGGTAGAGGAAAACCGTTAATAATGTGGATGCAAGTTATTCGTAAGAATATGTGTGTTATGCAGCCATGCAGGTAGATGAGCGACTAGCATTAGATAGGAATGTATAGCGTAGCAAAATTCATATTGGCGATTTGGCGTGATTTCTCGTATGGCTCCACACAGTCGACCCCTACTTATTGGGAATGAGGCTACGTTTGTTGTTGTTGTGTCATATCTAGAAAATCATTCACTTATACGTGCATTTCATTTGACAATTGATGACATGTTTAATCTGAATTGTGATGTTCGATAAGATAGACCAAACAAGACGTAATTGTATGAAAGGAAGAGTGAAGAGAGTTAAAATCTAGTCGATTGTATTATTTACTTGTTTATACTGCAAGATTTGATTTTGTTGTTCCTCCCATGCTTCAACAATCAACATCTAGGTGGGACAAGGGTCAATTTGAAAACCCCAAATAGAAAGTGATTGGAAAAGACCATATTTATGGCCTCCTTGTATTGCAAGAGAAAGGCAAGAACATAAATCTGTACATGCACATGGAAAAAAATGTCGTAACTTTTGACCCTCTTGTCTATAATCAATTAATTAGCAAGACTTTTTATCCATTGCATAAATCTGGCTTCTCCCATTGGACCATTTCTTTAATGTAAAGCATACTTAAAAAAGACATTGATTGTGATGTTTGTTGAAAAAACAGACAACGTTACATGTACAGTCTTGTATATTATAGAATATATAATTTTCTCTCGAGGATAAAATAGTCATTGAACTTTTTATGTCCTATGTAATATATCATAACATAAACAAGAATCATACAATATTCTCCTCAAAAAACTTGTGTCTCTACGTACAATTACAACATTTGGAGCCCTCACTCGTGCTTGTGCACACAAGTGGAATGATTCACATAGTTCTTTACAGCTCTTCTATTACAAAATTCCTACGTTAATTGCGGTTCTTTAGTTAAGAAACTTATACAGTTAAAATGTGTCATAAAAGATTATTATTGTACAAATATGATTAACCTTATGGCTCACGCAATTATGTAAGAATAATAATGTAATAATTGAATAAAATGAATACATAGAGAAAGTTAATCAATCTAAATTCTAAAGAAAAAGAAGTGTAAATGACAGTTATATGTTGGCTCTCAGGTTTTTTCAAGAGTTGAGTTTCAAAGAGATTCTGATAATATTCCGCTGGCTAGTGCTATTCGAGTCAATTTTCTTTGGTCTCATAGAACTGCGATCCAGTCGTTATTTGCGCCTTGATGGAAATGATTGCCAATAGGACAATTTTGCGCCCAACAAGCACTGGTTGCATATGGATTGAGTAGCCTAGCACTATTGATGGGTCCATTTAAAGGAAAATAAGTATTAGATATTGTGGATCAGTTGCAGTTGAGGTGGGCCTTAACAATATACTGTACGCCGGTATTCCGGTGGCTGGCCCAAACAAGTCGATTTCATTCAATAACCCGAGCCCGCTTGATAAATCCGGGCAAAACTTGCAAAAAGCTCGGGCTCGGCTCGTGGCAAAGCGAGCCACAAACCAAGCCGAGCCGAGCTTTTAAAATGGGAAGCGAGTAGGTTGGGTTTGGCTCGCAAAGCTTTGCCAACTCAGAAATTAAGCTCTACTCATACTTTTGCGAGCTGCACAATTCGACTCGTAAAACCTCGAATTTCGTCAGTCACTTTCAACAATAAGTATAGTAAATTTTTAATTTTTATCGATTTTTATTTTTAATCATCATATAAATTTCATTACTTTCTTTTGCCAAAGTAAAACGATCGCCTATTTTCAAAATTTAATCGTTGAATATCAACGTTTAGCCTATAAATGTGGATATTTTTACTAGTTTTTATACATTTTTCAAACTTTCGAAACTATCTAAATTCTATACAAAAAAACAGTGCCGGCCCTGCATTGCGAGGTCGAGCCAAACCTCATTAATCGAGGCCTGGCTTGGCTCGGGCTCACCAAAAACCTCTTTGGAAGCAAGCCCTGGCCAAAGCCTTGAAGTCCAGCTCATGAGCCAGCGTGCTCGGCTCGTCGACATGTATTGCACGCATCCTCACATCGTCCACACATTTCCGTTTTCCACCCAATAAGGGAAAAAAATGAAAAAATAATTTTGAATTTCATAAGGCTTTGTTCTCTCTATAATAATAATTTTTCTGTTAATTTTCACCATTTTCAAGTACTAATACAATTACTTTATATTTTTTAATATATTTTTAAAAATTTTAATCATACAACTAACACATAATCAGAATAAATAAATAACATCCTAGCACCAACCAAACCTAAATCTATGGCCTCTCTCCCTCCCCTCTCTCTCGCCCTCTGTTTCTGTGTAAACGACAGATTCCCTCCCTCTTTTTTGCCAAATAAACAAATTTAATTAATACCGTCAGATATGATATCCCATTTCATCTCTCTTTGGTGTGTCTCTCTCTCACACACACACTGACACACTCCACAATATCTCTCCCACACATACACAGTGACTCTAGTCTGTATTCAGAGTGTGGTTCACTGTCAGAAAGCACGAGGTCGGCAATAAGCCAACATGTATATTCTCTAAACGACGTCGTTCTCGTTTTGCAGGCCTTCATCTCATCTCGTCACAAACCTTCTACAGCTACTTGTCTTCTTTCTATCGACGGTCGACCTGTAGTTACCTCTTGTAAAAGCTCTTGCTGCATCGCATTTTCCTGCTCAACGACGTCGTCTTCAGAAATTGTCAGTTACATTTTTTAGTGAGTGCTGTCCTTTTTATCTGTTTCTCTTTCCCGGCTCCAGAATCTTGTAAATCTGCTGCATCTTTAATCTATTAATTAAAGCTAGATTTTATGTGGTTACTTGGTTTTATTCTGTTCTTCTTTGTTTAATTAGGGTAAAAGTAAATTAATTTTTATTTTATTTGAATTTTTTTTTAAAAGAAATTTAGCGCTTAAATTCCGAGTTACCTAAATCCTTACTGACTTACTGTTTGAGTGTTTGTTTGAGGCCTGTTTAAGCGGAAATCATGCTTATGCTTTCACCTGCACCACTTTTCCTTGTAAGAATCTCATCAGATCTTTGAATTTTGTCTTATTTTGATGGGATTAGAGTCACATACTAAGGGAATGGAATTTGCAGATGAGTCCAAACCACTTAATCAACCTTCGAATATTTCCGAAATTGTTACCAAATTTGCCAAAGTGTGTAAGTTTAGATCCGTTGGTGTTATTAGTGCACGTGAAAACCAGTACCATAGTTACAATCACCAGCAATTTTTCCTCAATGCTGCACAATCATTAGCTGAAGAGAGCAGCAGTGATGCAACCAAGGAGGCAGAGTGTGATGCCAATAAAACCCATCCCCAGTCCCAATCCCAATCTGCTGAGATGCGAAAAGAAGGGAATGAGTGTGGGCCTGTAGAGATCTCGAAATTGTTTAACACACTTTCGGGTTTGAAATTAGCATATGTTAAGCTTCAAGAAGCTCATATCCCTTATAATCCCGAAAATATTAGAGCTGCTGATGAAGAGATTGTCTCTAAGCTTGAATCACTTTGCACGATTAAGAAGACTTACAAGGAGAAACTATTGGAGGAAGCTAAAACTAAGCCTCCTTGCTCTGCTTTTTTGCTTGCTGAAACTCTGGTTCAAGAGAATGTTTTAGAGAAGTTGAAGCATAAAGTGAAAGATAAGGACAATGAGTTAATCAATTTAAGGAAAAATTTGCAGAACTTAGTCACAAAGAACAAAGAGTTGTCTGAAGAGATAGTGGAGCAAGACCAGAAGAGAATTACGGCTTTTTATATGCACCCTTCCTTTGAGGACATTGCCAAGGCAGCTGGAAAGGCTATTCATGATTTTGCAAAGCCATTAATTGCCCTAATGAAAGTTTCTGATTGGGATCTAGACCAGGCAGCAAATGCAATAGAGAGCGCAGTTGTGTATGCAAAGAGATGCCACAAAAAGTATGCATTTGAAGCTTATCTCGCCCGGAGGATGTTTCATGGTTTTCGGCCACAACTTTATGATGCAACTAAGATTATGAAATTGGGGGATCCGATCGATGCTTTAATTGAAGATCCACAGTCTAGTTTTGCAAAGTTTTGTAGAACCAAGTATCTATTAGTAGTTCATCCCAAAATGGAAGTATCTTTTTTCGGCAACTTGGATCATAGGACTTTTGTGGCCAATGGGATGCACCCACATACCCCATTTTATCGCTTGTTTGTCAAAATGGCGAGATGGGTTTGGATCTTGCTTGGATTTACGACTTCTACTGACCCTAAGGTTGAAATATTTGGAGTTAAACGGGGAAGTGAGTTTTCGGATCTTTACATGGAGTTTGTAGAGGAGCTCAAGGAATACAATAAAGATCATCATGGAAGCTACAAAGTTGAGTTCATGGTCATGCCCGGTTTTAAGATAGGGGAGAGTTTAATCAGGTCTCAAGTTTATGTCTCGAATATGGGATTGTCGAATGGCGCCTTCTAGAAGGAATGGTGAACTCAAGACACCAGTTAGAGTTTTTGCTTTCAATTGTGTATTTGTTGAATGTTGATAGCATCTTACTTGGCAACTGACTGATCATTCTGTAACTGCTCAGCTCTCTTGATGAAGCACTCAATGCCTCTTCTAAGGTACATTTTATCTGAATATATTTATATTTTATAACATGGTATTTGTTGCGTTTCTTCATTCACAAAGTCAAGTAATCTAAACTCTTAGCATTATCAATATTTGACTGCAATGTGATGTAAATAGTATCTTAATACATTCTTAGTTCATAACTAGGAAGGGTAGCTGATTTTGATGCTGAAAAGCTATAGAGTAGAATGGGAAATAATCTAAATCAAGAATATCCCCTGAAGCACATATGACTTTGTTGGTACTGATGGTGCTAAGTTGCATTTGTTATAGTATGGACAGAGTGGTTGATCGGTTGAACTGCTCGTGTATGTCACTTATCATCTTTGCTGGTAGTGGAAAACAAATCTTTGCATAGCTCCCCATAGAATCTGCCAACCAAATTGATGAACACAGGACAAGTTAGGTTCTTCCAACAGTAGAGAAGCTCTTCAACGTCATTCAAATCCCCCATTTTACCCTCTTCGACTATCATCTCTATCAGATAATTCTCAAAGCTCCTGCAAAAATCTTGGATGTCTTCCTTCTCATTCGCTGCACTCATTCTTAGGTTTGGGTTTGATGAACTCTTGAGCTCCATGACTCGATCGACTGCCTTGATGAGCACCAAGTTCCCAAATTCAAGGAAGGGCTCTTATATAGACTTGGTGATTTTTTTGGTTGATGATAAAACTGAAAGGGCTCTGATATAGATTTGGTCCTAAAGCTTGCCTTTGAAGGGAGTGGAGCTTTCAATAACAAATGATTTGAGTGCTGATGAAGGGATTGATAAGAATGGTGGCTGTTGGGTTGTGATGCTTACGGTTGGTGCACAGCTGACATGTAGAGATCCTTGGGGGGTTAAAAGTTAACTTCTACTACTCAATTAAAAAGGAAAAAAAACAACTCTAACATTAACCACGTCTCAAATCACTCCGCATTACTCTAACCCACTGTAGATGTTGTACATCACTATATAGCGAAAAATAAAGTCTTCTATGTGTGCAAGTGGTCGGTGTACTAGAAAATAGAAATGCTTTCATATAGTGAGATCGATGCATTTATTTTGTATACACACATTTGATTCCACCAACGCCATTTATTTGTACGTCCACCACAGTTTCCCATTTGCCACAAATTTAACTCTACATCACACTGATTGATCATACTCCAAGAAATACAAAATGTTCAAAATCTTCTCCCTTTCTGGCCTACTCTCCCACTCGAAGACCTCACAGAACAAAGTCGCCTTGCGGTTTTACCATTAACATTGCAAGGTTCTTGAAACCCGACATTTTCCACTGCATCAACTGTCTTAACTCGCCTTCTATTGATCTCCTCGACCAATGACTGGTGAAGCAATTGGCTACGCATATCAACTAAAGACCTGTTCCTTGTCAATCTGGGCATTTCAATCTTGTAGTTGCTTTTAGCAGTCGAATGTCCTTTCGATTCTATCATGTCTTTGCTTTGCTTATAACAAATCTTAGCAAGATATTGCCCCATCCCCGAATTTTCTCCGGGATGAAACCTAGAAGAAGTTGGAGGGTTTTCGACCGCGTGAGGGTTGTCTCTTCTTGGGCTCATCACGGGGTCTTGTTCATCGGCAGAGTAGTATGTCCAGTTGGAATACCTTCCCGAGTGTGACGAGCTTTGAGAGCTGGTATCATCAAATGAGTCATCTACAAAGAGAAGACGTCAACTAAGGCGCTGTTAATTTTACATTTTTTCTATATAAAAATTAACTTCTTATATCCGGTCATAGTTGGACCTCAATATTAACCTAAAATGTAAGTTATAAACGCAATACCTTGAAGCCAATGACCATTTTGGGATTTTGGAACTTGGGTCGATAAGGAAGGTGAGAAAGGGGTATCGTGATCATAACCATCCTCCTCATAGTTCACTGCCTGAAGGTGAGGATGGTCGGATTTCCAATCGGGTATAAGACCAGTTATCTCTGCATCAATCATATCTGCAATTTCCGATGGCTTCCAATCAGTAATCTCCAACTCCTTCGCCATTTCATTTGCAACATCAATGGGGGTATCGCAAACAACATCGAATGGAAAAAACACATTCCTAACATCACCTGTCAAATGAAAAAAGACAGAAACCTTAATCCTTAAAGAAACAAATCCTTGGTCTACAGTACACAGAGTGGTAGAAAATACCGTCGTTATTGGCAATTTGCACTTTCAGAAAGATGGTCTCATCCTCGGGGCTTAGTTTCCCCGTGATAGTCATGTTGGTCCTAGGTAAATCCTCGTTCAACTGCAGATCCTCGATTTTTATATTGTCATTCAGAAAAGGCTTTTGAATGTCATTTCTCGACTGTGGCTTATCATCAAAGTCATCTAGTGCAAGAAATGGGTCGAGCATTAGTTCCTTTGCTGATAATCTCTTTGGTGCAGGTTCCAAGCATCTCCCGATGAATCGTTGTGCTTCCAAGTCTTGTACCTTGTAGAATGCTCTCGGCTTTTTCCCCTTTAAAGAAAAAAGAAGTCATCCATGTTAGTCTATAATCCAGCTTCTTAGCTCACCTTACATATTTCGCAAAATTTAGAACATAATCTTACTGATATCACTTTCTTGTAAATCTGAGCAGAGTTTGTACATTCGCTGTACGGATATTCAGAAGTGATCATCTCTAAAACGCACATCCCGTAAGAATATACATCAACCAGTTCATTGTAGTTTTCTTCATATAATTCAGGTGCCATAAACTCAGGCGTGCCAATACAGCTGTGTGCTCTATGTGAGCCACGCAAAATTGCCGCCAGACCTAGATCACCGATTTTCACTTGTCCAAGATGACCATTGACGAATATGTTGTCACACTTAAGGTCTCTATGGATCACGGGAGGATCGTGACCATGCAAATATACAAGGCCTTCAAGAATTTGGCGCGCCCATATCTTTATAGCTTGAATGTCCACTCGTTTATACTTCGCTCGATATCTACATTCAATCAAATGGATATTTAGCCTTCATTATCCTACGTCTAGCTTTTAAGGGTCTGTTTGGGATGACTTCTAAATTTGCTAGCCTAAATAACTTGTACAAGAAATAGATACAGAGGCTATTTCATACAGATCCTAAATGTTATCAATTAGGATAGTATGAATGGGATCTTACTCTCTAAGGGTGCCAGAAGTGAACATTTCGGTGATGAAATTGAAGGTTCTTCGTTCAACATCGATCCAAGAAGTGTAGAATTTAATGATGGAGTCGTGATTGAGGGTGCTGAGAAGATGAACTTCCGAGTAGAGACGACGCAAATCCTCGGTTGATTGAAGCAAGTTATTGAGGTTGACTTGATTCCATGCTACTTCAATGCCAAGCACCTCATCTATTGCCTTATACACTGTTTTCACCGCTCCCTTCCCCAAAACTTCCTCAAACTGCACATTCATAGTCCACAGATAAAAACATTTTACTGTCGTCAAAGATTTCACTCAATGTTTCCAAGGATGGATTATATTTCATCAGCACTGTAATGAACATAATATGTGCAAAAACAAAAAAAAAACTAAATAAAAATCCAACATACTCGTCCATAACGGCCGGTAGGATCAGTTTCAGCGTATCCATTATCATCAACCGACTCAGCCGTGTGGTTTAGCTTGTCAAAACGCACCCTGCTCATACTCGATCCTATCTACTGCCTGTATGAATATAAATTTTTAGATATAAGGAAATTAAGGTTAAGAAGTCGTATAATGATTAATTTGAGACAAAGGGGAATATAAATCCAAGGTTTTCCCTGGAGGTTTTTGGTAAGAGAAGACACGAAATAGGAGCCAAGAGCGGGTTGAGGAGTCAAGATTTAGCAGGGGCGAAGGAGAAGTCATCTCCACAACTAAGCGTGAAGAGTCGTAGCACTTTGAGAGCATTTGATTGTGATTTGACAGGGAATAAGAATAAAAGGGCCGATTTTGGGGATTACTGGTATTAGGCGTGTAATCCAGAGCGGAGTGGCGGGGACCCGATTTTGATAAACATTTTCAACAGAAATCAAAAATTTTCTTTTGGAAAAATTAAAAAAATCAGTGAGAAATATGTGAAAGTCGTAAACTTGAAGAATCTGTGGCTATGGTTTGCCGCAGCCGTTTTGGGTGGTGAATGGGGGAGTTGAAGCCTGGATTTTTTGGGAGAGCATGTTGGAAAGAGTGTTGAAATTCAATAAAGACGACTATTCAATCTCTTTGTGTAAAACTTTGATTCGAACTCTTCATTTCAAATTTAACAATTTTTTTTTTAATTTAACATTTGACCTTAATATCTAGTTATACTTTATATTTTTTAGAACACTGATAAATATTAACTAAAGATATTTGAAATTGATATTTTTTTAAGTGATATATATTGGCATGTTACTAGGCAATAACGGCACCCTTGCCCAGATACTCTTGTCGGGTACCTATCCACCAGGGAGCAGCTCTCCCTGAATGCAGGGGGGCCCACACACACACACACACATATATATATATATATACATATTAATTTCCCTCTATGGCGTATGTACCTGAGGAGGGTGCCAGAACAAATCCCGCAATAAAGGAGTGTTCACGTGTTCTATTCTTAATGTATCTCTTCATCATTTCATCATTTGTCATGCTAATCGTGTTACTTCAATTTCAAATATAAATGATTTGAATCTATTTGCAGATGGTACGTACTTTGGCTAGTTATATTCATATATATGTTAATAGGAAGATTGATCCCCTCTCCATGTGGAGAGGCTCACCATGTAGTGGAGAGTTCGCTACACAGCGTGTGTCACTTTGATTTGAGGCGCCAGTGAGAGCGGCGGGCTCCTTCCGATTAGAGGATCGAGGCCACTCCGGCGTGGGAGGGCGTGTGGTATGGGAAGTGCCTGCGTGGGGAGGGGATCACTTGTGATATTAATTTATAGCGATGTCCTTGGAGTATCACAAATTGTTACCTTACCACTTAAATTGTCCATTGCTTTTAACTAAAAAGTTAACAAACACCACAAAAGTATTTATTCAACAATTAACACACTAATGCTTGGATTCTTGATGAGATTTTGATAATTAACTATTAAATATTGCTAAAATATCTTTTAAAATGTCTATTAGATGTTTTATGGTGCTTATTCATGGCATTAAATTGATTTACCATTTAATTTTTTTTTTTGAATGTACCATTTTAAATTTTATGTCTAACATAACAATTAAGATGATAAATTAATTAAATTAAAATTGAATACCACAAAATGATGATGGATAAGATGAGAATTGAAAACATTCACCATTTCAGAAGTATTTATAACACAATCAGTCATCAACTCATTCACAGTGGATTAAAGTACCCATGTGTTTGTATAGATTTTTGTTGCCTGAAAATCATTTACTATTGACAGTCAAAGTCAAATATTAATATCAATCATATATCTCATATCATCACTCATTATTATCCATATATCTCGTAGTCTTTGCCACTATTTATCCAAAAAGTTAAATTTTAATCAATTTTTAGGCAAAAAAAAGTGCATATGAACACACACTACTTCTTCTATTTGTCCTACGTGTCTGTGCGTATGATGAATAAGGCAGCAACCAAGATAATTTTACAAGAGATCAATTTTGGTGCCTCTAAAATGGTAATGTTATAGAGATAGACAATGATAATTGATACATAGTGTGTGTGATTCTCATAAAACATTGATAAAAACTAATTTGACTTTTAATAATTACTAGTCTTGTCCCGTGCGATACACGGAGACGATTAAGATGGTAAATTTACACAAAATAATATTACAACATAAAAAATACATTATTTATGCGTACACAACAAAAATAACAAAGTATATGTAATATTAAAATATATTTCAATAATATTTTTCAAATTTTGATCCAAACTATTATTTTGTGAAAAAAGTTGTCATATCAATTATCGTTTTAGCATCTTACTAATTTTATAATTATTTTTTTATGATATTTTATCATTGTTTCGGGACTTAACTAATTTTAAAAATATTGTGATGTTGAAGAAAATTAAAAATTAAAAAATTATAATTTCCGCCTTTAATATAAATTTATTCTTTTTTCTACCTTTAATATAAATTTATTTTGAATATATTAAACATTTAGTCAATACAATTAGTTAGAACACAAAAAAAAAAGCACTTATAAGAAAAAAAATATGCTGCCTAAAAATGGAAAAAAAAATTCTCCAAGAAAAAGAATAATTTAAGCATAAAAATATATGTCTCAAGTATTTGCCTTGTAAAAAGACAAAGGAAAAAATAGTTAAATTTTTTTATATATAGTCGACTTTGCAACCTTGAAATATTCTTAAAAAATAAAAAATAAAAGTAAATCATCATTTATAAAATCATGTTTAAATGGAAATCAATAAAAAAAAGTCAAAAAAATTAATTAGGAAACATGGTTTCCATAAATTTAGGGAAACATGTTCCCATTTTCCATAATTAACTTGGTTTATAGAAATCGTTCAAGAAAATAGTAAGATTTAATTAAAAAATCTATATTCTATATATTAATAAAACCAATATATTTTCCCACCACTTTCACCTATTTTTCTAAATTTAAAAATTAATTTTTTATTCAAAAATCTCAAGCGGATTCTAATTGAATTCGCGCCATTACAAATCTCTTGATTTTATCATCATCAACTTCTCCAACCTTCCCTCACGCAAGCAACAAAAATACTTCTGTACTCGAACATGTCTTTATTCGGAAACAATTGCAATTTATAACTGTATATCATAATCATCCAAAGATTCCCAAAGATGTTTCAATTCTCTAAATATCTCAGACATATATTACCCCATGCAACGCACGGGTAGAAACACTAGTAAAAAATAAAAAACTATAGATTTAAATGAGAAACTGCAATATTAATTATGGTAGCAACTCTTTTTTTTATATATATATAAAGATTTAAAAATATGTTAATAAACAAATCCAAAACTTATGATACCAGTTAAATTATAAAGATTGCATTAGTAGTTATTCTTCAATTAAAGCGCACCAATACGTAACTTATGGTGTGAGAAGGTCATTAGGAAAACGTTTGGCCGACAAAATTATCATTGATTTTTCGATTCAGTTACATAAAATTTTGTCACACCATATTTGAAGATCACATTTTATGATATTTATCACTATTATTATTATCTATATCTATATCTATATATATATATATATATTAATAAAACAAGCACATTTTCCCGCCACTTTCACCTATTTTTCTAAATTAAAAAATTAATTTTTAATTATGGCAACGGAGTTTTCCCGCTCTACATGTCTTTTCCAACTCGACTTCTTGTACAGATATATATACACGCATCGCGTCCACCTATTTTTCTGAATTAAAAAAATCACACTATTAAAATAAGCCAATCCAAGGGGAAATTGGATCAACTCTAATCTAATACATGCACCTGGTATTTATAATAGAAAAAATGACCAGTAACAACTTATATATGTCTCTCCGTGCAACGCACGGGTAGAAACACTAGTTTAGATTAAACAAATAATTTTTGACAAAAAAAACACACAAAAAACAAACAACAAAACAAATCTGAGACGTACAGATATTTATGTCCACCGCAGCAGTTCCCAGAAATATTGATCTAATTTTGTAATAAGTCTTCCTAGCCATGATTATATTATTCAATAATTGACACTAAATTCTCTAGTGATTATTGTTTGAAAAATGTGAAACTTTACAATCAACTATTAGATGTCGTGGTCAACATGATGGACTAGCCTATGTAAATTTGATACGTGACACAAAAATTACAGTAATTTTATTTATAAAATAATATTAACATAAATCCAAAATGGGGTCAACAGCAAAAGATTTATATTTAATTTATAACATTTCAGTTATCCTCAAATATGTATTTGTTGACTGTTCTTTTTGAGATTCGATGAATTTCAAAGGGTCGATATTAGACCATTTAATTAAAAAAAAAAGTCAATAGAAATTTAGAAATCACTTTTTTTTTTGGTCCGTCTTCCCTTAAATGATTATTTATCAAACGACAAAAAGGATTATAGAGTGCACACAAAATTGCAAGGTTGTACACCCTCTAGTAGAAACTAAGATAAAATACTATTTTTACCCTTATTATATTGGTGGGTCAGTGTCCTATTGAAAATGGGTGTACACATGACATGGTCCAAGCACAAATAAACAAATTCAAGATGATGGTGGTAATAATAATAATAATTAAAAGTTCTTAATTATAATTTAATGAATTAATTGCTAAAATTGATCATGTCTAAGGAGAGTCTAGAACATATAAAAATATTTAAGGGGGATATAAAATCTTGCTTGTCTTGGTGATCATATTAATTGGCCTCTTTCGATTTGAACCAACGTTGTCAAATTAGCTATCATGGCATAAGCCACCAATTGTAATAGCTTAGGTGGTTGTATTTTAAATAATATATATAATTTCGATAGTGATTTTTAAATAAGTTAAAAATGGTTTTGATATATGATTTTTTATAACATTTGTATCTGGACGGTTATGATCTAATAATAATAATAATAATAATAATAATAATAACATTATTATTATTATTATTATTATTATTATTATTATTATTATTATTAGCTTCACAAATAATAAATTATCTTCATAGCATTTTTTGTAATTAAATATTCATAGCATATATTCGTTGAATGTAACTAGGAAAATTAAACAATAGAAAAAAATGAAAAGAAGAAGAAGAGAAAAAGATGATAAGATTGTTTAAGCCAATTTTGAGTCAAACACATCGCGTAATCAACCAAAAAATTTCTAATAAGTTATATGAACTTATGTGTGTGTGTGTGTGTTTTTTTATTGGGCAATAGAATATGAAGTTAGGTTTACGGAGATTTTTGAGGGGGGAAAAGGACTGGAAAATGTGAAAAATAGGTTTAAGAAAAGATAGAAGAAATTTATCATGTTTGTAAA
Source organism: Jasminum sambac (assembly GCA_018223645.1). Lineage (NCBI taxonomy): Eukaryota > Viridiplantae > Streptophyta > Magnoliopsida > Lamiales > Oleaceae > Jasminum > Jasminum sambac. The sequence continues at coordinate 29,699,089 of CP073649.1, forward strand.
AGATTGTGATTCCTCTTAAAAAGTTAATCTATTAAGACAAGCAGTCTAATCCTTTATAATTTCGTTACCTATCTTGGATTTAATTGATGTTTGACTGCGTTCTCACACTCTCAACAATTCCCCCTTGACGAAGTACCGTACCATTATAGCTCTCCGTTACACCTATCCAACTTTCTCTTAATGGTCCAACTCTTTCATTGCAATCGAATCATCGCCCTATATGGGCTGCCTTAATAGTAAATTCGCCTTTCTTGAATATTCTATCAAGGCCTAACTCTTCAAATGTGTCTTGACTGCCTTATGTGAATACAACCCGCCAACCATTGAATTCTTCTAGGTCTCATGATTCACATCGGAGTGCACCAACTTTGTAGTGAAATTGTTTTGTGCGTCTACATGACTAGGTCCGGACCTTGGCTTTGATACTATATTTCAAATTAATGCTCTTTGAATTCTATATTCCAAACTTACGGTTAAAAGTAATTATAAAAAAAATGGTTTTAGATCATTTGTCGTAGAAAAATGGTATTTTCTAAACTATATTTCAAGTTAATGTTTTCTAAACTCTATATCCAAACTATTAGTAAAGAAGCAAGGGTGATCACTTCGAAGTTAACATTGAGATTAACATTTTCCTCACGTGGAGTGTGGAGCACTCATAAATAAGGACGCCTCCACCACACTCATATACGAAGGATATTAATGTCAATGTTAAATTGTAAAGAGGCATTAGCAAATTTGTGCAACTTTAAATTTTCAATAGCACAAAAGTCAAAAAAAATTTCAATTTGCAAGACTAACAAGTCAAACTTTAGCATACCCAAATTATCCTTACCTATGTGCAAATGGCGGCTCCTAGGTTGGCATGAATAGTACATATTTTTAATGCATGTCCCATTCCATCATGTATGCATTGAATGAAGAACTTGTACACCAATCAATCCACTTTTTCCCTCCATGTAGGTGGCGCCAAAAACGCCATTATACATGTCTCTTGTTTAATGGTGCTTTATTATGAAAAATATATAGTTTGGTGTAAATTTTTATTTATTTATTTTTTTATGTCTGTAATTAAATTCTATACGATAGAAGATAGAGTATAGAACGAAAATAGATTTCCAAACCCCAAATGCTAAATCCTAAACCCTAAACGCCAAACCCTAAACCCTATAATATAATCTACGGTGTTGTCTTATACTTTTTATTTTGTTCACATGGTTATCATGCAATGTTGCGTAAAATATTTGCAGAAATATTATCTGTGCATTTTATTGCTGCCATACATTAATTAGAGGCCGAGTTAAGAATCTATTTCACTGTAGGCGACACAAGTAAATTAGTTTCATTTTTATCCGTTCTTTACCTATCGGCATATTACTAACATATTTTAGAATTAGGGCGCAGAGCTATGAATCTATTAAACGACTTCTTTCAATTTAGTTTCATTTTAATCTATCGTTTACCTATCAACATATTACTAACATATTTTAGAATAGAAACAAAGGTTAATATATTAGCTTAAATGGTATCTAAGATAATGTAAGATCTTAAATTACATTCGTTTTCATTGCTATTAAATATAAGGACAAATATTTATAGAGATGAGTACACTAATAAACAATTGGGAGTTTGAAAGCGAAAGTAAAGTAGGTGAAGGCAACGGTTGATGCCTTGATGATTACTATCAATGCAAGAGATTGCGACGGAGATGAATTCATATTTCAAACTTGTGTTAGGGATTTCACGACTTGCTAAATGGGAAAAACGCGAATAGAAAACGTTTAGGGCATTAAATGTAATTAATTTTTGAACATGAAAGTGGGAATGAATTTAGAAATAACTATGTAATTGTTATTTAGGGAAATTAGGATGTAATATAACTAATAAAATACATCTTTTTTAAAACCATCCCGAACACCAAAATGCGATTCAATTGGACTTAAACAATATAATTTTCGAACGTTGAAATCTAAATCAATCAATATGGAAGCAGTTTGCTTTAAAACATTGGCGGGTCCATGTAGAACCAAACCAACGATTTAAGTCTAATTTGACAGCCTCTTTTGGTAAAGTCATAGCCTAAAACACAAAACTTAGTAAGATGATTTTTTAAACTAATTCCTTACCCACGTTTGACAGCTAACCTTTCAAACTGTTATATAATTACTTCTAAAATTTGAATAGAACATCAATATCGACCTGATTCATCTAATATGAAATTCTATTTAATGACTAATCATTTAATTATCGAGAAGAAGACAAACAAAATATTACTGGAATATACTTTGTTAATGCGTATTTATTCTTTTTTCTTTGTGAATGAACTTTTTAACATAAAATAATCGGGTCGTTTCAAGAAAATAAAAAATGCATTGAATGCAATGGAACTAAACTTGTACATTCATTGAATTGTGAGCTAATATAGCTTCCACCACGACGTAAGTTATTTTTTGCTATACTACTCCTGTATTTGCCTTGTATATTTTACATTAAAGTATTTTAAAAATTCAAAAATGAAAATTTTTCAAAAAAGCTTTCGAAGTGTCTGCAACACATTCTCGTTACCTTAGATGATAGAGTATAGAACAAAAACAGATTACCAAAGCAATAGTTAAATAATATTCAATACACACTTCATTCGTCTAATGAATAACATACAGTATATTGGAGCTAAATACCAGCATACTTTACATCTCAAACGGCCAAAAAATGTCTACCAACCCCTCAACCAAGACCAATGTTGGGACTATGACATTTCGTGCAAGAGCATGTTTATAGTTCAACGGGTGGAAGGAAACCACACAGAAATTATACATAGACCACACAAAGCTCACGAGCTTTTTCATCCCTCTTGTGCAATATCCACACTGAAAAATTCATGTCCTAAGAAACAAAGATATGTTATCAAGACATAAAACCACTTGAATGCTTATCAACGATGGACAACAAAACATAATCATGAGACAATTGAGTGTTAATATACGTCTAAAAATAATAGGTTGTGTACCAATGCAGTCCATTCGTTCTTCCCAGCTGCGATATATTTTACTATTTTAAGCGAAACAGAATGATGGCCAACAGTAACAAACGAACTGCCCAATGGTAGCATTCATTAGTAGTGAAAGATAGGTTACGAGACGGTAATTTAAAAAAGAAAAGAAATAAAAAATTAGGAACACTTTAAGATAGCAACAAAAAGTGAAGGTTAAATCCTAAAATCTTAAATGTTTCCATAGTAAAATTCTTAACAAAAATCTAAAATTTTCACGAAATACTCTTTGATGATCCTACATTTTAATGCAAAATAACAGCCCAAAAGATCTTGATCCTTGTGATTTGGTCTAACAAACTCTTTTCTTGTAAGTAAACGTGCCTTTTTTTGTTTTTGGTCCGTTTTTAACTTCCTATATTATTCCTATTTTTCTTTCATGCGCGAAATTCTCCTCCTAGTACAATACAAATAAACAAGAAATACATGTATACTATATCTATATCCAGACAGAGAAAAGAGGAGATGGAGAGGATAGAGAAATATTAAGAAGAAAGAGTCTTTGGTTTCTGTTTTATTATTTCTTCATTGGCGGTGGCTAGTTCAAGACCCGACCTACCTATTCAATTCTTTGATTTTTTTTTCAGCATTAAATTCTTGAATCTTTTTACATTAGTATGCATATTTCCTCTAGATTACAGTAAATATAAAATTCAATATGGTTTCGCTTTTAATTTCTTTTGGGCATGAAACTGAAATTGTACTTCTCCAAATCACAACTAAGGCATAGACTCTGTAATCTCTACCCAATCTCAACAACATATTTAACTATTTGACTCTGAAATTTTGCTCTGCTAAATGTGAGCATAAAATTCAGGCAAACATGAAAATAATCTCTTCTTTAGGCAGTGATTCAAGCTCATCCAAAGCACATTTTTCAGATACAAAAATAAAGCATATTCAATCATAACCACGCTCATGCATTCCGAAGGCAGGCCATTGCAATTTAACTACTTGACCAAATCCATACTCTATAATATAGAAAGAGGAACCCCTACCACTACAACCATTAAAGCAAGGAAAAAAACCCCTACACTAACGCCACTAAAGCAAACATAACCAAAGCAAACAACCAACATATAATAGGCAAGAAAACAATAGCCAACAAAGTCAGGCTATATAACAAAGGCAATCAAACAATATCAGCAGAAAAGATAAAGGCTACGATGAAGAACCAGCCAAATTGCCAAAACATTCATTTTTCTTTTTGAAAAAAAAAAAAGAACATTCACTTGCAGTAGGAAAAACCATTCATTTCCAGCGTAATACCCATAGAAAAATCAACAAAAAAAGGAAAATACGAACTGAACCATTCTAGAGTACACTAAGCCCTAATAACACCAAAAATTCGAACAAATCAGTCTACCTAATTACAAAAACCCCAATTTCGTATCTTCTATTGATGATTTGACAGTAAAAAAGGGGGAAAAGAGGAAGTTTTTGCTCGAACTTACGGGCTTGTCATCACGAACAAATATTTTTGGGTGCAAATCTACAGAGTAAGGTACTGGGTAGAAGCGAACGACTCGATCTTCATGTAGTCTAGACTTCTCTCGCCGGAAAACAACCAGAAACCGCCGGATCTAGGTGTTTTTCGCTCAAATTTGGAAGAGATGCGTACGAGAATGGGTTTGGAGAAGAAGGTATGATAATGATGTGAAAACCTTGGTCATATTGTAGGACTCCTATGCATAGTTGGTCTAATTTTGGTTGAGGGGTATTTTAGTCCTTATCAATTAATTGCTACTAGCATTGCAAATATAAATTTTATATGTTAATATAGTATTTATATAATTAAACATTGACAATCTTACTAATATCTCAATTGTAAATGACTTTAACATTATTCCATAAATAAACTCTATTAAGACTCCAAATATAAATAGTAGTAAATAACTAAACATGGAACTACCTATGACAGCCTAGACCAATTGGAACCTGACAAATGACCTAAAAACTATATAGTATGTAGTCGGTAAAATGCAAATATTTTTATATGTCCCTACAATTTATTTATCTCGTCAATATATAAAATCTTAAGAAAGATGTAACCTAATGATGGTCATTACTAAAATCTTAAACAATTTAAACGCCGAGAGAAAGAATTACCATGACTTCAAAAAGACTTACATTTTTTTTTTTATTCGGTAAGAGGCCATCTTTTTCTCTATTAATCAGACTCTATCACTCTAATATACTATTTTTTGTTACATCATATATCATGAATCATGACACTGACACTTACAAATGAGAAAAAGTCACGTCCACCCAGCTTTTGAGTCATCGATTACCATTAATCATACATAACACTACCCTATATTGCTATATGTACACTAATAATCAAATGTCAACACGTTGGTAACTTGATACATGTACTTCATCCCCATGACTCCATCATAAGTTGATAGTGGCTGTGGTGGTTGTGCAGTGGTTCTAGTGGTAACCATACATATTTGGTCCAGACAACTTTCTGTCAACGGCGGCCGTAATGGTGGAGGCGGTGGTTGTGTGATGAAGTAACACTCAAAATGTTGGTGGAGATGGCTCACTACTTACCTTAAAACTCTAAAACCTGCGTAAAACCTCTTACATAGATATGATTGTATTTTTTGAAAGAGATCCTATATTGATATTTTTTAGTGACACAACTAATGTGTCATATTTTCAAGGTTAACAAAGAGATGGATTAAGTGATCAAGCATATATGCACCCCTCTATCATCCAATACATCAATGACACATTGTAACGTCACGTTTACATATATCAATTTCAAATGTTTATGCAAAATTATTCTCTTCGAAAACATTAGGCTAATCGAGAAACACACAGAATGGCAATAGAAAAGGTAATCACAGATCGATGCGGAAGGCAACAGCGAAACACAAGAATGTAACCAAAAAAAAAAAAAAAAAACTATTTTTTGTTGTTCTGTTTTTTTACTTCTGCTTGTCTAAGGGGAGAAACATAAAAACGGTAAAACCAGTTAAATGTCATCATCCTGTTCCTAAAGTCACTGTAGTTCTGTTAAAATCTAAAACTTTTCTCACTTTTTTACAAAGCCATTTTACTGGCAAAGAGGGGGGAACTCATCTTCATTCTTCAGGGGGAGTGACTCCTCTGGAACCCTGAAATCACAAACCACAGAAGAAGAAAAACTTTAACCTCCATTCGGTACTTATTAAACCTCTAAATAATCATACCACTAGTTTCAAATGATTGAAAGAATGGAGGGAAAAAAAATGTAAGAAAGAAATAACACGTCCCACCTTTCTTGCTTCTTTGCATTGATCGAGATGCTCAGAGTCGAGTCCCTAGCACAAGATAAACCCGAAACCACATCTTCACCCAGTCTCCCTAACGATCCAAACTCGATTCGGCATAAGGCATTTTCTGAACAATTTGCATCATTATCATCTCTTCCCAAACGAGGAGATTGGCAGGGCACGTCAGATTTTCCTCGGCCCTGAAATTTGCTGCTTGCTGGGTGAAATTCTCGAACACTACTTTCAGAAAAGTTCGACTGACATCCACTGCTACGACTCTGTCTCTGATTCTGATTATGATTTCCCTGTGGCTTATATTTTCCTCTGCCGTGCATAGATCTCTCCCTAGATGGACTAGTCTGCAAGAAAGAAAGATCACACTAAACTGTCATTTTTATCTGTCATCATTTTCAGTCACTCAATTAACTGAGTTAATAACTTTTTACCGTAATGGGGAAGTAAGTTCCTGTTCCTCGTGCTTTTGGCGTTCCTTCAGAACTAAAAGCAGCAACAGGAAAGGCAGAATCAGCACAGCAGACGGCAAACAGCATGTTTGAGCTCATTTGGTAAAATTGACTCTGGTTGAGTGGCATTGATTGGCGAACAGTGTCCCACAGATTGTCCTTTTGCACCATAGAAGGCGAAGGTGGAGGACTGGAAAACCGAGCACAGGAAAAAACCCCATTGCATAACTGACCATACAGTAAGTTCCTAATCTGGCAGTCATAATCACCACTGAGGTCTGCCAAAGGGTTCAAAGGAATATCAGATCCTGTGCTAAAGATGTCAGTTTCCTTAAGAGGTCCATTTTCAAGATTGCAAGCACTATAAAGGACCTCGGGGTCATCCATACACCATCTATACGCATTATTCATGTCCCTACTCTCGAACCATGAAGATAACTCGATGTTCTGAGGAACACCACTAGAGAGGCCAAAATTTTCTCCAGATGATTTGGAAGATGAGTAATGGGATTTATTGCTGCTTGATGTGCAATATGATGCGTTATGCTCTGCTTCACAATGTCCTGAAATGGGAAGCCCATAATTCGATGAGTGTGTTTCTGATTCTTCCATATCAGCCCCTAGGTTATCATCTTCAAAATCATCGATGGATGATTTTTGAAGGATTCCATCCTCTGAGTATAATTCAGAAGATTTTTCAGATACTGTTAAAGACTCTTCATCATCGACTACTAAGGATGAATGTTCGATAAGGTTAGTATTCTTTTGGCCATGTCTTGAAAGGGTGTTTGAAAAGAATTCGCGAATATCTTCAGCAATTTTATCTTTTGGTTGCAATAGAACTTGACCAAGCTTGCGGGCCCCATATCTGAAAGCACTTCGTATCCGGTAGAAATTGCCTGAAAAGTGAAAAGTGACAATGCTTCCATCTCATTGATAAATGAAACTAATAATCCCTCTATCGTTTTTCATGTATTCTCCATAGAACAAAAAACTACGAAATGAAAAAGCAAGAATGAATGATCTTCCTTACCTCTGTGCACACTACGTCCGAGGTTATTATTTTCCTTAAGCGGATCAATTATATTAAGATGTTTTGGCTGAAATGCTTTTGGCATTGTTTCATGATTCCGGGATGAACTTGTAAACATTTCCATACAGGTTTCTAAAAAGTCTGCACTAAGCAACAGGTCATTCCATCCACCCTCTGGCATCTTAACTGCAAACACATAAAAAAATATTTTTAAAAAGGGAGAGGGGGGGGGGGGGTGAGGGTGGGTGGGGGGCGTACGAAAAAGATTAAAACCTAACAGACAGAGAGAAAAGATGAGAGGGACAAAGAGAAAAGATGAGAGGGATAGACCATTCATGACATTAACATACCCACTATATGAGGAAGAGATGATATACAGACTGGCCCTTTCAAGCTGATGCAGTAGTTCTCCCAGTCGAATTGGCTAAAATATTCTAAAAACTTGTAGAGCACCTACATATCATGCATTAATTTTAATATATCAAAATCATGAAAACGTATATACGAAAGAGTCAATATTGCGTGCCCAAGATAATTACCACTAGAGGGCCATCCAAGGATGAATAGAACAGATTGAATATATATAGCACAAGTGTTTCCAGCGCATAAGTAGAAATTAACCCATGGTGTGCGCCGAGAATACGGCTCTCATAGTAGCACCAAGCTTTTACCAAAATAATGCTACGTTTGAAGAGATGATTTTTCCCAACAACACGATCAACCTGCATATGTTAAAATTTTACCAATTAAAAGATACCCCACAATAGCGAACAAAAACTATTTCCATTAATAACACGTTTCAGATGAATGGCATATTGACTTCCAAGTATTTGAAATGACATATTTGAACATTTCAGAACTAACAGTAAGGCATAAATTCTACCTGCTCAAGGAAACAGAGTGTCGAAAGTCCTCCGAGCTGATTAAAGGAAATATCAATTACAATGTTTTGCACGAGGCATTTCACAAGTTTCACCTGCCATCAGTAGAACGTGCACTTCGTTAAAATCTCATTAACCACGCAAGTAAATAGGAAGGAACGTGCATTCAGTTAAAATCTCAGTGAACCACACACAAGGAAAGAGCCACTTGCTGACATCTTTCAGGAACATGTAAAATGAAAATAGACATCGTTTGTTTAAGATTCTTTCATAAATCATTTATGCAAATCATTTTGAATCGCACGTTTTCATTGGTGTGAAAACATTATCAAGGATATTTTATTCACATGTCTCTACTTTTTAATCACATATTCTCACATCTGAAATAGATAAACACAATAGCAGTCGAGTCTGAGTACCTCAGCATCTATAAACTGAGAATCCTTTACTTCAAACTCTGCAAATTTGTTAAGCTGCTCGGCCTGAAGAATACCTAGAACATCGCGCGCCAAAGAGTCCTCAGCACTGAGATTCTTAATTGCAGTCAAGTCAATATCTCCATCAGGTAAGTACGTCTTTAAAGGCACAGAGCCATATGGAAAAGCCTGTAACAAAGTAAACACGTGTTTGCGATATTATGCCATAAACACTTCAGCATATCAAAGAAGAATTCAAGAATTATAGAGAAAAGAAAATTTTATATATGAAGACAATTCAAAAAAGATATATATGAAGCATATCTTGATTTAATGCACAAGTTCATTTAGAATAATCCTAAATTTAAACCTATGAACAATTACAAAACTTAGGGATTTTTATCCGAAATTGACGCTGACTTCAAAAATCCGTCAACCTTTCATTAATTAATACAGAATACCGAGATTTTGTTACTCAACGTTCTTCGCATTGCCTCGATCATATTTCACCTGCACTTATGATTTTGTCGTTTGCGATCTTCACATAAACGACAAGATCAGAGATTCGGAATTAGGTATAATCATCTGAATCTACCAGAACTGAAAGAATAATGTAAAATCTAACAAATGAGAAAAGTTTAAAATCATTTTGTCCCAGTTTCAAAGGCAAACAATCATACACCACTGAAACCTCTATTCACTTATCAATTATGTGGAGAATAAGAATAAATCCCCCCTTCAAAGGTCTCTAAAAAGGACTTTTAAACTGTACACCTGAAAAGCACCGTATTTTTCAAGAATATACTTCGATTTCATAAACGCACAAAAAATTTAAGGAGAAAAAAATAAGTACATATATAAAAATAATCCGAAAAATCAGAATAGAATTCAGCAAACTTAAATCATCGAAACCACTTCACAGAGAGAAAAATAGAGATAAACAAATGTAGCTAATTGAAATCAGAAAACACGTGATCATCACCTCACAACCGAGATGACGCTTTACAAGCCTCTGTACGTAATCAATTACGTCTCTTCTCTTCTCCTCCGAGTCCAGAGTTGGATGTATGCAGTTCAGCACTTGCTCCGCTTCTTCTTCCGCCGCTTCAAAACACTCATCTGTAATTAAACCCAGATCAGTTTGACTCCCACCGGAACCAGAAAACGAGCCAAAAACCGGCGGGTCTTCCTCCACCCAAACGCGAACGGGTTGGGTCATCCCTCCGACATGACCCATGTTTTTTTTTTCTTTTTTATTTCTATGTATAAATTTGTATACACTTCAATTACAAAATTCAGACCATAATTGTTGCTTGCTTCATCATCCCCACCAAAGGTACTTCCATTGTTGTTACAGAAAAACAGAATTCAAGAGAACTGTAGAGAGAGAAAGAGAGAGTGAGTGAGAGAAAAAGGGGTTTAGAATTGGGGTAGTGTGAATGGGTTTGGGCGGAATTTATTGCAAATTGTAACAATCAGCTGATTATGTATATATTCATACACACATATATATATGGGAAGGAAAAAAATAAGTTTTATGGGGAAAAAGGAGAAAAAAGAGAACGAGAAATTAGGAGATGAAGACAAAAAGCGTTGTTCGAATTTGTGTTCTTCTTCTCCAAACCTCTCATCCTCCTTCAGTTAATTGCAGAGAAACGGCAGTTAATTTCCTTTGTCCTCGTCCCCCCTTCTCGTCTCTCTTCCCTATCTGTCTACATAAAAATTATATTTATACACACTTTTTTTGTATGTATAGATTTCTGGGTTTCGTTTCAATTGAAATTGAAAAACGATAAGAAAAATCAGCGATTGAATTGAAAATTCTGTAAGGAGAAGCGACGAAATGAAAACGAGACAGGGAGGGAAGGAGCAATTAGGATATTAAAAAAAAAAATTATATTTAATTATCCATTGAAGGCTAGGGAAAGGGCTAAACGCTGCCGTTTGTAGTTGTGGTAAAGATTTTACATTATTTTATTGGGCCCAATTACAAATTTATAGATTTTATAATTATTAATAATAGAGTGGCAATAATAATTTGAAACCGAAGTCATTGTTGTGCCCACAATGGATAACCCCTCTCTCTCTCTCTCTCTCTCTCTCTCTAACGCACATATATTTTTTTAATACTTATCCATATTTTTAATCACAAAAAAATAATTAAAAAAATCTTAAGAAAAACATGGTATTTTTTTCATCAAATTACACGTGTTGGAAATGTTTAACCAGAAATATGACATTCTTGATCAAATTTGATGTTTTTACTGAATGCACATACATACAGGTATCTTGTGATAATAATAGACGGCGGTAAATAAATTTACGGAGTAAATAAATTTTGTATTGTGTCGCAGTATTTACCAGACATACCTATAGGTATTTTGTGATAATATATAATAGACGTGTCTGAGAAACAAAATAATGGCATGAATTGGATAACGATAAATCGCGTTATAAATTGACTAAAATATTATTTTCGGTATAATAAATTGAAAAAGATCCGCTACACTGTTATACATATAGTTAATGATATGTCATACAGCATGTCTTGACATATTAAAAAAATAATAATAAAATTATAAGATAAATTAGATAACAATAAAATGATTTTATTTTACAGAATAGAAATTATATTTTTATCCCTTGCCGAAAATACCCTACACCCCTGCACTTCGGTATGTAATCCGACGACGTGTTTGGTGAAAAAAGTAACTTTGTTAAGTCGAGGACTCGCAATTTGCGTCGACGAAATGTGTATAATTTTGGGTCCCACAGCTTTAATAACAATTGTTGGCAAATTTAAATTTTTTTTTTTTTTTTTTTTGTCTTCATTGGACCTACGGGATAAAATTTGGTTTACAGAATTTTCTGAATCCACCAACTTAATTAATTTTAAAAATTTTACTTTTTTGCACAAGAACGAAATGTCGACATTACATTCAAAAAAAAAAAATGTTGACATTATGTCAGCCATTAGTTTGACTATACAAAATCTACCACGTGGTATAATAATAATAAAAAGAATTTTCCGAATAAGATTTCACAATCCAGTATGGATTTGAAAATTACAAAGAATAATATTATATGGATATTTTAAATTAATATTTTAAAGTGATATCATGATATATTATTTTTTCATTAGATGATAAAAGAGTCTATTAAATATTAAATATATGTGCATTTTTTTATTACCCAATAAAAAAACACATCAAAATATCTCTTTTTCAAAAAAAATACTAATGTTAGAAGTTAATGATATTTGATATTCAACGATGTCAATAGATACTACAAGGTGAAAACAAAAAATAAGAAGAGAAAGGTAATTAATACATGCTAATCTGGAAAAATAAGAAGAAAATAGTATTAAATACGAGATGAACTATAAAATGAACAGGGAAAAATGTAATTATTACGAGATGAACTCAAAGTAGGAAGAAAAAGTAATTTTTGCGAGATGAACTAAAAAATAATACTGAGAAGAAAATAAAGTGCATGTAATTTAGTGGCACCTATATCCATTCCGTCTCCTATCACCTAGGTTTAGGATACGATTGCCCTCCGCTAGACTCCTCTTGGACTTGTAATTCAAAAAAAAAAAAAAAGAGAGAGACAGAAAAAGTAATTATCAAATGTACGTACTTGCAAATAGCATGTGCCTTGGAAAATGCAATCTCTTCCCATGTAGCCTTTTGAATAATGCTAAATATATATAAGGGATTGGTACAATTTTCTAATAGAGGGTAATAAAAAAATATTATTTTTATCTCACTATATTTGTAGAGTTCGACCTTCTATTATAGATGGTCATACCAAGTAATTGTACCATAGCATTGTTCTAACTTTTTCCATCCCAATTTTTACTTTATTGGTGGGGTGGCTAAATATAATGACTCACTTGGAAATTAAGAAATTTCGAGTATTCCGGAATTACTGAATAGTCGGTGCTCGAGATCAATAAATAATGTGATCGATATCTACAGTTCAATAATAACAATGTGATCTCTATATATAGATGACAATATTTATTTATTAATCTTAATTCAATATTTAAAAAAGATTACAAAATTTTCCATATACTTTTATAGATACATTGTAGGTAGAATAATGTTATTTACGATCGAGCAAAAGATGACTGATAAGTACTTATTATGTAGTAAATTAGATTATTATATTTTTAAGATTTTATATTTTGAAATAAAATTGAGTGACCATTTTTTTTTAAATATGTTTTATCACATATCATGTCTTATGACAATCAATGAATGTTGATAAGATCATTGTAGCATGTAACATCGAATATTTTGATTCTTCGAGTATGAAGACAGCTAGAATAATGGTTTAAAGCCTGATTGGGATTGGGAACGCATTTTTCCAAAATTTTCCACTTTTTTTAACTTTTTTCTCTCTCCTAAATCAATCACATCCACATATCTCATCATATCCACAAATCTCAACCACTCAACTCCACTCATTCTCTCTTCTCTTTTACATTATAAACCATTAAAAAACACTCCCAATCACCCTTTTAAGCGTTTAGCCAAGCTGAGATCTTTTGCCTTAAAACAAATTGTAAGGGTTAAAAAAGAATGTAGGGCACGTAATTAAAAGTGTTAATATGATGTATAAATATTTTGATTTTACTTTGCCCTTTCTGTTTCTAAGAATGATGTCACCATTGTGCTCGATCAATTTATTAATTGAAAAAAAACGAAAAACTAATCAACATATGTTGCAAACCCTTGAAAGTATGAAAATGAATTGAACAAATTAAAATTCGATTTATTCATCCTCAAATTATTTTTAAGATCATATTGTCAATTCGATCTCAATTGAACTCTAAATCAATATTTTTCAAATTGATTACCATGTCAATTTTTTTAATTAATGTTGGTTTCGCTGAACAGAAGTATCAACTATATTATTTAATTTATCGGGTTATGTGATAAGTCAATGCAAGATATATAGTGGCTTATTAACTATAAAACTATTATCTTTCAGTTATTTATTTACCGTTCTATATGTAATACAATATGGATAAAATTTTGCAATTTCTAATAAATATTAAAACTTTAATTTTGAAAGTCAATATGGTTGTCTATAATTAAGCTTTTAAAGATAAAGAACTATTATTTGCAGAAATTGGAGATTTTGTTAGGCACATAGAATATATGTGATTGGTAAAATGTGGAATGAGAAGTGTCTACCTTTAATGGCAGGTGGAAGTCACATCTCCGTTGACTTTTTTCTTTCGTAGAAAATCTTAATTATTCATAATTAATCTCTCCAAATTAATGCCACAACTGCACAAATTAATGCATTTTTTCTTGTGAATAACTATAGTTTTACTTGAACTATTGTAATTGCAATGACTTGACAATTTTAACCAGGACAATATATATATATATATATATATATATATATATATATATGAGTAAACAAAATTCTTACTCTTTTTTAGTTAATTTTATATCATTAAACCTACTATTTAGATTGTTACAATTAATTAATGCAACATTCAGTATTAAAAATCGTACAATTAAAAATGAATAGATCACAGTGTTGCTTTTGCGCATCAATATATACATAATTACACTCAGATAAATAAGAAATTAAAATCTTAAGATTTATAAGAATACAATATTTTAGCGTACCACATGAATTGTATATCATTTACTAATTACTAGCAAATGTTGTATTTTACTTGTTAGAAGATGAGCACAAGAACACAAAAAGTAATTGATAGTACCAAAATATTATTTTTTTAATCGGAGGGGTTGGAAATATATTTTTAATAATTTTTTTTTTTATATTTTATTAAAATTTTCTAGTTGAGGTGAAATGGAAGGCATGTGTGGCTTGTTGTATGTTTGATACGTGCTATATGCGCACATTGGTCATCTAATGCAAAAAATAAAACTGTGAACCTAATTTTAATTTCTTTACATCCTAAATATAAGATGAACATATTTTGTCTACTCTAATGATTCATTCCATTAATTTCTCAAACAAGCTCGTGACTTGCAAGAATTCTTGTCTTCCTTTCTTCCTAGCCCGTGTTTGCAAGGAAGTCTGCACAAATAACCTATTTATATTTCCATTTCTTTAAAAAAAAAGAAAAATAAAAAAAAATCTTATCCCTTTGATTTTATTTTCGTTCTTCCTTGTATTTCTTTTCCCTTTTTTCTTTTATGAATCTTTATGAACAAGTACATTTTGATTGTCACCATCCCTTTAGGGGCTTATTAAGGAGATTTTTTGATGGTCTAATGAATATCATTGTGTGTATATATATATATATATATATATATATATCAATTAGGCAGTTGAGAATCTTAAATGAGATTCAAATTCTTAGAATTAAGGGCTCCATTTAACTTGTTAAAATATTTGTGGGGAACTTTTTATTAAATTATAGTTGTGGGTATTATAAATTGCATCGAAACGAAGTGAGAAAATAAAGTATTTATGAACCATATTGAATGTGTGTACAAAAAGTCAAAAATAACATTTGACAAAACTATAATTAATTACTTCATTGAACATGCAGTGTCAATTAATTATGTAATGCACAGTTTCTCTTGTTTATTCATAAACCAGTAGCCAGTAGCCCTTGTATCATCATAAGGAAATAGAAAAGTAGAAAATGATGTAATTTTCATCTATCGAATTTATTAAAAAATAATTGATAAAATAGCATTTCTTTAATTAATGACTTACTAATATAATCAAAAAGTTGTTGAAGATTGGCCAAATAAGTAAATTTTAATGTAGTATGATATTAGTATTTTGAGTAGTCTAGTGTCAGTTAGGCAATTACATATTTGAAATGGCCGTCTTATTAAATGTGTTAATAATAAATATATGAAATTTGACGAACTCGTGAGAAATTATTTTGTATTTTAATATGCACTTAATTATCATCCAAGTTGTTGACAAAGTGAATAAGCAAAAAGATATTTTTTTCAATACAAAGTACAAATATGTATCATAGCAGTGCAAATGCACATAAATACATGTTCTATTGCAGTACAATGCAACTACAACCACCCTACTAGCCGACAAAAATCCACACAACACGCGGTTGATAGGATTCGAACCTAATAGGGTAAATTTAATAAATGGTCATTAAACTTTCAAAATATAACTATTAACCCACTGAACTTTGAGGTGTCACTCATCATCTACTTAACTTTGGTCAATGTAAGTTGTTAACCACTCGTTATACATTTGCTTGAATATCTTAATAGAAATTCGTAATGTGACTAATAGTATACTATTTATTCACCAATTTGAATCTAATATAACATCTAAATAGACAACTACATCATTAAAGCATTTCAATAACACCTAAAAATATTTTTTTAATAAATCCTAAAATCTCATCTCTTATTCAAACTCTTTTTAGAAACCTTTTTTAGGCTTAAATGAAGTGTTTTAATGTAGTTTCTTACTAGAATGTCATGTCAGATTCAAATAAACAAATATGTATCACACTATATGTCATTAGTCACATCACTAACTTTTGATAGGCTATTCAAATGGATATGTTAGCGAGTGATGAACAACTTATATTGATCGAAGTTCAGTGAGACGAGTGACAATTTAAAATTTAGTGGGTTAACGGTTATATTTGAAAGTTGCATGGCCATTTATTAAAGCTACCCAAATCTCTACGTCTTAGGACCCCTTTGTTCTCTAACCAAAAAGACAAGGCCTCATTAGCAAGAAAAAAGATACTGCGAGCACCTGTGATAGAATGAAAATCTAATTTGAAACTGGCTTAGTCAACGAGTCAAAGTCTTGTTTATCTTTAATCAATAAACTAGCTTTTATATGTAGTTGAAAAATAGAAAAAAATATAACTAAATATTGTAAAATATGAAGTTGAAAATGAATTTGGTAAAAAATTAGATTTTGTGTACAACGTATTTTGTAAAAACAGTAATTAATTGCACATATTGGAAGTTTGGATGGGCACTACATTTCTATGATTTGTATTTGGTAAAATATAGAATAAGAAGGCAACATAACATTTGCCTGCCTAAAATGGCTGGCAGAAGTCATATTTCTTGTTTGACTTTGAGTAAAAGATCTGGAAGAAACTTAAAATTTTAGTAACTTTATATTAATCTCATTAACAATAATACAATATGAGATTTTTTCTGATCCCAGCAAGAGAGAATCCACCCCCCCCCCCCGGTGGACCCCACTGCATTTAGGGGAGCACACTGCTGGAACGTCCTAGCAGCTGAGACGAGAACAAATCCAAATACAATATATCTTTGAAAACCACTTAGCTTTGAGCAATATTTTCCGATTTTTAATGACCAAGTAATTTAAATGCCTTTCAAGTAATGTTTTCCACGTTTTTCACATCTCCTTCTTGCCTTTCTACTACGGGGTTGTTTGATTGGGTATAAAGTTAATTTGTGCGGTATTCCGTGTAAAAATGTGTGGTTAATATTATTTTGAGAAATGTGTGTGGTTGAAAATGAGTATGAGGTATACGGAATTGCGTGCGGATAAATAAGATGCCAAACAAGCTATAAATTATTTGTCAAAATTATCCACGTAATGCCTTCCCCCGCCCCCCGCCTCCCCTTCTCTTTCCCCCTTTCTCATATAACTATGGATAAATTACCGTAAAATATAAATAAATATGTGAATTTAATCACATTTGGAAAAATCCAAGTTAACACTCAAAATGCAAAGGGGAAAAAATGCAGTCAAACCTGTGTCCACCGAACCAGTTTTTTTTTTTCCAACAACTTTATCCAACCAGTGAATACGTACAAAATAATTAATAAACAATGACCATTTTCTTCGCACGTGTGAATAGATTCAAAAAAAGGACAGATATTTGAACTGTATTGTAAACATCATCGTCTCAAAAGGAAATGCTACATGTCCTCTCAAAATTGTACTGTCACTTGTCGTTCCACCGTCTAGTGTTCTAATACAATGCACGAGTGTCCATACAACATTTTTTCGGTCTTCAGTGGAATTATCTAGATTCGTTTCAACAACGCATGTCAAATTATCGCTTATTATATCTCGTGGCCTTCATCAATGCATTTGTAAATGTCGAGTTACTTAAATGGTGATGGTCAAATACCGTAAAAGTTTAGTTTTACTAAATACCTACTGGTTTTTAGATGAGATGGCGAAAACCCAATCCCATAATAGATACAGGGACGGTCACTTGTGATTCATGGCGCAGTGAAATGTCTTGAAAAAGCGTAACTATAGAACAGGGGTTTTCGGGGTTGAGCGCGCGAAATTTTTTTTTTACCAACGCACGGTATTAAACTAAAAACTTAGAAAAGCATCAAACGTGAACTTCATCTTTTCCTTCCTTTTCATCTTTCCTCCCAATTCATTTTTATTAGTTTACATCTTCAACCGTCTATTCATATTCACGGTGTAATTCTTTACACTAAATACCAAAAAAGATTAAAAATCTAAGATCAAATGAATTAAACAAGTCCTTTTGTCAAACAAATTTCAACAATTATTTCACAAATGCAACGGATCAAATCCACCCAATACTAATATAAGAATACTATTCTAAAGTAAATTAGAAATCGGTCTCTACTAATTCAAAATTGGCATAAATATTTAAATACACATTGCTAAAAAGTAAAAAATGGAACTAAAAATTTGGATTGAATACTTCAATTGTTCTCTTATTATTCTTAAAATTGGGCCTAAAAATTTGGGTTAGATTCAAAATCGCCTTCAAGAAAAGAGCGATACGAATCAAAGCTGGTATAATGAATAAAAATGGCTTCAAAATGGCGGCTGAAGGCGACTCACGCCTCATTACAGGACCGCCTCTGAATAGATACAGAGGAGATAGATACTGCAGGTTGTCAACATCTTCAAAAACTCATAATGTGCTCCTCACTGCTCACACTTGTGACCTGTATTGCTGTTCTTGTTTTTGGTTTCTTCTGGAATGTACGTATGTGAAGTAATGGACAGTGGGACATGTGTCTCTGGGGATGAGAAGAAAGTGGTGCATTGGTGTCGCCACATAGTAGATGTGCCAGCAAGCGGTGGCGGGTAGAGATTCACATGGCTAAATGACAAATGCAATCATCCCCCTCCAGCGCCAATGCAAAACTGAGCTCGGTTCTAAAAATTATGAGCTGCGAGGAATTTACATTTCTGCAAATATTCAATAATCAGGTCATCAAGTCACAAAAATTATAAAAAGCAGTGTTTAGTCTAAGGTTTAGAATCTAGGAAACTTTTCTGGTACGGCCAGAAAACTACGGCAAACTTACGGCCCAAGACACAAACCACCCCCCCCCCCCCCGAGTGCGCCCTCCCCAGGGGGTGGTGGTGGGCTGTCAAAGGGACCGAAGATACCGCCGGTAGCACCATAAAATGGCTGTTAGAATCTAGGGTTTAGTGTTTCAATGTTCAGTTCCACTCCTTTGTCATTATATATTCATTATAATAGACATATTATACAACATTATACTTTTATTATTCATTACAGTGGATATGTAATGAACGAAAATGTTCTTCTCTCAGTGATAGGAGGAGATTTTTATCTCCCAACACTCATAACCCCCTGAATGCAGTGGAGTTTAGGGGGTTGTATCTTGCTGGGAGGATTTGAATTTATAACATGGCTGATGTATTGAAATGACCAAGCCACCAACCCGGTTCAACAAACGTGACTGAACCGAACACTTGAGTTGCGAGCACCTAATATTTGTAAACAAATTAAAAACATCTGATTGTTAATTTTAAAAATTAAGTCTTGTTTCGCTTAATTTCCTCAAAAAGATAGGAACCCGCCTGAGCAAAAGAATTTGGCGCATGCGTCACAACTAAAAAGGCTGGCTAAATCAGGCTCTGCCCTTATGAAAGAGAACAGAGCTCTGACGCTGGGCCGCGAAATCCAGCATCCAAGCAAACTCAAAGCATCTCCAACGCAATGTCCATATCCAAAATGTGATATTTAAGAGAGAAATAAAGATATGATGATTATTTTAATTGGAGTGAAATAAAAAGAGTGTAGAAGAAAAAAAAAGTGAAAAAAGAAGAAAGAGATGGAAACAAATTCAAAAATAATAATAAAATAATAGTGGTAAATGTGTAAATTGATATTTGATTTTGGAGGCTCAAAAAATGAGGTAGAAAAAATAAGGAAAAAGTGAAATAAACAATATAAAAGTAATTAAAGAAAATGGAAAATGAAAAGGGACCCACTCAATTTTTTTGTATCCACAACTCTCTTAATGTAAACATTCAAATGGGACATTTGGATTGTATATGCTCTCATCTCGTCGCACGTAGAATAGTATAACATATAGGACATAACTGTCTACAATATCTTGTTGGGTAGAAATATTGCCTCTTTATTATCATCCGATCGTGCAACTCACAAATTAGCCAATCAGGCGCAATAACCGCACCCTACATAAAATAATAAAATAGTTTGTCTCATAACGTCAAAGTATATTTAAAGATGGTTCTGCAAATAAAAACAGACATTTTCATCCATAAAATCTGTTGGGACAGTAAACAAGAAGGCAATTCCAATGCAATAAAACTAAGTTTGATAGTGAAAGTAGAAACCAAGACACTGAAAAAGCACAATATATAGAATCCCATAACACTAGGAAGTCTAGAACCAAAAAACACTGAGCCCCAAAAGGCCTAATAATTGAGCAAGAGCGACATTGAGTAGGCTTTCAAGTGCGGGCAGCAGCTGGTGGTCCACCTGGGCGTATTGCCTGACCTGCCTTGGGGAGATCATCCTGTATAAACGAGAGGAAAAATCAGGGTCATAGTAGAATGCAAACCGCATGATAAAGATAAAAACACGAGCAGTGTAACAAATTGTCATCAAGAGCTAAGATGAAAATGGAGTCGGGAAAGAACAAAAACAAAAAGGCATTTTACCCCTCTTCTAATTTCATTCTAATATAATTCCCTACCAACTCAAACTTTCACCACACCTTTAACAACCATTTCTCATTATTATCTACACATTCTGTGCGTTCCCACCCCATTTACACTGAAGTGTTAACCCACACACACACTACATAGTGGAGATGAACCAACCCCCATCATCCACTCCAAATCAACCTGTCTTGAAATGTCATGGGTGCTGGGAGGATGGAATGGTAAGACTCAACTTAATTTGAGCCATAGAAGATGCATTACAAAGGTCTTAACTCAAAATTAATAAATACTGGTTTCTTTTGGTCTACCTAGTACAGTTTTCTGCAGGATTAAGTTGGGGAGTTCTGAAAACCAGAAAAGTTCGAAGACATAATTTCGTCATGCAATTATACCTTCTTTGTGCTTTCTATTATACTTTTTTCCCCTCATCTTCATAAGTAACTATAGAGGTTGGACTAGAGAATAGAAGATGAACTCAATTATCACAAATTAGCACTTGTTAGCCTATTCATTTTTATAATTTTTTTATATATTTTTACACATTCTTTTTAATATTTGAATTTGGTCAAACAAATCACATCCACATATCTCGTAGGACCTCTATATACTACACAAATCTCAAACATTCAACTCTACTCACTCGCCCTCCTATTTCACATCAAAATCCATAAAAATCCATTTTAATTTATACACTAGCACGCGCTTCATAAATGAAAACACCACTCAACAGAAACTCTCATGCGGTTCATAAATAAAAACACCACTCAACAGAAACTCTAGCATGCTAATGTGCGCAAAAATCAAAAACAATTCTACAATGACAGAAAAATGTGCTTAAAAGCCAGGAGGACAATAGAGATGGAATTACTAACCCTTGGGCGCCTGAATCTCTGTGGGGGCTCACGGTTCCTCCTATCAGTACGTGAGCGCACCCTGACAACTTTAGAGTGGATGGCACACGAAACACAATACTGCATCTTCACGTACAGCTTGGGAAGGGTGTACACTTCAAAGAACAATATCAATATTTACTTCATAATTGCTGAAGAATTGTTTCTTACAAAAAACCAACATTATATAACAAGGAAAAGATGAAAGGTAGATAATTAATAATCAGTTAAACCATCAAAAACTTACTATCAAAGGCACATGCTTCCTGAACATCCCTTACGGCAGCTTGCTCGACAATGTTCCTGACCAGAAATCTCTTGATTGCTTTGTCCTGTTAGTACAAGCATTAGATGAATTTAAAACACAAGTAACTCAGAGGTTCTGTAAAGCTCAGCTCTTATATGTATCACTATTTGATAAATACACTTTCAGGAAATCAAAAAATTACATAGGCATGAGAAATCAGATCTTTCATTCCATTCAAAGCTTCTAGCAGCAGCTTTGACGTGGACATTTGCAAAACACTTCAATTACAATCACACCAACATCTTTTGATAGGAGATAATAAAATATCTGTTTCAATACTGTACCTTTATAGCGCATTCATTCTAAATTATATGTGATCATATGTATTAACAATCATACAGGCAATATATAGCATGACATGAAGACAGCTAAGTCTCAGAAGACAGTCATTTGACATTTGTAAAGCATCTTACTTAATTTCAGCTAACATCTTATCACATGTGCTTAATAGCATACAATAGAACCAGATAACATTCCCAGAATTCTGCAGAAGGCCTCAAAATTCATTGAAATAAACGCACTTTTGGATTTTCCAGGTCCATTCAAAGGGTAAAGTTTTATCCAGCATTATAAAATTAGTAAGCACATATTACAGTCCCCCGGCCAGGCACCTTCATGATAAATTATTCATCATTTGCACCCTTTCAATTGGAAGATTAACCATCGCAGTTTCCTCCAAATAGCAGTTTTACAATTATAGACAAAATGATTCACCATAATTAACAGATCTATTCTGACATACAAAGGTACCTATAATAATTCATTGCATTCACAATTTTGCTCCACGAATAGAACATGTGCACATAACAAGCTTAAACGAAATGCACCTTCGGGCAGCACTTGCCGCAGTTGGAGCAGCGGATGAAATTGACATGGCCGCGGCCATGCTTGTTCCTTCCTCCGTTCCTTCTCTTGAACGTCTGCAATTTCAAAACCAAAGCATATTAAACAATCAAATTGAAACTTCGAAAATGGATGCACGACCAAGAAATGCTTTACGTAGGAGATTTTAGAAATAATTTTACCATTTTGGCTGGTTGTTGCTCTCTGAGAGTGAACGGCTTTGCGAGCAGCTAATGCCTAGGGTTTGGTCTTCAGCAGGTAAATGAACGGTTTTTGAGAATTTATATAGGGTTTACTCTTAAGCCCGAGGATGCCCGGCAGCGGAGTCCATTGGGCTCAAATGGTTATGAAACAGTTTGAGTTGGGCTTAGGTCCACTTGAAAACACATTTTCTCATTTTTTATGTTCTCTGGTTTTTCCCATTTTTCAAGTGCTAACCAAAAGGAAGAATATTTCCAAAAAAAAAAAAAAAAAGGGAAGAATTGAAGAGATTAAAGTGGCAACCCTCCAGGGAAAAAGTTTTCTATCCATGACTAACGTTTTGAGCGATCATCAATCGCTACATAACAGTATTTTAAATTTGAATTATGAAAATTCCTTGATAATCACATTATTGATTTCAACTCATCAATTATTGAAGAGAGGTTCACAATGCAATTTGAATATTAGGTATACTTTATTCATCATTTTTTAGTATGCAAAAATATTTTCTTTCAGCCCCTCTTTCCGATCCTCGACACACATCTATGGATAAATTGTATTGCTAAATCATTGCTAAGCACTCCTCTTAATAAATATATAATTAATTGATATGATATTTAAAACTTGAAAAATATGACTGTAGACACTAAAAATTTTTAAGTGCTCTGGACCGGGTCAATTTTAATTGGCCTTTTAATTTACTGGACCGGGTTGATTGTAGTTAACTGGCCCATTAAGTCCTAAATCACAAATGTCCATGACCCAATTAAATTTAATTAGAAAAGGCCCAACAAAAGCCCATCATACTTTTATTAAATGTAATTGGAATATATTATATTTAATTATTTTGGATAATTAAGGATTTGTTATTCAAATTATTCAAATTCAAATTAAATGGTTGATAAGCTTATCGAAACTTTCTATAAATAACCAGCAGCCATTTGGAGGAGGAGGAAAGGAAGAAAGAGAACCTGGCAAAGTTAAGCTTAGAATTTTCTAAAAATTCGAGAGAACAAACTCTCTCAAATCAAAAACCAATCAAGAAGAACAAGATCTTCTTGAGCCTCAAGCTTCAGATCAACGATTTGGAAAACACATTTTTTCCAAATCAAAATCAAATCAAAGTAAAGTGGATTAGAGAACACACTCTTCTAATTCAAAACG
The DNA here is from genome assembly GCA_018223645.1 of Jasminum sambac. Taxonomy (NCBI): domain Eukaryota; kingdom Viridiplantae; phylum Streptophyta; class Magnoliopsida; order Lamiales; family Oleaceae; genus Jasminum; species Jasminum sambac. The sequence goes on from CP073649.1 coordinate 29,723,525, forward strand.
AAAGTCAAAATCAAAGCAAGAGATTAGAGAACACGCTTTCTAATTTCAAATCAAATCCAAGATCGTAACAAAGTTTTGGAGAACACGCTCTTCCAATTCCAAAGTCAATTCAAGACTTTGTAGAACACGCTTTCTTACAAAGATTAAAATCAAGTCAAATAAAATCTTTCGACGCTTAGGAATCGTCGCATGGCCCTCATCTCCAAATTCGTAGATCGTTAATCGGAGGATCGCAATTCAAGGGATGTAGTCCACTTTAAATTTCCAAATTCCAATTTGTAACAATTTACTTTGTTTTATTCTTTTATTAATACAAAAACAAAATTTGTCGTTACAAATTTTCTGCATCGCCCAAAGGGACTCTCTCTTGCCTCTCATCTTTCGATCTACAAAAATTTCAGCCTCAAAGACAGAGCTGTAAGGTCTCGACTGGGGTCATCGTTGAGGAGATTTCTCTAAGAAAGTTAAAGGGAAAATCCTTAATCTCAAGAAAAATAGCTCTTGTTCACTAGGCAAAGTAAGACTCTTCCAATAAGTCTCTCTTTCAAGAGACCCAACCCAATTTTGCCTCGCAAAGGCTCCCGAGTTGGATCAATTCAAAGTTGTCTCTCAAGAAAAATGGGAGATTACACAAATTTTGAAAAGTCACCCAAAAACGTGCTGGTCACTAGAGTGGGTCATGAATCGAATGACAAACTCTAACAAATGACTTCGACGGGAAAAAATTGACAGTCTCTATAAGAGAAGGTCAGCCCATATTGTCGCTCTCAGACATTAGTTGTAGAAGAAATAGCTGAAGGAATATGATCCCAAAGGTCAAGGCTTTTCTAAAAGTGAAGATCCCGAAGCTGCATGAAGACGAGCAAAATGGGATATACATGACCAAAAGGTAGTGCAAAAGGAGTTGAAGAAGAAAGTCAAAAGGGCGAGACTGAAGCAAGTCAAACAAAACGATGGTCATTTCGACTCAAAGAAAAATCGCCTTCAAACAAAAAACTAAGTCCTAATCAAGGCTCAAAGCAAGAATGTTGGCCTAAGAAGGTTCAAGTCCAAAGAAAGGGCTTCCCAAGTTTGAAGATATTTGAAGAAAATAGGTACCCAATCAGATGCTGGAATCTGTGAAATTTTGGCTGATCGAGGTGATCATCCAAAGTACTGCAGAGACCATCGGATAATCAGCCAGCTAGTAAAAAAGCTCTTCATGCTGAAAGACTACTGGAGGTTGGGTAAGAAAATGGTAAAGAACCATTTCCCACATCTGCTGCAAATCAAACATTGGGGGCACGACATGAAGAAGTCCGAGTCATTGAAGAAGCAAATCCAAATGATAAACAGGGAGTATAGACCCTTTTGGAAACAAGACACAACAAAAGAATCAAAGATCCCATGCTATAACAATCGTGATGAAAAAAAAAACAAAAGCAAAATAAATGACCAAGAAACAACCAAAGGGAAAGGTCCACTGCAGAGGAAATGACGTCAAAGAAGGCGAAAAGCGATTGTATGGCTTGTACTAACTCTACCAAAACAAGTAACCTTGGGAGATTATTCTTCCGGGGGTTATTTCAAGGATGAACCCATGGCTTCATACGCCACAAATGTAAAAGAAACTGACAAGCCTAAGGAGACTCAAGGTAGACTGATAAGAAGAGGAAGAGTAAAAGGTCTTCAAATCCATCAAGCCAGTCACACGCCAAGATTGTATGCTATCATCACTCTCAAAAATGATGATTTTCAACTGCGTTCTCAATCGAGCGTTATGCGTCCGGTAATTATATTTGGGAGTATAGAATTGACGTATCAATCATGACCGCATCCACGCCCATCACATCGCTTGGTCATCCACAAAATGAAAAAGATTGGGATATGCAGATTCGACCTTGCTAAGAACAACACCATGATCCAAGGGGTCAACAAGAGAGGTCAACGAGCTATTGACACAATCCAAGTTGAGTTGAGAATATATTGGAGAGTCGACTTCTCGGCTCTCTTCCATCTCATTGACACCAAAATGCCTTACAAACTACTCCTTGATGTGTCTTCTCACGAGATCGGATTCGTTTCCTTCAACTTAGCACCAAGGCTTCAAGTATAGTTAAGATGCAAGTTAAATGTATTGTAGCTAAAACAAAATATTCTCTCAAGAAAGAAGCATACTTTGTAGGTACAAAGTTCTTCTTGGAAAATGGTCATCCAATTGGATTGCCAAAGCGACAATATAAGTAGAGGTAGAGTCAAAGTCACAATCTCGCTTCATCGATTTGAGATAGGTAGGCCAAAGCATGATCCTGGGAATCCTTTTGAGGAAGACAATCCCAACATATGCCAACAAATGCTAAAAGATTGCAAACAAGCCGACTTTCTTAATTCCCAAAGATTCTTAGTTGCCACCACCAAGGGCTTGTGAGTGAACTTGCAAGAAGTTTTAAGACTTCCAAGGCCACAACAAGTGCATCGAGCAACCTGCAAAATTCCCACAAACCTAAGTTCGCTAATGCCAACCTCGCAGCTGTCGTCGGAAAATGGTGATAAACCAAAGAAAATCTTCAAATGATGTAATAAGCCACAAGTGAAGGAAGTCGTTGGAGAACGACGATTTTGAAAAGGAAAACCCCAAAAGTTGGGCGCCTTGACTCTATTTTCTCAAGTGGACACGCAGCCTTTTGGCGGCAACTATAGATTGGGATACAATCCAAGTTCCCCAAAGCTCACAAAAAAGGGTTTCCTCAAACCCAATCATGGTTCGAATTTATAGATTTGAAAAGAAAAGTAGGAAGAGCTAATTGAAAGAATTCAAAATAAGAATGTGAGTGTCTTAATCTCTCCAAATGCTACATGGCATTTATCCATGATAGTCGAGTCCAAAGGAAAAAAAAAAATCCCAAAAGTCTAAAGAAGACCCACAAAAAAAAAAAAAAATACTCAGCTTCAAAAGAGTAATGAAGATAAAGATGTGGTGTCAATTGATCACATTGCTTCTGAAGAAGCCTCGAGAGTCCAAATCCAAAACCCTGCAGTAGGAGAGCCTCAACATGCCCCGCCAACATAAAGGCCAGAAAAAACCTTTAATAAAGAGAATAAATTCTCTCAAATTTTAATTATTCAAGAAGAGAAAAACCTTCTTGAAGCCAAATTCAAGTCAACACTTTGGCGAACAAAATATTTTCCAGATTGAAGTCCAAATCAAAGTTTTGGAGAATAAATCCAATCCAAAGTCAAATCGAAACATTGGGGAATAAAGTCTTCCAATTCCAAACTCAAATCAAAGTTTTAGAGGATGAATTTTCTCCAATCCAAAGTCAAATCAAGCTTTGGGGGAATAAAGTCTTCTCCAGCTCAAAACTCAAATCAAATTTTTGGAGGATGAATTTTCTCCAATCCAAAGTCAAATCGTGCGGGGAATAAAGTCTTCTCCAATTCAAAACTCAAATCAAAGTTTTGGAGGATGAATTTTCTCCAATCCAAAGTCAAATCGAAGCTTTGGGGAATAAAGTCTTCTCCAATTCAAAACTCAAATCAAAGTTTTGGAGGATGAATTTTCTCCAATCCAAAGTCAAATCGAAGTTTTGGGAAATAAAGTCTTCTCCAATTCAAAACTCAAATCAAAGTTTTGGAGGATAAATTTTCTCCAATTCCAAACTCAAATCAAAGTTTTGGGGGATGAATTTTCTCTAATCCAAAGTCAAATCGAAACTTTGGGGAATAAAGTCTTCTCCAATTCAAAACTCAAATCAAAGTTTTGGATGATGAATTTTCTCCAATCCAAAGTCAAATCAAGTTTTGGGAATAAAGTCTTCCAATTCAAAACTCAAATCAAAGTTTTAGAGGATGAATTTTCTCCAATCCAAAGTGAAATCGAAGCTTTGGGGAATAAAGTCTTCTCCAATTCAAAACTCAAATCAAAGTTTTGGAGGATGGATTTTCTCCAATCCAAAGTCAAATCGAAGCTTTGGGGAATAAAATCTTCTCAATTCAAAACTCAAATCAAAGTTTTGGAGGATGAATTTTCTCCAATCCAAAGTCAAATCGAAATTTTGGAGAATAAAATCTTCTCCAATTCAAAACTCAAATCAAAGTTTTGGAGGATGAATTTTCTCCAATCCAAAGTCAAATCGAAGCTTTGGGGAATAAAGTCTTCTCCAATTCAAAACTCAAATCAAAGTTTTGGAGGATGGATTTTCTCCAATCCAAAGTCAAATCGAAAGCTTCCAATTCAAAACTCAAATCAAAGTTTTGGAGGATGGATTTTCTCCAATCCAAAGTCAAATCAAGTTTTGGGAATAAAGTCTTCTCCAATTCAAAACTCAAATCAAAGTTTTGGATGATGAATTTTCTCCAATCCAAAGTCAAATCGAAGCTTTGGGGAATAAAGTCTTCTCCAATTCAAAACTCAAATCAAAGTTTTGGAGAGTAAATTTTCTTTAATCCAAAGTCAAATCAACGCTTTGGATAACAGTTTTTTTTTCTCCAATTCAAAGTTAAATTAAAGCTGTGGAGATCAAAGTTTCTCCGAAATCCAAGAAGTCAAGTTTGAATCTCAAGATTCCTAGCCAAGCTAAATCTTAAGGGCAAAGTTTTTCAAAACAACGCCAAAGTAAGGCGCAAGCCCTGAATCTGAGATTTCCTGGAGTCAAAGTCTCCAACAAATCAAATCAAATTCAATTTCTAAAGCCATGTCATAAATACACATTTGCACTCCTAGAACAATTTGAGTCGACAGAAGTCAAATTCGTCCTAATGAGTGAAAATCGAAAAGCCAATGCCCTAGCAACTGGGTGTTGCTCGCACAGTAAGCTAAAATTTAATCCACCTTGTCAACTATTCAAGGAGGGTGATTCCATTGATTATCACCTAAAAATATGGAAGAAAATATCACTATATAAGCCAACAAAGTGAAGAAGAAGATTTGACACGATCCATCATTGATTCTCTTCAATACGAAATTAACAATGAAGAAGCTCACTCCAAGAGTGTGTGGAGCTCAGCCAATTTTTGTCAAAACTTCATTTCAAGTGAAAATCATGGGGTACTATTGGTGGACCACGGTATAGAACTTTGTGGACTTTGCAAAGAAATGTGAAGCCCCTCCAAGTTCACACAAATTTCATCTAATATTCGCCAAAGCCATTGCATCCCACAAAGAGTGTCTTGATCACTTGATAGGTGGAGATCTGGATGGGATCGACCTATAACTCAAGAATCTTCGGGCTAGACACTCTCATATCCTTGTCGGACTTAATACTTCTCCTAGTGGGTTGAGTTGGACTCACTTTGGAGTGCTAGATTAGATCGGATTACCATCCAAAAGGGCTCGTCTCGTCCACAAGAGCCGGAAGCTTTGGGTAGAAGAGGTTGGAGGCTCAAGCTCGCCGTAATGCTACAAAGCACTAATGGCAAAAATCCTTCAACAATGAGAAAGTAAGGCTAAGATCCTTCCAAGGAGATGATCTGGTGTATTCAAAGGCCAATTATAATCACAAGGAAGTCAGGGCAAGTTCTACCAAAAATGGGACGGCCCATATGTTGTTGTCCAAAGAATGAAGTGTACAGATCATGGATAAAAATGGACTACATATTGAACCGATCAATAGCAAATTTTTGGAGCGCTTACGCTTGAAAGTCTCTTGGTTCTTTTGTTAGGTTTCCCAAGAAAGAAATTCTTTATTCCACTTCAATTAAGAGGATAAATCGTGAACGGAAACAAACAAAACAAAACAAAAAAACAAATGCAAAGAAATTCATTTGTAATGAACTACGCTTGACTTGATCCCTTTGCTGGCATGAGGCGTTTGGATGAAAATACAACCAAGTTCACCATGAAATAAAAAGAAGGTAAATTCTTTTGAGATTTACTATCAAAATAAAAATGTCAAGGATTTCAAATATAAGGCATTTGACTGTTTTGACTTTATACTCCAAAAAGTGGAGAAATCAAAATCAGGGTTTGAGAACTCGAAAAGAATCAAACCTTAACCTCGACACTAAACGCCCCGGCCTACAAAGAAATGATCCTTGGTCGCTAAATGCCTTCTTTAACAAAAAAAGAAAAAAATGTGCTCCATTAAAAGGGTCGACTCTGATATTTGGCACTAAAACCCGCTTCGACCAGTAAAGTATTGATCCTTAATTCAAAGTTTGAAGCCTTCAAATTTTTCTTTAAAAAGAAAGAACGAGTCCTCTCGCCTCGACACTAATCGCTTCGGACTTTTGAAAGGACCAGGTCCTTAAGAAAATAAAGAGACTCAAAATTTTCTTTAAAAAGAAAGAACCAAGTCCTCGGTCCTCACACTAATCGCCTTCGGACTTTTGAAAGGGCTGGTCCTTAAGAAAATAAAGAGGCTCAAAATTTTCTTTAAAAAGAAAGAACCAAGTCCTCGGTCCTCGACACTAATCGCCTCGGACTTTTGAAAGGGCGGTTCTTTAAGAAAATAAAGAGGCTCAAAATTTTCTTTTAAAAAGAAAGAACCAAGTCCTCGGTCCTCGATACTAATCGCCTCGACTTTTGAAAGGGGCTGGTCCTTAAGAAAATAAAGAGGTTCAAAATTTTCTTTAAAAAGAAAGAACCAAGTCCTCGGTCCTCGACACTAATCGCCGACTTTGAAAGGGCTGGTCCTTAAGAAAATAAAGAGGCTCAAAATTTTCTTTAAAAAAGAAAGAAAAGAATTAGCCCTAATCCTCGACACTAAACATCTCGGATCGCTTAAAGAGCTAATCCTTGATTGTTGGGGAAAATCACTTTAAAGTTTCTTCAAAAAAAAAAGAAAAGAACTAAACCTTAGTTCTTTACTCTAAAAGTATTGGACTTTAAAAGGATTTAGTCCTTATTTTGCGATGGATCTTAAACGTTAAAGTACCGATCTCTCAAATTTTGGACAAAATCCAAATCCCGCAAATGTCCAACCGGATTACACTCACAAATTTTGTAGTGTCGATTCTCAACCCTAACGTTAAATGTTTTGGGTTTTAAGAATCTCAACACTTAGTCTCACACGTGACGGCCGGGTCAAATCTTCAAACAGAGCTCATGCAAACGGGCAAACAAGTCCACCACTGCTTTTCAAATTTTTTGGCGAAGTGTCAAATCTTCAAATGTCTTAACGAGCTATACTCTCAAATTCTACAAAGTATCGGTTCTCAACACTCATATTAAATACTTTGGGTTTTAAGAATCCCGACTTGGTTTGACATGAGGCGACTTATCGAATCTTCAATACAAGTGTTCATACAAATCAAGTATGCTAGCCAAACAAGTTTCCAACGCTCTTTAAATTTTTCGGCAATATCTAAAACTTCAAAATCCAATTGGGATTGACTTCACTGCAAAGTATCCATCCTCAACCCTCAACATAAAGGTTTTGGGCCTTTGAGAGTCCAGACACTTGGTCTCACATGAGATGTGCGCATGAAACCTTCAAATCCATACAAATGTTTCCAAGCAAATTGACAAACAAATCCTCCAATGCTCTTCAAATCTTGAGTAAAGTTCAAATCTTCAAATACCTGGACAAGCCACACTTTCAATTTGGCAGTAATGGCTCTCAACCCTTACACTAAATGTTTGGGTCTCAAGAGTCCCAATACTTGGTCTCACACGAGACAATCATTTGTCAAATCTTCAACACAGAGCTTATGCAAATGGAAACAAAAATCCCTCGACGCTCTCCAAAATTTTGGGCAAAATCTAAAATCTTCAAATGTGCGGGTGGGCTCCACTTTGAGCTTCTACAAAGTACCAGTTCTCAGTCCTTAACGAGAAATGTTTTGGACATTAAGAGTCCCGGTACTTGGTGTCAATGAGACAAATTGATTTCAATTTCACCGATCTTCTATTTGATGACAAATGTTTTGGCTTAAATTGAAATGCTCCACAAAAGCTAAATCTTCAAATTCGCCTAAAAAAAATCTGCAAAAAAAAAAAAGGAGTTTAGTGTCCATAGAAACAAGATTCTCGAAAGGGGAAGGGACAAGCAAACACGTAAACATATGGCCAAAACATTTAATTTCAAGGCATGCCATGATATCTTTTGACCACCAATCCTTTTTTTTGGCCTTTTATGTTTCATATATATGTAATATATGCATGCATACAGAGGCGTGTATGTCCTGGCAGTCAAAAGGAAAAGCAATAAATAGTCAAAAAGGAAAAGCAATAAATAAATGATAGGAAGAATTGAAAGGTCCAAAGGAATTTCAGAGACTCCGCCACCGCTTCATCTTTACTCCCTCTACACTATTATTATGGAAAATGATGGAAGAACAAAGGACAACAAACAAGACACAAGCTTCCATCATCGTCCATTACCTACGGTGTATATAGTTATGACAAATTGGGATTGAAGTTTTATACCTTTTCTCCGCCTCAGTAAAGACGTGAAGATTAACTCTAGTGGCGAAGGAAGGTCGAGAAGTCGAACGTGGACGAGATTGTTGCAAGATGCAATCCGGGACCCTCAAACACCGATGGGGAGATGAACTCTAAGAAAGAAGAAAATTATAACACCAAGTTGTTGCCCGATGATTCGAAGCCAATGAACGTCGACCGGAGAACGGATTCCGATGGCATATGGTCTAAGCAAAGAGGACAAGAACGAAAGCCAAATTTCAAGTCTTCGGTAAATTCATGGGGTGAGACAAACATGTGGCTCGAGAATCCGGTTTAACCTCCCCTTTGTGCTTTGATTTGCCGACCTTGGTCAGTGACAGCATAATGGCTAAACCACGGAAGGGGTATTGTAGAAGCTTTGCTAACGGGCGATGAAGAACTAGTAATGGGTTCTCTTAAAGAAGTTCTTTCTATGGATTCCTCATGAAGGGGAATTACGCTGGGGTCAAATTTTTCCTCACCCAATTTTTAATAGCAAATCGTGTTCAATGGTGGCTTTGTGTTCTTCGGCTTTGGGTATAAAAAGATACTAGTTTTAATACAATGGAAACTTTCGACTCTAATAAAGAGTGAGTGGATGTTGGTCGTGATAGGGACTTGGATGCGAAGATTTTCCAATCAAGTTATCCATGCATATTAATCTTGGGGTCAAAATGCATGTCTAGCAAATTAAATGGTGGGGGTGCTCAGTTTAGTCTTGTTGAGAAGATAAGTTCAAAGGATTTTGTCTTTATCTCATAAACCTACTGCCAAGCCTAATCCCTATTTAGTTCAATTTAGGTAAAGACAAAGATGATGAAGCCATGTTAGAGTTTTAGTTGGATATGAACAAATCAAACGCCAAAGTGTAAGCGGAGACTTTGTTTTGACCAAATTGACAAGCTTTGACAATTTCTATGGGATCTTGAGATTAATTGGGTTGATCAAGTTTGATTGTAGTAGAAGAGATTTGCCATTATCCTTAAAAAGAGTTGTCATTATCCCAACGAAATTCCACAATTTCAAATTTTTAGTGAGGTTGACCTATATGGATTCACGTGTACATGCGCATCACAAGAAGCCTAAAAGGATTCAAGTCTTGTGCAAATTGAATTGGTGAAGATATACACAGCAAGGTCAAAAATACTTTGCTCCAATCCATTGATCGTGTTCGACTTCCGATCAAGTATTCTACCTGAGCAAAATTCAAGGTTAAAACCATAAAGGCAAAATACAAAAATCTTTTTATCTTGAGCAAAATTCAAGATTAAAAAGAAATCTTTGATCTTGAGCAAAATTCAAGATTAAAAAAAAATCTCTTGATCTTGAGCAAAATTCAAGATTAAAAAAAATCTTTATCTTGAGAAAATTCAAGATTAAAAATAAATCTTTTTTGAGTAAAATTAGAGATTTAAAAAATGTCTTTTTATCTTGAGTAAACTCAAAATTAAAAAAAAAATCTTTTTAGCCTCGAAAGATTCGAGGTTAAAATTTTCAATCAAATTTTAAATTTAAGTTCAAGATTTATCCATTTATTTGTCAACAAATAAATAAATCTTGAGCGCATTGTAGACACTAAAAATTTTTAAGTCTTCGATGGTCAATTTTAATTTACTTTAATTTACTCGACCGGGTTGATCAGTTAATCGCCCATTAAGTCCTAAATCACAAATGTCCATGACCCAATTAAATTTAATTAGAAAAGGCCCAACAAAAGCCCATCATACTTTTATTAAATGTAATTGGAATATATTATATTTAATTATTTTGGATAATTAAGGATTTGTTATTCAAATTATTCAAATTCAAATTAAATGGGTTGATGGTGATAGGGCGCATCGAAACTTTCTATAAATAGAACCCTTAGCCATTTGGAGGAGGAGAAAGGAAGAAAGAGAACCCTGCAAAGCCTAGAAATTTTCTAAAAAATTCGAAGAACAAACTCTCTCAAATCAGAAACCAATCAAGAACAAGATCTTCGAGGCCTTCAAATCAGATCAACGATTTGGAAAACACATTTTTCCAAATCAAAATCAAATCAAAGAGTGGATTAGACAACACGCTTTCTAATTCAAAACGAAAGTCAAAATCAGTTAAGAGATTAGAGAACACAGCCTTCTAATTTCAAATCAAATCCAAGATCAAACAAAGTTTTGGAGAACATGCCTTCCAATTCTAAAGTCAATTCAAGACTTTGTGAGAATCACGCTCTTCTACAAAGATTAAAATCGAAGTCAAATAAAATCTTCGACGTTGGAATCAGCGCATCATTTCCTCATCTCCAAATCAGATGGTAGATCTATGAGGACGCAATTCAAGGGATGTAGTCCACTTTAAATTTCCAAATTCCAATTTGTAACAATTTTACTTTGTTTTATTCTTTTATTAATACAAAAAACAAAATTTGTCGTTACAATGACTCTCCTTCAATGGCATATATCCTACTCGTCCCCACTGTATGCTGACCAATGCGGCCATCTTCAACACATCTACGAGTGTACAAGAGTCATCATCCCCATTCCCCTCCCTCCCTACTACAACGGCTTTAACTTGTACTGTTTGACACATTATTTCCAATCTGATTTTGAAGCCTTGCGTCTATGTACACACACTATTATCGTCCACAAAACACATATCACCTCTTGCCTCTATATTAGCTGTGATTATCTAGATATGATGTAGTCATCTCAACATAATGTCAAAGAGACGTGTGCATTGTGAGAACAATAATGTGGCGCCTACATGCACATAAGATCACGTCTTTATTTTCAAGTTAACCACTTTATTCACTTGATAGTTTTCTTTAACTGATCTTCAATCATAGGACATGAGAGTCTCGATTAGGATCAGAGTCGAGCTACTCCACCAGTAAATTCTATGGAGCCATAAAACACAGTAACAACAGAGAGAAGAATATAAAGGTTTCTCTTCTTAGCATTTGATAACAACAATAAGCAACAAGAATTATCAATTTGATCGACAAGCGGCCAAGTTTTTACGAAGCTGCTACATCTAACGGTATATCCTTCGACTATAGTAGTACCCAACAAATGTTTAATCCTCTCAGTATCCCATATCCCCACAGCAAAATCTTCATCTTCATTACTCAAAAATTTCTTGCATATAATCTGAGTCAAATTTTATGCCTGAAAGTCCTTGTTTGAATTCCATCCCGGGACCTTTGCAATGCCACCATCTGTTATAATACCGCTTCCATTTTCCACAGTTATCAGAGGATCAGATTCGCTTTCCTTGGCCTTTTCAATAAAGAGAGGCAACAGTTACTACGTTGACTGTTATCATGAACATAATGAAAATGATATCAAATTGCTAATGTGATTACCTGGGACAACTGGGCAGTAGCTGATTCAGCAATGGTCTTTTGCTGGCTCTCTATAGTGCAGTAATAAGAATACAATATCATGCCAACTACAGCAACCAAGATTCCTAAAATGTTGCGCCAGCTGAAGGGATCGTGTAGAAGAACATAGCCGAATGCCAAAACCAGGCACGTCTTCAGATGGCCGAGGACCTGATAAGTGACGGGTGATGTTTTTCCTATTACCAGAAAGGTGCTGAAGTTTACGGAGACCGATATTAGGCAGGAAAGGACAATAAATGCCTGTCATTAAGAACATGTGAAGTTAACATACTGCACAACACGAAAAAGTTGTATGGATAAAGGTTTTTTAATTCTTACCAGCACTTGAGGGGTATATTTGAAAGCAAACACATTCTGATTCGTCAAAAGCCCATCTAAAAATGGACCTGCTACAAATAGAGTGATCGCCTGGTATGGGCAAGATTGATATAGGAGCTGAGTTGAAGAAACCTTGAACTTCTTCTGGATGGTATTTGTCATCTAGGGCGCTCAGTTAAGATTGCAAATAATTGAAAGGCCATAGGCCCAAAAATGATATATGTATATTATATATACACATTTATGGGTGTTATAACTGCAGAAAATAGTCGAGGATACAATTTGTGCAACACAAGTCGTAAGAACGGCAAGAAGAGACAATATGGAACCCAGGGCATTGAGCTGCAGATCAGTAACTGTTGCAATTCCAACACCCATGAGAAGAACTGTAAGTGAAAGCTGGACATTCCTACTGCAAATGGTGGTCAAGAAGGTATTAGCATCAAAATTGGAACCAGATATATGCAAATAAAACACATCGGGAATATGCATAACTCACCAAATATTTTATACATGTAAAGATTAAAGATGAAAAGTTTAAAGTTGACAAGAAAAGTATTGCACACTGCCAGAATAAAAGAATGGGAGCACGGTTGGAAACAAATGAGGTAAAATTCTGAGCCAATAAGCACTCAGCAAATGATGGAAAGCTGAATAGAACATTCTCAATTGTCAAGATGAAGTTTATTGATTAATAATTTTTCATCACACTCAAAATTTGCGCTTAGCTCACTCATACTAAACCACATGCCAGATTATAACAGTTTTTTGTCCAGATCTCATGGATCCCGGAAAATTCCGTATAATCTGTACAAATTTAGCTCATAGAAATTGTTACAGATTGAAACTTCAAGATTGGCAAGGTGAAACAAGAAATCTCATTACTAAACATAGATAGGATCCCATTCACTTTAGTATGATTATATAATTTTGAGCAAATTACATTAGTCTCCCCTGAGACTCTCTACAGTCTAAAACTACCTGATTCTCTGATTTTACCATTTAAATTCAGTGCTTGTTTGCCAAAGTTATTTTCAGCACATTTTTGAGTGTGTTTAAGAAGTGAAGAACCTTATGGGACATCATGAAACATATTTTTATTATGAAATGCATGGTTGAAAATGAGTATACAAAAAGTGATTTTGAAAGTAATTTTTTCAAACACGCTAGTAGTTAAGAGCATTTTATTTCCAGTACAGTTTTTGCTTAAAACCCACATTTTATTCTAAAAATTGACAAATGATTCAAAATTGTAATAAAAATAAATCTAAACTTTGAACCTTAATTTAATATCAATGTTATAGCATTGTTGATGTTATGATAACCTTAATTAATTTTTAGATACAAAATCTAGTATAAATACTATGAGTATAAAATGAATGCGCGGTCCCCGGAAATAACGAATAATGAAACAATTCATATATTGACATTTCGTGCACATTTCAAAATTTCTGCTTTGAATTGAAAATAGGAAAAAGAAGAAACAATGTATTTTAAAAATATAATACTGTGTTTCATTTAGCACAAAAGACAAAGGTAAATAGGATCACAACATCTCTATTTTTGATTTATAGTTGTGATTTTTATTTATTTATCTATATATATATATATATATATATATATATATATTTTTTTTTTTTTTTTTTTGGGAACGGGAATTTATAGGTGTGAACTGGTTACTAAAAAAATGGTCTTGGGAGATTTGTGTAATTTTTGGAGAGGGAGGGGCTATCTCTGTTATAGTCTTGAGGTTTCTGTAACTTGGGCTAAAATTGTATATTTTAAGCAACAACATGAAGTAATGCTTATTCAAGAACCAGAATGAACATATAAAGGGAGGTATAATCGGACTAACAAGGAAAAATATGCTATGCGATCCATGTAAAGACTACCTCCTATCTTATTGATGGTAAAACGAAGTAAGATAAACCTGAAAAGAAGATATAAATATCTAACCTGAATTTTTTCCGGAAGAAAAGGGTCTCTAAGAGAACTGTGCAAGGAATAATTGCCAGTTTTGTCATCTACATTGTAAAAATCACAGGACAGAGAGGATTAGCATAGATGCCAGAAATTAATTTTGAAATAGAAGTACATACTTCAATTTAAAAGAGAGAACAATATTATCTTAGGCTTTTAGATCAAATGGTTCAACAGATTGCAGAAAAAATCATTTCACGACAAAGTAGACCATAACTATAACTGGCTAAATGACGACTGAATCAGGTAGATCTTCCAACTGGATGATGTCCAGACAGATGCTGATACAACTTTTAACTATCAGGCAATTATTTTTGAAAATAAGAAGCTACTTCGACGGGTTGTCACTGCCTAATTACTTAACTTGTTCTGTTAGGTTGTATACATGCTGTTCTGTTAGGTTGTATACATGCACTAGATCCTATATGAATCCCCAGAGTGAAAGGGGCAGTGTAAAATCAACTCAACTCATCAAAGCCTTTTTTATTGGTTATTGAGACTGGCCGGATTGATCACCTTTTCAATTCCGGTATAAATCAAGGGTCATCTCCAAACTTAAACACAAGGGCTTATATCGTTTCCAGTTCCTCAATCCATGTAATTTCAGGTTTATCTTTTATCTTTTAACCAGCGCAGATCATCCAAAATAGGAATTCCTCTGTTAGAAAAGGGATCACATGAGATATCTCTGCAAGATTTAAAGCAACACGGAGCTAGGACGTGAATGAAATGTTGGAATTTTGTTTTAGAACTGAAATAACTTTAGACATACCCATGACTCTTGAACTCGTCAGGTTATTATTTCTTCAAGCGTAGAAATTACCAAGCATTCAAATTCAAAAGGACCTGACAAAACTTGATACATGAAGACATACTTTACACAGCAAGAGTGAATCTAACCTGATAGAAGCCAACAGAATTGAAACCCAGGCTAAGATTTAGAAGCCCAATGGATGTTCCATTCAGTATGCCAAAACCCATGACAGCTCTTGGATCAAAAGGTTTATGCTCAAACAATTTCATCCATAGAGCCACATGAAGAGAACAAAATGTGACAAGAAGATGCCAGCTTGTCAAAGTTGTAGCTGATTAAGTATAATGAGAAAGAACCGATGTTAATCACTTCAAGAATTAAAGCATCAATAAATAAGCAACATTGTAGCATGATTGACGGAGATAAGACATAACACAGCCAACATAATATTTTTCCAATATTTTGATAGTTTCTTAGAAACCTAAAAGATTGAAGAATATGACAAACTCAATGACTAAAAACACCTCTCACTATCCACAAAGCATGGGAAGAGAAAATAGGATACCTAGGAGCTTTGGTGCTAAAGGTCCGTCACAAGAAAATCTGAATCAGATTACTGAAAACCTTAAATCATTCCCATCCCCCACTATCCACAAAGCACGGGAACGAAGTTTATTTCAAAGTGGTCTATCTTCGTACTTCACTATGGGTTCTGCTGGACAAAATTGCACTTAAAACCATATTTATCTAGCACACAAATGTTGGATGCACATTCATCGTGTATTACATTATTTGGCCGAACAAAACAGGTTCATAGAGAAAGTGGTAATTACGAAGTGCAATTTCTTACAGTCAGAACTATTGTTCGTTCTTTGATTTTTAAACTACACCAGTACATGAGTAATCGAAATCATAATGACAAGACAACTGAAAGTGCTAAGACTGCCAGAATTTATTCTTTTATTTTTATTTATTTATTTATTTATTCAATGTAACTAAAATGTACAGGCTATACCAATAAGTAGGATAAAGATGATCCAACAAATTGTCCTCCTGTTACAAAGAAAACATTTCACTTGGTTCTCTGTAAACTAAGAAGCTAAACCAAAATACGGGAAGTTTGCACCATATTGATTAGAGCAGAGACAAAAAAAGTTGCAGCATTTGTTTATACTGTCTCATAAAGCCACCGACATTTAGGTCCTTCAAGACATTTAAAAAACTTTTGGTAAAGTTGGTTACCAAAATTGGGCAAAAAAGAATCTTCGAACTCATGAGACAAAGATACTAAGGGTGGTTACATGCATGTGCACGCACACACATTCACAAAAGATAATTACTAAACCTAATTCACCATAAACACAGAGTTACCTTAGATGAATTTCAATTTCTTTACGTCCTTTGTTTGAAGCTGAGATACCCCTCACTAAGACTCTATTTAGGAGAAGAACACATAACTGGTTTATAAACTCATTGCAAACTCAAACATAATTGCAAGAGAAATTCATAAGTATCACTCATATATTATCCGCAAATTTTTTCAGACATACAACTATTCGTTTTCATAAATGATTTGTAAATCATCAAATGGACAAAGGGTTGGCCATCTCAAGCCATATAAAATTTTTGGTAACTAGTCCTACTACAATAGACTATAGTAATGTTCTTGTAAGTGGTAGCTCATTAGGGCGATACAAGACCTACGACAACTGACTAAGCAAACATTCCCTCTCTTTCTCATCAGTTAGTGCCTTTCAGATTTTTATAATTTTAGCACAACCACATCTTACATCCTCATTCTATTCATGTCTTCAACATTTATCCTTTGATTGTACAACACTCGATTCCGTGCCAGTATATCAGTTGGTGAAATGAAGGTAGCTTCTATATTCTAATTGCTCATAACCTCTAACTCTTCTCTAGAATTGTGCAACTCATTCTAATGCCATGCAGTGCATTCTCTTCAGGTCCTCTTCCCTAACCTAAATAACTAAGAGCTTGTTTAGTCAAGGTATTTGGAGCTAAGAATTAAAAGCTTGGTTTCCTATTAAAAAAAAAAAAAAAAAGAAACTGAATGGCCGAAAAGTGTGAAAAGTTATGGTTTCCATCAAATGTGGGGTCAAAATGAAATTTTGATAGAAGGTATTGTGAAATAGCTAAACCAAACAACCTCTGAACTCCCTCTCTTTGGGACATGATCCCCTATTTCAAGAAAAACATTTAATATATTAAGCTTTTGTACGTATGTGCGTGGGTGGGGGGGGGGGGGAGGGGGCGTGGGTCTGGTTAACGCACCCCTCCAGGCAGCAAGTTAGATGAAACCCATCTTTGTTGGAAAAATTCACATTAAAAGCAAATATCGCACAATTGGTTAGGGAAGGCAATAGCAATTTAAAAACAATCCAGTCTGAAATTTAACAATCTGTCATCAGTTGAAAGAGGAGTGGTTGAAACTTTTGTGAGTTCTCAAGCACTGGCAGGTAACAACAGATTAGTCACTTGTAACTTCACCATGAGATGCTCTCTCTCTCTCTCTCTCGACTGCAGGCAAATAGATATTAGATTTGTTAAGTTTGACCCATCGCCATTGCATTAGACTGTGGTGAGAAGAGACCCCGCAGTGACCTTCAGTTGCTGGATCCTCAGAGGGCCACGTGGATTGTTGTTCACGGTGTTTTATTGTCATTTAATGGCACTTGGGTCGTTGGTAGTGGACTTTATGGAATTTGAGGTCATCTAAACAAAAAAGACGAGTGTAAGCATCATTCCCACTCTCTTGTTGCCTCGCAGCCAAATGCCATTATTTGCTCGTAGTTTCTACAAAATGCTTCATTTTCAGTTGAAAGCGCCAAATTTATGTAAGAAGTTTCTGACATACATGATCCACCATTCAAACTAAACCAGAAACAAAAAGCAAAAAGAGAAAATGAAAACATAGACCACACAATAGAAACAGTGCAGATTATGTATAGGATTAGTTTATCCAACGGGTAGCAAGCATTGCCTAATCGTCCATCTCCCATTTTGATACAAATATTTGCTAGATCTCAGGGATTCCTCTAACAGAAGTAGGACCAATATACAATGTTTCCATTTCCCTCAATCTGTAAGCATGTCACCAAGAGCTACAATATTACTTCTTCCAACAAAAACTATATCAATCCACACAAAATTTATTGAAAACAAAGTTTCCAAAGAGACGTCCAGAAACAGCACAAAAAGAAATGCGCGGCAAGAAAAATTAGGTGATAGCACAATAGCATTGCTCTTACAAATAGACGGAATTTCATCAATTAAATTCTCACCGAAAGTGAAGCCAAGAGTGCTAATGAGCGCCTTGTTGCAAATTACTATAGACACAGATGAAACCACCGACAAACTCAGTGCCCCGATCGTCCCCAGCTGAAACCGCTGGCCGTCGCTCATCTTCACACACTTTCTCTCCGATCCAAATCTCAATATCTACTCATCGCACACCAAAATTTCCATTAGTTTTCTATGCATCCACTCAAAGTCAAAATCAATCATGAACCGTTCCACGCTGAAAACTTAAATATTTAGCTCACCTCATATCGATAATGCACTTAAGTTACTGAAATTTTGAGATATAAATCCAGTTCAGCTGCAGAGAAATAAACAACATTTCAATTTTCGAACAAAAAGTACAAGTTTACAAAAAAATCACTAACAACACTGTAAAACGAAATTAATTTATAGAAAAAACGAAATAAATTCGGCGGTATTGAGCCACAGATCTGGTCCTTTCTGATAGCATTCGATCTCATTCTCATATACACGTGCGAGCGACAAAAAAAAAAAAAAAATGTAGAGAGAGAGAAAGAGAGAACGAGAGATGACCTGAGGAGCAGCGTTCAGATCACTGAATTTGATGGAAGAACTGTGCGTTAAAATATCTGAAATCTGATCGATCCTATACTGTGAGGCAAAAGAACGTTGGGATACGAATCATAGAAATATTTTTTTATACTCGGAAATGCTATTTTCATACTGCCGACTTAAAGGGCACATAGCGATGGTGGATTATCACCGTATAATCATTTAATTAGCACGTATGCTAATGCTAATCATATAAAGAATAATTTAGACTATTTACTACTACTATTTAGTGTATTACTACTAATTACTAGCAAATAGCATATACTGAATTTGAATTGAATAAACAGTTTTGCTATTTTTATTTACCATTGGCAATATAACTATTTTCAGGACTAACAATGATTACAGTTTCCCAATATTTATTTGTCATTTGTCATCTTGCAAATTGAAATGCCATTAACTTTGAGTATGATATAATTACTCCCGTCGTTAACAATATAAGTTGCCAACACTCTCATTTTTGGGAGGAAAAAAAGATAGATAAGTAGGGTGCTCCCACCATCGAAGCGATTATGTATTATACATCTCACTGACGAAGATTCCAAAAAATATTTCAAAAAATATTTGAAAAAAATTGGCGGTGGCGTGGCGCGCGTGAAGCGCGTCACACACATGTTGGCAACATAAGTTGCCAACATGTTGGCATTAGATCATTCACCATGATATTTATGGATGAACTTATATGTAACGTCATCGGTGTTTACAGTAAGATGAGTTTTATAACGATATTATAGATTCTAAGAATTATTTTACAAATAATTACTTGGCCAAATTGGATAAAATATTCTAATGTATTAACCATTAGTTTCAATAAGAACTGAAATGAAAACAATGTTTTCGTACTTTTAAATATAAAATTTATAAGCTAAGTGCTTTCGAAAGCTCCCTAAGATTGCTCCAAAAGGTTTTCCTAAGCAGCCTCAAATAATTGACAAGTATACTTGAAGCTGCGTTACAACATGAATTTCTATATAGCATTCACAAAAGATGAACTATGTATGATAAGTTATGAAATTCTTTATTGTTTTGTAGTTTTATATAAAGGAGGTTGACAAACTTGTTTATATCATATTATCTCTTCAGATCGGTTTGGCTCTGTTCCCCACTGTGGGGAACAGAAGCCAATACCCACGCCTACGTGGCGTCGCCAGGTGACACCACGTAGGCAAGTAAAATTTTATTTTTTTAAAAAAAAAAAATTAATTTTTTAATTTTTTATATCTACATTAAGTTAGATGAATAATACATAACTGCCCCCTAATGGCGGGGGGTCTCACCCGACCTCCATAATTTTTTTTTTCCCGACTGTGACCCACAGTGGGTACTAGAGCCGGACCGCTCTTCATATACATACTTTATTCACTTCGTTTTTAATTTTTATTGTTTCTATTTCAGATGGATGTTTTACTTGATTTGTGAATACCACAACTTTCTCGAGTGGAATTGAAGTTGTTTGTTAAGATAGGTATGCATGCATTTATTCACAAGTTACATCTCAATGTTGAATTTCATTTATTCTATCAATTAAAGATTTTATCATTTTGTCGTTCCATCAAATGTGGAAGTCTTTACGGTTTTTTTCTCCAATAATTAAATGGGACGCGATTTTGACAGTTCATTGATTTCGCGTGAACTAACAATATCGAAATCAGAAGTTTTTATTGTCCAAAAACAATAATAATAACCAGAAGTTTTTAAATTGAGATTTAATTTTTATAAATATAACTAATAAATTGGATCTCGCCATCGTACTAAAGGCAACATACTAGAAAATTTATGAGCATATTCTTAGAAGTCCGTAAAATTCAAAGAGGCCAGGGGCAAGTGAGTGCTAATCACCAACCTGAATATCAAGCCACTTCTTTTACCTTGCTACTTTGTTGGTATACATAGTATTTCGATTTATAAGTCATATCTGATTAGTGATATATAAGTAGAATTGAATAGTATTATATTCAAAATTTTAATACAGTTCAATACGATATGAATCGCGTAATCAAATAAAAATATATAATATAAGGAGAAAATCATATGTAATATATATATATATATATATATATATATATATATATGCTTATGTAAGTAGTTGAAAATCTAGAATTGGCCTCCTTGGAAGGTTTGGCCAAACTGCCAATTAGAAGGTGCCACATTGTAGCTTGTGACAGTTCTACCATCACTGGCGGTCACTCTAAATGAAAGGCTTTGTCCATTGAGGTATGAATTGCTTTGCCAATTTTGACCCCAATTTCTTGACATAGTTTGCCAGCCAGTTCTTGACCCTTTGATTGACACTGCATGGACATCTCCTGCACCGGCGACGTTGGTGATCAAAACCAAGTTGAAGTATGAATGCCCATTGATGGTGAACCTAACTCCCGCTTTCTTCACACATGGCACCCTACAAATGAGTTGCGATATATAGTAACATTTCCATTGTCTATTTTTATCAAGATAACGACTTGATACGACAAGTAAGGAATAGTACTTTATAAGACTGTAATAATAAAATTGAAAAAAAGTACCTTCTAAAGACGACAGGTACAATGCCAGCACGATATTGAGCAATTTGGAGAAAAGCTGGTTCAGCTAGATCGAAATGCTGGAGTGGAGGATTGCACCACCCACCATTATTATTTGGCAAGGCAAAATTTGGGGGGCAAAAATTGGTGGCGGTGACTGTGATAGTCCCGGAGAGGCACCATTTGGGGTCACCATTGCAACGCATTTCGTAACACGCGCCACAAGTCAATCCATTGTTGAACAAGGCCGTACTTAGTGCTGCAGTGTTTGTACCATAGCCTTGGCTATACAAATTGCCATACCCACATGCCCCTCCTACAAAACCCCAACAAACCATATCAATCGATAACATGTTCTGTATTTTCAAACTAGACAACGCTATATACGATCAAATTTTGTGTCACCGTAAATAATGTACGTGCTATCCAGTTTAGTATTGTACGAGAAGAGAAAAAGCTAGCTTAAAATTGAAGAGTACACATACGTACCCATAGTTCCGGAAGCATCGCCTCCGCCATAGAATGTGGCATGAGCATTTTGCCAACCACCGTAATCAGCTTGAATACTATGCAAGTGTAGAATGAAGAAAGCAACTAGTGTTACAAAAGCCATTGATGGAGAAGCCATTTTGTAATGCACTTAGAGGGTAGGTGGAGTTAACTGTTAAGAATGAAGCCAGTGAAGTGGTGTTTATATAATGGAGAGGAGAGACATAGGATGAGGTCGATAGCCGGCCAAAGAGGGTAAACAAAAAATTAAATGCTGAAAAAACAATTGCACATGCATAGGCTCTGGTTGGATATGCCATTTACCAGAACTTGAGCTTTGTGGGTCCACTTTTTCCACATGCAGTATATAGTTGTCATCTTTATGAAAAATTATTTTCTTAAAGAACTTTTATTTCCAGGAAACTTTAGTTCTAATTTAAATCTGAACATTTAAGATGTGTTTGGCTAAACTTTAATTATTTTCCTAAAAATTAAATTTTAAAATTGAATAGTGATCAAAACCATGGAGCTTGTGGGTAATAATGACTTTGAATGGATAGTAAAAATCTAAAAATTAATTTTTTAAGTCAAAATATTATACCATACACACATAAACATAGCGTGTTGTCTCATGTGCATGTCCTTGGCAGATTGACGTAGAAATATTTGAACGAAATACATACATTCATCTAATCACACAATTAATCATGTAAATTAACAATTGAATAAGGTTAAGAGAGCATCTCTTGTTCTTCATGGTAGCGATTTATTAGCAGAAATTGCATGCGGGATTATACATATGTATGTATGAAGCTGTAGCAGATGATTAATTAGAAGGCTGGTTGAAACGTGGCGAAAAACTACAAGTTGAATTGTCTATTAGATCCAGCCGTCATCAGTTAACTAATTAAAATATTTATTCGTTTAGTAATTAGCTGAAGTTGAAAGATTTCTTTATCATTTTCATTTTCTTAGTTCATTGTATATATGTATAACTATAACCTGCTCATGAAAGGGCAATCGCTACGAGACAAGCGTGCGTGCCATTTGAATTTGAGGATTTTATTTTTATTTTACCACCGAAAGCAGTATTTTCACTTTTTTATATATGCAATGTTGGATTGCGAAATGAATCCTTGTCACGTAGCTATACTAGGTTTCAACCAATTATAGGCTGATATACAATAAATGCTTATTTCAAAATAAGATGTAGAATATTTTGTAGATACTGTAATTGAAAATTAGCATATAATAATAATAATAATAATCGAACAAGCCATAATTAATTCTTTTGACATTTTCATGGGAACTCCAGACATGATATTTGATATGTTTGGTTCATGTTGGATGTTGAGTCACACTTGAATAATTAATTTCCTCAATCACTAGCCATGTCTAAAGTTTGTCATATTAGTTAGTTATGTCATTTATTATAGTTAAGTAATAAAATTTTTGTTCAAACTAATTTGCGAGGATTCTTTTCACAACTTTCCAAAGGGTAAGCGATAACTTCATTTGGAACTCTTTATAAGGAAATAAATTAGACGAACAATTCGTCAAACCGTATTAATGATGACATGTTACCAAGTGTTTACTAGCAACAAACATGTCAATTTCTACGGCGCCTGTCCAAAAGCAACAACGTGAAATGTGTATTATTTTGTTAATAAGACGAATAAAGATTTTGACAAGGTATGCTGTGTGCGTGTGCTAGAAGAATTTGTTAATTGCTTTGAAATTGTTACTTTTGCGTTAAGATGCTGTTACTCTCGCAAGTCGCATCCACTTCCGGCCCAAGCAACACATTATTTGCATTGCAAAATAGGGAGAGGGATCACTTTATTTCTTGCACCATATGAACATTTGCTCCAAATTTGGTGCAGTGTACCAACACCAATCTGAAACATTAAATTTTCAAATTACAGATAAAGAAAAAAATTGAAAAAGGAAAAGAAAATCCCTTTCTTGCTCAAAATAAATAATATTGCACAAGATTTGATGCAATAACGTTCACAATGCCAAAATAGTGGTGTGGTGACACCAAAATGACGTATGAATTAGAGATGGTTCAACATATCATTAAATGTACAATTAATAGGATCACATATATACTCATCTATAAGTTGTACATTACAAATCAATAGGTTCTCTTTTTTTTCTTTTTCTTTTTTCCTTTTTTTTTTTTTTTTTGGGGGTGTTGGGGGTCCGGGGAGGGTGGGGGTGGAATAGTTCTCTTTTCTTAGTGTGTTGAGGGAAGCATGTATTCGTGCACATGACCGAAAATTGAAGAATACCTGATGCAAAGCTTTGTGCACTTCAAGAAAAGCACATACAAAAGGCTGATGCAGATCAAAAGCTAGCATTTACATGGCAGTTACACGATGCTTAGGATGTAATAATATTTTAATCTATATATTATATAAAATAAGGTTTAATTGGAAGTTATTAATTAAGAAACGGTTATTAGGACCACAAGGTAGTTATTGCTTTGTTGTTATAATTAAGTGATGTCACATGTGCAAGTAGTTATTTTTGTCAATAGTAATAAATAATAATTAATTAATACTAATAATAAGATTATTAGGATATGCTTTGTTACTTAATTAATTAATTAATCAATCCTCGATTTTCATAGCGCTTTGAAAATGGTTTATTCTACTTTTCATAGAAATTTTGTGATGTTGAGATTATATAGAAATATTGGGTATATTAATTTATTTTTCTTACATATAACAATATTATAATATTACTATGATTTTATATTACTCTTAGAGATTTAATCACATAATCGCATAAGACATGTAAAATGTATAATTTATTGCATAACCTTTTAATTATTTTTGATATGTTATAAACTTATAAATATACAATGACATAATTAATTAATTGTAGATATTGAATAAATTTATAATTTATTATTTTTACTTCTATATTTCAAATGTCACATAATTATTACTAAATAAAAAATAAATGATAATGCGAACAAAAGGTAAGTTTGAACATGGGAAGTGGTCCGATTGACTTGTATGTGTATGCAACAAGAAAATCTATATACTATATCTATATTATGAAAATCTATATCTATATCTATATTATATAAAATAGAGTTTCAATTGGAAGTTATAATTAGAAAGTAGTTATTAGAACAAAAGTTAGTTATAGTTTTGCTAGACCAGCTTATTCACGCCACATGTATCGATGATTAACTACATGCTGGATTTATGCACATTTTATAATAGATTGAATCTATAGTATATATAAAGTAAGTGCGTGATTTTTAGTTTTTAAATCGGTGGTTTTAGGATAAATAAAACACTGTTTAAGAAGTGCGATAAACCTTATTTGCTAACAAATGTCCTATTTGTTATGAAAATATTGAGTTTTAAATGATTCTGTCACTTAATTGCACTGACCAGCGTGTCAGGTTTGTTAAGAATATCCCAATTTAAATTGTAGAATTTAATTACTTTATCAAATGTCACCCACGTCAGGAATATAGCCACATGTCCAATTAGGGAGGGTGAACATACCTTTATTTTTGAAAGGTTAATTTGAGGAATAAAAATTTGAATTTTTGAAATTTTTTGTTCCATATTATTCTATTCAAAGAGGCTTCAATATGAGTATAATTTTGATATATTATTTTTACTAATTTAAAATTACTTATTTTTAGTGATAAATTATTTTTTTTTTGTATAATAAGTAACTTTTAAAATAGTAAAAATTATATATCAATACTATATTCATATTATAGCTCTCCTAAATAAAATAATATGAGACAAAAAAATTTCAAAATTTCAACTTTAACCCTTAAATTGACTCACCAAAAAGAATGAATGTTCATACTCCCATCCTTTACAAATTTAAATGAATGTTCATACTCCCATCCTTTACAAATTTAATCTCCAAAATCAATGGATAAGTTTCATCTAATTTTGAAAAAGTCAAAGACTTATTCATAATCTATTAATAAATATAAATATATTATGATTAGTTGTTAAAGAATTTTTTTCCGAAAAAATTAAAAATTTTTGTTAAAATAATTATTAAGTAGAGAAACACTCTAAAATAATTAAACGCAATTGCAAAGTACATTATTTGGACATGATAATTCAATTGTAGTTATCTTGTATCAATAAGCATTTGTCGCGTGTCCTATGTTGATGATAGCACATTTTTTTGAAATTTTATTCTTTTAAGTCCACATGTCGAGTTGTTTTATATTTAATTTTTTTGCATATATGGAACATAATGGCATTTAGAGATACTTTATCAGTTTTTTCCAAACATATTTAAATTGAATATTGAATATTGAATTGATTGAATAGAAAAAGTTTGATAATTTAGCTTGAGTAAGAATGAAAAATTGATATGAATTTCTTAAGATAAACAATTACAAAAAAATTTATGTATTGACCATAAATAAAATGTGTTTGAACAAATTTAAATGGGAATTTTAGATCTCGAAACTACATACATGGAGACATATACATGGAAAAAATAACGTCCCAAATTCCTAATTCAAAATGAGTTTTCTGTAATATTGTTCTTGGTTCCGACTAAATATTTGAATCCCATTTGTAGATCTGGAGCAATATCGATTATTAAAATAAAAAATGCTACCATCAATCAAAGTGAAAACAATAGATAATATGATCATTAATACGATAAAATACAAAAGATCACTCTTCTTTTCCACCAAAAAGATCTGAAATCAGTATTTAGGTCTATAATTTCTATAATATCATTGAGGCTTGACCTCACAATTCGAGAAGACAATCCACAGATTTGAAAGAAACTTGAGTTAAAACAAAATTAATTATCTCGATGTCGAAAGTGGTATTGTACTGCAAAAATATTATTTATATAAAAAATAAAGAATACATTTATCTTTCCAGCGAAATGGCGGAAAAGTTATTGCATAAATTTGTTTTTGATGGACCGAGAGCCTTCAATAAAGTAGATCTACAAGAATCACATAGAATATATTGTGATAGCCAATTTATTTAAAGTATAACCTCAATTTAAAATAAGATTGTGATAACTCGTGCTACCAAATTTATACATTTTATCAAACTTTATGTTATAATCAACTAAATACAATTGTGAGTTGTGTGTTAAATAATCTATTTTTCGTTAATTTTTATCACAAATTTCAACTTACATAGTTTTATTCCCGTGCAACGCACGGGCGTGAAAACTAGTTACTTAAAATTATATTCAAATGATTTCTGCACATGCCCAGTAGCGTTCAGATAATCCTAAAGATGAAAAGTATAACAGAGAAATAGAGGCAAAAAATATCGATAGAATAACAACCAAAATTATCCATTGTTTACACAGTATTGTTGCTATCTGTAACGAATTTCACCAAATTTATTCTTAATTTGTCTGAAGGTATGGAATGTCATGTCAAAAAAAAATCATCCTATAATCTCAGGTAAATTCTACCTACTCTGAAATGAGGTTGTCGAGCAATAATTTATGTTTTAGCACATGCCTGGATAGAACTCGGACAACTTCTTGAAACCTTCAACATCTTCAATAACCTGACCAGATGATGTTAGCGTTTTCATATTATTCCATTGCATGAAACTCCACACCCTGACTGCAAGCCTCCTGCACTTTGGAGACGGTTGCCTCATATAAGTGTTGTACCAGTTGATAACATCGGTTTTCTGGATACTCTCTAACTCCTTTGCTTCTCTTTTGGACATGTCAAACATATACCTACAAAGGAAAGTCCAAAGATTAACAAGGTAATACAATGTTACAGCAATTGTCTAACCTAAAACCAAGGAAAATCTCTCTCAAGTCAATTTCAACGGAGAAATTCGAAGAATCAAAAATATTTTGGAAGCTAACATTGTAAATGTTATCAAGCAGAAAGATAGGAGGTTTCAGTTCCCTATCTACATGGGATATGGAAAATGGTCCATTACCTTCGATCAACTATTTGACCCCAGTAGCGGTTTGTTTCATATACAAGAGATGGATCTTTCTCAAGAAGCTTGCTTGTTAAACCACTTTTGTAATTCGCAAATGTTTCATCGTCGAGTTCATTCTGAAAAACAGAATGAAAATGCTTATTTAACTTTAACACAAACAAGAAATGAAAGAAAAGCAGAACTTATCAGAACAGAATTATGGTATGATCTCTATATATGTAAAAAGTCAATGTCAGCTAAACACACTTATATACCAGATGCTAGTCCATCGTTTCGATTCACTTGATATACGAGTCTCACTTAACCAATGTCTTATGTTAATCATGAATTGTAGTTGTCATGTTAAAAATCAGTTCCGCTAAATATTTTAGTGCATGATATTCCTCAGGAATACAACAAATTGCAACAATGTATAGGGTTCTTACACAAACCATAAGACACAACTAAACAAATGCACAACTGAAAGAAGATTTCATACTCACCAACAGCTGTTCTAGCCCTATTATGAATTTGTCAATCCTCTCTTGTAAGAACACAGGATTGGACTCACAAGATTGAACACGGAAACAGAACCCCAATATGCGGTATGTTACCCGTGGGCTACAGTTAACCACATAGCCTAGTTGCTCCTTTGTCCTATTTCAACATCAATGAAATCAAACAAATTAATTAATCATAGTTTAACAGTGGGAATAGCATTTGAAGCCACAGATGCATGTGTGAGCACGTGTAGAGAGACTACTACGATCTTTTTATTTGTAGAAAGAAACTTAAATATGAAGGAATTGGAATTGTGAGATCATCTTATGATCCCATATGATGCTCTAGCTCTAAACAGTGAAATGAATTATACCTGAGCTGATCGAAAAGCGGTTCTTCCACTATTTCGTCAAAAAGGTCAGTCAAAGCTTTCAATCTAACCAAATCTGCTCCTACTTCTGGTTCAATCTGAAAATAAAGCTGCAGACAGACACCACCCACACAAACACGGAAAATAAGTAAACAAAATAAGCGGGGAAAAGGGAAGGGGGGGGGGAGGAATTGAGGTACAGACTGCATGAACAATGTCTTTTGGGTAATTAGTAATACAGTGGGCCACGGTAAGTGCCTTTCTTGATTACCTCCATTACAGAATTTGTTTCTTCTTTGTTTTTCACCCTGACATTTCTGACTATGTCAGCACTTGAAGGAAGACAAACCACAGATTCCTTATGTCTCATCTCAAATGGAAGTGGTTGCACAGAGAAATTACTTCTGAATATATCTGCAATAGAGAGAGCTTCCTCTTCCAACATATTTCCATGACATAGGCCCTCAATATATAACTGCATCACATAGTAGACGATAGTGAATGAAAGTGTCGAGTAAAACACTATTGAGAAGGAAGTTCTGTAATTGCAGACAAGTTACTCAAGAAAATACTCAACTACTTTAGACTGATATTCCCTTTAATTCATTTCCTTGGCTTGGTTTTATTGTGTTAGCCACATTCTTCCTCAAGAAGTTACTTTACAGAGTTTCCTTTTTCCTTTTTTTTTTTTTTAAAGATTTCTGACTTAATTAGGGCTATAAGGTCAACCAAGTCACGTACATAAACATTTCATTTCCATAAGTCAGCGTAAATTGTTACAGAAAAATCTAGAAAATGAGGTACACGATCAGTCCATACATGCAAAAGTGGTCGGTAAGACCATAAGATACCAGTTTGTGGGCCAGTTTATTTCCTTCAAGAGGAATAAAGTGGCAACAACAATTGCTGAATGCCCATAGAAGCGGTGCAAACTGACAATCCTTTTGCAGTTGAAGTATCGTCACAAGAGAATAACATTCATTGGATGGTAGCTGTGTCCCAATCCACTTAGCGAATGACAAACCTCCGAGAAGAGCTAAACATTCAGCATAAAAATAGAGAAGGATCCAAAAACTAATCTAGAAATAGCAGTTACGGCCACGTCATGATCTTTAATGACAAGACCAAATCCAACAAAATCATAACCCACCCCCCAAAGGCCAAACAACGCTTGCTTCAGAATTAAGCTTGAATTGTATCTCATCCAGCGTGTAAATAAAAAAATTGAGAAAAGTTCACAGAGATTTTGTGTCATAAAATTGTTTCATTCACAATTATTCACCTGCTTTAACTTGCCAAAATCAGCAAATATTTATTATTCTATTATGTATGGAGTTAGATACTAGCACTGGACAGCATAATTGTAAAGTATGAAACCATCAACCATGCAAAGTTTATGCTAAAACCTACAGACCTACAACCTCAAACAATTTCATAGTACAATCTAGGGCTTGTTAGCATATAAATCTTAATTCATTTTAATTCGTTCTTTTCAAAATTCAAATTTAGCCAAACAAATCACATCCACATATCAACTGTACTTTTAAATCTCCACCATCCAACTCCACTAATTATCTCTCTTCCTACTCATAAAAATACATTTTAATTTATACGCTAACACACTCCTAATGCGATAACAGAAGAGTCTACATGCCAAAGGTTCATCTACAAACAAAATAGTGTTAACATACTTTTGAGCTATTTTTAGGGTGATAGGGTTTGGTTTGTAATGGTTTTTAATGTAAAAGAGGAGAGAGAATGAGTGGAGTTGAATGGTGAAATTTGTGGATGTGATACGATATGTGGATGTGATTGATTTAAGATAAAGAAAGAATGGATAAAAAAGTGGTAAAAATTTTTAAAAAAGTTCCCTTTTATCTATGTTTCAAATTTCAATGGTCTGACATTTTGGAAAAATAACCTACTTAGAATACACAAAACTAAGTATAACCTACTAGTTTCAACAGTGAAATGAGAATTCATATTGAATATCCACTAACTCAACACTTGAAAACAAAACTCTGCATCACTATTGAAAGAGATACATTGTGACATAGTCAGTACATCAGATATTGCCTCAACTTACACGCAAGCATGTATTGTGCGTGGGCCAAGCAGCTCAGGCCCTATTGGATTCTCTCTGACACAAATTACATGGGGCATCATAAACATCATGCATGGACATAGGAGATAGAAAAAGAGTAGGGGAAGAAAGTACTGTGCATTAAATTTAATGTTCGGCCTTACGTAAGCCAAGCAGCTCAGGCTTTATAGGATTTGCTTTTGCACTAATTGCCCAGCACATAATTGTTGGCAGCAATAGAATGGTAGCACATCATTTGATGGAAGCAATAGCATATGATGTGATTGCACTAAATTCTTCTATAAACTTAGCAAAAGAATTCCTGACAAGATCAAGTCACACACTAGAAAGAGAAGCTAGTTTTGCAGTCCTGAAAAGTGGGATTTCCTTAAGATGCAAACAATAGGGTAAAGAGCAAAACAAAACAATACAAAAGGTGAGGAAAAAGGTTCCTGAAGAAACTTCAAGGAGTCAGGCTTACAGATATATGTTGCAGATAAAGTTAGTCATTCTTCATTTTATCAACTAATTTTAGCATAAAATATGAAGACTTGTTTCAAACCTGAGAAAAAAGATTTGGAACAAAAGCTGTTAAATCAGCAAGAGACAGGTCGCTTAACAGGCCCAACTTCTCCTCTACATCCCAAAAGCTCCGACACAATACTTGCAGTCTTAAGTATGAAGAATGATTTAGTGGCTTCATGTTGGTATTCTTTAAAGTTCTCTCCAAATCTTCTTTGATAACCTATCAAAACCAATTAATCAGAGCATGAAACATATTCTAAAAGGACACTACAAATTTTCTGAAGAATACATAAAATTTAATCTTGAAGAGAATCAACAGATGCTTCGCTAAGAGAAAATGTAAAAGTTTATCATTCTCGCCATAATGGTTAAACCAAAATATCATTTATTGCTGACAATGTGCCAACGATAGCATAATTTAATACTTGTTTGGGCTACTTTCACAAGTTCATCAATCTCCAAAGTCATTTTCAACCACACATTCTATAGAAGTATGGAACCAGGAACCAACATACTTTCACACTTTTCAACAACACTTCCTCCAAAAAATCAAATTTTACTCCAAAAACCAACAAGCACTTAATTGAATTGCTTACTTTTAATTTTCTGAAAAAGTTAAATATATCTGGCAAGCTGCATACAATCAGAAGTAAATGAGTAGTGGAGAAGGGGTCTGGGAAAAAGAACAAAAAGAAAAGGAAAGGAAAAAATAAAATAAAAAATAAAATAAAGAAGAACTTGTGGATACTAAGTCTTTGAACAATGGTTGAAAAGTGTGAAAAAGTTTAGACCCCAGGGATATGTAAGTGATGAGTTAGAGGAAATATGAATTTTCAAAATACCTACACAACAATCTTGTTCTACCTCAACATGTTGGAAGAAACTTACATACCTTGAAGCGGTCATCCTTCGGCAGAAATGACTTGGCAACTGCCAAGACTTTTGACAAGAGGACTGGAAGTTTATCATTGAAACCATAAACCTTTAGCTCTAACTTGTCACCATATAGTGAAACAGAACTTTCTAGTTTTGCAACACTGGCCTGCCCGCGAAACAAAAGGTCAAGTCATATGCAAATAAAAATTTAGAAGTTCACAAGGATCAGCATTGAGTGCAGATGAAATTAAATAGAAGCACAAAACATAAAAGAGAAATAGAGTAACCTGATAAATAATTTCATTAAGCTCGTCTTTCAATAGTAGTACAAATAATTCAGTCAACAAAGCATCCCTCAAGCTACCATATCCTCCCTTTAATGTAATGCGAAAATATGCATTAGCACGGGGAAGTTTAAAAGTCTGGTCAACTTTGTACCACAACTTCGTCATAGGTTCATCAAGTATGCATCTTGGGGATGAACCATCACTAAACTGACAGGAATTCTTGTCAAACCGAATGGAAAAATCATGCGGAATGAAGTCATTCTTCGAGGGCAAATGTAAAGATGCATCAACTATGGCAGGATCCAGCCATAATTGCATCAGACATGACGGAATATCTTCCTCAACATATTGTGATCCAAACCATGGCTCAAGTTGAAGATCTAGAAATATGCCAAGAAAGGAGGGTTGGAGGTTAGTTTGCACCGAACTACAAACACCAAAACAAGGTAGATCATTAATAAAAAACAAAGAAAAGTTTTGGAACTTTATTTATGAGAAGTGGCATGATGGATGTGATCATGTTCTCATGATAGACGGGGACAGATAGAGCACCAAGATAAGCAGCTAATTCAATCTGAATTGGGCAAAAGAACAAAGATATGATCATCAACCACTCAAGATCAGACACCTCCACTGATTGGGTTTTTGTGACTAATTCAAGTAGTAGGTCAATCAATTAGATCAAACAACAGTTTTTACATAGCATAACATGTCCTGAACTGCAAAAAAATGTACTGTGCAATTGGAAATAAAAAGGCAAACAGAAACAAACACATGCTAGTGGAATATTTTCTTGCCCATCTTAGCACTAAGTCTTTGCACAAAGACTACGTGAAGCACAAGAACGTGCTATGTACTTCAAATAGAAAAAAATATGACATATTGAGGGTTCTGTTTCATTTAAGCATGATTGGCAATTACTTTTTCCAAAATTTTCCACTTTTTTCAACTTTTTTCTCTCTCCTAAATCAATCACATCCACACATCTCATCACATTCACAAATCTCAACCACTCAACTCCACTCATTCTCTCTCCTCCTTTACATTAGAAACCATTAAAAAACACTCCCAATCACCCTTTTTATCTATGATTAGCCAAATATATGCAGCATTTTCAATTTCATTCCAGGACTAACTGGCATGCGTAGGTTATTTCCTACATTTTTTATTTTTTATTTTTTGCCGCTGAGGCTGCAATCTAAAATATAAATAGCTTATCCTACTTATATATGCAATTCAAGTTCTATAAATTCAAACCATGTTCTGGTCACACTAGGCATTAGCAGTCATTAGGATTTCTAACTCTCTTTAGAAAGCCCTTTGACAGTAATACATTGGTTAGAGTGGCTGGCATCATTTTCTTAGCTTTCTAGTTGTGCTCCCTGACTTTATTGCGTATTATCTCAATCAAACCTTAATGGGAAGGCTTGTCTAGATGCTTTTTACAGAACTTTCTAGATTCAAAACTCTTCTTTGGAATTACTGGGTCTTACTCACAACATATTGTTCACGAATAACCTCTCTTTAATTTCAGGATGGCCTTCTAATTCACAAACCAAAGAGCTTATAGACCAGGACTTCTTAGCAAAGAACCCATCGGAACCGTCCATCTGAAGAAGATCTTTGATTTGACGAGCAAATCAATTTATATTTTACAAAACAATGAAGCAGCTTTAATAAATATTAATAAGGTTGTTCATCAGGAATTACAGTTTGGTAAAGAAATTAGGTATCCTTGCTTTTTGAGCTCTCTAGAATAAGAATCTCAATTCATCCTATTCCTTTATGATGCACTTGACCCGAGGATGCTGCTTGAGTACTAAAAGATAACTGAATCAATAGATTTTGCCATCTCCACGGAATATTTTACCATGAATCGCGATTCCCATCAAATCTTTGTTCAGTAAAAGCTTAAATTTTGAAAATAAATTGCATGAATACAAGATCACAGACAATAGCAAGGAAACAATAGGAAGGAAGAAGAGCCAATTTATAAGAGAAAATACCGAGTGACTTGTTAATCGACTTCGTTACGAGGTCAACTCTCATGTTCCCAGGCTTGAAAAAATCCAAAACATATTTTATCATCGCTTCATCCCAGATTTTATACGCATAGTCACCATAGATAACATGCTCTGGTGGATACACAAGGAGATTTTCTGCAGTGACAAGTATTTGATAGTAAATATTGGTAAGTCATACAAGCTACAGACACTGTGCAAACAAAAACTAGACATGCAGGCTGAAAGACATTGATTTAAAAAGATTACGAGCAAGTTCAGCAGCATAGTCATCCTGAGGTTGCTCCTCCGCAAATCCAAATTCCATATTCCCAATATCTTGGAGTTCCTTAAAAACCCATTCTTGAGGAGAAAGAAGTTGCAGTAATTTGAGATATTGGTAGACAAGGCCAATGATATCAAAGATCTGCACCATCAGTCGCGTGTATTAAGCATACTAGGATGAAAGATCAAATGATTCAGCCAATTATTTTGCAAGTACAAAGATGCAGGAAACTATCTAAATGGTGTTTGCTATGAGAATATATGACAAGGCCAATGATATCAAAGATCTGCACCATCAGTCGCGTGTATTAAGCATACTAGGATGAAAGATCAAATGATTCAGCCAATTATTTTGCAAGTACAAAGATGCAGGAAACTATCTAAATGGTGTTTGCTATGAGAATATATAAAAATAATACAAGTGAAAATAAATAGGTTCATGTGTATGCAATAAATTAGATCCATCTGATCCCATACCATGAATCATAATCTAAATTTTGGAATGTAAAACCTAATCTATTCCATTATTTCCATATGGACCTAATAAATTTGTAATCACAGTTTCAAATTTCATTGGAATCAACTCTCTGCATAGCAAGTTGATTAAATTTATTTCGTGGACTATTGATTCCAAAAGGGGCATCTTAAAACTACTGCTCCATTCATGACTCTACGTGTTGGTTTTAATTTGCATGGAGTTTTAGCTTAGAGATGGATGTGGAAGTCCAATGCAATCAATTGCTAAGGATCCACAGCAATCTTAAGTAAGGGTATTTATCAACACACACACACCAAAAAAAAAAAAAAAAAAGAAGAAAAACTGGTAGTGTTGGATGCAGCAATTGTGACCGGATGCAGAAAATGGAAAAAATAAATAAGAATATTCAATGATTGATAGAGGAAGTAAAAATTAAAGAAGTATAGTAATGATTTGCACCTATCCTTTATATCCAACCAAATAAACTTATATATATATATATATATATATATATATATATATCACTAAGAGCTAATTAGCAAGTCATGTTACCGTCCCCCCCAACTTCATGAACTGGAAAAAAAAAATTACCTTCTCCAAGCCAGAGTCGGTGAGATGTATTGACATCACAAAAATATAAGCTATTGACGAGCGATGCATCCCCTCATCACCAACACCAGCAGATATGGAAGATGCCCAACCTTTACCTTTGAGGGAAAAAAGCAAGCTCCCTTTGCCCTCTGAAATCACATATTATTTTCCCTTCAATACTTGAAGTGTAAAATAATAAACATATATGCATCAGAAAAGATTATACAACCATAAATATCATATGCATGTGTTAGCAGCAGCAAATGAAATCATACTCCACCACATGCCCAGGTTCAAATATCCTTGAAACATCCTAACAGAACCTTCTGTCCTAAGATCAACCTTTTGAACAGTGAACCGTAAACCGATAAAACTGTACATGCAACATGTGTTCAATAGGCCCAGCAATCTACTTCATGTAGGCTGTAGTCTGCATGTGTACAGGCAACCACACATTTAACTGCTGCTGGGCTAACCTACTTTATGCATCCAAACAAGGTAATCTCCTTTTAAATGTAGCACAATAAAATGCTACACCAATTGTGGATAAGGACAAAACAAGACAACTTAAAGAATCACGAATTCAAATAGAAGCAACATCCTCAAACCTCCTTACTCCTAGATCTCTCCAGTTCAACACTCTACGGTTTCAACTTAGATTGCATTAAATGCCACCGCAATAAATCCTCTCCCATCCAAAGATCTCCAATGCTCCGTAATTTACACTTTACTGCAGATTGTATTCTATTGTGGTAACTATTTACAATTTTGGTTGAGTATATAAAAGAAAGACCGTCCGGGTAGTGAATTTTAAGGCA
Organism: Jasminum sambac; assembly: GCA_018223645.1. Classification (NCBI taxonomy): domain Eukaryota; kingdom Viridiplantae; phylum Streptophyta; class Magnoliopsida; order Lamiales; family Oleaceae; genus Jasminum; species Jasminum sambac. The sequence continues at coordinate 29,759,967 of CP073649.1, forward strand.
CATCGTGACACATCGTACTGTCTAAATCACTCAAAATTTGTTCATAAAAATTCAATCTGAGATGTAAATTGATTTCATCGGCAGCACCATTAAATTATAAACTTAACCCCCTGCATTTTGCTGCAAAAAATATTTATAACATCAACAATAGGCAGAGGACCCTCAGAAGCACTTTACCTATGATGGAAATTTTGCGATCAATTTGTTCAGTTAAATTCTTATCCACATTAATTTCCAAACGCATCTGAAATCCAAAATGAGTTCCCCAAATATATAGCTGCTCCCACTTGGATAAGGGTGAAAACAAAATGAAAAGCCACAGATATTTCATCAACCTTTCTAGACCAAGATGGCCAGTGTAAATATTTTATGTTTAATATATTGTAGAGACACATAAATAAAAATCCTACTAGTGTGATTTGGGGTAGTTACACATCTAACAAGACTGAATGCAAAGCAAACGTAGGACACAAAGCAAGATAAGAAGAAGATCTAGAAGCATGTATTGCGTTTTATAATTAGACTAAGTACCTGAAATGCACAATAGAATACTATAATATACAACATAGATAAGTAAAAAACTGCTCTTATGTATAAATTGATTTAATTCCCTTTTCCCTTGAGAAGTTTCTGAAAATGAAAAACAATAGATAAACAGCAAACTGTAACGGTCGAACTGAATGACATTTCACCAAATCAGATTTTAAATCAAGAAGGATCAGAGGAAAACATAGGGAAGAAAAGCCACGAGCCAAGTGAAACAAACAAAAATATATCAACACCACATACAGTAGCAGAAACACGTAATAGATTCCACCACTGCAAAGATAAATATCCTGTGAAGTTTGCTAACGGAGACAAATGACCTGCAAATGGAAGAACTTACGTAAGCAGAAAATCTCTTACCATGTCCAAGGAGGTGAGCAAGGTAATCTTCAGCCTTCTTCAGATAATCCTTTCGCAAGGAAGGTAATGTCCAAGACAAATCAAGTATGTGAACATCTTTAACTGCTTCTAACTGGTAAAGTTTGCCAGCTCTCCAAATAGGAACATCTGAACATGTCTCTTGCTTAACCCGAGTGCCTTTCTTGACGGTGCCAAATAATTCATGGACCCAACTCTCGAGGATATCAAGCGTCTCTAGAGATTAGAAAAATTCACAGTTAACATAACATGAATGAGAAAATCAGCAGACCTCTGTTTATATGTATACCTGATCAATAATACCAGGTTAAATGTTAAGAATAAAAAAATATCGCTTAATCAGCACACAGACTCCTACAATGAACTAATCCAGAATGATAACAAGGAACAACTCCCTGCATCACTGGATTCATTTAAAATTCCAATACCATCCTGAAGAATAGTGTTGAAATATAATGCGGAAGCGAAATTAATAATATATTGACATATAAAACTAGGTTACAATCACTCCTTTATATAGGAGAAGAAACCTATCTAAACTAGGAAACTATCTAAACTAGGAAACTAAATAAACAAGGAAAGTAAATAAACAAGGCATAAAATAAATCCTAAAATACTTTCCAACACTCCCCCTCAAGTTGATGCATCCACACAGCATCAACTTGGAAATGATACAAAGAAACCCTTGAATCGTAATTCCAAGTAGTTCGCCAAGTGCTCCCCCTTTCTTCCACTTCCAAAGTCTTCTTGGAAAATGTCCTCGACCAAGGACAAAATGGATATTTAATCCACAACCCCAAATGACCCTACATGGTCACCAAAATCATACTGGACACAAACGTTCAGTCAATACCAAATACCGCAAACCCAATAGGTACACAAGAATCGCCTCATCACCAAGGTGGCAAATATGAATTTATTGAACAAAGACTGAAACAACCAAACTCCAACACAAGACTCAACAACGATGGCTGAAAGTTTAGGGATCGAGATAAGCAAAACAAAGACAAAATAGAGTGAAATGTAATTCCTAAAAGATAGAGGACTAAAATATAAATTTGAAAGAGATGGAGGACTGAATATTAATTTTAAAGCCCACTCTCCAAAGTCCCACGATCCAAAGCCCAAAAGGAGAGTCCAAAAATATTTGTAGCCCAACTTAAAAGCTGAAACAGAAGTTAATCCAAAATCCCCAAATAAGAGCAACAACGACTCTTAAACCAACTGAAAAGAAACCCCAAACAATGCTTAACCAAGTCTCAATTGGAGAAACAAAGCCAGCTCAACTTTACAAATCAAGCCCAAATAAAAGTCCAAATGGAGACGTATAGCCAACAACAAACCATAAGCCCAATTATAGCCCACAAACCCTCTCGTATCTCATAGCCCACAAAACGGATACCCTAATCTGCATAACAAAGTGAACAAACGCAGCAGTCATCAGCAGCCATCACCAGAATATTCAAGGCCGGCAAACAGAAATGAATCTTTTTTTCCCTTTTTCCTTTCTCTTCTCCCGTTTCCCTTCAATTCCTTGTTAACAACCACCAAGAAACAGAGGCCAAAAAACACAGTCAAGGCCCAAACAACAGAAGGCAGACACTGCCGGAAACATTCGACCTCAATACATCTCTCCAAACCAACAAGCGGAAGGTAAGGAACTCAATTATCAAGCCATTGAACAAATAACCACAAGAAAGAAGCCAAATCGAGTCCCAAAATGGAGAAAAACAAACAAACCCGAGGTCGCTGGAGGTCCACCAGGGTCGGGCTGAAGCTTGTCGAAGGTCGCCGGAGGTCAGAGGAACTGGAAATAGATGCGAAGTCACCAAGAGAAGAGAAACCGACCTAAAAAGCTCTTCACGCGAAGCCAAGCAGCTGCGAAGGGAATTTTCAGCCTCCAGTGTCGTCGGCGTGGCTCGTCGGAGGTTGGCCAGGGTCAGCCGAGTTCAAACGCAGGTCGCCTGAGGTCGCGAGACAAGAAAGAACCAAGAAATCTGGACCAAACGAGCAGTTTCTCGCTGAATAGATTGCGAACTTGCGAGAACACACCACCGCGACTTCGCCGGAGCAATTTAATGGCCGGCGAGGCTTCGTTGGAGCCAGATGGCGTCGCCGGTGAGGTCGCCGGAGTATGGGTTGGCTCTGATTAACAGTGGAAGTTCTGCTAGGGTTTTCAATTGAGGGTTTTCCAAATTTAGGGTTTTGTTTGGCTATTGGGGTAGATCTAAAAAACACAGAAAAAGATGAACGAGAATTAGATAAACCAATGGTGGCCGGACAAGCGGCACAAGGCCGCCCGCCGGAGGTCGGAATAATTCAAGATTTACGCCAAGATCGGCTTTTAGCTCGATACCATGTTGAAATATAATGCGGAAGCGAAATTAATAATATATTGATATATAAAACTAGGTTACAATCACTCCTTTATATAGGAGAAGAAACCTATCTAAACTAGGAAACTAAATAAACAAGGAAAGTAAATAAACAAGGCATAAAATAAATCCTAAAATACTTTCCAACAAGTAGGCAGTGTTTTGGCAATGACATGCTTTAAGGTTACCACTAAAATTCGAAAATAAAAATATACTGAGTGTTTGTTTCTGAGAGGTTCTTAAACCCATATCAGTCGGGGATATGATTTTAATGACTACAGTTCACATGCTTGCTATTACGTATAAGTAACCATCATCATCTAAAATAATTCAAAAAGATCGCTTAAAATTATATTCCCGTCAGTGGCTACTCGGGAAAGGAATAAAGAGGGAAGCCACAAGGTTCAGTTGTGAGTTTGATTCCAGGTAACTACAGTCTGTCAAACTCCACAAATTGATTTCTACCTTAAGTAATCCAGCTAAGCAATATAATAAATTCAACCATATTAATAGGCAAGCCAAAACCTTTCGAATCAATCCAAGTTCTTTCCAGTGTCAGAATGAAAAGCTTACCTCCTCCAATGACAACTAACTTCATCAATTCACCGTGATAGTTGTCATTGTATAATTTCATAATATGCTCCCGTAAATTAATTCCCTTCTCCATAGCATCAACTAGGCTCTGCTTATTCCCTACAGGAAGTCACAAGTCTAAACATATGCACTCCAGACCAAAAGATATCAAATAATGATCACATGAAACATACCCCAAAAGAATCGGTTGAAAGGATGACCAGTGGCAGATGTATGGCACTGCAATTGTTGCAGACGACACGAATCATTTTGTAAAACCTGATTAAATTCTGATCCAAATTGCATGTTAATGAAACATTCAGCTTCAAGCCAGCATCAATAGAAATAAACCATCTATTCAGATAAACATTGATAGCACAGACAGGAAAGATTAAGAACCTGAATCCACAGCTAATACTTCCCTTTCCATGGCTTCAGCTTTCACCAAGGGTGAAATGAAAAATTTCGAAAATCTGAAACATGAAAACAGTGAGAATTCTCAACAAAATTGGAGATAATACAAGCATGTTCAGAACAAAAACAGATCGCATATGATAATAAAGGAGAATTCTATGTATACTGTAATTTGTTTTCATCTCTCTCTATTCCTTTTGAAGAGTGCATGAATGCTATATGCTTTAGCGGCTTAAGTTGTTTAAAATATTAAAGATTCAAAAAGAATAGGTGTACTACACACACATATATTTATGTGTGCGTGTGTATATATACATATAAATACGGAACTTTTGGAAGTTGTAAACACAGCTAATTCAGCCACAAGCTGATAGCAAACAAAAATTTCTTGCAACTTCAAAGGGACAAAAGAAAAAAGAAGAACAGCAGAACGGTAATATGAATTTAAATATTCTAATAACCATTCTTCAGATTATTGACTAAGAAGGAGACAGAGTTAGAATCATTGCAAAACAAATGAGAGCAATGCATGGAGTCGAAGGAAACAAGTTGAAGACTTAAGAATAAGTTAATATATCAATAATTCTATTTAACCCATTCATCATGCATATGATGATTTGGCATAAAAAGTAATTGACAAACAATAGATGTATAGTCCATTAGAATGTAGATATGAGGATCATAATAGAAAAGTGTAAGCGGGTGTTAGTGTATGTGTAAAAATGGGTTTTTATGTGTTTTTATGTGATATAAGAGAGATAATGAGTGGAGTTGAATAGTGGAGATTTGTGTAGTACAGGTAGGTCTCACGAGATTTGTGGATGTGAAATAGGAGAGAGAATTAGTGGGGTTGAAAAAAATGTGTAAAAATATATAAAAACACGTAGAAGAACATGCACTAAATATAACTTGGTCCAATAAAGCAATACTTGTGAAAGAAGCAGAAGGAAGCTATGAAGCACCAACTTGGAAGATAAAAACGATTTGCTGAACCATTAGATATACAAGTGAATAAAAGAAATCAATTGTGAACACAAAAGCTCAGGACTAACAAAATAAGAATATATGTTTCTTTAGTGCGAGAATACATTTTCAAACCTATTATGCATTTCGTTAAATCTAATGGTAGAAGTGCAACAAAGTGAAAAAGATGAATAAATAAATTAATTGGTACAACTATTTTTATCAAAAGGTTCTCCTGCAATGCTGAGAACCCCGTTGGAGCGATACCAACGAAATCCACAACGAGATTGGAACTAACCCCAAAAAAGCTAAAATCAGATAGAAAGTTGTAATCTCCAACCCACGCTTCACGACTCAAGAACTTAGGGTATATTAAACTCTAAACCCAATAAAATATGGAAACAAGAGCCGATGAGATGTTGAACGCCACAAGGAATTAATCACACTCCTTGATAAGTTCGATAATGTGTTCTAAATCCTAGAACACAAAAAGAGATAGTTCTCTCACATGTTATATAAACTCAAAACTCATCATTAAATTCAATCTAGCCTTACAATAGAAATCCCTTTATATAGGATGGGAGGGAAAAAAACCCTAAACTAAATCTCAAAGAGCAAGAAACCTAGTTAAAATAAAACTCTTATTCTAGGAAACAATTCAAACTAAATTTAAAAAAAGAAAATAATTAAAAAAATAAAAATAAAGGAAACATTAAATTAGGTTTCCAGTTGTGCGCCCTAGTTGGGTCGAAGAGATCAATTCGTAAGTCATGCCCATGTCTTAAGTTAAATCCGCTTCAAAACTGGCATTTAACTTAAAATTAATTTTTCGGGGGGTTTCGGATAGTATCATGCAAGGAAAATGTCATTTGGAAATACAATAAACAAACAACAGTTTTATTTTATTTTATTTTTTTATTATTTTTTTTTTTGAAAAAGAAACAAATTTATTAATGTGTTACTCAAATTACAAAACTACTCTCTCATTACAAGTTTTATTGTGTAAGCATATGTTTATTAAGATTTATAAACAATCGAATTACTTTATATGCACATATTCTGTAAGAGCCAAAAGTAATAACAACTTATTCACCACCCATTTCTCTCTATTCATGAATCAAACAATACGATCACTTGCCAAATATATGCTCATATACACCCATAGGTGCACATAATTAAATGCAGAACAGCATTTGCAGATTTCAAGAATGTGGGAGAGGGATACAAATGTCTAAAGATCCATATTTAGGTTTTGATCCTATACAAAGTACACAAGCATGCATTTACCTTGCCAATGCACCCTGAAGAAACTCTCTTTTCACTTCAAAATAGTAGCATGTGTGCTCAGTTTCGGTGTATGCATTTGATGAGCCTCCATGCTTAGATAGGTAACTATCATACTAGAAAAGAGAAGAGTCAATCTTGCAACACGTTACCATCAGGTAGACCATGCAAAGAGAACAGGTTAGACCAACACACCTCATTTTCATCTGGAAAATCAGTGCTCCCCATGAAAAGCATGTGCTCTGCAATGAACTCTCAAAGTAAGTTGTGTTTGAATTATGCTACAGGATATGCTAAAACTCTCCCCTGTCCTTAGAGAAATATGTTACTATCCTAATATTCGCACTATTTACACCTTTTTTTTATCATCTTTACCAAACTATTTTTCCAAATATCCAGTTAGTCAGAGGGGCAGAGTTTTTACCATATTATAGTAAAAAAAAAAAAAAAAACTCCAAAATCCTCGATTCAGACAATTCATTCTACTACAAGTACTGCATCAACTTATCCATTTTTGAAATAGCCAGACAGTATCCAGCGCTTACAGAGTTTAGCAAATCAAGTAAGCCAAACTAGCTGAGCTTTCATCAACCCATACTTAGCTCAATGTCAAACTACTGGAAGCTGTTTTCAAGTGATTGAAATAGTGCAAGCTTTTATTCTTAAGGACAAGATCACAAGCTTGACTTCAGAATGGACACAAGCTTTGAGCTAAACTGAGTTAAATGAACTACCTAATTTTCTCCTATTTATATAACAACAAACAATATAGGACCGTGTGAGCATGGCGGAGACAAAGTGTATGATTAAATTATTCATGCATGTCTTTTTACTAATTAACTAAAGGCTTGTTTGATACAACTATATACAAAAATCAATTTTGACTCTTATAATTTTAACCACTCATTACATTGATTTGACAATTTCTTTCTATTTTTTAAGATGTTTTCTTTACTTCTCAACCACAAATCATATTTTCAATAATCTCTATCAAACATACCCTAAAACATGTTAAACAAAACTACTTTCATAATAACTTTTACTTACGTTCATTTTCAACTTTACACTCCACAACAAAAGATCATTTTTCACATTTCTCCATAAAATTCATTTTTGAAGCCAAATGGTGAGAACTGCAACTCTCCTAAATGACATGATTGTAGTTAGTAATTAGTAGGAAGGAAAGGAAATAAAAATCCCAGCTTAATGTTTTAGTGCTTGCTGGTATGCTTTAATCTTATGAAAAGTTGGTTTATTTTCAACCACACATTGCCGTAAAAAATTTGTTCTTAACTTTCCCGTAACTTTCAACTATTTTTAACCACAAATTGGCCAAAGAAATCATTATTTAAAATAGAACTTTTAAATAACCACTGCAAACAAGGGCATAGTCTGAAACCATAATCAACTTGGATTGAAATTAACAAGCTAAATTTGTAATTTCTAGTCAAGTTGTCTTCACCATGGTCCTATACTCAACTTTACATGTCCTCCAACATTAATAAGGTACGTCCTTAGAAAAGGATTCAATCTAAGTATGCTTGGCTTGACAATTAATATGCTACGATAGCAAACTTCAGTTGCCTCTGATTCACCAAGTTCCACAATTTATTCATTTTGAATTTGACAAAATTATATTTCCAAGTTGAAATTCTAGTACTGTTCATGGTTACTAAATGCTAAATGTCAACTCTTTCTGTTTAGCATCAGTGCGACAATTGTAATTACAGGATTTACCTTGAGAAGTATGGCAGAATGAACAAAAAGTATGAATGTAGAAACGGGACAAAATATCTTCTCCACGTTCGAGGGGAAAAAAGGTCAAATATTCATTCTTAAATGTTACAGATCATTTGTCGATTGATTGTTCTCCAGTTTACAGACTAGGATGGATTAATTGAGAGCATTATGGTTTACCATTACCAACTTATCCTTAAACCTTTTATTCTTATTGCTTTACAAAGGGGGTGATGGCCAATGTGTTTTACAACTTTTTTCCACTTTTTTATTCATTTTTATCTATTTTTTCTTTTGGTCAAATCAATCACATCCACATATCTCGTAGGTCCTACACGTACTATACAAATCTCCACCATTCAACTTCACTCACTCTCTCCTCTTTTACATAAAAATCCATAAAAAACTATAAAAAATTCAATCCTATCATCCTTAGAGTCTTGATCAGCATTCTACAAATGAATCGGATATTTATTAATTATTTTGAGTAAGCTTTGAATTCAACACTTAGCCAGTGCTGGCTACAAATTACAAATTCGTTATAGAATCAGTCAAAGTCAAACTTAAATTCCCATCACCTTCACTACTACCCATTATTATCAATGAATTTTGTCAAATCCACTGCCATTCTTATTTGTAAAACATTCATAATTTTCCCAAAAAGAAAAAAAGCTTATTTAGATACTTTTGAAATGACCTAAAACTACCAAATTCCTTATTTATTCAATGTGATAAATCAGTGCAACTTCTACGAATTCTCCAATGGTGTTAATTTCAATCATTTTTGCACCGTTCCTTAACTCTTAGTTATATTAATTCAATGGGACAAATCAGTGCAACTTCTACAACTTCTCCAACAGCCTTAATTTCAATAATTTTCGCCTCATTGCTTGAGTCTTAATTATGTACCACACTGCAATGTAGTGCCACTCACAGAGTGAAATATCACATTTGCATCAATACAGGAAGGACATAAGCAAGATCCAATTCATAAATTTAGGAACTAAAATGGAAAATTCATTAGCTATCAAATCATTAAGGTAGAAAATCCACTAATTTGAGGAACAATTTACGAATTTGGTGCTGAATGCATTATATTACTTGTTAAATGATAAGTGATAGAGCATTAAATTTCTAACTATTATCATTTTTTTTCTTCTCATTTGCACACATAGCAGATTCAGGAAAATGCTTAGTTTTTAAAGTTGGTTCTACTAATACAAGTGTAACCCAAAATTAACCTATACAGCACATAGGGCATAGCCATTCATTGGAATCATATTATAGACCTTCAGGGTTTAATATTAAGCCAAAAAATAACTGCATAATCAACGGATCCATGTCCTGCTTATATTTAGTTTTGCATCAGATGATTCATAGCTAAACAACCTTATGATTATTGATTGGACATATTTACATTTTTCACTTTCTTTCTATCGGCCCATTTTTTCCAAAACATAATCTGTGAACTTTTTTTCTTGCCAACAATCTATCAAATGACAGACACGTCCCAGAAACTACCAAAACATAACATAATCAATGTCAAGGAAGAAACCTAGAAAATGTGCCAAGCCTTGAGCCTCGTATGGATCTGTAAAGCTTCCCATTCTGACACACATTGCTGCTGCTGCCTGAAAAAATCAACCAAAATGAAGACGCCAATATCAATAATACTCTAAATAACCTTCTTGTCCCAACTTCAAGTGTATAGTTATAACTAACAGCATATTCAAAACAGAAAATCAATCTTCTCCGTGTCAATAATAGTTTGTGTGCAAGCAAACAGCAAAACTGACCTTCTTCTCAGCCTGAGCTTTCTTTCCATTTTCCTCTTCATCATCTTCGTCTTCCTCTTCGAAATCTTCGTCACTTGCTTCTCCGTCTTCACCTTCAAACTCCTCGTCCTCGTCATCTTCTCCATCCTCATCTTCGCTGTTTCTCGGAGCTTCCACAAGTCCGTCCGTGAAAATCTCTGGATCGTGAACCAGCAGAGCACTCAAACCATTGGCGAGTTGTATGTATCTATAAAGTCGCCTGTCGTTCGGCGACTTTATCACAATGTCGTCTGACGAGAAAGTAACCGCCATTGCAAACGAATTCACAAATGGAGAGAGGGAATTTGATGACCAGTGAAATGGACTTTGTATGAGAGAATTTGTATGCACTCTCGAGGTGAGCGTGTCGAGAACAGGCTTGACTCGTGAATATTTCTCTCTTGCCCTTTTTCTAGTTTCCAAGTGACGGCTAGTGAGGGTTTTGCCCAGGCAACAAGGCAGTGTTTGGGAAGACATGTACGACCGGAACATAGATAGACATTAGGAGCGATTGGGAATTACTCAAAGGGATTGAGCTTTTGGGGTGATTTCCTCACGATCCTCAACATTTTGTAAATGTTACATTTATATCCCCAACTTTAATTTATGTCAATCATGGTTTCATCTTTTTAACATTTTGCGAGTAACGCAAAATGAATTACTTTTCATAGTTCCATATTTCCATAACATAAATTGCTTTTTTTGTTTTTTTTCCAAATAAGCCTTATCAAACAAGCTATTATAAATAGTTTATTGGAAAATACTATATGTACACTCTTATTTAGTGGAAGTTAGGATGCATGTAAAAATAAGTTTTTATGTGATATAGGAGAGAGAGTTGAATTGAATTATGAAAATTTGTGTAGTATATATAGGTCCTACTAAATATGTGAATATAAAATAAGAGAGAGAATAAGTGGAATTGAAAAAAGTAAGTAAAAATATATAAAAATATGTAGAAGAACAGCCTCTTACATATAGGTAATAACGAGTTCATAACAAATAATAATGAGTTCAACATAGATGAACAATTATTTGTGAATGTTCCAATAAAGTCTCGTATAGATTAAACATGGGATAAGAGATGGATTTATAAAAAATTAAGCTACTCTTCTTACTCAATTATTTTTATTTTAGAATGTCTTGATCTCTAGTAGTAATGTCAAAGCTAAACCTTGGATTTAATCATTTGGGCACACAATACAATCTTGAAACAAAGATTGATAGTTAAATGACTCTTATTATGGTGGTAGCCTTCCCTTTTTTCAATTTTTTACAATATTTTACCACTTTTTTATTCATTTTTTCTTTACCCTAAATCAATCACTTCCACATATCTTATCACATCTCTAAATATCCACAACTCAACCTTACTCATTCTCTCTCCTCTTTTACATTAAAAACCCATTATAAATAATTTCCTATCACCTTTTAAAGTGGTAAACAATGTTACGGAATTTATCTGTAAGAGCGATAAGTAAAGATACAAAAACACAATATTTATGAGTTTACCTCAATGTGAGGCTATGTCCTGTTTTCAGTAGATGTAGTTGTTTCATTATAACCTTTATTATAATATGAATGATAATTTGTTTACAATAGATTAGTCATATATGTAACAACTATTCTAGTCTCTAAGCGAGTGTTAGTGTGTGTAAAAATAGATTTTTATGAATTTTAATGTAATATAGGAGAGTGAATGAGTGAAGTTAAATTGTAGAGATTTATATAGTACAAGCAAGCCTCACGAAATATGTAAATGTGAAATAAGAAAGAGAATGAGTGGAATTAAAAATAATATATAAAAATGTAAAAATTTATAAAAATGAATAGGCTAACACGCGCTAAGCCTATTCAAATTCAATTTAATACATATACTAGACCTAGGAAACACTGGCAGAGCCAGTAAGAGCTGAGTGAGGGCATGTGCCCTCACTGAAATTTTGAGAATTTCTTTTTTTTTATTGTTGTTGTTGTTGGGGCTTCTAGCACTACATGCACGTGAAATGGAACGTGCTGCTTTAATTTGTATAGTATTTCTCATCCAATAAAAAAATATTTATAGGGTAATAATTTATTTTGAGTATTCTTCCACGTCCAGGTTGTTAATAAATTAAGAAAACAAGAGTTGAGATGAGCTTACGGAAACAATATTGGAAATAATTTTATTTGTTTGTCTATGTTTGGCCACAGAAAACGAGGTCATGTGACCAACAAATTAAATTTTGAGGTCATCTGGCCACATTCACAGGTGGAGAAGGCGTTAGAAAACAGGTGAAAAGGATGAGAAAAATGGGTCTCTTCTCAATATTTTGGGTTTTCTGTTATTTATTAAATTGAACTATTTTTCCTTTTGGGCCTATATAATTAATAACCAAACTCATAATCCATTTGCCTACTTACATGATTGAGTAGTTGACGAAATTAAAAACTTACTATATATAATTATCTACTAACTAGTTCAGATAATCAGAATAGAGAGGAATCGAATCCAAAAAATTCAAGTTTTGTTCTATTCACTATCAAATTAAATTTATTTCTTCCTCACCACTCAAATTTAATATTTCTCGTAAGTAAATTTTTATACTACAATGGGCCTCACCTAAAAAAAATTTTGCCCTCGCAGGTTTATCATGTGATCCCCTAACTATTAATGCTCAGATCCGACATCGTCAGATCAATAAAATTCTGACTACACCACTGCTAGGAAACAAATAATACAAGTGTAAAAACAAACAACACAACTAATTATATAAAATTCTAAATAGTGGACTTAATTTATGGGGCACTGCAATGGGAGGGGGTCGTCTGCATGCCCCCTCCAATCCCATGGTGATCTTACCTTCAAGGCTGATCAATGTGCGACTCCGCGCAGCGCAACAAATTAACCTCGACAAACTAAACAAATAATTGGTCCTAATTTGGTAACTTTTTACGATGTAGTTTCATAATAATAATAATAATAATAATAATAATAATAAATAGATTTCTTTTCTTTTCTTTTCTCACGACAAATGTAAACACAATTTAAATATTTGGTACCAATAATGAACATATTAAAACATTATGAGAACAAGATTTTAATCCACCGTCTACTACAATCTGATAAATAGCTAAAAAACACAACAAAAAATCAATAAATTTCTCTTCTTCTTTCACAACAAATGAAAATTGAAAACACAATTTAAATTATATGGTACCAATGCCGAACATATCAAAATATGAAAATAAAATTTTAATTCATTATTTATTACAAACTGAGAAATTGCTAAAAAGGCAAAGCATGATGGGTAGTTGGCGAATATGGCGAATAAGGTGAGGCCATGACGAATGAAGGAGGACTGGAAGGCGAACGTGTCCTGGTGGGGGTTCTTGGGGATATTGGATTTCGATATAGACATAGTCGAATGTGTCATAGTCGGGGTTCTTGGAGATATCGGATTTCTTGAAGAAGACACTATTCCACTACGACCACCACCTCCATATCGATTTTCTCCGCTCCTCCTTGGTCCCTTCTCTGCCCACTTGAGCTCTTGTTGTTTCACTGTAGATGGATATCCTATGCAGCACCCCACCTCTCCTGCATTTTGTATATACCTACACTCAAATATGACAAAATTAGCATTAGTTGGCGATATATACACAGGCTGCATGAGTGTGCTACTATCTCATTTATTGCCTCATTGATTGGACAAAACAATCAAACGCACTATAATTGGATAACAAATATACTCATTTCTTCGAGTTCGGATTTGTCGTTTCAATTCCTATCCCTCTGTCAGATTGAATCAAAACAGTTCACTTTCACAATCAGTGTATTAGTCCAATAATATAAGCTATTTCAATTGAATACAAAAATAAAGAGGAGTGAAATTTAAACCGTATATCTAAACGTTATTTCTTCATGGTTGGTGGCGTGGTGTGACATGTGTCAAGGATTCTATTATATATATATGCCGGCCAAGAAGGGCATTTAATAATTAAATACAATATGATGATCGGAGATTTCAATGAAAATAATTCTTTTTGGGCCTCAAGACAAATGTAACAATCTTACAAAATTTCTATAACAAATAGTTTTGGTGGGACAAGCTAGCCGGCCGATTACTAGCTACCTCGGGACAATAATTCTACCCTTCACTATTTGCCTATTCACTTATAAGAAAATTTTGGTGGACAGTAAAGCAAGTTTTGTTAGTTAAAACAATAATTTAAACTTTTGTATATATGCTAAATCTTTGTTCAATTCATGATATAAAACTCATTCAATATACCAATTTTGAAATTCTAGTTAAAAAGTATGTAGAAATATGACTTGTTAGTTAAAGGTAATCCTCTCAAATCGTCAAGGAAATCAAACAATTTTTTATCATTGAATAGAAAATATAATTATTTATGTCTAACAAGCGCACGCAGATATATCTAAATGAATTGAAGAAACAAACATGGAATTGTTTCTCAGAGATACACATTGAACACATGAACAAGACGATATACTAAGTTAAAACTAGCATATATTAATTTCATGGTAAATCCGATTCTAAGATCTGACGATTATGATATTGATAAAAAGTCTGTGATAAATAAAGAAAATAAAAGAAGAAATTTATACCTTTGGCTAAATCTTCTACCCAGGCATTCAATGCACTTTCTGCCTTCTGCCATCTCTCCCATGCCAATGGTCACACATTGCCTGCAATAAACTCTTCCACATACCTACACACACACACACACATTCAAATCCATTCATTAATTCAAAATATTAACTTTAATTTTTGAACTAATAATATTTAACAACTAAATGAATTAATATTGCAAGAACTTCATTAAAAAGTAACAAATTATATAATATAATTACGTACCAGGCAACGGTGTCGAAAAATATAGATATAAGTAGTACAAACAGTGCAGATATTGGAATGAGGGATCCCAGGCCTTCTTCTTCCTCCTCTCTCATGATAATGGCTCATTGAAGATACACTATAGCCACTCACTTGGCTCACATCATCGTAGAAAACACTCCTCTCTTCACCACCACGATGATGATGCTGATGATGACGATGATCATGATGACTTTGTACGTCATGCAAATCGCCCTCGACCGGGCGAAGGTGGGTCGATGCTCGGAAGTGGCTATTTTTTTGCATGGATGAAGCTTCTATGGCTTTGCTGAAATCCAAGCTAGGAAGTTTAGCTAACGGAGATGGCGAATTTGTAGATATTTTTGCATTAATTTTCCCCTTTGGGTTGTTAAGGGGTTCGGAAATGGGATCCAACGGTTGAGATTTTTTCTTTTCTGTGAGGTGTTGTTGATGTTGATGTTGATGTTGTTGTTGTCGAACTTCAGCAAGATCCTGGAAAGTTAGATTCACGGAGTCATCGGGGACTCCTAAGTATAATTCTTCAAGCTCCATTTTGGCCTTTGCTAGTGTTGCTTTATCTCCCATTTTTCTTTACTCAAAGGAAGAATATTGGTGTGGAGAGATTCAATTGGGGTGGCTAGTTGGGAGGAGTGATCAATTAATTGGGTGGATTATGTAATGGGGGTGAAAATATAGGAAAAAGGCAAATATATAAATGTTTGGCCGGTTTTCACGCGTTATGAAATTGTTTGGAGAAACTTAGGCAATTCTCTAAATAAATAAATAAAATAATCATGCATGTTGTACACATAGAAATTAGCTTGACCAATATCAGAGATTCAGAATCTTAATTTTTTTTATACATCACATAGCCTCCGGCATCACAGACCCAAAATAACCACATTCATTCATTTTCGTAAACCCTTCTTAATAAGGAATTAAGCTATTTGTTTAAATAAAAACTATACAAATTAAGTACTGTTTCTGTCCCAAAATATAGGCCACATTCCTTTTAAAGATGTAGTTAAAATATTATATATCTTTTATATCCTCATTTAATGTATATTGTTATCATCAAATTAGAGTAATTGAAATAAAATATATAATAAATGAGATGGCATATTAAGAAAATAATTTTAAATTTTACTTTTCCAATACCATTATTGGAATTTTTCTTAATCTTTGTGAAAATATAAATAGGTTATATTTATGGGACGGTGGTAGTAATAAATCGTAGATTTACTCAAGAATGTTTGTCTGGCAACCATGTTACAAATACGGATATCGATAAGTCGTCCGATAAATCATTTGTAAAAATAGTTTTTCTTTTAAAAATTTGTTCAAGGGCTTGTTTGGTTAAGGATTTTTATTTTATAGATAAATCAATTTTAACCACAATTTATTTAAGTCATATATATACAATTTATCGCTATTTTGTACATGTAGCAGACTGAGGTTTTTTACTTTGCAGGCCAAATGTTTGGATTGGTTGGTATAAGAAAGTTTTCAATAGTTTGACTCGCTTATTACCCTCTTATGATATGCGTCACTTTGTCAATTTTTCCTTTTTATATGATGTAAGAAACACTAATCGATTTTTTAGGGTAAAAACACGGCATAACAGTCATCAACGCGTTTTCTTGTTTGGTTTAGTTTCAAGACTGTATTCTTTAAAATTTAAATTAAATGATTTTCATTTTTTATATTTTTAGGACTAACTGGATTGTAACGTGGTGAGGGTGGGATAATGGCAAGGAAGTGTTTTTTTTTTTACATTTGGACAATCGCACCTTCAAATTTTATTTTTCGGTTATACACATTCTCATAAAACTCATATTTTTATTTTGGTCATTTAAACCTTACCTAACAACGCATAATATTCCAGTCACTGAAGTGACCGTAGCTTACTGGTCCCGCTCGCGATTTTCTCCATCGTCCGTCTTCTGTTTTAAAATCCGAAACTTTTGTTGGATTCATCACGACGAGACGGAGCTCCAGCAATTTGGAAAAAAAATTTTTGACACCGTGGCGGCCCGTGGTGAGCGGTCAAAGATCAGTCAAAGTTTTTGGCTAAAAAAATTTTCGGATTTCAAAACAGAATACGGACGAGGGAGAAAATCGCCCTGGCGAACCGTAAGCTACGGTCGGCCCGGGCATACCGAAACAAGCCTGCAACCTCTTAAACTTGTGAGAATTTTAGTAACTTTAATTCGTCATTCATCAAATTGTTGGAAATTAGGACGCTACTAATTCTGTTCAAGATCGATGCGACGCAATAATTAGAATTGAACTCATGAGAAGAATAATATGCAAAAATAATGATAAATTAATATGAAACAATGAAATTTAACGTGATTCAACAATGTGCCTATGTTCACGAATCCACACCAATATATTTCACTATATATCTCAAAATGAGAAGTACAAAAATACCACACTATATATCTTATCGGCCTATGTACACAAATACTTTATCGCTCAACTTACTTTTATATAGCTTCTAACACTTGAAGCTTCTTACTCCCACTTTTAATTTTTCTCTCTCTACAAGAAGATTGTGCTTTTGGTTTGGTGTATTTGAAATGCAAAACGGATGCTCCTTTTATAGGCAAAATTTGCAACATTAACAACAAATTTTAGTTGTATGTCCCATTTCCATGCATAATGATTTCTCCACCGAGAAGAATTGTGCAAACCCATCCCGTAGCTCCATGCCTTTTAAATATGGTTAATAACATTAAAAGTTTTGCCCCATTCTTTGACAATTGATTATGACCCCCATTTGTTTCCAAAATTTCTCTAATACGACTTAACAAAGAAAAGTATATAGTATTAGCATAACTTATAGATACGCCTTCTCGATATATAGTAAACAAAACAAAAAGGAAAAAAACATTGGAAAACATATATATATAATATGGGTATGGATAGGAATCTAGCATTAGAAAATTGCATGTCACATATTTTCCATAAGATAGGAACCCCAGAGAAAAACAAATTAAAGTCAGGCCAGAATAATATTGGAGATTAAAAAAGAAAAACAACCCAATATACATGCAACAAGGATGTCAAAGTTATATTGTCTAGTGTATAAGAATTCTTATTGTTTTAATCGAGAGGTATATATGTGAAGTTCAAAACAAACAGGTAAAATGTCTAGCTAGGAAACATCTTTGTAAATATAATGTATTTGTTTCCTAGCCTCTTCAGAATAATCCTATTCATAAGTCGTGATAATCGGTAAATAGTGATGTCACATAAAATTACTTGATTCTAAATTCAATATTTAGTATAATATAACGTTTAACGTAACTTAACAAATCAATCATTGATAATGGTCCATCATGAGTATTTAAAATTGTATGTATTTTCCATTAAACTTAAAATTTTATACTTTTTTTAAAAATTATCTCAACTCGAAAATCCAAACCCGAGATGGAAGTCAACATTTTATACTTTAATTTTAAACAACCTTTTAAGCGAACATTTTTTCTTCCAAATAACGTGTTAATTTTTTCATGGTTTACACGTCCAACAAAAAATAGTATCTGGCATAACATCCACAATTCCACACCCTTCCATCACTGGAAATTGAACAGAATGTTAGATGGCTTTTTAAGGCAAGTTGGCCCAAGATGTGGTCTTTAGACATCCACGTTCCATCATATTCTGAATAAAATATTTTGTTCATTTACTAATCATATCAATCACATATTTCAAATCATTATAATTAGTATCCAAATACTTTATAATTTTCAATACTATCAACTTAAAAATTTAATTTTAGCAAAATAAATGATTACCGAAAGATATAGACACTTAGTGCATGTTAGCCTACATTTCTTTTCAAATTTTTACATATTTTTATACATTCTTTTTCAAATTTGAATTTGATCAAACGAATAACGTCCACGTATCTAGTTAGACCTTCATGTACTACACAAATCTCCATCATTCAACTACACTCATTCTCTCTTATTTCACATAAAAATCCATAACAATTTACACAATAACACACTCTACTCATATTATCTTTGAAAGTGATCAATTATTATATAATTATATTCATGTGTGCTGTGTGCACAGCTTATTATATAGTCTAATGAACATGTCACCTCAATGTCGTTGGATGAGATTATTACATATATGTCATGTAGATACAGTAAGTCAGCAACTATATGCTCATGTATCGGCAACCATTTTCTTTCTGGAATAGCTTGGTAATGTATGACCGTCAATGCTTGTCCATACGCGAAAGAACCATTGCAGCTTTCTCCTTATTAAATTGTAATGTGTCGTGTATTTTGCTGCAACAACTATGATGTTAACGAAGAGTCGAAGACAAATCATGAATTAGCGAAGACAAATCATGAACCTCCAATTCAGCCACGTCTTTTTAATCTTTTTTAAATTTTTTTATTTTCCCCTCCTTGGAAGTGTACTTTCGGTCCTCAAAATGATCACCTCTAAAGTATGACCATCATCCACGCCTAACATATAGTCATATATTAAATTTCAAAAACTCAAATATATTTTTCCTCTCTCCTTCTTCTCCACCATTCAAATATTAATTTGATAATTTATTTATATATTTTAATATATCTTTTTCAAATTTCATCAATCCATTTTACACCAAATTTGAGTAAATAAAAATTAATCTCATATATATGTATATAATAGGAAATAATAAATTTTCGCCGCGCTATTCAGGACACAGTACTTTATAAAATGTAAATCAATTCCTATTTATTTTTAATGCAAAAATGAATTTTGAAAACATTCATGGGACCGCTTCCATCATAGGGTATTTTTAATTAGAAGTACAAAATCATGAAAACATCTTATTAATTATTATCCTAAAAACTATGCATGCTTATTCAAAAAAAACACACACACACAAAACAAAACAACAAAAAACATAAGGTCAATTCCAATTGAGCAATGCTAAAGGAACAACCAAAATGTACAATCAGGTGTACAATTCTCTAATAGAGAAGCTGGACCCACCAAAACAGGGGATAAAAATGGTATTTGTCATGCCCCTCTATTAGAGGATTGGACACCCAATTGTAGAAATTGGTTGATCTTCTAACATTATCCCAATTTCAATTATCAAGTTGTTGGTACACATAATGGCACAATTGAGGTTTCGCTAGTACAACCAATGGCTTAGCAAGAAAGAGATCATTTTCGGACTCATTTAAGTCAATAGTTGGCTGGTCTAATGGGACATTCCAAGTGAACCCATGAATAAGTCGAGCCAATAACATAGCAGCCATGGTAGAACCAAGTAAAATAGCTGGACATCCTCGTCTTCCCGTATTGAATGATAACATGTTCAACTCCGGATTTCCAAGAACAACTTCTGATCCATCTTCGTTAAGGTGACGTTCAGGGTTATATCTAGAAGGTTCTTCCCATATTCTTGGATTTCGACCGAGACTGGGACGGCTCAATAATACATGACTACCTTTAGGAATAATGTAGCTACCTACATTTGTGTCCTTAGTGGATACATGTGGGAGATTGAAGGGTGCCACCGGATGGAGTCTAAATGCTTCTTTTACACAAGCTTTTATGTAGTTTAACTTTGTTAAATCTGATTCTTGAACTAGTCTATCGTTTCCGACAACTTGGTCCAACTCTTCGGAAGCCCTTCTCAAAATCTCCGGCTGATTAAGCATCTCCGCGAGACACCACTCAATTGCATTTGACGGATTGTCGATGGCGGCGAGCATTATTTCCTACAAGTATTATCGATCGAAATATTAGGAAAACGTAACTAGGTTTGAAATTAATGTTTCAATTCACTCTATGATAGTACGTAGTTATAAGCTAGACACCAATTAAGTACCTAATTAATTACATGACTGGTTAAGAACTAGTAAAAATATTTACGACAAGAGAAATTGATCAATCTTGTCAAAGAACTAACAAATTAGATCATGCATGCACACGACAATATAAATTTCATAATTAATTTATGGTGCTAGAATATGTGAAAATGTGACGACCTGCAGTTGATTGGAGGAATTAAGATCTATTGTCTTATTTTTGGTATTTGTAATTGTGGTTTAATTAAAACGAAAAACACACATAATTGAATTATTACACTTTAATTAATTGTAAATGTGATCAACTATTTTGATCATTAGCTAGATAAGACATGAAATAGAACAACGCAAATGAAATCTGATCTGAGGAAGCTTAATCATGCTTAATTACTTACAATAATTTGCGCTTTGATCTCTTCAATCCTCAAGAGCGAACCACCATTCGAGTCCTTAAGGTTGATCAAAACATCAAGAATGTCCTCTTCATTGTCTTTCCTCCCACTTCTCCACATCTCATTCCTATGTTCTATTATAAGATCATGGTACTTGGTTACATTCCCAATAGCTTTCTTCAATATCCCTTTATACCCATCAAAGTCAAAAATCTCTAACCACGAAACATAATCTGAGATACTGAAACAGTAGAGATAAGAAAGAATTGTAATCAGACCCTCAACATGCTCTTCTTCTGCAAAACCAGGTCCTCCATCTTTCTTACCTTCTCCAAAGTACCTCGTATTGAATATCAACCTCCTAACAATATTACCACAGTACTGTTGAGCTGCGACTCTAACATTCACTCGACCTCCATTATTGCACTTGTTGTAAACATAACGAACAAGATTATCAGCTTCCATCAGTCTCTTATCATGAAGCCAATGGTGCATTGCAGGTGAAAGAATGGTCGAAGAAAGAACTCTCTGTTGGAAAATGAAGTGAATGGAAATTGAAGCATAGCATTGTATTGGGGAAGTATAGCTATCCCACATAGGAATTTTATAGAAGTTTGAACCAACTTATTTATGGTTGGGTGTGGATGAGGTGTAACAATGGTTACATAGAGTATCCTCCATGGTCTACGCGCACCCGCAGGGGGGTGGAAATCACGAGCCAATTTCCACACGATCTTTGGGATTCGTGTGCGAGCGCGACCTGTGGACACGAATGTCGCATCGAAATCGACCACCGGGCGCAAGTTGAGTTTTGCTCGATTGGTTTGGAGATTCATTTTATCCAATGTAACGGGTGGAAAGTCTACATTACACAGCAGCTACTGTAACGGCCAGAATTGCAACGGATTGGCGTTACACAGCTGCTGTAATGACATAATTGAAACGGCTCAGCATTATGCTGCTTCTGTAGTGCAACGGTTGTGAGTTACATGGCTGCTGTAACGGCTAGAAATTGAATGCTTCGAGGCTCCATTGCACCTATTTAACCAGCATTCTCCAGAGTCTCAAAAACACACACATCAACCACGAACATCTCTTGCATTTTCCCTTCCTTTCCGTCCAGTTCTTGGTGATAATTGTTCAGGCACTGAATTTGGTTCGGCTGCAGCACTTCAATTGGCTGTTGTATCCTGGGAGGCAATCGTTCGAGGGAGAGGGCGAAATTGCTTTAAGGAAATTGTGTAGTACGCAAGCCTCGGCCATCCTTTCTGGTTTGGTTTTGTATTCTCTCCTTTCTGGTTTGGTTTTGTATTCTGGTTTTGGTTTTGTATGCTTGATGTCTATGTCGTTTGTTGCAAATCATTCTACAACTTGTAATGTCTGTGTCGTTTGTTATGAATCTGTCTAGCAGTTTCTTACACTCTCCTCATCTTCTTCCATTGATCGTCTGTAAGCGACAGTACAGCAGTTAAGTAACCATTGCTGGTCACTCTTGCAGACATGCAATAAGGCCTCGACGCAAAGTTGACGTCATGTTTCTTCAAGAACTCTCTTGCGAGTTCAGGAGAAGACGAGAAGTTATGGAGATGACGTGAACTCGACCCAGACGAATACATGCGATTTCGGTGTTCATTTCGTCCATCATTTTGTGAATCCATCGGAATGTCGGCCTGTTAAGAATCATCGGAATTACGCTGCTGATGACGGGCAAACCAGTCGGACCGGGAGGGAGTTTCGGTCAATTTTTCTTGTGGATCGACCATTTGATGGTGATTGTTTTGAGGAAAATAATGACTATGAAGATGGTCATGAAGGATAGGGTTTTGGTGGAGTTCATCTCTGATGGTGTATTAATCCACAACATTTATCTTTTACGTATATAAACGAAATATATGATGCACTATTTTGGTCTATGATGAATTGATGATCATTGGTTTATATATAATAACAGTTCAAGGGTTTGGGGAACATGTTACGTCATGCGTCCAAATCCACAACCAAGATACGGGCAGGTGTTGGGTTGACAATTAGGCGCTTCATAAATTTTGTGAGCTCATTACACAATATTGATTATGACATACAACTCTATTAGATTTAAGAATGAGAGTTTTCGGTTGGAGCTTCCCTTAGCGCTTGGGGTTTAATTTGGGGGTAACATCTCTCAATCGAGCTTCAGGTTGGTCCAGCTAACTAGTAGTTTTATCCCTACAACTTGTGATTACACCGTTTGTCTGTTTATTTTAACTTTAATTTGTTTGCTTTAACTTTTTTTTTTCTACTTAAAATTTAACTATTACTAACTATATCAATTAAAAGTTAAACATCATTATCAACCACACGTTTCATTGCATGAAATAACTAATGAAATAAGATTTGAAATAGCATATTTGGATTCTTTTAGATTTCAATTTTGCTATTTATACAAAAAAAATACACAAAAAATTATAAAAAAATTACAAACAATAAATTAAGTGACAAAAATACGTTCTTTTACAAATCACATAACTTAAAAAGTCAATGGCTTTAAAAATAGCAACTTCTTATAAATCTTAATGTGTAAAGCTTTTTGTACATCTTCTTTTTGCCATGGGGTTTAGATATTTGATTCGTGTGGATCATCTACACGATAGTGGTGCCTAAGCACGCAATGAATTATAATTTGAGCACTATAAAAAATAAGGTTTTACTGAGCATTGTTGCTCCTATAAAGTTCATACTTGTAGACTTTGCGACAATATATCACATGCTACCCATTTAAAGGCGCTATAAAAGACGTAATTTATAGGGTGAGCAAACAATTCGCTCTGAAATATTCAAGTTTTTGTAGTGGAGATATATGAGGCTAACCTTTGTTTTGTTTAAATTAATCCAAGAGATTCATCAAGATTTCTCCATCTTGATCATAAACAAAAATCGGGGACATTGGTCATGGAAATATTGGCAATGCCACAATTATAAATTCTATGGCTCTAAATTTTTTACATGGATCCATTACTTTTCGAGTTGATATTTATTATCCCATTTTCTTGTCTTATTTACTGATTCGATCCTCTCTTTCTTTCTCATGAATATGTTGATCTCTCCTTCATGCTCTCAAAACCCTAAATTTAAAATCAACGATCTCATTTTCTATATTTTGTTGTGAATTTTGAAAACAATACTACATAAATAATAATAATAATAATAATAATAATAATAATAATAACAACAACAATATTTTAACTTTTATAAAACAAGCATCGTATCCAGGGAGTGTAGCCAAGAAATAAGTTTACTGGGGGCAAATTGTGATAAATTTTTTTAAAGAAACACGTAGTGCGCCATATTTTATTTAAGTAATAATTAATTTATTTATGAAAAAATAGTCATAATGTCATAATACAATATACTCCTACTAAAATGGACCCCATGTAACGATTTCCTACAACTATGAAAATCATCTTTAAAAAATTTATATATGTAAACTCATTGTATATTCTCGTTCTGCAAATTCATTTTTAGGTATGTTGAGAATAAGCATAAAAAATACTAATTGACGTAAAAAGATAAAATATTGATAATATAAAAATGAAAAATAAAATACCTTTTTTCAATTTGTTACTAAAATCAGTATAATGATAGTCGGCATTTGAAAACAACCTACAAACCAACCAAAAAAAATAAAAAATCAAATCAATAATCTCAAGAGGAGTGCTTGAATTACAAAATATGATACCCAAATAGGTTTTACCCAAAATAATAGGAACAATTAAGATTCATAAACTAACTTCTCGATATGTCGGTGCAAAAAATTACGATAACAAATTCAAGGAAATATGAAAATTTGGGGTTTTTTACATTAAAAGAGAAAAAAAAGTAATCAAAGTGTTTAAAGTAATTAATAATTGAGTGCGAATATAAAATTATTATTTCCTATTACATAAACTCATGCAACTACTAATGAAAAATAAATTATATAAAAGAAAAGAAAAAGAAAACAATTGACTTAAACATATTTGCAAAAAGGAAATGAGGAGAGCAAAAAAATAAAAATAATAAAATAATAAAAATAAAAGAAAAGACAAGGAAGGAAAAAAATTCTAAATAAGAGAGATCAAAGTTGAATGGGAAAAATAATGTACAAAAATGAATGGGAAGAGATAATGAAAAAGTGATTTCTAACCACTTGACCAGTCGCTACTTTGGTAATGCAAGTGAAATTTCATAATTTATTTAATATTCTCGGGATAAGGCCCCCCACGCCCCCTCCCCCGCCCCCCGCCCGGATCAAATATATGGTCCTAATTAACTAAAGGCCCCAGCATACCCATAGATGGGCCAACTACCCACAAACAAACATTCATTATAAAAGTATTTAAAACAATAGAGAATTTAGAGAGAATGAATTGAATGAATCTCGTGAATGAATTTCATTAATAATCGTTCTCTATTTATGTGAAACTGAATAGTGCATAAACCGTAATTACATAATTTCATCAAGGGTATAATAGTCATTCACATATAATAATTACATCTTTACCAAATTATTCCTCCACCAAATTATTCCTCCACCAAATTATTCCTCATAATTCATAACCACCAAATTATTCTCAATTATTCATAACACTCCCTTGAATGATTATTAATACAAATGTCTTCCTGACTTGTTTGGAGAAAAACCAGGTGGAAAAAAACTTCCAAACCGATTGCAGGGATAGCTTGGAGTGGTTATATACCGCTTCATCAAAACATTGCTTCCCCCGATGTCTTCCGTATAGGAGTATTCATGTCTGCGCTCGTTAAAACCTCACAAGAAAAACCTGGGAAAAAACGATCAAGGAAAAGAGTATACCGCCCGCTTTGATTTCATATCTTGAGAACTGATATCTTTACTTACGGTAAATGATTTCAATATCATCATCGTTTGAATCTAAAGCATTAGCTCCATTATAACTTGATCCAATAGATACACTGTATCAATTTCTCCTATCGTTCTCAATATACCATGAATATGCCTCGTTAAAACCTTATTAGAAAAAAACCTGGGAAAAACCCTAATGAAGGAAAAAGAGTACATTATTCATGTGAATACGCCTTTAAAGTTGCTCTCTCATTAAAAACCTTGCTAGGAAAACCCAATGGGATAAAAACCTCACTAAGGAAAAAGAGTGCAACGCGTATTTTATACAAGTATGTCCGCAAGCATTTCAAAATCTTTCATACATTTGTATGAGTATCATATACATTGATTTTATACTCTTCTGCTCATTTAGAGTGCATCAATTTTCTTACACAACTACAAAACATTCACCATGAACACATGTCTCCAAACACACAATTTAAAGCATATAAATTCATAGTAAAAACATGTAAACATATAAGTAAACCTTCATAACTAACTAACACTTAAAATATATCATTTAACATTTAATACTCACTTAATAGGTTATTTCATTCCTGTGGGCTTAGCTCACCCTTTAGGGTACTCATAAACACTGGGTTTAGCTCATCCGATCCTTTAATTTCCTTTTCTGCATTACACACACGATCGGTAATTTAACTTTCATGAGCATGCAACATATAATGACCACCATGCTTATCTTTAAACTTGAGCACTAGTCATCATCATCTCATCATCTCATAAGTTAAGGATTTCACATTCACCATTTATCATCTTCAATATATCTCAATATTTTCATTATCATTGATCATATGTAGCGCTACATTTTCATATCGTGTCGACACTTTTCAATTTCATTTCTTTCCCCATATCGACATAACTTATCGAGATATCTCATTATCAATCCTCTTGTAGGATTATACAATATAGTTATGTCTATATACTCTTCAAGAGTATATGCCTCCGTTATTAAGACCATCTTTTATAATTTGCTTTGATATATATGATTGGGAAATATCAACGCTTCTAGCGTGCTAACTTATCAAAGCATCGTGAATGATATATGTGATTGTTCATAGCTTTTCATGCATCTTTGAACTTCAAGTTCAGTATTTCAATTTCGACGATATAACATGATGCATTTCACATATTATTTTCAACCTTTAATACTCCCTCTCATTTGAGAAAATTTAGAACACCAAAACTCATACAGCTTGGTATGATTTTAATCATATATGTTCTCATCATTCAACCTTTAATATGGGAATTTAGACCGCTTTGCATTCTATTCTCGATATCGGCAATTTATTTGAGGACTTTAAATAATTTGCCATATAATATCCCACTTGTATGCGCAAAGATACTCAAATCCTTCAGTGATTTATTCAAGTATTGGGATATACATTTACTAGCTTTATCATTAAATCAAAAATCATGCTCATACTGGTGAGCAAATATTTCGTAAATTTCAAATTACGAATCATATACACATGTGACTATCTAGTGGATCCATATCATAATATCTAGTAGTCTACATGGAGGATGAAATGGGCCCATACTTCTCATCCTTTATTCCGGATATATTTGGGATTTATTCCCAATATTGGCTAGTAATGATTTCATCATTTATCGAGAACAATCATTGAAGAATTCTTTTAATTCTTCACTTGAAATATTGATTTCAATAATTATTTAAACCGGGATGGTCATCCGGCTTTTGTAAACGAGTATTATTGAACTTCTAGTTCAAGAAATTCTTATATCGATTTCACTAGTATCTCGTATAGTGCTCAATATGATTTATCATAGAAACAATTCACCGACATATTCCATCATCTTTTGGTGACATTATTGTCTACTACTGCTCAAACACTGAGTTACTCATACGCATCACATCCAGCTATTATTTAATTCGAAATCGTAGCTCTTACGCTCATATTATTTATTTAAAATCTGAGTCTTATTTCATACGCGTCGTATTATTCTATAAATAAATCATCAAAATTATTGCAAAATTCATCCTAACAAGGGTTTATACATTATAATGGATCATATGCTCTCAAATCTTGAAAATACTATCCATCACTACTCGATCAAAATCCTAAAAAGGATTTATCGATGTAATGGAAAGATTAAGGATGCTAATGAATAAGGGTATCCCACAAGATATCCGATGCTTGATTGAAGCAAAGGTTCGATTATCCGGTGAGGTTTCAATTCCTTCTAAATACATGCCTGGTATGGGTAAAAGTAGTTTTTCAAAGAAACGAGAGCAAAAGATTAGGAGGATGCTACAAGTGTGCTCGATGGACATGTGACACTCGATGTAAATCATGTGGGTACTTGTCCGTAAATCGAGAAGATAAAATAGCGCTCATTAAGGATGGATTGAGTAAGGAGCCTTTGGATGATATTCAAAGTGCTCTTGAGACACATCCTAGTGGACACGCATAAGGTGAGCTAATGGCCTTATGGGCCAAATTCAAAGATCAACAAACGCTACATGTCTTGAAAAACTTACTTTAGAAGATCCTGTTTGTAAATTTAGTAGAAAAATTTAGCATAATGATTTTCCCATATTTATGTAAGAAAGCTCGGTGTAATAACAAAATCAATATATTTCTTTTATTTGTAAATATCAAGCTTTTCAAATTTAAGATATATATTATTTTTCAATCAATGACACTTATATGTCATATCACTAAAGAAAAATTTACGCTTTTTCTTTCATATTTGTCAAAAAGTAAATAGTGCACTCAATTATTGGTTTGAAAATTTTTCTTTAAATAGAGGATTCATATATCTCTATGTTCATACATTAAAAGTATAGTGCAAAAAGAGAGATAGGAGTAGAGATGGATATGGAGATTTTAGAATCATCTCATACAAGTCACCTTTACTCGCCAGATTAAAACCAGTATGTATTCTTGGTGGATCTAATGGGTAGGCCATATCCAATATGTGGATATGGCAAACCGACTTGTAAAAGAGTTAGGGAGACAAGAAATCAATATACTATACGGAGGAACCAACAACAAACTTTTAGCTAGACTTATAATGGCCGCACAATCATGGGGAATAAGAGTTTCGAGCGTAATACCTTTCCATCTAGTTGGATCTAATACTCAATTGGAGCCGCTCTACCATGGGTCCAAAGCAGGTTGGGGCTACAAGTTTAATCCATCCACAACCGCATGATGTATATGATGAATAATAGTGATGCTTTCATTGTCCTTCCAGCGCTACAACACACCGGAGGAAATATTCAATATAGCCTCGCTGTACGTTGAATTTTCATGTCAAACCAATAGGTTTGTTGAATATTAATAATTTCTTTGATGGCTTACTAGCGCTTAGATCGTGGTGTAAATAATAAGTTTATCTCTCATTCAATGAGAAAAATACTTATTTTTGCTAGTAATCGCTGATGAACTACTCATCAAATTTCATGCATATGTTCAAGAATCTGAAAGCCCAGTCCGCTTTGGCCATGCATCATCGTGTCAGCTTAAAAGAAATTCTGGATCCTTTAAATATTTCATTATGAATCCTAATGTTGATGGTGGCAGAGTTACGAGTATTTATACTCTCAGACGCATCCTCATTTATGGATTCAAGATGTATATTCTTTTGCATTTCTATATTTTCAGTGTTTAATGCCGCTTTTTGATATTCTCAATATGTTCCACTTCTACTGCTTTGTACTTCTTCCGGAGTAATAATAATATCATATTGGCTTTATTCAAATACGTAAATCTAGTGATTATGCTTCTTCAAGAGCATTTTATTCTCATATTAATACAATCTCATATCATCGATAAGATTACTTCATGTAAGCTTTTCATGCGATATATTTTCTTTGATTTATCAACATGGGATCTATTCAGCACTTTACTTTCGTCTATTTATCCAATGGTAACTTCAAGTACCACTTGCTCAATTTTCTCCATTCATATTCAGTGATATATAAAGAAGTAATTTTATTCTCATCGTCTACTTCTTCGAGAGTATGATTAGAATATTTGATCAACTACTTCTTCTGGAGTAGGATTCGTTATAACCAATCGTGTAGTATAACCCATTACTTCTACAAGAGCACACTTATCCTTCTAGAATAAGTACATTATGTAATTGAACTCTTCGGGAGTTACATTAATATTTCGATCTTTTAACTCAAATGGACTTCAAGCCATTTTATATAATCAATGGATTTAGAATTTCTTCATGAATATTCTATCCATTTTTCACTGTCGTCAAAATTAGGTCGGTTTTACCCTAAGGGTAAAATTGTCCATTCCAATTCGCAAAGGTAAAATAGTCAAAAATATTTTATCAATGTTTTACGATTGGAAAATTATCTCCTTTCTACTTCAATTTATCAATATCAAAATATTCAAGGACTATTTTGTAACTTTTTCAAAAGTTGGTGTACTAATTTGTAAATTTTGAAAGTTTGATAATAACATATTTCAAACAACGAGTTATTATCCTATCAATGTTGGTGTCAAATCGAAGCTCTCGTTAAATCGAGTATAATGGAGTCGAGAAAATTTGATTTTGATAATATATGCTCCTTATATCTCGAGAAAACGAATATTATAGTTTAATATATTATTATAAGATAAAGTAATATAATATATATACCTTTTTCATTTTTCTTAGGGAGAAGCGATTGAACATGGCACGTATTTCTCCAGTTCTTGCGATTCTTGAATTGCGGCTTCACAACTCTTTGTCTCTGCGTAAATGTTTTTTCTGTGAGTGATTGAGAAGATAGAGAGAGTGAGACGTGAGAAAGTGGGGAAAAGATAAGAGAGAAAAGAAAGATAAGTATTGATTGGAGATGGATTAGGTTATTTATAATAATTAGGTTTTACGATCTGAGAAGATCATCTATAAGATGCAACTGTAGAAAGATACTCCCTTCATATTACTCAAATGGCTAGGAGACTAGTCGATAACGTGTTATAAAAGTATGAAACAATAGAGAGAATTTAGAGAGAATGAATTGAATGAATTCTCGTGAATGAATTTCATTAATAATCAGCTCTATTTATGTGAAACTTCGAATGGTACAACCGTAATTACATAATTTCATCAAGGGTATAATAGTCATTCACATATAATAATTACATCTTTTACCAAATTATTCCTCCACCAAATTATTCCTCATAATTCATAACCACCAAATTATTCTCAATTATTCATAACAACATTATCATTTTATACTTTTATTATGGCCATCACCGGTGCATATGTCAATTCCCAATTTCCATTCAATGAGAGAAATATATAAAAATTTAGATAGATCCCATATATTTTCTTTTTTTTTTTTTTCTAATTTTTGATTTTTTTTAAATCATTTTTTACTCATTTACCCCAATTTTCCGAATTTTTCTATATGAATTCCCGTACCATGTCTAAAAATAAAAATAGACACCATCTAGAATTCTCCCATTATTACTATTTTCCTTATTTTTTTGAATTTGTTTCTACATCTCTCGTCTTTTTCAATTTTCACTCTTTTTCCCGATATCTCTTTTCATTCATCTCCAATTAAAATAATTATCTTTTTATATCCCTCTCCTCCATATCATCATGCAATTATGTCCCTATTGGAGATGGCTTGTTAAATTACTACTGTATGCATGTTTTTGAGCTGGGCATTTAGTGAATGATGATTTGCCACTTGTCCCCATTGGAGATGGCTTGTAGCAAAAAACCTAAATTACTACTGTATGCATGTTTTTGAGCTGGGCATTTAGTGAATGATGATTTGCCACTTGTATGTCCCATAGACATTATCCATCAATCAATAGTACATATATTTCTGCACGAAAGAATCGTTCACAAAAATATGCATATACAGTAACAATCGGGATTCTTACCCATTTTTGTTCTCTCGTGTTGTGGCTGAAAATTTGTAAAGATCATCAATACACTCCTGATTCATACAATACACCCCCTAGTCATCAACTATGACGTCAAATACTTTACTTGCAAGCTCAGAATCTCAAGTTGATTTATTATTATTTGTGCAAGAGCCTAATCAACAACATTTGTTGGATAGATCACAGTTGCGATTTCCTGCAAAATACAAATTATATAAGATGCTAATGATTAATTTAGTCCATGTATGTAGTAACTAATAAAATGAGAAATAGAATTTTAAAAATTTCTTAAGAATCACCTCTTTGGTCCAACTTTCCGTTTTTGTTTATCCCAGTTATATGGTTTTATTTCCATATTAGGAAGCATATTTTGTACTCCCTCCGTCCCAATTATTTGATCTATCTTTTCTTTTTTGTACTCCCTCCGTCGCAATTATATATAATTGTTTCCATATTTCGAAACTTATTTTATACTACTTTACAAACATGTCCTTATTTAATGCTATAATTGTAATTATTAATTCAAAAATTAGCTATTTAATAGGGGTAAACTAAGAACATAATTCACAAGATTATATATTTACTTTTCCAACCACATTTTTAATTATTGTGAAAAAACGAAGTGGATCATATAATTGGGACGGAGGGGTATTACTTTACAAACATGTTTTTATTTAATGATATCGTTGTAGCTATTAATTTAAAAGTTAGTCATTATTTAATAACAGTAGATTATGAACACAATTCACAAGATTTACTATTCTAATTACATTCTTAATCCATATGAAAAAGCAAAACGCAATGACCATATAATTGGGATAGAGGGAGTAGAACCTTGGTTGATTTGATATTTCGTATAATCCAAGCAGTGCCACTTAAATTCGTTAGATCCATCCTTTTAGTTATGTATACATATCATTTTCCTATATCTTGTCTTCATCTAAAAAGTGGATGTAGAACCCAGTGACCCAGTGGTCTAGCTCAACTCATGGCTCAACAAAACCTAATACTGGCCTTGTTTGATTCACAATAATGTTCAGAAAAAATTTATTTTTCTTCTTTTTCAATCAGACATACAATTACTTTATATTTTTTAATACACTATCTTTTATTTTCAACCACACAATATACACGCAAAAATTTACTTTACAAAGAATAAGGCCTTAATGTGTATGCAAAAAGTTGTGTTACGATGGATAGAAGATACTAGCTGATTAAGGTTTGATTGCAAGCTGTGATCGAAGTTTAGGAAGCAAAAGTCATTATGAGTTTGGCAATCAACATTAAGCACTACAATATACGGCTCATGCTTTTAAGGGGCCGGGAAACAATATTAGAGGAAAGGTTGGGGTTTGGAAAAAGGCAGATATAGTTTTTGTGGAAACTAAAATATTAGGGGAAAGGTTGGCCGGGGTTTGGAAAGTGCGATTTTCTATTCACCGTTGGCATATATCGATCTAGTCTTTTGGATAGCAAACTAAATGGCCCATTGTTTCCTTAATTACATTCATGTTCCATTTGAAGTATGTACAAAATCATCATCATCATCTATCATAGAATGAGACTAGCATCTCATTGTTTCTAGTTTTCAAAATTCTTGAAAATTAATACTTGAAGGTAGCCAAGGTTTTGCTCGTCCAAGCAACATTTCCAAAAAAGAGATCATGCATGTTAGGACTTAAAATGGCCGGTGCATCATATCAAAGAGTCATACTAGATGTTCACATATTTTTTGTGTGGACATCTACCACACCCTAATAAGGGCGTTTCCCCCTCCCCTCCCAAACTTTTAGGGGCAATATAATAATTTTGTCCACACTCCTATTAGGGTGTTATTAGTACAGAAAATGGAAAGGGCGGCGGTTGTTTTTGGTAAAGGGTGGCGGTTCTTGAACCGACACCCAATGTCACAAGAAAGGGTGGTGATTATAAGTTTACAACCGACACCCTTTTATTTATTTATTTATTTCTTAAAAACTTTGGGTGGTGGTTGTTTTAAATCCACAACTATCACCCGAAATCTGTTAATTTTTTTTTTTAATAACAACATAAAGGGTGCCGGTTCCAAGGGTAGAATCGCCACCCTTTATTATTATTATTATTATTATTATTATTTGAAAAAATTCGTTTGTTATTAACATTTTAGGCTTCTAAAATTTAAATGGTCATAACTTTTGCACATGATGTCCATTTTCAGTCCACAACCTCATTCCGAAATCGTCGCGACGAGATCTACGATAGTCACTACTACAGCCATGACCCCATGTTACAGACCCATTTGAGGTCGTTTAAAGCCTCAAAATAGAGATTTTAAAGTTTTCAATCCACTGTTTGAATGAAATATGTGGTTCTTAGTGTAATTCTGTTTTATTGTTCATTGTACATTCTTGATATATACATGTTGAAAGATATAGAATAAAAAATATATTATTATTACTTTTATATTGACAGACATATTTGAAAGACATATTATAACAATATATTAATACTAATTATTTTTACTAAAAGTATACTTCCAATTCAACAATAATGTATATAAATCCCACAAGTTTACTCTAAAAAATCCAACAATAATGCATAAAAATCCCGCAAGTGTACACTAAAAAACAAAGTTTCAATCAAATACAACACATTAGATGAAATTACACTATATAAGTATATTACAACTAACAAAAAAATACATCAAGATTTACAACAAATACCCAATAATTTGGGGATGTTAACATACTAACCTCAATAATAGAGAAATTTGAGACCAATTGATAGAGGAAGACGACCTTACCTTCAATTGTGACTTCAATTTGTGAAGAAAATGCAAGAACACTTGAAATGGCGAAACCCTAGAATTTGGGGATTTCAAAATCTAACCTCAAAAATACACGAATTTGGAAGGAATAGATAGAGGAAGCTTATTTGACATCAATTGTGGCCACAATTTGCGAAGAAAAATAGTATAAAATCTAATTTGTGTACCATAATTTTCAAGTTTCGCACTTGAGAGGAAGAAAATATAGAAATAATGTTGTAGCTCCCATTTCTGATTTTTAATACTGATGCAATAAAGGGTAAAGTGAATTTTAAAATTTTAAATTTTAAATTTTTTTGGATTTTAGGTGGCAGTTGTAGTAGACAACCCCACCCATTTTTTAACATAGGGTAGCGGTTCCTTACCTATAACCGCCACCATTTGTTTTATTTTATATTTTTTTTTACATTTTAATTTTTTCCGAATTTTAGGTGGCGGTTGTAGTAAACAACCGCCACCCGTTTTTTAACATAGGGTGGCGGTTTCTTTCTACAACCGCTATCCTTTGTTTTTTTAAAAAAATTTGTATGCACTTTAGGTTGCGGATTTTTGTGACAACCGCCATCCGTTGTTTTTGGGTGGCGTTTTCTTATACAACCGCAGTCCAATGGGTGACACCCAATGTCCCTTTTTGTACTAGTGTGTGGTAGGTGTCACATAAAAAATTGTGTGGATATCTAGATTAATCTCATATCAAGAGTGGTCCAATTAAAATGTCGACCAGGGCAGCGACTTATAGTACTACTCAAGTGATATGTATTAATTGCATTAGCCTTGAATGATCATGCGGAGATGATCCCATGCATCGTTTTGAGGCGATAATATCCAACATTGCTCCAAGTATGTTTTCATTGGGCACAATACATATAAACTATGTACATGTGAACATTATATCATCTTTGCAATTAGTATTTCGATGGGAGAAGTAATTTCATATCAGTGTACACGCATTTTATATATAATAAAGTTGCAACCAATTAAACGCGTGTAACATACATATGGCATATCAATTAGAAATTGGGCAAGATAAAAATATTTGTGAAGATAAAATGACTTAAATTAAAGACATTCACTAGAATATCATTGAAATACATATTTATTCATGAGTTGTGTTACGTACATATACAACAAAAATACTTGGTAGCTAGAATCCTATTTTTCTACACATTACATCGATTTTAAATAAGTGATTATCAAATGGATTGACATGAGTGCGTTGTACACCTTGTACTTTTTAGTTGTACCAATAACATTTTACTTTATTCATTCAACTCACAGATCATTCTCACATTATCATATGCCAACTGTAGTGTTAATTTCTAGCATTTATTTTTATACGTACTCTCTAAGCTAGATACGTATATAACCACCTATAGTGTTTTAATTTCCAAGTTTCTCATAAATTTTAAAAGGTAGTCGGGGTTTCGCCACTGCAATCAATGGCTTAGCAAGAAAGAGACCACCTTCAAACTCACTTAAGTCAACATTTGACGCATTAGGTGGCATATTCCATGTGAATCCATGAACAAGTCTTGCTAATAACATTGTTGTAATGGTGGAACCAAGTAAAACACCCGGACATCCTCGCCTCCCAGTGCTAAACGAAAACATGTTCAGTTCAGAATCAGTAAGAACAATTTCTGAACCATCATGTTTGAGGTGACGCTCGGGTTTATATTTGAGAGGTTGTTCCCATGCTCTAGGATTGCGACCAAGACTCGGACGACTCAAAATTACATGGCTACCTTTCGGGATATAATATCCAGCAACTGTTGTATCTTCGGAGGATACATGTGGAACGTTAAACGGTGCAAATGGATGAAGCCTAAATGCTTCTCTAGCACATGCCTTCACATAGTTCAAGTGTTTCAAATCTGATTCTTGGACTAATTTGTCCCTTCCAACTACCATATCCAATTCTTCGCATGCCCTTTTTAAAATCTCGGGTTGGTTTATCATCTCTGCAAGAGCCCATTCAACAGCATTTGATGGATTATCGACTGTCGCAAACATCAGTTCCTACATATAAATTAAACCATAGAAAAATTAGCTAGATTCAAATGGAATAATTAATAGTTACGTTTATTATGAAACTTTAATTTTGCAGGTTAATATAAATTATAATTAGCTAGGTTGATCGAAGGCATGCATTCTTACAATAATTTGTGCTTTGATCTCTTCAACTGTCAAAACTTGAGCACCTTTTGAGTCCTTGAGATTTATCAAAACATCAAGAATGTCCTCTTCTTTCACTTTCATCCCATTTTTCCACATCTCAACCCTATCATGTATTTCAGGGTCATGCAGTTTAGTTACACTCTGAATAGCCTTCTTGAGGTTCCTCTTGTGGCCATCAAAATCAAAAATCTCCAACCATGGAAAATAATCTGCAATACTAAACCCATAGAGAAGGGAAAGAATTCTAAAGAGTGCCTCAACGTGCTCTTCTTCTTCATGACCTGGTCCTCCATCCTCTGCACCTTTACCGAAAAACCTCTTATTAAATGTCAACCTCCTGATAACATTGCCACAGTAATGCTGTGTAGCAATTCTTACATTCACCAAACCATGGCCAGAAGAACCCATGCATTGATTATAGATGTAATGGACAAGATGATCGGCTTCCATCATTCTCTTATCGTGAAGCCAATGGTGTATTGCCGGTGAAAGAACATTCGAAGCAAGAACTCTCCTCATCTTCTTCCATTGATCACCTATCGGCGAAATTACAGCAGTTAAGTACCCATTGCTACTCAATCTTGCCGACATGCAATCAGGTCTTGATGAAAAGATGGCATCATGTTTCTTCAAGAACTGTCTTGCAAGTTCAGGAGAAGTGACAAAGATGGCATGGACTCGACCGAGACGAATACATGCGATTTCGGTGCTCATTTCGTCCATCATTTTGTGAATCCATCGGAATGTGGGCTTGTTCAGAATCAACGGAATTAGGCAGCCAATGATCGGCAAACCGGTCGGGCCGGGAGGGAGTTTCGGGCTATATTTCATGTGGACCGCCGGTTTGGAAATGAATATTAGAATAAGAAGTAGGGCTAGGAGAGAACATGCAGTACTATAATTCTCCATGCTTACGTGCAAATGGCAATTCAATATAATGCAGTAGTGGTGTTATATGATAGTCACAAGTGTACGTAATTTCTAGTTGTAAGTGACTTGTAGCTGATAGTAAAATAAGTTGATATATATAGGCATAGATAGAGAGCAGATTAATTTCGTATATAGCAACCATGTGTAAAGTGTGATCCGTGAAATATCTGCATGCAAGGCCCATATGAAATATGGACCATAAATTAAAATTTTCGCACCCTAAAGCTTAACAATGAGATACATATTTTTCAATGTTTTCATGCCAAAAAAATGGATGGAAATCGTGATGGCAAAGGAATCAAATGCTATTATTATATATTAGTAGACTAGTAAAATTTGGAGTCTCTGTTATAACATTTTTCTATTGCTATTAGAAACTTTTTTTTTTTGTAGCATTCATCATTTTTGTAATTATAACATTTTTCTATCGCTATAATTAGAAACTTTTTTCATAGCATTCATCATTTCATCTTCTATCATAGTTTTTATATCAACAACATTCAATGAATGACCAAATGTAACGTTTACATATTTTAAATTAAATTATATCCCTATTATTATCTTGTATTTATAAAATTTTTTCGCTTCTATTGATAGAGTGAAAGAAAAAGTTTTAGATGTATGAATAGATTAGAAGTTAAAAATAAATAAATAAAATAATTAAAATTTTAACATCATATCATTCTTTTATATTGTGATTACCACCTTACAAAATTATGAAAATAAGAGCATCTCCAATGGGATGTTGGTGTATAGATAATGTGGATGAGAGAGATAGAAAGAAGATGGTTATTTTAATTGAAGTGAAATGGAAAGAAATATAGTTGAAAAAAAGAGGCAATAATAAAAAAAATGAGAGAGATAGAAATAAATTTTAAAAAAAATAATAAAATAATAGTAGAAGATGTATATATGAATGTGTGATTTTAGACATGACACGGGATGCAAGAAACAAAAGTGAGGAAATAAAAATTAATAAATAGAAAATCGCAGGACATATTTTTTTTATTGCGTGTGTATATATGAATGTGTGATTTTATTGCGTGTCACGTTAAATTCAATGAAAGGTGTGTCATTGATGATGTCTAAGAAGTTTCTTGACCACAAATCAATGCTGTACCAAAAGGATCAACGTTTAACATCATTGTTTTATGTGGTGTACCTGTGTTTACAACCTAACAAGATTATGAATTATGAAAGTACCAAAGATTCTCAACCACAAATCAATGCTGTACCAAAACAATCACAGAAAGCAACATATTCATATCTAAAATACTGACATTAGAACAGTCAAAGAAAAAAATGAAGGAAAAAAAAAAAAAAACCGCTAGCTGTCTCATGTTGCATATTAATACAAAACGTTCTCAGCAAATTATGTACGAGGCTAAATTATCACCCTTTTTTCGGTTAATTAGCATAATAAGGATCCAAATTTTGAATTTGTTGTGTATTAAAGGCCTATTTTTTATTTTTTTTTGCTATTTTAGTACCTAAATTTGAATTTCGTTGCGCAATAAGGACTTCCATCAGTGTGGGGTTAAATTCAACCATTCAGTCAGTTATGTGTACATCACATGCGGTCTCTCAAGGGCAAAGATGGTCTGAAACTTTGGATATCATTACAATCAGGTTCTAAAGTTTGAAAAATATATGTTTTACTCCTAAATTTAGCTTTTTTTGTACAATTTTATATTTTATTTTTTCCATTGGTCCTTATTTGGTCCGTAATTAATTTTATTAAATTAATTTGATATCGATTAAATAGTTTTTATCAAAAAATTTTAACACAGTAGTATTTGTCCGTATTAGTATAATATCACAACTTTCAAAAATTTTCTTTGACATTAGAGATGCGCGCATGTAATAATAAATATAATTATTGTATCTACATAAAATTTTATTAGGAACATATTAAGACAAAAATATATCCAATATAAAGAATTAATCAAATCAAAGAAAAAGAAAAAGAAAATTCAAACTTTTTTTTTTAACATTAGAGACACGCATATTTTTATTTTAAACAACAATTAATAATAAATGTAGTTATTACACCTATATAAAATTTTATTAGTAATATATCACTGCAAAAAAAATTCGAATATAAAAAATTAATCAAATCAGATAAATTTTATCAAAACAATTAAAAAAACCAATAAAAAATTAAAAAATTAAAAAATCCTCCCCCTCCACCACCACCACCACCACCACCACCACCACCACCACCACCACCACCACCACCACCACCACCACCACCACCACCACCACCACCTAATTTTTCATAAAATTTTACACGTTTTGTACTTTTGTCCATTGCCAGTACAAAAAGTTAAAAAATACTTTCTAGAGGTGTAGTAATTAAATTTTCTATAAAATAAAAATTTAACTTAGATATTAAAAAAAAGTTAAAATTTTAGTTTTAAAACATGTTTTTGATTGTAAAAGTTGGAACAAGAAAAATTAAATTTTACGTGAGGTGAAAAACAAAATTCACGTCTCTCCTAAAAATTCATTTTCCATAGAATTGCGTAAAATATAATTTCAAATGATTAAACCATAAAATTTGAATTTTATTTTCATCTTTTTGTCAAATACCAAAAAAAAATTATAAAAAGTATTTTCCGTTCAAACGCAATTTCATGGAATCGAACACACCCAAGCTTCCGGAAGTTAATGGGCTCGAGGAATAGCTAGCCTGCATCTGCATGACCTGCCAGCGAAGAATTGGGTTGCAATGCGTTAGACACAAAAGCCCTTGACTTTCTACCATAATTTCATTTCAACCCTCAAATTATTTAACGACTTTCTTTTGTGCAATAACATTCCAAATATGGGACCCACTAACTTATTTGTATTGTGATTTTATGTAAAAAAATTTAGACATCTAGTAATTCACACATTCTCATTGCATTGGATGCATGAGTATTGTTCTTCTCCCCCGATAAGCCTTCTCCAATGAGTGATGACTTAATATTGTCACGTTAATATTTTTCAAAATATAAATAATAATGTGGCAATATCATATTAGCAGTGAGAAAATATTCTCTGCCCGACCTCCAAAAGCCATGTACAACTCGAAAGAAATTGTTATTATCCATAACTGCCTCATTCACTTTTGCTATTGACTAATCCCTACATTATTTTCATCCCATACAACCCAATCAATGTCATCAACTCCTCTTTCTTTTCACTTAAATCTCCATATCCATTCAATACCTTCAAACCTTATGTCCACAAATGTGTATTCAACTTGCAGAAAATAAAATTGCTCCAATGATACATCATGGTTTCTCATACTTAGCACAAGTAAAGAAATAAAACACAACACTAAAGAAAACCTTTTATTATTTATCTTTTTTTATTTTTTCTTAATATGTATCACAACACTAAATAATCACAATTACCACCAAGTCGTTCGCTATTATGTCACAAGAAGATCACACAACCACAACCACATGATATTTGGGCTCGTTTGATTCAAATTAAATTGAACCTATTTTCTCTCATCATTCTTAATTATTCATACATTGATCTAATATTTTTTTTTAATATTTTTTAATACATCTACTTTAATTCTCAACCACAAACCTGAAATCTATTTTTCCAATAATTTATACCAGACTCACCCCAGGTCACAGCATCTCAAATAAGTCCACCATCACGATTCATGACTGACTCAAAGAATACCATGTAACATTC
Source organism: Jasminum sambac (assembly GCA_018223645.1). Classification (NCBI taxonomy): domain Eukaryota; kingdom Viridiplantae; phylum Streptophyta; class Magnoliopsida; order Lamiales; family Oleaceae; genus Jasminum; species Jasminum sambac. The sequence goes on from CP073649.1 coordinate 29,801,519, forward strand.
CCTTTCACCCAGTCAAACACCACCATCTCCAACAATACACAAACATCCTTCGCAGTTCTCCTCCGTGCCATACTGCTAGGTACAAGTTTTAAAGCCAACCACAGCAAACACATTAAACCACATCGAACTCCCACCATTACGCCATGATCAACAGCCACAGCCACCACAACGACCACCACACAAACCCCACAACCCAAACCACACTCCCCAATGGCATCAACACCCAATCACTATTACCATCGCACCACCATCGACTAGCAAACCACAACAATTTCCACCCAAACTCCAGCGCCACCTCAAAACACACACTAACATAGGTACTCACAAATTTGCTACAACAATCCTAGCCACCACCAGCAACAGGCATCATCACTACCACCACAACAACCACAACCACAATCATAAACCATCAGCATTCAACCATCACACAATTTAAGCGATATTTTAAAAAAAAATACATAAATAAATAAAAAATAGAAGCACACACAAAGAAACTTCAAATCCTGTTGTTCATTCTCCAAAACTATAGTACTGTAGTCTATAATTTAACACAAATTATGTAGTCTATCAAATAAAATAAAATAAGCACCAAAAAAATCACACAACTCCAAGAGGGGGTTCTCTCAGATTACCCGCTCTTCTTCTTCTTCTTCGCCTCCTTTCCACCACTCTCATCAGCTGCAGCATGCTGACGTGGACGAGAGCCACGCCCCACTCTGTTCGACTCATAAAACACACTGAAAGGAAGGTTAGCAGCATTGATGAGGTTCGTCAAGCTCATCCCAGCAGACGCTTCAAGCATGTTGTTCTCATTATGAGGATCTGAGTTCAAGTCCAGCTGTTGACTTCCACTAGGCTCACCAGGCCCACTAAGCCCAGATGCATTTTCCATCGCAACCATGCCCATCACATCATCTTCCACTTCTTCATTTTCAAGTACAACATTTGCGGGGCCCTTATCCTTCTTCCGCTTAAAGAGCTCAGCTTCATGATCAGATTCTTCTCCCACGGTTTCTTCAATTTCAAGTACAGGATTTGGAGGCCCCTTAACCTTCTTCTGCTTGACAAGCTCAGCATCAGATTGTTTCTTTTTCCTGCGCATCATGAGAGTCCTGAAGCGACGTTTGACAGTCAAGCAAACGGTGCACTTGCATGTCTGTGGGTGCCTGCCTTGCCCACTTGGTGGTTGACTGCAGACAATGCACGTGCAGCCTGGGCGATGACGAGGATGTCGGGTGGTGGGCCCCACTGAAGGCTCGCCAAGCTCGCCCGTGTTGCCTCCCAAAACAGCAGCAGTTGCTAAGGCATCTAAGCCGGAAGGCTCCCCCTCTTTGGGCGCTTTCTCATCTGCAATTTTTCGCCTCTTAGAATCTTCAAAATGCAAAGAAACGTTCGAGAAAAGTTATAAATTCACTTATAAGCTGAAATAGTAAGGGGACTAGCAGAGTGTCTACATAATGTATATGACTTTAAACATTCTTATATATCATTTTTAAGTCCTTTCCCAATCCCCAAACAAAGGCTACAGTTTTGCTAACTATGTCTATATCGTAGAATCATGCTCATACTGTGTACCAAACATGCACTTAGTTCCTGCGTTATCCTTAATGTTCATGCATGTGCAATGTGTTTGTGTGTACAAAGAAAATAGTACAATCGTTCATACCCTTGTTAAGGAGAGCATCAAGATCCTCTTGATTTATGTCCTGTGGAGCATCACACGAATTCCTGAAAACAAATATAAACCTAGTGTAACTCATTTATTTCACCCCGTTCATAAACACTCTAATTTATACATATATCTCAATTGAAAAGGATATCCTCGTCAAGCATATTATTAGCATTTTTTAATGAATCCATCATGTAATATAAAACAACAGACCTGTCTGGGTCCCATATATTCTCGTTACAAGTCCACCTAGTAGTGAGAACCACCTCCGGCGGCAACTTTCGCCACTTTGAGCAATTGTCACATTGAGTCCATTGTTCCTCCTCCCTGAAATCAGTAGTAAATATTATTTTCTGCTTTGCATGTACCAATCTAAAACCTAGTTAGTTTTATGGTACACCTTACCATGATAAAACAACATCTGAAAAGTTCACACATTGGTAGAAAACAAAAACTGAATATTTACCCTTTTCTTTAAGAAAAATACTATACCAAAAAGATCACAGTGATTCTTACCCAGAAGGCCGAGATGCAAAAATCGTTGGCTTCGCAAAAATTGGTGGTTCCTAAAATAACAAGAACGAAATAAATTGTCAAAGAACCTTAAGTTATTCTGACGCTCAATATTAAAACCAGTAAGCAGAGTTTATGAAGAATACGAAGAACGAACATATATAAAAAATACGAAAAAGAAAATATTTTTAATACGTCAAATTCTTCAAACTCGCAATTGCCGATCATGACAACAGTAGGGTTGCAATTTGGACGTGGACGAAACAACTCCTGTGCTTCTTCCCAGGTGACTTTAAGCTCCAAAGCATCATCACAAGGCATGGCAAGCCTCTTATTTTTAATGTTTTTCATCTTCCTCTTCTCTGGGTTCCGCATAGAACGCTGCATAGACTCGTCACTTGATCTTCCTCCACTCTACCGAGTTTCCATAAAATCAATGTATCTCGATTAGAAATTAAGTCATAATAAATTATAAGAATAAAAATTTTAAACCTGAATGATGTCAAACAACCAATTACTTACAGGAAGGGGGTTATCAGCATGACCAGAAGCTGATGCTCCTTTGGAAGAATCACCATGCTGAACGGGAGGCGTACGAGAATCCTATCAGAATGCAAAATATGAGCACAATATTTAAGATCGCTAATAACATTGGATGGTAAACTAGTGACTAAGATGTCTACCTGCAAATCAGGAATGGTGGTTGCTCTCCGACAACCTATGATAAGCTGATTACCTGGATCTCTCTTGCTAAATGTGACTACCAAATGACAAATAAATGCATCTCAGCAAGGGCATTATGGAAAAACAGGAGAAATGTCACGACAACAGTACAAGGAACCTGCGAAGGTACTAGGTTAATATAGGATACCTGTGTCACCAGCTTGTACTTGCAAACTTTGGATGCAAGGAGTTACGCCCTCCAAAACATACATTCGACTGTTATTGTTGGGCCAAAACCGAAACTGAAATGTCCACTCGTTCCCCTTTATGTCCTGAATCTTGATTGGTATACCTTCCGATTGATTGATAGTAGGAAAGTACGTCTGCAAAACATGTTTGTTTGATAGATAAAACAAGCCGAGAAAAAGCAAAAACCTAAAAAGTAGCTAACTTGCATAGTTTAATATGACATGTTTAGGCAAAAATGAAAACTCACCTCAGCACATGCTTTGGGAAGAACCAAACGACCAATTCGTCCAGCGTCACTAGCACTCAGAACCTTCTCAAACAATGGCGTGATCGTGGAGTTCAAACTAAAAGATGAAAGTTAAGGCAAATAGAAGATATACTATAAACAACATCTAAAAGGCTTCATATTGTCACAAAATTAAGCCCGTGTTCATTTTAACTTTCCTCAGCCAAAAAAGTAACTTGTAACACTCAAAAAAATTATACTTCAATATTAGCCACACATCTGAAATAAACTAATCATTTTTCACACATCTGATGGTTTCCACAGTGTTTCCTCCACCACTGTTTGACCTGAAAAGTTAGTTCTTAGCAAAATAAAGTAGAAGAATGATGAAAGGAATCTAGTATGGATACTCTCCAGCCAATTGCTTCAACTCTTGCTCGGTAATCCTCGGCCAGTACCGAGGAAGCAACTGATTTTTGCCCCGTCCTTCAGCAGGAGGCCTTACAGCACGTGGAGTTCCTTTGTTTTGCTCTGGTCCTGAGACAGCCTGCTTTTGGACAGCATTACGTGACCTCTGCCCCTGCTCTGACGAACCAGCTTTGTTCTGTTCACTTCCTTCTACATTTCCACCATCTAAAGGCAAGCCAGAGCTGCTACCAACTAAAAGAGTGCTCATGCAGACATTAAGACGAGATTGTGACATAGATTCATGAGCATCCTTAACCCCTTGTCTATGCCTGATGTTGTCGGTTTTGGGAAATGCAGGTGATTTCCTCTCTGGGGTTTGTCGTCTAGACAAGTGTAAGGTTCGTCCAGCCTCGTCTGCTCCTAAGGTGTTGGATAACTCGAGTAGCCTCTCCATACTAGAGTTCTCATCATTAATTCTATTGTCAATACGCATTTCTCCAATATGGTTTGTGATATAGCCATTTTGAGAGGCATTACCAGGGATCTACATGAACAAATTTTGGAAGTCGATGAGAACATATAATCCTCTAAACAAGCATTTTGCAAGCTCAAACAATGAAGTACCTGCATGGAATTAATTTCCATAAGCTTTGCACAGTTTGTGCATCTAATACCCCCAAAATCCATGTGTTCATATAGAAATCTTGAAGCGATGCATCCACAGTGGATGAGCTGTGAATAAATTTCAAAAAAGTTGGAATTTTGAAAATAAGAAAAATTGGAAAAAAAAAGAAGGAAAAAAAAGAGAGAGAGAGAGAGAGAAAGAAAAGATGGCATGAAAAATGTAGGGGTATGGTTTATTACCTTCCCACATACTCTGCATTCCCTCCAACCAGATTCGTCTCGGTGGAATGATTGACAGAAAACAGCATTCTCATAAGCAGAACTGAAATCCAAAATCAGGCAAGTACCAAGAAGAATATCATAAAAGTCAAACATAAAAGTTACAGGTTCTATAGAATGTCTGTTTGTTCTTAATTCACTGATTCCTCAATTTGATTTGAACTAACTTCTATGTATTTTCACTCCACACTCAACTGACACCACGTAAAGGAACAGACAAGTGTGTGGTGTGTTACCATAGAGACAACCTCAAATCGGGAATAACATCGTCCATCAAATTGTATAGACAAGACACTGCTTAAGATAATTTCAATGAAAAGCTCTTAAAACCAACTCTGCAAATCCAAAAACAACCTTAAACTTTTCTAGTTTATGGTGTTCCATGTCTGATGAAATCTTCATGTAGTTAATAACAAGAATGCAGATTTGATTATCATGATAATAACCAGAATGGACCAGAAATTTATCAAGATCCATCACAAATATAAAACTTCAAAAGCCCACATTAAAAATAATAATTAAAAAATATCCCATGGAAAAGAAATAGGTACAAAGATATGTGAAAAACAGAGAATGTGTAAATAAAAACAGATAACAAAAGAAATCCTAAATATAGAAACCAAACACCCAGTGGGGGTGTCTAAATTGTGCATCATAGAACAAAAATCTCATGTTGTGCGTAAATTTGGGATCAAATTACGTATCCCCAAACTACCCTTCACGATGAAATCAACGAGATAGAAATAATTGATGAAAATCCGATCGAATAAGGGTAAGATTGGAATCCAGAAATTACCCGCAGCTGAAGCAGAGTGTAGCAAGTCCGCCGGATTTCAAGCCCCAACCTTGCTTCCATCCAGACGACGTCGTCGTTCGACACAGCTCATTCATGCAAATCTTTGACCCCATTTCTCGTAAAATCCAATCTTCAACTCAAAATCACTGTAAAAATCGTCAACGTAAAAATCGGAATCAAAACCCTAAAACCCAATCAAAGAAATCTCACTACAAAACCCAGATCAATTTTTCTCGATTATTTCTAATTACACAAAAAAATCAAATTTTGCTGAAAAAAAATAAGAAATCAATTTCGCATCTCAAAGCGATTAACATTACAAAACTCAACCTTACTCAAATCTATGCAACGTCACGTCCCCATGGGACAGTCTCTAAACCAAAGGGCTACGGTCGGCGAAGTGAATCTGAAAGATAAAAACCAACAGCGGCGGCGGCTGCGGCGGTCGGTGGTCGGTTAACCTGATGATTGTTCTCCTTTTGTTAGAATTTAAATTAAATAAAAAAAAATTTAACAGACGCAGCAGAGATAGAGGTATGAGTGTACAGATAGATATACATATATGTGTAGAGAGAGAAAGACAGAGAAGGAGGAGAGAGAAACAGAGCGTGTGTGCATGCAAAGGAAACAGATGCATATAATGAAATGCATGCACGACACTTGAAGACACGGCGACCTTGTCGACTTCTTACAAACCAATCTCACATACTTTCGCGTTTGATTTGAGAATTTTGGGGATAAAAATGGTTAAATTGGTTTTCCTTCGGACAGTGATCCCATGACCCACCCTACTCTTTCGTCGATTCCTATGACAGCGGTAAATAGGAATTCTTCTAGTCCCTCTATGCTTCTCCAAGTCCAAGTCTTACAATTATATACTATTGTTACTCCTACTCTCAATAAATAATTTTACAATTGTAATGCATATTATTTAATGTTATTCTATATAATAATAAAAGACCTAATAAGGTGAAGGCCGTTCAAAATTCGAGGTGACAAAAGAGAGAATGAATACTATCATTTTATTGGATAGCAATATGTCACTCGATAAGGTGGCATTTTCTTATTCGATCGCAATACATCCTACCTTAAATTTGATTAGACAAAAGAGGGAGCGTTATATTGACCTAATTGGTTGAGGATTAGTTGTTGCGCAAAATGGATGAACTTTATTGGATGGTCAAACCAAATTAGTAAGAGCGACATTATTTCTAATGAGTCATATAACAGTTAATTGACAGTAATTGATTCGTCATTTTAAATCCTATTTTAAATGAGAATTTTAAGATATATAGCAAATGACCTAATGTTATCGATAAGCTGTCATGATGAATATCATTATTCAATTCGTAAAGATGGTGTAACGCTCCACCTAACATAAAGAGAGAAACGCATATTTCTTAGTTGTTCTTTACCTAATAAAGTGAAGTCACCTCAAAATTCGAGGCGTCTAAAGAGAATGAATACTATAACGTTTCATTAGATAGAAATGCGTTACTCAACGAGGTAGTCTTATCTCATTGAACAGTCGCACCACCGCCTCACTATACCCAATGAGGTGAAGCCAGCTCAGAACTCGAGCTAAGTGTCCAAACCTAATTGGTAGATTGGTCACTCAATGAGACACGCTCGCCTCATTAAACAGCCAACCCATAATAATGATGGTACAACTGTCCTATTAAAATAAAGAGAGAAAACGATATTTCTAAATCACTCTTGTGGGATTTTTATATCCTTTTCTCCATTGTAAATAGTTTTATACTTGACATCTCATTTATCACAAATGATTTACAAAATGTTTGGCTATTTTAAAGTGCTTATTTATAAGTTAATTTCAAAATTTGTGGTGTCTAGAGACAGAACGAATGCTAACATTTCATTAGATAGAAATGCGTTACTCAATGAGATGATCTTATCCCATTGGGTAGTTGCACCACCGCCTCACTCCACCCAGTAAGGTAAAGCTTGCTTAGAACACGAGCTAAGTGTACTAACCTAATTGGTTAAGGATTGGTCACTCGATGAGACACTTTCGCCTCATTAAACAATCAACCCATAATAATTATGATACAACTGTCCTATATTGAAATAAAAAGAGAGAATGATATTTTTAAATCACTCTTGTGGGATTTTTATTTCCTTTTATTGATTTTAAATAGTTTCATACTTGACATCTTATTTATCATAAATAATTTACAAAAGGTTTGGCTATTTTAAAATGCGTATTTATAAGTTAATTTCTCGTGAGTGCAAAAGTAAATTCTACAAGGAAAAAGGCTTTTTCTTCTTCTTCTTTTTTTTTTTTTTTTTTTGTGGAAAAGGAAAAGACTTTTTTCTTAATGATAGTTGAAAATAAGAAACATTTTGGAATCTTGTGGGAAAATACGTAGATATTTAAGCTTCGCCAAACATGATGTGACACACAGCGTGCTATACAAATAGAACAAAAATCATTGGTGCCATTCTATTATAAAATAAAATAAAAGAAATGTGTGTAATATGCGACCATGCGTGTAATAAATATTTGTGAGGAAGAATAATTACGTATTTTGGTTTGGGGCAATTTTCATCGTCTCTACTTTTGTCACGTGCGAGAGATACAGACAAAGTTAACAACAGATTGATTTGTGCAATCAAATTTAGTAAAGATTATCATTATAGATTTATAGTGGTTCACGAAGAACATTTTGCCGTGCTTGGTTATTAATATTTGCTTGTGGCTATGTTTTCACGATGAAAGTGTTACATAGGAGCTAGAAAAATACTAAGGCTCGCTCAGTCAGTGTTTTATATAAATGAATTGAATTGAATTGAATGATGAGAAAGTTGATAGTGCATGCATGTCTTATCAAGTAAGAATGATAATTTTTTAGAAAAGAAAAAGAAATAATATTACGTGTAATGTATTTGAACTTTGGCATCCATGCATGTTCAATAGAAGTATTATTGTACGTAGTAAGGATATAATATAAATATAATAATGATAAACAATTATGGTATGATATAATGTTACATGTCAGAAATAATATAATTTTGTCAGATAACTTAATTATATTAATAAAAGTTAAGTATGCAATTAATATAATTTTTTTTACTGAAGATTGAAGAAGCGCTACAAGGAGTCACGCATGCATTATTAACATACCCCGTTTGCCAAGATTTAGGGATTATGTTCAATCAGTTCTCGCAAATAGGTCATCGAACTTATTAATATTAGGTTAATAACTTAATGGTGGAATTTGGCAAAATCTAGCCAAAAATTCATGTGAAAAATAAATTCATTTGAGTTGGGACTATAGTCTAACGTGTTTTACTCTACGAGTAGATATTCGTAGTATCTTTAGTTGTTCAAAATTATTTTCAATTGAATTAGAAATTATAGTCAAAATTAAATATTGCAATCTGAAATTTCTTGAAATTGGTGATTAAAATAAAGTGTGCGTATAAAAAAGGGTAGAGAAATCACGACCAATTAAAATATTTTCTTACCCTGATACCTGTGATTGAGCCAATAAGGCTTGAGTCCATTGCTCAAAGTCTAGTGTTGATGTCCAAGGAAGAGAGATCAAGACAAAAAACTTAAATGAGTCCTTTTTTTTATCACTTTTCTCCCATTTTTTCTTTCTAGATTCTCGTATCGTGTTAACAAGTGCACATTTATTTACATATCCTCTATTATTATTTTTAAATTTATATTCACCTCTCTCATTTTTTTTACTTTTCCCTCTCATTTTTTCCTCCATATTTTTTCATTATCTTCAATTAAAATAATTATTTTCTCTCTATCTTTCTCATCCACATCATTTCCAATTCACATCTTGAATTCGAGTTGCTCAACGAGTCTTTGGAATGGGGAGGCCTACACTTTATAGGGTTTGGTCCAAAGCCCACATGAGTGCGATACCACTTGTCGAGATGAGGATTGTGATTGTGGGTCATAGGTTCTTGAATTGGGCCTGTCACAATATATTTTCAGATAATTACAGCCAACATCTAATTTCGGCAACAATTAATGAAATTTCGATCTATTATAAAAAAAAATTCCCATTTATTATTTGGACAAATAAATTCAAATAAATTTTTTTTTCGTTTTTTATTTTAATATTATAAAATTAAAATCGAAATCAAAATTTGTGTCAACAACTCAAAGACAAGTCAAAAGATATCTCTCCACTCGAAATTGTTGGAACTTTATACATTGGTCTCCATTAATTTAAAATTTGTGTCATTAAGTCACTCAATTCTTATGCCATCTCCGATGGGTAGTGAATTGCACCCACATGTGCAGAAAAGAGAAGGTAGAGAGATTATTCATTTAAAAGTGAATAAAAAGAAGTGTAAAGAAAAAAAGAGAAAAGAGAGAAAAATGGGACAGAGATAGAAATAAATTAAAATAATAATAATAAAATAGTGTGGAATAATTTTGGAAGTGCATCTATTTTTAGACGTGATACGAGAATTTATGAAGAAAAAATAAAATAATTGAGATAAAAGCAATTGAAAAAAAAAGAAAACCATTGGGCCCTCTTCCTGTCTCTCTTCCCATCCCTCTCTAATTGCTCTCTACTGACAAATGCTTGCAATTGGTATTACCATTGGAGTTGGCCTCATTGCATCCATCCCCATTCCAAAGGAGTGCGAGATACCCTATTGATTCATTATTTCTTAAGACCTGCAATTACAAGAGTGGATCGTTGTAATAATTTTTGTATTAATAAAAATTGATCTCAATTTTGAATTTTCGAGTTTAAATTCTTCCCTGTAAAAAGGAAAAAAGGAAACGTGAATGGATCGCTGTATTCTAGGTAGTGATGTTCAACCATGAGAGATAAATTTATGATAAGAAAAATCTCGTCTTGGTCAATCCGCATTTAATTTTTGCATTTCATTCATTAACTGAAATTTTTAAAAAAGTCTGTATTTGTTTTAATTGTACATGCACTTTTTAATAAAAATAATTTGTCTACAGCATTTCACCGAACATAATTTCTTTAACGGATTACGGATATATTATGTAATCACCTCTCAATAAAATAATTCAAGAAAAAGGATATAACTTCTCATGATTTTGATCCATGAGTCGTTGGAAATTGGAAAAGCTAGATTACAAAATTGGAAAAATACAAATTTTTGTACAAGTTGAACAAGTACAAGCCAAGAATGCAGAGTCAGAAAAAGTAAACTCTTCAAAATTGAAATCATTAATTATAATTAAACTTGAGTTAATGTCTACCTCATGTAGGGGTGGCAAACGAACTGGACAGTTCGTGAGTTTCTGTATTCGGTTTGGTTCGATTTCTCAAAAGTTCGAATTCGGTTCGTCAAAACACGAACTTGGACCCAGCCGAAAAATTGGAAAATTGATAGTTTAGGTTTGGCTCATAAAGTTCGTGGACCGGCTTGTGAGCTCGTCAAATTTTAATGAGTTACAATTTTAAATTTTTTAATTGAAAAACTATTTTAATTTTGTCACATTCACTTTTAATTAATCAATGTCTACTTGTAACCAACATGGACAAGTCATACTAATTAATTTAAGTTACTCAAGTAATTATTCAAAAAAGAAAATTACTAATTGAACACTTGAAATTGTATATTAAAAAAAAAACTGAGCTAAGCCGAGCCATTCGTGGACTACTCGCGTTAGGCTCGTGAGCCGAACCCGAGTAGGGTTTTTGGACCACAAACCGAGCCGGCTCGGCTCGTTTCACAAACGACCAGAGCTGAGATTGGTGTTAACGAGTCGAGCCGGCTTAGCTCGGCTCGTTTGCCACCCCTGACCTCGTGGAGTCATATTTTATCACTTTCTTGAGTATTTCAAAAATTGTCTAAGTCTGAAATTCATTTTACGTGGAAATTATCAGATCAATATTTTACAAGCAAATTATGATTTTTAAACAATATAGTAATTTGCTCTCGAAAACTGTTTATTGAAAATTGTAGTCATATAGTGTGTTCTTTAGAAGATATATATTTTAGCAGCTCCTACATCAAAACAAGTGGACGTGCCGGAGTGGTTATCGGGCATGACTAGAAATCATGTGGGCTCTGCCCGCGCAGGTTCGAATCCTGCCGTCCACGTCGTGCGACTAAAAGCCAATAATTGAACTTTCATTGTTTGTAATTTTGTTTTTCATTTTGAGCTGCTTATTAGAATTGTTGGAAATAATAATATTGGAATTGAATTCGACTTACCATTAGATCTAAAATTTGTAATTATTGCATCAAAAACTTATGAGATGCTACTAATCTACTTTTTAGTCTAGCTCTGAAATTAGTTGGATGAAAAAACATAGCAAACGGTATATTTCAATTTTTTCCCCCAAAAATAAAGAAGTAAATAGTGACTAGTGGTAATTATTTAGTCCTTGCGTGGTGTAGTTTGTTTGATTGGAAGGATAAGTGGTTGATAAATAATTGAAAATTGCAAAGTGGTTATTCTCATAGACATGTCTGATCTTAATGGGTTTGTTAAAACGAACAAAAAATTAATTTTGCTAAACCCTAGCTTAGTGGTAGTTTGCTGACATAATCGACAAGTGCAAATGACAGCAAAATTTTAGTTAATGGATTAGCACGAACGCAAATATAAGAGAAATTGTGCGATTTTAAACATCAAGTTAATGAAATTGTGCGACAAGTGCAAATGAGAGCAAAATTATACATATCTAACTTGATGTTTATTTTATTTTAATTTTTTAATGCTTAAAATTTGACAACCTACATCGAAGGCTCGCTTAATCCTTCAACATTTTAACTTTATCACTGAATCAGTTTTTTTTTTTTTGATGTATCATTAAGTTTTGTTTGAATGCCCAATGTGTAATATTCAAAGCTTTTAAAAAAGCGAAAATGCAAATGAAAATGAAAAGAAACAATGTTTTATTTGGCCAGAGCACTGTGATTTGAGCGTGTATTCGTCTGCACTTTTTTTGGTCTAAAATTTGGCTAAAAACTAATTTTTGGGATAAATAGTGTTGGGAATCACGAGATGCGTGGATAATAATGAGTGATGATTTGAAATGTATGGTTGATATTGATGTTTAACTTTGACTTTTAATAGTAGATAATTTTTAGATGAAAAAAGATAAGGCGAACACATGTTCAGAGTGTTTCATTTTTTTTTTCATTTTCTTTCATTAGATTCATTTTTCATTACACATTTGGGTCAAATCAACATTTTTTTTTTTCAAAATATAGTTTTCATTCACTTTTTAACCCATGCGTTCACCAAACAGGCAATTAATTACATGGTCTCCCTCAAAATCAAACGTCAAAAGTTCCCCTGACGATTAGTTATTGGACAAGGGACCTTTAGCACCAAATATCTTTGATGGACTCAAACACAAAGCCCATTAAATTGTCTCAGCCTGTTTCCACAGACTTAGATTCGGCCCAACTTCGGTTGATAAGTGACAAACCCTAGCTGATCTCGGGCCCCTTCTTTTAAATAAGCAACTGCATCTATCAAATTACATCTCCATCTTCTTCTCCTTCTCCTCTGTGTATGAAAGGGTTCTCTGCGATTTTCGCTCTTTTTTTTTTTTTTTCCAAAATTAAAATTGTGGTTTTTGATCGCATAAAAGAAAATTGTTATGGATCTGTGTACAATAAGCCGATGCTCTGGATTTGAGATTATGAAGGAAGCATGGTAATGTGCACAGAGAATGAAGAATTTAAGGTCGGCATGTCTGCTCTCTCTGATTCTATATGATTTGGGGGCCTGGTTTAGACCTATATTTTTATTTATAATTTTAACCAATTGATTCTTTCTATTTTATTTTATTGAGAATATTTTTCAACAGCTAATTTTTCTTATTAAGGATTAAAGATATTGGTTGGATTGGTTTAAATCGTATGTGATGGGAATGAAATCTCTAATAAAAATATTAAGCTTAGGGGTAACAAAACATTTATTAATTTTTATGTATAAAGTCTTACATATTTTTTGAAAATTATAATTTATTAATTATTTTTGTATTTAGCAACTAATTTCTCTAATTAAATTAGAAATCAAGATATTTGGGTACTGGGTATGATGAAAATGGAGACGACTTGTTGAAGCACGACATAAACATAGTTAATGTAATCTAACTTGAATTAGATACAACAATATTTCGGTGCGAGCGCATATATATATATATATATATATATATATATATATATTGAATATCTCCAAGGGTTTGTCCTAAATCTGAGTACTTCAATTATTCACACTCTTTATCTATTTACTTAATGTCATCGAACTTAAATTATTATTAATGATTCATGCCCTACAAGGATTTTGACAAAATTAGGATTTTAATGGAATGAAAATGGTTGTTAAAGATATTATATCACATTCAACTATGTCACTATGTGAGTTGAGTTGATAATTATAAGGTGAAATAACACACAGACTGAAAAATTAGTGGAAGAAGAAAAGGGAGAAATTTAAAATAATAATAACGATATAAAAATTTTAAAGAAAATAAAGCATGATCAATAGCAACGCTGAATTTGAAGGATTCATAAATAATAATAAAGAAATGAATTACGAGGATGGATTAAAGGAAGAGCAAAAGAAGTAGAACCATAGAAGGGGAATTAATATACTTGAACGCTCGTTTAAAGGGCGGGGAAAATATATCGGGTTATGAGCATAGGACAGTGACAAAGAAGAATGAGGCAACAAAGAAAGAGTGAGCTGGTAGTTGATGGTGGTAGGCAAAAATTGCTTTCAATGCAAAGTTGTAACTGAATTTTCCGTGAGAATGAGCAGCAATGGATTCTTGAGTTTTTTTTTTTTTTTTTTTTTTTTAAGGGACTAATTGTATTGGGTAATGAGAAAGAACTGCAATCATATATATGGAGCCACAAAAATGGCTTAAAGAACCATAAAATAACTGAAAGTAAAAGATGAGATCGAAGAGAAGAAAAGAATTTCAAGTGTGAATTAATATTTATAATATGTGAGAAGAATAAAAATAGAGAAGGTGGATGAGAAATTAGGAAAAATGATCTCCTACCCACAGTGGGTATGATATCTTACCCACAGTGTCCCCCCTATTGGTGGGGGGACCGGTGGGGCCACTCCCCCTACCAATCAGTGGGTTGGGTGACACCTATCCACTGTGGGATATCCTACCCATTGTGAGTAGAAGATCATTACTCGAGAAATTAGAAGGGTTATTGTGGGAGGAGAAATGGTACACAACTTAACGAAATAATTATTGAATGAGAGATGGAGCCGTGAATGACTCCCATCGCTTCTTTACTTCCTGAAGCTCCTGATGGTACGTCTGTCCAAATAACAAAAAGGTGGGGAGAGAAAGGGAAACCTTGTCTCAATCATCTCCTAGGACCAAGCTCCTCCCCATGAAGCGAAACATGAAATTTGACCTTTGTAACCTACTAGAGAATTAACTAAACCCATCTCCGATCAAACCCCAACTAGGGCATAGTTTCTTAAGGAAGTCCTGCACGAGTCTGTCTTATGCCTTGTTAGTATCGATTTTCAGTGCGGTGAACCCTCCCTTGCCACGATTCTTCCTCTCAAGACCGTGCATGGCATCAAACGCAATCATGATGTTATCAGTAATAACTCTCCCCGCAACAAAAGCGCTCTGGGATTCTCCAGTAATACTATGAAGAACGGCTTTTAATCAATTAGCAAGGGTAAGTTATTGATTTTCTCCGAGAAAATGCAATTACTAAGCGCCGCTAAACAAGTTCAATAATATCATCCCCAAGGCAACGATAATCCGAATAATTCCAGGAAAGAGGCAGGTCCATACCGTCTGAGCTAAGAGAGTTGTTAGTGTGCTTGCTAAAAAGGGCGTTGCGTAGATCACTTGAAATCAATACTTCACTTGAAATCAATACTTTTTTTTTTTGTGGCTAAACGCACCTCAAAAATAACTTTCCACGCCCACATTGCTAAACACACTCACCCACCCTTTTTTAAAAATCACCCCTAACTTACTCTCCACACGTCATATATTTCCAATTTTATCCTCACACCCCATTTAAAACAAAAACACCCTACACCCCCACCATTTCCCTTACCTTGGCCGAACAAAATAGGGGAGAAGCGTATACTCCATTTGCAAAACTCCAACTGCAAGAATAAAGGGCAAAATCAAGCCTATTTGCAAACACTAACAAAGATAATTCTATAGCAATGGAGAAATGTGAGCTGATGTTGCTTTTGTTTTTGCCAAATTTAGCACAGTTCTCGTTTGATGCGATTTTTTGGCCGTATATTTTAGAGTATCTCTTGAAATTAGGAATGTCATGTGGATGGGTTGATATTATAATACAAAAATTGAGTAATTTTTTATGCAAAAATCAAGTTTTGAGCAATTTTTTCTCACATCCCTCAACTTGTTCATCGAACAGATTTGAATTTTGTCGAAACAACAAAAGGGTGTTCGGTCAAACATGGCTGAACGTTCTTGTGGATGTTTGGTAACGTTTGGCCAACATTTTTTTTTAGCAGTTTGTTATTCACAATACAAATTATTTGTGTTGAATAACAATCATCTATTAATCATATTAATTATTTGTTTATGATAATAATTATTTATACTTAATAGTAATAATTATTTATAATAGTTATTTATTCATATTAATAAATTTTACACTTATATTTACTTTAAATATAATAATTTTCGTATAATTTTTTGATTCAATTCTTGGTTATGTAATTAATTGAATATTATTTCGTATTGCATTGTTAACTTATTCACGCCGAAGATCAATAGCTCCCGAAAGAAGGTGCCGTGGACGAGATCTCAATGAAGAACAAATACATCAGGCGACAATGACTTACGTTGTTTTAGTTTTTTTGGTACTTTCAAGGTTTGAATTTTGTATTGAACTTTGTCTCAAAAAATATTTGTTAGTTCTAATAATGTTTTGTTTTAGAAATTATTATGTTTCACGGGAATATTAAACAAAGTCGCATTTTCAATTTTAACCAATTATCTAAAACTAATGTGATTATCGATGTATCAAAAAAATATTAATTGTAACAAAATATATGTGATCATTAGAACTAAAACATTAATATGACTATACGCTAATATTTTAGCCTTATATATTTGCTTCTCCAATTGTCTAATTATTTTATTTTAAATTAAAAAATTATTATTTTTGAGAAAAGTTCAATCAATATTAAGTATAAATATCAAATCAAAATTTTTAATAACTAATGAACCAAAACACCAATATAACACAAGTGAAATTCCAAATGAAAATTTTTTGAAAATACTTAGAACCAACGCGCACATATTACAAAGTTTTATATGGATAAATAATTATTATAAATAATTACGGGGAAGTTCCTCATACTCATAAATTTGACATATATATTAGACAAATAATCGGGATCTTTAATTTCTATCGATCTGACGTTCCAAATTTAATTACCACTACAACCTAAATTACCAAAACTAAAAAACCAACACTCCTAATTAGATAGCAATTAGTCCTCAAATTTATCAACTGATCACGTCTTCATCTCCATCGTCATCACCAACCCACCTTCTCCAACTCCATGACAAAACTCAATCTCCAAAACATCAAGCCTCCATATCGATCTCCATTGTCATCACCAATCCTTCTTCACCTTCAAGACTATACTCAATATGGGGAACATCATCCCCCGCATTACACTAGCACAGAATCAGGCTTTTGCAGCGGTTAAAATGGGCTTTATAAGGCGGTTATTTGGCGCTGTATATCCGGGTGTCATTTAAAGTGGTGGACTTTAAAGGGCGGTTACTTTTACCGCCGTTTAAATTGTCGTATTAAACTACTTTAAATGGCGGTCAAAATGACCGCCATTTAAAGTGGTTGATGTAATTTTTTTTTTAATTTATTCACTTTAAGCGGCGGTCACATGACCGCCGCTTATGATGAATTTTTTTTTTTTTTTTTTTTTGAGTTTATGCGGCGGTCACATGACCGCCGCTTAAAATATTTTTGGAAAAAAAATATATAGGCGGTAGTTTTGGTAACCGCTGCCTTTTTTTTTTGTACATATTAATCATTTGTAGCTGGCTCGTAATTCTATTTGCCAGCAAGTAATACCACCTGTTACCACATACATTTTACAGAAGGGCAAGGGCACCAAGTAAATTAAAATCTTCACCGATAAATTACAAATTAACATCACCAACGAAATGCAATTCAATACATCCAACGCTTCACCAACGAAATGCACCAGTAAATTAAAATCTTCACCGACAAAGTAGAAACATCTCTAACAAAATGCAATTCAATGCATCCAATGACGAGCACTAATGTTTCACGCTTAAATGTCTTACTTCGATTATAGATACACAAACAAGCTAGATTGAAGGTTGAATCTACCACATTCGAAAGTGCTAAAAAAAACCCAAGAAATACACTACTTTTGTTAGGTAGTGGTACAAATACCTTGTACCAAGGTGCACAATGGTCCTTGTAGTTAAATCACTTCAAGCATAGATAGCCGGAATAATGGTGGAATCGCCGGAATTTGCACTTTCTTTGGCCAAAGCATGTTGAAATCTAACATTTCAATAATGGTAACACGTTTAGCTATTTGGACATATTCAATGAAATGAAATCATAAACACATTGGTGCACTCTAACTCGTATCAAATAAAATTTCTAACATTATGTTTCCAATGAATTAAACATGGAATCCCAACAAAATTACAAAGAGCACAGATATCGTTAATATCTTCTATACCTTTCTTCTGCTGATTCTCCAAAGGGCAGTAAAAATGCTTCCACGCCTGTTATTGTAATACGAGTAACCAAGTAAGATGAACTGCAATTGTTAGGGGAATTACATACACCAGTAGAACTCGTGAAATGAAGGGATTGAGCTCACCTTTCCCTCCAGAGTTTCAACGAGTGCAATAGCCTTGACTGACAAAGATCTTGGCAAACTCTTCGCCTGTGAGAGACAAAGATTCGAATTTTATTGTTTAAACCAGAAAGGTTTTTGAGGAAAGCATTATTATTAAAGTTACCAGAGACATTCTATCCCCAGGGCTAAGCAATGAACTTTCAGGATTTTGAGATTCTTCAACTTCAATTCCATTCTTCAATTTATTGTGCAAGTCCTGCAACCAAACGACTAAGCTCTCAGAGGCAAGTCGAATTATCATCACACAGTTAAATTGATTGTTCATGACATTTTACCAGGTTAACTAAGAGAGAATCCACAATTTCTGTAGCTGAGGATCGCAATAAATGTTTATGTAAAAGCATCTATAAAATGCAAAGGGAGTTTCTTGATGAACATGTATCGTTTTAGCTACAAAACTAAAATTAGAATGGACAGAGAGAACATACTAAAGTCGACTGGTCATCTTCAAACAAATCCAGTGCCTTCTCATATAATTGAATATTTAAGAATGTCTGAGAGAGATTTAAAGATCAATTACATGACCATTCCACATACAAATTGTCCATACTTAAAGATATAAATGATGATTACCTCATCAAGCTTTTGCTGTAGATCATCAAGTATTCGTTTCATATTTTGTGCATTTTGTATAAAAGCAGCATTTCTTTTATCCCTCGATGAATCAAGTACTCGTTTCGGAAGCTGAGGCGCTCCTATACCCCTGAGTCAAAGACGAAGAATGTAAGAATATTAGTATTAGTATTGTTTAAACCAAGAAGTCATAACCACATTATAACATGGATTATATCCCAGCATGACAATTCTAGGAGTATCATGTTTTAACAACCAAAGTTCCCATCAAAATGAACGATTAACAATGGAACAAAATTATCCTTAGCATGCAAATCTCTTAGACGTGAAAAGTGAAAACATACCTCCAGTCTGGTGATGAACACAGGCTGGCTTTGTCGCTGCCCAGACACATGACCCTGGACCATTTCATCAAAAAATTCTTTAGGATGCTTAGCTATGCAATTGCGTCAAAAGATATCAGGGCAACTTGCATGAAGTTATTATTATTATTATTTTGCATTTAGTTTGGTCTTGAGCTCTCCTGTCCTAAATCATTCAGCAATTGATGGAGAGTGCATGCTTTGACAACATATCAGCTTTGACAACATGATTGTAGAAACGAGAGGCGAGAAGGAAGAATTATTTTCTCTCAATTACATGACCATTCCACATACAAATTGTCCATACTTCAGATATAAATGATGATTACCTCATCAAGCTTTTGCTGCAGATCATCAAGTACTCGTTTCATATTTTGTGCATTTTGTGTAAAAGCAGCCTTTCTTTTATCCCTCCATGAAACAATAAGCATGGGTCTTATTTGCCAGTACTTCAAGAATGGTCTCAGGATTATCTATGCCTGTGGATGCAGGAGTGTTAAAATCGGATAAAAAGCATGTTCAACCACACCTAAAAAGTTCAGTTATAAGTGAAAAGTAAGATTCAAAACATTTGTAATCATAAATTGGCTAAGGTGCAAGTACTTTTGCAAACAATCTATGATCGTGTTTGATTAGTTTGCTGATACAATGTTTAAAAGTTAACCAAAGAAACCAAAAATGATCCGAGACAAGCAGAGAGATTTGGTGAAAATTAGCACACTTTACCTTGCTCTTCTACCTCCGGGATCAATGACCTTATATTCTGAATTAACGACTCTTCTGAAAGAATGCTTGGAATGTCTTCCTTCATTCTATCATTATCCTTTTTAGCACTAGACTTTGCATCAGAAACTTGCGAAGCTGATGAACCCCTCCCATTTTTCCTTTTTTTCTTAGATTTCGTAGCTGCAGATTCTTCAAAAAGTTACGTACTAGATATATACCAAATTACATACACTGTAAACGGTATTTGATCTCATTTAATACATACCAAAGTACGTCCTAAATAATTCCAAAATAACAAAAACCCAAATTTACATTAACCAACTAGTAATTCCAAACTTACACTGACCAACTATTTTCTCAACCAAATAAATAAATAAATAAAAAGACAACATTGTAACATTCACAATTTAAAAAAAAATTCGCACGAAATAAAATAAAATCATAAAAGCAGCATGTAAACCGAAATTACACACAAAAAATGGGGGAAATCAGAAAAATTTTAAAAAATCAGAAAAAACCAGTAAAAAGCCTACGAATCACAAAAAGGAAAAAAAGGCCAGAAAATCCACCGCATATAGTAAAAAAAATACAAATCCACATAGTAAAAAAAACATACAAACCCGCATAAAAATTTGAGGGAAAAAAAACATAGATCTGTAATGAGAAGCACTAATTTTTCAAAACCCAAGCCTTAACACGATTATAGGTATACAAACAAGTTAGATCTAACGTTTAATCTACCACAATCCATAATATAATAAAAAACCCAAGAAGCTCACTAATTTGTGTAGAAAAAACCGAGTACCTTGTTGTGAGATGCTTAGTGTAGCAACCAATTCGAGCTCCAATGGCCGGAACAATGCTCCAATCGCCACAATTTTACCGCATTTCGTCAACACGATGATCGGTTTTTTTGGGGGGATTTCTTCTGGTTTCGAGACTGATGATTAACATAACCGAGAACCTTCTGGTTTAAACATCCCAAAATTACATCCAAAAGGCTTCCGGTATAAGAACATCCCAACATTAAACTAGCATAAGAACATCCCAAAATTACATCCTAAATGCTTTCGGTATAAGAACATCCCAAAATTAGTTTGACTATTATATAAAAAACAATTGCACAAGCATGAAAAATACCAATTTAAACAAAAATCCAAAATATTGTAAATTCCCAATTTACAAAGTTAGCAATTGTATTACAATTGCAAACTAAATTACATCCCACGTAAATCCACAAACTAAGAAAATGTCAATATTACATTAACCAAATATTAATCCCAAACATAGCCAAATCATCCAACACTTAGTAGCATTTCCAATTAGTTAGGGAGATTCCAACATATATAACAAGAAATTGAAAATTAAAATATGTCACAACCCCCAATTTTTCGTAAATGAAAAAAAAATTAAAAAAAATGGGTCCAAAACATAAATAATTCGAAGGAAATAGGAAAAAAAATAAAAAACGAGTCCATTGCTGAAAAATTCGAAGGAAAAAAAAAACTTGGATCTCTACACAAAATGCCTAATGTAATCTAGATCCAACCTTTACTACGATTCTAGGTGTAGAAACAAGTAAGATTTAAAGATGAATCTACCACAATTCATAATGTAAAACAAAAGTTGAAGTTACTCACTGATTTTTATAGGTAATGGGTAATACTTTCTTGCACCCCTCACAATAGTCCAACAATTTCGAGCTCCACTAGCTGTAACAATGGATGGGAAGCCGGAAATTAAAAGAATTTCGCAAGGATGAAGCTGGGTTTCTTCTCCATTTTCGCGCAGGTTGAATGTGGTCTTTAATCTGGTGTGTTTCAGATCGGGAATGGGGGCGAAAAGGGGAGTACTTTAAGCGGCGGTCAAGGTGACCGCCGCATAATAAGGGGAGTACCTTATTATTATTTTTTTAAAAAACTTTAAATGGCGGTCGTTTTTTACCGCCATTTAAAGACTTCAAATTTTTTTTATATGGAATACATGGCGGTTTTCGACCGCCGTGTATTCCTTATTATTATTTTTTTTAGAACTTTAAATGGCGGTCGTTTTTGACCGCCATTTAAAATGGAATAGGCGGCGGTTTCACCAAAGACCGCCGCCTATTCTTGTAACCCACCACCCATACTTTCATTTCTGGCCATTTCCGAATTAAATTTTCGGGTGTAAAATTACTTTAAAGGGCGATTACTATAATAATCGCCCTCTAAAGTTATCTTCTAAAGTCACTTCTGTAGTAGTGTTATCACAAGCAGGTACGTCTTTAAGTGCCGGAAAATTAATTCTACAGCCATCTCGAGTTCCTTGATTTAACTTAAATTTTGAATTTTTCCTTTGTAAACTTTGTACTTTAATACCCAGTGAACTAGACTAGAAAAGAATTGATTTCTTAGGTCAAGTTCTATTCTTATTAAGATTGAAGAAAATAAAACATAATAATAAAGCCATAAGCGGTTAGCCGGTTAGGAGAGGTGCATGGATGAATTATTGCATTGTCAGCTCAATAAAAATTAATTTCAAAGAATTAAAGTTTAAATATTGAAGCTACAGACAAGAAATCCACTGTTATGAATAATAATTGAAGTGTTATGAATAATTGAGAATAATTTAGTGGTTATGAATTATGAGGAATAATTTGGTGGAGGAATAATTTGGTAAAAGATGTAATTATTATATGTGAATGACTATTATACCCTTGATGAAATTATGTAATTACGATTGTGCCATTCGAAGTTTTTCTATAAATAGTGCTCAGCTTATTAATGAAATTCATTCCTGAGAATTCCTTAGAATTCATTCTCTCTAAATTCTCTCTATTGTTTATACTTTTATAACACGTTATCAAGACGAGTCTAGCCCTTTGAGTAATATGAAAGAAGTATGCTCTACAACAGATCTTATAGATGATCTTCAGATCGTAAACCTGGATTATTACCAATGAATTAATTCATCCTCATCAATCCTAAATAACTCTCTCTTTGCAAATACATCATTGAAAATTCCTTTGCTCATATTCTTCTCCCACAATTCCTCATTCTACACAACCTCGCTTTGAGATGTCCTCAAATTCCAAAATTGGAAGAATGGAGTCCAAATAATTTTCCGATCACGTAAATGGATTGCAAGTAAATCTCATCCATGGAATAATTAGAGAAAGGAAAAAGGTAAATCATATGATTTTATAATATAATAATATATTAAACTATAACATTCGCTTTATCGAGATATAAGGAGTATACATTATCAAAATCAAATTTTCTCGACTCCATTATACTCGATTTAACGAGCTTCGATTTGACACAAACATTGATAGGGTAATAACTCGTTTTGAAATATGTTATTATCAAACTTTCAAAATTTACAAATCAAGACACCAACTTTGAAAAAGTTACAAAATAGTCATTGAATATTTTGATATTGATAAATTGAAGTAGAAAGGAGATAATTTTCCAATCGTAAAACATTGATAAAATATTTTTGACAATTTTACCTTTGCGAATTGGAATGGACAATTTTACCCTTAGGTAAAACCGACCTAATTTTGACGATGAAAAATGGATAGAATATTCATGAAGAAATTTTAAATCCATTGATTATATAAAATGGCTTGAAGTCCATTTGAGTTAAAAGATCGAAATATTAATGTAACTCCCAAGAGTTCAATTACATAACGTACTTTATTCTAGAAGGATAAGTCGCACTTGTAGAAGTAATGAGTATTTGTTCTGAAGAACAAATTTGCTCCCGTAGGTTAGCTCAATATTTAATTCTCAGACTTTATTTATCGCAATTTAATTACCGCAATACCTCCTACTTGATGATGGGTTCAAACCGTCACTAAACGGAAGGTTTTATATATTTACGCACTTTATATGCTAAGTGATGGGTAATACCTTCTACTAAGCAGATCCTACTCCCAAGAAGTAGTTAAATATTATGCAATTTAATTCTTGCTATTTAAATTCGTGAGATTTATATTTATTGCAATAATTCCCATAAGATAGGTTCGACCACCTATTGGAGGAAATTTAATTTCGCAATTTAAATTTATGCACTTTATAGTTTGAGTATATTTCCAATGTGGTGGGTAATACCACACGATTGGTGTGCATATTTCCAATGTGGTGGGTTATACTACACGATTGGTTATAATGAATCCTACTCAGAAGAAGTAGTTGATCAAATATTCTAATCATACTCTCAAGAAGTAGACGATGAGAATAAAATTACTTCTTCATATATACCTAATATGAATGGAGAAAATTGAGCAAGTGGTACTTGAAGTTACCATTGGATAAATAGACGAAAGTAAAATCTTGAATAGATCCCATGTTGATAAATCAAAGATAATATATCGCATGGAGAAATTATATGAAGTAATCTCATCGATGATATGAGATTGTATTAATATGAGAATAAAATGCTCTTGAAGAAGCATAATCACTAGATTTACGTATTTGAATAAAGCCAATATGATATTATTATTACTCCAAAGAAGTACAAACAAATGTAAGTGGAACATATTGAGAATATCAAAAGATGGTATTAAACACTTTCGAAAATATAGAAATGCAAAAAGAATATACATCTTGAATCCATAAATGAGGGATGTCTCGAGAGTATAAATACTCGTGAACTCGCCACCATCAACATTAGGATTCATAATGAAATATTTAAAGGATCCGAATTTCTTTTTCGCTTGACACGGTCCGTGATCGACGGACTGGGCTTCCATGCATTCTTGAACATATGCATGAAATTTGATGAGTAGTTCATCAACAAAGATTAGCGTAAATAAGTATTTTTCTCATTGAATGAGAGATAAACTTATTATTTACACCCCGATCTAGAAACGCTAGTAAGCCATCAAAGAAATTATTAATATTCAACAAACCTATTGGTTTGACATGAAAGTTCCACTGTACCAACGAGGCTATATTGAATATTTCCTCCAGGTGTGTTGTAGCCGCTTTGGAAGGACAATGAAAGCATCACTATTATTCATCATATACATCATGCGGCTTGTGGACGGATTACGCTTTGTAGCCCCAACCCTGCTGGACCCATGGTAGAACTAGCTCCAATTGAGTATTAGATCCAACTAGATGGAAAGGTATTACGCTCAAACTCTTATTCCCCATGATTGTGCGGCCATTATAAGTCTAGCTAAAAGTTTGTTGTTGGTTCCTCCGTGATAGTATATTGATTTCTTGTCTCCCTAACTCTTTTATTTAGTTGGTTTGCCATATCCACATATTGGATATGGCCTACCGCTTTAGATCCACCAAGAATACATACGGTTTTAATATGGCGAGGTAAAAGTCCGACTTGTATGAGATGATTCTAAAATCTCCACATCCATCTCTACTCCTATCTCTCTTTTGCACTATATTTTCAACATGAGAGATATATGAATCCTCTATTTAAAGAAAAATTTTAAAACCAATAATTGAGTGCACTATTTAC
Organism: Jasminum sambac; assembly: GCA_018223645.1. Lineage (NCBI taxonomy): Eukaryota > Viridiplantae > Streptophyta > Magnoliopsida > Lamiales > Oleaceae > Jasminum > Jasminum sambac. The sequence goes on from CP073649.1 coordinate 29,826,977, forward strand.
TTTTTGACAAATATGAAAGAGAAAAGTAAATTTTTCTTTAGTGATATGACATATAAATTGTCAGTGATTGAAAAATAATATATATCTTAAAATTGAAAAACGATATTTATAAATAAAAGAAATATATTGATCTTTGTTATTACACCGAGCTTTCTTACATAAATATGGGAAAATCATTATGCTAAATTTTTCTACTAAATTTACAAACAGGATCTTCTAAAGTAAGTTTTTCAAGACTGTAACGCTGCTTTGTTGATCTTTGAATTTGGCCCATAAGGCCATTAGCTCACCTTGTACGTGTCCACTAGGATGTGTCTCAAGAGCCCGTTGAATATCATCCAAAGGCTCCTTACTCAATCCATCCTTAATGAATGCTATTTTATCTTCTCGATTTACGGACAAGTACCCCACGATTTACATCGAGTGTCACATGTCCACCGAGCACACTTGTAGCATCCTCCTAATCTTTGCTCTCCGTTTCTTTGAAAAACTACTTTTACCCATACCGGCATGTATTTAGAAGGAATTGAAACCTCACGGATAATCGAACCTTTGCTTCAATCAAGTATCGGATATCTTGTGGGATACCCTTATTCATTAGCATCCTTAATCTTTCCAAATTTACATCGATAAATCCTTTTAGGATTTTGATTCCTAGTGATGGATAGTATTTTCAAGATTTGAGAGCATATGATCCATTATAATGTATAGACCCTTGTTAGGATGAATTTTGCAATAATTTTGATGATTTATTTATAGAATAATACGACGCGTATGAAATAAGACTGATTTTAAATAAAGCGTAAGAGCTACAATTTCGAATTAAATAATAGTCTGATGTGATGCGATGAGTCAGAACTCTGTTTGAACAATAGTAGACAATAATGTCACCAAAAGATGATGGAATATGTCGGTGAATTGTTTCTATGATAAATCATGTTGAGCACTATACGATACTAGTGAAATCGATATAAGAATTTCATCAACTAGAAGTTCAATAATACTGCTTGCAAAACCTGACTGACCATCCCGGTTTAAATAATTATTGAAATCAATATTTCAAGTGAAGAATTAAAAGAATTCTTCAATAATTGTTCTCGATAAATGATGAAATCATTACTAGCCAATATTGGGAATAAATCCCAAATATATCCGGAATAAAGGATGAGAAATATGGGCCCACTCATCCTCCATGTGACTACTAGATATTATGATATGGATCCACTAGATAGTCACATGTGTATATGATTCGAAATTTGAAAATATTTGCTCACGGTATGAGCATGATTTTCTGATTTAATGATAAAGCTAGTAAATGTATATCCCAATACTTGAATAAATCCTCAAGGATTTGAGTATGCATACAAGTGGGATATTATATGGCAAATTATTTAAAGTCCTCAAATAAATTGCCGATATCGAGAATAGAATGCAAACGGTCTAAATTCCCATATTAAATTTGAATGATGAGAACATATATGATTAAAATCATACCAACTGTATGAGTTTTGGTGTTCTAAATTTTCTCAAAGATGAGGGAGTATTAAAGGTTGAAAATGATATGTGAAATGCATCATGTTATATCCTCACAATTAAAATATGAACTTGAAGTTCAAAGATGCATAAAAGATGCTATGAACAATCACATATATCGCTTAAGATGCTTTGATAAGTTAGCACGCCAGGAAGCGTTGATATTATGAGATTTCCCCAAACATATATATCAAAGCAAATTATAAAAGATGGTCTTAATAACTGGAGGCATATGCTCTTGAAGAGTATATAGACATAACTATATTGTGTAATCCTACAAGAGGATTGATAATGAGATATCTCGATAAGTTATGTCGATATGGGGAAAGAAATGAAATTGAAAAGTGTCGACACGATATGAAAATGTAGCGCTACATATGATCAATGATAATGAAAATATTGAGATATATTGAAGATGATAAATGGTGAATGTGAAATCCTTAACTTATGAGATGATGAGATGATGATGACTAATGCTCAAGTTTAAAGATAAGCATGGTGGTCATTATATGTTGCATGCTCATGAAAGTTAAATTACCGATCGTGTGTGTAGTGCTAAAAGGAAATTAAAGGATCTGATGAGCTAAACCCGTGTTTATGAGTACCCTAAAGGGTGAACTAAGCCCTGGGAATGAAATAACCTATTAAGTGAGTATTAAATGTTAAATGATATATTTTAAATGTTAGTTAGTTATGAAGGTTTACTTATATGTTTACATGTTTTTACAATGAATTTATATGCTTTAAATTGTGTATTTGGAGACATGTGTTCATGGTGAATGTTTTGTAGTTGTGTAAGAAAATTGATGCACTCTAAATGAACGAAGAGTATAAAATCAATGTATATGATACTCATACAAATGTATGAAAGATTTTGAAATGCTTGCAAAGATACTTGTATAAAAATACGCTGCTGCACTCTTTTTCCCTCGATCGAGGTTTTATCCCATTGGGTTTTCCTAGCAAGGTTTTTAATGAGGCAACTTTAAAGGCGATTCACATGAATAATGTACTTTTTTCCTTCATTAGGGTTTTTCCCATTTGGGTTTTTCCTAATAAGGTTTTAACGAGGCATATTCATGGTATATTGAGAACGATAGGAGAAATTGATACAACAGTGTATCTATTGGATCAAGTTATAATGGAGCTAATGCTTTAGATCCAAACGATGATGATATTGAAATCATTTACCGTAAGTAAAGATATCAGTTCTCAAGATATGAAATCAAACGGAGCAAATTGCACTCTTTTCCTTCGATCAAGTTTTTCCCACCTGGGTTTTCTTGACAAGGTTTTAACGAGGCAAAGACGTGAATACTCATATCGCCGATAGACATCGGGGAGCAATGTTTTGATGAAACAAAGATATAACCACTCCAAGCTATCCTCGCAATCGTTTTGGAAGTTTTTTCCCACCGGGTTTTTCTCCAAACAGTCCCGGAAGACATTTGTATTAATAGTCATTCAAGGAGTGTTATGAATAATAATTGAAGTGTTATGAATAATTGAGAATAATTTGGTGGTTATGAATTATGAGGAATAATTTGGTGGAGGAATAATTTGGTAAAAGATGTAATTATTATATGTGAATGACTATTATACCCTTGATGAAATTATGTAATTACGATTATGCCATTCAAGTTTTTCCTATAAATAGGGCTTCATTATTAATGAAATTCATTCCTGAGAATTCCTTAGAATTCATTCTCTCTAAATTCTCTCTATTGTTTCTATACTTTTATAACATCCACCACCAAAATAAATAGCATCTTTCGTGCTAATTGTTACTTTGCTAGAGTGATGGTGTTGTGGGAGATGATGTTTTGTAGATTGAGTTTTGTCTTGGAGGTGAAAAAGGTGGGGCGATGATAATGGAGATGAAGACGTGAGTTGGAGATAAATTTTGGGAGTAATTGCTATCCAAATGCGAGTGTTTGGTTTTTGGATTAGGAAATTTAGATTGTCATGGTGATTAAGGGTGTGGTAGAATTAGTTGATAAGCTAGTTTATAGCTCATAGTTTATGGCTTATAGTTGATACCTAATATAAATAAAAATATTTGACAACTAACTGATAAGCTAGCTGATAAATAAAAAATTATAGAAAATGATATGTTTAAAATATATTTCTAGAAAATTTTAGGAGTAAAAAATGGAATAAAAAGCGAAAAGTTCATAAGCTTATTTGAAAATATAGTAAAAAAAGCATTTCAAATGAATTCGAGCTTTTCAAATGAATTCGAACTTTTCAAATAAATTCCTCCAACCAAACGGAACTTATTTAATTAGTAGGAGCTTGTAAACTCCCGAATAAGTTATAAGTTGGCTTATTTGACTTACCAAATACACCATAAATTTGAAATGCTAGATCAATAGAAATTAAAGACCGTGATTATTTGTCAAAAATATGTCAAATTTGTGAGTACGAGGAGCCAACCGAAATAATTAATATGATTAATTAATAAATGAGCTGATGTTGGGCAAACATGGATGAACATCCACAAGGATGTTCCGCCACGTCCCGCATTTTGCTGAGCATCACAATTGATGTTCGGCTAAATGTGACCGAACGTGTCAATTGATGTTCGGCCAAACATGTATTTAGCAAGGAGAGATATTTTGGATATTTCGTATGGGTTATTTTTGACCGAATTTTAGTGTGAGTGTAGAGAATAATTTTTGGGGTGTGTTTAACTGCACCTTTCTGTTTTGTTTTGTTTTTTTTTTTAATGTTAAAAATTACTACAAAAGAGAAAAAAAAAAAGGAAAAAGTGACAGTAGGTAAATGTTAAATCCAAACATTCATATTTTCACTGCCAAGATAATACAAAACATTGAACACATTCAGATTTAATCATCCATTTTGTTTTAACACTACAGATTCTTAAAAGGATCTTGGCTTTAACACAATGGTGGAGTGCTTCAAAATGTGCAGGCTGAATTGTCCTCCCTTCTCGGCGGTGTCGATCTTAGACTGACCGGGGGGCGGCAACAGCTCAAAATTCTGTACCAAACGTCCCAAAGTAATACCAAGAATGGGCAACGCAAGTATGATTCCTGGGCAGCTCCTCCGACCGACGCCAAATGGGAGATACCGGAAGTCATTCCCATTGGCCTCAACTTTGGACTCCTCTTCCAAAAATCTCTCGGGCCTGAACTCTTCGGGCTTCTTCCACTGGGCCGGGTTGTTAGCTAACCACCAAGCGTTGACCAAGATTTTGCTCTCGGCCGGGATATCATACCCTCCTAGCTTTGCATCGTGGAGGTTCATGTGGGGGACAAGGAGGGGAATAGCCATGCGTAGACGGAGGGTTTCTTTGACCACAGCATTGAGGTATGGGAGCTTGTACATGTCGGGCTCGGTGACTTGAACTCCAGGCCCGAGCACGGTGTTGATCTCGTCTCGGAGTTTGTTCTGGATCTCGGGATGGTTGACTAATTCGGCGATACCCCACTCGATTGACCACAGTGTTGTTTCAATTGCTGCCACAGAAAATACATAGTTAGATGATTAATTGCTAAACAATTAACACAAGTTGATTACCAAATCAATCTAGTGTACATGATAAGCGTTAATGTCTTTGTCATGTTTGTTACTTGTTGAAGAAGTACTCATACGTGTATTTTTGACTTGGCAAAACATTATATACGAAGTAGGAAAGTCATGGGAATTAAATGAAATAAAAAAATCAAATGTGGGTTAGGTATGCAAGTTGCTAGTGGTTAAAGTTGGTGGTTGATGATGCCTTGATTTGCAAGAATACAAGTCATGTGATTGAAGCTCACCTACCAAAACTAATGTGTGATTGTGGGGGTTTGATTTTGCGCCCCTCAAATTAAAAAATACTAATAATGATAATATCAGTAAGAACAGCACCATTTGGAGAGAGACACATATAATAAAGTATACATTTATATAGGTAGGTAGCCCATTCTAGTGGACGAGAGAAAAGTATAAAGGCCCTTTTTTTATAATAAAAAAAAAAAACTATTATAACAAGGCAAGTCTAACGCATCTACTTGTCGAAACGAAAGAAAGAAATATGCTCATCAATTTTTATATTTAACAAAAATGCATCATGAAGAATTACGTATGAGCTCACATAATCTCTGTAATAGTTGTAGAATTTTCAAATCAAGTAAGAGGCTGTATGACCAATTAACAAATCCTACATACTCATTCTGTAAGTCCAGAAAATTTATTTTGTTATACCATTCCCATCCACGTTTCTCAATCTAAAGATTGCTACGTGGAGAAGTAAACAAGAATTACAAAAGTCAAAATGGCTACTAGATGTTTCAAGCCACATTAGATACCACTAGAAAAAGCAGAAAAATCAAATTTTTTAGCTTCTGTTTTCACCAATAGCAATCATTTGAATAATTATCATGTCCACATAGCATCCTAAATATAAAATATTGGTCCATCAATTTTTGTCCAATCCATCGGACAAAAAGTTACCATTAAATTCATCGCCACGTCTACATCAGTGGACTAAATAGAATGGACCAAGGGCTTGTTCTTTTCGCAACAAATTTATACGCACGCAATTTCGTATAACTTCATATTCATTTTCAACCACACACATATTTTCTAAAATAATATTAATCACACATTTTTACACGGAATACCGTACACATCAACTTTATACCCAATCAAACAAGCTCTAAATAGAAATTACGGCTCTTCGCAAAATAAAATCTTGTATGCTCCCAAATCCCCAATCGACAAATCCATCCAACAAGTTCATTTATTCTTTTCATTTTTATTATTATTTTTTTTGGGGTGTGGGGGAAGGAAAAGTTCATTTGTTCTCAATTATTTCTCAATATGGGTAAGAATTTTTCAGGGCAACGAACAACTTAGGATCAATGCTTAAGGTTATCCGTAGTACTACATCAGACAATCACTATTTTTCAGGTCAAACAACTTAAATTGCACATATAGCTATATTGTAATGTACGAGTGATTTAAAAAGAGAATCAATCAACTGAATTAGAGACATACCCGCAACATTGATGTTCTCAACAATGTAAAGGACATTATCCTCGTTGATCTCCCCCTTTTGCTGAGCTTCAAGAATGTGATCAATGGCACATTTCAGACCGTTGGTGGTGTTCATTGGCTTTGTGCTTGCGAGCTTCCTGTTACCCATCAAATTTAGTGATTAGATATTGTTTTCCTAGTAATGCGTAAACATCAAGCTTAAATAAAGCCAGAGATTGCTTCTGAAAAAACAGAAATACCAACGCGCATAAACATAGGACATAAATTAATTTTTATATGGGACTTGTGAATTTTGAAAAAAAAAAAAAAGGAAAATTGTCTACCGGCATGCCCGACAAACAAAATGGCGCCACGTTACATGGTCCACCAATCATACAATTGTGGCACCGCTCCATTTGGAGGACATACCACTAGGCATACCCGCCTGCCCTGCCCTGCCCAAGATCCTCCCGGCAAGAAGCTTTCCAAGGTCTAATTAGTGATTAAAATTAAGCTTACTTACGGGTGATGCCACAATAACTCTACCACACTCTAATAGGGATATGATCCCCTCACTTTTAGGAGGTAATATGGTCAGTTTCCATACTTTCTATTAGGGTGTGGTATAAATATACACACAAAAATATATGTATTTGTAATATTTTCCATTACTAAAAGGCCACTTAAAGTAATTATCTAAACATTCATAATGATTATCATAATTGGTGATATATTAGTGGTGAAAATTTTATTTTATTCTTAATGATTGTGCAATAATCTATAATAAAGATTAATGATAATACAATCATTTTATCTGATTATATTACCCTTTGTGTAACCTTCTATTTCTGTAGCATAATCGAAAATGAAATTCATTTCAGAAATTTCATTTTCAATCCACATCAAGTGAAATCGGGAAATTTTTTTTATTTTTAATTTTTTCACTTTTCATATAATAATTATTCTATCTGATTATATTACTCTTTATGTAATTTTTAAATTTTTTACTTTTCATATATCAATTATTTTATCTGATTATATTACTTTTTGTGTAGCCCTATAGCATGACAGGAAATGAAATTAATTTCGGAAATTTCATTTTCAATCCACATCTAGTGAAATTGGTAAAAAAATCATATTAACAATTAACAAGCACCAAGTTTCATTTCATGGATTGGAGACTGATGAGGGATGATTGTTGAACTTATAATTTTCTAAGGATGTGTTTGATTCAACCGTTTTTGTTTTTTAGGGAAATTCATTTTCCAATTTTTTTTTCACCCTTAGTTGCTTGATTGCACGGTTTTTTAAAAGGTTTTCTAATTTTTGATTTCCGTTCTTTTCCTTTTTTAAATGGGGAGACATGATTTTTATTTTTAGGGAAAATTTTGGCTCTTTTTTTTAATAAATAATTTATTTTAACCACAAAAATAAAAAAAAATGATCAAATTTTATAAAAAACACAAAAATAAGAAAAATAATATTATTTTTTAACTTTCAAATTAATCCAATTAAATACTTAGAACTACTATTTTCCTTGAAAAGTCTTTTTCCAAAATTCATTTACCCCAAAAATATTTTTCTTCCCTGCCATTTTCGGAGTTTGCAATCGGGTGCTGAAACGTTTCTGCACACTCATTCAATAGTCTTATCCAAAGCTACAGCGCTTACTTTTCAATCACTTTTCAAAAGCCAGTTATAAAGTTATTCACAGATTGCTTATGTAATTCCTTTTTTGTATCTCAAATAATTACTCTATCAATATATAGTAACAGTCTATTCTCTGTAACAAAATTTCTAAAAAGGGAGAAAAAGGAGACTTACTTTCTTTCATCGACGAAATAGTCCTTGAAGAGCTGTAATCTTCTCTCCTTAACCTCCTTGCAGATCTTGAGGTACCCCCTTAAGAATGGCCTCAAAATGGGGATAAAATCACCATAATTGTAGTCAAAGCTTTGAGCCAATCTACTCCTTTCACCGTTCAATGATTTGAGCTTCACAAACATAGGATCGTCTTCACTCTCAAACCTCGTGTCGAACATAATTCTGTACATGTTATTGTACATCATCAATTGCAATCGCTTCCTCAGAACAATTCCATTAGTGGCAGATTCGGGATTCTTCTTCACATCCTCGATCACGGAGGTGACTTCGGCCTCCCAGCCGTGACGGTATTGCTGCACAACCTTGTTGGTGAAAAAGGGCACCGTCATGATCCGCCGCATCTTCCGCCAGTGCTCGCCGTAGACGGTGAACACCATGTCTTGGCCCTTACCGGTGAAGATATCGAAAACGACGTTTCTCGTTCGCGAACCGAATTCAACTCCCTGTGTGTGCAAAACTTCCTTCGCGAGGTCCGGCGATGAAACGACGACGAGATTGCGTTGCCCCATTCTCAGCAAAAAGATGTCGCCGAATTTTTTGGCGTAGTCGGTGAGATTACGGTGGTTCAAATCATCGCCGACTTGGAGCCAATTGCCGAAAACCGGCACCGGAATTGGACCTGGGGGGAGTTTGAACTTTTTGCCACGGAGTTTGGAGACTACAGTAGCGACAATAATGGCGAAGAAAAGGCCCAGGAGTGTCTTCTCTAGAAGGAGAAGATCCATTATTGGAGGTAAGTTATCGAGAAATGGTTGTTGTGTTGTAGCTCACGGCGGAGGAAGTGGTGATTGTGTGCTGCTTTTGAAGTGCAAAGGTGGTGATGGTTTTTATAGACAGCCTGGGTACAGGTTAGGTGGTGAGTGTCGCCATGGTGGGACCCATAGCTCATGGGGTTGGAGGATTTGACGGTGTCAAAGTTAACGGCAGAACTTAACGGAGAAAGAGGGATGAAGAATGAAGGGGTTTAAACGTGGTAGGTAAGCGGGTTTGGTGAGGACGTGAGGCACCCAAAACTTGTATTTTGAGTTAGTGCTACCGTCAACAACTTCGTTTGACATTTGGAGGGCCTGTTCTACGTCATTTTTCTGTTTTTTCTGCCTCATTTGTTTCCCCCAAAAGACTGATTCATTTTTCTTTTTCTAATTAGAAAGTTTATGTTATTCTTTATTATAATAAATTTTAAATTTAAGAAGAATACAAAGTTATGATATGTATCCACGCATCTCAAAATTCCACCAATAATAAATCTGTAAAGAATAAAATAAACTTTCTAATTAGAAAAAGAAAAATGAATCACTCTAAAAAAAAGGAAAACTTTAAAAACTAATATTTGAATGAATGATTGAAAATTATGAGCAACTAATAATTAATGTATATCTCTTCAATATAAACGATACAAACACTTTCTTAACAAATAACTACCAAGCAAGCAGTATTTTTAGTAAAAATGACATGAATGTGACAAAAGGAAATTGATTTAGTAGTTCGAATTTAGGTGGTTGCACTTCCGATCCGGTGCCCACTTGGCCAAATTAAGGTACCCACATGTAAGCACTTCATCATTTACATAGGTGGTTGAACTGTGTATTTTGCGACCAACTTAAAAACTCAAACTGACTTACTACCAATTCAACAACTCACAATCATATTGTCAGTCTTATCCCATTGAGTATGTCTGGAAATGATCAGGTGCTCCCAGGAGTGCCGTAATTATGCTACTCTCGGGATATTTTTCGGCCACATACGACATTCATTGGAAAATCCGAGACTTGATTAAGAATCAGCATGGCGAGGCAAAACTCTAAAAATTCAAAAAAAAAAAAAAAAATTGCCGACATCGTTGGCCGCCGGTCAAAGTTTTTTGTTATAATTTGGCCTAGAGCTTCCCCTTACCGTGCTGGATCTGGATCTAATTTCGATTTTTAAAACGAAAGTCACATGTGACTGGAATACACCCCGGGAAGACCGTAGCTGTGGCACTCCCGTAACTAGGCGCTCCCGAGAGCAATAGAATGGGGCTATGAGTATGTCATAATAAATTTATTCATTTCATACTAATGTTAGTGAAATATAGGAAAACATGATTTACCCCATCAACATAGATAATTAAAATATATGCGTACTATAAGTAATATGAAATATTTATGAAGTGTTTCATTTTGTGAATTGAAAAAAGTGGGATCTGAATCTCATTTTGTGGCTAAAAAAAAAAACAAATAGAAACCCATTTTGAGGATCAACAATGCTACTAGTGGAACTTGTTTACCAACAAACCATTAAGTGGAGTGAGTTAACCAGCATTCAGTAGAAATATGCACACCTTTGATTTTCTTTTATTGTTTCATTTGTTATCATTATTATTTTCTAATTAGATTCAACTTTCGAGTGACAGACCAAAGTCTACTAAACAATTATATTAAGCAAGTTCAGACCGTTATATAATAGTATACTGTCTTGTACCCAACCCAAGGGAGGGGTCTAAGTGGAACGTGGGCATCAAATTCAAAATTCTTGGTGGTTAATGAAAAAAGACATTAATGCTGTATGTTTTTTTAAAATATAAATTGGGGATTATAAGTGTGGAGTGTGATGCCTCAAATTCGAAATAATTCGGTAAGGGGGCACCTTAGCATTCATCACCGCTCATAAAAAATTACGCATTCGCATACCATTATTTTTCAAATTAATTCACTTTAGGATTTTTAAACGAATAAAAACTTTGCAATCACTTAACCTATTAATCCGAAAAAAAATAGACTTAAAAGTTTATGGGTGCCTCAGATTTTTATCTGTTTTCAAATCGTGACATTTGGATCCTTATTTTCATATTTTCTTAATAAAATCGTGATTTTTGAAGAAAGAAGAGCAATAGGAGTATCGGACCCTTCTGAAGCATATGACAATAATAATTTAGTGCAAAAATTTTCAACATGTGTGAATTATAATTTAAAATGTTTTCAAAATGTTACAACTTAAACTTTTAAGTTTTAACTTTTCTTATTGTTTGCCCTATAATTTGATCGGTAGCTTTGATCTAAGTGCCAAGAACACAAAGGCAATTAATTGCATTCAAGTTGGATTTTGTCAGTGGACTTATATTTGGAGACCGTGTGTACGTATAGTACCAGATAGCCGCTCTTTTTCATGTGGTAGGAAAAACTCCCCACGTGCACCCGGTTCGTGCTCTTGTAAGTTGTAACATCTATAGGAATATCACAAGTGATCATCTTCTTATGTGAGGAGACTCCCTTCACCACGTATTTTCCTTTGATTGAGGGGAGTCTTAAATGGAACCCTGATTTCCTGATTTGAGGCCTCCCTCCAATCAAGGGGGAACATGTGGTCTGGGGAGCCTTCCCACATGAGGAGGGGATCAATTTTCATAGAAATATATTTACAAATATCGCTAATGCTATTCTATCTATTTATAGATGTGATAAAATACTTATAACTGAATAAATTGCTACACGGATATGTTCCTTTTTTATGATTGTTGGAAACACGTGTCCAAATCTATCCATTTACGAGTATTTTTATTATGCTCACAATTGGATAGGAGAGCATTATTATTACAAACACGGCTGGCCCGTGTTCAGATCGGATTCAAGTATAAAGAAAACAAGAGATTTGTGGTCCTTACATAAAAATAATTTGTTGTGTTAGTGAAATACAAAACACTTCGCTGATAGAAATCTGTATGTATATAAAAATAGCTTTTTTTCCACCTAAATACATCATTAATTTTTTCCGCCTATTAAATTTGTCTAATATAATCTTCGATCTATATATAAAACAATTTATATATAAAGAAAATGAGGACTTGTCTTATTATATTTTTTATTGCCTTAAATCCGTTTTTCCATTTAAAACAAATTCTCTTTTTATTTTATTTTTTTCTTTCCTAATCCATTTCCACCCTACTTTACCCAATCTCATGATATCTAAATACTCTATCATTTTCTCTCCTTTTGTTTTTTTCATTTTCTACCTATAAATTTTTTTAAAAAATTGTGATTCTATTTTGTTGGACTTGATAAGAGTTTTAAAACAAATATACTATTAATATATAAATTTTTATTTTTCTAAAAATAAAAATTTACCCCAAATATATAAATTAGCGTCCAACTTAAATATAAATTGATATTAATATAGATTAACGACTACTGACATAATGAGATTTAAAAAATGGATAATTCGTGATGACACTTAAATTGATATTTGTGCATAAAATTCAAATATAATGAGATTTATAAATTTTTTTTTCTTTTAATTCTATTACATACTTGATTTACCTTAGAATAAATTAAATAAAAACTAATGTCTAAATTTTTTTATCTCTCAAATATATACTAAAGCTAACTTTATTTTATAAATGTGTAACATGAAAAATTAAAAGTTAGCTTGGACCTTTAATTAATTTTAGAAAAAATTCATTATTTTTAAAAATACTAATTAGCGAATAAATAAAAATTAATTAAAATTAGCAATTTCGCAAAGATTTCATTTTTGTGTGATAAAAAATTAAAATTTATTTAATTTTTGTGAAAAAATTAAAAGAAACATCTAACATCAATTTTGTTACATTAATCATTCAATTCTAACATTAATCAATTTCGTTTTAATTATAAGATATCTTTAAAATTAGATTCATATAATTTTTTTAATTATGGTTATCAAGCAAATTATTTTGGAAATAATTAATTTTTTAGAAATAATTAGCTTAAACACAAAAATTAAATAAAATTATTTATACTATAATTAATTAAAATACTAAATTCTATTGCTAATATTTAGTTTGACATGAGTTCATTGGATAGAGATTAATCAAAATTAATTACATTGTTAAAAGGGAAAATATAATTAATTTAAAAAATAAAAAAAACATTACATTGCTATGAGTTTCCTCTAAAAAATTAAAAAATTTAATTGCAATATATCTTTTAAATTACAAGATTGTTTCAAAATTAGATTCATACAATTAATAAAAGTGTAGATATTAAAATGATTATTTCAGAAATAATTAATTCTTTTCATACATAATTAGCTAAAAATGAAAATTAATTAAAACTAATTATATTACAATTAATTATAATTAAAATTAATAATACTGTTAACATTTAATTGGACTTGGTTTCAATGGGAAAAAATTGACTTGGTTTCATTAGAAGAAAACTAATCAAAAGTAATTATATTGTTAAAATAGAAAAATAGTATTAATTAAAAAATAAATAACAATTAAATTAATTAGGTTGTCATGGTTTACCAGATTTTCCTAAAAAAATGAAAGACATCTTTTGACATGCAAGATATCTTTTTAATAATAAAATATCTTCAAAATTAGATTAATACAATTCTTAAAACTGCGGTTAAAAATTTAATTATTTTAAACATTATAAATTATTTTTGTAAATAATTAGCTAAAAATAGTTAATTAAAATTAATTATATTGAAATTAATTATATTTCCTAGATTTAATTGGATATATTTTGATTAGACGAAAATTAAAACAATTTTATTAGACGAAAATTAATCAATATTTACTAAATTGCTAAAGGGGGAAAACATAATTATTTCAAAAAATAAAAAATAATTAAAATTAATTAGATTGCTGCGAGAATGAAAAATGTGTTTCCAAAATTAATTTATCTTTTTATGTATTTTAAAATAAAGTTAATTTAACACCTATAAGATTTTAGATTCTTAAAATTAGGGTATTACATCTTATTGTAGAATAAGTCGACTGATTATTAGTCCGTAATTAACTTCATTTATTTTTTCAGTATCATTCTTTTTTCAAAACATACTTTTCTTTTGATTCTCATATATTTTTGTATTTTCTATAATATTTCTTTTGAGTTATAGTTAGTGAGAAAATATTAGTGTTTCTTTTTTTTATATAATTAAGAGTGTTTCAAAGGATCTGCTCCTTTTTTTAAGTAACATGCCCCAATTTTAGGTCTTCAAATTGTAATGTTTTTTTTTACACTACCTGAACCAACAATTATATAATAAAGTTAATTTGTCATTTTATGTACTTTAAAATAAATTTAATCTAACACCTATAAGATTTTGGATTCTTAAAATTAGGATGTTACATCTTATTATAGAGTAAGTCGACTGATTATTAATCCATAATTAACTTCATTTATTTTTTCAGTACCATTCTTTTTTCAAAACATACTTTTCTTTTGATTCTTATATATTTTTTTATTTTCTATAATATTTCTTTTGAGTTATAGTTGGTGAAAAAAATAATATAATTAAGAGTATTTCAAAGGATCTACTCTTTTTTAAGTAACATGCCCCAAAACTAGGTATTCAAATAGTGATGGTTTTTTATTTTGACACTACTTGAACCAACAAGTATATAATAATTATTTGGTTCAAGCTATTGCCTTCACTAGAGAATAATAAGTATGAGAATTCTTACTAAACAATTGATTATCGATCGGACTCAATCAATTATTGGAATTATACGATTCCATTAGAATATTTAAACTGGTTTTCGACTGTGTTAAATATTTATCTAACTTTCAGAGTGTACTCACTATATTATTATTTTTATAATATATCTCTATGCCGATTATATTTCATAATTAAAATTTAAAAATCATTATTTACATATTAATTGCTAATAACGTATATCACAAGGATGTATAATTAATATCTTCCAAAATTTATAATTACATATAATAGAATATAAAACAATTTAAAAGAAAAAAATGATGAGTTGTATAAATGTTATTAGAGTTATTTTACTATGGTTATTTTGATAACTATAACATCTAAATATCTAATGTTATTTTATTTATGATTTATATTAGTAGATTAATCTTGCAATGAATGAAATGTGATATATTATCACAATTTCTGCCACAAATTGTCATCCCGTGTAAAGCACGAGTGTAAATGCTAATTAAGTTACTATTCTATGAAGAATAATAAATTAAGTTGTGTTGATTTTAATGAGTTATTCCTTACATATTTATAGGATGAATTAGTACGAAGTATAGGTGAAAATATATCAAAATTTTTATAAAGTTATTTCGAGTCAAATTAATTAAGTTTAGTGTTGTAACTCATTCTTTATTTTAATTATTTTTTTAGGTTTTATGTTAATATTATTAATATCTATTAATACAAATGTTAGTTAAAAAATTTGTCATCCGTACAACGGACGGGTGAAACAGCTAGTTGATATAAATAATGCACATGCTAAATAATGTAAATTGATGTGACATATGTCTTTGTTTAGTTGGTAGATTCCACCGTGATTTTTGCGGAATGCGTGTGCAAAATAACGCATAGATATTATTATTGTTTTTAAAAAAAGTAAACATAGTTATTAATTATACTAGTATTTTCTCCCGTGCGTTGCACGGAAGATTTATGACCAAGTTATAATTTAAAATATGTGTAAAATAAAATTTATAATAACATATTTTTCTTTTTTTCATGGTAAAAATATATGGATGAGAGATTTAAAAAGATCACACATAATAATAACCCGGATTGGACGGATAAAGAGTGATTCTATTAAAAGATCATGGGTAATAATAACGAGAGATTATCCATGGGTTGAAAATTAGGTATTTGTACTTGAGTGTGAAATATAAAGAAAATAGTATTTTTTAATTCTAAAAATTATAAGATTGAGCGGGAAACTGGTCTCATTTTATTAATTTATAGATAGATATCTTTCTCGCCAACAAATTCTGTGGAAATTGTTATATTTCACTTTGATGACGATAATCATTCATTAACCAAACATCCTAAAACAATTATTTTTCTCCATTAAAGGGAATTCTTGTCGAATAAATATTCACGATTAGCGAGAGAGGGAATATAAAATCCTATACAAAAGATCTATTTATACTTTTAAAGGGACTTTATATTATAATCATATGCCAAATGCTGAGTCAGCAAAATAAATTATAAATTAAACACACCTACCAAAAATGGTTGTGGAGGCGTGGTGGGGTGGGTGAGGATTGAAATAGCCCATTATTGTTGAAAAGGAAAAGGTGGGTGTTATTCCGTCACCTCCTACCAAATATCAAAATGTTACATATACACTCGTTTTTTACGTCCAACTGAAGTGTTAAAATTTCTTGAAATGAAATAATAATATTTATATTTCATTTTATAAAATTTTGTGCTTTCCAAATTATTGGAGAGCAACACACGCCACCAATAACAAGTATAAATACAATATTGTCCTGTCGATATACTGAAGATTAAATTATATCAATTATTTAAAGTCAAAATTTAATTCCAATTATATATTTTAAATTAATAAAAGGGAATCTAATGCCTATGTGAGTACGTTTTGTTAAACTTACGGAATACACGTCACTTACAGTTCTGTGCACGTAATAAGAATTTTGTTACTAGTAGTTTGGAAAACATTGAATACTGGTGGCACAGAAACGTGGCTCATGGACAACTTTTCATCGTGACAAGGACTATATTTAATTAAAATGAATAAATTGCAACATAAATTTTTTTATTACCTAAAAAAAATTAAAGTACTTTAAACAAGTAATTTAGTTTATATATTACATTTAAAGTCAGCATACTCATATTCAACTCTATTTTGTAGAACGGTTCTAACTTCTAAGGGTACAGCAATTTGGGATGGTATCGGTTTGTCAAACAAGCAAGAGGACGTATTAAGTGGTTTTGTTGATTCAGTCCATGTGCTGGAAAAAAAAAATAATCTTAGAATTAATTTTTTTGTAGATGTGATGGTTGAAAATTTATAGCCATGTGATTTAAAAAATAGAAAAAGATTGTCACGCAATGATGCAAATAAAAATGAATAATTGGAAATAAGGTTAAAAACAATTCTTTTACTATTTCAAAAAAAAAAAAACAATTCTTTTACAAAAATTAAGAAACAATATTTTAAGTGCCTTGAATAAGCACATATGATCATAGTACTCCACTTTGGTAGACATTAATTTGACCATTTCATCTTTCTTTAAAAAATTCTGTGTACTTTCAATTAAATTTATAGAAGAAACAATTTTATAAGTAACCGTAACTGCATTATGATTTATGACAGATGGGAGAATGAGCTGCACACCACATAACACATCATGTCCTGACAATGTAATAAATTTTTATAGAAGCATTTCAACATACTAGTTATGAATTTGTAAATTGTAATCTCCTTTTGAATACTTTCATATCGCTCGAGCTCTCCTGCATACTCTTACATGCACACACTCGTGTATACTCACGTTCAAAAATTTATACGGGGCATATAACCCTCCGCCATCAGGAAACAGTTATGTATTATTCATCTCACTTATAGTAGATTCCAATAAAAAAAAATTTTTTAAAAAAAACTTTTCTAGATGATGTGGCGCCACTTCATGGAGTGTACACACTCTCCTACACACTGTGTAGGAGAGCACCAGCTAGGGCCGGACATTTCAACCGTCAAACCGCTAAACCGACCGAAACTGACCGCATCGGATCGGTTCGGTTCGGTTTTTTGGGGTGGTTGGTTCGGTTGGTGGTTTGGTTTTCACTAAACCGAAAAACCGATTGGTTTAAAAAAAAAAAGAAAAAACCGAAAAAAACTGGAAAAAAACCGACCGAACCGACTCGGTTCGGTCGGTTTCGGTGTACCGAACCAAGCCGGTCGGTTCGGTTCGATTTAAAAAAAAAAACTGACCGAACAGACCGACATCCACCCCTAGCACCAGCCACTTTCATATCGTGGAATGTAATCAATAGCATTACTGGTATAATGAAAGGAATGTAAGATAGAAATGTTAAAAAAAGGATTTTTACCCGTATAGTTGCGAAAAATAACTGAAGCTACTCAAAGATTTGAAGGACTAATTTAGATATTTTGCGTTTATAATAATGTAACCCTAACCCACTTCAAAATAAATAAATAAATAAATAAATAAAACAATGTAACCCTAACCCCAAATGACAAGTAGCGTGCTCCAGATTTTATTATTATTTATTTATTTATTTATTTATTTTTAAGAATTACCTCAACTCGAAAATCTGAGTTTGAGGTAGAATTTTTATTAATATTAAGAGTTTGTTCTTTACACAATAAATTTCCAATATCTTCCACTAATATATTTTTCCCTCTCATTATTTTTAACCACTTATACAATTACTTAATATTTTTTAATATATTTTTTTTCAATTTTCAACCATACATCTAACACGTCATTCGAATAAATTGCGAATATTATATTATGTATGGAACAAGCTTTAAAAAGATTATACACATTGAAGGAAAGCTTAATACCTAAATGAAACGATTACAAGGAAGGCATTAGCCATACCTCAGTCTAAACAACTAATTGAAACCAAAATTGGAAAAGGATACAGAACAACAGAAATAAAATCCAAGTCTAACTAGAACTAATTGTCCTAATATTACGTGATTAGTCAACCTTATCAAAGTAGATCAATGCCTTGAGTTTGGCTTTCACATCCTGTAGTTCCTAAAGACGGAATTGTTTCTCAAGATAGCCTTGATTAGCCAAAAAATCTACAACCATATTACTTTCTTTCCACACATGACACATGTGTAAATATAATGTTCGTTTAGGATTTCCAATAGATAATCTGATCAAGAGTATAAGTAAGGTTAAGTTCTACGGAGCTTCTTGTGCGTTTGAACACATATTCACAACAGCTTCAGACTCAACATCTACTACAATATTATGCAGTATTGCAGTCCATGCTCAAAGCAAAGACGAATGCCAATAGCAATTGTACTCAATTCATCGGCATTGAGTTTATAGTAATTATCATGTTGTTTTTTTTCCAGTGCACAATAGCCATATGAAGTCTATACCTTTGTCGTCCAAGGAACCCCTGATTGAATAAGAGAGTTTATAACGTAATGAGCTGCGTTAATAATGCCATGGGAAGAAAATGATTTAGAGTCATGTTTAGATTTGTTCCTTCCTCTCTATAAAAGCCAAAAAATTACAAGAGCTGCAGGGGTGTTAGGATGTGTGTTTTTATGTGATATAGGAGAGAGAATGAGTGGAATTGAATGGTAGAGATTTGTATAATACAGGTAGGTCTCACGAGATTTGTGTGTAAAAATGTGTTAACACTTGGAGGAGAACACGCGAAATATTATAGTGATTTCATCCCCAAGTTTACCACCAACACAGTAATCCAATGCATAAATAATTGTCTTGGGGGGTTTGTGAATGGAACTTTGGCACCCAATCTGCTAAAGAAAAACTGCCAAAACTTGTCGAGCTATATGTCACGGACCTAGCATTCCTGCCCCACCCCTGAGGCGCAGCAAAGTTGACATGTGCGAGATTAGTGGCCTATATACCTGAATTGTGCTGATTGTGGGATTATTGTGCAGGTATACTCGTATTTCTTTCCCAAAGTATTGTATTGCGTGTGGCAAGCTTGCTGGTCCAGGGTTGGGGTAAGGCTGGCCTCAGGTGCATGCGGGTGATCTCGCATGTTCTTGAGGCGCCGAACGGCCGGGCCGTTTCATATAGGTCCAGATAAGAAAACATGTTCAACATCTTCAATAGATCGTCGACATTGACGTTTGGATGGAAACAAAATCTAAAATTTCTACTTCAATATGTCATCAGTTGGTAGCCAATTATTCCATAATTTCCAGTAGAACAAAGATATTTTAGATGGTACTCGACAATTCCAAATAAAATGGACTATAAATTGCCTATCTTGCAATTTCTAAGTAAGTTGACACAGCTCTGAATTGAAAATTTCCCATGGTTGTTTAAGGCCCAATAAAATTTGTCAACATTGTTATTACTAGGCAAGACAGAGATTTCCTTTAACAGTTTCAGCATGAAGTATTTCACCGAGCTTACCTATGTCCCATCATTTTTTGTTCCGAAATCAGCTACTTTGTGAAAAATAAGAGCATCAATATTTCTTTCCCCTCCAATTTTGCCAGAGTATAGCCAATGGTACAATATGAAATTGTAGTGACCAATACCAGGTTTCCATATCAAATGGACTCAACCATGTTTCTGTTTATTTATTATTGATGATCACATATTTCATGGTCCATATCAAATGGGGCTCAACAATGTTTCTATTTATTTATTATGTTGACCACATATTTCGTGGTCTTAAATTATATGTTGCACTTACATTAGGTAGATCAGGCACTTAAGGGTTGTTCTATACATAATCATGTAGATTTACTCGAATAATGTATTAAATGTATAGTTGAAATTTAGAGAAAATATATTAAAAAATGTAAAGTAATTGTATGAGTAGTTGAACATGGTGAAAGAGAAAAGTTAATGAAAATTAGTAAAATTTTAAAGTGTATAGAACAAGCCCTTAGTCTTTATGGTGTAGTAAAGTGCACCATTACAAAATAATTAAATATGGACATTGCAATTCGGCATGATAATGAGTTTGGGTTTTTTCTTTTTCTTCTTCTTATTATTATTATATTATTTACTAGTGAGAGAAGATTGGTGGGGGTTGGGGTGCTTGTTTGATAAAATTATTCTTTAAGCCTTTTAATTTTATATTGCTCCGACTATTAAAGTTGATATTTTTATCCACTTCAAAAAGGGAAAAAAATGATTCCACCTTGTAATAAGACATTCTCCCTAAAAATAACAATTTTAAAAAATATAAAAAGAAGAAAACTAGAAATTTCTGAACCAACTATGAAATTTAAAACAAAAATATAAATTATCAGTCATGCATAATCACGAGTTTGAAATTAAATGAACATGTTTAATAACACGATCAAGTATTGCTTCGATCAACTTAGAGAATACTAGCATATTTGACTAGTATAATCTTTAGAAAAAAATGATTAGACTAATTTTTTTTTTTTTTATGTTGAAAAATAGGGATTTTTATTGGAAGAATACGTATAACAACGTCAAATATGTTTTAGCTTAAAAGTTAAACGCAAGCAATTTTTCAAGAAAGCAAAATTCTAGGGTTTTGAGATATATAAATTTGGAGCTCAAGTTTGTGCAAATACATTTAAAGTACAAGTTTTTTAAAGGAAAGTTGTTTCATAACAAGTGTTGCAGAGTTCAAAACTTGCATAGTTTTCTATATTGTTCAATATATGATATATCATTTTCATCCTAGCAGAAAACATCGTTCAAGTTTTCAACCACTAATTTCCAAGTTAATTTGCTAGATGATTTTTCATATAAATCATCAGCAACAACAAATTAAAAGAATGAATGTGAATTTGTCCACCCTCATAAAATGGGAGTTATGGTGACCTACCTTTAAAAATTCAAGACAATATATTTTAGCTTAGAAGTTAAATGTAAGCAATTATTTATTTATTTTTTAAGAAGCAAAATTTGAGGGCTTTCAGATTTACAAATTTGGAGCCTAGTTTGTGCAAATACATTGAAGTACAGAGTTCTTTAAAAGAAAGTTCATTCGTAAGCAGATTTTAGTAGTCTTCAAAACTTATATAGTTTTCTATATTGTCAAATATATATATTTTTTTCATCCTAGCAGACAAAATATCACTCAACCATTAATTTTCAATTTGGCTTGCTAGATGATTTCTTCACATAATTCATCAGTAACAACAACAAGGGGATTATAGTGACTTATATGATAAGTAGAGAGGTCTTAGGTTCGACTGCCCATAAAAGAGAAATCTTACTGCTTTCATTGAGGAGGATTATAGTGTCCCAATAAGTGGATTTAATGCCTCAATACGGGAATTTAGTGCCCAGTAGAAGATTATACTATCCCAATAAGAGGTCTTATTACGCAATATACTTTAGTTGGATTGTATCTGCAAGCGCTTTATATTGCAATATACAGATTGTCAACAAAAAAAATAATAATAATAAAACAACAACAACGAGAAGAATTAACGCAAATCTCACAATTTTGTTAGAGAAGACTTGATTTTTTAACTCTCTTTTTTCCCGTTATTTCTTGCGATCAATTCTCATGTAACATCATGTTATCATCCAAAATTTTCACCGGTCTGCATTTGAGAATTCAAGTATCAATCTTATTATGAAGTTCTACAGTCTATTCTAATTTAAAATCTTTCAGATAATAATCAGTAGCCGAATCAATTTATCAAATGAATTAATTAATGGAAGCGAAACAAAGAAGAACAAGTTTTATTAATAATTACTGACCGGTGGAAGGTTTTCTCTCCCAACCCAAAAAAAGATTGCCGTATACTAGTTAGCCTTAGGAGAACATTGTTGATTCAAACTTAATGGGCTGAAATAAGCGTTGCTTTAGGGAGCCCAATATGGGATAGGACGGGCTAAGCCCAATATTAGATTGAGCCCATGTACACAGAGGGAGTGCACTTGCGGGTTGCAATGCAGCAGTAGCAAAACTACCTTGTTTTGCATTTCAGCTACACCCATCAATAAAACCGCAGTATTTAAACGCTGTTTGCTTTCTCTCTCTCCCTCTGGAATCTATCTGAGAGTACTGATTACTCACTCATCTTATCCCCCCCTCAAAACCAACTGATCTACGATGTCGTATGTACCCCCTCACCTGAGAAATTCCACGGCCACCGCCACCACCACTGCAACCCTAGTAAACGGGACCGGCGATCACTCCTGCTCGAAGGAGCTGAACAAATCCTTTTCTCAATTGACTTCCGTAAAAGGCAATTCTACGCTCGAGAATAATAATAATGGCAATTTGTGGAATTCAAGCAACAAGACCTCTGCTAATTACATTTCACCGAGGACGGTGGTTGTGCCGGAGACGGTTTTCCCTCAATGGAAGCCGTCTGATCGTGTTATTCGACTCAAACCTGAGCAGGTTCGGCTATGTTATGATTTTGATTAATTTTGAGGTCGATTCTTAGTTTGTTCTGATGTCTAGTAGTAGTATTCTGGCTGTTTCAGTGATTACTATCTATTGCCTTTTGTTTAATAATGGATTATGCCGAAATGAATTACCGCAAGCCGCAAGAAGGTAGGTTTTCAATCCCATGGAAGAATCTTCAAAGTTCAAAATATTTTTATTGCCTTCTTTGTCCCAAATTCCCTCGTTCTCTTCCAAGATTTTGCACTTCCCCTTTTAATTTCTCATTGTAATCAACATCAGAGGAAGAGATGCAGTTGAATTCACCATGAAAAAGAGGTATACTAGTTTAACAAGTATTTGAAAATGAGAGAGAAAAGGATGTTATGTTTCTAGATAGTTTTGAGTGTTATTGATTGTTCTCTTTGACCTTGAGCAGAAGTGACACAGGAAATTATCGCTCCGATCTTTTAGGTAGAAAATGTTGGTATATGAATGAAGAGAAAAGATCATATTGCACTCAGTGAAATGACAGATGGTAATACCTAGTTGGTCTGTGACATCCTTCAAGATGATTTTGGAATTGATTGAGAAAATATTTATGTTATGATCACATGTGATAGGATGATATTGAATTTGTAATTGGACCAAAATTTGGAATAAATTGAGTAAATCTCATGATGACATGAGTTTGAGATTGATTTACCAATGAGATCTTTATCTCGATAGTCATGGGAAAATTCTGGGGCAAGGTGTTGTTCATTTGTCTGGTATGTTATGTTGCTATTGAACTTGAAGACCTCTTTTCAGAGTCTATGTTCAATTAGGAACCTGAAAGGGAGTAATGTCAAGCGTATATGACCTTGTGCTATACCTTTGGTGACACAAGGTGCCACTGAACAACTAGGGTCGTTCCAAGTCAGGGGTGTGGCACATGATGTCAGCCTTGGTCCTTTTTTTCTGTTATCACTGGCCGTAGTTTGTTTGAAGCACTTTACATGAGGCCATGTGGTATCGTTGCTCTGAAGTCTATTGTGTTAGGATCATTTGAGGCTAGTTTGTGTTTCATCTAAATTTGTGCACTCCGTATGTTAATTTTTCAATTCATCTTTGCTAAAGCTTGGATTTGCCACCTTGCGGTTTATTTGTATACAGATTCAGGAGGTCCGTTTAAGGCTAAATGTTGATGTTACTGTTTCGCCAGACTCACTTCCTGCTCCTGCTCCTATTGAATCATTTATTGATATGGTAAGCATTGTGAAAGCAATTTTCTTTATTTCTTTTGACATTCTTGTCTGCTTTTCTCAAACTAATTGTAAGTGCATTGTTCAATCTTTTCTGCAGAATTTGTGCACAAGCATCATGAAGGATATTGCATTTCATGGATACACCACTCCTACTTCCATTCAGGCCCAGGCCATGCCAGTTGCTCTAAGTGGACGGGATCTGTTGGGGTGTGCTGAAACTGGAAGTGGCAAAACTGCAGCATTCACCATACCTATGATACAGGTTTTTGTTTCTTCTCCCGCTTGATTAATATATACCAAATTCCATAATGCGCTTTGTTTCTTGTTTGGCTATGACTTAAAATATGGTTTTTCATCCTTGTAGCATTGCCTGGCTCAGCCTCCAGTTCAGCGTGGAGATGGACCTCTGGCATTAGTATTGGCTCCTACAAGAGAGCTAGCACAACAAATAGAGAAAGAGGTGAGGTTGCCGATATATGTTCTTTACACTTGAATGTCATTAATACTTGAATGTCATTAATATGTCATTGCATCTATAGTTTGCTCCAAGAATTGGCATTTAAAGGTTAAATGATGACTGAAATTCTCTGTACGATGATTTAGAAAAGCTGGTGCAGATTGAAAATGTGATGATACCTGATATTTGCCCCGTTAGGCTATAATATAAAAGTGTTTTAAACACTTTTTTGAACTTTTTTCTCTCTCCTAAATCAATTACATCCACATATCTCATCACAGCCACAAATCTCAACCACTCAACTCCATTCATTCTCTCTCTTCTTTTACATTAAAAACCTTTAAAAACCATTATAATCTATTTCCTATCACCCTTATTACCTCCTCCTCCCCCAACCCCAAAGCACCAACACACCCACCATGGTAGAATCACATGCTGCATCCTTTTATTGAACACATTTACCCCGTTAGCCAACCTTTTTCTACCTCTTTTTTATCCATTATTTCTTTACCCTAAATCAATCACATCCACATATCTCTACCACTCAACTCCACTCATTCTCTCTCCTCTTTTACATTAAAATCTTTAAAAACCATTATAATTTATTCCCTATCGCCCTTATTGACTCCATTCTTCATCGATTAGGTTTATTGCTTGCTTGTTGCAAGTGTCTCTGTTTTCGTTCACCACATTTCATCCTTAATTAGTTCTTGAAAGAAGGTTGAAGACTGCAAGGAAAAGGATTCATCCTTTCAACATAAGGTAAATCGTGTAGGTTAGTGAATGATTTTGAGTTTAAATAATCGTTGGGTTCCACTTGGTGATTTCTTGGACTTGAGCAGGTTAAGCTAGTCACGTTGTTGATTGGAATTTCTGTATCGAGTGTTAGGAGTGTATATTGCCAAACCTTAAGAGCATATACTTACTAATCATGGACAGTGTAAATTTTGTATAAATGAGGACTTGCATAAGTGGAGGACACATTCTACCCTTATGCAGAAGTGTTTTACATTCGCATATTTCCTTGTTAGGTTAAGGCCTTCAGTAGATCTTTGGATTCCTTCAAGACTGCAATTGTTGTCGGTGGAACAAACATTTCTGAGCAGGTAAGTAATTTGCTCAAGTTGATGCATCAAATTAAATAACTTTGTTTTTCATTGTTTTTTGGCATTCATGGTTGTGGACACAATTTCAATACTTGTGTTGAAGTTTCATATTACTACCACATGGTATTTCATTTCTTGCTTGCTTAGCATTTCAACCCTATGGTCATGTTTACTGTTCATCTTTCTTCCATTTGCCTTCTGTTACTCGATGCCAAGACAGAGGTCCGAGCTGCGATCAGGGGTCAATATAGTTGTTGCTACTCCCGGAAGATTTATTGATCATCTACAACAAGGAAATACTTCCCTCTCGAGGATTTCATTTGTTGTTTTGGATGAAGCTGATAGGATGCTTGACATGGGATTTGAACTTCAGATAAGAGAGGTAATTCTTGTCTCATAATTCTTCTGAAAAAGTAATCATCTGCACATAATTAAATATTTGCTCATTCTACTGCACTATTTCAACTTGTATACTTCTCTGCTTTCTTTCAGGGTGTCACTTTACAGCTTTTTATTCTTCTCATTTTTATTCTCTCTTTTAAATTTGAATTTGATCAAACCAATCATTTCTACATATCTCGTGGGACCTACAAGTACTACACAAATCTCCACTATTCAACTCCACTCACTCTCTCCTATTTCACATTTCACATAAAAATACATAAAAACGTGAATGCAAACAGGCTTATTGTACTTTCTATCTATCAATTGTGCATATAATTAAATTGCTTTAAACCTCGTTCTTGCATTCTCTGTGCTTGTGATCTTCTTTTCCTAATCCTACTTTTGATTCTTTCTGTACTAGACCATTTGAAACGACATTGTGCACTTAAACTGAGTTACTATCTGAATCTACCACTCAAATGGCTCATAGTATTAACTTCTCACAATCTAGCCAATGGGTTTTTCTCAACCTCCCCATCAGTATGTATTTAGTTCTCATTGACTGTTGCTTGCTTGATTCAAGTGAACAATGGACATCTTAACAAGTTTATTCACTTTGATTTGCATAGTATCCTCATCAATCTGCATGTCCAAGAATGCCATGGAAGTATTACTTAGTGCTTTCTGATTCTGTTGCAGGTGATGCAGAAATCTTCCTGAAAAGCATCAAACTCTGCTGTTTAGTGCTACTATGCCTGTGGAGATTGAAGAGCTTGCACAGGTTCGATCATGAGTAACTCTTTTCTGTGATCCTTCCATGTTTGTTTTCCTACATCTTCTTGCATATATATCACTCTTTGATTAAAGGCATGCTATATGCATTTTCAGTGTGTAGTTTTACTGATTGCTAGGCAATTGGTAACTATGTAGAGATGCAGTTCTTACTTTAACACACTGACCCATTTAAAATGGTTTCTTTCAAAAGTTTTAACATAGAAAGACAATTTTGTCTCCAAATCTTTAGGAATACTTGACAAATCCAGTTCGAGTAAAGGTGGGAAAAGTTAGTAGCCCAACAGCAAGTGTATCCCAAATTTTGGAGAAGGTACCAGAGACAGAGAAGGTATGTGGTTTATTAAAATAGTGTGCATTGCAATCATCAACCGGAAAGTGATCTTTATCTTTATAAACTTTGATTTACCATTCTCTATATTTTGTTTTGTTTGCCTTGTGGTATGAGTCCGCATTGCACACTGTTAAATCTGTTAACCTTTTCCTTATGATTGAATGCGATGGTCTTTATCTTTTCAACTTTGTATTGTTGAGATACTGATTTGCTGATAGAAACAGGTAGTTTAGGAAGCTAAAGCTTTTAGCCTGTTAGCCTGTATGGATTTAGAAACTGAGAATCTGATGCTGTCACTGGAAACAGAAGATTCAAGGACCACCAAGGTTCAATATGTGGCTAAAACAGTGGAATTTACTTGTAAATGTAATAATAATGATGATAAAGTTTCAAAATCCTTCTGTTGAAATTAAAAATCCCTTGAATTAAAGCTTATATTTGTTATGAACACATTATATTGTTAGTCCTGGCCTCCATTTGGCAAATATATCAGTCGTTTATGAAAACGAACAACAAAAGGAATACTAGTAGCAAGTAGGTCCCCTGAAATATATGAATAATACTAATGTTTAACCTTCTTCGTATTTAGAAACCAATTATAGTTTTCTATTTGAATGGAGGATAAATAGTCGGTATGTTGGAGGAAATTTTGGCATCTTAAGCATGGATGGTTGATAAGAGCTTGCCATGTAGAATTAAAGAACTAATTCAACCAATCATCCTAACAATTTGTCTGATGAATATTCATTATGTTTGTAATAAGAAATAAATTTACTCTCTTGAACATAATCTCATTGGTATTTTGACATTGGATCTACTTAATTATATCCTATTTTTCCTTGAGATAATCATTGCATATGGATAAAGCATACAGTTATTGTTTGTATCTTCATGATTGTCCTCAGTAGTCTGTAATATCTGGGATTTAACATGCTGCCAAATGTTTGTGAATTGAAGATTGACAGGCTTCTAGATACACTTGTTGAGGAGGCTGCTCAATCGGAAAGAAGTGGCTATGATTTCCCGTTGACAATTGTATTTGTAGAACGAAAGGTACAAGTGACCCATTTATACTTGAATGTATTGACATGGTACTGGGAAATTGTTTGCAGAAAGCAAAGCATGAATCATAAATGACTATCTATTGAAGGGTTTATCCGACAGGTTGAAGTTTCAAACTTCTCATGATTTGGAAGCATTGTTATTAGATGTGTGCATTTTTTTAGATTTTTAAAATTATTTTATTTATTTATTTATTTATTTTACAATATAGCTGTATACAGGGAACTGTTCAAGAAGATGAGATTACCGTTATTATCCTTGAATTTTCCTCAACTGAATTTTGTGATGATATTTTGTCTCATGTTTTGAAGTAGACACAACTTTATCTCTGCTTTGAGTCATTTGTTCACAATTGCGTATTTCTCTACAAATGCTGTGATCGTTGCTGTGTTGCTCTGACTTCTGTTTTTGCCCATCTAATGTCTAATGACAGCAATGATGTTCATTAGGTGAAAGATGAATGTCAGATATACGACATTACAATGGTTTTATGCTTTTTGCGGATATACTTTTTATGCTTTGCTTCATCGCATAGTTAGCATTTGTTTTATTTTCATCCTCGAGTGTGGATATTATTACTTAGTGGAAAGTATGTTTAAGGATTCTATTTTTATGACTTCCAGACCAGATGTGATGAGGTAGCTGAAGCACTGATAGAACAAGGTTTGCAAGCAGCTGCGCTGCATGGCGGTCGTAGTCAAATTGAGAGAGAGGCTGCCCTCCGTGATTTTAGGCATGGTCCAACGAGGATATTGGTATGACTGAATTCTTCAGTTGCGATCTTTTTTTCTTGTGGTCATTTTTGTGGATAAGTTTTGTCTATCAAATTGGTCCTTAAGGAGGCAAACTAAGCTTTATATAAGAAGCAGGACAGCCTACTGTTTCTGTCCTTATTTCCTTTCGTTCTTTCTGTATTATTTGTCAGCAGAAGGATGTATGGGCCTTGTTAATTGTTATGGTGTAATAATTGTCACTCATCGACGAGATTTTCTTTTGTAACTTGGCATGCACATAGTGAAATGAATATTAGACTGATTTATTTGCTTGTTTATTTTTGGCCTTCTATATTCTTCTCAATTTCTTTTCTGTTTTACTCGGAGACTTTTTAGCATTGGTACAAATGTGCGCTATTTCTTGGTTACGGTTTGCAGGTCGCCACTGATGTTGCATCTCGTGGATTAGATGTCACTGGTGTTGCTCATGTTATCAACCTAGATCTTCCGAAGGTACTTCTGACTGCAATCCAAAAGTTTGTTGCTCACTATCTTTATCACTGGTATTTGATGGCTCGTTGATTGCCATCTAGCAATAATTTCATATATTATTCAATCTTTGGAAATTTGATTGAAAGTTTCTGATATTTATGTTTGTGCATCAAAACTAGACCATGGAAGATTATGTACACCGAATTGGAAGGACCGGGCGTGCTGGATCAACAGGTCGAGCTACGTCGTTTTACATTGATCGTGATATGGTAATCCTTTTCTTATCATGCTTCAAGATGTCTGTGCATAATGATTTTTCTCGTCTCACTAATGCAATGCTGTGGTGTAGTATCTTGTGGCACAGATAAAGAAAGCAATTGCAGATGTTGACTCTGGTAATGCCTTAACATTTGCGACTGGAAAGGTACGACTGTGTGACACTCACGTACAAACTTTGTTTTCGTCTTTGTGAAGAACGTCCTTCTCTTCAAGCCACGTCCTCTTCCCTTACCTTGCATGGCCCCCATCCCCCCCAACAACATTTGATGTTACATTTTCTCCATATGTCTATTCTAGACTGCTCGAAGGAAGGAGAGAGAGGCTTTAGCCGCTCAGAAGGAAGCAAGGATTGCATTGTCCAAGGTGTCATTGATGGGAGCCACAGCGATAAACGTTGAGGACAAGTATAGACACATGATTACTTCTTCAGTAACAAGAAAGGAGGGTGCAGCAGACGATGCTTGGGATGATTGATTCAACTTCCATTTCCATTGTGACCTCTATACCTACTTCTGGTTCAGTCATCAAGGTTGTGACCTCTATACCTACTTCTGGTTCGGTCATCAAGGTTACACGAACCTCTCGAAGTAAGAAGATGCAATTTGTGTATGTCTTCCCACCTCAGGGTGCCCCCTTTGACACGTCAAGGACTAATCACAAGCAGTTATAGAGTTCAATTGAGTGGAAGCTAGGAGACTCAGGTGCTTAACATGCTACTGAGAGGTCTTTTCTTGTACATCTACATTTTCACTTCCTAGTTTTAACCTGCTGACAGACAGTTGTAGCGAACTATTAACTTAGAGCTACCGTAAATTTGTAGAACTTGAGAAGACAATGTATATGCTTGGGTGATTTTCTTTCTTTCGACAATTTACCAGAAGTTCAAGTAGCATCGAGGAGCACAATGTGTCTGCGATAATCTGCACTTCCAAATGTGTAGTCAAAGTTTATTCTTGTTTAAGAAATAGCTGAAACTGAGTTACTAGCGGTAAAGAACCAACAAATTCTGCCCGTACAAACTGAACAAAGACCGTTGGTGACGTTCTCATCTAATTTTACATTCTTCTGAGTGCAATTATAGTGCTGAAGCTCTATGTGGCAGCATGCTCAAACAAACACGCAGATTAATCTCAACTACTCGAGAGTAACCATAAATCCAAATGAAACACGAAACTTCATCCAGCCAAGTAACGTGCATATTTGTTTGTAAAATCTGTATGCAACTCCTACAAGTCAAAGGATTCAGAAAAAGTTAAAAACACAAACACATGCACGATAAACGAAAGAAAGTGATAGTCACTTAGCCACTGGCAACTTAAGATGCCATAATGGGTAATCGCTTGTGCCCTTTAAAGGCCTGGCGTAGTTCATGATACCCAGTCCTGTAATGCTCAATCGAGAAGCAAAGCTGCCTTATCGCTTCTCGTTTCTCTTCTGCACCTTCCATAATAATCTCTTTCTTTTTCTCCACCTCTATTTCCAATTCTTTAACTCGTGAACGAAGATTTTCGGCTAGTTCTCCTGAAGCTATCAACTCTATATTCATTTTGTCCAACTGGTCTTCTTGAGGCCTCATCTCTGCAGACAATTCAGCAAGCTTAGCGCTAAGGTTGTCTTTTTCAGCCACCAGCATGTCATATTTCAGTTTCAGCTCATCAAAGCTTTTGTTTAATTCTTCCATACGATCATTCCTTTCAGCTATCTCTGCTGTTAACTGCTCAACTCGAGCTCCAAACATATGTTCCATCTCTTCTTTTGCAGCCTTAACTCGTCTGACATCCTCTTCCATTGTCTGACACCGTAAATCCATCTCTTTCAGTCTATCCTCTAAATAAGTTTTCTCTTTCACGATCCTCGTCATTTCTGCTTGAAGTTGCTCATTTTCTTCGGACAAGCTCTTATTAGCATAGGATATTGTTTCTTTCAATCCTCTTATTTCTTGTTCACGGTCCCCAAGATTGGACTTATACCTCGCAATCCTGTCTTGCAGCTTAGCGGCTTCTCGTTTCTCTCTCTCGACTTTGGTTTTCCATGCAGAAACCTCCTTTTGGGCTGATTTGAGCTGATCTTGCAAATTCTGAATACGGGAGTCATTTTGACTACGTTCTTTTTCTGACTCATGAATCTTTGCTCGTGTAACTCTCAAATCTCCCTCAAGCTTTCCAATTTTGTTCATTGGGTCCAATACTTCATCCTCTTCCAAAACTTCAGCATCTTTCTGCTTCATATCACTCAAGTATTTAAACTCTTGAATCTCGTTTGACAAACGGTCAATTTCCTCTTGGGATGATCTAATCTTTTCCTTTGCAACCCTCAATTCTTCTTCACATGAAGCTAATTTAGCAACAACTTGAGAATTTTCTTCATCTGAGTTCTTCAAAAAGCTTTCTGATATCTGTTTTTGCAGTGACCGGAGTTTATCTTTCATCTCACGGTTCTCAGCTTCCAACTCCACTATCCTCCTGCGCAACCCCTGATCCTCATCAGTGCTATGTGTACTAGAATAGTTGTTAACAGATGAATCATCAGATTCTGTTTCTGAATCCAATGACGATGATTCTCCAGTCCCAAGAAAGAATTCAAAACCAGCCGCACGGGGTCCGGATTTGCGTTGACTTGGCCTTTGATCAGGAGAGGGTGTAGTATAAGGTTGTTCAGATCCAACATCGGATATGCCAGAGCCCTGAGATTGAAGATCAGACGGAATGTTTTTTCGAAGCTCACCAGTCACGTGATCATAACGCTCAGCTAAAGAACGATATACGCGATAAAACTCTTCTACAAGATTGATCAACTCGGGCCTCTTTTTGTAGTACATTTCAGCCTTTTTGGCAAATGAATCTGCGTCTTCTTCTATGAGTTTTAACATCCTTTTGACACTGTGGTCCATATCTGGGATCAATAACACGTGTCATCATTTTGCTCAATACCATACTTCAGATCAAGACAACGACCTTCTTCTTAATGAACAACGATAGTTTAGTTAATGTTGTAATACCTTCGAGATTTTCTTGTAGCCATTTGGAATTCTTGGGACTAATGTGGCTGTCCCACCACCAGGAATGTGATTTTCTTGATTCCATCCGTTTCATCTTGTTCGACTTAACCTAGAGAACGAAAAACAAAGATCATGTGACAATGAGTCAATGACACAATGATATACCAACAAACATCTTATTGAAAAACATCATCAACAATGTTTCTACAGAAATCTAACAAGCACGACATATCAAACACTTAATTTGTTACCTGCGCCAATGCCATTGTCCAAACTAGATGGAATTCAGTGAGGATCCGAAGATTGGCTTAAAAGATGAGTCGATAACCTGCAAGTCATGTATACATAGAACATGTTGAAGATGTAAGTTGTCTATGCATAAACAACTTTGAATTTGATGACACAAAAGCTAAAACCAACCAACCATTAAAATTAAAATATTAATCAAACGTCCCATATTAGAACATGGACTTGCTTCTTGAACTAAAATTAAAGTTTAAACAAATGTGTCCCCTCCATAAAAAACCATGCTTTAAATAAAAAAAAAATGTACAAGGGGACACTAATTACAAAACAGAAAACCATGTCTTTGTCTTCGTTCATGCATCTGACAGGATTTCACGACTTATAGTTATAAGCAGCACCAAACGTGGCTTAGGCAAATAGTGAGAAAACAACAGCAATAATTCAATATTGCGAAAGTGGAGAAATTACGGGATCAAAAATGGGCCAGACCACAAGGCTTCTCTTAATCTTAATAAAGAAGTGAGTTGACTAGCTCAACCACAAGCATGGAGCCCCAATAATGAGACCTAGATTAATATAGACCCACAAATAACATAAGATAAAAGAGAAAACAAACCAAAAAATTAACACTAAAAGAACAAAAAAGACACAAACCTCAAAACAAGTAGAAAGTGTGTACCACTCGCCAACAAAGCGTGTTGGCTTAATTATAAATGTCTCTTGAGTGTGTATACGTAGAGAGAGAAAGGAGAGAGAGAAAATAACAAGACAGGGGATATCCAGCTATGTCCAGCAATCGTGGGCTTCGCATCATTTGCATAACAAATTTTTTTTTGTTTTTTTATTTCATGATAATGAAAAATAAAATTATAAAAAAATATATAAATATATTTCTAGGAAAGGTGAAATGGAACCATATTCAGAAGAAATTAAAATGTTTTATTATGAATTCGAGAGGTTTACTGCCTGAGAACAATAATTTTCTCGATGCCACCTAAAAACAGAATTGAGTATATTCGGGCCTCAAAAGGTCAGATGTCACTCAAAACAGACCATAAATATATAGAATATTAAGATTTAATTCAAAAATAATCCACAAATTAATTTGAGAAAATCTCGCAGATTTCTCTCTCACACACACGCACACGCACAGAGAGAGACAGAGAGAGAGACAGAGAGAGAGAGAGAGAGAGAGCTCCATACATACCTCAGATCAGAAGCGACTGAATTCAACCATCCTTTTGCAGAGATTGCTTCCAATCACTGATAAAGTATGAATTTCGATCATTTTTCTTCCCCAAAGAACAAATAAAATTAAATTATTAAAAAAAAGAAAGAAAAATAACTACAATTTAACAATCACAAACATAATTAGAAAGCTCACATTTAATTTCAATTACAGGAAGAAACAAGTAGAATTAAGGAAGTGAAATAACAGAGAAGAAAATTGGAGAAAAGGAACTGACCTTTATGTATACTCTCTGGAATCTTATTGAAGATAGATATGAATATGAATAAAAAGCAGTAAAGACAAAAATTAAAAACCCTAATATATAAACACAAATTTAGAGAAGAAAGAGAGAGAGAAATGAGAGTGGTGGAATCATGTGTTTATATTATTAGGCAAGCGACGGTGGGAAATGACGGGAAGCTATATGCTCACATGGGAATTGTTTAAGTCAAAGTTTTTATGTCCTTAATTATCATATTTTCATTCTCGCTGATCGTAATGTTATTTATTAACTGTCATAGTCAATTTTTTAATTACGTGGTATCAATTAATTAATTTTTTAAATTTCATATTTAGAATAAAATTTATTAAAATGATCAATTGATTTTATTATGGAGTAATTGTAATATTATCGACGATGGTTGAATAATCATAATAAATTTGATTATTTTTTCTCTAAAATAATATTGATGAATTTGATAGCGGAATACTTATAATATTGAGTGATAGCTAATCTCAACTCATTACATTATGTTATACTGGTTAAATAGTATTATTTGTATTCTTTTTTTGGTACATTTTTCCCTTTTTATGAAAAATGGAGTTTATATTGCAAAATTATTGACAATTGCAAATTTGAAGACACAATTTATGTATTCATAATGTCAGATCTACTTTTCTATTAAAGTTGATAAAATGATTAAAGACTATAATCTTGAGAGTTACTGTGGCAACTTTATTCCAATTTCAAATTTGGGACAAAGCCTATGGTATGTTTGGCGATTTATAAAAACTTAGTTTTCACTATTTATAACCTTCTTTAAAAATCACTTTTAAGGAGGAAAAAACAATAATAAAAAGGCATTCACGAACAAGCATTTATTCACTTTAAGATACCCAAGCCAAAAAATGTTGTCAATATGATTCTCAGAGATATCGACAACTCAACTCAATCTTAGAGATTTTTTTGTGGTTGGGGGAGTGTTTGGGGTGTAAAGGGGACACATTATAAACTCTAATTAATTTTTAAATAAAACTTATACGACGAACTTCAAGGATTTAGATATTTCTTTTAAATAAATCCTTACTAATCTATTACATTAAAAGATTCGCAACTCTCGATTTTCACTAATCAAATGCGATCTTTAAGGATTGTTAGATATCAATTAAAGGGCTTATTATTTGCAATATTTTTTTGAAAAAGTATTAGATATGTGATTGAGAATTGGAAAAAATATAAAATAATTATATGAATAGTTGAAAATAATGAGAGAAAAAATTAATGAAAATTTACAAAAAAAAATGTGTTGAAAAGAACAAGCCCTAAGTTAAAGAAGATGAAATAAAATACTTAGAATTTTTTAAGTGAAACACGCCGAGTAGAATCCATGATCCATCAATTCTAAATTCAATCAATGAATATTTATTTAATCAGTTTGACCAAATATTTTAAAAAAAAAAAGGAAAAAAAAGAAAAGAAGAAAGAACCTAATTTCTCGAGAGTCGAGACGGCAAAATATTAGCACTTGAAGGTGTTATACGGCCGAAAAATGCCATATGGCTTCATATACGGATTCCTGTCTGAATTAGTTAATTCTATAAATGAAACTTAATACGTACTTCTTCTTTTTTTTCCTTCTTTTTTTGAACGAGAACCGTAATACTATTTTATTATTCTTAAGCATCATTTTTTATCAATTTTTTGAGTTGGACAACTTTTCCAGATACGCTACGCGTGGAACATACCTCTATTATCGTTTATTATAACAATAAATAAAATAAATAATGGCATTACTTTAAAATATATCAGTATCTCTGTATCTGATATACTCAGTTGGCGAAAAAGTCATGACACAAGGGTAAGTGGCAATTTTGGAACAAAAATTGTTACAATCACACTGACGCCTTGTTCTTTTCACAATAAATTTTATCAATTTGGATATATTTTTTTCTCTCATTATTTTCAATAACTCAAATATTAATTTTATAATTTATTTTAACTCAAATATTAATTTTATAATTTATTTATATTTTTTTAATACATTTTCTTCAATTATCAATCATACATCTAATACGAAATTCGAGTAAATAAAAAATATTATGAAAAAGAAAAAGGCCTTATTCCCGATCAATTTCCGTTCACATTATTCAAAACTTTTGTAGTTTAAAAATATATTTCCATGTAACCCATGCAAATTTACTCATGCGTTATTGTTTTCACTCATCAGAAGTCCATATCCTTTTCCAGTTCATATGCACATTAAAAATGCCCCAACAGGAAGAACTTGAGGTGACCGGAGGGATTTCCAAGCACCATCAATGGCCATAGATACGGAACTATTGATGGGTTTTGAGAGCCCATCAGGCATCTGTTTTAAAATTCGAAATCAGATATAGGTTCAACAAGGCGATGAGGAGCTCCAGCAGTTTAAAAAATTTTCCGACGACACCGACGGCGGCCGATAAGAGGTTTTTGCCATTTTTTGGCTAAAATACAGCCAAAAACCTTGACCGGTCACCATTTGTGTCACCAGAAAATTTTCCGCATTGTTGGAGCTCCCCATCGTCATGCTGGACTTTAATCTAATCTCGAATTTCAAAATAAATGTCTGATGAGCCCTCAAATGGTGCTTGAACATCTTTGGACGTGACTGCTCAAAAATTACCCTTGTAGTATTTCTCAATCACTAATTCCAATCATATAGTTGACAATAAAATATTGTTATCATTATTTTTTTTTTTTAAAAATTTTTTATAATTGAGGGTGTCAAGGGCGCCCACAATAAAATATTAAAATTTGATGTTTTCTATTTTCAAATCAACATTATTAATTTATAATCAAACATATGACATATCCCACAAAAAACGCTTCTCCTTTTCCATTTTTCTTTTCCAGAAAAGAAAAGCACATAAATGAGTAAAATGTTTATTCACCAAGTGAAATGCATACATTGATTAAACAGAGTCGTTTATCAACATCACCATCTTAAAAGCATGCAAAATAGTATTGGTTTACTTAGCCATCCAGTAAAAGATGTCTACCACTTCACAGGTATATGAAGCAAAGAGCTCCAAAGAAGACGAAATTGTCATCAAGTTCCAGCTTTCCGGCGACCAACACGAGCCATAAAACCTGCCTTGATTGGAGCAACAGAGCGCCCAGAACCGCACTGCAAGAAAATTTCAACAAAAACATTAAGCAACAGAAAATATTGCGACCAACGAAAAGCCACCAAAACCAAATGCAAAGAGGAGCACAAAAATTACTCTTTCAGAAGTTCATTGCAGTTAAGTATTGGTCAAATTGGACATTATTGAGACATGTTTTTATGTCATAACACACAATCAAAACCAACAATGGCTGTTAAAGACACATCCATAATTCTCCAACCTACATAAGGCCTCAGAACTCTAAAATTCATCAAGAACTTTACTCAGACAATGTAGGCAAACAATTGATCATCACAGGCCATTGTCAAAGCACATGACTAGCTTATCTAGAAAATGACTGATTGCAAACTGTGAGATTACAACTAGTATTACACACGCGCGCACACACACAAGAAAAGGAAAAAAGCGCCCAAACAAGTGCTTGTTTTAGGAGAAGGAAAATAAATTCAGTTTTGAGTGCATACCTCTCACAGAGAGAGAGAGAGAGAGAGAGAGAGCCATCAACAAGAAAGAATCATTGTTCAAGCAATATGGATTTAATGTGAGGCCTCAGATTATTATCAATAATCTCCTTCAATTGATGCAGTCGGACAATGTAGGCAAATAATTAAATCATCACAGGCCTTGGGAGAAATTGACTAACCACTCTAGAGAATATTAACTAGGCTTCCAAAAGATGAAACGTAACAAAGTCAGTGACTGGAGTAGCTCTGGTTTCAGATAAGAAAAAAGACATTACCTTCTCGCATCTGAGAAAGAAGAGGCGGTTCTCCTTTGATAGGATAGTGTCTGGACTTTTGCAGCCGTTGCATATGACATAATCATCTGGAGACATTATATACAAACGATCACTTTCAAAAATTCTTTAAAAAGTGTCGTGCAAAAGCTCACCGTTGCTTCACACAACTTTAATGAACAAATCACATAAATCAAACAGGAATTCCTCAATAACAATACAATTTCACATGACACAACGCTAGGTTAACGCCATGTTATTCTTCTCATTCCGATTCATTCTATTTCAAGTTTCAAATTTGAATTTGGTTAAACCAATCACATCTACATATCTCGTGGGACTTAAATGTACTACACAAATCTCTACCATTCAACTGCACTCATTCTCTCCCCTATTTCACACACACACACACAAAAAGCATAAAAATGTGAATGCTAATGGGTGCTAAATGACTTCCCTAAAATCAGATTGTAAGATAATCAAAATAAAGCCAATAAGATTTCCAAAATAAATTTGAAGTTCAAATTATCCATCTAATCGTATCTTATAGTCAGTGGATTTATTCTTAACAACGAATAAAGCAAAGAATTAGAACGTACTGACATAACGCCTCAGGATTCCCTCAAAGTTCTTGGGTGCAAATCTCCCCTTCACTACCAGTCTTTGTTGTCCATCAAGGGATCCACTTGTTCCCATCTCAGCAAGCAAGAAAGTCATAACATGCTCTGGTTGCCTGTGCATTCTGTACATACAAACACCACGTTGAGGAAATCATAAAACTAAGAGTCTAAAAAGTCCAGAAGAAGCAAATACAAAGCGACACTAGGAATGCTACGAGACATTACGAGCAAATCATAATTTATTCAGCTGCAAGAAAACACATACTAAATTAACGATAAATAAATAAATACACAACTTTGTTCCAAGCATTGAAGAACACTAGGAGCAGGGTGATAGAAGTCAAGAAAAATAAAATGCCATTTTAGTAAGGCGAAAACCCATGAGCAGAACATTACAAAAACCATTCCCCACAACCAAACTCCCAACAGAACCAAAAAAAAAGGAACAAATTTACATTTATGCGCCCCTTTGGAGCAGAGAAATTTATCAGGCTACAATACTCCCAATCGTATTAACATGAAAGAAAATCATCAAATGGCACAGCTGACATTAAAATTAAGGTATAACACAACTAAATTTAATAAAGGAGGAAAGGACGTACGTTTTACAAAGATCCATGAAATTAACAAAAACTGTTTTCTTTGTGCCCTCGCGAAGAACCTGAGGAGGCCTCATAACAGTCCTACGCCGATCTCCAGCAAGTTCGGGATTATTCTCACGGAGGATATTGAACACTCTTCCTAGAAGCTGCAAAAGCTCAATCAAAATATATCGAAGTGACTAACTGGTAGATATTTGAGGAGGAGGAGGGAGAGGGAGGGGGAGGCAAAGAAAAGAGAGATCAAGTTCATACTGGTTCAGCAGCTAATAAAAGAAATGTGATAAAATTAACAATGAAGAAAACAACAGGGACAAGCTAAGGTTTAGTGCCGAAAAGAATAAGTACATGAATCCTTTTCCACCATTCTATTAATTTGATGCTACTTTACCCAACAAGTAACCTGAAATTTAAATGCTGTGTTACTTGGGACAAACCTTTCACTTCTAACCTATTCTACAGAAAAAACATCATAACATTAACTGGGGGCAAAAAAGGCACTTACTTCCTCATACTCGTAATCCCTATCAGTTCCATCCCACGGATATTGTTGCAGAACAATCCCCTCTCCCTCTTCATCCTCTCCAGCGTCTGAAATTTTGGAGAACACAACTTAATTGATCAAGGAGCTTCACATCCCAGTTAAGAGAAGACATAGATCAGGTGTTGCCTAAAATATACAAAACTAATTGACAAACATCTCACCATCCAAATCATCGCCAGCATTCTCTTTGTCATCATTTAGAAGATCACTATGAACCTATTGCAGTTAAAAATGATATCAAACAGAACAATTCCACAAGAATTACAATGTTAGAACAGGTGATAAAATCACTAACTGGTTTCTTCTTCTTCTTTTTCAGCCCAGCAAATGAGGTTTCAAGACCGTCAGAAACTGCATAATTCAATAAATATCCATCAGCATCATGAAAAAATCGGTGACCGAGGAAAGGTTGTGGAAATGGAGAAATATATAAGAAAATAGGAATGCTGTATCACAAATCAAAAGTATACGAGACCGCTGAATTAATTTACCCGATAGGCTCTCAGTTTTCTCAGCTAGATTCTCAACAGTCTCATCTTCAGCAGGATCTTGAATCACAACCTTCTTCTTTTTCTTCTTCTTTGTAGGGTCAAAAGGAGCAAACTGCAATAACAAACAATTGATGAGTACAACAGATATCCAAATTCACAAGGAAAAAATTATTGCAAGAATAAAAAGGTATATATATATTTAACAGTTACTTCTGAGATCCGTTCTAGGGATAGAATCAGTTTCTTCTCACAAGAAACCCAGAAAATCAAAGCGTCCAAAAGCACTTTTGCACAAACAAATTCTTATTGCTCCACATTACTCCAGTCATTTGTAAACTTTCAAACCCAAAAGTGTCAAGTAAATGGTATCACTTTCCATTTCGCAACTCATGTAATTTTATTCAAATCATTTTTGTATTCTATACTGCTTAGCACAACAGAACAATATTTATGTCCCCTGAACTGATAAGGCGAATCAACGCATGCATTTATAACTACTCAATCACTTAGCCTGAAAGCCATCCAAATTTTTTAAAATAATTTACTGGAAACCAACAAATTACCAAGAGTACAATCTTGACTGGTTATCAGTTGTAAACTTGTAATTTACAAACACGGATTAAAACACCCACCCCAAGTAAAAGAAATAGAATTATACACATACTACAGTGAACAACCACAGAAAAGATCAGTCGCAGCTACAGCATCATCAAATTAGAACATAAGACGAAACTTACATCTCCTGCCTCCTCCTTCACCTCCTTGACTTCGTTTTGATTTTCCTCGTCAGCCATGGTTGTACTTAAATCTGCATAACAAAATAGAAACGCAAATTAACTTCGATACAGAGTAAAACATTACCACGAACATTTTGCAGTGGTTAAAATCGAAACCCTAACACAATTAATATATATATATATATATATATATATATGAATATATCCGAAAAAAATCGACAAACAGAAACATCTATTGCAACTTTACCGATTCTTAAGAAGTTAAAAAACAGCATAACAATATCGATTTATATAAGAACTGAAAATACCTTGACTAGATGAAACTGGGAATACTGATTGTTTCGCTGATTGGCGGCGGTTAAAATCGAGATCCTAACGCAATTAATATATATATGAATGAATATACCCGGAAAAAAATCGAAAAATACAGACATCTATTGCAACTGTACCGATTCATAAGAACCTAAAAAACAGCATAACAATATCGATTTATAAAAGAACTGAAAATACCTCGACTACCTGAATATGGGAATTCTGATTGTTTCGTTGTTTTGCGGCGAACGATTCTTACCGTATGGTAGGTCTGTGGTTCTCCCAGTTCCTAGATAAGCAAGTCCACTATACGGTGGGGATTGGGCTGGAGAAATCCAGCCCAATATACACAAAAGTCTTTGG
The DNA here is from genome assembly GCA_018223645.1 of Jasminum sambac. NCBI lineage: Eukaryota > Viridiplantae > Streptophyta > Magnoliopsida > Lamiales > Oleaceae > Jasminum > Jasminum sambac. The sequence goes on from CP073649.1 coordinate 29,869,291, forward strand.
ACCATTTTGATGGCTGACCAAACAGCTACCGGGCCTAAAATGACTCAGCCCAATTTGTACTAATTTTAATGCTGCAACTAAAATCCGATTTTACCATTTCATTAACAATTTGGTGATGTTTAACATCTTTAAAAAATGATAGTGTAATGATCGTGGCAAAAAATCCACATGATTGTAATACATCAACTAGTTATGATTTTAATCCGATGCTTATATGCAAGACGCCATTTTACCCATACGCGTATGATCAACGACACGTCCCTCCGATTCGAGGCGCAAGACTATCAAACGACATGCAAGATCGTGAATCTTCCACATATGAGCATCAAATTGGGAGTGCAACTAATTATTATCTATTACAAAATTAGAATATACTTGTAACATAATACTTGCGCTAATGTTGGCACTACAGTTTTCATGCAACATATGATAGAAAGGGAATCTGTAACTATAGAAATTATTGAGAAGTGTGAAAAATGATGAGTTCATATAAAACACTTTTGGAACCAAGCATGCTCTTAATTAAATAATAATAATTTATATAACTCCGCTCAACTATAATAATTAGCTGTGCTTAATGACTGGATACAAATTATTTGTAAACCAAAAGAAGTGAATGGATGGATTAATTAGTGTGTTATTTTATACAATAACCACCTAAGTGCGAATAAAAATAAAACAAAATAATACTATTTATTTTTTGGACTTTGGAGTGGTAACTAATCATGGATCGTTGTCACAAGTCTAATCGAGTAATCTATTTATAATTTTGTACATACACTGGGTTCTAAGAGAACCATAAGTGAGTGTGAGACTAGTGGAAGGCGGCTATAATGGCATGGGGATATTTATCAATATCGCACATATTTAAATTGTGTTTACTTCGATGCATATATCCATTAGGTCAACAACCATACAAAAACAGGGCCCATCAGACCCAATAATAACTCATCTTTCCAAATTCCAAAATTCATATGGGCCACTTTTGTTTTCTTCTTTATCACAAGTCCCACTTGGTTGTGCATTTAAATTTGGAATTTTGCACTCTCTTAGGTTAGCCGCCGGTAGCCCGTGGCTCCGAGATTTACGACTACAGTGGGAGGGATCCTCCGTCCATATCCAAACCAACAGTGTTGGTTCTATGAATGGAGTGACCATCAACTAAATGGAAATTGGAATATGACGTTTTTTGAGTTACCTCTTTAAAATATCTCGGCTTATAATTCATTGTATTACTTTTACATTTTGTTTGGAAGTTTGGTATTGATTATTGTTTTAGAATTGTGTTTTCAAATAATACAATTGGTGTGTTGTTGTTTTTAATTTTATTTTTGGGAGTGATAAATATGTGCTTTTGAGTGATAAAGCATGTGACACATCTCCATCCCAATAATCCGAATGTGAATCGATAATTGACATGTTATCACCATCTTTTCATGGTGGGGGCGGGAGACATGTATCAATCATCAATCTACATATGAGTATCTTAAAGTGTCTAAATATAGGCATTGAATCATTACCATATATATATATATATATATATATATATAACAAAATTTATGCAAGTGATTAATCCCAAATCTCAATAATAGTTGACTATTTTCTGTCGTGGGGGTGGGGGTGGGGTGCGGGGAGGGAGAAATCAAATGTATTTTCCCAAAGTTGACGATTTTCTGTGGTGGGGGTCGACGTGGGGGTGGGGTTGGGTTGGTTGGCGAGAAATCAAATGCGTTTTCCCAAACAAAAAAAATGGATCTGTTTTGAATTTTGTGACTAGTCCTCCGCACATTTATTATTAAAAACTCCCTGCCCTTCCCCCCCCGCCCCCAACCCCTATGCCCAAAATAAAATGAAAAGTACAATGAATCCCCACACACAAAATGAAATGATAAGGGTAACGAGGAATAAATTATATTATCTCCATCCTAAAATTATAGTTATTTTTTTATTTTTATATAGATTAAAAAATTTCAATTAATAATATTGAAAAAGTACAATTTAAGATTATTGTTTTAACATGTCTTTTCATTTATTATATATTTTATTTCAATTATTCTATTTTGATAATAACAATATATATTAAATAAGAGCATAAAAGATAAATAATATTTTAATTACATCTTTAAAAGGAATATTATCTATATTTTGAGACGGACGAAAGGAAAATAGTGGACTATATTTTTTGGATGGAGGTAGTAATAGTTTTTAAAAGTTTTAATGTAAAAGAGGAGAGAGAATAAGTGGAATTGAGTGAAGGAGATTTATGGATATGATGAGATATATGGATGTGATTGATTTATGGTAAAGACAAAATAGATAAAAAAAAGTAATAAAAAGAGTTGGCTAACGGGGTAAATATTGACTCTCCTTTGTATGGAGTCAACTTTTGGGATGCTGGTGGATTCTACCGAAGGTATGGTTGTGGTTTAGTCAGTCAGTGTATATCTATATTAGAATTTTATATCGGCCTATGATATATATAAGATCTAATATATAAGAAGGGGATAATCCTCCCTTAGCAAGTCGATTTTGTTAGGAATAATTAGATCCAATATCCTTCCTAACAATTTAATCTTGTTCACATTTTTCCTATTAGATGTGTGGTTATAGTGAACATATGTATTAATGTATAGAGCAATGAGGTTTAAGAAACAAGGTAAATGATCACCTGCCCATTGCGTGGGCAGGTGATCAATCTTGACATACGTCGTGCAAAAATTTTTAAAAATTTTTTTAATTTTTTGGAATCTACATAAGATAAATAATACATAACTTATTTTTGATGGCAGCTCATGTAACTCCGAACATTTTTTCCCCCAAATTTGCATGTGTGGGACATGATCTCTTGCCCACATAGTGGGCAGGAGATCATTTCTGTAAGAAACAAATCAATTTTGGAGAAAGTGCCATAAACCACTATGTGAGGATATGCTAGTGCAATATTTGTTGTAGTTGAAACAAGAATGTATCTTTACTGGAAAAATCAACTAATACTGAGCCATAGCGACCCCTTTTTTTTTTTTGGATCAGGAGCTGAAGAATATGGGATGTCAAGGCCATGTCAAATGAGAAACCATAGTCTGAATTGTAGATAATTAAATTACTGTACACAATAACATAAATTTACTCCGACAATGTATTAATTGTGTAGTTGAAAATTGAAAAAAATATATTAAAAATATAAATTAATTGTATGAGTTGTTGAAAATTATGAAAAAGAGAAAAGTAAATAGAAATTAGTGAAAATTTATTGTGTATAGAACACAAACCCTAAATCTACCAATGAAGACACTGCTTAGATGCTAAGCTATTTGGATTTGACAATTTTGCAATGGATTGTAATTTATAAGGTATGTGCATACTTTAGCGACTCATAGTCAAATGCTACAATTACATGGTCGAATCAATAATTGTCTATATATAACATAATGCATTAACGAAGGCCATTAAAAATATAGAAATCTTAATATAATAATAAGAGAAGTGCCACCTAGGCAAAGTGCCTAGGTGGCAGTGCTATGTTTGGCAATAGTTTTTAGGAGTTAATTATTTTTCTTATTTAATTTATATTGTTTTCCTTATTTAGTGTTATTTTTTATTTTATTTTTTAGATGCATTTTATCATTTTTATATATATTCTATTTTTCAAATTAATTTATAAATTCTTTTACTTCTGTTATATATGTAGTGTGCATGCATTAATATAAATGTGATAAGAGATAGAAGTTAAAACTTATAATACCTATTAAATTAATTTTAAAAATGAGAACTATCATTTTTTATATACATTTTAATTTTTGAATATTACATTTTAGTTATTTTTTATACGTCTCAATTTTTAAATTTATATATTATAAAACTTGAAATACAGCTTATGTACTTTGCCAAGTTGGGAGTGCCTAGCTTGCAAGCATTTTTTTTAATAAAAAACTAATTAAATAAATCTGTAATTAAATTGATTGTCCATTCTTTCTTAACATAATTCAAAAATTACACCACCATTATAGTATAAATTCTGCATAATTCATGTTGTGATAAGTTAAAGAAAAATCAAAGATTTTTCTATCTTTGTGGCACCCGTCTATTCAAAAAGGAAATTTCAATTGTTCAATAAGAATAATTTTTCCATTAAATAATTGATTTCATTATTTTAATTTAATTCTAAAAGTAAAACGCGTTTATCTTTTCTTTTTATATTATGATAATAGTTGAACTATCACGTTGGCAAATACTCTTTGGCAGTGCCAACGTGACACGTAGTTTTAATTAAAAATTAATTATTATTTTCATTTTGATAATCTTTGTTGAGTTTTCTCAATAAGAAAAAAGTGGGTGATTTGCTCAATAATTAGATTTCCCAGTGCATGCGTTTTCTCTTTTTTAAATACATAAAATTAAATATGAGTTTTTTTCCTTTCTAAAATGAAAATTCGTTTCGCATAAATGAAAAAAAACAAATGAATTAAATCGATGGTGAATTTAGAAGTGCTTTAATTTTAATTGGCGATTTCTTTTGTTTTTTTATTCCTTGGTTATTTAGATGTGTTTTACATATACGAATAAAATTGTAAATTTTTGTATAATCTAAATTTTTCGTAATAATAAATATAATGAAAGAGCGAAATAGCGTAGTTTTTTTCAAAAGAAAAAGAATATTCTTTATCGATCTGCTAAGTTATTTTATTTATTTTTCTATAAATCCTATAAATCTAGCGTATTGTATAATCCCCTTTGAATCATATTTAGATCGTTCTATATATATATATATCAGTTATTTATATATGTGTAGGCTGGCAGCCGTAAGAGTATTTTTAGTCGTGGTTGAAATAAATTTTTTTTTTATGGGCATGATCATTTTTATTTAAATAAGTCTATTATCTAAATTTTATTTTCAAATATTTAGTTCTTATCTAAAATCATCATTTTCAACAATTGATATGATATTTTTTCTTACAATATAATATTTCGAACCAAAATGTGTAAACCATTATTGATGTTATATATATTTTTTTATTTTTATTAAATATTCATAGAAATTTATTATTTTTATTTTATAATATTATTTTATGTAAATATACCATTTAAATCGTCACGTGCATCGCACGTGGGTAATACTAGTCTCTATTCAACTAAAAGATTTTCATGTCACAAAATAAAAGGTGAATACAATTGTTATTTTTAGAGTCATGTCATAACATCCAATGTGGTACATGAATGTAATGTCTACATTATTGAACATGAATACGATGTCATTTCTACACTATTTCATGAGTAACATTCTCATTCTCATATGAAGAGAAGATATTCTCTCCATTGCTATGTGTCAACAGTTGAGCGCTAATACATCAACAGTAAAATCCAATTTAATACACCCTATCCACTAACACATCGATCGATAAGGAGAATAACTTATCTCCAGATGAAGAGGACAACATCTATATAATATATAAAAGAAGGTTTGATTGACCGTTGTTCAATTACAAAACAGTTATTAGGACAAGATTTTAGTTAGAAATTTGCCGGACTAATTATTTTATGCCAAATGTCATAAATCATAGACAACAATTTTGTTCACCCTAAAAAAGGGTGAACATCACCCTCTTTGTTGTGGGTCGATTTGAGGGATAAAAAATTGAAAATTTTTAATTTTTTTGTTCCATGTTATTCTATTCGTCGAGAGCTTCAAGATGAGTACAATTTTGATATATAATTTTTATTGATTTAAAAATTACTTATTTTTAGTCATAAGCTACTTATTTACCAGTAAAATAAGTAACTTTTAAAATAATAAAAATTATATATCAATATTATACTCATATTAAAGCTCTCGACAAATAAAATAATATGGAACAAAAATTAAAATTTTTAATTTTTTTACCCTCAAATCGACCCACAAAAAAAGAGGTTGATGTTCACCATCTTTTAATAGGGTGAACAAATTTGTTCTCTAAAAAGGAGGGTGAACATTAACCTCATTTTGGAAGATCAATTTAAGGGGTAAATAATTGAAAATTTTGAATTTTTTTGTTCCATATTATTCTATTTATCGAAAGTTTAATATGAGTATAGTTTTGATGTATAAATTTTACTATTTTAAAAGTTACTTATTTTTAGCGATAAATTACTTATTTAACTGTAAAATAAGTAACTTTTGAAATAACAAAAATTATATATCAAAACTGTTTTTTTAAGCTCTCGATGAATAGAATAATATGAAACAAAAAAATTAATTTTAAATTTTTTACCCACTTATATCGATCCTCCAAAATGAGGATAATATTCATCATCCTTTTTAGCATGGTGAATAAAATTGCTAACTAATAATAATTTATTTTTAAAAAAATGTATTTATTTAATCCCCCAATGTGTGCATGTTTTTTTTATTTTTATTTTTTAAAGTACTATTTAAATCCCCGTTCAAATAAATTAAGAATATTTATTTAATCTTTAAGTATAAGTTTCAAAAATTTTTCACTAATAAATGTTTAAATTAATTTTTTATTTGTTAACAATTTATCTCTTATTGTCAACTTATGTTTGTGCTTTTAGAATATTTGTATAATCTGAAATGAAAAAATTTAATATTTTTTTCCACTAATATTTTTAGTACAGCAAAATTATACCTTTAAGTTTTAATTTAAATATTCTCAATTATATCTTGAATTTGTACTTAATAAAGAAAGGAAATATTTTTTATTATATCTTTAATTTTTATTTAGGAGTGGAAAAAATTCATAATATAACAAGATTATATCTTAAATTTTTTTACTTTACATTTTTTATTATATCTTTAATTTATACTTTAAGTATTTTTAATTATATCTTTACATTTTTAGTGCGGAGTAGAAAAATTTCCTAGCGCAGCAAGATTTTCTTCATTTGCTAATTTTCTACAGCTCAAAAGGGACATCAATATTTTATAATTAGTTTCTAAAAGTAGTAGAGAAATTTCTTAGCAATTAGCATACATTGTATTCTACCTATAAATTAAAAATTACAAAGAATCACAATGATTTAACATATATGTAAGGAGGACTTACTTATTAAATGAAACTATTACATAATAATTTTGATTTCTAGGTTTCTTTTCGGTAGGATTAGAAAATATATAGACTTTTTTCTAGGTGAATCATATACATATTTAGGAGATCCCACCTATATGTGTCAACTTCGTAACGCGATATATTGGTATGATAAAAAAAATACATAAGCGTTATGAAATACGTTGAGAGAGAAATTTTCCATTGTATTGTATGTAAGGGCAAGTGACTGAGCTTCCACGAATGAGGGATGTCTCCGCTGTTTTAAATGATTTACTATATAGCATAAATAAAAAAAGTAGTCACTTTGTGCAAACCGTTCGAGTCTATAACATGATGTTTTTATTTACGTCAACGATATGATAAATGGATTCTATTATCAATTATGGAAGGCTACAAATGAGTCATCTAGATGAAGAGTATATCATTAGTTATTCACTAAATTTATTTTATTGTGTAATATATAGGCCGATTATGTTATGTTACTTTTATTTGTTTCTACGTTGGTTATTTTTTTTTATTATTCTCATTTGTGCAATTACAATTTGTTTCAACAGTGAAGAACTACACTGCACTCTTATATAGTGTTGTGCTACTTAGATGAATAATTATTATGAATCGGTTTGAAATTAGTTTATTGTGGTTATATTATTCCTTTGTCGAGTTCAAAGTGTGAATGATATTGAATTGAAATTTTTTATATACATCATTTTCAATAATTATTTTTCTATTCACACAAAAAGTAAGTTTAATACATTGTATATTATCGATTTACAAAAAAAGCACAGCTAATAGACGGTGATCGTCAAACAAGACGCTAATATCCTTGAATTGTATACATTTCGAGCTAAGTAATTATTATTTCAATAGTATTTAATTGATTATATATTTTATATTTTATGGATTTTTATTATAAAATCTTTTTGTAATTTAATGTAGGATAATAAATTACCATAGATAAATTTATTGAATTATGAAGACAAAGATAAAATGAAAAACTTAAATTTTCTTTTCTATAATATTTCGTTATTATGAACATTATTTACATTTTATATTACATGATGGTGTTATCGATTAAATACAACTGTCATTTGTTAAAAAATTTATTTTGCATTATTCTTTACCACAAAAATCAATCTAAATAATTTTTTTTTAGATTTCATGCAAATCTATACAGCTTTACTCCCGTGCAACGCACGGGGGGTGAAAACTAGTTTATCACTATTTCATACATCACTATTCAACAAAGATAAATAAATTCTCAAAAGAACCTAAAACCAAATTAGTTCCGGATGGATAATGTTAGAGGAATAACCAAATTTATATAACTAGGTGTATAATATTCCAATAAACAGGCATGAAAAATACCATTTTTATTCTTCCTGTATTAATAGGGTCCAACCCCTCTATTAGAGAATTGCACTCCTAATTTTATAAATTTGATTGTTCTTCTAACATTGCTCGTTTCCAAGATTCTTCAATGATGTAGTAATCGAATATAAATAAATATAAATATTTAAAATAAATAATACCATTTGTAAAGTCGTTAAACAAATTGAAAATCAACTGCAATACTACAACTTTCCTAAAACCGAACACGTGTTCACAACGTCAGTTTCGACAACAGTTGAAACAAAGATTCATTGATAAATCATTTTTTCAACAATAATAATAATAACAATTTTAATAATATTACATATATACCTCACAATTTCCCTCTTTAACTGAGGAAAAATAAATAACTTTTTAACCTTACGATAATAAACAGTGCTACAAAAATATCTCCTCCAAAAATATTATATATCGCCGTAAATAATCGGACACTCACGATACTACTGACAAATCCGCGTCGGTCACGTATACACCAATGATGTATAATTACATAAGCGACCATGACTTTTCATTAAATGACGCCTCTGTCCCGACAGAGACGGTCATCTGACTTCCTCGAGAAAATCGTCGAAGTCAAACTCGCCGAATTCCTCGGCGATGTATTTTCCAGGGAAACCAATACTCGGCAGACTGAACGGAAATTCACTGCTCAATCCGAAGGCGTCGACGTCGCTGTCGAAGCTGGAAAAACACTCTAACGGTGGAAACTCGTGGCGGAGAACGGAAGTCGGCGACAAAGCGGTGTCGTTTCCAGAAGAAACAGAGTCAGTCTCCGGACCCTCGACAACGGATTTCGCAATCGTTGCAGTAACCATTTCAGCCGCCGGAAAGTTGGTAACGGCCGTGGGTCCTCTTAATTTAACGGCGGCGGTGTCGTAAACAGAAGCAGCTTCTTCAGGTGTGTCGTAAGTCCCAAGCCAGACCCGTTTTCTGCTATTCGGGTCACGGATCTCCGCCGCCCATCTCCCCCAGGGTCGCTGACGCACGCCCCTGAACTTCTTCGGGCTTGTGACGTCATTCACCGGCGAAGTGAAACCCCTCTTTTTCTGACGCTCTTGTTTAGGTAACTCTGACTTGAAGTTGACCTCTTCAACGTGTCTCTTGACTCTGCGAACAACTCCGGTTCCTTCGTCATCGGAGTCAGTGGCGTCGCCGTCGGTGATTATGATCCTCACCGCCCTACGCCGGAGCTTCGTTGGACGCCGGCGATCGATAAGCTTGCTTGTAGTGACGACATGTTCTGTAAACTTCACCCCCGACTGCAGTTCCATGGCTTATACCAGAATCCGATGTTGCTCGAAACAAGAAAGAACCATATAAAAAATACTGGAGTGAAGAAAAAGCTGTAAACTTGGAAGAATTGATCATTCAAATCGTGAGAGATGAGTGATTCGGGGGTATAAAAGGAGTAAAAAGTAGGAGTGGGGAGAACCTGGGACAGAGAGACACTCGTTATTTTGGCGGGAAACAACTCTGTTTCTCTCTCCGTCTCCCTCTCTCTCCTCTGAGAGCAGCAGAGGTAGATACAAGTGTATGTCTATATATATACTATTTTCTATTTTTCAAACTCAATAATAAAATACAAATCTAGAAACTTTCGGAAAAAAGAATGCACACATGTTCTATTCAACACAAATCAATACAAATTTTATTAATTTTTTCTCTTATTATTTACAACTATTCATTCAATTATTATTTAATATATTTTTCCTAAATTTTAACCACACATTCAATCCGTACATAAAAAAAATTAATTTTATCACAAAAAAATATACCCTATAGTTGTAAACCCGGCCTTAGGTGGCTTGGGTCAACTGGGTTTTTTGATTAATTTGGATCTTTAACTAGATTTGATCAAATTGTGTCTTAGTGGTTATCGAACCCGGATTCCGATTGGGTCATAAGTTTTTCAATCTAACTGAATTTAAATTGGATTTGACAATATTAATAAATATTATAAAATGTGTTTATTGTTACGAGGAATTATTTTTGATTTTCTACTATCAATTGTGACGCATTATCAATTGTTGAGGTAACTGTAATTTTAAATTGTTACACGTTGCGTTGTTTAACGAACAAAGAGAAGGGGAAACTAGGGAGGGAGGAGAATAGTGAGGAGTGGGCTATTACTTTTGTGAATAAAATTGAATATAAAAAGAGAGCACCAGTCGTTGTGAGTACTGTGAATGTGTAAGTAGTGGGGACAATGAAGTGAAACGTGGAATGGATTGGAGCAAGAAGAGTCATAGGTTACAGCTGTCGTTTGTTGATATTGGAAAATTCTACTCATATTTCCCCATTCCACCAAACTTCACCAGTCACAAACCTGCGCCTTTATTTCTTAGGTTTTTATACATTCGAAACAAGTGATGATCTCCTCCTCATGATCAGCATAGTATACGTGGATGTTTGTAAAATTCTAAAAATGTAGTTTTAGGAATAAGAAGAAAGCGAATAAGTGGAATTGAATGGTGATGATTTGTTAGTATAGGTGGGTCCGATAAAATATGTAGATGTAATTTATTTGATCAAATTTAAATTTAAAAAAATAGAAGAAAATAGGAGGAAAAATGATTTTACAAACACCCATATGTCTATTATTGATGCGATAGTGTCAGGTTAATAAGACTAATAATGTGGTACTCTCATATTACATTTTTAAACAACACACAATGATGTGATGATATGATATCATCATTCTTGTTGAAGTGGTACTACCACATTAGTAATGGGTATGCACCGTAGAAAATTCTCTACAAGAAAAACTACATGACTATATATACTAAAGTGTATGTTATGATGTCCCTTAAAGTGATGCGGTACATGGACATCAATCAAGTTGGGGTGCCATATCAGTCGTGGTGCGTTATAATGTGCAGCTTAAAATATACTAGATCAACTTCGCTATACTTATATGAGTTATATCTATGTGAAGTATCAAAATTTTAAAAGGTGAAATTTCACTATTATTATTTCACTTTATTGAATTCTAACACTCGGGATATATGCTAAAAAAGATTTGAACCCTTAATGCAACCCCCGTTACCATAAGCAGAAGAATCTTAGTGACATCATATCTCAAGTGTAGGACAATAATACACAGGATGTTTGTTCGATTATCCTATAAGAAGGATGATAAAGAACCATTTATAATGATTTTTAATGTAAAAGATGAGAGATAATGAGTGGAGTTGAATTGTGGAGATTTGTGGATGTAATGAGATATGTGGATGTGATTAATTAATGACAAAAAAAAGAATAGATAAAAAAGTAGTAAAAAGTTGAAAAAATTGAAGTCTAGCCCACTAAAGATATTGTGTTTGGAGAGGTGGCTAGATAAGACTACTAGTTGCTTGATCAGCACCCTAGCTTCACTGCGAGCCAAACACTACGATCGATCCCTTGCTATCTTCAGCACTAGAGATGAACGATTTACACCCCAAATTTAGATAGAAGACTGGGTGGGGTCTTGGAATTTAATGAGCACGAAGCCATTAAATATAAATATATAGTCGCGTTTTTCAATACATACTAGTAATTTCTTCCGTGCGTTATACGGGGAGATTTATGGTCAAGTTATAATTTAAAATATGTGCAAAATAAAAATTATAATAACATATTTTCTTTTTTTTTATGGTAAATAGCATAAGAAACAAAATAATAAAATCAAGAACTGGGATCGAAATAATGTGTGATATAACATCTTTAAGGGAGATAACGAAGCTATATAAAAGCACATTCGGTCAAAAAAGTATAAAAACACATTATTTCATCCCCGTTTGGTTATAAACTTTTCCTTGATTTTGGGTGATTTAATGGGAGAGATATGGATGGAAGATTTAAAGATATCACATACGATAATAAGATGGATTGAAGGGATAAGGAGTGATTCTGTCAAAAGATCAAGGGTGATAATAATGGGAGATTATGTATGTGTTGAAAATTAGGTATTTGTATTTGAGTAGGAAATATAAATAAAATATTATTTTTTAATTCTGAAAATTATAAGATTGAGTGGGAAACTGACCTTATTTTATTAATATATATATATATATATATATATATAGATAATGATTTTTATATGAATTAAAAAATAAAAAAATGTTATATATGTACTCTCGGCATCCTACATAATGCGGGGGGTATTATAATAATACTAGTGTTTCTATCCGTACGTTGTACGGGAAGACATATACACATGTAATAAATTAGAATCCACATAAGGGGATAAGTGCAAAAGAATTTCTAAAATTTTTAGTAGACTTTCGCCTATATTTAACACAAATACATCATGTTATAGTAAATAGCAGGACTAAAAACAAAAAAATTTTACATAATTTTTTATTGTGTTGATCCAACTTGCACATGGATTGACTTATTTTAACGGTGTGATTTTTTTAATTTAGAAAAATAGGGCGACCCTATGCGTGTATATATGTATATACGCTGAAGAAGAAGTCGAGTTGGAAAAGACATGTAGAAGCGGTAAAACTCGTTGTCATAATTAAAAATTGATTTTTTAATTCAGAAAAATAGGTAAAAGTGATGGGAAAATGTGCTGGTTTTATTAATATATATACACGCTGAAGAAGAAGTCGAGTTGGAAAAGACATGTAGAAACGGTAAAACTCATTGCCATAATTAAAAAATAATTTTTTAATTCAGAAAAATACGTAAAAGTGCCGGGAAAATATACTGATTTTATTAATATATATATATATATATATAGATAATAGACAAAAGAGAAATACTGCGCCTGCCCCAGGGGATATACATATAACATTGCCCGTGAGAAAAATTTAAGTAAGCGCGTGTTAGGGTATGTGTTTTTATGCGTTTTTATGTGTTTTGATGTGATATATGAGAGAGAAAAAGTAGAATTGAATGGTGGAGATTTGTATAATACAGATAGGTCCCACGAGATTTGTGTGTAAAAATATGTAAAAATATGTAAAAATGAGTAAGAGAACGAGGTCTAAAAGAGTAGGCAGTATACACAAGAAGTGAATTTGTTCCCTTCCTTTAATGGTGTGCGTACAACACTGCCCTTTAGAAATATAAGTAAAAAATAAGGAGCAATGCTTGGAGTACACACACTTTTTGTGTGATAAAATACCACACACTAATAGGGGTATGTGTCCCCCCACATTCAGGGGGGGCATTTTAATCATTTGGTATTTTGTGTATTAGGGTGTGGTAGTGTATACTAGTGAATTTGTGTGTACTTCTAGCATTTTTCAAAAATAAGGGTGTTGACCTTAGGTTATGAGAAAAATGTAGTCACTTAAGGTCCCAATTTATTTATTTGTTTGTTTATATAAAAAGGACCCCAAACATTGAACTTACAAAAAAAAAAAAAAGGCTTTAAATTTTATATCAATTTTCAGTTGGGACCCCCAACATTCTAATCATTTGAGAGTTGGCTAAATTAATTGGTTTTTAATGGTTAATGAAAAGTAAAATTTATATAAAAATGTGAAATAAATTAATATTTTCTGCAGTATTTTTAGCTAAAAATAACGGTAACACTGAATGAAATTATTAAACAACAAGCACTCGTGTATATATCTTCAAACTACGTGACAGTAATTGATATAGTTGAAAACATATTTGTTTGCACTTCTCAAAATATCACCTTAAATTATTTTAATATTTTTAAATGATGTATTTCAATTTTCTGACCCGAAGTTTAAACCTCAAACAATATTAGCATCGCAAATAGCTCAAAAGGTTATAGACATCATTCCCTATAAGAAATTAGGTCTTTGGGGCGGTCTATTTTCTTTATATCTATAAGCCTGTACAGCATTAGGGGCCACATACCAGCTAAATGTTCAATTTTTGGTAGTGATTATTTCAATATAATATTGCATGTCTAAAATCATCTGATTTAAAAGTTTAAACTGATAGATCTATTCCAATTTAGATTATTTAATTACTATTTTCAACACGGCTCTCATGTGTAGGCGGGATTTATTTTTCTCAAATAAAATCTAACACATGCACAATTATTTTTAAATGGGTGGTGGTGAGATTCGAACTCAAGACATCTGCCTACTCTGATACCATGTTAGAATTGTAGAACCATCTCATTTAAAAGTTTAAGCTAATAGATCGGTTCCAATTTAAGTGATTCAAAATCAATTTAGTGTTAAAAAATCTTATTTATTTAAAAGCCATGAGAAATAATATATTCCATAAATAAATTAATATAAAAAGAAGAATTAATTTTTTTTTTTCGAATGTAGAAGAATTAATTTTTAAGCAACCCAATTAATATCCATCACCAACTGATTAATTTAGTGTCAAATCATTTGGAGACCATGCACATGGAACAGTGCAAAAGAACAACTATATAAAATTGTATTTAAACACATTTTGTGCTTGTTTAATACCAAATATAAAAAATTAAATTTTGACACTCACCCCCGGTACCTCTTCTAGGCTCGAAAAGCTCTATTAACAATTACGTACACTTAGCACTCTTTAAAATATTACTGTTTTATACAAAAACAGAGGCATTTTTATATTTATACATGGTAAACAAATACAATTGATTTTATATTTACAATATGTTTCAAATTTACAATCAAACAACTAATAGATATTCAATAAGTAACAATGTTCTTGGAAAGTTTTGTTCCATCAGTAAAATAGTTATACTAAAAGTTGTACAACATGGATGCCACTCGACACCATATTATACTATAGCAAACAACATTAATATTTCACAGATTAAAATATTTGCTTTGTATACCTATCAATGAAAATAGTAATAATACTCCCTTCGTCCCACTAAAATAGACACCCACTATTTTTCACACATATTAGGAAAACATCTTAAATATTGTTGGAATTACAAAATATTTCTATATTGTTCCTATTTTATCCTCGTATTAATTGAAAAAAAAATAGTATGAACATTGTTAATATTTTTGGGAGATGGAATATCTAATTGATTTTTATTATTCCAATAATATTAAATAGGGGTACTTTAGTCAACTAGAAAATAAACCATATTCTCAATAAGGAAAGTGGATTATAACTTGGGACAGACAAAAATAGAATACAAGTCTATCTTAGTGTGACGGAGGGAGTAATAATAAATTAATAATAAAGTAATTGTTGTGGATTAAAGATTGATTATTTAGAAAATTTAAACAATTGATTAGTAGGAAAGATTTGGAAAATGACCAAAACGATGGAAATTCTTTGAACGCCCATATTTTCGGGACAAAAAGTCGACGACGTCCTTGAAGGGTAATTTGATTTTGTAACGTCATTTTTATGGGAAGTATATAAAAGTTTCGATATTTCTAAACATAGAACACCAATTACTAAAAGAATAAGAAAAATCCAAAATTTGTTGACGCAATCAGTCGATATTTATTCCAATTCAAACCAAATATTTGTACTCTACGTCTAGGTACAATCAAAATTTCAATAAAAATAGAATATTTATGAAAAGTTTTAACAAAACAAGGCGTGTACGTGCTCCAATTTTTACATTTTGTGATTCTCAATTCTATAATACAATGTACGTTGTTTGATAAAAGTACTTTCACAATAATTTTTTTCCACTTATTTTCAACCAAATTATAATATTAAAAAATATATATATTACATATAGTCATAGAACGGCCGAAAAAGTTAACGAAAAGTGCGGTAAAATTGGAAAATACTAACGGAAAAGGCCAACAAATATATCAAATTTTAAAATTAAAAAAATCCAAGAGGGCCATTAGAGTCTAGAGATGTTGAAAAGTATTAAAAGGTTGGCTACTAACTTGAATATTAAGCAAAGAAACGAGACCCCATTGGCCAATGGGCCGGCACGTGAGTAATTATATAGTCGAACCGGGACAAAGCTATTGCTTGTCAACCAAACCTTAATAATTTGTGTACCAATGTCTCCGCATAATGGATATAAATTTCAACCCCAAAAAAAAAAAAAAAAAAAAAATCACCTACTCTGCGTAGACCTTCTTTGGGAGAGGGACACGTAGTATGATTATCATTTACTTCAACTAATTTCGTAGTTCACGCGGCAGTGCTTCGTCACTTGAGATAGTTGTTATCAGTATCTTATTTTGAAAATCAATTTTAAAAATATTTTCGACATACAAATATATAAGTCGAACAAGAAACGACAACTTATAAAAATACTGTTATCTCTTTAAGCAAAGTCCACCACGTCAAACATTTTCTTGTTCAAAACAATCAGAGTGAGAGTGCAACCCTTCCCTTTAAGTTGAGATTACCCATATAAACTTCAAGTTTTGTGCTCAAATATTAATTTGAAAAAGTCATCATCATAGTTGCAATTGATTAGTAGAAGTCTTTCTTCCACACACCTAACTTACGCACTTGGCCCTCATCAGTTGTTGAGACATCGAACGTCAAATGCAAGAATGATTCTAAGTAAGAAAATCGGATCCCACACAGGTCATTAAACTCATTACAATAGATACAATATTCGGACAATAGATCGAGCACCAGAGACATGAGTCTCGTATTGAAGCTAAACAAGTCAGAATTCAAAAGTCAATGGACTCCAAATCGAACATCGAATGGTGCTAGAGGAATAAATTCAAGTTCGTGTAAGCTACGTTTTCTAGAAAAACAAATGTTAACACAGTAAAAACTAAAATTTTTGTCTCGAACTTTTACTCTCTCTAAACGTTTTTACGCCCCATCACATAAACAAATCAATACATATTTTTCACCTCTCAAAAACCAGAGTGAGAAAGCAAGATCTAAGGCTGTCAATCTAGCTCAATTTTAATAAAACTAGGACCCTATTATGTGGTCAACATCACTCAACCTAGGGATGAGCATATCCACCGAACAACCTTAAGCGAAACGTCAATATTCGAAAAATATAAAACATAACCATAATAACTACAAAATTTAATGAAATATGAAGTTGCCAAATTAAAGTTGAATTGGTCAAACTCCAAAGACACCACCTTGAACACAAGTGCATTGCATACAGTTTTCTTCACTTCCTAAGAGTATTGACATGTAAATTCACAAATTAAGAGATTAAGTTCACTCGCAGACTCCATCAAAGATTGACAATTTATTCTTTAAAAGATGCATAATAAGTCAATAACTTTCTTAGACATGCCAACTTTTTTGAATATCATCCCATTGCATATTTCTGAGTCCAGCTGCGGGCGGTGGACTCGTACTTGGCCTTGTCGGTCTTGTACATGTGAGCAATTTCTGGGACGAGTGGATCATCAGGATTTGGATCCGTCAACAGGGAACAGATAGACAGCAACACCTGCCATCAAAATTGCACTTTTTCTTACACTCATTTCACATGGATAGATTCAAAAATAATTATTCATGTTTCGCTAACCTACCTACCAACACTTTCCCGAAACTCAAAATTTTATTCAAGACGAAGTTTTATCAAAAAAGCACCAAATTGTCTCCACCATGGCATCAAATATTTCTATTTATGAGTCAGAAGCGTGCATCTCATGGTGCAAAGTCTTCATTTACTTATGTCACAACTCACGTTTATCAGATTACCTAGAAGATTTCACAACCTAATCTAAACCAATTATTTTCCACCACGCTAGTGTATAATCATGCTCTCAGGGAAAAATAGATACCAACTATAGTTTAAACAAGCATCAAATTCAATCCCTAAGACACATTGCAGACTAGCTCAACTAAGTGATCAAGCCAATGCATGATAATTAAGGGATGAATGAACTGCAGAAAGAGTTGTCCAGAAATTCACTTCTCTTACTGAAGATTACAACAATTACGATGTGGAGTAAAACCTTAATGACTCCGCAAATTGAAACAGAAGCGCATAAAGAACTACACGGAACATATACGCTTATAGTTGCAAGCTATGAAATGACATAGGTTTTATATATAGATAGATACAACTCCTTGTATATAAAATGTAAAGAACAACTAATCAAATCGCTTTAAGATAATCAGCTGTTCCGTGCATGGTCACAAGCTACTTTGTTTTAGAAAATAACGGATTTCTCTGTTTTAGAAAAAAATTAATTTCCAACCAAGTTTGAACATGCCTGCAAAAGAAATAAAACCACAAAATAATATACCTTAGATATGGTCAACGCTGGGCTCCACTGTTCCTTCAGAATATCAAGGCAAATACTTCCATTGCTGTTGATGTTAGGATGGAAAACCTTTGTCCTAAATGCAACCTAAAAATGAACAAATCATATTTTAAGATCACTCGGCTGCTCACAGACCTAGGAACCACAGGGTTTTAAAAAGCATACAAATAAACCCACAAAATACCTACTCCAATAAAACAGGTCAAAGAAGATACGGAAAATTTAGTCTGCGATGGTCATTGCAGTAAAGACAACAGGAAATCCAGTACATCTTTTTCCGAGTGATTCTTTCACAATTTTATAGTGTGATACAAGTGCAAAATTACAGTTTGAATGCTCAATATACAAATATCGCCTCCTAGAACATGGTAATGATGCACTACAGTAGCAGAAAAAAATAATAATAATCTTCACTGAGAGAAGATGAAATCAAAAGAAAACAGATGCAAGATATGGCGGAGTAGGAAGAATGATAATATAACAGAGATTTATATGTTTTCATTCTTCTGAAATCAAAGTATCAAACAAACAACCATGCGTGATAGGCTTTGAGCATCCTACCAACTTAGAGCATGTCATTAAGAATCAAAAACTGAATCATGGTTAGCAAGACAATCTAAAGAAAAGAACTGAAATATACCTTCGGTGGCTTAAAAGGATAATCAGGAGGAAAATGAATAGAAACTAAAAATACACCTCCAGCATAAGGGCTATCAGAAGGCCCCATAATTGTGGCTTGCCAGTGAAACATGTCTTCTGCTACAGGACCTTCATTAATGATTAAACGTGGGATTAATACATGCACTTAACACTGAAGGCATAGCTAATGATAACCATTAGACAATAAAAAGCGCACACACAAAGCAATGTGCACAAAAGCACAAATATGCATGGAAATGCATTAGATTTGATTTAACACTTCTGGACGTATACTCATGTTACAAGTCAAATAGATTCATTTCTTTACAATATCAATTAGTTAAGGAAGAAAATTTCCACATTACTATTTTTGGAGATCATCCAATTTGCGTAATAAATTTTAGTACTTTCTCTGTCTCGTGAAGATGGGTTACCCTCTTTACTAGTCATCCCAAATTATAGTCCACTTGTGGAAGGTGTTTTTCATTTCTTTTATGAATATGAATATGCCTATATCTAAAGTACATTGCCATCACCATAACGGACTAGCATAATATTTTAATATATGGAAACAGTTGAAAGGATAAGTAAATTTTACTTTGCCAACAAAATCCGAGTGAAATTATGAGTAAATTTACTTTCACAACATGGATGGAATATAATATAAGACTGTCATTTCTGGATTCTGCAAGCACCGTCTTGATTGTTTGTAATCAAATATCTTGTCGTAATTTTTATTCCGAATCTCCTTTTCAGTTTCATTCATATTATAGCATCAATTGGCATCAACACCTACTTGTTTATATGATCCAATGGTTCTCAAAAAATAAAGTGCTTGATGCAGTTCAACTTAATGGAGAAGTACTCTTCATGATATTTATTGTCTAAAGCCACACACAAATATTCTAAGGCTACCAGGAACCATACAACTTGGAATTTCTATTCATAATAATTTAGCTCATCGATGACAAGTTCTTGCAGCCACGGCAAAGTGGTGAAATGAAAGCGTAGGTTCCAATTTAGTTTCCCAATTTATTTTTCGCGAATCATACAAATATAGCATCCACAAAGTAAGCAGATAGCACAACACTAAATAAGGGATTTGATCTGCTGCCTCATGCCCGACGCAGACAGCAGCCCTTATCTTGGGCAGCACAGCTGACTGACACGTGCGGTTGATCAAATTCCATAATAATAATTGCTCTGAGTATGAACAGTACCACAATGTACCATACATTATGTAATTAACTAGCTGCATCAGTAGTGACAAGCACAATTAACTTAAAAGAACAGCCAAATCAGAAGTTCCAACCCAAATAAAAAATCAGTTCGTTCGAATCTTCTTACAACTGCACGCACTTAAAATATTACAGGGGTAAAACCAAACCTCCAAATTATTCACAAAAAAATGTAAGAAAAAAGAATATACCAGCACTGCATGATGTGGGAGGGTCCTTCTGCAAGTCCTTGAGCTCCTTCAGTATCCGTTTGGATGCCATCAATTAAACCTTTTTACCTTCAAGGCAAAACCCTAACCTATCATGAAAACAGCACAGCAGATGCTCTTAAAAACAAAGAACATCAAATCGAAACACCGGGGAAGTAAATCAACCCCTCAAACCCCAAGATCTAACCCCTAGCCCCCACAGAACACAAATCAACCACCCGTATTCACTTCTTCACCAAGCATCACATCAGCTCAGATATATACATACGTGTGCATATTCAGGATTATAGAAGAAAAAAGGTACCTGACCTGACCTGATTGCGAAGAGGAATTTAGAGACGGCGATGGATTTTGCAAAGATGAGCAGAATCCTGTGCCAATCCAGAGCAAAGGGAGAAGGGATTGCGATGAAAAAGTGCGTATATATAGTAGGTCAAAAATTGTAATTGACATTTTCGTTGGGGTCCATAGCGTGTATTGTGTAAATGTAAAATTGGCGTGAAATCAACGCCAAATCGACTTTATACGTTGCCCGTGGAGCGGATAATGTTTTGGTCCTTTACACACTTTCTTTTCTTTTTCCCGCCTTAGATCCAATCTCTATAAATCAAATGGGATGATCAATGATGGTTCATCTACAAAGGAAATACTAGGAATTTGTCACCTTATTATTAAAGTATAGTGAATGAAATTGTGATAAGTGATTTATTTAACGTCTCAAAAAAGGAAAAAGGTTATTGGGTAAATAAAATGATAGGATGATGCACAATGTATAATATGTAAATATTTGTGTTGTTTATTATTTTAATATGGGAAATACAATATTTAAAAAAAATAGGTTTTTTCAAAAACCAATTTAGGTACTTTACTAAAAAACCAACACATGAAACCACGTGTGCCGATTTTTTATTAAGACATTAGTGTTGGTTTTGGGACAGATTTATTTTAAAAATATTTCTTTGATTTAATAGGATATATTTTCAATGGATGAAAATTGAAATAGTTTTATTAGATGAAAATTAATCAAAATCAATTAAATTGCTAAAATGGGAAACATAATTAGTTCAAAAAATGAAAAATAATTAAAATTAATTAGATTATTAAGAGGAAGAAAAATATGCTTACGAAATTAATTTATCTTTTTATGTATTTTAAAATAAAGTTAAGTTAACACCTATAAGATTTTGGATTCTTAGAATTAGGGTGTTACATCTTATTGTAAAGTAAGTCGACTGATCATTAATCCTTAATTAACTTCATTTACTTTTTTCAGTATCATTCTTTTTTCAAAATATGCTTTTTTTAAAAAAAATTCTCATATATTTTTGTATTTTTTATAATATTTCTTTTGAATTATAGTTGGTGACAAAATATTTATTTTTATTTTTATATAATTAAGAGTGATTCAAAGGATCTGCTCCTCTTTTTTTAAGTAAAAAGTTCCAAAAATAGGTTTTCAAATAATAATATTTTTTTATTTTGACACTACTCGAACCAACAATTATATAATAATTCTTTGGTTCAGTATATCGCTTTCGCTAAGGAATAAGTTCAAGAATTCTTACTAAATAATTGGTTATCGACTTAATCAATTATTGTAATTATACGACTCAATTAGAATATTTTAACTAGCTTTCGACTATGTTATATATTTATTTAAGTTTCTATTTTCTAAATAAATGTTAAGAATTCTACCTACTTTGAAGTATTTATTCTATACCGCATTTTGCCAGTTGAGATTTTATTTAATTTTTAAGTGTCATCAATTAGATTGTATACTTTACGTATTAATCATATATATATATATATATATATATATATATTTCAATTTACTTATCTTATCAAAATTAATTTAAATTTTATATCGAATCATTCAATTTTTAATATGGTGAATATGTTATAATTAGTGAGTTTATACCTAATATATTAATATACCCATTTAGTATATTTAGAAGGTATTTATTGAAGAAATAAAATGTCAATAACACATATATTAAAAAGTAGAAATAAAAATTTTCAATTAAATCATTACGATGGGGTGTGGATAGGGATGAGAATTTTATAGCTGGAAGGGGACGGGGAATGAAAGTTCCCATCCTATTATAATTCTTATATCATTCTTGCTCGACCTAGAGTAAATGAGGATGGCCGGAACGAGGATAAGTGTTTCCCAGCGTGGTACGAACTAGGTGTTAGGGTCTGTCGGACTGTATTCATTACATTGTTATTTTTATAATATATCTATATGCTGATTATATTTGATAATTAAATTTTAAAAATCATTATTTATATATTAATTGTTAATAACGTACATCACACTGATGTATAATTAATATTTCCCAAAATTTATAATTGCATATAATAGAATGTAAAATAATTTTAAAGAAAAAACCATGAGCGAAAAAACCATGAGCTCTATAAATGTTAGTAGAGTCATTTTAGTATGGTTATTTTGATAATTATAACAGTTAATGTCATTTTATTTTAGGTTTATATTACTAGATTAATTTTGCAATGAGCAAAATGTGATATATTATCACAATTTCTGCCACGAATTGTTATCCCCTGTAAAGCACGAGTATAAATGCTAATTAAATTACTATTCTATGGAGAATACAGTAAATTAAGTTGTGTAGATTTTCGTGAGTTGTTCCTCAAATATTTGCAGGATGGATTAGTACAAAATATAGAGGAAACTCTATCGAAGTTTTTATAGAATTGTTTCGAGTTAAATTAATTAAGGTTATTGTTGTAACTCATTCTTTATTTTAATTATTTTTTTAGATTTTATGTTAATATTATCAACATCTATCACTAGCGTTATTAGTTGAAAAATTTGTCCCCTGTGCAACGTACGGGTGAAACAGCTAGTCTATAAGAAAAATGTAAAACACAAAGTTTTTAGTAGGCGTAGTTAAAATGAAAATACTAATAGTTAAAAAAGTGGGTTTTTTTTTCAGTCAATGACATTGTAAGAATTAATGGAAAATAATGATTTTTAAGAGAATGTGTAGTTAAGAGAATGTGTAGTTAATAAATAATAAAACTTATGGAGAAAAATCAAAAAGCTAGCTAAAATGGTAGAAAATACACATATATTTTGATTTTTATTTCCAATTGTAAATTATATTTTAGTTATTCATATGACTGAAATTCTTGTCACAAGTTGGTGCGTCTATTTGATCGAAAATGGCATCATATATAGGTATTGTTGCCCTATTTTATTTATATGTATTGATCCCTTGACATTGTCACACAATTAAAATATTTTCTTCCCAGCAAATATCAATCCAGCAAAATCCAACATACACTGTCCTCCTGAATACAGTGGGGTCCAGGGGGCTTCTCTCTTGATGGGAGGAAATTTTTCCTCCCAACACTGGAACTGGAAACAAACTGTGTTACACAATGCTTTTATTACAAAATTAATCAATAAATACATCAATAGTACCCTCGCTCTCCTTCAATTTTCTTCTCTATTTCAATTTTTTTTTTTTTTGTCCTTCAATTACACCTATTTTTTGAACCAAAACCTTCCTAATCTAAGAGAGAAAACATCCAATAAATTCCCTGGACCAAAGAATCAAGCGCTCAATTCTTGAGTACACAAAGGACAGATTTTGCTAACGATCAATCTAACTTTACAAATTAGTTTTCTATATTCGTCTCATACATTATTCAATTGACGTTTGTATATTCTATAATTCATGTAATTTTAAAATATTTAGTACTAAGCATTGTTTTTATATATTGATTTTGTCGGTTGTTTCTACAGAGAGAGAGAGAGAGAGAGAGAGAGAGAGAGAGTATTAGAGAACAGATCCAAGCGTTGCTTTGTAATTTGGTAAAATACAATCTGTTTTGGGTCCAAAAAAAAAAAAAAAAAAATTCCAAAAAGGGCTTAAAATAGTTACAAACTAGACCTACTCGACTTCTCGATTAAAAGAACTAATTGCGACGTGAATCTAAGGCTGTAACCATGCACAGACTCTCTGCAGCTCTGCACCTTTCTTCTATACTTCAACTGCACCAACACAAATTGTTTAAATGCAACCGTCAATCGGGCAGAAATTGGGACAATATTTGTGAACTCGTAATTATTAAGAAGGTTAATTTTTAAGAGCTCAGATGGTGTTTTGAATTTTATCGCATTAGCTGTCTCATCGAATGAAGACATATTACTTTATTGAATTAATTGTATATGTAGTATATTTTTATTGAATGAAACAAGATTCAAAACAGCACAACTGTGCTCGGTTTCTCACCTTATAGGGCTCATTTTGACGTTGCAAGGAGGAGGAAAACGTGGGTTATCAACATCTCCCTCGTAAATCCCTTTGCACAAAACACTAAAGGGGAATCCATTCATTTTCTTGCCATGCAATATGAAATCAAGATGCCCTCTTATCACAATATCCATAAGCAACTGATGAGCCTTGGACTTGTCCACTAAATCTTCACCATCAGCATCTTCAACCTCAATGTCCTTAACTGAGGCGGCCACCCTCACTTCGGTCGACTCGCTCGGTTTTTGTGTAAAGTCCTTGACCTCCACTTTCCCAAAGTCAATGTCTTGTGACGTCACCTCGGCTTGCATATGGCTATACACTAGATCAATCTTTCCACTATCATTGGTCGCATTGAGATGTATGTCAAACTCCGCTGTCAACAACGTGTTAGAGTTGGTCTCTGTGAGATTGACATTAACAATGTTGATCCTCTGGACATGGAAATGCGGGAGGTTTGCCTGGAGGAACGCGAAGTATATTCCACCAATGAGGAGGATTAAAATGACAATGACGCCTACGACTAAGGAACCAATGGCGCAGCACATGTTGAAGCGCGAGCCACATCGTCCTTTCTCGCCCTGCCCTTCGATGTCAGTGGCGTATGGATTTGCCCGGGATTTGGATGATATTGTAGATTCGTTGAAGGAAACTCGCCGGGAAAGGCTCTTTTGCAAGCTCTGCTGGCGGTTGAGGTCGGCGGCTCCACCACTTGACTGTGGGGGATTTTTATGTCCGCGTCTAGGTGGTTTGACCGCCGAACTCACCATTGCAAGAGCAAACTTGAAGGCCTCACTGCTTAATGGAGTAAAGAATGTGATTATTCGCTTTGGAACTCATGTGATAATTTGTTCAATTGTCTGATCATGGACGATCTCACGTTTGTCTTCCGTATTTAGAAGAATGGCAAAGCTTTTTTAGCTAATTTTGAGGTTGTTAATAAACTAACCAGACGTGAGTTTCTCACAACCTTAGACTCTCATTGAAACTCGGATTAGCCAATGGATAAATGGATATATATCCATTCCGATAAGACAATGAATCTTCCTCGATTCTTCTTGCAACACAACATTCTGAGTGCATTCAAAACTACCGTTCCATCTTTAAGTCTCTTAAATTGTCTTGTCTAATTAAAATGATCAACATTATCCATTATTATATGCTAAAGTTTATTAATATGATTATATGGACAAATCTCACTCACACTGCTCTACCATTAATAATCTATTTAACCAATACTATTCGTGGTACACGACTATCGATAAACGTTATATATGAAAGTGTGTGCAATTATATTCATTTCTTTATGTTGCCTATTATCTAATTTCTTTTGAGGCATTTGAATTGAAATTGATTTGGTACGTTAAAGTGTTTATTATGGCACATCCTAATTGATGTGGCAGCGACACGTACTTAACAAACCTAATATATCATATTACCTCAAAATGCATCATAATGTACACTTTCAAGTACATTAGATTAGCTTCAATTCCACCATATGTTGTCATGTAACTACTTAATGTACCCACATAAATTAATTATGGCAAGGAGTGCTTTAAGCATGTATTCATTTTAACTTCTTTTAACCCACGATACCATTTAGAAAAAGTACCACTAGAATATTAACTACAGCAAGTGATCCAATGCCAATATAGTTCACACGTTTAAGTGCCAACTACGCCCGGATTGTTGACATGTGTTCACACACCCACCCACCCACTGATGGTGATGGTGAAAAACATGTGGCACCCATCCGATGCCAACTAGTTGGCATAGGATTGGCTCCATATTAACTACGTATCGTCTCAAATCTCCGCTCATTATTATGCACATCGCTCTCCAGCTATTCAACATAAAAAGTTAAAATAAAAATTTCTGTGAATAGCATTCCTCTTTATATTTACCTGGACAAATTCACACACATGAACTTTTCAGAACTTGAAGATGCAAAAAAATCAGTAACTTTTGAAACAAGAATTAACGATTATAAAAGAATCGGAGTGGTCGAGATCTGTGTACAATCAAGTACTCGGATTTACTCTTCTGAAGAAGGCCGGTTATCGGAGTTGGATTGCCGGACATCTCTAATCATTTGAACTACTTCAGCCATTCCTGGCCGCAGGTCAGGGACCTTGGCGACACATGCCATGGCAATTTGCAGCATTTGCACCATCTCTTCTTCAATGTTTTGAAATCCCATCAACTCAACATCGAAAACTTCGGCCGTCCATTCCTCCCGGACGACAGACTGGACCCACCTTGGTAAATTGACGATGTCATCACGGCCTGGTGATTGAATAGGTTGCTTGCCAGTAAGCATCTCAAGCAAAACTACTCCGAAGCTGTAAACATCTGATTTGTGAGTCTGTTTCCTTGTCTCTATCGCCTCAGGGGCACGGTACCCTACATGACGGGAAGTGGATGGATAGTTCATTAGGGGGGCTAAGCCGAAGTCTGAGACACAACCATCTAGTTCTTGGTTGAGAAGGATGTTGGATGATTTAATATTTCCGTGAGTGAATTTAGCACCACCGGCGGAGTGGAGATGAGCAATGCCAATTGCTGCTCCTAAGGATATTCTCACCCTCGTCTCCCAGTCCAACGGAGTTCTTCCACCTGTCCTGTTTGCTGTTAAGCAGAATCAAATGAAAAGAAAAACACAAAAAATATCAAATCAATAGGACAGAACAAGTTTCACCAGCACTGAATAAGGAAAAAGTGCTAGGGTACCAAGTAGTCGGTACTGGTAGCCTCATAAAGGGTCACAGTTAATAAAATAGTGTAGGGTACACTGGTATACCTTATACCGTACACTAGAAGTACTGAAAACAACAAGCTACCAAAATAGAGATCAGAGACAACTTTGATAATGGAATGATGTGAATACCATGCAAAAGAGTTGCCAAGCTGCCATTGGGAAAATAATCATTAACAAGGAGCTTCTCATCTTTGGAGTAATAGTAAGCCCGTAGTGGCACCAAATTTGGGTGTTGTCCCAATCGTCCGATAATTTCCATCTGCTGTTCGAAGTCCTTTTTCCCCACAATCACCTCTTTCAGTCTCTTCACAACCACAGTGGTCGACTCTTCCAAGACTGCCTTGTACGCAGTCCCAAAGCTACCCTTTCCTAGTACTTCAGCCGAGGCTCTTAATAAATCCTCAAGATCGAAGTTGTAAGAACAACCCTCAAAGAAAACTAACTTGTTCTTTTCCGGTTCTTGAACCCCACTACCAAACTCCTCCCTCGGTTTCTCACTTCGTCCACCACCGGTCGACTTAACTTTGGGCATAGCACCTTCATCTCTTTCCCTTCGCTTGACGAAGCAGAAGACAAACACAAGGGCTATGAGGAATAGCAGTACAGCTCCTCCAACTGCAATGGTGATGATAGCTGGCAAGGAAAGTTTCTTCTTGGAGCCCCGTTTCTGAGGGGCTTCCGAGGGAGGTGAGAGAGAACTCGGGGAAGGAGAAGGTGGAAGAATGGGGAAACAAGAACTTAGAGGGGTCCCACATAAAGTGTTACCAAGAAATGACGACCTAGGAAACTTCGTTAGTGAAGATGGGATAGAGCCATTAAGATGGTTGTAGCTTAAGTTCAACCGTTTGAGCTGCGGGAGATCAAGATTGGGAATTGTTCCAGATAGCGAATTGTTTTGGAGATTCAATGCAATAAGTTGAGTCAAATTCTGTACTATTTGAGGAATTTTTCCGGTAATTAAATTAAATGAGAGATCGAAAACATTGATGTGAGGGGAAAGAGAAGATGGGATCTCACCAGAGAAGTTATTGCGTTGGAGGAAGAGGTAATGAAGAGATGGAAGTGAAAGAATGTCAGTTGGAAGATTACCACTAAGGAGGTTAGACCGCAGGCTGAGAGTCCTTAAAGAATCTAACCTCCCAATAGTGTTGTTAGGAATTGGACCTGATAGACCAACACCGGGAAGACGGAGATGAATTATATGTTTGCCATCTTGGGAGCACCTGACTCCTACCCACGAGCTGCAAACAGCGGTAGATGAATTCCAGTTGAGTTTCCGACCATGAGGAACAGCAGTAGCAAATGCCAGAAGGGCTCGTTTATCTGAGTTCAAGTCGCCAATAGCTACAGGCAGAAGGTTCACTAATACAAAAAGGAAAGGAATAAATATATGGAAAAAGTTGAATTTCATTAGGAAATCCAATGAAGCATGAGGCAGCACTCGGCGCTGGTATGGCGGTTTTCCTGAGGCAGTAGAAACGGTAAAGCATCAATAGATTATCAAAAAAACAAAATACGGCACAATATACTTGGTTCCACGGATATGCATTTGAGACGAACATAGGCTTAAACTACATATGGCACAACTATTTTCTATTGAGGCACTAATTGTGAGTGATTTTCTCCATAACTTGGGGCCATCTAAATAATTGATGCCTTTCTTTTTTCTCTTCTTTTCTGATAATAATCGAGGATATATGACAATGGGGTGCTCCACCAAAAGCTGCAAAGAATTTGAAATTCAAAAAAATATAATGCTCAAAGCTAGAAATTAATCTACAGAAACCCCACCCCCTGCCCTCCCCAAGCCCCATGCGATAGAAGAAAAGTGACAGTAATTATTCAAGAAAAGTTCTACAACACATGAAAAGGAACCATGACTGAAAGAAAGTAGAAAAAATGCATTTTTATAAAGGAAAAGGAAAAGGAAAAGGAAAAGGCAAAGGCAAAGGCAAAGGCAATGCCATCTTCTATTCTTCTTCAATGATCATTATGTCCAGTAAAACACACCAGAAATGCTTATTTTGAAGAAAATGAATCACAAACATGGAAAAATTCTTCGGTGCTGATGGAGTATCAAGGAGTCAGTATTCCTTACCAATAAATACTTGCCACCTACGCATAAGTCGGTTCGCTACTACCAGAAATGCTTCCAACAAACATTGCATACAAAACCCACAATTAATAAAGCAAAGAAAGTTTTGTCTCCAAACAAATAAAGTCGCAATACATATCTGAGTGCTACTTAATTTTTATTTTCAGAAATCATAAATTCAATTAATAAACCTACTTCAATTTAACAAAATGCTGAGAAAAACTTAGAGGATTATCTCAGCAACCTCAAAAACAAGTTCCAGGTTCCCAATTTCAGATCTGCTACTAGAATTTCTAGGCTTAAACTCATCTAAAGATACAGAAGGAGCAAATATCGAAGAAACCCAAAATTACCTCGCGGCATTCCGAGGAGCCTACCAAATCTCTTTGTTTCCGTCTGCAATTTTCTCTGAAATTTCTTGTTGTTTGCCAGCAAATGCAGAAACTGAGAGCCACAATCAAACACTGGAGTCGAAGAAATTTACTCTCTAACCATGAAATTTCAGCATTAGCAGCAACATTTTCAGATTTTCCGTAGGAATTCGAAATTAGCTTCGCTAAAAAATGAAAATAAAACCTACAACAGTGAGAGCTAAAAATTGAAGAGAGTGAGTCGTTATCGAGTCATTCACTCAACAACCGAGAGAGGGAGCGGGTCGGTGGGCAGTGAGGAATAAAGAGGTGCGGTGTGCTTTTAATGAATGGGTGACCCCCACCCCACCCGGCACCACCCAACCCACTCTCCTCTCCTCACTATTTTCTCTTGTTTTCTGTTTGTTTGAACATGAACTCACCCCATGAGAAAATAAAAAGGAAAAATGGACTCTGAGCACATGCGTTTGGCCGTGCTTAACGCTTGCTTATAAAAGTAGTACTTGGTTTAAATAAATTTTAAACCATGCATTTTACAAAATTTATATTTATTTTACATTTAAAGACATTTTTTTTAATCAAAATGTTTATAAACACTCTGCATTCTCTCAAATTATTTTTTATTTTGTATACATTTTTAAGATCCTTTTTCTTTCACCTTTTTATCTAGTTTATATATTACTTGTCCAACATATTAAATTTGAAAATAATATATGTTGGCACTTCGCTGATGTAACATAGGTTGAGTTCTGACCGCCTTATTGAGTAACGCACTCATTGATGTTGCTCGAGGCCAATCCAGACTGATTCTAGTAAATGATGTCTGCAACCTACACTTTAGGTTAGTTTGGATTTGTCATAACTTAGCATCATGTGGCTGGCCTCGGTCAAGGACCAAGGGAGAAGCTGCGCTACCGCCTCAAGTCAGATTGGTGGGTGACCCAGGTCATTAGCGTACTTGAGAAGCGCTACTGTTGGAAGATCCAATAGTTAATGACAATCCACATGTCGTCTAACATCTTGATGTCACATATGCTTGACAAGACGTCACCAGCATAAATGCAAAGGCAGCGGAACACAAGTTACGAGGTCATCATCATAAATGCAAAGTGACTACGCGTAGGTTATGAAAGTAATTATCACATCTAATCTAGGTCTAGCCCTACCGTCTCATGATGACCTATAACGACCCATGAAATTTGGGCTATAAATATGGGACTTTGCTTCCATAGGAAGGAGAGAATTCCTCTGTAATCGAGTACCAGTTCGAGTTTGGCTATAAACATAAAATCCCCCCCCCCCCTTTTACGGTCCCAATTACTTCAAATGCGTCCCAAATTCACTAAAATTGGTATTTAAGTAGTAATTACTATTTCTAACATCAACAATATAATTTAGGATACTATTTATTGTGATTGTAGCGTCGATCACTCTGGAAAGAAAAAAAAAAAAAGTAGCCTTTGACTCTGAAAATGAGAAAGAAAAGAATGTTGGACGCGAGCTGATGTTTACCTTATCCTGGTTCTCATTTGTTGTTTCTTAAATAAAAATTGAAAAGAAAAATCAATATTAAATAATGAATACAAATAGCTAAACATAAAACACTTAAGAAAAGATGCAACAGATAAGGCTCATCAACTTTATGGTTGATGTAGTTGGCCTACAATTGGCCAGCATTCTTGTTCTCGAGCCTATATATGTTGGATACTGTTTTAAAAGAGTTGAGATTTTATACTATCTTAATTAATTTCTATTTCGTTATTTCATCCCATCCAAATAATTTACAATATTAAATTGACATATTTAGATATGGATGCAGCTAAAAACACCCGGAAAGTTTCTCTTCACACCCACCTATTCACTTGGACGATTTTAGCCTTTCATTCTTGTTGGCCGAACACCCAGAACACCCATCTGGGTGTTCGGCCAACACCGATTGGCCAAAAAAAAAAAAAAAAGAAGAAGAGCGGGTATGTGGATTCTTGCATCCTCACTCATTTGACCTCTCTTATTCATCTCCTCTCTTTGTTGAATTTTTCTTCCACTAGAAGCTTAAAATTCACGGAGAAAATTTTTTTCTTACGAGATTGTATTTTGGATTTTTCCAATCTGGTATTGTTAGAATTATTTTAGGTTTTCAGAAAAGTTAAAAATTATAAAGGTGGCAGCAAGTTCTCACACTTCAATTTCTAATGAATGGGCATGCAAAAATTTTTCCTTTTTTTTTTTATTGGTTCAGACATTTCTGGCCGAACACCTTTTAAGGGCCTTCGGCCATGTTTGGCCAATCCTTTTTTTTTCCTTTTTAAATATGCAGAGGATGTTTTTTACTTAAAAATTAAAATTATGTGGGTGTGAAGAGTAGAAAATGGGGTGTGTTTTAGGTGCACCCTTTATATACATGTGTGTGTGTGAGAGAGATTTTGAACAACAAATGAATTGTAGAGCCCAGAAATCAAACCCGTAATACAGACGCAGAAAATCCACTTGGACGGCTACGTAACTCTTGGCTAGATCTAAGCTATTTGATTTGGAAGATAAAATGTAAGCCTCCAAATTAGGTTTTCTACATCATTTAAGAGTATAAAAAATGTATTTTTCCCTTTTTTCCTCTCTATATAAATTTGTAGAATATTCGATCTCACAAATCATTTATACCCAGATCATTAATTCATTATTTCAGAAAATATATAAACGGTTTTGATCCGTTCTCCACACATGTCACGCTTTGATGCCAACACATGGGCGAATGCACAATATGTGTCTTCCTAATGGTAGGGGAGGGCACTTGACACCCATCCGCCCATGTGGGGACCGTAGCGTGCCCACATATGAATAACGGATCAGAACTAAATATATAAATTCGAATAATTACAATTATTGTAATATAATTAAATTAATTATATACATTATAATAGTTTACGACCGAAATATCAAAAATTTTCATTGTGAGAAATCAATATACTAGTATTATTATTGGAAAAATTATTCAATCACGGGTCCCAAGAAATTCCTAATCCCATTGAGAGTGCTCATCGGAATATTTTTGCAACACTAATTAAGACATTCCTCCTACTTCAACAAATTAATGTTTATTGTGAATTCTGACCTCAGGAATTTAGGGCCCGAGTTTGACTAACACAGCTTTTTCCCAAAGAAAAGTACTTTAACCTTTTTTAAAAAAAGGAGAATATAACGTCAAAAATGAGTAGCACAAAAAAAAAAAAAAAACCTGATTGTTGAAATAATTTTGAGCAAGTAATTAAAGTAGACAAACTAGCACCTAATTGGTTTTGTCTTGAAGCTGCCGGGTTGGAATTTGGAACATTCTGTGTCTTTCGTTTGTTTAAACTTTGTTAGTTGAGAAAATTACGAATGGAAGGCTCCACATGTTTGATGCTTGCATGGGATGACAAGGCCGTCGTAACCAATTCTTTTGACGTTACATTGTGGCTACTACCTTCACTAACATATTCTTCTGGCAATGTTGTTACTTTTATGCATCCAATATCCATTCATGTCGAGTGGACACTTTAGAAGGCACGTGTCAATCATCGGGATCATTACTACCTTCAACCATCATGTATTTCTATAAAAAATTTGACCATTGAGGATGGATTTATAAATCATCTTCATGGCACGTCTCAAATTTTATGATAATGAAATCGACGGAATCCACATAGAAAGTCTTTAGAACTTTTTCAGATTAGCATTTTGAATAATGCTACATATCCATAATTTGGTTGACAACTAAGTGGTATCACAAAATCTTATATTACTGCACGAGATTTTATCAAACCACTTGATTGGCAACAAGTCGTCAAAACAAAGTGGCATAAATTTCATTTCCTAGATTTAATCAACCCTCAGAAAAGCCAAGCCACAGACCAAAGAAATTTCCAAGTAGAAAAAGCTCACATGAACGCAATGTAACACCAAATTATCCATTTGTGGAAATTGAAAATGATCCACAGCCTTCATAGAACATTCAGAACCAAGTTATTTCAGTATATATTGAAGGCTAACGCTAGAATATAGAACTACCATGTTACAAGAAGGGTCTTAAAACAGGATGACGACTTGTATTGTGCACATCTGCAGGAATGTCCCTTCAAAACTTTAACACATCACTTGTAAAATTCAAAATCGGTGTCAGGCTTCTTTACATTGGACCTGTAACCCTTCTCAAAGTCCTTGGGGAGTATAACATAACGGTTCTTTCTCACAGCGTGCATTCCTGCTTCTTGGCAAATCGCAGCAATCTGGAGCACCATTAAACAACATGGATGATACGTCGCATATTTTTTACAGTGAATATCCTATTAAATTTACATCAGTTGACATAAACAAGGTTAACAAAACCAATTGAAGCCAACCTTTCACAACATCGCCTCAAGGTTTGCACCCCCACAAAATATAAAATTCTTATACTCATCTCGAGAACGGAAAAATTCCAATGAAATCATCTAGAGAATAGATTATTTCCTACTAATAAAACATAATAAAACTGTGTAATTGATATATCAACTGGGGATAGTGATTTATCCATAATGCACAATACTGGTCAATTAAAATAACTGCATGTGCTTGCCAAGCATATAAAACTGTTTATAAGCAATAATTGAATGTCAACCCACCTATCATCCACAGAATTTGTAAGCACAAGTACTAGCCACTTTTCTACTGCTCATTTCTTCTTGTTTACAAAATTTTGTTTATAGAAACTTTTTTTTTTTTGATAAGAAACAGAATATGTTATTGAATTAATAACTCTATGGATTTTACAACGACAAGAGGTGGAGAAGACTTCCACCGACAGAAGAAAGAAATTTCACAAACACTTGACTGTTTCTTTGTAAAATTTCTTTTGTTTAAGCCCATGTTAGGATTGAAAATTTTTATGAATTTTTATGTAAAAGGAAAGAGAGTATGAATAAAGTTGAATGGTGGAAATTTGTATAATATATGTGGGTCTCACGAGATATATGGATGTGATTGATTTGATCAAATTCATAATTTAGAAATAATGGATAAAATGTATAAAAATTTTGACGCTAAGACCGAGATTAACGTGGCGGAAAAAACCAAACATTGGGTCTTTTTCCAAATAATGTAGTGCAATAGTAGCAATAAATCCAACTTTGAGGGGCTATTTTCTAAAGTTGGGGCAAAATTTAGCTCCAAATTTATAAAATGGCCCCCTCCCAATTTGATATTAGCCAATACTTTAATGCCATGTGGAGAAATTTACATTTTCCCACCTAATTTCCCAAACCCCAGCCCAGCCCAGCCCAGCCCAATTTTTCCGTTCACCTTTTTCCCATAGCTTTTTTGCCCCACATTAGTTTTTCTCTAACATGCCTTAAATGTGAGCGATAGTGTTTGTTTAGAGAGACTTTTTAAAGAATAATTTTTGAATGTGTGGTTAGAAACTAGAAAGTATGTGGAAGTTTTGTTAAAATAATAACATATGAAAAAGAACTATCTAATCCATGAAATAGGTGGCCGAAAATGGTGTTGAAAGGGGGAATTGTTTTTTTCTCTCCTTTTTATTTTTCAAAATCTATACCAAACAAACTCCTAAAAGGCAGTTTCTAGTGTACCATGAGATTTTTGGATTTAAAAATTGTTCCACAATTTCTTGGTTTAGAGTGAGGCTAGAGCCAAAACATCAACCTCACACCTCGTCTCGTGAGAGAACAATGTTCCAGTACTCGATTGCCTTTTTGACTGGCAGTAAATAGGGGGTTACACGCACACTTAAAAAAAAATAAAAATGGTGGTTCACTTATGTTTCAGAGTACCCCCTTATACTCCTATTACTTCATGGAATGAGAAGAAAAACTAACCTCAGCCGCGCTAATTTTATCTGGTCGAGACACGTAGTCTTCCAAGTCCACTTCATCACCCAAATTCATTTTTGCAGTGCAAACCTACAAATAGAAACAGCCAGAATTTAGAATATACTTAAATTAACTGTAGATAATAAGTGAACTCAAAACTCATAAAGACAGTACAGTCAAGAGTCTTTTCAGTTTTCATCTCAATGCAGTAAAAAATTATTATCTAGGAACATTTTAAATTTGTTCACTTTGCAAGGAAGACATTAAACAAGAACGAAACCTCAAAAGTCAAACCTGAAACACAAGCCTCTTTTGACGTCTATCTGGCAAAGGAAACTCAATTTTACGGTCAAGCCTTCCTGGACGCAGAAGTGCAGGATCCAACGTGTCAGCTCGATTAGTTGCCATAATAACCTTTACATTAACAGTCTGATCAAACCCATCCATCTGCAGAGGGCAAGTGAAATTTATAAGAAGAACCATTGCCTTAAAATCCTTTACAAAGTATGGTCAAACTCCAACTTACCTGATTTAGTAATTCCATGAGAATTCGCTGGACTTCTCTATCAGCTCCAGTTTGAGCATCAAACCTAGCAGTGGCAATTGCATCAACCTCATCAATGAAGATAATTGCAGGGGCATTTTCTTTGGCAAGCCGGAAAACATCACGAACCATTCGTGGGCCCTGTACATATTGCCAAACCAAGATAATTTGTGTAAATCTAAGTAATACCACAAAGGCTACAGTGATTTTAGTCACCCAACTACCCCTAATCAGTATCACCTATTCTGTCCATTATTAAGTTTGATAAGGATTTAAATCTCCAAGAGAAGTAGTTAATGATGTAGAAAAATTTGCATCACAACCATCTTAGAAGGTTCCAATAAACATGATGTAGTCCAACTAAAAGCTACCATTCTTAACAATTCCTTTATCCTCTCCCACTTCTGCAGTTAATTTAAAAGGCAATTCAGAGAGTACATATAGTATTTTTCCGTCTCCAAAGATGAATAGCTCACAAGAAATATCTGGAAGTTAAGTGAGAAGTGATAAACCCTAAGCTCAACACTAATGGGAATTGAATAAAGAATACCAGAAAGTGGCATTGTAAAATACAAAATATGATCATGAATGAATGCATGAAGACTGATATTCAACCCATACCTCGCCCAAATATTTCTGAACAAATTCTGAGCCAACTACTCGAATGAAGGCTGCAGTCGTATGATTAGCAACAGCCTTGGCCAGCATTGTTTTCCCTGTGCCAGGAGGACCATACAGCAATACACCACGAGGAGGATCTATGCCAATTTGTTGGTACAATTCATGGTGAGTCAAAGGTAACTCAACAGCTTCACGGATTTCCTGCTTTTGAATGTCACAACCACCAATGTCCTGCAAATAATGCAAGATAACTATTAGGTTGGGACCATCAAGTAAACATAGCCAAACTAATTGAAAGAATATGCCAATAAGTAACTCCATTGTACAACACATGATGCAATTTCTTTCTTTCTTTCTTTGGGGTGTTTTTTTTTTTTTTTGGTTTGGGGGTGGGGTGGGGTGTTGGGTTGGGGCCGGGGGTGGGAGGGTGGGGGTGGAGTGGAGGGATCATTCAAGTCCCCAATAGGACAGTGCAAAGCAATATTCTAATGAATAACTAAATTACAGGACATATTGGAATGCCCATGTTGATGGTCTGTGAAATCCTAAATAAATAAAATGTAAACAGGCCAGACGTATATTATCAAGATTTGTAATCAAAAAGCACGGGAAATAAAGGCACTAACTGGGTAAATGGGTGATAACAGATGTTGTGAATGTTTTACTCAATTCGGGCTTACAAACACCGTCTGACTCTATACTTGGAAATTACGGGCGGGATATCAAGTCCAGTCTCATAATTTTTGCGCAATATTATGTCTTTCTTCATGAAGGAAAACATAATGCTAAAAATAGCCAAGAGATGAAAGGGACAATAGTTGAGACATGTCTTTCCAGCAGAAAAATGCATGTGACCCCTCGGGAAATGGACTTGAATTGTTGAAAGAACTGGATACAAGGACAATCCCATATATGAAGGAAATGTGGTAAAGTAAATCCAAAGGGCTTAAGGTGTAAGAAAAGGCATTTCAAGAACCCTGTAAGTCCATCTACACTTCAGTGAAATTAGAAGTTCAAGACTCGAATGTTCACTCAAGTGTTAGTCCTTGAAATTTACAGGCAAAACTAAAAATGTTAGGATCTGGGTAAAATTGTCCTATACTAGAGAATGAATATCTCTGTGAACCACCAGTATTGGAACAATCTCCCCTTTCACTTAATGTTTTCTAGGGAACATTTCTAATTTTGAAGTCAGGTTTAATCTCTCCTGCTTGCTAATGGCATATGCGTATGAGAATTTGACTGTCATAATGGCATATGTGGCCACTTAAAAGGAGGCTAAGCTTCACTGCTTCCTTTTCAACAACTAACATGGACATTGTCCTGAAACTATAGATTACTTTCAATACATAACAAAAGTGAAAAGCCAATGTAACGAAACAGCTCTTATATATCTCTAAATTTCCAAAACATGACTAATCGACTGTACAATACAGACTTCAAACTATAGATGACATTACTATCTCAACAGATACATAGAAGCTTTAGTCGATTCTCACACTTAGCATTCAAGAAAAAGTGATTGCATTTCAGAAGCCTAGCTTCACATGTGAGCACTATTAGCATATATCGGCGTACATTAACATGCAGTACCAAATATAATTTCAAAAAACATAGATATTTTTTAACACGTAGCATCTCTATGGTATGTGTATAAAACTCTACTACCATGACAATGGAAGGTACATAACAACTATGTAGATAGAGCTGTCAGCAAAACACTTGTACTCTATGACATGCATACAAGATCATTTTTTAGTTTCTCATTTATGACTTGGTAGTTGTTACATATAGGCATATAGCACATTGCTGTCACTCCATACAGTTGTAAACTTCACTCAACTTGAAATTAATCAGAGTTAGAATCTTTATATTCGAAACATAGAGTCTTAGGTTACCGCTGCAATAATCACGCAACAGCTTCACATCTCAAAATTGGAAAACTACAGCATTCTTCATTTGCACTTTCATTGATATAACTAGGAAACTAAAACATTCTTATTGCTTTCATGATCTTGCATATCAAAAACGACGACCTATTCCTCTTCGCATCTCAAAGACCAGCAAGTTCCAAGCTTAAAATATTATATAGAAGAGCACATGCCAGCACAAGTAGCTATATCACATTAATTAAATGGTTTATTGGCAAACTAACATCTATTATTCACAGACTCATCGAGAGAAAAATTTAAACATTAATCAATACACAAAATTAGATGATTCAGATAATTCAACCAAAAACAAATATCTAACAAAGGCCAATCAAGTAAACATAAAAAACCTAAAACCCTAACATCAAAATCCTTTTTAAAAAGCAAAAATTCCCCGCTCGAGAATCTTCCAAAAACTTACATTGTAAGTAACGTCCGGTTTCTCCGGACTGGCTGAGCAGGGATATACTCGAATCTGCTTCTGGTGGAAGCACATCGACAAGAGCATTCGAGTGGCGGTGGAGCGCAACTGAGGCCGACGGTTTCAACAGCTCCCTATTGATTGTGCTCAAAATACGGACATAGTAGTTGGATCCAGTTGTCGACCCAACGATAGCGTTATTCTGGTCGATCATCTCCATGAACTGGCCAATAACCAGAGGCACCGACTGGATCCTCTTCACCTCCTCCTGGGCCCGCAGCAGCTCACGGCGGAGATTCTTCTGTTCATCCTTGACGTACTCTTCTTGGATTTCGATGAACTCCAGTTGTCGTTGAAGGGATTTGAGGCGCGTGTAGAGGTCGTCTTCAGGGTCGGAGGAGGGGGATGGTTCCAGTCCCGGCATGGGTCGGGTTGCTGGTGGGTGGTCGGATGAGGTCTTGGGATCCAGAACCATTACTGTAGCCATTGTTGAAGCAACTTGGAGATGCGATTGAGATGGGGAATGCGTTCGATTTGGGGTA
Organism: Jasminum sambac; assembly: GCA_018223645.1. Lineage (NCBI taxonomy): Eukaryota > Viridiplantae > Streptophyta > Magnoliopsida > Lamiales > Oleaceae > Jasminum > Jasminum sambac. Next base: position 29,909,333 of record CP073649.1, read on the forward strand.
ATTTAACTGGTATGTTTCTTGGCTAACACGACGCGAGGGTATAACCCAATACAACCCAACCAAATGGATTAATCCAAAACCAAACCGGCAGGGTTGGATCGGTTTCAACGATTGGTGGGCTTGGGTTTGGTTTGCAATTTCAATTAAATTCAAAATCCAGTCCAATCCAACCCGATAAACTAAAAAAAAATTGAAAATCCAAATTTCAATTCAAAACATATCTCTTCACTCAATTCATAACACCAAAGATTATTTCGCCTGACGGCACACACATTATGACCGCGAGCGACGCGACATATTACATGCAGATACGCCACACACATCAATCGCACTATAATACGCACCGCATTTGGATAATTTTTGTTCATAACACATAGGTACCTAATTTTCTTTTCTTTCCCCAAATTAAAATGAAAGACTACTCTCCCTTTCTTCCAAGAAGCATTTTTATTTATGTTTATATATAATACTTGCTATTTAATTTTGATCTAATATGAAAAATACTTGTTACTTTATTTTTCAATTACTACTATTTTAAATTGGATGATTATAATATCTAAAGTTTGAATGATTTTAATATTATGTTATGTTATTTAAGATGTCTATTTTTGTTTGTTTATAAATCCATCTTATATTTGTAGGCCTATGATCTTTATTTTTTATGGAAAATTTTTAATCCAATTAAATTTATTACACTCAATACCAAATTGAAAAAATCAATCCAACCCAAACCGAATTACATGGTTTGGGTTGGATTAAGTTTGCAAACCATTAGGTTGGTTTTATATTTGATCCAAAACTGATCCAACACAACCCACGTCCAACCCTAACGACGCTATTGAGAATAACAAATTGCATAAGAGGTCCCAACCTTTGGCGATTGTTTGAATCGAACCCTGACCTCCAATTCTTGGTTAAACACATGGCATCCCAATGCTTGAGTAATGATTCACTCCCCACATGGGAAAAAATATAGTCCCCAGCCCCCCACCTTCATGAAGGGTATACCCAATGTAGATACTATAAAAAAATTAAAAATTTTAATTTTTTTAAAACTGAAGCCACATCATCGTGGATATGGTTTTGATCTGTTCCTCGCATATGGGGAACAGATCAAAACTGTCCAATACTTATTGACATTGATCACAATTTATCTCATCCGAGATGATGTTTTTGTCTAGAGGCAATTTTTCTCTAGATTTATTATTATTATTATTATTATTATTATTATTGGTGGAAACTAATTGCCTAGTTTGGGAAAAAACAATTGAGGAACACAATTACAAAATAAGAAACATTCTGAAAAATATGAAAACTTGTCCATCAATTAAATTAATGGTTGAAAGTGATATGGAAGGAAAAAAAAAACATTTTTGAAAATGTGTACCAAACAAGTTCTACATCAATTGTGTGGTCCGCGCATTTAAGAGCACAAATGAGGAACAAGAGACACCGAGTTAAAATTTTGGACGATCTGATAATAGGATACAATGAATTTTGAGTTATCGTTGTTGTTGACTTATACATACAAGGAAAATAAGTTAAAGTCAATTCTACTTCCAAATAATAAAGTATGATTATAACCATTACATTCTGAAGAAATGCGTTAGGATTCTTAGATGTTGTTTGTTCGATAAACATGTTGAATTAAAAAATTTTAGTATGGGGGAAAAGTTTAGCGTTTTAATTAGTGTTAATAATTTTTCAATGCTTATCTTAAAAAATACAACGATCACATCTCACAATATAAGCACTCTGAATCACATAAACTAACAATATTTTATCCTCTCCTCCACATAAATATTGGTCTCAAAATCCAAATGCAAAACTCATCAATGCAACTATATGGTGCAAAAAATGATGAAGTACAATTTCACGTTTCTTGATAGCTTTAACCAGTATCCTAAAAAGCGTCATAAAGCGTGCTTAAGCGTAATTAAGCGTGGGCATGGAGTAAAAAATTTCGACAGAAAGCGCGGAAAAGCGTGAAAAAATGCGAAAAAAACCGCGCTTAAGCGCAAAAAAAGCGTAAAGCTTGGGTTTACCGCTTCGTTGCGCTTTTCGCTTTTTAGAACCTTGGTTTTAACTATCTAACAAGCAAAATCAAAAGTATTTGTCACGATGGGTTTCACTTAAACATATATGTGTTACAACGTTTGTACAGGATCAAGAAATTAGCTTGGAAAGACATAAGACTGGAACAAAAATAATCGGACAGCAAACCAAATGAAAGAGCCAAATGACCAAATTGCCCTAGCAGGAAACACACAAACTAGCACCCTAGCACAGACATGCACAATTTCAACAGAGACACTAAATAAATCATCACTTCACGAACTTAAGAAATGGAGAACCTTCTCCTTCTTGGCTTGGTTATATCTGGCATTCCTTCATCTAAATTCGAAGTATCCTTTGATCCATGCTTAAATGGATTCAATTTTCCCAACGTTTTCGACATAGACGAAAAGAATGTATGCTTCTTCACACTCCCTTTAGATGTCGTCCCTTGTGTTTTCTGTAAATCTTGTACGTACATTTTCATCTTCAATAGCTCGTTTCGTAGTGCCTCGTTCTCTTTCACTAACGATGTGTCTGCTTTTAACTGATTTCTTGTTGTTATCGCGTTTGGCATGCTTTGCTCGTCCGTCCCACTTCTTAGCTTAAGTTGATCATAGTAAAGTGCGTGCAGAACTATTTGTACAGGCAACCGTTTGTTTTGTGAAGCGTGAAGCCTTGCTTCATATGATAGCTTGAGTGGATCCATCACGCTACACACCTTTTCACGCTCGATTTCATCCAAATTCGGATGAGCCTGCAAGAAATGACAACAAATATAATCAATGTGTTATGGGCATCACTAATTTATTTGCCATTTTAAGTTTTATATTTACTCATATAAATGTCACATTAGCAATGATCGATATCAATTATCTAAGAAAGAGAATAGTTTTAACACTATTGCTTACCTTCAAGTAAATATCAATAGCGCGGTAAAGATCATCATCGACTTTTCTCGCGCCCTTGGAGACCAAATTGGCAATCCCATTAAACTTGGAAATACTCAAGTCCACGTAAGTAGCAATCTCCCCAAGGTATGCGTCAACGGTCTTTGCAACTCTTAGCATAGCCGTGGAACAAACTTCTCTAAAATCACCACCGTTGAAAACTGCAACCCCTTTTTCTTTCTCCACAAATCCCGATATAATCCTTCTCACACTTTCAAGATCAAAGAGCCGATCGCCATCATAGGAGAACGATAAAACAAGAAGATCGTCCACCGTCACGTGCTCTAAAATCACCGAGATTCTCTTTTCTAGCTCGTTCTTGCAACTATTTGTGGCCCTCAAGAAAATAGCGGTCCTCAAGAGACAACATAGGAAGTTTATGGGAAAGGCGGCCTTTTCGGGGGGCAAAAGTGCCACTATCGACTCTAGAAGTTCACGTTGTTGGACTCTAATGTTAGACTCTACAGAATCAAATGATTTTATTCCATTTCCAGAGTGGTCACGCACAAGGTCACGAAGGGATCTCTCTGCGTATGTGATTATCGCGCTAGCTATTGTCAGGGCCTTACCACCTCTTGATTTCATCGATGTGATAATCTTTTCAAAGAAGCTTACGTTCAAGATCGTTAGCTCTTCTGTCCACCAATTGGGCGGAGAACGGCTTGGAAAATTCGCCTCAACACAAGCCTACCAAGCAAAACATCAAGAATATGACCCACTATTTCCACCTCTCAACTTGAATACAGTGATTTATTTGAAGTTTGAACCCTTAAATGAGCAACTAAAATATATACTGAACATTATCAGTCTTCAATCAGATCACATCATCTAAAAGTTTAAACTGTGAAAGAAAGAAGTACCTTAGCGCTGGCAACATCGACACATCTTTGTACAATCTCGAGGTCTTGTGCCAAGGGCAGAAGATCTTCGCACGACTTCAAGACAACCAGTGCACCCGAGAGGCTGCTTAGCGCGACTTGAGAAAGAAAATCCTCAGTTCGACCGCAGAGATTATTGTCACTATACATATCAGTCATCTGTAGATACTCTGCAGCACATCTAAGGGCTGCGACATTGTGTACGGTGATCTCAAAATTCACTCCATAACAGAATTTTGCAGCCTTTTCAAATATTTCAGGTCCTCCAGGAATGTTAGAGAGGTTTATTCTTGCCAGATCAGCTTCTTTTGATTCAATAATCAATTTTCTTACGTAATTGCTCTTTGCTATAAGCATGAACTGTCACCATATGTATATCAAAATAATCAAAACTCATGCTAGTATTAGTCGATCTGTTGCATATATATAACATCCACTTTGAAAACTTTTTAAATGAAATCGATATGGGTACCTTATGAAGGGAGAAATTGGCTTCTCCTACTTCAACAATAACATCAGTAGGAATTTCTTGAGAAAAAACCCTGCAAAAATAAAAATAGAAAAAAAAAAAAAATAAAATCAGAATAAAATTATAAAAGGAAAAAGGAATTCAAAGATCAAACAATATAATTGGAGGTCAAATACCACTGCCCAGTTCTCTCCATGGCAAGAGATAATCTGCTATTATTTCTGATTGGAGTAGCCATTAATCGGAGGATCGATGTTTCAAGAAAATGGAAATGGTCACACACTCACACAGCTAATAAGAGCTCGCTTATTTGGTATACGTTATATAAAGGTTATAATTTTTGTCTTTAAAGTATTACAAATCAATTTTAACTTCTTTACTTTTAGGGGACAACAATTTATCCCCGTGACCTCTGTCTTTTCAAAGCTTTAACCTTTTTAGTTTTTTTTTATTTATTCAAAGTAGTTTTCATCGCATGATTACTCACGTTCTTTTTATCATACAATGGAATCACAGCCGCCAAGAAACAACTACAGTGACATGGAGTAACATTCGGGTCACAAAGTTATAGTTCTCCCATTAAATTTTTTGCTTAGTCACAATGGGGTTGATGTACATTCATCGAAAATGTTATATTCCCAGCGTTATTCTCCCAGCATTTCTCCCAGCTACTCACAACCCACTTCAGAGCTGAATGTACATGCCATGCGCCACATCTCTCTACATTTTTTCTCCCAAATAAGTTTCGGCTTAACATAAGATTCTTGACATTCATATCCATATCCATAAACAATGGTGATAAGCTCGCGATGAAAGGGTATTTTTATATTAATCGGTGTTTAGATTTACTGTCATATTAACGGTATATATGATATTTTACCCATCAGATATAAGAATTGTGTGGAATCTATGCTGACAAATTTTATTTGAATCTAAAAAATTTAAGATCTTTCTGAAGACTCAGATGATCGATAATCGCCACATACACATAGGGCCACAATTTAATAAATAAAGTATTGGCCCATGCCAGAGTGACACACATCACTGAAAGATCGAAATGTGTTGTGACTTCTAAAAATACTAGAATTTTTTCCATTAATCTACATATCATAAGGGATTTGCTTTTTCTATTGATTACTATGAATTTGATAACATACATTAGCAACACAAAATTTATAATTTGCCAATTACAAGGTACATCATCAGTCAAAAATCAAAATAAAAGTACTATGACAACATAGTTGTAATCCAATAATAGTGAATGATTGTAGACAACCCAACCCAACATTATTATTGATTGGTTCCTTAGCCTATTAAAAGTGACAGCAATTTCAGTCAATGATGTGGGCTTGAGACGCAGATCACAAATCTCTACCACTCAAACAAGTGGACTGTGTTTCCCCAGCTAACCAAACCCAAAAAGTCCGGTCCCCATAAGTGCACGTCATTTCTGCATGTTGGGCCGGGTCCACTTTCCAGCTTCAACACGTTAGGATTTTGAAGATTATCCAGCATTGTGGGCCACCACGGTATCGAGCTCTGTCTAATAGCAGCTCTACACGTGGAATTCTTGCTTATTTCACCCATTCGCTTGAGCGCAACAGATATCTAACCTATTAAAATAACAAGTCTTTCTTCTAATGCCATTATTATTATTATTGAGATTGAAGTTTTTCTACCAATATATACGATATTATAAAGTATAATTTATTTATTAAAAATTATTAAAGTATAAAAAGGTATTACATAGAATATTATAAGGGAATTCTAATTTGATACATACTGCCATATAAAATATTATAATATTTAATTTAATTTCACAAATGATTACATTTTGCTTTTATCATTTCATACATGAAATGAAGTTATTATTATATAAATTTGTGGGTTTTTCTACTCAATTTTAAATTCTAATTTAATTATATTTTAATAGAAATTGTTTGGGGTTAACAAAAATTAAATTAACTATAACCAAATTTTTAAAAATACAAATAATATAATAAGAGTTGGAAAATGATGTTAAATCCTAGTAACGAGAGAGAGAGAGAGAGATTGAAAGAGTGTGTGTGTGTGTGTTTTTTTTTTCTTTTAAAAAATAAAACATACACACCAATCCAAGACGCAAGGGTCGAACTAGAGTCCTTTGTACGGTAATGATCATCTCCCCACAATGAGAAATATATCATATCCACAAACACACATGATCCTCCTTGTTTGGTGAGAATGCATGGGATCCACACACACGAATTTCACCAATCAAGCTTGTTCTACGTGTGTTATGTAGATGATATCCTCCCTATCATGGGAGGAAATCATTTCCCGTCCTTTGCATGCGCGACAGGAGGAAAAAAGGAACTTTACCATCTCAACAACCTAAAGGTTTGATTACCCAGGTGCTCGTTAAAGATTTATATTTTATATCAAGGGAATGACGATGGGGCAAATACTGGTGGCCGCTACCGTCGTGGGGTGACCGCCACCTCTGTAGCTCTGCCCCTGTCAAGTGCATTCTAGAAAATGCATTATGATGTACCTTTGACTAATATAATACTCCAGTTAATGAGTCATATATGCATTATAGTGTGAGTATTCTAGGTGTATCAAATCACCTTCGTTGTTGTTATTACTATTATTATTGGTTAACTTTTATTATATCCCAATATGTAAGTGTCCTTTTTCACTTCAAGTGCCTTATTAAATTTCGAACATCTTCTTCATACTGGATTCCAAAGGGTATGAGAGAGGGCAGGTAACCTTTGTGATGTTAGATGTTGCCATGTTTGTAAAAATGCATAACGGACAAGTTGCTAAACAAATTCGTATCCGTAAACATATATGCAAATGACGACACATATAACTTCACAATCAAATGTGAATAGAAAACTAGGTTCAACGTAATTTCTATAAAGCAAATTCCTTCTCGCCACACTATCACGAGTGTAAAAAAATAGGTTTGCACTTAGTGGCCAATTTTCGTGCGATATTCATGTGCACAAGTTGCGCTTGACACAAATCCCAAAAGTTCGTGTAGAAATCAGTCTTTGATTTGCACCCCTTACGAAAGCGTAGGCCACGAAGGAGCCTCTAACAACAAGTGATGGTGTCTTGTAAATTGCAAATTACTTATATATTGGTCCACATTCCTTTAGTTTCCCTATGTAGGACAAAGTTTCTTTTTATAGTTTTCCCTCAAGGCATGCTTTCGACTCTTTATTATTACCATATTCACTCATTGCAATATGAAACTAAAATAATGTCTTTCACAAAACAATGACGAGATAACAATTAAGTCGAAATCGTCCCTATAACGCCAACAAATGCAAAAACACCTTGTAAAAATAACATAAATATCAATACATTAAGCTTCTTCAGCTTACATTGTTAAAATACACTCAAACTTGAATGACTTTGTAATGATGGGCTTCATCACTTAACTTTTCGGTTACAACCAAATTTGAATTTTGGTATCTTACTTGAGGTCCAATTCACATAAGTTGTTCAACATCAAGCCTCAAATTTCTGTCAAAACAAGATCAGTTTGCCATCACTTGATGCGACATTAGGATTTAATCATGCTCAAATAACATCGTCATCCCAAGACATCAAATAAGATTAATCAATATAATGAATGAAAATTGCATTTTAACAACCTCGAGATATAATTATTTATTTATTACAACTTGGGCACCTCAGCTTGCAATTTGCAATTGCATCCACATAAAATCTCTTTACTTGCAATGAACCAATATCCCAATTTTCAATGTTGAAGTTAAAATCAAAGTGGAATAATTCCATAGTTGGCCCCAAAGAAGGAGGATAAGGTGTCAATGAAAGCAACCTCGGAAACCAAATTAGGTTGGAAGATAAAAACAAACCCTAATCGACAGAGATTGATTGTCCACATTTTAGTATATCGGCCCAAAACTAATTGCAGCCATTGTGACGGTGGCCAAGGTTTTAAGGACCACGGTCTTATTAATTAATTTGTGGATGTCATTCGATTCAAAACTTTGTGCTCTCGGGATTAGGGAATGAAATTGATGCGATGCATTTTGGGTGTACATTATGAATACTTTGGTTATGTACCACTAAATTTGAGTCTTATGACATTCTAACTGATGTGCCACATCATCTTAGGATGTTCCATAGTATGTATTCTGCGGTACCGCATATCAATTTTGTTGTATTCTGCAGTACTAGTAGACTTGAAAGTTAAAATTATCATGCTGCTATATGTTTTGAGCTTTTTACGCTTCCACTTTGCACATGGTAAGTATTCTTAAGTGAGGACCTACCAGTGAAGGGCCAACGGCCCAATAGTTTTGTGGCCCATCAACATGATGGATTGGCCTGGCTATGTAAACATTTCTTGCTTTTTCGCACTTTTTGCAAATGCTTTGTACATTCGGGGTGAATTGTCACGCTCACCAATTTTGGATATCTAAAGGTCCTCCCCAGAAAATTCAAAAAAGTAGTATAATTCTCAATTTCATATCTACGCTTTCAACTCATAATAACAGCGTTATAGAAACGTTCTTTATTTTCTTCCGTTGTTAAACACACGTGAGCAATCTGTTGAAGAGTTAAAACCAATCCGAGGCTTTTTTAATGCTTAACCATGTCACCACCGTACATTTGGATTTTATAACTTGTAAATGATAAATTATTGTTTTATGTCATTTGTTTAGCAGTTGAATCTTTCTATTTCTAATTAGCTACTTGCCCCAGTTTAATTGACTAATTACCAAATTTCATTGGACTTGGGCGTTGTCTATTATTAGCCAAAATTTTGGAATTGCACGCATAACTTACAATTTCACAACGCCGTAAAAAAAAATAAAATAAAATAAGAAAATAGCAACTCTGAAAATAGAAAAATCAAACTTCAAATCTTTATTTTTCAAATTTTAGTTTCGAATTTTGTATTAGTTTTCAATATTGGATTGAAGATAGGAAACAATGTGTATTTTTCTTATTTTTATTTGATATATTTTCAATTAAAACACTCGAAACGAGTTTTTGTTTGTAGAATTTTTCATTATTTTCTAAACTTTTGCTTTTCAAAATATGAAAATTAAAAAGTTTCTAATATTCTTTTTTGGAATGGAAATTTCTGATATTTCGGAAAATTGAAAAAGACTTTTGAAATGGAATTGGATGCTTAAAAATAAAACAAAATGTTGAATTTCATTTCCTGTCAACATAAACACCCTCCTAACCCCCTTGAAATATATATATTTTTTTTCTTCCGAATGGAAAATTTCTAATATTTTAGAAAATTGAAAAAGACTGTTGAAATGGATTGGAAGCTAAAAAATAATAATAATTAAAAAAAAATAAAATGTTGAATTTCATTTCTTTTCAACATATAATAAACACCCTCCCAAGTCCTAACCCCCTCGAAAATAAATATAATAATCAAGAATCTAGCTAACCGTGGGCCAATTCTTTAACAACAACAGCGAGAATGTGAACCTGGAAGATTCCCCTCCCTCGCTTCTTCGCGTTTCACTGTCATCCTCATCTTATAATCCAAGGTTATATACAACGAGCGTCAACTACAATTGGCAATTTTTGCATCAAAAGTCAAGAAAACAGATTTGAAATTAAATAAAAAGTAAAAGGGCGCCAGCCACTATTTGCAGAGTTTGTGTATTCAATTCAATAATTGAAAAAGATGGCTGCTTTGCACATCATCATCATCATCAAAAAAATATTTAACTACCCATCTTTTCCACCTTCCAATGGCGACTGGGTCACCCCTAATTTCTTGCAAAATCTCCGTGTTTGTCTCAATTCAATCCCAATTTTCATTCTGCAAAATATCTGCACCTTTCTTGTGAGTATGTGTGGTATCTGTTTTGTCTATTGTTCTAGGTTAATTTTAACATTGTTTTTATGCTTTGTCGTACTTGTTTTTAAGAATACTGACTGTTTAATTTATACTTTTGTCTTCAGTATGCCTTCTTTGTCCTGTTCTTGGATTGTTCCCTTTGTATCTTGCAACTGTGTTCATCTGTTTTAGTTGAAAAATTGACTTACTTTCCCTTTTCCATTATCCAATATCAGCTATGTTGTTTTATTTCAATCAGTTGTTGAGTGTAGATTTAATATATGCAATATGTTGATGTGTTTTAAGGTGGGAGATAAGTGTTAAAGATATTCGAAAATCTTGAGAAAATGGGTGTTCTTGGGAGGTCTCTTCCAACATCTGCTAAACGAGGAGCAAGTTTAATTGTGTGTTTGTGCTGGTGTCTGCTGGTTATAGGAGCAGATGGCCAAAGAACACATAGCGGAGAAGGTAATTTATTTCGTCGGTCGAGTACTTTTGAGTTACTTTAAGCACGCGTATTAGATTTGTGTAATTCATATTTATGTTAACTCCGAGGATCATATGTTCTATTATGTTGTATTAACAATGTTAAAGCATAAGTTACTATGTAATATCACGACCTGTCTTTGATATTTTATGTAGTGGATGCATTACGAAGCATCAAGGAAAGGTTGCACGACCCAGACAATAATCTTTGGAAGTGGAATAGAGGCGATCCGTGTACTTCAAACTGGACAGGAGTTTTCTGCTATAACACAACACTGGATGATGGTTTTTTGCATGTCAGAGAATTGTATGATTTTAGTCCTTCTTCACATTTCTTTGCCACCAATTAATGCTATTATCATGACTGTTTATCATCAGTGATGCGACAATTAGTTGATAATAAGACAACAATTGATTGTTAGCTTTTATGTTGTCTTAAATGTAGAATTCATCTTGCTAAAGTATACCTAGTTTGTGAACGATTCTACCAATAACGCCTATTTTCACCAACAGGTTACTACTAAGATTAAATTTGGCAGGAAACTTATCTCCACAACTTGGGCAGTTATCTCAGTTGAGGATACTGTAAGTTAGTTTGTCATTCATTCTACCTGTCTAAGTTGTCTTCCGTCCTTCTCAATTAATAATTTTCCATTGTTCTTAAAGAGACTTCATGTGGAACAACATCACTGGAAGTATACCTCCGGAGATAGGCAGCATTACGACCTTAGAGTTGTTGTAAGTTGCATAAGCTCTTTTCTAAACTTTCATTTTCACCATTCGATATATGGCTTCTTCAACTTCGCTTAAGTTTTTACTTGTGATTTTCTTCCTCTTTGTCCAGGCTTTTGAATGGGAATCAACTGACAGGTTCTTTGCCGGAGGAGCTCGGTTTTCTTTCTAGGTTGGACAGAATACAAATCGACCAGAACCATATATCAGGACCCATACCCACGTCATTTGCTAACTTGAACAACGCAAAGCACTTGTAAAGATTCATTACTTATGGGCTTCTATTGTTTCTTTTGAGATTATGCTAATATTTATTAATACATTGGTTTTTCTTTTTGTTTTTATTATTACTTGAGCAGTCACATGAATAATAATTCACTTTCGGGGTCAATTCCGCCAGAGTTATCAAGACTTCCAAAACTTGTTCACTTGTGAGTCAAAGCTTTGAATCTTTTTTTATCCTTCTATTGCTTATTGAACATCTGATTTTAGTTGATGACCTTAAACCATGCAGGTTGCTTGACAATAACAACTTATCGGGAGATCTTCCTCCAGAACTTTCTCAAATGCCAAGTTTGGAGATACTGTATGTGTGCTATTGCTTCAGTAGATACATTTTCTTTTTATCTCTTCTTAGTTTCTTGTTCTATTTCTTGGTTTCTCAGGCAACTAGATAATAACAACTTCGGTGGGAGTGAAATACCTTCTTCATATAGCAACATGCCTCTTCTGTTGAAAATGTAAGTGCATAAATCTTTCATGAGTAGTGCTACTTATTTGAGCTAGGAATGGTGACTATTTGTTATTTCTTTTGACTTTTTCAGGAGTCTGAGAAACTGCAGTTTACAAGGGCCAATTCCTAACTGGAGCAATATGACTTCTATTGCATATATGTAAGCTATGATGCCCAAGGTTTCGCTAAGTAGATCACCAATCATAGCTGAGTTGAATATGAATGGTGTTGTTGAACATAATAATATCAAGTGATACACATATGATCTAATAGTTTGAATCTTTGATGGGAAAAATAAATCTCTGTCTACCCATGAAAGGGCTGTTGAATATGATATCAAATCATGTACAGTTGACCTGAGATGAAATGGTTCAATAATCTCCAATGTCATTTCTTTGACATGTTTCTGGCCATTGGGTTTCTAGATAGCACACTTGTTTATTGGGGGGGTTCTAACATTAAACGTTGTCTCAATCCAGAGATTTGAGCCTAAACCGGCTTAGTGGAACAATACCAGCAGGTGGCCTTTCTGAGAATATCACTACCATGTAAGCACCCAATATTTGATTGTTTTGCTAATTCTTTTTTACCTAAAAAATGTGTTCATGTTTTACTTTTGGATTGAATGGTTTGAATTTTAATAATGCAGTGATCTCTCCTTCAACGATCTTAGTGGGACGATTCCTGAAAGCTTTTCCAGGCTTCCCAAATTTCAGAAATTGTGAGTTCTTTTCAATTTCATGTACTCAATGATAGTGTCTAAGTTCTTTTTTTTTTTTTTTTTTCTTTTTTCCCCAGTTAACATCAACTTGTCCACTTAACATCCAAGTTTTAGCTCTTTTATTTCTTATCTTGTTGAATTACATATATTTTGTTCTGCAGGTCACTGGCAAACAATTCACTGAATGGCTCTATTACATCGATCATTTGGCTAAGTAGGACTCTTAATGAATCCGAGAGACTGATAGTGTAAGATTGATATGGGAGAACCCTCCACCTCCCAGAGACTGATTGTCAAAAAAGAACAAATTTTCTTTTTTATTGATAAACTTGTTCTTATAACTTTTATATATTGCAGGGATTTCCAAAACAATAGGTTTTCAAACATATCCGGCAGTCTTGCCCTCCCTGCAAACATCACCGTGAGGTTTGTCCCTTCCGTCATCTGCAATTACATTTTCCTGCTCGAGAGCAGGCAATTTTCAAGATAACGATAAAAACCTCAGTCGTATAATAGAAATAATTAAGGGTATGTTCTATGGAGATTAAATTTACAGTTATTTGTATGACAAATTTCAGTCTTCGAGGAAATCCCGTATGCTTAACAATCAACGCCGCACAGCTCTGTGGGTCCCCAGATGAACGTTTCAGAAATTTCATGAATAAAACAGACGCCAGTGTATGTTTGTCATCATGCCCACCTCCTTATGAGGTGGCCCCACCATCTCCAAACTCACCATGTGTTTGTGCTGCACCACTTCTGGTCGGATATCGCTTGAAAAGTCCCGGGATTTCAGATTTTTACCCATACATTGATAGATTTGAGGAGTACATAAGTTCTGGTTTGAAATTGAATATTCGTCAGCTCGAAATTGATTCGGCCCAATGGGAAGAGGGACGACTGAGAATGTACTTGAAAATTTTTCCAATGCATGGTAACAATTACACAATTTTATTTGATACAAGCGAGGTCAGTCGAATACGTGGCTTGTTTAGTGGATGGAATATTCCTGATAACCCAGTTTTTGGACCTTTCGAGCTTCTCAACTTCACACTTCTCGATCCATACCGTGATGGTCAGTCTTCTCTTTCATTTGCGTGTTTGCTCTATGTTGAACTACTTAATCCAAAAGTTTAAGTTGCTAGATTGATTTTAATTTATATTATTTAATCCCTGTATGTGTAGATGAAATTTATTTTTCCCATCAAAGTCTAGCACATGGACAATTCATTTTAAATGGATGGCGATGAGATTTCAACTCAACACCCTTACCTGCTTTGACACCATGTTGAACTGCTTGATTTACGAGTTTAAGTCAACTTATATTGTTTAATTTAATATTATCTTCGAGACTCTTGAATTATAGTCGTGTCATCATTGTATTTTCTTTGATTAAAACATGGTTATTTGACTCATCTACAATTATACCTATTATGTAGTTGACTTAACCTTTGCATAAATTACTTATGAGAAGCTTTTACGTTTTGGCTTTCTTGCAGACTTAAAGCCATCTTCATCTGGTATTAGCAAGGGGGCACTGGCTGGAATCATACTAGGGACAATAGCTGGATCAGTTACTCTAACTGCTTTTGTGGCACTTTTCATCATGAAAACGCACATGAAGAAATATCGTAGGGCTTCTAAAAGACGTCCATGTGAGTATATAAATTTACTTTAATCAGCACAACATGTAGATATATGAGTAATGGGGTGCAAGATAGTCCATCTTACAACTTATGTGGCTGTGTCACACCATCATTTATTTGCTAAAAATAATGACATGAGCGTCACACAACATAGATACATGCATTAGATAAATATGTTTGATGGCCTAAAGAGAGGGAGAATATTTTTTTCAACGATTTGAATATCTAATTATGTTTTATGCAGCATCAAGGATCTCCGTGAGAATTGACGGTGTGAAAGATTTCACCTATGGTGATTTGGCACAAGCGACAAATAATTTTAGCGAGACAAGTGTTATCGGTCAAGGAGGTTATGGTAAAGTTTACAAAGGTATTCTTGCTGATGGAACTCTTGTGGCCATAAAGCGAGCTCAGGAGGGATCATTACAGGGCGAAAAGGAGTTTCTGACAGAAATTCAACTATTGTCAAGGTTACATCATAGAAACCTTGTGCAGTTGATGGGATATTGTGATGAAGAAGGCGAGCAGGTATCCTAATAAGATATTTATGTGCAATGGATTTTGAGTGTTAAGTCTTGCCGAGGTTCTATAAAAAAATCATGTGATTGAGTGTTAATCATAGGACCATGAGATGCACGAGCTTCGTAGATCATGAGTAGTGATTTGACATATGGTTAATATAGAGTTTGACTTTGACTTATTATTTGATCCCCTTTTCTCCATTTTTTGTGGTGGTTAAGGAAAGATAAAATGGGCAGAGTCTGAGGCTATGTTCTTAGATAGTTCTTTTCTTCAATATCTCCTGTTTACTGTGCTTTTCATAATGCAGATGTTGATCTATGAGTTCATGTCTAATGGTAACTTGAGAGATCACCTATCGGGTAACGAGATCCATTTCAAGTTGACACTTTTTTTTTTTCTTTCGTTCCGATCGTTATGGCATTTTAAGTATTTTTAATGGCGACTAATTACCATGAGATTTGTATGTTAGGCTTTTTCTGTTTGGACAACCTTAACGTAATAAATATGTGATTCTAATTAATGTTTGAGATTTGCAGTGAAGTCAAAATTGCCATTGAGTTTCGCCATGAGAGTAAGAATTGCACTCGGCTCGTCCAGAGGCATTCTTTACCTACACACAGAAGCAAATCCTCCAATATTTCATCGGGATATTAAGGCTACCAACATATTACTTGACCTTAAATTTATTGCAAAGGTTTCCGATTTCGGACTGTCACGCTTAGCTCCAGTTCCCGATTTTGAAGGAGACTTGCCTTCTCATGTATCAACAGTCGTAAAGGGGACTCCGGTAATTTTTTTGACCCCAGTGAAAAGATTTATTATTGGCTCTTATTTTTTGTTTCCAAATAAAATTTTTGATAAACAAATTAAGTTTCCTAGTCGTATAAAAATGCGCGTGCTTGACCACTGCAGGGATATCTCGATCCAGAGGTACTTTTAACGCACAAGTTGACAGATAAAAGTGATGTTTATAGCCTTGGCGTTGTTTTTCTCGAACTTTTGACGGGAATGCACCCTATTTCACATGGGAAAAACATCGTTCGTGAGGTACTGTCTAATATTGTACTTTTCTTTAATTCTCATCAACATATTTAAAAGTCATTTTAAATTCAAACTCTCTCAAACATAACCGAATTTTCATACAACCATAATTAATATTTAGTCTACCTCTACAGGTCAACATTGCATACCGTACTGGTATGATATTTTCTGTCATTGATGAACGGATGGGATCTTACCCCTCTGAATGTGTGGAGAAGTTCGTAAATCTGGCTCTCAAGTGCTGTCAAGACGAGACAGATTTGCGGCCTTCAATGGCAGAAGTTCTGAGAGAGCTCGAGAACATATGGCTTATGATACCCGAATCGGACACCAAGATATCAGAATCCATAGTCGCTAATCCCGGAAAGGATATCACTCCACCATCTTCATCTTCTGCGCTAAAACATCAGTTCGTTTCACAAGATATCTCCGGCAGTGATCTTGTGAGTGAAGTTATTCCCACCATTACACCGAGGTGATGAGACGCCTGCAATTCCCACTAATGGACACCTTTTCCATTAGTGGGATTTTCTAACCTTTGAGATATTGAGCCACTTGATTAGAGGTGTAAATACTTTTGTTTGTGATAGTATGTTGTATTAGGTGTATTTAAGAACAGATTCTGAAAAGTGAAGAACTATTAATTCTGAAACATTTGTGTGGATAAAAAGTGATGTAAGTAATTGCGTAGAAACAAAAACAATAGTCATTCTACTAAATTAATGATCATGGACTTCATTACAGCTGCCAAGGTTCATTTTCTTAAACTAGATGTTAGCCCTCTCAATCACATAGATGATATATTTGTTTACTTTCTCCGCGAACTCCATCTAGTGCCAGAAATTGGCGGCGAAGATTTCACATTCTCAGACTTCGTCGAATCTTTTGGTTGACTATCTCCACTCCTTTTTGTACGCTGTTTGACTTCCTTTGGCGTCTTCTCAGCATTACTCTCAGCTTCTTCATTTGGAATTTTGTTGTCCTCAGTTGCACATTCATGCGCTCGAACTATGTAAACCTATAGTATGAAGACAATATCACTCCAAGAATACTAATCATACGATAAACGACAAATTACAGAGCATGTCTGAAAAGTAGTTATAAACGAAGTAAATATTTATAAAGTAAGCCTAATGTTTATAAATGAATTGCCAAACAAATCGATAATTATAAACGAACCTTGAATCTTGTGGGTTCAACAAGCTCAAACGCTAAAGCATCACCATCATCCAGTTTATGATCAAGTGCAAATGCTCTCCATCCACCACTAAGCCCAGTTCTCTTGCTGATATAAGTAGCTTCATATTCAGAGCCATCTTCATCTTCTAGCACCATATTTACCGTGTCTTTTGGAAGATGGTTCTCACAAAATTTATTCGGAAGCCCCTATTGTTTTATCAAGACTAGTACTCAGCACCCATAAAGTTTCAACGTGTAAACTTTAGTACCTATAACATGCAGTCACTAACTTACCAACCAGAAGCAACTGTAAACATGAGATCGAAGCATTGTTTTGACGAATGATGGGTTTTCAGAATCTAGATAGCTTTGGCGCTTCTCTGCAAGCTTGAAAGCTCGAGCTTTTTCTTCGTATGTAGCAGTTCTGACTTCTTCCACCGGTCTTGCTAGATATCTATCAATCCAAATTGTTAATCTCAACTGCAAAAACTACATTGCATATAGTGGCACATCACTGTTGAAATGACTAATAACAATTACGTCGTCCATGAAGAGTTCAACTTTGTTCTCTTACGCAATGGAAGATGCTCGACCTCAACCTGTGAAAAATCATAATTTCCATCCAGAAAATAGATATATAAGGAAAAAGTAGTTTTGTTTTTCTTTATCCAAGTTCAGGTTAGAAGGGGACATTATTGTCACTATATCAGAAACATTGAGACTTACGTCATCCGTGTACGATACAACTGATTTGCGCTCTCGGGTCGAGCGCCTTGGCTCAAACTCATAAACAGTAGCTGGTTTTGGTTTAACATTCCTATGCTACATAGCACAAATGTAGACAAATTTAAGGATAAACACTTACATATATTGTATAAAATACAAATTCTCGACATGAACAAGGTAGTAAAAGCTCAAATATAACCTTGGATTTCTCATTTTTCTTGAGATCAGATAGACTTTTAGATAGTTTCAAGATCCCCAAATCCTATAAAAGAATTTAAAAAGAGAGGTTAACTTCTTACATTTCATTTAAGTTAATGATATCATTATTCTTGCAAGACATTAGCAACAGAGGACACTGTGTTAAGGATCACATAAACTAAATCCCTTTTGACCACAAATTCTTCGATCAATTACTATAAATAAACGAGGGGATGAGAAAAACTACCTCCAATCGTTTTTTGTTATCTAAAAGCGTCTGATAACGAGCATCTTCATAACTTTTTCCATTGCTTTCATTTGCCATGGATTAGTTATATCTTAGCAGCTCCTAAATTTACAAAGAATTGCACAGGTGAACTAGATTTTGAACATCTTAACTGAAACTAATCCTCAATTTTGAGTTACCGAATGCTCCCAGAAAGTCAAAAACAAAATTTTTATCGCAGTGATTGAAGAAAAGGAGAAAAAAAAAATTTACCTTTTACGCACAATTCTGTAGAGAGCTCGAAATTTGTTTGGTGGGATACTTAGTGATTTTAGCTGGAAAGAGAGACGTTCTGGGGCAGGAAGAGAGAGAGGGACACGGCGAAATGGAGAGGCGAAGATGAAAAGCGCCACTTTTTGAAATTTGAAAGATTAGTGCAAAATACAATCCGCTACTTTCTAGGGTTCGTATTGTAAATTTTAGAGTATCTTTGATTGGTGATAAAGTTAATATACACATAATTTCGTATAAAATGTGTGGTTAATATTATATTGAAAAATGTGCGTGTGATTACACGAAATTGTGTGCATATAACTTTGTAACGAAAAGAATAAGGCTTTAGTTGTCCGTTGAATGGACGCGCACACTGCAACAAAAGAGTTTTTTAAAAAAAGGGTAAATTAATCAAACAAACTCTAATAAATGCAATTTAGAATCTTCATTTTTGTTTTAAAGTTTAATGAACATTTTTGAAATATCTTATAATGAAAATGGTATAACTCAACGAATAAACAATCATAATAAATATCATTATTCATCTAGATTTCATTCACCATATATTAAAAAGTTCACCAACCAACTCAATTTGAAGCAAATTTATCTAACCTTACGTCATTCACGTCAAGGGTTCCCCGCCCCTTTTGAATCGGAAAATTTCAAACGCATTGTCATCGATTTATTAACACTCCTTGAATAGAGAAGCAAACAATTCTCCAAACCTACCATACCTTCAATTCTTGATCATTTCCTAATTTTGGCAAAATTTCATGCATCTTTATTTCTCTGTATTTGGCAAGGACATGGAATAACATTATGCACCATTTCTTCAGTGAGTAGCATTCTCTTAGAACATAGAAGCTCTCAGCTATGGTAGCTTTGATGTTGGTTTCATTAGTGGCGCATGGGTTGGGGGGATAACAACAAACTTCAAGCCACATTATGTAAGTATCTTCTTCAAGCCATTGCGTATTTCAAAGCATCAACTCATTCAGTACAATGCATAAAACATTACAATCCGCGCCTCAAGAATTGAAATCACAGGCCAAAACTAAAAGCAGCTTTTATTTGCTGATAAAGACAGAAAGCATGGAGTTTCTCCAAAAATGAAAAGGTTAAAATTGGCTTCAGTATCTGTGTTCCATCTTCTCCTTCTCCAGGTACCACTGCACATATCTGCACACAAAGAACAAGAGTGTGAGAGAGAGCAAATCAAATCATCATATCATTACTATTGTATCACACAATAATATCTGCAGAAAGAAAGATCGAGGACTTCTCAAATGAATCAATATAAATACATAATAGCTTGGTCAATCCCTGTCATCACTCGACAGCAACTCAACTGGTGTATCTTCTCATCAATCACTATAAGAAATGAAATACATAATAGCTTGGTCAATCCCTGTCATCACTCGACAGCAACTCAACCGGTGTATCTTCTCATCAATCACTATAAGAAATGAAATATCAGTACATTAAACACAGTCGACATGTAAATTCTACATTCATGTTCAAGCACAAGAACAATATTCCATCTCAAGTGACGACAACCATCAGAACAAAAATTGGTAAGTATAAGCGATATGATTCAAAAAGGAATGCTCCAGTCCAGTTACCATAAGGCACTGGAAATATTTAAGAGTACGAAAAGGAAATTTTTTTTGTGACTTTTAGATAATGATGCCATGGATGGAGAAAATGACAGGCAAATAATTCCAAATTTATTGGAAATAAGAATTAATTTGTTATCATTGTTCTCAATTATCATGTCGTTGAAGATTGCAATATATTTCCAGTGCAACTTCACAAGAAGACGTGTGTTCATTTTTCTATATAAAAGTTAACTTTTAGCAATCATTCAAAGCCAAACTTCAACATTAACCACACATTTCAAATAACTACTCATTATTGTTCACACATTTCATGGTTTCACACCATTCAATCTCAAATGTCACTTTATGTGCACATACATTTAGTAATTCATGGCTTAATGGGGTGTTGTGGCACTGGGTTCCAATTGAATGGATTCATATTCCCTATCAAATTGAAGATTCGATTATTTACAGAGTTCGGACCAACTTATGCTTCTGTTTACCACCTTTCAAATTTCAGCACATTTTCAACGGATTCAAAGCAAGTTGATATATTCTCTAAAATAACACCAAACATGCATTATCAAGGACCATGTTAGTCAAATGGTACTCTGCCTCCGAAAGCATCGGGTTTTCAATTAAACTTGCATTAAAACAGAGAGGATCAGAGCAAGAGTCCACATATTTAGTCATATTGGAAAAACACTTAGTTGGTTCACAAAGATCATCAAGGAGGCATCTGAAGTGATTACGTCAAAATTCCTCTCATGACTCATATCACTTTGATAAATAATAAGTTTTGAGTCTTCACCAATAAGGTTTGCAGTTAACCGTACTACCACAGTAAAAATTACACTACCGGTGCGTAAACTTTATCTTACTTCGTCAGTTTAGGACCATAATCCACAGTTGAAATGCTCCACATTAGAATGAATCAACTAGAAACAGGAAATACCAATGATTTGATCCACGTCTGATTTAAAACATATCATCATTTTATAAAGAACCGACTGAATTACGCAATCCAATCCCGATGCTGTTCACGATTAAATAGAACAACAAAATCCATATACAAAGGAAATCCAGTCCAATTCCAAACAAATCCATTCAGGACAAACGGACAGTGATACATCTGATAGTTGTAAAGATTGAACTCACGAGCAGGTGCCGACGAGAGGGGCGAGGAGGAGGGTGGCGCTGATCCAATTCTCGGAGATCTTGTGACTAATCTTACCGGGCAGATCCTTCCATAGGCCCGGCATAACCTTCTGCCGGAAGGGTGACAACGCGTACACCACTGCCTTCATCCTCACAGGATGCTTCCCCATTTCTCTTTAGCTCGAAGCAACGATATTATACGATAATTGGGGTTCGATGGGAATTTTAGGCAAAAACAACCAAATAGAAATTTCAGGTGGCGAAGAAAGCAAAAATAAAATACAAAATAAAATAATGTCAAATTCGTATTTTTGGCCGAGTTGTGAGACCGACGGCCTGTTTTGGCGGGGCAACGGCGAATTAGCATCTCCAATGAAATTTTTGAGAGACAATTTGTCAATGTGTTTGTTAATCATCCGCTAAATGTGAGATAAAATAGAAAGAATTAGAGAAAAATGTTAAATGGAAATTGTTTAGTAGTCGCTCCAATAAAGATATGGTTAATTTAACTTTCACATTACTTAAGAAATTGTAATCAGTATTTGTTGAAAAAATAATTTTTATTTTTATTTTTCATTAAATAATAATAATAATAATAATAATAATAATAATAATAATATACTTTTGATAATAAAAATGAATATTAAATGAGGGTATAATAGAAATAATGAAGAAATTAAATGGATATATAAATAAAAAATAGTGTATCTTTTGGGGGCCGACGAAAAAAATATATATTTATGAGACTGATGGAGTATATCATTTAGATGTAAACAATGTGTTAGATATTATTATTTCTGATTTTTTTAATTTCTTTTTTTTTCATTTTTAAAACATATCCGGATTCGAAAATTCAAGCTCGTGAAATAAATTTTATTGATAAAAAGAGTTATTACAAGAAAGATATAGGCTTATTGCAACGAATTTTTAAATTTTCTGATCGGATTTTATTAATTCTTTGTATTCAGTATATTTTTTACAGTAATATATTCCTAATAAAATATTATTTATGAACAATAATTAAATTTACGTTGAAAATTTTGAAATGTTATAGTAACGTAAAGAAATCCTATTACGTTGAAAATTTTCGATAAAATTATCTAATTAGTATCAAATTAATTAGACAAACTTAATTATGGACAAAGTTCTCTCCCATAAAAAGATAAAAAAAATAAAATTGTATAATTTAATAAAACTTTTGAACTAATATAAACAAATTGGATTTTTTAGGACTTGATTTAATAACTTTCAAAAGTTGTGGCCTTTTTATGCAATTTATCATAACAATTTAGAGTTCACAAAAGGACAAAATAACACTATTTGAAAAAGTTAACGGAGAAAACGGACGGAAATCATCCAATTGGACCAAACGTGCAACTTTCTAATTTTTTCTGGGACCATTTGCGCTACCTTTTTTTTTTGGACCAAACGCGCACTAACCCAATTTTTTCTGGACCATTTGCGCCAAATTCCCAAAGAAAAAAAATAATATATTTTGTGAAATTTTAGATAATATAATATTTGGGAAATTTTAGATAATATAATATTTGGGAAATTTTAGATAATATATTTTTTGAACAAAGAAAAAAAAACTAAATAATATGTTTTATGAGTCATACATAACTATTCAAATTTATATTTCAAATACGATTAGCAATGATCTTATAGTTAGCTACAGATACGTATATAAATTTTGTGAATATTGAATTGATTTTTATATCATATTTAGCTCAAATTGAATTTTGAATATTGAACTGATTTTATACATTAAGTAACTAAAAAAAGGTTTTTCTCATTTACTTTTTTAAATAAATAAAAATAATTTTTTTAAATAGCGAATCACTATGAACCTAGCACTATACCAAGTTAACACTATAATTCGAAAACTAAAAAATATATATAAAAAATTAAAATATAATATTCAAAAATTAAAATGTATATTAAAAAAGTTAATTATCATTTTCAAAAATAATTCAATTGATATCGTAATTTGTAACTTTTATATCATATCACATTTTCATTAATACTTGCATTTGGTTTGTTTTCAATTATATACATAATTGGAAAATCAAAATTTATATAAAAAATTAAAATAAGGAAAAAATACTAAATAAATACAATTAAATAAATTAAATAAGAAAAATAAAATAATAAAGTGTGTATTTTTTAAATATTTTTATCTCATTATAATTTAAATATTTTTATATTATATTTATTTTTACACTAATTACGATATTTTTGGAACATGCTTTGGTATTAACGGCCAACTTTATAGCCACCGCAGTGGGTTTTGAAATTCCTTTTTGGGCTTTTATCACCCAGGTCCAACAGCCTATCTACGTGATGAAAATAACTCTAACTGCCCAATTCAAGTTGATTAACCCAGCAAGTCAGTAACATAGGCTCTCCCGAAATCCGTCGCGCCCCCCAAGTCCCTGACGTTCGGTTCTCACGTCTCAGTCCAGTCCTTAACTCCTGGTCGCCTACCGGCTCCCTCGCCAGAGTCGAGTGTCCAAACGCCAACGCGATTCTCAGCAGTAAGTCGTTTGCTCCCTTAACCCTAATTTTTGGTGTATTTACTGGTTGTTTGAAAATTGGATATTCATTTTAAATAATGTTTAAAAATCGATGTGCAATCGAAAATTAGGGTTTATTTATGCAATCGAAAGTTGAAATTTCATATTTGCACTAGTGACTGTTGCTCATTTACCGTGAATTTAAGATAGGGATAAACTTAGAGGGATTTACTGATTTATCTATATATAAATTACTAATTATTGATTAGTCAAGTATATTTTAGAATTATACTTTTATTAACAAATTTAATTGGTTTTTAAAATTTTTTTAATTTTAATAACGAAAGTTTCCAAACTATTGTTGGTTGATCTATAGTTCCAAACCCTAGATAATGAAATATTTGGAAATTTTTTATTGCGCTTGATTCATGAAAGATTTAGGTGCGCGTTTGATTCATCTAATTTCGTCAGCCACCATTTACCGGGCATCAGAGATTTCACATTAATATTAATAGTTATACAAACTATCACGATTATTCTATCGTTCCAGATGTGAGATAACTAAATATGTATCATTATGATTATTAATTGGCATTTTCGTCAAAGCAATTGAAATTATTGATAAAAGTGTAATTCTAATTTAAATTTTAATAATTTTATATTCTCACCGTCCCATAAAAATAGTGTCACTTTGATTTTCACACGGATTAAGAAATATCAATTAATATTCTTGTAAAGTAACATTCATAAATATTTTATCTAATATACTATTTCATATATTTATTATTTAATTTTAATTGTTCTTATAGGTTGATAACGATACACATTAAATAGGAACATGTGACAACTAATGAATTGACTTAAAAATGAGATTATAATTTTGGGATAAACAAAAAAAGAAAATAAAAATCTTTCCGGGATTGAGGAAATATATCAATAATTGTAACTTAACAACCAATTAAATATTTTATAAAGTTGCCGGTTCCTATCTCATAAGGGCAATCATAATGCTAAGGGTTTTTTTGGATTTTTAGCCCCATCATCTACCATCCCAAATAATCCCAAGGGAGCCCGGCATTTGGGTTTTTTTTCCCTCCTTTTCCCTTTTCCCCCAGGATTGCTATAAGGGTGTGTTTGATTGTAAAGTCGGAAAATGTTTGGAAGGAAAATATTTTCCGGGTAAATGAATTCTCGGAAAAAGTTTTCCATGGAAAATAATTGTTGTAGGTGTTTGATTTGATTAATTTGAAAGTTGGAAAATTGTGTTGTTTTCCTTATTTTTGTATTTTTTTCCTTAAAATTTGATCGTTTTTCTTATATTTATGGTTAAAATAAATTATTCATTAAAAAAAAAGAGCCAAACTTTTTTCCGGAAAACAAAAACAATATCCTCCAAGAGAACCGTTTTCCTTCAAAATAAGGAAAAGAACAAACATTGAGAAAACTTGGAAAACCTTTTTGGAGAAAAAAAAAATCAAACAGCACAAAAAAAGGGGTAAAAAATCTAATTTTCCCATGGAAAATCTCCGAATCAAACACACCTTAAGTGTGGGGAGTGGTGAACGACCATGTACAAAACGAAATCGTACGATAGCCTTAGTAGTCGTAATAAAGTGTAGCCGTGGTCGTGATTGCTGTTTTAACAAATGAGGTGTCGTTTTAACATGGCCCACATATTTGAGCCCAAAACGATGTCGTCTTTGTACTCTTGCATGATTGCTTTTTCTGCTTCTCATGTTACGTCCATTTGCCTATTACCTTTTCCTCTCTCGAATGTTCTTCCTCCATCGTTCGCTGCTGATTTTTGTTGTCCTCGCAATTGCTCAAATAATAAATAACTCGCTCAAAAATATAAATTGTAGTAGCAGTGAGCAAGGTCGTATCCTCAGAGATTGGTTAGATTTATTCTTTCAAAATAAAACTAAATAAAATAAAATTGGGGGGGTTTAAAATAATGAGGCTCCAAAAAAATTGAAATTAAAATAATGCAATGATAAAATATAAATTGAATTGAAGTCACTTAAGGTAAATATCCAATCCAAGGTTTAATCTCCAATTGATTCATACAAATTGATCATAGATGCAAAGATAATTCTCCTCATTAGTTCCCTAAACTGGTTATGGTTGTTGATACGATCTAACAACCTATCTCTCTTACTTATTTGATAACCAAGGTACGACCGTTGGTTATTTCCCTAATCAATAAACAACCCTAGGTACGACCGTTAGGATTTAATTTATTGACAGCATTAATATCTAAGAGATGATCAATTCTAACCAACAAGAACATACGATGAATTGTTTAAGTTAGATTGTATATTCCTACAACATAAATTGAGAACTTTGACCTAATCAATTTTGTTGTTTGCCACAATCGTTAGAAATACTAGACCATTACGGATCTAGTTTTCTAACTAGCAATATGTTGAATTGACAATTAAACAACGGGCCCTTTGTGTAATCAATCAATCCACAATTTCAAGAAAAACACAAGAACATGCAAATAGAGAAAATAAGGGGAGAATAATAAAAGAATATATTAGATCTCACAATTTGTTCTTGAATCAATCTTCAATCAACCTTGAATTGGAATTGAAATTTAGAATTTCATGGAGAAGAAGAAGATAATTCTAGTGTATGATATGATGAGAGAAACGTGTATGATCTTCTGGCCAAGAAATAAACGTTTGTTTCTTGTCTTCTTGGGCCAGATCCAATTCTAATTAATTTAGGAAACGAAATAGCCTAGGAAAATAAAATAGAAAATAAAAGGAAAATAGTTTAGTTTCCTAATTCTAATAAAAGTCTAAGATTTTTCCTAGAGAAATAAAAACTAATTGCAGCAGAGGTCCCCATAAAATATTCCTATCCTTTTTGTGAGTAGGAATAATTAAATGAGGTCTTCTATCAACACACCAACTCTTCACTTTAAATAAGTCTTGGTCGTACATTTCTTTGGATCACTTGGATTGATAAGACATGGTTGCGCCTTAGATTTGAGGCTCTTATGTCAATATATCCCTTAACTTCATTCTCTTCTAAAAACTTGTAAATTGACTCCATTTTGATCAAACCTTTCACGTGGTCCATAAAATATAAAACACAATTAAAATCAAGGACTTAATCAATTTTTAAATAATATAAGCATGGAAAAATATTGCTATTATATGAAATAAATGAGCGTTATCACCTCAACAGATCTCTATAATCCTCTTGATTCTTCATTTGCGGGATTTCAACTTCCCCTCTCGTACGCTCTTTTGTCATTTTCACATGGTAAGAGTTTCCATCTCTTCTTATTTCTCGGCCAGTCGAGGGCTTTAGGAACTACCGTTCTGGCCGCTTTTTCGAAATTGATTCAAAGAACTTGTTAGATCTGTCACATTGTTGCCAAAAGTAGCCTTTTTGGTTATTTTGCCCCGCTCGTATTTGTTTGTACTGCTGCTAGGGCTGATTTTTCTTTTTGGATTTTGATTTGTATTTTTTATTTTTCCTTTTTATTGCTGTCTTGCATTATGTGGGTGTTTCTTGACATTTTTTGATACAGGTTTCCAATTGCCTAGCTTATCTCAGACTATGAACAGGCTTATTTGATGCATCTTTGCTATTTCAAATTAGTTGTTGCCTATTTCTTTAGCTTCTCTTACTTATCCTAAATAATATTTCATTTTTTGCAGGCCAAAGTTTTTTGGTCGAAGGAAATCACACAAAATTTGCCTGAATTTTACAGAGGTATTTCACCTGTTACACACTGTTGTTCCACAAGTTTATTGCTTTAATACTACTTTTTTCGAAAAATTCGTCACTATAGGTTAATACTTTACCTATTAACTTAATATATCGTTTTTCTTTTCAACATAGAAGAATAAAAAACAAATTTGTGATGGAGCATTTAACAATGTGCTTGAACAGTTGAACACAAAGGCCGTCCATTGCAATCTTCGAATGTAAATTCTAAAGCTTACTTTTCTTTTTTTTTCCTCATCTCATAAAATATTTAAGAAACGAGTTAACAAGGGAGGTTGTTCCCCTTCTTTCGTCTTGCTTTTTTTTGTTCCTATATTGTTTGTCGTTGAGTAGCTTTATCAGTGATGACTTTTTAAATTAGTATAAATGAAACTCTGAAAGATAAATTAGTAAGGTATCCTACTTTGTCCTAAAGGTTTATTATTATTATATTTTAGTTAAGGCAACATCATTGCTTGTCCTGTTCCCAATTTAAATTATTTAGGATTTTCCAGCTAATTGTACTAATTCCCAGGCTGGATTATTTAGGAATTTTCAGTTTCTCGTAATTATTGTCACATGTTTGCACTTTGCAAGGACCAAGACCCTTTATTTGCATAATATGACTTAAAAAATAAAGGTACAACTTTAAAAGTCGATTAGACTAATGATACACGGTTAGATGCTTCTATAAAAGGATTTTGTTGATTCATTACCTGAACAGATGATTTAGAATCAAAATGCAAAAGTTTTCTCTAAGTGCTAAGTTACTTGTGTATGATATGTTTGAAGTTGACGACTAGTTCATTTGAAATTGCAAAAAAGATTGGAGCTGCATAGTACGAAGATGTCAAAAACAATTTTGTGGTCCCAAACATTTTTTGCGGTTGGTGTGGGAGAACTCGGAAATATAAGGTATGTCTAATGCACTAACTAATTAAATTTATTGCAAGAGCAAAATTATTTCAAAATGCTATTAGTTTGTTTTTTTAACTCCAATTCTTACTTCCTACTTGATGGTGAGCTTTGAAAGATCTGAAGCTCTAAAAGATTTGAAAGTAACCCCAACAACATGTCCAGATAAATGACTCAGTAGTATATATACGTGGATACATTCTCAAACCATCCTTTCATATCTCTCTCTCTACATTCTTCTCGTGAAATTGTCTCTGCGCTCACTCTCAAAATTCTAGTTTATAATCTCTCTGCATTCTCTCCGACACCAATTCTCTCACCTTGACGTCAATTCTAAACCCCAGTTTACAATACAGGTAAATGGTCTCGATTTTTTTATGAAAAACCCACTGCCCTCTTTAATTAATCAAGTCAATATTTTCTTGAAATTAAGATCCTAGTAACTTTTCTTGATATTTTCTTGAAAGACCCCGTTCACAATAGAGGTAACTGTTGTCGATTTTTCCACTGCTCTCTTTAATTAATCAATGCAGATTTAATATCCTGCTAAGCGGATATTTTCTTGAAATTAATATCCTATTGACTTTTGCTGAAAAACCCAGTTTACAAGAGGTAAATGTTGTTGAATTTTTCATGAAAAATCCACTACCCTCTTTAATTAATGGATTAATATCCTAGGAAGTGGAGTAACTTTTCTTGAAACACCCAGTTTGCAATAGAGGCCAATGTTCTTGAAATTTTCTTGATATCTCTGCATGAGTTCTTTTTTAAGAGTTTAATATCCTTGTAATGAAAAGCAATTATGTAGTATATGTGTTTGTTGATCTTGTGTTTGAGTGCTAGGTTGGCCCAGTTTCTTATTGATGGTATTATTTAATCAATTAATCAGTGCTGTTTCTTGGAGTTAGACGCTTGGTTAAGTAATGGCGAATCAAAGGGAAAGGGGAAAATAGCACTATTATGGTCTAGAGGCATTGAAGAAGGGTCGATGCTTCGTCCCCGTTGGATCTAATTTTTGTGAAAATGTGAAGAATTTCCTTGATGATTGTGCTGAGCCACGAGCCTTTAATGGACAAGGGCAGAAGTTGTGGTGTGTCAATTTAATAAAGGAGGATTGGGGGCCTGTTTTTCCCCTTTACGTCGTTGAAGAAGACTCTTGCAAGTCTGTCGGTCCCTTTTGCAGCGAGTGCCAATCTACAGGTATGTAGTGTAGTGATTTGATTTGATTTTGATTGAGTTTCATATAATTTGAGCTAGTAATAAATCTTGTCTGTAGGTTGGACTAAACATTTGATGACCCGAAGAAAATATTGTTTTGTTATTCCCCGAGGAAGAGTGGTGCAATCCTCTCAGGGAAGATTTCTCTCAGGCAGAGGGAAATCTGTTGCATGGGTTGATCCACCAGAATGGTTTCGGCCACCTGATATCTGTTAACAATTGTGTTGGATCAGCCTGCCTGGAGAGTGCTGATTTTATGGACATATGGGATTGTATTTGCGGATCTCTCCAAACAAGGTTTTTTTTTTTTTTTTTCTAGCCTTTTGCCCTTAAAGAACACATTTCAACTTTTCTTTGATTCTTTTGATCAATTTTCAGATCCTTCTTTTTGTTCAGAGAGATAACAACAGCAGTGGATAGGTCAAGAAAGACGCTGAGATTGCTATATGCAGTGGCTTTAGGGCACTCCTTCTTTTCAAAGTGGAACTACAAGTTCCTCGGGGGCAGTTCCGGGTGGAAGAGGGGGAATACATGAATGCGGTTGCATTTCTTAGGAACCGGGAATTGGATGAGGTTGCAAATGAGAATGGGGACGTGGCCAAGTGTGTGGAATTTTACAGACGAAAGAGCTGCACCCCTTTGCGTACAATTCATGATTTGGCCGCATTTTTATTGAGAGAGTATGCAATTTATTTGGACTATGAGCATTGTGTTGGACAAGAAGAGGAGCAAATGATAATGGAGAGGTCGGCTGACTCTCTCTACATTTCTAGAGACGTCGAAGATGTCCTTGGATGCATATTGCTGGGTTCCAACGATACTACACTGCATTACTGTGTGACCACTCTAATGGCTGCAAAATATTTTGTGAAGAGATGGGCTTTCAAAGGCCATCCCGCATGCTGCTCGTTTAGCTGCCAGATAACAACTGAGGGACTTGACCTCTTCCCAGCCGAGCATGTGGAGGTCCCGGTGCATTCCATGATTGGGGACCTCAAAAGAGCAGCTCTAAAATTGTTCACCGGGTCTTATGTTGTAGTCGAGGAGGTTGACATTGTAGGAATTGCAGGGGAAGAAGGTCAAGCTGCTGATGACGCAGTGAGATGCTTTTCAGCCTCATAGAAGACGGTGCACAGCTCCGATTGAAAAGCTGTGGTGTTATTGACCTAAAAAATAGGTTCACATACGAAGCGGTGCTGGGGGAGAACAAAATAAAGTGTGTCTGTGGGGTCAATCATGATGGAGAAGCTATGCTGGCCTGTTTGATTTGTGGTGTTAATGTGCACAGAAGGTGCTGTGCTGATTCAGTTGATCAAAGAACTTTTTCGTGCAAGGACTGTTCATCCAAAAAAAGATAAGATTTTTGTAGATTTCGTTGGGAAGAATTGTGTAGATTTGCTAGGAAAGGTTTGTGTAGATGTGGCTACAAAATGATTTTTTTAGATTTGCTATGATTTTGGATAAGTTGTTTCAAAGTTTTAAAGAATAGTACTAGATAGATCAAGGTTACAGATTTTGTATCCTACGCTCAGACTCTCTTGTTATGATTTGTTTTTTCTCATTGGTAAATCCTCTTTGTTTCTACTTCTCCTTTATGAATGAATGTATCTTTCTAGTAGTTGGTGATGTTGTTGAATTCCTCAGGGGAACGTTTCTACCATCTGTTGGAGTTTTGAACTTGAATCCCAGTGTTTTGATATCTTTTATTAGGCACTTGACTCATTTATTTCATTCATCTAAGATGTTTGATACACCTTCTCATGTTACTCACCCGTCATAGGATGTTTATTGAATCATGAAAGGCTCTGTGTAGTTTTTGTAGAGATCTTGATGGATAAACGGCAGGGTTCTCCGGTGACTTCGAAGGCTGATGAAGCAAGCTCAGTCTTCCACGAAGTTGTCATGTAGGTATTATTACTATCAATTTCTTGGGGATTATGAGTTTTGATATCTATTAGTGGTAGTTTTATTAGATGAAGTTACATTTGAAAGCCAGTTTTTGAACTTTGATGTTTTTGGCGTTGGCATTACAGTCTGATGTTTCTAGTTAATTTAAACGGAAATTATTGGTTTGGAGGGGATTTACATCTCACGATTTCAGAGCTCAAATTTCTTGGAAATTCTGAAATTGTTAAAGCATGCCACCAGGGGATTTTATGGAACCAATCTCGTTAATTAAAGTCATATCATTACTAAATAGTACAAACCAAGTTATACATACATATAGGATAAGTTGGCAAGATAAATTGATACGGACTGAAAATGATAAGGACTTGCTCCTATGGTTAATTAAGTTGCGATCTTACCTCTGGTTTCTTGAAAGCTATTCTGCAGTTCAATATCTTTTACCAGGAACCATAATGTACTTGAAGCTTTTACATAGCATCATATTTGGTTACACTATCCAGGTCTTGTGTCTGTAGGCATAACCTTACTAGGCAAGATGGAAGCAGGTGATTTTGTTTTTCTTTTCTTGTTAGACGCTTTCTGTAATAACATGGCCAAAGCTTACATAAATGACAAAGAATTAGCTTCCCCATTTTTCATTACACAATTCACACTTGAGCGCCAAATCACCTTTTGAAGATGTGTTAAAACTGTTTCTTGCATCTATTATCATGTTTAGATTTGTGAAACTTGGTATATAGTTTGATGGATGTCACTTTGAATCAGAATGTGCTGCCAATGCCTCGTGACTAACCTTCCAAAGTACATGACATATTTTGATCCATTTGTTGTTTCATTATTACAGCTTCCATCAATGTAATTTTGATTATTCTAGTTGTGTTTTTGATTTCCTTTTTCACGATAATATTATCAATCGTTTCACTCGTTAATGCATCCGTGATGAAAGATCAGTAGAAATTTAATGTGTGAAGATCCTCCCTCAAACTATTGGACGTGTTTCTATTTTCAGCTTAATTTATGACAAACTAGAATGCCCGAGTGATTTTGTATTGCATGTTAACCTCAAGTATTTTGCTAACGAGTTCCATTGGTTTCATTCTAATGCTTAATTTCTTCATCGTTAACTACACACGATCGGTATGTTATTGATGGTTAAGTTGGAGAAAGAGCCATAAGTTAGCATACAAATGGACAGAGTAATGTTATAATTATATATTGCTTTCTTGATGAATTTAGATATACAATTTGACTTCACTCAAATGGTGGACTGCACATGATTAAAAATTCGTTACCCCGGGAGTTGAAGTCGAATTTTGCCTTTCTTGACTTCGATTTAAAAATAATCTTCTGGGATAAGAAATTTCAATTCTTGAACTTCAGATGAACGTGGAAGTCAAATCTCATCTTTTTTTTTTTTTTGAATGTGAGTTACATCTCATCTTAACACATGCCCATAGGCAAATAAACACGTGTAACGAGCTGTATAAATTAGCAGAGGATAATCTCCGTTTATGCAAGGAATCCAAGCCTATATATATATATATATATATATATTTGAAATAGGATATATATTTGTTCTCTCTGAAGAATTTAGGACTCCTTTCTTTACTGTTGTAGTTCCGTTAATAAGTCCATACTTTTTTCTGAAATCATTAATTAATAAGTTAATAGTGTTCGGAACTGTTAAAAATCAGAGTAGTTAAAAAAGTAATTGTATAATCGTTAAATTAATAATTTGTTAATTTGGACAATACATTTATATTGTCATAATAAATATAGACATTCATCTATTCAAAAAAAAAAAAAATATATATATATATATATAGACATTCATTAGTTCCCCAGCCGGCAAGTTCCACATTATGCATTTGGTTACTAATTAACAGCAGCAACTTGCCGAGATTGCCATTGCTTGAGAGTAGCAGCTTGCATGGGTGAACAACAATGGCTGATGAATCTAGTTATGGATTTAATAATCAGATATCCTTTGAGTTATCTGAATCCAATAGATCAACAATTTTACTACTATTATTAATATGAGATTGATCATACATAGGAAGATTTTGATCCGTATCCGATCGATTTACATCCCTCCGGAGGCTTAGAACATGTCCAAGATACTATTTAGTTGGAAGATACTCTTTAAATTAAAAAGTCATTACTTAAAAATTAGCTCCAACAAGCTCTTTTGTCAAACCTTGATAAATTAATTATTAATCTTTCATAAATTAATAATCTTGATTAAACGATAAATTTTGCTGTGCCCACTCATGCCAGTCCAATGCGCTCAATTAATAATTTCGCTAAATGTGTAAGCTAATACTTTTTTGGAAACTCCTTTAAGGCCCAACGAATACATAAATCAATGATTGCTTAAATGCATCAAAGTTGGTAACGATAACTCAAATTAACCAACATTATTTTGTTTTCCTCACACCACCTCGTTTACAAAATATATGCATCCAAAGTCCGTTGATTTTTCTTTGCATCCAAACGAAACTCAACTTCATCCATTAATATTTGGGGCAAATTTGTCGGAAAATGTACATTGAAATTAAACATAAGGATTCTCTATTAATTAATAATTTTTTTGAAAGGGTATAAATTAATAAATTATTAACTTATCAATAATAAATTAATAAATCATGAATTAATCGATAGATTAATAATCTCATTAAAATAATAATTTTTATTGGTTCCAGCAATACTAATTTATTGAGGTTATACTATATATGAGCATCTCTAGCAAACTCTTTAAACATTAGATGCTCTTTAATTTAGAGTGTTAACTTCTAGAATTTCACTCCAACAAAATCTTTAAATTAAAATTTTAGTTTAGAGAGTGGGTTTGACTCTGACTCTCCAAATTTGGAGAGTCAAACCCATTCTTTATAATTTAATGATTACAAGTTTTAAAGTTCCACATCTTGAATAATACAATCTATAGTTAATTCTATTGGCCATTAATATTTTAAAATATTATCATTAATTAAAATTGAGACAAAATAATAAATTTTCTCAAAAAAAAATTAAATAAAGAGTTAAAAATATAGAGCTTGTTGGAGCATTTAAAAATTTTCACCCTTTAAATTTAAAGATGCTTTCTATTTAATGGAATATATTTTTAAAAATAAAGAAGGTTATTGGAGATGTTCTAACTTTTAAACTTAGGCCTTGTTCTACACATTACAATTTCAAAAATAAAAAAATAAAAATTCTCTCTCCTCATTTTCACACTAGTACAAAACAGAGAAAGGGTGGCGGTTGTATAGGTG
This sequence comes from Jasminum sambac, assembly GCA_018223645.1. Taxonomy (NCBI): domain Eukaryota; kingdom Viridiplantae; phylum Streptophyta; class Magnoliopsida; order Lamiales; family Oleaceae; genus Jasminum; species Jasminum sambac. Next base: position 29,944,315 of record CP073649.1, read on the forward strand.
AAAGGGTAGCTGTTCTTGACTGCCACCCAAAATGGCGACACCCAATGTCGCCAGAAAGGGTGGCAGTCCCAAAAACGCCACCCTTTACCCCTTTTTTTTTAAAAAAAAAACACATCAGGTGGCGATTCTAATGCTAAGAACCGCCACCCAAAATCATTTTTTAAAAAAAAAAAAGCAAATCGGGTGGCAGTTCTAATGCTAAGAACCGCCACCCAAAACCAATTTAAAAACCAAAAAAAAAAAATTTTGCAGATCCGAAGTTCAAAAAATTACAGATCTAAAGTCCAAAAAATGCATATCTAAAGTTCAAAAAATTCAGATTGCAAGAAGATAAACTTGAAATGTACACGAAACTTTAATAAAAGAGAGATAAACTTTAAGACATAAAAAATGCAGATTTCAAAACTTGCACATCTATACAACTTAAAAAATTCCTACAAACAATAATTAAAAAAAATTCTTACAAACAATTGATAGAGGAAGACGAGCTTGTTCCAATTGCAACTCCAACAATCCAAGAAATTGCAAGAAATTTGATTTCTACAATAACTAAAATTTGGGGATGTTAAATTCTAACCTAAAAAATACACGAATTTGAGACAAATAGATAGAGGAAGGGTATCTTACTTCAACTGTTACCCCAACTTATGAAGTAAAGAAATATGAAGAATTTCGCTGTTTGTGGCTGAGGAAGGAGAAAAATGATTGCTGGTTTCGAGTTAGCTGCTATAAATCATTTAGGTCAAACAAAGAAAGGGTGGCGGCCGCCACCCTTTATACACCATTTCTAACTCTAATATTTTTTTTTAATACTTTTTCGGTGGCGGATTTTGGTGGTAATCGCCACCCTTTGTTTAGCGAAAAGTTATGGGTGACGTTTTTATTAAAAATGCTACTTAATGGGCATCCCCCAAAGTCAAATGTGTACTAGTGTCATCCATACACACAATTATTTTATATTTTTTAATATATTATCTCCTATTTTCAACTACGCAATCTACATGCAATTCAAGTAAATAAAACTTATACCAAATTTATTGTGAATCAAACATACCCTTAATTAGAGAATGAGTATTGACTCTCTATATTTGGAGAGCCAAATCCACACGCTATTCATACTACTAACAATATTCATTTATTTACCTTTTACAGCCTCCAAGATCAACACATTGTGAAATGTTTGCATACAAATATAAGGACTATGTTGGAAGACGTAACATATATGCTCTTAGGACAAAATGGACAAAATGGATGGAAAAACCCTTTTTGATTAACTTTAAATATGCTCTTAGGATTTATTTTTGAATTCCGTCCCAATTATATAAACTTGCTTGATGTTTCACATTGATTAAGACTTTTATTGAAAAAGTTTATGCTATATCAGTATAGTAAATGACAAAGGCCAAAATGAGAAACCTCCATGTGATCCTAATGAGGAAGTCCTTTCCGATATTTCTGCACTTCTTATATTGTTGAGTTGTGGTAGTTGTCATATATATTGATATAGGATGTAATAGTGTTGTTCACGGCCTTGCTAAGTTGGCTGTGAATCTGTCTTCGAACTGTCTTTAGCTTGATTGTTTGCCAAAAGTCGACATCTCATTACTTATAAGTGACGACTTCTCTTTTCATCTTTGAATGAATGAATGGGACCTTTTTCTTCCCCGTAATAATAATAATAATAATAATAATAATAATAATAATAATAATAATAATAATAATAATAATAATAAATGATACACTCGATATCATCTTTTTTTCTTTTCTTTTATTTTTCTTTTTCTCTTTTTTGTCCATCATAATATCTTTAAATCAATGATGGGCACATAAACCATGCATCTTTTTTTTGGGTCTCTATATTTACCAGTGTTCTAAAAAGCGTGAAGTGCCGAAAAGCGTGGAGCCAAAGCTTTAAGCATTACAAGCCTAAGCGCGCCTAGGCGCCGCTTAGGCGTTAAAAAGCGTTTTTCAAATTTTTTAATTTTAAAATTTGTATGAGTCTAAGGTATTAAATAATTAAAATAGCATATACTAAATTAAAAAATACATCTAAATTCATAAATATTATATCTACTTTATAATTTCAAGAAATTTACAATATAATTTTAATATTTTCAAATGAAAAAAGTCAAAAAATGGACAATTCTTTCTTAATAGATTTATAGGGATTGCATGCTCATATAGTCAGATTGAGAATCCAAGATATTTAAAATTTGAAATTAAATTGAGGTTTTCAATCGTATATTTATGGTTTGAGATGTATTCAATTTCTTTTATTTTAATTTAATTTATTATTTTCTAACTTTGAACTCGACTTAAACTTAAAAAGTAAAAAATAGGCATGGTTCAAAAAAAAAAAAAAAGCGCGCCTAGGCGACGCTTAGTTGCCGCTAAGTCGCGCCTAGGTGGTCAAAATTTTCGTTGACCGCTTTTTTCACCCTTTTGGCATAAGCGACGCGTTTATGTCACGCTTCACGCTAGCGCGTTTTTTAGAACACTGATATTTACTAATTATGATCACTTAACATTCTTCTTGAAAGAGTTGCATTAATATAGTGAATAGTATAAAGATTCGCATGTTGTACGTACACTTGCTATCATCTTTTTTACCCGAATAAAATACTAGCCTCAATCACAAGTACAACCGTAACTTCGTAAGAGCATCCACTGTAACTAGCATATTCAAGCCTATTTGTAAGACGAGAAGTTCATGTGCATGCATGCATGGTTGCATTGTCTAGCGCGGTGAATTAATGTACTTGGAGATTTTTGTTTACTTCAACCGTAGAAGGATTTTGTTAATTGGAGTAGCAGTGATATATAATGCCGAATTTTTCTTTCATATTCCAAGGGAATGTCTTTCCAAGTTAAGGTAAAGTAATTGATTAGACTGACAAATTTGGGTATGCATAGAAGAAAATTTTCAAACAAGGGCCGAAAACCCAAGACATTGACACCAACTCTTTTGATATTCACACCACATTTTATTTGCAAACATAATCCTTAATTTTAGATCATTATTACTAAAATTATTTTTAAATTTTTTCATCTCATTCTTTTGATATATTAACTGTCAATTAATTAATATTATTAGTCTAAAAATTTTGTTACCAAGTGAAGAAAAAATTATTTTCCCTTCATTATTGAAAAATAGGTTTAAAAACATAATAAATGCGATAATTTAAATCAATATTTTTCTCCAATTAAAAGTAAATCCCTAAAATATTTAAATAGGAATCATCTTAGAGATCAAATATGTTGATTCCAAAGACATTAAAACTAGAAATGTAAAGAAAAAAAATAAATATATCATTAAAAAACTAAGTAAAGATTAAGGAGTGTTGATAAAATAAAAATGGTGATGCATATATAAAAAAATGTAGTATATATATATATATATATATATATATATATATATATATGACCCATAATTAAAACCAATTTAACTATAAACTAAAAAATAATAATAAATAAAAATAAAATTCCACAAAAATAGGGTATTCCCGGGAATACCCCTCCCCCCATCTATGATTACACGGAACACTAGTTAAATTATAATTAACAACGTTAACTATGCTGAAATTAAGATGCATAGGGAGCATTTTTGTACATCTATTTTTGTTTTTGTTTCTTACAATCTAATTGGACACGGAACATTCTCTACCAGCCCATGTACTAATTGTAATATAATGCCTAAATTTCATTTTGTCTTTGCAAGTCAAGGTAAAGTAATTGATTACAGGGAACACTAGTGAAATTATAACAACGTTAACTACGATAAACGGTGCATGGGCAGTATTTTTGTACGTCAACCTATTCGTCTTTTTATTTCTTTAATTTAATTTAATCCTAGATCGTGCCGATCTCAGGGTAGGGGGCCGGATTTAGAAAATATTTAATAAGCTGATAGGGAATAAATTATAATAATTTTTAAAAGTTTTTAATGTAAAAGAGGAGAGAGAATGAGTGGAGTTGAGTGGTTGAAAGCATGATTCGCACTTAATTTTTTAAAATTTTTCCCTTTTTTTTCCACTTTTTTATACATTCTTTCTTTATTCTAAATCAATCACATCCACACATCACGTAAGATCCACAAATCTCCACCATTAAATTTCACTCATTCTCTCTCCTCCTTTATATTAAAAACCATTAAAAAACACTCCCAATCACCCTTTGAGATTTGTGGATGTGATGAAATATGTGGATGTGATTGATTTATGAGAGAGAAAAAAGTTGAAAAAAGTGTTTAAAACACTTTTAAATTATAGCCAAACGGGGAATAAATCAACTACGTGAAGTACGGTAAAGAAGTCACAAAGCAAATTTAGGGATCTAGAAGAAGTTTAATAAATCAACTACGTTAAGTACGGAAAAGAAGTGGCAAAACACAGGGACGAAGCAAGGATTTGGAAATGAGAGTAGGCCGGGGGCTTGGGGGGAGGTCCCTTTCTTGCGAGTTTGCTGCCCCTGAAATTATTTATTTATTTATTTATATTCCAATGAAGTTTATTCACAAAACTTTATTCAACATCACGATATATGTTCATTTGATTTGGTAAAATAAAAGAAAATTTACATAAATAACAATTTGATTTGGTAGATGATGGTTTTAGTTGACTTCATTTGCAAGATTAGTTGTATTGTTGATGTCAAGGAAAAATTAGACCAACTACTTAACCGAGCTCAATTTTAAAAATGATAATAAAATAACAAAATTTGTATATAATAAATAGAAAAAATTATTACGTCATATTATTTATCAAAATCATAAATTGATCGAGTTTTAAATCAGAAATAAAAAAATATTTAAAACCAATTTATACACGAAGATAACATCATTTTGAAAATGTAGAATTCTATAAAAATAAGTATATTTTTTTTGGGTAATGAAAGATACCGAAGCTTTTGAAAATGCACACAGAGTTAGTTATATGAACATAGAATTGTTTCGATGTAAAAATGCCCTAAAAATGCCAAAGGCACAAAAAAAATAAATATAAATAAATAAATAATTAATTAATTAATTACAAGAACTGGCCACAACTTCACAGCCTTTAATTTGGTTCGAAGCTGACCCTTAACGAGTGCAGATAGCCAACCAACTGAACAAGGAGCCTTGTATCAAGAGTTCATGAACATTGAACAATAGGGTATTTTACCTTTGAAGGGACCGGGCTCAAGCTAGGTCCAAATCACTTGTCCCCGGGCCCTCTAAAACATATTTATTACTTGCGTTATGTGGGAATCCCATTAACTTGAAACCATGAGCGCATAGAAAAATGTTGAAAATGGTAAAAGGCAGAAAATTCCTTCCTCTAAAATGATAAAACACTGATATAATAAGTATGGGAATGTGTTCTTCCGCAATGAAAATAATTTAGACTAGCTACCAAGACCATCAAAGACCGGGTTACAGCTTTTATGCCGAAAAATCCAACTGTAGAAAGAAGCTCCAAAACCAAGATTTGCTGTATATTTCAATTTTTCCGCGCCCGTGGAGGATTGGATTACGTAATTGAAAAAAAAAAAAAAACTATTACGTACATTATTATTATAAAAATCGGATTGGATTATTATCGGATCAAATTGGCCTATATCCATATTTGCTCCATTTACTTTACGAATTATTAGATTTGGATCTTTATCGGATTATGGGACTGAAATATTAAATTCATCTCCTATTAATTTCACCCGAGTAGGATCGAATTCGGATCAAAATCCGATCCATCGACCGACCTGCATCTACCGTTACTAGCATATTCAAGCCTATTTGTATATTCAAGCTTATTTGTAAGACGAGAAGTTCATATGCATGGTTGCATCTTGTCAATTAATGAAGTTGAAGATTTTTGTTTACTTCAACTGTAGAAGGATTTTGTGCAAGCGGTGTATTTGATTGCCATAATTTTCTATAAAAAAATATAGAATCTTAGAAAATGTTTTCCAAGTTGATTATCTGATTGCAAGTGGGAAAAAGAAATAGTTTTCCATAGTATAACCACTTTAAGCACGATTTGTCCAATTTCATGGGAAATATTTTCTTTGGGAGTATGTTCCATAGTATAATCACTTTAAACACCATTTGTCCAATTCCATGGGAAATATTTTCTTTGGGGTATGTTCCATAAGATAATCACTTTAAGCACCATTTGTCCAATTGCATGGAAAATGGTTTCTTTGGGAGTATGTGGTTTTAATTTTTCAAATTACATCGAAAATTTTTTCTTTTCGAACTTTGTCACTCAAACATACCCTAATTGTATTAGTAGTGATAAAATGCCTAAATTCTCTTTCATATAATCATATTGGGAGGGAATGTATTTGAAAGTCGAGATAGGGTAATTGATTACAAGGAACACCGGTGAAACTATAACAACGTTAACTATGATAAACGATGCATATCTTGGAAGCATTATCGTACATGCAATTTCTATTTTTTATTATTATTATTATTTTTTGGTTACAATCTAATTCGTGCAACAGCTTCTTCTCATAACAGGGCAGTTTAGAAAATGTTTAAATCAACCATGTGAAGCACGGTAAAAAAAAAAAAAAAGTATGCTAAAGAAGCGGATAAACATGGTTACTTTCTTTGTGTAAGAATCCCATCAACCTGAAAGCGTGAGCGCATGGTAAAATTTCGAAAATGGTAAAAGGTAGAAAATCCATTCCCCTGATTCATCCACCAATAAAATGAAACGACAAGAAGAGGAAAAAGACATTACTCAGCATACGCATATTGTACGAGTTTCAATCTTTTTTTTTTTTTTTGATAGAACGCTGCAATAAGTAGGGGAATGTGTTCTTCCACAATGAAAATAATATAGACTGGCTAGCAAGACAATCAAACATAAGTATAGTTCAACAGACAACTTTTTGTTACCAACATCCATTAACTACAAAATAATAGCATCATCAGACCGGAAATATGTCCATATTATCATAAAATTCCGTTCTTCTTATCATCATTACCTTCCAACTAACAACAATAAAAAATAAAAGTATGAGAGACCAGTATTCAGCTTTTATGCCGTGAAATCCGACACTAGAAGGAAGCTCGGGAACCTATAGATTTGCTATATATTTCATTTTTTTGTGCCCATGGAGGAAACCTCCCACCGATCGGGGATCAATCTAAACAAATGATATTTGACTAAGGTCAGTGAAAAGAACGAAAGGGTAACTACTCATTCAACTGACTGGGAAGAAAATAATAATAGTAAATTACAATTAAATTCAAAGGAAATGGGAAAACAGGAAAAACATTACCCAACAAAATGAGAACATACCTGTCGTTCTATACAGTCAGGCAAGCAAGGCAGAGGAGAAGACAGTGCCTTCTGAGAGATTAAAGAAGGGCCAAAATGTCATCATCCAAAATTTCACTTGAAACGATGAAATTCATGTAATCTAATCTCCAAGGATAAATCAAAGGTTCGTGAAGATGCCCTTTTTAATCAAGTAAATGAAAACACCTTACCGGTTCCGCTATATTTCATATTTGTGCTCGAGTACTTTTTCCTTATCAAGGATCTTGAGAACAATTGGTCGCCCGATCTTAGGATTTCAAGCAAATTTAATTTCTGCGAATGTGCTCTCGCCAATTGTCTTTCCAACATATGTACTTCTCAATTCTCCATTCAAATTTTAGGTCAATTTGTTGTGGCTTACCTGGTCCATTCGTCTAGTCTAACAAGTTAAAGACTTGAAGTCCTCGCAAAATACGTGCCTACACATGCACTACACAAAGATTTCTCGAGGGGAAATTGAGAAAGTATGAAGGGTCATAAGGGTATGTATCAAATTGGACTCATCTCATTACATCAATCATTTCTTAGGGGGAACTAAATTTTCAAATTTCAATCTCATTTGAAGGTTGGCAGGGTAGATTTTAATCTGTCCATATAATAATAATAAATAAGGAAAAAGGGAAGCCCAGCATTTTAAACGGAGGGAAACTTAAAGCTCACTCATAATATTTTTCACTATACCCCATAAACAGAAGAATGAAAAACATACCAATATACTTTACGTGTGAAGGAAAGAATGAAAAACATATCATCAATATACCACCAGAGGTATCAATAGGACTCTCCAATTTGAATCCAGTGGTTAATCAGAATTGATACCCGTTGACTATGATTCTCATGAAGTAGCTGGGTACCTGGGGTATCTAATCAAGATTCTGATTCAAATATAGTTGACATTTGACGTATATTTCTTGCAACATTGTTCCCTTACAAAGGTCTATAGGACTTTGTTGCAAGGGAATTCCATTAACATTTAAAGGACAAAAAATGAAAAAAAAAACTTTTCATTTGTTAAGACCCTTACATTTCATTCAGTAGCAAAATCGTAAACAAAGAACACAGAAAGATGCGATTACAAAAGGGGCTCTTAGTGATTATCATTCATGACAAATTCATGGTCAAAACTTAAAAGCAAGCAAGAGTGGCATTAGCTTGTCGCCAAATATTGAATAAATTTTTTGCTTTGTTCGTCCATGACTGATGCTTGTAGTTGACCTTTTTAATTGGGTATTTGTACCTTGAATCTCGCCCTTTTAGTCACAAATTGTGAAAGCAAGTGAAAACTTTTAAAACATTTTAGAGAAATATGCTTGTGGGAAAAACAAAATATGTAGAGTTGAAAATAAAAGATACAACTAAATGCAACTAACCTTGGTGTTGTTACTGGGGTGACACTTCTGCAGAATTTGTAATAATACATCCTGTTGGAAAGTATTTTAACTATTTTGGAATTTTAGTTATCTTTTTAATTGATTCTAGTTTATCTAGTTTCCTAATTTAGATAAGTTTCTCATCTTATATAAATGAGTGATTGTAACCTAATTTGATATACCAATTTATTATACAACTTTCGCTTCCGCATTATATTTCAACTCATCCCTCCCACAATCAATGCTTTATTCCAATTATTGCAAGCCATGTACCAAACGGAGCCCTCCACATCCTCACCGTTGTCGTTCCTTCAATGCAGAAAAGATTCCATTGATATTGATGAAGGCAATGAAAATCTTCACATTTAGGATGATGTTTTATTCGTAGATTTCATGTACTAAATCACATGATCTCAAGAAAGAAAGCATAAATTTCTTGCTTTTTTTTTTTTTTGAAGAGCAGTTCTTGGTATTTAATACCTCTACAACAGCAAAAAATTCTTGACCAGGGTGAATATGTTTTCCTTATTACTTAGTAGCAGAAATTCTCTGAGGTGAAATGCACCTATTAAAAAACATTATAATTTATTCCCTATCACCCTTTAAATTAGTACACAGATACATGGCAATTTGAGACTTCCTTGATATTGGCTCTCTGACCTTGACAGCAAGTTCACGTCTATGTACACCAGCTAGTTGCACTCATGGCATCTGTTTCGATTTTCTAGATTAATCCAACCAATATATTTAATATAATTCAGAAGGCACAATAAAGAAATTCCACCATTTGTATGCAGTGTAAACTCTCAATATCTGGAGTGAAATACAGTCAGCGAGATCTAGAGAGAGAGAGAGAGACCTCAAACACCCTTCCATTTAAAACTTTTGTGCAAGCCATAATTCCAATGGAAGGCTGTTAATTAAAAAATAAAAAACCAAAAAAAAAAAAAGAAAACAGAAATAGAGAGACGAACGGTAATTCAATCAATTTAATTATCAAAATCGAAATAACATTTTTGATGAACCACCATTTTCAGGATCCAAAATCCAAAATCTGTTTCTTACAAGAGGCAATAACGGTTAAAAAGCAGCCACTGAAAGCTAATTCGAACACCAAATGTATGAATTATTACAGATTACATCTCTATCTCTCTGAACAAATTATTAAGTATGCCCCAATTGAAGGGCATTGCCGATGCAGGGAAAAAAAAAAAAACCTTTATCATTGTATTCAATCCATCAATTATAATTCAGAGAAGCTCAACAGTATAAACACCAACCAACAGGTTCAAAGGATAACAACACATGAGGGCGTGGGCGTGTTATATAAATAAACAAGCAATAAAAACCAAGGAGAGCATGTTGAAACAAATACAGCACTCTTCTTTGTTTAGCACTTTGTTTAGCAATCTAACCCCAAGGATTATTTGTTTATTTCGACGAGTCAAGGGGACTGCGACACAGCGGGCAACGGTTGCTCTTCCATGCCCAACGGATTATACAGTTGGAATGATAGGCATGTGAACATGGCAACTGGGATATTTCTTCTCCTCTGCATACAAGCATGTTCAAACAAATACAACACTCTTCGTTTTGTCGTTCCAATTCATCCATCAGTTGTACTTTGACCTTCGTCAGCGGTGGAAGTAGAACCCCTGGGCGTGGGCGGGTGCGGGGCGGGGAAGGGGGATCAATCGGAGGATTCATAGGCCGAGTAAGCCGATCAGCCCGATTTACTTCTTCCGGGTCGGGTATAATGGCCCTGTTCCTCGCATCACAGATGAGTTCATCGCCTTGTTGAACCGTATAAACTTCAAACGACAAAATCATTAACATCTGTTGCCGAGAAGCATTCAAGTTTTGTTCGGTTAGATCTTCAATTTGGTGTATCAATCGTCGTTTAAACTCATCATCACGGACCCCATGATGCCCAAAATACCTATCTAAAAAATTCTCCGGCGAACCAAGAGTGCGTCTGAATTGATCCTCCGGTCCTTGGTATCCAGTAATTAAGTGCTTGTTCACGAAGAAGTACCTCGCAATTGAACCTAGTACTGTTTCCACATCACCACTGCCTTCACCAATTACTGCTCTTCTCTTCAGTATATATTTTACCCTGAAGTTAAAATAAACACCGGCAGGAGGAACGTAGCTCGGAAAAGACGGATTGCGCACAATGGACAATTTGCATTGATAGCGATATCTTTGAGAGGAAGACATTAGGTTTCACCTGGGGACGAAGGGGAAAAGGAATTTTTTCCAGAGATCACAAATCAAACGGATCTCGAGGCCAATGGAAGAATATATAGGGTTTATTGTATCCCAAATCCCTAATTAAGGTAAGATTGATTTGATTTTCCTACCTTTTATAGGATTTTAATTCTAATAGGATTGTAAACGAGAGCTTATTTCTCCTACCCGCACAGATTCAAACCCCCCACAAGAATTAACACTGCCCCCCTCCCGAGGGATGTTGAGGAACACTCGGGTGTTCCGTAACTTACGAACACAGTGACTCCATCCGATTTTAAATTAGTAAATTTAAAGATTCAACAGGATGGTAGAAGCTCCAACAATTTTTAAAAATTTTTAAACACCTTAGTTAGCCAAGGCCCCACAAAGTTTTGGGCCAAAATTTGGGCTACATTTGGCGAAAACTTTGACCTGGCTCACCTACGCTACTGGCCCAAAATTTTTTTAAAATCACTTAACTTCACCTCATCCTGTTGAATCTTGTCAAATTTACTTAATTTCAAATAGACGGATTTTATCAGAGTTCTGTGTTCCAGAATTACTAACACCCGGGTGTTCTTGAACGCTAGCCCCCCCTCCCTCATGCCTTATTGCATTCAGGGGGCTGTGAGGTGGGGTGGGGTGGGGTGGGGTGCGGGTCTCCTCCCGGCTTGGGGAGGAGAAATTTTCACTTTGTAAATGATTTGGTTCGGGTGGTTTTTCATGAAATTTCAAACTATACCATTTAAAGCGGTTTAAAATTTTTCTATACCAAACAAATTAATTGATTTCTTAAATCAAACAAAGCCAAACCATATAGTTTCGATTTGGTATGGTTTTAAACTGTGGTTTGTTAACGGAATAAAATTAGTAAACTTATAAAGAATTTTTCGTCTAAATTTTTGAGTTAAAACATAAACAATAATTGAATACACTTTTTTTTTTTTTTGGGCGCTATAATTCAATACATATTAAATGATAATATTAACTTGGTTTGTCCAAGAGATTAGAAATTTACAAGGTCGGTCATGGGCCTGTTAACAGACCAACAAACCCGTACCTTAGAAATGTTGTCATTATAGGGTTTAGGCTTTAGATTTTATGATGGTCATTGAGGAGTCCGTTAACAGACCAACTAACCAACAGGATAATTTTCCTTCTCTCCACGTTCTTCTCTCTCTGCACGTACTCTGTCTCTCAACTCAAATCCCATGTTCTTGATCGTTTATTGAAAAATCTGTTGCTCTTTTTACTTATAATAATTGTTGTTTTTAATATCCCAGAAGTTAAAAGAAACTATAAGTAAATGGTTTAATATTTGATAGTATGCTAGTAATTCATTTGTTATTAATTGTTTATTAAAATCAAAATATACGCATTTCTAACTACAAGAAAATTTTTGAAAATTATGATATTAATAATGCGAACAAATATTACTGTGTTAAAAATTTTCTATAAAAACTATTTAATTATTATCAAATTAATTCGATAAAATTAATTGTAGATCAAACAGACATATATAAAAAAATTAAAAGGTAAAATTATATAATTTAACTATAAGTTTGGATTAAAGTATACATGTTTCAAATGTTGGGACCTGATTGTAATAATCTCCAAAGGTTGGGACTTTTTGTGCAATTTATCCTAAATTAAATGACCAAAATACCCCTTGAAAAAAGGACAAAATAAGAAAAAATAAAGGAATTAATGGCATGAATGGACGAATTTATCCATTTGAACCAAATACGCACCAAAATATACTTTTTGGACCAATTGAGTTATCTTTTTTTATTTTATTTGGGATTAAAAACGCTATCAGCATTTTTTTTTTTAATTATTTGAGCCAATTTCCCTTATTACTATTTAAGATTAATCATAGCAGATGGTGGAAAACAAAAAAGTTACTCCTTCCGTTCCGTAAAAGTAGTCCCATTTGTATTTTCACAAAAATTAAAAAATTTTAATTAATGATCTTGAAAAAGTAACATTTTAAAATATATTTCCTAATATATCCTTACATTTATTTATTATCCCACTGTAATTGTTCTTGTTTGTTGATAACGATGCAAATTAAATATGGGTATTTAAGAAAATTAAGAAGTTAATTATGGAAATAAAACTATATTTTGGGATGAATTAAAATAAAAAATGAAATTATCTTTGTGGGACGGAAGAAGTACTATAAAAGTTTAATTATAGCAAATGGGGAAAACAAAGAGATTGTGTACAATTGCCCAGTGCGTAGTTATGAGCATCTTTCTTTCTATGTGGTCAAAGGCAATGAAAGGAGACGAATGCACGGAGTCCATTTGCATTAACATTACACTATTTGAACAAAATGTGGAAACTATCTAATCTTATTACAAATCGAAACATCAAGTGAAGCATGGAATTAAAGGACACTCATTGCGAGGGCCGAGGGTCGTCTCAGTGAAGCATAAAAACTATATATTACTTTAAGCTATTGATTGAAGGTCTTTGAGTAAAAACTTGTCTACGTGATCATGTAATGTAAAACTCCAGAACTCTGTTAACTATCTAAGTTGATATAGTATTTTGGTTTCGTCTAACTAATCAAGATTGAGCTTCTTCGTGGGAGTCGGGTCGCCAGAAAGACTTTTGAGCACTTAGCATTCCTTGTTTGTTTTCAGAGAATGTATAATGGACTTCCCAATGTAACGATTTCAACAAGCTTTCGACTTCTCCAATTGTGCTCGATTGATCGTGCACAATTAATTTACCCCCTGGTCTAACTATTCTATCGACCTCTGCCATCACGGGCACAAGTTTGCACCTCTTTTTCAGTCTGGAGAAAAGATGATCGGCGTGGAGGAGATCGTACGTCCTGGGGTACGTGCTAAAGGATTCACACCAGTCGTGATATATCCCAAAAAGGCCTCGTTCGTAGATTATGGGCAGTGTGTCTGGAGAATCTATGTTCACCACATTCATCACCCATAATTTTAAGTCCTTCAATGCGGCTGCAAATCTGTAAGCAATAATTAAATTATGAACTACTAAAATTTTCCTTTTCATATCAGCAAGAAGTGATGAAGTTAATGTTCGTTTTATTGTTTACCCTCCATAAACTGCTCTCATATCCATGACGTTTCTGACATTCGACCAACTAATTCCCAGATCGGTCATATACGTCTTGCTCACCACCGTCTTCCAGTGTTGAGAGTCGGCTGTAAAGTCGTCTGGTGCTGGTTTTCCGTAAATGCCGTTCTGAGATTTGTTGAGCCAATAAGGAGCTGTGTGCACTCTCTCAGGCCACTCTTCAGGCCATTGGCTACCCCTCTCGTTTCCTCCGATTGGGACTCTATGCATGCACGATTGCAACGGTACGTGCCTGAAAAATAGGATCATCATCACCATCTATTTCACACAATCTGATAAAGAAAAATATTTCTGGTACTCCAAGAGTAGCACTTCTACTCATTTGTACTAATTGAAACTGTCCACCTACGTGATTAATATTTACTGATGAATAGTATTGAGTCTTTGGTACTCTGGGAGTACTCTGGACGATTGATTTGAAAGATGTATTATGGGAAAGATGTTACCAGGCAGCATTAGGATCGTCATCTGTTTTACACATAGGGGGAACGTTTTTCTTCCTTTGATCATAACAATCATTTGAGTCTGGTTTGTGGTAAATAGCAACACCAATGGAATTCAACTTATCCTTCTTTATTGTCACAAGCTCCCAACACATAGCCACTGTTAAGTTGGACATTTCTGCAAGGAACAAAGCATCAACATTATGCCTATCCAGCTTCTCTATATCGATAAGCTATGCCCTCTGCTAATGTGACTCCACCATATCAGTTGAAGTGCTGACATGACAGTGCCACATCATCATTTATTTCTCGAAAATTCTACCTTTCCATATTTGCACATCTTCTTCAAGCGTTTGATAGACGGGAGTAGCCGACCAGACAAAATAGCCTCCAGGTCGCAGTACGCGGTTCAACTCCAGCAGTAGAGAACCACCTTCATAATATGTCTAATTTTTAGCACACCTGGCCTAAGAATACAGAAATTGCTAAACAAGATGAAAGAATGTATATAAAGAGATAAGATAACCATCTGCATGCCATGGGACTCTACAACGTGCGCAATGCACAACGTCAAACACCCTGCTAGGAAATGGCAATCTTTGGGAACCCATGACAGCAGATATAGCCGGTATTCCCCTTTCGAGTGCAAATTGGACTTGAGCCTCATGTTCGTCTTTGGGGGCGAAAGACATTGCGAGAACATCTCTTTCAAATAAAAAACCTCCAAAGCTTGCAACTCCACAACCTACATCTAATACGGTTCGACTATGCTTTCCCCACGATATATCTGGCACTGCCTACATCCAATCAAATTTGTCAAATTACAATGCAGAATCAACTTTATTGAAAGCTTAATTAAGCTTTCAGATTGAGTGGTTAAACTAAACAGTGTGTAATGGTTTTAATTATATACCTCTTGAACAAAATCAATGTAATGTAATGCTCCATGTATGAATTGAGTGCCACCACCTGGGAAAGTAAGGAATTCACCAGTCACCTTCACCCAATTTTGGTGACCCTTCACCTCTGCTAGCATTGGATGAGGTACATTATGGTACCATATCTTCAACAACAAGAAACTCAAAAATTCATAACCTGTCATCTAAATTCTTCATTTTTTTTTTCATTATTATTATTTTTTAATGAATGAATACTGATAAATTATACCTTGTCTCTGCTTTGAGGCCATTCAATGGGAGTCTTGTACCCCTGTGGCAATGGAACAAGGCAAGTTGGAGGATCCTCCGGACAATGTCTTTCACGATGCTCGTAATGCTTTCTACTATGAAGCTTTGCAATGGCTTTCTCATTGTCCAAACAAGGTATGTAATCTGTACCAGCAGTTACATTACACAGCTTCCATGTGTATCCATATAAGCTGCTATTGCTATCCTTATCACCTGATGATGATTCCCCTTTTCGTCTCTCTTTTTCATTCTCTGACTGATCTGCTTGAGTCGACCATGCCTTCTCAGATTCTTTTGATTCCTTCGGTATCCCCGTCCGAGTGGTCTCCCCTGTATCTCCCTCGTTCTTCTTCGACTTTTTCTTCTTAGGTTTCTTCGCATCTTTACTAGTCTCTGTTTGGATTTGATCATTAGTTGTATTCTGTTCTTGTGTTTTTCCTTCTTTTGATCCTTGTTGTACTTGTTCATCTTCCTTCTTTTGATGCTCTTCTATTCGTTTTTCTCGATCTTCGTCTGTGATTATATTCTCATTATTCGCTGTATTCTCTGAGGTGTCACTTACATGTTCGTCTACTGTACTAGTTTGTTTATCCTTTTCGATCGGCTGGCTTTCTTGTTCCTCAGCTATTTCCTCATGAGCCTCAACATCTAGATTTTGCTTTGTCGTCTCTTCCACTTGTTGGTTATTAGTAACCGAACTTTCTTTTTCATCGTCGGTATGCGTTTTTTCTTTTTCGTCAACGGATTCTTCAACTTGTGGTCTTTCTTCTTCTCCAGCTGAATCTTGATACTTCACATTCTCATTCTCCTTCTCGTTCATCTCATCAATGGCATGTTCGTGTTCTAGTTCGGTTTTACTATCAATTTCAATCTTATTATCGTTATCATTTACGGCATTTTCGTTAAAACTAATCTCACCTGCAACTTCATTAGCATTCTCATTGGTAGTCTCTTGATCAACCATAGAATCTTTTCCATCTTCTTGTATCTTTTGACTCTCGATAGTGTCGTCCAGTCGAGGGACCTCATCGGCTTTGATGGCATCACCCGGGAGGTGAACTGAGCTACTATCGATATGAATAGGATGAATTTTCTTATTCGAGGATTTGGAGTTATTATCTGACTCGACTAGTTTTTCACTGTTTGATTGGGGGGTCGATTTTGGAGCAGAAAATGAATTGGAATTTAGCATCCAAACGCCGAATACACATAATGCGACGAATATTATAGTGGTTGTTGTTGAGTAAGAAATGCTGGAAGATCGCTTAGCGCCACGAGCCTTCCCCGTCGCCATGCTAGGGAAAACACACTAAGGAGAAGAAATGTGAAGAAAGTTATTCTAGGGTGAAAATTACAGAAGATGGAATAGATTGGAAAATAACTGAATTTTGTGGTGGTGTCTGTGTGGATGAGGAATGCAGACAGGGGAGAGAGTGGCATTCATATTTTTCTGTTAGAATTTATCAAGATCCGAATGAGCAGGAGAAGGGAATTTGTTATCCAACCATGCAAAATGTAATTAAACAAATAAGTCACTACAACTTATTTTCTCACAAAGACATGTTTGGCTTATTGGATTAACGCACATCTTGTGTTATATATTTTCTCGTTATGCGACATGTTGAGAGATATCATGATTTTTGTAAAAACCCTTATTGTCGATATGGCAGTGTCACATCAACTTGAGTAATTATGTGCCACTACCACGTCATCAAACATGACACTACCACATCAGCAACATCAGTAGGGGTATGAATGACTTACCCTCCCTGGTGGGAGGAGAAATCATTACTTTAGAATTCTGCTGCAATATATTTTCATCAATTCTTACTACAACATAGAATCAACACATACGCAGCGCTCAATAAGCGGAGAACCTCATAACCTAGATTTCGAAAGCACATTACAAAAATAGGACTGCCAAACAAGGCTCAATATCATCAAACCAGACGTTGAAATCAAACCATAGGCCAGTTTTCGACAGGAAGAACGGGGTTAGGGAGGAGAGAAGCACGCGGCAAAGAATGCGCCGTTGTACACAACTGGTGTTTGGCGCTTAGTCAACATTTGCTCAACGAAACTCATAAATTTGCACAAGACAAGTGTAATAACTAGCCAAATGACATAAAAGCAACAAATTCTAGAATTGTTTACAGAGGTTACAAAGACAAAGTTAATAACAAATAAATCCAATTTCCCTTCTACTCTAACCAGATAAATAACCATAAACAAGCACAAAATGTGGCTCGTAAATTGTTCTCTCGTATCATCACTGCCCTGGTTTTTAACCTCAAGAGAACCAGCTGGGATTTGATATTTATCTTGGATGATGATAGTGTTAAAATGCCACACAGGTCTGCAAAGACTATCTTGGACAATTATATGGTGTAATAATAATAGTATAATACTACCAACCAGTTTTTGGACGCTTTATTCCACCGGAGTTGAAGGGGGATAAGCTACCCCTCGGATGAGGGCTCTCTTCTCGGAGATTATTCAGCATGGCTAGTTCTCGAAGTTGTTGTCTCTTGTACATGTCTTCTGAGTCATCCTATAATTTCAAGCCAAACAGGGAGAGTTTTATAGGTGCAATGTATTGAATAGTGATGACAACTGCAAGATGTGTGGATGATAATAACTACTGATATGATATGAGATGCGTGGATGAATAAGTATTGATATGAAATGCGTGGTTCATACTCATGTTGTACATCTAAGTAGAAAAAAGCTAGAACGAAGAAAGCCTTAATTATTTATGAACTTAATGCTTTCTCCACAACCCAACCTAATGACACCACACTATTTAGAGATCATTACAAGGAAATTTTTTTTTTGCTATTTCTTGTGCACGGGGTTTGCCAAGCTTGAAACATACTTCTATTTTACATGTTTTGCATGAACCGCAATTTGCTACCTACTTATTTTCCACACATTCCATTATTCCATAGGATCTACTATTGACTAGCACTGTAAAATAGGAACTAAATCTCCACAAAGAATGAATGAGCATCAACTAAATACCACTGGTTTGAGCAGCTCTTCAATGATCTCCTTTGCTTGTTTCAACCTTAAATCCACGACGTTGGAAGGTAATTCAGCCTCTATCAAAATATGCAATTGCTCGTTCAAGTGCTCATAGCCTGGTCTTCCTCTAAGGCTTTCCTCCTTAAATCAAAACCATAAACAATGAAGTCATGATATTAACAAGCATGCACATAGAAGGGTAAACACATCATTTATGCATTATGAGGAAAGTAATTTACCCGTACAGGATCTTTTATCGAACCCTTCCCTCTGATGAACACACGGCATCCTGTAGAAGCTTCGACTCGCTTAAGGGAATTGCCTCGCGGACCTAAAAGTCGCCCCACGAAATTGAACTGTTGGCCAAAGAGAATGTAATACATCTTGGTTCTAATAACTATCTCAATATTTCAAATTTAACCATCCTTTTTTTGCTTAACTAAATTAATTTCAATGGCTTACATTTGGATATCTATCGACTGGTATCTCCAAACGCATTACACGTTTCACTACAAACGAACTTGGACTTCCCCTCGCTGATTGCCAGTCGATGTTCATACCCTGTGGTCCTCCCAATTTCTGTCACACAAAAACAAGAAGTTACTTTTCTTTTCCCCACAAACTTGTGTAAGTTACTTATTTTTTTTATACTTCTAAGTAAATTGCTTAAAGAAGTTACTTACCTCGGGCTGAACACTAGGCCAACCATTTCCATTCCAGCTACCTAAACCTACTCCAACATCGGGGATCATGTTCAAAGAAGACACTGGACTAGGACTACCACGTTGTAATCTATCATAGTCGCTAAAACCTTGGCCAGAAATTTTTCCAGAAACTCTTAATATCTCTGCATCATTGTAATAATAATGATTATTAGTACAACTACAATGCACGATAGGGCTTCGTACGAGTTAGATGAATCTTTTGAACTTCATTACCCAATACAACTATCATTACAAACACACTTTCGCCGTACTGTTAACTCATTACAAGTAACACAATTCTCTTATTGCCGATCATTAATCGAGCCATTGAAACTTCAGTACAGAATTACAATGCAACAATTACGATTTATAAAAAGAAATTAATCTCAATAATCTTAGAAAGGCAGATTCAATTCTCGGAAATCAATTTCAATAATCTCGATCTAATTTCTGTTCTATACTTGTATATATATCTATGTCATTAACTTATGACATTCTTGACAATTTAAGAACAAAGCCCAGAAAAAAATCATGAAAAACATCAAAATTGAAATGCCCAAAATACTAAAACCAGATCCAAGAATTGATCATAGAGGCAAACCTTGATCCAAGAGCCTACTGCATATAGGGAGGACTTGCATGAATGGCTGTAGCTTCTGCCTCTCTGCTAGCAGCTCTGTCAAGTACTGACTAAAGAAATTAAAAACACCACTAAGGCGTCAAAATTACACAAAAGAGCAAGGGTTTCTCTTCTTATTCTTTTTTTTTTTCCCTTCAGATTCTTAAACATTAAGAAAATCAAAAAACAAGAATCTTAACTTGAAGAAACAACTGGGTAGTACCTTTCAACATCTGAATTGCTCCTTATGAGTGGAGAAGGAACAGTTCTTGCTGGAGAAAAGTTCAAATTTTGGGGATATAAACTAGACATGAAGATTATAAGTATAAACAACAAGGGTCTGAAGAGAATTTCTATGGAGAAGAAGATCAAGAAAGGTAGTAAAACAAAGTCAGAGAAAATACAGCCTATCCTCTTCTGGAACCCCTGAAAGAAAATGGAGTAAAAAGAAATAGAAATGAGGTAAAAATGTGAAAATGGAGGCTTAAATTGCTGTAGATACAAATATGTATATATATGCACGGCTGCGAGAGAAGGGCGAGGACTGGGGCCTGGGGTTGGGTGGGTGGGGGTGGGGGGGACAGAGGAGGCGTTGGCCTCTTATGTAAAGATTGTGTTGGTCAAGGCTTTAATGCATTCATCAGGACAGACTATTCTCGCTGTAATTTTTAGAGTTAGAATTTGTGAACATGGTAAGTTAGATGTCTGAACCTTTTTTGGTAAATAAAGTGAAATTCATAATTAAATTAACACTTCCATGCGATGCGATGCAAAAAAAAAGTGAATTATTTGTAACTAATAAGATATATATATATATTAATTTACTTCGTCAACCGCAGATAATTTAAGCGTCTCAAATAAACTCGTTTGGATAGAAGACATTGCATATATTTACACGTGTATTTATTTAATAGAATCGATGACACAAACCTATTAAACACTGATATATATAAAACAACAAATACATTGCTGCAATAACACTACAAGCAACATTATTCATAACTCTTGAAATCATCTTATGTGAAAAATTAAGAATCCAGCACAGGTAACTTTAGCCCAGCTCCAGTTATATGTGCAAGAAATCTGCTAATTTATGGCCATTTTACTGTGCCCACAAGTGACCATTGGAGCGGTAGCTCAAATAATTTATTTTTGTTTATAAACAGTGTAGAAAAGTTGGTTTGTGGGGCGAAAAATGTTGCGTGGCAAATTGTATGCATGTTTATATAATTTACATATAAAATATAAATAAATTTTAAAATATTGCAAGGGTGGTCGCTGCCCCATGCACCCTCTAGCTCCACCTCTATTTATAAATAAAATGAAATACCTTATCAAAATTAACACTTATATGCTATGAAAACAAGCAAATTATTTCTGATTAAAAAGATTTTATTTTTCTTGAATTTACTCATTCACGGGAAATGGATAATTTAAGCGTGGCGAAATATGCTAATCTAAATGGACATATAGCGTGTATATCTACTTACATGTGTACTTGTTTGGTTGAATTGATGATAGACAAGCTACCAAATACTGATGTATGTAAAATAATAAATACTAAACTGTCAATAGTATTTCGTAACGTTATTCACAACTCAATAAATCAAGATATATGAAAAATTAAGAATCCAATGCCAACAATTTGGTTGTTTTAATATAAAGAAGTGAAATACGTAATTAAAATTAACACATGCTATGAAAATAAGTAAATTATTTTCGAAAGATTTTATTTTATTTGAATGTACTCATTGACATTTTTTTCTTTTTGAATGTACTCATTGACGCACAAGTGTACAATTTAAGGGCCCTGAACATGTTCGTCTGAATAGACACACAAGATATAGGCTTCCACGTGTACATAAGTGGTCGAATCGATGACAGAAAAGCTATCAAGCACTGACTGCTGACGTATGAAAATACAGAACTGCAAATAGTACTACGCAACATTATTCATAACTCCGTAATTCAACTTAAGTGAAAGGTTAGGAATCCAATCTACAAATGATGGTCAATTTCAATCTATGAAAAGCTGGACAATATAAAGAGTCAATATCATTTGAAAAATCACATTTTTCTCAAAAACTATTTTGCACGAGCTCTAAAAAGGCTATGAGAAAATAGCAAAAATATTCTTCTTATAAAGGGGTTTTGTAAAGTGAGATTGATTTATTTTAAATCTAACGAGATGCATTCTTTAGAATAGTACTCAATCTTTATTTTTGACACAATTTAATTAGTTTGACAAGGACTCGATCATTCTCAACTACCATCATTCAATTTTCCTGGTTAAGATAATCCGCTTAGAACTTAGATAGCTAATTATTGCAGCAAACACTTACTTGCGTTTTATTCTAATATACAAATTTGCAATTTCGAATTATCCTGGTAATAAAGCATTAGAAAAGCAATATGGTTAATTTCATAGTGTGCACCATCGAGTGCACACTATATGCACTCTCCCATTGATGTCACACCCCAATCCAACTAATATGGCACTTGAGTCGATATGTCACATTACTCCAAACTGCTCCTGCGTTTCAAATGACTTCTTGCAATTTCAGAAAATTTGTTTTCTTGATGGCCGATGAAGAAAATTTGTTGAAGCTATTGCGTAACATATTGGTTTACAGTCAAGTTATCAAACACGGTCTTATTTTTTTAGCTTCATTCTCTCCAATTGTGCGTTACATTTTCACTTCATAGCTCAAATAGGTTATCATATTTTGTACTCACAAAATATATATCACATCAATATTAGATCATATCAAGATAATAACAATTACTGCCAAAGTGAAAAGCATCAAATGAGTATAATAAACCATGCCTACGTGACCATCAGATGAGCCTAAAGAGGTAAAATCAAGGGTAAGAAACTCTACATTAAAGAAAATGAAGAAGCTAGCATAGGATACTCCTGATGCCTGCTTGAAAAGTACATGGCAATGCACGTTGGGCCTTCAGACCGACAACAAACAATGTGTGGATCGCAATACAACGTTGCCCAATTATTAAATATCAAAATTGATCTTACAGCATAACTATTCTTAATTATTTAAAAAGTAATCTAAAAAAAGTAGACACAAAATCTTATGTCTATTGCTTTGTTCTTTTGCTGCCATTTTGATTCATAATAGTACTACCCATATTCCACACCATTTCCTATGAATTATTTTATTTTCGTGCGATAATAATTTATATACATACAAACACACACTCTGCTGCCCCCCCACCCACCAGGGAGAGTGACAGAAGGGGAGAGAGAAGGAATGTCCTTGCTAGGCCATTTTAACCAAACACCATTTTCATTTCACACGTGGTTCACAATTATGCAGTCGGGTATTATTAAATTAAAATATATAAATTAGCTTTTTAGTTGATATTTAGATAATGATTTTTTTTTTTTCCCTTCTATTCCCATTTCTTTGGGGTCGATTTGTTGTAGTTCTCATTTATAAGAATTTTCCTTTTGCTGTTTTCTGTATTACCTTTTCGTTATTATTTGATATATTTAAGAACTTTTACCACTACTGGAGTACCTAAAAGGGAAATGGCTAGTAGAGTATGATAATCAAATACACATGAACTGCAAACTCAGTGAAAAAACCAATGAAATTATACAATTTCTGTCGATGCAAGTGACACAAGATTGCTATAAAGGTTCTATCATGGATATATGAATACAATTTCTAATCAACCTTTCACTTTGTTGGAGGAATCTAAAAATAAATACGCAATAAACTCGCCCCGTGTACTCTGTGTCCCACTCTCTAAAATAATAGAAACACAATACACTCACTCTCTGCACCTTTCAAGATGATGACAACAGTTAAAGGTGATAATCTTAGAAGACAGTTGATCAATACCAACATTAGGAAAAAAACAAAAAAAGTCAAAAAGAAGCAACATTGATACAAATTCCAAACCTTTTTTTTGGCACAGGATGGAAACCAAATCAAAGCCACCAATAAGGAAAATGAAATCAGTGTCTTCTCAGATCTTCTGCTGGCATGTGGATATAGGGGTTTGAGGTGATAGTTTCAGGAACCTCTTTGGGCGGTACAGCATGAGGAGAGACGTCTGGAGTCACATGCGAAATTGCGCCAATGGGAACTGTAGGAGTCGGAGTGGTAGAGAGGGAAGGCAATGTGCCAAATTGTTGTTGATTAGTGGCTGGAGATGCCTTGACTGGGTAGACTTCGGTTACCTCTTCATTACCTTCGTCCAAGTACACTACATCCTGCATGGTGAGCTGGTGGTACTCGACAATCTCTCTTAGGAAACGGTTCTCTCGTGCATAAACTGAATTCTCTTGTGCCAGACGCGCTTTCTCAGCTAGAAGAGTCTCGAGTTGAAGTCTTATCTGGTAAGCAAATATTTATCAGAAAATTGTTCAGTAGGTGTTATTACTATGTTGGAACTCATAAACAACCAAAGTATAATGAACTCATGAGAGAGAGACAGAGTACTTACCAAATCATCATCTTCGGGGTTGTCTCCTTTTTCATTGCTCTCTCTTAGGACTTTATTTTCTTCTTCCAGCTGTGCGCAACGTTCCTTTGCGAAAGCCAAGTCAGCTTTGACTGTCTTCAGCTCCCTCAGGAGAAGCTTTGCCTTTGCAGCCATTGCCATTGCAACCTGCAATTGAGTACAGACGGCATATATCACGCATCTCGCTAATGTATGAAAACTCTAATATCAAAATATTAAGAGCTTGTTTGGGACAATTGAAATTTATTTCTCAAGAGAATGTATGGTTAAAAAGTGAACGAAAAATTAAAAAGGGTTATGGGTCCTGTAAAATGCATGGCTAAAATAAGTGTAGAGAAAAAGAATTTCTTAAAGCCAACAAGTAGTTGTTAAGGATGTAGGTGAATTTTCAGGCATGTGTCAGTAGCTACAATTTTCTTCCTACCAAACAGCATAATTCACCTGTTCAGATTCCGACACTACAAAATCTAAAGGACTGTTACTCCCACAGACACAAATTGGAGATAAGATTCAAAACTAACAAAAGGGAAACATTTCACACCAGATGCAAGCTTCTTCCCATTCATGAATTTCATAAGAGAGCAACAGATGTAAATGCATATTGGGATATAGAAAACAAAAGGGCAAAGTTATTTTACTTCTTCTGGAAGCAAATACGCTAACTCAAAAAGGAGGGAAAAAGAAGACGAAATGGACAACTGACAACAAATGCAACAACAGCATTATTCCAAACACAGAACATCAAAAAATGTACACATGATGATTCAGTAACAGAAAGATGAGAAACTACTTGTTAAAAAGAGACCCTGGGTATTTTAGGGAATAGAGCCAGTTCATACACCACAAAATAAATATGTGATATGGAACTTCTCTAATCACATTCAGTTAAATGTCTACTTAACTTGAGATGGTATAGAGGGCTATTGGTTTGTTTTTGCTAACATGATCTAGTAAACCAAAAGCACAAACTAGACATGCATAGTGTCACTTTAACACCAATGCTACACAGTTGCCACCTTACGTCGCGAGATGCCTTCAATTGAGTTTCCAAATCAGTATGGTTATGAGTCTGCATCATTGGCTGTTGCCGGAAGCTATTAATGTTAGAAGTCTGATTCTGTTGTGATACAGAACTATTGTTCTTTTTCCGTATCTGAATCTTGCGAGTCTCTTGAATAATATCAGCAGTGCGGTTCTCCACAGTTGTAAGGCCCTCCTGCAAAAAGTATGGTTCAACAATCAACATAACAATGTTTTTAGAGAAAAACAACTCTAGCGAAGAACACAAGAAATTTCCCAGACATGCATTCCAAAAGCAACGAAAACACATGCCTTGTCATTTGTTAATTTCCGTTCTTATTTATTTTAAGAGTGCCTTTTTTATATATATCTCTCTCCTTTTCATTTTTGATGGGGTGGGGGGAGTTGTCAGACAGTTTATGGAAGTTTTCCTTTAAAGGTGCCTAAGAGGAAAACAACCCATCCTACAGTTTTGAAATTCCTAAACGAACTCCATATCCTACTATTTGAAAGGGGAGGCTGCATTTCATTAAATAAACAACAAAGTGCCAATTTACAAGCATAGATCAATGTGTATAAGCAATGTTCTTGCAAGAGGTCAAAGGATTGAACCCGAAGTCCCTTAATTTCTTTGAGGATACAGTTATGTTGTGACCTTAATTCAAAAATCAAACGATTAACAATCGATCTGACAGACAAGATTCTCCATCTTGTATTCTAAGTGAAAAAGTGAAAGCGCCAATGCAGAAGTCTTGTAAGAAATAAAAAATTGTTGAGCGTCTATAAGAATTGCATTGCACTTGTAAATGATAAACCTAAGACCTTGATTGTTTTGATAAATAATCTCTCTTTCAAGGAACTACAACAGATTCCATGATGGGTGAAAGCAAAACCAATATAATAGATGCAAATGGCGGTGGCCACTTAGTGATTCGGGATAGTTTTTGTCAATTTTCTGGCATATATGCACAGTCCATCAGATTCAACAAACTATATTCTCATCATATGATCCATCAAGTTTAACATCCTCTATTCTAATAATCCAAACATTATTTGTTGTTCTGTTCATCTAGAACGTAGAGTTGCAGCCAGTACTGATTAGGTTAATGAAAAATATAACCTACAGACAATGCTACATGGGGTAACAGCATTTTCACAAGGTGACAATATGGACACTGGTTGGATTAGATACATTGAGCCCTTCATTATTTACTAGCCACATAACAAATTTTGATTAAAGAAGTTCAGATGAAAAAGCACATTTTTAACAAAATACATAATGAAACGTACCTCAAGAGCATTACCAATTGTGCCACCAATGTAATTAAGCGACGACGCAATTGCATCTAGTCCCTTTTGTATTGATGGGGTCTCTGTCTTTCGACGATTTTGTGAAGAGTTGTGCGTGTTATGATACTGCAAATGAAAGAACAAGGATGCAAGACATGAAATCTGACCTCAGCATCCCCAGACATTTCTTACTATAAAAGCTGAAAAACAAAGCTTAGTGAATCCTATAAGACGGAATGTTTGTTTTCCATAATTAAGAATGGGGTGTTTAGTCGATTAATAAATAGCTGGGGAAGAAAGAACTGTTTTCACAAGAGTGATGATGCCCTAATATTGGAGTAGGAGTTTTAGAAAGCACACACTGTAGAAAATAAAGGCCCAACCTTGTCCTCCAAAAAAAGGTGTCTTGCAATTCTAGCATTTGTTCACTGGAACAATCTACCTAATTCAAGAACTTCTTACCTGACCCTTTGCTGATTTATCTGACGTCTGAAATTTTGTTCTTCCTGGTGTTTCATGTGATTGACCCCCATTGTCGTCATCAATAATGGATTTAGCTTTCCTAGCCAACACCCCCCAAAACCCTTGCTTAGGCTCATTCATGTTTCTCATTGATGTGTACTCGTGGGCAGATGAATCCTATAGTTCCATAACAAAAATATCACTACAACACAGAATAAATTACAGGCCACAGAAGCATGCCATATAAACAACATAGTAATACGTAACAGTCACAGTTACAATTTACAAATATCAAAGATAACGAAGATTGAATTCTCAGATCAAATTAATCAGAAAGTGAAAAGGTTCAATTAATAGAAAGCAAGTTCCTTGAATCACTTATAATTAAAACTGTTAAAAAGACGATTTCAATTATTGACGGGTAATATAAAATCCCAAATCAATGGTAACATTTGCAATGTATAGTTTGTAATTTCTATCTAATTTAGATTCACATTAGCATTAATATTTGACATACTAGAGGGGCTACCAAAATACAAACTGCAAAGTACAGATAATCTCGGACTCTCATTTCCATTTGGAAATTATTAAGTCAATTGGAAGAAAAGCCAACACAATATGTATGGTTTCATCACACCTAATTCATCTAGGCAAGTTCAAAAATCAAAAGTATGTGTCCATTTTGTGTGTCCATCCTAATTTGTCCAGAATGGTAAGACATTATGACATTTTAATCACAATGTTGGGCGTCCTCAACCATACACAGTAAAAGATATATATGCCTATCTTCATCTCCATACCCATCCTCTCTCCTCTTTTCTTCACCATTGCCTCGCGCTACCTTCTCTCATTTGACTGAATATGAACAAATTGCTCCTCACCATAGCCTCACCAGTCACACTCCTTTCAATCAGTCCAAAAAGCAATATACTAGCATAATAGTATAGCACAAAAGCCAATAAATCATGCATGTGTTTGAAATCCAATCTTCAACGTTTGTTTGGTAGAGATTTTTGAAGATACCATTAAAAAGTATAAGCAGTGAAAGTGAGTTTACAAAAAAGAAGAAAATTTGTCGCGTCAATGAAATTGTGGTTTTAAAGGATTTTGAAGAAAAATGATTATTTTGAAAAGTTGTACCAAACAAGCTGTCAGAAATTATTTTTCACAAAACCTCATTTGCATCCACATATTCAGTGGAGCTAAAACTTCTTTTTACTCTTCAACAACACATCACACATGTTACTTAAAAGTACTTTTCTTTGAAAATAGACCCATACTAAAGAAGCAGTACGAAGATAGGTTATTCATTTAGTGCAACACAAGATATAACCACTCTACTGGTTCTTCCACTATTTTCAGCTAATTCACTCCATCTCGGAATTGCATTTCCTCGTAAAATTACTTCTTGTTTCCAAAATATTATTCACATGTCAAGTCATCTGCCTCATAAGCAATTCCTTTAATTTTTCTAACTCTTTCAACAGAAATGCGAGATGCTGCATGCAGAACCACAAAACTAAAACAACAGCAAATTAACTTTGAACTGAGCATAGAAGAAACAAAGTATTAGCTCTCTTCAAATACCAAACCACAAACAATCGAAGAAAAAAAAACAAAAATCAAACCTTATTAGGGGGAGGAGAGGAGGACCGAACTGGAATTGCCTCCCTGGGAGAACAGAGAGCAGACTGTCCGTATGCAGAAGAAAGCGACGAATCCTGATATGCCGATGAAGCTCTGATGGCTTTAGCGGCAAGTGAGGAAGAAGAGGACGACGAAGAACTGTCTTCCGACGCCAGCGGCGGAGCGCCAAACCTGTAATTAAAGTTGTTCGAACTTTCGGAAACATCTTCTCTTGTAGAAACCCGACCCAATTGCTGTTGCTGCCTCCTCCTATACGCCATATACACCGGAATCGGAACTTATGATTGATTTATCTTCTGCTTCTTCAAATATAATCAAGTTAGGCCTTCCCAAATATCAATAACAACAGAACAACCAAAATCGAGCCTTCGAATTTCTTCTTTCTCCTCTGCTCTCAGATTTACCTTCGATTTTTCAGCCCAGATTCCAGATCTGATTGGGAGTTCCCACTTTTTTGATCAAAAATTACGTCATAACTTTAACGCCATTTCGGGAATTTGCAACCTAATGCATCGATTCTACAATTTAGATTCCTAGATCCTCAAGAATATTTAATGCTGAATAATTAATTGATTATTTTTTTTAACAACATTAATTGATTTTTATTTTTTTTTTTTAAGTGATTGTCAGGCGCCCGGCGTGAGAATCGAACCTCGGACCAAATGCATACTATTGCACCGCGCGGTCTCATTAGTTGATTATTATTGGTATCATGTTATACACATAAAATTAGTGGATGCGGCTAAATACACCTACTGTTATAAAAGTATAGAAACAATAGAGAAAATTTAGAGAGAATGAATTCTAAGGAATTCTCAGGAATGAATTTCATTAATAACTGAAGCCCTATTTATAGGAAAACTTCGAATGGCACAATCGTAATTACATAATTTCATCAAGGGTATAATAGTCATTCACATATAAAAATTATATCTTTTACCAAATTATTCCTCCACCAAATTATTCCTCATAATTCATAACCACCACATTATTCTCAATTATTCATAACACCTAATAATTATTCTTCAATTATTATTCATAACACTCCTTGAACGATCAAGTTAATACAAATGTCCTTCCTGACTGTTTGGAGAAAAACCCAGTTTAAAAAAACTTCCAAACCGATTGCAGGGATAGCTTGGAGTGGTTATATCGCTTCATCAAAACATTGCTCCCCACGATGTCTATCATCGAGATATGAGTATTCACGTCTTGCCTCGTTAAAACCTTGTCAAGAAAACCCAAAGTGGGAAAAAACTTGATCGAAGGAAAAGAGTACATACCGCCGTTTGATTTCATATCTTGAGAATCGATATCTTTACTTACGGTAAATGATTTCAATATCATCATCGTTTGGATCTAAAGCATTAGCTCCATTATAACTTGATCCAATAGATACATCAGATCAATTTCTCCTATCGTTCTCAATATACCATGAATATGCCTCGTTAAAACCTTATTAGAAAACCCAAAGGGAAAAACCCTAATGAAGGAAAAAGAGCACATTATTCATGTGAATACGCCTTTAAAGTTGCCTCATTAAAAACTTGCTAGAAACCCAATGGGATAAAACCTCGGTCGAGGGAAAAAGAGTGCAACGCGTATTTTATACAAGTATGTCAAAGCATTTCAAAATCTTTCATACATTTGTATGAGTATCATATACATTGGTTTTATACTTTTCGCTCATTTAGAGTGCATCAATTTTCGTGACACAACTACAAAACATTCACCATGAACACATGTCTCCAAACACACAATTTAAAGCATATAAATTCATCGTAAAAACATGTAAACATATAAGTAAACCTTCATAACTAACTAACACTTAAAATATATCATTTAACATTTAATACTCACTTAATAGGTTATTTCATTCCCAGGGGGCTTAGTTCACCCTTTAGGGTACTCATATAACACGCTTAGCTCACCCGATCCTTTAATTTCCTTTTAGCACTACACACACGCATCGGTAATTTAACTTTCATGAGCATGCAACATATAATGACCACCATGCTTATCTTTAAACTTGACCACCACCATCATCATCTCATCATCTCATAAATCAAGGATTTCACATTCACCGCTTATCATCTTCAATATATCTCAATATTTTCATTATCATTGATCATATGTAGCGCTACATTTTCATATCGTGTCGACACTTTTCAATTTCATTTCTTTCCCCATATCGACATAACTTATCGAGATATCTCATTATCAATCCTCTTGTAGGATTACACAATATAGTTATGTCTATATACTCTTCAAGAGCATATGCCTCCGTTATTAAGACCATCTTTTATAATTTGCTTTGATATATATGTTTGGGGAAATCTCATAATATCAACGCTTCTGGCGTGCTAACTTATCAAAGCATCTTAATTGATATATGTGATTGTTCATAGCATCTTTTATGCATCTTTGAACTTCAAGTTCATATTTTAATTGTGAGGATATAACATGATGCATTTCACATATCATTTTCAACCTTTAATACTCCCCCTCATGCTGAGAAAATTTAGAACACCAAAACTCATACAGTTGGTATGATTTTAATCATATATGTTCTCATCATTCAAATTTTAATATGAGAATTTAGACTGCTTGCATTCTATTCTCGATATCGGCAATTTATTTGAGGACTTTAAATAATTTGCCATATAATATCCCACTTGTATGCAAGATACTCAAATCCTTCAGTGATTTATTCAAATCATTGGGATATATATATATTTACTAACTTTATCATTAAATCTGAAATCATGCTCATACTAGTGAGCAAATATTTCAGAAATTTCAAATTACGAATCATATACACATGTGACTATCTAGTGGATCCATATCATAATATCTAGTAGTCCACATGGAGGATGAGTGGGCCCATATTTCTCATCCTTTATTCCAGATATATTTGGGATTTATTCACAATATTGGCTAGTAATGATTTCATCATTTATCGAGAACAATCATTGAAGAATTCCTTTAATTCTTCACTTGAAATATTGATTTCAATAATTATTTAAACCGGGATGGTCAATCCGGTTTTGCAAACGAGTATTATTGAACTTCTAGTTCAGTAAATTCTTATATCGATTTCACTAGTATCTGTATAGTGCTCAACATGATTTATCATAGAAACAATTCACCGACATATTCCATCATCTTTTGGTGACATTATTATCTACTACTGTTCAAACACGGAGTTACAGCTCATACGCATCACATCCGGCTATTATTTAATTCCGAAATCGTAGCTCTTACGCTTTATTTAAAATCGGAGTCTTATTTCATACGCGTCGTATTATTTTATAAATAAATCATCAAAATTATTGCAAAATTCATCCTAACAAGGGTCTATACATTATAATGGATCATATGCTCTCAAATCTTCGAAAATACTATCCATCACTACCGATCAAAATCCTAAAAGGATTTATCGATGTATTTGGAAAGATTAAGGATGCTAATGAATAAGGGTATCCCACAAGATATCCGATGCTTGATTGAAGCAAAGGTTCGATTATCCGGTGAGGTTTCAATTCCTTCTAAATACATGCCTGGTATGGGTAAAAGTAGTTTTTCAAAGAACGGAGAGCAAAAGATTAGGAGGATGCTACAAGTGTGCTCGATGGACATGTGACACTCGATGTAAATCTGTGGGGTACTTGTCCGTAAACCGAGAAGATAAAATAGCATTCATTAAGGATGGATTGAGTAAGGAGCTTTGGATGATATTCAATGGCTCTTGAGACACATTCTAATGGACACGTGCAAGGTGAGCTAATGGCCTTATGGGCCAAATTCAAAGATCAACAAGCACTTTATAGTCTTGAAATACTTACTTTAAAAGATCCAGTTTGTAAATTTAGTAGAATAACTTAGTATAATGATTTTCCCATATTTATGTAAGACAAATTTATGTAATATAGAATATCAATATTTTTCTTTTATTTGTAAATATCGTTTTTCGATTTTCGATTTTTTTTCGTTTATTTTCTATCACCGATAGATATATGTCATTTTCACTTAAATTTTTTTCTGCATTTTTCTCTTTCATATTTGTCAAAAAGTAAATAGTGCACTCAATTATTGGTTTGAAAATTTTTCTTTAAATAGAGGGATTCATATATCTATCATTCATTCGTTGAAAGAGAAAGATAGAGGTGGAGATGGAGATGGAGATATCAGAATCATCTCATGTAAGTCAATCTTTACCTCGCCAGTAAAAACTATATGTGTTCTTGGTGGCTCCAAACTAGTAGGTCATATCCAATATGTGGATATGGCAGACCAACTTGTAAGGGAGTTAGGGAAAGAAAATATCAATATACTATATGGAGGGACTAATAACAAACTATTAAAGAGTCTTACGATGGCGCACAATTATGGGGATAAGAGTGTCAAGTATAATACCTTTTCATCGAATTGGAGGCGATGAATCGAATTGGAGTTAGAAATGTCATTAGTCCAATCGATTGATGCTACAAACACAATCCATCCATGATCGTCGATGTACATGATGAGCAATAGTGAAGCTTTTATTGTTCTTCCAGCGCTATAACATTTGGAGGAAATATTCAATATAGCGTCATTTGCACAAAGGAATTTTCATACCAAACCCATAGGTTTATTAAATATTAATTATTTCTTCGATGGTTTGCTAGCATTTCTAGATCGGGTGTAGAACATAAATTTATTTCTCGCTTGAGAAATATACTTGTTTCTACTAATACTGATTCTCGATCTACTCATCAAGATTCAATCATATGTTCAAAAATCATGGAAGCCGAAACCCATCAGTCACAGATCATCGGTGTCAAGCGAAAAAGAGATCCTTTGGATCTTTCATTATGAACCCGAATGTTCGGGTGGCAGAGTTACGGAGTATTTATACTCTCAGACGCATCCTCATTTCTGGGTTCAATATATATTTTCTTTTCGTATTTCTATATTTTCGAGTGTTTATTGTCATCTTTAATATTCTCAATATGTTCCATTTCGACTGTTTTGTACTTCTTCTGGAGTAATAATAATATCATATTGGCTTTATTCAAATACGTAAATCTAGTGATTATGCTTCTTCAAGAGCATTTTATTCTCATATTAATACAATCTCATATCATCGATGAGATTACTTCATATAATCTCTCCATGCGATATATTTTCTTTGATTTATCAACATGGGACCTATTGAGCATTTTACTTTTATCTATTTATCCAATGGTAACTTCAAGTACCACTTGCTCAATTTTCTCCATTAATATTCAGATATATGGAGAAGTAATTTTATTCTCATCGTCTACTTCTTCGAGTAGGATTAGAATATTTGATCAACTACTTCTTCTACGGAGTATGATTAGTTATAACCAATCGTGTAGTATTACCCACCACATTGGAAATATATCACGAAATCTAAAGTGCGTAAATTTAAATTGCACAAATTAAATTTCCTCCAATAGGTGGTCGAACCTACCTTATGGGAATTATTGCAATAAATATAAATTTACTAATTTAAATAGCAAGAATTAAATTGCATAATGTTTAACTACTTCTTCAGAGTAGGATCTGCTTAGTAGAAGGTATTACCCATCACTTAGCATATAAAGTGCAGAAATATATAAAACCTTCCGTTTAGTGACGTTGAACCCATCATCAAGTAGGAGGTATTGCAAAGAATTAAATCAAGTAAATAAAGTGCGAGAATTAAATATTGAATCGCTAACCTGGGAGCGATTTGTTCTTCAGAACAAATACTCATTACTTCTACTGTCGCATACTATCCTTACAGAATAAGTACATTATGTAATTAAACTCTTCTAGAATTACATTAATATTTCGATCTTTTAACTCAAATGGACTTCAAATCATTTTATATAATCAATGGATTTAGAATTTCTTCATGAATATTCTATCCATTTTTCACTGTCGTTAAAATTAGGTCGGTTTTACCCTAAAGGTAAAATTGTCCATTCCAATTCGCAAAGGTAAAATTGTCAAAAATATTTTATCAATGTTTTACGATTGAAAATTATCTCCTTTCTACTTCAATTTATCAATATCAAAATGTTTAAGGACTATTTTGTAACTTTTTCAAAAATTAGATCTTGTTTTGCAAATTTTTGAAAGTTTACCTTATCAATATTAGTGTCAAATCGAAGCTCTCATTAAATCGAGTATAATGGAGTCGAGAAAATTTGATTTTGATAACGTATACTCCTTATATCTCGAGAAAACGAATATTATAGTTTAATATATTATTATATTATAAAGTAATATAATTTATATATACCTTTTCCTTTTTCTTTGGTAGAAGCAATTGAACATGCACGTATTTCCTCCATTTGCCAATTCTTGAATTGCCCATAATGCAATAATCATCATTAAGCCAAAATATAATATTATTAAACTATAATTAAACACCAGAGATGAGAGAAAAGTTATGAATATTGCGTCTTTGAAGAAAGAGAACGAGATCGTGAGAGAATAGGAAGAAGAATAATGGAGATCTCTCGAATGAAGATGATTTTGAGAGGAGAGAATCTTGATCCAGAGAATTGTTCTCAGAAGCATAGTTTTAAAGACAATTAATCGACTAATATTAAGGTTTTACGTCTGAGTATGCTCATCATAGATGCTCGTAGAAGCATACTCCCTTCATATTACTCAAATGGTTAGAGACTCGTCTTTGATAACGTGTTATAAAAGTATAAACAATAGAGAGAATTTAGAGACAATGAATTCTAAGGAATTCGTGAATTTAATTTCATTAATAATTGAAACCCTATTTATAGTGAAAACTTGAATACAATCGTAATTACATAATTTCATCAAGGGTATAATAGTCATTCACATATAAAAATTACATCTTTTACCAAATTATTCCTCCACCAAATTATTCCTCATAATTCATAACCACCACATTATTCTCAATTATTCATAACACCTAATAATTATTCTTCAATTATTATTCATAACACCTACCAATTTATTGAATGCACTCATTTTTGTCAAATAAACCAATCATGCCCTCACCTTACCCAAAAAAAAAAAAAAAAAAAGACGTTTAAAATTTTTGCAACCACTTTAATGAGTAATTTCAAAATTTTTTAAATTTTTCAACCACTCAAATTTTTTTAATAATTATATTCAATACTAACCAGATAAAATCAATTACTATATGATCAAAAATTTTCAAAATTTATCATTAGAGTAATTGCAAAAAATGCAAAGAAATTTTGAAATTACTCCTCAAAGTGATTGCAAAAAATTTGAATTTTTTAATAATTGTATTCGATAATAAAGCCAATGACTGCATCGTAAAAAATTTGAAATTTATAATCAAAATAGTTGCAAAAAATTTAGGGTGTGTTTGATTGGCCAAATTTGCCATGAAAAATGTCCCATCAAAGAAAATATTTTCTCACTTGATTGTACCATTTTCAATGAAAAATATCTTTTATGTACAACTATTTTATATATGAAAGAGATATTTTCCATGGCAAATTATTTCTAGATCCCCCAAGGTGGAAAATATTTTCTTTTCCACCCTTGATTAATCAAACACACCCTTATAGAAATTTCAAAATTACTCGTCAAAGTAGTTGCAAAAATTTGAACAAAAAAATAATGGCAAAAATTGCATTAGCAAATGAAAAATCAGATAAAAATTACTCATTTTTCTTCAATTTTTTTAATTCTTGTTCGCTGCATTCACAATGAACGAGCACTAAAAAAAAAGAAAAGAGAAAAGAATGGGTGCATAAGTATATTAATCCTTTTATTTTACTTTTTTAAAATGGGTGCACTCAGCAAAATACTGAATGCAGTTAGCCGCACCCAAAATTAGTTTCAAAATTAAAGTAACAAATTTTACCTTGCAAACTCAACTCAGAATTTTACTCCACAGCTTAACCAGCACGTGCGTGGAGGGGTGTCAGTTTAGTCAACGCTGGGCCCATTTATGGTCCAGGAAGATGCAAAACGCGGATTGGACTAAAACAAATGATAGGCTCTCTCATAAATGCGTATGTCACTGCGTAGGCCCAACAACAGTGAACCAATACAACAGTTGCAATAGAGTGCAGATGGATTGGGCTAAAGCAAATGATAGGCTCTCCCATTAAATGGGCATGTCATTTCCAGGCCCAGAAATAGCGAAATAATCCAATAGTTGCAATAGTGGTTGTTTGATAGAGATTATTAGGATGTGTTTGATTGTAGAGTCGGAAAATAGTTGGAAAGAAATTATTTTATGCGTAAATAAATTTCGGAAAAAGGTTTTCCAAGGAAATAGTAGTTGTAGGTGTTTGATTGAGTTAATTTGAAAGTTGGAAAATGTTGTTATTTTCCTTATTTTTGAGTTTTTTTAAATGAAATTTGATCATTTTTCTTATGTTCATGGTTAAAGTAAATTGTCCATTAAAAAAAAAAAGTGCCAAATTTTTTCTAAAAAACAAAAATCACATTCCTCCCAAAGAAAACGTTTTCCTTCAAAACAAGGAAATGAACCGAAATCGAAAAAAAATTGGAAAACGTTTTCCAGGAAAAAATTGCAATCAAACAGCTAAAGTTGGAAAAAAATTTGGAAAACGACTTTTCCTGAAAAAAAAAAAAAAAAAAGAGTGAATCAAACACACCTTTATTGATTTAAAAAAATTCAAAAAAGTGAGATTATCGAAAATTAAATGGGTTAAATGCACAAATACTTACTTTTGGTATCACAATGAAAATTTACTTCATTTATAAGTATCATAATTCGATATTTTTCATAATTTTTAAAAAATTGATAACTATCGCAATCCAATACCTTTAAAATATCTTCAGTATCATAATTCAATGCTTTAATTTTTTTTATGATACTTTACAAAATATTTTAAGATGCTTGTGGTAGTTTTCATCATATGTTAAGTAATTTTCATTTTTTTCTTCATCATGAAATAAAAATCATTTTTAAAAAGTAGATCAATAGTGCATTCAATCCAAATTGAATTTTAGATCTGTTTTTTTGACGGAAAAATATCTATTAAAAAATCATAAAAAGTTTTTCTTGATGTATTGAGTCATTGAAAATATTGAACGGGAAAATTAAATTTTTTGAATAAATTGTAACTATATTTTTTTTTTACTTCACCCACGTGTCGAAGAAGGGAAACAGCGTGGTTAATGTTGTGAAAATAATCGCAAGTGTACGATATCGGCACAAAAGTAGTAAAGTGAACTTTTTTAGAGTCCGGATTATCGTTCCCACGAGGACTAGTTTACTCAATATCGGTTCAAACTAATCTTAATAAAAGCAAATAAAGATATAAAGATTAAAGATTGGTTTTTAGCAAAAAATAAGAGAATACTGGGAAGTAAATTGTAAAAATTATAAAAGTTTGTGGGATTAATGGAGAGTGAAGTTGGGAATCCCGATTTATCTTTAGATTTCCTATTTGATTTCTCCTCTCAATTTCCAATCTACAGTAGTGTTAGATCGAATTCACGAAATTGATTTAATTTACCTCTCTCGAGTTCAAATTAATCCTAATTAATTAAGTCAACTATCATATCTCTATATGTAGTCTAGATCTCAATTAAATGCATTAACGTGCATAGGAATTCATAAATATCCACCTGTCACGTGGGATCTCAACAATTATAAAAGTCTATCTCTAGCTCTTATGTAAATTGCCGAATTTTACTACGTGATCTAAATGTTTAACTTACCTCTCGGTTTGTTAAAATTCACAAATCATTGATTTAGTGGCCAAGTAAATCATGCATTAAACATAGTAGTAAAATCAACACATAAAATGAAAGCACAAGAAATTGAGTAGATCAATAGTGCATTCAATCCAAATTGAATTTTAGATCTGTTTTTTTGACGGAAAAATATCTATTAAAAAATCATAAAAAGTTTTTCTTGATGTATTGAGTCATTGAAAATATTGAACGGGAAAATTAAATTTTTTGAATAAATTGTAACTATATATATTTTTTTTTACTTCACCCACGTGTCGAAGAAGGGAAACAGCGTGGTTAATGTTGTGAAAATAATCGCAAGTGTACGATATCGGCACAAAAGTAGTAAAGTGAACTTTTTTAGAGTCCGGATTATCGTTCCCACGAGGACTAGTTTACTCAATATCGGTTCAAACTAATCTTAACAAAAGCAAATAAAGATATAAAGATTAAAGATTGGTTTTTAGCAAAAAATAAGAGAATACTGGGAAGTAAATTGTAAAAATTATAAAAGTTTGTGGGATTAATGGAGGGTGAAGTTGGGAATCCCGATTTATCTTTAGATTTCCTATTTGATTTCTCCTCTCAATTTCCAATCTACAGTAGTGTTAGATCGAATTCACGAAATTGATTTAATTTACCTCTCTCGAGTTCAAATTAATCCTAATTAATTAAGTCAACTATCATATCTCTATATGTAGTCTAAATCTCAATTAAATGCATTAACGTGCATAGGAATTCATAAATATCCACCTGTCACGTGGGATCTCAACAATTATAAAAGTCTATCTCTAGCTCTTATGTAAATTGCCGGATTTTACTACGTGATCTAAATGTTTAACTTACCTCTCGGTTTGTTAAAATTCACAAATCATTGATTTAGTGGCCAAGTAAATCATGCATTAAACATAGTAGTAAAATCAACACATAAAATGAAAGCACAAGAAATTGAGAGTTAAAATCAAATCATAGATCTAAATTACATCGTTCATCCCAACAAATGGATCTAGTTGTTCATACTAAAAAGTGAATAAATAACGAAAATAAAAGAGTTCATCACCGGATCTAGAAGAGAAATCGAGAGTGAAGAGTAGATCTTGCACCAAGTGTCAACTCCGTCTTGAATCTCCTCCAAAAACCATGTGAATCCCTCAATTGCGGTATGTTTTTGCCTTCAATTAATCCTTCTAATAGCTCTCCAAAAACTCCCTTAATTTTGTGGCTTCCTTCCCTCTTTATAGGCTCCAAATAGGTCTTAACTTCGTGCACAAGAAGTAGCCAAAACCCACCAAAAATAGGATTCCTAATTAAATTAGGAAATCGCGTTTTTCGTAGGTACGGCCGTATCTCCTAGGTCTTACGGCCGTAACGATCTTTCTGTTAATTTTCTGCGCGCTCTGTCTCAAGGTTACGGCCATAACTAATCTTTGTTACGGCCGTAAGTCATCCCGATACGGCCGTATGTCATTCTGAGACGGCCGTATCACTCTCTCGGGTAATTTTTGCTCGTTTCTTCAGTTCGTGGGTTACGGCCGTATGGCGTTCTTGTTACGGCCGTATCATATTTGCAGGGCAGGTCCTCTGACTTTCGGCTTTGTCCCTTTTGGTCCCCGCTTTCTATTTTTTTACCACTTTTGGTCCTTCTTTGCCTCTTTTCACTTCTTCGCAATGTCGTCCATTCATGTTGGTATTTTATCTAAAAATAGACAAAATTAAACATAATAAACACTCTAAATTACTTATAAAAACTATAAAATAAGCACAAACTAAATAACTATCAGCTAACTGTCTAGCTAATCTTGGGTACCAAGAGAAATAGTTTGCTCTACCAAATGCTCTCCATGGCAAGGTGAAGAGTTTGACTGACTTTGATAGGATTGAGCTAGCTTATGTGAGGTTATTTTCTAGATATGAGTCGGCATTTTTTTATTTTATATTGGACTGTACCTGGTCTGTATTACTTGATCGGATGTAAGATATTAAGTCCCCTTATTTTGTACTTTATTTTTATATTAATAAATTTTATCTCATGTCTAAATTTTCGGATTGAAATAAATTTTTTTTTTTAAATAACTATATTTTTTTTGCCACCCAATTTTAACCACCGTCATTGTATCAAAGGATTAGTTGTAATACAATAATACAGTAAGTAAAACAAAACGTCACATTTTCACCACCTGATATCTATGACCACTTTTGCCGCATTGCCGCGGACGACCACTTTTGCCGCATTGCCGCGGCCACAAATATGGCATTTTATATAAAATTCGGGTGCCAAGGCCAAGCCAAAATGTTAAAATTGGCCCCACATTATAGACTATGTTCATTTTTTTTTTAATTTGTTAAAAAAGCTCAAAATTTATTGTTTGATTTCTTATTTCTTGATTATCTCATCCAATCAAAACAAATAAACAATCAAGAAAACAGATATTCCCTCTGTTTCACGAAGATTTTTTTTTTATCCATCTCAAAATATATATCAGTTTCAATGTATTTAATTTCTTCATTTTCTCATTCTATCCTTATTTAATGTAAGGGTATATTTAAAGAAATATAACTAAAAGAAAATTTGCTTTTTCAATAATATTCATTATAATTATATATATATGTATATATATATATGTGTGTATATATATATATATGAAAGTCAAACTATATCTATGTTTATTTGAAATGGGGGAGAATTAGACAGTAGTTCTTAACTCAAACATGAAGGGTGTGTATTTAATTTGAAATTTCAAACTTCTAAAGGTTTAAGAAGAGGGCTTGTTCTATATACAATATTTATAATTTATTGGAACGACATATTTAATGTTTTATTAAAAATTTGAGAAAATGTAAAATAATTGTATGAATAGTTGAAAATGATGAGAGAGAAAATTAGTAGAAACTGTTGTATATAGAACTTGCCTTATTTTGCATTAAAGTGCTAAGAACTTAGAAGTCAATGGGTATTCAATTGAACTCGTGATATAGGATTGAATTTTTTTATGGATTTTTATGTGAAATAGGAGACAACATGAGTTGAATTATGAAAATTTGCGTAGTATTTGTAGTCCAATGAGATATGTGAATGTAATTGATTTGATCAAATTTAAATTTAGAAAGAATTGATAAAAATGTATAAAAATAAAAAAAAATTCAATCCTTCACCGGATCTCTTTGAAAATCTCAAACAAGATTTCTCTATGCGTAATTATATTTGCACTACAATTTTTATTTTGTACCACATGATAATTGTCTCTAAGATACTTAAAGTTTACATTTTGTTGCAATTATGTTTGCAATTATGTCTTTAAATATTTATTTATTTCAAATATTAGTTTTCACCTTTCATTTACAATGAATTTGTTCTTAATAATAATTTATGCACTAAAATTTCATCATTTCAACATCAAATGATGTATTTACGTTTGATAATTTTAAATAAGTAAATATTAACAAATACAAAAAGTCCACAATTTGATGTATATAATTTTTATGAACCAAAAATGTTAATTATTAAATAATTAATTATAAAAAATAGCACAAAAAAGTTGAGGACCCAATTACAGTAATGGCAAATTTGAAAACCATTTAGTGCAAATAAAATGTGGTGCATTGAAAACCATTTAGTGCAAATTGGCCTTTCTCTATTCACATGACTTTTGGTGACTTTTATTAGTTTATATGAAAAACATAAATAACAATCTCAGCAAAGTCTTTAATATCCTGGGAGATTTTTGAGTCACTATTATTTCTTAAAAATAAATAAATAAATAAATAAATCTCTTCTTACTTATTGATTTTTATGGTAGTATCACGTTACTGAATGTTCATATTGCATTGTTGTCACATTTTTTGGGTTAAATTTTACTAGTCAAGATTTTTTGTTGATCTCTTATTTAATTCAACTACTTTTATGAAAAAACAAAAGAAAAAAGAAGAAAAATTGAACTTTTCTTCATTTTTTTGAGAATCAATCAAATACAAGAAAAAGGAAATAGTAGCTTGTAGAAAGCTACTACAATAACATGTGGAGTAATGTTGGAAATACTTGATAATATTAAATGTGAATAAAAATATGCATATTAGATAATCTTAGGTTTTAATTGAATTTCAATTGAAAAACGGTTATTTGAACGACAATTAAGTTATAATTGTGTTGTACCATTAATAATGTGTCACATATACTGGTGGTTATGCATGTTTCTTTATTTTTTATTTTTTTTATTTTTTATTCAATAGTATGTGTTGGTTTCTTGATTTTTGAAATATTGATAATTATTTTGTGTTTTTTGGTGCTATT
This sequence comes from Jasminum sambac, assembly GCA_018223645.1. Classification (NCBI taxonomy): domain Eukaryota; kingdom Viridiplantae; phylum Streptophyta; class Magnoliopsida; order Lamiales; family Oleaceae; genus Jasminum; species Jasminum sambac. The sequence goes on from CP073649.1 coordinate 29,987,248, forward strand.
TTCAATTCAATTTTGTTAATCACAATCATGTTGGATTTTATATGTGCATCACATGATTAAATAGAGCATTGGTAAAGTTAACAACTATATTCATATTCTTTTGATTTACTTAAAATGGACTCTTATTATGTGTTAAAATAATTACATTAATTAATCATTATTAGTTTGATGTCAACATTCTTTACATGTTGAATGTTTTATATTTTTGTCCACACATCAGTATTAAATAATTTAGTTATATATTAAATTTATTTTTAAACTCAACATTGCCTCTATTTTTTTAAAATTTATTTCATTTTCAACTGAATATTATGTCGATTCATTTTTTTAATTAATGTAATTCTCTTATTGGTGCATCATATAGTTATTATACTTTACGAGTTATTCATGAATTAATTATTCTTTTGTTGTTTAAGAAATAAATAACAACCATCCAACTCAAATTTATGATCAAGATTTTGATTGATGATATCATATTAAAAGTTATGAAAGTCATTGGAAAATGTTTTATATTTTAATTTTAGGTTGTAGTTATGTGATTACTCATTTGAAAGTCATGTTGATAATAACCATTTTTTTAAAACTATAGCCTCAATTTTACATAAGTTTGGTAATTAAAAGAAAATTAATAGATTTGTACGATCACATGGTACAAAATCTTAACCTTTTATATTAGATTATGTTACCATTAATTAAGAATAATAGTGAATCAAGTGCGAAACAATTTTTTTTTTATTATTATTTACCACAATATTTAACTTACGCAATTTTACTTTCGTGCAATGCACGGGAGTGAAAACTAGTTATTAATAATCATAGATATTTAAAATATTTGTCGATCTATTTATTTATATGGCCTAAAAAATTATTAATATAAGAACTATGATTTGTTACATTGTATTTTCGGGAATAACACTACAATATATATACATAAGTTTTTTCTTTTAAATAAAGATAGTCTTAAAAAAAATTGTAACAGGTTTTCTATTGAAAAGTGAATTAAGACCTTTTGGTAACGCCCCCCCTCCTCAAAAAAAAAAAAAAAAAGAGTCCTCTATAAAAATTACTTAACATCTTACAAAATTCGTCATTCCCCTATAAAAATTTTCAAAATACGTCCTTCGAAATAAGACAATATGTCTCATGTCTCTCTACTCTATCAACGATAAAATCAAAGGAAAGAATAGTTGGCAAGCCATGACGATGAAGGAGACTTTATAAGTCCATCGACCAATAAATTTCAAAAGCAAAATTATAATTCACAAGAAATCTTTTCATGACAAATTTGTCCAATTATAATAATTTGGGGTGGCAGAGGTGAAAGAAAATGCTCCATTGCTACACCAACTAAAGAATCCAATGTCTCTGTATCATTTTCTAATTTAATTTTTATATTCTTGTACGAAGAGATATAATATATGAATATCCATGCATGTCTCAACTCAATTGGCTATTGCATTATGCCAAGATAAAAACCACTTGCATTTGCAGTCATAATTAGTCACAAGTCAAATATTAATCTATTTTGCATGGTGTACACTTTTATTTGGAAAAGATCTACTTTTTAACTTAGGTAATGGAGAGATCACATATGTTTAGATAACAAAAAAGTGATAGTTTAAAAGAGTGTCTAAATTTAAAATACCTTGCGTTGAAAATAAGTAAAAGTAAGTAGGATCGAAAAGATATTGACAATTGTGAAAAGTTATGAATCACGTAGAATGCAAGTGTCAAAATAGTTTTAAAAAATAGTAATTATAATAATAGCTGAGAAATACATGCACCCTTAGTATTTAATGTCTATCTGTGTACATATAATACTATTGGTCTTTTTATTGTCTATGATTTCAGAGTTCAAACTTGCTATCCAAATTCACATCTTTTAGATATTTCATCAAATACAAATTATTTTGATTGAACGACACAAACGAAAGGATAAAATTAAGACATCGGATCTTCGCTCACAATTCCACTCTTCAAGTGCTTGTAATCTCTATTTGACTTTTTCACATGAGAAAAATATGCTAATTCCATATGAATCTTGTAAATATTTAACACATGATAATATTATTGGTCATTTCCAAGTGTATAGCAAATTGATAGCATTGTCATGATTAATGACAAGGTTAAGGCTATAATTTCACATTCATAAACAATTATACAGGTTAGACTAGTTGTCACATCCTCGAGATTTACCATATCTAATGGGATTGTTGGTACCAAATTGGTGCTAGTGTCAACAATTAAAAAAAAAATTTTGACTTCTGAATTCTTGTCCAATTAACCATTAGAGGTTTTTTTTTTTTTTTTGAAAAGTAAAACCATTAGCTAATTAGTTATATTTTGTTTGAGAAATGTAATTTTTGTTTTTTTGTTTTTTTTTTTTTGGTGTTGAAGCGGGTTTGTGTCTGTTTTTGTATAATAATCTCTTATATATGTCCTAGACAAGATATTATATTATATCTAATATGATGCAATAAATATGTGATAAATGATATTTTTTATTAGATAGAGACATAAAGAAAAGATTGTTAAGGAAAAAAAAGAAAAATCAACTATAATGCTAACATAAATAAAAAAAACCTATATATATATCCAGCAAATGCATTTATGATAAAATTATATATATATATATATCAGTGATATTCCCTTACCCACGTGTGGGTAGGGGAACATATCAAGAAGGACTTATGCATATATGATCAAAGTTTGATTCTGTATAAATATGCACTTATATAACTTTGATTTTATTCAGATAAGTCCTAGTGAGTATAGTAATTAATTCAAATTTAAGGTCTGTTTGATTGTAAAAGATGGAAATAAAATTATTTTTCATGTAAGATGGAAAACAAAAACCATCATTATCCTCAATGAATTCACTTTCCATGGAATTGGCAAAAAACAAATTTAAAGTGCTTGTACCATTAGATTTAAATTCTCTTTTCATATTTGTATCAACTCCTACTCATTTTTACACATTTTTACACACAAATCTCGTGGGACCTACCTGTACTACACAAATTCCCACCATTCAATTATACTTTTTCTCTCTCCTATATCACATCAAAACACATAAAAACGCATCAAAACACATACCCTAACACGCGCACAAAATCAAAAAAATTTCATAGAAAATATTTGTCTTTTCCTCCCAATTTTATGCAATGAAACACACCCATAATTTGTAAATTCACTATTAAGGTAGAGTTACCAACCAAGGTGTTATTTAGAAAGCAATAAAGGTTTTATGCCACTATCCCCAGTTAAATGAATTATTTATAATTCTCACACCGTCGAAAAATTAATTGAATCAAAATTTTACTCGCATGAGATCCTTTTCATGAAATCACCATTTGTTTGCACATTGTTTAATTTCAAACTCTCTCTACCGTTCATTTACTTTATTATTCATAAACACCACCCTTAGAAAGATTTAGTCAAAAGAGGAAAAAAAAATATCACGGAACTTAAATTTTCGAGGTGGGATAATTTCTAGAAGGATAAAGAAAATAAACATAAACACCGCCTTCATAGATGTCTTTGAAAACAAAACCAAGCACGTTGATTGAAAATGTAGATTTTGCAAGACACACTTGCTTAATGCTTATAAATATTACTTCACATGATCTTTTAAAAAAATTGATATATATTATTCATCGCCATTTTTTTATCAATAGTTATATAATAGTTGATTGTTTGTAATTCATTTGTCATTTTTAATTGTTATCTTCACATTTATAAGATTTAAAATAACAAATAGATTAATGTTAATGCTTTTCACCACTTATTTAAACCCGATGTTTGCAATGATGTTTGTTATTTTCAAAAGAGACACTGTAAGCACATAGTTTATTAACCATTTCCTAAAAGAAAAATATTATTTATGAATACGTGTATATCTTTTCCAATTGCTCTCTATGGTTTTGGCAAAATGTCACTCTAAGAGTATATAAGAGAGAGGATAGAAATAGATACAAATTCAAAAATAATAATAATAGAGGAAGTGTAGATTTAAGTGTATTTGTAGATATGACATGGGAAATTATTATGTAGGAAAAGTAGATAAAAAGTGGGGTAAAAATGAGAAAAATAATTTAAAAATTTTTAAATTGAAAAAAGTGTGGAATCTACTCTTTTTTTTTTTTTTTTTTTTCCGTGTGTACATCTCTCTTAGATAGACTTCTCAAATGGACAATGGCATTAAAAATGAAGAAACACATTATTATAAATACTCGATAACTTTGTCTATGAACACTCTATTTTTATAAATAAATATATAAACAATTTTGCAGATATGATGATTCTAAGCATATATATTGTGATGGTATTTAATTAACATCTTCTAAATAAATGATGTAATTTTTTCAAAATTATTCAAAAAGATTCAAGACTCAGGCCTTGTTCTCCCCACGCTTTTTTCCGCTAACTCCCACTAATTTTTTTCTCTCATCATTTTTAATCACCCATTTAATTACTTTATATTTTTTAATATATTTTTCTTAATTTTTAACTATATATCTAACACGCAATTCGAGTAACTCAACAAAATACTCCAAAGAACAAGGCCTCAAAAGTAATTCTTAAACATGAATCACACCATCATTGTAGCCTTTCATATCTATACAAACTATTGGGTGCACACATGTGGGAAGGCCGGATCAATCACCCCTTAACATCCCGAGATTGGCTACCTATAAATGAGGGTTGTAGCCGTTAGATATTTCTAACGGCGTATTTATTAAAAAGATGAGTTAATTATGAAAATAATTTTAGTGTTGCTTCGTTTTTTCTTTTTAATTCATTAATTATTAAAACAAATTTTTTGAATAATTAATGTCTACGAAACAAATCTTTTAAATTACTTACAGTTTATGAAAATTTATCACTTTCCATTTACATATTAAATTAAATTCATCAGTGTCAACGATTTAGTTAAACAAATCAAAAAATTAAGGATACATTATGTTAAGCATCAACAACTAATGACTTTATTTGTACTTTTATTTTTGGGCGGCGAGTTTCCGACCTTTAAAAAATAAGCAACATCTATCCAAATTAATGATTATTAATAGCAAAAATTTTTGTTAATATTTCTTGAAATGATGACAAAATAACCATTTTAGCTTTAATAAATCACAAGCAAATAATATATGCAACAAAAATAACATAAGAAATGCCCAAATTCATATGGTCTAGTGGCATTCGGATTCGTCAACCCACCCCCTGCATTTAGGATTCAATTTCCCTCCTCTACACTCCCCTGATTGTGTAACTAAGAATAAAAAATAAAACTAACGGAAGAAATACATAAAGATTAAACAATTCATTTATCCCCTTTCCAAAAAAAAAAAAAAAACCATTTATATATCCTCCAGTAACCAGCCATACACCTATAACCTACTGTCCGAAAACAGAATTATGGGTTGTGAGAATAAATAATTTTCTTACAATTTTTTTTCTCCATTTTCATATAAATTTGCTGGCTTTTTGTTTTATTGTTTATTTTTTATTTTCTTCTAACTGCATCTAAAGAAATTTTATCATTTCAAAAAATATTAGTAAGCCCCTTTAATGAATCGTCTGTTTGACTGAAAGACGCATATTGGGAATTAATTCATTTATCCAAAATATTTTCTAACATGCTTCACCGTGATCAGCTTGGTGACCTCACCCGTGTGAACCCTAATAGTATGAACCCTAGCGGGTAATATACTTTTGTGGAGTAGTTTCGTCTTAATTAGTTCTCTCTATTTTTCCTCTTTTTTTTTTTCCAAAATAAAGATTTGAGATGTATAAGGCTATTTTTTAGAGATGTTATTGAGAATATATATGATTTCATTTTTGGATAAATAAAAATCTGATTTTTAATGTGTGATTGAATAGTTAAAAAAAATTATTTTAAAATTTGTCAAATTAATTAATATAATGAATTAGCTAAAAATAATGAAAGAATTGAAGTTGTTTACATGTGATGCAGTGGTTAAGATTTCTACATCTCTGGCATGTGATTAGGGTTCGAACCACATCTCGTATCCCTATATTCCCCCTGCCCTTGTATGTCATTGTTTAAAAGAAAAAAAAAAAGAAGAAAAAGATGATGAGATAGAAAAAGAAGAGTGTGTTTGATTGGCAATTGGTTTACAGGTAAATGTCAAATCGTGCAATCCGTTTTACATTTTGACTGTTTGATTGTAAGTTGTGAATGCAATTGATTTTGCAAGGTACAATCATTTGAAGCACGATTTTGACCAATTGCATGTAAATATTTTCTTAGGGGGGGAGGTAGTTTTTTATTTAGCAGGCAAATATTTTACACGTAAATATTTTATAACTCTCAATCAAACACACCCGAAATTTTTGTTTAAAGTTGTATCAACCAATTTTGGAAATTAATAAAATATGTCATATTATTAAATATGATATATTAATTTTGTTTAATGAAAATATATCATATTATCAACCAATTTTGTTTAATGAAAATAAGTCATATTATTAAATTAATAAATTTAATCATGTCTACTATAATCTATTTTTGAATAATTAATGATACAATCTTGGAAATAATAGATAAGCAACTGTTAGCATTCATATTTTGATATATTTTTATTTTATGTAAATCATAGAGAGAATAATAAGTGGGACTGATTAGTGAAAATTTATATAATATATATAAATCTTACGATACATTATGAATACGATTGATTTGATAAGATTTAAATTTTAAAAAATATAAATTAAAATAATGTATGTGCAACTGTAGAGAGGATGGTGAAGGAAAACCCCACCGCCCCCACACACACGTCTTTTCCCTATTTATTATAGTGTCACTTCTGTTCTTACAAATACTGAATACATCACCACTTTCCTTAACATCCCCTGAGAAAAGAAGGCAACTAGTATAGGAGTATTTTAATTAAAAATTTTCACACCCTCTAGTCTATTATGTCTATCAATCATTTTTTCCAGATTTGTAGAGATTTTTCCGTCGCTTTCTCTGACTCTCATGAAGACAGCGACCCATCATCTCTTCCGTGATTTCTGCTTTAATTTCTCTCCGATCCTCATATCACTTCACATAAATATATTTATCACATTTTTTGTAGTTTCTATTAATGGCTCCTCCATCTGTTGTTATTATGGCTCCATTGTTCTATATTCTCCAGACGAAAGAATTGATGTAAGTATATATGTGCTTAAATTCTGTGTGTATAAGTAATGGGTGAATCGCTATCTGTGTGTTTTTGTTCGTGTTTGGTTCCAGGTGTGAAAGTAGTTTGTTTGGATCTGATCATTTTGCCTCGTTATTTGGTCATTGGTTTTGTTTCTGATGTTAATTGTATAGGCTTTTCAGAAATTAGGGTTAGGGTTCATGCAGGCATTTTTCTTGCCTTGGAAAATAGCAACCCCTTCTGAGAAGAAGGGTTATGATCTAACACACTGTATTTTAATTATCTGCTCTAGTCTAGGGCCTAGTGTTACTGCCAATATACATACTAAATCCGGGGTTGTTATCTGTGTGGCATCTCTTCATTGGTTGATAACGAGGTACCATTGTGCTATGCTATCTCATCTCTCATCCAATAAAGAGTTGTCGCAATAGGCCTACTACCATAGTAGCTCTCCTGTTGTCATTGGTTAATCGGTTGTCAATCCTGACTTGGAAACCGGATCGGATCGGGTGGGGTGGGCCGGTGGGGGGATGGGTTATAGGCTTTATAGACGGCCGGAGGGAAGAGCCTGACAAAAGTATTTCCTATGGTCAGATCTATTGTCGACATTCCTATCGCGAAGGCTATTTTAGCTCATATAGTTAAAATGTCCCTAAAAGGTTTTCACTGGGCATCGATAATTCAGAACTATGATATATACATGGATTTGCTACATGAAAGAAATTGATGATAAATTTGTTACTTTTATAGTAAAGGTATTACATTTGAAATACTAGTTATCTATTTTGAAGAAGCAACACCACAATCGATTGATGACGCTAAGCAGAGATCTTAACTTCTGCTTAGACGATTTGATTTACATTTATATGTTCGTTAATTGCATTATACATGGAACATTATCATTTCTTGAGTCATTTCGGTTGTAGCAATGGTTATTGGGAGCTTCCTTCAGTCCACTCATGGAAGAGTGAAGGGTTTGAATTAGCTGCCGACTCATTCATTCAAACACAATAGAAGAACGCGACACTACACTATTGTGAATGTGTGAATGATTCGGGAGATAAATTTCACCCTACTATTCTCCTTGATTGGACTGAAGGGAGCTCCCACCATCTATGTTCTTCATTATCTACACATCCTCGAAATAATTTCAGGGCAATTCATCGTTTTAGTTATAGATTGATTGCAGGCAACAAAGGTTCCCGTTTATCATTTATATTGTTTTCAAGTGACATTTCCATTTATAACCTCTTGAAAATTTTATCAAGACTTCTTACATGTACAAGTAGAGAGATAAATTGGGAAAAAAAACTGATGTAAAACGTGTGTCCTACATATATAGAACCCATTAATGGCGTACCTGTATTTGTGCAGTTTATGTGAAGAACTATTTGGAATGTACTGGGGACTACGTTCTTGTCTGGCTTTCACCTCATCAGTGTTACTGTGTTTGCTTTCTTTTGTCTGAAAATTCTTACATTGTCTCATCTTATCATAGGTCATTGGGTTGGGTTGGGTTGTGTTGTGTCTTAATTTCATGTGTCTTCTGGTATGCTGCAGTGTATAATTATAATGGTGATTTCTGATTTGGAGAAATTACAAAATGGAAGAGAAAAAACATCGTCTCTTACTTCTCAGCTTGTTTGGTGTGTATTTCTAAGATTTTTCTTTTTTCTTTTTGTCCTAATATCTTACTTTAGTTATTTTATCAAGTTGATAATATCGAACTGCGGTTTCACAGTGCTTTTCTATTTTTCTATGACAACTGTGATGGGACATCTTATTTTACCTATTATATTACTGTACTGCTGCTGGATGTTTGAAGGGGAAAAAAAAAGGAAAAGAAAAACAAGAGCAAAATAACGATATGTTTGATATAACGAGATTATTTAAGAAATAAATTTTAGATATATGGTTAAAAAATAAATAAAATATAATGTTTACTTCCTCCTTCGCATGAAGATAGGTTCACACATATTTTTGCCAGGGTTTAGGAAAATCAATTAATATTGAAAAAGTAAAATTTAAGAATATTTTTAAGGAATCTAATATTATTTCTGTTCTATAAATATAATTCACTTTTTATTTTTACAACGATCAAGAAAATTACAATTAATATAGTTTTGGAAAAATAAAGAAATAAAGTGTTAGGTTATTTTTCTAATATGCTCTTTTATTTATTATATATTCAACTCCAATTAATCTATTTTTGTGAACAATGATGTATATTAGTTAGGGATATATAAAAAAATTTATATTCTAATTATACTAATTATTATTTTTAAATTATATATCTCTCTCTCTTTTTTATTTTTCCTTTTGCAGCTATTTTGTCCCTACATTCCTTTTTATTTAATTTTAATTAAAGTAATAAATATCTCTCTATTTTTCTCTTCTACATTATCACAATTGATATTTTTAATTTACGTTTCTATTGAAGGTGCTCTTTAATACAAGGGTGTGTTTGATTGGAATAATTTATATGTAAAATTTCAAATCGAAAAATATTTTTTTACTTTTGCAACATGTAAAATACATTTATTTTGTAAAGTACAATCACTTCATGTGCTATTTTGGTCAAATACATGTAAAATATTTTCCTATGAATTTAGGTGGAAAAATATTTTACATATAAAATATTTTTCATGTAAAATATTTTCTTTCAATCAAAGACACCCTAAGTTTTTCCATTGTTTAATTTCTTCCAACTAATCTGGTTTATGTTTACTCAAAGGCAAACCCTAAAAGGATATATATGTATGTGTGTGAAAAAGGGGGTATGTGTGTGAAAAAGGGGGTGATCCTTTCGGCAGGCTAGGCTGGTGAGTCTAACTAGTCTAGTTGAGTTCAGTGGCTGTGGCGCAGCGTTGGAACTTGAAGCTAATTTTTGTATTCGAGCTTGTTGACATTCGTGAGCTTTATGCATTGAATATTTGAATATATGCTTTCAACTAGTGCCTGCTTTTCAATTTAATTTTTAATTTATTAACTCCTCACACATCCCCATCCTGTCTTTCTATGTACAAGTACATGATCTAATTCTATCCTGTAAATATAGTTATTTTTATTTTCATGGAGATTAGAAAAAGTATAATTAATAATATTAAAAAAGTAAAATTTAAAATTATTTTTTAATATACTTTTTTATTTATTAAATATTTTATTTCAATTAATTTATTTTGGTGATAATAATATATATTAAATAAAGATATATCAGACAATTAATATTTTAATTATATTTTAAAAATAAATATAGCCTATATTTTGAGATAGTTGAAAAATAAAAGTGAATTATTTTTGGGACGGAGGTAGTATTTGTGTATCTATATAGTAAGGTAAAAGCATTTTTTAGTACTTTTAAGACTAACTTTTTATTCACTTAAAAATCGATTTGTATGTCGAATGGTGGTGGGGATCACAAAATATATAGATAATTATGAGTAATAATTGTAAAAGCTTCAAAAAAAAAAAATATGAATTGTATAATTAATATTAACGTTTGATTTTAATTAGTAAATTTTTTTTTGGGGAAAAAAATTAAAATAAACAAACACCATAAGAGTTTTTGATACATAATATAATACTCTTGAACTAGTGACAGCGCTTGCATAAAGATATTGTACAAACAATTGATATGGAAACTCCAAATTATGTTGTAAGTTGAAAAGCAATTAAAGTGGTATAATTGGGTGCTTTTACATCAACTGTATGCACAATATCAATATGATATTTTATGCTGTAAGAGCATCTTCAATGGGTAGTGATATTAAGGGATGATGTGGAAGAGAGAGATAGAGAGAAAATGATTAAGTGGATTGAAAAGAGAATAGATGATATATCATGTAAAAGAGAGGGAAAAGTGAAAAACTAGGAGAGATGTAGAAATAAATTCAAAAATAATAATAAAATAATAGTGGAGGATGTAAAGTTGAACTTTTAAATGTAGAGGTGGCATGAGAATTTATGATGAAAAAGTATAGAAAAAGTAGGAAAGGTGAGAAAAAGAGAAAAAATGTGAGACCCGTAATTTTTTTATATGTCTTTATCTCTCCGTCACGTAGACAAAAATAAAAATGTGAGAAAGTTATACAATAGATACTCTAAATGGAAAAGCAATTAAAGTAGTATGATTGAGTGCTTTCACATCAACCTTATGTATAATATCAATATAATATTTTAGTAACCGTATTTATTAAGAAGTGAAAAGCAGTTTTTCTTAAGTTCATGTGGGTTTGATTGTATTTGATAAGCATTTGGAAAAATTCAAATTTGAACTTTTATAAAGTGCTCTTAAGGGCGTTTTTGTTTGAAATTAAATATTAATAACTTATTTTTCTTTTCATTTCCAATAACTCATACATTGATTTGATAATTTTTAAAATTTTTAAATACTTGTACTTTACTTTTCAATTAAATATTAAAAATATATTTTTTTAGTAATTCACATCCAATATATGGTCAGACACTATACTTAATTGACACTTATATAAGCAATCTACAACTTTCTCTCTACTTCTAAATTTTACTCGCTATAGTTTTGTTAGGCAGATCGTCATTCCCTTTGGAACCGCCCCAGCCCCGGGGCCCCCTTCTCTCTTTTAGGGTTCATTCCTGTTATATTAATCTACAATTTATATAAACATCATTTTCATCCATTAGAGCATAACTATTGTTGGAGTTTTCCCCTCAACAATAACGTAACTAAACAATGTTGAGGTCCCTTCTTTATATTTTTCACCCTTTCGTTTCCCACTTCCCCTTACTCTTATATAGTGCTCCTATACTAGTTATGCTTTTATCATATTTAATCACTTATTCAATTGATTCAATAATTTTTTAATATTTTTTCATATTTCATGTTTAATTTTCAATAAAAATACGTTTTTTTAATAGAAAAAAAATAAATCTTTTCAATAATCTCTATCAAATATTTCCTTAATTATGTTCAATTGATTATTTAACATATCAATACATACCATTTATAGACCGTAGGAATCATACATACCATCCACAATGCTCATACCCGCACAAAATTTCTAGTGGAGTCCTATATTTTAAAATTTTTTAAATTATTTTTTTCTCATTTTTTTCATTTTTTCCGACTTTTGGAAAGTGAAAAAGAAGAGCGAGGTAAAAAAATATTTCAATAATAATAATAAAATAATATGGTAAGATATGTATTTAGATGTGTGGGATATAACATGACATATAAAATTACAAAGAGCGGGAAAAAAGTAATGAAGATGAGATAAAAGTAATTTAAAAAAAAAAAAGAAGAGAAAATCGACAAAATGTGAGACTTCCTCAAAGTATAATGTGTATCTCTAACAAACATTGAGATTTGAGAATACAGAATAGACACGAGCAATGGAGATGCTCTAATTGTTTAATCAAAAGAATCGCAGGTTTTAATTAACAAAGATTAGGATAATAAGGTTTACTTCATTTGCCAGTTCGCCTCGTTTTGTGTTCAAAGTACAGTTTAAACCCTAAATCCCACTTCTTTTGCTGAGCCAAACCCATTATTATAGTCCTTAAACATGCAGAAATCTGTACTTGGTAAATCCCACCTCTTTTCTTGAGCTAAAACCATTATTTTACTTCTTAAACGTGGTTTCAAACAGTACATGTGCTTGCGTGCAAACCACTCACCTAAATATTAAATTTTAAATGGTCTCATAGTGTAGTTGTGGGGATCAAGAATATAATAAGCATAAGAGCATCTACAATGAATTAGGATCGTGATTTATGTGACAGGTAAATTGTTGGATTTTAGTTTTTCACTCTGGTGTGGTTTAGAATCGTCTTTGATCGATCCCCGTAAATGATATATTGTTATGGTTAGTTATGTGATATTTAATTTATGGTGTATAGTATATAATAATAATCTAGAACCATCGGTGGTACTGTAACCATGGCACCACCAGTGACTTTGAATCATTATTAGTATAACTAGATTGAGTTAATAGAAAATAAAAATATTTATTGAGTGAAGAGTTTGACAGAGTCTTCATGTAACATAGGATTTCATAACATCTGTCTTTTTGGTATTGTGTCACAAGTGTGCTTGTTCTCCCCACAATAAATTTCAGACACTTGCACGAACTTTTTCTTTCTCATCATTTTCAACCACTCATATAATTACTTTATATTTTTTAATAATAGTATATTTTTTTCAAATTTTAACTATATATTTCACACGCTGTTTGAGTAGATCACCCAAAATGTGGAGAGAACAAGGCGGTAAATGCACATGTGGTCTTAGAGAAGTGTTTTAACGGACGTTGTATGCTTATTCCTTTGACGGTTAATTTTTTCATTTCGATTCCTGGTGTAATGAATTTTTCTACGCTTCCTTGTTTACAATTTTTTCCCCCTTAAACAAAGCTTCCTCGTTTACTTGTTATATATTAAGTATGCTATTTTGTTTTTGTCCAAGCAAAAAGGTTCATTGGGAATATTTCATGTCAATACTCGAGAAGATAATTGGAGAGGGAATATAATGTTGAGCTTAACATAATTTTGCAGTCCACAAGATGTGTTTCAAAGTTGGTTATTAAATACTCTAATACTTACAAGCAAAAGGATACAAATCATCCTTATAATATGATGAAATCATGAAAGGAGAAGGTGGTCCTTTAGTATGTTTGGGAGGAGGTTATGGGTTCAAGTGGTGGTTAAAAAATAACGGTAATCTTAGAACATGTGAATTAATTGTTACACTAATGAAAAGAATTTTTAAAAATAATATTTGAAAAAATATTTTTTGAAATAGTGTGATTTTAAATTAGTAAGATATGATCTTACCAGCAAAATATAATGAGACTACCAAATACCAAAGAACTACACTACAGGTCATTCAAGAACTAAAAAAATGAGTTGACATACAAGAGGAAATAATCTAGCCGGATGTACAAGTGCATAAAGTGTAATGGGGACAATCCAGTGCACATGACAAGCAAGAAGTTAAATTAAATTAAACTAAATGGTAAAAAAACCCCAAAATTTTGCTTGTCTTGCTTCGTATAAACCCGGGTAAGGGCATTTAGGCCTCCAGCTTGATGGCGGCATCTACAGAATCAACAGTGGAATTCTGCTGTGTCCAAAGTTGTGCGTATCTCCCCGACTTTGATAACAGAACCTCGTGTGGACCTTGTTCTACAACCCTCCCATTCTCTAACACTATAATCTGTGTCCACAGAGATATACGCACAATGCAAAAAAGTTAAATAGAGACGGAATTGGGAGACAATATATAAATATGGAGACTTGCTACCCAGAAAGTGTACCTCGTCGCACTGCATTGCAGTTGTAAGCCTGTGAGCGATAAATATTGACGTTCGATCATTTGCAAGAGATTTCAGTGCATTCAAGATTTCTGCTTCTGTTGTGCTATCTAGGGCACTAGTGGCTTCATCACAGAACCTGAAAAACACACAAGCAAAGAAAACAAAATGGAAAAACGTACCTTTATAAAAACTGAAAATTGAAACCGAAAGAGAACAGTATGTAATTCAGATGAGGAAAAGTTTCTTACAATATAGGAGGTGCTTTCAGGAACGCACGTGCTAATGCTACTCGTTGCTTTTCACCACCACTTAACTGCAGAAAAAATATAACCTTATTTTACCACTAAAATAAGGTTTCTTGGTATTAAGGTGGAACCCGTTTTATGGTAAAATGCCCACACGTGGGTGGATGTCCGACATGTGTCCAGGGGGACACGTGTGGGCATTTTACCATGCCCACAGCATGGGTGGGAGAGCGGTAGCATAAGGTGGAAAGAGTAAAAGATTAACCCACCTTTAGCCCTCTTTCCCCGACCACGGTTGAATATTTTTCTGGGAATTTCATGATAGTATCATGAATGGATGCCCTTCGAGCAGCATCATACACCTAATTTAAGACATTAAATGTTAATCTTAATCCAACTTTGAATCTTCAAGATGAGAAAAGTGATGTAACAAATAACACCTCCTCCTTTGTTGCCGAAAGACAACCATAATGAATGTTGTGATATATAGTGTCGTTGAATAGTACCTGACAGCGAAATATAGGTATTTATCTTGAATTAGAAAAGAAGGGCAATGCCTAAGAATAATGAAAAGTAAATGGTGAAGCAAATAACTCACAGTATCTTGTGGGACAACCCCAATAGACTTCCTAAGGCTCTCGAGTGTTACCACCCGAATATCTTGACCGTCTATATTTATCTGTCATTATGAAGAAGCCCCCTGGTATTCAGTAGAGGAAAGAAAGAGCCATAAAATTGAAATGTAACTAAGCAACTGAAGTTTCTGTCCTCACCTTCCCAGTATGGGCGTCAAAAAACCTGAAGAGCAATCTCAAGATGGTCGACTTGCCTGCACGTTTGAACAATCAGCATCTTTTCCTAAGATAAGCGTAGTTGGATGTAAAAAAATGTAGTTGTAACAACAGTACTTCTATTGGTTTCTCTAAATAACAAATGCAAAAATCCAATTTGGAAGTCACAATAATTTCAATGACATGAACTTTACCACTGCCACTGGTTCCAACAATAGCGACACTTTTCCCAGCTGGAACAACAAATGATATCCCATCAAGAATCTTCCTTTCTGGTACATAACTACATAAGGAGAACAAGCCATGGGCATCAAAGACGAATCTTGTACCGATATTTATTTTAAAAAAAGGGAAGATTCAGGACCTGATGCAAAATGTAAACATCAAGACTTATTTGAACCTAAGGCAAGTAGGAACTATGTATGGACATGATTGTCATGACAGATATTTCGTTTCTCTAGAGCTCTTCTGTTCAGGATGGCATGCAGATTCTAGAGCAAGCAAGATTATATCTTGAAATCCTGTGATAAGAAGGGCTCGTAGACGAATGCCTACACGATCCCCGTCCCTATTTCTTCATCTAAAATAAATTATCTGGTTATCACTGTCGTATGACTTTCTTTGTCGAGAAAATTGCAAAGGTGGTCCCAAACCAATTACCTCTTTAGTGAGTTGATCCTAAGACTTCATAAGAGAGTATTTGGTTCTCGACCTCTCAAATTGTTGCACAAAAGTCTCAATGGATGGAAATTTCTTATATGACCATTAAAATGGTATATGCAAAGATTGTGAGGTACTGTTATGGGGATTTTAAGTCAAAGTTCCTCACGGCTACCCCTCCCTGATTTCTGTAACAAGCAAAGTTTTCCTTTCATTTATGTTTTCGTTCCTTTATGGGAAGCTGAGCATTGAAGCGTGCCATTTGTAAAGTTCGGGACCAATACGCTGTAGATGTGCAGGCTGAGCACCAATCATGCATATTTCCCTTCTCACATGGAAGAAATTTTCACTGGCTAACATAATTTATCTTATAGCACCCAAAATTTGTACTTATTTCCTTTATCACTCAACAAAACCACAATGAAATGCCAACTAGAGAATTTAAGGCGCACCTGAAGTGAACATTGTCAAACTGAATGCCACCTCCGGCTAACTTTAAAGGCTTGGAACCATCAGCGTCTCTGATATCAGCCTTCTCCTAAAGATGTCAATGAAAACAGACAGCGGTCGGAAATATAGCAAATAAGTACAAAAACAGAGAAAACCTTCTTTTTTTTTGTTTTGGGGGGTGGGGGTTGGGGGTGTGCTGGGTGATGGTGGTTCCAAATTCCAAGTATGTCCTCTCCATCGATCAACGGCTCTTTCAATAAATGAGAAGTGGCTGTTTGTGGGAAAATTTTCACCATATTGATCATCTCCCTGCTCAAGCCATTAATTCTGGAAATGAGATGGTACCTCTAGCAACTGGAACAGAGACTTCATGTCGACCAAACTTTGAATTGTTTCCCGATAAACACTCCCAAGGAAATTTAGTGGAAGAGATAACTGAAAGAGTAGCCCATTTACCATGACCTGCAGTAGTTATAAAAAAAAAAAAAAAAAACCCCAAGTAAAAGTATGCATCAATATCACCAATCATGCTGAGAGTACCAGTGCTTCATTTTTGACTGAGAGTTAGAAGTTTTACCAAGTCACCAACAGTCATACTCCCATTCATAATCCCCTGTGAACACAGGACCATAGCGGCAGAAAGTGCTGTGCTGAATATCAAATTCTGGCCAAAGTTTAAATAGGCGAGACTTCGTTGGGTTTTTAGGGCAGCATCTTCATATCCTGAAATATATTACATCATCAATAATTAATTCACTCTATTAGACTTTCAAAGATAGGGTAAAAGGCTATCATCAGCCATGTATAGCAAGCTTAACTAGATATGTAATTTAAACATTGAGAATTTATTTTGACTGTCCATTCAGGATTTGTTCGACAAAGCATTTTTTGAGAAGATAAGTAATTTTCTTGAAGAATGTGGTTCAAAAAATAAGGAAAGATTATGGATAAGCGTAAAAAGTAATATCAATTTTCTTTTCTTTTTCTGGACAAGTAAGTGATTGAAAATGAATGTGAAAGAATATGCTCTTAATTTAAGTTTTGCCAAACGAGCTCTGGGAATAGTTCACAACCTGTATAAGATAAGTTCAATCACACAAAAAAGGCTTATTAAATTCAAAAACTTACTTTTGAGAAATTCATCATATTTATCCGCTTCATAAACCTCATTATTGAAATATTTCACAGTCTGGAAAGAGAATAAGCAAAATAACCATTAATATGGATATAAGTTATCAATACTGCATCAAATTCAAAAGAACTCCCATAGGATAACAATTGTGAACTCACTTCGTAGTTAATTAACGAGTCAATTGCCTTTGTGTTTGCATCATTATCAGCTTTGTTCATCTCCTTCCTAAACTTCGTTCTCCACTAGGGAAAAACAGAAACAGAAAGTGACGCCTCGAGCTGAATTATATCATAAAAAATAACACCGCCTTGATAAATAAATATAAAGGAAAAAGATATGAGGTTGAAGAACTCATAGGAGAAGGGAAAAGGAAAAAAAGGGTAATCAGAGAACAATAGGAAGGGATAGAGCAAACTACACTCTGGAAAATAATGATTCTTCTGTTCAGATAAGTAATAAATAATACCAGATACGTCACTGGAGGCATAGAAGGAGGAGGCCAAAACCTGTGTCACAGTCAATGTGAAAGCTGTATATGCAGCCACAGACAATGATGTAATCCACGCAAATGGAGCTCCAAATTTATATGCAAGAATACCCGAAACCATTGATATCTGAATGAACACTAAAACTGTCAGGATCATATTCATAAAACCAGAAAGAAAGCAAAAATAACAATGAAATTATGTGTTGCCAGAAGAAATAAAGATAGATGCACAAAGGCTGTGAACATAATTGAAATCATACCTCTAATAGAGTAGGTACAACATTGAAGACCATGGCTGAAAGTATAAAATTAATTGCACGGCTACCACGATCAATTATTCGATTAAGAGCACCCGTCTCACGACTGGTAATAGAAAGGAAAATGTCAAAGATAATCAATATAACCTTAGACAATATTCCAAGGTCATGCAAGAGAGACATTCGATCATAGGAAAAAGGATTAACAAAGACAACTACAAACCACGCGGAAAAGGATGTATGCAATTTTAGTTTCTTTACATGGTATTGAAGAAAACAATGCATATCACAGTGAACGCAAAAGTTAAAAGTTTTCCAAGAAAATGTTCTTAAGAATTACCTAAGGTGAAATCGGAGGTCAAGCTCGTGCAGATGGGAAAAAACCTGCATAAACAGAGTCAGTTATTTCATAGTGAAAAGAATGTCAGCGTGCAACTTTTCTTGAAGCTTCTGTTAAAAATTTATTACTGTAATGGCATGATGGTATCAGAAATGTAAGAAAAGTAATTTCTTTACTTACCTTCCGTGAAACCTGCCTAATTGTCCTCAATGCCACCTTAGAGAACACCGCAGTTCGCAATTCTAAATTCAAGAAAGTGCATCAAACGCCACAATAGAAAAAGAAAATAAAACTCACTTCCCATCATTTTTCACACTTCAAAACAAAGGAAAAAGCTGTAAACAGACAAAATAGTTCAAAATCCTATGAAAGAACTACCATTGAAAGCAGAAGCCCCTGAACGTGCTATCCCATACCCAATGAGAACTGCAGCTGGACTAACGAAAAGTGCTAATGCAGTTGAATTAGCAGCAGTAAACTCGGCCAAAGCACCAGCATTGCCAGTTGCAGTTGTCAACCAGTCAACAGCAAGCTTAAACAAGAATGGCACTTGAACATTCAACACCTACACACAGCCCCCAAAGAAGAACATATCATCAAGCACCTGTACACTATGTAATAACATGAATGAACAGATTGTTGTATACTATTATTACTTTTGCACCAACTAAGAAGCCCAATGCAGCAATGACACGTAATCTTGACTCGAGATTATCCTGCGTCCATAGACATTTTGCAAGAGTGGCGATGATTTTAGTATCTCTGAGTTGTTCCCCAGGAGCTTCATTTTTACTCAACGACGTCATAGGGGCTTGTTTCTGTGCTGGCTTTGCTTCCGTGGAAAACAACGCATATCCATCTGATACCGGACCCTGTTCAGCAACCATTCAACCAAAAACGGTAAAACGTAAAATGCAGTAGAAATAATCAATCATAAATGTCAAGTAATAGAAAAGAGGGTTAGTTTACATACGGGATTCTGTGGTGTTTTGGAGGGGAAATCCGATAGAAAAGAACTGATCCGAGGGAGTAATAAAGACTGCTTGTTTCTGCTGGAGCTCCATAGCGTACGTACAGTGGCGAGATTTCCAGCACCTGTAAATCTCGAATTTTGCTTAAATTCAACGCTAATGCGAGATGGGTTGAATAGTTTAGAAGAACATGTCATCGAATAACGATTGAGACACTGAGGAGAAGCGGAATTATTCAGAATCTTCAAACATCTGGATGCAACTACTGCCTGCATCTTCGCCTCAACGCATTGAAGTTGGAGAAGAGAGGTCAATCTGTGTATGCCCGGCTGCCCGCCAATTGCTTGAGAAAATGCTGGACTGAAATAGATGGAATATATAGTTTTGGGCTACTCTTTGTTTTCTGCTTTTAAGACACGGTACTTGAGGGCTCGTTTAACACGGGAGATGAAACCCAGCGTACTTTAAAATAGTATCAACTCCGAAATTCGACTTTTCCAGATTCTGGACGGTATTGCGGTATGATTCATTGTATTTCTTTTTCATGGTTGATTAATTAATTAGATAACATTTTATATTTTTCAAAAAAATTCTACATTTTTCAATCACATTTAGGGAGTGTTCTTTAGAAGAGTTCACGTCATTCCCTGTAAAAAAATCCGTTCACATCTGGTTACATGTACTTATATTTGAATAAATGACTTAACTATCGTTAACTTGAAACATTGTGTCTACTCACCAACCCCTGACAAATCATCTCTTACTTTGCCTTCTATTTAGTTCACTCAATGGATCATACAAAGTGTATACCCAAATTTATATGCCCCCTAATAGAAAATCAAGTAAAATGCCATTTTACGCTCTCCTATGTTGATGGAATTCAATATTCTATTATAGATTGTAGACCTGAATGTACAAATTTGAGTATATACTAGCATGGTCTATGATCAACTACATATAAGCTGGATATCATATCCCACACGGAAGAAAGACTAGGAAGCGTGACCGGCTCGATCATACACCAACAACTACAATGCAACCCTGTCTAAAATTAGGACTGTTAAGTTACAGTGCTGGGAGAATATCTTTCTCCCAGCAAGACACAAAACTAACCCCACCCCCAAAAAATAAAAAAAACCCATTTGGGGGTATGTGTGTGATCATACACCAATAACTATAATCCAACCTTATCTAAAATTAGAGCTGTTAAGTTGCCAGTGGGAGAATATCTTTCTCCCAACAAGACACAAAACTCCCACCCCCCCCGGGGCCCCCCAACACTTCGGGGGATATGTGTGTGCTGGGATTTGTTATGCTGGTAAGATAATTTCCTCGTGTCTAAATTATAGAGTCCCCAATGAGCCTCTTTCAAATTTGAAGACGGAGCCAGTATATGTAAACGTGCCAAATGGAGGTAGTAGTGAAAATAATTATCATAAAAATAATAAATTCACTGCTAAAGAAGAAAGAGAGCTTTACGAAAAAGGGTGCATCGTTAAAACTGCTCGAGGACATTCCGCCTTGACGATTATACGCTCAATGGCTATAGTAAACAAACTACCCAGAAGTGCATATCATACTAGAACTGAACAATACGAACACAATTTGATTCTTCTTCTATTCTAATAACAACATTGTTGAATATGTCATAAGATTATCCGGGTGACTATATCTTCTTCTTCCCAAGTCTCCCAATGTCCAAATCCGTAAGTCTTGCTGAGGATGGCAAGGGTGATGGACCTGACAGACCAATGGACTCCGGGATGTCAAGATTGGCACTCCGGGAAGGGCCCACAACTGCTCGTTTTCTATCGCCCTCAGTTAGTGGGTTAACTTGAAGTCTTACTGTCTCAATCTGCTTGTTTGTACATGTTAAAGCACATGATAAAGATTCAATTTTAGAACTGATGATATCAAGAGTTTTCTGAAGATCATCGACATGGTGAGAGCTTGTTCGAAGAGTTGAAGATGCACTTACCAGTTCATTGTGATGAATGGATGAACATGCAGCGGCGAGTCTTTGCTGTAGATCCTCAGTTTTCCTCCTATGGTACTCGAGATTTTCTTCTTCATGCAATTTCTCACCAGATTGCTGGTACAAAGCTGCAGGCAGTGAGAAGGTAAATAGATTATGCGTGCTACCAATGAGAGCTATGATCAGTGTTAACCAAATTTATTTGAACCCTAAATGAAATTAGGATAGAAAACGATGTTTCCTGCTTATTTGCGACAAATCTTTTGCATAAGTGTCTCCAAATGACATCAACGGAAGCAAATTAAATCCTCGAGATGACTTAAATTAGTGTTTGTTCAGAAGATTTATGAAAATAAAAAGGGGTGGTTGAAAATGATGTTGGATCTTACAAACAACTGAACAAGCACTTAGGTTGACATTTTGTCCTTGGAGCTCTTCTTTATATGCATTCTGAACAATATCCAAGGCAACTACTTTGTACTGATAAAGTCGATAAGCCACTTGTCTCAAAAGCTGACCGTAATTACTAATTACTTGAGCAACATTGCTAAATTTTTCCCACAGCATGCTTGGTATGCAGCATTTAACATCGATTAGATGCTACAATAGGCAAGATGTCAAATTTCTAAAACACTCTTCGATTCCGTCTAAGCCACCTTACCAAACAAATAAAGGTACTAGATACGACTGAAGCTATCACAATTTTAGAGAAAAGAGAGAAAATGGATAGATATTGTTGAGAAAATAAGTAGCAGCAACAAGGTGTAAATGCAGTGAAGGCCATAAAAAATGCACTACCAAAGAACCAAAAATGGGCTAAAGTGCCATATAGGTATTTTTTCTAGGGGGTGATTGCCATATTGGTATTTTTTTTAGCTCCGGTGCCAGATTAGTATTTTAAGTAACTCCGACGAGCATATCGACCCAAATCGTTGCCGGATTGAATTTTCTGGAATAAAAAATTAATTTCATAATTTAAAATACAATAAAAATCTTTTTATATTTTTTTATTCATTTTCATATCTTAATTATTAATAATAATAATATAATAATAATATAAATAAACAAACAAAACTTAATTATATCTCCACCTTCTCCACCACCACGCCACCGCCCGGCGCCGCCGCCACAACTCCGGCGAAACTCCGGCGACATTCAAAATTATTATTATTATTATTATTATTATTATTATTATTATTATTATAAAAAATAGAGAAAATAATCCAAAAAATATGATAACTTTTTGAAAATTTCTTCAGCATTACAGATACCGGAAAAAAAGTAGCACTAAAAAGGCGCACATTTTAATTTTAACAGATAATTAATAATAAATATAATTATTATACCTAAATTTTATTTCTTCAGTCTCAAATTTTAATAAATTGCACAATTTAAATTTTTATTTTTTCTATAAATACTTATTTGGTCCATAATTAATTTGATATCGATTAAATAGTGTTTATAAAAAACTTTCAATACAGTAATATTTGCTTACATTAATATTGTAACTTTTGAAAATTTTCTTTAACATTAGAGGCGCACACATTTAATTTTAAGCAATAATTAATAATAGATGCAATTTTTGTAGCTAAATAAATTTTATAAGGAATATGTCATTGTAAAAAACATACCGAATACAAAAAATTAATCAAATCAAATAAAAATTAAAAGTGACTCCACCCACCCCACCCACGCCACCTACCCCAAACCACCACCACCACGCTGGTGGTGGTGGTGGCCGCTGCTGGTGGCCAAAACCACCAGCAGCGGCTGCTGGTGGTCAAAACCACCAGCAATCACCACGATTGGTGGTTGCTGGTGGTTTCGACCACCAGCAGCCGCTGCTGGTGGTTTCGGCCACCAGCAGCAGCCACCACCACCACCAGCGTGGTGGTGGTGGCTTGGGGGTAGGTGGCGTGGGTGGGGTGGGGTGGGTCTTTTTTTTAAAAATTTTTTATTTGATTTGATTAATATGATTAAGATATTAATTAAGGTATTATATTATTATTATTATTAATTAAGATATTATTATTATTTTTGAATAAATGATTTTTTTATTGTATTTTAAATTAGAAAATTAATTTTTTATTACTGAAAATTCATTCCGGCGACGATTTGGGTCTATATGCGCATCGGAGTTACTTAAAATACCAATTTGGCGCCGGAGCTAAAAAAAATACCAATATGGCAATCACCCCCTAAAAAAAATACCCATATGGCACTTTAACCACCAAAAATGTGATATACCTGTCAATGTGGATAAAACCCAGGTTTGAGTTGGAATATCGTAGAGTTTTTTTGCCAATGTTAGGGCAGATCTCAAGATCTCTCTAGCTTGACCTGTGTCATGTAATGCAAGTGCCAAACTTCCTAGCACAGTCAAATACTGAGAAACAAGTTGAAGGTTCCCGAGAAAGGTGTGTGTAGTTTGCAACCCAGCGGCTAGTCGCACTCTGCATCAAAGTTAACCTCATTTTTCTTCCAAAAGATCTATAGCAAACAAAAACTAACGTACAAGTGAATATTGCATATAACACTCATTTAAACTCAATATTACTTTTACGTCTTACAAACTATGCTCGTCTTTAATGTTCTTGTTTTTGGAACAAAAATGGTTGTTTTGGAAGAATGTGTAGTTGAAAACTTTTGAGTCCAACAGAATATCAATAAAATAAATTAAACCAAACATCTTTTAAAGTTGCTTATTATTATGATTTTGCAGCACTATAGCTCCATTTGACACATTTAGAAGGATTCCTCCCGTTACAATGCTGCCGTGCCATTTCTTGCAGCAATCTAAGGGGCAGATCCCAGTGAGCATGATATTGTTTCCTATTCTACTTTTTGAAAGATTTTCTCTAGAAGTTCCTTTTCTCCTTTTCAGTTTATGTTCTTTTTTCTTTTAGTTCTGTACTACTTTAAGGCAGAATGCTGAAATGAATCCTTTTTAATTTGTGATGGTCAAAGACTCAAAGGAGCTAGCTAAAGGCTGAATGTACGAGAATCATCCAAATCAAAAGTCAGACAACCAAATGTTCAAAAAACAAAGGTTGAGGATGAAAAGGTTTGCAAAGGTTGGGACGCTTGCTGCAATTTAACCCATACAGTTTTCACCAAATCAAAGAGCATGTCATTGATCACCATGGACATGTCTAACAACCTAAACTCACTGATGGTTTCACAATGTCATTGATCACTACAAAACGTTCAATTAATGTGTCCAAACCCACCCCTTCCAAAAGATATCAAGATGGAAATTAGAATCATGATTTACGAAGCTAATAGAAAAAGGCTAAGCAATTTCGGTCCTACAAAGTTCACATATTTTAGATTGGTAAAGTTATTCAGTAATCATGCACTAGCAAAGGTATATTCATACAATATGTGCAACATGATATAAATGAATAAGAGTGGTAACTTCTACCTGGCTTCTTGTAGATTCTGCTGCCTCATCAGCAGAAAGCCATAAGCAAAAAGCGCACCGGTTTTCTCTCGCACTCCAACAAAAGAATCAACGACTCCTAAAACTGGTCCAATCAAGTCAACAGCCTGTAGAAGCTAGTCCAGGTAAGAATATAAAATAACTCCATCTTTTATTACAAAATTCAGATCTTGGCAGGAAATGTGTCACCTTTGCCGAGGATTCAGCATCTCCAATGCAGATATAAGAGACGGCTGCATAAATGTGGAACATGGCTTGCATTGATTTACTCTCTGTCAACTACAAAGGAGAAACATGGAGATAAAGCAGATAAATTTTGTGAAAAATGCTCATGTAGATATGTGATTTGAAGCCAACGAAACAACATACACTATCCTACATGTATGATTTTAAAAATATGGTCTACGTATGAGGATTGTATGTATGTTGGTAACTAGCACTACGAAAATCATATACATATAAGGTTGAGTTGATCAATAAGCAGACCTATCTAGATATACCTTTGAAGCTTCAAGGAAATGAAAGGTAGCTTCACTGTAGCATCCAACAGAATGAGCATAATGCCCTTGTAGCATCTCAATGATACTCTGAGAGGCCTGTAAAATTGTTGGGAAGCGAATAAACCAATTTCTCATCTGCATCAAAGCCTGCAATCATACATGGTTCTTCATTACATATAAACTAAATATTATTTTACACAACCACAGAAAGTCCATCTCGAACATTCAACACCTACGAAATTTCCTACAAGTTCATTGCAAATCAAAAGTCTTCCATCTGACGAAAGCGAAAGGGAACAGAGAAAGATATGAGCAGAAATAGAGTCAGAATTGTGTAGCAACAAATTATTTGAATCATTACTAACAAGGTATTTGAATTTGAAATGTAGTCAAGACTTATCTTAAACAGAAATGTCGTTTAAGAAATGTGAAGTCAACAGGATATAACCAACCTCTTGCGCCTCAACAAATTCAGTTCGTGTGAGATCCATAGTTACTTTGTTTTCAAGGAACTGCATTAGAAGCACCAAATAGACCCCAGCCATCCATATTGCAGACTGTTGCAATTCCACTTCTGCCAACCAGTAGATTAAAGTAAAAAGAAATGTGTTAACGATCTTAAAACCACACATTCACCATTTGCCTACAAAAGATAAATTTTCGTAAGACATAGAAGTGGATCATAATCTATAGTCTATACAGATCTTTGTTGGGAGCTTTACTATTGAGATGTCCATCAAATACATGATTTAACCATACAATTGGAAGTCTAACCTTTAATGCCATCCGTAATCCCAAGTTGTGCCAGTTCCTCTGCAAGAAAGAGAATAATTCAGGTTTCACGAGCACCTAATGCTTTTACTATTCAAATGACTTGCAACAAAAACAACCGGTGATGTTTCTTGTCGACATTTGAGCACAAATTAAATTTTAAAAATAAAAATTAAAAAAATAAAAATAAATCCTTCAGAAGAATGTATATACAAATTCCTCTCATTTCTATCCACTGAAGGCCATAAAAGTTGAAAAATTCACTCAATTTTACATTACGGAGTCATGACATTTTAAATCAGTGAATATATCTGATGTTTGAAGAAATAGATGAGCTGCAATTGATGAAAACCTAAGGAACAGGCTTCGAAATACTGCATGGAGGACCACAAGAAAACAACCGTGTGATTGACATATTCCTCCAAGGCCTCTATGAATTGAATTTGACTATCTAGATAATAAAAGTAATTTAAACATCCAGCAGATGCATTCAAACATGGAATCCAACTCAACGTCTAAACATCCTCAATCTGAATTGGGTTCATTATTACTACAATAAAGATTTTAAGAATTGCCTAACGCCCAAATATAGCATCATGGCTAAAGAGGTCAAACTACTCTGCGACAACTAAAAACGAGCAAAGACAAATGGCCAGAAAACTCTGAAACATGGGGTACTTCTGCGAATCTAAAAAACCCAGGTCGCACAATATGGGAGCACACATTTACCATACTCTATAAAGCTTAGTCTCTCAGAACAGTCAGGAAACTAACCATTCTCAGTTTAATTCACGTCAGAGTATCTTTATGTTTTTTAGCAACACAAATAGGTAACAACCAAATATATGCACATGGAGTTAACTTTCTGAGAGAACATATGGACATCCATCCAGCTCTATGCATACGAGAACAGAATTTCCAATAAGTCATGAGTAAAGGGTTATTTCACATAAATGCAAAAAGAATGGTATTAAAACTACATCTGGTATTAAAACTACATCTCTGTTTCTATAGCCAACCTTGAATAAGTTGCATTCCAGATTGAATCCTCTTTCCACACTCCTTAAAGAGTCCCTTTGGCCGGCTAAAAACAACCACCATAAGATCTACCAATGCATAGACAGCACTTTTTGGCAGCCATTCCCCGTCAATAGGAGGGGCAGCAAGCTCAAGTTTATCAGCCCATGCTCGTTTCACATTGCCAAAATATGCAGGTTCCAAAGGTGTTTTCCCAGTTAGACTTATCCCAGTATAATTACTAAGTCGTTCCTCAAGCTGGGCTTGTTTTTGAGTAAGAGCAGATTTTTCGTTGTAGTTCAAATCAGAGTGAGCAAGGCTGTATTTTATGGCATCAAGCTCTTTGGTGAGTTCTCGCATTTGTTGCATCCGTTGCAAGTCAGACTTGATAACAGCATCTAACTTCTCAACATGTTGAGAAGCGTTCTTGTAATCACATATCCGAAGTAGATAGAACATTTGCAGCAGCTCATAATAAAGAAATAAACCTATGCACTGTTGCCTCTACAAGATACAAGCAGAGAAAAACAGCAAGTTAAATTTTAGTTGATCTTAAATGTAGGTTCCAATGAACTAAACTGCACATGCAATTGCCATGGTTTCCAATACTCATCTAATAGGATAACGGATTATCCTGGGACAATTTTAAATCATAAACAGAAGTCATGCAATCCATTAAAGAAAATGGGCAGACAATATTCGCGCCTCTGTAGATATGGTCAGAAGTTACAATCTAGCCAGTCGCAAAAGCCCCTCAGCAAGAGAAAAGGCTGAGATTCTTTAAATTGAAAAGAGATTAGATGACAGAAACACACAGTGAGTACATCTTGCCTTCCCACCAGATACACCCGTCCTTAATAATAAAAAAATAACAGTGGCAGGTTGAAGGACTAAAAATTTCTGATATTACTATATATACTTCTCACTGTGGGAAGAAAAATAAAAATACAAAATACACACAAAAAAAAGGGAAAAGAACAAATCCGACATGTGAATTCTAGCACAAAAGAACAACAACCTTGTTTATTCTGAAAGGTTTTAATATTAAACTAATTTCTTATGAGCAGTAGATTCAGTATCAAATTAGGAATGACAATATGGAAATAAGTGAAAGAAGCACCAGAAAGCTCCTCTATGAACAATAAGTGGAAGCCAGAGTGGGTCTTAGATGTGGGTCGATATTTTGACACTGCTACATTTTATTTTGAGGAGGGGGGTTTGTTTATGGAGGCAAGTGAGATACCACTCCTTGAAACCTACGACTCAGATGTGAAAACAACCATCCTTTACAAATTGGGACAAGGTGAATTAGTTATTATAGCACTAGCGTTGATGTGCATCATCAGTTGTTTTAACAGTGAGGTCTACACAGGAGGCGCAACATAAGCATCTCCGATTGTGAATCGAGATGCCACTAACTCTTGTGTGCTCATGAGTTTACTTAAAATTGCTAGACACGTGGGCATAGTTACTTTACTTAACAGTGATTCTCACAAGAGGTTTCGTATAACATGAAAAATAATGAAAAGGTAACTATTGGGTGTAAAATAATTTAATTTGAAAGTGAAGCAAAGATAACTCTTCCCATTTTCTATTACTAGTTAGAAATGATTAAATATATTCTGCTACATAAATGGGTATTTCACTTCAAATTTGGTGCCTTCTGGTCAAACTTTGAATATATGTACTAATTCTTCAATGCCTCATAGCTGTATTTTGGTGTTTACCAACAATGGTTAATGAAATGCACGGATATAAAATATGTTTCCAATATTTAGATTCAATAGCGCTTTACGGTAATGAACTGCTATCTCACAAGATAAGAAGAACGAATCAATAGCGCTTTATGGTTATTAAGTTGTTTATTCTTCATACAGAACTATGGTGCTCACAAACATATAAACAGAACATGACATACGTATCCTAGATAAACAAATTTAATAACTATTTTCCATGTATAGAAGCAAAACATTGTAGGATGTGCAAGTAACATCTGATTAGTAGGTTTGACATAGGCTTTTTTTTTTTTGTGGGGTGGTGGTGGGGTGTTCTGTTCTGGGTTGTGGGGGCAACTAAGGAGAATAAATGAGGATTTTAACTTACTTTATCAGGCTCAACAGATTCCCATAACACATGGCATCTACTAGCAGATTCCTCTACCAGACTTGTGCTATCCCACTGCAGGATACGCACATGCAGAATTGAAGTAGCAAAAAACATCTGATTCACCAATACAAGGGGAAAAATATTAAATGTTTGTAATGATTTCTCCTTATAAAAACGACCGGGGAACATTAAGAAAGCAGAAAGGCTTATATATAAGCAGCATGCGACAAATAAGTAAAGAAAATGATAACAATATTATTTCATAATATGTGTAAGAGTTTTCTCTACCTCACTTGAAATGTAATATTTTGGCACAGAAAAAGGACTGACAAACCTGCAACTCTGGATAACACATCTCCACTGCACAATTTAGTGCTTCTTGCAAAATTGAAATTGAACCCTGATAATCTCCCTCAATTATCTGTGCATTTGCAAGCTGAGAAATGAAGTTGCAAGACCATAATCTTCCTGCAAACCTTCAGAGGAATAAACAAGAAGAAGCCTTGAGTCCAAATTAAATTGCAATCAAAATGATAAATTAGCATCATTAGTTAAAGTGCAGTATTTTATATATATATAAAATCTAAGTTTTCAATGCAATATAAAAGTGTCAATGTTCTTCACAGCAACAGAAACTACATCAAATGGTAGGCATTCAAGAAAATACTCTCCAACAAATATAATATTCCCAGACAGAGGATGCTCAAACCTTTTTCACAGAAAATTTTGTGAAACTTTGACATCTCAAAGACAATATACACACTAGATTTGAGATTGTTTCCTTTGTTACAACAAAGTTCAACAGAAAAATTTTGCTGAAGGCTCAAGAACTCAATAAAGACTATTTGTCAGCGATTTTAGATATCGGAAGTCAATTTTTTGAAATTAATAGGTAGGATTTATGTGGTTGTTTGTTATGGTTATGGCATCTTTTGAAGGATGCATGCTAAAAAAATGTTGAAAAGTGAGAAAAGTCATACATTGCACTGACTGTGCGGTTGGAATTGAGAATTTAGAAACAAAACAAAACAAAAAAAGGGAAAAGGAGGAGCACTATGGTCTATGGAGATTCTTTTTCGGGGTTTGGATAACATAAACATGTGAAAAGTCTTACCAGTACTATTGCCTTCTGATAATTTGAATAAGTTCAACAAACACAAAGACTAACATTTATTGAGTCTATTCTAGGACGAAGAGAAGTTAAATTATAGTAGGATGTTTAGTTTATCTTAGATTATATTCTACTAGTGTATTTTGAATAGGGTTTTAGTTCACCGTATCAATTAGATTATGATTATTATAACCGTTATAAATGGAGGGTTTGTTGTTGTTCGTTTCGGCATGTTTTTTATTATTGAATAAAGCATAGTTTTCCTAGACCTCCTAATTGCCTCTTTTCTCTCCACTTATGCCTTGCCTTCTTGATTCCCCTCGTTCATATAATTGTTTGTGAAGTAACTCAAATCTTCCCATGTTGAATACACTTCACACTTTCCTTATATATTGAATAATTAATTTGGTACAAGATTGTGCATCTCCCCTAAGAATGGCAGCATCAGGTGCCTTTCCACATATCCAACAAGTGAAATTTAACGGGATCGAAGAGATAACTCACACTCTTTTTTTTTTTATATATATTTCGCATGAGGATCTGCCTCTATGCCATTTTTCATATTCTGTCAATAAATCCTTCTCCTGTCTTTTTGAACAAGCTACGACTCAGATATTGGAGAAAGGACTCATACCCATCTCCAGAAATTGTAGAAAGTTCTAAACCCTTGTTCAGTATCTGCTTTTGAGAATGAATGGCCCCTACGAGATGGTAGCACTGGCTCAACAGGCTATATGTTCTGCACTTCAGCTCAAAGCATGAAGGAATAGACTTCAAGAGAACTTGCTGCACCAAGAAGAGATCATCAGTAAGAAAATGCAATGGATGCAATGACTGAATGACATATTGTGAAGTAAAGATAAATTGATGATGCATAAGCAAAAACTCTCCTATTTAATGTCCCCTATTGTTGAAAACAGATATAAGAATGGAAAGATATGCTATACTTCATCTAAGAGGGAAAGACAAAAATGGCAAATACTTTTTTTGAAAATCTCAATTATGTCAAGTTACTTTTCATAAAGACAAATCTGACAGAACTTTGACCTGCTGTGCCTGAAATTACCCTTACTAACTGACTAATTTGAAGAAATATTTTTACTAAAATTTCAGGAAATCGCTATACTCTATATTATAGGATATAGGGATATAGAATATAGAATCAGCGATTGTTCATCTTCTCCGGTGATTAGTGCATCTTCTCCGCCGCTGTTGGTTGCTATTTAATTTAATCAGAATACACTTCTGACTAGGCGAACGGATCTGACTAGAAATTAGGTTTCGACAATGAAATTTGTTTAATTGAAATTTAGTGGGAAATTATTTCAATAGGGATTGTTAAATGCATGTGGCGATGGATCTCAATTGGTTCCTGCAATTCATAGTGGCATCATTCTTGGTGATTATTGGGTTGCTCCAACTCGTGAGAAACACCGCCTCCAAGTACTTCGTCGTCAACTCCAATTTCAAGTCCGATTACTCTTTCGACCAGAACAAGAAAGAGAACATGACGGAAGCTGATGCTTCCTTTCCCTCCAACTAAACAAGGCAAGGGTATATTGGTCCATCAAAATTAAAATATGTGCTCTTAGTGTCTTTCTGTAAAAAAAACTTGATACCAATGTCTTTAGATTTTTTAAGTTGACCATTTTTGGGATTTTTTCTTCATCTAATAATCTATTTGTATTTGTGACTAGATGGTCAGGGTGAATAGCGGGTCACAATCGGTTTTCTTTAAACGACACTAGAATTTTACATAATTTCTTGAATATTCCCTCAATCCCGTGAAGATAGGCTTGTGTTCCTTATTTGTCCATCTCAAAGTATACCTTATTCATGGAATAATTAATTGTTTAATTTCCTAATATGCCCTTATTTAAATGTGCTTTGTTATTATCCAAAATAAACTTGTACCTTTCAAATTTTACGGGAAATCACATAAATTTATGGTGGGGATCAAATTACTCGTAATGTGTCGGAGAGTATTTTAGGAAAATATAGTTTATAATTCCATTTTCCAATTATATTAATTGATATTTCTTAATCTATGTGGCAATAAGAGCCAGTCTATCTTCAGAACACTGATGGAGTGTGTTAACAACTATTGTAATTCAATTTCAAAAGGTCGACTTTAGAAATGTGATAGTTTTATATCTACTTCAATGAATTAGTACACGGTCAGGTCCCAGAATTGAGGGTTAAAATCTGGATCTATATAAAATCATAAACTAGGACAATGACAATGTTGAACTCCCATTAAGAGGCAGATGTCACTCAACTAAATGGTAGTCGGTTTACCAAGTGTATATCACACTTCACACTTCTCTACCGACATGTGAAGTGATAAATATACTTTAGTTCCAGACCACAGCATGAAACGAGATACAAAAGGTAAGCATAAAATCAGAAGTTTCTATCCAAAAACCAGTAGGCCAGCATGCCAAAATTATTTACTTGAAGGCCTATGGTGCATGGACATTTCAACTAGAGTGGCGTGTACGTCCGGCACATGTTGTGTCATGTCGGATACAAACACATATTATAATCTAACAAATATGTGCTCTTATTTAAAAAGGTTTTACCAAGAAAAAGTTAAGAATAAATAAAACTAAAATTGTGCTATATAAATGAAGAATTCAAAGAATTAAACTAAGGTGTGGGCGACAAGTGGTGTTGGTGCATTTTTTTTGAAGAATTGCATGTATATGACCACGTGTCCATGTTGATGCAACCTAGATGAATGCTATACACACATACAAATGAACATCTTGTTACATCTGAAAATTTTTTTAAGTCAACATAGAATGACTTCTCATTAAGACAGACTAAAAAGTTCGTTTGGACAGTTTAAGCTAATTTTTTGTGCAAACAAATAATGCATGAATAAGTAAGTTTATTGATTAACTGCTTAATTTGTCTTCCTCCAATATATAGTTGTCCCTTTGGTCCTTTTACATCATATCCCCTCTCCCTGTCCGTACTCCATAAATGCAACAAACTCTGAATATGTACCTTCATAGACGGACTTAGAATTGGAAAGAGGCAACAAGTTGCAAAGGCACTCAGCATGGGACTTCATCACGACTTATGACATCAAGTTTATCGTACCCCACATATGATAAATCTTTTAGGGAAAAAAGGAAAAAGAGGAGTTGATGCTTCAGATCTAATTTCTAAATATCCCATGCGAACATAGTTAAATACCTCGATGCAGCCTTGAAAAGACACAGGTATTGAAATCCAATGCTATGCCGAAGGTTTTAGAACTGATTTCCGTTTGGATAGTGCATAATTAAAAGGATCAGCTCACAGTAACAGTCAATTTGCGATCCAATTAGATATCTACAGATCGAAGCCTGATGTTCATAACAACTTGGTCTTTTTTTAGACCAGTGTCGGCCATCTATCAGGACATGTGCATGGCACCAAAAAGATTGCCGACAGATTTTCTTTTTTTTTTTTTTTTAATGTAATTTGAGGTTGCAGCTGTAAAAATAAATTAATAAATTAAGCAATATTAACCACTTGCCAGTTACCCCGCTACATTTCAAATAAATGAGCTGGTAACAAATTTTCACATTCCCATACCCCCCTGGGAGGCTCATTTGACATCCATCATCACATCCTCTCTCCATAATTTCACTTTACCAGCTCATCGACCCTTACTATCCATTTCAACTACCAGCTTAAATGGGATATTTTGGTCAGGGCACTTTTTTCTTCCTTCAATTTGTTTCTTTGAAGTTTCTTGATGGAACACTGATAATTGCATATGCATAAGTGTGTATTATGATTGTTTATTCTACATGTTCCATTCTTCTCTCTCACAAAATTCTACGCAATTATTCCCTTTCTTTAGAGAGGGAGAAATCAAAAAACAAAAATGTAATCATTTTATCTTGGCAAGGTACGTAAAGCTATGCGCACAGCCATTGTATGCCATATTGACATTTGAGTAGAACTAAATTTTAGGGCTTGTCATGACCGAAGGGAGTTTCTCTATGATATAAAATGTCATATGGCTGTTCATCTTCATCAAAACTCTGAGTCTGTAAAATCTACAATTTTTCTTTGAAATCTCCCATTAATCTACCAAAATTCTTTATATCTTCTTCGTCGTTTGGTTCTCCCCAAATCCTGAGGTCGAATCCACTGCAATAAAGCGGTTCACTAGTCCTATTCACATTAAATTTGATGTGATTACATTTATTTTTAGATGTGTGGTTGAAAATTGGAGACAGTATATTGAAAATACAAAGTAATTTGGTAGAAAAGGATGCAAGTGAAAAGGTAAATTTAAATTAATGAGATTTAATGTTAATAGAACGAACGCCAAAATAGGTCCATCACCATCCATTTCTAGTTGAAGTAGGCCTCTCATTACTCCATAGGACTTCAATTAAATCAACAGCTAATATAATCACATATGCACACTATTTTTCTCCTACTTCGATCCCATAAAATTGCTTCAAAATTCCATTACGCCAACATCACAGAAATAGAGCACAAACACAAGGAAATTTTGAATAAAGTTGCGGAACTTACAGAGCGTTCGAGGTGGGTTTTAGCCTGATTAAAATTATGGGAGTGCTTGAGAAGCAGAGTGGCGACGCGTAGGCGAGTTTTGATGTCGATAATGGGGAGGAACGATACTGTGCTTTGGCAAACGGCCTCCAAGCATTTGACCGCCTTTCCTATGTCCCCCTTCTGCTCGTGGTAGTCGGCCAGCTCCCACAACCCCTCAGCCACCGCTTCCATGGGTTATTTATATCGGCGTGCTCCTCCGCGCCGTGGTTTTCTGCATACAGTCAAATGGCTGCTGAAATAGAGTTGAAGAATTTAGGAAATCAATTGGAAAATGGACACAGTCACACACAGAACAATATTTGCATTTTGCAACAACTATTAAAATGGGCACCGCGGTAAAGTTGCCCTTTAGTTCTAGGGTGCGGCTAAACACACCCATCCCAATTTCTTTATACACCCATTCAATTTTTCTCTCAAAAATAACCCTAAACAAAATTATCATTTTACCCTTCCATTTCAAAAATTAAAATAGCATTACAAACCATTCCTCTGCCATTGACATTGTAAACTGAGTTCACGTTGCTCCATTCTTTGCGCCGTCTCTTTCCTCACTTCGTCTCTTTCTGACTTCATCTCTTTTCCTCGCTCGAGTTCTTCGCCATTATTGGGAGAACTATCGATCCAGAATGGATAGTATTTACAATGTAAGTGTTTAGTTATGAAATATATATAATATTGTATCTATTGCTCGCACGAACACAAAGCTACGGAATGAATCTGGCGGCGGAATGGTTCGCCCTCAAGAGGGCGACACGGATGCAAGTGTTCGCCCCCATGGGCGAACGTGCGTGTGTTCGCCCCATGGGGCGAACACACTGCGCACGTCTTTGTGTGGGGTGGGGGTGGGGAGGGTAGTCGTGTTGTGACTATCTTTGCTATCTTTGTATTGTGTTGTCTTTGGCTTTGCATTCGTCTTTGCGCTTATTGTAAATTTTTGTTTAGGCGAGGACTTCACGTTTGCGGTGATCTGCGGGTATTGTTACGAGATTTATTCATTAAATTGTTATTTTTAACAGAATCAAATACACGTTCATCGAAGAAAGTATTATTGGTCCAAATAACGAATTGGTTATCGGTGCTAATAATGAAATGGCAATGGATTATACATCATTTTTCTGTGTATGATTCTTTTTAATTCCGTGATGAATTAGTTGATTGGAGTGCATGTCTGGGGAAAAAATTTGGAATGGTAATAGTTGTTAAGAGATCCTGATGGAGAGAGTGGAATGCGCCCTCGCGTATTACTTGCATGTGAGCGAAATGGTAAATATCGTGGGAAGTGGAAAGGGTACAGAATCTCTGAAAATGAGTGCAACAAAGAAGTGTGAGTGTCCCTTTGCATTAAAAAGGTAGACAAATATCGATTAGATGGTCAGTGGATATTACAGGTTATAAATGGTACACATAATCATCCTGTACGATATTTTGAAGGTCATTCTTATCTTTGGCTGGGTTATCGGTAGATGAGGAGAAATTAGTGCTTGATATGTACAAAGCGGATGCTCGACCGAAGAATATATTACATACACTGAAAGAGAGATATCCCGATAACGCATCAACAATGAAGACAATCTACAATATACGACAGAAGCATAGAATAATCGATCATGGTGGTCAATCCCAATTGCGGTTTTATTGGGAAAATTACAAGAACATGGATATTTGTTTTATGTATGGCGGTGTGAAATCTTGTACTGATGAAGGATCTATTTTTGCCCATTCAGTGAACTTAAATTGTTTGCGTGCTTTTCCTAATGTATTATTGATGGATTGCACATACAAGACCAATCGATACAAGATGCCATTATTAGAAATAGTTGGCGTCACTTCCACAGATATGACATTTTCTATTGCATGTGCATATATGGAATCTGGCGGGAGGATAATTACGTATGGGTTTTGTTTCTCTTACAATCAATGTTCGATCAATCACCTCTTTTCCTCACGGTGATAGTCACGATCGAGACATCGCATTGATGAATGCGATTGGCGTATTTTTCCGATTGCGAGACATTTTTTATGTCGATGGCATATTAGTACAAATATAATGGCGAATACTAAGAAGCTATTTAAACCGAAAGAAATGTGGGATTGTTTTATATCCTCGTGGAATTTATTGGTATTATCTAAATCCAGGGAATTTGTTTTATTCATTGCTTGAAATTTCAGAAGATTATTGACATATCCAGATCTTTGTTGAGTATGTAATGAAAGCGATGGATTAATCCGTATAAAGAAAGATTTGTAGCTTGTTGGACAAATGAAGTTCTGCATTTTGGCAATAATACGACAAATAGGTATGGTACTATTTTTATTAATTATCTTTTATAATAATTGTTTAACCTATTTGATATTCATGTTTTTAGGGCGGAAAGTGCACATGCAAAACTGAAGAAACAACTTGGATCAAGTCAAGGTAATTTGGAAATTTGTTGGAAAAAAATTCACAATTTGTTTGAGACGTCGCATACTGCTATTAAACAATCTTTTGAGAAGAGCATGCATGTAGTCCAACACACTCATAAAATATCCATGTTTAGATTTCTGCGGGGTATGATTTCAATTACTGACATGGACAAGATATTAGATGAAATGAATGAAGTAGATAGGGTTGGAGTTGATCATTTGATCTGCGGATGTGTATTGAGAAAGTCTTGTGGTTTGCCCTGTGCACACGAGCTTGCTAAGTGGAAAAATGAGAAATTTGCCATCCCTTTAGATGAAATTGATAGTTTTTGGAGAAAATTAGATATGGAACCACGTGTTGGAGGTGTTGTTAGTGTCAAAGATGATATGCAGACTCGTCTAAATCATGCCTTTGTAGATTTTGCAAGTTTATTTTCAACGATGCATGAAAGCGAGCGGTGTTCATGTTGAGGAGGTTGGTGAGATTACCAAGCCATCTACAACATCGTTGCTCGAACTGTGGTGAAAACTAATACCCGTGATCGGCCTGGCTAAAGGGCGATCAAGAAAGCGATAAGTCAACAAAGCGTGATCCAAGTGCCTTTGAATATATTGAATCCATTGAGGATAGTTGTTCTCCGCCATTATCGATCACGACGGGTAGGCAAAAACAAAAATGCGTATTCGGGGCCCTTTTTGTGAATTTTAGATTGTCATTTTTATATTCTTTATTGTGATATATTTTTATTTGGCATGTTATCCGTCGCCCAGCACTGACCCGTTCTACCATTATGTATATCGATCAGTTCCCGTCGTTCATGCGTGAATATATCACTGGCACTGAGGATGTAGTGGCTGATGGGCATTGTGGTTTTCGATGCGATTCTTTGCACTTCTTGGCTTCCGGAGAAAATGCATGGTATCGGGTTCGACATGACCTTCTTGGCGAGCTTACTACTTTCAAAACATTATCACGAAGATGTGTTCATCGAAAATGGAAGTGTGGATAAGCAAATGTATTTATTGAATTGTTTTGAGCCGTCGGTACATGTATCACCTGCTGGATGAGTTTACTGTGATACGGGCTACCTGATAGCATCGAAATATAATATTGCCCTCATTTCTTTATCTGATAGCCTATGTGGTACGTTTCTCCCTCTACGGACCTCTGTTGATGGCCCTCCTAAATGTATCTGCATCGGCTTTGTAAATGGTAATCATTTCATTCAGTGCGTTTAATTCTATTGGTATATTAAAATACCCTTATTTTTTCCGGCTAAATAAATATTTTAGGTTTTTATGCACGATGGACACCCGATGCCTCCTATTATGAGCGGGTGGCATTCACATCGTCATGAGTGTGCAACAAGTTGGGCCCATCTATATGAAGAAACAGTTGCCTTTGTATGATGCGTATTCTTAAATAGTAGCCGAATTGGTAGCGTTGAGACGATTATATCTGATGAATGATGTGTATTCCTATCTAAAACTTAGTGCTATTTGTACAACATATTAAAACAAGAAACTTAGTATTCGATTGCATTGGACTAATCATGTATGTATCGTATTTTGATGACATATCGAAGCTTTGAATTACCATTTTCCCAAATTGAGTTCTTGTAATACATTACATATCACCTGTAATGCACTACACATATCTTACACATATCTGACTCATTGATTTCCTCGTCCAAAACAATAATAGCTCATTTCGGGTCATAACACAATAGCCTATGTGGAGCTTTTAATTTAATTAATGTCCATTACACACCCTACGTAATACATTGAAATACCATTACACGCTTTATATATGTGATATATTACGTAATACATTGAAATACCATTACACGCTTTATATATGTGATATATTACGGATTGCTATTACAGATTATGTGTAATGGATTATCTTAAAGCATCTGAATATTAAAACAAGACATAACCACTAATTTCATTCTTGTGAGTTATATGAGATACATTATGTCTCGAAAATCCAAAGTCATTACTTGTAAAGATACATAATATCTCTAACTATAACATGCATTACTTCAACATATGGAAAATGCGACATACAACACATAGGTCATCGTCGGCGATGTCTATTTGGAGCCCTTGATGATTCTCCTATCTTTAGCCCGAGAGCGGTCTAGTACGAGATTGTTCACGATACTCTTCCAATGTCAATCCTTGCGCGTGAGATAAAGCATTATGAACAGGTGTAGTAAAGCATGCGTACTAAATTCCGCAACACTGAATCCCACGCAGAACAAATTCCTCGAGAATGTCAACAATATATTTCGATCCCAAACATCGATGGTGTCACGACATTACCGACCAACCGGATTTGTGGATTGATACTCACGGATTTTGCACATAGCGATGAGAAATTGTCTTATACCAGTCCATATAATTATCTACGCATTCCCACACAGGTCTGGCCTTATCACCGCATCGACCACTAGATAAAACGTGACTATCCCACATCTGAAACATATGACCAAATAATTATGCGGACTCGGCTCCTCTCACTACATTTGGATCAATGGGATCTTCGGGAATTTTTTGTTTATATCCAAATTGTCTAAGTACCGATCCGAATAATAAGGCTCCACAATATTTAAGGAGCTTATACACCCATAAAAAGTAGAGATGGAGGATGTGGAAATCGAGTCGTATCTAGGATACGGATCCCATATTACGAAAAATTAAATATGATAAATTACTCTCTGGATTTACCTCAACACATAGATTTACCATAAATTTATAGAGAATCTATTAAACATATTGATCTCACCTCATTTGCATCCAACGCATCCAATCTCTCTCTATATGCTTGAAGGGTGTCTAGATTCGGAGGAAGGGGCCGTGTCTTATCACCTCATGGCAAGGGGATTACCTTCCTTGTCTTCGCATATCAAGCGGAGGCCTAAACTGTGGAAAATGTTCATATATCCATACTGTGAATAAGTTACAAAAACATCCATTATAAGTCTCAATTAAACCGGAAAAAATATCCATTATATGTCACAAATAAAACGGAAAAATTAAAATTAAATAATCATTTAACTAGGCCAAATATATACCTCCAATAAGGTCGAATACCCGGCCATCTGTACAACGGTTGCACTTGATGCTAGCCCTAATTGTCTATATAAGTGAGCTAGACCAGCAGCTCCCCAAGCAAACTGATGCACCTCATCAAGATTTTCTAAGAAATGCAGATACACAGGTGAGACCCGATCCCCAGTTTTATCTGCGAATATTGTGCACCCCAACGTATACAATAGATAGGCTCGAGCTGCATATATACCACGATTATCATCGGTGAGTATAACCCATAAAGGTAGAAACGCGACCACTTCGCAACTTTATTTTTTCACCCCTGGCACCTCTAAATGCATTGTTGGCCTCTTGAGTCGATACTCCCAATAATCTACGAACCAAATCCATTCTACGAACAGCGGCAGTGCCTTGTGAAAGCTCCAATACACGACCACCGACTTGTAAACCAAGAATGCATCGCACGTCATCTAGTGTAATTGTCATTTCCCCAAATGGCATGTGAAACCGATTAGTTTCCGGGTGCCATCTCTCAACAAATGCGTAATCAAATTATTATCGGTGCATGATATGATATATCACGTAACATATCAATTCGTGTATTTGCAAAAAGATTCATCCACTGCTGTTGGGTCTCACGATTCAAGTTCCACTTCAGTAATTTTTGGGTATGACATTTTATACTGAGCACGGGCCTTTCATTACCTAACCAAATTTGAGCTGCCACATGTGTCTTATATGTTGATAAAATATGTGGATCGATAGGGACCTCAGGAATGATTCATCATCTTCATTTTGATTATTTTCAACATTTCCATATTCCGCTTCATCATTTCCACTTCACCCTCACCTCGCCTTTGTACTCCATCATCTTCTTGTTCATTTGGCATTTGAACATCATCTATATTCATATTTGAATTGTGATGTAACTCAATTTCTTCATTTTGTGGTATTTGTGATCGGACTAGGTAATTGTGCTAATTCTTCGGATTTTGGTGAGCCAAATATTCTTCTTGCCGACGCTTTTCTATCGTAAGCGGTTGGTGGGCGGCGAGAATAGATCCGAACTATAATACAAAATAAAAACTTATTAATTACGTATGTATTAACATATTCTTGGCAAAGAAAAAAACCCTTAACTAAAGCTATTCTCTTTGAAAACAACAAAACGTGTTACTAAATGAGAGAGAAGAAGAAAAAAGAAAAAAGAAAAGGATTTATTCGTCCCTTCAGTGACGAACAGTACAAGCGTTCGTCGGTGGGGACGAACGACCACGGGGCGCTTCGTCCCCATGGGGACCGAACGACCACGATGGTTGTTCGTCCCCATGGGGACTAACGCCCAGCTTCTTCCCATGAGACTAACGACCAATTGTTGGTGCGATACCTCTACTTGAATAAAAACTTGAATAAAAACTGCGGCAATTCATACTATGGCAATTCATACTAAGATCTATTCAAATCAAATTAAATATATACATTTCTAAATTAAAATTACATACCAAGATGCGAAGCCATGATTTGTTGTTCGACTTCTACTGAAAATTTCTTTGTTGCTCCACTTTTGCTTCAATAGATAGAGGAAATATGAGAGAAAGAAGGAAAGAAGTAGAGTGAGAGAGTGTGAGAGGGAGATAGCCGATAGAGATGGGAGAAGGGAGCTTGGGATAGAGACGTTATTTTTAGGGCAAAG
Organism: Jasminum sambac; assembly: GCA_018223645.1. Taxonomy (NCBI): domain Eukaryota; kingdom Viridiplantae; phylum Streptophyta; class Magnoliopsida; order Lamiales; family Oleaceae; genus Jasminum; species Jasminum sambac. The sequence continues at coordinate 30,029,704 of CP073649.1, forward strand.
GGTAATATTGGCATGGCGGGTGTATAGAGCAATTGGGAAGACTTTATGGTGGGTGAACTTAGTAAGGTGGGTGCATAAAGAAATTGGGATGGGTGTGTTTAGCCGCACCCTTAGTTCTAACAACAGCGTACAATAAATTTTTTATTTTATTATTATTATTATTATTTTTATTATTATTATATTTTTTTTTGGGGTTCGGGGTGAAATTCAGCTATGAGATAATTTTTGAATTTTGGGCGCAAATGAAAGGAAGAGGGCTTATAATAAAGAAGATGGAGACAAAGTAGAAATTTTGTTATAGAAAAACTTTTTAAAAAATAAGAGTATTGTTCTTCTGCCCTCCTCCTTCCCACGAGAGAGGAGAATAAAACTCTAAATAATAATATTAATGAAAAAACTTGCAAACATTTTGAAACGATTGATGCAATATTTAATTTGGACCAAATTTATTGCTGATTTCTTTAAATATGGACCAAAATAAAAATATATCAACATTTCGAGTCAAATTTACAAAATTTACTAACTATTTAAGATCAATTTCTATGGTAAGAAGTGTAATTTTAAAATACGTCAAATTTCAAAATGGATCTTCAAAGTGCAATGACTATTGTTGGATCTCAATTGAGTTATACATTCGGCTCATGGTCGAAGAAGAAACCCTTCGTGTTGATGCTGTGATGGTCTCAAACCTACAACTCAATCAACAATAGATGGCACAACCAATACGTGAATAGGAGGAAAAATCCAATTGAAATTTAGAAGTCCCATGTTCTTGTTAACTCAATGTCCATTTCGTTTACAAGGAAGATTGCAAACAATACGGGGGTTGAAGACCGTACATTCTAATCTATATATATATAATATTAGAGTATTTCACCCATTTTTTTAATTAATATTTTAATATTTTCCCGCCTTTGGTACTTCCACACACTTTTCCTTTTCTTTTTCCAATTTTTTTATTATTACTTAATTAATTAGCACATTTTCGTTCTTAATAATAATGGACAAACCACACGCGTAGGTCATTCTATTCACGCGCCTTTTCTTTTTCATTTCAGTCTAATCAAACCCGTGATTATCGCACAACCCTTTCATCAATCTCTGTGAATCCATCTTCCCATAAAATTTACTCAAGATTTCCACAAACCTTTCCCACAAATCTTTCACGATCTTCAATACTCATCCTCTCAAAATTTCCCATTCAATTCACCTCTCTTTCGTCTCAATTCATTGAATTAATAATGGAAGATCTCCAAATTTTCCACTCATTCAGGTCTCTTTCAGCCAAGACTTCGATCCGATGAAGTAGAGTATCCGAATAAGCAAACCCGGGTCAAGTTTTTCAATTTTGTATGGTAGATAGGATTGGTTCAAGCTGTGTCATGCCAAGCTTATTTCACTGGTAAGATTGAATTACTTACTAAATGGATTCCCTGCTGCTGCTTTGTGATTTTCGCTCATTTTCTTTGTATTTTCTGAAAGCGGGTTGTTGAATTTTTGTGGATTTATTATTGACTTGAAATTTTGAATTAATTCAAGTTTGATCAATTAGGTGCAAACCGAGGTAGTTTCTTCCTTAAACAAGTGTGAGGGTGAGGATTATAATGTATTTTTCTTCCTTAATTGTGTTAATTAGCTTAGCCCCGAAATGTTTTAGGCTTCCCATTCAAAAGTTTTATTTCCGGCAGTGGTCAAAATGTTGTTCAATACTCCTTAGTTTGGACATCTATAAACCCCCATGGTTTCTTATGGCTGTAATTGAAGAGTTTGCAGCTTTAATGATTTTTTTCCCTTGATATTCACATTTGCTGCTCCAATGGTTTCAATGGCATCTACAAAATCATTGATTATTGTAATTGAAATGTTGGCTATTTTTTAATGATTTTGTTTTCTGATATTCTTATTTGCTACTACAATGATTTCTCTGGCAGGACTTCAAATATTGAGGTTTGTTGGTTGATTAAGCTTAGTTTCTTTGTAAATGATAGACGAAGAGTCTCCATAAACTACGGTAGCTCTTTCCAAGAGGCCTAGAGGAGTTAGAGGTCATGCATTTGCAGCTGTTGAGATTGTCTTTATCTTTTGAGTTTTTTTTTTTTTTTTTTGGATTAATTCTAAGCTGGTGAAAGCATTGGAGATTAATAGAGGCAATTTTAAATGTGATTTTTTTTTTGGTACCTGGGAAATTACTTGATGCCTTTGGTTTGTTGAAGTGATTTTTGCTTTTTTTTTTTAAAAAAAAAATTATTTTATTTTTAACACATTCACACGAGCAAATAAAGATTTACAAGATAGAGCCATCTGCTATTTTTCATCCTCGGTATTATGTAACAAACATATTCTCATTTTCTTTTTTGATTGCTAGATTGCTATTAACTTGTACTTTCAATCCTGGGAATAATTGGACTTGGCGAAAAGATAATAAGATGACCAACCAATTTAATATTGTGAGTTTTCATTTTTACTGATATATTTTCCCAACCAGAATATGATAAACCTCTGGGACAATCTCTATGCTTTCGCTTATAATTGTACAGATAGCTAGATAAGCCAATTGTCTCACAATTATACAGGTAGATATCTTTCTTTGAGTAAATTACTTTATGATAAACTATTCCTACAAAAGCTTTCCAGTTAAATGATCCAATTACTCCATGTTCTTTGTATGAAAAATGGTTTTAGGAGAACAAAATGGTTTTAGAATTACATTTGAAAACTTTTTTGTTTGATAAGAAATCCGTATTGCAAGATTCTTTCAAGGCAACTGTTAGCACTCTTTACTAATTGCCCTACCTCTATTTATTATGATATTCCTTATTTTCCATGGAGAAAAATAATATTATTAATTTATTATTATGCTTAAGGTGTATTTGAGTGCTTAGAATGATGATTAATTTCAATAAATTATTCTCAAATCTTATTCTATTATCTCTCTATTCAGCAATAATATTTTATTTAGACCAGTTACTTTTTAAGGAAGTTAGCAGTTTCTGTTCACCATTAAAAGTTGAAATATGCATTAGTTTATGCATTCTTCTTTTCATGTGGATTTGGATTAAGAAAATCCCACCTGTTATCTTTGAGTTATTTCATAAATGTTTTATGACTTTACTAAAGGCATTAGTTATTTGCACTTTGAGATATAAATATGCCTTGCATCATTCTTGGAGAGGGATGTAGTTGAAGGAACCTGTGATTTTGTTAGCAAAGCTTCACACTGATGATGGAAAGAGGAGACAACACAGAATGAACCAAATGGAACTGGTACCTTTAATGGTTAAAGCATCCTGATTAATACCATAACACATATGTAACAAATTACAGCACAAAAGATAGAGTAGAGAAAAAAGAAAATTGATTAGGGTACTTTTTTCCATTTTCATTTCAGCTTCCAATAATCAGAGATATCAAAGAGAAATAAACTCGAAGTACATGCAGCATATATACATAAAAATAATAGAAAAAGTCCATGTGGCACAATACACCATTCAAATAATTATTGATCTTCATATAGATTTCCCTTACAGCAGGAGCATTACTTACTTCGCTTGTCTAGAACAAAATGTACTACAAACATTTAATTATTGGTTAATGGTTTCCCTTATTACGTCAAGTGGCCAAATACTATAAATGGACTACAAACAAAAGAAACAAAACTGAAAAATGCAGATCAGTATAGTAAATCTTCACAATAAGACGATGTGGCGTCACATTAATTAATTAAGCTACGATAATTAAAAATAAAGTAATCAGCCCGATAAATAGTTCAAAATGAAAATTTTACGTAAAAGTAAAGGGGGTACCAATTTTATCAATCACACTAAGAATCCTATGTAATTTAAACTATTGAAAATAAAAATAAAAATTGATGAGGTTTTTTTTTTTTTAAATTTGTTAATTGCGTGCCTTTAAATTTTCTTCAATTCTGCAATTTGCACAAATCTTGGCAAATCTTCTTAGATATAGATAGATTTTATTTTATTTTATTTTCGAAAAAAGTGTGTACCTATAATTCAAAGAAACGTGTAATATTAAAATTAAAAAATTAAATTGGACCCATTAATTAATTTAGAAATAATTACCTAAGAAACCAAAATTAATTAAAATTAATAATTTCACTAAGATTTAATTTTCATGTGACACAAAATTATTATTCATTAAATTTTTGCACAAAAATTAAAAGAAACATGTAAATTGTAATACTAAAATTGAAAAATTAGATTGGATCCATTAATTAATTTTTGAAATTATTATTTATTTTCTTAAATAATTGGCAGGCTCTACAAAAGTCCGTAAAATTTTTTAGTGTGGTTATTTTGATAACTATAGCATTTAATGTGATTTTGTTTTTTCCTTTACGTAGATGGGTCATGTGGGAGAGGAGATCGATGGTGCACGAACCAATTATGGTTTTGAAATGATGGAATAAGTGATGAACGAGAGATGTGACGCATAGATAAGTTGGATTGCTCTTTAAAGGATTCAATGATTCTTTAAGAAAATGATTTTGTTTATGTCTTTTATGTGTTATTTGTGTCGTGGAGAACAATGCATATGGTTGTATTTGGGAGTGTCGGTGCCATTGATAATGTTGTAGATAATATATAGTTATGCCATATTGAAATTTTTGGGACTTATGCTATGAGTATTAATGGGACATATTTTTCCGAAATACAGGTGAAACTTTGTCAAATTTGTTAAAGAATCGTATGGATTTTTTTCCTTTTTCTAAAGAACAAATATAATTATTTGATAGACGTATCTTCCCGTGCAACGCACGGGTAAAAATACTAGTATGAAGGAAAAATGATGAGAAAAGGAAAAAGAAGCAATAGAGACTATAAAGAGAGAGGAGATTTTATGACATGAATCCATACTACGTTGAATTTTAATTGATGGTTTTAATTGGAGCATTGAATGTTGAAATGATTATTTGTGGTGTATGGCGAAGGACGGCCAGTCGTCCACCTTTTAGTACAATCAAACAGGTAAATTTCGATATGGATTAGTCAACTAGTTTAGTTCACAAAGTATAACCCTTTGTCTACTTGTAAGAATGAGATGACGGACTAGTTGGATTCTTCCTAATTCAAAATCCCATTTGAAAATTTTTATTTACTCACTTTAAGAATGTGCCAAATGAAGTTTTGTTCTTCTGCTAATGATGCCCACGTTAGATTGGATAGTTGTTGATGCATTGTGCTAATTGTTATGTTGAAATTCTTTGCTTCCATAATGCTCCATAGACCTAAGTTTAGGTCCATTTGCAAATTGCAACAATAGTGATCATAGAATTTTATACAATGGTAGAGGGAAATTGATTGTCACATAAGGTAGACTTGTATGCACACTAGGTTTTTCATTTACTCTGTTACAATTGCTCCTGGATGAATTGAATTCATTGCAGGTGTCATGAAAGTGTAATGGTTTACAGAAAATGTGTAATACATAACAGAGAATTTGTAATGAATTAAAAAATTAAACGGCTAAGTTACAAAATTATAAGAAAAAATGTAAATAAAATATTTAAAATGAAAATGAAAAAATCCACGAGAAATTATATAAAAAAATAAAAAAGATTAAATTAGAAATCACAATACAAATTACACACAAAGTGTAACATATTATGCAAAGTGTGTAATGATGTTGTAATGTGTAATGGTGTTGCAATGTATTACACATAGTGTGTCACTTACATTAATTAAATTAAACAGCCAAACAAGAAAATTATAAGAGAAAATGAAAAAAAATTAAAATGAAAATGAAAACATCTATGAGGAATTGCATAAAAAATTACAAATCACAATATGAATTACACAAGGAGAGTAGCCTATTACACAGAGCGTGTAATGGCATTGTAATGAGTAATAGTATTGTAACGTATTACACACTTATTACATAGACTGACACACTCATTACATAGAGTCTGTAATATACATTCATTAAATTAAAGGGTGAAGCTGCAAAATTATAAGAGAAAAAAAAATTTAAAATGGAAATGGAAATGGAAAAAAATCTATGAGGAATTATATAAAAAATGAAAATATTTAAATTAAAAATCACAATATAAATTACGCATAGAGTGTAAGATATTACACGGATCCGGTAATGGTGTTGTAATGTATAATGGAGCTGTAATGCATAACACACTCATTACATAGATTGTGTAATGTATATTCATTAAATTAAAGAATCAAACTGCAAAATTATATGAGAAAATGAAAATGAAAAATAAAAATCTATGAGTAATTATTAAAAAAATGAAAAATTTTAAATTAAAAATTACAATATGAATTACATAGAGTATAATTATGCTGTAATACATTCCGTAGAGTGTGTGATGCATTACACAGAGTGTGTAATATACATCAATTAAATTAAAGGGCTAAGTTGCAAAATGATATGAAAAATTTAAAATAAAAGTTTAAAATAAAAATGAAAAAATATATTTAGAATTACATAAACAAATACAAAAATTTAAATTAAAACTCATTATATGCAGAATACATTAATTAATTAAATTAAAAAGTTAAGTTACGAAATTATAAGCAAAAAAGGGGAAAATGTAAAAATGAAAACACTAAAATGTACAAAGAATTATAGGAAAAAAGTGCAATAAAATAGTTCAAATCCAAAAACCCACGCGCTTCCATGAACCAAACCACAAACCTACCTAATAAAATAGCACGCTCCAAGCAACTGCATGTGATTGTCACATTGGTCCAATGTCGTGTCTCTTTCCCTTTTATTATATCGATCAGCCGAACTAATTATTCAACAACAGGCTATTTTACCTTAGTTTGGTAATTTCAGCTTAATGTTTGTGTTAAACACGTAATTAACTTGATTGTCCCATATTTGTGAAATATCAAATCTAAAACCTCATATTTGCATTAAAAAACCCCAAAAAAACACAACTATATTACCAATGGTGTTGGCCCAAGAGGTTGGACTGGCCATACTATATGATTGGATCTTATAGGCCGAGGCTCATGGGGAATCGATCAACCGAGTTGAAATTCAAAAATCGGATGGTAAATATAAGAGGAAATTACACCAAAACACATTTTTAACTTTGTTTAATTTAAAAATTAGGTCAAATGAAACCATTTATAAAATTAGGTAATCGCACACTTAAAATTACAATTTTTAGGTATGCATGATCTCACGCCGGTTTGCACCATGCCATCACATGCTCTCTCTCTCTCTCAATTTTTCATTCTTATCTAATTTTCTAACTCTAACTTATTACAAGTGTGTGACTAATTATAATGGAATGTAATAAATTACAAATAGTGTAAAAATTTACAAATACTGTGTAACACATTACAAAATTCCTATAATAGTGTGTAATATTACAAGGAATTTGGATTTCCACTATTAGTCTGTGTAATGTTGTGCAATATAATCGGTTTTAGATGTTTTGGTATAGAATTCACATATAGTGTCCATTTTGGACGAACCCATTCTAATCACCCATCTTGTTGATGCTAATATCAATTTTTTTTTTTTTTGCAAATTATTTTCTATCTGTGAGTTATCAACAAATTTTACAAAGTTTGAAAAAATTTGCAATGCGAACGCGAAGTATTTGTATCATGCTATTGCATCGTAGAAAATTGAGCATCACCTAGTTTGTGCCATGCGACCATGCTGTTGTTGTGCAATGTGATCGCATGGTACAAAATTGAGCAATTCTAAGTTTTGTGTCATGGGATCGAGTGGATTGTACCATGCGACATATAGTATAATCGAGGCTACTTGATTTTTGTAAATTGTTTGATTTTACCTTATCTTTGAATTATGTTTTTTTTTTCTATGTAAAAACCCCCTAATGTAATTGATCAATTGGGTTGTGATCTATAGGCCTGTTTCATCCCACCATATCGGCCTGTTGCAAAAATCATTACTCCTTTTTTTTTTTTTAACTTAGAATTAGAATCTAAGGGTGTATTTAATTGGGGATGGAAAATATTTTCCACCCAAAATTTTCATTTTCCAATCGAACATAATTTATTTTTCACGTAATTTGATTTCCACGTTAGGTCAACAATAGTAGTATTTTCTTTAATATCAAGGAATTGAAATTCCTTGGGGGAGGAGTGGAGAATTCCATAGAATTCAAATTTCACCCACTTTTTCACCCTCTAATAATAAGACACGCCCTTATAGAATTCTGGGTGTGTTTGGTTGGAAAAGTTAGAAAATGACTGAAATTTCATTAAGTTGGAAAATAAAAACTATCCATTCTAAAGATATTTATTTTCTATAGAATTGATTTTAAAAAAACATGTTTAAAGATATCGTAAATCCCATTCCAATTTTAGACCAAGCACAAGGGAGAAAAAATAAAATTCACGAAGAATATTTTTATTTTCTACCCAATTAAACACGGGGAATGATCAAGAACACCCGGGTGTTCCGTAGTTACGGAACTCCCGGGTGCTTTTACGGGTCCGTTCAACCTCCGATTTTAATTCCGGGACCGGATCTAGATTCAGCACGATGAGGTGGACTTCCAGAAAAAAAAAATTTTTTGGACACCGTGGATGCCGGTGGTGACCGGTCATTTTTTTTTCTCTTAATATATGTGTAAAGAATTCTTTGAAATATATTCATACTATCTATGAGGGTTTGTTTGATGGAGATTATTGAATACAGTGTTTTTAGATGTGTAGTTAAAAATAAATAAAATAATTTAAAAATATAAAAAAATTGTCAATTAATATCATAAGTGGTTAAAAATAATGATAGATAAAATTTATTTTTCTTAAATAAGTTGTATCCAATAAGTCCTGAATTCTGTAAGAGAATATCAGGTTTAAAAAATTTTTGTGGATCCAATTTGTAATTGAAAAGATCATAACTGAATTGTAAAAAGCAAGTTGACCAAACCAACGTATACAATGGGAATCACATTTTTTTTGTTTTTTACTTTTTTTGGAATTACATGAGGAGTGCAGGGGAGGGGAACATTGGCATAACTTGGAAAGATATTTTATATCAATTTTATTCTTACTCTCTTTTTTTTTTTTTTCCAATTTCACCCACTATACCATTTAATACCTATCTATATTTCTCAATTTGCTTTCACTCGGTATTTTATAAATTACAATTATCAGACTTGCATATAATTAGGAATCCCACGATCAATTTGACCTCATCTTTTTTTTTTTTAAGTAATTTTCAACTCATCTAGTTAATAGTTTTTTAATCATCATATTGTATAGTAACTAACATTAGACTTTATATGGGTATTCTTATTCAAAACACACACACACACACATTAGACTTTTTATAGGTTCATATAATCATAGTGGATTGTCAAATTTTACCTACCTATCTAGCTAGTTTAACTTGAAAAAACATTTTATACCAAATTTTTCCTTGCAATTATTATTATTATTATTATTATTATTATTATTATTATTATTATTGATAATTGATTTCACACACTAAACTATTAAACATATATTTGTATTTCTCAATATGACTTCAATAAGTATTTTATAAATTATAATTATTAGACTTGCAAATTAGAAAGAGTTGAGAAGACTTCCGCAATCAATTTCAATCATCTGGTTAGTAGCTTTTTTGTTTTGTTTTTTGGAATAAATAGATAGCAGCTTTTTAATTATCCTATTGCCTAGAAACTAACACTAGAATTTAAAGGTTTATATAGTCATAGTGGATGTTCAAATTTTACCTACTTATCCATCTGTCTATAGCACTCGCAAAATTCATTTTAGCTAAGAAACAATTTTGGTCAGCTCTAGAAATTTTTTAAAATTTCTTATTCACCATCACTTTAATAATTAATATACTTTTGACAATAACATTGTATAACTAAATATTACTATATTTTTCATTTAATATTATGTTTCAGCTCATATTCTCAATATGGTATTATCATTGTTTCTTAATATATTTTGAAATTTTGTTGCCCTTTTAAATCTCAACATTTTTCCTTTTTACTTGAAATCAATATTTTGACTCGTGTTAAGGTTATTTAAAACCCCATGGCAGAAGAAGTATATTTTTCTGTCGAGAATTGGTAAATTGTAAATAAAATCGATTTGAGAATCAATTATATATTCTTTTGAGTTTGTCATCTTGTCAAAGAAGAAGTCTTATTATCTTGTCATCTTTTTAAATACTTTTTTCATATCCAACCTATCAATCAAATGCCTCATCATATTTTAACTAAATTCAACTAACGATGTTCTTAATTAGTTCATTGATGAATTATATAATAGATCCAAATAATATTACATATTTGGTCTCTTTTTTCTTGGATAGAATATTATATATTTGTTCTTAGTTAAAAGTCATCATTATTTGTCTAAGGGATTTAAGTTAGTGGTAAGATATCCACTTACTGGTTGTTCTGGGTTCGAGATACTGCCCCACTCCTATGATCCCTAATTAAAAAAAAAAACAAAAATTCATCACCATTTTATGGTTGAATACTTGAATTATATGTATATGGGTGAGAAACTCTGATTTGTCAGACTGTAATTTTTTATTAATTTTTTTTTTTATCCTTTTGAAAAACTAAAAAAATAGATATTTCTAAGTAAGAATATTACAAAACATGATTATACTACCACGTATAATGCACGTGCTTCATACTAGCAATATAAAAGAGTGATAATCATCTAATCGTCTTTGGTCCTTATTACTATAAATATTTTTCTCCCCATTTTCCTTTGTTCGATGAAATGATGTTGGTTTCCCATTCTTACTTAAAAAATGACATCATTTTCCTTTAGCGGTTTAACAAAACTACGTTGCTCATCTTAGACCAAAATAACCCATTTAAATATAGTTTACGATATTTTTTTTTCATTTTTTTTTGTTTATCTTTCTTCAACCATACATTTGCATTTCTATCTTTTTCACTTCATCAATTCTTCAACCGTGTTTGCCTCTTAAACCCTAAATACGGGTAGTGTGTCGTTTGCTTTCGTTCTGTTTGTACACTTTGACTCTTTTTTGGTGCAAACACTTTCACTTTCTATGACTTTTTTTCTTGTTGACTTTTTGAAATTGTATAGTTTTTAATGTTTGTATAAAATTTTTGTTCAATAATTTTATTAACCATTTGTTTTTATCATCAATTACCATTTTCATAATACTAAATATAAATAAAAGACTCCACTTTGAGAATATACATTTTAGGTCAAATTCAAAAATGTTATATTTTAAGCTAGTTATATATAATATTACCAATAATTATATATGCAGGACACAGTTTAGGAAAAGGCTCAGGAAATGAATTTTCTCTGTCCAAAATACCCTTATTGACTAAACAAAAGAAAACTCACCTTTGATTTCTCTTTGGTCAATCGTCCTCCCGACTTCTCTCTCTGTTTAGGCGGAGAAGAACCAGCACATATTTCTCTCAAAAAATCCTAAATTTTTCCGGCAAAAATTGCTCTCGACCCATGGTTAGTTCAATTCTGATCGATTTGTACCAGATTTCCTTGAAGGAGCGCTGACGAGAACAGAATTTGGGGAAAAAATTTTCGAAAACAAAGGTGCGAAATAGCCAATTTGGGGAAATTTTGGAGGAGAAAGCTACGACAATCTTGAAGGAGTCTTGACGAGAACATCCATTTTGGGCAAAAATCGAAGACAAAGGTGCGATTTCTTACTATGGGATTTTGGAATTTTTGAATTTTTTTCGACAATTGGCCCAAAAATGGGGAAAAATTGAAAACAAAGATACGATTTCTTAGCATGCGATTTGAATTTTTGAATTCTTTTGGGTGTCGGCTTAAAGCTTCGTTGGATATGGTATGGTAGCGGACAATTTGAAAATTAATTTTTGAATTTGTTTCCCCATTTTGTCGAAATTTTTGGTCGAATGGAATGCGTGTAAACTCGTTGGAAATTTATTTCATGCGTGTCAATTTTTGGTCTAATGGAATCATTGTAAAATGGGCGTAAAGCGGTCAAATAGAATCACTTGTAAATTGGATGTAAGCCAGTTCTTATTACCTTTTAAGACCAACGTAAATCGATAGAGATTTCACGGTCATGATGAGTGAGGATTTAGTGCTCATTACGTTTCACAATCAAGCGAAGCAACAAATTTTCAAACTCTTTTCTACAGTTTAATATTATCTTCTTGGTGTCATTACAATTTGGATGAAGCTTATTGAACATGAATGCTTAAAGAATCGTATGTAATGTCATTCACATGAAGCTTGTTACATATAGAATGTCCTTCGATGAAATCTTTGAAGGATTTGTTTTCAACGACTTGGCTCTTTCCTTTGGTTACCACATCTATTATCTAGATCCAAGCCAAGAATAAGTGAGAGCAATCTTAAGCCTGTAAATCGAATAAATTTGTTAGGTTGGTGTTATACAATGGGAGTGAAATATAATCACTTGAATGCTTAGATGGTATTTATCTAATTTGTGCAAGTATAAAATAGGAGTGAAAAATAATGGTATGTGTGTACATTGTCGTCCTCGTAGTCACAATGGTAATGACAAGGTAAAGCTATCAGAATGTCAAGTTGGTTGGAGGCTATGTTTCCTGGTTGAGAAGGAGAGCCTACATAAAAGGAAATTATTCTACACTTGTACAATGAAATTCAGTAACGAATGTAGCTAATGGAAAGTGGTTGGCCCTCCAAAAAGTGAAGATCCCGACTACGAAGAAGGGGAGTCAAGCAATGCAGAGTCAAGCACTGCAGAGAATCTCATTGAGGACTTCAATAGTCAAAACCGGGCCAACGATCTCTCAGCCATGATGGATAAATGCGCACATATTTCGGAAACAAGGAATGTCGATGTCGGGCTTAAAGTGTATGAGTTTACGTTTCGCAAGAGGCAATGACTATATTTATGGCCTAATGTAACGCAATTATTATTTTCATGTATTGTAGCTTTGTAAAAGTTAAATAGAATTGTGTGTAATGCCTTATTTGACATCTTGTATGACATTTGTGATGTTGAACATTGGTGAATTTGCATTTAGAGATCGACACTTGAATGCTTCATTGAGGACATAGTGCGTGCATGTAGTTTGTTTCTTTTTCTGCAAACAAATCACTCACCACTCAAGTTGTTATAATGCAAAAGCAAACAAAGGAAAATGATATCTTTGAACCTCCATAATTACAAGTTTATGGGAACACATTGTTACGCACAAATAGAAAAATAAACAATATTCTTGAACCACGTTTTCATTCGACGTAAAAATCTACTTTCGTCATTTTATCTTTTATCTGTAAACTGAATATATAACATTGTTACATGAATTTTATCCCTTCGAAATTGCTTCCTTCAGCTCATCAAGCATCGATTGGAATAAAAGAAATTGACTCTCTTCTTCATCATCTCAACCAACCAAGCAAAGAGATTGGCAAAAGGTATATTTCCTAGAAAACTTCTAATTCATAAAAGGAATGTCACAAACAGTAGTGGAAACTATAATCTGAAACCATCCAAAACTGCAAAGGAGAAAAACACCACATGAGTTCCAATAACAAAACAAGTACATAAAGAACAAAACACCCTTGAAATTGCTTTCCTTCGTAGAACTTTTGTTTCCCTTTCATCCTCAACTCAAAACTAATACAAAATGTTACTTTCACACCTACGATAAAATTATAGTTAAGTTTGAATTTAAAGCAGTGTTTTGAATACACCCATTATACCTCAAATCAGATTCAAGCAGGTACCCATTATACTCACTATTTAGCATATTCAAAGTCAGTATTTTCTCTCGACCCATTGCACTGAACGTACAAGCACACACATCCGATTGAATTTTTGAAAATCCAAAAACTCGTTCGAAATTTAAATATCCCCACATACCTTCGTCGATCTCTGGATTACTCATCGTCGTCTCTTGCCTTTGCACCGTCGTTCGAGCCGACAATAATACCCAAATCTCTGGGTTTTTTTTATTTTTTTATTTTTCGACAATTTTCATCTGCCAAACAAAGGAACGAAAACCAGGGATTATTTTCGAAATCTTGGCAACGTCGAACGAACACAACCAATTAGGGTGTTATTTGGATTTTTTAGCAACGTGATTTTACCTTATTTTGGTTTTTTTCCCCATGGAATTCTTCTTTGTTTTTTGATAATGAAAAGTGAACAACAAGATCTGGCTCAGAGTATTTTGCCGCTTAAAGGTGAGTTTTTTTTGTTTAGTCAATAAGGGTATTTTGGACAGAGAAAATTTATCTCCTGAGCCTTTTCCTAAACCGCGTCCTGCATATACAATTATTGCTTTCTAAAATGCTATCCATGTATACTTATCTACACATTCTTTTATAATAACACTTTATCAATCAACGATGAGTAGAGCATCGTTAATATTAAAATGTCAAATAATCATTAACTTGCTTTTATTATTCATGAATAGCAGCATAATAGCTACACCTTTATTTATTTTTTTATTATTACTTTTTACTATTATTTTTTCATATTTAGAGCTTCTTTTCCACAGTCTTATTAAAATTAACTTTTCTTAAACATTATTAATTTCAATTACAAATTTGATTGATGTGATATAATTGTCAATTTTTCTAAAACTCTCTTTACTTTTCAATCATGCCCAAAAATTTGTTTTCTCAAAGATCTATTCCAATACGTTGTTTAGACTCGTTTTTAACTTTTTTTTTTTAATCTAAAAAGTACTTTCTATTATTTAATTAAAATTGAACATCAATCACAATTACACATTTCACACTATTACTCACATTATTCACACATATAATAGTCCTCACTATTATTTAAATTTTAAAAAAATGAAAAAAAAAATTTTCCCCAACTCACCGCGATTCGTCACTATTTTTATTATTAATTAATTTATAAATTTTAGAAACGGAGAACTTGCCAAACTCAACGGACAACAAAAAAATATCGCGACTGTTGTCCATTTATCTGAGTGGGAAATGACTTTAAAAAGGTCAATCAACTACTACATTATTTCCATCAAAGCAACAACAAATGGAGGTGAAATCAAGCAAATTTTCTTTGACCAAATTGACTCAATATTGAAAAGCATTTTATGTTTAAGACTTAATTGCGCATACACCGTGGATGATTTGAAAGCACCTTATTTCTACCGTGGTTTGCCTTCACTTTCGGTTGAGTGATATGAATAAAGGTCAATCATATCACTGCAGCATGATATATAATCTGCTTTTGTATGGATTTCGTTTTTAACTTTCACCACAGAAGTCTCTTCTAACTGAAAATTGTCGTTTACTTTATAAATCAATCTCTTACTTCTAACTTCTCTTCTTCCATTGAAGTGAAGTTGAGGTATTACAAGGCTGAATACCATAATTTTATTATTTTAGTACGAAAGAAAAGAAAAAAATAAAAATAAAAATGAAAATATAAAGGTCCAAAATTATGGGTAGTCGATGAATTTTCAACATGGGAAAATGGTCAATCTTCGTTACATAAAAGAATCAATTAACAAAAAAAATCAAAATTTCATCACCAACATCTATAACATGAGAACGATCTAAGAACAAGAAAACCAGGTGGATTCCCATTCAGCGTGTAACTATGAATTGTTATGTGCAAATAGTCAAAGGTTGTGCCATTATCCATTTTAATTACTTGGGCGTGCACGTAATTTGGCAAAGCTTTTAAAGAAACACTACTTAAAACTTAGTAAAATTTATTAATAATATACGATTGATTTGAACGCTAATGGCGGAAACATCTTCGTGCTTAGTCTATCATGTGACAGGTTGACAACACTCATGATCAATTTTAGGAGATTTTATGTAGACAATATAATGAACATGTCGTTAGTACTATAATGAATACAATAAGATAGGTCAATCGTGGTCACTAGCTAGAACGGCTTGTTTGATCAAGTTAGTTTGCTGAAAATCATTTCTTTAGAGTGTGCAAATTAAATCAAATACGTCATTTGTAAAAAAATATAACGTATTAAAATAAAATAAAAATTACTCGAACATAATAACTAAAATAATACTATAATTTATATCGATGCTACAGATAAAATGGGAAAATATGGAACCTTGATCTCTATTGCTAATTTCACATATTCCTGCCACATGTTTCTACGCTAACCAGTGAGTGCATAGAACCCAACTAACTAGTATACTGTTCTTCGCCGGTGGATCGAGCGAAGCTGGCGATAGCGGAGGAGCGGCGGTGGAGGAGGAGGAGGAGGAGGAAGAGATGAGGGAAGGAGAAGAAGGAAGAGAGCGAGAGTGGGAGATGAAGACGGAATGATTGACATTCAGACAATCACGATCCTTTTTTATGCCAGTAGGAGAGAAAAACTCGCTTCGCTCGTGATTAAATTAATATCAATACTACTATGGTGATTGACGGAGCAATCGACACACGTGTGATGTATTGCGATACTGTAGAGTATAAGAGATTAATAACGATGAAATCATATTACTTCACGAGACTTCAGCCATTTATTACTTAAATATGTCCTTAATTTGAACTTATTATAGCCAAACACGGTCTAATAAATATAATTCAAGTGCAAAAGAATATCTATATATTCCCATGTCATCATTCATTCACTTTTATAATAATAATAATAATAATTAAAATAAAAAAATGATGCGACCGTTCTAATCCCAATATATGGCAATATCCACCACTTGGGATGTCATTAATGAATTTTCATATATCATGATCACCATTATATAAAGCAAATTACCTAATTACCTCCACGGCTACACACTGAAGCAAAACCAATATTCTCCTCCAAAAGGGAGCTGCCATGGAAGTTCAACAAATAATCAAAGTTTTTGTATCCCTAGGTTTGATTCAGGCCTGATCTGTTGCACCCGGGTGCTCCATATTATGGAGCACCCAGACCACGTGTCAGCAGCAATGGAAGACAGCTGCAAGAGAATGGCCGGTGCCATAATTTCAAAATTTGAAAAACACCAAGGACCAGTGATGCAATTTCCAATTAGCTTTACACCCACCATCTGAAGGTCCAACCGCCCATCTGTAAAAAACAGCCACCACCCTGGAGCTCGCTGGAAACGCCATTTTCACTACTCTCAATCGGCACAACTTTTTTTTCCATTTTCTTTCGTCTTTAATGCTTGGGTATGAAAAGTTGAAAACTATATCTTCAATTGAAAACTATATGCTTGGGTCCAACATTGAATCACGTCAAATTGGAGAAAGAGGCCGAAAAGTGGAGCACTTGGTATAGAAAAATGAGGCGGCAAGATGTTCACACCGGAGGCGATGGCTTTCCGGCAACCTTCGGCTGGTCATGGTGGCGAAATTGGGGAGGATAAATTAGGGGTTGAATGCGTGAAAATACTTGGATTGCTACTAGATCCAAGGCCGTCGCGGACGGTGGTTGAAGCCGATTGAACCTCGAGCGGTGAAAATGGCGTTCAAGAGAATTCAAAGAAGGAAGATGGAAATTTCATACTAGTCCCTGACGTCTTTTAAAAATTGAAATTCTCTCCTCTTGCAGCTGTGCTCCTGACACGTGGCCTGGGTGCTCCATAATATGGAGCACCCGGGTGCAACTGATCACCCTCGAGGTTTGATTAGTGTGGTGGGATTACTCGTACGTTTATATAACACGTTGATAATTAAGCCAAAAAAACTCCGATCGATCCTCAAGAAGCAAGGAATAAAGGGGCCGTCGGCGTTACCGGTACTTGGAAATATATTGGAGATTAAACGATCATGGACCGTGAAAACCCCGACCGGCAGTCCTCCGGTCAAGCACGGTTGTGCTAATGCTCTTTTTCCCTTCTTTGAGCAATGGCAAAAGAAATATGGTAAATCTTTGGTTAATTAAGAAGAACTTTTAATTTCTATGTATATATAAATATGAATCTTTTTTTCTTCTTCTTTTGTGTATGCATTAATTGATGGATATATTAGTTACTTGTCATCATTTATAATTTATAATTCATTTTCAATGTGTAGGTGATGTTTTCATGTTCTCTCTTGGCACCACACAAATACTACATGTAACTCAACCGGACATGGTACGAGAAATAACGACGTGCACATCCTTGGACTTGGGGAAGCCTTCGTATCAAGCTAGAGACCGCGGTTCATTGCTCGGCCAAGGTATCTTGACATCTAATGGACCGTATTGGGCTCACCAGCGCAAAGTTATTGCACCCGAATTGTATATGGAGAAAGTCAAGGTACTTGACATCGTAAATTCAATAATGCTATTTATAAGTAGCGATGATTATCTTAAATTATATATTCAAGATAACAACTCAATTACTCATGTCAACGCCAATGTCCAAGCTTAATTTGTAAGTTAGCGATGCCATTTGTGTAGGGAATGATGAACATAGTTACGGAATCATCGATTACATTAGTAAACACGTGGAAGAAAATAATCGATGGTAAGGGCGGAATTGCAAATATAAAAATTGATCAAGACATGAGAAGTTTTTCAGGAGACGTTATATCAAAAGCGTGTTTTGGGAGCAATTATGCAAAAGGAGAGGAGATTTTCTTTAAGCTTAGAGCCCTCCAAGAGGCTACCTCCAAGAAAGTCTGGGCTACTGGCATTCCTGGCATCAGGTAGCCATATCGATACCCTCCTCTTTATTATTATTATTATTATTATTATTATTATTATTATTATATATAGTCCGATTTTCAATTTCGACTAAATTATTTATACAGTTTGTTTTGGAACCCGTAAAGGTCAAGTTTAACAAAGTCATATGCACAATTATGTGACAGATATCTTCCTACAAAGAGCAATAGAAATATATGGGCACTAGAAAAAGACATCCAGACCTTAATTCTTAAGGTTGTGAAAGAAAGAAAGGAAGTTGGGTTTGAGAAGGACTTATTGCAAATGCTACTTGAAGGAGCACAAAATAGTGAATTCAGCCTAGATTTACTTGATAGGTTCATTGTTGATAATTGCAAGAACATATACTTGGCTGGATATGAGACCACTGCTGTTTCAGCCGTCTGGTGTCTTATGCTCTTGGCCTTGAACCCGATATGGCAAGATAGAGTTCGAGCCGAAGTTGTCGAGATTTGCAAGGGCCAAATCCCCGATTCTGATATGATTCGAAAGATGAAACTGGTTAGTTTCATCTTATAATCTTTTTCGAAATGAATGAAAGCTAATGTAACAACCGTTGATGTTGATTCGTTGTGCTACTAGGTCTAGGGGTCTTAACCTTTGCGAGGGTAGTTTTGTCAATCCATTTCCAACCAAAAACAACATTTTTGAAAAGTGTTGAATAAGTGTGTCTGTCAAAAAGCTCATGCAATCTAATCGGGGGCAAATACAGAGTTTCTCCAAATGAGCCTTTCATTTAAAAAGTTCTTCTACCCTTACAAATCAAGTAAACATTAAGAAAAGAATCTTGATAGATCTATAGATAAGTTATATTTTGATAATAACTTATGTTATGAAGTTATTATCAATATAAACTATTATCAAGATGTCATGTCATGTCATTGTTGCTTCAATCAATCAATACTGCTGATAAACAATACTAATTAATAGAAAGGATGGTTTTAGTTTCCACTTCGAAGATGTAGGTTTGTCAGGAAGGACATCGACAAATGTCCCGATACATATTCGAAGGCCAAATCAATCCACATGTTTTATAGAACTTACAATTATTATCTACAAGACTACAATCTACTTCTTTAATTTTTACTTATATATATGTTTATAAAATATATAGTACTTTACTGTGCGTCAATTTACAGTTGACCATGGTGATCAATGAATCATTACGTCTCTACCCTCCGGTGACCGTCGTCTCAAGAGAAGCCTTCAAGGACATGAAACTTGGGAACATTAACGTCCCCAAAGGTGTAAATATCTGGACCTTTGTGCTAAGATTACACACCGATCCTGAAATATGGGGACCCGATTCGTATGATTTCAAACCGGATAGATTTGCAAATGGGATCACAGGTGCATGCAAACATCCGCATCTGTACATGCCATTTGGGGTTGGGCCTAGGGTCTGTTTGGGCCAGAATCTAGCATTGGCGGAACTCAAAGTGCTTATTGCCCAAATTCTGTCTCATTTCAGTTTCACTCTTTCACCAACTTATATCCACTCTCCTGCTTTGAGTTTGGTTGTGGAGCCCGGCAATGGAGTTAATTTGTCTCTTAAGAAGTTGTAAAAATGCTTATTTTGGTCATTATTATTATTTGAATTTATGAAATTATTCTCTTGCAATAGCGGACAAATATGTTTGAATTTATGAGTGTAATTACTAATTACAGTGTATAAAATGTGTGCACGTGTCTTCATCCCTAATCGAAGAGTTTGAAAATGCGAGCTTTATGATGGATGCATATACAAATTTATTAATGTAAGACTCGGTTTGATTGGGAAATAAATTTTGTGCATTATTACAATAATTCTATGTAGCACAAGTTTGAATGTGTCTACTTTCACTATGATTCAATTAATTATAAAAGTCGATCAACAATTATGGTAGAAAAGTCACTTTGTTGGCCAATCAATGTCAAAGTGGCTACTACATGCCTCTAATTATAAGTCGAAAATATAACATGTTAAATTCAGAAAAAGCTACTTACACGTAATAGTTAAAATAATGATTTACTCCCTCCGTCCCATTTTGATAGGCATAGTTTGACTTTCACACGGACTAAGAATTTGAAATTAATATTTATTAGAAAGGTAAATTTTACTTGTATATTTATCAATATACCCCTATATTAAATATGACAACTTACTTTTATTAATAACTATGTATAATAAATATGTAGACAGTAATTAGAAATGAAATTAAATTTATACCAATAAGGAAAGTAGCTTATATTTTGGGACGGATGAAAAAGGAAAATAAGCCTATCAAAATGGGACGGAGGGAGTATAAACATGGCAAATAAAATGAGGAAAACATGAAGTTTAACGTTAATTGATGAGCTTATAGATCTGCGGGCCACATGTTATTATGCAAACCAACAACCTAACTCATTAAAATAATAATGCTACTTGTACATAGTAATTAACACCACAATTGAAATACGTGTGATATGTAAAAATACTTTAACGAATGTTATGTTAAAGTCTTTGAAATCTTGAGAAAAAAATGTAGAGATGTGGGCGTTCTACCCCACCGCATTCAGTGTGTGGGCCATGAAGAATTTTAAAAACGCTTTGGGAGAATAACGTTTAATATAACATTTTCGGTAAAAAATATGATAGCGTGGGATACACCGATACATACTAACGATGAAGTCATCTCACCTCACAAGACTTCATTAAGTTCATGTAACATCTTTATGTAAATTGTAATATTTACATAAAATGACGATAGTGGGGAAATCTATATATTAATAAAATGAGATCAGTTTTTCGCTTAATCTTATAATTTTTAGAATTAAAAAATAATATTTTATTTATATTTCTCACTCAAACACAAATACCTAATTTTCAACCCATGCATAATCTCTCGTTATTATCACCCATGATCTTTTGACAGAATCACTCATTATCCCTCCAATCCGTGTTATTATCGTGTGTGATCTTTTTAAATCTCTCATCCATATCTCTCCCATTAAATCACGCAAAATCAAGGAAAAATTTATAACCAAACGGGGACGAAATAATGTGCTTTTAAATTTTTTTGACCGAATATACTTTTATATAATTTCGTCATCTCCCTTAAAGATGTTATATCACACATTATTTCTGATCCAATTATTTGTTTTATTATTTTATTTCTTATGCTATTTATCATAAAAGAAAATATATTATTATAATTTTTATTTTACACATATTTTAAATTATAACTTGTAAATCTCCCCGTGCAATATGCGTGGGAGAAAATACTAATGGCCTATAAAACAATCATTTGAATTCCATTCCTCTTTTTTTTTCCTTTTTTTAAATTTAATTACAAACGCTTCTTTTTTTCTTTTAGTTTTTTTTTTTGAAAACTGCATAAGGGGATGTATACTCAGGAATACCAAATTCAAAACCCCCCGGCCCCCCCAAACACCCAAGAAAAGAAAAAACAGAAAAATTATATTTTATTAGTGTAATACCAAAATGAGAATAGAAAAGCGCACTCACGAAGTTTGATACATCGTCTACTTCAAAGTTCAAACTTAGGGCTTGTTCTTTCCACTATGAATTTAATCGCACGCAATTCCGTACAACCTCATACTCATTTTCAACCACACATATTTCCCAAAATAATATTAACCATATATTTTTATACGAAATACCGCGCACATCAACTTAATACCCAATCAAACATACAGAGGCCAAATTAAAGAAAATAATAATCACCACTTATTTTTCTAATGCTCTCTCAATATTCTCTGCCATGCCTTGAAGAGAATAGTCAACATATGCAACCATATCTTCAAATCTCAGCCCTTCAATCGGATCAGCCATGAATGACCACTCAATTAAACAACCCTTTTCATCACCATCATCATCATCATCAACACCCTCCATTGATGGCAACACTTCCAACGTCGACTTGTAGGTCTTAAATCCCATATTGTTGTCCAAAACTTCGTAACTTAAATACTTCTTCTTCGGATTAACTTCCAGTAATTTTTCATGGCACCACTTGATCGATCCTTCGCCGCCGCCATCCGGTGGTGGTAGAGTGGCGGCACAATAGCGGACTAGGCCGGGCCGCCCCTCGACTCCCTCGACTTTGTAACACGTGTCAATGCTAGGAAGCCACTTGTTGAAGCTGCAAAAATCCTCCAACAAAGGCCATACCTCTTCTGCCTTGGGTTTGTTTAGCTTTTTTGTAATTTTGGCTTCCCATTGGGAATGAGATTCTATTGCCATGGAGAAAAACTTTGAAACCAAGACAGAGAAGTGAGTGAATTTTCTTCAATGAGTAATGACTTACACAAAATGTGATTTCTTGCACAAAAACATAATTGACAAAACTAGTGCGTACATGCGATTTCTTGTACGTGTATTTACATATTTTTACATATTTTTTTCAATGTTATTATTTCTCACTCCTATTTCACATCCACATATCTCATGGAACCTATCTGCACTCTATAAATCCCCACCATTCAATATTTTAACTCCACTAATTTTCTCTCCTATATCACATAAAAATTTATTTTTACACATATACTAATACCCCTAGGTGTGACAATGATTACAAACTTAACTTTATTCGTCCTGTGTCTCGATAAAAATTTTTTGTTATTAAAACTATTTTTTGTTTTTTCCAATTTTCACAGTTGCGAAATTATGTGGAAATAATAGTGATATTTTATGGCTATGACTGTGACTTAGGGGGGTGTATTCAATTGAGATTTTAAAGGAGTTTTAAAGACTTTTAAGGAATTTGATGGATTTGGAAAAGTTTGGGTGTATTCAATTGAGATTTATAAAAGTCAATTAAAATATTGGGGTATTCAATATAGATTTTTATGGACTTTTTAAAAGTTCATCAAAGTCATGATGATTAAATGATGACTTTTAAGTTAATCCAATGAAATTATGATGTATTCAATATTGTCTTGATTTTTAAAGACTTTAATGGAATCAGATTAGACTATCTTTTAACATAAAGACAAACATAATCTTGTAAATCTATCACTCACCCTCAAGATTTTGATGACTTTTATTTATCACCATCGCTAATTATCGCCGCATCCACCACTACCATCTCACCGCCACCACCGCATCACCATCGCCACCATCCCGCCAATGGCGCTACCATTGTCGCCGCCACCACCACCTTCCGCCACCGCCATCGCCACTGACGCCGCCACCACCACCACCATCTTTCATTACTTTTTCTTCTTTTTTTTCGTTTTTTCTAAATTTCACAATAAGAATTATGTAAAAATATTATTACAATATTTTTGTCTTCTTTTTGTGTAACTTTTCATGAAAATTTTTTTTTTACAAAAGTTTGTAAAAAGTTTTAAAATTTATAATTAAATATTTTATATCTACTCATTACTTTAATAATTTGATATATACTTTGACATATTGATTAAACATGTGATAGTTTTTAATTTTTTTTGTTAAATTATATCAAAATATTGAGAAATCTCTATTTGCAATAGTCATGTATTTTGGTAGTTAAAAATTATTATTTTTTATCAAAATATTTTATAGACAATAATTAATTATTACTAATTTCAACTTTTGAAACGATAATAATTTAATGAGAACAGATAATAAAAGTCTAATCTCATTATGTTTAATAATATTTATTTTATGAAATGAAAATGTATATTGTCAAATGAATTCCAAAGAAATCCAAAGAAAAGATTTGAAATAAAGTTCTTCCGAAATCCATGGAAGATTTTTATGGATTCTGTGGAAATCCATGGAAGTCTATTAAAAGTCAATAAAATTCCATTAAATTCCATGAAAATCATTCAATTTAAAAGTATATTAAAATTCTTACAAATCCAAATTAAATACAACCCCCTTAGATTGTCACGCTTAAACATGCGGCAATTTACTATAATAATAATTGCTATTTAAATGATTAACACAATAAATATACTGACTAATATCTATCTATATATAAATAAAATGAGATCACTTTTCCGCTCAAAATTTCAATTTTCAGAATTAAATAAATATTATTTTATTAATTAATCATTCACAAACATAATCGATATCTATATTTATATAAATAAAATGAGATCACTTTCCCGTTCAAAATTTCAATTTTCAGAATTAAATAAATATTATTTTATTAATTCATCATTCATAAACATAATCTATATCTATA
Organism: Jasminum sambac; assembly: GCA_018223645.1. NCBI lineage: Eukaryota > Viridiplantae > Streptophyta > Magnoliopsida > Lamiales > Oleaceae > Jasminum > Jasminum sambac. Next base: position 30,054,442 of record CP073649.1, read on the forward strand.
TATAAATAAAATGAGATCACTTTCCTGCTCAAAATTTCAATTTTTAGAATTAAATAAATATTATTTTATTAATTAATCATTCACAAACATAATCTATATCTATATATAAATAAAATGAGATCACTTTCCCGCTCAAAATTTCAATTTTCATAATTAAATAAATATTATTTTATTAATTAATCATTCACGAACATAATTATAATAATTTCCCCATTCACGCGCTTGCACGGCTTCAGATTCCTACCTATCCCAATCAATTCACGCGTTTCGACGTTTGTACCGTCCCAAATCAAACAAATCTCCGCCTAATTCGTATATTTTGATATATATCTTCCACTCAATAGATGGCAAGGAGTTCTCCGGTACAAGGAATCAGTTGTTCCAATTGATATATCTTCCACCGGCATATATATCTTCAGCTATATACATGGAGTCATTGCCTTTCTAGAATTCTTCTACAACTAGGCTCTCCATTCATACTTGCATATATACATATCCGATTTGCACAATTTCAACCAAAAAATTGCCACGCTAGGGCAGGCACTGATTCGCTCCTGTTTCTAAGTTTTTTCTTTAATTTTTTATTAGTTTTTTGGTTGTTTGATTCTTCCACTGCTATTTGTGCTATTTTGATGATGGTATTGTTTACTTTTTGGTTTTGTGGAGTTTTACTTATTTGGGTGTTAGTATTGTTGCTGTTGATATGCCGGTGGTGTTCATAGCTCATGTTTCAGATATCATAAGGTAATTAGTTGTAAACTATTTTCTTGTGGATATTTATTAACTTTTCTGTTTTATGTTTGATTTTGTTGTGGTTTCAATGTTAAACCCAGAGAGAATGGGGGCTATGAATTATTGTATTTCGGTTTGTAGATGTTTTTAACTCTATATGAATAGGAAATTGAAGATGAAAAATGGCCCTATAGATGTTTTTAACTCCACATGAAAAGGGAATTGAATATGAAAAATAGCCAAGGGGCCTTGGGGATGGGGTTTTGGCATGAAGCTACTGGATGATTGCCAAGTTTCTTCCCAACTTTGTTTGATTTCTGTTCACGAAGCAGTTGGAGATAAAACTTGGCAGAATCTCCAAACATTGGCAAAGACTTGAATGGGAGTGCAAACATTTGAGCACAAATCTATTTTTTAAATAATACTATGTGCTTCAATTTTTGTTCTGCTTTCATTAATGTTGCATGTCTACAGTACCTCTTTCATCACTAATTTCCTCTTTCGATGCTGGCCAGGTATCTTGCCGTAAAATTCAAATCCAAATACTCAACCAATCATCTCTTGGAAGCTTATTAGTAACTGTGTTTTATTAGAACGCAGTTGAAGCATTCCCACATTTCCATCCGCCATTTGTGCTTAACGCAAGCAGAGCTGTTGATTCTTTCTATCAGTCTAATGGTCTATTCAAATCAATTCATTAAGCATCTGGATAAACTCATCTTCCAAGTTTGGAGAATGGTGGACCGACTTATATTAGGAAATTTAAGACTTAATTTTTTCATTTCTCTATTTTTCCTTTGTTGCTGTAATTATTTGAGTGGTACTCCCTACATCACTAAATTTCCCTTCTCCATTAATTGACTTGTAATTATTGAGAGATAAGTTTTATCATGTCCCTCTCTCACAAGTGTAATTTTTTTTCGAGTAAATAGAATTGCAGCAATCCGTCAAAAAATAAAAAAAATAAAAGTCATCCTTTAATTTTTTTAAAATTTACTGTTGTTTATATTTTTTATGTTTTGCTTTTGTTGTCTTTTATAATGGATGATGTTTATTTTATTGTTGTTCACATTGAAATATTTGGAGAGAAATTAAAGTTATGCTTGCATGGTTTTGCTTAATTCTGCTATGATTACTTATAGGACGGAATTGTTGACGAAAAATTTAAAAAATATTTATTGTATTTTAAAATATGTTCTCGATTTCACTATATCAAAGAGAACTTATGGCTGGATCAAAATTCAAAACACAAACAAGGAAAAACATATCAATCGACCAAACCAATAACTAAGAGAATTATATAAAAGGATGTACCATTACGAAGATGCACATTCAATCAAAATTCCCCTATTATCGTTTTTTTTCCATTTTTATTTGTTTTCAATTTTTCTGTATCTATGAGATATTTTATATAATCACATTTTTATATAAAAAACTAATTTTAAAAATAACAGTACGTAATGAATAAGAAAGTTTAATTTCTTTGCTTATATTTTATCTTGGGCTTCCATTATAGAACACAACATTTATAATTTTCCATTAGATTAATTCACAGATATCTAAATTTTAATCATCACGTAATCATGATATTTAACAAGAATTTCTCACGCAATGTTTATCTCTCCATCATGTTGTATAACCTAAAATGCTATACTTTGATTTTTCTTGGCCTTTAAAACTGTCTTTCATATGCATCAAGCTCGCCATCGGAGAAGTATAAATTAAAATTTGAATCTACGCTATTATTCAATTTGTCAATTGTTAAGGATAAATTGATGAATTAATTATACTTTCTAAGTACCATTATTATAATCGAATTAAATTATTAATGGAAATTAGTGTCTTCACTTTTTATCCTTATACTAATCTTACAAGTAAAGAAAAAGTGTTTAACATCGTTCGACTAACAAATTGGGATTGATGATGACATTTCTTCTGGATTGAGTTCATCGGATACTAATCTCAAATCTTAGTTTATGAAATTATGTACTTCTAATAATCGGTGTTATTTAAAAATTTTCGAAGCTCGGGTGAAGAGCTATAGAGAATAGAATAGGTTTTGATTGATTGTTTACCTTCTCCAATTTAAATCTATCGTGCAACACACAAATGCAAATAATAAATAGCGTACGTCTTCCCGTGCAACGCACGGGTGAAAACACTAGTGACGAATAAAAACCTCTTTACGTGAATCTATAAAAACGACAACCATAATCATTAAAAATATATATATATTTCCTTTTTTTCGTGTCACAATAAAATCCCGAAAACATGGATGACTTTCCATTTTGGTAAACATAATTTGCTGTTTAGTCGTTGGGCTCTTTGAATTCTGCAGTTATCCAAAAACATGATAATTAATATCTCACATCTTATCGAAGGTAAACGCCGATTTTCCTCCAAATCGGATATCGTCAAAATAACTAAACAAAAACTGCCACACCAAAACTCAAGGGCAAAAGCCTATCTCAATCTCATCAGCTTCCTCTAAGATCCATATTTGCATTGCATGTTACTCTCTCGCGGTGTGCGTGTTTGAAGCATTCATTTATTCTTTCATCTTTACACTCGCTGGAAGCATTCATGGATTAATTCATTCAAAATTTCCGTTTATTTATCTTGGATTTCATTTGATTGCAGGAAGAATTAATTACTAAATCTGATCCTGTAATGGGCGATGAAATTGGAATAGGCTCTGAATATTCCTCATCAGTGGAAAAGCTTCCCGAACCCGGGATCAATGATGCCCATCCCTATTACTCTTCTTCTTCCTCTTCCTCTTCCTCATCCGAAGATGAAAACGCACGGAAAAGGAAGAAGTTTCATCTCTTTGGCCGCCAAAAACCAATCCACAAGGCCTTCGGCGGTGGCAAACGTACTTTAATATTTACTCCATTTTCTTTTGTGCACGTTCATGCATGCTCTCATTCTCATGTATGTATCTATGTATGTGTGTGTGTGTGTGTGTGTGTGTGTTAACGAGGACAAGAACTTGAAATATTTCATTCTAAATAATCTAGATTAGATTTGAATAAAAATATATGTAATGGGCATTAAATTACACCAACAAAAATGCTATTTGTACCTGTGTGAGGCGGAAAAATCTTGAAAAATGATATAACAGTAATACTGACATGTCATATGGGTGTGGATATAAGGATAGGTGCACATGCAGCATTACTCATAACAGCATTTCAGTTCTTGAGGGGCAATTGCACAAGTGACCACTAGCGAATCATACTTGACTAAAGTCACTATTAGTGTAAGCATTGTAAACTTCAGTGATGTGAGATCTAGCATAAATAACTTGGATAATTGTCACTTGTTTGAGGTGTTAAAATCTTGCGAAGTGAGATAACAGTAATGTTGACATCTAACTTCACGTGATTCTGAACTCTCATCTGGCAGTGGAGTTAAGGTAGGTGTAAATGTGTTTCTCACAATGACATTTGGATTCTTGAGGGGGCAGTTGCAAAAGTGACCACTGGTGTAATCATACCTGACTAACTGGACTATTAGTGCAAGCATCATAAATTGAAGGGACTATTGGGGTAATTACTTGAAACTTGAGTGACATCTAGCCTAAATAACTGGGATAATGGTTACTTGTGCAGCTGCGGACGTCGTGCTTTGGAGGAACAAGCCAGTGTCTGGAGGCTTGCTTGCTGGTGCAACTGTGATATGGCTTCTGTTTGAATGGATAGGCTATCATTTGATCACTTTTCTTTGTCATTCTCTTATTCTTGCTTTGGCTACTCTCTTCTTATGGTCCAACTTGTCCCACTCCATTAACAGGTGAGTATGTTTCTCTGTTTTCACACTAATCTTTCCCAACATGGGTGGATAGTCGAGGCTAAGAGGGTATTTGCATTCACATTTGAAAGTGAATGGAGAACATAATGATTAAAAACGAGTGGTGGAGTATGTAGTACTATGGGTCCTACAAAATATGTGGATAAGATTGATTTCAATCCATTCAATTTCGAATATGAACGCATTTCAAAAGTGAATGATAACACCCGCTAAATTAGTCTTTTCCTACCATTTCATCGTCCATCATAGTTTTTTCCTACTTGGTACTATCAGTCAGTTGAGGTTCTGTGAACCATTTTTTCTCTATTTGGTGTTGTTCATAGCAAAACCATTCATATTCTATGTGGTTCCATGAATAGGTCTGGTTTCAACTTTCCACAGATTGTATTGCCTGAGGATTTGTGCAACAAGACTGCTCTCTTATTGAGGGACAGATGTAACCAGGCATTTGGTATCTTTCGGCATGTAGCATCGGGAAATGATTTGAAGAGATTTCTCACTGTACTCTCTTCTACTCTCATTGCCTGAATACCTGATGAACTTATTGACAAACCTTATGACATGTTATCTTTGTTATTTTCAAACTGCTTTCAGCATTCAAAAACACTAAATGCTGTTTTAAGTTTATGTTAAACTGAAAATGCAGGCAATTACGGTCTTATGGATCGTGTCTATAGTAGGCAGCTGGTTCGACTTCTTGACCCTTGTATACATCAGTAAGTATTCTTTTTGTTCTGTCAACACTCGATATCTTATTCGGTTTATACTTCTTTCTTTTCTTTTTAGTTTATGAGACTGAGAGAGGAGAAGGATTAACAAGCTGAGAGTAAAATCTTTAAGCTTTAGGATATACCTAACAGTGCCCTTGTATTTCCACGTTGGCAGTATTTGTGGTGCTCTTAACAATGCCATGGTTGTACGAGAAGAACGAAGATCGAGTCGATTTGTATGCTCAGAAAGCAACAGCCAATCTCAAGAGACAATACAGCCAATTGGATGAAAAGGTTCTTCAGAAATTACCCAAAGTCCCTTTCATCAGTGACAATAAGCAGCACTAATAATGATCCAAGAGCTATCTATATTCCAGGATTTCTAGGGTTTACTTTCCGAGGCGAGAAACACTACCAGCATTGTTCTACCTCAGTTAAAGTACTCCGTAGTGGGTCATAGGGTAGTGTTTGGGTGGATAATAAATTGGTAGTTATGAATGTGTTGTTGACATTAATGTTTGACTTTGATGGGTTATAAGACATTTATTAGTTAATCCAAGCATAGGTTTGTATTGTGAATTGGAGTTCGACAAACTCTAGTATTCAATTATGACCTACCAGGATTTGTCTCATTGAAAGATGTTATGAAGGGATGTTAAGTGATGTAATCTTGTTTATGTTTTCATATAGAGCGTTAAAAATACTCGATTGAGGGCTCACTTGAACAAATTAAGATCTGCTCTCTCATTCGCTCTCCCCCTTCATATCTACACCTTGTTGTGTTTGTATGAGAAAGCCAAACGGATAGGAGATCTGGACTCTACTTGAGCTAAACAACTTGATCCGTTTTCTAAAAGAACTGAGAAATCTACTATTTAGCTCAAACGTCACGACCTATGTAACGTTAAAATAGGTGTTGGGGGTAAAAACCTCAGGGGTTTGTCTACATGAAGTCACTTGAAATAATTAATACAATATAAGCCTTTTCCCGCAGCATTATAACTGAATCTACAACCCATCTCATATCATAAAATTCAAAAGCTTCTAATATCAATTGCCTAACAATTGACTGTGACAAAGTTTACGAATGACAAGATATTATCAACCGCACTTACATAATACAACATGGATTTTGCTTCATACCTTTGATGCCTTTGAAGTGGAAGGTAGAAATGACTCCCACCACCCAAATTCATATTTAGGGTAAGGAGCAGTCCATTTCTCTGGCTTTTCGAAAGCAAGATCTACCGGATTTGATGCCAAAGCTTCTTCTACACTTTCAGCTTCATAGCTTTCTTGCAAAACCCGGTCGAGTCTTAGCTTCATGTACCTATACACATCGAAAGCACTCAGAGGACATAGCATGGTTCTCATTATTTAAACCAAAAATTTTGTTAAAAGATACATCAGTAATAACTCATTTAAGTTTTGGATGTGCGTTCCTACGTTATCCAAGGGCCATTCGTGGAAACAAGGGCCACAGCGGGCCTCTTTAGTCTCTTGGTAATGTTGGGAAACTTATCCAAGAACTTGGGTTCGATCACAAGCCAGAAATCCTGCTCTAGATTACGCTCTCCATAATTACGAAGGCGCTCAAACATTAGCTCCTTGAAATGCTCTTCCTCGTCCAACATGAATTTTGCATTCGCTACAACAAAATGATACTTCTTCTTCTCCTCAGTTTGATCCTGTACCTGCAAAGCAAATTCAAGAATTACCACACGAAAATATGCGCACTTCGGCTTTTATTTATCTATCGACATTTACTTCCATAACACTAAAACATGTTTATGAACCAATTTTACTCAAAGTTAGCCAAACATATACTATCTCAATCAAACCCAATAACTAACTTGATGCAAATAATTTCTCATTACACTAATTATCTGTACTTTTCTAATTTTTCATTCCAATTAACATTGCCCAAGCTTACCATCTAACTCACCGCAAAAATGTGGCACACTATGATGCTAATGAATGTAGTTGACCGTGAAAATGCAGTATACTATTAAAACTGCGCCACACTTATCTATACCATCAAAAGCCATATGGTCAAGAAAGAGCTAGTCTTTAGCTGACAATTACAATTGCTTGTTTGGACAGTATTGCAAAACAGAATGAAGTTAATAACTTACGCAAAGCAATATAATTTGGTGTGTGAAAATGGGAAACGAGAAACAACTGACTAACCTTTTCGGTGGGATCAGACGAATCCACCGCTGCGACGGCTGTTTTGACAGAGGTAACTGATTTCCAGGAGGTGGCGCAGCCGAATTTCGCGGCGGAAGTTAACGAAGGCAGTGGGTTCGATTTCGTTGCAGGGAGGAATAAAGAATTGTGTGAACTGTGGGTGGGTGAATTCAGTATTAGGCCACCCAAATAACCTACATTGAGAGATGTTGAAGCTAGCATTTTCGCAAAGACGTACTGATAATTACTTGAAACTTCAAAGAAATTTTTTCTCCTCCTCTTTTATTGCAGTCTCGGGTCTGCAGTAGAAGAGAGACCGTGAGAGAAGATGATGATAGTTGATGGGGAAATATGGGAACCTTATCTGATATCATATATTTTTCTATTCATCTTATCCTTCAATTTGTTTTTGAGATTGAAATTACTAATTATTTGGTAATTAGTTTTTACAGTTGTTTTTCCCCCATATTTTTAACCATAGAAAACAGTATTCTTCACCCCCCCCCCCCCCCCGAAGAACGCACATTCATTCATATAATTAGAGAGAAATGCATCGAATAAAAAGTGGAGGAAAATAAAATCATTCTAACGGGCCTGACAAAAAATCTGTCACCCTAGCTAATGCATGAGCAACGCAATTCGCAGACCGTCTAACCCAAACAAACCTAAGGTGCCGTAGCCCCTTCGCAATATATTTACGATCGTCAATTATCATCCCAAAATATGTGTTGTCGGCGACTTCACTCTGGAGAGCAAGTGAGACGATTAATGCATCCATTTCAATGGAAGAAATTGGAGGGAAGCAAGTTTATACCCAAGATAAAGCCTCACAAACACCTAAAGCCTCGGCAACGTTAAGAGTGTAAAGTGTGATTAAATGCCAAAATTTAAGAGGGTGTAATCGTACCATATACAAAGCAAAAGCATATAATATACATAAAAATATTATGAAGCTTTAAATTTAAGCGTGACTTAAATTATTTTGGAACAAGCATTTCAAAACAAATATATAAACTATTTTTTTCTGGGAGGAATATATAAATTACTTATGATTGAAAATTATGATAAAATAAAATAAATCTATATCTATATATATATAAAAACAACCGTTTTTCCCTCCAAAACATCATTAATTTTTCTGAATTTTTTAATTAATTTTTAATTCCATATCATTATATTTTTCCTTCCAATGCATTTTTCCTAAAATAGGCATTATCTTTGCCTTAAATAGACATTATCCTTTTTAATGATATTCCTTTTATTATTATTATATAGACCATCATTATACTCAACATTAATGTTCCTTTTAATTTTAATTATATTTTTTATTTGTTACCTAATCTAATCTCCAATGCAGTTATTTGTGCCAACAATTATAGATATAAATTAAAATATGATTTGAAAGAATTCAACGAATTGTCGATGATAAATTGTTGAAATAATTTTTCTTTCTTTACACTAAAAAATTTCGTCTTTGTCTTTGTTCCTCATTTTTTTGGCTATGATTAATTTATAAGGCAAATTCGTGGATTGATTTTACTTTCTTCAAACTATTAGTATTTTTTGCATTTATGTCATCAATTTTTTTTGTCCAAACAATTTCTAATACAATTTATTATTAGTATTTTTATTTTTACAATTATATATAATACAAATATTTTTTAGAATAATCATTTTCTTCTTCTTCCTAAGTTGATCATTAGGTTGAAAAGAGGCCAATTATTTTTGTTTACAATCATATGAAATAAATTAAAGTATGAATCCAAATAATTCGATGGATTGCCTGCCATAAATTGTTGAAATAATTGTTCCCTCTCACCGATAAATTTTTTTGTTCCTCTTCTTTTTTTTTCGTTGCTATCATTAACTTTTTATACCACTAAACTGACTACGCGCCGCACACACACACATATATATATATATTAATTGCGAAGGTAACTTTGTAGATTGATTTTACTTTCTTTCCTCAATAGCCAAATAATTCCAATGCATTGGACACATTGTTAGCATCTCCATCTAATGAGATATTCCCATGCAGCAGGGAAGATAATTTACATTCGTTTGAATCGCTTATGGTTAACAAACACGTTTACTTTTCTGCATTGATATATTTTTTATTATGATATTTTAAATATCATTGGGTTGAGTCGACATATTATTTCAGAATATAAGTCTAAGTTCTTATTTTAGGTATAATTCATGTGATGCATAGCTAATTTTTTTCCATTGAAGTTTTTATTTTTTCAAGTCGTTTGATGGTTTTAGTTAACATTCGATTGATGGTTTTTTAGAAAAATATTAAATATATGTATATAAATAACAAATTATTTATTCAGAAAAATAATAATAATAAATTGTAGTTATATTTTTAAAATCATTTTGGAAAACATGTTTTTTTTAAATTCTAAATAAAGCACTGATTTTAGCAAATTGAAAAGTAAATGTACGTTTTTTCATAATTTCCATCTTTTTATAATTTATAGAATTTATTACAAAATAACTCTTTTTATGATTGATTTTTTTATTTGTCTAATTAGTACTTGATTATCAAAGCAAAGATTATGAGGAATCTTAGGGGTTGAAATACCAACCTTATTCCTGCCCAGTTGGTTCGTATTTGCGGGGAATCTTAAGGGTTGAAATTTTTATAAAAAATAATACATTAGGACGTACATATATGTTTCATGTGTGAACATATTCTATAGTTTATGCTTTAAAAAAAACAAAAACAAAGTAGAAAAACTTATTCTATTGCTTAACTAATAAAATAAGGATATTGGATTTCTAAAATATTTTTCTATACAAATATAAATTAATTTTTTATTCATATAAATTAATTAATATATATTAAGATTTAGTTAACATAATACCTTAATTTGTTTTAAAAAATAAAATGTCTTCTTAATTTAGTTTTGATATTAATTGCTAATATTTTTGACAAAAATCTTGTGTAAGAAAGTCATGTTCCTACTTATTTTTACACACTTTTATACATTCTTTTCAACTCCACATATTTTCTCTCATATTTCACATTCACATATCTCGTGGGACCTACTTATACTGCATAAATTTCAACAATTCAACTCTACTAATTCTTTCTCCTATGTCGCATTAAAATCTATTTTTATACATACATTAACACTCGCTTAAAACTTTTTATAGAAAATAAGTAGAAGAAATAAATTTTATATAACATTTACATACAATACCCGGAATTGATGACCGAATAACTCACTAAGATAAGATAAATTGCTAAAAGTGCCAAAAAAATCTAATTAAAAAAAGTAATTATATTCTGATTACATTATCCAACCCATATTTATGATTTTGACTTTTATAGCATATTAATTTCATATAAATTTGAATTCCTCATCTTCTAAGCATTCTTCTTTCGCTTCTTTATATGTGCTTCATTGTGCTTTCTTCTTTGCCTTTAAAGAAGATTGCTTTATTGTTGCTTTTGGTTGTTATATTATGTTGGAATCAAAATTTTTATTTTTTTCTTGTACTTTTCAAGTAATAAAAAATGCATCGTAAAATAACCGGAACTGAACGGGTAGAATCGGAACCAGAAGGAACTGGAACCGGACGGGTACTTCATTTCAAAAGAACCAAACGGATCCATTTTTCAAGGAACCAGAATTTACGGTTCGGTTCTAGGTAGTTCACTACCCGGAACCGTACCCGGAACGCCCACCCCTACTCCAAAGCGACAAATAGATAGGGTTTGAAGTTTGTGCTCTGTGATGACGCTGGTCATCCAACCAATGGTACTACGAATGTTGTGTATAAAGAAGTGTTCAGTAATTTATAGTCTGACACTTATTAATCATGTGAGGTGCGCTGTTTACTTTATTTGATTTTTTATACAAACCCTCTAGATCATCTATGTTGATCGAAGAAGTGAATCACTATACTTATATATTATTAGTTTTCTACTATTATATTTGTTTGAAGATAATGTCCAGTTGAGATAGTTGTTGGAGTTATACAAATTTATGATATGCAACTCTTGTCCATAAGTAGCATCGTGCTCGAATTAAGGTAGCTCAATTTATTTCACTCTAAAAAATTACACTTTGAGTAAGTTATACTTATTCTATCTGAACTTTGGTGTTATATTTTATATTTCTAAAGGTTTTTCATATAAATGCACTTCAAAGTTTGAGATGTTCGGCTTACGTAAAAACACATGTTGTTGTCTTACTACGATTCATTAGCAGATTAATAGGAATTTGATATTTTAAATAGGGCTGAGATTTATATTTAAGTCCGTTCATTGTTTCTTCGAAAAATATGAGTCGTTTGTATTATTTGTTTTGTGTTTATGTTGTTGACAATAGTTTATGGTGTCATTTTTGAATTGTTTTTATTATTGAGATTTTCATGAGAATTGTAAATTAAGTTATGACATTTTTAAGAGAATTGTAAATTAAATTATGTAGATTTTGGTAAGGAGTTCCTTTAATATTTTAGAAGAAGGATTTGTACGATATATAGAGAAAATTCTACCGAAATTTTTAAATGATTCTTTCATTATTTATCGTAATTATTAAGTTTAGTGCAATCACGAATACTCGATTTATTATCTTGGTGTTGCTGTTGAAATAGAATTAATGTATATCAAAATATGTTATTATTAATACATTAACCTCCCGTGCAACGCGTGAAAATGCTAATTTTTTAGTTAAATTGTACCAAACAAGTTCTAATTTCACCAATCAAGTCCCACTTATCCAACCTCAACACTTCAAATTTTTGTTGTCACATATTTCACGGCAATACTATTACATGATTTTGATCATTAATCCGCAAACATTACTATATTATTTTATGATTTTTAGGATTGTTTTACTTTTTATAATAACTCGGCATTGAGGAATCGTACAAGGGCCGAAGCGGTAAAGACCGTGCCCGTGCCGGGAGTAGCTTGGATTCGAATCCTCCCCACCCCAAAGTAAAAAATAATAATAATAAAATAACTCGGCATTGGTAAAAAGAAAAAAAAAAAAAACCAGCAAGCTATTATTTTTGCACTTCCGTCTTCAAAGGCAAAGAAAAGGTCGCCGGAAAAAGCCACAATCAGGTGGGTAAATCAAGTTAATCAAACGCATAAGTACCACCATTCAAAAGCCCTTGACTCGCTCTTCATTATAGTGCAAGAATTTTCGGGTACGGTGAAGATTTTTGTCGAAGGTTGTTCGCAAAAATTGGCGATTTTCCGATGAATATGACAGATGCTAGCCAAAACAATTAGTGTTGGTGTTCTAGATGACAAGGTGGATTTGTTGGTATAATTTTTGTGCGTTGGAACCAAGATTTGAGGTTAGGCAAAAAAATTACAGAGCTTCATCCGGCCATGGCTTTGGCGCCTGAGCTCACCTTCTTCCTCGTCGCTGCCGCTCCTCGCCACTCCGTTCGGCCCACCATATTTGCGGTATACTAGTTTCTATATCTCTCATTTTTTCTATATTTCTCTCAATTTCTTCTCTACACATGTTTGAATTTTTTATATATTTTCAATTAAGATAATAATCTCTCTCATCCAGCTCACACAGATTCACGATTACATGGCACGTGGCATGTCCACCTGGACACTGGGGCCAATCTCTCACAAACTTTTAAAACATTGATGGGCTCTCTTGCAAATACCACGACCTTTATTGAAAATACCAGTATTCTAATTGTAATACCTTGAGATCCCCAAATCTATTTTCATTCCGACGCGTTTCTGGTGGTTTCCTCCTCCTGCTCAGTCGATAGTTCCTCCTCCGCCACTTCTCGCCGCCTCTGCCGCCGCTCTATTCTCTTCTCCGTCCAGGTATGTATTCTCTTTTCCGCCGCTGCTAGATTTCGGAATCTATTCTCTTCTCGATTCTCTCGCTCCATTTCTTCGCGACGTAGCAATGGTAGGAGAAATCACTTTATATGTTAAAAACCTCTTGTAATAGCAATAGATCTGTATAATTTGTTTCTTTTAGCTTTCTAGTAAGATTAGGTTGTTACGTGATGGGTTTATAATTTGCAATTAAACAACAAATTGCTACGGATCTAAGGATTATAAGGAAACGTATATATATATATATATATTAACTGAATTGAAGCTCAATCCAGCTGATAGTACAGAAAAGGGAGTTGGGGAAGAGATTTGCAGAAAGGGAGGTTAGGGAAGACTTTAGGCACAAGCCAGATATTCTCCAAAAACTGCCCTTTCTCTCCTACCCTTGGCTCTATATAACGCAAAGTTTAAAAAGGCATAAATGGGTATTGAGGCGTTTTCCTTTCATGAGGCGAGGCGCAAGCCTTAAGGCGCTTTGAGGCGTAAGCCTCGCCGTAAACCAAAAAATGTCATAACACAATTGAAATGCAAAATAATCGCATAATAATACATAAACAATCTTTAAAATTCAAAATAGAAGAATAAAAAGTGTGCAAAGAAACAAAAGAAAAATATATTATTTTTTGTTGGCGAGGGTAGTGAAATATTGCCACGTATCGTCTATGAGAAACACATTTGATTAATGTTCTAGTGGAAAGTGAGTTATCTTCAAGCTAAGCCTATTAGAATTTTTATGTGTTTAGGGCCATAAGGCTTGAGGTGATGCTGTGAGGCATATGCCTCACACAATTTAGGCGTAGGCCTCAATAAACTGCCTCACAATACGAGCCTTGAGGCGTTTTTTACACGCCTCACTCTGAGACGGGCCTCAAGGCGGGTTTCAATTGGGTTTTTTTAAACCATGATATAACGGCAATAAAGACGCGTTTACAATACAAAGCGTGTTTACAAAACTTATTACAACTTGACTCAAACGACGACGTCAAATAAAAGACTCGAAATCCCCAAATCAGCCTTGAATTGCCAATACGATGACGTTTCTGTCTTCAATTCAATTGTGAACCTTAGCCGCCAATTTCTCCCCTTTCTTCCTCTGGCTTCTCATCCCCTTCTTTCCCCAATTATTCCCTATTTCAGCTCCTCACCATAACAACCCTCCCCCTCAGACGACGCTTGTCCCCAAGGGTCGAAGTTTTGGGTATGTTATCCTTATCCACTCAGCATCTTCCCAAGTAGCATCTTCCACGGTTGAGTTTTTCCAATGAATAAGCCATTGGGTTACAACCTGCTGGTCTTTCATGACACCTCGAGCAGAAAGGATTCGCCAAGGTTGTTTATCTTCCTCCAATTCGCTCAGTGCAGCAGGTATGTTCCCAACTGGTGTCTCCTTACTTCCTACCTTCCTTTTCAGTAGAGATACGTGAAATACAGGGTGTATTTAGAATCTGGAGGTAATGCCAATTTGTAGGACACTGCACTATTTTTTGCAACAATCTGATATGGGCCATGGTACTTGGCTGCCAATTTATGGTTTATTCTCCTGATCACCGTATGTTGAGCATAGGGTTGTAGCTTGAGGTAAACCCAATCCCCTATCTGAAATTCCCTTTCAGTCCTCCTCTTGTCAGCTATCTCTTTCATCCTTGCTCTGGCTTTAGACAACTGTTCTTTCAGGAAACGGTCCATTTGATGCTACCATACAGAGCTTCGAATGGTGTCATGTTAATTGCCGAATGAAAAGTGGTGCTATACCACCACTCTGCAAGACTTATCCACCTGTTCCAATGCTTTGGGGTATTGTAGGTCATGCACCTAAGGTACATCTCCAAGCATTGGTTCAATCTTTCAGTTTGTCCATCTGTTTGGGGATGGTAGGCTGTGCTTAAGTGTAGCTGGGTACCCATCAGTTTGAATAGTTCCTGCCAAAACTTGCTGAGGAATATCTTGTCTCTGTCACTCACTATGCATTGGGGCAGCCCATGTAGCTTATAGATGTTGTCCAGGAAGATTTTAGCCAGTGTCATTGCTGTGAAGGGGTGGCTCAGGGGTATGAAGTGACCATACCTAGTTAATCTGTCCACAATCACCCATATACAATTGTATGCTCCAGATTTGGGCAGCCCTTCGATGAAATCCATGGATATATGAGTCCAGCAGGATTTTGGTTTAGGTAGTGGTTGTAATAGTCCAGGATAAGGTACCCTTTCGGCTTTACATCTTTGGCATACATCACATTCCAAGACCTGCTGTTTAATGTCCTTAGCCATCCCCGGCCAATAAAAGAATTGCTTCCCCCTTTGTAAACTGGCTTGAACCCCGGAATGTCTCCCCTCTTGGGAGTCATGAATTGCCTTAATAATCTGCTGTCTGATGTTTCCCCCTGCTCCAATATACATTTTATCCCTGTATTTAAGAACCCCATTCTGATAAGTGTAGTCTGTAGCACCTTCAGGATTCAACACGAGTTGTTGAATGAGCTCTTGGCTCACAGAATCAGCGTCATAGCTACTCATTACCTCCTGCATCCACAAGGGCACCACTGTAGAGATGGCACTGCATGTCCCCAAGTGTTCATCCCTTCTAGACAATGCATCTGCCGCCTTGTTCTCAGCCCCACTTTTGTATTGTATCTCATAATCCAATCCAAGCAATTTAGTCAACCATTTTTGCTATAAAGGCGTGGTGATCCTTTGTTCCAACAGATACTTCAATGACTGGTGGTCGGTCTTGATGATAAAATGGTGGCCCTCTAAATAGTGTCTCCATTTGCCCACAACAGTTACTAAGGCCAATAGCTCTTTCTCATAGATGGAGAAGCCTAGCTTAGATGGTTGAATTACCTTGCTGAGGTATGCAATGGGTCTCCCTTTCTGTAAAAGAACAGCCCCTATTCCCCCATAACAAGCATCCGTTTCGACTACGAAGGGCTGACTGAAATCAGGGAGGGCTAGCACTGGTGTTTCACACATAGCAAGCTTAAGTCTCAAGAAGGCCTGTTCAGTTTCTGAATCCCATTTGAACTGGTCTTTTCTCAGCAAATCTGTCAGTGGCTTAGCCAAGGTTCCATAGCCCCTTACAAATCTTCTATAGTAACCCGTGAGTCCCAAAAATCCACGCAGCTGCTTGATGTTAATAGGTGTTGGCCATTGTTTCATGGCCTCAATCTTCTTCTCATCAGCAGACACCCCATTAGCATCTATTATGTGTCCCAAGTACTCTATCTTAGGTTGGCCAAATGAGCACTTGCTTCGTTTGGCATATAGCTGGTGCTTCTGTAATGTCTCCAGTACCATAGTTAGATGACTACAGTGGGACTCCAAGTCTGGACTGTATATCAATATGCCGTCAAAAAAAACTAACACAAATCTCCTCAAGTGTTCCTTGAATATGTCATTCATTAGATATTGGAAGGTGGCGGGAGCGTTTGTAAGCCCAAAGGGCATAACCTTGAATTCATATAGGCCTTGGTGAGTTTTGAAAGCAGTCTTATGAATGTCAGCATCCTTCACCCTTATCTGATGGTATCCTGACCTCAGATCTATTTTTGAAAACCACCTAGACCCATTTAGTTCATCAAGCAGTTCATCCACCAGGGGCACAGGGTATTTGTCCTTTACTGTGAGTTGGTTCAACTGTCTGTAGTCAACACAGAATCTCCATGTGCCATCTTTCTTCTTAACCAGTAAAACAGGGGAAGCAAATGGGCTGGAGCTGGGTCTTATTAGTCCACTCTCCATCATCTCTTTTACCATCTTTTCAATTTCAGATTTCTGGACATAAGGGCACCTATAAGGTCTCGACTTAAAGGGTTGAGCCCCATCTTTCAGTATGATTTGGTGATCCCTGACCCTAGGGGGAGGCATTCCTTTAGGTTCCGCAAAAACCTGGGAATATTTACCTAGCACTGTAGTCAACTCCGAAGGAATGGTCTCGGTGGGTGCATCCTCCAGTGAGTAAATATATGCCACTATTCCATATCCTTGTTTGTGAGCCCAGTTATTCATTCCTCTAGCACTCATCATCTTAAGCTCAGTTGTGCCTTTCTGCTCTGTTCCTCCCAGCTCAATAGTATCGCCCTCCCATTGGAATGAAATGCTGCCCTTCTTAAAGTCAAACAGTATGGGATTAAACTGATTAAGCCAGTCAACGCCTAAAACCATGTCACTTCCCCCAAGCTTCAATACACGAAGTTGGAACTGAAATTCCAGCCCCTGCATCCTCCATATCAAAGGGTTACATTTAGCAGAGCTAGTTAGCTCTTCTCCATTAGCCACAACCACCTTAACTGGGTTGGTAGGTTCTGTTCTATATCTCAGTTGTCTCACCACACTTTCATCAATGAAGCTCTGAGTACTTCCACTGTCAATCAAGATGGATACATTCCTCCTTTTCACCTGTCCAAGGATCCTTATGGTTTCCACCTTGGATTTCCCAGCCAATGCAGTTATGGAAATCTCCATCACAGCCTCCTCCCCTTGCTCTGGTTCCTCCTGCTCTTCACCATCTTCATTATCCATATCTACCCCTTTCTCATCTAGCACCATGAAGTTAATGGCCTTGTTCTTGCATACATGACCAGGAGTAAACTTCTCATCACACTTGAAACACAGTCTCAGTCTCCTTTTAGCTTCTAATTCAGCTGGGGTTATAGTTTTATATCTTGGGTAGGCATTTTGGTCAGAGATGAGGCTGGTGTCGTTGGTTCTGTCAAGTTTCACCGGTGGCTTTGGGGGCCATTTGGGGAGGTTTGGTGGTTTGGTCTTTTTGTGTTGGCTTTTGGCATCATTTTGGGCTACTTCCTGGACGAGGGCCATCTCAAAAGCCTCCTCTAGGGATGTGGGCTTGACGATAGTGATGAAGGTTCTTACATCTGGTTTCAGTCCACTGGGAAAAATTTCAATGTAAAGGGCCTCAGGTTGGTTGGGGTATATTTGCATTTCCTGAGATCTTAAATCCTCAAACTCCTCAACATAATCGGCAACACTCCCTTTTTGTTTAAGCTTACTGAGCCTAGCTGCAGGGCCCATCCCCAACTTCTCAGCAAATCTTCTACATATGGCATCAGCCAATTGGTTCCAGGTGAGATTGGGGTTAGAGGCTTTATACCCTCGAAACCAGTTCTGTGCCTTTCCCTTCAGATACAACTGAGCCATACCCACCTTAAGCCTCTCCTCCACTAGATACAGTCCAAAATAAACCTCAACCTGACTAACCCAATTGCGAGGGTCCTCCCCGTCGAAGAAAGGGAAGTCCACCTTGGGTAATCTGTTTTGATTCCTCAACTCATTCACAACAGACTCATCACCATCGGCTACATCCAATTTCTCGTGTGCAACTCCACTAGGATTCTCAACAAACAGTGCGGAGGAAGCAGCCTTCTCTAGGGCTCGACCTGAATTCTCAGTTTCATTCATCTTCTTCTTCTCCGACAGCATGGCAGTGATCCGAGCAAGCATCGCAACAACTGACTCGTGTTTTTTGGTCGCTTCATCCCACTTAACCTCCTGTTGTGCTGCAAACACCTTCAATTCAGCATGGACTGCAGCACTCGCTTCTTCTACAGCCGACAACCTGTCCTCGGCCTCTTCCATATGTGCGGATCGCGATCTAGTTTCAACAACCATTTTCAGGATTACTGCTCTGATACCAATGTTACGTGATGGGTTTATAATTCGCAATTAAACAACAAATTGCTACGGATCTAAGGATTATAAGGAAAAGTATATATATATATTAACTTAATTGAAGCTCAATCCAGCTGATAGTACAGAAATGGGGGTTGGGGAAGAGATTTGCAGAAAGGGAGGTTAGGGAAGACTTTAGGCACAAGCCAGATATTCTCCAAAAACTGCCCTTTCTCTCCTACCCTTGGCTCTATATAACGGCAATAAAGACGCGTTTCCAATACAAAGTGTGTTTACAAAACTTATTACAACTTGACTCAAACGACGATGTCAAATAAAAGACTCGAAATCCCCAAATCAGCCTTGAATTGCCAATACGATGACGTTTCTGTCTTCAATTCAATTGTGAACCTTAGCCGCCAATTTCTCCCCTTTCTTCCTCTGGCTTCTCATCCCCTTCTTTCCCCAATTATTCCCTGATTTCAGCTCCTCACCATAACATAGGTTTATAGTTATTTCAGTGTTTTTCTACTTATAATGGGTTTGCAGTTAATTTCCGGCTTAATTGGACTTCTGATCAATTAGGATTCGTTACAACACCGAGGGCCTATTTCTTCATTTTTATGATGGGATTTGAAGTAATAGCCCTTGTAGAGATTTGAAGAATAGCCCCTGTAATGGTAAGTGCCAGAGAAACTATGAGGTGAATCCGATTAGCAATAGAAGCACCAGCGCTGAATACCATTACCGTTAAAACCTGTAAAACATTGATGGATTCTTCTCTCTAAATTCTATTCTTTATTCGATATGCTGTGAAAATAAGCTATGAGGTCAATCCAATTAGCGATAGAAGTCAGTGAAACCCTTAATGAAGGACGCAGTACAATGGAGTAATGCATCAACACTTCTTTTCTGTCCAGCATCTCACCCAAGTCTGTACTTCACCTTCAACACAAAATCAGCAGAGGCCGCTACCAATTTGCAGAATTCCTTACCATTAAAATCCATGAAAATCCCAACCCCTTCCCGGAAATTATTTCAGAAACCCACAACCCATCGAATCTCTTTGGGCATTAAGAGGTCTACTTCTTCCGCAATTGCAAATGGATTTAGGAAAGTCGATGAATCATTGCACTGCTTCAAATTATGGTCAGTCTTTCGATTTAGTGGACTGGGCTTTCTGAATGCGCTACAGATTAACCCAATTTCAATTGCTATTTTTCCGTATAAATGATTTTTGGCTTCCAGATACTGCCGCTTCCTGTCGATCACCACCAATACCTACCGACCTTTTATTGTGAGATTTTCTTAACTTTTCTGTGTTGATTTTCAGATTTCGATAGAGTTTTTAAACTATGAATGATTTGTTATTTTCTGAGACTTTATATGCCAAGATGACATTACATATATTCGCATTGTTATTCTTTTTCCCCCGATTATTTATCTATTTTTTATCCGGACATCCGAATAATTTGTTTGATCTCTACGCTGTCTGATTGAATTTGGGAATATAATACGATTTATCTCGTTGGGGAGCCTTCAATCAACTCCATTCAGCCTCTCGCACATCAGTCCAAATTAAAACCATCGTTGCTAGCTGTTGGTTATGAGGAAAGGAAATCAGCATTATTTATCCATCCCATCAATTCAAAAGAATAAAAAGTTTCCAAATTGCTCTTGCAACGGAGGAGGAACGAAAAATATTTAAGAAAAACAGTCTTGACCTCATCATCTGATTTTATTTTGTTATTGTTTAATTTGTATAGACTGAGTTAATTCACGAGTTTTATCTTCTGAGATTTTTTGACTCCAAATATTTTATATAAGGTATTTGTATTGCATACTGTTATTCTTTCTGAGTTAATGAATGTGTTGAATGCGCTATTGTTGTCTTATATTTATTTATTTATTTTTGTTGTGATGATGAACGCAAAGGGTGGAAAAAGAATTAGAAACCCCCAACCTGTCCATCTCTCCTAATGGCCATAAGTAAGTATCCACTGACCATGCCTCTCCGTGGCAATAAGTATCGTCTCTCTTGATCTATCTCGACTCAACTCATTTGGTTTTATGTTGACAGGATTGGAGTCGGGCGACTCTGGAGTGGGTATGTTTTCCACATTGACCAATGCATATTGTTTGGTTGCGAGTGAGAGTTGTGAGAGACTGTATGGGTATTAGCCTGAAACTTCAATGCTCCGTGTTGTTTTTACCCCTATTAGTAATTATATTATGACTCTGTGATATGAAGGAAGAAGAATTTAAGGCACAAAATATTGAATTTATGATATGTTGTCAGGAGCTTACAGGCTAAATTAGCTGATGTTATTCCAGTGGTGAAAACTTCAATTGGCGGTGCTTGTCTTGTTGGATGCCTAACTGTTGGTGAGAAACTTTAAATGGTTGTTATGTTATAGTAATAAAATTTATTCTTTAACGTTATCACTTTCAGGAAATAAGAAGGGACTGCTCGTGCCTTACACTACTACCAACCAAGGTAATTATTTGATTCACATTGTGTTTGTTTTTGCTGCTCTGATTTATTTTGATCAAACAGTAATGAGGGTCTTCAGTGGTATGCATTTCAAACGTTCAAAAATAAAATGTGCATTGGCCACCGGTGTTATGGAGAAGAATAAAAACACAATTTAATTACCTATCAATCTGAATTAGTGTTTGACCAGCTACTTCAATTACTCTGAAGAATTATAGTTAAGGATGTGTAATTTGCAGCGGGCAGAATCCTGGGCCAAAGTTGGGAGGCTTGCAGCGTCTCCTTAATGCTTTTTTTTTTTCTGGGTCGGTCTTCGCTCTTGAGAGCTCGAAAACAGTAAACACAAACACATTCTTCTTATATCTTAACTTATATTGTACGAAAACGAAGGAACAAGTTTCACCTGGAATAAGGTCTGCTACTATTTTATCCTGCAGCACACTAATTTTGTATCGATGAATGTTAAAATCGTTTTTGTAAGCATAACCTCAAGAGGGGCCGTAGCGGTTAGGGCGGGCCTGTGAAGTGTGGTTAGGCGCACATCCCAGGATCGATTCCCCGCGGCGTCAAGCTCGTTTGTATTTCCTTCTTGGGGCCACTGGGGCGTCTCCCGGTCGAAGCGCCAGGGCCTCGTGGGATTAGTGGGGGGTGGGGCCCCCGATACCCTCGGTTATAAAAAAATAAAAAATAAAAAATAAAAAAAAAATGCTATGTACCGCCCAATGAATGGAATTCGATAGTTGCATTACATTAACGCACTTGACTGAAGAAGTCCGTAGTTCAATTTTGGAAATGGAAATGAGGCTTGCTAGTTTTGAGGTGATGTCAATTTCTTGTTGTTTGCCAGGATATGAATTGGCAATGAAACTAGTTAAAATCAAATCGACAATGAGCTAGTGCATTTGACTGGTATTTATATTAGTGTGATACACTCCTTTCAGAGTTTGATGATCCGATTGGAGAATATTTAGTTTTGAATGCTTCATTCAGCTTGAATTGAGATTTTGCCTTGGGCCTTTCAATTTGTTTATTTGTCAGACATGATTTTTGCTCTCTGCTGTATTGTAGAACTCCTAGACTTGAGGCTGAGTCTACCAGATTCAGTTGTTATCCAGCGACTTGAGGAGAAATTATGTGGCCTGGGTAACTGCATTGCCTGCAATGATCGTGTTGCACTTGTCTCTCCCGACGTTGACCAGGTAAACTCATTTAAATGTTCGCATTGAAACGACGTTTTTTTTAGGGAGTCGTCTATTTTGTTCCATCATGATTTTTGAGCTCCACCACATCTTCATTATTGTTATACTTTGAAAGAATGAGTATATACAATACTATCATGTTGGTGATGATAAATTCAAGTAGAGTGAATTTGTTTCTATCACTGATTTTATATCTAGACTAGAAGGGAAGAAGTGAATCAGTATTTTTGTTGAATTGATAATCAGGAAACTGAGGAGATGATTGCAGATGTTCTTGGTGTCGAACCTATCAGGAAGACGGTTGCTGGTAATATGAACTGTGCATTGAATAACAATGGTGGCTTGGTTCATCCTCATACATCGGAAGATGAGTTGGAAGAACTAAGAATGCTATTTGAGATTCCTTTTGAGGCTGGGACTGTGGATGGAGGTAGTAAATTGATAGCTGCTGACTTGACCGTCAATGATCGGATAGCATTTTGTGGACCGCTTACAACTAGAAGAGAATTATCTGTTATTGAGGATGTCTTCGGTCTAGGAGGAACGCAACCGCAACCTACCATCAGTGTATCTGGGGGAAGAAGACGTCAATTGGACATGACTGCAGCCGAGATTTGTAAAATGGACATAACTGCAGCCGAGATATCTCGTATTGAGAATGTCTTGAAGTTGAAGCCACCATCCCTGATATTGCGTCGATAAGTATTGGGCGTGAATGTTTTATTAGTTGTATGAATTTGGATATATTAACAAACTGAATGGGTATGACTTACATAATATTTTAATTAGTTTAATTCTACCATATGAATCTGCCTTCGTTTTATTATTTTAGCCTCCACCTCGTGAAGCAGCAATGATGATTTTACGTGCTTTTTCCCAAATGGTATTTATTATTCTCTTGTAAGATTTGTTGTCTCTGCGCACGCATATGTTAGAATTTGCAATCACTGATTTGTATCGATTTTAAGAATAGAATAACATAAAATAAAATAAAATTAATGTGCAGATGTAATGCATATGTTAGAATTTTCAATCATCCTCGTTATCGATTTCATTAAGAAAAACCTGCATAAGCATATTGAAGGCACACTGCATATGTGATAAGCATTGAGAAAATAGAATGTCACGTGTGAAATCACATCCATGCAAACTAGTTCTCGGGGGCAGGTGTAAATTACCATTCGGTGCACACATCTGGGTGCTTATTAAGGGGGGGAAAAATTCTAATACTAATAGACGGACTAGGGAAGTTTAATTAACAACCGAATAATAGCTATTGTGTTTGGAGTACCGACTTGAATAATCCAGGAGTGCTTGAATTTTTTCATTCAGGGAAAAAATTCTAATACTAATAGGGGGCTAGAGAAGTTCAATTAACAAACTAATAATAGCCATCGTAACAATAGTAAATCGAACGTAAATGAACCAAATTAATTCATACTTTGTATATATATATATAAACTTCGTCGCAATACCGAACATCGAAAAATTGTTGTGATCGTAGTACGTCAAAGTAAATCAAATTTAATATAAAAAAGTCATAACAATACGAGAAATCAACAATATTTTTAGGGCTTCATTTGGCTACCGTTTATAACGAAACCTCATCGTAATATA
This sequence comes from Jasminum sambac, assembly GCA_018223645.1. Taxonomy (NCBI): domain Eukaryota; kingdom Viridiplantae; phylum Streptophyta; class Magnoliopsida; order Lamiales; family Oleaceae; genus Jasminum; species Jasminum sambac. The sequence goes on from CP073649.1 coordinate 30,078,660, forward strand.
TATGTAGATATAATAAAAATTATTTAACCCTTTTTTATTCATTTTTCAATGTTTTCGTGCGTAAAACTAAGGCTTTTTTTGTCTTTTTTTTAAATATTGTTATTATCGAAATAAAAAAAATTCTAAATTTCCTAAAATTCTACACATTAAAATCTCCTAAAATAATAGAGTTTCCATATTTGATGGGATTTCTACCACTTGCTTTACTAATCGCATTTTATCTAAATATTCTCTCTCTAACAATTTTTTTCCCCTTAAACTATGTATATATATTGACACGTGTTCCTAAATTTTAGGATTACCACAAATCTTACCAAATCTCCTCTTCCAATCTCCTATATAGATCATTTTAGGATTCACACTTTTTAGAGTTCACACATTCTTTCTAAATTTGATTTAAATATTTTTATCATTTGAAAAATTAATTAGCTTATCTATGTCTATATATCTATATATATAGAATAATTAAGTATTTACAATTTTAGTCCTTTCCCGCCAAAACTTTATTTGCAATCGTAATTATTTTCTAGCTAATTTTTAAAAAAAAATTCGATCATTTTCTTTTCCTTAATCCAATTAATTATTTTTAAATCATTTCTTTTTCCTTATTTGGACTCACAAATCGTTCAAAATCTTTTCTTTCATGCTGGATCTCTATATTTCCTTTATCTTTATCTTTCCTTATTTTACCATAAATTGTCTTTTTTAAAATTACTATACAATTTTCTTTTTCTTTTTATTTTCCTATTTTTGATATTTAAATTTTTAGTATACAGTTTTATTTTTATTGCACCTACCATAAATTTTAGGATTAGTTAATTAGTTAAGAAGTTTTATTGAATTATAGCATCAATATAATTTGTCATAGATTATGAATAAACTTATGATAATCAAATAATTTGACAATTAATATTTTGTTATAAATAATTCAAAAGTTGGATGCATTATTGTGAATGACTATGAAATCATGTGAGGATGAAAATAATTCATGAATAATTGTACAACTTGATTGATAATTATGTGTAATATGACTCATCATTTTTGTTTTGATTCTACACTTGATGGTCTATAAATAGACCTCAATTCATGAATTGATGAATGAAGAAGAAGGAAGAAAGTTCAATATATTTCCTCTCTATTCTCTTGTAGCATTTAAGGTATTTTTACTTTGATTTTATAACACGTTATCAAGACGAATCTCTACACTAGAGCTCACTCATTGTTGTAAAAGGGCATACGCTTCTACGCTTAGCCAGATCTTATATTTAATTCCCTCTCAGACGTAAACCTAATTATTACAAGATAATCACGATTTTTTTACAAGAAATTTTATTTTTGTTATTGTTGTGCGACGACGAGTACTAATTCAAATTTCAAAACAAAATATACTAGCTCATTTAAATTTTTGAAAATGTCGCTTGCAAAACTTGATTTTGTCGCTTCTTGATATTTCTGGTGATAATTATTCATCATGGACACTTGATCAGATTCACTTGATCTCAAAAGGGTTAGGTGAAACAATAATCGGCGAAATGAAAGATCCCAAATAGCAGATCGCAGTGCAACAAATAAGCAATTTTCCTTCGACGACACCTACATGCATCTCTCGATGGTAGAATACCTCACCATCAAAGATCCATCTGCGTTTCAGGAAAAATTTAAAGCGATGATTCGATCACCAAAGTGGTATCGTCTGCCCGCCCAAGGCCGATATCGCTGGATGCACTTGCGCCGCAAGATTTTAAATCAGAAAAGATTACAATTCGAATTATTCGTAATCGCTCAATTACTTTCATGGGTGGAAGAAATTATCGAGCAAGATATGTTAGAAAACTTTTCAACATTCCATGCTCAACGTGCTCCCAAAGCAGCAAAGATCGAGAGCGTAGATTTCAAACGTATTCGAACTTGTATCTTGCTTATTAGTAGCGTAACAAAATAATGAACTACTCATGAAAAACCATGGGATACGCCCAACAGATCCACGGTGATACCGTAAACAAATGGAACTATATGGTCGAGGTAAATGCAACGCTCCGAAAAATAATTACGGACGTGGACGTGATCGGGACGTACCACGGACGTGACGTAGCCACGGGCGTGATCGAGGGTTTAGACGCGGAATTCCAACATGATAATGGAAAAGCTCATTTACGATATAATGAGCAGTAATCAAGAACACAATAGCAGTTCAAATTTGGTAAAAATAATGGAAATGATTCATTTGATAAAGGCAAGAATGATGCTATCGATGTGGAATACACGGGCATTGGTCCCGCACATGTCGACACCAAAACATTTATGGACTTATATATAAACTCACTAAGGGAAAAGAGAAAGGAAAAGAAAAAGTTGAAACCAATTTTCTTGATTGGGATGACTTGAGTCAATGGAACTCATTTGATACATTTCGACTTTTCCCGTATCCTGAGATCATACAAACATTGGAAGTTTGATGGAAAATATCGATTAAATAATTCTCTAATGAAGTATTATTATATTTATGGTGTATTATGTGTGAAATATTTTTCTATAATGCTTTTGTGTGATAAGTGTGGAATTGTTATCTTTATATTTGTATTTTTATTTTCCATTAAGTGTTATAATGTAATTGTTGTTTGTTAACTGGTATGAATTTTATATTTTAAATTTCTTTTGTAGACCATGACAAATTGCCAAGATATTTGCCTAGTCGATAGAAAGAACTACGATACTATTTTACAAGATAAGAAGTTTTTTCTTGGATTTGACAATACGAGAAAATTATGTCTATACAATTTCTCGTGCATCAAATATTATTGAAGGCTCCTAAAGAGCTCGATATCCTCACAAATGATACACAATTGAATATAGATGATGCACTTTATTCTAGCAAATCCGTAAGAAATTTGCTTAGTTTTAAGGATATCCGCAAAATGGATATCACATTGAAACAATGGAAGAAAATAATAAAGAATATCTTTACATAAACTCATTTCTATCTGGGCATAAGCAGATTAAAGAAAAAACTTCCATCGCCTATCCTGGGAATGTATTATACATTCATAAGAACGATTGAGTCTAACAACATCATAAAACCAAAATTTATTGACTCAAAGGTTCTTAAACTTTGGCATGATAGATTTGGGCACCCAGAACGACTATGATGCAAACGAATAATTAAAAGCTCACATGGACATCCTTTTAAGAACCTTAAGACTATTTTACCAAATGAGTGTCCATGTGAAGCTTGTTCACAAGGTAAATTAGTCATCGCACTTCTAAACAAAGGTAAATGTTGAATCGCCAACTTTTCTCAAAAAGAATTCAAGGTGATATTTGTGGACCTATACACCCACCTTGTGGACCATTTCGTTATTTTCTCGGTCTTAGTTGATGCATCTACTAGATGGTCACATGTTTGCCTACTTTCAACTAGAAACGATGCATTTGCTAAACTATTAGCCCAAATTATAAAATTGCGAGTTCATTTCCCTCGATTATTCGATCCACCATTCGATTTGATAATGTCGTGAATTTAGATCAAAAGCATTTGATGATTATTGCACAGCCTATGGGAATTGAAGTTGAATATTCTGTTGCTATGTCCATACACAAAATGGATTGCGTAATCATTTATTAAACGCCTCCAATTTATTGCTAGGCCTATGCTTATGAGGTCAAAACTCCCAACTTCTACTTGGGGACATGCTATATTACATGTCAGCATTGATACGCTCTCGCACTAACCGCATATCATCAATACTCCCTTTACAATTAGCATTTGGTCAAGAACCTAATGTTTCTCATCTTCAATTTTTGGTTGTGAAGTACAGTACCAATTGCACCCTAGTCATCAAAATGGGTCCCCAACGGTTGCTTGAATTTATGTTGGTTTAATTCACCGTCTAATCATCTTACCTAGAACCTTTAACAGCGATCTATTTAATGCATGCTTTAATGATTGTCATTTTAATGAAATGAATTTTCCAACACTGGGGTACAAAACTACATCCTGAAAGAAAAAATGAACTTTCCTGGAATGAGAAGACTCTAGCTCACTTTGATCCTCGACAATAAATGTGAGAGAGAAATTGAAAATCTTATTCATTTGCAAAGAATTGCATATGAATCGCCTGATGCATTTGTGAATACAAGGAAAGTCACTAAGTCGATATACCAGAGAGAATACACCAGCAAGAAAATTGATGTCCCCGCAGACAACCTCGTTATAAAGAAATGAATCTAAAATACGCTGTAGGCGTGGTCGACCCGTTGGTTCCAAGGATTCGCACTAGAAAGAGAAGGGTACAAGACAAAAACCAACAAAAGAATAACGCAGTAATAATGATAAAAACGATTGATCAATCAAATAAAATATTTAAAGTTCCAAGAGAACCGTAATATCCAAGAAGATTGAGGTTCCTGCAGAACTGTATATTCAAAACCATGAGATATCAATAGATTATTTACTATCTAATAACTTATGGGAACGGAAAGCACGTAGATGATATATTCTCTTTTACGCAAAGAAATTGTGCAAAGTGAGGATTCAACCACAATGCTAAAGATTGCCAAATAGAAATGATTGGCCAAAATGGAAGGAAGCCATACAGTCAATTAAATTTTTGTATAAACGCAAGTATTCGAACTCAGTAGTTCAAACACCAAAAATGTAATCCTAGGAGGCAAATGGGTTTTCAAGAGAAAGAGAAATGAGAAGAACGAAATTACAAGGTATAAAGCAAGGTTTGTAGCGCAAGGATTCTCTCAAAGACCAGGAATTGACTATGAAGAAACGATTCTCAGTAATGGATGCTATTACTTTTAGATTTTTGATAAGTCCGGGTCAGTAAAAAACTTGACATGCGTCTTATGGATGTAGTAATCAGATATTTATATGGTTCACTTGACAAAGGATGATATATATGAGAATTTAAGGAATAAAAGTGCCAAGCAATTAGTGCATGCCCAAATAATGTGTTATCAATTAAATTAAAGATCACTATATGGTTTGAAGCAATCCTAAGAATGTGGTTCAATTGCTTAAGTAATTACTCGTTAAAAGGGGATACAAAAATGATGACATTTGTCCTTGTGTTCTTCATAAAGAAAACTGGATTTGCAATCATAGTACTATGTTGATGATTTAAATCTCATTGGAACTCCCTCAAGAGATTAATGAAGCAAAGAAGTACTTGAAAATCGAATTTGAGATGAAAGATTTAGGCAAAACCAAATTTTGTCTAGGTTTACAGATTGAACATTTCCGTAAGGAGTTTTTGTTCATCAATCTTCATATACAAAAGGTTTTGAAACGATTTGGTATGGATAAAGCACACCCTCTAACATCACCTATGGTCGTCAACACTTGATGTTGAAAGGACGCCCACCACCAAGATGGGGAAGAAATCCTTGGTCCGGAAGTACCGTGATCTTAGTGCAATTGGAGCATTACATTATCCGACAAATTGCACTGACCCGACATAGCTTTTTCTCAGAAATCTCCCGGCAAGATATAGTCATACACCTACCAAAAGACATTGGAATGGTATTAAACACATTCTCCGCTATCTAAGAGGTACGCCTGATTTAGGTTTATTTTATTCATAATTCTCGATCTACTTTAGTTGGATATGCAGACGCAGATACTTATCGATCCCCATAAAGGCAAGTCCCAAACAGATATGTATTACGCTGCGAGTGAACGCTATATCTTGGAAATCTAAAACAAACTTTGAGCGCAACATCATCAAATAATGTCAACTCATTGCAATTCATGAGACAAGTCGGAATGTATGTGGTTAAGCGAATATGACTCATCATATACAAACATCATGTGGGTTATCCTCAATAAAAGAAAAATCAATCGCACAGATGAGGATAACTTAGCCAGATCACACAACTCAACAAGGTTACATCAAGCGAGATAGAACAAGCATATCTCTCCAAAATTCTTTTATACACATGACCTTCGTAGGTGGTGAAATTGATGTACCAACAAATTCGTCAATTTAATTGACAATTTAGGATTTGTTCAAAGCGCTACTAACATCAACCTTTAGAAAATTGGTGTACCAAATTGGCATGCGGCGACTTGCTGACCTTGAACAATGTCATTATGAGGTGAGAAATTGTGACTTTTTTCCTTCGATCGCGCTTTATCCTATCGGCTCGAGCGCTTTAATGAAAGATATTTATACTCCCGTGTAACATCGTAAGCTATTGACTTTTTCCTTCGATCGCGCTTTATCCCACTGGCTTTCTGCCGCTTTAACGAAAGAACACACAAGACTACAATCAACTTTATCAGATATAAATAAATATTCGGCTTTGTTGCTATAAATAATTCAAAAGTTGGATGATTATCGTGAATGACTATGAAATCATGTGAGATTTAAAATAATCTTGCTTTAATAATCGTACAAACTCTGATCATAATTACTGTATTACGACTCATCATTTTTTGCTGATTCTACACTGACTTGGCCTATATAAATGACTCCTCAATTCAATCAATCGATAACGAAGGCAATAAGAAAGCTCAATATATTTCTCTCATTCTCTCAGAAAGATTTACGATTTTTACTTGATTTTATAACATATTTAAGATTTATCTACACCAATTAATTAGATTTATCTTTATCTTTAAAATTTGATCTCCATCAACATAATCAAATTTATTTCTATTAAATTATTTTGAAGTTTTAATATTTTACTATTAATAATTTGGATCGTATATCTTTTAATTATCAATCATCATCTATACCACATTAAAATTAAAATTTAAAAAAATAGTAAAATTATTAATAAATAATATAATTGTATAAGATTGATAAAATTTAATTTAAAAATATTAATTAAAGAGCTTTGACATTAATTAATTTTTTAATTAATCATCCGGTAGTAACATGGCAAACAACAAGAAATTGACATCACCTCAAAACTAGCAAGCCTCATTTCCATTTCCAAAATTGAACTACGGACTTCTTCAGTCAAGTGCGTTAATGTAATGCAAATATCGAATTCCATTCATTGGGCGGTACATAGCATTCTTACAAAAATGATTTTAACATTCATCGATACAAAATTAGTGAGCTGCAGGATAAAATAGTAGCAGACCATATTCCAGGTGAAACTTGTTCCTTCGTTTTCGTACAATATAAGCTAGATATAAGAAGAATGTGTTTGTGTTTACTGTTTTCGAGCTCTCAAGAGCGAAGACCGACCCGGAAAAAAAAAAAAAAAAACATTAAGAGACGCTGCAAGCCTCCCAACTTTGGCCCAGAATTCTGCCCGCTGCAAATTACACATCCTTAACTATAATTCTTCGGAGTAATTGAAGTAGCTGGTCAAACACTAATTCAGATTGATAGGTAATTAAATTGTATTTTTTTCTTCTCCATAACACCGGTGGCCAATGCACATTTTATTTTTGAACGTTTGAAATGCATGCCACTGAAGACCCTCATTACTGTCTGATCAAAATAAATCAGAGCAGCAAAAACAAACACAATGTGAATCAAATAATTACCTTGGTTGGTAGTAGTGTAAGGCACGAGCAGTCCATTCTTATTTCCTGAAAGTGATAATGTTAAAGAATAAATTTTATTACTATAACATAACAACCATTTAAAGTTTCTCACCGGCAGTTAGGCATCCAACAAGGCAAGCGCCGCCAATTGAAGTTTTCACCACTGGAATAACATCAGCTAATTTAGCCTGTAAGCTCCTGACAACATATCATAAATTCAATACTTTGTGCCTTAAATTCTTCTTCCTTCATATCACAGAGTCGTAATATAATTACTAATAGGGGTAAAGACAATGCAGAAGCATTGAAGTTTCAAGCTAATACCCATACAGTCTCTCACAACTCTTACTTGCAACCAAACAATATGCATTGGTCAATGTGGAAAAAATACCCACTCCAGAGTTGCCCGACTCCAATCCTGTCAACATAAAACCAAATGAGTTGAGTCGAGATAGATCACGAGAGACTATACTTATTGCCATGCAGAGGCACGGTCAGCGGATACTTACTTATGGCCATCAAGAGAGATGGACAGGTTGGGGGCTTCTAATTCTTTTTCTACCCTTCGCCTTCATCATCACGACAAAAATAAATAAATAAATATAAGACAAAAATAGCGCATTCAACACATTCATTAACTCAGAAAGAACAACAGTATGCAATACAAATACCTTATATAAAATATTTGGAGTCAAAAAATCTCAAAAGATAAAACTCGTGAATTAAGTCAGTCTATACAAATTAAACAATAACAAAATAAAATCATATGACGAGGTCAAGACTGTTTTTCTTAAATATTTTTTGCTGCTCCTCCGTTGCAAGAGCAATTCGGAAACTTTTTATTCTTTTGAATTGATGGGATGGATAAAGAATGCTGATTTCCTTTCCTCATAACCAACAGCTAGCAACGATTGTTTTAATTTGGACTGATGTGCGAGAGGCTGATTGGAGTTGATTGAAGGCTCCCCAACGAGCTGAATCGTATTATATTCCCAAATTCAATCAGACAGTGTAGAGGCCAAACAAATTATTCAGATGTCTGCAATTAGGCAATACTATTAAAAAATAAATAAATAATCGGGGGAAAAAGAATAACAATGCGAATATATGTAATGTAATCTTGGCATATAAAGTCTCAGAAAATAACAAAACAGTCATAGTTTAAAAACTCTATCGAAATCTGAAAATCAACACAGGAACGTTAAGAAAATCTCACAATAAAAGGTCGGTAGGTACTGGAGGTGATCGACGGGAAGCGGCAGTATCTGGAAGCCAAAAATCGTTTATACGGAAAAATAGCAATTGAAATTGGGTTTACCTGTAGCGCAATGAGTTCAGAAAGGCCATTCCACTAAATCGAAAGACTGACCATAATTTGAAACAGTGCAACGATTGATTGACTTTCCTAAATCTATTTGCAATTGCGGAAGAAGTAGACCTCTTAATGCCCAAAGAGATTCGATGGGTTGTGGGTTTCTGAAATAATTTCCGGGAAGGCGTTGGGATTTTCATGGATTTTAATGGTAAGGAGTTCTGCAAATTGGTAGCGGCCTCAGCTGATTTTGTGTTGAAGGTGAAGTACAGACTTGGGTGAGATGCTGGACAGAAAAGAAGTGTTGGTGCATTACTCCATTGTACTGCGTCCTTCATCAAGGGTTTCACTGACTTCTATCGCTAATTGGATTGACCTCATAATTTATTTTCACAGCATATTGAATAAAGAATAGAATTTAGAGAGGAGAATCCATCAATGTTTTACAGGTTTTAACGGTAATGGTATTCGGCGCTGGTGCTTCTGTTGCTAATCGGATTCACCTCAAAGTTTCTCTGGCAGTTACCATTACAGGGGCTATTCTTCAAATCTCTATAAGGGCTATTACTTCAAATCCCATCATAAAAAAGAAGAAATAGCCCCTCAGTGTTTTAACGAATCCCAATTGATCAGAAGTCCAAGTAAGCCGGAAATTAACTGCAAACCCATTATAAGTAGAAAAACACTGAAATAACTATAAACCTAATCTTACAAGAAAGCTAAAAGAAACAAATTATACAGAACTATTGCTATTACAAGAGATTTTTAACATATAAAGTGATTTCTCCTACTATTGCTACGTCGCGAAGAAATGGAGCGAGAGAATCGAGAAGAGAATAGATTCCGAAATCTAGCAGCGGCGGAAAAGAGAATACATACCTGGACGGAGAAGAGAATAGAGCGGGCGGAGGCGGCGAGAAGCGGCGGAGGAGGAACTATCGACTGAGCAGGAGGAGGAAACCACCAGAAACGCGTCGGAGTGAAAATAGATCCGTGAAAATAGATTTGGGGATCTCAAAGGTATTACAATTAGAGTACTGGTATTTTCAATAAAGGACCTCCAGGTTTTGAGAAGTAACTAAAAGTGCACCGGTCATGGTATTTGCAAGAGAGCCCATCAATGTTTTAAAGGTTTGTTAGAAATTGGCCCCGGTGTCCAGGTGGTCTTATGGATCGTGTCTACGGTAGGCAGCTGGTTCGACTTCTTGACTCTTGTATACATCAGTAAGTACTCTTTTCATTCTGTCAACACTTGATATCTTATTTGGTTTATACTTCTTTCTTTTCTTTTTAGTTTATGAGACGGAGAGAGGAGAAAGATTAATAAGCTGAGAGTAAAATCTTTAAGCTTTAGGATATACCTAACAATGCCCTTGTATTTCTATGTTGGCAGTATTTGCGGTGCTCTTAACAATGCCATTGCCCATTGTTGTACGAGAAGAACGAAGATCGAGTCGATTTGTATGCTCAGAAAGCAACAGCCAATCTCAAGAGACAATACAGCCAATTGGAAGAAAAGGTTCTTCAGAAATTACCCACAGTTCCTTTCATCAGTGACAATAAGCAGCACTAATAATGACCCAAGAGCTATATTCAAGGATTTCTCGGGTTTACTTTCTGAATTCTGAGGCAAGAAAAAATACCAGCATTGTTCTACCTCAGTAAAGTACTCCGTAGTGGGTCATAGGGTTAGTGCCTGGGTGGATAATAAATCGGTAGTTATGAATGTGGCGTTGTTGAGATTAATGTTTGACTTTGATGGGTTATAAGACAATTACTAGTTAATCCAAGCATCGGTTTGTATTGTGAATTGGAGTTCTACAAACTCCAGTATTCGATTATGACCTATCGGGATTTGTCTCATTGACGTATGTTATGAAGAGATGTTAAGTGATGTAATCTTGTTTATGCTTTCATATAGAGCATTAAAGATTCTCGATTAAGAGCTTACTTGAACAAATTAAGATCTGCTCTCTCATTTGCTCTCCCCCTTCATATCTACACCTTGTTGTGTTTGTATGAGAAAGCCAAAGGGATAGGAGATGTAGACTCTACTTGAGCTAAACAACTTGATCCGTCTTCTAAAAGAACTGAGAAATCTACCATTTAGCTCAAACGTCACGACCTATGTAATGTTAAAATAGGTGTTGGAGGTAAAAACCTCAGGGGTTTGTCTAGATGAAGCCACTTGAAATAATTAATACAATATAAGCCTTTTCCCGCAGCATTATAACTGAATATACAAACCATCTCGTAATATTCAAAAGCTTCTAATATCAATAGCCTAACAACTATCGAATGTGACCAAGTTTATATCAATAACAAGATACTGTTACACGGACTTACAGAAATACAGTATGGGCTTTGCTTCACACCTTCAATGTCTTGGAGGGTAGAAACGACTCCCACCACCCAAATTCATATTTAGGGTAAGGAGCAGTCCATTTCTCTGGCTTTTCGAAAGCAAGATGCACAGGATTTGATGCCAAAGCTTCTTCTACACTTTCAGCTTCATAGCTTTCTTGCAAAACCCGGTCAAGTCTTAGCTTCATGTACCTATACACATAGAAAACACTTAAGAGGACATAGCATGGTTCTCATTATTTAAACCAAAAACTCTGTTAAAATATACATCAGTAATAACTCATTTAAGTTTTGGATGTGCGTTCCTAGGTTATCCAAGGGCCATTCGTGGAAACAAGGGCCACAGCGGGCCTCTTTAGTCTCTTGGTAATGTTGGGAAACTTATCCAAGAACTTGGGTTCGATCACAAGCCAGAAATCCTGCTCTAGATTACGCTCTCCATAATTACGAAGGCGCTCAAACATTAGCTCCTTGAAATGCTCTTCCTCGTCCAACATGAATTTTGCATTCGCTACAACAAAATGATACTTCTTCTTCTCCTCAGTTTGATCCTGTACCTGCAAAGCAAATTCAAGAATTACCACACGAAAATATGCGCACTTCGGCTTTTATTTATCTTTCGACATTTACTTCCATAACACTAAAACATGTTTATGAACCAATTTTACTCAAAGTTAGCCAAACATATACTATCTCAATCAAACCCAATAACTAACTTGATGCAAATAATTTCTCATTACACTAATTATCTGTACTTTTCTAATTTTTCATTCCAATTAACATTGCCCAACCTTACCATCTAACTCACCGCAAAAATGTGGCACACTATGATACTAATGAATGTAGTTGACCGTGAAAATGCAGTATACTATTAAAACTGCGCCACACTTATCTATACCATCAAAAGCCATATGGTCAAGAAAGAGCTAGTCTTTGGCTGACAATTACAATTGCTTGTTTGGACAGTATTGCAAAACAGAATGAAGTTAATAACTTACGCAAAGCAATATATTTTGGTGTGTGAAAATGGGAAACGAGAAACAACTGACTAACCTTTTCGGTGGGATCAGACGAATCCACCGCTGCGACGGCTGTTTTGACAGAGGTAACTGATTTCCAGGAGGTGGCGCCGCCGAATTTCGCGGCGGAAGTTAACGAAGGCAGTGGGTTTGATTTCGTTGCAGGGAGGAATAAAGAGTTGTGTGAACTGTGGCCTGTGGGTGGGTGAATTCAGTATTAGACCACCCAAATAGCCTACATTGAGAGATGTTGAAGCTAGCATTTTCGAAGAGAGTTACTGATAATTACTTGAAAGAAAAAACCCTTTTCTCCTCCCTCTTTTTGTTGCAGTCTCTGGGTCTGTAGTAGAAGAGAGACTGTGAGAGAAGATGATGATAGTTGATGGGGAAATATGGGAACCTTATCTGATATCATATATTTTCCCATTCCTCTTATCCTTCAATTTGCTTTTGATATTAAAAAAATTCCCCTTAAAATTAGTAGTCACTTGGTAATCTCTTTTTCGTTTTAACAATTGTTTTTTTTTTTTTGCTATGTTTTTAAACCGGACCCGGTCATTAATTCGGATAAGGAACTAGGTCAAGAGTCAGAGGATTGATCGAGTTGATTCAGCAAGAATCTGTGATTAATCCATTAAACCCAAATGACCATCAATTGGCCGATAGCGTAAATAGTATTTATTTTTTATTTTTTCTTTACCAATTTGGAAAATTTTACGGATCCAACACGAGCGGCCGCACCGGCCCGGGACCGTTGGATCCGTCCCTGACTTCAGGGTTGATCTGATGATTAAAATAATATAAAATAAATATATAAAATATAAAAATATTATAAAATTAAAAAATAGAAAAATCCAGATTAAACCCGCTTTCCGGGTCAAAGGGGTCAATCGGGTTTTTCGAGTAAACCCGGATCTTTGATTGTGTTTGACCAATGCAGGTTTTAGAGGTCACCCGACCTGGTTCTTTGGTGAGTCACGTGTTTTCCTGTCTGATCGAACGGACCAGGCCGAGTCTAAAAACACTGGTTTTTTGCCCCATATTTTAAACCATAGAAAACAGTACCCTAAGGCGTGATTTAAGCGATAAAATTTAAGAGGTGTAATCATAACGTGTACAAAGTAATAGCATACAATATATATAAAATTATTTTGAAACTTCAAGTTTAAGAGTGAGTTAAACAATTTTAGAGCGAGCATTTCAGAACAAACATATAAACTATTTTATTTTTTATTTTTTTGAGAGGGACATATAAACTGTTATGATTGGAAATCTTGATAAAATAAAATAATTTTTTATTTAAATTGTATTAACCAAGTTCTAATTTCACCAATCAAGTCCCACTTATCCAACCTCAACACTTCAAATTTTTGTTATCACATATTTAACCGCAATATTATTACTACATGATTTTGATCATTAATCCGTAGGCAATGGTATATTATTTTATTATTTTTTTAATGATTTTTTTACTTTTTACAATAAATCGGACTTGGTGAAAATGAAAAAATAAAATAAAAAATCAGCAAGCTATTATTTTTGCACTTTTTCCAGTTCTCGAGTCGTCAAAGCGCTGATGCTAAAACTACTGTCATCTCCCCATCGCTTCTTCACCCCAATATCGAACCCCTTCAGAGGCAGCCTTCATTCCATTTCCACAACTCCCTTTCAGAAAATAACCAGAGCCTCCTCTTCTCACAGTCACCCATCTACCAAGGTAAGTATTATACGCCAGGGGAACGAAAATCCCAAAACTATATCTCGATTACTGTATAATTATTTCAATCGTGTCATTGCTATACTGTAAACGTCGATTTTATTGACAATTTCTTTGATAATTTTGATTCCCAGATGGATTCTGAGAGCTATATGTTTGGACCCTATAAGATTGACCCGAAGGAAGTGTTTTACTCTACCCGACTATCTTATGCCCTCGTCAATCTCCGCCCTGTTGTTCCTGGTGCGTGATTTCCATTTCCGGTCTCTGTTCATATGTGATCGAGCTATTTGAATTCAGTGTTTGTGTGTGTCGTGTTTGTTTTTCGGTTATAAACTGAAATTTCACTCTGATTTTATTAGGTATTTGATGAAAAACATGGAAAAAATTATTTCTTCTGTGATGCCTTCCATTGTCGACCTATTTGAATTCAGTGTGTGTGTTTTTGAGGTTACAAACTGAAATTTTCCCTAGACGACGCGTGTTAGTTTATGTGTAAAACTTAATTTTTAAGAATTTTGATGTGATATAGGAGGGAAAATGAGTGGAGTTGAATGGTGGAGATTTGTGTAGTACAGGCAGGTCTCACGAGATATGGGGTTATGATTAGTTCAAATTTAAAAAAATGTGTAAGAATGTGTAAACTTTTATAAAAATGTAGTGGCTAATAGGCGCTAGGTGTAGAATGTGATGCCTTCTATTGTCTCTGCTTTTTTCTCTGTATCTTTGTTGTTTCAATGGAAATTAACCTTTTAAGTTATCGATTCTGCAACTTATAATTTCTTGATTTCCTTTGCAGGTCATATCCTTTCATCTGTCGATTTCTGTAGTATATGATAATTGGCTCAAGCGTGTGTATTATTTTTTATTACAGGATCTTCATTTTTTAGGCGTTATCCAGCTTTCATGAAGCGAGAAAAAATGAAAAATCTTCAAGTAGAAAAGAAAGGGTTTTAGTTCGTAGTCTAACTATACTCTTACATTTTATCTAATTTTGGGTGACTTAACCAAACTTACACGTTCTTATCTGCCCAAGACGTGAAGCTAAACGCTTTCTTGATCTCACTGCTGATGAGATTAGTGATATATGGCTTAGCGCAAAAGGTCGGCCAGCATCTTGAGTCCTATCATAAGGCATCTTCACTAACATTTGCAATCCAAGTAAGTCTCATGCTAGAAATTATTATTTAATCCTATTTAATTATTTCAATATTAAACTAATCTTTATTTTTACGCTCTCTGTTCTCTCATGAAGTCTGTAAATCTGAAAGCGTTCGTGCATTTACCTTACTCCCTTCTGCTTGCACTTGTGAATTGGAATATCGAAATAGAAGATGCATGGTTGGTAAAATATGGAGTTCAAAACTTGTACAAAAGAGGATGATTAGGGTCGTATTGGAGATTATAGAAATTTTGGTGCACTTGGTTATGCATGATTGTAGAACAAGCATTATAGAGCAATTTCCACTGCTCGATAAAAAGTTATAATTCCACTAATATAATACTGTCTGGAAGATGAAATTTTGACAACAGTAAATACATAATAATACTTGAATTGAAAATCTTTTTCTGAAACTTGAATTCATCACACCACTATGTGATTCATCTATGTTATTGCAACAAAAGTTCAATATTGAAAGTCCCAATGTGTTGACATCTGTGGATACCATAGGACGGACCTCAGGCTGGACAAACTGTCCCTCATGTCCACATTCACATACTCCCGCGCAAAAGTGGCGATTTTGAGAAAAATGATGAGATTTATGATGCTGTAAGACTCTAATCCTCTGGTAAGCTTGTCTTAACCGTAAATGGAAATAATAGATTGATCCCTTGCACATATTATCCATATTTACAGATTGATGAGAAGGAGAAGGAACTTAAGGAGAAGCTTGACTTGGATAAAGAAAGGAAGGACAGAACCATGGAAGAGATGGTCGAAGAGGCAGAAAACTACAGAAAGCTTTTCCAATAGGCTTGGTATCAACTTGTGGTTTCAAATTTCTTACCTTGAATTCATTAGGAAGTTGACGTGTGTGCTTCGCTAAGATATATGTATGTGATCAAATTCTATTTTTATGATTTACTGGCGGTGTAATCTCCAGAATTTCGCCAGATTAAGGAATTTTTACTGAATCATACAGGAGAATTACAATGGTTTTGGTTTTTGGTTTTTCGATATGGAAGACTAGTTATATTTGTATCTTATGCATTCGTTCCTCTTTGAGAAGTTTAGGAACGAGTTTGCACTGTTGTGTGATATGAATGTGCTATTGATGTTAAAATTTGATTGTACTAGTTAGGACACATGAATTTTCAAGTAGAAAAAAAGTCATTCAATTGTACATTTGATATAACATTTAAATGTTATAAATAATTCAAAAAGTTGGATCGTTATTGTGAATGAGTTGTGAATGTATGAAATCGTGAGGATGAAAATAATTATTGAATAATTATGACAACTTGATTGATAATCGTGTAATATAGTTCATCATTTTGTTTTGATTCTACAACGATGATACATAAATGAGCCTCAATTCAGATTGATGAATGAAGAAGAAGGAAGAAAGTTGATATATTATCTCTATCTCTCAGAAGATTTAAGGTATTTTTACTTTGATTTTATAACGCGTTATCGTATTTCAGTCTGCTCAGAGCTCACTCTTGTAGAAAAGAAAAATATCTTTCTGATTAAATCTTATAGATGGCATCTGTATCGAAAACCTAATTATTACAATAATCACGATTTTTTACAAGAAATTTTATTTTGTTATTGTTGTGCCACAGTACTAATTCAAATTTCAAAACAAAATATACTAGCTCATCTAAATTTTTGAAAATGTAAGCTTGCAAAACTTGATTTTGTAAACTCTTGATATTTCTGGTGATAATTATTCATCATGGATGACGATCTTTGAGATTCACTTTGATCTCAAAAGGGTTAGGTGAAACAATAATCGAAGGAAATGAAAGATCTCAGCAGGATCGTCTGGCAGCGTTAATTTTCCTTCGGCAGCCTACATGCATCTCGATGGTAGAATACCTCACGATCAAAGATCATCTCGTTACGTGGAAAAATTTAAGCCAAGATTCGATCGCAAAGTTTGTCGTCACTGCCCGAGGCCGAATATCGGTGGATGCACTTGCGCGCAAGATTTTAAATCTGTAAAGATTACAATTCGAATTATTAGTCGTTACGAATTACTTTTAATAGTGAAGAAGTGCGAGCAAGATATGTTAGAAAAAACTTTTTCAACATTCCATGCCTCGAGCGTCTTTCTGCGGCGATATCGAGAGCGTAGATTTCAAACGATATTGAACTTGTATCTTGCTTATTAGTAGCGTAACAAAATAATGAACCTCATGAAAAGCGTGGATCGTCAGCGGGATCCGCATTGATACGAGAAACAAATGGAACTATATGGCCCGAGGTAAATGCAACATTAGGAAAAATAATTACGGACGTGGGCGTGGGCGTGGGCGTGGAGCCCACGCGTGGGCGTGGGCGTGGGCCACGATGGGCGTGGGCGAGGTTTAGGCGTGAATTCCAACATGATAATGGAAAAGCTCATTTACGATATAATGGCGAAATCGGCAACATAATAGCGAGTTCAAATTTGAAAAATAATGGAAATGATTCATTTGATAAAGCAGAATGCGATGCTCGATGTATGTGGAATACGGGCATTGGTCCGTACATGTATCTTACACCAGCATTTGGTGGACTTATATATAAGCTTCGACTAAGGAAAAGAAAGGAAAAGAAAAAGTTGAAACCAATTTTCTTGATTGGGATAGCGAGTCAATGGAACTCATTTTGATACTCTGATTTTTCCAGATCCATGAATCATACAAACATTGGAAGTTTGATGGAAAATATCGATTAAATAATTCTCTAATGAAGTATTATTATATTTATAGTGTATTATGTGTGAAATATTTTTCTATAATGCTTTTGTGTGATAAGTGTGGAATTGTTATCTTTATATTTGTATTTGTTATTTCCATTAAGTGTTATATGTAATTGTTGTTTGTTAAGCTTGGTATGAATTTTATATTTTAAATTTCTTTTGTGAGACCATGACAAATTGCCAAGATATTTCTTTTAGGCTGATAAGCATTCACGCATACTTATTTTACAAGATAAGAAGTTTTTCTTGGATTTGACAATACGAAAATTATGTCTATACAATTTACGGTGCATCAAATATTATTGAAGAGGTAGAGCTCGTATTATCATGCCAAATGATACACAATTGAATATAGATGATGCACTTTATTCTAGCAAATCAGGAAGAAATTTGCTTAGTTTTAAGGATATCATAAAAATGGATATCACATTGAAACAATGGAAGAAAATAATAAAGAATATCTTTACATAAACTCATTTCTATCTGGGCATAAGCGATTAAAGAAAAACTTCCATCGCTTCTATCTGGAATGTATTATACATTCATAAGAACGATTGAGTCTAACAACATCATAAAATCAAAATTTATTGACTCAAAGGTTCTTAAACTTTGGCATGATGAATTTGGGCACCCAGAACGACTATGATGCAGCGAATAATTAAAAGCTCACATGGACATCTTTTAAGAACCTTAAGACTATTTTACCAAATGAGTGTCCATGTGAAGCTTGTTATAAGGTAAATTAGTCGTAATCTCTAAAACAAAGGTAAATGTTGAATCGCTAACTTTTGAAAAGAATTCAAGGTGATATTTGTGGACCTATACACCCACCTTGTGGACCATTTCGTTATTTTCCGGTCTTAGTTGATGCATCTACTAGATGGTCACATGTTTGCCTACTTTCAACTAAAACGATGCATTTGCTAAACTATTAGCCCAAATTATAAAATTGCGAGTTCATTTCACGATTATTCGATCCAGTCCATTCGATTTGATAATCTTGGTGAATTTAGATCAAAGCATTTGATGATTATTATGCAGCTATAGGGAATTGAAGTTGAATATTACATTTGCTCATGTCCATACACAAAATGGATTGGCAGAATCATTTGTCGCGCCTCAATTTATTGCTAAACCTATGCTTATGAGGTCAAAACTCCCAACTTCTACTTGGGGACATGCTATATTACATCGCGGCATTGATAAATCCGTCTCGGACCAAGCGCATATCATCAATACTCCCTTTACAATTAGCATTTGGTCAAGAACCTAATGTTTCTCATCTTGAATTTTTAGTTGTACAAAAATGCAGTACCAATTGCACCCCCACAGTACCAAAATGGGTCCCCAATGAGCTTGGAATTTATGTTGGGTTTAATTCACCAATCATCAGTACCTAGAACCTTTAACAGGTGATCTATTTAATGCATGCTTTAATGATTGTCATTTTAATGAAATGAATTTTCCAACAGAGTACAAAACTACATCTGAAGAAAAATGAACTTTCCTGGAATGAGAAGACTCTAGCTCACTTTGATCTGAGCGATAAATGTGAGAGAGAAATTGAAAATCTTATTCATTTGCAAAGCGCATATCAAAGCGCCTGATGCATTTGTGAATACAAGGAAAGTCACCAAAGTCGCATATCTGGTAGAGAATACACTGCAAAAATTGATGTCCCGAGGACAACATTCTGACAAATGAATCTAAAATACATGAGGCGTGGTCGACGATTGGTTCAAGGATTACGTACCTAGAAAGAGAAGGGTACAAGACATAAACCAACAAAAAGAATCTAGAAGTAATGATAAAAGCGATTGATCAATCAAATAAAATATTTAAAGTTCCAAGAGAACCGAAGCATCCAAGAAGATTGAGGTTCATGAGGAAGTATTCGAAAACCATGAGATATCAATAGATTATTTACTATCTAATAACTTATGGGAGCAGGGGAAAGCACTGTTGTAGATGATATATTCTCCTTTAATGTTGCCAGTAAAATTGTGCAAAGTGAGGATTAAAGGCACTGTCATTAAAAGATTGTAGAAATAGAAATGATTGGCCAAAATGGAAGGAAGCCATACTGAGTGAATTAAATTCTTTGTATAAGCGAAGTATTCGGACTGTAGTTCAAACACCAAAATGTAATCCTCAGAGATACAAATGGGTTTTAAGAAAGAGAAATGAGAAGACGAAATTACAAGGTATAAAGCAAGGCTTGTAGCGCAAGGATTCTCTCAAAGACCCGTGAATTGACTATGAAGAAGCGTATTCTCGTAATGGATGCTATTACTTTTAGATTTTTGATAAGTGCAACAGTATGAGAAAAACTTGACATGCGCCTCTTATGGATGTAATGCGATATTTATATGGTTCACTTGGCGTTGATATATATATGAGAATTCCGAAAGGAATAAAAAGTGCGAAGCACTTAGTGCATGCCCAAATAATGTTATCAATTAAATTGCAAAGATCACTATATGGTTTGAAGCAATCAGGAAGAATGTGGTTCAATTGCTTAAGTAATTACCTATTAAAAAGGGGATACAAAATGATGACATTTGTCCTTGTGTCTTCATAAAGAAAGCGGATCTTTGGATTTGCAATCATAGCAGGTCTATGTTGATGATTTAAATCTCATTGGAACTCTGAAGAGATTAATGAAAGAAGTACGGAAAACTTGGCCGAATTTGAGATGAAAGATTTAGGCAAAACCAAATTTTGTCTAGGTTTCTGATTGAACATTTCCAGGAAAGAATTTTTGTTCATCAATCTTCATATCTTGAAAAAGGTTTGAAACTTGATTTGGTATGGATAAAGCACACCCTCTAACATCACCTATGGTGGTGAACACTTGATATTGAAAGGGGACGGCGTTGACCACCTGAAGATGAGGAAGAAATCCTTGGTCGAAGTCACCGTATCTTAGTGCAATTGGAGCATTACATTATCCCGACAAATTGCACTCGAGCGGCATATAGCTTTTTCGTAAATCTCCTAGCAAGATATAGTCATACACCTACCAAAAGACATTGGAATGGTATTAAACACATTCTCAGCTGTATCTAAGAGTGCGTCTGATTTAGGTTTATTTTATTCACATAATTCTCGATCTACTTTAGTTGGATATGCGTATTAGGATACTTATCAGATCCCCATAAAGGCAAGTCCCAAACAGGATATGTATTTCTGGCGTTGGAGGAAGCTGCTTATATCTTGAAATCTACAAAACAAACTTTGGCGCAACATCATCAAATGTCTTTGAACTCATTGCAATTCATGAGACAAATCGGGAATGTATGTGGTTAAGGAATATGACTCATCATATACAAACATCATGTGGGCTATCCTCAATAAAAGAAAAATCAAGCGTATTGTATGAGGATAAACTGCATCACACAACTCAACAAAGGTTACATCAAGGGAGATAGAAGCATATCTCTCCAAAATTTTTTTATACCATGACCTTCGTGGAAAAGTGGTGAAATTGATGTTCAGCAAATTCGCTCAATTGACAATTTAGCGGATTTGTTCACAAAAGCGTTACCAACATCAACCTTTAGAAAATTGGTGTACCAAATTGGCATCGGCGACTTAAGGACCTTGAACAATGTCATTATGAGAATATTTGTCTCTTTTCCCTTCGATCGGGTTTTATCCCATTGGTTTTTCACGTGAGGTTTTAATGAGACAAAGATATTTATACTCTGTGAACATCGGGAAGCGGTTGTACTCTTTTTCCTTGATCAGTTTTTTTATCCCTGGGTTTTCCTGAGGTTTTAACGAGGTAACATAGCGTGGGCATCCCACAATCAACTTTATTGTATAAATAGTCATTGAAGTGTTATAAATAATTCAAAAGTTGGATGCGATTATTGTGAATGAGTTGTGAATGACTATGAAATAAATGTGTGAGGATGAAAATAATTAAATGAATAATTGCAACTTGATTGATAATCGTATGTAATATACGACCATCATTTTGTTTTGATTCTACACTTGATGGTCTATAAATAGATCTCAATTCATGAATTGATGAATGAAGAAAGAAGGAAGAAAGTTGATATATTTCTATCTCTTTGTCAGCGATTTAAGGTATTTTTTTACTTTGATTTTATAACATTTCAGATGATAAATCGATTATTGTACAAAGTACACATTTGTCATTTTACACCAAACAGTTAATTTTTGCAATGTAGTTATATATGTATAGATTTTATATCGGTGAACTTTATTATTAAGAATAATATTTGCAAAAATGATATTTGAAAAAAGTTGTGCAAACAAGCTTCCATCGACCCGCTACTACGTTTGTCTCCAATGGAATGTTCATTGTGCAAAATCAGCATATGTGGCAATGGGAAAAAAATGGAGGATGTCTAGCACGTTATCTATGATAGTGTACTTGAGACTTTCTATTTCCTCAACTATTTTAATTTTTTATATTCTCTTTCTAATTTCAAAATTAAACCTGTAGTAGTTTACCACATGTCCCGTTATCTTTTTCAGTCTACAAAACCATTGGAGACAATTTCTTTCATTTTACCCGGTTTTTCCCCCCTATGCGACTTACAATCCACCAAATACCATTGAACATCTCCAATTCACTAGCTCATTGATTACTTTAATTTTAGGTTTATTGGATGGCAAAAAATTCTCAAAACGAAAACCGTAGGAGTCCGATTTGAATGGATTAGAAAAAACTCGAACCGATAGATATGGACATAGATATGGTTTTCAAAAATAAAATCCGAAGCAAGTATGGACCGTATATGGATGTTGAATCAGTTGGCATGCTGGGGCACGAATATGGCCGACTGGTACTCGAATCCACTCGTTGCCATCGTTACATCCAAGTCTGTGCTTCACCTTCAACATAAATTCACCATAGGCCGGTACAAATTTGCATAACCTTTCCATCAAAACGGGTAATTCTAAATGTACCCACCCTATTCATTGAGCACACCCATTTTAAAAGAAAATAATAATTTTACCTATTTTAAATGCACCCACTTTTTTTTTTTTCTTGGTGTGTGTTCGGCCTACACAGGCCGAACAGACACAAAAAAAAAAAAAAAAAAAAAAGTGTGTTCACAATGACCCATATCTCGTCTTGCCATTACATTAATGTATCATCAAATAAATTTTGAAATTCCTCAATTCATCAAATTCATTGGAGGAAGTTGCAGCAAAACTGCTTCTTCCCTTCTTTTCTTCTTCTTTTCTTTTCTTTCTCTCTCTCTCTTTTTTTTTTTTTAGGGAAAGGTGGGTGTAGAAAGGGAAGATTTGGGTAAAGATGGTGTACGTGGGTGCATTTATAATAAAAATGTTAAGAAGTACGCATAAATTCTTATCACACACTATCACATTCTAATACACCAAATATAAAATGACTCAAAATGTCATACAAATGTGAGAGCGTACACTATTAGTTTGTGATATTTTACCTTAAAAAATATATGTCTGAAGCATTGCTCATTTATAATTAAACACCCCCAGCACAAAAAATGAAAAAAAAAATTACCAACACCTTACCGCGAAATTATTTCAGAAACTCACAACCCATCAAGTCGCTCTGGGCATTAAGAATTCTACTTATTCCCCAATTGCAAATAGATTTAGGAAAATTGATGAATCGTTGCACTGCTTCAAATTATGATCATTCTTTCGATTTAGTGGAACAAGCTTTCTGAACTCATTGTCCTAAAGGTAAACCCAATTTCAATCGCTATTTTTTCGTATGAATGTTTTGTTATTTCTGAGACTTTATATGCCAAAATAACATTACATATATTCGCATTGTTATTCTTTTTCCCCGATTTGTTTTTTAATAAATAGTATTGCGTAATTCCAGGCATCATAATAATTTGTTTAATCTCTATGTTGTCTGATTGAATTTGGGAATATAATACGATTTAGCTGGTTAGGGAGCCTTTAATCAACTCCATTCAACCTTTCGCACATCAATCCAAATTAAAACAATCAACAAGGGTCTGTTGCTAGCGGGAATGTTATGTTAAGAGCGTTGGGAACGCTGGGAGAAAAAATGTGAGGGAGATGTGGGCGTACATCATTCGAGGCTGTAAGTGCATAAGGCTATTTGGGAGAAATGTTGGGAGAATAACGCTGGGAATATAATATGTTCGCTGTTGCTAGCTCTTGGTTATGAGGAAAGGAAATCAGCATTCTTTATGCATCCCATCTATTCAAAAGGATAAAAACTTTCCAAATTGCTCTTGCAACAGAGGAGGAACGAAAAATATTTAAGAAAAGCAGTCTTGACCTCATCATATGATTTTATTTTGTCATTGTTTAATTTTTATAGACTTACTTAACTCAGTACAAGTAATGTGCTTGTACTGAGGCATGCTAGTTTTCAGGTGATGTCAATTTCTTGTTTTCTGCCAGGATATGAATTGGCAATGAAACTAGTTAAAATGAAATCGACAATGAGCTAGTGCATTTAACTAGTATTTCTGATACTCCTTTCACAGTTTGATGATCCGATCAGGAGAATATTTGGTTTTGCATGCTTCATTCATCTTGGTTTTGCTCTTATCTTATCTATAACAATTTCGTTGCAAAATATAACGATTCAGTTGTTACTTATAACGATTTTGCTCTCTCCTGTATTGCAAAATTGCTAGACTTGAGATTTAAGTGCTGGTCCTTCTACGTATTTTTATACATTTTTACACATTCTTTTCAGCCTCACTAATTCTCTCTCCTATTTCACATCCACAGATCTCGTGGGATCTACCTGTACTACACAAATATCTACCATTCAACTCCACTCATTCTCTCTCCTATATCACATAAAAACCAATTTTTACACATACACCAACACCCGATGTCTACCAGATGCAGATGTTGTCCAGCGACTTGAGGAGGAAATATGTGGCCTGGGGGTAACTGCATTGCCTGCAATGATCGTGTTGCACTTGTCTCTCCTGGTGTTGACCAGGTAAACTCATTTAAATGTTCGCATTGAAACAACATTTTCTTCATTATTGTTATATTTTGAAAGAATGTTGTCATGTTGGTGATGATGACAAATTCAAGTAGAGTGAATTTGTTTCCATCACTGATTTTATATCTAGACTTGACTAGAAGGGAAGCAGTGAGTCAGTATTTTTGTTGACTTGATGATCAGGAAACTGAGGAGATGATTGCAGATGTTCTTGGCGTCGTACCTATCAGGAAGACGGTTGCTGGAAATATGAACTGAGCATTGAATAACAATGGTGGCTTGGTTCATCCTGGTACATCGGAAAATGAGTTGGAAGAACTGAGAATGCTATTTGAGATTCCCTTTGGGGCTGGGACCGTGGATGGGGGTAGTAAATTGATAGCTGCTGGCTTGACCGTCAATGATCGGATAGCATTTTGTGAACCGCTTACAACTAGAAAAGAATTATATGTTATTTAGGGTGATATGGGTTGGTTTTTAATGGTTTTAAAGTTTTTAATGTAAAGGAGAAGAGATAATGAGTGGAGTTAAATGGTGAAGATTTATGAATGTGATGTGATATGTGGATATGATTGATTTAAGGTAAAGAAAGAATGGATAAAAAAGTGGTAAAAAATGGTAAAAATTTTAAAAAATGGCTACCTAACACCCTAATTGAGGATGTCTTCTGTCTAGGAGGAACGCAACTGCAGCCCACCATCAGTGTATACGGGGGAAGAAGACGTCAAATGGACGTCACTGCAGCCGAGATTTGTAAACTGGACATAACTGCAGCCGAGATATCTGTTATTGAGTGCCCTGGAGTTGAAGCTACCATCCCTGTTGTTGCGTAAATAAGTCATAAAATGTCATGTGTGAAATCACATCCATGCAAACTAAGCCCCGTTCTTCTACAACTTTTAACAAATTTTTACACATTTTAACACATTCACATCAAAAGTCAAACCAATTACATCCACATATTTTATGGGACCCACTGTACTACATAAATCTCCACCACTCAATCCCACTCATTCTCTCTCCTATTTCACATCAAAACTCATAAATACTCATAAATACACATACACTAATAAGGTGTAATTCTCGAGGGGAGGAATAAATTACCATTCATTGCACAGATCTGAATGCTTATTCAGATGGTGAATCAACCAAATTAATTCATACTTTATATGTGAAAAAAAAAAAACTTTCATCACAATGCCAAAAATCGAAAAATTGTTGTGATAGTAGAACGTCGAAGTAATTCAAATTTAATATAAAAAATTCATAACAATTTGAGAAATCAAAAAGATTTTTAAGACTCCATTTGGCTACCATTTATGATGAAACCTCAAAGTAATGGTAGTAACAATTATATGTTACCAGACACTAAGGACATGTTTGATTGGTAATAAAGTTGATATATACTCAATTTCGTATAAAATATGTAGTTAATATTATTATATTTGAAAATGTGTGTGATTGAAAATGTGTGTGTCGTTACACAAAATTGCGTGCATATAACTTTGTGAAAAAAACAAGGCCTAAGTTGCTATTATAGAGGCTTTTATATGTCTAATAATCGAAGTTATTATTATTATTATTATTATTATTATTATTATTATTATTATAGGAGACCTTTTGAGGCCTAATTAACTGCCAACAATTGGTCTCCAAATCAACGGCAACAACTTTCCTAACCGTCCACCCAGAAAGTTCCACCCAAATTCTAGTTACAATAAATATTATTAACTGAACGCTTTAGCGCAAAGTCTTGGTTTTTTAATTTCTTCTTTCATTTTCATATCACAAATTTGGCAAAATTTTGCTTATATTGTTTGTTATGTAATGAGGGTCTAAATTAGACCTAACATAGTAATAGTCCTTAATGTTCTTAGCGACTGGAGAGTTGTAAACAAATGCACAAAAACTCTTATCATTTCACTTAATAATAGCCTTACAAAACACAAGCTATGCTAAATCGAGCGTGAATTCTTTGGCCTGTGTGACTGTGAGAGTGAATTGAATTGTTATTAAAGAGCACCAAAAAAAAAAAAAATCTCGTGCACTCACCGTCTTTATAATCTTTGTGAGTAATTTATTTTGTACACGGATACAACACTTATACCGAATGTTGTTCAATACTCCAAATATTATTATTGCATTAATGAGCATTTCATAGTGCAAAAATATTAATAATAAAATAAAAAATGTTTTACCCTTAGTGATCTTTCTGAAGTGTGGTGCACTTTATTTCCAAAGTAAGGTTGAGTGCAAATTCGATGCTGCAATTAATAACGAGAAGTTTGTCGAAAAACTCACCAATATTAGCAGTTGTCAATTTTAGTTCCTTTTATTCTATTCAAAACACATGTGGAGACTCACTTTTCCCTTGAGATTACCTTTGATTTCGGACACACTATGAGATTGTGAGACATGGCCCAGAAAACAACTTGTTCAATACCTAATTAACAACAGTATTGTTATGAGTCACTCTAATGATATTTTACCAATGGTTGAAAAAGTTATAGTGCTGACCTTCACTTGTTAAATCCTCTTTAATAGATAGATTTAAAAAAAAATTCCGATACATCAAGGCGGTTCAAAACCTGAAATTTATGAAATTGACAAGAGTTAACCCAAATCATGTGCTTGACCAATCATGAATCAAGAAAACAGAAATACTAATTGAAAGTATAACTGGCGGCTTATGAAACAAATTAAATGCTATCCAAATTAGATTGAGATATCATTGTTTTGTTATCTCGATCTGAGTTCTGTTTCAATCTTAATTGTTCTGTCTACAAGTATAATTAACAATAGCATCTCCCATGTTTGCCTTGGAAAAAAACGTTCCAAAAAAACATACACACAAAGCATAAATCTCTATTTAACTACCAGAGGAATTTGAATATTCACTTTCCCCGTGAAATAGTTGCTCAACCACCCCTGCATCCACCAAGATTATCAGTTTGACGTTCGGAGATGGATTATGAAATTGAGCATAGATATTTGACTAACTAGAGGGATATGAAAAATGCAAATCTTTACAACAAAACATGAATAATATTAGAGTGAGATCATTTATTTGAAAAGTCCAAAATGATTTTCAAAAGAGGGGAATGAAACTTACTTGGATGTACTCCATTTGACAACAATATTTTTTGGTAAAACAGTGAGTTCTGATACAAATGCTTTATGTGTCTCTAAATTCGTAGCCATAGACTTATCTAGGCCTTTCGCAAAGAGAATTAGAGAACTGCCATTGCTTTCACTTACAATTACTATAAACAAGTTAGTCATTGCAGCTATTTGGTGAAAAATTAGAGCACAACACATCATCAAAATACTATAAATTTTTAAGCTAAATAAATGAATCTTAAAAACTAAAGAAAATGATTCATCAAAGTTCATACACTGAGCTGGAACAGGGTGGAATCTTGCTCCACAATGCTTTGCAAGAGCTTTCATCCATGTTTCCTCGTGTATCTCGGAACCTCCTACAAAGAGAAAGAGCATTTAATTACAAGTTAATGGGTATCGAGTTTTACCCAATGTTTAGAAAATAGGACCGGATCGGCCGGTTCAATAGTAAACCGGTCCAAAATCCTATCCGATTATAGCTTCAAATCGGACTATTAGAAAACCGGTAAAAAACCGGTCAAACGACAGGTTCAACCGGTGACCCAATAGCACTTCAACCAGTTTTTTTTTTCTTTTTTTAGTTTTATTAGTTTTAATTTATTTTTTAATTTTTTAATAAAAAAAAGGTTCGACCCGGTTCAACTGTTTGACCCTTGAACCATTGTCTTCTCCGGTTCGGTTTTCTAAACATTGGTTTTACCGATTGGATCTAATAGTAAGATCCATCCTTATATTTCTGGAATCTGAATTACTCCAAATGCATATATATATATATATATATATATATATATATATATATATTGTAGTTTCATTGTAATAGAAAAAAAATATAAAAACTATTAGATAGAACGAATTCTACCATCCAAAACCAGTACACCGGACTATAAATGTTAAGTCTACATGCATAGAGGGAGACTTCCAATCCTTTTTGCTACCATATACACTAAATCATTTCAATCCATCGTGCCTGAAGCAACTCTCTTAGTTCATATTCATAAAACCATAAAAAAAATGGAATTCTAAATGATGTCTTTTCAAAGAAACACTAAACTTCGTTAATATATATGCTACCTTAGATAGTACATGCTGAAAAGCTTCAAAGCTAACATCGATGTCCCCAACATCTAGTATGCATCTCCGAATATATGTAGGGAGATCACGAATGCCTTCCTGGAGAGCCTTAGAAGAAAAATCTTCAAGCTTTCGAAGAATCTAAAGCTATGTTAAGAAAACATTTAGACAAGTACAATCCTTGAAAAATAAGACAATAATGTAGGAGATGTAATAAGACATTTGTAGACCAAGTCTACCTAGTATCTATTAGGTATAGGTTGCAGGGAAACGGAAACGAGACAAAATGGGGACGAAACGGGGATGGGGAAACGGAATTTTCAAAAACGCAGGAAACGTGGAAACATTTTCTTCTTCTCTTTTTTTTTTTTCTTGAAAAACTATGTTCAGAATATGAAAATGTTATATAGTAATTATTAGTTTTGCTATATAATTTCGACATCTAACCTAAAAAGAGTATTTAATATGAATTACATAACAAAATATCTAAATCAAATCTAAATAAAATTTGAAATTGTTGTCACAAAATAATTATTAGAATGTGTAATAATCAAAATCTTAGACTAGAAAACTTAAAAAGTTCAATTACTAGATTTCTTAAACATCATCACTATCCATATCCATAACAATATTGTTGACATCCTTGAAAAAATGGCCTCCATCTTTGGTTCATCTAATGAAAGACTTGCAACAATGACGGATTTTGTTATCAACGAAGACCAAATCTTTAGCACGTTTTGGCGTTGGCCTATTCCTCTTCATTGAATGAATGAAGGAATATGTACTCTAGTTTCGTTAAAGTTTCCATGAAGTATCCATCAAGTTTTCATAGAGTTTTTGAATTTTATTAAAAATAGAAAACTTTCTTAGAGTTTCTGAGACGTTTCCACAAAGTTTTAGTCGAGTTTTGGTTTCCGAAACGTATATAACAAAGCAACTTCATATCATTGAATTCGATATGATAATTTCGAAAGATGTTAGATGAGTGGCATTTTTATACATAATGATTGATGAAACAAAGTTCAAGTTGCTTAATTTCAAATTGGTAGCAAACTGTTCATAAAGAAAATGAAGAAGAAAATTCAATTGAACTGAATATTATCTCTTTCTATGCTGTGTGAAAAGCTTTATTACTAAGAAACTTAAAATGATGTCCTATGCTTGGCAAAAGGATACATGTCAAAATTCAGCTCCAGCAGAGGGGCAGAAGATCAACTCATCACTTGCCTGGAGCAATTCAATATAACTAGGAGGAACTTTGTCATTGACTCGGACAGTACCATCTTTCCGGATGCCTGCACTTTCGATAGTTACTTTTTCTCCTTGGATATTGTCAATATGAAATACACAACTTTTAAGTTCACAATCGGTGACATTGAAAGTGAGTAATCAATAATCAATGTTTTTGCAACAAATGCCAGATTGTTTGCACATGACAAGATTAATTAGTGTGGTTTTCTAAGCATGAGACATGATAATATTAATAACTTCATTCACATTCAAACCAATTGATGCATGAGTAAGTAATGATCCTCATACCATATTTATTTAGGTGACACTAAATGATTACATGTCCCAACAATACTAATTCTCATTGAACTAATTGTTTAATGTCTCTACAATATCAAGTGCCAACAATAAGATCTTATGGGATGGGTAGCATTAGTTATTGTTGAGGTACAAATTAATAAATATGATTAAGTTGGAATGCCTAGGTTTGGAGAGACCTCGGGCATTGGCAAATTTATGGAGAGCTTTCCATTATAGTACACCTGATTTAGTCTTCATTAAGGAGACTAAACTGTATGGAGGAAAAGTTGAGAAGGTTAGATGGGTGCTAGGTTTTTGTAATGGGCTGCATATCAATACTATTGGTTGTAGTGGACTAGTTGTATATCGAGATCCTTGGTTGCGAAAAGATTTTTCTTTCTACCCAATATCACATCTATCTTCCCGAATCCAAAAAGTAGTTCAGCCGTTCACTATCTTAGGTGGGTGGGATAGGGATGAAATAAATGAGTTGTTTTTACCCCCAACAAAGACACAACCTTGGCTCTTTTTGAAGGGAACTGCAAAGGAAATGACAAACGTATTTGGCATTTCAAGTCGAATTGGTAGTATTCGGTTAGGAGTGGCTACTGATGTCTAATGATGAAAGAGACTGCTAATGAATGGAGCATCAAAGGTTAGTTGTTGTCATGGTGGAAAGTTCTCTGGTGGCTCAACATTCCACCTAAAGTATGGCTGTTTTATGGCGGGTATTCCACAATGCATTTCCTACTCTTAACAGGTTGCGCTTACGGGGACTAGATGATGCGTTGGGATGCTGAGAATATGGTCATTGTGAGACAGTTAACCATGCATTGATTTCATGCCATGCTGAGAAAATTATCTAGAAAGATGTAGGTTATGGAGAGTGATGAAACACTATTCTCGATTGGCTCCAATTCAAAACGTGCTTCATGATATCATGTCTAATCTATTGCATAAGGATTTTGGAATTTTGCTAGTGATATTGTGGACTATTTGGTTTGGAAGGAATAGACATTGTCCACCGGAATAGATGGCTGGTGCGGTGTAGGAATTTGTTTATGATATTCAGCACTCCCATCCTCCAAAAACTTCAACGAAAGCTGTGAAGAATGTATGGCACAAACCTTATTCGGGTGGATTAAAACTCAATGTGGATGTAGTTTAACATAGTAATGAAAATGCTTTCTCTATAATAAGAGTTATTTGTGTTTCCGAAGGAATTTTTATTAGCCTTTTTGCACAGAAGAATGACGGAAACCCTCCGGTAGATTTAGTAGCAGGATATGGTGTGCTAGAGGATTTAAAGTTCGCCCAACGACGTCACTTTCAAATTCAGATTGTTGAGACAGATGACCAAGTTCTTATGAGATCCATTTGCTATTTGTCAGCCCCCACCCTTATTATTCTACTTTATCTAATATTATTAATCTTCTAGCCGCTGCGGGTAATGGAACGTGCAACTATATTTGTTGTGAGGCTAATATAGTTGTCCATAACCTTGCTATGTTCGCCCTTGCATCGGGCTTTGAATAATCAAAATATGGGGTACCATTCAAATAGAATCAAAATACACACACCAAGGCATGCATAATATATTATTGAGAACAGTTCAATGAGAATATTGAGAATTTACCCTACTCTAGCAATCTTCATCAGAGTGTACAAGAGACTACCATTTTTGTCTCTTCCACCAAGGCACAAATCATATTCGCCACTTTGACCAATAGAAATGTGGCATTATCCAAAATAACATGAGGATGCTAGAAGTGCCAAATGTAACTTTCAAGCTGAACAGTGGAATATGAGCAATCTTGTTCCACAATGCTTTGCAAGAGCTTTTATCAATGTTTCTTCATATATCTAGCAACCTACAAAGAGAAAAAGCATTTAATTACAAGTCAACGAGTACAGAATGAGAAAGGTAATAAGCATGTAGTTTTACCTATTGGATCTACTAGTAAGATCCACGGATATGAGATCCTTAGATTTTTGGAATCTGAAATACTCCAAATGCATATATATATATATAATATATATATGCATCATTTGTAGTTTCATTGTAATAAATAAAAAAGATAAAAACTATTACATAGAACGAGTTCTACAATCCAAAACTAATACACCGGACTGTAAATGTTAAGTCTGTATACATGGAGGGAGACTTCCAATCTTTTTCGCTACCATATACAATAAAGCAACTTTCTTAGTTCACATTCATAAAACCATAAAAAAGAATTCCAAATGATGTCTTTTCAAATAAACACTAAATTTCGTTTATATATATGCTACCTTAGATAGTACGTATGGAAAAGGCTTCAAAGCTAACATTGATGTCCCCAACATCTAGTATGCATCTCCGAATGTACGTAGGGAGATCACTAATGTCTTCCTGGAGAGCCTTAGAAGAACAATCTTCTATCTTTCGAAGAATCTAAAGCTATGTTAAGAAAACATCTAGACAAATACAAACCTTGAAAAATTAGACAATCATATAGTATATGCAACATGACACATGTAGACCAAGTCTAAACTGTATCCTAGTTGTTTTGTCTCTCTACTAGTGATTATTTTTTAGTTTTTCCTTTTAACAAGATTTTTTTCCACATTGGGTTGTAGACTACTCACTTGGTATCATCTCTAGGTGTCATTTGATATAGAAATTCTCATTTTTTCAAGCCTTTTTAATAGTTCTATTTCAGACACATAGGGCTCTTGAAATTGTTGATTGTAGGGAAATGTATGACGGATAGACCATCAAGCTAAAAGCAATGGGCGATAGCAATTATTTGATGCTCTGCAAGTTAGAGGTAAGATGTCTGGACTAGATAGCTTAGTTAGTCTGAGAATCAATTGTAACTAGGTATATTATTGCTAGGTCGAAAAAATGCTTACAGTCGATGTATTTCAAAAATTGTTGACTGGGGAGCACGTTGAGTATTCAATTGTAAATTGTTTTTGTATAAAGAAAAACGTATATAGTGGAATTCTCGTATGGTTTTAATTTACTACTCAAGTTTTTACGATTCTTAATATTCACTTTCTGCGATTGTGAGTATTGTGGTTTCATTAAATTATAGACGGTATCGAAATTCCAGTATTTATCATTACCTAGTTTCCTCTACCCCAATTTCCTTCTTCCTAGGTGTCTTAAACTTACATACTATTAATTTATTGAAAAGTCTTAGGGGTATATCACGAGATTGGAACCACATTGCAAAGCAAATCGGGGATGTTCACATTTATGAAGTTGAATCTTGTTGTCCATTGTCTAATGTTATCACAGTGTGCTTAGTGTTAAATAGATATTATCATATAATAACAATGAGTTTATTAATCATCGTCATTGGAGTTGAACTGGACTTGTAAGTTAAGGTCTTAACTGAATCGTGTTGTCACATTATGTGATTTACTTTTTGCTTTGTTGCTCTCTTGTTCTTTCTACATTCAATTTCCAAACTTATTGTGTATTGTGGTTGTCAATTTGTTCTCCATGATTGCCATTTTCCCCTCGGGCTGATGAAAGTAGAATTGGTGTACATATTTGTGTGCGTTCAAGTTTGCGTGTGTTAGGGTATAAATTTTTATAGATTTTGATGTGAAATAGGAGAGAGACTAAGTGTAGTTGTATGGTGGAGATTTGTATAGTAGATGTAGTCCTACCGAGATATGTGGATGTGATTGATTTGATCAAAATTGAGAATCAATTAAAATATATAAAAAGTTGCTAAATTTTGTAAACTAAAACACACTAAATTAAATTTGATTTTCTCCAATAGAGGTTGTTCCAAGCACCATTCATGCAAATTTGATCTTCACTGCATCAGCACATGGGTATTTCTTTTCTTCCCTATTTTGTTTGACATTGTTGTTTTGTGCCAGTGTTAAAGAAAGATTACTTTTTAACACCTTATCTCATTTACATAAATACAATTTCTTATTTTCTAATTTCATATTCGACGTGTATTAATTAAAGGAAAGGAAATAATTCCATTTTAGTTTGCAAAAACCTATATTTAAAATGCATTTCTAGGCATTTATAAAATATATAGATTTGTAGGCATTTATTTAAAGCCTATGCGAAATAAATAAGTAAAATCATCCAGTTCAACTACATTGCTCTTTATACGCTAAGATATACAAATGCAAATCACCATGCAACAATCGATTTATTGCTGTAGTTTTGAATATTAAGTGCTCGTTTGATAAATTTATTTTAAAATTTTCTAGAAAATAATGTATAATAAACGTAAGGAAATTTATAGGCATGAAAAATAATATATTTATCAAGCAAATTACTAAAATGCCCAAATTTGGAAACAAAATGTCAAAGAAATAGAAAAATGTAAAAGGAGCGGCAAAAGGCATCCCCTAACTTTTCTTTATACACACTCCCAAATTTTGAGGACAAAATTGCCCATAACTCTCCATTAGAGACTCACTGCTGTGCACCCAACTCTCTTATTCCTTTCTAACTCACACCCAACTCCATGACTAACTCTCAACTCTCCATTCCCATCTTTATCTTTATCTTTAAGTGCAACAGTAGTAGAAAAGGCAATGGGCGACCAAAAAGAAGTTAAAAAAAAAAAAAAAATCTTATTATTCGGCATGTTCAAGCCTAACACTAGCGGCTGTGTTCGGCATGGCCGAACACAGTAGCTAATGTTCGACCTCACATGGTCGAACACAGGCCTTTGCAGGTCAAACACTGCGACCTCACAAATTTGACCTTTTTAACCTAAAAACCACACATTAGAGCATTCCATAGCTTTGGAATTCAATTGGGTGCAAGTTCAGAGTTCGATTGGGTGTTCGGCGTAAGATTTTGATGGATGATGAGCTTTTTGATGTCAATGGGTAAAATAGGTAGTTTGGAGGTGTATTTAGTAATATTTGTACCATAAAAAATTTGGAGATAGGTGCACTTAGCAAAAAATAGTGTGATGTGGAAGAAAGAGATAGAGAGAAGATCTTTCTATTATAATTTGTGAAGTACCACATAGGAAAAGATACCAACGTGATACACATTAAATATTTTTGAAAAATCAAAAATTTATTTTTGGACACAAACCAACATTAATCATTGGTAATTAAAACCATAATTGAAAATAAACTAATATTTAAAACAAATATTTAATAAGAAAAAATTGGTTTTGAAAAGACTTTAAATATAACTTCATTTTTCATAGTTCTAATTCAAAATATTAAATAATAAATATTTTTTTATTTATTTTCATTGTGCTAAAATTGTAAGGTTTGATAGTTTTGCTTAGTTATGTTAATTGGACTCTTCAAAAATATTGCGTATTATTTACTTTTTTATTTTTTAAAATCAAATAGGGAGTAGTTATAATTATAACTGAATTTATGTCTAATTATTTATTTATTTTTTAAGTAAATAGTAATTTATTAATCTTTATATTATTATAGGGTAAATTTAATGAATGGTCATTGAACTTTTAAAATGTAATTAATTACTAACTGAACTTTACTTAGCGTCATTTATCAATCACTCTTTAACTTAATATTTATTCTATTAGCGTATTGCACCAATTTAAATAACGATATGATACACGTAACCAACTATATCAACTGCTAGTATAAAAAATTCACTCAAATAGGACGAAAGCTATATAAATAAAAAGAAACGCGACATAAGTATTGTTTCAGACAATGGTATTTCTGATAGTTTATTTAGTTTTTCTCTGAGTTAAGTTCCAATAGATGAATTTATTTTGCCAACAATTAGTTTAACTGTCTCAACGAAGAATGTTATTAGTCATATACACATAATTCTTAAATATATTTAAATATTGAATTAAAGAGTGATTATTAGTTGACATTAAGTAAAGTTCAGTGTAATGACCCGCCCGAATTCGTCCCGAAAACCGTATGTGAATACGTATGTGATACCGTATATGATCCCGTATATGCGATGAGATGACGTGATGATGTTTCGGCATGTTGTATATGTATATGATATCCTCATGATATGAGTTGAAGTACAGGATATGCCTCGGGATGCAAAACGGCCGTCGAAGATGAAAAAATGGGAAAGTGCAGAGGCGAATTCACGGCCGTAAATGTTGGAATTACGGCCGTAAATGTCGGAATTCACCAGCGTAAGGGTCGAAGGTTACTGGCCAGTAAATGGTGAGCATGGAAAATGTCCAAAAGTTTGGAGAGAAAATAGCGGTAGTATGATTTGAAGATACCAGTATGATTGAGTTACAGTAAGGCGTAGCACAGGAGATCTAGTAAGGTCAACGAGGGAAGAACGAGAAGTGCAGAGGCGTATTCTGGCCGTAAGGATATTAGATTCTGGCCACTGAAGTCAAGGGTTCTGACCATAAATGAGAAAGTTACTACCGTAATGTTAAGTCGCGGCGGATTTTAAGGTCTTCTAAGTCATTTCTTGAGGATTATTCATGTGAGCTCAGTTCAAGCACTCCATAACATTCCCAAGATTATGCCAAAACCCTCTCCATGATCTAAATCAAGAAACAAGTGCATGTAATCCCTATGTAACCTTGATTACAAGAGAAGAGAGGGAGAAGAAAGAAGAAAGCGTCGAGGTTCAAAATGACACATCTTTGAAACGAATTGGATTTTGAAGATGATGTCTTCTTAAGAGTTGTAGTCCATTGAGTCTAGATTGCAACAAGTTTTGAATCACCTCATTTGGACATCGGACGCAAAGGTTATGACCAAAACATTGACAAGCCAAGGTCTGCAGAAAATTTTCAATAGGCCGAAGGCATTACGGCGTAATTCAAGGACATCGGCCGTAATTTCATGTTGGCAAAGTGAGTTTTCTCGACTTTTCTTGATATTTTTTGGGTATTTCTTCCACTCTAATGTGTCTCTAAGATCCATAGGACACCCAAGAACCTCTCCAAGAACCCCGAACACCCATGTAATCATCCCAAAACTCCATCTCACATGAAGGTAAGTTAGGATTACAAAAGAAAGGAAGGAAGGAAAGGAAGAAGAGGAAAGGAAGGAGGAAGGAAGAAGAGCTTCTCCATGCTTGTTGAGCTTCTTTTATGGTGGGTAATGGTTGTTTTACATGCTTTATAGCGTATTTGCATGATTTATACATGAATTAAACAAGATATGACATGAATATGATGATTTGGGAACTTAGAGGCATGCTAGGATCTCTTGGCCTTGTGTTATGTGGTTGACATGATATGTTGATGATGTGTACATGATTGTGTAGCGTATATAATCCCTCCATGCCGTGTCTAAGCATTAGTTGGTCCCTAAGTAAAAGAGACCTAGTTAGTGGATGTTATATGTAATGAGCGAAGAATGTGATAAGCTTGGCATTCATGTATGATTATGTGGTTCAACGTGGAATATTATGCGTGTTATGTAGCGACAATATGTGACGTGCGCTTATATGAACCAACGTGAACACTTTGTAATCGTATGCTTTATGTTTGAATGTCGTGGCCTCATGTGAAGTTAACGTTAATGCGAATATGTAATGCTTTATGTTTGTGTTCACGATATGATGATGAAGCCTTGTTTATGGGTTGCACGTATGAATGATAGCGATGTGAAAGAAACAAGGCATAATGGTAAGTGCTATCTATGATCATGTCATGAATGCATACGTGTGTATGAAATGCCTATTACGTATTTACAAAATGGAAATGTTTTGGCCTAACGGGGGATCACGCCCCGCGGGGGACTTACGCCCCGATATTTGGGTCTAACGGGGAACCAATGCCCCAATGGGAGATTGATGTCTCCAATGATGTTATGTTATGTTATGGGACCCGCCATATGTTTAAAAATGGCGCCAATGTAAGCGCGTGATTCGCAAGAGGGTCCAAAATGAGCGTGTGACATGCATTGCATTGCATCTATTATCCCTTTGAGTCTTTATGACTCATTACGTCATGTATGTTGTATGTTTGTTGAATGCACCGTGCGTGGAGGGTTGGCGAAAGGTCACATGATGCTATGGCGTGGTGTGTGGGCAAAGAATCGAAAGATCTTGCGGTATGTAATGAAAACCAAACCCTAACTTTATGTTATAAGTTGTAAAGAAAGGAAATTAGGGTTTCGTATTTAATGAATGACGGACGCACGTCTAGTTCCATAATGAAAGAAATGAAAAGAATGACGTGCACGGGCCCGAAGGTGGCCAATGTTTATGTCGTGCACAGAGCGCTCTGATTATGACGTCATTTATGACGTATATGTATGTGGAACTGGACGGGGCGTTACATTCAGTGAGTATCTAATTATATTTTAAAGTTCAGTGAATAATCAGTGACATCTTGAAAGTCTGGTGACCATCCATTAAATTTACCCTATTATTATAATTGAAGTATTACGTTTGGTAGATGCCCTATTGGCAGTGCCAACATGAGACACGATTTCTAATTAAAAAAGTTAATTGATGTTTTTCTTTTTTAATATGGCTGATGTGATATGATCATTAACTCGATTTTGCATTGCACTCGTTTTACCATTTCTAAATATATAAAATTAAAAATAAAAATTTTTATTTCTAAAATTAAAATAAAATTTACGGAAATAGAAAAAATCGAAAGAACTATGTAGATATAGAAAATTATTGGTATTATTACAAATTTAAGTTACATAAAATTAAGTATAATACTTCTTATACAATATAGTTAAAATTAAGTAGCAATTACATCTAGAGTTTAGAGTGTGTAATGTCCATTTTAAGAAAGAAAAAAATATTTAATATAAAATTGATATGTACTAACGAGAAAGATAAGTTTTGATAATCAAATAATATTTGTATATTCATTCCAAAGGTTCATTTAGAATTAATAAATCTCCACGAGTATTGTTGTGCAATGCGATGCACAACAATAAAAATTAAAGTTACACTTTTTTATAAAACTTCTTAATTATATGATGCATGTGAATTTTTTAACTTACAATTATGAATTTACTTCCCATATTTTGCATTGACTACATAAATAAATAAATAATATTATAAATTTCAATAATTGTTTATAATTATGCAATCTCCTATGTATAAATTACATTAATTATGTAATTCAATATTTGTATTAAGTATATTTATAATATTATATCAATTATTTACTATACATAAATTTAATTATTCTCATGCATTGCACGGACGTGACACTAGTAATTATTTTAATATAGAAGTAAAATGAAAATGATGATAGAGAAAAAAGAGAAGATTGGAAATGAGGAGACATGTATAAATAAATTCAAAAATAATGGAGAATATCTAAACTATATCAAAAAGTGAGGATGTTTGGCAATCTTTTAATTTCCAATAATATCCTCATTTATCTTTTATTTAGTCGAAAATGCCTTTATTAAAGAAAGATATTTATATAAATAATTACCGAGTGATTCTTCATATAATGTTGAAGAAATTAAACTACAAATATTCTAAAATATTTTGATTTTATTCAATGAATATGACTTAAAATGATTATTAATAACTTTTTTTTGAAAACAAATCTTTTACAAAGTAATGTAATTGTATGATAATCTTTTAATTTGGTTTAAAATCATGTCACAAACATTTTTGTAGTCTAATAATTTTACAAAAATGATTATAAAACTAATTTTTGAGCAATTTTTAAAATTACTTTAATTTGATTAAACTACAAATATTTCAATATATAATGTATTTTTATTCAATACGTATAACTTAAAAATGTATGTTGATCATTTTTTTCTATAACATCTTTCACGATTTTCTAATTAGGATATAATGTTTTTATAGTTTTAAAATTGGATTGATATCATATTTAATCAACTCAAATATATGTGACTAATTTTATTGGGAATTTTTTGATTTTTTGTTGATTAGATATTTGGACTAACTTTGTAGAAAATTGAGGTATCAATATTTTTACTTACAATATAAAATGGTCAAAAATGTAATTTAATTGACACGTATGAGTTGCGAGTTGCTTTAATTTTATACTTTTCGAAAAAATTTAAAGTTAAAACTTAAAAATTTATGATTAAGAAAATCATCATTTTATATTACGTGCGAAGCACGTCTTAAAACTAGTGTAAATAAGTGTGTGACTTTGAAAAAGACGTGAAAAATGCTACTCGTAAAAAATAGTGAAATAATAATTGAGAGAAAAATAATTAAAAAAATGGTACTCACGAGAAAAATTATATCTTTCTCTATCTTAATTTTCTCTATCTTAATTAATAGATACTTAGCGCTCCCAAATGTAAAAGATTAATAACTCAGGGCACATCGTATGGCGGGAAAGTAATCCGTACAACCCTCCAATTTGCAGTATTTGCAATTGAAAATCACAATATTTACGTTAAAGCTATTCGACTGCCCTTCTTCTTCCATCCCAATTCCCACGGACCAATCATCGTGTCAGCCAATCCGAAAATCAGATACAGAAATGGAGGCGACTCTCAAGGTTTCTTCTTTCATTTTCGCCTTTTTAAATTTTCTTCTATTTTTTTTTTT
Source organism: Jasminum sambac (assembly GCA_018223645.1). Taxonomy (NCBI): domain Eukaryota; kingdom Viridiplantae; phylum Streptophyta; class Magnoliopsida; order Lamiales; family Oleaceae; genus Jasminum; species Jasminum sambac. The sequence continues at coordinate 30,119,670 of CP073649.1, forward strand.
TTGGGGAAGGTTTTTAACTTTTTAAAAAAATATTTTTGAGTACAGTCATACTTTGGGTTTTCTAAATTTCGCCCGTACCAGAAAGAAATTGTGGAGAAAATTTTAGATGGAAATGATTGCTTGGTGGTTATGGCCACTGGCAGCGGCAAGTCCTTGTGGTAGGCTGCATTTTTTTTTTTTTTTTTTTTTTTTTAACTATCTCGATCAAATAAAATATACTTCCGAGTTCTGATTAACCCTGTTTTTGGAATAATAACTAAGCTATCAGGTGCCCCCATTGATTGCAAAAAATACCGCTGTGGTGATAAGTCCTCTTATTTCCTTGATGCAAGATCAGGTTTGTGCCTTATCTTCCTGGAATTTTCTCGGACTCGCAAGCCGGGAATTTCATCTATTAAAATCTTTCCCCATTTTTTTTTCAAAAAAAAAAAAAAAAAAAAAAAAGAAAATGTAGGAAATGTAAAGTGTAGATGAAAAATGTTCATATCTACTAGGTATGTTGCAGGTAATGGCGTTGAAGCAAAGAGGTATAAGAGCTGAGTATCTTTCTAGTGCTCAGAGTAACCGTAGTGTGCAAGGTATTGCTGAAAGTGGCCAGTATGATATACTGTATATGACTCCGGAGAAAGCCTGCTCCCTTACAACCAAGTAAGTTGAAAATACGACGTAGTTTTCTGTGGAAACGCCTAAATGTTGTTGATTTATTTTGCTATCTCTGCTACAAGGTCATTTGGTGTTTTTTTAATTATCAAATGCTCTTACATTTAAGTGAATTTTGTTTAATTGATATTGCATGTCTACTTTGCTTTTCTTGTTTCTTAAGTTAGGAATACATTTAGTTATCTTCTGGGCTCTGTTTAAGCGTTTCTCTGTGTGTTGTTATAGTTGCAAATGATGATCACGTGGCAATGGAATTCCAATACTTCGTCTCTTCCTCTTTATTTTATTCACCACTAGCAGAGCGTTGTGATCTTCCATTTAATTTGTTATCAAATAATTCTCCCCAGTGATATAAAAATGTTACTGCAGTTTCTGGTCCAGACTGCAAACTTCAGGAATATGTCTCCTGGCTGTTGATGAAGCACATTGCATTTCAGAGTGGGGTCATGATTTCAGGTCAGTTCTTGACTGGTATAACCTTCCATGATTAGTTTCTTAAAATTAAGAGCATTTGAGTATGATTTTCTCTGAGATGTGGGAATGTGAAGGAAGGAAAAAGGTTGAAATTTCAAATTTTAAGAGATCTGAAGGTTCATCAAGAAAAAAATTCAGGTTTTGGCTTGGAGGTTCGTGCCTGCATGATGCTATGTTGTTTTTGTGTTCGTATAATGAGATTTCTCATGTATCCAGATGTTCATCAACTGAGCTTTTTATTAGTTTAGATAATAATGAAAAATATGAATTGGATTTGGAGGGGTAATGAACTACTCAATTATAATGATGATAAAGATTACTGTGAGGATCTACTATGTGATGACTGCATCTTTCACATCCCAACTCTTTCAGAATAAACATCTATGAGTGTGATAGATTGTCACAATGTGCACATGTACCACTCTGTTGCCATACTTGACGTAGAAGAAAAAGGAAATGTGAGAATTCGAAATGAATGATAGCATGGAAGGCAAGCCAGTTGCTTGAGATACAACCGAGTGGCTTCAATATATCACGGTCATGATGAGCTTTGTTTATCCTACAAAATATTCAACTGATCGACCTTGGTTTGCTATCAAGAACTTTGTAATTCTCCAATGAAGGCTCAACAAATATCTGACGGCTCTTCATTTTTAGCTCCAGTAGTTCGATGCATTAAATGATGCTTCAAATCTAGAGAAATGTGTTCTTTCACCTGTGCCACTTTCTGCCTGCCCTTCTCTTGTTGGTTATTTTTACTCATTTAAGAGTTTTCTCTTGGTTTCTTCTATTCTATGTCACTGCTCTTTACACTTTCGATCTAATTTTATTTTTTTGCAGGGTGGAGTATAAACAATTAGGTAGGTTGCGAGATGTTCTTCCAAATGTTCCATTTGTTGGCTTAACAGCAACTGCTACTGAGAAGTAGGTTTTCGCATTTTGAGATTGTTTCAATGTTCTAATCTGTTCTAGTTTCCCACAGGATTCTCCCTGGTAACTAAGCCTCTTATTTGTTGAAAGAGGAAAGCATGCTGTGTAGATAGAAAATTTGTAATCATGGTCATATTTCTTGTCCTAGTATTACTGTTAACAATACCTATCGGTTCAGAGTCATCTTTTGCTACACTTTTGCTTTTGTTTAAAATCCAGTCTTGTAACTTTTGAAGCGATTCCTTGTTTTCCAGGGTTCGCAGTGACATTAAAAATTCACTGAATATGAAACATCCTCATGTAACTATTGGCTCATTTGACCGTGAAAATCTATTCTATGGCGTCAAATATTCTGATCGTAGTTCAGCTTTTGTGGATGATCTTGTGAAAGAGATTTCAAAATATACAAACAGCAGAAGTTCAACTATAGTATACTGTACCACTGTCAAAGATGCTGAACAGGTTAATCTCAGTTCTAGATTGCACATCGTATATTTATGTTTCTGCCATGTTCACGTATGTGGATGTTTACCTAAATGATGAGCATTTCATGTATGTCAATGTCATGGTCTTTTAGAAAGGTTGCATGAGAAAACATACATCAATGATAATATTCTGACTTTAGTTGTTCAATACATAATTCTTTAGATTTTCAAGTTCGTTCAAGAGGATGGAATTGAGGCTGGAATCTACCACGGTCAAATGTCTAATAAAGCACGTGAGGAATCGCACAGGTTTTCTCGCCAGCTCTTACCTTTTACTTTTTCCCTGATTACTTGAGTTGATTAATACTTTTTTTCATCGTGTTTTCTCAAAGAAAGTACAATGGTATGTGCTCTTTACCCTTCCTGATGGAATTGTTGTTTATCTGGTTACATTGGCAACTGCAAAATTTCATGCATTTCAGGGCATTCATCCGGGATGAATTTTATGTCATGGTGGCAACTATAGCTTTTGGCATGGGTATTGACAAGCCTAACATTCGACATGTGATACATTATGGCTGCCCAAAGAGTCTGGAATCATATTACCAGGAAAGTGGACGATGTGGTAGAGATGGCATACCTTCAACGTGCTGGCTGTATTATGCAAGAAGTGACTTTGGGAAAGCCGATTTTTACTGCTCAGAAGCACGCACAGTATGTTTTTCCTTTTCCGGAAGTTCCCAGAATTTATTAGTCTCTTTGGATTTTTTAAGTAATGCTAAATGTCTGATACATGTATGATTCAACCAGGCAGATCAAAGAAAAGCAATTATGGATTCATTCATGGCTGCACAACGCTATTGTATGTTGTTAACTTGTAGAAGAAAGTATCTTCTGGAGTACTTTGGAGAGACATACGGTTCTGTCAATTGTGGTATGAGTAACATTTTGACCTTTAGATAGTCAAGTGCAGCAAAAAGAATACCTTAACTATAATTGACTGAGAAAGCATGACAATTGTGCTATAAATTATAAACCATTACTGATGATAAGATAGAGTGCTACGAGGTGAATTGCATTTATAAAGTTTCACTAGTGTAATAGTGAGTGAGAAAGAGGAGAATGAATTGTGTAAAAGCTGCATCAATTGCTTTCATCTGGTTCCTCTCATTGATACGAGGATAAGATAGTGCTACGAGGTGGATTGTTTTGTCCGCTTCCTATGTCAAAGCTGCATCAATTGCTTTCATCTGGCTCCCTTCATTTTGTATTGAATTTGTCCATGAAAATCTATTTTCACACACCAATAGATTGAGATGGCATTCTTTTGCGTATGTGAAGTAATCAACTGGAAACATATATTATTTAAAAAAAATACTGGAAACATATAATTTAAATCTTTTATTTTTTGTTGACAATATTCCTTTATATGCTACTCTGACCTAATATTGTCAGTTGTCAAGTGAAGAGAAAGGAAAATTTTGGCTTTGGACTGTGGTTATTTAAGGTTCTCTATTTTCAATTTTGGAAATATTTAGTCACAGTATTCCTGAAATTATCATTTGAAGTACCTCGACACTAAAAGTAGCCAAATGTGTGTATGTGCAGGAACTTGTGATAGCTGCACGAGCTCTAAGAATGAGACTGATATGTCTCAAGAGGCTTTTCTTTTAATGGCTTGCGTTAAAGCGTGTGGAGGTCACTGGGGTCTCAATCTGCCAGTTGATGTTCTTCGTGGATCTCGTGTAAGCTTTCTTTTTAAATTAATGATATATTGATATTCTTCCATGGCATGTGTGGGAACCAAAGTCCTTAGGTAGTTAATAAAGTTACATAGGTGGCAAGACAAATTTGGTTGTAAATGATGAATTTACGTTCCTTCTTCTTCAGGAGTGGCTTTGATACGTTAACTAAATTCTGAAAGGCCCTGGAAAATGCAATTAATATAATGGTTATATGTACTATTTAATCTATTCATTGATCTTGTGTTTTAGTCATTGCAAATTTACACCGTTGTCTTTATTTGGTCAGTCCAAGAAAGTTCTTGACGCTAAGTTTGATAAGCTTCCATTCCATGGCCTCGGAAAAGAGATGCCAGCCAACTGGTGGAAGGCTCTAGCTGATCAGTTGATTTCACGCGGTATTGAGAATACTCTTGTTGCAAAACTACTCTATGTTTCTTGACATTTTACTTTATAAAGAAGGATGAAGTAAAATACTGTATTGCATCCAATCAGGGGCAGTTCAAATACGGTATTGCATCCAATCAGGGGCAGTCATAAGAACTATATTTTACTCTTGAGACGTGCTTATCTGTATTATTATGTCACCGCTCACTGTGGTCAAGTAAAATGCATGCCAATAGATAGACCCAGAATATTCCATATAGCTTGAAGCTTTTGCTAAATCATAAACCTGAGGAAGTGCATAAAAGGAAGCTCTATATAGTGTGAGTAAATCCAGTGGTTTAGATGTTTCAGTTTTGGAGTATACACAAAAAAGGAGATCAATGAATATTTATTGATCATTTAGAGACACGAAGAGGAGATCAATGAATATTTATTGATCTTTTAGAGACATGGCTCAAGAAAGAATTTTATTATTATTATTATTATTATTATTTTAATAAATATTGTGTGCTCTTAATTGATTGTGTTGGCTTGCAAAACAATGAAATCTTGCATTGAAAAATTACCTTTTCTAGTTCTGGTCTAGCCACTGAAAAATATCAGCAGCTTGCTCAATTCTATTGGATCTTCAGCTGAAACTGCACAACCGAAATATTGCGTGTATGGTTATGATGTGAAACCAGAATTAGGAACTTTTCATTTCTAAAAGACCCTCTAAGTTATAATGCATCCATAAGGAACGGGAATTTGAACTTGTCATGTGTCTTTCCTTTATTATGCTCTGTACTTGGATGTGGTCATGAAGCAATATATTGACAGAATAATTTTATTTTGGTGTTCATTCAGTTGCCATGAATCCATGATTGTGGACTCCTTTCTACAATTCCAAATTATAGTTTTGGGCAGTTGATGGCTAATTTCGTTGCGTGCAGGTTATATGGTTGAGACCTTCAGAGATGTGTACAAAACTGTTGGGTACATTTCTTTCCTTATCAGGATGACTTTTGAGCTGTAAAATTATACGGCCGTCTATATCACACTCCTACTGTTACACCTCCAAGACAATTTGATTTTATAGTAGCCTCCAAGCTGACTTCTTGCAGCCTAACGGCAGCTTTGATCCGCTTTGCTTAGCATAATAATCCTATAAGCTGGCTATAATTTCATAATCCCTCCAGTGTTGTGTTCAAGTTGAAATTGCACACCTCCCCAAGGATGCAATATGATTGTTTTATGTAGCACCATAGCTGTTGTTCCACAGAATACATCATTTCCAATTTTGTTTGGCATCCAGTTGTATATTGTTTGTCACTCCAGGGGGCTGGGACCCATTATCTCTGTAAGTACCTGGTAGCACTCGCAAACTTCATCAAGTGCAACATGCAATTAGGCCTAAATTATTCTTCCCTAAAGTGCTCTAAGCGGTTGTCATGAGCAGTAAAACCAACTAAAAGTGTTCACTTATTTTGTAAATCACCAGTGTCAAATATGGTTTGAGTGTAAGTTTTTCTCTCATATATCCTCCTCAGTTTTGTCATTTTCCAGTCTAATAAAATTCGGCACTGAATGAATATTCCTTTCATCTTCAGTATAGGAAAAAAAGGAATGGACTTTTTGAATTCTTGCAGTCCTGATCATCAACCTCCATTATATCTGCCGTCGCCTTCAGAAATGGTTGGTGATATGAAAGGCACAGATGTAGTTGGTGAAGCCGGAGTTGATGGTTTGGCTACACTTAAATTTGAGGGTTTGTCTGAGGTGGGCACTTCTATCATCCTAAGCATCGTTTGCATTTCAATTTTTCGATACCAAATTTTTACCCTTTAATATTTGATTTTCACATCATTTCCTACATCCTTTGCTTCTGTTTGATGCCATGCATTTCTCTAGAGTTTTACCTTCATATGTTTCATTTGTCATATTCAACTATTTAGAGGTTGAATGGTATATCTCGTTGGAACCATTTCTCCCTAACATCATTCTCAACCATTTACTTCATTCACTGTATACTTTCTAAAAACTTTCTAATCACACATCTAAAAAATCATTTTTTTTTAACAAAAATCTCTACCAATTACCAAACAAATGCTTCACTTTGCTGAGAACTTATAGTGATTTTACTTTGATGGTTCTCCATCATTACAAGTTCAGGCAGAGGCGCAGTTCTATAAGATGCTTGTAGAGGAGAGAATGAAGATAGCCAAAGAATCTCGAACTGCTCCGTGAGTATCTCCCCTCTTCCCCTTCCCCCCCCCCCGGGCGCCCCCAGGTCCTCCTCCTCCTCCCTCTCTTGTAAACATGTTGGTGTACTAATGTCTAATTGTCAAGTGTAATCTCTTAGAAATTATAGATAGTTTATAAATTAAGTCAAAGATAAATATTAATGTCAACGGCACATTTATATGCACAAGTCATTTTGTAGTCACGAATTTCCATGGGTTGCGCCACCACTCTTCAAGACCATTTCTACTTGAATTATAAATTTTCCAAATGGCTCTAAGCTTATTTCAGCCCAAAATGTAGTCAAATTGATTGCAGTTTGCACCATGAAACTGTAATTTGAGGAAATGCAAGGCTTGATCTGTTTTGGCCTGCAGATACGCAATATGCGGTGATCAGACACTAAGAAGGATAGCTTTGACACGGCCATCAACCCGAGCAAGGCTAGCAAATATAGATGGTGTGAACCAGGTATAACTTAATGGTAATTTTTTCTGGATCTCTGGTGTAGCTTGACAGGATATTGTGTATTGCTTGCAGTTTGCAAATTGTACATTGATGCTTGAAATCATAGTAAGATGTCTCCACATTGTTCTTGCCACATTGCATCATCTCCTAACTCAAAAGAAGAAAAACAAAGAATAAAATTGTACGCTATTAAGCATTCATTTTAAACAGAACAATCTTGAAGATCTTTCAACTTTTACAAATGAGTGTTGGATTTCAAATATCAGTTTAGTTTGCAGACTTGAACTAAGCTTGCTTTAACTTCTAACTGAGCCCCAAAGACTTACTGCTTGTCAGAACCTTTATCCCACTATTCACCCCCGAAAATTTTAGTTTTTGACTAAGACCGTACCATAAGTATGCATATTTTAGACCCATCAGAATATAGACCATTGATGATATGGTATCTGATTTATCTGGTTGCATGTTTTTAAGTGTATTATATCTGATTTGAAAGCTTGGGTAATTTGTTGTAGCACTTTCTAATTACACATGGAGATCGTTTGCTAAGAAGCATTCAGCATTTATCAAAAGAAATGAATCTTGCCCTGGATGGCGAGCCAAGCATACAATCTCCTCCACCAAGAACGGTCCTCACCACACCAACCAACAAGAAATTATTGCCAGCAAAATTTGAAGCTTGGAAGATGTGGCAAGAAGGCCTTACAATCCCTAAAATTGCTGTATGTCTTGATAAAGTCGCCTGTCAATGTCATCAAGTTATGCTTAGTTTTTAGACTTTAGCTTAAACTTTTGTTTTACTTTCTGCCTTGTAGAACTTCCCCGGTCGTGCAGCACCAATAAAAGACCAAACTGTGATCGAGTATCTTCTTGAAGCTGCAAGAGAGGGGTGTGAAATCGACTGGAGCAGACTCTGTCAGGAGATTGGATTGACACAGCAGATATTTATGAATATTCAGGATGTTGTGGCAAGAGTTGGTAAAGAGAAGCTAAAGCCTATCAAAACCGAATTACCAGAAGAAGTAAGCTTCGGTGCATTGAAACTTTTGAGGGATGCATTAGGAACTAAACCATAATCAGGGACTGATATAATCATAGCATGTTTGGTAAAGTGAATTGACATTAACTATTCAAGAAATAATATCAGTTAAATAGTCTTTAGCCCTACTATGGCATGGTAGGAGTTTATTGGCTTTGATAATTCTGTTGTTTACAAATTTAGGTTACTTATAGCCAGATAAAAGCCTGCTTGATGATGCTAGAGAAGGGATTATCGATAGAGTGTATATCATCCAGCCATCATCACAGCTGTGGTTTAGAGGGTCGACCAAATCGTGATTTGCTTGTTGACAATATCAATGATGGCACTTCACTGGTGCAATCTGAAGATGCCGTTTCCAATCCCGTAGAGAGTGCAAATACAGAACAACTGCTATCTTGCACTAATGGTTCACTGAATTCTAGTAAGCGCCAAAAGATCGAAGGGCGACAAGGTGGACAATCTGCTGCAGTCGAGGCAACAGAAAGTTCAATATTACGCTTGCTTGAGAATTTTGATAATGGGGTAAGTGTTGAACCTCTACAATCAGTGTATTGTAATGACATTTCTGTCTTCATCACAAAGTTTACCACAATACATGCAGGTTTCACTAGCTGCTATCTTGAAACACTTCAGTGGATCCAAAGAAGAGACAATTGTTGATCTGCTAAACAATCTGGAGGGCGAGTTTTTTGTTTTTAGAAAGAATAATCTGTACAGGCTTATGTAATGTGTTGGATGGACAAGGCTTCTTTTGTATACAACTCGATGTATCGAAATCTTCTGTCTCTTCTATTCTAAGTTTGCAAGTTGCTTACCGGAAATTTCTTGGCATTAATGAAGAATGAATGTCATGTAAGACTTAGCCATGACTTGAATGAGCATCCACAAGTTTTACGCTCAGCTCAAGTGTAAAATTGAAATTGCTATATCTCTCACTTAAGTTTTAAGTATAGTTCTCATGTTGAAATAGTTGGCAATCTAAATTGCTCAAACAAGCCTCTGTTTGTTTTAACTTTCTTCTACCTAAATTTAATTTTGACCACTGAGTGAGATCAAATATTGATATAAACTGGACATCTTTTTGGTACAATTATCTGAACACATGCTGAGTCTTGCTAACAGAAGAAACTTATGAAAACTGTCAAAGCCCATATTATGATTAAAAGCTACAAAAGATCAATTCATGTGATATGGATCTGTAGATGCAATTAAGTACAAGTATCAAGCATTGGAACCTTAAGCAAAATGACTACTATCAGCATAGCACATTGGAGTGCTCTCTGCCAGAAAAAGTTAGTAAAAGTCTAACCTTCAAAGCCAGAAAACGCCATTCAAAGGGAAGCCAGTGACAACTTCAATATTAATTTCCATTGCTCAAAGAAAATTGGAGCTTTCGGTTTAATAGTGAGAAAACTTAACCAAAAGTTCGATCAATTGCCATGTAAAAGATCCTCAGGATCCACTTCCACACCAACTCGTCTTTTGAGGGAGGCACAAGTTTCAGCTGGTAATTTGCACTTCTTTTGTAATTCCACAAACCTCTGAATATCGAAATTATGTTTCTTGATGAGCTTCCTTTGTCTTGACAGATATAGCCTCTTTAGTAAGTCTTGGTAAGAAGGGTCTCTTGAAGTGATTAGGAAGTAGGCATAACCTATGACTATGCCAGTCGAGGTCGTGAAAAATGCGATTGGCTCCATAACATCCCAAGAAAATTCCCAAAAAGTTAAACGAAAGAAAAGCCCAACTTGTACAATAGAAAGTCCAAGCCCGGCCCACAAAATACGACGTACTTGCTTGTTAGCTAGCACGTCAATCTCTTCCTTCTTTGCTTGCAACTTCTTGAGCTCATCCTTGCTTGGATCATCTTCGGGTAAGAGTGCAAGGGGAACTGCCTTTCTAACAAGATCAACCACCTGAACAAGAAGATAGATACGAAATTTCATATGTTGACCATGAGGGAATATCTACTCAGTAAATGCTTCTTTAATGCAGAAACATCAAGTTGTCATTTCATTCACTTTATTATTTAGATTTCAGGGCCTCCGAAACTCCAATGAGGCACCGAATATGGAACGTCTAAACCAATTGTAATCTGCCATTTGTACATAAGGGGGGCCCAATATTCACAATCATCAGCAAATGCAGAACTGAATGCAAAAGCTGTCGTAGAAACCAAAAGGAACCTTAGGTTCTTCAGTAAAACTTGCCAACTTTTATTAAAATCATCGACAGAGAAATCAGATGATAGCAAGGAATTGGAAATCTCAACATTCAAATCAACTTTAAATGGGATTATTTCAACTTGAATTTCTAAATTATACATATAGTCTTGGCAAATAAACTCCTTTCCAAGCTATTTTGCATGGAAAAAAATTCAACGATGAACATATCCTCGTCCACAACCAGAAAACTAATGGATATACAAGTTATAGTATGTTTCAGAAAACTTCTTTCCAAATCACTTCTTCTTACCACATTCTCAACCATAGAGTCTATAGAAAGGCAAAAAAAATAAAAAGAAAATTATTTTTCAAGTTCCTCCATAAGCGTCTTCACTATTTAACCTTGCGTTATCTCACACTCACTTTTTTCCTCAAAGTAGTTTTGTCAAACAAGCACTTAATATGTAGGATCTGTGATCCATACAAAAAATTGACCGAATTTAGATGCCATTCAGCTAAAGGACATCTTAACAAGAGAGTTATTGACCCGCGAAACTGGCACACGAGGAACATAAATATACAAGTTCGAGTGATTCAGACTGCATTGCAATTACAATGTTACCAAACAAGTGAGAACACAAATTTACCCATGAAAATTCCAAGATGGGAAACCAAACAAGGTACATGATAGTGGCACAATCCCTTCGCTCGCTCCACATTCTCCCAAAATTTCCATAAGTTTAGTTCCTCCACACGTATCAGACTGCAAGCTTTTTGGACTGGTAGAGACTGAATTAGTGTCAATGAAACGTGCACTTTGAGAAATATTGCAAAAACATCTAATCTATCTAAGTTCTTTTCTTTTGGCAACCCTACATGGTGGTATATGGTAATGCAATAACGCTCTAGCCTAATACTTTTACATTCCATACCAAACACAAGGGTATAACACAAATTTCTATTTCACATCAGACATGTTGTTTAGCTACTGATTTACCAATTATCAGACAGGTTGTTTGCCAATTATTATCTATTGTTATCTATTGAAATCTTGCTATGGCTTTATGGGGACACAGGTTAAAATCTTTGATATTCCCCAGCCCCCACCACTAAAGCATATCATAAGAATCCCTAAAGCAGTACCAAAACACATAATAAACTCACCTAGATGTAGCCATGTAGGTATAGGGGGCGTGAGAGAGAGAGAGAGAGAGAGATGAACCTTATCAGGGTGGAGATAGACTTTGTCTCGGAAGAGCAAAACGACGCCGGCCTCGTCGAGAACTCGAGTAAACGCGATGGCTTCCCCGGTGGATTTGGCCACGCCCATACTCTCACAGGCATGTAAAAGCTCGGAATAGCCAATCACCTCTTTCTCCTTCATTCCCAATTTCTCTTTCAAAGCCTCCACGTTCACCAGCCTCATCAGCCTTTTCGCCTCCGCATAAGTCATCTCATTCCCGTTTCCATTGTTACTGTCCGAGCTTCCGCTGCCGCCGTTGACGGAGGAGCTACAATAAGATCTGCAGATCAGTCCAGTGGAACTCAAATGCGGAGGCGGAGCCGGACTCAGACAAAAGCTCGGCCTAGAGCGAGCCGCTGACCTAATCCCCTGTTTCAACAGATTAAAGGAATTCCTCCACATATTCACCGATTACTATCAACAGTTTTATCAAATTTTTAGTTGAAATTACATATGATTTGTGCCTTTTTCGTAGCTATATCACATCGTTAGCCATGAATGAGAACGCATAGAACAGAAAAATGAGACTCGATTCATTTGAAGGAAATAAAAGGGGAAGAAGGGGAACCACGTATTTCGCGAATAACGGTCCGTTTGGACTGTTTCTCAGAGAAAAGAAACCACTGTCATTTTTTTTTTTTTTTTAATTTGTCTTCACAATTCCCCCCCTTCCTTGGGTGGAGAAATTGTTTGAGTAATATATACCAACTCTGTCCCATAAATATATAATCAAAATTTATTTTCACAGAGATGAAGAAAAATACAATTAATTAATGATATTAGAAAAATAAAATTTAAGATTATTTTTTTAATATGTCCTCTCATTTATTAGATATTTTATTTCAATTATTCTATTTTGATGATAATAATATATATTAAATGAGAGTATAAAAGATAATTAATATTTTAACTATATCTTTAAAAAAAATGTGACCTATATTTTTAGATGGACAAAAAAAATAGTGAATTATATTTTTTAGACGGAGATAGTATATATTTTAAAAAGTTATTCTGTATCTTCTTTTTGGACGACAAATTACTTCTCTTGCAGGACTCGATACGGTGCTCTTGATATAATGGTCAACTATTCATGTTCATAAATGGTTTAATTGATTAAATAGTGAAGTTCCTGTACGAGGTGATGAGTATTAAATATGTGTAGTGCTCAGCACCGAGATTTTTGGTGTCTATATTTTTCTAAAAATTACTTTTTCGTAAATAAATATTCTCGTTCTATTTGCATCTTGACAATCTTTACCTCTTTGATATAATCATATTTACTGATGTAGCATAAATACATTACAAATTATCTACATTACGTCATTACGTTAGTAATAATTTATTTATCATCATCATTAGTGTTGATTTGTATTTCATCTTTTTTTTTTTTCTTTCCTTTTTGTGGTGCAAAATTAATAAATCTGAATAGAGTAGTTGACACATTCCATTTATAGTCCACTATTCCATTTTCGTTCATCCCAAAATATAGGTCACATTCCTTTTAAAAATATAATTTAAAATATTACTTATCTTTTATGCTTCTCATTTAATATGCATTGTTATCATTAAAATAGAATAGTTGACATAAAACATCTAATAAATGAGAGGGCATATTAGGAAAATAATCTTGAATTGTGTGTTTCCAATACCATTAATTACATTTTTCTTAATCTGTGTGAAGATAAGAAAACGACTATAATTTTGGGACGGAGGTAGTATGTAGTAGAACTGAATTAATAATTGGCTCCACGAAGACTGCACGGATACGCGTACCAAACACCACATTTAGAATCACAAGCAAAAATCTTTATCTGAATTTCAGGCATTTCAAATACAGAAGCTGCAACAAACTTTTCGATTATGCGTCTAAATTTAGACACTCAAACCATATGATTGCTTGTAGAGTATCCTGTTGAGGGTCGTAATTCGTAAAGAAGAAAAGAGAAAAAATAAATAAAAAATGACATGAGGAAGAGAATGCTAGTGAACGTGTTTAGCCTTGTTCAAGGTCTTTAACAGACCTTTGACGATTTTCCAGAACCAGAACGCATTCATTGTGGCCAAAACGGGTGCTACAGTGAGCAAGCTGTAAAAGCCTAACGGGAAGATTTTCTCGACCTGAAAATAACGGACAATTTTTTAATATAAAACACAGCCATTTTTCTATTTCTTTGAATGTTGTGACGTGGAAAGCATAGAGTGTGACTATATAAACAGCAATATGTGATATTGAATTAGACAGTACTGCATTGTATTGAAGAATTAACTTCATCTGTTATGACGCATACTCCTGACAGGAATGGAGACGAAAGTGTCTTCAAGAAAACTATATGTTCACATGTTTATGTATTATAAGGTCTAGAAAATCTCAAAAATATGGATTAAGGGTCTTTATTAGATCCAGATTTTCCATCTCCTCTTGTACCGCGTACTCCTTCTGTACACGCTTTAAACATAGGAAATTAAGTGCTTGTTTGGTCTAGTTATTACTACAATTCAGTTTTATTGAAACTCGATTTCTTTTACAGGACCATAACTTTTCACATTTTTCAATCAGTTTTCAAACATCTTATCATCGGGACACGCAATGTATACTAATGTCTAATGCACACCTTCTATACATCCCTTATGGTTGGGAAACTCCACATCAAACAATTTCTTATAATTCATAATCATACATAGCAGATTAATCAATCACCACAGATAGAAGAAAACTCATAGTTAAAAACTGCTTGCATTAGATCACACATGATAGGAGTCAGGATCAAGTTTAAACAGGAAAAACAGGGCTAAACATTAAGGCAGATATGACATTCCATCGTTTCAAAAATTCAGATGTTAAAGGCAAACATGTTGATCTTGAAGGCTACTGATAAACACTCACCTGATCAAAATGGACAAACATGTGGTAGAAAAGGAAGACAAATAGAAGAACCCTTGCAATCTGAAGATCAAAAGTTGTGCATGTTACAAAGATCTATGCCATCGTGACAATCACCGAAAACGTAAAATAATATAAGAGCTTGTTTGGCGAAAGCTTAAAATTCAATCACTTTTTTCTACTCTTATTTTCAAATACAAAATTCTAAAAAAAAAATTATCTGTCACGTTTTTTCGTAATCTCTTCATTTTTTAACCACAGAATATTCCACCAAACAAGCTCTAATACCTCATGTAATTTATTCACAAAGCCTAACAGATCATACCAACCACCCGAAGAACAAAGCCACGCCGTTGAAAATGTAGAGTTTAGAATTCTTCTGGCCAGCAATATCAAGATACCTGCATGTATTGCAGTAGAGATAAGTAAATGTTTAATGCCTAAAAAATGGAATTGTGAAATAAAAGTTTGAATTCACTTGGTCCACTTTTACCATCTTAGGTTAATGAAGGGAGTTGTGAGTTCAGAAAAGAGAACCATCAGTACGTAGATTCGCGCTTGGCCGCTCAAAAGGGATAGACCAACAGAATATAAAGAGAGCCCATGGTGTAGAACCTTAAACGAAACGAAATGAAAAAATTCAAACAAGATCTTGTATAAGGTATAAAAACATTTTTCTTTTTCCCTTTTTTTGTGATAATCATATTATTGGGGGTAAAACAAATCTAAGTGCTTCCCAGTTCGATAACAAGAAAGTGAGTTTTGTGTTCTTAGATATGCTTACGAACTCCACGCCACCTAAATGAGGAAAATGATAAAGAAGAACAGCTGAATCCGCGATAAAATAGCCAATGGAGACCTGTATTGTTGAAAACAAAAGAATTAAATTTCAGAACACAAGTGAAGAAAGATAAATAACATTAAGGTCCTAAGAAATAACTTACCCCCATTATGGTATCTGATAAAGTCGACGTCATGTTTATGGTAAACTCTTGAGTGTCATCAGAAAGACACGACCCAAGCAAGAAATAGAAGGAACCAGCTGCAACAACTATGGCATGGAAAGTGGAGAATCCCCTACAAAAGAATACTGAAACATTTACTATATTATACAAGTTTCAGCGTCGGGAAGAAATTGGATGTGAAATAGTGACATTAAAATAGATAAAGACTTGAGAAACAAAATAACCTGTTGTTCCAGTCAACCTTCTCATGCCGGTTTAGTTTGCTATACCCCTCGAAGAATAAAGCGCTTATCGTACCTGTTAAGTCATAAACCTTCAACAACAAAACTGTAACTTTTTAAAGGGCATCAGAAATTACCGAGGTATGCTGATCAGCAGCAAGACTCTCATGTTCTATTCATTGTCAATAAAAGGGCCAGATTTCGAGATCGTAAAAAGAAGATAAATCACACCTAACACCGTAAGCCTCATTTTAAAACTTCTTGTTGACTCTAATACTATGGTTAAAGCTTAAAAGTGATGTTTCTTGACATTAAGACTCACGTTTTATTGGCCACATTTCAAGATGATCATAACAAACAAGTTATGCTAAAATCATAAACCTTGTTTTGAAACTTCTTGCTGGATCTAATGCTATGGTTACAAGTGATACTTAATGCTTCATCTCCTCACAACAAGACTCGCGTTCTAGCTAGATGTCAAGATGACCGTAACAAACAATATATGCAGCATCTGTAGTAAAACACGCTCTAACATAGTAAGCGCTGACTCCAAACTTGTTGCTGCATCAAATGCTCACAAATGTTACTTAGTTCTTCATCTTCCGGATGAGTAGGGAAAAAAAAAAAAGAGAGAAATGCACAGCTTCAAGTTGTTGCTATAGGTTTGCCCACTCCGCACCCCCACCCTCCACCCTCCTCTCCCACCTCATGAATTATGTCAGTCAATTCGTTCTCACAAATAAAAATATGTATGAACACCAGTAGAACAGAGAAACAGAAGTTCAAGTCTACTATTCAAGAATCAAATGGGTTCCTCATTCCATAAACAAAAATTTGCAAAATGGCAAGGAATTGACATTTTCAAACATAAGACACAAAACCCATCAATAAATTAGGCCTGATCAAGAAAAGTTGACTTACAATTTTGCACATAAGAATACCAGCTAAAATAGATGACAAGCAGTTAAATATTTTGCTTGGAGTAGCATGCCCATCAAAATTCATAGATTCTGGTACTATTTCCAAACTGAACATCTCCACTTTCCACAATCTCTGAGAAATCGCGTCCATAAAAATAAGCAAATTAACAAACAGCAAGAACAATTTACAGCGCTGAAACTTACAACAAGAGTATGAATGTATGTTACCAGAAGAAGAAACAGCGGTTTATTGCGCAGAGCTATTATGAATGATTAGAAACAGAGTCAGAAGTGATCAACTTATGATAACGATGTGATCAAAAATATATTTTATTGGAGAATCTTGCATTTTCAAGGGGAAACGAACGAATAAAAACTAATTCTGCTAATGGAGTTTGTGCTTGTAATTGTTTGTATGTGTCGCTAATGGCAGCGCAGAGAGGTCAAAGCGAAGAAAACTGTTTGGATAATATATGAGGGAGTGTGGGGCCGCCGGCAATTTCCTACCCCAGCGCATGTTTGATCTGACTTTTAACTTTTACGCCAAGTTTTAAGCAGGTTTGCCTCTTGAAACCGAGGGACATTCCCCACTACTATAATATATTCGAGTTTATTATAAACAATTTGCGTATTTGTTTATTTATTTCATTTATTTGCCCACTCCGTCTAACTTGAATTGGCCTCTTAACAACAAATTAAACCGTTTGATTTTGAAACATTTTAATTTATAATAACTCGAAAGAATAGTCTGATCAATTAACACAATAAATGTATCAGTTATTAACAGAAGATCAAAATCGTCATCAAATCATATATAATATACAATGTGAGCAAATTAGGTGAACACAAAAGTAGTTAAGTATAAACAGAGAACATGCAGAGTATAATAAGAGCGTATACGTAAATTAGAAATAATTGTGTGAAAAAAGAGAATTGAAAGGTTTACGATCGTGATAACTATAGCATGTATCAATGTTAGCGTTGATAGGTTAGACATATGGATGGACGCATGATTGGATCTGAGGTTAAAGATTTAGTAAGTTGGTATTGGCTTGAGATTTAGGTGACCTAGTGTTGGCTTAGGATTTAAGAGATCAGAGCTTTGTTATGGTAATAATATGGAGTGGTGATGATAAATGGATGTATTGACACAAGAGATGCAAGTGTTGGCAGCTTGAGGACTTCAATCGATATGATTTTGGATGTAATTGGAAGGGGACGTTATGAGAATGTGTAGTTGAATGATTTAAAAGTTTCTTCATAGATTTAATTTACTACAAAATTTTTTACACAGCTCCTTAATTTTACATAAATGCCAAGTTTTGTAACATAATTTTTCATGTTTGCAACCATGGAATTCTTGACATTGTTGGCACCCTGATGACGTAGCACAAGTCCAGCCTGGCCCCCATGGCGTGAGCCATCCTTGCTGACGTGTCAAGAGTCCCAGGTCGGATCGATGCCAAAATTCACCTCACTGGAGAGGAGGGGGTTGACACCCAGCTCGGCTAGAGAACCTAACTCGACCAAGTGCCCAGGTCGGCCAAACAATGAGAGCTATTCCCATTGTTGCAGTTTCTAACAAATGACCCGAGGTCAGCTCGGATCATGATGTGAGGCTAGTCCCGCCCGCTACAGTGGCCGACAACAAGGACAATCCACCTGTCATCTGACATCCTGACACCACCTACAACTGACGGAATATTCTCCCTTCATAAATGCAATGGCGGCCGGTTGGAAGTTCCGAGGTCAACGCCATAAATGTCGACGGCATGCAGGTGGAGCAGAAGCAATCATCACGCCTACTCTGGGGCCGGTACAGCCGCCTCAATGATGAGCTACCACCGCCTACTATATTTTGCACTATAAATAGAACACTTAATGGCCATTCGAACACAAAAAAAATCCTCTGTAATCAAGGACCAGCTCAAGCTCGGTTATAAATACATATTCGCGTTTTCTTTACTGTTCTGATTACTGCTACTCAGCCCCTGACGCTCACTAGAGTTCATACTTAAGTAGTCCACACTATTTTTGACATCAACAGACATCATGGTACCACAATTATTAAACGATTCCAACTATTAATCTATTTTCATGAAATATTGTCGTTAGTTTATGATAAAACTTTGTCTCCTATGATCAGGTTACCTTGCAAAATTTTATATATATATATATATATATATATATATATATATATATATAGTCATGATCTCCTACCCAATGTGGGTAGCTTATATTCCCAATAGTGGGGGAAGAAAATTCATAGGGATCGGGTGAAACTTCCCAATGACAATTATGTATTATTCATCTAATTTAACGTAGATACTAAATATATATATATATATATATATATATATATATATATAAAATTTGGTCGATGACGTGGCGCCACAAAATGGCCCTATTTCGGCGTGAGTTTCTCCTTATGTTGCTCACGATAGGCAACTGAACATTTCCGTGTATATAACTAAGCACGCCTTTCACTTTTTAATTAACTAAGCACGCCTTTGCTAAAAATGAAAAGAAGAAAAAGAAAAATGAAAAAGAAAGAACGTTTACCTCCAAAATCTACACCAAACGCGCATTTATCGAACGAAGAAGGGTCACAGATAAAAATGGACTCAACGGCTTCAAAAGGAGATATGAGCAGGTAACCGTGCCATACCCGTGCATAACTTGTTTTCCACGAATCCACGGCCCGACCCGATTAAACCCTACCCGTCAAAACACTCCTATCGTCCACAACTCTCTACCACATTGGAAGAACTCCGGAGAAATCGTACTCGCTGCCGTGCCACTGCCACCTCCTCTCCACGACGTCGTAGAAATTTCAGGTATGGTCTACTAGCTTTGGATAGGAAGGCGTGGTATAGCAAAACTCATACCTACGATCCGACGTAGTTCTCATATGGTTCCATACAGCCGACCCCTATCTGTAGGGAATAAGGCTTAGTTTGTTGTTGTTGTTGGTCTACTGCGACCAGTTTACTGAGTCACGCTGCACGATTTTCAAGCCAACTTGATTACAAATTCTGCTTTTAATTTCAATTAGCTGATTGCTGAGGAATTTGTATTTCATGATTTTTCTCGTGAGATAGACTTGCAGCCTTTATTTCGTGTTATGGCATTCGAGTATTTATTACTGTTTTTGAGTATCAAGGATGATTTTGTTGATAACGATTAAAAATTGTCTTGTAACCTGATTCGTCGCAATTACTTTGATATTGCAGCAGTTGGAGTATAAATCATGTCTTGGTGCACCATTGAGTCGGATCCCGGTATGTTTTGATTTTATCATTTTAGTTAAAATTTTGTTTGAGCCTGTTGCTCGATATCCGTATGAATAGGTACTTTTTGTATTCCGAAAGTATTATTCTGATTCACGGTTTAACAGAGGGGTTGTTTGGTGAGGCTTCTGGAGGCACGTGGTTAGCTTTAGTTAGCCCAATTTGGTTGTTTAGTTGTCAAAAGTTAGTTGACATTTGTGGTAAATCTGATGGACTGGTCAAGTTTTCGAATGTCTTGGTGCTGCTTGTTTTTCCCATTTGTCCAATTCTGCATAACTGTAAGTGTTTATTTCTGAAGCCTTAATAGCTTGTTCAACAAACTTCTTCCGGAATAAAAAGTGTTTTTTGAGAGAATGTGCCTTACATAGTGTAAGGAAGTTTACGAAGAAGTGTGAAAAATATGAAAATGGTTGACAGTGATCATAAGGGCTTGATCGGGAAAGCTTAAAATTTAATCACTATTTCTTACTTTCATTTTCAGTCACACTCTTAAATAAATTATTTTTCACGTTTCTTTATAACCTCTCTTACTTATTGACAACACAGTCTTCCGAAAATCATTTTTCTTCTCATTTAAACTTGATTGACCAGGCTCGAAGAAAAAATTGTTGAACAAGCACTTAATTTCATTTGACCTCATTGTGTTTGTTTGTTTTTCATATTCGCATTTGCATCTACATGGTTTTTGGAGAAGTTTAAAATAGTCTTTGGGTTGTGAATGTAAGTTATTGATTTTGAGTAAACAAATTATATGCTGAAATACGTTTGCTTTGTGTGAAATGTGATTGTATTTATGATAAATTATCAGTGGGTGCAACAATTTTTTCCTTGGAGATTGTGTTGTACATGTGAAGAATTATGTAAATTGTACATGCCATCTTTTAAACTTGTTTTTATTTTATTTATTTCTTTTTATTTTTGTTTTATGGGGGTTTGTGGGCTGGGGATTGAGGCTGAAACTGGGAGATGAGGCAAGAAAGGGGTGGTGTGGAAAGTTCAATTTTAACCCTTTCTCGTCACTTCTTTGCTTACTATGAAATGAAGTGATTATATAAGGTTTGATTGGTGTCCATGGTTGTGTCAGAGAGGCATGGTTCTCCATATGGTATATTATTTCATTTTTATATCTTTTAAGCGATGCCCGGATAAGCTTGGGTGTCTCTGTGATGACATCGTTAAACTTATGCTAATCTTGGCTTGGCTGGCAGGTGTTTTCACTGAACTTATACAGCAGATGCAAGTTAAAGGTGTACAGGTACTATTGAGAATTTGAGATTCCTAGAATGTTCTCTTTTCTAGTGTGGGTTTTATTTGTTTATTATTTTCTCTTGGTCGAGGTAATGCTGGTTATAAGTTCATGACTTTGGTCTTCACATTTTCACTCCCCCAAATTTCAGATATTATCATAATTAATATATATGACTAGGTAATATTTGTTCACATTGTATGCTCACAGTAAAATTGACACCTTGCAAAGTGGTAACTATTTGATTCTGAAATTGCTAAACACCAGCAATTTGGGTATGTGGCAATTATAAATAATCTAACCTATACATTTTCTTTGATCATTATGAAGCAAGATTTGAGAAACAAAAAACTAGTAGAAAAAATGAACTTAGTTCTCTGTAATTATTGTTTCCCATTATAAATTATATTCCTCACTCCATATCGGCGTCCAAGCAGGTTGAGGAGTTGTATTCACTGGACATTGATGCTTTAAACAATCTAAGGTAAATCTACAATTACCTCTGTTGTCTGTTTGTTGGCATGAACTCACACGTATCTGGAAATTCTTTTTGTCCTCCTATTTCCTATTTTACAGACCTATATATGGTCTAATATTTCTCTTCAAATGGCGCCCCGGTGAAAAGGATGATCGACTTGTGATTAAGGATCCAAACCCAAACTTGTTTTTTGCTAGCCAGGTCAGTTTCTGTTACACCTCGCCCTAATATCTGCTGAGCATGGATGACAAAGACACAACAGTGTCTTATCGTCAATTATAATCACAGGTGATCAATAATGCGTGTGCAACACAAGCAATCCTTTCCATTCTGATGAACTGTCCAGATGTCGACGTTGGCCCGGAGCTGTCAGCACTGAAAGAATTCACCAAAAATTTTCCACCCGAGCTTAAAGGTCTGGCAATCAATAACAGTGAAGCAATTCGCACAGCACACAATAGCTTTGCCAGGCCTGAGCCATTTGTACCAGAAGAGCAGAAATCTGCCGGAAAAGATGATGATGTCTACCATTTCATAAGCTACATACCAGTTGATGGTGTACTATACGAACTCGACGGTTTGAAGGAGGGGCCCATCAGCCTTGGGCAGGTTCCGTCCGGGCAAGATGACATGGCATGGCTACAATTGGTACAGCCTGTAATTCAAGAACGCATTGAGAGGTATTCTCATAATGAAATACGCTTCAACCTAATGGCAATTATAAAGAACAGGAAAGAGATGTATACAGCTGAGCTAAAGGATCTCCAGAGGAAGAGGGAAAGAATACTGCAGCAACTGGCGGCATGCCAATCTGAGAGGATGGTGGATAGCAGTAATGTGGAGGCGTTGAACCAAACGCTTGCTGAAATCAATTCTGGGATTGAGGCTGCTACAGAGAAAATCTTGATCGAGGAAGAGAAGTTTAAGAAATGGAGAACGGAGAATATACGTAGGAAGCATAATTACATTCCCTTTCTGTTCAACTTTCTGAAGATCCTTGCTGAGAAGAAACAGTTGAGACCCCTCATAGAAAAAGCCAAACAGAAAACAACCCAATCCTAGATTAGTCTTTGGTGAGATGTTGTTTTGTGGATTTGGAAAATGTTTTGCATATTTGTATTAAGTTAAGATATGAGGTTACTTCCCTTTGTTTTTCTCTACTGTACCACATGGATATAATGTCTTGGACAGGACATATCATCTAGGAAATTTTACCTCTCAAGTTATGAATTTTACAGGCGTGTTACTGTTTCTCTCCTCGACTGAAACGCGACAATATTTTATTGGCTGGTGCTCGATGTATATATACAGAGAAAGATTCTGTGTAATTTGGAGGCCCATATTATTATTCGGATTGTAGGAACTAATTGTCAATCTGTCAACACGGACACGGTTACTTTAGAGGACACCTTATTTTGACACTTGATGACTTAAGCATGATGTATTCGTTGTGGACTCAAAAATTGTGCCTACAAGAGCACCGAATCACGCCTAATTTTTCATTTTTTATTCTTTCGAAAATGTGTGCTAGTGTTTGGTCCATATCCTCACTGGAGGAATTTAGTGCTTGATTAATTAATTTTTTCAACAAAAAGTCCTTTTCCCTCTGTAAATATTCATATTTTTCAATAATTTATTATTCTTTTGAAAATGTACTACTTTTTCCTTTTTTCCTCAAAAATAATGTTGTCAATTGTGTTCTGTATGATCCCCATAGTGGGAACGTGTCTCCCCCGAATTGGTGGGGGTGCCAGTGGGGATCATAAGATCCCCACAGTGGGGATCAGATCATTACTAATATGAACTTTATCAATTTTTTCTCTCTCATTATTTACAATCACTTATTCAATTATTTAATATATTTTTCTCAAATTTCAATTACACATTCAACACGTAAAAAAAAAAACTTCTCTCTCAACCAACATACTCTAAGCATAAGTTTCCAAGAGAATGGAATATATATGAGTAAAAATGAGTTTCGAATAATAAGGGCCTGTTCTGTTTGCCGTTTTCAACCCGTTTTCTATTTTCAGTTTTCGAAAATATTTTCTATTTTCAGTTTTCGAAAATATTGAAAACGCGTTCTGTACATTGTTTTCGAAAATCCATTTTCGAAAACGTTTTCAAGATTTGTATAGGAAACACGAAAACGTCTTTTTAACGCTGTTTTGCTAAATGTCGAAACAACTAAAACGCTGATTTTAAACTTTACATTTATTATATTTCAATCCCAAATTTTATTTTTCGTACGTTTTAATCCCCGAGCACCTCCAACCACCTCCGACCACCGCCATCCACCGTCGACCACCGTTGCCCATCGCCACCGGCAACGTCCGGCCACCAGATCTGGCGGCAAGCCACCAGATCTGGTGGCTAACCACCAAATCTGGTGGTCCAACCACCATTAATGGTGGTCGACCACCATTAATGGTGGTTGGACCACCATTAACAAGTGGTTCGACCACCTGTTGGTGGTCGAAACCACCCGTATAGGTGGTTCGACCACCAACAGGTGGTCGAAACCACCTGCTGGTGGTGCAAACCACCAAGACTTGGTGGTTCGCACCACCACAGTCGCCAGCGACTGTAAGAGAGAGAGGGAGGGTGGGGTGGGGATGGGGTGGGTTGAAGACGATGGCTTGTTTGAACATTTTGAAAAGTTTGAGGACTTTTTTGTAATTTTTATTATACCAATTTGTATTTTTTTAAAAGTATAAACCAAACACGTTTTCTATTTTTCTTCTCAAAAATAATTTTTCAAAACAATCAAAAGCATTTTCAATTTTCTCAAAACAAAAATTGAAAACAGAAAACACCAAAATATTTTCGAAAATGAAAACAGAAAATACAAAACAAACAGAACGGCGTAATTTTTTCTTTTAATTAGAGAGAGGAAAGAAATAAAAATTAAATTAAACCAAATGAAAGGGAACCCGAAATCTATTCATTCGTGAAAGCATGTTGCCGAAGCTAAAAGGTGAGCAAGCAAAATGTCTTCTTATCGTGGAAATTGCTCTACTTTTCTTTGGTCATTTTGTTTTTTGCTTTCGATTCCGTTAAATCTTTAAGGGTGCCAAGAAATTGTCTTTCGCACCGTAGATAACTTCAGGTGATTTTAGTCTTGGTTTTTCTTTTATTTCTCCGTTGTTGTTCTCTTATGTTGTGTGTGTGAGTAGCTTATGATTACAATTCTTCCGGTAATTAACTATCGGTCGGTTATACTTTGGCTAGAGAGTAGGATTTTTCTTCGTATTTTCCTCTCCTTTTTATTGAATTGTGTTGAACTTCTTGTTATTTGCATACACCATGACCATGGTGTTAATGATAAGATTAATAAAACGGCAAACTATGAGATAATTAACTAACATCGATGGGCTTCAGCTACTCCTCTGATCAGTTGACAGTTTTATTTGGAACCTAATGCTCAATAATTGGTGAATGTATGAAACAAATTTGAATGGGGAAAAGACGACTTCAACTTGTTCGATGAAATGTCTACTATGTAGAGAAAATATATGGCCTCATGTGAACACCCAATTGTTGTTCTATTAAGTGCTTGTTTAATAATACTATTTCGAAATAGGAGTGATCTTTTTGGTAGTAAAAAATCTTGGAAGTTTTGTAATACATTTGGTTGAAGATGACGAGTGTAAGAAAAAATGGTTGTAAAACATTGCTTTTTTGGCATTTCTTGAATTGTTATATATAGGCTCTTACTTTGATTTGATTCGTTCCTTCAAGCCGAAAAGATGGTGAAGCTTGCATGTTGTTCATCACTTCATTGGTTTTTCATTAGCAGATTGATTTCTTTCTGCCCTATTCGACTCAGCGAGATGGCTCATTCCATTTTAAGATCGCTCCTCAGATTCCCAAGCAACAGCAGTTGCAGTTTTACAAAGTCTCTTGCTACCTCGCGGTGTTATTACACCAGCTTTTATAGAAAATATTCTGGGTACCTTTTTGTAAGAAATGCAAAACTTAGAGGATGGCCAGTGATAAGAATTACTACTCATGACACCAAGTTTATGTTCTCAACCGATTCCAGTGCTAGTTCTGTAAGCAGTGATAGTAGTGATATCGGTACTTGTGAGAAGACTGATGGTGGACGGGAGTATCTGATGATGACTGATGAACAACTAATAAGTCAGTGCGAGATGGATACTTACAAGGCGTCAGGACCGGGAGGGCAACACCGTAACAAGCGTGAGTCTGCAGTGCGTCTTAAGCACCTCCCGACCGGTATTATTGCTCAGGTTCAGACAAATATCCTAGATTCTTGAATCCTTGTATTTTCGTGGTGTGTATCAGTGTATATGTTTATAAATTGCAATTAGATAGGCTTCGGAGGATCGCTCACAACACAAAAATCGTGCTTCGGCTGTCGCTCGCTTGCGGACGCTATTAGCTCTTAAAGGTGCGCATTTAGCATGGATTGTTTTAACTCTTTTATACGTAAAAATTAACTTCAGTTACTAAGTTAAATTTCAATGTTAACCACATATCTCACATCACTATACATTATTATTGAAAAACATTTCTTTGTATTTCAATTTTCAGATTTTTGTTTTTGGAGTTTCAACATTTTGTTATAATTTGAACTGAAAACACTTGTTTTGAGCTTCCTTCACAAAAATTTCCTTGTTTCTGAAGCTGCCTTTGCAAACATATGAAAATAGACAACTTTTTTGGCATTTTGGAAAGCTGAAAATTGAAAATAATTTGAAAACAATAAATACTACATTCATCAAAATAGAAGGTTATGATGACACGCGTAGCGCATTTTCAGCACTCATTAAGTTGATTATCAAAAAACCTTGTTTTACTTGTACCAATGCACGTTTCTCGAAGTAGTTCCCCCCTTTCTCTAAGCTAACGAATAAAACGGGAGTTTTGCTTAAGCTAGTAAGGAATAATGTGGATCTTGATGCCTACGTACCTCCATTGGAACTCGTGCAAATTCTTCCAGCAAAATCAACTGTGAGGGGATCATACAAAGGCCCTCAGATTGGACCGAACAACCCAAAATTTGCCATGGTAAGCCTCCTTATCCTTTCAAGTTTCTACCACTTTTTCCCCCCCTGTAGAATGCTACTTTATAACGTCTATTTATTCCCACTGTTCTGTTGATTTTGTAGGGAATGCAGGCTTTAGTTGATCTAATTTTTGCGGTCGAGGGATCTGTGGCTGATGCTGCAAAAAAGCTAGGGTACATATTACATTACACCAAATTCCTAATCAAATGTTGTTTTCATCTCTCATTGGAAGCCAACTAGCCAACGTGTTTTTTTTGGCTCCTGTTTATAGATTGAGCACTGGGGCTTTATCACGACTGATTTTATCTGATGATTCTCTTCGAATGGCAGTGAATGAGTTTAGAGCTAGTAAGGTAAATCCAGCATGTGATATCTAGTCTTCTACTTTCGTCAATTCATTCTCTCTGCAGTATAACACCAAGGTGATGAAAACTTCGATAATCGTATTCATAAGTATGGAATGATGATCTCTCGGATTTCTGCAGGGTATGAAGCCGCTTAGATAGGAAGTGGTGATTGCAAGAATGTGTTTCAGGTACTACAGCATGTGGTTTCCATGAGTCTATGACCAGCAGCTGCTCTCTGTGGCTGTTTACTGATGTTCCATCTGCATATGGATTTTCCAATTGAATATGCAACACCGCACAATGCCATTGTTAAGACCTTGGTTGACGAAGCTTTTTCTGGTGATATGAGACTCATTTTTATGCCTGCTCCTTTAGCTTGAAGGACACATTTTCAGCATCGGAGTGTACAGAGAGCAATTTTTTGGTACCGTAACAGATGATTGATGCTGTTGACCAATCAAAATCGAACATTTGTTTGTATGTTTATTAATTGAATAATGCTGCTCGGACATCGTAGATGACTCTCTTGTTAACTCCTGACCAATTAAAAAAGGTGGAAGAATTTTGGCTAATTGCTAGCTGGTCCTCAAACTTTCTTCTATCTTTTTTAATTGATCAAAAAGTTACCAAGAGAGTCATATAAGATGTCTCAGTAGCATTATTTTTTGTTAAATTAATATTGGCCTATGTGTTAGTGACATGGCAAGGAGAAACGTATCTTTTGCATTTTCTGGGTATCTGAAAATTGAAAGGGTATTTATTTTTCCAGTTTAAATGGACCCATATTTTTTTCAAGAGTTGACGCCTATATAAATCAATAATTATAATTTATCACGTTGACAACGTGTACATTTCAATCTTATATCCACTTAAAATATTGAGGCTCGATATTTGTGAAGTACTAAATATTGTCACCCGAGCCGCATCAATGTCCATATGAACGAAATATATACCAACACTGTTATTGAAAGGCTTTAACCACCAGCATTCACCTTCAAGATAAATCTGTAACCTTAATTCTTTACTTCAAAATTCACATAATATAATATAATTAAAAAATGGGAAAACCAACCATGAGGATATTTCATAATCACTGTGCCTCCGGACATATGCACAGAATGGATCAAAGCCAAAGAACCCGAGTAAACGATTATAAGCAGCAATACATAGAATCAAGTGGATAAGGCGACTTATTAATGCAACCATAACAAAATTTAGTAGATCTCTCTTATCTGCACCACGGTAAAATTCTACACATAGCAAATCTTTCCAAATTGCAAAATCAACTACAAATAATTTTAACGCGTTGTAGCAGAGCAGATGCTGCCGACGAATAATGTCACTCCAAAAAAAGGGGGTACGAAAACCATTTCTTACTCTCATCACAAGTGGAGACAAATCCCCTCGTAATGATGCTCTTCCAACAATAACCTCGCATCGAAAATATATGACAACTAGGATTCATATTTTATTCTCCAACTGTCAGTCCAAACCCAAACTTGTAATCTTTCTTCCTATGATCTATCTGCAGCACATAATTGTTGGACACAGAATGGAAGAAAATGAGAACTTGACTACAGAAAAATAATGCATATGCTTCATTTTGATAAAACGAACTTTTTAAGTTTATCACTGGTAGAATGTTAGGGTGATGGGGATTGGTTTTTAATGATTTTTAATGTAAAGGATGAGAGAAAATGAGTGGAATTTAATGGTGGAGATTTGTGGATGTGATTGACTTAGAGTAAAGAAATAATGTATAAAGAAATGGTAAAAAGTGGTAAAAATTGGAAAAAGTTGTTCCCTATCATGCTTTGTGACATGTGTAAATAATAATGAATAGTGATTTGAGATGTGTGATTGATGTTGAAGTTTGAATTTGACTTCAGTGATAAAAATAATAGATAGAAGCATCTTGTAAGGGCTAAGGGGTAGATCCTTACCTCTGCAGAAAGAATAAAATTGAGACCCATGTTTAATCGCTCTTCAAGAAAAGCGGCTACGCATCCATTGGAATCAATTTTTCCTCTTAAACGACACTGTCAGAAATAGAGAAGAGTCAGTCATACATTAGGTAGCACCACTGGAGCTCAGAGTCAGTTGATATCAGTGAATTGATCTAATTGGGATTGAAGGATTTTAAATGCGTGATGAAATGATGTCAATTAGTATTGACGCAATTGAATCTCATGAATGAAAATCATATCCAAGTACATAAGGTAGTTGTAGTATTTTAAGATTGACTGAAATACAAGGTATGGAACTCTATAAAACAAGGGGATGAGAAGTTACCTGCCGAAGGATGTAATCATAACCAAAGCTGGCTGTAACATCTCTAGACATATAATTGTACATGAAGTCTGAAGCTAGAGAAACCTACATATGAAACCAACCCAAATACCAATCAGATACAAATAGAATTTCGTACACTAAACTACGTAGTATCTTACAGATCACTATTAACTATTTCACCTTTTCAGATACTTTCTGAACATAGCTTAAAGCAACCATCCCAGTGCTAGCAACTTGTCCAGTTGCCACCTGCAACTCAAAACAACAAACACAAACACAATGATGTGTCGAAAATGACTCGAAACCAATTACAGCATGTTTGGGAGAGATTTTGGAGAAAGTGATTTTTGCGTAAACTGTTTAAAAGTAGAGCAATTTAAAAAAATATGAACAGATTTTCATATTAAAAAAAAAAAAAAAGCGTGGTTGAAAAATGATGTTTGAAGATAATAATTTTTAGAAGAAGTTGTAACAAAGAATCTCATAACTATGGTTGAAATAGAGCATTACCAAGCATACCCATGTTCCCTTTCAAAAGTGCAATTAAAAAAGGAACGAAAATTTTATTTGCAACCAAGAAGAATGCCAACCAATTGAGATAAGTATAAGGATAACGTGATTACATCAAATACGTAAGATAAGGGTGCATCAAATTTGGAACATGTCTCATAACAGAATGTAAACAAAACTGTATGAATATGTCTCATAACAGAATGTAAATAAAACTGTACCATCTTGTCTGTGTTATAGCGGGCAGCATATCCTATGCCAGACTTTCGATGTTGACCAGCCCAGAAGACCTCACCACCCAAGGACAAATGAGGGCTCACACTCTGCAGGCGTACATCAAATTACATAAAGATGACTGACAATCCATATATTTCTTTAACTAAAAAGGTCAGCAATATCAAAAAGAATCAGAGGTAAAAACCAAGAGTGACATCCTGAATGGAGTTTGTTACTTGGATCTCATAAAAGTCGAGTAGTCCACAAATAAGACAGCGAATCTAAAAAATAATACAGATTAAAAGTAAAAACCAAAACATGACACCACAAACTAGCAGCGAGCATGATCCTGATTCAGTATCTAGAAGGCCAGAACAGTTTAAAACTTTACTAGGAACTGCCAGTTTGGTTTAGACAGATTCCAGGGTACACATTTTTCCCACCCTAAGACATGTATCCACAAATTGACAAACACACCGAGTGTCATAACATAGCAATGATTCACATAAGAAGTTATCAGCAGTGCTAACAGATATGTAACGAGATAGTGAAGTAACTACCAAAAACCAACTTTCTTTTTCTACTTTACATAGTTGTGCATGGGAAATTGGCTCTCTGTGACAAGCTTCCACAGTATTTAGATTTTGAAAACCAGTTTGTCTTCCCTTGATCTAGGCACAGTTTATAGAACAGTGCCTAATTCCTAGCACTTAAATAGTCCTGGAATATGATGTCAATAGTCGTCGAATATCACAATGTTATCTGTTTAAATGGAATCTGCAGTGCCATTCAATTTCTCCCAAAAAAAAAAAAGAAGTAAATAAATAAGTACAATTCACAAAGCTATCATAGAGGTCTACATATTGCACTCATATACACTATAAAACAAATAAGTATATATTGACATTGCCATTGCCATTGCCATATATAGGCCTTGTTCTATTTGGTGTTAACCAAATCCGCACGCAATTCCGTATACCTCATACTCATTTTCAACCACACACACATTTCCCAAAATAATATTAACCACACATTTTTACACGGAATATCGTGCGGAACAACTAAACCCCAAATCAAACAAGGCCATAGAGTTCAAAAGTACATATTCCCATATATAGAATTCCCCAGCTTTCTAGTGCATGTACAAGTGTAGATGAAATTTTGCAAGCAAGTTTGCCATCGCTAACCTGGATGTAACTTGCACCAAACAATGCTCCATTTCCTAATTGAAATTGAGTCCTATAATCCGATCCCTGTACGATAAGTTCAAACGAGAATGCAGTTAGCTCCAAACTGGACACTCCAAATTTTACACTGGTATCAGTTAGCCAATACGGTTCCATGCCAGCTGGACCGCATGTGCAAAAACAAGGTTCCTCAATACAAAAATCCCTGAAATGCATCCAAACAACTAAATTCTATTAATTGAAGAATTTAAAAAATTAACCTTGTAATCAAAATTGACCATGCCATGTGACATATGTGGCTCATGTGTAAGCTACAGGAAAAATGAATAGATGTCAGCGGTGTATAAATACTAAAGAATTGAAAAAGATCAGGGTAATTGAGAAATTGATCATTGTACTTGAGCGTTGCCCTTTAGAGTAAGATTTTCGGACAAATCACACTTCATTCTTGCATTCAATCTCCCATCTGTCATCACCCTCCCAAAAAGCATCAACTGCCAAAGAACAAGTAACACTTTTATGCGTGAATGAATCTTTATGTTTTACTAGACAAATATGAATACTTTAATGGTGAATAAATAACCTTTGGGTCTATGAAGTTAGCACCAAACTCATAGTGAGAAGTGGGGATCTTAATCGTCTCAGTTGACTGGGAAGGAATTTCAGTAGGGCCCATCATCACACTGATGAAAAGTAAACAGGTGTTTTTGACAACCATGAAGAGAATGATAAGGCAATCCAACCAAAAAGAATTAGAATGAAAAATGGAATACATACAAGT
Organism: Jasminum sambac; assembly: GCA_018223645.1. Taxonomy (NCBI): domain Eukaryota; kingdom Viridiplantae; phylum Streptophyta; class Magnoliopsida; order Lamiales; family Oleaceae; genus Jasminum; species Jasminum sambac. The sequence goes on from CP073649.1 coordinate 30,151,793, forward strand.
AAAGACAATAAAGTAGCAAAAAATTACCTGTGACTCAATGAAAATTTTTGATTGAGTCCTTTAGTAAAATCAAAGCGCAACCCCTCAAAAAGTTCTGGCTTCAGAGACACTGCCATATACATTCGGTAAATAAGCACTTAACCAATATTAATGGAACAAAGTCTCAAATAACCTACTTCATTCCTTAGCAGTCTGCTTACAAGTTACAACTTTTTAAACAACGAACAGTCCATTCTAAACTAAGGGATACAACATTCTATCAAGTTCTGAAATAAATCAAGATTAGTCTTCATAAACGGGTTTGAGGACCTGAGTTACAATGAATCAGAGATAATATAAAACAAAGTACATATAGCCAGCAACCTAAATTATAAAGCCATCATTGTCTCCTTTGAGAAGATGACAATTTGATAAGCATTCCCTCCACTCATGTATCCATTCAATAATGGGTATAAAAGGAAGCAACATTTACAGCATCTTTATTCTTTATTTCTATGTTAAAGTGTTAAATATTCAGATGGAGGATCATACAATGACGGAATACCAACCATAATTATTTTGAAAGGTTGCTATATGAAAGTTTTCCACAAAAAATTCGAAAAAAGAAAAGAAAAGAAAAGAAAAGAATAATAATAATTTTTTAAAAAATCAAAGGTCGTTTGAAGTCTTCTATCTTCAATTAGCTCGTGATTTTTTGATTCACTCGTTCCTGCTTCTGCACTCATTGATTTCTTGACCTAACTAAACACAAATCTCAAGCTAAGAAAAACCATTAGGCCTCCATTTGAATCCTAATTTGATAAATGTAGTCGCGATAAAGTAAAATCAGTCAAAACCAGTTTCTATTCCTTCTAATTAGGGTTCAGTGTAAAAGGAAAAGAAATCCAAACTTGACACTAGTCCTCGTCAGTTCACTTTCCGCCATTACGTAGAAAAACAAAAATCAATCACAGATGAAACAAGCGGTCAAAAGATAACGTCTTTAACGAAACAAGCCGCAAAAAAATAGTCTTTAACAAAGATTTCTCAATAAAGCGTATAATGACAGCATTCAAAATTAAAATTGATAGGAGATGCACGAACTGAGAGCTTCGCGGTGAATCTCCTCATAAGGAATAGGGCAAGGAAGATTCATGTAATCGACTTTCTGCGGTTCGGCCACCGCAGGACTGGAACCGGCCGCCAGTGGAGTTGTTGCAGTTGTAGGCGGGGGAGTTACGAGTGTAGCCATTTTCCGGTTCCAAATTACACGCAATTCGACGAATGAATTACAAGGAAATTGGAAGAGTTAAAGGAGAAGAGGAAGTTTCTTCCTCTTGAGCGGCTACGTAGCTATAGAGCGAGACAGTGGTACTTGAAGAGAAAGAGAAACCCTTTGCCCCAAATACTGAAAACCCCTAAACCCGGCCAACTTGATTGACCCGGCCCGCTATGTGATATACTGGCACGTGCCCTACTCGGTAGTTGCGCGGAGCGCTAAAGAGTTAAAGGAGAAGAGGAAGTTTCTTCCTCTTGAGCGGCTACGTAGCTATAGAGCGAGACAGTGGTACTTGAAGAGAAAGAGAAACCCTTTGCCCCAAATACTGAAAACCCCTAAACCCGGCCAACTTGATTGACCCGGCCCGCTATGTGATATACTGGCACGTGCCCTACTCGGTAGTTGCGCGGAGCGCTAAAAACTATGGTCTAGAGCTTGTTTGACAAGATTTTAAAAGGGCAATTGGCGCTAAAGTCCCTTACCTTCCGACACTATCGTGCAATTCCTACCCATATACTTACGGCAATTTCACCTTTGGTTTTATTCTTTTGAAGGGTTCATATATTTCGTATAAAACGTTATGATTAGTATTGTATTGAAAAATATATATGGTTGAGAATGTGTATAAATTTCACAGAAATGCACAAAGTCATGAAAAGAATAAGGCCTTTATTTTCATGTTTTATGTGTATGTCATCTTTGGTAACTAAATTAATCCCTATGTTAGGAGGGTATTTTTGTTTACTTATATTTCATATTTCATATTTCAAGATTAAGGCCTTGTTTGATATATATTAAATTTTACAAATTTTTTATCTCCCATTTTTTTCAGTCACACAAACTGATTTGAGAATTATTTTATATTTTTTTAATTCATCATCTTTAATTTTCAACCACATAAACCATACATAATTCAAAAAATTCAATTTTAATGCATATCAAACAAGCCCTAAAAAAGATACAAAAAATGTCTAATTAGAATTATTAATTGAACAAAGATTTAAACTGAAAAAGGGATTGGAAAAAAAATTGAATGAGAACAAAAAAAACATATTTACTTTTTTCAATCCCAGTAGCTATCCAAGGGTATGTTCTTTTGAGATTAAATTTAATAGGATAAAATTTGACGTAGGATGTGTGATTGAAAATTGGAGATGGATCCTTTGATAGGATTGAAATTTTTATGAATTTTTAGGGATTTTTATGTAAAGTAGAAGCGAGAATTAGTGGATATAATTAGTTTGATCAAATTCAAATTTAGAAAGAATGGATAAAAATATATAAAATAATATGAGAGAAAGAATAGATTTAATTTGGTGAGATTTAATTTATATAAATCAAGCCCCAAGTCAATTATGTAAAAGACCGATCTGGAACCAACAATGATTTATGTAAATAAAACATAAAGTTAATGGTGAAATTGGAAAAAATATATATAGGTAGAGTCCAATTCCACAATAGTGTCCAAAGGTAAGAACTTTCCCCAATTAGCCATTTAAAAAAAAAGCAAAATAAATAAATAAATAAAATTGAAAAAAAGGTATATACGGGACCAATCAATTTTTTGTGTTAACCTTTTGTGTGAGCAATAGAGATAGTAGTATATATTGGAATTAACAATTTAAACTGATACTAACATGTAAAATTAAAAGATTATACTAGATTTACATAAAAGATTATAATATAGTTGGTATAATAAATAAATACTATTATTTCCATCACATCACTTTTCCAATTTTGGCTTGGTTAATTATCAAATTAATGTATAATAAATAGTTGAAAATAATAATAAAAGAAAAAAATAAATATAGTTCGATCAAATTTTAATGTGAGAAGAATTGTAGGACAAGTTAACATTTTCCAAAACTGAATTTTCTCTATTAAAACAAACCCGATCATGCATATATACAAGTTAACCCAAATTTTTAAGAAATGAAAAATCGAAGCTAACCCATTCATAAATAATAATAATAATAATAATAATAATAATAATAATAATAAACGAAGCTATTCACTTTTACGCGTGCGAGGACTGAAGTTATTGACTCACGCAATCAAAGATTCTTCTTCGGTTGAAAACCCCAACGGCACTGGTTAGTACTCTCTCCATCTCTCTGCACGCCTTCCTCTATAGTACCCATGATTCTGCGAATCGGTCGATTTTTCTCCAGTCTTCTAGTTTATTACGATTTCGAATCAATATAGTTCGGGTATTTTATATTTGGATTCTGTATATTGCGGCGAATCGAACGAACTGCTGAGTTAGTGAGCTTCCAAGATTTAGGTTAATCTCGAGCGGATTCTTGTCCAAACGGTCGATTTCTTACGGTAAGTCGTGTAGCTACTGTAGTGGATATTACGAGTTCAAAATGATTGGAGTTCGCCATTTCAAACAATTATGGTTTCTTTAACCTGATAGGTTAGGCTGGCGATAGGCTTGTATCCGTATTTGTTCATTTCTTGGGGGAATGTTTACATATTGTTTGGTTCGAGAGTTATTAGACACTTTTTTTTAATGTTATTTTCTTGGATTCACATGTTTATGTACCTGCTCGTAATATCATTATTATCGCTCCTTCTGATAAATCTGCCACAATCGCACATTGTTTTTCTTTCTGAATAATGCCCCTGTAGTTCATTTGTAACTTAACATCCGATGGTTAATAATGGCTCTAATGGTTGGTTATGCGAGAATTGGCAGTAAAGGGTTCACTCAATGATATGACTTCATATATTTCTTTTTCATAGACCTAAATTTTTAAACATGAATAGCAAATAACGGTGGCATATAGTAAGATTATAACAAAGCTACTAGTCACAAGCTGATTTCGTTTACTGCTAAATAGGTTTTCTTACTAACAGTACAGTCCCTATTATTTTTTTCTGCCTCCGGGAATCGAACTCCCGGTCACCAACCATTTAACACTAGTGTAGGGTAGGCCCAGTGCAAGCGCTTCGAGAACGTAGTGAGAGTCAGATTCTTACACTAGTTATGATCTTCGTCCTCATATTCATGGTTGAAGTTGAAGTATGAGATTGCAGATCTAGACTTGCATTTACAAGTAGTTTTATCTTTTGGCATCGGCCTTGATCTTGACCGTTCAAGATCTACATATAACAACACTGTCAACAACAAACTAAGCTCGGGTACCAACTCATATTGGTGACCTATATACTTCACACAGTATCTGTAACTAAAAAGCATAATGTTTATGCTATTTTGTGGATGTTGTCTTTTTTAATAAGTGGAATGTGACTCATGCAGTCAGTGTGGAATGCATTGGTTTTTCCACTCGCGCTTTAATGATTGCCAACTGCAAAGAGAGTGTTTCTAACACCATTTTAGTCTGCAAAAGCCAATTGACTGACCAAGATTTCCAACAATGTTATGCAATAGACTCAAAAGTAATTAAAAAGGAAGTAGAAAGGAAAGAGAATCAAAGAACGTAACATTTCTTCCTTTTTAGTTCCCCAGAAGCACCCATACCTTGATTTTCGAAGAACAAGGGAGAAAAAGGTCACCTGCATTTCTGGTTTAGTTTAATTCCATTTTCTTAAATATCTACTCCGTCTTTAAATTGTTATTATTAGGAATTTTCTTTTCCAAGACCAACCAAACAGAGGAATCAGGATTTCCTTCTTCTTGATACATACCAATTATATTAAAATTGAAGGAACTATAGCCTAAACATCCACGATCACCTGGAGACAGCAGAATATTACGGGCTTAACAAAATTAATCTATTATATAATGAAGTAGTGAGTGGGGAAGGAGGGCGGGAAGAACTTTTATATGATACATCAGGTTGGTCACTCTCTGATGTAAAGAAAACACTATTTGCAAGATTTAAGCTTAGTCACTGGTCTTGAGCTTCTGCAATATTATGATTCCATTTAGTTAAACGGGAGTAACACGTGTATGACTTTTAAATTTACTCGACCAGACTATCACACCTGCTGAGGCGTTTGTTAGTAAGCCTTCAGGAGTTGATGAACAAGTATTATCATCTATCTGAGGCAAAATGAATGAGCTGTCAAACGCCTTCTCACTGCTTGACCTGGATGTGGAAGATGCTAAGGAACAGACTAAAATTGCCACCACTGCTGCTGATGACAGTGGCAAAACAGTAGAAGAACAAGGTCCGTACTTATTTATTTAAAGATACAGCATCCTTCTCCTCTTTTTAGAATGCGAGCTCAAGTTTTATTTCTTTCTCAAGTTTTGGAGAGGATTCAAATCTAAATGTTATCATCACAGTGAAACTATAAGATTACCACTTCTGCATAACCATGTAGAAATACTATTCTATTTTGTTTATTCTTTTATCATTCTTTTTTTTTTTGTTTTTTGTTTTTTTCTAATATAAATACATGGTCTGTCAAATAAACTATTCCTGTGGTGCAGGTAATTGTGTGAGAGAAGACAACCACCCAGGAGATGGGACCTCATCAAAATCAAAAAAGGAAAAGGAGGGTAAGCAGAGCTCAGAAGTGATTCAAGAAGATTACAGGTTGCCGCTTGTTTGGATTGACCTCGAAATGACTGGTGACTATTTCCTCTCGAGCTGTTGAAATGAATATTGGTATTCTGCATATCATGGATTTCCCACTATATATCGGTCGTTCAGTATGGATGTTAATTGTGTATGCCCAAAGAATGGAAACATTTTATGCCTAGATTAATAAATTGTGTGTGCATTAGTTTTGAAGATGAGTTCTACTTTGTTGTTTTTTGGAATGTTTCTTCCAATTTGAATTGAAGTTATATACTTATTTTGCATTTTGAATCTCTTCTATTAGTGTAGCTTGGTTGTCTAGGCGCTCCTATGATTTTGTCACATTTGCTGTACAATTCACATTTCTTCTTCAATAGCAAAAACTAAGGGCTTTTTTTATGTGCTTAAGACGTTTTTCGTTTATGAACATAAAGATATAATTGGTGGAAAATTGGGTAGGAAAAAGTGTTTAAAACATTATTGTTGGAAAACAACTTTCCAAATAAGTCTAGGTTATCTTCACTGGAAGCATGATTGCCGGGTGATCATTTCTTGCTTAAAACAAAGACTTAGAGTTCCTCTATTTCCTCAGTTCTAGAGCAACTCTTTGATCCATTGTGTAAAAGAACACGAGGGGTCCAAATGGGAGTTCATGTTTAGCTTTTTAACATGGGTTTGTTTTTCCGTCCTGCCTACTTCATTTGTTTGGTTTACTCTCCCACACAACATTTGGATTTTCACGTAAATATATACCATGTCACCGTGTTAGTGGGAGAGCCTTTCACCTTCAACCTACTGTGTCTGTTCTGTTCCTAGGTTCCGTAGTCGTTATGATACATCTCCCTGGAAAAAAGAACTGCATGATGCTCATTTTCTCTAGCTTTCATGCACTGCTGTGCTTTATCTCTTCCTCTGAATTTTCTCTTGCTAACATTATTCTTCCCATTCTTTTTCTTAAGTGATTGCACTAATGATACACTTTCCCATAGTGATCAAGATAGCGATGGGAGTGGGTAATTGTCACCAAAAGTTTATGATAACTTCACAAGATCATGATAAGCTCTATAATATCTTCTCTTTTGTCGAAGTTGAATATTCTGCGTAATGAATTAAAACTTATGCAGTATTTCACAATTGATCTTCCCTACACTTTACTTTTACTATAAAGGGGAGGGGGGGGGGGGGGGGGTGTTGGAATTGGAATGGAATATGTGATATCATCTGCAGATTTCTTCTTTTCCATTTTCGTGATTATATAATATGCAGTGCATACTTCTTTTCTAAATTTGATATTTATTGAAGAAGTCATGTTTTGGCTTCACCATCTTCTCTATATGATTAAAAACCTATACAATGCATGACTTGAAGTTCATATAATTTCACTTATTGTTCCTAATGAAAGAGCTATGTGATTGTTAAATGTTAATAGCATCTTTCCCTTCATGCGTCGATCCTTGATTTTAACACAGACAAATTAATTACAAGCTGCTGAAAATTTTCTTGCTTTTCGATTTGTGGTTTTCAAGTTCTTGTTTCTGATATTTATTTTTCTTGCTCTCTGTAGAAGAGTTATCAGATAGAGCATAGAAAAGACTCCTGCCTCCTCCTAGTTTAGCTCCGTGCAAAATTGTAGATCCTTCATGTCAAATGGCAGAAAAACAATTTCTTAAATCATGATGTATTAGAAGAAACATTATAACTGTTTCCTTTCTGTTTGTCCCCTTTTTCGCAGGTTTGAATATTGAAGTTGATAGAATATTGGAAATTGCTTGTATAATTACGGATGGCAATTTAACCAAGTCAGTTGAGGTAACTTCATATTTCAAAATATAGTCCTGTCTTTTGTTTGCCTTTTCCTGACACTTGCATTCTTGTTACATGTTTTACCATCTTCTGTTTGCTGACAATTAGTTTTCAATGGTTTGAATCGAAACAAATCTATCTAAATCCTGGCTACTCCATTTTACTGCCTTCTCCTATGATATATTGGGTTTATTTCCACTGTCTTAACAGAGAGAACTCGTTTCTTTTGCAGGGTCCTGACTTGGTTATTCATCAATCAAAGGAATGCCTTGATAAAATGGGAGAATGGTGTCAGCAACATCACGGGGAAAGTGGTAAGTAGATTCTGCAAGTTTAGTTACATTCTATTACTTTTTTCTTCTCTTTTTTTTTTCTTCTTTTTTTTCCCCCTCTTTTTTTAGTTCAAGAACATTGTCTCTGTCTCCTGGTTATGTAAGATACGGTATATGTCACTTCCCGTATACCCTTACCTGTCTCAAACTATTATTGGTGTCTAGGTTTGACCGAGAAAGTGCTTCAGAGTACAATAAGTGAACAAGAAGCTGAAAAGCAGGTAATTGCAGCCATTTTAATCTCAAATGAGCTGCTTAAAATCCATTTCATGTGGGAAGTAAATATATGCAGTAATGCTGAACGAAGACACTCTTGCTTTTCAATTTTTTATTTCTTGTGTTGTTTTGTACACGTGACTCTAGGAATTTTTGTCCATCATTACTGTCAACCAAACAGCGGTCATAGACATAGTAGTCCTTTTTTTCCTGGGATAACGCATCATTTTTCCATACATTCGTATGAAAAGATGAATTTCATAACTTTCCATCTTCTGTGATCTGATGGTAGCAATAATTATCTGTATAGACCTTCTATCTTATAAGAGCTATGACCTGCAATTATAGTAAATTATTATTTTCGAAATAATCTTTCTATTTTGTAAATGTATTGTAACATATTCTTAGTGACGAGGCATTGTGCTCTGGTTTTACCAAAGAGAGAGACCGTCCTTCGCTTTCTACATCATGTTGTTTTTGCATAAATGGGTACATGCTTATATGTAGAGGGTTTGACATAGTAATATCAAGGTGTGGTCCATAATCAATCTTTCACTGCAGTTATGGTGTTATACAAAGTTCATGTGCTTAAGAATCTTTGTAGGTTGTGCAATTTGTCGAGAAACATGCTGGCACATATACTCCTCTTCTTGCAGGAAATTCAGTCTATGTTGATCTTCTATTTCTGAAGGTAAGGAGGACTTCACTCATGATAATGTCCTAGAAGATTCTGTTTCTTTAAGGATGAATATGTTATGAAATTTTATTAGCGTGTAAAGTTTGGCATTTTTACTGTTAGAAACATGGAAAATGACACAGGATTTTTATCGAGAAAGAAGGATGTAGGTTAATGATACAATTTGTTTTCAAATAATAATAAGACGCCCAAATGTGGCAAATTTTTTAGTAATAACTGTGGGTCACCAAGAATGTAACCGCAAGTGCTACAGATATACGATGTACAACCACTTCTAAACTTAAGTTTTTTTCTTGGAATCTCAATAATATTCAAGTTGTTTCCTAGAACAATGATTTTATAGGCCAAGATTTCTAAATGGTCGAAAAACAATGATAATGGTGGCTGCTTTTGGTTGTGTTACATTCTTTCTGATTAGTCGAGTAAATGAATTTTATTTGCTTGCACATCATGCTATTTGCGGTGTTGTGAAGATAGGCTTTATTTTTATTTTTATTTTTTTGTTGGCAGAAGTACATGCCGACTTTGGCCGAACTATTCCCTCATATCCTTGTTGATGTCAGCAGTATAAAGGCATTATGTATCCGCTGGTACCCAAGAGGTAATGATCATGTGCCAGTTCCATTCAGGCAGATGAATTAGCCAAGAGCTTTTTTTTTTTTTTTCTTTTGAAAAGAGCCAAGAGCTATTTAGTAAAGCTTAAATTAATAGTTTTCTGATTTTCATTTTTCAACCACAATTCAAACATAATATTATTTATCATGTTTCTCTGTGACCTCTTACTTTTTATTTACACACTCCTAAATAATCACCCTTCTTCTCATTTTAGCTTTTACTGAAGAACTCTTGCTCTTTATCCACATCATATCATTCTCTTTTAGACTTTTACATATCGTGTAACCTGCTAATCACTTGACTGGTAGCTTTGTTTATGTAAGGATATATACAATGATAGAAAGACACTGGAGTATACTGCTTCCCTTTGCTTTCATTTCATAGAGACATCAGACATCAGTCTTTCTTTGTAGACAAGGGAGTTTGAAAAAAACCAACTTTTTATTGTTTAAAGTTAGAAATATGTTACTTCATTTAAAAAGTGAAAGACACGATTTGTCTTAATACCGATATAGATGTTTATTGTCAGAAAAAATTCTCAAGATAGGTAGCAACAACTTTGTAGAGTTGATTTTTAAAATACATAAAGCTTACTTTAAAAGAATGTAAACCCCAAACTCAGGAGCGTGAGTTCTAGATTGCTTAGATTCTTCATAATAAATTTCAAATTTCAAATACTGAAGTAACAGTTCTGAGTTTATGTGGAAACAGAGTTAAACAAATGAAATGTTTACTTTTGAGCTACTTGAAGGATTCTATAGCTGTGGTGAATTGATGAAGCTCCTTCGTTTATGAATGTGACTAGATAACAAAAAGGCTCCTCAGAAGGAAAACAAGCACAGGGCTCTGGATGACATCAAGGAAAGCATAGCAGAGCTCAAGTACTTCAAGGAGAACATATTCAAACCTTCCTCCAAGTCAAAGAAATGATAATGGCAGAGATATATGCAGATTGACATTATTGACCTTGTTTGGTTCTAAAGCTTCGTAGAAATACCATAGTTGTGTTTTGAAGATTAAGGCTTTTCTACTTGCATTGAGTGACGAATGTAATTCTTCTTCGTACAATACTAGAATTTGATATGAACTCTCTGTAAACACCTCATTGAAGTGAAATGCATGTGCACAGTTCCTCACGTTGTTTGCTAATATTCAGCTTATACTTTGATCATAAGATTCATAACTAGGATTCCTTGCTGATTTGATGTTACAGTTAACATTTCGTGGGTGATTTTGTATTATCTTGGATAATATTCTGAAAAACTTTCCACTATTCTCAAATCCAAAGGGAATTCAAGAAACATCTTCCACACACACTGCCTGAACTTGTAAACGTACCAATTACACTGCTTGCCTTCAAATATGAAAGCAATGCTATATATATATTCCACCATCATGGCGAACTTTTGGAACCCTTTACAGTCTCATGCACAGCTGAAAAATCCAGGTCTCCCAGTCCCAAGCTCCTAGCTTTCTTGAATGCCTAAACAACAAAAAGACGATGCGAATTTAATAATAACAGAGAAAAAAAAAAGATGACAATTTCAGGTCTCTCAACTATTCTAGATTTCAAAATTGGTTGACCTAAAAAGTTCGTCTTTTTCAAATATTTACCCAAAAATGCTGCCAAGTAACGTCATACCTCATTAGCAGCCGCAGCCACAGGCATTGGCACAGCATTTTCATCCCCAAGGGCAAGAGCCAACCTCATGTCCTTCTGCTGATGTTTCAAAGGGAATGCAGGGGAATAACTACTCTGGATCATCGATGGACCCTTCAATTTGAACATAGGATTTGCAATGGCGCCAAGGTCCTGCAAGCGAGAAGACCGCTCACAAAAATTACTGGGATAGATTTTGGATCTCTATGAGAATGTCTGGCAGAAGTGTTTATAAATGCGTTTACAAGATGCACAAGAATGAGCAGTGAAAATATACTTTCAGAAAATGTGTGGATAAGAATTGGTTTCAAAACATGTGTAGAGTGTTTATAACCGAACTTCTAAAAAACAGAAACTTCTTGATAAAGATATGCTATGGCTCATTTCTCACCAAGACATCGAGAAGCGTTTGGGAGTTCAATCCACTCTTCTCAGCCAGCGCAATACCCTCTGAAAATGCATTCATCATGCTGCAAAGTACATTTAAGGCATGTCTCATAAGTATGACTGGATAATAGTAAGAATAAGCTAAAATTTTGATCGTTATATCTTCAGCTGTATAATTGTAAAATATTCCATAAAAAACATGCAAGTCAAGAATTAATTATTCCACCATAGGTAAGCACCTAATTTGACGTGGCAAATGTTTTAGGAACGAGTTACAAGTTTTGAAGATGATAAGTAGATTACGGTGGGACATTAAAAAAGGATGGGCAGTACGTCGTAGAGAGGGAGTTGTTACCTTCCCATTATCATGTTGACGACAAGTTTCATTTTTGCTCCATTTCCGACCGGCCCCAAGAAGAAGGATTTTTTCCCCAAGGCATCAAAAGCGGGAAGTACTTCATCGTACAATGCCTGCAATTTCAGACAAATTGCGAAACATTAAACTGATATTCAATGTTTTAAATAAGTGGACACCGTTTAAAATTTATGACTTGAAGATTTTGTTAGATACTAAGTGCTTGTTTGAGAAAACTTCTTTGTTTCTTCTTATAGTCATTTTCAACCACACAATGCAATAAAATATTATTGGGAAACCAGGCATGGGAAAAAGGGTATCCAACTCCACCCATTGTACTCTCTTTGCTTCTCAGCCAAAGAATAGTTTGAATTGTTTTCAACCTTCATTAATATCTTCCTAGCAATATAGTGGGACTTTCAAGTTTCACCATAACAAGTCTTAACTCATCAACCATGGAACTGGGAAACGAACAAGAGAATTCACCTTTTCTCCAGCGGCAAGAATCACCAGTTGACCATCTTCAGCAGGCTTTTTGCTACCTGACACTGGAGCTTCAAGGTAATGACCACTCTTTGATGTGATTGCCTGAAGAAGGACCAGAAAATATTAGTGCTAGCAACCAAAAATTGAACGTACATTTCTTGGTCAAGTTTCACTTTTCATCAGGTCGAACTCAAGAGTAATATGTTTAAGCTGAAATGAAATAATGAATACAATTCTGAAATAAGCATGATGCTTCCAATAATCTTGGAGATTGACTCTCACCAAATGATTTGAAAAATCTTCATAGATTCAGGGCCAATTTGCCATATTTTGTTTACGGAGCACAATTCTAGCATAATCACCAACATAGAGAGTTCTAGCCAAGATTTGATCTATTCTGGAAGTCAGAAGGTGAGAGCTTGCTTGGTAAAACTTATTTCCAAAGTTGCTATTTCAATACTCATTTTCAACCACTCATCTTCTAAACAGTCTTTCCATGTCAGTTGTCTACTTCTTAACCACACATTCTTAAAACAATTGCGTTCTATAGAAAAACATGCCTCAAAAGGCTCTATCAAGCAAGAACTTAATCTACACTACAGAAGACTTAGCAGAGTCAAGCACTTCTAACCTCACCGATTTTGGTCGAAGTCTCAGCATCAACAGTTGACATGTCAATATACCCTTTTCCGGCACACATTTGCTCTATTACACCACCTTTATCGAAAACCACCTAAAACGCAACCAAATCATTCCTCATTGACTGAGATACTCAACACCAAAACATCAATAGCATAAAGTATTAACGAGCAACTAACAACTAACCGAAAGGGCTGCTGCAGGATCAGACAACATCCCAAATGTGTACTTGCATTTCTTGATTACTGCTGCAGGGCTTTCTCCTATAGTAGCTCCATGTTCCACCAATTCATCACACTGCATAGTGATAGAGGTACATGACATCATTTTCCGGCGAGGGCCTTAATTCCATGACATCATTAATCTCCCCCTCCTACCCCATCCCTTAAACAATCAAGTATCACTAAGTAAACGCTTCTGTAAATAATTGTTTAGCAATAAAGATAATTGTGAACAAACAAAACAGAAGATTAATTCGCTTATTTAGAGAATATCTGCAAAACAAGGGAAGAAAAAGAAGAAAGGTCATCGAAAGAGATTATCATACATATGATAAAATATAATCACAAATTATTTTGGGGCGAAGAGATCAAGTCCGATTGATAAACAGTAATGTAAAACATTTTACCCGAGACAGAGTACGGTTCCAAACTGTGAGCTTAAATCCATGGCGAAGCAAGTTCATCGACATAGCTTTTCCCATTATTCCGATCCCCAAAAATCCTATTTCCTCCATTTCTATTAGATGCAAAATGAAGCTCACAAGTCACAAATGAAAATCCCTCTTTCCACACCGAGACACTGCTACAACTACTACAATGTGCTATCTTAAGATTCGTATAATGTTTTATATATATATTAAAAATATACTGTATATTAGTTTTGTTTTTCAACCATAGTGCATTTCCAACGCAGCAGAGGTGATAATCTTCTATATTTAACTCTTGAAAATTGTTGTCATGAATTAATTTATGGGATTTTATGAGTATTATATTATCTGCCTGTTGTTTGCTGATCTGTGACGGAGTTTCGTTGTGATGTGTGGGTTAGGCACCTGCTTTTGTGCCACGCGTTGCCTATTGTCTTCCACTCGTTTTCTTTGTTTCTGATTGGTCCGTTTGTCCTCTGCTGTTCCACTGTTATTATGGGAGAGGAAAAATCCAGTGCCACGCCCTAAAATCATCGTGTTCGTTCGGGCTTGTTGCGGTAAAGTGCGACTAAGAGACTTCAGACTTGCAATTGACGCGTACAACGCAGGAGTGTAAACGGCTTGGTTTTAGCGGGTTTTTATCAAATTTTAAGCCAAATTATTTAAAATAGTTTGAGATTTTCCAAACTTAACAAGACTACTTGAATTTTTAAACCAAACTATTTATTTGTTCTTTGGTGTGGTTTTCAAACCATGATTTATTGAAATAATAATAGTGCATTTGGATCAAGTGAATTATAAACAAGCCAATATATCACAAGTGGCATTACAAGACAAAAAACAAAGTATCAATAGTTTGAAATTATATGGTTTTATTGATACATTATAACGATTAAAATAAAGTAGCAATATCCACTTAAAATAAATGAAGCAGCAACAGATAAAAGTAGAAACTTGAGTCTTCGGCTTGACTGTCCACTTAAAATAAATCCATGTGCATGTTGTTGATGGCAATTCAAAGTTTATTGTCAAAATATATAAAAAATAAAATAGAAAAAAATCTAGCAATGTGGAGGTTTTACGCATGTTACGAAAATTGAAACTTAAAACAAACAATTCTTGAGGAGGTTGAGTTTGGGTTAAAATCTAATCATTGATAGGTTATATGAATCGAACCCAATGGTTTCAAGATTGCGATTTCAGTTTGGGTTGAAGGTTTGAGGAAATTAGGACAACTGAGGCATTTATCTTTGATATTTCAAAAGTCCTGCTAGATGAAATTAATTGCAAAAGCACGACATCTCCGGTTCAACTTTAACCAACATTTCCACCATCTCTTCCTGTCTTTATCTACATCTCTCTCTCTCTCTTTAGATCCCTAATTTTCACACCTTGTGATGTAATGAAATCTAATTAAAACCCAAATCCCCAATTTAATTTTACCCTAATCAAATTTCTACCTTGCTTTGGTTTGAACACAGCAAAGGGAAAAGAGCTGGTGCCGACAGCAAAGGTTCCGGTGGAGGAGCTCGGTGCAATAGCACCAGAAATACGAAGGAAGAGGCAGTGTAGAGGGAGGTAGAGACCGATGGTTGAAGTTGTAAAATGGAATTTTTACCTATTTCTATATTTTTTCTCCTCTTCTTCTTTCGAATTGATTAATATGGCTGCTTGAGGATGTTGTGAGGTAGAAGAGATGATGGTTGTGGCGTGTGTGTAGTGTGTGTGAGTGACCATGTGAATAGTGTGCATGAATGTATTGTGTGTGTTTTGCTCTGTATGTAATAAGGTTGTGTTGTGGTGTGGTGGCTGCAAGTGGTGGTGCACGGTGGTGTGGTGTTGGATGGAGGTGTTGGGCTGGTGGTGAATGCAGTGTTTGAACAAGTTCATCCCCTAAGTTGTTGGAAGAATTGGATGAAAATCCATAAGTTCATTCCTTGAGTTGTTGAATTTATAAGCAGGTTGCATAAATGGGTAGGCGTTGTGTTGTCTTGATGTTCATCAATAAGTTCAAATGATTTCATGAAATCTTCATTCTCGTTCTGGCGTTAGTGTGGTCATAATGCTATAAATTGAATTAGAACTAGAACTAGTTCTTTGCCTTTGCTTTGAGTTAGCTTATAGACAATGCATTATAAAAAATCTTTAATGTGTTACAATGAATATGTAATGTATCTTAGGGAATGTGTAATATGTTGCAGATAATCTGTAATGCATTGCAAAGAATATGTCATTCATTACACATAATCTGTAATGCATCATAGAGAACATTTAATAAATTACTAATAGATTACAGATAATTTGTAATGAAGCAAAGTGAAGAATATAAATTACATATGGATTATAGAAAATGTGTAATACATTATATATAATATTTAATGTATAATGGTGTCGTAATGAATTACATGCTTATTATGCAGAGTGTATAATATATATTAATTAAATTAAAGGGTCGAGAGCAAAATTATAAGAGAATCTGAAAAGAATAACATTTAAATTGAAAATGGAAAAAAATTATGAGGAATTATATAAAAAATAAAAAAATTAATTTAAAAACTACGATGTGAATTGCACATCAAGTGTAACATATTACATATGGTGCATAATGGTATTGTAATGTGTATCAGCGTTGTAGTACATTACACACTCGTTACACATAGTGTGTAATATAATCGCAAAATTTTAAGAGAAAATGTAGAAAAAATGAAAATGAAAATGAAAAAAAAAAAAACTATGAGGGATAATATAAAAATGAAAAAACATAAATTAAAAATCTCACTATTTGTAGTATACATTAATTAATTTTAGTTAAATTAAGCTGTCAAACAATGAAACAATAAGAAAAAAATATTTAAAATGAAATGGACAAAATGTATGAAAAATTATAATAAAAACATTGAAATTCAATGCATTACATAAAGTATGTAATTATGTTGTAATATATTTCATAGAGTATGCAAGGTATTACAGAGAGTGTGTAATGTATATTAATGAAATTAAAATGCCAAGTTGAAAAATTAGATATAAAATGAAAAAAAAATTTAAATGAAAATGACAAAATCTATTAGGATTTATATAAAAAAGAAATATATTAAATTAAAAATCATAATATGTAGAATACACTAATTTATTAAGTTAAAATTTTAAACTACGAAATTATAAGGCAAAATGTAAAAGGCCAAGTTGAAAAATTAAATGAAAAAATGAAAACAAAATTTTTTTAAATGAAAATGACAAAAAAACAAAAATATTAAATTAAAATTCATAATTCATAATATGTAGAATATATTAATTAATTAAATTAAAGTTTTAAGCTACGAAATTATAAGACAAAATCAAGAAAAAGAATGTTTAAAATGAAAGTAATAAAATATATAGAAATAATAATTGTAGGGAAAAGGAAAGAAGGAATAGACTACAAAATATTAAAATACGACTGCACTAGCTAGGAATCGAACAAGGACTGCGCCATGCAAAGTCAACGTACCAAGCCAACTAAGCTACGCCATCATAATGGCTTAATGTTGTTTTTACTTATAATATTAGGGCTTGTTCGATTCATTGGTAGGAAGTGGGAGGAAAAAAAATATTTTCTCTCTCATTTTTTCAACCACACACACATTATCCAATATAATATTAGCCACACATTTTTACGGAAATTCGTGCATGACTACACTAACAATGAATCGAACAACCCTTAATAGGCCGAACTAATTTATCCTCAACGGTTCAAGAATGCAGGATTTTTCTAATTTCCACTAAAACTTTGTGTTAAGCGCGCAATTAAGTTTACTTTACCTTATTTATGAAATATTAAGGATAAAACTTTGTATAAATGTAAAGAACCCTGAAGGTTTTTACTTACAGCCCTACTATAACGTGCAGTGTCATTTTTTTTCTTTTTTATTTTAAGGGGATATGTAACATCGGATTTTGTGTTTGTTTGCCAATTTTTGTCTTATGATTAATTTTTTATACTCATTCCTTTTTAAAAGGTTTCTTATTTATTTTGAATGATAGATATTTGTATAATATGTGTGAATTTTATGAGATATATGCGAATATAATTGATTTGATAAAATTTAAATAAAAAAAAGAATTAAAATGAGAGAGAGTAACATGGCCTTAGCGACTCAATACATTTCTCAAAAGGGACCACGTTAGAACCATAGTCCATGACCACGTGAAGTTGACTAGTTCAGTATAAGAAAAGAGTCAATGCCTTCATGTGATCTCATCCGTCCATGTTGATCAACGGCCCAAACTGATTGTTGCTCAATTAACCGGTAAACGAGCTTTGTGAAGTTAGGTATCAATATCAATTAATTAACGGTTAAAATACCTAATTAGTATTTAAAAAAAATACATTTTTGACAATTTAGTACTTCAAAAAATTTCGACGACATATTGGTATTTAAAAATTGAATTTTGGACAATTAGGTACTTCTTCTTGGCACATGGCAATCTTGATTAAAATAATAATATTTTTAAATTTTCGTATTTTTTAATCGTTTTCCCATTTTTGCTAAAATACCAAATGTTTTTCCTTAGCCAGCGGTGGAATCTTCATTATATTTTCAAAATTTTGTATTTTTTTCCATTTTTCGATTTTTGCTTAATATATTTTGTATTTCTTCCAACTTTTCTATTTCCCCAAATTTTCTATTTTGCCTTAGAATTTCCCCCATCTACAGGCTTATTGAAAATCCAACTATGGTTGTGCTTTATCAATTTTTTCAAAGGTACTTCGAAATAGTACCTTTAACAAAGAAGCATACCATGAAGAACAACGGAAAATTTTTTTTGACAAAATTGATGAAGCACAAACATGGTTGGGTTTTTAATAAGTCTGTACGTAAGGGGAAATTCCATGGCAAAATAGAAAATTTGGGGAAATAGATGAATTGGAAGAAATACAAAATATACCAAGCAAAATTTGGAAAATGAATAAAAAATACAAAATTTTGAAAATATTATTATTTTAATGAAGATTCCACCGCTGGCCAAGGAAAAACATTTAACTGTCCAAAATTCAATTTTTAAATGTCAATGTGTCATCGAAATTTTTTAAAACACCAAATCATCAAAAAAAAATTTTTAAATACCAATTTGGTATTTTAGCAAAAATGGGAAAATGATAAAAAAAATGAAAATTTAAAAATATTATTATTTTATCAAGATTCTGCCGCCGGCCAAGGAAAAGCACCTAATTGTCCAAATTTCGATTGTTAAATACTAATATATCACCGGACTTTTTTAAAATACCAAATCATCAAAAATATATTTTTTTAAATATCAATTTGGTAATTTAGGCATTAATTAACAAAAACATCAATGTAGTAGAACACATATGATCTAAAATTAGCTTTGATTTTATAATACAAAATCAATATTCTTTTTTTGATAAAGAATTAGATTCCAACGTTAGCTCAGAGGTTTATCAAATATTTATGACAACACAACTAAATGTTGCTCACGTTCGAAAAAAAAAAATTTCTAAATGTTGCTAGTTATCATACCGAAAGCCATATTATCAAGTATGACATTATTTATGACTAAAAACCAATAATTGTAAAATATTGAGGATGATATTATTATTATTTTTATTTGAGAAAAGAATACAACGAAAACCGAGATGTGATATTAGTTGATTACTATCTTAAATTGAGAGTTTAAAATAATACTCAAAATGATAAATTAATTATTGTCAACTAATTATTACGTTATTAACGATAAGTGGAAGAATCAGTTATTCGGCGCGTGTGGATTATCATGATCCATGAACACAGTAATATGGTAATTACTTGACATAAGTACGTAACTAAATTAATATTATATTTTAATAAAAAATTTATATATCAATTCATTGAATTAACATTTTTTGTTCCCCTCAAATACGGTTCAAGTATTTCAAATTATCGCATATTAAGGTGAATGATCGCTCCAATTTATTGGCAAACATGTTGCCAGAGTAACGTGGCGCCTCAGCGTGGCGTAGCGTCGCGAAATTTTTTTTTACTTTTTTGAATCTACGTCGAATGAGATGAATAATACATAGCTTCATCGATGGTGGGAGAGTGCGGCCTTTATCTTTTTATAAGAAAAAAAGGGTGTTGGCATCGGAACGGGACTACACATATTAAACCATAACCATTAAGGAACATCTTTCTTCACTAATTTAAAAATGTGATGTCGTGTGGAATAGTGCTATGGGTCCATGAGATGAGGCCATCTTCCGCAATAAACGGCAGCAATTTCGTCTAATTATCACGAGGTCCAAAATGGTTGAAAGATGGTGAACGTCGGGTATGTTTGATTTGAAGAAAAATGTGAGGTTGGTATTTTCTATGGAAAATATTTTTTCACCTCTATTTATGGGAAAATATTTTCCTTATTTTTATAGAAAATAAGTACTTTTTATAAGTGGGTGTAGTTTATTTTCTATGGAAAATAAAATTGTGTTTGATTAATATATGAAAAATTTGATTGAAAAATAGCATTTTCATGTAAAATAGTTCCAATGAAACACAACCTTCTTGTTACAAGAGGAGAAATATGAGAGGAAAATAGTAGAGGCATCTGTATTCATAAGGATAGCCAGATGTCTGCCACATAACGAATTACATATATTTTTATTTTTGACTATATTACGTGTAATTTATTGGAAAACTAAAACTATTAGATTTCTTAAATAGTGCCCTCGACGGGTACTTAATCAAAACACTCTTTATTCATACTTTTCATTCATTTCATTCTCGAAAATCATTGAA
Source organism: Jasminum sambac (assembly GCA_018223645.1). Classification (NCBI taxonomy): domain Eukaryota; kingdom Viridiplantae; phylum Streptophyta; class Magnoliopsida; order Lamiales; family Oleaceae; genus Jasminum; species Jasminum sambac. Next base: position 30,172,156 of record CP073649.1, read on the forward strand.
AAAATCATTAAAAAATTATTGAAAAAAAAAAAAGAAGACAAAAAACTAAACAAAGGTGCAACTCTTTGCAAATGATCATTCTCATTCCCTTATTCAATCATGCATATTTAAAGTTGATATGGCGTCAATGAAATTATATATGTCTTCATAATATTACATGTGATTTATTGTAAAAATAAAAACTGTTAGAATTCTTAAATAGTGTCCGCAATGAGTATTTGATCAATACTCACTTTATTCATACTTTTCATTATCAAATATCATAAAAAAAGGTCGTTACAAAAAAAAAAGAAAAAAGTGCAACTCTTTGCAAATGATCATTCTCATTCCCTTATTTAACCACGGATATTTAAAATAATTGTTTTTCTTTTTACACTTTTCATGTTTAAGGGCTTATTCTATTGGAAAAAAATATAGATTCAGACGTGTTAAATTTGTAGTTGAAAATTTGAGAAAATATATTAAAAATATAAAGTAATTATATGAATGATATGAATGATTAAACATGATGAGAAGGAAAAAAAAGTGGAAATTAGTGAAAAGTTATGACGTATAGAACGAGCCCTAAGTGTAACAACTCCACAATTAATCATGCGTGGTCACGAGTAATGTATTATGACACTTCACATCGTGGCAGGAGGGCATGCCCACACCCACAAAAAACACAAAGAAAAAGAAAAATATTGTGGCCCCCACCAGCCCCCATCATTAAGGGGCAATTATATATTATTCAAACGAATGAAGCCTTATTACATAATAAAGCGAGTTTAAATTTTTAATTGATATTAATACTCTTTCTGTTCCAGTCATACAAATATCTTTTTTTTTTCCGCATAAATTAAAACTCTATTGAATAAATTAAATGAGAATATAATAATATACAAATAAATTTGTTATTAATCAATATAGATGGCTATACAATTAAAATTTGAAAATTGAGATCCAAAAGGGAGGGAAATATCCCGATATATTGGGGAGGACACGGAATTGACTCAATAGTGACAGTTGATTATCCCTGCAAGTAAATAAAATTTATATCATTTCAAGATACGCGATACAAACAAACGCGTTCTACATTAAACCCGTTATATAATTGAACGGCAATTAAGATCACACGCCATTGAAGTAAAATTGGAGTCTAACAGCGATTGACGCTTCAAATCTGTCTTTATTCACCTAGTTCGATTCGCATTTTCGAATTCAAACACAGCTAATTGCTTCTGTCATTTTCGTCCAAAATTGTCTTTTACCTGATTTCGCGTGCCTTCACACCTGCCGGTTGCCATCACACCTCCTCCATTGCTGGGTAGGGTGGTCCATGTTTTGGTGGAAAAGGGAAAGTTAATTTGCATATACCCTCTTGGTCGAATCTGAATCATTTTCGTTGACGAATATATTTTTCTCGCATTTGTGAAGTGGGTTTGTGAATTTTTTGTTGGATTCGGAACCATGGCTGGGGGTGGAGAAGAGGAAGGGGTCTCGTTAGAGTTCACGCCTACGTGGGTAGTGGCCGCGGTGTGTACCGTCATCGTCTCCATCTCACTCGCTGCCGAGCGTCTCCTCCACTACGCCGGCAAGGTGGCCCCTGTTCCTTTCTATCTCTCGCTGTCTCTCTCGCTCTCTCTCTCTCACACACACACACAAAACGCACTCGTACAGTCGTACTTGCTAGGAGATTGGGTGACATTAAATTTTGCGACTTTTGGATTTTGCTTCCTTTTGATGTTAAATTTTGGCGGAAATTTCACGATTTGCTGAATTTTTTATTTATAGTATTTGAAGAAGAAGAATCAGAAGCCCCTTTTCGAAGCGTTACAGAAAGTTAAGGAAGGTAATTTTCATTTCCCACTTTATCGCAGACTGTGTGAGCATGTGTAAATCTGGCTTTTGAATATAAATTTTCATATGGGTTTTATATAAAAAGTAATTCTGCTTGTAACTTTTTCCAAAAACGACAATAGATTGATTCATTATTTTCAACTGGTGAAAATGTAGAATTGATGCTGCTGGGGTTTATATCACTCTTGATGACCGTGTTTCAAAGCCGTATAGTGAAAATCTGCGTGCCTGAAGGCACAATGAACCATCTACTTCCATGCTCATTGTCATTGAAATCTTCTTCTGGGGAAGGATCTGCCCCAATGGGATCAGAGGCGAGTTCACATCATCGGCGATTGCTAGCTGAAGCATCTGGTTACTGTGCAGCAAAGGTAATTGTACAAATATATATTTAATCTCTCTTACCAAAGAAAAATCATGTAAACTGAATTATATATAGTATATGTTTAGTATTTGATTGGAAAGAATTATCCAATTTATGATCACTGTGTGAACATTAATTTTGTTTTTCGAGGGCCATGGTGGATGAATATGATAATGTGTTTCTTGATATTTGTGGAGATAGATTCGTTTTCTTCTCAGGCTACATTAAAATTTTTGCATAATTGTATCTGTTCGTTACTGCTGAGAGATTGTCTATCTGTAGTTATGCTAACTATAGGCACTATTGAGATCTTTTATTGGAGAAAACCATGCAACTACTTGGTTAAAGTTCCCTATTTTGATCAGTTACTTTTTTGTTTCCACCTTTTCTTGATTGAGAAATGAGCTATATCTGTCTTTTTGGAACTAGAAGGTTTATTTTTAGCGTACTAACTCGGAATCTTGGACCTGGCATGAGAAGTCAACAGAGTAGTTCTGTGGACATGTGTAGTATGTAGTCTGTACGCAAGTTAAATCATGATTGCATTCTGGGTTGATAAGATAGTATTGCTGCATTTGAAGGAAAAAGTCTGCCTAACAGAGGAGAAACATTTGCGGTAGGCTTGATTTGTATGTTCGAGAGCATGTTTGGCTAAGCTTGGAAGACTTGTAAGTGGATTCAAAAGTTAAAATGTAATTTTTTTAGTTAAAATGTAATTTTACTTTTTAAGTATGTTTCTAATAAATTGTACTTGTTAGCTATATGGTAAGGGAAGTAGTTGCTTTTCACCGTCAGGTGACCAGGAAATAGAAATTCCTATATTTTGTATTAATATATTTGTTGCTCAAACTTAAGCAGGTTATTTCGCACTGATTCTTACGTGCTTTGCAAATAATGAAATTTTATATTCAAAAAACCTTTCGAGGGATAAAAAACTGATAAATTAAGCACAAACATGTTTTGTCTCTAAAATTACTTTGAATGGAGTATTCCTTGCATTTCAGCTTCACAAAACATGCTCCAGTCAGTGAATGCTTACATAAATGTAGAATGCAGGTTGAACTTAGCGGAATTCACCATGCTCCCAACAATATAAAAATCATGAAACATTCTCATCATGTGTTACATGTTATAATTCTCCTTTTCCTTCCATCTGTTCATCATTTTTGGCAAACTCCAATAATTTGTGATACCATAATCGACGTGTGTGTTCTTTGCAAGCAAGGCCTTGAGAATTGACACAATTGTCTGATTCATTCCACATCTGTTTTTCAACAGCACAAGGTCCCGTTATTATCGCTTGAAGCATTACATCATCTACACATCTTTATCTTCGTCCTAGCAATTGTGCACGTGACATTTTCTGTCCTCACTGTTGTATTCGGAGGGTTAAAGGTGAGTCCAAGATTGTTTGTCTTTACCACATGACAATTTATACATTCCATCTTCTACCCATATAATTTTTGAATTTAATGTAGATTCGCCAATGGAAGCACTGGGAGGACTCTATAGCAAAAGATAATTTTGACGCTGATAAAGGTACAATATCACTACTCTCAAAATACACACTAATAATATTTTTCTGCTCCTAAGAGGAACTAGCTTCTACCAATACCGTCATTTGTTATCGTTTATCAATAATTTGCAGTTATGAAGCCAAGGGTTACACATGTTCAACAACATGATTTCATCAAGAAGAGATTTTTGGGCATTGGTCCACATTCAGCCATTTTAAGTTGGGTGGTAGGTTTTAGATCTGTTTGGTTTTTGAATATACTTTTCACTTCGCAGATAGAACACAAGTGAAGTTAATGCGATGCATAGATTTAACATAAATTTGTACATTGGTCAATCATTTCCAAGTGCAGTGGCTAATTACTTTTTTTGATAATATTTCAGCACTCATTTTTTAAGCAATTTTATGGATCTGTCACAAAGTCAGACTATGTGGCACTTCGGCTGGGTTTCATTATGGTAAGTACTTAGGCCTTGTTCTATAAAAATGTTACTCGATTTCCGTGTGAAATGTATGGTTGTAAGTTTGTGAAAGTATATTACATAATTGAATGAGTGGTTGTAAATGATAAGAGAGAAAGTTGTGTTAGATAATTGTGAAGAGAACAAGCCCTTAATGTATTTCTCATTTTTGCCTCGAGGATAAAACTTCACTTTTAACAAACAAAAGTTTTGTCATCAAAAGTCAACTTGGACTATTTTGTCAAGAAAAGCTCGTTGGAAATGCTGGAAGCCAAAAATTTTCAGGATAAAAACAAGTATCAAACTGATAGATATTTATAAAAACAATTGATTCTTATTCTTAACGGTAGCCTTTACTTACTTTTTGGGCTTATTCAAAAATGATCTGTATGTGTTAGTTTGAAATCATGCCACAGTAGTGAAACATTGCATTGCTAATGTGGTACTGTCCTTGCCAGACACACTGCAGATCAAACCCGAAGTTTAATTTCCACAAGTACATGATACGTGCTCTAGAAGACGACTTCAAAGTAGTTGTTGGCATAAGGTAAGTGATAATTTTATGGAATCTTAACTGTGGAGTCCTGTGGTACATGTGTTTCTCGTATGTAGAAGAAGAACACTTTGCTACTGCTTCTTAAATTATGGGTTTATTCATTGCAGTTGGTATTTGTGGATATTCGTCGTTCTCTTCTTGTTGTTGAATATCAATGGTAAGATACCTCCATTCAATGATATTCTGTCGACGATTATCTGTAATTTTCGGTGCAACATGATATTTGTTGGACTTCACTATATAGTATTGGATTAAGCCTCAAGCATGACGCAACTTTTTTAAATATCTGTAATTCATAATTCATAATTCATAATTCATGTTTGGTGCAGGTTGGCATACATACTTTTGGATTGCATTCATCCCATTTGTTGTGAGTATCCCCAGACTTGACCTGATTATTAATAATAATAGTCTTGAAATGATTGGTTTTAGTTTTTTTTTTTTTTTTTAAATTTATTCTTTTTAATGAATTCAACAATAATTTTGGAGGTGTTGAGCGGTATTGCAATATTTATCCTTTGACAAACGGACAACGTAGTATCTGTATTGACATTTTTGGTCATTTAATTTTCAGCTTTTACTTGCTGTTGGCACCAAGTTGGAGCATGTGATTATGCAGTTGGCTCATGAGGTTGCTGAGAAACACGTGGCCATCGAGGGCGAGTTGGTCGTGCAACCTTCGGACGACCACTTTTGGTTCCATCGTCCTTCCATTGTTCTCTTCTTGATTCACTTCATCCTCTTCCAAAACGCTTTTGAGATAGCTTTCTTCTTCTGGATATGGGTAATTGGATTTGTTATATTATATTGTCTTGGTAAATGAAATTTACCTCTCCCGTATCAGTTAAAATCTATTTTTTACATCGACTACAGGTTCAATATGGCTTCGACTCTTGCATTATGGGACAAGTTAAATATATCGTCCCTCGACTTATCATTGGGTAAATCTATAACCTCGAACTACTTTTTTGCCAGTTTATTGACAAAATTAACTTGTTATTCACTTTTAAACAAAACAAAGTAACATAATATTTGCTTGATTACCTGTTTACTTACTTTGGAATTACTAACTTTTTTTGGTGGCATTCAGTGTATTTATTCAGGTACTGTGTAGCTACAGCACACTACCGCTCTATGCCCTCGTTACGCAGGTAATCTTTCTTTTCAGGAAATAATTTGCTAAGTGAACTTTTTTTGGGGTAGTTGATGAGCTTTTAAGCTAAAATTAATCTCCACGAAACAAACAAGGGCTTAATAAAGTTTTTATGTGAATGTCTGATTTGTTTTTGGTGAAATGTAGATGGGAACACATTTCAAGAGGTCAATATTTGACGAGCACGTGCAAAAGGGGCTTGTTGGCTGGGCTCAAAAGGCGAAGAAAAAAGGAGGGTTGAAGAATGCGTTTAACGGGTCTAATCAAGCTGGTTCAACTCAGGGTGGTTCGATTCAGGGTGGTTCGTCTGAAGGTAATCGTAATTTGGCAATACAGTTGGGAAGGATCGTGCACAAGGACTCTACGCCGGCTGATACCCCACAAACTAATAATAACCCTTAGTCGAAATTTATTTAAATCAGAGAAAAAAAAAAGGATAAATAGTTGAGTTATTAGTTTTGCTCAAAACAACACTGGACGAGACGAGACGAGTGAGAAATTTTTGGTACTCTTGTCGTTTGTGAGGAATCTTTGTTCGCGTATATGTTATGTGCATGAGTTGTTACAAGCGAAAAGTTCTATCTATTTGGCCTTTGGGTTTGGGTTTGGGTTGTTCTCTATTTTTGTGGAAATTGTTGCGGAGGTGAGTTATACTATACTATACAAATGATCTCTCCCTCATGTGTAGAAATTATTATCCTTACATATTGATGTGTTAGTATGTGGATTAATTAAGTTGGATTCATTGTTGATGTATTAGCTTTCATCTATTGTCATTGTAGACGTGTTAGTTTTCATCTACTGATACATTAACAATGAGGGCAATAACTTTTCGTATTTGGATAAGAAATCGGGTCCCACTTGTTAAACAACTTTTGCAATGCTTTCTTTGTTGAAAAAACTTTTTTTTTCCCGAAATTATTTTTAAATGCTCGTTTGGTTACCTTATGAGAAGCATAATCATTCCATTCCCCACAAAAAAGGTAAGTGCTAAAGTGAGCATAAAAAGAAGGTTAAAAAAAAATAATTGCAAGCACTAAAATGAGAAAAAAATGTGAAGAAATCAAAATAGTTTTAGTAAACAAGCACTGGGAATTGATATATTTGGTGGGATTTATGTGTAATCAGTCTAAACCATTCAATTTCATCCATTTTTTTATTTCATATAAAAATGTGAATTTAGACGCCCACTGATATGATCTTTTACATAATTTTTTTTTTTAAAAGTTGAATTTGTAAAAAATAAATTAATTAATTAAAAAAGATAAAGAATTCCACTAAAAACAAAACGTTAGAGGCATGATCGTTTATCCGAACTCCAAACCCTTTTACTCGGCGGGAAAAACACACTCTCCTCCCAGTCTCCACTCTGTTCGCCGCTGTTCGCGGCCGCCGACCACCATCTCCACCATCGAGAACTGTAAAATGAAGCGATGCAGACAAGCGAAACCGGAGGCTAAACCAGCGGCATTAGGGGATATAGAGGACTTTAATTTCAGCAGAGACGAAACTCTGGAAATTAGGGCTTCTTTACTGAAATGGTACGATGAGAATCAAAGAGATCTTCCTTGGAGAAGAATAAGCAAAAATGAACACAACAACAGCATTAGTGACGCCGATAGAGAAAGAATGGCGTACGCGGTCTGGGTGTCTGAAGTAATGCTTCAGCAAACTAGGGTTCAGACTGTCATCGATTATTTCAATCGGTGGATGGAAAAATGGCCCACTATTCATCACCTCGCTAAAGCTGACATTGAGGTCTTGATATCTTTTTTTTTTTTTTTTTTTTTGGCAGATGCTCAACTTTTTAATTATCTTACTTAACAATTTGGGCGTTTCTGATTGCGACGAGCAGGAGGTCAATGAGTTGTGGGCAGGTTTGGGTTATTATAGGCGAGCTCGTTTTTTGCTTGAGGTATGCTTTTGCTCTATCTTTCTCTGTCTCTTACGCCAAAATTGTGGTTGATATGTTGATTTGTTAGAGTAGGAGCCAAAGAATTTGAGATGATTTTTGAAATAAATCTTTCTCTACGCTTGATTGAGATGATTTCGGCGATATCCTCGGAAACAAAAGCCTGCTTTTAACAAATATCCTGCATCTGTTAAATGATTTCTATTTGAATTTAGGGAGCCAAAATGATTGTTGAAGACAGAACAGAGTTCCCCAAAACAGTAACTTCTCTACGGGAGGTCAGAGGAATTGGAGATTACACCGCTGGGGCAATTGCATCTATTGCATTTAATGAGGTTTGTAGTTTCAGTGTTATTTTGTTCAAATCAGACCTTACTTATGCCAGTACACACATTAACTGCTTACTATGTTAGACAGTGCCGGTGGTTGATGGAAATGTAATCAGAGTGATTGCCAGACTAAAGGCTTTATCTGCAAATCCTAAAGAATCAAAAATGGTGAAGAACTTTTGGTAAAATTTCCAATTTAGTTGCCATCTAATTGTTTTACATTCCTTAATTAGTATCCAAACAAGAAATGCGATGAACAAGGATTCCAACTCTCATGTATGCAGTCTCCATTCATAATTAGACACTCATAAGGTCCAATATTTTTGAATGTAAAGAATTTTTCTAGTGCACTCATTCAATGTAAATTACGAGGTTCTGGATATAGTTTTCTTCTCTAGCTTCAGCGGTAAAGAAAACCTATAACTGAAACATCTTTACTTTGGTTTTTAGAGTCCATTTCCTGGCATCGTTTTGCTCCATCATTTTTAGCTTTTACAGTATAATCCACATGGAATAGGTTTGTGCTATGAGAATTTATTTATTTAGTTTTGGCATGAGGATATATCTTCTCCGAAAGAATTGTCTGCAAATATGCCATTTTCATCTTTTCTAATCGCACTTTACATTTCTATTTCGCAGGAAAATGGCTGGGCAATTAGTTGATCCTTCTAGACCTGGTGATTTTAACCAGGCCCTCATGGAGCTTGGTGCAACAGTGTGCACCCCTGCAGCCCCCAGGTGTTTCACATGCCCAATATCATATCAGTGTTGTGCGCTATCGCTCTCCAATAAGGACAATTCAGTTCAAGTCACAGACTACCCAACAAAGGTTGTCAAGGCCAAACAACGCCATGATTATTCTGCTGTCAGTGTGGTGGAGATAGTGGACGTTGATGGATCTCAATCTGACAGTCAGTTTCTTCTTGTGAAAAGGCCAGATAGTGGCTTGCTGGCTGGTCTCTGGGAATTTCCGTCTGTTCTATTGGAGGGTGAAACTGACTTGGCCTCACGGAGAAAGGCAATTGATAAGTTTTTGAAACAGTCACTGGGTGTAGATGTTAAGAAGTCCTGTAAGATAGTTTTAAGGGAGGAAGTAGGAGAATATGTCCACGTCTTCAGTCACATTCGTCTCAAGATGTGCATTGAATTACTGATTTTGAATCTGAAAGGTCATTTTAGTAGTTCCTCTTCCTCCTAATTTTTTCCCTTCGTCTGAAGTCAAACATGAAAAACGAAACAAGAAACGTATTTGGGTTGCAGGAAGGAAGGACATTATGCAAGGAATGACAGAGAGTGCGGAATTGACTTGGAAGTATGTTGACGGAGAGGCCCTTTCAAGATTGGGATTGACATCTGGTGTGAGGAGGGTAATGTTGATATTTTGTACATCCAAAAATTGTTATGCCGTCTTCAGCAGGAAGGTGATTTTCTCTTTTCCTAAAAACAATATCGGCTTGCTTGCATACCCTTTGTAATGCAGGTATATACCATGGTTGAGAAATTCAAGAAAAATGGGTCCAATTCAGTCCCCATAAATGCAAGAAAGAAGAAAAACATGAAGACTGCCAATGAAATGAAATGCTAGAACACGACAGAGTACAAAATAGCAGTCTCACGTTTGTATTCAGGAGGCTTCATCAGTTTTAGGCTAAATGCAGCAGGCAGTTCTGGCTTCTTCTCTTCGACACTTGCATTACGTTTTTCTCACGGAGGCAAGTATATAACGTTGTTGTACTGTTTTTCTGCTAATTTATAAACAATTTCTGGTTTCCATTCATCCGATGAGTATGTGAGGCTTCAGCCTTGTTCTATAGACAACAAATTTCAGAAATTCAAATATACTTTTTCTGTCATCTTTTTCCACCATCCAAATATTAATTTGATAATTTTTTTCATTTTTTAATACATCTTCCCCAAATTTCAATCACTCAATTGATACGAAATTCGAGTAAACAAATTTTGCTGTGTATAGAACAAGGCCTATAATTCTTTGCAGGATGTGTTAAATTTGCTTATCAGGCAGCAGTTTTTTGATGCAAAGGCGAACACCACAACTCTATTTTAACTTCCTATTCTACTTCTCTTTTTAGTTTCACTTTTAAGGTTGCTGTCATTGCAATTGAATCATTGACCTTATTAGTCACCGTCACTTTTATTCCGGCAATTTGTGCCAAGTAGGGCTAGGCAAAAACCTGGGTTTTAACTACATTGATTTGGTTGATATTGAATTTCCTGTTAGAATTCATATTTTAATGCATCTTTATGTGAACTAAGAGAGTGAGTGAACTTGAATGGTTAAGATTTGTGTAGTATATACAAATCCCACAAAATATATGGGGCATATTAGATTTGAAATTTTATACATCTTTATCTATATTTATCCATTTTTTTAAATTTAAATTTGGTCAAACCATTCACATCTACACATTTCTATAAAAATTCATAAAAACTTCAATCCTATCAGGGCACCATGGATGTTATTAGTTTAACCAAATTCAATTTTGGAAAAAAAAAACTCAATTAAAATGAGAACAACAACATAGCTTAGTTTTTAATTGGATTGGATCGGATTCAATTTCTACATGATAGTCAAAGTAAATCCACAGCCCAATCCAAGTGGCCAATTGTTCTCATTGGACCAAAGCCTAAACCGACGAATCCGACCTGATCTTGATTGGGCTAGATTGGCTTGGATTGGACTTTACTCTTTAGCTAATTTCACTGGGTTGGGTTTAAGTTGACCCCAAATCCAACTCAAACCAAGCCCATTCGTACTACCGAGCTTTGTCTAAATTTCTGTGTTTTAAATCTGATTTTCAATAATGCGTTCCGTATTCAGCTGATTTTGCATTTAAGAATGAAAGGTACGCGATTGAAATGTTCAGAAAATAGTTCAATATATATATGATCGGCGACTAAACTTGATCATAGACAAAAATAGTGTTTTGAACAATTCATACCAAACAAGCACACTCTACCAGATTGCCTGGCGACATAATAGACGGCCAATTTAAATTCCAGGCTCACTCAACAAATTCAAAATTTAAGGCGTGATTGATTGCGGAATATAATTCTATTTTAGGCAACAAAGGAAACATTTCCCTTGAAATCATGGAATTGAAATTCTGTCAGGGAGTGGCATGGAATTTGAATTCCATGGAATTAAAATTCCACCCATATTTTCTTAATTATTTTCAACAGAATAAAAGCCTAAAAAAGGAACTTCACTTTTCCCCAGTGTCATTTTAACCAAACATTCTTTCAAAGTGATGAATTTGTATTGTTAATCAAGGTACCGTTCTCCCCATGGGGGAAACTAAAGCATGCCCCCAACTGACGTGGGACTACCACATCAGTTCGGACGGCATGACTTTCCCATATCGTCATTTTTAACAAGCCTATGATGACGATTCAGTATTATATCATCACCCAAGCTGCTGAACATTACTCCTGAAATCAAACTGAAATACCGACCTTACTACTGTATGACTCTGCAATGACATTTATAAGCACAAACAAATCAAATTCTAAAACACATGCCGCTGCCGTCAAAAACAAACAAAACTTTAGCATATTATAAGTAGACAAGAACAGCAATAACAATGAGTTCCAAGGACAATACACGACTTTTGATATATAATAATAATGAACACATTGGTATTTATCTACCATAAGAGAATTGAATGAAACTCAACAGAAAAGGGACACAAGCAAAAAAGAATCAGCCAGAACAAAATACCAACTCATATGCATATGAGAAGGGTGATTACCCGTGGTTCAGTAGCACGGGCCACTTTTAAACATTTTACTCTACACCAAACAATCATTTACCGATTGTTTCACACTCATTATCTCTGGGATGCGCAACAATATACAGCTTTCACAAGTGATGTACCATGCAAGCTTTTACCAAGAACTGAAGCCTATTTTAAAACTTTACTTCATGCAATACCGAAGGAATGCAGAAAATCTTTGCCTCATCAAATGCGCACAAGTAGGAGTTCAAACCGTGTATTGCTTCTGCGAAATGGGGTGGAGGTAGCAGCTCAAAGATAACAAATTTATGACACCATTTAGAAAAGCTCCTCCGAGTTAAATTTGTTCCAGGCTTCCTGTTTGACAGGTCAAACTCAAAATTTAGAGATCCCTTCAAAATTTAAAAATTTAGGTCTAACTCCTACTGCACAATGTGAAGTCCACTACAGTGTAACAAGAAAGAAAACCGATTCGTCAAACAGTAAAGTCAAAAGGGGAAAAAGGACAAGAAAATCTCCATAAAACAAGCACCAAATACTTGAAGAATACCTTGAGTAGGTCAAAAACCTTCTCGGCAATATATTTCTGTTGGAGGGTGGCACCTTTTTGTTGCACCTTATCAGGATGGATGCAAAGAGTAGCTTTTCTGTAAACTTTTTTGACGGAGGCACCAGTAATCAAATCTGTCAATGAAACAGGCTGCCATCCACATTCTGGCCAAAGCACCTACATGGCGGAAAGCAGGGAACTAGTTAACACCTAAATTGTGAAGCAAGGATAAAATGGCTAACATATATATGCAGCTAAAGGTAACATTTATAAATCAGACAAGCAGCAATTGCAGATCAGTATATTTATAAACAGAGAATGCCAGACTTGGAAGGCATTCTACCAATAAGGAGATCCTGCTCTGATTGTATTTTAGTAAATACTTTGCACATAATAATGCAGAAGATTATTAGACGCACATATTGCAAAGTGGATAGTAGAGCACGCAAATTTCCTTCTTTTCCAGCAGCCCAACGCTTGATTTCGATATCCAAAGTTTCAGCAATCCTCTGTAACCAGAGATGATAGTGGTTAGCCAGATGAAAAACTATATGAAATACATTCAATGAGAGATCTTTTAGAAAATGATTTTTGAATGTGTGATTAGAAAGTTACGGAGAATGGTGAAAGTAAGTTTGAAAAATAAATGGAATTTGTCACATCGTTGAAAACTTGAAATTGTGGCCGAAAATGATTCTCCTGGAAGGTTGTACCAAACATAGGCTCAGATGTATCTACTGAACATATTCAGTTATGCACTATCTAATAGTTTCAAAAATTGAACTTAACTGACTCATTCAATACAACATTATTCAAGTCAGAAGTAAACACAGCTAAGAATGGGTTATAACTAAAACTGCAGCATTGTTCAAATTACATTATTGAAGTTCTAAGAATCCATGATTCAGCACCGAAGATAAAATGGCTGCTTTTCTGCAGCCTGATTATATTATATTTGGCAATTATATTCAACTTGCATCATCATTCATCTACATGCACACGCATATGATTAGTAACATTTTGCCGCAATATGTAATGACGGTATAAATCAAATAAAAATACAAAATGCCATCTTGAATGCGAATATTTTATATTTACTATGGAGCGCCCAGCAACTTGACATTTAATGACAGAAACTTCAATTGGTTTCCATATAGCATCAACAAGAGGAATATTAATTATTTATTCATCCACCACAATAATTTGGAAGTAAATTACTTAATAAAGCTTGTTTGGTATAGATGATAGATCTTCGAAGAAGTTTTTGCATACATCATGATCTTGAAAAATCATTTTTCATATTTGAGATTAAATTATCTTAGAGCTTGTTTGGTGTAGATCTCGAATAGAAAAAGCTGCTGTCTCTATGTATCCATTCACCGTATCTAATAAGACATAGAATAGGAGATCTACCAACACCACTGGAAGGGAACTGGAAGGAGGAACAAGCCCTTTACAGATGAAATGGCACAAGACTAGAAGAAAAGGCAGCCAATTACAACATTACCACCGTAATATGATTGCATGAAAAAGTCAGGAAATTTCCATTAATCTAGAAGCAACCAAATATCTTACAAACACATGTAAATACCTCTCTCATAAAAAACTTACATGTCTTTCTTCCTGATCCCTTTGAGCTTGGAGATCGCGCTGGTTCTTTTCAGCAAGTGCTTTGGCCTGAGCATATGGAATTACAGAAATCAATAGTAAGAAGCAAACACATGCAATGGAAAGCGGAAGAAGCTAGATAATGTTCATCTATATTCAAACCAGGGAAGAAAAGAATATCGTATGTGATTATGCGAGACAATGTGAACACATACCGCCCGCTCTTGAGTGCGTTGGTGGCGCTCTAGTCTGGCTCTTCTTCTTTCTTCACTTTCCCCTTCAACATCCAGGAATGCTCCAGATGATTCGGCAGGAGCTACAAAATCAGAATAAATTTGCAAGCAGCAAATCAGTCAGCAAACAAATAGATAGAATGTAAGTTGGATGTTATGGGAGAAAATAAAAATTGTCAAACCTCCAAAAATGGAAGATAGATCATCGACGATATTAGTAGTGGAAGAAGCTTTTCGCAAATTAGAGGACCCACTAGATGATGATGTCCTCCTTGCCGCTTCTGATCCTGCCTTGTTCTGGAATTGCTGATTGAACAGAGGATCCTGAAAAGAGTATTTAAACAAAAGGTAAAACATAAACAATTGAAAAAATCCTGTAAATTGGAAAATATTCATATGGAAAGGTATTGTTTTTAGAATTGACACTTACAACCGAATCCATTCTGGCCTTGGGTACACTGCTTGCTCGAGATCCCATGCCAAAAAAGGATTCCAGATCATTATCATTCTTTTGTTGGCTCATCTTTGCAGCAGCTGCTGCCTTTTCTCGTGCTTCCGCAGCAGCTCTCTCCCTAGCTTCTGCAGCAGCCCTTTCAACAGCAGCTCTTTCAGCTCGACGCCTTGCCTCGGCTTCAGCCCTTGCAACTGCAGCTTTTTCCCGTGCTTCTCTCTCTCTTGCTTCTGCAGCAGATCGTTCTCTAGCTTCTGCAGCAGCCTTTTCTGCTCTTTCTTTAGCTTCCGCAGCAGCTCTTTCACGGGCTTCAGCTTGTGCTCTCTGAACTGCTGCTCGCTCAGCACGTTCCCTGGTTTCAGCATTTATCCTATCAACAGCAGCCCGTTCAGCTTTTGCACGAGTTTCAGCAGCTGCTCTTTCACGTGCCTCAGCAGCAGCTCTTTCGCGTGCTTCCCTAGTAGCCCTTTCTACAGCCTGTCTGGCCCTTTCCCTCTCAATCTGTTTTACTCTCTCCCTCTCCCTCTCAAGTCTCCTCTGTTCCCTCTCTTCCTCTTCCGCTTGTTTTCTTTCACGCTCCAATTTCTCATGGTTTTCCTTATATTCTCTCTCCAGTGCATCTTGCTGGTCATCCTTTTCCAGATGCACAGATTCCTTACTTCTAGCAGCCTTTGCATATTCTCTTTCACGCACCTCCTTAGCGTGTCTAAATTTAGCCTCAGCTTTATCCATAGCATCCTTCATAGCAGCTGCAGATGCAGCAGCTGCAGAGGTTGCATTATAGTCTTCACTGGCACAGAAATTAGCGCTTTCATCAACACTGCCATGGGACCTACCCATGGCAAAATCATCAAGTTCCTCAAACTGTGAAGCTGGAGGATTCTTGGCTGCTGATTGAGAAAGCTTAGGACTTTGAGAGTATTGATTATAACTTGTTGGAGAAGAGAATTCATCACACTTCTTTCTTGAATTTGAAGCAAAAGAACCAGTTTCTGACTTCGAAGTTCCACGAGGAATCGGTGGAGGAGGTCGCGAAGGGGGTGGAGCGCTTGTGGGTTGAGTAAAAAGGGGAATCTCTGATACGGTAAGCCATATATCATCAAAATGCAGTCCGTGCTTTTCTGTCGACTGAGACCCATCAACCTGAGAGGTAGCTTCATAGTATGGAGGAGGAGCAGTGGGATTATGAGAATATGATGACACACCTGGCGCATCGAACAGGGGAGGTTCCTGAAATTTTTCAAGAGGAACCTCCTTCTCTATATTGTTCTCCGTATATCTGTAAGAAGATTTCCCAGTTTGCTCCCTAGAACTAGGAGATACGGGCGTTCCTGATCCTGAGGGGCTCCCTTCCTTCACTGCATTATCCCTCCCAGGAGAAAATGGATGGACAGGTTTTCCAAAACCGTTAAGCGGATCTAGATCATCAAATACTCCATCACTAACAGACGCCTCAACTTTTGCATTCCGGGATTTACCAATCTTACCAATTTCATCCAGTGGATCGATAAATACCCCAGACGATGATCCTGGGGTTGACGTTGATTCCATAACTACAAAAGGGTCTTCCATCACATTCGAAGTTGTGTTGGCAGTTGGTATGGAGTCTCGACTTGAATCTGGCATTGGTCTGTGCCACAAAGGACCAGATGCTAAGCTAATTAAACTTTTCACTATATTATCCAAATTAATTGGAGAAGAAACCAAGCATAAAACTTTCACGTGCTCAGTCTAGCTGAACCAGGAGGCAAGAAGAAAGGATGAAAACGACAGAAGGCCACAACTATTGTACATCAAAAACGCATTTCAATATTCAATTATCTTGAACCATCATTCTTCTAAAAACTTTGATTTTATAATCTTTGCACAAACTGCAAGTCTGTATTAGAAGCCAGCTTGAACTTTAGAGAAAAAAAAAAATAATGTCCAGTCAAAAGCATAGCAGAAGCGTATACAAACGCAATCAAGAAAGTTAAAATGTAAGAATTTTAATTCAAAAGAAGAACCACAGGCTGTAATGATGGTTTCTACCCTAACCTAATCTGTATTGCTATTGTCGGATTGATCATAACCATGTCATATGCTGCAGAAATAGTAGAATGTAACAGGTCTTAACTGTTGGCTTATTCTGATTTATAATCAAAAAGAGAAACCGTAATAGCCCTGTTAATATATACAATTTATGGGTACAGATGATTATAACAAAGACAGTAAATAAATGGCACGGAAGCGCTCCGAAGAAATGTGCATGGACAAAAAAGTGGCCTAGAAAAATAATGAAGTATTATAACAGTTTTATTCTAAAGAAACACTTAGCAAAACATGTGGTATAAAATTTAGAACTTTTTCAGTGTACTACAGCTTAAGAGTATAACATACAAATAAGTAAATGAATGAACACATAACTCAGACAGAAAAGGGATTAATTCTTGATAAAGGTCACTGAATAATTTGTTTAAATATTCTTTGAACCAGAAAAGTAATGTGCAGTTGGTCATGGACGTGGTGGTTATCAGGGTGGAGAACTGGTGGTATTGTTTACATACCCCGCCCAAGGTGCCTCATAGTTCCAATTCTATCAATACAATGCTGGGTCCTAATCGAAAAATGATTGACTGAGGTGTAAAGAATAATTGAATTGATCATTAATGTAGAGTTGCACGTCATGACAGAAAACACAGAGATTCATGTGTTTTTGTAAGCATATATATTGAATCATTGACAAATATTATGGTGTTACATTCGTTTATAAGCAAGAACCCGATATAAGTATTTCAACCGTGAAAATCTCCATCAAGCAATAGGCAATAGCTTCAACTGGTCAAAAGTGTGACTGGCAGGCGGTTTCACAGTTGAGGAAAAACTAATTTAAAACTAATATATTTCCTTAGCTCGAATTATAGGCTTCATGAGGTACTGCAGGTAGTTTGATTCACATTAAATTTTGAATTTTAGAATTGTGTGTAGATTGTATGATTGAAAATGAGAGATAGTGTACTCAAAAATGTAAAATAATTCTGTGTTTGTGGTTAAAAATGAGGAAAGAGAAAAAAGGTTTGAAATTTAATGTGAATCAAGCAAGGCCTAAAGTTCTCTTCACAGTAGTGATAAAATTATGATGGAAGTGTTTCTCAGAATTTTGCTTCAACCACCAACACATCCTCTTGAAAAATGGAAAAAAAATAATTCTCGGAAACATGATTTGTAAAAGAGACCACAAAAGACTCAGACTGACCCACATCGTATTGCTTTAACTTAAATGAACCAATGTGACACCTCTAATTCTGTAATACTACCTTAATTTATTAGATGAGACGGTTCCCTCTTTCATTATCACCCACGCATTTCGTGGTGCCTGGGAACTTAACTAAAAGTTTATTGCAATTGTCTTAACTATTAGAGTCCCACATCGGGTAATCAAATATATAAAGTCCAATATACAAGGTGACGGTAAACCTCCCATAACAAGCCGGTATTGTTAGGAGGAGTTAGGCCCAATATCCTAAGATGGTATCAGAGCCAGGCTCAGTTATGATGTTGGGTACCGTCAATATGTATTTCCACAGTTGTGTGTCATATTCCACGATGTGCGTGAGAGGGCGTGTTAGAATCCCACATCGGGTAATCAAATATATAAAATCCAATATGCAAGGTGAGGGTAAACCTCCCCTAACAAGCCGGTATTGTTAGGAGGAGTTAGGCCCAATATCCTAAGATTAACTTTCCAGATTAAAAGAATCTGAAAATCTTGTAGATGGAAATTTGAAGAACCAAGCAGGTGAGTGTTGATCAGTGTACTTGAATTTTCAATTGAAAAAAATAAAAGGAAAATTATAAAAAACGCAAGAAGTCAACAGGATATCTAGGAACTTGTATTGAGCAAGACACACGCCAACTGCAAAACTACCATAACATTATCTTAAAAATTATTGATATAGGTAAATTACTTTCAAAAGAAGCACGGATCAACCACCAAATTTTAACATGCTCACCACAACAGTAAGAAAACCTTTATTATATTTCATAGTCAACACATGCATTGGACCTCAACACTCCAAGGACAACTGATAATGAAAAGTGAAAATTTTATCTATAGACGTTTTATGTATCATTAAATGCATTACTTTGCCTGCTCAACTCCTTCCAATCAGATGTGACCATAGTTTCTCAGACAGCTCCTTCATTTCTAAGTATAAACAATGACATGATTACCATGCCTAGGGTAGAGCATTGTCCAAATAAATGCAACCTATAGAATAGGTCAAACACTAGACTAAACATATGGGTATTGAGGATATAACAAAATCCAGTCATTTCAGCTCTAAATAAACTAGAAAGGAGAAATTCAACGCCATATTTTAACCACACAAAAGTACCTGGTTCTCCTGACAGAAATGCCACTTCCAAACCCAGGTAACAAATCATCGAACCCCCGAGAAGAAGAGCTGCTCTTGGCACTGACGCTCTTGTTGTTGTTGCTCTCTCCGAACCTGTCATTTCCACCAAAGTTCCCCAACAAATCATCGAAAGCATTCTGATTCCGGCTCTTTGTGGACGGAGGCGAAGCATTTGATGGGAACACATCATCCTCAAACCTGACCGATGAAGTACCCAATTTGCTCTTCACACCCGGCAAACCATCAAATATATCATCATCATAAACAGGCTTATCGTACACTGGCAAGGACGATGCCTTATTACCACCAGTATTGCTGTTCGAAGTTCTAGATTCCGACTTAAAAATCGATTCATAATCAAAATCACTCATCGGTGACGCCTTGTTACTACTATTATTATTAGAACTCGAGCTCGAACTATACTTGGGAGGACCACCAAACACATCGTTGAACAACAATCCGTCGCGATTCTGATCGTCAAGAGATCGGGCAGGGCGGCGATCCGTATTTTCGGATCTCATCGGATTCGATTTCCCTTGAGGCCGGAACCCAAAATCCCGCGCCAACACATCGAGGTCATCCATTGTGAATCAAGGGTTTCGATTTGCAACCAGATCTGGATGGAATTGACAGGCAATTAGGTATCCGATGGATCAGATGACAAAGTTTCTCACTGGATTATGATTGATTCTCTAATTAACAGTGAAAGATCATGAAATGGTACAAATTGGTGTCTTATATAGTAATTGAAAAGTGGAGATACAGAAGATGTGTTTGTATATGTGGATTTGAATAGTGTTCTGGTTATTACAAAGAATGTAGAGGGAGAAAGAGAGGACAAATTTGGCGAGGGTTTCTCTCTCCAATGTCTTTGTTTCCTTCTTCTTCGTCGTTCTGTACTCTCTATCTCTCTCTCAGCGTTCGATTGTTTCTTCATTTTCTCCATTATATCTAATTTTTCGTAGATTTGCGAAAAGGACCTTCATTAATTGGTGAATCATTATTCCGTCCTCGAACTTTTGTAGTTTAGGCTTTCACTTGCCCTTTTCGCCAATGAAAGTTCCAAGTTAGCATTGGTTTAACTGCTGTTCTGTTCCTCCTAACCCTTCGAAGTTCGAAGTTAAAGAACGTTTAGGGGCAGGTACATTTACCTGCCCCTTTAACTGAATCCGCTCAAATTTTCTATCCTCTCCATTCTATCCTTGTTAAAAAAAAAAAAAAAAAGGCAAAAAAATCTAAATACACACCTTTCTTTTCTTTTTTTACACACCTTTCTTTTCCTTTTTTTTTTTAATTATGTTCGGCCTGCACAAGAAAAACAGCCTCCGGGCATAGGTTGAACAACCCTTCCAAACACAAAAAAAGAAAAAGAAAAGAAAGGTGGTGTGTTGAAACCAGATCTTCTCATTAATGTATCATCAAAGGAATTTTAAAATTCCTCAATTCAATCTCGGTCGGCTCTTCTTCTTCCTTCTTTCTTTCTCCACCGTCTCCATCAGTTCTTTTTCTTCCTCCTTTCTTTTTTTTCTTCTTCAATTTTTATTTTTTTTTTATTTTTTATTTTTTTGATGAAGGTTAAATGGAAAGTTTGGGGAATAGAGAGTGTACTTAGTAAAAGGGATTGGTGCATTTAGCCTCACCCGAACTTTTATTTGTAGATATGATACTTTTATCATTTGAATAAAACAATTACGATGGGTTTGATATATGTTTATTTTTTATGGAATTTGTCACATCAAAAAATTTATTTTTCATGATGGTTGTTTAATAAGAATATTTTCCACCAAAATTAATTTATGTACAAATCATTTATGCACATCTGGGTAGATTTTCTGTGGATATTTAAGCTCTTAAAGTTGGCAAACATGAGGTTTCCATAGAAATAATTTTCCATTTTCAATTTCAATCGCAATCAAGCACACCCTAATATTTATTGGTATTGGTATTCATTAGCTTTCTTTTCGTTTTCGATCTTTTTAAAAATTGATACAAAATTAACTTTTAGGTGGATACCATAGAAAATATAAAATGATTATATTATATTTGAATTGTATCGTTAAAGGTGAAATTTCACAATTAAATAGTATAAGTTAATTTATAGGTACAAAAATGTTATATCGACCATAGGTTAGAATGCGACCATAATTTTTTCTTTTTTTTTATTTTTTTATACGGGTGTGGCTAAATGTTGGTTTTGTTCGGATACCCACGTGGGTACCAAACTCATGCCATGTGGCACCACGTCATCAACCAAATTTTTTTCTTACATTTACGTTAGATCAGAAGAATAATATATAATTGATCCTCAATGGTGGGAGTCCCACCGGCCCATATGAAAAATGTTTCCCACATTGTGGGTACCTGAACAAGGCCTGTCTAAATGTACCCCCAATTTTGTTTTTGTTCAAGACACCCACGAAACAAGTGTCATTTCAATTTTACCCTTTTTTGTGTTGAACCACCACTGGGGATGTTCAGCCAGTGCAGGCCGAAAAAAAAATCCGCCAACCTTTGCTGTCGTTTCAACAACAATGGTTGCCGAAAATGGCAGTCAAGAGAGGGCAGATCCCCCTCCTCAATTGCAGTAGTTTGTTGCCATTTGACGGAATGAGTAAAATTAAAAAAGATTTGTTTGCCTGGATGTATTGAGCAACATCGAGGGTGTATTTAGCCCCACCCTTCTTTTTTAATAGACAAGCATTTGCATGTTTGAGCAAAATATGTACAGTGTGCTTGTGTCATCAGTGTGCTTGTGTCATTACATTTCAAATTGAAACTTCCGAGTTTTGTTTTAACATTTTGATTTATTTTCATTGTTATGAATTTCCTTTCTTGTTATAAAATTTTTTTTTTCCTTTTCTATAAAAACCTTTCTTGTTATTATCAAAATTATTATTGTTCCTGTGCATTGTATAGGGATTTTATCGATAAAATTGACTTTGATAAAAATTTGTACAACTTTTTAAATTATATGATCAAGTCAAAAGAGAGATCATAATACGCATAACATAAATAAGTATGGATTTCAAAATATAAATTTATACCTAAACAATTTAAATTTTGAATTTTTTTAAAAGACCACACGTATATTAAATTGACACTGATTAATAATAGACGTTATCCAAATTGGATATTTGAAAATATTATAAATTAATTATAAAGTAATGTGTTTAGAAAGTCTAAGGTCCAAAATAGAAGCACCAATTGAAGTTAAAATTCATTTGCAACCATCAACCCCCAAATACACATTACTCGTAAGACCTGTTTAAAACTACATTTCTAACATGGTAAAAATAAATAAAAAAGGTTTTGTAATTAATTTTTAAAAATTTTAAAATAAATAAAAATATTATTTTTTATTTCTAAAATAGAAAATCACTGCTAAAGTGGCATTATACCAAGTTGACACTATAAATTAGAAATTAAAATGTATATAAAAAATTAAAATATAATATTCGAAAATTAAAATAGTTAATTGTCATTTATAAAAATATTTCAATTGCCATTGTAGTTTATAACTTTGACGTCATATCATATTTTATTAATGCTTGCATTTAATTTATTTTCAATTATATACGTAATTCAAAAATTAAAATTTATATATAAAAAAATGTACATTAAAAATAAAATAAGGAAAGCAAACTAAATTAAACAAGGAAAATAAAATAATAAAATGTATATTTAATTTTTGTTTGCAAAACATGATTTTTTTTTTTTTTTTGTTAACTTTAAGTAAATATAGGTCAAGTTGGCACTCCCATCGTGGTGCCAGTGATCTAAAAAGCTTAAAGCATGAAAAAACGCGAACATGAAACTTCGAACATTACAGGCTTAAGTGCGCTTAGGCGGTGCCTATGCGTTAAAAAGTGTTTTTCAAATTTCTAAACTTTTTAAATTTTTTTAATTAGTATCAGCTATTACATAATTAAAATAAATTAGAAAATATATCTAAATTCATAAACATTATATCTACTTTATAATTTCAACAAAGTTACAATATAGTTTTAATATTCTCAAATGGCAAAAATAAAAAATTAATAGATTTATAACGATTACATACATGCTATCATCGCGGTGTTCGCTTGGTCGTCAGATTGAGAGTCCAAGATGTTTACGATATTGAAATTGAATTGGTATTTTCTATAGTGTATTTGTGCGTGAGATGTATTGTATTTATTTTTATTTTTGTTTAATTTGATATTTTCTTACTTTGAAATGGATTTAGGGCTTAAAAATGTGAGTATGAAAAAAACACCCAAATAATAGTCCACGACAATATTAAGCAAGCTTAGGCGCCGCCTAGTCACACTTAGGGGGTCAATAATTTGCGTTGACCGCTTTTTTCAAGCTTTTAGCCTAAGAAACTCCTAACCGTGCATTTTAGAACAGTGCGTGATCCAGTGCCTAATTGGTACTTTAATTCTTATTAATTAATTAATTAATATTAAAATAAGATAATATTAAGATTAGATATGATCTTAAAAATATATAATTTTTAAACCTCGAAATGCTTAAAAATATATAATTAAACAAGCTTTCCATGTCCAGAAAATTAAAACTTGAAAATAACATAAACAAGATGAAGAATTTCTTTAAAATCACAACCGAAGGAGTCTCTCTATGAAATAAAAACATCGCATTACTGTTCGTCTTCACCAAAATTAAAAGCCACAAAATTCGCGTAAAGTTTCTTTAAAATCTCCCATTAATCTACCAAATTATTCATAACTTCTTCGTCTCCTCATTTTTTCCAAATTATTTGATCAGATTCACCATGATAAAGCAGTATACTAGTATATACTGGTAATAACAATAATTTTTCATTTTTTATTTTTGAAAAAAGGGTGATCACGGGTGCGAGAAATAGAAAACATGAAAAGGAAGAGGTGGGGGGTGTTTGTACAGTTGAAAGTTCAAAAAATTTACTCGTTTTAAAATATTCGTCAAACAGCACTTGCTATCTCCCAAGCAGTAACACAAGTGCCCAAACCAAACAAGTCAAAGTACAATAATTCACCAAACTCCAAATTCCCCAGTTGTCAACAAGATTTAACTTACAAGTTTACCTAGCTGATAAAAGCATAATCTTATCCTAAATAAATATTAAATAACCACTCTATTATATTCTAACACCCCTGAACCTCGGGGTTTCTGTGATTCTGAAGGTATTTACATCCTGTCCCATAACAGTTTCATTACAATCAGATGATATTGGCATTGATTTATCGGTTATGGCTTCCGGCATTCGACGGTGGATTATGCAGCATTACTTACAGATGATTTATCTGAATGCACCCTCCTGTAGAACAGCACATACGCAGCAGGTGATTTTACTTCTTCTTCGTTGATGGCTGCTATGTGGTTGTCGTCAAAGTTGTACCATCTATTTTCGTCAAGAAGCTGCACATCAAACAGAATTGATGTAACGTTAGGAATGATGTAAGTTACACAATCTCAAATCGCTACTTATTATTTAGATACCTCGTCGTCTTCATCACTATTAGACCTAAAAGTTCAACTTTTAGCAAAATAAAAGTTTACCCAAACATATGCTAAAACTTTACTGGACGTGCAGAAGGCTTTTAAGAGGTGGAAAGTTTGAAAGAATATGGCACACCTTAATATGGGCTGTGTAATGGCCACTCCCCATGCTACCATAATGATTTGTTAAGGCGTAGAGCTCATAGATCTGACGCGGGGACTTCTTGTTGGCTATGTAATTGGTCAAATCGAAATCATGAATGGGAAAATTCACGTATGTGTCTAGCTTGTGCTTTATCGATCTGTTGTACGAGAACCTTTTTAGATGAATAACCAGCACTTCAGGAAGCCTCCAAAGATCGAGCTTCTTGCTTGCTTGGCGGCTCTCCTTGCATTGAGGACAGTACCTTCTCATATACAGGAAAATCAGATGTCAACCATACGACGGAAATGCAGCAAATTTTCTAATCATGGAGAAATAGTGAAAGAAGATTCTTACCACATGTCTTCAGGGACCAATGGCTCTTCTCGTAGAAAAGCTTCCAAACAAGTATACAGCGAGAGAGGTTCGGCAGTTCGAGCTTTCTTGCTTACATGCCCAGATTTAAAAACTTCCGGCAAGGTTTCGAAGGGGCTGGTATCATAACTTGCCAGAAGCTTTGGTGACCAATCAACAAATACAAGGATTGACATAGATGATGATGACAACTTAACCACCTTATCTTCACCAACAGTTAAGTCTATGCAAGTATTATTTTCATCGACCAACTGCAATGGAAGTTTCTGGAAGATCGCTGGTTTTAGACTGCCACCAGAGGATTGTCTTGCAACAGCACCATCTGAATTGGCACAAAATTCAGTAGATCTAGTGGCATGAGGTTGATTTGATGTTCTTACTGAAGAATCAGAACAATTAATACCTGGATCTGCCTTATTTGATCTTAACATGGGTGAGAGAGTTTTGCTAACTATCAGCTGGATATCGCCTCTAGTTACAGTATCATCACATGAGATGGGAGAAACAAGAGGTGTCCCATAGGGCTTCCACCCCATAGTGCTTTGAGAATTACCAGCACCCCTAAATATCATAGAAGGATAAAAGGACAGGTCATCCTAAAATAGCCAGTGAAACATTTGGAATTACATGCAGGAATAATTCTGCTTACTGTTCTCCTCGTCGGTGTATCAATTGAAGAAACTTAGTTTTCTTCTGAACTTTTGGAATCTTGTAGGCAGCAAGGTGGTCGTCATCTTTTATGGAAGACAGTGATAGAAATGGATCTTCCAAAAACTTGCCAACGAGGTGCCCTTTTATCTGTCAGCGGCACATAAATTAATGATTTCAGTTAGAAGTTTTCTGAATAAGGTTTCCAGAGAATTCCTTGATTTAATCTGCAGACCTGGGCAAGGAGAAGCTTCTCGTTCATTTGTAAACCACAAGCATTGCTCAGTGCTTGAATCAAATCCCTGAGACGTCCCTGCTTTGGAACGGATATGTTGAAGGAGGCTGGGAGGGCACTTCCATCACAAGTGAAAACAGTTACCGTAATGCTCCTAGTGATGGTGGATTGAAGCGGCAAGGACAGATACATGAATGGATCAAATGTAACTGAGACTTTGTTACATACAGGACAGACCAAAGTTGACTTGTATTGACCCTGCAAGAGTGATTTGCACATGAATCAAAAAAATTTGAAAAGTTAAAAAAATTACAGACTTGCTCTGGTCTCATTATGAATTACTCGTTTGAGATGCCTGCAAAGACACACCTCTCAAGAAATGTGATTTTCCTTGCCAAGGATGTATGATTGACTTTACAGAATGTTACGTGGAGGATTTTGGGCAGTGTAATTGTCAATTTGTCATATTATTATTTATTAATTTTCTTTTTCTTTTCAGCAGGATCAGCAAATTAATGATCTACCTGCTCTTTTATAACTACATAAATAAATCAGACATGTTCTTCTGTACCACTTAACTGATGAACAAACTCCACAGAAAATAAAGATTTCTGGAGCAGGGGGTGAAGTGGATATAAAAATCAAAGTAATTTCCGAAGCCATAGGCAATAATAGTAATAAAAAATTTGATGGAAAATAATATGGTATTAGTGCAAGTAAGGGTATATTAATTCTACGGAGATTAAATTTTAGAGCGAGATTAAAGTGGTTGAAATGTGTGGTGGAAAATGGAGGAAAGTTGTATAAAAAATTAAAATAACTGTCAAATCAATCAAAATAGTGGTTAAAAATGAAAGTTAAAAAAGTGTTTAAGATTTAATGAGATTAAATCTGTGTAGAACATACCCTAAATCTACTTACATCCTCTTCAGTAGCTTATTTCGCAACATTACAATAAATGCTAAATAAGTAAGTGTGACCAACATTCCAGTGAACCGTACAGAAATATTATTTATCTTTCTCGTTGCTATATGGCAGTATTTTAGTGCATGCTCGTATAGGCAGAATTTCACACAGCTATAAATGTAATAGAAAAATGTGGTACAACAGATAAAATTTAAAATTTACTGTGTACATAAGAGAAATCATTGACCAATACCTCAGCTCCATACATACAGCCCGTTCTTTTACAACTTTTAACAAATTTTTACACATTTTAACACATTCACATCAAAAGTCAAACCAATTACATCCACATATTTTCTGGGACCCATTGTACTACATAAATCTCCACCACTCAATCCCACTCATTCTCTCTCCTATTTCACATCAAAACTCATAAATACTCATAAATACACATACACTAACGGGGGCATAAATGGAGTTGAAGGGTTTTGACCGATATTTAAGAAAACACTCCTAATAGGGATTGAGCAACCATTCAGTGAACTGAAGGTACCTCCATAACTATTCAGATTTTAGAAGCCCCTTATTTACTGTATGTATTTTCTGCTATAACAATTTTTTCTTCAACTAATTGTGTCCTATGAATGATCTCATTGCCTTTAGATGGTATTACTTTCTATTTAATGAATTAAATGAACATAATTCATAAAATGAATCCAAATAAAAAACAAGACCCCGTTATAAGAGCTAAGACACAAGTTTACTATATAATTCCGTGATACATCCTAAACTCTTTATCCAGCATAAGTAACTAAATAGTTATAAGGTTATTCCATACTCTGGTTTTATACAACCATCAAAGTGATACTTACTTGGCAGACATCTACAATTATGGAATCATTACGAGCAACGTGATTTGCCCAATACTCATCAGCAACTTCTTCATCGGGTCTACCATCTGCATCTCTAGATTCAATGTATGGTTTGCGTTTAACACGATTTAAATCTTCATGAAGTCCATCTAATAAAAATGCAAGGAGCTCCTGCACCGAGAAGATGGTTATCATAATTCTTAGCTCTAGCAGTTAAGGGTCAGTTTGATAGAAATTACTGGAAAAATGATGTTTGGATGTCATTGAGACGTAAAGAAAAGATTAAAAAGAAGGTCAAACCACTATAAAGAGTGGCTGAAAATGATCAAGAAAAATGCTTTTTGAATAGTGTGTCAAAAAAGCTCCAAAATTGTTTTGGAGTCCTGAAACTTCATATGAAGCACTCAACCTGAGAGTCATGTTGACTGCATCCACTGAACTGTGGTGCAAAACGAGCAAGCTTTGCTTTGAATGACCTGGGGGCAATTGCAGTTCGCGCAGGTGCCCACAATTTTCTAAGCAACTCGCCAAATGCTAAAGCAAGCTCACCCTGCATATTAAAACAAAAACATCATACAGGAAAACATCTTCAAAAAAATCATTTAGCATTTGAAGCCCTGAGCACGCTAGCAGGTGACTTTCCATGCATTTCATCTACCTCATTATTAAGAAGAGAAAAAGGTTCATTCAAATGCCCGATGCATGCCTCAAACACACTGCAGATGGTGAAATGGGTCGATCCCAGAAAGTTCTAATCCAGGATTCGTTTCTTGTCAGCAAATATTTAAAATTTTGATCTCTGACCAAACCCAAAGTTAGAACTCTATGATTTCCCTACATGGAATAGGCAAGAGTGGATGTATCTACTAAGATACTATGATGAAAGAAAGTTTTAACAGCACATCTTACATTAACAAAACCACAAATGGCAGGTCAGAAAAGTTCTCCAATATTTTTGCATGTCTTGGATATCTCAGACATTCAACTACTCCAATATATTAGAAAAACAATCCAAAGTCACATAAAGAGTGAGGACCTTGAGGTACAAAGGATAAAAGAAGAAAACTTTTCTTTTCAATGCAACAGAATTATTGTTCGTCTTAAACCAATAGAGATAAATCATCAAACAGAGAAGGAGGTAAAGGAAAATTCTGCAAGTCCCAGAAGTGTTTTTACAAGAGCAAATAACATGCTGTATGGCATGAAAGAGAACAATGGATTGAGCAAGAAATCATATTTCTTCCAGAAAAATACTTAACAATCTTAATAAGATAAAATAGTTAGCAACGTTTTGAAGGATTTTTCTACTCTAAGACACCGTCCACCCATACAAACACATGTACTAATCATAACACCATCGCAAGTGAAACTTACCACCATGCCAAGAGGGTTCTGACGGTTAATTTCTTGATGATAATCATCTTGAAAATACCGTGCGAACTCTGGGGTATGAACGAGACATTGTATTGCACTATTCATAAAGCAAGTATTTCCAAGATTCATTAGTCCAGTAAGACCACAAGAAGACCCCCTTGTACTGGCACCACCCAATCCGTATGCCTTCTCAGCATTTGAATTCTGCAACTGCAATGAGTCTGAGTAACCATTTCGTGATGAATATTTGTACCCATAAAGACCACCAGCTGTTAACAAATTAGAATGTGAAGCACTAACAGCTAAGGTTCCACTGTCTGCAGATCCATTATCCGGAACTGAAACCACACAACCAGCATCACTACTGATAACCTCGACCAAAATCTGCAAAGGGCACATTGCAAACCAAAGCAAAAGTGGAATGTCAGAACAATGTACAAGATCCCATAATATGATAAAGAACACCATCCCCACAAACCAGGCAAAGTTGCCAATTCAAAGAACAAGTGAAATACTATTGACAAAGAAACACGAGTATATCTGAGTCACGTAAACCTAGCCCAACAAGTTCAGGTAAATGGAAAAAGGAATTTACTAACATATTCAGGTAAATGGAAAAAGGAATTTACAACTATGCGGCAATAATTACTTCCAACACAACGTCCAGCCAGTAACCGGGGAAGAGAGTTGAGGGTTCAAGAACAAGTACACCAAGTATTAAGTAATACACCAAATAATACAACATAAACATGATGAAGCTGATAGATTTCATTATGATAAAAGTTGATCATGGCAAACTAACAGAAGTGGAGATCAAAGCACATGAGTTTCAAGTTGAATGAAGACTTACTCATAATTACAAAACAATTCCTTTTACAACTCAAAAGTTTATCTGAGTTACATGTTTATAAACATGAGCAAATGAGAGGTGGCGATGTGAAGTTAAAAAGAGTTTCGACGAAATATATAAGTGTTTTAAACATTTGTTCTTCAAGAAACAATCAGCCAATAATAATATGCTAAATGCTTTATTTTTCAGAAGAGTAGAATTCTGTGTCAATGAAAATTCATCCCGTAACGTTTTAGCTTTTAGGAATCCACCCAGGGTCCATCCGATATAATAAAAGAAACAGACACCAAACAAAATGCAACCCAATATAAATTTTCAAAGCTATATGTCAAGAAGATATGAGAGACGAATCCTCTCAACTTAATCAAGACTCAGATCCAAACTCAAAACAACCTTAATAAACAATCAAGGAAACACAGAAAACCAATGGCAGATGGATGAGAAATTGAATGGCACAAGAAGCCAGAGATTATTCAGCAGTTCAGACTTTGAGCATTAATTCTCACAAAAGTAGTAGAGATGCCAACAGAGTATTGCTCAGACGTCATTCAGTTCATTAGCGAATTTGAATGACCAAGAAGGCTGCAGTGGATTGAAGACAGAAGTTTCCATCCCAGCTAAGGGGCAAAGGAGGATTAATGGGTTTTCCAGCACCCAGTACTGGGTTACATGATATTGATATTATTCCTTTTCAAGAATTGCATATTTCAAACATTCAGACTTCGTGAA
The DNA here is from genome assembly GCA_018223645.1 of Jasminum sambac. Taxonomy (NCBI): domain Eukaryota; kingdom Viridiplantae; phylum Streptophyta; class Magnoliopsida; order Lamiales; family Oleaceae; genus Jasminum; species Jasminum sambac. Next base: position 30,202,892 of record CP073649.1, read on the forward strand.
TCCCCAAATATTACACATGCAACCATATAGAAATTTTACAATTAAATAAATAAACAAATAAAAGAACAGGAACTACTCATGTCATGAACCTTGCTCCATCGGACAAAATAATAATCATAACATATGCTGTCAAAACACAAATGATGCAATAGACGACAATAATATTCGTAATCAAGGTGAGAATGACTTCAGGCAAATAAGAAAACTTGGATTTCTATTAGAAATATCAGCCTGAGAGAAATTTCACAAGCATGAGATAGCCATACAGAACAACAAGAAGTGAGACTGAGTAATGAAATTAGCCAAGTATCTGAGTTGGATCAAAACCAAATCCTATATACCAGCTTTCAAATGCCAACATAATTACACGATGCAATACAATTCCTCTGTGGCAAAAGCAAGCATCTATGAGATCTAAGGAGGCACAAAATAGAAACACTCACATCCTGATCCATTTGTATGTTTGCATCATCAAGTGTCTTCTCCACCTCATTTAACAAAGCATGCTTCTGACATCCAAAATAATCCCAAATATACACCTATATGAAGGGTGGGCGAAAGAAAAAATGAAAACCTTAATATAGCAAAATCTATTTAAAGAAAAAAATGGAACGTAAGAGCAATAAAGCGAGAAGCTCTTTACTTTCTTGAGCTTCAGATCAAACATGTCACAAGCTCTTCTGTAAAGTTCATTGATGGTTTCCTGACATAAGAAATTCAATTCCTTCAATATGCGTGATTAGCTAGATTAAGCGAAATATGAATGGTTACTTTGATGGAAGGAGAAGGAAACACATTATCAAACCTTTTTGCTTATTCTTATTGTAGATCGATCACCTTTTGGCAACAAATGCAATTGAAGTCGTAAGGGATAAACTTCTACTGACAATTGAGAAAGACCTGAGTCAATTACTTTTCTAGCCAATACAGGACCGCCTCCATACCTAAACCAAGCAAACCAAGATTTTAACTCCTCATTACTATCCCAAGAATGCTGTTTATCTGGATTATAACCTTGCAAAAGAGGGAAAATTACCACAAACTTATATCTACGCCAGCTGAATTTATTATCCCAACTTAAAAAATAAATAAATAAATAATGGAGCATATATTCTTCTCTTGGATGGCAGAGAATAATTTAAGTTTATCGGGGAGGTTCCGTTAAACTATAAAAATCTAATTGATCTTTTGTAGGATACCATCTATTTTGAAAGTCCTGAAGTGAGTTTTACAATAAAACAACTTTACTCCAGTGTTAGGACAGCCACAAGAAAATTCCTGGAAAGTAACCAAATAGCAGTAACCATATCAATTATGTCTACACGTAAGCAGACATTAAAGCTAGACCCACAAGGAAGGTTCATACAACACAAACCAATAATCTTTGTTTAATGAAGTCAAATATTTGGTAAATATAAATAGCATAGCTCTAGAACCTGAAGTTGGTGGTAATAGGCTTGCTCAACTCGCAAACATAACTATCGGGTTATGCTCCAAGGTATAGGCATGATTCTTGTTCATAGGAGTATAATAATGGTTGACAAGAGTTGAAGTATGACCAGCCTTATGTGTCCAACAGTCTAAAATCTTTTTAACAGCATTTCTAGATATAAATTAACACCCAAACCTTAACATGGAACAGAATGTGGAGTATCCTAGAGAGAATATCTTATTTCTGTACATGTTGAACAACCCCGTCTAACACCTCAAATTATCAGAGAGATTGACGCTTATATCTTCTACACACTGGATACAATTTGAACTCATAATTGGGTATCGATCACACTTGAACTTACATTTGCCAACGCTATTATCATATCAAAATGACTTACCTAGAAGTTAGCTGCTAGACGGGGCATGAATTCATTATTTATTCTTATATCTTCATTGATATATCTTCTTTTTTTGAGTAACTGGCAGCAAAGATCAATTTAAACTGAAAGAACTCGCAAAGGTTACACAAAGCGTGCATCACCAGATGTTTCATGCACAAAGAGGCTGCAGAGAACAAGAACCTTTTACCGACTATATTATTTGGAGTCTATGCGGGTGTTATTCTACACATTTTTACACATTTTTTGCAACCCCACTCATTCTCTCTCTTATTTCACATCCACATATTTCGTGGGACCTACCTGTAAATTTCCACCATTCAAGTCCACTCATTCTCTCTCCTCTATTACATAAAAACTTGTTTTTACACACATCTTAACACCCGCTATGTTAGGAAAAGTATATGTGATAGGAGGAATTGAGCGAGAACGGAAGGTGTCAAGCAATAGATACTCTTTATTTAATTATGTGGTGTGGGAAGAACACAATAATGCGGTGCAGAAAGAACATAGCAGGACAGAACTTGAGAAAATGGATTGACCAAGAGTGCAGTGTCATTGATTTCCAGTTTCCTAATCTGAAGTTAACATCAATGTTGCACCCATACCCGGACTCGACAAGACCTAACTAACTCATATATTTGTTCTGTATACTTCTTAAATTCAGGTACTTTCTCATGCTTGACATGAAGAGGTGAAGCATCTTTGTCTTTGTCATAAGAAGTGTGAGCGATCGTTTGAGTTTCACTTAAACCGGATTCGGGGGAAAACAGAGAATGGCCTATTAAAATTTACCCCCCAGTCTCGCAGCAAGCTCATGTTTAACTTTTCCTGATCAAGCAGAAATGTGTTAACAATTTGGCCTCTGTTACCATAGGACTTCATAGAAAAATACATTTTTCCCCCAAACACAGTAATTGCCTAGTTGGTATCTAATGATTTTTTAATGAATTGAGTAACATTGACGCCAGTCAAAATTAACCATTAATGTCAATTGTCCGTCAAAAAGACAACAAATTTATTTTTCCCACATTTTGAGGGACCGTCGGACTGACTATCATTCCTCTTACCATTCTTTTTTATAAACGATTTATTTCCAAATGGAGGCTTAGATGACAGCACCAAACTTGGGGTGCATTTTGTTGCAAAACAACATAACATGACAACTTGAAACAGAAAAGTCAAGAGAGACACTTAGCATCGCCCAAGAGGAAGTGAAACTTTAAGAATTAACTTATTTTGTTTCAAAAAGATTCCTTAATATAACTAGTCTAGCAACATGGAGAAGACAGATAATGAAACCCATTACCTGATAAAGAAAAAGGAAACGGCCTGCCATTAGTTCACAAATCAAAGTTCTACTCACCATGAATATAATATATTCCAAACTTCTTCAGGAAGCAATATATAATCCGTGCCTTCAACTAAGGTATCTCGAAGCTCAATGGAATCCTTGGACGACGAGTCATAAATCAAATCTGAATTGTCAATGCTTGGAGGCCTCATCGATGAACTTGAACCAACTGAATCACGATGCTCAGAGAAAGATCCATCATTCATCATACTTGTTTGACTTTGATTTACATATTTGAGCCAGTCTTGCCACCATCTGTTAGCATCATAATTGGTAAGCCTCAAAGAAAATAATGGTTCAACCAGAACTTCTACAAGAATGAACAAACAAAAGGATCAATAGACCTTCAAGAACGTGAAGCTTAGTTACTGCGAGCTCTAAGAAAATGTACAAATTTAGGATATGCTACAGCTTGATTTTCTTGGTTCTAATTTTCTGTTTATGTTAACTAATATCAGTTGCTTCTTCACAGATAAAAAGATGCTACTAGATTTTGCTTCCAGGAAGATATTTTATACGGAGCAGCATCTTGTTACCTAAAATAATTACTTGAGCACAACCTGGACAAATCCTATTACAACTGCGTTTGTCAGGCCTTTTCCCGGGATGTTCGAAACTTCATTTAAATTGTTTCTCAAAAGTAAGTGCTTGTTTGATAAAGCTTTTTTACATAATCAGTATTTTCTACTCTCATTTTCAGCCTCATACACTACTAAAAACAAAACAATACTGTTTTTAACGTCTCCAGCTAGACTTGTTTACTTTTTAGCCACACAATTGTTCAAATAATCACTTTTCTTTCCAGAACAAGTCTTATCATACAATCATTAAGTATTCACAAGGCCAATCCAAACAGCATCCCTCACTTTCCGATAGAAATGCTCTACAAAATTAAAATTGAAAACAGTTGATAACTGCAACAAAGACCATAATCCAATGCCCTAAAATTTGACGGGAACTATATTGGATCCAGTCGATCGTTTATGCAGTGACCGAGCTTGAAACTTCATTTTGTGGCGGTGAAAAAGATAGTGCGGGGTGAATCCCATATATATCTACATATATCAAATGACATTTCAAAACGTACCTATAAAATCAAAGAAATTTTCAAAATGTGGGCAGTCGCCACCTCATGGCCCCCTCTGGCTCCACCTCTGTGTTTATGGTTAACCGTGGTATTTAAGGCTTAACGAGTAACGGTTAAAGTGGTATAGCCTATTCCCGTAATCATTCAAATATTATCTTCGCCTCAGATGATTGATACAAACTAACGAGCTGTTACATTAATCTCTAAAACGAATGCATATAGTGGAAAAAGTAAATACATTATTTTCCTACTAACATCAATTGGTGCCCACTTAAACCCTAGCCCTCTTTAATCCTTAGCAAATTCTGATTACAAAATCTTTAAAAAAAAAAAAAGTAACACCCAAAAGGAGCATCGGAAATATCGAAACTAAAATCGGAGATATCCAACTGATGGACAAAAAAGAGGCTACCTCTGCGTGATCAGATAGAATGTGTCGCCGGCTTTGACATTGGTTTCGGCGCCAGCAGTAACTCGCCTGATGATTCGCTTCTCTTCCACCGGTGTGAGCTGCACCACCTTAGCCCCCGTCATTTTACTCCCCAGACCTCCCTTTGTGAGGAAAATAAGGGAAAATGCAAAGCAAAAATTACAGCCTTGGGAGAAAGAAATTGAAGTTTAGGGTTTCAATTTTAGAGACTGAATTGCGATTTCACTCGAATGTTTGGGAAATTTGATGACAGTGAGGGATGCTGGAAGCGTTTGGGTGCTTAAATACTGCCACCTCAGGCACACACTGACATTCAACTGACTTGATGAATTTCAGGTTGATCCCTTGGCTACTTCCATTTTCCCCTCATTTTATATGAGATTGCTACTCGGATCTCCGTTTGGGCCTTAAGATTGCTAGTCGGATCCAGACATCCAGTTGCATGATATCAATTATTAATAATTGATAATCATAAACATGTTAAAATAAAAAATATATATATTTGATTTCAATTGAATTTATTTATAGGTTAATTGTGTTCTTTGTGAAATTGGGCTGTGATTACTTTCCAAATCGAGGGTAAGTTAAAAATAGAATTTGTTGAATATATATCTTCATTCAGCAATGGCAGTTTTTTTACAAATTATAACAATTTAATCAATTTTCTTCTTCAAAACAATCAATAAATTATTTTTTTTCATTTTCAAACAATTAACTAAAACAATTTGGAATGTGCGCAACCTTGTAAAATTCCTTTTGGGTATTTTATATTTTTTTTAATGGTGGTAACTCGATTGATAATTTTTAGTTTATCGTTAATATCGATCCTCAAAAGTGTCGATGAAGTTTTGAAATGACGACTTGTGTGTTATAAGAGCTAAATTCAATATGAATGTTCGGAGTTGTGCATTTTCAAAGCAAACAATTAAAATGTTCTACCTCCACTATTATTATTATCTTTTAAGGTACAATATTGATCAAATCTATATAAATTCTTTGTTGATAAAAGCTCTATTATGGTACTACTGCTACAACTACAACTGTTACTACCAAAAACTAAAACCACATAACACACAATTGGCGGAACTCGAATCTGAGATCTTTAGGTTGGCCTCAACCTTTATCCTCGTAACTAATGGGACAAGCTTCATTAGCGCCTCCATTTTTTTCTTTGGTTTCAGTATTTTTATTTAATCATATTAATCCCATTTTATTTCATAATAACTTACGATTTAATTTGGAGATTAATTTCCAAACGATCACTGCATTACTGCCAGACAGTCAATTCCAAGTTCCAACATTGTATATATGGTTTTGTTGGTATATGTGCCAAATAAAATGTCAGGGCAAAGGGTAAAAGTGTAAATAAATAATTATTTATGTGGCATAAATTAGTAGATTTTTTATTTACTTAATTATTAAATAAATAATATTATGAGTTCACGACGAAATGCCCTCGATTGCTTAGAGTGTGTGTGAGAGGGCCGTGTATAGAGATGAGCAGAAAATACATCTCACACCTCAATTGATAACATTATAGTCCTTGTGGATGTGATTAAATTTAGCGAGTAACTAATTACAACTTTAATATTAAGTGCATTATTAAATTCATCCTTGTTGGATATGATTTAGAAATGCGCCAAAGATTGGGGTATAATTTGTAATATGGACAAAGTTTGGGGGTTAAATTGCTCATTATCTTTGGCTGGTTGGATTAGCACCAGGCGGCACCTAACCTATGGCCGGTTCCATCCCATTTTATAAGGCCATCTTCAATGCAAGTGTGATGTCTAAAGAAGATGTGGAGGATAGAGATAGAGAGGGGATGATTATTAAAATGGAGATGAGTGTTGAGAAAAAAATGAGGGAAAAGTGAAAAAAGATTAGGGAGATGGAAATAAATTTTAAAAAATAATAAAATAATAGTAAAATATGTGTAAGTTGATGTTTGATTTTGAATAGGGCTCAAGAAAAGAGGTAGAAAAAGTGAGAAAAAGTTGAGTAAATGAGACAAAAGTGATTAAAAAAAAATATTAAAAAAGGGCATGGGATCCACAAGAAAAATGCTTCTCACTCTCTCCACTTCTAGACAATGTCTATACATTTAGCATTGAAGATGCTCTAAGGCAACGAAGCCCTTCACCTGGATGATTTTTTACTCTTCGAAACCCTAACTTCACACCAATTCTCTAAGTTCTCTCTCTTATTCGAACTTTCATCCATTATTCTATTGTAATCTTTCTATTTTCTGTTATAGTCTAAAAGTGTTAGTCATCTTGAATGTGCTCTCTCTATTTGTTGTAACCCTAACAATGCCAACAAATACTGTTAGCATGACGTTGTTGCAGGTATAATGAGGTGTATTACATATAAACTTTATAGGATTATGTTTTTTCATACATCACATCACTTTAAAATCAATGGTTATTTAATGGTTCACGTATGTGTTGCACAACTTCTCATAAAATGTCGTTGTACCAATAATATTTACCCCCACCAAATAACATAAGCAGCAGCAGCAACAAGAATAATAACACTCCTCCCGTCCTATATATACAGAGACTTGTTTTCTTTTTTTATACCCTAGATATATAGGGTTATTTTTGGTTTTCTAAAAGAAATTTGATATGTAACGACTCGTCTTTTCTTACCCGAATGAAAAACATTTCATTTATACTTTCAAAAGCGGAAGCATTTATATACATATATATACATATCAAAATATATTTTGTTTGTTCACTTAAACTAGTACAATATAAACAAACAAAACGCGGCCGCAGGATGTTTAGGTTTCCCCCTTCTTCCTCACATTCCACATCACGCTCGGGTGGATTCTCCACCACCTCCTGCACATAAAACATCAATATACAACATAATGAGCCACGGAGACTCAGTAGGCAATAGATGCAAATGCTAATGCATGTCATGTTCAAGCTTTGGGCCCGGTTATAGATCATGTGCTTATAAGGCGCCGTAACATCATTGGCCGTCCCGCAAAGGTTCTTTTACGCTTTGCGGCGCCGTCGTAATGGCCGTCCCCCAAAGGTTCTTTTACGCTTTGGGGCGCCGTGGGCCGTCGTCTAAAGGTTCTTTTACGCTTTAAACCGTCCGTAACATCATACATATTGTAAACACACAATCTACAACCATATATGCATGATCATACTTTCATGTTACACATACTTCACCCTCTTACCATTTAGCCCATATGCTCTTCATCATATCATAGCTCATCTTGCATCTACCATGGTAACATAGCATAATATACATAATATCATCTAACAACATAACATAGTATAGCAAACCCTACCATAACATAACCTATCTCTTCACCTAACATAGCATACCATAACTTCTTCCACATAGTTTCATATCATAACATTAGCTAACATATAGCATGTAGGATAACACATATATTTACTCATCTACTACCTACCTCAAAAAGCAAGAAAGCAAGCTAATGAATTGGTTGGATACTTCTTCTTCTCCCTTTCCTTTCCTTCTTCCCTTCCTCTTGTAGAATCTAAGGTGGCAACTAGAAGTGATTAAATGATCCACAAGCCAAAACCCCTATCAAATCCTTAGAATCACCTTTGAGAGTGTTCTCTAGAGTTTTGGGAAAGTTGGGGTAAAAAATGAGGGTAAATGGCCGAGCAAACGTGTATAAACCCTATCCAACAGCACGACTTACATTTACTATCAGAATTTCCATGTTACGTAGTAATTTCCAAATTTACTGGCAGAACTAATAACCTTACGGCCGTAATTGCTTCATACTACAGTATCTTCCCATCATACGGTAGTAATAAACTCTCTGTAAATCCCACTTCTTGCCCTGCTTTGACCTTACGGCCGTATCATTTCTTCCTTACGGTCGTAACCTCGACCATACGGCCGTATCTCCGAACCATACGACCGTAATTTACTCTCTGAAACTTTTGGACATTTTCCACTGTTCACAATTTACGGCCGTAACCATTATACCTTACGGTCGTAACCATCCTTTTTACGGCCGTAATACTTACATTTACGGCCGTAATTCCGGTTCTGCAGAATTTTCCCATTTTCCTCATTTCGAATGTCGTTTCGCATTCCGGGGCATATCCTACACTTCAAATCAGATGGTGAACATAACATATACATGTATATCTTGCCGAAACATCATTACGTCATTTCATATCATATACGGTACATATACGGAATCATATACGTATTCATATACGTTTCCGGGACGAATTCGGGCGGGCCATTACATGATATGCACCACTTTACTTATATACTCGTGTTTAATACTTAGTTATGACTATCTTTTTCAAATTATGCTCATTATTATGGAAGGGTAAATTAGGAAGATAGTTTACAAAATATATTTTTTCAATACTATTATTAATTATTATGAAAAATCAAACAAGTCTATATATAATAATTATAAATGAGTTCGGGGGAGTAATAATCTTAAAATAATAATAACAATCAACCATGCGTTAATTTTTTTGGGACTTGTCTTAGCGAAAAAAACACTCTCTTATTAGTAATTGATCAGGTTCAATACACTACTCCACATACTATTCCCACCTTGTACTATTTTTTGCTCTCTATAATCTTTGTTAAACATATCCTTAGTATCAAAAACAAAACCGAGATTACAAATTTAAACTTTTAAATATAATTAATAGAAATGCCAATCACTATTATCGTCGTGCTATTATTGGGGTTTTTGTTTGGAAAAATCTCCTGTGGTTTGTTTCATGAGGGAATTCGGTCAAATGGCCTCCTCCATATTCCATATTGGCTAAATAACATTTGACCCAAAAAATAGCTTTTAAAATAATGTAAAATTAATTAAGAAACACATTTACTATTATATCCTCCCCAAATAATTGATATGAAAACACATTCCAGTCACAAAAATTTCTGCTCCATCAATACACAAGCAAATAAGTGAAGCTCAGGTGGTTGTACGGGCGAAATTGAAGCAGCCGGAGACAACACAACGGCGTATAGCACTAAGGAGAGTCGATAGGGAATTACAAGGCGGCTCCGTCTCTCGTGAAGCAATTACCGGGTCAGCCGGGTAGTCTTCGTGGTTTTGGGTATCTTCAAATTTTAGCGGAGAGATAGAAACACATTCACTGCCATTGATAGTCGATTCAGTTCTTCGTTCCATCAAATATAGCCTGTAGTTCGCATTGTTGGAGGAAGACGATGAAGAAGCGGTGCGTCATCGTTTCTCCTTTTTTCAATTGCAAAACTTTATAGTTTATTAACTACTGTTTCAATCTCAGTCTCTTTGTCCATTTGCCTATTTCATCCAATTAAAGCAACTACTGTCGCGGAATTAATACAATTTATCGTTAGTTGTAGGAATGACATTTTTTGTAAGGAATAAATAAGAAAGTTATATGAGAACAGATTAGTGATTGAAATTGTGGCGACTGCTATGGTGATTGAATATGTGACAGCAAGAACTTCGCAGATGGAGATGGTGGAGAGTAAAAATGTGAAATCACATTACAGAATTTGAGATTTCTGCAAAATTAAAGAGAACAAAACGTCGTGATCAAATTGACGAACAAGAATCGCACTATTTTGTTACATGTCTATTTCTTTTCTATTTGGTTAACTCAAATAATATTTAGCATGTACCTTTGCTAGAATCTGAAAATTTGATGAAGGATGAAATGAAGGGAGATGATTCTCCCTTTGAAGATCATCAAATGTGCATATCTTCACATCACCAATTGTAATTCTTCTACCATGAAGCTGGTCATTTCCTAGTCGGTTACTTGGTTGGAGTTTTACCAAAAGATATAAAGTACGAAGCGTGGAAGATCTAATGCAAGACGAGTTTGCTAGGTGAAACGTAGAATTTGTGGGCTTTTAGTTTCTAGGAGATGTAAGGCTATAAGCTTACTCCTATCGGGTATAATTGTATTAAGATACTTGAGTATATTTAACAAGTATTTTGTAGTTAGAATCTTCTATTTATTAAAAATTAATTTGTGCATACCCATATAAAAACTTGACAATTATTTTTTTGACAACGAGAGTCTCGAATGGATTAAGGTACCCAAAGTGCAGAAAATTATTGTTGTTTGGTGATAACGATAGTTGATTTGTGATAATGATAACTTCACATCTATCCGATCCGTGCACTTTTAGTGACAACTCCATGTTCCGTATGACACAATCTCAATATATGAAAACAACAGTTATTTTTTGACAACGAGAGTCTCGAATGGCTTAAGATACCCAAAGTAGGGAAAAACGATTGTTGTTTTGTGACAACGATAGTTGATTTGTTATAATGATAACTTCACACCTATCCGATCTGTGCATTTGTTGTGACAACTCCATTTTCCGTATGCATGACACAACCTCAATATATGAAAACGACAATTGTTTTTTGACAACGAGATTCCCAAATGGCTTAAGATACCCCAAATAGGGCAAAACGATTATTATTTAATGATAACGATAGTCGATTCGTGATAACGATTACTTCACATCTATCCGATCCGTGCACTTTCAGTGACAACTCTGTGTTTCGTATGCTTGACACAACCCCAATATATGAAAGCGATAGTTTTTTTTTTCAATGAAAGTTCTAAATGGCTTAAGGTACCCCGAATAGGGGGAAATGAGTGTTGTTTTGTGATAACGTTAGTTGATTCATGATAATAATACTTGTTTCGTGATAGCGAGAATTTCATAATGTAGTAGTGACATGGTTTTTTTATTTCCCGATTAGTTATATGACCCCATATAGGGTTGTTTTGTAACACCGCATGTAACACCCGCCCCAGTACGTCCAGCGGCATCGTACTAGGAAGGGCGTTACCTGCGTGACGTCACCGAGCTAACACATTTACAAACATTTTACGAAAACCCCAAAACGATAATTAGCATATATATATCTAACGTGATAGCTCCAAAGGTCATATTACAAAAGAGATTGCAAAAGAGTGCTTTTATATACACATGACCCCAAAATCTTTTTCCTTCCCGTTTCTACACGTCGACGAGCTCACGCGTGAGAGGATCCAGCGCCACCTCCAGCCTGCCTCCTACTCGCAGCATCATCTAAAACATAGAAAGAACACACGTGAGTCATAATGACTCAAGAGGGAAGAGACACAAGGCACATGAACATCACATATCACTTAGGGCCCATTGCGAATCATGTGTTAGCATTGGCGCCATTTTAAACATTTGGCGGCCTCGTAACATCATCGGGGCGTAGGTCCCCCGTGAGGCCATACTATCGGTTATTGGGGCGTAGGTCCCCCATTCGACCGACGTATCATTCGTTGGGGCGTAGGTCCCCCATATTGGCCGAAAACATAACATTAACGCAACACATGATACGCAATCCAACTCAATCACGCATGACATATGAGTGCACATGGACGAGACTTTCAAATCATAGCATTTGGCAATAACATAAGCATATCATAAACCAAGGCTAGGAAGCACCTAACCCTAGGAATCACCAAAGCAAACTAACCATGTCATACTTCACCAAAGCTAGGAAATTAGCCAAAGAAACTTGCATACATAACTATCTAAGGATCATTCATGTTTCCACTTACCTCCTACATAGATATTCTATCTCAAACCTACCTCAAAAGACAAGAAACCAAGCTAGGAGATTGGTTGGATGATTCCTCTTCTCCCTTCCCTCTTCTCTTCCTTCCTTCCTCTTGCTTCCAAGATTGCAACTAGGATTGGAGCAATGATCCACAAGCCAAATACCAAGCCAAAGTCTTAAAATCACCCTTGAACTTGTTCTCTAGGGTTTGGGAGTTGGGGTCGAAAATGATGGAAAAACCCCAAGCCAACGTGTTAAAACCCAATCCAGTTCTGCCGACTTAAAATTACGGCCAGAACTCGATCTTTACTACTCCCAAATTTACGGTCAGAACCCATGAATCTTACGGTAGTAACCTTACGATACTGGCCGTACTCAAAGAACATACGACCGTAATAAAGTCTCTCAGAATCCATGCATCTCACCCTTCAATAATTACGGTAGTAATCCATAACCCTTACGGTAGTAACCCATGTAATACGGCCGTATCTCCAAGTCATACGGCCGTAATTACCTCTCTGTAAATTTTGGCACATTTCCTCATTCCGCAAATTACGGCCGTAACTATCTTACTTACGGCCGTAACCCTACAATTACGGCCGTAAACCCTACAATTACGGCCGTAAAACTCGATCCTGCAGAATTTTGTAGCGGCCTCGTTAGCAGCTCGGGAGGCCGTTTCGACACTTAATACCATACATAGCATCACCACGAAGTCACCAAGGGTCCAAACACATATTCACCACCTCACGATCATACATAACATCATAAATCACATGCATAAACGGACGAGATATTACAATCTACCCCCCTTAAATAAATTTCGTCCCCGAAATTGTTACCTGTAAAGAGTTCTGGATAATGATTCCTCATATCATCTTCTCGTTCTCACGTTTCTTCTTCAACGGTTGCGCTCCTCCATAGGACACGAACCAACGGTATCTGTTTGCCTCGCACGCAACTGTTTCTCGCTCCGAGCAATAACTTGCACTGGTTTCTCCTCAAATGACAAATCCGGTTGAATGTCAAGTGGAGGATCCGGTAACACATGAGATGGATCTGGCAGATACTTCCTCAGAGTCGAGACATGGAATACATTATGGATACGATCCATATGCGTGGGTAACTGCAACCGATAAGCAACCTCCCCGATTCTCTCAAGAATCTCATACGGGTCAATATATCGGGGCGTCAATTTCCCTCGTTTACCAAATCGAAGAAGCCGTTTGATAGGGGAAATTCGAATAAAGACCTTTTCACCGACTTCGAATTCAAGCGGGCGGCGACGAGTATCAGCATAACTTTTCTGGCGATCTTGTGAAGCTTTCATTCGGCCTTTAATCTTCTCGACCGCCGAAATCATATCTTGGATCATTTCGGGCCGCATATCCTTCATCTCGCCGATCTCGTCCCAATGTAATGGTGACCTACACTTTCGTCCATACAACGTTTCGTACGGGGGCATCCCAATGGAAGTGTGGTGACTGTTGTTGTACGCAAATTCGATCAACGGAAGGTAACGATCCCAAACCTGTGAAAATTCCAAGGCACAAGAACGCAGCATATCTTCTAACGTTTGGATCGTCCTCTCCGATTGTCCATCCGTTTGGGGATGAAACGCCGTACTGAATTGAAGTTTCATCCCTAACACCAACTGCAACTCCTTCCAGAAATGAGATAAGTACCTCGGGTCACGATCCGAAGTAATTGTAGCTGGCACGCCATGTAACCGAACAATCTCTTGCACATAGAGTCGAGCTAACTGTTCCATCTTAAACGTCATATTGATAGGTAAGAAATGAGCAGACTTTGTGAGTCGATCGACGATAACCCATATAGCATCAAACCCTTTACTGCGTCTGTGAAACCCACTCACGAAGTCCATCGTGATGTCATTCCATTTCCATTCGGGAATTGGAAGTGGTTGGAGAGTTCCTGCTGGTCTCTGATGTTCGGCTTTCACTTGTTGGCAAATCAAACACTTTGCCACAAATGTTCCGATGTCTCATTTCATTCCGGGCCACCAATAAAGCATCCGAATCTCCCTATACATCTTGGTGGAGCCGGGATGAAGTGTATACGGCGTCATATGTGCCTCGTCACAAATCCCTCGTCGGAGGCTATCGGTCATCGGGACATAATACCGGTCTTTGTATTTCAGAAATCCATTCAAGACTTGATATTCGGTCTTGGCTTCTCAATGAGTCGTTTCTTCCTTTTGATTGCCCAATCATCAGTTTCCTGCCCATCCTTAATCCGATCCAACAACATCGATCGAAGAGTCATGGCCGCCAATCGGGCTTCTTCTTGTTCCAAGATCTCTAAATCTAACTTCTCCATCTCTCGTTGCAACTCTTGAGGTCGTCGTTTCGGCTCTTTCCGACTTAAAGCATCGGCTACCACATTGGCTTTCCCGGGATGGTATTGAATCGAACAATCATAATCCTTCACCAACTCTAATCAACGGCGTTGGCGCATGTTGAGATCTTTCTGGGTGAAGAAGTATTTCAAACTCTTGTGATCCGTATAAATCTCACATTTCACCCCATAAAGATAGTGTCTCCAAATCTTCAACGCAAACACAATCGCGGCTAGCTCTAAATCGTGCGTAGGATAATTCCGCTCATAACTCTTCAGTTGGCGAGAAGCATACGCAATCACTTTCTCATTCTGCATCAATACACAACCGAGTCCTTGATAAGAAGCATCACTGTAAAGCGTAAACACACTAACGCCATCCGGGATTGCTAACACTGGTGCCGTGGTGAGACGAGTCTTCAACTCCTGGAAACTACGTTCACACTCGTCCGTCCACCGGAAAGGTACATTCTTTCGGGTTAGGTGTGTAAGAGGCACCGCAAGCTTAGCGAAATCCTTCACAAAATGACGGTAGTATCCTGCTAAACCCACAAAACTACGTACTTCAGTGGGAGTAGTCGGTTGTGGCCACTGGAGCACCGCATCAATCTTACTAGGGTCTACAGAAATGCCTTCTTTTCTCACGACATGACCAAGAAACACCACTTGTTCCACCCAAAAGTCACACTTCGAAAACTTCGCATACAACTTCTCTTCCCGAAGTGTTTGTAAAACAATCCAAGATCTTTGCCGTGCTCCTCTCGAGTCTTGGAGTAGATCAAGATATCGTCAATGAAGACAATCACAAAGTTGTCTAAGTACGGCTTGAAGACCCGATTCATGAGATCCATAAAAACTGCCGGGGCATTCGTCACTCCAAAGGGCATAACGAGGAACTCAAAGTGCCCATATCGAGTACTAAACGCCGACTTTGAAATGTCATCTTCCTTAACCTTCACCTGATGATACCCGGACCGTAAGTCAATCTTCGAGTAAACCGAATCTCGGTTGATCCAATAACTCATCAATACGGGGTAACGGGTACTTATTCTTGATCGTCACCTTGTTCAACTCCCGGTAATCCATACAAAGCCGCATCGAGCCGTCCTTTTTCTTAACAAACAAGACTGGAGCACCCCAAGGTGAAGTACTCGGTCGAATGAATCCTTTCTGCATCAAATCATCCAATTGCGTTCGGAGTTCTTTCAACTCGACTGGAGCCATACGATACGGAGTCTTAGAGATCGGAAGTGTTCCCGGTACAACTTCAATAGGGAACTCTACTTCTCGGGTTGGTGGTAACCCTTCAAGATCGTCGGGGAAGACATCAAGAAACTCACATACCACCGGAACCGATGATGGTGTCTTAACTTCCTTCGTATCCATACTACACATCCTCACCACGTATGCACTACACCCATGCTCAATGAGTTTCCGAGCCTTCATCGAGGAGATAACAACCCTAGTCGACCGTTCCAACCTAGGGAATGAAACAACCTCACCATCTGGAAACTTAAGAGCACGCTTAGAACAATCCAAAACTATGCCATGTTGCGTTAGCCAATCCATTCCGAAAATAACATCAAAATCTTTAACTTCCAAGGCAATGAGATTAGCTAACGTCTCACACTCCCTAACTTGCACCATAACACCGGATAATACCACACACAGACACTGATTCAACCGTAGGTCCAATGACATCCATAGGAGACCGTAAAGGTATCGGACTCATTACTAACCGACGGGCATACGACATGGATATAAATGAATGCGTAGCTCCAGAATCAAACAATGCATATGCGGGAGTAGCAGAAATATAAACGGTACCTGCAATCACATCAGCTCTCTCCGGAATATCGGATTGAGCTATAGCAAATACCCGTCCTGCCGGCCGCGCCTGAGACTGTGGTGCTTGATTCTTCGCCTCCGGGCAATTTCCGAACAATGTGCCCTTCCTTCCCACACCGTAACATCGGTCCGCAGAAATAACATCGCCTCGTATGAACCTTCCCACATGTCCGCATCGTGTTGGGGACGGAGAGCCCGGTCTTTTCTTCGCCGAAGATTGAGACGAAGAAGTAGTATCCGCAGGCCTCTTGTAGTTCGGATCAGACCAACCCCTCGCCGCCCCGAAAGTTTGAACCTCGTCCACGGTTTCCAGCCGAAGAACCTTAAGCAGATTGAGCCGAACCTTTGGTCGATGGAGCCGCCTGAATTGGTTGGCCTCGACTTAGTCGAGCTTGCACAATTCTAGCTTCCGCCTTCTCGGCTACATAAGCTCGTTCCAATGTCTCCGCATAACTCGTGGTCGAAACACTCGAAGCGCACATCACGAGCCAACTCCGGTTTCGATCCGCAACAAATCGAGCTATCTTCAGGCTGGCGTATCAACCATATAAGTAGCAAACGAGCCAACTCCTCAAACTTCTTCCCATAAGCCATCACCGTCCATACTCCTCGCCAGAATCGAATAAACTCATTCGATTTCTCATTCTTCGCAGCCTCCGAGAAATACTTGGCACGAAAACGCGCACAAAAGTCGGCCCAAGTCACTACCCATATCGCACCATCCGCCGTCTCTCCCTCTTGATCAAGTCCCACCAAAACCGGCCGAACCCTAAGCATAAAAGTAGCACGCTTCACTGCCGAGAATCGGGAATATGTGCATACTCAAACATCCTCTCAATAAATGCGAGCGGTTCTCGGCATCAATTGGATCCCTAGCATCCTCAAAGACTGGAGGGTTCAACCGTCGAACCGACCGTAGCCATCTCCCTATCTCGATCTTCCTTCGCCTTATCCCCTCCGGAAGTAGCCACCGTATTGCTACCACCAACACTGTGGTTATTCGAATTCTGCATCATCTGTTGCATCATCTGCGATTGCTGCTCAACCAATCGCGTAAGCCTCTCTATAGTAGCTGCCTGATCATCTGCCATCTATCATCCAGAAGACAAAAGGAAAATACCGCATCGATTATCCAACCCTAACATATAACTCCCATAACATCATATCCCAGGCAGAACGCAAAGCAACTCAATCACATGCAAACTCATATAACATATATAATACCTTGGAGGGCATAGAAATCCTTCAACGTGCGGAAATTAGGGAAGTAATTGCTCTGATACCACCGCCAGAATACCCGCCCCAAAGACGCCCAAATGCAAGATCGCATTAGGAAGGGCGTTACCTGCGTGACGTCACCGAGCTAACACATTTACAAACGTTTTACGAAAACCCCAAAACGATAATTAGCATATATATATCTAACGTGATAGCTCCAAAGGTCATATTACAAAAGAGATTGCAAAAGAGTGCTTTTATATACACATGACCCCAAAATCTTTTTCCTTCCCGTTTCTACACGTCGACGAGCTCACGCGTGAGAGGATCCAGCGCCACCTCCAGCCTGCCTCCTACTCGCAGCATCATCTAAAACATAGAAAAGAACACACGTGAGTCATAATGACTCAGTAGGAAGAGACACAAGGCACATGAACATCACATATCACTTCCGGGCCCATTGCGAATCATGTGTTAGCATTGGCGCCATTTTAAACATTTGGCCGGCCTCGTAACATCATCGGGGCGTAGGTCCCCCGTGAGGCCATACTATCGGTTATTGGGGCGTAGGTCCCCCATTCGACCGACGTATCATTCGTTGGGGCGTAGGTCCCCCATATTGGCCGAAAACATAACATTAACGCAACACATGATACGCAATCCAACTCAATCACGCATGACATATGAGTGCACATGGACGAGACTTTCAAATCATAGCATTTGGCAATAACATAAGCATATCATAAACCAAGGCTAGGAAGCACCTAACCCTAGGAATCACCAAAGCAAACTAACCATGTCATACTTCACCAAAGCTAGGAAATTAGCCAAAGAAACTTGCATACATAACTATCTAAGGATCATTCATGTTTCCACTTACCTCCTACATAGATATTCTATCTCAAACCTACCTCAAAAGACAAGAAACCAATCTAGGAGATTGGTTGGATGATTCCTCTTCTCCCTTCCCTCTTCTCTTCCTTCCTTCCTCTTGCTTCCAAGATTGCAACTAGGATTGGAGCAATGATCCACAAGCCAAATACCAAGCCAAAGTCTTAAAATCACCCTTGAACTTGTTCTCTAGGGTTTGGGGAGTTGGGGGTCGAAAATGATGGAAAAACCCCAAGCCAACGTGTTAAAACCCAATCCAACAGTTTCTGCCGACTTAAAATTACGGCCGTAACTCGATCTTTTACGGCCGTAACCCATGAATCTTACGGCCGTAACCTTACGATACGGCCGTACTCAAAGAACATACGACCGTAATAAAGTCTCTGTAAATCCATGCATCTCACCCTTCAATAATTACGGCCGTAATCCATAACCCTTACGGCCGTAACCCATGTAATACGGTCGTATCTCCAAGTCATACGGCCGTAATTACCTCTCTGTAAATTTTGGCACATTTCCTCATTCCGCAAATTACGGCCGTAACTATCTTACTTACGGCCGTAACCCTACAATTACGGCCGTAAACCCTACAATTACGGCCGTAAAACTCGATCCTGCAGAATTTTGTAGCGGCCTCGTTAGCCGCTCGGGAGGCCGTTTCGACACTTAATACCATACATAGCATCACCACGAAGTCACCAAGGGTCCAAACACATATTCACCACCTCACGATCATACATAACATCATAAATCACATGCATAAACAGACGGGATATTATACCGCACATGTTTTCGACTTTGATTTATGTGTTCGTATGTGATCTAGATATATTTTTCGTGAATGAGATGAATATGTGTTGTGAATGAAGTTTGTTATAAGCGATTTCATGAAGATTTGAAAGTTCATGGAGGTTCGAAGCTACAGATCTTTGAAACGAATTGTATTTTGAAGATGATGTCTTCTTAAGATTTGTAGCCCATTGAGTCTACTTTCCAACAAGTTTTGAATCACCTCATTCGGACATCGAATGCAAATGATATGACCAAAACACTGAAACTAATTGGGACTATTTAACTAATTGGGACATCCCATCACCAATGCACTAGTAGCCAGTAGGTTGTCAAGTTCCCGTTATCACGAAAGAAGTATCGTTATCACAAAACAGTTATCGTTTTCCCATCCCTAGGTTCCTTAACCAATCGAAAAATCAAATCACCATATTACTAATAGCTTATCAAGATTTCATTGTATAAAATAAGTATTGCTATCACGAAACAACTGTCGTTTTCCCATCCCGAGGTCGCTTAACTAATCAGAAAATCAAATCATCATATTACTAGTAGCTTATCAAGTTATTGTTATTACGAGACGACTATCATTATCATGAGACAACTATCGTTATAACTATATATATCAACTATCGTTATCACTTAGTCTACATTCGTTATGACTACATCAATATTCGTTTTGACTAAATCAACTTTTGTTATGAGTATATAAACTTTTGTTATAAGTAAATCAACTTTCGTTATAACTCAATCAACATTCGTTATGGCTAATCTACTTTCGTTATGGCTAAATCAACTTTAATTACGGCAAAATCAACTTTCGTTATGACTCAATCAATATTCGTTATGGCTCATCCATTGTCGTTATGGCTAAATCAACTTTAATTACGGCAAAATCAACTTTCGTTATGACTCAATCAACTTTGATTATGACTAATCCACTTTCGTTACGGCAAAATCAACTTTCCTTATAATGAAACAACGATCGTTATTACAAACCAACTATCGTTTTTCATATTGAAGTCGTTTAACTAATTGGTAAATCAACTCATCATGTAACTAGTAGATTCTAAACTTCTCGTTATCACGGACAAGTATCGTTATTATAAAACAACTATCGTTTTGACTTCACGTCGAGTTATATGACCCAAGATTGGGATAACGATAGTTGTATGGTGATAACGATAGTTGTTTCGGAATAACGAGAACCTCGCAATGAACTAGTGACATAGTATTTTAACATTGTATCACGACACAACTATCGTTATCACCAAAAAACAACTATCGTTATCACGATAAAACTTTCGTTATATCGAAACAACTATCATTATTACAAATCAACTATCGTTTTTCATATTGGAGTCGTTTAACTAATTAGTAATTCAACTCATCATGTCACTAGTAGATTCTAAACTTCTCGTTATCATGAAACAAGTATCATTATTATAAAACAACTATCGTTTTGACTTCACGTTGGAGTTATATCACCGAGATTGGGATAACGATAGTTGTTTAGTGATAACGATAGTTGTTTAGTGATAACGATAGTTGTTTCGTGATAACGAGAATCTCACAACGAACTAGTGACATTGTATTTTGATATTCTATCACGACACAATTGTCGTTATCGCCAAAAAATAACTATTGTTATCGCGAGAAAACTGCCGTTATAATGAAACAACTATCGTTATTACAAACCAACTACCGTTTTTCATATTGGAGCCGTTTAACTAATTAGTAAATCAACTCATCATGTAACTAGTAGATTCTAAACTTTTCATTATCATGAAATAAGTATCGTTATTATAAAATAACTATCGTTTTGGCTTCACATCTAGTTATACGACCCGAGATTGGGATAACGATAGTTGTTTGGTGATAACGATAGTTGTTTCGTGATGACGAAAACCTGACAATGAACTAGTGACATGGTATTTTGATATTGTATCACGACACAACTATAGTTATCACCAAAAAACAACTATCGTTATCACAAGAAAATTGTCGTTATAACAAAACAACTATCATTATTATAAACCAATTATCGTTTTTCATACTAGAGTTGTTTAACTAATTGGTAAATCAACTCATCATGTAACTATATTCTCAACTTCTGGTTATCATGAAACAAATATTGTTATTATAAACCAACTATCGTTTTGACTTCACGTCTAGTTATACAACCCGAGATTGGGATAACGATAATTGTTTCGTGATAACGAGAACCTCACAATGAACTAGTGACATGATATTTTGATATTGTATCACGACACAACTATCGTTATCACCAAAAAATAACTATCGTTATCACCAAAAAATAACTATTGTTATTACGAGAAAACTGCTGTTATAATGAAACAACTATCGTTATTATAAACCAACTATCGTTTTTCATGTTGGAGTCATTTAACTAATTGGTAAATCAATTCGTCATGTAACTAGTAGATTATAAACTTCTTGTTATCACGGAACAAGTATCGTTATTATAAAACAACTATCGTTTTGACTTCACGTCAAGTTATACAATTCGAGATTGGGCTACTGATAGTTGTTTGGTAATAACGATAATTGTTTCGTGATAAGGACAACCCCACAATGAACTAGTGACATGGTATTTTAATATTGTATCACGACACAACTATCGTTATCACCAAAAAATGACTATCATTATCATGAGAAAACTGTTGTTATAATGAAATAACTATCGTTATTACAAACCAACTATTGTTTTTCATATTGGAGTCGTTTAACTAATTGGTAAATCAACTCATCATGTAACTAGTAGATTCTAAACTTCTCGTTATCATAAAATAAGTATCGTTATTATAAAACAACTATCTTTTTGACTTCACGTTTAGTTATACGACCCGAGATTGGGATAATAATAGTTTTTTGGTAATAACGAGAACCTTACAATGAACTAGTGACATGGTATTTCGAAATTGTATCATGACACAACTATCGTATCACCAAAAAACAACTATCATTATCATTAGAAAATTGTCGTCATCACAAAAAAAAAGGATCGTTATTACCAACCAACTATCGTTTTTCATATTGGAGTCGTTAACTAGTGGATAAATCAACTACCAATATCACGAAACTACTTATCGTTATCCCCAATTCAATCTCAATCTCTATACCCCAAACCCCAATCCTAAACCCCAAACAAAAAGCCTAAAAC
Organism: Jasminum sambac; assembly: GCA_018223645.1. NCBI lineage: Eukaryota > Viridiplantae > Streptophyta > Magnoliopsida > Lamiales > Oleaceae > Jasminum > Jasminum sambac. The sequence continues at coordinate 30,225,474 of CP073649.1, forward strand.
CCCAAAATTCCAACAAACACATAATGTCAATCGAATACATGACTCTTAACCATGAACATCTCATGAGTAACTTAATATAATAAACTTGTCTCCGTTGTTCGAACAACATGAATGAAAGTTTTTTTGATTTATAATCAAACAATTTCCAGTCTCAAAATGTATTAATATTTAATATTTATATTATATTAATCAATCAACTAGTTTTGAAGTCACTTTAGTCCTTGTGGAAACGATAGCCGGAACCTTTAAAGTCCAATTTTACTACTTATACGGCCCGTGCGCTTGCGGTAATATATTGCGTCATAAATCTAATCGGGAAACAAAAAAACCATGTCACTAGGTCATTGTGAATTTTTCATTATCACGAAACAACAACTGATATCACGAAACTACTCATCGTTATCCCCAATTCAACCCCAAACCCCAATCCTAAACCCCAGACAAAAAACCCAAAACCCTAAAATCTTAACAAACACATAATGTCAATCGAAGACTAATTGATTTCCCAATTAGTCAAATAGTCCTCGACTAGTTAGAGCGACAAATGTTTCGTGATAACGAGAACTTCACAATCTTATAATAATTCCGTGTTTGGACTTCCTGACCAGTGAAAGTCCCCCTATTTGGTAATAACGATAGTTGTTTCGTGATAATGAGAACTTCAAAATCTTATAATAATTTCGTGTTTGGACTTCCCAACCAGTGAAAGTCCCCATGTTTGGTGATAACGATAGTTGTTTCATGATAACGACACCTGTTTCGTGATAATAAGAACTTCACAATCTTATAATAACGTCGTATTTGGATTTCCCGACCAGTGAAAGTCCCTCTATTTGGTGATAATGACAGTTGTTTCGTAATAACAACACATGTTTCGTGATAACGAGAACTTCACAATCTTATAATAACTTGGTGTTTGGACTTCCCGACCAGTGAAAGTCCCTATGTTTGGTGATAACGACAGTTGTTTTGTGATAATGATACCTGTTTCGTGATAATGAGAACTTCATAATCTTATAATAACTTCTTGTTTGGACTTCCCGGCCAGTGAAAAGCCCCCTATTTGGTGATAATGATAGTTGTTTGGTGAGAACGATACTTATTTTGTGATAACTAGAACTTCACAATTTTATAATAACTTCGTATTGGGACTTCTCGACTAGCGAAAGTCCCTATGTTTGGTGATAACGATACCTGTTTCATGATAATGATACTTGTTTCGTGATAACGAAAACTTCACAACCTTATACTGACATTATATTTTGATTTCCGAATTAGTTAAACAACCATTTTATGGAAAATGACAGTTGTTTCATGATAACGATATTTGTCTCATGATAACCAAAACTTCACAATAGACTAATAACTTTGTATTTTGATTTCTCGATTAGACAAACACCTCTGCCGTGGAAAACGATAGTTGATTCGTCATAACGACACTTGCGTCGTTATGACGAGAACTTCGCAATCGTATAGTGACGTTGTGTTTTGATTTCGCGATTTCTTAAACACCTTTGAGATGGAAAAACGATAGTTGATTCGTGATAGCGACACTTGATTCTTGGTAACGAGAACTTTAGTGACATTGTGTTTTGATCTCCCGATTAGTCAAACATCCCCAATATGGAAAATAATAGTTATTTCGTAATAGCGATACTTGAGCAGTGTCAATACAACTAGAGCGAAAATAATGCTTGAATAATAAATCACTAACGATACCATAGTCGTTTCACTAACGAATTGTCGTCCAACTTTATGAGCTCTCGAACCACATTGTAAAGCTCCAAATACGAAATGTCGTTGGAAATATAAATTGGATTGATATTCTCTTCACTGTTTTCTACATACTTTCACGTCCACGTACATTCATTACTCTTTTTAAACTCAACGAAGTGACATACTTGTATCCATAACTGCAAATAATTGAAAAAAATACAAATATTACTTCAATGAACAAGAACATACCTGAATCATGTGACATTTTAACTAAGCAATTAAAAACAAAATTATAACGGTAAGGGATGACTAAACCACAGAAAACGACTACAGTGTCGTTATGCATATATAATAAACTAGTGCAATCGTTATGCTTAACGTATAATCACCACATTGCATATATGTGATACTCAAGATATAAATCATGAAAATATGTGACATTTAGTTGAGAGTTTAAAAAACAAGTCGTTGAACAGATAACAAATGCAGTATCGTTATGCTTAACAGATCACGACTTCACTGTTGTTATGGTTAATAAATACTTACTGCAATAAAAATATATCATACCGAGATAGAGAACATTGAAATATAACACCTTTGCATTGAGAATCATGAAATCAAAATAATGCCAACTAAGCAAAAGATAACGAATGCAGTGTTGTTATGCATAACATATAACGACTGTACAGTCGTTATCGTTGGAATTTAATTTTTGCAGCGTCATCATGTAGAAAACGTGAAAATTATAGAGAAATGAAGAAAATCAAGATGATTATCAAGTAGAAATAGTAAGAAAACCTACCAATTTGCTTATTTCTTCAAATGTTTTACTCTTCTTTCAAAGTATCAAAAGAGGATATATTTTATAAATCTTCACCCACCTATCCAATAATAGAATTTCAAGGTTCTACAAACAAAATGATAGAAGGATAAGAAGAAGAAGAAGAAGAAGAAGAAGAAGAAGAAGATTTTTTGGAGCCACAAGAAATGAATCAAACGAATTGAAGAGAAGATGAATGAATGAAATGAGCGTACGTATTCATCTAGGAGGGTTATTTTAAAAAACAATTAAAAAAATAAAGAAGGGTATTTTAGATATTTACAAAATATCTTTTACCATTATTTAAATTGAAGGTTATTTGCATAATAACTTGTTTTGAATAGGTTTTTTAAATAATTTTACCCTTTGACTAACCCTAATAAATAAAGACCTCTTGTTTCATTAACAACAAACTGAGAACAAAAAAGAAAAAGAAACTGAGAACGAGAACGTGCACATACTGAAGAGTTCTGAACTGTAAAATGGGCCAAGGTCCAATTAAGAGTCAAGGGACTCCATTCGGCCCAAACTCGTAGCTGCCTTGGAAAAAGCTACCCATACCCATTGATGCAGAGCCCTAAAGTGAATCCCAGCCGTTGCTGTACTCCCTTAGTCCATTAGGGTTTTTGGCTTTTTCATTTCTGCTATTTGAGCCTCTTCCGCGGCTATCTCCATTCTCTATCTGCCTCCTCAACCCCTCCCCAAACCCGCCACCCCCACCCAAGGAAAAGCTCCGGGCAGTGAAAAATGGTAAGATTTCAGATCTAGCGAAATGTTACTGATTACGTGCATAGTTTTAGTCTTCTGATAATTAACCGAGTAATAGTAGATTTTGTTCCTGAGCATGTCAACTGTTCGTTTAATCTGTTTTTGATTTTCGGAGAACAAATAACTGCGTTGTACGCTCGTTTGAATGTGAACCCAAGTTTGGGGTTTCGGGCTTGTTCCATTAGTTTCCTATGTTACATGATACTTTTGTGATTTTCAACAATTATATTATATGTTCTGCGTGACGATATGCAAAATCCTTAATTACTTTGGTTCGACAATTTCTGATGTTTGGATGAGTTGATCTGTATACAGTGAGCTGCTTGTGTACTGTGAATAAAAATTTTGATAATTATTATTATTTGATGTTCGATGATGGCCGAAGTTTCTACTGGACTTGTTTACACGTCTTTCAGACAATTACAGACAAAAAACTATTCTTAGCGTTAAATTTACCTATCTGGATGGTTTTAGTTCGGTGTTTTCTGTATTTTCTCAATCTTTTTACATAATTCATAGGCCTTCGTCAAAGCCCAAAAGTCAAAAGCTTACTTCAAGCGTTTCCAAGTCAAATATAAGAGAAGAAGAGGTGCGAGACCCTTTCCTACTTCTTTCATGTTCATGTTGTATGCTGATGACTTTACTGATTATCTAGTTCAATCCTGCAGAGGGAAAGACCGACTACCGGGCGAGAATCCGCATGATCAACCAGGACAAGAACAAGTACAACACTCCAAAATATCGATTTGTTGTGCGATTTGTATCCTGATTCAGTGGCATTTTGTTTTTATTTCCCAATTTGTTACACTCTGCACAACCAGAGCTAGTTTTTCGTTGTCCCACTTGACAATGGATGCACAAACTCATATTTTTACAGAATTTTACACTTTATTATCTTGTTTTTATTTCTTTATTTGTTCATTTGAAGCCTTCTATTATTATCACTGTTGCACAAGTTTAATGATTAGAAACCAAAGAGTTCCATACATGTTTGTGTTTTCTCTTTGCACAACCCAGGGAACTTTCATCAGTTGTTTGGAGGAATACTATTATAAGCATGGTCATGTATAAAAGAATGTCATGTGCATTCCATATGAAATGGGAAATTTACCTTGACATACATGAATCTAGACCAACAAAGACATTGTTGCACAAGTTGTATCTGCCAGCATTGCTGGTGATATGGTTCTTGGGGCTGCTTATGCACATGAGCTGCCTCGTTATGGCCTTGAAGTTGGTCTCACTAATTATGCTGCTGGTATGTTTACTATGCAGCCTTGTTGTCAATTTTCCCTCATGATGAATTTAAAATTTCTCACATGTCTATCGTGGTACCAGCTTACTGCACTGGACTTCTCTTGGCTCGTCGAGTTCTCAAAACCCTTGAAATGGATGAAGAGTATGAAGGAAATGTTGAGGTATCTACAAATTTTAATTTTTAAAATTTTTTTATGTGATTGCTTTCCGGGTGTGCCTGTGACATGGACTGATTATTTGCTTGAACGCAGGCTACTGGAGAGGATTTCTCTGTTGAGCCTGCTGAGACCCGAAGGCCTTTCCGCGCACTCTTGGATGTTGGCCTTATCCGAACCACCACTGGCAACCGCGTTTTTGGTGCCCTGAAGGTATCAATTGCGAGGCTAACCTTTATTTTTCTAAACTTAGACTACAGTGTTGTTTTATTTTGTCATATAAGGTAAATGGGTGGCCAATAGTAAAAAAGCTGTCTGGAAATGTGGAACCTGTATTTTATTTTGATTTTTTGAATGTTATAGTGGTTGAAAATGGAAGTAAAACCAGTGATTTAAAATTTTGAAGCTTTACTGATCGAGCTCTAACTTAATTAAATATATCTTCTGGTTTTAGACTTGCTCGCAGCTGCCTGAATGGCTCTATTTTTACAAACAATAGTTCCAAACACTTTGATTATTCTTGATCCTCAGAATATGCTTTGTATCTTTGTTCTAGGGAGCATTGGATGGTGGTCTTGACATCCCACACAGCGACAAGAGATTTGCTGGTTTCAACAAGGAGAGCAAGCAACTTGATCCTGAGGTTCATCGCAAGTACATCTATGGAGGTCATGTTGCTGCATACATGAGGGTGAGTTCTTGTTCCTAAATATTCCTTTCAGTTATCCACAAAATTTGTAATTTGACCATTCAGTGTATGAGGTGTACTTGTTAACACAACAGTCTGCAAAGTTTTCACATAGTGATTCATTTTCCATTTTACTTGTGTGAAGCAAGCTAATTTGTTCCTCTCTTATATTGCAGACATTGGAGGAAGATGAGCCCGAGAAATACCAGTCTCACTTCAGTGAGTACATTAAGAGGGGTCTTGATGCTGATGGTTTGGAGGAGATGTACAAGAAGGTCCATGAAGCCATTCGTGCTGATCCCACAATCAAGAAATCTGAGAAGGAGCCACCAAAGGAGCACAAGAGGTAAGAGGCCTTTCCTGTGGGCCCCATATTATTATTTAGGGATGAAATATAAAATTTCGGCGCCACACAATATGGACTCTGTTATTTAGTTGATGACTTTATTTATTTCTAACTGCTGTTTGTATTTGGTTTACTACTGCAGGTACAACCTCAAAAAGCTGACTTATGAGGAGAGGAAGGCTAAGCTGATCGAGAGGTTGAATGCTCTGAATTCAGCTGCTGGGGATGACGATGATGAGGATGACGATTGAACACCATAGTTAAGCTTCCTAATCCTTGCATCCTTTTTGGTTTCTAGTGAAAGTTTCAATTTTGAATGTCAGAAAACAAGGATCTTTGTATCTGGTTACATGCTTTATCCAGTCGAACTTCTTACATTATATGTAGCTTTTACATTTTTAAAGAACTATCGTCTGGCAGGATGAATCTGATGTTGAAGTGCAATATCTAAATGTTATGGTATTTCGACAAGTTTGATCCTACTTTTCTTTATTATCAGTTTTTGTAGGGTGTTGAACTTAAGTCATTAGCAGAATGAGCATTGCTTTTAATCTTGGTGAATTTGTTTCTTTTCTTGTATTGTGGACGGTGTGTACTATGCTTCTTGAAAATGATGCTTCATAATTTTCAAAATTTATGTCCAATCTCTATCTTTTTTAACGTAAATTGAGATGAAGAGGGTGTTAGCATACTTTTAAAAATGTATTTTAATGTATTTTTTTTAAATTTTAAATTTGATCAAACAAATCACATCCATCTATTTCCCTACTCATTAAATCTCCACCATCCAACTCCACTCATTCTCTCTCTTCTTACTCATAAAAATACATTAAAACTTATCCACTAACACATTCGAAATATTATTGAACTTTTTTACATATTATTTTGTTAACCATCCATCCGTCCCCCATTTTGGTGAGGTGGGAGGGGAGGTGGTTGGGTGAGATTACCTTTCCGAAGTGGGTGGAAACAAGGTTGAGGACTGTCATATGATTACAGGTTTTTGGGTGTGTCAGAATTATTTGAAATTTTTTTTTCTTGATAAGCATGGAAATGGCTTGAAATTGTTAATAGATTTTGAATGTGGGAATTCATAGTGAAAATTACCCTTGAATTTTCAATATTTACATTATTTATTTATTTTATTATTATTTATTTATGTTTTTGAGAACTACAATATTTGAAATGACACAATAAGGCGTTTGATTCACAATAAAATTTAAAAACCTTTTTTTCTCCTTTTTAATCACCTACATAATTATTTTATGTTCTTTTAATATATCATGTTTCATTTTCAACTGCACAATTTGAAAATTTTAAATTTTATTGTGAATCAAACAAAGGTGTAAATCTTACGAGGATGGATTACTAGAAAACGAGTCTAAATTTTGACGAGAAAATTACATGACATGTGGCCTGTTTATTCACATTGAATATTAAATTAAATTATTTTTCTGATTATTTGCAGTAGTATATTGATTTGATAGTTTATTATACTTTTTAATATATAAATCTATTTTCCATTGTTAAATATACATCTGAAAGGAAATTTAATTTTGTCAAGTTTAGCGTTTGTTCTATGCACTTATACAATTGTTCTCAATTGCTATTTTTATTAATTTTTTCTCTTTCATTATTTTCAATCAATCATATAATTATTTTTAATATGGTTTTTCTAATTTTCAATTATGTATTTGATATGTCGTTCGAGTAAATTAATATTATTGTGTGGGTGAATTTAATGAATGGTCACTATACTTTGAAGATGTAATTACTAATTAACCAAACTTTGGAATGTAACTAATAACTCACTGAACTTTTGATTATGTTTATCATCCCTCCCTGTTATCATTTTCGTCCATACAAAGTTAACGTCGTTGCTGATGTGGCTAACGGCCATTGTTTTGAGTTAATAATTACTCACTATACTTTTAAAATGTAACTATTCACTCATCGAACTTTCAAATATAACCAATAACTCAATGAAATTTCCAAATGTAACAAATAACTCACCACTAAATTATTCGAATGTAATAAATAACTTACTAAATTTTAGAAAATATTAGCCATCACCACATATATATTGATTGATATCATAAAAGAAATAAATGACTTGAAATTTGAAAACACCATACTTACACAAACTTATTACTCCCTCCGTCCCATAAAGATAGTCCCACTTTGACTTTCACACAGATTAAGAAAGATCAATTAATATTCTTGGAAAAGTAATACTTTAGAACATAATTCCTAATATACCCTTACATTTATTTGTTATTCCATTTTAATAGTTCTTGTATGTTGATTACGATGCACATTAAATAGAGGCATATGAGAAAATTAAAAAATTAAATATAGAAATGAGACTATATTTTGGGACGGACTAAAATAGAAAATGAGACTATCTTTGCGGGACGGAGGGAGTAATACAAATAGGGTTGGGCAAAAAAATCAAAAAATTGAACCAAATAAACTGACTTGAGGTTGGTTTGGTTCTCTTTTTTGGTCAATCGATTCGGTTATCAAGCCGAAAATCGATCTATTAAAAAGCCAAAAAAAGGGACCAAACCAACTCGATTCGGTAGGTTTTGGCTCGGGTGGAAAAACCGAACCGACTAATCGACGCCCATCCCTAAATACAAATAATTGGGGGGCTCAATATTTGAATTTGAATAATTTACTCCAAGATTGACAAATTTGAAAGTGTTGTCTTATATCTTTGTGGAAGTTTTTAGTTGCGAAAACTTTTTAGTTTTTCCTATTGCTTTTCTATTTGCAGAACGCTGCACAGGATTGTTGTTTTTTTTTCTTTTCTTTTTTCATGTTTGCATAATGCAAAATAAAATTTGTCAATCTTTGAATAAATTATTTTAATTCTAATATTGCGCCGCCAATTATTTGTATTAACAACTATGTGTAAGCATCGTGTTTTCAAATTTTAAGTCATTTATTTCTTTGATGATATCAATCAATATATATGTGGCAATGACTAATATTTTTGAAAATTTAGTGAGTTAATTATTACCTTCGAATAATTTAGAGGTAAGTTATTTGTTACATTTGAAAACTTTAGCGAGTTATTGGTTACATTTGAAAGTTCGATGAGTAAACAGTTACATTTTAAAAGTATAGTGAGTAGTAATTAGCTCAAATCAATGGCCGTTAGCCACGTCAGCAATGGCGTTAACTTTGTATGGACGGAAATGATAACGGTGAGGAATGGTAAACATAATCAAAAGTTCAGTGAGTTATTAGTTACATTCCAAAGTTTGGTGAGTTAATAGTTACATCTTCAAAGTATAGTGACCATTCATTAAATTCACCCATTATTGTGTATAGAATTGGCCCTTGAACCATTCTTGGAGTACACACATTTTTTTTGTGGTAAAATACCACATACTATTAGGGGTATGAGCCCCCCACATTCAGGGGGGGCATTTTATTCTTTTCGTATTTTGTGTATTATGGTGTGATAGTGTATGGTAGTGAATTTGTGTGTCCACTTAGAATTATTCTTGGCCCTTAATGTGTATGAACCGAGGAGTGATTTGAAAATGTCTTCCAACGCTGGTAGCTCTCGCGTGCATGGCCCTTATAAAAGCTTTTGAAGATTTTGACTAAACTTCAAAAGTTTCATTGTTGCATTGGCGTTTCGCTGTCATCTTCCACACCTAAACTGGGCACAAACTCAACTCCTACCTGGCATCGATGCCACCATTGCCGTCCCACAGTACCAAACCAGTGTGAGATTCGCGATCAGTTGAAAGCGCCACTAAAAAGCATTGGATATTGGGACTTCATCTGTACAGAGTTAGTAAATTGTAATGCCAATGTTATTAAAAGATAAAAACCAAAAAGGAAAAGAAAAAAATATGTTATGCTTCTGGCTGGACATGTAGGGGTCTTTTTTTTTTTATATATATATTTTTATGGATTTTCATGTAACAGAGGAGAGAATGTGTGGCATTAAATGGTGTAAAGTTTTTTAATATATGTAGGTCCCACGAGATATGTGAATGTGACTGATTGATGATAGAGAATGGGTGACATTAAATGGTGTAATTTTTTTTAATATATGTAGGTCCTACAAGATATATGGATGTGACTGATTTAATCAAAAGAAAGAATGGATAAAAATAAATAAAAAATAGTAAGAAATTTAGGCTATCACCCCCCATATTATCCCAAGAAACACTTATTAAAAAAGAGGACAGATAACAATAATCAGAGAGAAAATAGAAGAAAAGAACTCCTGTTCTTACAAAGGAGGAAAAAGCAACAGCCTTTGGGAAAAGTCAGTATCTGAATTCTGAAAGAACTCAAACTTCAGAGTATGCACACCAAATGTCGACCAGACTCTTAGTGATTGATTCACATGTTCACCCATGGTTGTGGCTCCCTCTTCTCATGATTTGAACTCTATGCTTTCTTCACACCTTTTTCTCAAAAAAGGTGTGTGAGGATGTGGGGTGGGGGGTGGGGGTGGATAGAGAGTGAGAATCTTCAAAATGATGAGAGAACAGAGAAGTGATGATGGATAAAGAAACTAGGGCACCCTTCTTTATGCATTTTAATATTTGGTAGTAAATAATCGTTTGAGTTTTCTTTACAAAATAATTTTTTTGGTAAAGTAATATATTTCAAAAATATAATATAATAATAAGCGAGGTTTTTTTTTTTTTTGTTTTTCTGAAATAAAACAAACGAGTTTTTTAGTGTTACGGAAAACTGAAAATTGAGAGTAACAAAGATAACACTCATATTGTGTGTTTTTCGTAGTCTAGATGGAGAGCATGCTCAAACAGTTGGACTCGTGTTTGCGTGCTCTGTGGGCGGTGGGGGGGCTGTAAAGGGTCCTCTTGGATCCTCTTTATGGTGCAAAGTCTGCTCAAATTCCCTAGTAAATGCCCCTTTTGTCCATTGCTTTTTGACTGTAAAAATCACATAAATTACAAATTTCTTGAGTTTTTGACTCTGATTAGCCCTTCCTTTTTCTTAATCTTAATTCCTTTTCCCACTTGAACATGTGGGCTTAGCTTAATTCATATTATAGCAGGAAAAGTGATTGGAGAAAATCAAATCTTTTTACCTCATTAATCATCATCATGTACCCAAGACAACAGACCCACAACCTTAATATATATGTAATAAAATATATAATTACTTAATAGTATTAGTATATACTATGCAAAGATGCTACTAATCCTACATCACAAGCAAAATTTCATAAAGCAATACATCAGCAAACATTGGGCCCAAATCCCACATAGCCATTTGCCCCATCAAAAGAGATTTGTATACCCTCTTGTTGAATGTTCCCTATTATGGAAAGCCCCGAAGGCGACGGAGCAAACGCAAAGCAAAACGTACCCCTCTCGTCGACTGGGATTAGGAAGTTCCTAGCCGGAAGGGTTAAGATTGCACCACCTGTTAAAAAGAACGACACCGTAGGCACTCGAACGGTTACGAACCCGTTTAAGTTGTAGCAAGTGTCGAATATTGAGACACTGGGTGCTCGAGGTAGATTGGCTGTTTCTGCAAGAAACGTGTCACGAAAAGCCACGTAAGCTTCAGTTGGCAGTCTAGTAACGGCTGTCCCAGTGTCCATCACCACCCCTCCATCCCCCATTTCAGTGAGTCGAAAGACGTCCTCGCCTACCGGGACTTGGATACCTCCGACCCCAAGACCCGAAAGTCCGAGATAGTAAAAACTCGGGGCCCTTTGGTTTCGTAGCAGTGGCACCCATGCAGCACCTACAGGTAAGACCGACCGCCCGAACTCTAATGACCCAGACGAGTCTGTACCTCGAGTCACGAGGCAATACGTAAACGCTCCACCTGTTTGCCCGCCCAATTGGCCCACGAGCGACATGGATCCCCCACCAAGGCCCAACAACCCGGCGGCCCCGATAAACATGCCCCGATTCATATGTCCACAACCAATGGCGACGTTTTGGACTTCGGTGTGTCCAATGGTGAGCGTCTCTAGGGCGAGTGTCCCTTTAGTGTACGACCCATCGCCATATGAGACCTCGTATTTGCACCGACCGGCGTGACAACCAGAATTCTCGACCCGGTCGCATACCGAGGAGCTACAGGACACCCCGGAAAATGAAGCGGACTCTGCCGGGTCGAATACCGGATCCGATTGATGGTAACATTGACTACAAGGTTGACATTGGACCCACACAATATCACTGCCCGAATCAATCACCATGTATTGGCTCCTAGCTGGACTTCCAACACCAATCCGAACGAAGTATTCTCCACTACCCAAATCCATACCCGAAACCACCTCCGACCCGAAATCCTCCACCTCATAACTCGCCTTCCCGCCGCCAACGCCGCCTGGTTTCAGGCGGTGGATCAAGCTAGCCACTCTTTTGACATCCCTTTTCATGCGAGCTTCAAAACGGCGGCGATGGTCATTCAACCAGGAAAAAGAAAGCTTATCTCTGTGAACCAAGTGAAGCTTCCATGTCTTATTCCCCATTTCACCACCATGAGTCCCATGATCATCATCAGCGTTGAGTTCATTGTACTCACCTGGAGCTCGAGCTTTTGTCATGGTGGCAATGGTTTCTTTAACATTGAAGTGTTCGAAGGCCGGGTGGGGAATTGCATGGCCGGAGGAAGTGGTGGTTTCGGTGGCGGATAATGTAAGGTGGGGCGGCGAAAGAAGAAGAAGGAGGAGGAGAAATGGTTGAAAGGGTAGTAGTATCATTGATGGAGTATTTTAATGGCTAACTTTTTGGGCAAAGAAAATGTGTTGTTTTGAAATGTGTGTGATATTTTGCTGGGGTTTGTGGGGGGATTTATTTGCTTTGGGTTTTGGGGTATGGAGAAGAAAAAGTGAGAACATAATTGAGTTGAGAGATGGGGATGGTTTTTTTTTCTTTTTTTTTTTTTCTCGACAAATTGGGTAATAGTAATTTGGGATATATCGAAGTTCTTTACGATAAAATTAGTGTGTGTTCGTGTATACTTTTTTTTTAATCTAAAAATTGATTAAAAATAAACTTTTGGGATAGATAGTGGTGAGAACCATGAGATGTGTAGATAATAATGAGTGATAATGTGAAATGTGTGATTAATATTGATATTTAATTTTGATTTTTAGTAGTAGATGATTTTTAGATAAAAAAAAAGTACATACAAACACATGCTTAGTGTATTATATGGTCGTCTTTCCTTCACTTAAGGCTACGTGTTGCCTAAGCATTCATCTTCTATATATTTGTGTACGTGCATTGTGCATAATTATACTAATTTTTTTTACAATGTTTCGTATAGTGTGATATATATTTATCATACTTGTTGAGACAAGTGTGAGTGACGAAAATGTTATGTTCCCAACTTTATTCTCCAAAGCGTCTCACAACCCACTGCACAGAATGCGGTGGTGGTGGAGCCGCCATATCTCTCTCACATTTTTCTCCCAACGCGTTTAAAGTATTTCTTAACATAACATTACCGATGTGAGTGATAGCCCTCATGTGAGTCCCACTCCGCTCTTGTCTTCACAGGCAAATAAGTTGTGTCAGTCTCGAGCATTAGAAAATTAAAATCTGAACATATTTTGAAAATTTTAAAATATTGTAAAGACATTTGGTTTGGAAGTAGGATAAGCCTTACCCCATCTTAATTAAGCATGAGAAAATCTCAACTCAAAGATGTTCAAAATTTTAACATATTGAAAAAAAAAATTAAAATATTGTATAAATTGTTGTAATCTAGTGCAAAGAATAGTTATTGATCACAAAACATTGAATTATTTTTGAAAAATAATTAATTGGCCAAGATTAATAAAACAATGCATTACGGAAAATGTGTCAAAGCACTAATTCGATTCCGTTTCATGATTTATTATAAGGCTAAGGTCTGCCAACGAGGAACACGGGCAGCGAGCTTTTGAGCATGTATATTCACTTTAGGTGTTTTCTCAAATAATCAATCTCAGCCGTATATCCGCCATCTTTATAGGCTTTTCAACCGTACGATTAATGTAGCTTCCAATATAAAGATAATATCTAAAATAAATTTGTAGTTAAAAAACTGTGACATGTACATCACTCATGTGAGATGTGTACAAATAGCCCAAGAAGATACATCACCTTGGTCCAAGGACCACACCTACATCAAATAATGGTTCACACTGACCATCTTTATACCCCACATGTTAGTTTGTAGCTATTTTGGACTCTTAACACTATTATTCATACACAAGCTTTACTATCATGCACCAATTTATTACAAGGAAAATTCTTAATTTTGACAATAATATTCAGAGTTTTAGAGTATGAAGTATTGACTCAGAAACGAAAATTCTTGAACAGCCTTAGCGCTATGAGTTCTTCTTTCTCTCTTTTTCTGTTTTTCCAAGTTGCGATATACAACAGACTTGGAAAAACTTACAGTCAACCCTTGAAGTTTTAAAATAGTTAGATTTCACCGCAAAAGTTTTAATGTTGGTAACAAACTAGTCATTTTCCTGCATGGACCTTACCTTAATTATTGTAGTAGCTTCTTTTTTGTTTCTCTTAATGATTGTTAGGGTTAAAAGTGTGCAACAACCTACAAGAAGGTACTATTGTTATAACAACCAACAAGACACTATGATAACTCGTCATTTTCAGAATTTGAGGACTTCATGATTTTTATTTTCTAGACATTTTCTTTCACATATTATAAAGTTCGAGGATGAATGACGTCAAGTATTATACAATGTATTGGAGTGTTTTAGACGAGTTGATTGTTTTATCTATTTTGCATGGCACTGAACTGTGCTATGTGAAAACTTGTCAGAGTACGATCTGACGATTTTCTTTTGTTAATTTCTTTAATACGGTATATAAAATCAAAATGTACTACATACATATAATAAACAATTGCCATCACATTTTGAGTTTACAACTTTACCACATAAAAATTTGTTATATTTAGAGTTGTTTACCATTCATTAAAATCATTTTCCTTCAACTTCAATTTCATCAACCCACTTTCATTCATTTGAAAATTTTTTATAATTTATTTTATTTTTTTACTTTACATATCAATCACACACTCAAACACTCATTTTTCTCCAAAATCTCTACTAAACATACTCTTATTATTTATACTTTTTTTTTTTTTTTGCTTTTTGGGTGGCAATGAAAAAGTCTTATCTCTTTTACTAGTAGTATCTTCCATTTTTCAACTGATGATAAGCTTATTAATTAATTAATTAAGACATTCACTTTAAGAAAATTAAATTAATTAAGCCACTTTTTTCTTCTCTTAATCAGTGGAAGGTTAGTTCTTGTGTAAAGATTGCATAAAATCTTCTTTTTAACACAATGGTGGCGGCTTAGCTCATTAATTTTGTTTCTATGCTTCTAACTTATTACTGTGATTAGTTAAATTAAAAATTAAATATTTAATAAAGCTTACTGGGGGTAACCTAACATTCTAAAAGATTACATTAAAGTTGTAAAGAAGATATGGTATGAGGAATTGTCGATTTAATACAATGGCTAGTCCAAATTATATTCAAAGAAAATGACTCTTACAAAAGTGCCTTTTGTTATTAAATTTCAATCAGTGTGCTATAATTGCGGCAAAAAGAAAATAATATAAAAATTAAATCTCATTCAAATTAAAATAAATTAACAGAAGTCAAGCCTTATGTGTAACAAATTAAAATTAATATAATTCAGGTTAAGTTAAAAAATTGAATAACATTGTTTATTATCATCAATGTTATTTGAATATAATGAGCGATAATGTAATACTTTGATATCAATTAGTATTTACTATGGCGCCCATCTTTGTACCAAAACATTACTTCTAGGGGTTTACATACATGATACAACTTTTGGCCAAATTAATTGGTAACAAGATATCATGATCACTTTTGTGTATAAATTGGCAATAAAACTTGTCACACCAACTATGTGCAAATCTTTCGGTAATAATATTTGTACAAATAGCGTTATTCTTATCGTCATTTCTTTACATTGTAAGATAAATATTATAATACTGTCAATATCAAACTGCTACACGACTATGAAACCATTGGTATTGCTCATCAAATTTAACTATATTAAATGAATTAATAATGCCCCAAATAACTTTCGAATCAACTACAAGATTCTTTTCTTTTTATTCATTCCATACATACATCGACAGATCCACATTTTATACACCTAAAGATATAAATGAATGAAAACTAAGACAGTGAAGAAAAGTGTATTCCCACTTAATAAAAATATGCGAATTGAAAAAGATAAATCACCCCAACATGTTTCCATTAATCTTATATAAGATGGAAAAACGGCAATTGATTAATTAAACAAGAGAAAAACAAAGAGAATGGGACAACATTGAGAATATTATTCATATAGGTACGTGCAAATATACGACAAGATCAACCAAATTAGATTAGGCAACAACATTAATTAGAATTGGAGTGGGAATGCCACCATGAGAAAAAAATTGTTTGAGTTGGGAGTACATAAGACATGCACGTCTTCTCAATAATTGTGCCATTATTATTACTACCTAAAAGTTGCACTTATTTTAATAATTAATTAATCTACTTAGTTTATTCATCCTTGTTTGTCTTGAAACACATGTGTGCATGCATGCGTTCGACCAATTCACGTATAACACGTAGTAATACACAAGTATAAGTAAAGTTGATCTAGTTTTCATTTAAATACCAGACATATATAATTTATTGTGCTTTTGAGACATATATCATATCAATATTAGATACATAATCACTTCAATAATTTAGTACGTATCATGTAATATTAAGATGATATATGTTTAATTTCATGAACATGTACAATAAATCGTACTCTTGCGGACACTAGCATTTTCATATATGTATAAAAGAGTCATCATGAATTATTTATATGAAGTGATGTGAGAACAAAGTTGTAATTGGAAAGTTGGAGGCTCATGCTCCGTATGAACGTCACCTGCCCCCACCAATAGGGGGTAGGTGTATGTGTGGACATGCAACGTTCATCTGGAGCATATTGGTATCATAAGGTGTTAACCAATTGGCATTAGAACAAAACTAGGGAAAGTTGAATGGTTGATGGAGTTGGCACACAGGATAGAAGATTCATATCACTTTTGTTTATATTATTTATTTATTTTTGTTCAAGGTTGCAGAATAAACAACTTGTCTTCTTCTTTTGGATATCTGTTGCAATTCAAATATTTAGATTATTTTATTCAATCGTTTGCAACGCCCGTCACAGCAATTATTTGAACTAATTAACTCATTTATTCAAGGCAATGCTGCATACAAGTGATTAACAGTGGTAACTGGTGACCTAAAAAATGGAATTGATCAATCAGTAGTGATCAACTTTTGAATTCAACCGAATATAAAGAGTACTAGATTAGGGCATAGTGTTGAAGTGAATCAGGGTGCGCTGTAATTATGGTATTTGCAGGGTGTTTTCTAGGTCCATACGATCTCCATGTTAAAATTCGAGACCAGATTTAGAATTAGTATGGCGATGGGGAGCTCCAACAATTTTAAAAATTTTCCGGCGACGCCATAGCGACCGGTCAAAGTTTTGGCCATAATTTTGGTCTCGCCGTACTAATTCTAAATTTGATCTCGAATTTCAAAACGAAGATCGTACGGACTGAAAAATCCCGGAGCACCGTAATTGCGGTGCACCCGAGTGCAATATAACAAGCCTGCTATATTAGGAGTTTGAATTGTCATCAAACATGATCAAGTGCTCCCGGGAGTTTTATAATTATAGAACTCCCGGGGCATTTTGAGGGTCCAAACAATCTCCGTTTTGAAATCCGGGACCAGATCTAGATTCATCATGACGAGACGGAGCTCCGGTAATTTTTTCAAAATTTTTGCAATACTGTTGAATGTCGTGGGGCCGGTCAAACTTTTTAGCCAAATTTTAAGCAAAAATTTGGCCAAAAAGTTTGACCGGCCCCACGGCATTCAACGTATCGCAAAAATTTTGATAAAATTACCGGAGGCTCATCTCATAATGAATCTAGATCCGTCTCTGAATTTCAATCGGAAAATCGGACGAGCTAGAAAATGCGGACGACACCCGGGAGTGTTTGAACATTCCTAGAATTGTCATACGAAGTTGATTCAAACAACATGGAATTTGGAATTTTAACCTTATCAGGTACGAGGATTGTAATTTGAAGTGCTAGTTTTTGTCTCAAAGCAAGAGTTGTCTCTTCATAAATTGGACCCAAATGTTATTGTTGTTCGCCGCATCTCTAGTTCACATCAACAAACTATTTTGTTGGTTATCTATTTTCACGGAGTCGCCTATACGCTTTCAAAAATACAAATCACATTAGCAACTTAAGTTAGCTCATGATGTGATACTATTACACCATTAAAATAGAAAAATAAGTGTTTACATAACAATATCGCATCAACACAAGCATTGACATTTCAATGCCATGTTATCAGTAGGAGTGTGGGTCATCCTACAGGATGCGAGGAGGACATTATTTCTCATATGTCTTTTGCCATAATCCAAAAATTAGCCCTCCAAATTCCAAGAGTTGCATAACAAAGGAGTCTCTACAATACCTACATCAACACTAACACACCAATGGATGCAAGGAAAATTCACAGTATTATTATGGATTATAAAACCACTCATTATGTACATGTTGAATTCACAATGACAAGCACAACTGCACAAATGGTATGCATTAACACGCTTATGAAGGTATAAGTAAAGATATTTGGTTCTTGACAATATCCATACAATTGTACATTTGAGCATAGAGGGGAAGGGTTTGGCGGTTTGCAGACAGCACGTTTACGAACTTGTCACAGCAGAATTGAAGATCTGTGCTGCACGGATGGTGGCAATTTGCGTTCTGTAAGCTTCTGCAATGATGTAAGGGTACTAAAATATGTGAGCAAATGAGCAAAAGTAGTAACTTTTCCGTGGTCCCCACCATTATTCAATTTAAAAAGTTAGTTTTGGGCAAAATAAAAATTTCACCAAGCACTGGAGGAGTGACATGGGGCATATTTCCAGGAATTACCTGAATCATAAATAATGCGGATATACATTGAGTAATCAACTCTGGTGCAATTTGTGCCTCAGTTTTCTCAGATGCATTTAACAATTTAGCATCAGCTGCCTGCAATGATTAAGACATTCATCAAATCAGTCAATCTTAGGCATTAAGGAAAGCTCATAGCACATGGTAGACGATCTCACCCTGGGCCTGCATGAATCATCCAATGGAAGCCAATCATTCACATAATTTGCTAGAATATAAGCTGGTGCACAAGGCTGAAAATGTGCTTTCTGTTGCACATTGGCATTTGCAGAGTTCACCTGGCAAACAAAAAATTTTGTTTGTTAAGCCAGCTAATTATAAGATGATACGTTTCTTGAGCTTTTGATATAGTTTTGGATTTAACATGGAAAATATGCTAGATCTTTTGATTTGGTACAAAAGATGAGCTACTAGTATTAAATAAAAACACAAAAATGAAAAATAAAATAAAAAATAAAAACACAAAAATGAAAAGGCTGAGATAAAATTTCATGTTGAGCCACAGTAGGCGGGATAAAATAGTCTGAATGGGGAAAATCTTTGCTGAGACAAAAGTTCCACAACTTGACACCAAAACTGAACAAACCTGCTTGTATATATTACAATTTTATTAGAGAAATCTTCCTTTTCCTTGATGGCACCTCTAAATCTGAAATAGCTTCTTAAGGAATGTCTTTAAGACTATTTATGTGTATAACATTATAGAAGGTTTACGACACAAAGAAGAGCGTTTCTCGGAGAGACTTAATAGAAAGTGATTCTCTGAAACTATTTTCAACCACCCATCTAATTGCTTTGACAACTTTTTCATATTTATTTAAACTTTTCTTTCCTTTTTCAACCACCAATTTAAAATCTTTTTTTCAAAAATTCCTTCCAAACAAACACCATACATATTGGTGAGCCACCGGCCAAGGAAATATCAAGCGAATTATACTAGATTATCTCCAAATAGTCACTACCTGAAATAATGATAGAAGTACCTGGAGAATGGAATTAAGCACTAAGAAGAGGAAATAAGAATTGGGTATTGACAAACTTTAATCCAGATCGTAGAGAAGGAGAAACAAGGGAGAGAAATCCATGCCTTTGTCTGATTCAATAAACTGCAGGCATAATTAGCTGGATATAAATGGGAAAGATCTTCGACATTATCCAAATTGTCCCCGAGGAAAATTCCTTGTATTCTTTTATTTGTCCATTCATTTGCAACGCATCGTAATTCTCATAAAGTTTCTCAACAAAAACTGCGTGTCTCCAGAGCAGTGCAGGAATATTCTCAACGGGATTTAAGGGCATGCAATCAATGCCCTGCGAGAAATAAGTAATTATACAAAGCAGGACTAAATAATTGTACAGAAAACATTGAATCAGGAAATATAAAATTTGTAACAGATCACATGCAGAAGCATGGACATGAATGAACCAAAAGGTCGTTCTTCACCCTTCTTTTCTTCCCTTTTCCACTTCCAGTAATTAGGGGTGGGGAGGAGTTGTTTTGGCAGGGGGCCATCTAAAAAGAAAACAGAATTATCACCAAGCAATTTGCAAATGGGAAATGTGATTAAGGGGGCCTGGTGCTACAGTTAAAACGGAGAAATGGGATCTGCAATAGGGGCAGATAACTACCAAAAGGTGAAGCAAAGAAGACGCCCAAAAAATTTGCATCCAGGCATATAATTTCTCACAACCACAGCAGAAAAAGAAGTGACAATATAAAAAGCCATTTCTACAGATCAGATCAAATGTAAACAAGTTTAAGCAATCTCGCCAGAAATACAGAAATCGAACTTGGAAAACCACAAAGTTTCATTTTTTCAGTTGTACAAAACAAGAATCTTCCACAACCAGAAACAAAAACTTGCTGAGAAATATAACCAAATTGTAAATTACTCGTAATTTTTTAGATAACTTGGGAGCTACAGCATAGCTCCAGTGTTAAATTCCATATCAAGATCTGCAATTCAAAAATATTTGTAGTACATGAAAAAGTCCACTTCCTAGGCTTTAAAACTCGCCAACTTCAAAACTAACCCACTTCAGAACAAGTCAACACCCATTGCGCTTTCCAGCAAACATAAATGGCAAAACAAAGACAAATTCAAATTAAATTAATAAAAAAATTTAATGAAAGTTACTCAAATCTACCGTCCCAAAATGAAACCAAGATCAATTTCAAATATTTACCAGTAAATGAAAAAAAAACCCAAGTGATGGCCCAAATAGTTGAAACTCATTCAGTGAAGGGAAAAAAAAGGGAGGAAGACGATCAGAGTGCAGAGGATTTTGGATTCTACAGGGAAATAGAAAGATTTTGGAGGCGGAGAGAAGAAGGTGATGAATATAGTTATTTTTGTGGGGTAATAACCGCAAAACTCTTCTTGTATCGTTTTTGGGGTGACTGCATTCTGAATTTTTGATAGATCTTCTTAGGGTTGTCCAATTTCATCATCAGTCACAGAGGTTCAATACAGGTTTTCAGTTTAGTGCTTATGTATTAATTCAACAAGTTATAAATCTCCAAGTTTTCTGAATCTGATATTCGGGAAAAAATCTTAGACAGGACTGGCCTGACCCAGGCTCATATATTCAGTTTTCTTGAGTGTGGAAATAGGCCCAAGCCCGACAAGACTTTTCAGACAAATTGAAACATGATTGTGTTGATTATTCACTTTAGTTGTCAAAATTTATCTTTGCTTCATGGTGAAATGTAATGAAAACTTTATGGTATTTCCACGTAACGTAAGTTCTTACGATACTGAACAAAAGCTTTGATCATTATGCAATAACAGTGTGAAATTAGCTTCAGATCTTCTCTGCAGCCATTAATCATGCAAAAAATCAGATTAGAATCCATATTGTGAAGGAAATGTACAGGCGAGCATATTAAAGAAACATAATTTCATGAATCACCTTTCCACTCCCTGCAAGGCCAATAACAGGCTGTGCACATTCCAAGATGGTTGTTTTCCCTTCCTTCAATATGTTTCTCAAAATGTTTGTCAAATCAACTGAAAATGGAGATTCTCAGAAGATTGCCAACCCGGAAGACTCCGAGAATAGCAACCAAAATATAAGTAGCACCCCAAACAGCAGCAGCAAAAGACAAGCTCAGTACATCAGAGCATCCCATAAAGTATTATGTCAACAAATGAAACAATGCTATCGAGCCTGAAAACAAACCAATCAGAAAATAAACTTAAAATGATGAAGGAAAAAAAAAAACTGAGAATCATTCCAAGCAGAAACCAAAGCTGATGCATCATGACAGTCATAAACCAAACATTAACCTTGGATTAAGGGACGAGAGAGGTCCATTATAAATATTTCTCCACATATTTATCTATATAATCAACTGTCATTTGGGAGATGATACATTAATTCCAGCTTATTACTACATTAGTAGGGAAATGAAAACATCCTCTGCAACAAATGTATACAACTACATGTTCACTAAAAGTTGACAAAGAAATTGATCCAATAGTCTAGGCCATTAATTTCAGTTAATACAAGCACATATACTAGCTTAAACCTTAAAATATGAACCATTTACTTCTTTACTGCAACCAATAATTGAAACAAGAGCGGCAATACCATAGCATGTTACAAGAGGAAGTGGATGGCCAAAGAGCAGTTAAATTTCTGTTAAAAGATCAGATTTCTAGATTAATACACGTGGCACTGAATCAAACCGAGTGACAAGAATGGCTAACACAGCCCAGTTTACTTTGTTGTAAACAAGGATTGGTGCTTGTTCAGTTGTTCATTATAGCTTAGAGTTGAAGAACGTTTACAATAGAAGCCAATGTTGGGTACCGTGGTTAATTTTAGGCTGCTCACACGATTTCATCGGTCATTGACGCAATAGTGCAGTAAAAATATTGCTAGACATAGTTGATCCCTAGGTTTTTTCTTTTTTGTAAAACCGTACAATCCTTACAGAAACATGGAAAAATGGATAAAATAATTTAAGAACATTGTCTATAAATACTAAAGGGTATGGTCTCGCAGTTACATTCTCTCTTTTATTCGTGTTGGAGTTTGTAAAGAGTTTCCTTAACCCCTACTCATAACAGAATCCTAAACCCAGAAAAAATCCCATCAGCAGAATTACAAAACAGAATGGCATTCATTAAATTCTCCAAACACAGGTGTAGTACATTAGAGGGAAAAAATTAAAAAAAATAGAGCAGATTATACAAACTGGCTATAAATGTACTTCAATGGGAATCGGGGAGAGGAAGAGAAAGCATCAAACCTATGGTCTAGCGAATTCCTCTCTCTAAATACAGAACTTCGAAATTCAACCAACTTCGTATTGCCGATTGCGGAAAATTCGTAGGTGGTTCTAGTTAATACGCGACTCCAGGTCCCATCTCCCAATTTTTATATCATTGGGTCGTGTTTGGTGAAGCTTCTGCGTTGATTGTGAAATAATGGGGAAGATAATTTTTTCTGAGAAAAGTTAGATAAAAGATCAATTTTTCTCTTTTTATTTTCAACTATTTATCATCATAATTTGCCAATTTTTTTGACACATGTTTATTTTTATTTTTATTTTCAACCATGAATCTACAATTCATTTTTTTAAAAATAATTTCTATGAAAGAACCTAGATATGAAAACAATATGATTAATATTTTATATTTATATTTATTACAAAGTTTTGCGATTTGAATGATTTATTGAGAATTGGTTACCGCATAAAAAAATTCTAAGACAAGTACAAAATGATACCTATAGTTCGAAACTTTTTTAATAATTATTGAAATTTAGTTGTATATTACAATTATATTTCCAAGCACAGTCTCTTTCACAATACTTTAAGTCTCTAATTCCTCCGTCTAGCCACCATTTGCCACAATTTCATTTATCAACTCCTCTTCTAGCTCCAACAATATATATTTACCTGTTACATTCACCGACTGCTATCAAAAAGATGTTGGGGACGTATTGCTAAGAACCAAAGATTGAGGATACAAGTGCCAGTGATGGTAAAGGTTGGGGACCGTCCCGGAAATATGATCTAGAAAGTAGAAACACGTCTCATTCTCAAAACTTACCTATAAATCACTTTAGGCTTAACCAAACACGTTCTTATGCGAGAACGTCAGCCACTGTTCGACACAAGTCTGGCGACCTCCAAACTGCAGAGAAGATTCTCCCGCCAAATTTAGGTACCTCTAATGTTTGCTAATTTTTTTGTACATTCATTCAGTTCGTGCTCGATTTCTCAGAAAATAGGTGAAATCCAAGGTTTCTTGTATATTAAATTTGAGCCATAGGGTTTCATAATGAATATTTTAGGAATGTTTTGGAATAGATTCTATATATTCTTGATGTTTTTAGTCCTACTGAACTGGTAAAGTGGTAAGTAATCTCGATGGAGCAGTTGATTGACTGTTTTCGAATTATAAAACCCAATCCATAGCTCTTTTTTATTTTATTGATTATTGTAGGTAGGCATTGGCGTTGGACTTCTAATGTAGAGCATTCTGAAATGCTCGAGCAGGATATCTGTTATCATATGATGCTTTTTGCTTATGAAGTGCTGGGAAGTTTGTGTCCTTTATGTATTATTTGATGCATTCGCTTCAATTGATCAACCTCTATGCTTCATCTTACTATTGGATTGAAATATGTAAAGTGCAACTATTATTATTTTCTCAATGCAGTATTTGAGCTGATCAGTTTCAGTGAAATACTAAAATTTCAGATACAAAATGCTCCAGTTGTTTCTCTCTGAGCCGACGCGGATTGATGACACTGGAAATGATGAATCTGCTAAGCAGAGAAAATCGCTTCTGATTGCTTTAGAATCAATTATCCAGTCATTGGTTTCTTCAGGAGGCCGATCTGAAGCAAGGCTTTGGCTCTGCAACACTATCTCAACCATGAGTTCAATAAGTGCACGACGCCAACGTGATCTATTTGTGAGCTTACTGACATCCAAGACAAGAAAGCTGCAACTAGTAGAACTACTTCTGCAATTGATATTTGATAAGCAGCCACGAAAAGTGGGACCCATCTTAGCCAAAAAAGGTTACATGTTAGAGGATTTCTTCAGAGGCAAGTCAACTTCTCAATATGCCATCAGATAAAGGTCTTGGAGGCTTGTAAAAATGAGCTGTTTATTTGATTAATTAATGAAGAATTGAATGTGCATCTTGAAACATAAATCTCAGCATAGGTTTTACACCCCCAGAAGAAAATCATTGCTGTTACATTTATTGACGGATAACTTCTTTGCCTGCTGATCATATGTTTATAGCTATCACAAATCACATACTTCATAAAGCAGTGATGCAAATTATACCCAGTTATATCACCTTCAGTTTCTTGTCATGTATGTACTTCGAATTCAATCACAAGTTGAAACAGAAAATATGTAAAACATAATTCTAGATTCTGGTGTTTATTGTACGGTTATGTTTTATTTGTATAGCTTTAATGCATAAAATCCTACCTGTTTCAAAATCATAGTTTTCTAGACTTATTTGGTGGAGTGGTTCATTTGTTCAAAAGATATGTCAACTAGATCCTTACCTTGACGATCATGGTGTAGTTTACCAAATATCTAGTTACCATAGCAACACAGTGTTTATTTTGTAATTGATTGTTTTTTCTGCATTTGAAACACACTATTTTGGAATTGATGAATTGGTATTTAATCCAGGCCACCCTAGGCGTATCCTGCAGTGGTTCTCTAATTTTTCTGGTAGTGGTGGTTTGGAGCATGGAAAGGGGGCTAAGGCTCTATCCCAATTTGCCTTTGTGAATAGGGACATTTGTTGGGAGGAACTTGAGTGGAAAGGAAAACATGGGCAGTCACCTGCAATGGTTGCTACAAAGCCCCAGTACTTCCTTGATCTTGATGTGCAACGTACGGTTGAAAATTTTCTTGAATATGTGCCTGAATTTTGGTCATCACATGAGTTTTCAGAGTCATTAAAGGATGGCGAGATTTTGGACATAGATACAAAATTCTTTGTCAATATGTTTATTGACCTGATGTATAAAGATGACTTGGAAGAAATATGGGAAGTTATAGATGATTTCCTCATGGAGGAATCTTTTGCATTTTTATGCAGTCACCTTCTTATAGTTCTTAAAGAGCAAGAGTTGCAGTTTTTCCTAGATTTGATGAGTAAATATCTAAATCCAAGGGCAGAATTCACTGAGACTGGTAATTCATCTCAGTGGCTTGAGATTATACTTTCAAACTGCACTGCTGATTGGAGTATCAGTGAGCTAATTCTACTGAATGCGGTGACTACTCAAGGTCGGCAGCTCCTGCGCTTCATGCAAGACGAAAGCAATGAGGATATTACGGAGAAGATAAAAAAATTGGTTGTTCAGCTCTGTGAATCAAGCAGTGGCAATGATTTGGCACCAATAATGATAGAATGCATTAACAGGAGAACAGTAGAAGCTTTAAAGTTGTTGGGCCTGCAGTCTTGGAGTATTCATTTTAGGCTGTCAGAAGGATTTTTTCCCTGAATCATGGGAATCTTTATTTATCCATAATGGGATAAGTTTTCGCAAGTCCAACAAGTATACATTGTTACACGATGAATTTTCGGATTTAGAATCTGATTCTGGTGAAAGGTCTTCAAAGCGACTCAAGTCTAAGAAGAAAAGAAAACATAAAAGGAAGAGGAGGAATTTTGACTCAGATGATATTGGTGGAAATGAGTTAAAAGATTTTGATTTGTCAAATAGCAGGCTGGGTTTACAATCGAAGGCTGGTGATTGGCTGCTTTCTACGGATGGTTATTCTGCTACATGGAGCAGTGTAAGTTAGACATCCTTCATTTAATAGCGAGTCAATGCTGCTATGTTGCTGGTATCACAGAATTGTTCACCTTGGCAGTGTGAATTTTGGTATATGATCTAGAAACACGATGTTTATAAATTGTATAAAACTTTGCTTGCATACCTTGAAGATCCATCATTTATGGAGTTCTTTATGACTAGTTTCTTAATATTCTATTTGAAGTCGTGCATATGCTGTAACTAGTTTCACAGTTTCAAATCATTTTATTATTTCTTTAGCGTGCTGGTGATTTGATATCGTCCAAGAGCATTATGTAAAGTTTTAGTATGTCATTATTATCACACTTCAATTTAATGGGGGTGTTACACATGCTGTATTCCTTGTTTCTTTTCCTCATATCACATCTCTCCACTCTCTGATGCATAGACGTGCCCAACTATCATTTTAAAGCCAATTTCTGAAGAGTGTACACACATACACATGCCCTTCATGTGTGATGGGTAAATTATATCACTGATTTTTGGGTCATTATTTTGTTATGTAGGTGGACCTGCCAGAACACCTTTCAAAACATTGCTTCTTTCTGTGGTTGAAATGGGTTTTCTCCAAATGGAGAGAAGCTGCTTGACCTTTTCACTTTCGACTCCATATCAAAATAGTTGCATCATGGGAACTGTTAAATTATCCCCATGCCAGTACTCAATGGAGTTTTTTCAAGTTTCCCTAGTAAGAAATGGATGCAGCCCTCTATGCTTTCTTTTTCACCCTGGATTGGAGACAGTTGGTGACGCCTGTGTTACTAAAAGGAGAAACATGATTTGTAGCTGGTGCAGTTACTGGATTTGAGCTTGCATATCGAGTATCTATTACCAGCGTACTATTTGGATTGAAGCAGCTACTCAAGTCGACAGAATTCTTCTTTGATTCCCTTATATGGATTTGAACTGCGGTGGAGATGAAACTTGAACTGCTGGTGAAGAAAGTGATTTGTGTATGTTTATGCATTTGATTTGTGGTTGCACATTGTACTAAATGAGTGAATGTAAAAAGCTAGAATTGAATTACAGTGCAAAATGAAATGAGTTACGATGCTTATGTTGGACTCTGGAAAATGAGTGATTCTGTGTTTATTTTGCACATCGTCAACAAATGTCTGCTAACATTAATTTATCCAAAATTTTCATATCAAATACCACTTTTTGTGCGCATGTATTCTTTATTTTGTAAGCGTAAAAGACAAGTAAATGAGGAAATAATCGAAATTGATATTTTTAAGTGACACAGCATACGAGCCACCTCTTATTAGGGTGTGCCTTGAATTATAAAGTAAATGTATATATCTTTATCGCCTAATAAAGAAGTAACATATTGTTCTCTTATTAGGGTGTGCCTTGAATTATAAAGTAAATGTATATATCTTTATCGCCTAATAAAGAAGTAACATATTGTTGAAGAAGTAAAATATCATCATATCATATAAAAATATGATTTGGTATTCTCCTAAAATTGCTGTAACTGCTGCTGGATGATAACACACTGGCAAAAGTTTAGAAAGTTTACCGTAAAAGTCTACTTATTGTACAAGAAGTTCAATTATAAATAGTTTACAACACAAGTGCACTTGGAGCTAATCATCATACATCAGTTTATCCCAGGCAGGATACAACAAATAATATTAAGCATCCTTCTAGGGTCAAGCAGCCATGAATGGAACAATTGATACCCTGGTTCTGCTGCGTGTACTGACTTCAAATAGACGACTTCAGAGTAGAAGATTGAGCTTCAGTTCCACTATGTCCTGCTATTAGAATAGTAAGTTTATATTTGGTTAGTAGTTTCTATTTCAAAAACTTGTTCACGGACACTTTGCACTTCTTCAAACTATTTCTTTCCATACATTTCTCTAAACCACATCTCTGCCGCTGATAATGTTATCTTCATTAAAACATGTTTATAAGCACATTTATAAACGCCATACAGACCTTGACAGACATGATCTAAAGATAATTTTAGCTATTAATCTAACAGCACTTCAACTTTAATTCTTCGTCCATCCAAAGGAAAGCTATGTAACATCTAACTATTACTATGTCATAAACCTAACAATGCTTCTAGAAAATCCAGACGTGATCTAAGAGCTTGCTTGCGACAAACCAAAAATTATTTTTTTTCAATTATTATTTCAATCACTCATTTGACTCATTTCACATTTTTTTTTATTATATTACTTTTCTTTACTTTTCAAGTTTCACGTTTCAACCATACATTAAAAATTCATTTCTTCAAATATCTCTACCAAACATACCTGAGACTTAATTTAGCTACTCATCTAATTGCACTTCAAATTTAACAGCTCATCCATCCCAAGGAAAGACCTATTTAACAATACTGGTCTTCTACTATACACCAGTGCGTCAAAAACCTAATGAAGCTTCTGCAAAAAGCATACCAAACTCCTGATGGTAGAGGTGACTTTTTTGATAACTCATGTGGCTACCATTCTCAGATGGACTATCAATTTGTATAATCTATGTGCTAGCTGTAACTTGTATACAGGAAAATGAACTTACTCGATGGCACAGAGACTGGGAAGCTGACATATTTTGGACATGAGCCTTCTGAATAAACCTTGTCATTTTGGTGGTTGGAATCAGCAGCACAGTCTCGCGGCTGCAAGAAAACTCAATGCAAACTAAATTCAATCGACAGAAACAAGCAAGATATGAGTACCCAAATAAATATAAGTATAATTGATGCAAAGGAATTCATGGATTATTTCATCTGGAAAAAGATTAATTAATTAAATTGTTATAAACAATACAAATCACCGAGATCGCAGTATTTCCACGACTTGAGGAAAAACTGGCTGGACAAACAACATTAAGCTGTTGATTCTTTTTTCTCCAAGAAAAAGTCCCGTTAAAACTTCAGCAGCTTTAAATACTATTTAGGGTGTGTTTGATTGAAACAATTTACATGTAAAATGTCAAATCGTGGAAAATATTTTCCTATTTTTATTGTTTGATTGCAACATGTAAAATGCATTTGTTTTACAAGGTACAATCACTTTATGCACAATTTTGGCCAAATGCATGTAAAATGTTTTCCTATGGGTTTAAGTGGGAAAATATTTTACATGTAAAATGCTTTTCATATAAAATATTTTCTTCCAATAAAAAAAAAATTGCACCTGTGATTTTTCTGGAAATGTTAGTCAAGGGAACATCACTAAACATAAATACCAAAACAGAATGGATCTGACCTTGAAATCCTTGTAGAAGCATAAGCGAAGTTCCTCGATGGCATCACCTTTGCATTGAAGTTCTGGAGTTAAGTGGAAAGCATTCTGAATGGCTGAAATAATGCCTCCTAGAGGATACTTTTCAGTATTTGATGGCACATATCCAGCTTCTTGCAGAACTTCCTGAATGATGTTAAATTCATTACAATTGACCGCGAGAGGTCAGGAAAACATATAGAATTGCTAAATATCGGTCATAAGGTTCTTATTCGGAAAGCCTAAATGATGAACAATGACATACATTAGGGGGAAAAAAAAAGAAAAAAAAAAAGGAGGAGAAAAAGTACATTAAGACATCGATCAATATCTCTGATAAATATGAAATTTTACATTACTGTAGTTGATATTTAGAAGTAAATCAACACAAAATTATTAGTTAAACTAAAACTAATAAATACATAACCAGTAATTCTGGGTGGGTGCTCTTATCAGCACTATATTACTTGTTCACTGTCCGGCCGCAATGCATCCACTTGCGAACTTATACAACAAATGTGGTTAAAAAGAAGGAACTTCTGTTTGTAGATTCCCTGATTTCTATTTATCAAGTGACACAATATTTGTCTGAAATTGATTTTTCAAATCGTTCTTCTCTTCACCTCAAATTCCTCAGGCCATTCTTTCAAGAAGTTTGACATGGGTTTCCTAGTCGAAAATTGAGAGATCATCTTAAATTTCATGAACCCAAATATGGCAATTCTTCAATTTAGTCCATAATTGGAGATGCCCATCCACATCTCAGGATTGAAAGGGCAAGAAATTATGATCATAATAACATTTTACCCATCAAAGTTCACAAACCTCAAGGTGTGCTAGGCCTTTGGGTACACTAATTGACATGAAGAAACCCAAACCAAAAAAACCTAAAGTGCATTGATTATGAGAACACCCACCAATTTGGGAAATCGACAATTTGTTGGTTCATGATTGAATTGTGAATAATTGGTCTCATTGAAAAATCACCGTGTTACATAATTTACCAATTTGGATCAAGAAAAAAGTCTAATAATTCTTAATTCTCTATTCAAAACCACCAAATGGAGACACTACAAACTAAGTTCAATATTTATTTTCAATTGGCTCAATCCACTATAACATGCATAACATGCACGCTTACCGTAACATTATATTTGAAATATAAATTGAGTGTCGTCAAGAAGTAGTTATATTCATCTTTCGTGACTGAAGAGGAACAAGTTCCATGTTTTTCTGCAAAGAGAAGACACAAAGATTAGAAGTAATCAATTAGATTCTTTAAGTCAATGAAGTGTTTTCTAATTTGAAAATTTTGTCTACGTTTCTGAAATGTCTATATAAATAGTCAAAACACTGTAACATGTTCATTCCTTTTGACAGAACATAGTGAGCAGAAAAATATAATATAAACTTCAATGGTGCTAAAAATACAAAAAGAGAGTCGAGAAGGCGATGCAATCCTTCTCCAGGACAAGTCATATGAATGCGTTGATAAAATGGCTGGCCTAAACCCAAAGCTACATGCAGTCTTGTTACTGGAGATAAAAGATGGCACAGCCGTATCTATAACTTAGATTTGTATTTGTTTGGTAAAGATTTTGGAAATTGTTATTTTAATTGCATTCAAAATATAGATACAAATTATGGAGAGTGCTGAATGTGAGATTAAATTAGAGAAAAATTATCGGTAAAATGAAATGAAATGTGAAATTGAAAATAATGACATGTGAAATTGAAAATCAATGAATTTCTAGAAAATCTTAACCAAGCAAGCTTCTTGTTTGGAATCAAATCATAAATTATTCATGGCTTCAGTATTTCAACAGACACTGGTAACTACCACTCAGTTATATTAATATTCGCATTTCTTGATCATTTGTAAGTATAAATTTGCCAAACGGATGGTATACTCTTTAAAACAGTTCCTGAGTTTCAATGTTGCATCATTAATTATCTAGAAAAGTCACATGGAATTTAGAATACTTGTTGATGTTGAATAAAGTGCTAAGAATCAATTCTAAATGCTTTACTACACAGAACATATCATTTTCAATTAAACTAGAGTACCAGGGGATAAAAATAATAAATTGCTATGAGCAGATCTGGTTGAAACGATAAAAAGTATAAAAGAATTTACACCAAAGCAAAGATAATTACCCCACTGTTTCAGATCACCTCCCAGTTCCAATATGAAATAAACAAAGGGAACAATTATTAGTTTCAAGTAATGAAATCCTCAAATATAATGAACGAGCAGCAATCAACAACCACCTCATGTTCCCAAAACAGTCCTTTTCCGCCATGGCAGTTTTTTACAGAACTACAACTGTATGATGGCCAGTACTTGTTCAAGGCATCAAGCAATGTTGAGATCTGCAGCCAGTAATTTGGTGTTGGATAGAATAAGCAAACAAAGCAATCACAACAGACCATAAGCTTTAAAAGTTAACTTTCTTGTCTTGACAGAATAAGAGAGCTGCTAAATGGCAATTGGCACATACAATACGCCCAATCGCCACATACAATACGCCCAGTCGCTTCTCGTGGATTTTCATAACCCTGCTGCGCAAAAATGGGATATGCACTTGAAATGGATGTCCGAGTTATGATATATATCAGGAGCGATACGGAAATAGATCGAGCAATCTGTTCCTTTATCCAAGAAAAAGTTTTTCTAGTTTGCATGGTCTAATAATTGATCCAAAAATTTCTACAATAAATTGAGTAGGTTGCTAGTATAGTTCCCTATTCACGATTCTGCTATTTACTGGACTCATTTTACTGGAAAAATATAGGATGAATTCCCCGGATGGTTAGAAATCGAAAGAGTAAGTACGATTTTTAATGCTTCTGTAGAACTACAAAGTAACAAATATTCTAATTGGATTAGATTAATATCGGTGGATCATTTATCAGTCATTCATTGAATGATAAATAACTACAAGTGACGGAGATACACGATTTAAATAACGGAAAATCCAATATTTCAAAAGAGTATCGAGAATGACTGGAAAAGTGGAAACAAGACCAGATATCATTTGATCATTATGAACAAATCCAAAATCTTTGTAGACAGAGCCAATCATTAGTTCCCAACCGCGGGGTGAATGGAACCCGATACATAAATCCGTTAATAAAAGAATTGAAAAAGCTTTTACTGTGTCGCTTAAGTTATATAGGAATTCCTGAGCCCAAGAGTTAAGAATAACAAGTTCTTCATTACCAAAAATAGAATAACCGCTTAGAATAACAAAAGAGATTATATTTGTCGATAAGTGCAAAATCGTATGGATACGATCCTCATTCTGTATCTTGATTAATTGGATCGTTTCTTTGCGGATTCCTATACCAAGCTTTTGTAATCGTGTCTCCGAGTGTTCCTTGATCATTTCGTCCAAGAAGAGGATTTCCTCTAATTCTATGAACTTTTCTAGAATACTCTTTTCTTGAATATCATTCAAGAAAATTTCAGATTGCCCAGTATTCCACCAATTAGTAACCCAAGATTCCATACTTTTCGTAAATGAGAGAGAAATCCACCAGGGCAAAAAGACTATAGATGCAAAATTCAAAAGAGGGGTGATACAAATTGTTGAATGTAAATACATAATCTAATAAAAGGATGGCCCAGAAAGAGGAGAAGCAGACCATTTTATGTAGTGACAAAGCACCATCAAAAGTGAAAAGAATCTACACTCGGTGATGTCTCGTTGAAATTCCATCCATCTAAAGTTCTAAACTGGCTAATACACAAGGACCAAATAACATCGCCAGGTGTTTGTAGCGGTTGTATCACACAAGTACCATTTCACTCTAACTGAATATAGCCTTGGTAATATAAACATGTATTTTTCTAACAGATCAATGTAAACTAATTCCAGGATCCTCATGAGTGAAGCGATCACCTCAAAACTGAATTCAGTGCTATTTGGTCTCAGCTTTCTGCAGATGTACAGTGATTGACGTGAGTACCTCTACCTTCTCCTGGCAACTTCTAATCTATTGAGCATTCGTGAATATTGTATGCCATATACAGTGACAAATTTGAAGGTCGCCAACAATTTTCAACATTCACGGAGATATAACACTGAGAGCATACAGGAGGATTCTAAAACCTAAAGCATCAATTGACAGACTAATAAGGTTCAAAGTACCTCTTTCACATTAAATCTGTGGCCAGGACAACATGAAGGCCAACTACCGTCATTGTAGTCACCCCAGAGCCCATCTGTAGAAAAATAGCAAAAGACACGTCACATATAGAATATGAAGGACAACAAGGGTTTTAAGAAGAATTTCTTTCAATCTCTCTATCAATCTTTTGTCACACGTAGTCCTTCACTTCTATAAAGTGAATGCAGAAAGTTGAGATAGTAATTGCAGATAACCACCATTGGCCAGATATACACATTTCAAAAATGTCACATAATGGACTTACGGATTGTAAATTCAAGCGGCGCATTTGAACTGCAACAAAATCATAAGAACGAAAGTAAGTTTGTCTGTCGTTCTTATACAATATATATGATGAATTCCTTGCAAAACATTCAAAAAGAACCCAGTTGAATGAAGAAGTACTCGAAATATGTTTTTGCCTCTAATGATATTTTGACAGGTCAGTTCTTCAGACGATAGTCCTGTATAATTATTAATCACGAGTTTATCACCTCTATTCCTCCAAGGAGCACCTTATCAAGAGTTAACTACACCTTAAGTTTCTTAATTTAGGGACGACCTCTCATGAGCTTGTGGATGACACATTGGTTAGTGGAATTTGTTTAATTGAGCTGATCATTGATGTTTAAAGGTCTTGATTAGTGTTCTAAAAAGCACGAGACACGACGAAACGTGGAATACAAGCTTCAAGTTTAAGAGTGCTTAAGCACGACGATGCGTGGTAAAAGTATAGTCGATGCACAATAAAGTGCAAGGCGTAGTGAAGCATGGATCATAAGTTTCAAGTTTAAGCGCTTAAGCGAACACTGAACGCGCTTTTTAGAACAGAGGCCTTGACTACAACATTTCCTATACCATTTCAAGATAGAGCCTATCACTGCAGTACAGCGCTATGTGATTGACATGGATGTTTGGTTGCTCCCAAACGAGGAAGATCAAATGCCTAACACCCATTTCCACCTTTGAAACATAAAATATTAAATATTTATTCGCATACAAAAATTATGCATAAATTTTTCCCAGTAGCCCATATGATAAGGGGGAAACTTAGTAGGACCATTTTATCCAGAATTCTTTTAAAATGTAGGTGACCTGTCAAAAGACTCAATACCAACATGTAAATTTTTAATTGACAATACTTCCAACTCCTGAACAGGCAAGGAAATCACACAGGAATCTTGAATTATAACACTCTTGTGTTGGTAGCTACCACGATAAGGTCAGTTTAGATTGAGAATTTTTTGTCAACGACCTTGTCATCACTTCTTTGATACCTGAGAATCTAAAGCCATTTTTCATCATGCAAATCCCTTTCCCCACCCCACCCCCAACTCCCCCAAAAACCCGCGGCGGATCAAACAAGCACCCTTTTCCCCACACCTTCGCACCTTACCCCCACACTCAACCCCCCTCTGGTTCCCACCCAAAAGGTCAAAATAAAAGGGGACCACATAAACAAAAGATGAATAAAATGAAAATTACCCTCGGCAACAGCCATTTGAAGCACAGCAACGCTTAGTGTGGCGACAGACAGTGCCCGGCCATTGCAGAGACAGCTTAAAATAATCAAATTCTCTCTGCTTCAGCTCAACTCCATCTCCCAGTACTGCTCTTACATCCCAATCGGCGTTGATTTCTCCCATGAAAAACAATCCGATTGAAATAATTGAGAACAGCACCAAGTGAATTCGTCGGTTGAACGGAGAAGCCATGGCTTTGCGCTGCTCTGCTTATTGTATGATGCTGCTAATGCTGCTATGCGTTGTGCTTCTTCTTATATATGGGGACACATTGGCTATTTGGCGTATAGGATCGAAACAGAATATTTGAGGACTTGAGTGTGGATGCCGTTAATCGGTTGACGGCCCGAAGCCCGAACAACCGCTTGACAATACGACGCCATATGAGTTTGAGATCGGGAAATTGGCACAAATTGTAAATAATAATAATAATAATAATAATAATAATAATAATAATAATAATGTGTCAATTGTAAGTTTAGTACAAGTTAAAAAAATATATATTTTATGCAGATTTAGTCCAAATAGATGAAATTCGTCCACGTTTTCCATTAATTATCTAAAAATTGGCTATTTCGTCCTCTTCGCCGAAGGTGTTTCGATTATTCAACTTAAAATAAATTATATAAAAGGTCTTAACCTTTGGGTTATTATAATTAGATCCTAAAGTTTGAAATATATATAAATTACAAAATTTCACGTTTTATTTTTTATATATATTTATTTAGTCCATAATTAATTTTATCAAATTAATTTGATATTAATTAAATAGTTTTTATCGAAAATTTTCAATATAGTAGCATTTGTTATCATTAATATCATAATTTTTAAAAATTTTCTTTATAATGAGATGCACGCATCTTTTGATGTGAACCAACAATTCACAATGAATGCAATTATTTTATCTCCATAAAATGTTAAGGCCGAGTGTACAAAAATAATAAAAAAGAAATTAATTTTTGAAAAATAATTTTACTGTATCTCCATAAAATTTTGAAAATTTCTTTTTGTGAAGCACCAACTAACAACTAATAATTAATATCCTTTTAAAAAATCAATATCATTATTATTGCTATAAATATATACTTTAGATTTTAATGAAAATACACTGAATGTAACAAAAAAATATAGAAACTCAATAAAATAATATTTTTCTAAAAATCTCTCCCCCCCCCCCTCCCCCCCAAATCGCAAAATCTCAAACCATCTCAAATGTCAATGTTAATTGCGATGGAGAGAGTAGAGAGAGAGAGAGGAAGAAGGAAAAAGAGGGGGGCCATGGTTTTTTTTATTTTAAAATTTTTAAATCGCTTTTTATATCAATTATTCAATTTTTTCTTCACCTTTTCTATATAGATTCCCGTGCCCCATCTATTTTTAGACAACCGTCTAGAATTTTTCTACCACTATTTTATTATTATTTTTTAATTTGTTTCTACCTCTATTCTCTTTTTCACTTTTTCCTTTCTTTTTTTCCTATACGTCTTTTCATTCATCTATAATTAAAATAATTATTTGCTTTCTATCTCTCTCTCTGCTCCACATTATCCCCAATTCACCTTTGCATTGGAGATAGCCTTAATATTCTAACCTATCTATTTTTGCTACTCGTGGACTTAACAAAACATTGCTGGCAAAGTTATTCATGTTCGTCTCCTCCACCATAAGTCATAATGCTAAGGAATTGTATGCGTTGAAGACAAAAAAGTTACTCATATAAGCTCTTTTTTTTTTTTTTTTTAATACATACTCGTGTAAGTTCATATATCTCGTTAGTTGTTTGCATCATGCCTCCGATGTAAAGCGTGTCATTTATCCTAGCTTCCTGATCAACCTCCCTTCCTTCCACTTTTACCCTCCTCGCTTCTCAAGTTCTCATCTCTATCACCATGTTTAACAAAGCCATTTATAGTTTCCTCATAGATACCTGGTCATATTAGTTGATATTACTCACTTGTGGAGTTATACATGGAGATGTCAATAACGATTGTATTTGTTTATATGTTAAGGTGTTAAGTCAATGCATGGTCTTCGCTTCACACACTTTTTTCCCCCATTTTATGCACAATATCTCCGCCCTTGGAAAACATGGAGGGTGTTATAAATTCTTGTCACTCCCGTATTTTGCAAAATCTCTAATATATTTATGTTATTTATAGATTGGACAATTATGCAATTAATACATTCATATTCGTCTCTCCCCCACAGAAGGTAACTTTTCCTTGCATCTCTATCTAATTATATATATATATATATATATATATAGACAAATACTTACCAATAGCATTAGTGTAGTGTTATGAGGGGGAAATTGAATAATAGCATACCCACAAATAAAAATGAGAGGTTATTTGACACAAATAATAAAAATAAAATTCATATCTTGTATTCTTCCATATATTTTCTTTATCTTCTAATCACACAAAGTCACAAACTTTAAAACAATCATTTTCCAAAAAATAAACCTTTCTTAAACAAGTATGAAAAGGAAAGAAAAATTAATGATATTTGTAATAGGTATTATAATGCGACTATTAATTGAAAGTAATTGATTATTACTGTAAATGTTATTTGGGGCCAATGTTTAGGAAATCGGACCGGACCAGCCTGTTCGACCGGTTCAACCGCGAACCGGTCCGGAAACCGGTCCGGTTATTGTAAAAACCCGTTTTTAGAAAAATCGATAAAAAATCGGTCAAACGACCGGTTCAACCGGTTGAACCGGTGTTGACCCGGCCGGTTCAACCAGTTGAACCGGTTTTTCTAATTTTTTAAAATTATTTTTATAAATTTATTAGTTTTAATTTATTTTTTATATTTTTTAATTAAAAACGGTTCGACCTGGTTCGACCGTTTGACCCTTGAATCGTTGGCTTATCCGGTTCACTGACCGGTTCGGTTTTCTGAACATTGTTTGGGGCAATAGCATCACTAACAAAAAAAAAAAAAAAGATTGTATTTGCATGAAAGTCAAAGAAAATTTTAGTTAGCAAAATTAATAGCAAATTATGGAGCATGACCAATATATCCTTCAACCTATGCATATTCCATTTCCACTCTTTTTCCTTCTTTCCTTTTCTGGCGAAATGACAAACTCCAATCATCTTCTTCAATCGAACCTTAGATTCCGATCATCCATGCCATTTCCGGCCGACCAAACTCTTTATTTCCGGTCATTTCTCCCAATTTTTTTCCAATTTTTTGCCAAAACTCTGCTCATCTTCTCTGTGGATTTAATTTCTTTGGTAAAAAATTATCCTTCCAGCCACCAAGGTTCTCCATCTATTGAGAGAATCAATTCGAACTGGTTCCATCCATAAAGAGAACCTGTTTGATTTGGTTTTCTTCTTGGAAAAACCAGATCCAATGGAGAATTGGAAGGGTGGGGTTTTGGTATAATTTTGACATGTGATTTAAAAAGTTGTTAGTTTTGTAAATATACATTTTGATTGACTTTTCTGCATTTTAAAAGTCATTTTCTTAATTTTTTGCTATATTTTTTCATGCTATTTTACATGTAAAATTAAAGAAGACGGATCAATTAATAATGCATCACCATTTATTTGAACATCCATCAACAAGCTTATGAATAACAATTGCAGAATTTCATTCCAACACTTCTTTTCATAAATTCTCCCTAAACTTCACCTAATTCAACAAATTTTAAAGCAAATTCTCCTAATCGACATCCCATACTGAATCAAGAAATAGGTGGTATAGCTCAAAATTTGTGAGCACTTGTGATTTATATCATATAAGTTATTTTATTCTTCTATAATTCCATTTTACCCTCAAATCAGATCCCATCGCATACAAATGATATATACTACTTATAGTAAGTATTAATCACGTCCGTAAGTAGAAATGTTTCATCCATAGGTCACAAAAATCAAGATATATGTGTCATTTGAAAAATAAAAGCTCTCCAAAGCTTATCAAATGCCTTCAATTTTTCTTGATTTAGTTTTCAATGCTCCCAAATACACCATTGATTTTGTTGGAGTCACAATCAACCACTATGTAAGCTTTCTTCTATAATCGAATTCCATCGCCTAAAAACCGTATATACTGTTATAAAAGTATAGAAACAATAGAGAGAATTTAGAGAGAATGAATTCTAAGGAATTCTCAAGAATGAATTTCATTAATAACTGAAGCCCTATTTATAGGAAAACTTCGAATGGCACAATCGTAATTACATAATTTTATCAAGGGTATAATAGTCATTCACATATAATAATTACATCTTTTACCAAATTATTCCTCCACCAAATTATTCCTCCATCAAATTATTCCTCATAATTCATAACCACCACATTATTCTCAATTATTCATAACACCTAATAATTATTCTTCAATTATTATTCATAACACTCCCCCTTGAATGACTATTAATACAAATGTCTTCGGACTGTTTGGAGAAAAAACCGGTGGGAAAAAACTTCCAAACCGATTGCGGGATAGCTTGGAGTGGTTATATCTTCGCTTCATCAAAACATTGCTCCCCACGATGTCTATCGGCATATGAGTATTCACGTCTTTGCCTCGTTAAAACCTTGTCAAGAAAACCCGGTGGGAAAAAACTTGATCGAAGGAAAAAGAGTACAAGCTGCTCAGTTTGATTTCATATCTTGAGAACTGATATCTTTACTTCTGGTAAATGATTTTAATATCATCATCGTTTGGATCTAAAGTATTAGCTTCACTATAACTTGATCCAATAGATACACTGTATCAATTTCTCCTATCGTTCTCAATATACCATGAATATGCCTCGTTAAAACCTTATTAGGAAAAACCCAGTGGGAAAAACCCTAATGAAGGAAAAAGAGTACATTATTCATGTGAATACGCCTTTAAAGTTGCCTCATTAAAAACCTTGCTAGGAAAACCCAATGGGATAAAACCTCAGTCAAGGGAAAAAGAATGCAACGCGTATTTTATACAAGTATGCTGCAAGCATTTCAAAATCTTTTATACATTTGTATGAGTATCATATACATTGGTTTTATACTCTTCGTTCATTTAAAGTGCATCAATTTTCGTACACAACTACAAAACATTCACCATGAACACATGTCTCCAAATACACAATTTAAAGCATATAAATTCATCGTAAAAACATGTAAACATATAAATAAACCTTCATAACTAACTAACACTTAAAATATATCATTTAACATTTAATACTCACTTAATAGGTTATTTCATTCCCAGGGGCTTAGCTCACCCTTTAGGGTACTCATAAACACGGGCTTAGCTCACCCGATCCTTCAATTTCCTTTTCGATTTACTGCTACCACGATCGGTAATTTAACTTTCATGAGCATGCAACATATAATGACCACCATGCTTATCTTTAAACTTGAGCACTAGTCATCATCATCTCATCATCTCGTAAGTTAAGGATTTCACATTCACCATTTATCATCTTCAATATATCTCAATATTTTCATTATCATTGATCATATGTAGCGCTACATTTTCATATCGTGTCGACACTTTTCAATTTCATTTCTTTCCCCATATCGACATAACTTATCGAGATATCTCATTATCAATCCTCTTGTAGGATTACACAATATAGTTATGTCTATATACTCTTCAAGAGCATATGCCTCCGTTATTAAGACCATCTTTTATAATTTGCTTTGATATATATGTTTGAGGAAATATCAACGCTTACAGCGTGCTAACTTATCAAAGCATCGTAGGCGATATATGTGATTGTTCATAGCCTTTCATGCATCTTTGAACTTCAAGTTCAGTATTTCAATTTAGAGGATATAACATGATGCATTTCACATATTATTTTCAACCTTTAATACTCCCCCTCATCTTGAGAAAATTTAGAACACTAAAACTCATACAGTTGGTATGATTTTAATCATATATGTTCTCATCATTCAAATTTAATATGGGAATTTAGACCGTTTGCATTCTATTCTCGATATCGGCAATTTATTTGAGGACTTTAAATAATTTGCCATATAATATCCCACTTGTATGATACTCAAATCCTTCAAGGATTTATTAAAATCATTGGGATATACATTTACTAGCTTTATCATTAAATCCGGAAATCATGCTCATACCGTGAGCAAATATTTAAATAAATTTCAAATTACGAATCATATACACATGTGACTATCTA
The DNA here is from genome assembly GCA_018223645.1 of Jasminum sambac. NCBI lineage: Eukaryota > Viridiplantae > Streptophyta > Magnoliopsida > Lamiales > Oleaceae > Jasminum > Jasminum sambac. The sequence goes on from CP073649.1 coordinate 30,267,202, forward strand.
GTGGATCCATATCATAATATCTAGTAGTCCACATGGAGGATGAGTGGGCCCATACTTCTCATCCTTTATTCCGGATATATTTGGGATTTATTCCCAATATTGGCTAGTAATGATTTCATCATTTATCGAGAACAATCATTGAAGAATTCTTTAATTATTCACTTGAAATATTGATTTCAATAATTATTTAAACACGGATGGTCAGTCAGGTTTTGCAAGCGAGTATTATTGAACTTCTAGTTCAAGAAATTCTTATATCGATTTCACTAGTATACGTATAGTGCTCAACATGATTTATCATAGAAACAATTCACCGACATATTCTATCATCTTTTGGTGACATTATTGTCTACTACTTGTTCAAACAGATTCTGACTCATACGCATCACATCCTGGCTATTATTTAATTCGAAATCGTAGCTCTTACGCTTCATATTATTTATTTAAAATCGGAGTCTTATTTCATACACGTCGTATTATTCTATAAATAAATCATCAAAATTATTGCAAAATTCATCCTAACAAGGGTCTATACATTATAATGGATCATATGCTCTCAAATCTTCGAAAATACTATCCATCACTACCGATCAAAATCCTAAAAAGGATTTATCGAGGTAGGCTTGAAAGATTAAGGATGCTAATGAATAAGGGTATCCCACAAGATATCCGATACTTGATTGAAGCAAAGGTTCGATTATCTGGTGAGGTTTCAATTCCTTCTAAATACATGCCTGGTATGGGTAAAAGTAGTTTTTCAAAGAAACGGAGAGCAAAAGATTAGGAGGATGCTACAAGTGTGCTTTCGGTGGACATGTGACACTCGATGTAAATCGTGGGGTACTTGTCCGTAAATCGAGAAGATAAAATAGCATTCATTAAGGATGGATTGAGTAAGGAGCCTTTGGATGATATTCAGCAGGCTCTCGAGACACATCCTAGTGGACACGCATACAAAGGTGAGCTAATGGCCTTATGGGCCAAATTCAAAGATCAACAAGCGCATTCAGTCTTGAAAAACTTACTTTAGAAGATCACGTTTGTAAATTTAGTAGAAAATTTTAGCATAATGATTTTCCCATATTAATATAAGGAAGCTCGGTGTAATAACGAAGATCAATGTTTTTCTTGTAATTGTAAATATTGTTTTTCGATTTTAAGATATATATATGTATATATATATTATTGTTCAATCACCGATGATATATGTCATTTTCACTTAAAAAAATTTTTACGCATTTTTTTCTCTTTCATATTTGTCAAAAAGTAAATAGTGCACTCAATTATTGGTTTTAAAATTTTTCTTTAAATAGAGGGATTCATATATCTCTCATGTTGAAAATATAGTGCAAAAAGAGATAGGAGTAGAGATGGATGTGGAGATTTTAGAATCATCTCATACAAGTCACTTTTACCTCGCCATATTAAAACCGTATGTATTCTTGGTGGATCTAAAGCGGTAGGCCATATCCAATATGTGGATATGGCAAACCGACTAAATAAAGAGTTAGGGAGACAAGAAATCAATATACTATACGGAGGAACCAACAACAAACTTTTAGCTAGACTTATAATGGCGCACAATCATGGGGAATAAGAGTTTCGAGTGTAATACCTTTCCATCTAGTTGGATCTAATACTCGAATTGGAGCCGGTTCTACCATGGGTCTAGCGAGGGTTGGGGCTACAAGCGCAATCCATCCACAAGCGCATGATGTATATGATGAATAATAGTGATGCTTTCATTGTCCTTCCAGTGGCTATAACACACTTTGGAGGAAATATTCAATATAGCCTCGTTGGCAGTGGAACTTTCATGTCAAACCAATAGGTTTGTTGAATATTAATAATTTCTTTGATGGCTTATTAGCGTTTCTAGATCGAGTGTAAATAATAAGTTTATCTCTCATTCAATGAGAAAAATACTTATTTACGCTGAAGATCTTGTTGATGAGCTACTCATCAAATTTCATGCATATGTTCAAGAATCATGGAAGCCAGTCCGTCGGTCACGGACCAGGTGTCAGCGAAAAGAAATTCGGATCCTTTAAATATTTCATTATGAATCCTAATGTTGATGGTGGCAGAGTTACGAGTATTTATACTCTCGACGCATCCCTCATTTATGGATTCAGATGTATATTCTTTTTGCATTTCTATATTTTAGTGTTTATTGTCATCTTTTGATATTCTCAATGTGTTCCACTCATTTGTTTTGTACTTCTTCCTGAGTAATAATAATAATATCATATTGGCTTTATTCAAATCTGAGATATCTAGTGATTTTGCTTCTTCAAGAGCATTTTATTCTCATATTAATACAATCTCATATCATCGATGAGATTACTTCATATAATTTCTCCATGCGATATATTATCTTTGATTTATCAACATGGGATCTATTGAGCATTTTATTTTCATCTATTTATCCAATGGTGACTTCAAGTACCACTTACTCAATTTTCTCCATTAATATTCAGTATATATGGAAGTAATTTTATTCTCATCGTCTACTACTTGAGTATGATTAGAATATTTGATCAACTACTTCTTCCGGAGTATGATTCGTTATAACCAATCGTGTAGTATAACCCACCACATTGGAAATATGCACACCAATCGTGTGGTATTACCCACCACATTGGAAATATACTCAAACTATAAAGTGCATAAATTTAAATTGCAGAAATTAAATTTCCTCCAATAGGTGGTCGAACCTACCTTATGGGAATTATTGCAATAAATATAAATTTACTAATTTAAATTATAGAATTAAATTGCATAATGTTTAACTACTTCTTCAGAGTAGGATCTGCTAGTAGAAGGTATTACCCATCACTTAGCATATAAAGTGCTAAATATATAAAACCTTCCGCTTTAGTGACGGTTGAACCCTCATCAAGTAGGAGGTATTGCAAAGAATTAAATTACGTATAAATAAAGTCTGAGAATTAAATATTGAGCTTCTCTGAGCAAATTTGTTCTTCTAGAACAAATACTCATTACTTCTACAAGAAAGACATTTATCCTTTTAGAATAAGTATATTATGTAATTAAACTCTTGAGAGTTAAAATAATATTAGATCTTTTAACTCAAATGGACTTCAAGCCATTTTATATAATCAATGGATTTAGAATTTCTTCATGAATATTTTATCCCATTTTCACATCGTCAAAATTAGGTCGGTTTTACCCTAAGGGTAAAATTGTCCATTCCAATTAAATAAAGGTAAAATTGTCAAAAATATTTTATCAATGTTTTGATTGGAAAATTATCTCCTTTCTATTTCAATTTATCAATATCAAAATGTTCAAGGACTATTTTGTAACTTTTTCAAAAGTTGGTGTCTTGATTTGTAAATTTTGAAAGTTTGATAATAACATATTTCAAAGCGAGTTATTACCCTATCAATGTTGGTGTCAAATCAAGCTCTCGTTAAATCGAGTATAATGGAGTCGAGAAAATTTGATTTTGATAATGTATGCTCCTTATATCTCGAGAAAGCGAATATTATAGTTTAATATATTATTATATTATAAAATAATATAATATATATATACATTTTCCTTTTTCTAGGGAGAAGCGATTGAGCATCTGGCGTATTTTCCATTTGCCAATTCTTGAATTGCAACTCTTTGTCTCTGCGTAAATGTTTTTACTGTGAGTGATTGGGAAGATAGAGAGTGAGGCGTCGGAAAGTGGGAAAAAGATAAGAGAAAAGAAAGATAAGTATTGATTGGAGATGGATTAGGTTATTTATAATAATTAGGTTTACGATCTGAGAAGATCATCTATAAGATCTGGCTGTAGAAGCATACCCTTCATATTACTGAATGGTAGACTCGTACGATAACGTGTTATAAAAGTATAGAAACAATAGAGAGAATTTAGAGAGAATGAATTAAGGAATTACCGAGAATGAATTCATTAATAGCGAGCTCTATTTATAGGAAAGCTTGAATAAGCGTGATCGTAATTACATAATTTTATCGAGGGTATAATAGTCATTCACATATAATAATTACATCTTTTACCAAATTATTCCTCCACCAAATTATTCCTCCATCAAATTATTCCTCATAATTCATAACCACCACATTATTCTCAATTATTCATAACACCTAATAATTATTCTTCAATTATTATTCATAACAATATACTAATTAATTAAGCCATTATTCTTTGCAAGATTTGACAACAAAATTTTTTATCTCTCATATTTTCAATCACACACATTTTTTAATATAATATTAATAACACATTTTACATGAAATACAATACCTATTAAAATTGTTTCAAAAAGAACCAGGCCTAAATGATAATTAAAAAAAAAAAAAACAAGAAGAAGAAGAAGAAAAGAAGGTGACTCGAATGATGATGCCTCAGAACCCCATTAATCTGCCACCACGTGTCATGGTTCCAAAAGGAAGCCAACTGCAAGATCCATTAGAGGTGTCCATTGACATTCCAGTTTCCCGATTAAGCACGCCCGATCCATATCAATTTTTCCCTCCATTTTCTCTCTCAATCTTCCAGTTGTTATGTCCCGAAATTAGAATGTTTAAATATTGGAATTGAACTGAAAAATACTAGGTTTTCATTGGGTCACTAGGTGCGATCACTAGAACGAATCTCCGGAATACACGCCGACTAACTGAGCATACAGAATTTCCCAAATCTTGAAGGTAAAACCATCAAAGCCATTTTTTTGATTCCTGTTTATACTTAGATTTGGTTTGACAACAATTGGGGATTGGCAATTTCTTATGTATCTTTCTTTTTGCCGAATTAGGGTTTCTCGTTTTTCTACTCCACACGCGACCCTTTTACGCCAATGGGTGCGTAGTTAGAATACGAGGGTTTTGGCTTCGAATTCTTTTGGTGCTCTTTTTATGTGCTTCTGTTTGTTTAGAACTATAAATGGCTTATAAATGTGTGTTATAAACAATTGCCGAAAGTCTGCATATTTGGCTAGCTGGACTACCAACTTTTGATTCATTCGTTTCTATCTGTTTATGGATACTACTATTATAAACTTTTACTAATCATTTTGAGTGTCTCCATGATAGCTCGTGATAACCAGTTATGCTGCCGGCTGTGCGTGGTTATTTTTTCTCTAACATGTTAGCTGTTGTAGTTGTTCCTTTTCCTCTTTTCCTTCAATTTCTACTCATGAAAAGACAAAATTTATGGATTGTAAATAACTTCTTGTCATCAACAATGCTTCTTTAAATTTCATGAAAATTATATGGGACAATGTCCACAACTAAGACTTTGATAAATTTCAGAAGACCATGAATGATATTGATCTTCTCGGATTTGAAGAGCATTTGACAAACGCCGTGAAAATCTAAAATAAGGGAAATTTGAAAGACCGCGTCATGTACATTTTTAAACTTGAAAATTTTAAAATCTCTCAGAATCCACGTAGCATTGAAATCCCTCTAGATCCGTAAGTTATTGGGCACATTTACATTTTATTGAATTCTAATGAAATCTATTAAAACCACTTTTTGGCATTTTAATTGAAACCATTAAATCTGATCGTCTGAATGTGATGTAAGGATGTTTAAAATATATTGAAATCTTATTTCAGGACAAACCCACTAGCTTGTATCATTCGTGATGCTAAGTGACCAAACCAGTTAGGATTTTTAAGGATTATTAGGTAAGTCTTCAGATTTATGTTGGCATTTTAAATAATATGGTATTATGGTTAAAAATCTAGTAAAAGGGGAAATTACTTATTATTAGGATTAGGCTTTTGCTAGTTCTGGAACATAACTCTCTGTAATAATAACAGAGAATGTACCTTGTAAGAAAATGATCTCTGCTAAATATCTCTACTTTGGATTCAAAAACCGTTGACATGAGGCTTCGTGTTCATGCTTGTTCATTCGTCTTCGTACGTGGTTTGAGATCAGTAAAAGTTTGAGTCTGTGCTTATTCCTTCCGTCTCAATGCATGTCAATTCATGATCTCGTGTTAATTGGATTTACTCTTTTAACGTATTTCATTTGTTTTTGTTATTGGTCAAAGGCTGTTATTTCAAATTTGATCTTCAAAGCAGAGCAAACAAATTGCAATTCTTCAATTAATCTGTTGTTGACTGATCTTAACTTGTTTGTTTGTGTTAAATCCCAGGCATTAATGTGCTACTTGTGTCCTAGATGCTGATTAATGGATCCTGATAGCAAGACGTTTGGAAGAGGTAAGAATAATTATCAGATTTAAAATCTATATTGAATTCGTACAAATCTTGCGTAGTGCATCTTTCTACAGGTCTAAATTGACTCGCTTGGAACATTTATGTCATTCATTTATTTATTTATTTTCAAAGAAGCACATCCTTACTAGTGAATCGACTTTAATGCCCATGCACCAAGATGTCGGTGCTATCACTTTCACTTTATTGTCTGCCCACATTATTTCTAGGTTTCTTCATACTCTTCGGTGTCTGATGAGTTTGATCCTCGTGATGATGGTGCTCTCTTTTTTTTTTGGGAAATAAAGTTAGGAATTTATTAAGTGGATGGACCCTCTTCAAGATGAAGAATGAGATAATGATTAGAACCAAAAACATTGGTTTAATCTGTGATTTAGGCCTTGGTTGATTCAAATTAAATTATATTTACTTTCACTCTCTCATCATTTTCAACCATTTATATATCGATTTGATAAATTATTTTTTTAAATATTTTTTAATACTTCTTCCTTACTTCTTAACCACATTTGTATGATCTTTTTTGTCAATAATCTATATCAAACATACCCTCAGAGCCAACTGACAAGATACTACTACCATCTTCGTTTGAAATTTTTGGTCGTGAAAGACAGAACTCAAAAGTTTGGAGGCATATGGAAAAAGACAACGTAAATATTGTTATTGTTATTCTTTTTTGATAAGAAACAGGAAAATTTCATTATAAAAGAAGAAGAACACGGTTACAAAAAAGTGGATAAGTCATCCACCAAAAAACCGAAGCAACATCAATGAAACAACAAACAAACATGAGTGTCTATCCATTACTCTATCCTATAGTGCAAAGATAACTAAAAGGGTCTGGACAAAATAAAAAAATTTCAGCTTCACTAAAGATCCCGGCTGCTTTAGCCCAATGGCCTGCTGCACAAAATGCTGTTCCAAATATCATCAACGGATTGCTCCAAATTGTCAAAAATCCTTTTGTTTCTCTCGTTCCACAATATCCAAGCTGCTGCCATTACGATTAGTTTCCATAATTCCTTTTTTGCCTTTCCATTTCCTCCAAAAGACCATTTTATAAGAATTAGGTATGCCCATCGCCTTGGAAGTGCACCCACAATCTCAAATAAGTGCAAGATTCTATTCCAAATTTCTTTAGCAAACTTGCAATGTATCAAAACATGGTCAATGTTTTCATCCCCTCTCCTACACATGATACAATATGATGGGGAAATATACAAAAACGGTCTTCTCAATTGTTACAAATCACAAATATTAACCTTTCCCAAAGACACTAACCAAGCAAAAACTTTGACCTTTGATGGCACCACACCTTTCCAAATGAATTTGAATCGTGGGAAATTAGAAGCACAAGATGGTTGATAGAGAGCATCTAAGAAAGTTTTGCACGAGAAATTTCTGGAATAGTGGCCCTTCCAAATTCTTTTATCCGGAACCAAGGGATCAAAATTAGTAGTGTCAAGCAAGCTCAAAAGAGAAATGAAATTGTTATTGTTATACTAAATGAGATCTTTATCAAAGCATTTGTTTTCCTGATATACATTGTGGTTGAAATAAGGAAACATACGAAGGGGAGCGGACATAGAGTGAAAGAAGTTTTGTTAACTGTTCTCTGTTTACTCCTTCTTTGTCAACTCAGTTTCTTACAGCAGATTGACTTGGTTCTGGCCTTGAATTAGGGCCTAGAGAGCTTACAGGCGCTGTAGATCTTATTAGTCACTACAAGTTGTTACCTCACCACGATTTCTTCTGCAAGAAGTCACTTCCTGTGTCAATCTCAGACACACACTATCTTCATAATGTTGTTGGAGACACAGAAATCAGAAAAGGAGAAGGTATGCAATTAGGCGAGCTCATTCAGGAGACATCCTCATCAAGGGAAAGTAATGTACGCATACAACCATTTGACTTAGATGTTCTCAGAGAAGCCTTTCAACTCCGGGAAACGGCTCACATTGATCTGCCTCCAGTAAGAAATTGGCTGCCACTTGAACTTATTTATTTGGCTGCTTAATGATGGTTAAGTTGATCAAGATATTGCGTGCTTGACTGAATTTGATTTTATCAACTCTTTTACCATATCTTATGCCATGACTGAGAGCTGACATTTGAGTCACGTGCTTTTCACAGTCCGAGAAAGGTACTCCTACGGTTGCTGGGAAATCTAAAAGTGAGTTCAAAGACAAGGAAAAGAAGCGTAAAAAGCACAAGGATAAAGACAAGGAGAAAGATAAAGAGCACAAGAAGCACAAGCATCGTCACAAAGATCGAAGTGAAGACAAGGACAAGGAGAAGAAGAAAGATAGAAGTAGCCATCAGGAACCTAGTGCTGAGCACTCGAGGAAACATCATGAGAAGGTTTGAAACTATGTTCTTTTGCAGCTCCTTTCCCTTTTAGCAATATGCATATATTTTGAATTACATTTATTATCACTGGTGATGGCTGAGGTGCGTTCAACGTTATTTGAACTTTTTCATGATGTTAAACCCTTGTAAAACATAAAAATTTATGTTTAGTGTTTGTTTGGGCTAGATTTTTGCAAAAATGATATTTGAAAATGGTTAGAAAGCAAAGAAAAAATATCAAAAGTTGTCTAATTAGTGAAGACAAATTAGATAGAAAAACAAAAAGAAAAGAATAAATAAAAAATAATACAATTCATCAATCATAATCCCAAAATAGTCTTAAAAATGGCCAATTCACCTGTGTGAGGGTTGGAGGATTATATATGTAAATTGTGTCTTTACATTTTCTATTGGCTTTTGTAATTCAACTGTTATCGATACTATGATGAAGGGACTGTGAAAAGATTTTTCAAGAGTATGTTTGATGGTATTTTTGGGGGGGAAAAGATTTTTGAATGTGGCGTTGATAAGTAAAGCAAAAATATTTTAAAAATTGAAAAAGTTATCACATCAAGGAAATAAATGGAATCAAGGGAATAAATGGTTGAAAATGATGCTGTAGAAAACTGTTTGTTCTAATATAGTGTCAATCAAGCTTTAAATTTGAAACCAACAAACAATGGAAAATGTTAAAATACATTGGATAAAATTGTAAAATGGTCCATGAAATAATTTACTTGAATCCTCATTTTTTGATCTATGAAAGATCAAAGATCAAGATCATTATTATTACTATCATCATCGTTGCATTGACAATACAAGCTATAGATGTTTGTTAGTGTTATTGTGGAGAATAAATAATGTACATTGAAGTTGAATAAGTAGTCACATGTATATTAAACACATAAATCTTTCCTTGGAAACTCCAATTTTCGCACATCAGATGGGAGATAGAAGTCTTCCAGATCAATCGGATTTGTCTAGGGTTTTTAAAATTTCAAATGAATCTTGGGCTTTGCCACAATTGGGTCAAACGAAGTGGGCTGGAAGTCAATCATGTAAAGTGTACCAGAGAAGAAAGCCCAATAATAAGGTCAGTTCAGATAAGCTTGTAGAAGCCCTAAAGTTTTTCGATTTTGGGCCAATTACATCATTGGGCCCTTATTCTCCACGATATAGTGACAATGGCGGAACGAATGCCATTGGGCTGGATCGATTCGAATATATTCGCATCAAGAAGGTGGAGAATCGTATCGATTATCGGCGATAATGGAGAAGAACAGATTCCTCATCCATGGAGAAATACTGAGCTGCGATGGAGAATTTGAGATAGGCGATACCACCAATTCAAAGAAATCAACCCTGATGTTCGAGGAGAAGGAAGAAATTGACGTGAACGAGAAATTGGAAGGCCAGTTGAAGGTGAAGAGGAAATCTGGGAAAGAATTGATGGAGGATGGTAAAGAATATGAGGTCGCAGATGCCGACATGGTATTGGGACAACCATTGGACGATGAGGAATCCATGGAAAATTACAAAGGTGCGCGTCGATTGAGATGAACATGAGGACAAAGTGAAGGACATCTTTCACCGAGACTGAGGTGGAGGACGACGATGATGTAGGGAAGAGGTCTCATACTTGTTTCGGGAACCGTAAGAGCCTCACAAGAGAACTATAAGCAAGAAATACTGGAACCAAAGAACAATTCAAAGAAACCTTCAATCGCTGAGGTTGAAACATCCAAAATTCTCCTACCTGGTGAGCTCGTTCCAAATACATTCTCTAGCCACATTAATCATTCTGAGCTTCCTAATGCATCTGTGTGTTCGATGAATCTACAAAACCAGATTTTAGTCACTTGTCTTACCCCTTTTGGTGAATTCGACTCTACACCACAATTGTGTAATGAATTTGCAGATGCCCCTGATAGAGGGAGGCAAAATGAATCTGCTCCATCTATGGATTGGGAAGGCCTAATGACTAATTCGGTGATGTAAGTGCCCGTGAGTCTAATTCTAAGGTAAATGGAAGAGTGCGAGTATGGGAATCGCAGAGAGGGGAATAGGGATTCAACCGGGAAGAAACAGACGTGGAAGAAGATGGAAGTCTTGAACCAATTCTTAGTAATTTGGACTTAACTCTTGTTCCTCTAAAAACAGAAAGAAAACTTTTTACGTGACAACTGAGTTAATTCAGCCTACTCAAAGAGAAGTGCGAAAAAGGGATCAAGGGAACTAAGAAATTTACAAAGCAATGTCAACTATGAACGAGGGAAAGTGAATGCACTTATCTCCGAGGGACAGAAAGAGTTCGATGAAGATCATAAGTTGGAATATTAGAGGGTTGGGTGGGAAGGACAAGAGGAAGGTGGTAAAGGAATTGTTAGGAGAGAGAAAACCAGATCTAGTAACATTGCAAGAAACAAAAATGGAAAGAATTGATAAGAAGTTGATAGGAAGTGTGCGGGGTAGTAGATTTAAAGAATGGGCTTTTACCGTCCATTGGAAAATCAGGTGGTATACTCGTGATGTGGGACTCAAGAGTGTTTAGAGGAAAAGAAGTAATGTTAGGGAGCTATTCCGTTTCAGTTTTTTGGAAGTAGTCAGAGCGATGGATGGTGGTTTTCAGGGGTATATGGTCCATGCAGTCCAAAAGACAGGGATGTATTTTGGGAGGAACTGGCAAGCCTATATGGGTTGTGTGGAGTAAAATGGTGTTTAGGTGGAGATTTTAATGTAGTAAGATACCCATCGGAGAAATTGAATGGAAATAAATATCACGGAAGTATGAGAAAGTTTGAAAGATTCATAAATGACCTTTGGAATGAAGGACTTGAAGCTTCTAAATTCGGACTACACATGGTCAAACATGAGAGAAAGATTGGCTTGCTCTAGGATTGATAGATTCCTCCTCTCGGAAGATTGGCAAAGCATGTTTGAGGGAGTCACACAGGAAGCTCTTGTTAGGGTAATATCAGACCATTGCCCCATACTATTGGATACCAATAGATTCAAGTGGGGACCTATCCCATTTAGATTTGAGAACATGTGGCTAAGGCACAAAGATTTTAGAAAAAATTGGAAGCTATGGTGGGACAAGTACAAATTGGAGGGATGGGCAGGTTATAGATTCATGGGAAAATTGAAGAAGATGAGGGAAGAGTTGAAGAAGTGGAATAAAGAGGAATTTGGTGATGTGAGAATAGAAAAGAGGCGACTGTAAGAAGAGTTGAGGAGTTAGACAAAAAGAAGCGAGAATATGATGATCGGGAAGATGAGAGGATGGAAAGAAGGATGTTAAGGAGACACTTGGAGGAATTGATTGTTAGGGAAGAAATATCTTGGAATCAAAAGCAAGAATCAAAGGGGTCAAGGAATGGGACAACAATTCCAAGATGTTTCACGAATTGCAAGTGGTAGAAAAGCAAACAACATGATCAATAAACTTGAGAGTAGAGATGGGAGCATTTTGCATCTGAAGAGGATATTGAGAAAGAGATTATAGACTTTTTTGAGAACCTATTTAACAGAAGGAGAGAGTTAGTGTTGGTATTGAGGGATTAGAATGGGCTAGAATTAAAGTGGACTTGGAAGGTGAAATTGGAAGAGCCCTTTCAAGAAAATGAGATCGAGAGGCTCTTTTTGGGTGTGATGGAGACAAAGCTCCAGGGCCCGATGGATTCTCCATGACGGCATTGAAGGAGGGTTGGGAGGTGATTAAAGAAGACTTGATGAAGGTATTTCACGAATTTCATGAGAATGGCATTATTAATGCTACGATTAATGAAACCTTCATTTGCCTCATTCTATTCCCAAAACTGAGCTCCATCTCCATTAAAGATTTTCGCCTGATTAGCTTGGTTACCTCTTTGTATAAACTTGTGGCAAAAGTACTATCTTTGAGTCTAAAGAATGTTATGGAAGAAACAATCGATGCCACACAATGTGCTTTTGTGAAAGATAGACAAATTTTGGACTTGGTGTTGATCGCAAATGAAATTGTTGAGGAATATAGGATGAAGAAGAAGGAAGGAGTGGTGTTGAAAATTGACTTTGAGAAGGCATATGACCATGTGAGCTGGGAGTTCTTAGACTTTGTGTTGCAAAAGAAGGGATTTGGTGAGAAATGGAGGACATGGATTTGGGGTTGCTTATCCTCGGTCAATTTTTCTAATGCTCAACGGTAAACCAAGGGGAAAATTTGGTGCATCCTGGGGGTTGAGACAAGGCGACCCATTATCACCATTCCTTTTTATATTGGTGGGGGACGTCTTAAGTAGATTGGTCAATAAGGCATGTGAGATGAAGGTTTTGGAAGGTTTTCAAGTTGGTAACAATAAGGCGAGAGTTTCACATCTTCAATTTGCGGATGATAGTATTTTCTTCATAGAGAATAAGGATGAAAGCATTGAAAACCTTATAATTTTGCAACTCTTCTCCAAAAGTGCGGGACTCAAGTTGAACACGGCAAAGAGTTAGGTTGTAGGCCTTAACATTATGGAAGAAAGAGTTGAGTACATTGCCGATAAGGTGGGTGTGTGAAAGGAACATGGCCAATGAATTATCTTGGACTACCCTTGGGGGAACCCTAACACTTCATCATTTTGGAATCCAAAGTGGTGGAGAAAATTGGTAGAAGACTTGAAGGATGGCATAGAAGTTGTTTATCAAGAGGGGCCGACTAGTACTTTTGCAATCGGTGTTGGGAAGCATACCTACATACTTTATGTCAATTTTTAAAATGCCTATGAAGGTGGTGAAGTTGATTGAGAAGATGATGAGAGACTTCTTTTGGGAAGGTAAAGGTGAAGGTCATAGAGACCATCTGGTTAAATGGGAAACTGTCACAAAACCTAAGAAAGAGCGGAGGTTTGGGGATCGGGAATCTTCATTTGAAGAATTTGGCATTCTTTGGGCAAATGGCTTTGGCGATTCCCTATAGAATTAGACTCACTTTGGCACTCAATCATCATCGATCGGTATGGTCTCCTCTCAAATGGATGGGATGCAAGCACTAATGTTAACTCCACTCTCGGCCACCATGGAAATCCATAGCTACAGGGACACTTTTGAGAAATGCACCAAATTTGTGGTAGGAAAAGGGGATAGAATTACGTTTTGGTTAGATAAGTGGGTGGGCGACCAAACCCTCAACATATTATATCCCCATCTTTTTCGCTTGTCTAACCACAAACATTCAGCTATTGGCAATATTGTTTCATCATCAAGATACCCCAACTCATCCTGGAACCTTGGCTTTGTAGAAATCTTGGGGATAGAGACATAGAAGAGTTTACATCCCTCTCAAGCCTACTCGAATCCATCAACCTCGACCCAACTTCCCCGGATAAAAGAGTTTGGACGGCCCACCCATCCGGTTCTTTCTCTTGCCAATCCTTCTTCAATTTTCTTGTTCACTTGACTTGTGACTCAAACTTCCCTCAATATAATTTTATTTGAAAAGGTGGTTTCCCCTCAAAAGTTAAAGTTTTTGCTTGGTTGGTATCTTTGGGGAAGGTTAACACTTGCGAATTGTTACAATTGAAAAGGCCTTCATGGTGCATTTCGCCTTCATATTGCATTATGTGCAAAAGAGTTAATGAGACTATTGATCATCTATTGATCCACTGTGATTTTGCGAAAGGAATTTGGGATAGAATCATGAAATTGTTTGGAATATGGGGTGCTATGCCTAAAAGATGGGCGGATTTGATTCTTATCAAATGGAGTTTTGGAGGAGATACAAAACAAAAGGAGTTGTGGAAACTTACAGTCATGGGGGCAGCTTGGACGATTTGGTTGGAGAGAAATAGAAGGATTTTTGATAATTTCGAGAGATCGGTAGTTGATATTTGGGACTACATTATCTTCACAGTTGGCCTATGGGCTAGAGCGGCCGGAATTTTCACTGAATTAGATAGTTTTCTGTTTCGCCTTGATCCTATGAGCTCTCTTTATAATGTAATTCCAAGTAGTTCATGAAGCTCTTGTGTTAATTCTTGATCTAGCATAGCAATTGGTTATACTCTATAGGTGGAAGTCTTGTCCACCTTTTTTGTTGTAATATCCATAGAGTTATTAATTCAATAATATATTTTGTTTCTTATCAAAAAAAAAAAACATAAATAAAAATGTTTATCTAAATAATACAACTATTCTCCTAATAATTTATTAGTTATAATATTGATTGAAATGCCTTTATTAGCGACATTTAAGGGTATATGTTTGGGAAATTATTAAAAAAAATGATGTATAAAAAATAGAAAAAATTGTCAAATCAATAAAAGTAAAGTGATGGTTGAGAAAAGTGACAGCAAAAAAGCTATAATTGTGGGTAAATCAAGGGTTAATGAATATTTATGATTGTATGGCCAAGATATCATTAACTATAATGTATGGGATGGGGTGTAATGTAAGCACAATTGTGTCTTTACATTTTCTATAGGCTTTTGTACTTAAACATTTGTTGATACCATGATGGCAAAAATTTTATGGTGTCCACCAAGGTGCACATTATAGTATATGTAGAGTTAATGTGGCATATCAACTACGGTAACACATTATGTACTACATCAGTCAAGGTGCACCATAGTGTACACTCCGGTGGGCACCATAAAATTTTTGACTATGGTGGGAGTCGGGAGGAATGTGAAAAGATTTTAGTTTGAGAGTATTAACAACTAACTAAATTTGAAAATGACAATCATAGAAAAATGTCAAAATACATTTAAATATGGTGGTCCATGTTATAGTTTACTTGAATCAATCCTCATTTATTTAATATATTATAGATTGAAGATAAAAGGTTATTATTATTGCTATCACCATATGTTTGAGAGATGTTTGTTAGTGTTATTGGGTAGAATGAACAATGCACATTACAGTTGAACAAGTCATCACATGTATATTATATCACAATGTAAGTACATATGTAATGAATTTAAACAAATATTAAGGGTATGTCAGAGTATAAAACTCCCATTGTCTGTCTAACATAGACATATTTTTAATTTTCACACGAATGAAGAACTTGAAATAAATATTATTGAAAGGATAAATTTTACTTGTATATGTTTAAATATATCCATATATTAAAGATGGTAATTTACTTTTATTTGATGTTGTTTGATATATTAAATTTAAACTATTTTTTCTCTCATTATTTTCAATCACTTATTCATTAATTTGACATTTTTTTATATTTTTAATATATTTTTACTTCTCAAGAACACATCTGAAATTTACTTTTTCAATAATCCATATCAAACACACCCTTAATAACAATGCATGTTGAATAGGGATACATTAGGAAATGAAGAAATTAAATACATATTAACAAGAAAAGCTGTTTATATCTTGAAATATATGATAGAGGAATATATCTGGAAATATATGACAAAAGAAAACAAGTCTATTTTAGTGGATGGAGGGAGCATAAGAACTTAATTAGTTACTTAGTAATTATCCTATTCATTGAAATGTTATTAAGAATGACTTTACGGCCGTGTTTTTTTGAAATCAAATTTAGTTTACTTGAATTTTTTGTCAAATGTATGGTTGAGAATTGGAGAAAATATATTAAAAAAATGTAAATAAATTGTCAAATCATGTTTGAGTGGTTGACAAGAATGAGAGAGAAAAAGGTAAAGTTAAGTTGATGAAATTTAATGTGTATAGAACTAGGTGTAAATGTGGGTAAATCAAGAGTTAACAAACATATATGAAAGGGTAATTAGAATTTCATTAATCATAATATTAATTGAAAACTAATTTATTTGCTGCTCCGTGCACAAAGATAGGCTTGTTTTCTTTATTTACACGTCCCAAAATATAGACCACTTTCCCAGTTTGTATTTAACTTCTTTCATTGTCTAATGTGTCAGTATTTAATGCGTATTGTTATTAATCAAAATAAACTATCATCTTTTAACGTGGGTTGTATTTAAAAAATTGCAAATAAAATTTAAATTTGTAATAACATTAAGTCATTAATTACAATTTCTTAATGCATGCGAAATAAAAGTGAGCTTATTTATGTGGGACGGAGAGATTACATTATTAACTTAAGGGTAATTCAATTGTTATGAAATAGTAGCGAGGGCATTATTGCCCAAGAAACGATTCTTAATTCATGTAGTACTTGACTTATTATATTATATTTATGTATATTATATTATAATGTAGATATAGATGTGTTGTAAGATTTGATTGCTTGTTATTGAAGTTTACCAATCTGCAATTTTCTGATCCCATGTAAATACTATTTTAAACAACGGCTGATGACGTGGAGATCTTTAGATACTTGTAGAATCAAATGATGGGATTTCAGAAGTTCTGTGATATTGATTTGATCTAACCTTTATATTCTATGCAAATCTGTACCTACAAACCACACTGTACATTTATAAAATTATTGATGGATTTCATTTCTGTGATCTGTCTTAATATGTACCTATTTTGTAATTTTAGAAGAGGAAACATGACGGTGATGATGATACCAATGGCGTGCATAAACACAAGAAAAGTAAGGTAACAAAGAAGCAATTGATTCTTACCTTATTTTGTGACTGCTGATATATTATGAAGAATTTACTTCTATGTGGATTATGTAAAATTTTGTTTTGCTTCTTAATGCTTCCATCAATCATATCACCTTTTCACATGCTAAAATGACGCAGCACAAGAGCTCAAAGATTGATGAGATGGGTGCGGTAAAGGTAGCTGGCTGAAAAGTTGCACTCAGTCTCTTACTTTTGTTTCCACCTGTTGCAATTGTGAATTTGAGGGATCATTTGCACACCATTGTGAAATAACTTGAGGTACAGATCACCTATTAGTGAAAACTTATTTTCTCCCATCGAGTTTCATCTTTATTGCTACATGAAATGGTTTCTATTTTAGAGTTGAACTAGAAGTGTCTAGTAGACTTATATGAATTGAGGAATGTGCTAATGGATATTGGTACTAATAACTCCTCATCATTTAGTGAAATGTATAACCTGATAGGAAGAGAGGTTGTCGTAGTATGTCTTTCAAATGGAAGACCAGTTTCTGTACGATTGTGTTCTACATCTTTAATTTATGTACCAAAGGCATTTTTTTCCTTCTTCTGGATTTACAGATGCTTCTCTTAAGATTATTTTTCCACACGCTTTTATTGATGGTGAAGTATGATTTTGCTAGGTTCAAGGTTGCAATCCCTAATAAGGCCTTGTTCTATTTGGTATTAACCAAATCTGCACGCAATTCCGTATATCTCATACTCATTTTCAACCACGCACACATTTCCCAAACTAATATTAACCACACATTTTTACACGGAATACCGCGCGGAACAACTAAACCCCCAATTAAACAAGTCCTAAGTTTAAAATGATTGTCTTGGGAGGTTTGGGACGCTATTTTAGTCTGATATGGGTAGTCTCTTGCCGATCTTGACGTGAATGTACTAATAGCGAAGGCAGTTATGTGTTCCCCTCTCCCTCTCCCTCCCTCTCTCTCCGTCCCTTCCTCTCTCTCCATGTGCGTTGTGGGAGGGGTTGGTGGAATGTAAATAAGTGTATGTGGTATGCATCTTCTGAGTTCTCCAGCATATGCTGAATGATCTTCCAGTAGTACCATTTTGGTCTCAAGACTGCTGTATTCAGTACCCCAGTATGTTCCCTCACGCTTTTACAAATAAATAAATCTTGGCGTTGGATAAATTTTCCAAGACAGTGCTAGTGCTGCAAATCTCAGAAGAATGCACCATGTATCCTATTATAAGTTTTTCCTGGTTATGATACCATTCCAACCCCATCTTTTTGCTATTGATCAAAGCCTATAGTCCTCCCGTCAATGGCACATTTAGTCAGGTGTGTTGGACAATATTAAGAAATAAGTTAGAGTTTTGTCTATCAGTTCCTGTATGGTGCTGTGCACCAGACATGGTGTATTCCTTGTTCAGGCTAAGGTACAAGGGGAAACAAATTTCAGAGACCCAAGCTTGGTTATTGTGCAAGTCTTTTCCATCCAGTAGTATTTTTAGGATGGAACTTGAAGTCAAAACCATTTAAAATAGACTTCAATCATTTTGAATGGTAGATTGTATCCACAAAATGTAGTTGAATGGGAAAGTTATGTCCAATTGAAGGTCTGCATACCAGACACAAATATGTCGAAGGAGATGCAGCTAAGGCTGTGACGTGGCTGGTGGATTGTCACACCAGAAGTGCAACTTGACTTGTTACAAAGCCTCCTAATGCGGGTGAAGCTGTGCCATGAACTATAATGCTCTACTTAAAGTTGCCTACCCCTACCTGATCTGACAATGATTGTTGGGCACATTTCTCAACACCAGCTCCTAACTTCTTCCATATTTACAATTCAAACATTACACATTAAGAAATCACACAGAAGTTGGAACTATCAATATTTTGATTTAGTTTAGTTTTTGTAGAGAAAGATCGGGGAAGTGTTGAGTTCAAGAATTGAAGCTTGGTTACATGAATATTTTTTTAATTAATTAATTAATTAATTTTTTTGGGAACAATTTTTGAAGATACATTTGATTTTATAAATTTCTCTTTTATATGGATAGTTTTCGAAGAAGTTGAAGAGAAACATAACTATACAAGTCAATTTATCTGTATTCCCTTTTATGTACCTTGTCATACAATTATATGTGGTATTTCTCTTTTCTAAGTTTCTCCTGTTCATCTTTTTTTTCACGTTACAATACATTGTCTCCTGTTACTTGTTGTGTCCACTTCGCCAGGTATTAGCCTTTCAATAGTGTGTGCTGTCCACAACCATAAATAGATGGGGTTAGAGCATTTTGAAGGACATTTTGGTTCAACTACTACAGTATTGTTTACTTACTGTTCATGTTTGTGTGTTTCGTTTGACAATAGCTACTGTTCATTTCTAAGTTCTTTTTTTTCTTCATTTGCTTCTTGATTTATCAATGGAGCCATTTAAGTTTCGTGGACTCCACACTTTTTTTATTTTTTATTTTTTTTTTACTGTCGTGTTATCAAGACAAGTTCTTTATTCTTGTAGTGTGCTGTTGTCAATTTTTGTGATCTTTCATTATCAATACTTGTGGACCTATCATGGTTTTCTTACTATGAAATTATTTCAAGACTGAAGATGGATTAGAGGCTGGGCTATGTTGTGCTTGTTGGGTTATGCACAGTTTGCGATTTTCCTTGAGAAAATTGTCCTGCTATGATATGTCCAATATGGCTACAGTGCTTGAATCTTCCTTATCGACTTTTCCGATATTTAAAACTTGGGAAATTTTGAAAGCTTTTTCATTCACCAAAATTCTCGTCGGATGATGTATCGGATGATAGATGGTTCTATTTGTAACGTCATTGATTACTTGCATATTCTTTTATAATAAAAATAGGATCCTTTTTCGGATTGTCCTGATACTTTTAGGTTTTAATGGTGAGCATTAATTTCTTTTATGTGATGTCTGTAATGGATATTGAAAAATAGATGACATTGCCAGTATCTTCAGTCTAAGCCTTGCCTAACAATTCCATTTTCACCTGTTTCAATTTACTTGCATTTATTACTAATACTCCACTATGATCTCGACATGATGCGTTTTCTCTTCATTTCCACTAGTTGCTTCATGTTTGAGTTCTATATTCATGGTTGGTTGGTTTGAAATTGTCTGAAGTCATGAATTTGATCAATTTCTTGATCATGCATGCCTCTACATGGAATTGCTGAAAGCCTTTTACTAATTGAGGACAAATCCAAAGGCAGCCAACCTTAGTCAACATGAACTGCTGAAAGTCTTTTACTAATTGAAGGCAAATCCAAAGGCAGCCAACCTTTTAACTAAACCGACATGAAAATATCTCCAAGAGCTGTTCTCTTGGTTCAGAAACCTAAAGTGAAGCCACTGAAACAAAAGTCCTTTTGTGATGCCAGTTACGCTAAACGGCCCTCTCTGGATTTGCGAGGTTGTCGTGCCTTAGTAATTTTTTCTTTCAAGTGTAATCTTGTTGACCAAAAACCACCAGTAGGATAAACTGCGAATGCAGTGACATCAGTACAGTGCACTCCGTGTTGCATAGATCTATTTTATCTTTGGAATCAGCGCGCTTGATTTAATAGATTTAGTTCTAAGGTCTTCCCTTTGCGTGCCATTGAAGTGAGTGAAGAATAGAAGATGCACAAAAATGACAGGAAATCTCAATAAATATGACCTGAAGAGAACTTTGTTATTAACTAAGACTTGAAATGGAAGAAAAGAAAAAGCAAAAAAGAGAAGTGTAGTGATGGGTTCTGCAGTACTTGGGGAAGGTTTTGCTGGTGAAAGTGTAAATCTTAGTAACATTTTCTTTGGCATTCTGTTTATATGGTGAAGAGGCGTCGTCATAGCAAACTGCCTTTCCTTGGAGTTCATCTGGCGTTTCGGTTTTAACTTCTCTTACAGTACTTGTAGAGTAGTGGGTGGACCTTGGTATTGTAGCTCTTGCTCTATCTAGACCTCGAAGTCATCGGCCGAATAGATAACCTCTTTGTTTGAAGGAGGTAAAGCTATATGAGCCTCCTTTAGACTCGTCTGTGGGAGCCTATGTGGGAAATGCCTGCAGTTGGAGTGATCAAGCATTTTGTTATCCCCAAGTTTTTCTAAATTTCCTGAAACAAGTAATTGAAGACTCCTCTACTAATGGCCTTGTTTAATTGTATATCATTCTCACTAATTAATTCATCATCCAAAGAATTGCTGTTAGCTGTTCTGGCGTTAGAGGGATGCTGTAAATGGTGCCGGATGGTTGGGGGAAAAAAGGAAAAGGGAGAGAGAGAGAGAGAGATAATTTCCTCTGTTTCGATGAATGGGGTTCTTTAAGGGAATCTAACTGGGGTTATTATACTGCAATGCAGTAAGAATTTTGGAATTGCCTTTGATTAAATAACAAACGAAGCTGGAAATCCTGTCGCCTTTGGACATTCATCTGGTCTCTTTAAGGTTACCGTAGTCTTAAATCCTTGTCCTACTGCCTTTCACTGTATAACCGTCTGAAAGGAATGGAAAGAAAGGTATATCTGGCAGTGACAGGAACCAAGTGTTTTCTTCCTTTAATTCGGTCTCTTACATGAAAAGGAGTCAAGTTCGGAATACAAAATTTTACCCTTTGCAATTTATTCATACGTCTTCACTGTAATTTAAATTCACTGCTGCGTGTCAATGTGACTTGAATTTCTGGAAATCTTATGTAGGTCTTTCGTGAAGTCGGGAAGGCTACCAGCTTTATGTGTTGGGGATGGAATGTAATTAAGATAACAAAATTTGGAACGCTAGAAAAACTTACTAGTTAAACTGAGAACGAAATAATTAGCTGCTAGTGCAGTAGTTGAAGTGTGGTTAGGCGTTCTTCCAGCCTCCCTTACTATTTGGTGATATTAGAAGTTAAAGAGTCGATCCCTTGCAAGCCACTTGTTATGTCCTATGTTTACATTTTCTTTCATGCAGAACTTTCTTTGGACATGGCAAAGCTTTCATGTAGCTGAATTCATTTGCTCAGTATATTTTAATCCAAGGTACAATCACTCAATATAAAGTTTATTGTACCACAAGGAGGACTCATATTCTGAAATTAATGTTGGAAATTCTAATATCCTTTGTCGGGTTTCAGTTATGCATTGTATATATTGTCACTTAGGCGATATCAATTATTTTTCCCCCTTACAGAAATCTAGTTTGAAGTCTTTACTAGTCTAGTTTGTAGTTTAGCTTGTAGCTTGGAATTTGTAATTTTAATTGTTCTCTTGAATTTGTCTTTCCCACTTGTATGCGTCCGGGGACACGATCTTGTATTAAGAGAATGTATGATTCATCAGGTACAGAAATGGAATGTAATTAACTAGTCATGTTGACATCAAATCAACTCAAGAAAGGCATGAATTTGAGTAGCATTGGTGTTATGAGAGGTCTTGATGAAGTGTGCTTGTGTTTGGCATTGTATTTCTGCTATATGTGGAATGATGAAAGAGCCAAAGTATGTACCAAGCTGCCGTTTTTTCCTTTTTCTTTTTTTTTTTTTAATTTTCTTTTTAATGGAATAATTGCCTTCGGTTATTTGGTGATATCAAAGATCTTAAGAGAGTCTAAAAAGTTTTGAACGGCCCAAAACATACAGAGATTCATTAACGGTAAAAAAAATTGTGGCTTTTGAGTATTAGGGTGAAAAAGGGGAGGGTTCTTCTTTTAATGGGGAGGGAATAGAGCATGGATAGATTCTCTGTCTCAGCTTCCATTTCTTTTACCTTTTGCTTTTTTACTCTCTAGATCCTTTTTACTTGCTTCTTCCTTCTCAAAGGCATCATATAGGTAAATATGTAATATAATGTATGTAGGCACATATATCTGTATATATAAACCCAAATTATCACTTGAATTAGACGTAAGTTTTCAGTCTATTTAGTGCTTGTTTGACAAAGTTGACGAAAGAAGTGATTTTGAGAACGCGTAATCGAAAGGAGAGATAATATTGCATTACTATATAGAATGTATCGTTAAAAATGGTTGTCTCAATGAGACGAGCTGGGTTGGTGGGATATTTATCGCAGTTGGCGAATAGTGGAAGAATCATTGTACTTGTATAGAATATATATGTAAATATGCAGAAATGATATAGTCACTTATGTGATGTGGAGAAGGGAAGAGATTTTGAAATGAGAAATTATAAATAATAGAAATCGGGTCTCTGGATACTGATATAATCTGTGCGATTTATCTGTATTTGTAGCAAGATTGTCAGTGAAATACTACCTCCCCCCTATAGGTTGTCTTAGAATGGTATATTCGTCTTTCCAGAATCAATAATCAAGGATTAGCCTTAAGTCGAAAGAGGGGAAAAGAAGAAAAGAAAATAACATTTTAATTCAAGAACCTTTTCTTTGCATCTCAATGATACATGAGGTTGAAACTTTTCTTGGAAAAATAAGCTTTTGAACGCCGTATGTTGTTGTTATGGCTTATGAGACTAATTGAAGATATTGTCTAGAAAAGTTGTCAATATGGACAAAAATGCAACCTTGAAAAGGAATCCATGGCCTTTAGATATTTCCTTTAATCCTTTCTGGTGTCATTCATTCTTGTCACAATATCCCCATTCATAGAAGAGGCATACATTACAGTCATATGTCGAATAATCTTTGTGCTTACTCACTTTTCTTACTAAGATAAAACTGAAATGAATATTAGTTGAAAGCTTTTAGATTCTCGCTATTGATTAGTGTTCTAAAAAGCGTGAAGCGCTGAAAACCGTTGACCCGAAGCTTCAATACAAGCTTAAGCGCGTATAGGCCGCGCTTAGGGGTTAAAAAGCGTTTTTCAAATTTTTTAATTTTTAAAAAATTTTTATGAGTCTAAATTAAAAAATACAGCTACATTCATAAATATTATATTTACTTTATAATTTTAACAAACTTATAATATAATTTTAACATTTTTAAATGGAAAAAGTCAAAAGATAGACAATTCTTACTTAATAGATTTATAGAGATTGCATGTTTTTGTCACAGTGTTCACATAGTTAGATTGAGAATCCAAAATGTTTAAAATTTAAAATTAAATTGATGTTTTCAATCGTATATTTATGGTGTGAGATGTATTCAATTTCTTTTATTTTTATTTAATTTATTTAATTTATTATTTTCTAATTTTGAGCTCGGCTTAAGTTTTAAAAGTAAAAATTAGGTATGGTAAAAAAAAAAAATCACACCTAGGTACGCCTAGTCGATGTTTAGGCACTACTTAGTCCCGTCTAGACAGTCAAAATTTGTGTTGACCGTTTTTTTCACACTTTTGATCTAAGCGACGTGTTTATGTCACGCTTCACTCCTAGGCGCCCCTTTATGCGTGTTTTTTAAAACACTGCTATTAATGCATTTTTGTCCCGCTCCAATGCCTTCAAGTGAGCAAAATCATAATGAATTTAATATGTAGAATTCGGTTCAGATACCAACCATGAATATAGTTTGACAAAATTTCCGACTAAATAATATCTCTCTCTCGTTATCAGGCCCGTTCCGGTTCCAGACGTTGGAACCAACTATTGGTTCCAGCGGGAGAGAGAAAGAGATAGGTAGGAGGGGGGTGTGTGTGGGCCCCCGCCATCAGGGGGCTCTGTGTGTGTGGGCCCAGCGCTGTAACTTCCAGCGCTGGGAAGAGAACTTCCTCGCTCTCGTTATAAAGTATTGTGTTTTACGTCTTCCATTTAATTATATATATTCTTTTCGATGACAGTTTCCTTTTAAAAGAATTTTGTCAAAATAATCTCTAGAGTGTGTTAGCGTATAAATTAAAATGTATTTTTATGAGTAGGAAGAGAGAGAATTAGTGGAATTGAATGGTAGAGATTTAAAAGTATAGTTGATATGTGGATGTGATTTGTTTGACCAAATTTAAAATTTAAAAATAATAAATTAAAATGAACAAAAAATTATGTGCTAACGGGCTCTTAATGCATTGTACGCACACAGACACATAAGAAATTTGTTTATAAAAAAATTAACATGTATTGGAAGCCATGCCCACCAAAAAAACACATCAGGCCCCACTTGCTTTGTGGTCAAATGGGGTTTATTGCACTTTTTTATTTTATTTCACTATCATTATACTTACTTATTTTTAGTACTATATATTTCAAGTGACGTCAAAATACACACATGGCAATTAATTTGACAAGTTGGCCCTCCTCTGAGATGTTGACCACTCAATTGCCAATGTCTTTTTTGGTCATATGCCTTATTCCCCTAGCAATTTCCTACAACCACAAAATTAAAAGTCGTGTAGTTAAGGGCTTGTCCGGTTCACTAGTTAGGAAAATAAAAAAAATTCTCAACCCTCTTTTCAACCACACACACATTCTCTAATATAATATTAACCACATATTTTTTACGGAATATCGTACCCAACAAATTACTCCCCAATCAAACAAAGTCTAAATATCAAAAAGTTGGACTCAACTCATGAGGGATCTATTTAACAAGGGACTACATTTATCGTTGTTACTGATCTGGTATGTCCGTTGGACTTGTTCAGTTGTTTGTATTCTTTTGTATGATGAAAAGCGCAAAAAAGTGGGAAATTCCACACCAGTAGAAAAGAAAAAAAAATCAATATAAATACAAGTGCAAGAATTACTCTATTGGAGGTTAATCTTTTAATGTGGAATCTCTTACACTTGTACAAAAAATTTAACATGGTATCAAAGTGGGCGATGACCCGGGATCGATGCTCGAATGCGCCAACCCCGGCAAAAAATGATCGCCGAAAAGATGGTTCACGTGTAAAGGCTTAGAAAGATCACGCCTACACGTTTAGGGACGTGATGAAAAGAGCAAAAAAATGGGAAATCCCACATCGGTAGAAATGAAGAAAAAAAATCAATATAAATACAAGTGCAAGAATTACTCCCTTTGAAGGTTAACCTTTTAAGGTAGAACCCCTTGCACTTGTACAAAAAATTTAGCAGTATCAAATTATTTGGTATTGTTTGTTCATTTATCTGTAAAAGACCACAATTAATTAACTATTCGATCTCTTTGTGTAAGTACGAAGTAGTCAATGTTACTTATAATCAACTACTATGTAAATCAGTATTATGATAAACTTTTTGGTATATGTAAAACGACAAGTTTTTCATGTTCAAAAATATACTAAATATTTGGCTTCTTTTCCCATATTATTGTCCTGTAATTATGTTAATATGAAAATGTGAAAAACTTGTTATGAATATAAAACGCACCCGAGGGAATCGAGGAAATAATTTATATATATTTTAATGATGTGAATGACTATTATTATGTCACGATGAAATTATGTAATTCTGATTGTCTTAATTTCAAGTTTCTATAAATAGAACGAGTTATTAATGAAATTAATTCATGAATTCCTTATAATTCATTCTCTCTAAATTCTACATTATTTCTATACTTTTATAACACGTTATCAAGACGAGTCTCTAGCCTTGAGTAATAAGAAGGGAGTATGCTTCTACAGTTGCATCTAACGATGATCCTCATGTATCGTAAACCTGATTAAACATTTCTCAAATAACTAATTGTTTTTTTTTTTAATAAACTTCTCTTACACGCATCTTCTCTTCAATTGTAATTGAAACCAGAAAGTACTCACAAATCACCGATGTTCTTACGTATGTCTTTAATTCCTAATCAGGAAATATCACGAGAACGAATTGGCAGAAGGAAAATCGAGAAAAGGGCGAAAAAGGTATATATATTATTATTTTATAATATAATAATATATTAAACTATAACATTCGTTTTCTCGAGATATAAGGAGCATACATTATCAAAATCAAATTTTCTCGACTCCATTATACTCGATTTAACGAGATCTTGATTTGACACCAATATTGATAAGGTAAACTTTCAAAAATTTACAAATCGGTACTCCCAACTTTTGAAAAAGTTACAAAAGGGTCCTTGGACTTGTGAATATTTACGTATTAATCCTTATACTATTACAATTTTATAAAGAAATATGTGTAATGCCACGCACTTGACGCACGCAGTAATAGATTGGCGGCGGAATGAGTATGTATTAATATTTTATAAAGAAATATGTGTAGCGCCACTGCCAGCGATCGCCACAAGAATCGTAGCGATTGGCGTGACGATCGTTATCGACCTCCGTCGTTTACTTTGACGACAATAAACAAAAATGGATAGAATATTCCGAAGAAATTCTAAATCCATTAATTACGACCTAAAGTCCATTTGAGTTAAAAAGATCGGAATATTATTTTAACTCACGAAGAGTTTAAATACATAATATACTTATTCTAAAAGGATAAGTGAGCTCTTGTAGAAGTAATGAGAATTTGTTCTAGAAGAACAAATCGCTCCCGTGAGAAGCAGTTCAATATTTAATTCTCATACTTTATTTAATGCAATTTAAATCTTGCAATACCTCCTACCTGATGATGGGTTCAACCATCACTGAACAGAAGGTTTTATATATTTATGCAATTTATATGCTAAGTGATGGGTGATACCTTCTACTAAAGCAGATCCTACTCCTGAAGAAGTAGTCAATCATTATGCATTTTAATTCTCTCAATTTAAATTCCGTAAATTTATATTTATTACAATAATTCCCATAAGGTAGGTTCGACCACCTATTGGAGGAAATTTAATTTCTGCAATTTAAATTTACGCACTTTAAATTTCGCATATATTTCCAATGTGGTGAGTTATATCACACGATTGGTATGCATATTTTCAATGTGATGGGTTATACCACACGTTTAGAATACTTATTACAAATGTGGTTGGATTAAACCTCACAATTGGATAACTGATTTATATATGTTCAATATGAATATTCTATTGATATTAAAGAAGGGATTTGAGCAAGTGATGCGAGAATTTCTGATTGTATGTATTGATGAAATGAAATTGCTCAAAAGAATCCCATTGCGATAAAAGAGAAAGAAAATATATCGTGGTGAAAAATCTCATTATGAGATTAGTATATTGTGATATGATGAGAAATGCTCTTAAAGAAGCATTTAATAAAGGAATGTTCACTTTCCACGTCTATTGAATATTGATGGGGAAAATTGAGTAAGTGGTACCTGAAGTTACCATTGAATAAATAGATGAAAGTAAAATGCTCAATAGATCCCATGTTGATAAATCAAAGAAAATATATCGCATGGAAAGATTATATGAAGTAATCTCATCGATGATATGAGATTGTATTAATATGAGAATAAAATGCTCTTGAAGGAGCATAATCACTAAGATTTATGTATTTGAATAAAGCCAATATGATATTATTATTATTACTCCAGAAGAAGTACAAAACAGCCGAAGTGGAACATATTGAGAATATCAAAGATGGCAATAAATATGCGAAAAGAAAATACATATTGAACCCATAAATGAGGGATGCGTCTCGAGAGTACAAATACTCCGTAACTCTGCCACCCCGAACATTCGGGTTCATAATGAAAGATCCAAAGGATCTCTTTTTCTCTTGACACCGATGGTCTGTGACCGACGGGTTTCAGCTTCCACAGATTTTTGAACATATGATTGAATCTTGATGAGTAGATCAAAGCAAGCGTATTAGCATGAAACAAGTATATTTCTCATGAACGAGAAATAAATTTATATTCTACACCACGATCTAGAAAAGCTAGCAAACCATCAAAGAAATAATTAATATTCAACAAACCTATGGGTTTGTTATGAAAGTTCCTTGTGCAAATGACGCTATATTGAATATTTCTTCCAGTGTTATAGCCGCTGGAAGAACAATAAAAGCATCACTATTGCTCATCATGTACATCGACGATCGTGGATGGATTGTGTTTCTAGCATCAATCCACCGGTGGACTAATGACATTTCTAACTCCAATTCGACACGCCTCCAATTCGATGAAAAGGTATTACACTTGACACTCTTATCCCCATGATTGTGCGGCCATCATAAGACTCCTTAATAGTTTGTTATTAGTCCCTCCATATAGTATATTGATATTTTGTTTTCCTAACTCCCTTACAGTTGGTCGGCCATATCCACATATTGGATATGACCTACTAATCTGGAGCCACCAAGAACACATATGGTTTTATACTGTGAGGTAAAGACGACTTGTATGAGATGATTTTAAAATCTCTATATCCATCTCTACTCCTATCTCTTTTTGCACTATACTTTCAACGTATGAACATGAGAGACACGAATCCTTTTATTTAAAGAAAAATTTCAAACTAATAATTGATTGCACTATTTACTTTTGACAAATATGAAAGAAAAAAGCGAGAAAAATTTTAGTGACATGACATATACACATCGGTGATTGAAAAATAATATATATATACATATATATATCTTAAAATTGAAAAACGATATTTACAAATAAAAGAAATATATTGATCTTTGTTATTACACCAAGCTTTCTTACATAAATATGGGAAAATCATTATACTAAATTTTTCTACTAAATTTACAAACAGGATCTTCTAAAGTAAGTTTTTCAAGATTGTAACGCATTTGTTGATCTTTGAATTTGGCCCATAAGGCCATTAGCTCACCTTGTACGTGTCCACTAGGATGTGTCTCAAGAGCCTGTTGAATATCATCCAAAGGCTCCTTACTCAATCCATCTTTAATGAATGCTATTTTATCTTCTCGGTTTCTGGACAAGTATCCCACAGATTTACATCGAGTGTCACATGTCCACCGAGCACACTTGTAGCATCCTCCTAATCTTTTTGCTCTTCGTTTCTTTGAAAAACTACTTTTACCCATACCAGGCATGTATTTAGAAGGAATCGAAACCTCACCAGATAATCGAACCTTTGCTTCAATTAAACATCGAACATCTCTGGGATGCCCTTATTCATTAGCATCCTCAACCTTTCAAGCCTACTTCGATAAATCCTTTTTAGGATTTTGATCGGTAGTGATGGATAGTATTTTCGAAGATTTGAGAGCAAATTATCCATTATTATATATGGACCATTATTAATGGTGAATACTGTAAAGTGCCCGGATAATTTATAAACGCGTATGAGGTAAGACTCCGCGTTGGAACAGTATTGAAACATGAAGCGTATGTGCTAAGATTCCACGCTTGAACAGTGATGTGTAATAATGCTACCAAACATGATGGAATATGTCGGTGAGCTATACATATGATGAAAGTAATAAACCATGTTGAGCACTATCTGGATACTAGTGAAATCGATATAAGAATTTCTCAACTAAAAGTTCAATAATACTCGTTGCGAACCTGATGACCATCGGTTTAAATAATTATTGAAATCAATATTTCAAGTGAAGAATTAAAAGAATTCTTCAATGATTGTTCTCGATAAATGATGAAATCATTACTAGCCAATATTGGGAATAAATCCCAAATATATCCGGAATAAATGATGAGAAATATGGGCCCACTCATCCTCCATGTGGACTACTAGATATTATGATATGGATCCACTAGATAGTCACATGTGTATATGATTCGTAATTTGAAATTTACTTAAATATTTGCTCACTGTGATGAGCATGATTTCCAGATTTAATGATAAAGCTAGTAAATGTATATCCCAATACTTGAATAAATCCTGAAGGATTGAGTATGCGCATACAAGTGGGATATTATGTGGCAAATTATTTAAAGTCCTCCAATAAATTGCCAATATCGAGAATAGAATGCAAACTATATAAATATTAAAAATTTGAATGATAAAAATATATATGAGTTTTAGTGTTCTAAATTTTCTTAGCATGAGGGGGAGTATTAAAGAAATTTGAAAATGATATGTGAAATGCATCATACTATATCCTCACAATTAAAATATGAACTTGAAGTTCAAAGATGTATAAAAGATGCTATGAACAATCACATATATCGATTAAGATGCTTTGATAAGTTAGCACGCTGTAAGCGTTGATATTATGAGATTTCCCCAATCATATATATCGAAGCAAATTATTAAAGATGGTCTTAATAACGGAGGCATATACTCTTGAAGAGTATATAGACATAACTATATTGTGTAATTCTACAAGAGGATTGATAAATGAGATATCTCGATAAGTTATGTCGATATGGGGAAAGAAATAAAATTGAAAGTGTCGACACACTATGAAAAGATAGCGCTACATACTATCAATAATAGTGAGGATATTAAAATCCATCGAAAATGCCGATGCTGAAATATATGCCCTTATGATTAAAGTGTTCATGCACGGGTTTAATGAGAAATGAGAATGAAACTCTTGAAGAGGTTTCAAATGTATTATTGTATCAGTGCATGCAACTAGACTAAACCAGATTCGGAACCGCCGGTTCAGTTCCAAAAATAGTGAGCAACCTAACCGCAGTATGCGATGTGATTCAGGTTCGGTTTTGGAACCGGGCGGTTCGGTTCCGAACCGCTTTCCCGCTTTTTTTTTATATAAACGCCTTACCTGCTTGACTATTTAACCCCCAACTAAAAATTTTTTTAAAAATTTCAATAATATAAGTATATAACTATATAAGATTATAAAGGCTTGAACTTAATTTTTTACCAACAATTAAGTTGCCTACGTATCCTCTCGTGAGGAATCAAAGCCTACGTAGTTCTCTTACCTCTTTAATTTAGTCACTTGCTGTGTGGAAGTTGTTCCACTTCCTTGGTTAGATCATAATCGTCATCAGAATCATTCTCATATTGTTGGGCTCTTTCATCTGCTTTGCACCAATCGTCGACACATGTTTGGGCTTCTAATGAATCGGGGTGCATGGTTGATCGCTTCGGATCCAAAATAAGTCCTCCCGTGCTAAAAGCTTGTTCTACGGAAACGGTTGACACTGGACTTGCAAATATGTCTTTTGCCATTCGTGATAGTATAGGATAAGTGTTTTGATGACGTTTCCACCATTCAAGGACCGGGAAATCTTTACCTACTTTGCTATCACCAAACTCAAAAGTTGTTGTTAGATAAATGTCAAGTTCGGGAGATCCATCGGATGAATCTTTAGGCCTTTTATGTCGTTGCCTCAATAATCGATCACCAGCCCCAAGTTTAGTTAAATCTTCCCGAACTTGATTAGAACTAGAAGCGGTAGAACAAGAACGTGATCCATAACGATTTACATATTCATCAAATAATTCTCTAACTAATATTTTAACTTGACGCAATTGTAGATCAATATTAAAATTAATATCCAAAGCAGTGTAATAATAAGTTAAATAATCAGTTAAACCTTCTGTTTTAGTTCTAGGATCAAAAACACAAGCAACAAGATTAATTAAAGGAATTTCCGTAAAATACTTTAACCATTTACTTTTCATCAATACTATTGGTTCTGCTAAAACCATATCATCATGATATTCATCAAATGCACCGGCCACATTAATACATTCAACTAAAAGTAAATGTGATGTAGGATAATAAACACCACTTAAAATATGTGTCGCATCATAAAAAACTTTCAAAAATCCAAAGATTAGTGCAAACATCCCAATTTTGTGGATATAAAGTAACTTGAGGTACATTTTGTGAAATAAAAGTGCATAACAAGTCTTTGTATTCAAATGAGTGTTTAGTAACTTATAAGTTGAATTCCAACGAATCGGAATATCTTTAGGAAATCTTTTTGGTCTCTTACCATTATTTTTACAATATTTCTGCCAATTTTTCATTACTGTATTACGTGACCATAAAAAAGAAATTGCTTGTTTAATTGGTGTAAGTGCAACATTTAAACATTTCAAGCCATCTTGTACACATAAATTTAAAACATGACATGCACATCGAATATGAAAAAATTTTCCGCCAATGTTAGGTTGACAAATACTTTGTAACTCACTAATTGAAGCGATTTGTCGCATTATCAAAAAGAAATAGAAAAATTTTCCTAACTAGACCATATTCTTCCAAAATATTTTGAATTATTCTAAAAATATTATTAGCATTATGTCGATCATCAAAACATCTCAATGAAATGATTCGCTTTTGCATATGCCATTCACTATCAATCCATTGACATGTTATGCCCATGTATGAATGTGTTTCCCAATGATCACTCCAAATATCACTACAAATAGAAACTGAATTATCTAATTTTGAAAAAATTTGAATCAATTCTTTTTTTAGATCTTTAAACATTTTCAAAAGTGTACGTTTTAGAGTATTTCTAGGTACACGTTTTGCACTAGGATTTAAAGCTCTTTGACAATAATTATTAAAACCAACCCTTTCACCAAAACTAAAAGATAAGTGTTCCATACTAATCATTTTCGCTAATTCCGTTTTATTTCTTTCATCAGAATATTTAAATAACTGAGAAGTACTAGAAGAATTTCCATACCCGGTAATTTGAGTTTGTGTCGACTGGAGTCCAATGACCATGTTACTATGCTTTTTTTCCAAATGTTTGGTGAAAGTGCCGTAGCCCCATCCAGATAAGAATTTGAACTTCTTTTCGCAATAGTTGCATAATACTTGAAATTCGCTTTGCAGTTTATTTAGTACTTTTTGAAGTGGGTATTAAAAATATCGGAATTGGAATTTCTCTTATTCTTCCTATCTACTTCTTCATGTTCGGGTTCCTGATCCGAACTATCAATTTGTGGATTTTTATTATGCCCGCTTTCTTAGTTGAAAAATCACCAAAACCAAAGTTGTGGTTTGATGCATCTTCACTAAAGCCAGACATTTTAGTAGTAATAAAATAAAAATATAGTATAGAAATTTAGAAAGTATAATAATAACTAATAAAAAATTAATAATTAAAAAGATAAAGATTGTATGTAAAAAATTAGAAATTAGAAATTAGAAATTTAGAATAGTAGATAAGTAGAAAATTAGAAATATAGAATTGCAGATTATAATTAGTAAGTATAAATTCGAATTAAAACTTGAAACTTGAAATTTGAAAAAAATGATAACAAGAATTAAGATAATTGAGATTAGAGAATTGAGAATTTGAGAATGAGAGAATTAGAGAATGAGAGATTGAGAATTGTAGGTTGTAGTGTGAAAAAAAAGAAAGAATATAAGGTATTTATAGATATTAGTAAATAGTAATAAATAAAAAATATTAAAAATAAAAGAATTAAAAAAAATATATTTTAGGGGGTGGGGGTGGGTGGGGCACCCCACCCAACGGTCACAAGACCGTTGGGTATTCAAACGGTCAAAGTGACCGTTTGAATTTCAAACGGTCACTTGACCGTTTGATATTTTAATATTTTTTTTTTTTTTTAAATATCCTGGTTCAGGTTTGGAACCGAATCGAGGGCAATTGAACCGCCCGGTTCCTGCCCACGGTTCACGAATCCGAATCGCCTCCGGCTCCGATTCGGTTTGACTGTTCAACCGATTGCCGGTTCGGAATCAGAATCGCGGGTCAGTCTACATGCAACGGCTCAAAATATCTACATTGATATTGTTGAGAAATTCATATCTTTACTCTTTTCCTTGATTGATGTTTTTGTCCCAAAAGGGTTTTTCTCAAACAAGGTTTTTAATGAAGCGCACCTCAATCTCAACTAATATGAAATCTCCGTAAGAGATTTAGGTATTTATCTCGATATAGTGAAAATGATATCAGTCGTTGATTGCATATATGCACTGAATATAACATGATATTGTATAACATCTAAAATTTCATTCACGTGGAGATGAATGAAGAGTATGAACCAATGTATATGATACTCATACAAATCTATGAAAGATTTTAAAATGCTTGCAGCATACTTGTATAAAATACGCGTTGCACTCTTTTCCCTTGAGTGAGGTTTTATCCCATTGGGTTTTCCTAGCAAGGTTTTTAATGAGGCAACATTAAAGGCGTATTCACATGAATAATGTACTTTTTTTTTTTTTTCCTTCATTAGGATTTTTCCCATTGGTTTTTCCTAATAAGGTTTTAACGAGGCATATTCATGGTATATTGAGGACGACAAGAGAAATCAACATGTGTATATATTGGATCAAGTTATAATAGAGACAATGCTTTAGATCCAAACAATGATGATATTGAAATCCTTTACTGTAAGTAAGGATATCGGTCCTCAAGATATGAAATCAGATGGAGAATCAGCTCTTTTTTTCCTTCGATCAAGTTTTTTCCCACTGGGTTTTCTTGACAAGGTTTTAACGAGGCAAAGACGTACTCTATATTGGTGATCGACATCGGGGAGAGAAATATTTCGACGAAAGCTTGATATATGACCATTCTAAACTTTCCTACAATCGGTTTGGAAGTTTCATTGGGTTTTTCTCCAAACAAGTCTGAAGACAAACAAATAGTCATTCAAAGTGTTATGAATATAAACGCACTGAGGGAATCGAGGAAATAATTTATATATATTTTAATGATGTGAATGACTATTATGTCCCTGATGAAATTATGTAATTACGATTGTGCCATTCGAAGTTTCCCTATAAATAGGGCTTCAGTTATTAATGAAATTCATTCCTGTGAATTCCTTATAATTCATTCTTTCTAAATTCTCTCTATTATTTCTATACTTTTATAACAAAACTAAATAATATTCCAATTCTACTAATAAGAATTGCTTTGGACAAATTTGCATGGGAAGTCCATGTGGTAATCGATTCCTTGTCCTATTGACTTTCTAAATTAATTATTTTTATTCTTTTGTGTGTGTGTGTGTGTGTGTTTGGATACTAATCAAACTTTCATGACAAGTAACAAACACAGAATCATTTTATGGAAAATGGATTATCATTATTATTAGACAAGAAAAAATAATATTACTAATACCCTAATTTGCCCTCGATAGTAATGATCCTAGCGTCACACAGTCCTTGTCTAATCATACTTTAATCATATCTAGGCCGAGTAATTCTCCATCAAAGACCGTGAGATTTTTGTAATTATAATAATTCGATATAGATTGATTATTATAATAAAAAGCTAATGCGCACTAATCTTGTTTTATTTTATTATTACCAATAATACAATTGTCGGCCACAAAGAGCCATTGCGTCCACCAAGGCAAAAGCTTTTGGCATTTGAGATTCAAGTTACTACCATAAAATTTCACTTACCTTATTACTTAATTTTTACCACGCATTTATTTATTAGTTACATTGGGCGGGGCTAGTTAGGGTAGTAAGCTACTCAGCCCCGTTGGCTCCACCGGAAGCTTCAATGTGGTGGGACTGGACTGTGGATGACCCAAGTATTAGGCATTAACTGCAACGGTACAGTGACAAGTTGAATAATGATAGTATATACAGAGCGAGATATATAAAAGAAGAAAATAAAATTGGAATTGTGGTTTTCACAGATTGTGTTGTATTAGATTCATTTTATCATTATATGGTAGAAAGTTTATAAATTTCCTGGGATGTTATAAAACTAATTTATATTTATTTCAAAAAAAAAAAAAACACGGACCACCTTCCATTTTCCAAGCACATTCTTTATCAATGCGAGGCCAATAAACAAAGGAATCCACAGAAGGAAGAGTGTTGTGGACTGTGGAGCATAGAAGTGACAAGAGAAAGGTGTTTGCTTGGGAAACCTCTGCCGACTGACGGTGGCCCATTTCCCCATATGATTCAATCCGGAACATAGACCCTCGCATTCTCGTAGAAATGTTCAAAAACCATGAGTCTGCTATAATTATGACACGTTCGATGGTTTTTGTCTTAAACGATCTTCGTCTGTAAAAATCAAGGCCAGGATATAGAATCGTGGCAGAAATTTTAGCGGTCAGGAAAATTTTCGACGACGCCGTTTGTTCAAAGTGAAAGTTTTTGGCCAAAGGCAAAAAACTTCGACTTTGACAAAGAATTTTAACTTTGAGCAAACAACATCGTAAAAAAATTTTCCGAACGAATGGAGCTTTGTTTTGCTGTGCTGGTTTTAAATTTGGTCTCAATTTTTTCAACGATCGTATGGAATTGAAAAACCATTGAGCGTACCATTGATAGTAGTTAAACATTTCTGTGCATCCTTGATCAGTTGCTATAATTATAAATGAATTATTATTAATTTATTTCTTAGTGCTCCTTTTGTGTCCACTTACATATATATATATATATATATATATATATATATATAATTTTATATTAATATATTAGTATTAGTATTTGGTTTGAGTTTTATACACACAAAAAACTTTCGGCAATTTAATTTAATAATTACAATTCGTCTGCATGTGTCGGTGCTGAACACTACTCACTAGTCACTCCAGTGAAGAATTGCATGTTAACAAGGAATAAACTAAAATGTAAGGCCTCGTTTGGTAACGGGAAAAAGTTGATGAAAGAAATAAAGAAAATAATTCGTTTAGAAGAATGCATAATTAAAATGTAAAGAAAGTTATAAGTCTCGTTATCAGAAATAGATGTTTGAAAATCTATTTACGCGACGAAAAGTACTAACTCATTGTTTACTCCTCATTTCTTATGGTTGAATAAGAAATTAGTTGTGGAACCATGAAATTTATGTAATTGGAGAGAGCAAAATATATATGTACTAAGTTGTGGAAAATCTAAAGAAAATATTATAGGAATAATCATCACAACATGTACATCTCCTCTCATTTTATTTCTAGATAATACCATTGTTTATAATCAAAAAATAAAAATAAAAACAAAAATATCACTGACCACTGTGTGTGTTAAATTTCACCGGGTGGAATGTTCAATTATTATCACCAACTGAAGCTGATTTTCTCTCCTACTGATCCAAAAAAAACTAATATACATCTCAATATCAGTCATTCTGTTTTCATTCCTACTTCTTCTCATCTGCTTCTCCACTCTCTTGCATCTACTTTTTAAAATCCCTATCAATCTGCGGTCGGAACCACCATTATAACGATATATTAGTTGTTGTTGTTATTATTATTATTATTATTATAAGTCACCTATACTTTGATCATTTCCGATGCTCCTGATTGCGATGCTTTTATGTGTGTCGCTCCTAACCCTGTCTCACCAAGTGCTTTTATCCTTTTCAAATATTTTGTACAATATTGAAATTTATTTAACATTTGCGACATAAAACATATTACGAGGAAGGGGAATACTCAAGTCTTTTACACGTGGACTTGCATTCCTAAGTTTTGCAAGACGAAAAAAAAAAAAAAAAAAAAAAAAGGCCACGCCAAAAGAGGATTGAATTGAACCTTTCGTGTAGATTCTCCATTTGGGTTTTTGTCGGCAATGCTTGCCTGAGACGTCCCACAGGATGACAGGAAAGTAAAATCGACACAAATTTATTAACGAGTCAACTCTTACCAGTCAATCCTTAATAAAGACCATATATTTATTTATTTATCTATTTATTGTAATGACCATAGTTCATATTTGATCAGTATGGTCATGATCCATTATTCACAATGGACAGATCAGTAATATGTACTCTTTGATGGTAGGGTCCACCATTGATTCTGTCCATTGTGGATACGATAGCGGTGCCCATTATGAATAAC
The DNA here is from genome assembly GCA_018223645.1 of Jasminum sambac. Lineage (NCBI taxonomy): Eukaryota > Viridiplantae > Streptophyta > Magnoliopsida > Lamiales > Oleaceae > Jasminum > Jasminum sambac. The sequence goes on from CP073649.1 coordinate 30,305,739, forward strand.
AGATCTAATCCACCCCACTATCAGAGAGCCTATATCATTGATCCGATCCATTATAAATACTATAATAATATCCATTATGGACAACAGATCAAATCCGTTATTGATTAGATCATTAAGTATTTAAGTGCTTCCAGCGAAGTAGAAATAACCATCTTCACTAAAGAGGGTGTTAGCATCCAAAAAAAAAAATACATTTTAATGTATTCTTTTCAAATTTCAAAGTTGGTCAAACAAATCACATCCATATATCTCTCCACTCATTAAATCTCCACCATCCAACTCCACTCATTTTCTCTATTCCTACTCATAAAAATACATTAAAATTTATTCGCCAACACCCTCTAGACCTAACATACTATCATTTTCTTGCAGAGGTTGTTCTAGAAGGAGTTGGTTACATAAATTTTCAACAGTTGGTAATAAATTAAAGCACAATTGATCAATCTAACCATTAAACTATCAAGTCAATACCGATTCAATCTGAGCTCTTGGAATATATGTTAAATTACTTCATTTATTTATGGGATGACAGAATAAGCAGTCAACTTGAATGTGAAGAAAGATAGTAAATTTTTCCCTTTTTTGAGAGTTAAGAAAAATGATTTTTTTATCTATAATGTTTGTATATAGTAAAAGAAAGATAAAAAAAAACTATTAAAAAAATATTACGGTATTTCAAAGAGCTGTGGCCCATGTGATCGAAATAATAAAAATAATTAATTAATTTTAAGATTTGCCAAACAAGTTCACGACAAAGACATAAAAAAACACCATTTATTATCGAGTGGAAAAAATAAACTCTGAAGTACAAAATTTTTTACCATTTTATCACGTTATTTTGAAAACGTTCAAAAGAACAATATATGTAATGCGCTGTACAATTGGCACTGGATTTGTGGCTCATATAGTCATAGAGGGGACACCGGCTACCGACCGCTTTCGTTGACCAAAATTATGTGCCGCATTTTTCGGTAGTCGTGATATTATGCCAAAATTACCCCGTCATATACTTCAAGGTGTTTGGTATCCTTCAAAATTTAAATTTGAAAAAAAATCTATTTTCGAATAGTATTATTTTTGTGCACCGATAAATATATTAAAATGGAATAATCCGCATAAGTAGTTTCCTGTCTGAAGTGTTTAATATGGAATTAATAATAATTTTTAAATAAATAATTGCATGTATTTTCCATCTAAATAATGTCCAATTTTATCTCTTATTATCTATTAAACAATTATTATCTCTTAACAACCCTAACAAAACAAAGAGTCCATTCTAATGCACCTAATATAGTTTAGATTTTTGTTTTATATAATGGCAATAAAATAAAAATATAGGTAAACTTGGGTTACTGTTAAACTTGGAGCTCAACTTTTTCAATAATTTTCTTCCTTTTAATAAAAACCTTTAAACTTGGGCAACCAAGTTTATGGTTGAACTTTTCTTTTAGACAGTTTTATTTGAATTTTCGATGTGACAATTTTGGATCATAATCAAATGAGAATTTTGATAATTTCCCAACATTTTTTTATTGAATTTGGTAGTTCGGTTCAGTTTTTATAGCATTAGGTCGTACTAATATTATTTGTGATTAAAATTAAAATAAAAAATTAGCATTACTTCGTTCGGCATAAATCAAATACAAACCTTACCACCTCAAATTAAGAAAATTACACATTCAGAGCTTAAAGACAAATTTACCATGATCTACAAGCGATTTACAAATAACGTGTAACGCATGTTAGGTTATGACTAGTTTTAAGTAAACATCTTGAGGAAAATTTATTATTATTATTATTATTATTATTATTTGTTTTTTGAAATGAATTAATTCTAGCTAACAAGTAACAATACAATTTCAAATTCGTTGTATGTCCCACTTTATGTCTTTAGGATCAAGATTGTTTAAACGAAATCAAACCAACTCACATACACAAATGTGTATTAATTCAATTATGTAAAGTGTATATGGACTGTTTTGATTTGATAAGATAACAAATTTAAACTCTTAAAAATATACTTCGTTAAGCAATTATCTAACAAGCAATTTGGTCTATGTATCTTCAACATTTCATAATTATAATCTCTGTTTAAATCTTCAAATTTCGTGTTACCCTTTTTTTTTGTTGAATAGGAGTGTTACGTTTATAATGAGTTTTATCCAAGATGACAAATAAAAGTTGGCTTCATAACTCTTGACACGTTAAGAGTTACACAATGACTAGGATGGATTCTATTACCAAATTCTCATCTCGTGTATTAATAAATTTGGTGGTAATTTACTAATTTTACTCTCACTTAAACGTTAGAGGACGAATTTGATACTATTAACAATAAATTGGGGAGCCAACTATGCAATTTCTTTATTGCATATTCGAAAAGAATCCTATGCAATTTTTTCCACTTTCCTTTTTCTTTCCTGATTGGTTCTTTTTTGGGAAAAGTTCAAGCATTTTGTTTGGTATAGAAATCTTAAAAGATGAAAAATACTTGTTTTTTTTTTTTTTTTTGATATAGAGATGAAAAATACTTGTTAAGACAATGATAGAAATTTCAAAATTTAAAATCGTGTTGATACAAATCTTATGACCAAATCAAAATTTTATTTTTCATCTAACTAACCATTCTTGCTCCTTTTTTCTATATTACATGATCGCATTAAATCTTTTAGCAGTTTGCTTGACCAACGGCAAAAGTCCTGAGCAATGTACTTTAACAAATTATCAAAAGGCTTTGTAATAATTTTTTAAGAACCATAAGTGATTCTCTCAAAAAAAAAAAAAAAAAAAAAGAAAAGAAAGGAACCGCAAGTGATCATAATTCATAAACCATGATGTAACAGTTTAACGGTTAATTGATATTGATTTAGTGTTATCCAAAATTGTAAATAAATCTAGTCATAGGCAATCATAATTCTGACAATTTCTTGTTATTAATTAACAGTTTTGCTCTCCTACACACGTTCTCCTACTACACACTAGTGTGTAGGAGAGGAGAAGCCATACACACTTCCCTTCAAAAATTCGTGGGGGCCATATGAGCCCCCCACCATCAAGAGGTAGTTATGTATTATTCATCTCACTTATTATAGATTCCACAAAAAAAAAGTTTAAAAAAATTGATGACGTGGTGCCCTAATCGGGCGCCACGTCATGGAGTGCGCACACTCTCCTATACACTAGTGTGTAGGAAAGCACCAGAGTATTAATTAAATAGCATCTTAATCTTACTAATCTTACATCTATAGGGAGTGAATTGATTTGAAATTAATATGGCAATTGAGATGCCAAATCAATTAATATCAATTAAGATGAGAACTCATATTACATTACCGCTTATAAGTTATCTATAGATTTCAATACCATATTTTTTCATCACAAAAAGATGAATTTACTATCACAGCAATTTAAAAACTACCATAAATATTGTTGAAAACACAAAATTGATTTACATTATTTTAACTATATGAATTAAATGACGATAATTTATTTTATCCTTTAGCACTACACAATAAACACGAGTATATAGAATTACAATTTAATAGAGTGTAGCTACAAAACTTATTATTTTGATTTTATTGTTTCCTAATTCCTATACATGCTATTAGTTATACATACAAAATTTAACTTTGCGCTTGGGGCAATGACACAACTAGTTGGGTTCTAACCAAGGCGAGCCTATTACTATATGTACAAAATCTTATATAAAAAGTAATAAATAAATATTATGAATATATTCTTTCGCACATTATATCACTTTAAATATATAAACAACTAAACACCCACATCATTTTCTATACAAATATATTCTTTTCCAATTAAGATATACACTACAAATCATAAATAGTAACTAATTAATAGAGCACTTATTTAAACTAGTTTTAAGTACGTGCTTCGCACGTGATGTAAAATGATGATTTTTTGAATCACAAAATTTTAAGTTTTAACCTTAATTGTTTTTCTAAAAAATATAAAATTAAACCAACATATAGCTTTAGTAATTCATACATGTATGCTAAATAACACTTTTGATCATTTTATACTTAAAAATATTAGTACCTCAATTATTTTCTACCAAGTTAATCCAAACATCTAATCTTCAAAAACTTTTCTCCCAATAAGATTAGTCGCATATATTTGAGTTGATTAAATATGATAACAATACAATTTTAAAACTATAAAAATATGATAACTCGATTAGAAAGTTGTGAAAGATATTATAGAAAAAAATTGATCAATATACATTTTGGAGTTATACGCATTGAATGAAAGTACATTATATATCGAAATATTTGTAGTTTAATCAAATTAAAATACTTTTAAAAATCGCCCAAAATTGGTTATGTAATTATTTTTTAATTATTAGACTATAAAAATATTTGTGACATAATTTTAAATCAAAAGATTATCATACAACTGTATGACTTTGTAAAATATTCTTTTTTTAAAAAAAAAGAAGAAAGCTATTAGTAATCATTTTAAATTATATACATTGAATACAATCAAAATAAATTAGAATATTTGTAATTTAATTTTTTCAATGTAATATAAAGAGTCGCTCATTAATTATATTTATATAAATATATATTTTTAATAAGGGTATTTTTAAATAAAATATAAGTAGGGACATTATTGAAATCAAAAGATTTCCACACATCCACACTTTTTAATATAGTATAGATTATATCAATTATATGAATAATTGAATAAAAATGTTATATGGACACCTCTTGTGCTGCAAGAGCATCCATATTGCAGTGCTAGACATAAAAAGAGTGAACATGCAGATATTTTGCAATGTGATCTTAAAATTTTAACTCTTTTATTTGAGGACCCCAGATTAATCTCCAATGAAAATTGAAATAGAATCAGATGCAATTTAACATTGACGATATTTGTGAGCACCAGATTATAGTTTCAAATAAAGTTAGGGTTGGTAGGGGTATCAAAATACTACTTCTAAAGGGTGAGGATCCATAACTAATTTCATCCCCGACTTATTTTACCGTTTCTGATTATTGAATGATGAATTCAAATTGAGCATGCATCCAAACACGTCATTAAGACAATCAATATCGTCATTTGCAAGCTTAGCTGTATCCATCCATGCAAACATTAGTCTTCCCATCATTACTCTAATTTTCGCCCCTCTCACTCTCTCTCTCTCTCTCTCTCTCTCACATATACACACATTGATTCTCTCTCTTCTGTTTCTACCTTTTCACGCTATAATCAGTTATTATTCTCTCAAACACACCGAATGAAGGTGTAATGTGATCGCAGAGTCCCCACAGAAAACCCAATTTATCACGCACAGCTCACCTCCATTTACTCCTCTCTCTCTCTCTCTCTCTCTCTCTAGTCTCTACACAACAGAACAAAAATGCCCACCTTCTTCCTCCTCCTCCTCCTCTTCTTATCCTTCGCCCTCCGCCCCTTGTCTGCCACCGCCGGACGGCGGATTCTCCATCAACCCTTTCAACCAGAAGGCTCCGTACCCCCATTAGAGCCCCCTACTCCCTCACCTCCCACGCCTCCCAAATACCCATTTTCCGGTGGTGCTACTACGCCGAACAATACCCCATTTTTTCCGTCCTATCCATCGCCTCCGCCGCCGCCTGCACCCGCTTCATTTGCTTCGTTTCCGGCGAATATATCGTCACTCAACTTTCCCCGGCCTTCCAAGTCCAAATCTACCTCCTCTAAACTCATTGTTGCTGCCGTCGCCGCCGTGATTGCCGCCATCGCCATTGTGTCTGTTGCTGTGTTCCTCCACTTCCGCCGACGGAGAAATCGAGCTTTTAATGACTCGAAAAGCCAACGATCTGATAACTACAGCAGTGCTCGATTAAATCACACGCCAAATAATAATCATATCCCTAAGCTTCAAAGACCATCGCAAACTAGTTCGGAGTTTCTCTACTTGGGTACTTTGGTAAATTCACATGGCGGAAGTGTTATTGATTCGCGCAATGTTTATAGTGGAAGCAGAACTAGTGACAGCAACGCTTCGAATTCGCGAAAGTTGGAGTCGCCGGAGCTCCACCCCTTACCGCCGTTGAAGACGCACAGCTTCCGACATAATTACAGGGATGCAGAGGTGGCGTCGAGTAAAGATGGGGAAGATGAAGATTTTTACTCTCCCAAAGGCTCGTTAAATGGCAGAGAGAGCTCGATTGGGACTGGATCGGCTTCCAGAAGAGCTTTTGCAGCAGTGGAGGGGAATTTCAATGGCTCTACTTCAAATTCTTCGTCGACTTACTCTTCGTCGGTAACTGGTTCAGGTTCTGCCTCTCCGGCTAGATCCGTGTCTTTGAGCGTTTCTCCGGCTATTAGTTTGAGCCCTAGAAATTCTATGCTTAAGTCGCCGGACTTGATCGAGATTCAGATGGCTCCAGTGGCGATGCAAACTACAATGGCGTCAGAGCCTGCACCTAGTGGTTTGCTTTTCAGGGAATCTGCATCTCCGTCGCCGCCAAGTTCATCTTCACCGGGGAGATATTCGAAAAGAAGTGTAGAATCTTCGCCTAGGATTTCAAATGCATCTGATAAGAATGTGGAGTCTCCGGTTAGAATCAGCAGCTCTGTCCAGGAAAATGTGACCGTAACACCACCACCACCTCCTCCTCCTCCTCCACCTCCAGCAGTGAATCTTTCTATCCCCCAAGCACCTCCTCCACCCGTGTCTGTTCCACCGCCTGCTCCACCACTACCAACCGGTAAACTCTGGGAAAGTCCAAGGACGCCAACTCCCCCTCCTAAAAATAAGGTGTTGGAGCCACCTGTTTTGACAACACCTTTCCGAGCAATTGCATTTGACACTCCATTGATTTCTCCAATGGAGTTGCCTTCTAATAATTCAGAAACTGTTTTGAACGAGAAGCAACAATCCAATGAGTCCACGGAGAGAAATGAGGAGACTACTCCTAAACCGAAATTGAAGCCACTACACTGGGATAAAGTACGGGCGAGCTCTGATCGGGAAATGGTGTGGGATCAACTTAAATCCAGCTCGTTTAAGTATAATTCTCAACTTCTGTGGTATAATTTATTCACTTAAATGTTAAATTGAATTTTGTTGGTTTTTATGTGTTGCTCTAAAACTTTGTGCAGATTGAACGAGGAGATGATAGAGACATTGTTTATTGTGAATACTCCTAATCCAAATCCGAAGGAAACTGCCAAGAGGGCAGTTCTTCCTTTGCCTAAACAAGAGGGCGTTAATCGGGTACTTGATCCAAAGAAGTCCCAAAACATTGCCATTCTGTTGAGGGCACTCAATGTCACTGTGGAGGAAGTTTGTGAGGCCCTTCTAGAAGGTACCGGACCTGACAATATTATTCTAATTGTTTGCATTTCTGTGCTTCAAAGACCATGTGAAGGGTATCTTCTTATGAGCTGATCCTTATCATGATTTTCCATGGCATAAGATGTATTTGTTTCAATTGATTTTTGATATTTGTGATCACGGGTGTATACAATGGTTGTCATCAATATTAAATATTAATATGTTGATTGTGATGTTTATTGGCTTCACTTGGAATACTGGGAACTATTGTTTTTGACCTTTGAATGTGACATTATGATTGTTTTCTTTTGTTTCTGTATCCATTTTCTCATGCTCTTTCTGTTGGAACTAGTCAAATCCTGTTACTTTGTGTGTCTGCAACTCTGTATATGTTTGTTTCTTGATCTGGATAATGACTTCGTGAACTCAGAATACACATTTCACTGCTTAAAAGTTCTGGGGTGGTATGCAAATTGGGTAGCTTCTGTTAATGCTGCTTATGGAATTAGATGAAACTGTAGATAAATATATCCATGGGTGAGTACTTCTATATTGAATATGGCTTCTTTAACATATAATAAGCCTCATATAACATCATTCTTAACCCCTTCCATTTTATTCTGTGCATATCTCTGGATAACTGTTCGTCCTCATGTTTCATCCATTCATGTTTCCAATTCTTTTCTTATCTTTTGTGTTATGTTTTCTAATTGTGTGTGATGTAGTATGTGAAATAACACTGTTTGCACTTGAACACAGGTAATGCAGAAATTCTTGGCACTGAACTTCTAGAGAGTTTGTTGAAGATGGCTCCAAGCAAGGAGGAAGAACGAAAACTAAAAGAATACAGAGATGATTCTCCAAGCAAGATTGGAGCTGCTGAGAGATTTTTGAAGGCGATTCTTGATATTCCTCATGCATTTAAAAAACTTGAGGCGATGTTATACATATCCAATTTTGATTCAGAGATTGAGTACCTCAAGAAGTCATTTGAAACTCTCGAGGTATCTTTTCGTTTCATACCCTCATCAGCCTTTCATCTGCTTCATAATTCTTGAACTTAGATTTAGGAAACTTGATGCAGAGTTAGTTATAGGAATTATAAATTGCTTGAAGCTTTATTATAAGAAAAGAAATTATGTATTCATTTGATTGTGGTAACAAAAGGAGTAACTGAAGGAAAGTTATATACCACTCGTCATCAAATGGTGTTATTATTGAAGAAGCATCTTTGCACACTTGGGTCGTTGGAACTAAACATTTCTGAGAGCTTAATCGATCTTAGTAATTTACCAGTGTCATGAATGTTGTTTCCAGCAGATCTAAAAGTGCTGTCTCTCGTAGCTAATTGGTTTTAGAATTCCATGGATCTAAAATGCTCATCGCTCTTAAGTCTTAAGATCTAGAGTTTATGGATTGCTTACTTTATCATTAATGATGGCCATTAAGAAATTTTGGATTTCACAGATAGCTTGTGAAGAATTGAGGACGAGCAGGATGTTCCTAAAACTTCTGGAAGCAGTTTTAAAGACCGGAAACCGCATGAATGTTGGAACAAACCGGGGTGCTGCACAAGCCTTTAAGCTAGACACACTCCTCAAGCTTGTCGATGTCAAGGGAGCCGACGGGAAAACCACACTTTTGCATTTTGTCGTTCAAGAGATAATAAGAAGTGAAGGAGCTCGTCTTTCTAACAGTAACAACATCAACAACGAAAAGTCATCCGTAAATGATGATACCAAGTGCAGGAAGCTTGGCCTTCAAGTTGTCTCAGGTCTCAGCTCAGAGCTATCAAACGTGAAGAAAGCTGCTGCAATGGATGCTGAAGTGCTTAGCAGTGATGTATCCAAGCTTTCAAAAGGCATTGCAAACATCACAGAGATTGTAAGACTAAATGAAGCAATACCTTTGCAAGAAAACGGCAGCCATAGATTTTCAGAGTCTATGAACAATTTCATGAAAAAGGCTGAAGAAGAGATTATAAAGATTCAAGCCCAAGAAAGTGTTGCTTTGTCCCTAGTGAAGGAAATTACAGAATACTTCCATGGAAACTCAGCCATGGAAGAGGCTCACCCTTTCAGAATCTTCATGGTTGTCAGAGATTTTCTAACGGTTCTTGACCGTGTATGCAAGGAAGTTGGAATGATAAACGAACGAACAATAATCAGTCATGCCCACAAATTTCCAGTTCCTGTGAATCCAATGCTACAACAAGTTGCAGGTGGATTCCCTATTAGAAGGCAAGACACTTCATCAGACGAGGAACTTTCGTCCCCTTAATGTCTATGTTCCCTTGGCATTTTGGCCGTAAGAGAGTGTAGTTTGTGATGCGGTCAGAAGAAGCTTCCCATGTTTGGTGCCTGCCAATTTTTTTAGGTATGTATTTTTTTTTTCTTTTTAAGTTTTGTACTTACTATAAAAGCTTCATCCATAATAGATATATATAGAAAGATTTGTTTGGAGCAAGGCACTATCCACAGGGTGGCATTCTGTACTGTAATCCTTTTGTAAAGCATTTTGATTTTAAAAAATATTTTGTTCAGCTAAATGATGAGTATGGTACTATGGTAGCTTACCACATCTACTTGCATTGCTTATGTGTGCATGATATTTTCATGAATCTAATTAAGAATTTTTTGCTCTTTTTTAACTTTTATTACATTATTATTAATCTCATCAAGTCTCGAGAAGGCTGAATTTTTTCTGTTTCATATTTTCTGAGGGTGGATCTAACTTTTTGTGGGACAAAGAGGACCGTTTGTTTTGTAATGATATATTCTCTTCTAAAATAAACGTTGGTTTTGTAATGATCACAACGATGGGGCTTGGCAACGAAGATTATGAGCCTAAAAAGACATTTGTTGCTTGTTTTGTGAAAACAATGTGTGATAAATGAATATTATTTATAAATGAATATTATTTTAGCGAATAAATGAATATTATTTTACTGAATAAACGAATATTATTTATAAATATCACAAAATGGGCCAGACTTCACAAACTCCCAACAAAGCAACCTGATTAAAATCGAATCTATAGACTGTGAGTCATAACCTGATTAAAGTCCAATCTATAAGTCGTAAGTAGTCATATAATACCAATATCAAAATGTCACATCACCACACTGATTCTACGAAGATTACTGTAAACAACATTATTCTAACATATAGGCTCATAAGCAAACTTTTTAAGCTTGGTTGACCATTGCCCAAGTCTCAAAATAAAACATGCCATGCTTCCAAGTTTGAACCTCATGAAATATATACTACTTTTATTGGAGGGAATTTCTCGAAGATCCAAACTCCAACTAGGATTGCTATGACTACAAAAACAAACCCTATCCATTCTATAGGCCCTAGTGGTTTCTGCACCTATTTTCAGCAGGCAGAGAAATACCCAATGGTGTAAATTTATTTTCAGGTAAGTACATCTAAGTGATCAAAGAGAATCAGGCATTCCTGTGAGCCTTAATCCTGCGTGCTTCTTCCTCTGGCAGGAACAACCTTCCTTATCCTATATCCCATCGTTAATCGACTTTGCCGCGTGACGAACAGTGAATGTGAAGTAAAACTGTCTGACACCTGCTAAGAAAATAAAAAGCAGTTTGTATTTGCTTACACTCTGTTTGGAAAGACTATATAAATGATAAACGTCAATTTTAAACACATGTTCGTTACTATTACAAATTTTTATAATCCAAAATGTCCTTTAAAGACTGATGTCATGAAAGGTTCCACGTTTAACAACTAATCAAATAGGTTACTACTTTTCTTTTGTACCATTTATTAGTCCTAGTCGACTTTTGAGATCCTCTTGTCAATAAGAACTTTCAGTAGAACTGGAAAAACACAGACACAACACATGAAAATGAACTTATCAAATCAACCTATCTTTCCATATAGCATATGCAGGTCCATATCCCGGTCCATAAGCGCGTGTTAGCTTACTCATTTTTACAAAATTTTCCACATTTTTATACATTCTTTTCAACTCCACTCGTTCTCTCTCCTATTTCACATCCACATATCTCGTGGGATCTACCTACACTACACAAATCTCTACCATTCAATTCTACTCGTTCACTTTCCTATATCACATTAAAATTCATAAAAATCTATTTTTACACATACATTAACGCCCGTTAATTAGTATCAAGACTGCACATATGGTCCTCTAACCCTATTTTACGATGATGAAATCTTACCAGTTCTCCACCTTAGGAGCTCGTTTGACAAAGCTCAAATTTTAATAACTTTTTCTTGAACTTATTTTCCGCTTCCCCATAACCTATACTATACTCTTGAACTTTGCATTCTTAATATCAAACTGTAGCACATGTGGTGAAGATGAGCATACCTCATTTGACCTGAGTCCAGACCTCGTAACGTGTACAACAACTTCTGGGTATCAGAGGCTGATCTGAGTTCTACGATTCTGTGTACAACACACATGATTTGAAACGAAAGAAATCCCTCACATCCACCTGCAATACCAAGATAACACGGGCTGCTTAACGGTAGATGTAAATTTAGCAGATGTAGCTTTACAGCTGTTGAAATTTTTTGCTCTCTAATGGAGAACTAATGCTCATTTGCAAAGCATGCAGTTCTCGCAGGTGGAAAAAAGCAAAGAGCCTTTCCAATAAAAAATGATAGTAATAATTAATGTTTAATGAATACTATCAGCTTCATCTTTACGTCAACAGTAAAAAATGAAGCATTTTTCTGGTCAAGATCAACTGAAGCTGAATAAGTTCAACAAGGCCAGGGAAAAGGCTCTTACGGAACGCAAATCACTTACAAACCAGGTCTCAATTTCTCTGGTTAACAGTGTCGAAACAAGAAATAAACATGTCACCACCACCAAAAAATTTCATAAAATTTGAATCCATTATGAATATAAGGTAGCCAAAAGTCACAAGACATGGCATAAAGCGCTGGAGAAAGCATGCGGTAACGGGAAAAAAATCAAATGTACAGCAACAATAAATGGTTAAACGAGTTAAAATGGCCTAATACTCAACAGTATAAGAAACAGGGAAACACGTAAATTGATCGTTATAGGAATATGGAAGGCCTAATACGAACCATATCACGATGTGCTCATAGATTGATCCAGTTTGCATATATCTTCGTAATCAACAGCCTTAAGAACTCTACCATCGTATATTCCCTTCTCAATCTGCACCTTGGCACAAAAATTATCAGCATCCACTGCAAGCAACCTTGCATTTGATCCACGGTATGCCCCATTGACTATCTTCAAAAGGCCCCCAATTTGAGGAATGACAGTCTCAAGCTCCTCCTGATCAACTCTCAAAACATGCTTACTTTCAATCATCTGAATTTCACCAACATACTTATCAATCACCTTCCTCACAACCCCCTTTTGTTTGTAGTACCCTTTGTCTGCTAATGCTTTACTCATCACCTTCACCACAATACCCTCATACAACCAGTAATCCTTCCTATTACTCCTCTCCTTTGCCTTTTCTTCTTCCCTCATCAATTCACCCAACACTGATGTATGGTCTTCAAGCTTCCGCTTTTTATTGTTGCTCTCATTCTCCTCCTCATCAAACACCAATCTAGAACTCTCTCCCTTCTCCTTTGCAGAAACAACAATTTTTGCAGATCCTAAACTTAGCTTAATTTTTTTATCACCTCCTTCAGATTTTTCTAACATTCTAGTCTTGGTCTCTATTTGTTCTAATCCATTCTCACTCCCAGTTGTGGATGTCATCATCAGCTGCTCAGCTCGCTCAATTTGCCTCCGAATCTCCCTCTCTTTCTTCTCCTCATCAGCCATATCTGACTTAATCCTCTTATTCTTCATCTTCTCCTTAAAAAGGGTCTCTGAATCGCGGTCTATATAAGTCATGAACCACCCTTTTGGAGTTTCATCAACCTTACACTTCCCTGTTCTACCCAAATACTTCACAAACTCGGTAAGAGTAGCCCACTGAGTAGAATTCATGTGGACGTGATGGCGGTCTGAGATGTATTCGTTATAAACTACGGTGGCGGCGACGCGGCTGAACCGGTGGCTCCGTTTCATGTGTTCGAGAAAGGAGGTCTCGAACTCCTCTGAATATCCGTCGAGGATTCGGGTCGGATTTTGGCCGAACACTTCCATCTGACGCTGGTGGGATTCGCTCATACAGTGACATTTGAACCCATTTTCGTCCCGACATTGCTTCTGGCACATCTGGCAATACCATCGCAGCTTCTGTAAACCCTTGGCTTTGATTCTGTTGGCAATTGCTTTTGGCGTTAAGAAATCATTCTTCCCCATGGCCAGATTACGAATAGATAGGAACAGTGAATCGAATTCAACAGATTTGGGGTTTAATTCCCGTTTATGGGGCGATTTGGGAGAAAAAGGGGGGAAGAAGATTTGGGGTTGCAGGGTAATTGGAAGGAGGTTTGATCGGGGGAATAGAAGGCTTTGCCAAAACTTCAGGAAACTTTGGCTTATTATTTGAATCAGAATTGAATAATATAAACTCATTAGAAATATGAAATCTATTTTCAGTAGGAAATTTACTCAAAAAACATGAAATCTATTCTAAATAGGAATTTTTTTTTTTTTTTTTAAGATCACACACAACACACGCACACAAGGTGCAGAAACTCACGCCAGTATTCAAAACCATAGAAATTTTATTTTATTCACATTAGATCTCATAAAATTAAATTTACTTTTTATATTTTATCTTTTTCAATCATTCATACATTAATTTAATATTTTTCTTGTATTTTTCAAAACTCGTTGCCCAATTTTCAACCACTTACATATAAAAATAAATTTAATCTCATCAAATTTAACGTAAATAGAACAAATCCACAACAATAAGAACATGAATAATTAAACAAAGAATACTTAAATATAAAATACTTTTGACAAAATCAATACATTTAATTGTATTCATATTAACCGTTTTGTGTGAATGAGATAATCAATAGGATGGAATTAAAGTATAAAGTTTGATCAAGTAAAAATAAATAAAGAAAAGATTATATTTATATATTACAAAATAGATCGCACTTGATAAATTGCGAACAAGCAATTTCTTCTCTCATAGCTCAAGAATAAAAATTGAAGCAATTATTTATACAATGTTATTCATAAATAATACTACTACTGTTTATAAAATATGGCTAATTTCAAAATGTCACGCCATCCTGATTCAATTAGGATTTACAAAATAAAATAAAGAAAAAAAAGAATTATTTTTAGAAGTGACATCATAGGTGAACACTTCAGTCTTTAATTGTGAGGGGGAAAATTATAGAGGAAAAGGGGAGAGGGGGAAAAAGGTAAAAGAACCTTTTTCCCTTCAAATCCATTAAAAATGGCTTTTTACCCCCTCATGTTAATTTGACTTTGTTGGAAAGGAGCAAAACACACCTATATATTTGGGTGTTTTACTCCAACATTAAAAATGCTCTAAGCTTGGTTAAAGATTGCCCAAAGCCTCAAACAAAACAGCGAAACATGCTATCCTTCCAACTGTGAAGCTCATAATCATATAATAGCTTCACTTACAATAATTTGAGAGAATTTCTCAGCGATTCAAACTCCAGATTCTTACAACTTATAAATAACTGCTTTATCCATTCTATAGGCCCCTGGAAGTTTTTGGTCAAATTTCAGCGGGTAGTTCAATGCGAAATGGTGTCAATTCATTTCCAAATAAGTACATACATAACTGATCACAGAGAATCAGCTTCCATGCGCGCCAGAATCCTTCGTGCTTCCTCCTCTGTGGCTGGAACGACCTTCCTGATCCTATATCCATCGTTCAAAGCCTTTGCCTCGGGACGAACAGTGAATGTGAAGTAAAATCTGTTTGACACCTAAGGGAAAGGAAAAAAAAAAAAGGCTCTTTCTTATTGCTTAACACTCTGTTTGGGAAGACTTCATAAACGATGGACGAAAATTTTAAACACTTTGTTATCGAAACATTTTGTGGGGCCATTTACAAATACTCTTTATGTCATCCAAAACGCCCCTTAAAGGCTAAGGTCATGCAAACTTCTACATTTTGTGACTAAGAAATTACCGCTTTCGTTCTGTTTCTTACTTGGTCCCATTCGACTATTGCATACCTCTTTTCAATAAGAATTAACTTCATTAGACCCGAACAAAAATAGCAGACACAAATATAAGGTAATGAACTCACTAATAATCATCATATCCCCTGTATCACCAGAAACCCCTCACAGCACGTCAATACACTAACAGCTTATGTGCTACGACTTTAGACAAAAATCATTTTTTTCAATTCTCATTTTGAACCACCCATTCGATAAAATATGTTATGTTGTGAAACCTTACCAAAAGCGTCACCCCTTGTCCTATTTATCCACCTTGGGAGCTTGTTTGATAAAACTGAAGTTTAATCACTTTATCTCAAACTCATTCAGTGAACTTCCCCATAGCCTTTACGGCACCTTTTAACCACGCATTCTTAAACTCAAATTGTATGACACGGTAAAGATGATCATACCTCACTAGACCTGAGTTCAGGCCTCGTCACATGTGCAACAACTTCTATATGTATTAGAGGCTGATCTGAGGTCTCAGATTCTGTGTACAACACACATGAATTGAAACGCAAGAAATCCCCAACATCCACCTGCAACACCAAGATAAGATAGTCTGTTTAATGATTGATGTGATTTTAACCAGAACAAAGCCTTGTCTAACTTCTACATGTTTACGATTAAGTGTGTCCTGGACAACTTTTACTTTGCTAAAAATTAATTTTTTAGGTCGAAAAGTGGCGTGTAGCACGAGATGTAGAGATGTGTGGTTGACATTGAATCTTGACTTTGACATTAATTTTTAGGTAGAAAAGAGAATCAATACCATCATGTTGCAAAATCAAGTTGACACAATGAAACAGATAGGAGAAGTTTAGAATGGAGTACTCACTGGTTTCAGAAAATCAACGTTATCAACTTCTAGAAAGCTTGGCATCACCCGGCAAATACATAAGCTGTTGAAAATGCTAATTCAAAAGCTCGATGCATTAAAAACCCTCCAAAAATCCGACCATGAATGTTCCTTTGCTGTGGCTGGCAAATCAAAGAGTTCTCAAGACGAGTATCTCTGAGGAGAATGCTGTCTCGATTAGCCAATGCTGGCATGTCACAGAAGATCCGTCCCTCGGCCAGTAAAGTTTCAAATTTATTTATCTCTCCATTCTCAATCTCCTTTCTGTCTTCTTTGAATTTCCTTTTCCTCAGTTGGCTTCTTGCTTCTGATGTCTTGTAGAGCAATTTTTCCCTTTCTGTTTCTGGTTTCAGTCGATTCACAGGTGCAGCTTTCCCTGTCTTGTAGTCACGAGCCACGAAGATGAAGTTGGCCGTCAGAACAACTGATTCTGAACTGTCACTCGTCTCTGTGGAGAAAAATCTTGCTCTATAAGGGATTGCTTGATTCACATTAAATTTAAGTAAATTAATTTTGCTTTTGGGTGTGTTTGAGAATCAGAGAAGAGCTATTAAAATATAAAAATTAATAAAAAAGAAAAGAAAAGAAAAAGATTGTCAAATCAGTGTACGGGTGGCTGAAAAAGAGAGACATAAAAAGGAAATTTAATATGAACAGAAAAGCCCTACATCTGTGAACGACACACAATCTTATGCTTTACAAAACATCTCAACAATTTTACAATCAACTTGTAAAGACTAGTTGAAATTGCGGAAGATAAAGATCAGTTAGCCATATAACCTGTGAAGAAAATAAAGAGACACAGTGGAAAAATATAATTGGACGAAGAATATCCATGACATTAAGAGTGAAGAGAATGAAACTGAAGTGATCAAGAAACAACAAATTAACAATACTCACAATTATAATATTTGATTAAAATGTATGCAAGAAAGGGCTAATCGTGAAAAGTCAATGAGCTGAGCATCAAGTTCAAATTCTTCCAGTGAAAAAAAAGAACTAGTTCTGAAGAAAATACCTGTTGGCGGCTGAGTGACTTCTAGTTGAATTTCAATAGAAGATCGGCCGACCCAAATAACAGCACCAACTATCTTCAGATCAATGTGGACACTGATGGGCTTTTTCAGCACCATTTTGTCGACAGATGCAGTTACCAGATAGAGTGGTCTAGTCGTGCTATCAACATCCGAGCAATGCTAATCCACAAAAAGACACAGATTTGAATATTTTATCAAATCCTATAACCATAATAACAAACTAAAATCTTCTTATACTCCTTGAATGAATCACTTACAGGATACAAAATTATACATTTGTTTACTTGAATATCTAGCAGATACAAAATTGCTCATTCAAACACAAGTCAAGGGTGGATATCGAATTAGGAAACACAATAACCAAAATCAAGAGAGAGAGAGAGAGAGAGAAGGGAAAATGAAAGGGAATTTGTACCTTGACTGAAATAGTTCCAGCAAGAGCATCGAGATCTTCAAGCAATTTCCCAATTCTGACCTCATTCCAAGGATCCCTATACTGCTCTCTCAGTATATAATCACTGGAAAACTTATACAGAATCGTCATCTTACTCTGAGATGGGGTTTTCGTCAACAATTCACTTTGTGGAGGTGCATCAAGTGGGGGATCAAGAAGTCTCTCAAATGTTTTTGACCTCGTTTCCCATAAGGCAGTTGTGACAGGTGAATGATACATTCCAGGCCATAAACTGAGGGTTTTTCTTGTTGAATCATTCCCCTTTGGAGAACCATCAAATGGGGAACTGAAAGTGGAAAAAATAGGAATTGGACTCGAAGGAACTGAATCAGAGTCCATTGATTTTCCTGAAATTAATTGTGCTTGAGGTTTTGGATTTAAAGCACAAAAAGTGGGAAATTAGCTGCGATGTAGGAATTGTATAGAACCGTACCGGGAAGAACGGTTTTCACCGTTATTGTTCTTGATTTTCTTCGCAAATTTCAATGCACGCAGGTCTCGTGGACGTCAAGAGAAGCGCATCTCCGTTGCAAGCCGCGATTGGGGATCCCATACCGAGGGAACACGCAATAAAAAAAAAATCGTGGATTCCATATTTTCTTCCCTTATTTTTTCCTCTTATTTTTTTTTTGTATAAATTCTCGTACTATTTTTATATTTTTACATCCAACTTTACGTCTTTTTATCATTTATTATTATTATTATTTATAAATTTATTTTTATTCCATATCGCTCATATTTTTTTATTTTTTCCTCTCCTTTTCATTACGCATTTTCTATTTTCTTTTTAATTAAAATAATCATATTTTCTCTATCTTTCTTCTCCACATTATTTCCAATGGAAATGCTGGAGGGAATAACTTCAATGGTTCAACTAAAGTTGGCCGTACGTAGTTACTATTCACATTCAATTTCATTATAATAAACCAATTGTAAGAATTGAGAATAATAATAATTGAAGAAAATAATGATAATGAGGATGGAGAGATGGAACGACTGATAGCATTTTTTATTTTTTGTATAGGATATAATTTTTTTGAATTGGTGATTAAATTTTCTTTTTCTCTCAAATTATTTAACCATTTATATATTAATTTGAAAATTTTTATATATTTTTTAATACTCTTGGTTCAAATTTCTCTATTAAATGTGTGATTAAAAACTCATTAGTTCATCAAATTTAAATAATCAAGGATTTTCAGGTCGATGCGCGAGTACCAATTCTAATACTTGCAGCTGACATTAAAGGTAAGTTTCACATATAGTCCCTAACCTTTATATTTTGTATCATTTGGGTTACCATTCTTTTTTTTTTTTTTTTTTTAATGGTTTGAGTCTCCAATCTTTCATAAATTCTCATATGAGATCCTTAATTTCAAAAAATAAATGATGCTCATTACTCCTTAAATAAAACTAATATGAATATTTTGAATGAAAAGAAAAAGGTAAAAAAATTTTAAAAATGGTTTATTCCTCAACCAACTGACCTAGTTACCCACTATTACCCCAACCCATTCAAAAATAATGAACCCCAGTAAGCATTTTTGGTAACAAAAAAGGGGACTCCTCATTTTGTTGATGGTTTTTTCTATTGTTGTCATAAATGGAAGAAAAATGATGGATTTCTCTCCAATTTTTCCTGTTAAAATTCATCATTTTTATCAAGTTAGGGTGGGGACGGGAGGTTGGGCAAGATAGGTGCAAAAGAAATTATTTGCTTTTTCCTTCTTTATTATTTTTATTTTTAAAAAATTTATTTTATTTTAATTTAAATAGTAAGGGTATAAATATTTTTTTCATGGATTTGGGATCTTATATGTGAATTTATCAAAGGTTGGGAACCCACGACGTTGGGAAAAAATAATGAGAACCAAAATGATACAAATTGCAAAAATTGTGGACCATATGTGAAACCCTTGTTTTAATTCCCCCTACCCTGCATCTCGAAATCATACACAACAAACAAGAGGCCCTCACCCCCTCTCCCCATTTCAAAAATAACATGTGTAGGGAGTGAGTGAGAGAATGATTTAGGAAATGTGCTTATTTTTACCAAATCGCTATATTTTGAAATTTCAAAATATATAGGGCAGCTTGATAAAAATACCATAATTCCCTAAATCATTCTCTAATCCACTTTCTGCATATATCATTTCTGCTCTCGTTTATTCACTGTTACCAAACCTTTATTCCTTGTTCAACTCATACAAAAACTAAGATTTCAAGTGCTAACTAGAAACCGTCAAACAAAGATGGTGAACATATTTGATTAATCGCCAGAGAATAAGCTTTTGGTCCATTTCTACCAGTTGTTTGCCAGAAATGGTATTGGAGAGCTTGGTTAGAGATGATGTTGCATTTCTTGGTTGGAGATAGTGTTGCAAAGGGCTTTTTGGTCAGAGATGGTGTTTTTTCTTGGTTAGAGATGGTAGCGCATATGGCTTTTCTCTGGGTCTTAGATGATGTGTCTTCCATTACTACAATTCATCGACTGTCGGAGGAGCCATGAAACAGTGGTGAAATTATGGTGCTAGTGAGACAAAGAAAGACGTGTGGGCGAGGATGGGAAATGTGGTAAATGTATGCATGAGTTGTGACAGAGATGCCAATTTTTTTAACATATCTGGTCCGCTAACTTTGAGTGAGGACCGGCTTTTCTTGGCCAGTTGTCCAATTGCAACTGACGTGGAGGTGTCGGCATTCTTAAGATAAGTAGGATTATTTATTTTATTTTGCTTATAAGGGTAGAATAGCTGTTTTGTCTTTCTTTACATAGTTTATCTATAGTTTAGTTGTGTTTAGGGTTAAATATAATTTTTGCATTATAAAGCATCGCGTTTTTGTTAATGAAAGCTCTAATTCTCTTTTGCTCTTAAAATTTCTTTATTGGTAGAGATTGTTTAGGGATGGCAAACGGGTCGAGAAACCCGAGAAATGCGGCTACCCAAACCAAACGTGATGAAAAATGGCATGAACAAGTAGGTAAGAAGTCCCACATCGGTTATCTTGAAATGAGAAACCTATCTAAATACAAGTGTAAGGTGCTACTTCACTTGGAGGTTAACCTTTTAAGGTGAAATCCCTTACACTTGTACAAAAAATTTAACATGGTATTAGAGCGGGTGAACGACCTGGAACCGATGCTCCGCTGCTGCGCCAACCCCCGGCCAAAAATGGTCGCCGAAGAAAAATGGTCCACCTGCAAAGGTTTAGGATAAATCCCGTCTACACGTGATGGGGGGCGTGATGAAAAATGGCATAAGCAAGTGGATAAAAAGTCCCACATCGGTTATATTGAAAGGAAAAATCAATATAAATATAAGTGTAAGAGCTACTCCCCTTTTAAATCAGATGGTTCCATAACTTTAACAAAATGGGTAAAAAAACCCGAATCGATGGACCGGCGGATCGGATATGGTTAGTAGCATCGTAATCGAACCCAAACCGAATAACCGATATTTTTTTTCCTAAAAAAAGTTAAAATTAATTATCAATTCAAAAATCAAAAGTTCAAAATCTAAAATCTATAACGAGTTGTCAATTGTGATGAAAACTATTTATTTTGCTTGCATGATGTGTGATTTCCTATTTTGTTTGAAAACTAGAAACTGCTTCATGCTTTTTAGTTGTATTTGTTTATATATAAGGATAATGGATTGATTATTTATTATTAGTGTATTAAAGTCTAATGAGTAATGAGTTGTGATGGTGTAATGGTAGAATGTTAGAATAAGGATGTAATGTTAGAATGTTTGTCAATTAAAATGAGGATGTAATATTCAATGTTTTTACTCTAAAAGCAATTTAGGTATTGGTGTTTTGAGTGTGAGTAGGTAACTTTTGCTTAAAAAAATATAGGCCAACATGGCTTAAAAAAAAGGGTTTTGAAAATGGTTCGGAACCCCGAACCGAATCAAACCGAAACACACCAAACTGAAACACCGACGGTTCGGTTTGGTTCTGGTTTTGGTTTTTATCCACCGGTTCGGTTTGCGGTTCGGGCTGCACCGTCCCCGAATCAAACCATTGCCAACCCTAACATTGTTTAACAAGCATGATACTTGGTACCTATGATCGATAAATAATATTGTTTTATTCTAATTCCAATATAATAAATATAACTTTAATATATTATGATAAAAATTTTGAATTAGATTCCACCAGAGATTAACAAAAATACCTTCGTTCAAATGTTTAAAACATTATATTTTAAATAAGTAAAAATACGCATGTATAATTATCCTCATATGACTCAATTGTAAATACTTCGAAATCTATTCCAATGCTTTACAACATTTGAATTTGTGCCAAAGGTACATCAAGGCATCTATAGGCATAATTGGATTGGATTTTATTCGAATCCGATTTGAATTCAATGGATCCAGATATGTATTTACTAATAAAATATCCAGTGAATTATTCGAAGATGATATATAATGAATTTTCTTATTGAATTAGATATAATTTAGGTAGATATGATTCGTTTATAGCCCTAATTGTGAGTAATATTAGCAGTACAAATTTTTATTTTTATTTTTTTGTAAAATAAAGTTAAATCGAACATATACAAATTTTATATGTTTGGCGCTATTCAAAAATTTATATTTATCCTTCATATTTGGATGCTTTTTTTATATTATACTGTCAATAACAAGAATGGCATTTTTATTAAATTTATATTTTGATAGTTTGTACGTAGTTACAATTTTGAGATCAAGTTTATTTGAATGTTTTACATGCACTATTTAGTTTTGTTTGAAAATTTGAAATTTGTAGATATTTTATTTTTTATCTACTGCTTTTCAATTTATTTTTAGATGTCACAATTCCTCTGCATCGCACTGACATGTAATTAGTTTGTTTAATTTTCACGAAATTTCAAGCTTAAATTTCCAAAATAAAAAAAATTAGGCACTACATGGTCACATTTTCCCATAGAAAATTTTCCCAAAGGTACTGCCTAATAAATTATTGTTTGTAAACAAATTTGAATTTAAAATAAAATTTAAATTTATAAATAAAATTGTTGACGTCGAAATCAGTAAGGACTGATCACTTATCAAGCGGGGTAGGTGTAGTGTGACCGGATAGTAATCTTGAAGAAAAGTAAAATGTATAAATGTATATTATGTCAATCAAGTGTGTTTGCAGAGAGTTTTTCCTCCCTCAAATGAACGCTAAGTGTTCTATTTATAGTGTGCAATCAATCTAGGAGGGTGGTAGGGTCATCGGCGCCCGGCTAGGTCCGCTCCTAATGATGCAATGATGATGTCCTGTTGTACTTGACCTCTCGCATTTAAGGCGTGGCCTCGAAACTTGGGTGCGTAGTCGTTTCATTAATGGGGAAAGGATGGTCTGCTAATTGCGCAGTGGTGTCGAGTGTCAGTGGCGTAGATTGTCTCTTGTTGGCTCGCCATCTTGTAGCGAGTGGGACGGGCACACACCGTCGAAGTGGCGACCTCGGACCATCCGGGTCGGTTGTGATAGGAAGAGTTCCCAATGGGTTGGCGAGCACTGGGCCTCTGGGGCGGCACCGGGCTTAGCCGAAATAACGGGACACTCGCCAATTCCCTGTTGGGGTGAATTCCGCGCGATTAATCCGACCTGGAACACATGACACGTCCACCGCCGTGAGCTGGCTCTCCTACACGTGACAAGGGGTCCACGCGGGGCGAGGCACTGGCGCTCGCTGCCACGTCACCAGGTGGTGCCAACAATTGTCCCAGGCGTGCATGCGGGCCTTAGGTTGGGGTTGACGCTTAACCGCCTGGTGCCGCACGCGCGTGGCACGTGGGGCGGCCGACCACGTGTCCGTCTGATGATTGGGGGATCACGTCTTTCACCTTCCACCGCCATCGCCATATATACCCCCTCATTTCTTTAGTTTCCATTTTTCCGCTCAACACTTGTCAAATATTCTCTCGATCTCAACCCAACCGAATCCGCGCTGACGCCGTGCCTCTTTTCGACCTAGCTTTCGGTAGATTTCGAACTAAACACTTAACAAATCTTTGAAAATGTCGTCGGGTTGGAAGAGGTATATGACTTCTGACATGGGGAAACCAATCTCACAGCTCCCCTCTCCAAGACAGAGACAACTCCCCGAGCGTCGAGGAGGTCCTGGAAGCCGTGCTACTCTGGCCGTGAAGCAGGCTACGGTTGGAGCCGAAGCTTGCCTCGACGTGGCACGTCCGCTCCCGCCTGAGCGGTCTCCCCACAACCAACCTTTCTCAAGAGGAGGAAGAAGAAGTCGGCCCAAGCGCTTTGGCCGAGGCCGTGGGATGTTCCCGGATCCGTCGGCGGGCGCAAGCCGAGCTCGCCAGACGCCCACTTACATGATCTCTCACACCAGTGCGGTTGCCGAGGCGACGAAGGGCGGCGGCGATGGCCGTCCGTAGGGCGGGTGGTGGTAAAGTCGCCTGCTCGGCCGGGGTGAGCGCCATTTCAGGCGATAAACACTTCTCGGCCGCTTGGGGTGGCGCCTACTCGGCTCACCCCCAACACGTGGAGGACCGCCCTGGAATGATGGTGTTGTGGCACCGCGTTGGCCGACGGAGACGGTGGAGTTCAACCATCGTACACCTTCAAGTGGACCCGGACGACAAGACTGGCCGGTACTATTGTTCAATCCGGCCCGAACTCGGGGAGACTTTACGTCCATCGGACTGCCAGACTGGTAAAGGCCTGGAAGCCAGAAGTGATTCACGGCGGAGGGTGCCTGGTCGATCCGGACGACCGGGAGGGAGGTCGCCATTCAGTGAACTACCACGAGCTTGGTAATTGTTCTTCCGATCTCGACCTTATTTTATTTCGATGAGCCAACTCTCTTTCCTTTCCAGTTTCAAAGAGGCGGTAGTTAGAGGGCTGGCGTCTTTGCGATCGTGAGATCGATCCCGGTCGGGATTGGCGTACTCTATTAACCGAGGAGAACACATTCAAGGTCTGGCTTTCACGAGCTCGTCCTCAGGCGATCTTCTTCCTCGAGGTAACGGATTGGGTGTCCTACTCCGCTTATTTTCGACCGGCTGCCATTTTCTCTAACTTACTAATTGTTTCCGACCTCGCGGCTCAATCATCTTCCCAAGCGACCATGAGGGACCCACCCTCACGCCTCACCACCAAGAAGCCTGAAGTCGAGGCGGGGAGCTCCCAAACCGCCGACCTCGAACCTCACCCGTCATGACCCGGCCGTCGTCCTCCCAAGCAGCGGGCCGAAGGAGAAGGCGAGGATTTGAGTGCTCGCAGAGGCGGAGGCGTGAGGACCTCCGGACCTATAAGGGCTAACTTTGCCCTACCTCGGCGCTCGAGTCCAAGGAGCGCCTTTCTTTCGAGAGTAAGGGCTTCTCCGGCCACGGGGATTTCACCGCTCTAACTCGCCGATCGTGATCGCAGCTCCTCGGTTCTGCCGATCTCGGTGCGAACGCAGCTCGCCGCCATGGAGAGGTCCTGGACTGACCCGGAAGAATACCTTTCAAGATGGACGCCTACGGACAACACCCTCGGCGGCGTCCCACCGCAATCGAGCTCGATCCACTCATCCGGCCAGAGCAATCCAGGGCTTCGGTGCAAAGGCCGCGGGGAGCTGAAGGGTGTGACTCACTGGCCTGGTGGAGGCGAGGGCGAAGCGGCCAAATCCCGCTCGAACTCAAGGAGGCCCAGCCGGAAGGCCAAAGAAGCGCGAGAGTTGGAAGGACGCCAAGAGCGCATACTACGGAGGTCGAGTCCCTCCGAGCTCAGTGGGCGAGTAGTGCTCACCCGGTCTGCCGTGACCATCTCGCGAGGAAGTGATCGAGTCCTACAAGCGGTCAAGCGAGTGAACATCCGAGTGAACTTCGACCTTCTTGCTGCCGAGGATGTCATCGGGGACATAATCGCTTAGCTTATCCTGAGTGGGACGCTCGGTTTCCTCTTGGAAGAGGTCAAGCGGCTCAGTGGCTCGCAGACGGCATGCCGGAGAACTAGCTCTGACGGCCAGGCCTCGGGCGTGCTTCCTTTTCTTTCTCAGACTTGTAATTTTTTTCTTTTTTTTTTGTAATGAATCAGTACGCCGAAGTCATCTGGCCATACCGAGATCGATTTTGTAACACCTTGTGGATTCTAGTTATAATGAAATTTTGAGTTGACTCTTCTTTTTCCTCGTTTGGCTTTTTAATTTCTGTCCCAAGCTGCACAATCGTAGATAGTTTTCTCAAGTCGACTCATTTCACTAGGTCGCCCCGCTACTTGGCTGAGTCATAGGAATAACTTAATAATCAACCGTTCCGCGAGGTGGGTTCAGTATTCATCCGCACCTATTAGGTCGGGCATAGTCGGTTCTGAGCCCTGCAGCGTAGTCCAAATTGGTATACCCATTTCATTTGACAAATAGTTTCAAGTAATGTCGGATCGGTCCGAGCTTATATGGTCGTGGATCGGTGCAGCCGCTTTGTCCCAGGCCGGGACCGACAGTCGGCCAGTGTCGAAGTGATCGCGTAGCGGACCTAGGGTGGAGTCGGCAATGGCCGGACCTTGTTTGTTGTGTTTGGACGCCACCGAGGTGGTCTATCCCCGACCGGACCACTAAGGTCGGCCGGTCGTGAGTGGAATCGCCGAGCGGACCTTGTTTTTATTTTTATTGATTGGATGCCACCGTGGTGATCATCACGACGGACCACTAAGGCCGTGGTCGTGAGAAATGGTCGTCATGGCGGACCTAGGTCGCCTTTTTTTTTTTTTTTGCCACCTTGGCGATGCGTGCCCAGCGTGCACTAATGAGGTTTCCATGGCGGCAGCGGATCGGCCGAGCGAACTTAGGTACGAGATAGTTGAGCATCTTCGGACCAAAAACAACAATTCAAAAACTTCCATTCATTGCTAGAGAAGATATTACAACCGACTTGCAATCATTTACAACTTGAGATATTTTACAACCTCGATAGCTATTGGAAGTATTTCTTCAGGTGCTCGATGTTCCAGGTGGGGAAGTTGACTCTTCCGTTGTCGAGGCGAAGAGCCGTTCTGAGAGAGATTTGAGGACTACGAAGGGTCGCTTCCCATTTCTCGGCAGGCGCTCGGTACCTGGTCTGTGGCGAGAAGACCTTCCTGAGTGGTCTCGACCCTAAGTTTCGCTTCTTTACTTTACGGTTGAAAGTACCGAGCACTTCGGCGTTTGCTTGTATAGCTCGGTCTGTGGTGGCGTCAATTCGCTTTTCTCTCAAAGGTCGACCTCGAGCATAAGTCACTGGCTATTTCTTTGCTCGCAGAAGTGCCGAGTTCGATGTATGGTGACTCGACGTGTACTATAGCATCCACCCCATAGGCCAGCGAAGGGGGGTCTCTCGTCTTTGAGTCCTACATGTAGAATTCGGTAGGACCACGTGACGCCGGGAGCTAAATCCCGCCCACCCTCCTTTCAAGTCCTCGATCGGTCTTGAGTGTGCTTGATGATCTTGTTCACGGCCTCCACCGGCCGCTTGACTGGGGGTGGTTCGGGCAGTAGTGCTTCTTGATCCCCGGATCATCGCAGAGGACCTCAATCGACGGTTGTCAATTGCCGCCATTGTCCGTGCTACGATGGACTCGGGTATGCCGAATCAAAGATATAATTGACCTCCAGGATGAAGTCGGTCGCCGCTCTGTGATCCGAAAGCTAGGGCCTCACCTCACCCACTTGGTGAAGTAGTCCACCCACTATCGGGCGTACTTCACTCCAGGCCAGTTGGCATGGGTCCTATGAGATCGATTCCCCACTTGCAAAGGGCCAGGTGAGCACATGAGTGAGCTCAGTGGAGGAGCCTCGCTAACTGGGCGTGTGGCCTTTGCACTTGTCGCGGCGCTGGCCGAGGCAATGACATCCTTCTGGAGGGTGGGGCCGAAATATGCCTCAGACCTTATGCGCCAGTGGCCCACCACGAATGGTTACCACATCGCCCGAGTGGACTCGCGTCGAGTACAAAGGTCGCCTCCTTCTCGGGCACCGTAGCAGAGGGCCTGAAGTGCGCTTAGAGAACGTTGTCGATGATGGTGTGGCGGGCAGCACGATCGTAATCCGCTCACAGCTGCGGGTCCTTCGGGGCCCTACCATCCTTCAAAGGACAAGATTTCATCCGTCCCATGAAGTGGGGCCAGGTTCATGCCGTGATAAGGAGGTCGAGTATGGCCGACCTGTTAATCGGTTGATTGGTACAAACTCGGTTCCTCTATCCTCGTGGTGGCGGTAGCCAGAGGCGTCGACCAGTTGTTACGAGTTGAGAGGATCTGAAGCGACGACCTCATCGAAATTTTCATCTCATTGCAGCTAGGTTTGGAATAAGCTGGTCATCCGCTCGTCCTTAGCAAGGTAGGTGCCATTGAGTCAAGCCGACGACAATCGAGTCACTCGGACCTGGAGGTGAGAGACACCCACATCGCTGGGCGTATCTAAGGCACGCAATCAAGGCCTCGTATCGCCTTCATTATTGGATCTGCCTGAAATGAGAATCGCAAGGCTGGCAGAAAGACTCCAATGAGGGGCTCAGGAGCACGAGCCAGACTCAGATGTATGTCCGTCCGACGAGCCGGCCCACAAAGAGCGTCAGGGCTCGACCTCGGCAGACCGATTGGTGGGGCGAGGGTCAACTCGACTCTGAAATCGCCAGGGCCTGGCCCTTTGACCGCGAGCCTGAGGTCGGTGTATGAGATGTCGAATGTGGAAGTTCTACCGCCATTTGGCGAGCCGACCTGAAGAGTCGACCTGGAGCACTGCGCGGGGTAGTTTACCACCTCGATGGAGTGCTCGGTGAAGTAAGTAAGCTTTGGAATCGGCAACCAGCGCGAGGCTAGTTTCTCCATCGGGATGTAGCGCCGCGGACGATGGAAGGTGGCTCGTGTAGTATACCGGCCGGACATCCCTCGATGCAGTAAGGCGAGCTCACCGCATGCATGCTCGGGCAGAGTAGAGCGAGGCGTCCGCCACAGGCCGGACACAGCATGAGGTCGGGCCAAGGTGCTTCTGAGCTCTCAAAAGCTTCACGCACTCGGGAGTCCATCCAGTCCTTCCCCTTTCTTCAGGGCCTCGAGTGAAAGGCGGCGCCGCTGGCCTTGGACACGCGAATCGATTCGGGGCGCTATCCTGTCCGGTGAGACTCTGGACCTCTTTAACCTGGTGGGAGGTCTCAGGTTCAAGACGGACACTAATCTTCTCCCGTTGCCTCAATGCCTCGAGCTCACTACATGGCAGGAATTTTCCTGGACTCAACCCCAAATGCACACTTTGCCGGTTGACCTTCATCCTACATTCCCTCAGGGACACGGAACATGTTACCCAGTGCCGGACGTGGTCACCGTTGCTCGACACTCTTCACCAACATGTCATCGACGTATACCTCCATAGTAGTTACGACCGGGGACGAGAACATCTTATTGACCAGTGATGCACGTCGCCTCGGCGTTCTTCACCGAATGGCATGACTGGTAACGGTAAAGACTCTCGGTATTCACGAAGGCCGTGTGCTCCTCGATCCGGGGATACATGGGGATACGGTTATAGCCCGATGCACGCATCCATCATATCGAGGAGCTCGTGCACCGATGGCATCGACCATCCGGTCTATCCGAGGTAAGAGGAACGAGTCCTTGGGCCGCCTTGTTAAGGTCGGTGAAATCTATGCTGACCCTCCGCTCACCGTTGTTCTTCTTGACGAGGATGGTTCGCGACCCAGGCCTGGATACTTGGCTTCCCTGATAAAACCGATTTCAAGTAACTTATCCACTTCCTTGGCCAGGGCCTCATAGCGCATCTGGTTCAGGACGTCGCCGCCGCCAGGTCTTACCGCGGGGTCGATGTTCACGGTGACCATCGACGCAGCGGGTATACGCCATGTATGCGAGGGCTCCACGCGGCGACGCCGACACTACCGCGGAGGAATTCAACAAGAGGCAGAGCGCGTGCTCGGCCGATCCTTCCGATCTTGATCTGGTCCGGTTGTCTGGCTCGACCTCGATGGTTTCTGGATTCTTCCATAGCCGCGGCGCCCGGCCTCGAATCGCCCGCTGGGTCGCCGAGCTCGGCCGTAGAGACGGTCGATCCTCGGCCCACCTCGACAGAGGGTTGGGTGGACGTCGCATCGGCCGGTCGCGGCTTTGATCTCCGGATCGGTCGCTATCCCCCTGGGTGGGAACTTCATGGCATAATGGTAGATGGAGGTCGTGGCCACGAAGCTCGTGCAGAGGGGCCGACCTAGGAGGGCATTGTAATTGCCTGGGAGGTCTACCACGATGAAGGTGGCCATGACGGCCAGAGACATGGCTTTTCCCGAGCTCTACCAAAGGCATCGATATCCGCCTCGACCGGGCTCGATGGCGTGACCGGTGACTCCAACCACAGGGCGGGGCCTGCTCAAAGCCGCCATCGAGGCCCATGGAGTAAGGTCCAGGTATAGCAAGTTGACCGCTCGTTGTCGCATCGGTTGTCCGTGCGTGGGTACCATTGGTGAGGACCATACGATGACAAGGGGCGTCTGATGGGGGTGGCGGACGTGAGTCGTCGGCCTCGATGGCGATCTCCTGGTGCTCGGACGGGTCGAAGCTAGTCCTTATCCTCTGCGCGGAATCTTGGTAGTCGCAGGTGCCTCTCGCCAACCTCTTGCGGCTGGTTCCTTGACCCGACGTGTTGGTTACCCATGACCAACGTATGGACCTCGCTCAAGTGGCCCCGCAGCGGTGGAGGCGGTGGGGGTCCCCTCGGCCGAGGTCGGCCGTGATCGGGCCCGTGGGGCGACGAACTTCGCCGCCGCCGAATCAAGCCCTCAACCTCATTCCTCAGGTCCCTAATCATCGCAGGTGGTCGTGCCCGGCCCGATGCGTAACGGGCGATCTCTCCGGTTACGCTCGAGGAGGGGGTCCTCATCGCGATCGGGGTGGTAGGATCCCCGATCCTTCACATGCATCAAGACGCCTTCGGTGTTGTTGAGCGTGGGAAGGATGGAACCTCGGGAGCCGGGTCGAGCGACCTAGCGCCCACGCTGGGCCGATCTTTGAGTACGCGGGCGCAAAGTGGTGTCCCTCTCTTGCTCTTTCCGCCGGTCTGGGCTTTGTCTCGAGGTCCCCGGACGCCTCTCACCCGATATGGCACTCACCGAGAACTCATGATATGTCTGGGGGATTCGTGGGCGATCTGACCACGAATTTGGACACCTGAGGTGGCTAATCGCCGCTACCGTGGTCGTTTCATCGACACGCCTCGATTTCAATGCATCTGCTTGTTGAACCGCCCACATAATTCTTTGGGGCCTCGCCCTTCCCCGGCTGACGTCCACTAGTCTACCGCTAGGGTCGACCTCGGTGGGACCCCATAAAACGCTTGGAACCTGGTCGCGAGGTCTCCCACGCCTTTATGGAATGCGGAGCTTCTTGAACCACTTCATGGCCTTATCCCCTAAGCGCCGGAGGGGAAGGCCTTGCACATGAGCCCATCGGCTCACTCCTGTAGCTCCATGAAGGCGGTGTACTGTCGACGTGACTCGTCAGCGACCGGCCGTAGTTCCCTTGCCGAGGCAACTTCGATTTGGCTGGCATGAGCCTCTACCTGGATCTTAAGGCGTGAGGGAGGCCTTCCCTCTACCCGGCCGGGATCGGGGCCTTCTCTCGGCCTCTAGCTCGGCGACCCTCTTCGCAGAGCTCGGGCTCGGAGGTGGGGTGCCTGTGGAGTGGGGGGGCGTGCACGCGCTCGTCCCTCGTCCGTTTCTTCCGCTTGTGGTGGGGGCCGAGAGAAGCGATCGAAGGCTGACGGGGTCTTTCCGGATGATCTGGTTCCCGAAAGCCGGGGTGTTCATGGCGGTGGTCCCGGGTCGGTCTTCCGGAGATCGGCTGAACTTTGAGGCGCTGGCGCGGTCAGCCGAGCCCTGGTGGGTGATATGGCTGGCGCCGCAGAACTGTCGAGGCTTCAGAGGGTCGGCCACAACCTGGCGAGGTCGCCCAACCGCTCGGAGACCTGGCCGGAGTGACCTCACCGGTTCTGGCGATGCCAGATCCGACGGTCGCCACTCGAATGAGGGACGTATTCGTCTGGGCTCCGGCGTCCATCTCACCCAAGTCTGACGGTCCGGTGACTCATAGTCGTGCTTTGCAGAGTGGGATGTGTTCTTTGAAATACAGCTGAGGCCCTCCTTCTAGCGCCAATTGTTGACGCGTCGAAATCGATGGCAGGACCGATCACTTATCAAGTAGGTGTCGGGACCCTGGATAGATCTTGAAGAAGAAGTAAAATGTATAAATGTATATTGTCCGAATCGGTGTCATGTTTACGCAGTTTTCTCCTTCGCTCAAATGAATCTTTAAGTGCTCTATTTATAGTGTAACTGGTAGGAGGGTAGTAGGTCATCATGGCGCCGGCTAGGTGCCTGGAATAGATGCAATGATGATATCCGTTGTACTTCGTGCGGTTCGCATTTAAGGCGTTGGCCTCGAAACTTAGGGTGCGTAGTCGTTTCATTAATGGGGAAAGGATGGTGCTCATTTGCCGCAGTGGTGTCGGTGCCGGTGTGCGTAGATTCATCGTCTCTGTTGCTTGCCATCGTAGCGAGGAGACAGTGGCACACACCGCGGCCGAGCCGACCCAGGGACCATCTGTTGTGATAGGAAGAGTTCCCAATGGGTTGGCCGACTGGGCCACTAGGGCGGCGGTGAGCTTAGCCAGTCAATCGACACTCGCCACCCTGTTGGGGTGAATTCCGATTAATCCGACGGGACAGGGCGACATTTCACGGTCCACGGCTTTCCTACCGTACAGACAAAGGGGTCCACGTGTGGGGCGTGAGCAGCCTTCGCCACGCCACCAGTGCCAACAAAAATTATTAGTAGAAATTTATATAATATATACGATTATTATTTATATTTATATTTATTTTTATATATAATGGGCGCAAATGATCTGGTGCCAAAGTGTCCACCCATAGATATCCATCATTCAGTCAATATATATATGTGTATATATATATATATATATATATATATATATATATATATATATGCATTTTGTGGGATATATATATTGGTGTGAACACTAAATTCGTTTTTTTTTTTGAGATAAAATTGATTAACTAACGCGCTAATTTCCAAAATTAAACCAGGCGGTACGTGGCCGGCCTAGTTTTCTTTCTTTATGGAAAAATAAAAAATGGTCAAGAACAATAGCACTCACTAGTCACTACGTGGTCCATACGCGCATCCATCAAAGTCAAGTCAAGATCTCAAGGTCATCCCTCAAAATCTCCTTTTTCACTTGCCTCTCCTCTATATTCTATAGGAGTTAGCGGTTGGTGAAAAAAAAAAAAAAAAGGAAAAAGAAAATGACAAACACATGAACACAAGAAAAAAGAAGGTGGAAAATTGGCTCCGTTCTTTGACCCGTTACTCAACAGTAACTATTGCTGATGAAAATACTTCCTTCTCATAAATCATAATTCAAGTCCACCCCTCAAGTCTCCGTCCCCGTCTCCTCGAACAAGCTCGCGCATCCTACAGGTGACTATCTATTCATCTCTTATCTCCTTTTCCTCTTAATTTGAACTGATTTTTTTCTTTTCTTCTGTTCATACACGTCGTTCTAAGCATATATATGTTGCTCGGCTTGAATATCTCGAACAAATAGTTGAGATTTCTATTTTTCGATTGATTTTTGGTATGAGCCCCTTTGTGACATCTGAGGCGAGTTTCTTTGATTTCTTTCACAACTGCTACTTAAAATAATTGGATCGTGTGAATTTGTGGCTGCTGGGGTCTATGTTGAGTTTAGTAAAATGGGTTTTTGCCCTTGTTTCTGTTTCTCTGATTTCATGATTGTAATAATTAAGTCTTTGTCACTGGTGGAAAGAGGGATTTAATTGGTTAGCTTTCTATTTGTTATGTAATAGAATCCCAAATTTTTGCCGGATTAATTGCTTTTGATTTCGTTCTAGGGCAAAACTGACCCTTTCTTGTCTGTATTCTGTTGTTCTTCAGTGTAATTGGAGATTTGGAATATTAAGTGCTTATTCAATTGATTATCCTTAGTATACACTCTCTGTTGATGCTTTACATTCACGATTCATCTCCCAAATATTACTTTTTCATGATGTTTAAACTTAGTTTTGAATTTCGATTGTATTGATTTTGAATTTCTTTCAGCAATCAAACTAATGGATCCTGCTATTCGGTGACCAGAATACTTTTTCCGTGTGCCAAACTAGACCTTAAGTTGGTCAACATACTCAGTTCCTTCTCTGTTATGGCTTCTTTATTCATCAAAATCCTCATCGCTTTCAGAGCGCTCCCCATTTTTTCCATACTCATTTGCTTGCTCCTCCTCGAATCTTTCGGCCATGCTTCTCAGAATGATATCAATTGCCTGAGATCTATCTTCGAGTCTTTGGAAGACCCAAAAGGCCACTTAAACTTATGGAATTTCAGAAACACAACCAAGGGTGCCATCTGCAACTTTGTCGGGGTTGAGTGTTGGCATGCGGATGATGACAGCGTCTTGAATATCCATCTGGGGAGCATGGAACTTGAGGGCACTTTTCCCCAAGGAGTTGTTAATTGTTCATCCATGACAGGTTTAGATCTTTCCAATAACAAAATCCATGGAAGTATTCCAAATAATATCGATCAGTTGGTGAAATTTGTGACCACCCTCGACCTCTCCAACAACCAGTTATCTGGACAGATTCCTGTTGGCCTTGCCAATTGCACTTATCTGAATGTCATCAAACTTGATAACAACCAGCTAACAGGTCAAATCCCTCCCGAGATTAGTTTGCTAGGTAGAATGAGGGAATTCAGTGTGGCGAACAATCGATTGAGTGGGCCAGTTCCACGCTTCCAAAATGCTACTGTTAATGCTGAAAGTTATGCCAATAACGCAGGACTTTGTGGTGAGCCTTTGCCTTCTTGTGGAGGAGGCTCGTCCAAGAAAACCAACACCGGAGCCATTGCCGGGGCGGCCGTTGGTGGGGTGACTCTTGCTGCTTTGGGCTTGAGTATTGGCTTGTTCTTCTACCTACGCAAGATGGGTAGGAAGAGGAAAGAAGGAGATCCTCTAGGCAACAAATGGGCAAAGAGTATGAAGAGTTCCAAAGGCATCAAGGTAAGATAGGTGATGGTTTCTTGTTTCAGCTTTCCATGTTTGATTTTATTTTTCGTTTGATTTTTAGTGTATATTTTTTTTGTTTCAGCTTTCCATGTTTGAGAAGTCAGTTTCCAAGATGAAGCTAAGTGATCTAATGAAGGCCACCAATGACTTCAGCAAAGAGAATATAATAGGGTCGGGAAGAACAGGGACAATGTACAAGGCAGTACTAGAAGATGGCACCTGTCTTATGGTGAAAAGATTGCAGTACGCTCAACAATCAGAGAAAGAATTCACGTCCGAGATGACAACCTTAGGAAATGTAAAACATGGGAACTTGGTCCCACTTCTCGGTTTTTGCACAACTAAGAAGGAAAGACTCCTAGTCTACAAGCACATGCCAAACGGCACTCTCCATGACAAGCTTCATGTCGTGAATGAAGGCGAGAAACCTTTGGATTGGCCATTAAGGCTCAAAATAGGGATAAAGGCTGCAAAAGGATTTGCATGGATGCACCACAGTTGCAATCCCCGAATTATTCATCGAAACATAAGTTCCAAATGTATCTTGCTGGACGTTGATTATGAGCCTAAAATTTCCGATTTTGGTCTCGCGAGGCTTATGAATCCCGTTGACACTCATTTGAGTACTTTCATAAATGGCGAATTTGGGGACTTGGGTTATGTTGCTCCTGAGTATCCAAGAACTCTGGTCGCCACTCCCAAGGGGGATGTCTATAGCTTCGGTGTTGTTCTTCTTGAATTAGTAACTGGCGAAAAGCCGACTCATGTGGCAAAAGCACCTGAAACCTTTAAGGGAAATCTAGTTGAGTGGATTTCTCAACTTGCGACCACCTCGAAACTCCGGGATGGAATTGATGAGTTGTTGGTTGGGAAAGGTTATGACGATGAGCTTTTACAGTTTCTCAAGGTTGCTTGTAGCTGTGTTTTGCCAGATTTTCATAAAGAGAGGCCTACCATGTTTGAAGTGTACCAGCTTTTGAGAGCCATTGGAGAACCCTATTATTTCTCAACTGAAGATGACGTATTGGAGATATCGGAGGATAATGGCAATGCCAATCAACTAGATGAACTCATCGTTGCTCGAGAAGTATAGGAAAGAATTGTTAAAAAAAGGTGAAAGCGAGATTTAGTGGCGAGTCGAGCCATAATCCATGTGTAAATTTTGTTGTTGTTGCTGGCTTTTCAATAACTTAAACTTGGCAGCTAGATTATACATTGGTAAATCATAAGAGATTGATGCTTTTAAGTATAAATATGAGGTAAAATGTTCATTTGCTAGTATGACAGCTTTTTGTTTGCATTTTTTCACACACCAGAATTTCTTTGCTGGTTCGGTTAACTATTCTCAACAGTTTTGCAGTACCTCGTAGTGTAATTTTTAACTAGTGTAGTGTTTTGTGAATTCGAGTTATCTCTCCGGTGTTAATTGTGATGAATTATTAGATAGGAAACTGTGGAACTCCTGGAAGAGACATGAAAGAATCTGAGAAAAATGAAAGCAGAAAAGTATTAGTGAACATTGGTGTATATATGTTTGACTTAATCCAGTCATAGAAGCTATAATGGGTCAAGAAAATTCGCGATAAGGGACGGTGTCGAAGGAAGAGATTGAGGAGATGGTACAAGCAGCAGAGAAATACAAGGCTGAGGACGAGGAGCTGAAGGGGAACGTTGATGCCAAGAAATTGTTGGAGATTTCATAAACGACTAGAGCATCTCCAATGCAAATATCTATTTTGAATTTGCATTTTAGAGACTAGTGTTCATTCTAAGACGAGCAGCGAATTTACACCCGACATATGCAAATCTCCAAGTAGCTTAGTGTGATTTTTCATTTTCGTAATGCAATGATTCCCTTGATTATTGAGTTAGCAAAAGTCATCTTACAGCTTAATTGCTGTTTTTATAGTATCTCATGCTGCAATCAGTTACAAGTTTATCGCTCAAAAACTGTTGTTCATTGCTGGGCATTAGGTGGCACTATTTCTTCCTTTGCAGAAAAGGGGATTGTGCGAGGTGGCAACGAAGTTTTCCTTCAAATCTTGCAAATGAATCACTTGTAAGCAATGGCGGATCCAGGATTTTTAGCCGGGGGGGCTGCAATACAGAAAAAAATTTAATTCGACTAAAATTATGTATAAAAATTTTTTTTTTCTATATAAACTTTCGGAATTTTTTTTGGGTCGGGGGGGCTACCACCCGTGCCGGCCCCCCCTTAGATCCGCCCTTGCTTGTAAGCATACCAAACAAACATATGATCATAGAGACACATGCGAATTTGATCCAGTCCCAGTGCTGGAATTACTATAAGAAAGTTCCAACGCTTGGACTAAAAAGGCGATGCAGATGCATGTTCTTCTTTCTTTAATGGTAGAAAACAGACCAGTCACCTTTGAATTCATTTTACTTCCTTTAATGAACTTCCTTGATCATTTAGTTAATCGTAAGCATACATGGCACTCATTTTTGTGCATTTCGGTTAAATGCGCATTTTCTTATGGTTTAGACCACATATTGTTAATGGTTTGCACTACTCCCTCCGTCCCACTAAGATAGGCAAGTATTCCTATTTTGTCCGTCCCAAATTATAGTCCAATTTCCTTATTGAATGTATAATTTATTTTTCATATACTAAAATAACCCTATTTAAGATAATTGGAATACTAAACATTAAGATAGATATTTTATCTCCCAAGATATTTAAACATGTTCACACTACTTTTTGACCATTCAATATAGGGGTAAAATTGGAAGAATATATGAATATCTTATAATTCCAAGAACATTTAAGATGTTTTCTTAATATGTGTGAAAAACGGTGGGTGCCTATCTTAGTGGGACGGAGGGAGTAATATTTATGCCACAATCGACCTTTCTAATTAGGGCAAACAAAGAAGTGGATTTGATTTTAGAAAATGGGGTTTCAACTTTTGGTAACTGAAGCCATTGGTGTAACTTTGTGGTTGTGTAATAATGGTAGAAACCATTGTGGTGTTTAACAAGAAGTTAGTAGTTCAAATTAAATACACTATTGGATGATAGAAACAAGTGATGTACTTCTATATCCAGTGATATCCTTATACTTCCACCGTCCTATTAAGATAGACTTGTATTCCATTTTCATTTATTCCAAATTATAGTTTACTTTTCTTATTTAAAATATGATTTATTTTCTAATTAATTAAAGTACCCCTATTTAATATTATTGGAATACTAAAAATCAACTAGCTATTCCATCTCCCAAAAATATTAACAATATTCACACTATCTTTTTATTAGTTAATGCAAGGGTAAAATAGAAATAATAGAGAAATATTTTGTAATTCCAATAATATTTAAGATATTTTCTTAATATGTGTGAAAAATAATGGGTGCCTCATTTTAGTGGGACTGAGGAAATATTTAACTACCTATCAATCTCTAATTTGACCAAGCGATACAAATTCATAACAGTACATCACATATCCATGTAAGTATAATTTCTTTTTCTCTATTTTCCAGGTCATCATTCATTCCATATTACAATCAACAAGGATGTTATGTTCCCAATACTAAAATTATAAAATAATTACAGCACAAGAAGATAATATTTTCATTACAATTAAAGAATGATACATAGAGCTTGTTTTTTATATCCTATATAGCATATCCGATAAAAATAAAAAGATTAAAAAAACATATGGCCCCCAGCCTCCATTCTCATGGGAAGGGGGCTATCTCTTTGGATATGGTACCAGTGTTGGGTACCGTCGTACGGGGATCAAAAGGGATGACACGTAAGTCTTCCGTTGTTTGCAAATGACCGTATATTCAAAATTTATCTCCAAACACAAATCTTTTAGACCATGCCAAGTCAACTGGTTTAAATGCATTTTTGCACGCTAGACTACCCCAAATGTCAAGCAACGTGCAGCAGCAAAACGGCTAAACACCCCTACCACACACACACACACCACACTGTTCTTCTTCATACGTATACATAATGGCTTCCACACAGTAGATATCCCTGAGCTGAGATAATAATAAGCCAAACTCTCGTCTCGTTGGTCAAGCAAGCAAACACTGCGAAGAAGTGCGTTTTGCCGGCAAGATTACAGAGCGTCGGAAGCTGTGTTCGTCCAAGATCTCCATTTCATCGGGAGCGTCGGAAAGTGAAGAAATTTTTACATTATCTGCGCTTCTTGGGGGGAAGGAGTTGTAAGGGGAAAATCAGCCGATTTTTCAAGCTTTTATTTATTTTGTAATAAAACAGAAACGGAAGGCAGAAATTGAATGGCCAAACTGATAAAATTTCATTGAATGGAAAAATCGATGAACTCATCATAAAAGTACAACTGGAATCCAGTGATCAATATTAACCTGCTAGGATTGATTGTTGTCCAGCTGATCATTAAGATTGAGGATAGATAGTGAAAACTGAATAATTTTATCTGTGCACATTTTATAAGTAAGTAAGGAAACAAATATAGTAGTATAAAACGAGGTGAGAAAAATGTAATTATTATTGTGAGAAAAGTGCCCTTAAGTTCCACGCCACGCAGACGGATATTCAAGACCCTGTCCTCGTCTGGTCTGCCTTCCAACACTCAACCCCGGTCTTGGTTGTGTTTAAGTGGCCTTTGGGGGTCCTTCAAAGACGAGCGGATGGATACCTACCAGGCAATCGATGTCACTCGATCTGAGAACCATAGCTAAAATATTCAATGAAGAGCAACCAAATTAATCCAAATGAGCATTTTAGTGAAGAAGAGAGCAGCCATAACCGGGGAACAACTAATTACGTTGACCCAAATTTTGGGGGCAGACTTGTACGTGATCTATAAGAAGAAAAGTTTCGTTACCGTTGATGAGTCATTGGTGACGGCTCAAACCAAAGGAATGAGACATAATATTCCACCTACTTGTTTTCTTTTTCTTTTTTCCACCTGTCTTAAATGCTTGTGTTATCTTAACCGCGTGTGTTTAGAGATAAAGACACAAATTTTTTATTCCACTTATTTTTATTTTTTATTTTTCTATTTTTAATTGTCGTGCTTTTATACTCACTTCTATTGCTATCACTTTTTTCCTTTTTTTTTTTTTTTAATTCTTTTCAACTTCGGTGCCATGTTTACTCGCGCGTAGACATCTGTCTAAACATTTTTCATCACAATTTTATTATTAATTTTTGAATATGCCTACTACAGTTTCACAATTTCTAAGGTTTAAACAGGGATTTAGTGGCGAGTCGAGGCATACCCCACAATTTCTAAGGTTTGCAAAGATTGTTTACCTATGCCGCCAATTCTTAATAAATCTCGTTTTCACATTTCTTTAACGTATTCTCTAGACTATACATCTCGAGCAACGATGAGTTCTTCTAGTTGAACGGCGTTGCCATTATCCTCCGACAACACCCCGGACGTCATCTTCGGTTGTTAAATTGTTCACCAATAGCTCTCAAAAGCTGGTAAACTTCAAACGTTGTAGGCCTGCATGCCTTTAGGATCGGATATGGCAAGCCACAGCTACAAGCAACCTTAAAAGCTCACTATCGTAACCTTAATTTCCCAACCAACAACTCATCAATGCAATCCCAGATTTTTGAGAGTTGAGAAATCCACTTGACCAAGCTTTTTCGCCACATCGGTCCAGTTTTCGCCAGTTACTAACTTAAGACGCAAAACTCCAAATTAAGCTATAGACATCCCGCTTGGGAGTGGCGACCGGAGTAATTGCATAGTACTCCGGAGCAACATAACCAGACTCTCCGATATCAAGGACAGTAGTCAAATTGCCTGGATGCTTGAGCCTAGCAAGGCCAAAATCCGTAAATTTTTGGCTCACAATCAGCATCGAGAAAGATGTATTTGGAAATTGGAACTTGTGTTTTGGTGAATAATTTGGGGATTGCAACTGTGGTGCATCCATGCAAATCCTTTTGCCGCCTCTACCCCTGTTTTAAGCCTCACCGACCAATCCAAAGTTTTCTCGCCATCATTCATGACATGTAGCTTGTCGTGGAGAGTACTGTCTGGCATGTGCTTATAGATTAAAGAGTCTTCCCTCCTCAGTTGTGCATGCAAAAACCAAGAAGTGGGATCAAGTTCCAATATTTTACATTTCCAACTGTAGTCATCTGGGATATAAATTCTTCCTCTGCTCGTCGAGTATAGCTCAATCATTTCACCAGAAGAGGCATGCCATCTTTGAGTACTGCCTTGTACATCGTCCCTATCTTTCCAACACTAAAATATTCTCTTCGCTGAAGTCATTGGTAGCCTTCATCAGATTACTTAGCTTCATCTTGGAAACTGACCTCTCAATTAAACATCGAAAGCTTACACATGAAAAATCAAACAAAAGTTAAAATCTTATAAACCAGGCTGTAAACTCGTGTTCGGGTTTATTCTACCCAAAACTAACTTTTTAAATTGAATACTAGTAAAAGCCCAAAATATGTGGATCCATTCATATTCTTTGCCCATTTGTTGCCTAGAGGATCTTCTCTTCCCACCCACCTTGCATACATTGAAGTACAAGCCAAACATTCACCCCGCTAACGGCTGGTCCTGTGTTGGTTTTCTTGGGCAAGCCTCTTTCCTACGCATCACCATGAGTATGTAGAAGGACGAGCAAATAATCACGCCCAAAGCTGCAAGGGTCACCCCACTAGCGGCCAATTGCTCCAGTACTGTTTGTTTTCTTGGACGAGCATCTGCAAGGCGGTGAAGGACCGCCACAAAGTCCTGCATTATTTGCGTAGCTTTCTGCACTAACACTGGCATTGGAAGTTTCGAACTAGCCCACTCAATTGATTGTTTGCCAAAGTAAATTCCTGAATTCTACTTGGCAAACTAATCTGAGGAGGGATTTGACCTGTTAACTGATTTATATTTATGGAATGGAGGGAGCATGAATGATACATTTCCAGGCCTCAGTGCTGGAATTTTGTTAAACTTTGTTAAAGTTCTGTGGCGCGTCTTGGTGCTACACCATAGCAGCAAGGGGCTGGTGAGCTCTGGAAGGGATTGTATCATTTTCGACGGAGGGAGTAGCTTTTTATTTCCATTTTTCACGTACTAGAATTTCTTTGTTGAGTACTTGCTTCTTAACTATTCTCACCATTTTTGGCATGTTTGCTGTATCTTGGAGTGTAATTTTTAACTAGTCTATATAACAATTTTTTTTTTTTTTTGGTATTAATTTGAGTGCTTTCTCCAGTGTTAATTGTGATAATAAAGAATTAAATAGAGAATGACAGTCGATTTTTTTTTTTTTTGTGAAGTTTGATTTACATGTTTTTGACTTATAAAAATTCTCTCACAGAAGCTATAATGGGTCAAGAGAATTGATCTATCAGAGATTCGTGTTAAAACCTAGGCCTTGAGATCGTTGATGTCAAAAAATACGAGGACACAAGTGTACGGTTTCTATGAATTAGACACATTTGGTGGAGTTATCGTTTTACCAATGAGTTATGTTATTTGTACACCGATTATACATATATTCCTTCAGCATTTGCATGGGTAGGAACGGATTCAGGGAAGGGTTTAGGGAACGTAATTTTTTTTACCAAATTATCCTCAAATAAAATTTCAAAATCTAACATTTAAGGGTATTTTGACACAAATACCTTCATTTCCTTACCGAATCCTTACACATATCATTTTTTATATTCCTTTATCGAAAGGTGTGATCTACCTCCGTACAAAAGATAGGATGATAGACATGACATAGAACGGGGTGTAATAAAATTATTGTTTCCCAATATTTACGGTGCAGGTAGCTTGCCGGTGTTGGATTGTTAGGTATGAGCGAGGGGCCGTGGTGGCCGGTCAAAGTTTGTGTAATGCCCCGTTCATGTTCGTCCCGAATACGAATATAAGTCCGTATATGACTCCGTATATGACTCCGTATATGGTATGAAATAGTATGATGACCTGTCAATATGACAGATATGTATACGATATGTTTACGGTATGTTTGGAAGTATATGAAATGCCTCGGGATCCGAAACGGCCTTCAAAATCATGAAAATGGGAAAATTCTGCAGAACCATAATTACGGCCGTAAATGTAAGGATTACGGCCGTAAAAGTCAAGTTACGGCCGTAATGGTTCAAGGTTACGGCCGTAAGATATAATAGTTACGGCCGTACATGGTGAAAGATGGAAAATGCCCAAAAGTTTCAGAGAGCAAATTACGGTCGTATGATTCGAGATACGTAGTATGATCTAAGATTCAAGTAGTAAGTAATAAAGATACGGTACGTAAGGTCAAAGCAGAGGAAGAAACGGGGAAGTGCGAGGAAGGTTTGTATTCTACTGTAAGGATATTGGAGTTCTGGCCAGTAAGTCAAAGGGTTACGCGTAAATTGGAAAGTTCGGTAGTAATTTTAAGTCGTGAAAGCTGGTTTTAAGGTCTTCTGGTCATTTTGGGGATTTATCTACCATATTCAATCCCTAGGACCCCAATCCACCCCAAGAACATCCTCAAGACTCCCAATCCATGTTATGTAATGGGATGATACATGTCTACCATCAAAGTTATGCAAGGAAGAAGAAGAAGAAGGAAGAGAGAAGAGGAAGATGAAGCTTGGGGTTGCCTCTTTGCTTGGTTGCTTGGTTTCTTTATGAATCAAGGTGGGTAATAGTTGCTTTACACATGGAAAGATGTAAATATATGTTTCACATAGAATTATCAAGAAATATGCATGTTTATGATGTTTATGAATATGTAGAGGATACTAGCATCTATTGGCCTTGTTGTATGTTATGTCATGAAGTGATTATGTGATATATATGTTTATGTGGCTTATGTGATCCTCAATGCTTGCTCTTGTGACTTGTGTAGCTACAAGAAGTCATGGAAACTTGAAAGTAGGGGAAATCTAGTTATAAATGCATGTTTCTATGATGTATACGGTTAAATGTGATATGTGATGAGGATATAGTTGTGGCGTATATGTTTATGTGAGCCAATAATCATATGTTAGGTCCGTATGTGTTATGTGGATCAATGGGGCGTTATGAGCGTTATGTGTGAAATGTTCCATGTAGGAATGTGTAATACTATATGTATGTGAAATGTTTATGAAATGCTTGATGCATACGGAAAGGATATAATGCTCTTATGTGATGATAATGACATGATTGTGAAGCCTTGTAGATGTGATATGTATGATAATGATGATGATGTTATGAAAGGCAACCAAGGCTTAAAAGGTAAAGCGTTATGTACAATCATCATGTCATGAGCATATGTATGTGATGTTATTTGCCGGTGCTTACAAATATGTTATGGTCTTAGGGGAATAGGCCCATAAGAGGATGGAGACCTTTGGTAGGAGTCTCACGGGCGAAGCCCGCAAGAAGAG
This sequence comes from Jasminum sambac, assembly GCA_018223645.1. Taxonomy (NCBI): domain Eukaryota; kingdom Viridiplantae; phylum Streptophyta; class Magnoliopsida; order Lamiales; family Oleaceae; genus Jasminum; species Jasminum sambac. The sequence goes on from CP073649.1 coordinate 30,349,923, forward strand.
ATGGATCAGGCCAACATGTTGGAGATCACTACCAACATGTCATGTTACGTTATGTTACGTTATGATATGGCGCCTTTGTAAGCATACGGTCAGCAACAGGGCCCAATGACAGGAAGAAAATGGTGACACGAGCATTCCATGCATTGCATTGCATCTCTATTATCCATTGAGTCTTTGTGACTCACTCTATGTATGTTTATGTGTTATGCTTAGGATACGTGCAGGAGTTGGCGAAGAGTCTCCCGGATGTTATGACGTTGGTGTGTGTGCTTGAGAAAGGAATCGAGATGGTCTTGTGCGCTATGGAATGGTAGCGAAACCCTAGAACATTTTAAAGTATGTACTTTGGGTTTCGAATGCGATATGTATGAGTAGCGTGCCTAGTTCCAACATATGCGTTATATATATGATAAATGAAAAAGCGTGCAGGGGCCAAAAAGGGTGCCTTTATATTAATGTTTACGTGCACTTTATACGGTGAACATGGCGTCACGATGGCGATGTATGTATGTAGACTAGTGGAAGCGTTCTGGTTTGGCCAAAACATAGCCAAAGCATGGCCAAAATATGGCCAAACTTTGACCGGCCACCATGGCCCCACACGGTGTCGTCGAAAAATTTGAATTGTTTGGGCTTCTCCTCGGCCGTGTTGATTCTAGATCACGGTTAAATTTTAAAGCGGATGTCGAATGGCGAAAATAAAACGATGGCCACGTCAAGTGCGGTGCCATCGGTGGCACCGGATCATCCCTGTAGGTATGAGTGTATGACATGAAGTACAAAGGTTGGTTGTGATTAGGCTTCATTGATACAAATGTTGGTTGTTATTGGGCTTCTTTTGGGTTGATCAGGCCGTGGCCCATCTATAAGAGCATTTCCTGTTTTTTGGATATCAATAGGATTTTCAAATTTCAATTCATGTGTGAATTGGGAAAAAAATGTGGATACATGACCAAATCTACATTATAAATATACCAATAAATATGTGAGTTGAGAACAAAAGTGTAACACATGTACATATCTGATATATCATTGGACAAAAAAACTTATTCAATCAAATGATGTGAACCGTGAACGTGAGTTGATAAAGAATGAAGGCAAAAATATCAGGATAAATGTACACACTTATTACAAAATATTATAATTAGCTTTTAGTGGAAAAAAATTAACCTTAATTGGGAATTCCTTTTCCAAAAACAATATAAGTATTTAACAAATAATTCGACATTTTAGCTCTTGTTTGCTAAAGTTTAGAAAGAATTATATTTTTAATTATCATTTTCTATCATTTAGTTTGTTGATTTTGTCAATCTTTTTTAAAATATTTTTCATACTACTTTTTTACCACAATCACAAATTATTTTCATTAACAATCTCTATTAAACATACCTCTGAGACTTATACAATTTTCAATTTAGATGATTTTAAATTTTTTTTAAAAAGAAAGTGATGGTTTTCAAAAAATGTGTAATTGAAAATGAATTTGAAAACATGTAGATTTAATGAACGGTTCAAGCTCCAAGATCTAGTCAAAATTAAAGACATTTATTTCTCAACTTTTAACCCTCCCATACTTGATCCAAGTCTACATGATAAGTAAAAGATGCAAAATATTATCGTTGGAGAAATAAGTGACTGTTCGATATAATTATTTTTCAACTAAAACTTAAATTTTGAAAGATTCCAAATACAAATTTTTGGTCGACACTTTTGATAAAAATATATGAAAATAAATTTAAATAAACAAATAGGAAAAAAAGAAGAAAAGAAATTAAATAAATGAAATAAAATAACAAATGCATAAGGTCTTGTTCTATATATATTATCATTGGTTTACTCAAATTTTGTATAAAATTGGTGGTTGAAATTTAAATAGTGTATTAAAAAATATAAATAAATTATCAGATCAAAATATTTGGGCCATAAAAAAAGATGAAAAAATAAATAAATGTGAGTTTTTAAAATTTAACGTGTGTAGCGGTATAGAACAAGGTCCGAATAAAAAAAAATGTAGTATAATGAAGAGTGTGCCTTAGAAAAAGCAGAGGAAGAGGGTGAATGCATGTGTGAGCGCGTGCAAGTGTGTGCTTTTGTACGTGTATCTGTCGGGGGTTTGTCGTAAATAGAACCTCTCATACTCTACTGCTACTTTCCTCTTTCATCCTCTCTCTCTAAGACATTCTCTCTCTAGGGATTCGCACTTTATCCGCATCTCCCCACCAACAAACCCTCGTTTCGCAAAATGGCCTGATTTCTAGCCGTAATTCACCGCCGCCACATCATCTCCTTCGGCCGCCATCTCCCGATCCGGTAACTTTCGCGCCTTCTCTGTCTATTCTTTCAGATCAAGTGGTCGTTTGGAGTCCTTTATAGCTGAATTTAGTTATTGCAACTGAAAGCTCTGTACTTTCCTAAATTACTTCTCCGCTTGCTGATTAAAGTGCTCCAACCATTTTTAGTTTGCTTCGTGTTGATATCTTTTGCGGTATGCTTGCTGATCTAAGTATCCGTGGTTAGCGTGTGTTTTCCCGAAATATTAGCTTTTTATGTCGGGATATGGTTCTATTTTTGGAAAATTTTATTCTATTTTAAGCTAGCTGTTAATATATATATTTTTTAAATTTTATTTTTTTGCGCATTCTTCTTCATGTGCTATCTAATAATAAGTAGTAATATCTTGCTGGCCTCCCAGTCTACTAGCAAAATGCTTGATGTCGTTTGAAAAATATTTCTGTTTTACTGATGTTAGAAATATTACTGAAAGAAAGAAAAATATTCAGAAGGGGAGAACGTGAAAGAGAAGATTTGAGAAGGGGAGAACGTGAACGAGAAGATTTACTGTTTCTCTTCTATCTTTTGTTTCTTTAATGAAGTATTTTGTATTATTGTGAAAAACTTGAATATCTTTGTTTATATTCGTTCAAATATAGTTTGCAGCTTTTAATGCTGGTAATACTCTTCCTTATGTTTCTCTAGTTAATGTTTTTGTTTATCATTTACAGCTCCTCTGCTGATTGAATTATCAGTATAGTGGTGTCACACATTTTTATTTAAGGCTTAGTCTGCTTTCCTCAGAGGTATGCTTGATCTTTATTTTCCTCTTGGTAAAATTTATAATTGTATGATTTTTGTGTAAAGCATTGGTGACTAAGTTACACTTTGAAATATGGTTCAGTTGCCTTAATTTCCATATACCCTATTTAGAATTATCATTGTATATCAAAGCTATGCTCAACTCTTTCTACCAAAAAATGGTGGTGTTCATTCCACATCATACTTTCACTGGTCCTTCACAAAATATGTGGAGCTGAATTCTAGAAAACTTAAAAGATTTTAGGAAACACTCATGTCAATATATGTTTCCTTGCTTCTTTCATTGACATTTAATTGTTATATTTTTGTTCCTTTTCTGGTCCATCCGATATTAATTCCTGTCAAGTCCGAGGGATGCTTCTGATCTTGTGCATCATGACAGAATACTCCGGCTTTCTGTCTTAGACATTTTATGTCATCCATAATAGTCGTGACGTGTGTGTTGTGTTGTGTTCTGATATGAACAACAACCCCCAACCCAAAACCAACAAACTTTCACCGATTTTAGCTAGTTGGTGAGGGTGTACATTTTCTGGACATCTTATGTCATCCATTGCATTCAATACATGTATTTTGTGTACTGATATATTTTGTCTTCACCTCAAATGTTCACCAATTTTAGTTACTTGGTGGGGGTGTACCTTGTCTGCGATTTACCATTTTCACTTTCTTTTTCCATGTACTTTCGTTGTATAAGCGCATTGGAATCGACAAATATTAGTATTTAACCAACGTTTTTCTAGAACTTTATGTTCCATAACCCTGCTTTGACTTATTCCTCTCTGGGATTTTAAACAGTTGGTTAATATTTCTTTTAGTTCCTTCCATTAACCATTAATTACTAAAGTTTGCTAGGATTTCTATGCCATGGAAGACAACCAATCGGTGGCCATGATCATTGACTCCACAGCCTCAAAGATACAGCAACTCCAAAAAGCATTTGCTGAACTTGAAAGTCACCGTGCTGTGACTCTCAACCTGAAATGGAAACAACTCGAAGAGCATTTTCATGGGCTTCAAAAATCTTTGAAGAGACGTTTCACTGAACTAGAAGATCAGGAAAAAGAGTTTGAAACCAAAATAGTTGAGTCCAAAGAGATGTTGGAGATGCGTAAAGCATCTGTCATGGCTAAGGAGCAAGCTTCACTTGAGAGGCTTCAAGAGAAGAGAGATGCTGCAGTGTCTGCCATTATGACTGCTTTGGAGAAGAATGAGAAATCATGTGCCATGACCTCTGGTGTAATTAACAGCGAGAACTTAGTTGAGGAACCTGGTATGGAAGAAAAATCTCCTAATGCCATCATTGCTGAGAGTAACATGAATTTCATGGGAATACCTTTTGGAAATGGAAATGTGGAGTTGAAGTCTTATCCGGAGCTTATTAAATTATGCCAAGACATGGATTCAGAAGGCCTCCACAAATTTATATCCGATAACCGTAAAAACCTTGCAACTTTAAGAGAGGAAATCCCTATTGCATTAAAGGCTGCAACTGATCCTGCATCTCTTGTTTTGGACTCTCTGAAGGGTTTCTACAGCCTGGAAATGCCACATTCTGATCCCAGAAAGGACTCAAATCTGTTAGGTCTCCGCCGAACCTGTATCATGCTGTTGGAGTGCCTCAGTAGTTTATTGACAAATTTGGACCAAGACTCTGTTTCTAGTGTTATTTCTGAAACTACTAAGGAACGGGCAAAAGCTATTGCTGAAGAGTGGAAGCCAAAATTAGATGATCTTGATGTTGATGCTAACAATGGAAATTCCCTTGAGGCTCATGCATTCCTACAACTTCTTGCTACTTTCAGCATTAATTCTGATTTTAATCAGGAAAGCTTGTCCAAGTTGATACCCATGGTTTCACGCCGTCGACAAACAGCTGAATTATGCCGTTTTCTTGGGTTGACTGACAAAATGCCAGGTTGGTAACTCTATCACTAGCAAAGGCAAAATGTTGTGAGATTACTATATACTTTATAGAGAATGGATTTACAATTTGAGCTTGGGTGTCTGAATTGTTAGATGCCGTGTGATATTACATGTAGAGAATTCAGGTTTTCACTTAAATTTGTATCCTCTACTTTGTATTGCTTGCCTTTTCAGGTGTGATTGATGTGTTGGTGAAGAGTGGAAGGCACATTGACGCTGTCAATCTTGCTTTTGCATTTGAACTTACGGAGCAGTTTTCACCTGTTTCTTTGCTGAAATCCTACTTGTCTGAAGCTAAAAAAGCAGCATCACCAGGCAAACCTGGAAATGTGTCACCAGCTCCTGCTACACTGGTCTGTTTCTATGTCCTTTATCAATGTAGAAGTAGAGTGAGTTTATTCATCGTTTGGGTACACTTATAACTGCCTACTAGTCTTTTTTTGATGTGAGTGTCATATATCACTTGCTTTTTTTCATAAGAGTACGTGCGAAGCCAAACTGAATGGTCCAATGAGATACGTGCTAAATGACTTGAACTAGCAGCAAACTTCGCCAGTTGATGTCAACATCACCCCCCAACCCACAAAAAAAAAAAAAAAAAATATATTGCTTATAAAACGCGGCACTTCTCATGTTTCTCTGAACTTATACTTTCTTGGTTTCAGAATGACGTTAATGAGAAAGAGCTGACTGCACTTAAAGCTGTGATTAAGTGCATTGAAGACCATAATCTTGAGGCCCAGTTCCCGGTGGACCCACTCCAGAAACAGGTGGCTGAAATAGAGAAAGCAAAAGCAGACAAGAAAAGGGCAACTGAAGTGGCAAAGCCACAATCCAAACGACCCCGTGCCAGTGGCGTTGCACATGGACCCCGACCTACCAATGCTGCTGCTACAGAAAAGAACAACTTCTATGCTAGAACGACAGATAGGTACCCGCAGTACATTTATGACAGACAGTATGCTTACCCCGACCATCACGTTCCTTCGTTTATGGGTACAGCTACTTACAACTTCAGTCCTAGTCATGGAAACTTCTTTGGGAATGGGTACCAGTACCAGGCTGCTGCTGCCGCTGCCTATTTGCACTAATCAAGTAGAGATGGCCCCACCGACCTGATTATGTTCTGTTAACTATTAGGGTTAACCTGTTGAACTTTGTTTAATGTGCAACTTATCACTGAATTTAATGTTTTACTATGGGCAAGACAAATTAGCCGTGTTAATTTCTCTAGTCTGTTGTAAAAGCTGATATTCCGATCCCCCTAATACATGCACTGTTTCTAATGTTTATATTTTTCTTTGTTAACTTCCGCGCGTTAACTTCCAGAGGTCATTTCATGTCTCCTCTGTTGTCTGTTGATTGAGCTTGTGTTTTATGATGTTGTCGAACGGAGCTTGTTTCTAGGGATTTTTCACTTTTTCAACAATTGTTCTTTTCAAAACCATGTTTAATTACATTTTGGACAATGATTCTTTCTTTCTTTGTTTTCGAAGGGAAAAGATGTAAGTATTTTTGGAAAAATGTTACATATGCACACACTGTGAATTGAAATATATTGTGTTAAGACTCGAGGTGGAATGATTATCTTGTCGTAAGATGATAGCAAAATTCCATGTGGCTGCTTGCAGTTTCTCTCCACTTGATGGCTGGTAAATATGGTTTATTATCCCAAGGCCATTGGAAGAGAAAATTACATATCCTTCAATTTCTAAGGTGAGATTAAATACACTCACCCATTTTACTGAGTATACCCCATTTTTCTCAATCTTCTCATTTACTCTCATTAAAAAAGAGGGCACTGCTTGGTAGTCATATCCGCATAGAAAATTGTTAGTCTTTGTCGAAAATGGTAGCAGTGTTAAACTTGTCTTTGGCGAACACCTTGATGTCTTCGGCTTGTTCAACTTGCATCGACCGAACACCATAGAAAAAGAAAGAATAACAAAGTTGGAATATATTTTGTGGGCGAGTGTACTCATTTAGCCGCACCCGAATTTCTATCTTGTTGTAATTGTAATTTAAATGATAATCCAGGATAATTTTTATCCCACACTCCTCTCTCTCCTTTTTTCAACCACATACACACCTTTCAATACAATATTAACCACATATCTTACACGGAATACCGCGCGGATAACTTTTATCCCCAATCAAACAACTCTTTAATCTTGTCCAAACAGGCACTAATCACAAGTAGTGCATTCCGCTCATCAAACAGTACATTCTGGTATCATCGTCATATAATAATGTAATGCAGTTGTAAATGGCGCCACATCCGATATCTCTTTCTTATCAATACAATCAAAACTCTCTCCCCCTCATGGAGTCTCTCTCCATTTGCTTCTCAGCTTCTCAATCTCTACTAACGCACAGAAAAACCCTAAAATTCACATCCAAATCCAATATTTTCGTCTCAAATTCTCTTCCCATCCACAATTCCACGTCCAATTCTTCCTCCAACGCCGTCAATTCTATGCAAATTCATTGCTGTAATCGCCAACTAGACTCTACTTCAAGAACCAAATTCTTCAATCTTCTGCTAAATAGTCCTATTCTCAATCCCCAGCAATGTTTTCTCAAACCCTACATGGGTTTCCTTTTTCTTGGGTTCTCTTTTCCACTGTCTTGTTTTGCCTCAGAAACTACAATTCCCGCCGAAGAAGTTTCTAGCAAAATCAACTTAGAAGAGATTTTGGTTTCAATTGACAGTTTCTTCAACAGGTACCCATTTTTTGTTGCCACTGTCGTATTCATTTGGCTCGTTGTCGTACCCCTAACAGAGGAGTATCTACAGAAGTATAAGTTTATTTCAGCCATTAACGCATATATAAGAAGCTCCAGGAAGACCCAAATTCTCAGCTTTTAGATATTAGGGATAGTAGGAGCGTTGTCTATTTGGGATCCCCAAATTTGAAATTCTTGAATAAGAGTGCACTACAGATTGACTTTCGTGAAGGAGATGAAGAGGGTTTTGTCAAGAAGGTCTTGGAGAACTTTGGGGAGCCTGAAAATACTACAATTTGTATAATAGACAAGTAAGTTTCAGGGACATTTAATTGTCAGCTCACATTTTTCCATGTTCATATTTGCATTTTGTTGATGGGAGATATCAAAGTTCATAATTACTCGGTATAATTTCATTTGAGTTATAGTGATTTTGTGCCCTATTGATTCAATTAATTGAACGTAGTTTCTATGAAAAAAGAATGATAATTTAGCTGAATATACTGTTATCAATTCTACTTGTTCTATCATGATGAACAACTCCCTGGTGAAATGAGTAGTTACTTTATTTTGATGGTTGCAGTCGAACTAATATCGATATCTACATAAATGATAATATAAAGCGGAATACCTGCTTTAACTTTTTGATTCTGAAAGCACTTCTATCCTATTTTATATTCCAAAAATGCTGATGGTTTGTTGAGTTTCTTGAGCAGGATGGTTAAAATTGAATACACCTTGTTAAATTTGGAACCAGTTTCAAACATGAGGCTATTTGTGAATCTTAGTGCAAAATGCATAAGATGGAAACTAACTTTGCTTTTGGTTAAGGTAGTTTTGATGGTAACTCCATGAAAGCAGCTGAATTGTTGGTGAAAAATGGTTTCAAAGAGGCTTATGCAATTCGAGGAGGGATCAGGGGCAAGAATGGATGGCAGGTATTCTTCTTTTTCTTCTTTGATATAAGTCAAGGTTTCATAGAAATGCCCAACCATTTTGCAATGGAGTTTGAAAAATCTTTGTCATATGACCTTAATTCTTCTTTACCAGATTGGTTTTTGCTTATTTGCAGGAGATACAAGAAACACTCCTCCCTCCATCTGTTCATGTCTACCCGAAGAAGAAAGTAAAATTATCAAAAGAACTTAATACAAATGGAGGACTAAAGCATGAGGACAAGAACAGCACTGACTCTTCCCTTGACACCAGTTCCAGCAATAGCAAGGAGGATGACAGTAGTGAAGATGCTAGCCCCAGTAATCCCACGCTACAGTCAAAAGGCGTCCCAAGGCCATCATCTCCCTACCCAAATGTATGAACATACTGCTGCCTCTACACACACATACTGGTTATATATATGTGCTCTGCCCCGTATAGTTTTGGAATTGTGAAACTTCTATGAGTGTCCATGTCTGTGTGTAGGGTTGTGATTCAAATTATAGTGGATAAACATAGTTTTCGAACTTGCTTGGTACTTTAGTAAACTTGGCCGAATAGTGGTACAAAGCTCAAGATGTGCATGGATGATTATGAGTAGTGATCTGAAGTGTGTGGTTGGTATTGATGTTTAATTTTATATAAGCAGTAAAAATTAAATTTCATGTGGGAAAAAAGTTAAAACGCACGAAGGCTTAGTCTTGGGTCACAAAATTATAAGATTTTGTGTTGGATATTGCCTATGAGTTTATTGAAAAATATCCGTGTTTGATTTCTGTGTATGAACTACTAACAGAGTAAGTTGTTAATGCAGTATCCTGATTTAAAGCCGCCATCTTCCCCTACTCCATCGAAGCCGTAAAGTTAAAGAGACTATCATTCCACTCATCAAGTGTTCTACGTGTCAAATGCTGCCTGCCTACTACCATAATTTACAGTCCGTAGTCTGTTGGTTGATTGTTCCCATTTCAACGTCATGTTCTGCGAGCTATGATTCTTAGCGTGCAGCGTAGAAGGCCTGTTCCCTTGGAGGAAATGGTGAAGAGTTGTGATTTGCTGAGTAGCAAAATTTTGAGTGGTTTTCTTGTATGAATGAATACGTAGTTGTTTATTGTTAACATCTGCTATACCATCTTTCTCCATATTCTAAAGTGCCATTTTTTCCAAAGTGCCACTCTGTGTTAGTTGTTTTGACTGGGTTATTGATAGATTGAATGAGATGCTTTAACAATAATGAATGAATATGTAGTTGATACGAAGTTTGTCTCTTAAGTGGTCAGAATTGACTTTGAGGTAGAAAAAATTTGAAACCAATGGACAGATTTTGTCCAAGATTTTGTTCTGTCAAAAGTTATGTCTTTTTTAAGTTAAACAGTGATAAAAATGTTGATAACGATCGTCTAGAGTTTGTCGGTGAGAAAGAATTTAAAATATACGTTTGTCTTTCATATATTTTAGAGCAAATATATCTCCAGAAATCTTACAAATTGCTCCTATTTTCTTCGATTTTCTACGATATCTTTTCCGTTTTTCATCGGATTCCACTGTTTAAAAGCAATGTTAAAAAGAAACACAGACTGAAAAGTTTCTCAAACAAAATTTCCCCAACATTTATTTTCAAAAAATAAAAAATAAAACATAAAATTTTACCCAACCTTCATCCTCTTAAAATCCCCTGTTCCTCTTCCGAAATTCTTACAACTTTCATCCCAACCAACACTGGAAGACAACACATGATCGAATTCGTCGTTAAAAAAGGCGCTATGCTAATTTATAAAATAATGTTAGTAATAGGTCCACCATTGTTGTGTTAAATTGAACTTTTGGATAATCGTCTGCTGATGTTCGGCGAATTACCTTAGCCAATCTCTGTCGGCATTGATGGCTTCAAATCCAGCTAATTCATCTCATGATGGAACGCTATCGGCTACTGAGTTTAAAATCGCTGCTTGTGCCTTTTCTGATCTATGGAAAAAGTTCAATTCAGCTCTTCCTCAGTGGTCATGGATCTCTCCTCCAAAACGGCCCGGGATTCCCATCAATAATGTAATTCAACTTGGATAATCTCGTTCATCTTCCCTTAATTGCTTTAATTAATCTCAAAGTTGTGTGATATTTTTTCCTAATGTGCTTATTTTCCTTCTTTAAGGTGGAAGGTTATTTGTCCCTGGAAAATGTAATTCTTCCCAGTTTTGAGCAGGTGGATTTTCTGTGATTTGCGAATTTAATTGTGTTTCTGCCATTTTTCACCCAAAGAAGAGAATGAAGTATTTGAAATTAATCCAAATAATTCATTATTTTGTTCGACAGGAGGATCATCATGAAGGGGGTCTGATGGGAAACGAAGAGCATAGTTGCTCCAGCGTGGATGAATTTATCGACGAGGCCACATTGGTATGAACATGTTCTTGTTTTAGTTCTCTCTATGTTGAAAGGAGAAGATTGCATAAGTATGTAGTAACAGTATTATGAATTATTCACTCCACTTCTTGACATCTTCATTGCTAATTTACCTGGATAATCTTATTTTCAGATGAAAACATACCTCTATGAATATGATCACTTGTTTTGCAAATTTTCTTTTTTAATTGAATTATTTTCTCTAAGACGAATACACAACGGTTGGTTTAATTCTTACACTCTATCTCCATTTTATCTCTTTTCTTGCAAGGTTCAAACTCATTCCTGTGAAGTAAATCATTATGAGTTCCACATAGTCTACAGCAACTCCTATAGGGTACCAGTCCTGTATTTCCGTGCTTACAAGAGCGGTAAGTTGATTCCTTTTACTAACTTTCGGCTCAAGAATAGAATATGAATGAAATGGTATGACTTTATGCTGGTTTCATTGATGTTCTGAAGGCCATTTCGACTGTTTGAATCTACCTATATGTTCAAGATTTATCATTGAACCCTTTTAATTTATTATGTTGTATATGCTGATCATTTTGTGGGTTTTATTACTCATTAAACCTAATTTACTGGTTCAATTTAATTCTCTAGATGGGCAGACTTTGGCTTCAGACGAGATTGAAAAGGATATCCCTCCTAATTCCGCAAAACTGTTAAGGAAATCCAAGTGGACGTTTATAACCCAGGAGGTGAACTTCTCTTTGCTTCTTTCTCCTCGTTGTCTTTTCTTTTCTTCTTTTTTTTTTTGATAACCCAGGTGTCCAGCCGAGGCATTCGAATCTGACTAATCCTGGAAGAGAGCGGCCTTCCCCCCTGGTTTGCCCTCTAGGTGAATCCAGATGTGGATACAGCCTATACACACTTGGCCCGGACATTCGGTGTGTACCCATATTTGGATTTTCTGACCCCATGTGGAGGGCCAGGGTGCGGGACCCCCGGAGGAGCGGCTGAGGTAACACCAATCCTCATGCCTCCACTGGGTTTCGAACCCCCGATGCTCGGGAAGAAAGCCTCGTGCTTTACCGCTGCACCACTGCCCATGGGGGCAATCTTTTCTTTGTGTCTATGTGTGTGTGTGTGTATATATATATATAACATTGGCCCTATATAAACACTACGTCCAGTCAATCACCCAGTTTCTATATTGTTGAAAAGAATTTTGTTTTAGATAACCTGAAAATGCTCTGCCTGGTATGCGTTTGCTAACTAAGAAAAGTTGTAGGAGCACCCGCAATTGAACCGACCATGGTATACACTGCACCCTTGTGGGACGAGTGACTGGATGAAGCTACTCTTAGCAAATGAAGCTTCAGTTGGTCCAGGTAATGTGGCATCAGGGAAATATCTGGTTTCATGGTTCTCAGTAGTTGGGCAGGTATTTGGTCTTAAAATCCCCTTTGAGATGCTGGGTAACAGTAGTGCATTGTAATAGCATATATCATTTTGCATTGGACAACATATGGCTAAATTGCCTGTATATTAATGTCTATCAATATCTATGCCTTGGATTTTCTTTTTCATTCTTAGCGAGTTAGCATTTATGGATGAGCTTTTATATTGCTAAAAACCAAGTCTTTAGATTGAACAATGGTGGGACAAGAAGACACGTCAATAAGAACGAGTAATGATCTGACACACATAGTTAAGATTGGAGTTTGTGTTTAAATGTGCAGTGGAAGTTACCTTATAAAATGATTGATACACAATAATTGATTGTCATGAAAAGCTTCCGATGATAGAAACTCAACTCTGGGACGAGGGCACTAACTCTAATTGAGGCCTTTTACATGCTAATCATGATACATCTGTGCTTCACATTGAAATTTTGCTAAACAAAAATGTATAAACATGGATTATTCTTCTGTATAAGAAAAATGAGAAACCAAAGGATCCTTCTTGTAGCACATTTCTATTCTGGCAATTCAATATCTTGTCGACTACCCCGGTGCAAGTTAGTAATATCTGCCTTAAGAGGTGAGTCGTCTCCGGGTATTTTAGCTGTTCGGCTAAAATAAGCCAAAAACTCTCTGTTTCCTTTAGCTCCCCTCATTGGGGATTCAATCCAACCTTTGCACTGAAATCCAAATTCTTGCACACCATTTATGATCTTCTCAAGAACCTGGAATTAGAAATACATAAGATATTGATGTTTTATCCTGCAAATATAATAGATCATCTCTGATATTCACCAAACATTACCTCCTCATGGATCGAAGGATCTCTCACAATTCCACCACTTCCCACCTAAAAGGGGAAGAAAATTGAACTTCGTTAGATAATGACAATAAGCTTAGATGGACATTTTAAAGGAACAACTATTGCTCATGAGCTTATTATGCTTATGACGTTCTTCATCAACTATTGACAAAGCTATCTCGTAAGTGATAAAAAAAATGAAAAACTGTAGACAAACAGGAAATAACGACATGAAAACTTGCTTACTTGGCCTCTGCGTGCCTCAAATTGAGGCTTAATCAAAGTGACTAATGCGGAGTCTTCCTTCATCACACTGACTACAGCAGGCATAACCTGCAAATTTGTTTTGATGTACTTGATTCATCAGATTAGAAGTTGTGAAATTCTTGCCAATTACAATCAGTCATTTAGGAATAGGGAAGTGATGAAGTTTTAAACAGAAATATGTATGGAAGAAAACTTACCACAAGTATGGAAATAAAAGAAAGGTCCAAAGTAACCAGATCAACCTTTTGCGGGAGTTCAGAAAGATATCTCAAGTTTGTTCTTTCTATAACACAAACACGTTCATCACGACGAATTTTCTCCGCTACCTAAAGAGAAAGTTGAGTAAGATTTTAGAGTAATTAGAACAACAAAAGCAACCACGCAATAGTTTACTGAAATAGTAGGACGAGTCATGTTTGTCAAAACTATTTTAACGAACAATTTTGATTACATTAGTTTTCAATCCTTGCACACGTTTAAGAAACCATTCACATTTCCTCATAAACTTCATTCCCTCTCTAAAGATGCTTTGTCGAACAAGCTCACTAATATCCACAGACCAAATTTGAAGGATTTGACATTCGAACGATTTGACATTCAAAGCTCAATATCAGAGCTAAAATTATATACATTTTATTGAAAGGTATATATCATTTGGAGGAATAATAATAATAATAATAATAATAATAATAATAATAATAATAATAATAATAGACTATAAACATGTCACTTTTAGATATTCTAGTAAACTTCTCACTTCATGTCTATGACATACTTTCATTCATGAAATTATGCATCAGCATGCCCATCCCTTGTGCTTAATGGGCATGTAAATTAGTGTACGGATTGTGAAGAATTATAACATCTGACTGTTAGAATATGAACCAGAAAACTCTTGAGATTCACTTATGCTATGCAATTAATAGACAGAAAATTTTTTACTCAAAAAAAAAAAAAAAAGAAAAGAAAAAGAAAAAGAAAAAAAGAACACAAAATTCTAAACAAGAGAAATTGATGTTTTATCACATCCTACCTGTCCATATCCAACGTCAACTCCATAAACGAATGAAGCACCAAACTGAAGCAAGCAATCTGTAAATCCACCAGTGGATAAGCCTGAATCCAGAGCAACCTTTCCAGCAACATCGATCTCCATTTGTTCTATGGCTGCCTCTAACTTATGTCCTCCTCTGCCAGGATACATTGGAACAAGAGTGAAAAAACTTTCAAAGCCTCATCAAACTTGCAGCAAATATAAATGTCATGTATGAGGAATACAAGCATAGGTCGCTTTGAGGGAGTAATCACCTACATACATATTTGGGAACTTCAGCCCTGATCTCTACAACTGCCTTGTCAGAGATTTGTGTTCCAGATTTGTTCACCACTCTTCCATCAACTAATACTTTCCCTGAGAATGAATACGGTAAGACAATAAGGAGAAGAGATAGAGAAAAGCAAGTCATAATCAGCTTCCATTGCCAGCCATGTTAGTATCCAAAGAAGATGAACTGAACAGAGTGAATCTTTAAGTTGTAAACCACACAGACAAGTAGAGATCTGAGATCTTATTTGATTCAGATTTATTAGAAGTTATTTTTCTACAAAATCAATTTGTCAATCCATAGAAACTTTTCTGATTTCTCTACTGATCAGCCATTCGTTCATAAATTCCTTTCTACAGAATCTCTACCAAACAAACACCGGAAAGGGTTAAACAGACACGTTAACAGACAGCTGAATACACAGGTGCCTATAAGTTCAAGAAAAATGGAGATACAAATTGGGACCTCACTGCTCTCTTGTAATGCTGTATACTCGATTGTAATTCATTTTTACATCAATGAAGTTGTTTCTGTTTCAAAAAAAAAAAAAAGAAAAATGGAGATACAAATTCTCTTAAAGTACTGTTATACCCGATTTTGTTATGGAACCCGGCCACAGGCATGAAATGATTGCAGAAAATTAGGGATCAAGAGAGACAGAGGTATGAATTTGAGCAGAAACTACCTTGCAAGATCCATGATTGTATGTAAGTTCGAGAATATTGCTGAAATCTTTCAAGACATAGTTCGTCCAGTCTCATTTTCCTGAAAACAGATAGTAAGCACAATAGGTAACAAGATACCACTGTGATAAGAATAAACAGTTCGGGCAATCACAAGGTGTGTAGTTACTTTTTCTTCACTTTAGCTGTGTCTGATTTTGAAACAGCAAAACTTCTAACTGGAAGCAGACGAGTCTTGCTCCATCTCACTGATTAATAGTAGCGAAATTTATCCACAAAAATAATAAACAATCATGAGTAAAGATTTAAGAAAGGTCAGTTATAGAGAGCTAAAACTTCAAGCCAACTTCACAACAAGATAGATTAGGTCACGGACGAAACAGCAGTTGCTTTGCAGCAATTAAAATAGAGCAATCCAAAAAAAAGTAGAAGTATAACTAAATCCGAAGGTTCATCTCCATTGGATGCCCCCAATCTACTAAAAGTACTAAATTCCTTGATTAATCTGCATCACAAACTCTTCCTCTACGTCGTTTACAGAATCTAGTCCTCACAATTCCATCTCGACTCAGGTTTGCAAATAGAAATAGCATAAAAAAGCTAAACAGACAAACAAATCACGCAAAAAGAAGCAAGCGATATTCTAACTATAAATTTATTTATTAAATTATTATGAGCGAATAGAATGAGTACCGGGGAGCGACGAAGAGAGTGAGAATTTGGATGAGAAGAGGATTAAGCCATTGCCTTTGCTAGAGAGAGAAGCAGCGAAAGAGTGTGAAATAGGTATTTTCAAAATACGCACTGCCATTTTTGCCTCCCTTTCCGGATTTCGAACAAAACGCCCAACGCGCTTAACAGTAGCAGAAGAGACTGCAGGGGAAATGGAGGAGGAGGGATTAGCGGTGGCTTGAATCAAACCTCTTGTAAAGAGTGGTGATAAATACACCCACTTTTTTAATCCTTACCCCCACTTTTTAATCATCAAAAATGAGTGCAATGATTAAAAAAGTGGGCGTATTTATCACCACCCTTTTGTAAAACTTAATGATCAATCTGAAACAAATTAAATTTTATAGGTCAAATAAACTGTACAAACTGACTGGAGCAACGGAGCATGCCTTACGAAAGGTTGATTTCATCCATGGTCATCATTCTTTTCTGTTAGTGATACTATGGCCACCTTATTTTATTTTATTAACTTTGGCCAACACGTTTCCTACAAGTGTCACTATGATCAAGTGAACTTTAATTTGATTCAAGTATGAACACTGGACTTCAATTTGCTTCATTACGACCACCAATCTTATAGGGTAGACAACTCTGTTTTGTAACCTTTGAACATATTCACGAAAGTCTCAAACTATTGAAGTTTAGCACTTTGAATCCTAGGATTTTAAATTCATTTTGACAATGAAAGGCACCACCAACACCCCCCCCCCCCCCGGGGGAATTCTCTGCCCCTTTTCTCATGTAGAATGGCAAATATTTCAATTTCAAAACTACATCGTAAGTGCTTGAGAACTCTAGAACTTCAACTACATATCAACTAATCAAGAATGAATTATGTCGATTGTCAATAGTATTAATAGGATTTGATATGATACTTTGACATTGATTATAGTTCGATATTTAGGGTAATTTTGTAAAATAGTTACTACCACATCGTTGCCCTTCTTATAATCGCGTGCTGATCCACAGCGTTGTTCAATCATGATTAGAGTTGGTCAATAAATAATACATTGTCAATCATACAGTATGAATCTTAAGGTGATAGTGAGTAGTTTATAAAGGTTTTTAATGTAAAAGAGGAGAGAGAATGAGTGGAGATGAGTGGTTGAGGTTTGTAGATGTGATGAGATATGTGGATATGATTGATTTAGGGTAAAGATGAACAAAATATACTTTTTTTTTTTTATTTATTTTTATCTATGCAAGACATAAGAAATTAAATTTTTAGACAAGGTAATTCATCAATTTGAAAATTACAAGTCATGGCCCTACGTGTGATATCCTATCATCCCCACATTCTTGCATGTCAATTTGGATAAGGGAAGATAAGATTTGGAACCCAACTCACCCAATGAGAATCCTGAAACAACTAAACCTCACATTTGTCAACCACAAATTATAATGCAAAAGATATTATTATTTGCACAGTCACAATACAACAGAACCCTTATTTCATATATTCTTGTTTCTTGCTTTAACCAGTCATTCTGAGTAGTACCACAAGTTTCAACAATGGCTACTGCTGCCTCCACCATGGCTAGCCAGCTCAAGAGCAATTTTGCTTCTTCCTTGACCAGAGGAGTACTGGTTGCCCCAAAGGGTATTTCTGGAGCTCCACTCAGGGTTTTGCCTTCTAGGAGAAACCCTTGCTTCACCATCAAAGCTGTCCAGTCTGAGAAGGTTAGAACAATTACGTCTCGATTTTAAAACCATCTCGTCCGAAAGTTTAACTACATATGTGTATACCTATTTGTTTATTGAAATCTAGTCTTCAACGCTCATCTCACATCGGACGTGCGCAATTTTCACATATGATTCTAATCGTACCATACTGAAAGTTTAAACTCTGATCCTACCATACTGAAACATGTAATCAGAAAGTTTAAACTGCTATAGAAACATTTGTTTTATTTGAATGTAGTGAGCTTTTGAATATGTTTGACAAGGTATTTATAAATATGTAAATAGTGGCTATAGATGAAAGATAGAAAATTGATTTGGAGAGATGCATGGTGGTCATTTCAAGATCCCCAAGTACGGGTGGATGAAATTGATAAGAGAAGACTAGTTGATCATGATCTGATAATTATGATAATTGCACATATCATTGTGAACTAGTACGTAGTCGACAATATTAACTACGAAAATTAGATATACAGTTTAGTTTTGTTGAGCCGAGTCCAGTACTTCATACCAAACAGGGGCGCAGCTAGGAGTGGGCTAACTAGGCCCTACCCCACCCCTTTTGTGACCCGAAAAAATGGATATACTTTTTATAGTGTGATATAGTAAAATCAATTGTCAGTTCAATAGGTAGTAAACGCCTAGCTACACCTTTGATACCAAATATGTACTAATTGATCTTACTTTATGACTTGAAACAGCCGACATACCAAGTGATTGAGCCCATCAACGGCGACCCATTCATCGGAAGCCTGGAGACCCCAGTGACATCAAGCCCATTGATTGCATGGTACCTCTCCAACCTCCCAGCCTACCGGACAGCAGTCAACCCGCTCCTCCGTGGGGTCGAGGTTGGGCTGGCCCACGGTTACCTCCTAGTGGGACCGTTTGTGATAACGGGGCCTCTCCGCAACACACCATATGCAGGTACTGCTGGTTCACTAGCAGCAGCGGGGCTAGTTGTGATCCTCAGTATTTGCTTGACCATTTATGGGATTGCATCATTCAACGAAGGTGAGCCTTCAACTGCACCATCATTGACCCTTACAGGGAGGAAGAAGGAGCCCGATCAGCTTCAAACTGCTGATGGTTGGGCCAAGTTTTCTGGGGGGTTCTTCTTTGGTGGGATTTCTGGTGTTATTTGGGCTTATTTTCTTCTCTATGTTCTTGATCTTCCTTACTACTTTAAGTAGAGGAAATTCGATTTAATTCTCTTTCGACGTGTAATTATTAATTCTGAATGTACAATGGAAAAACAAAGTTAATTTATATGAGCATTTCCACTTTGTTATTGTTAATATTGATATTCTTATTTAGTTATTTTTTCCTTTTATATTACGCCTTACGATTGTCTAATTTGTCTGATCTCAGAATCACTATGTGTGCATATACATAACACAATGAAAGAAAAAAAAAAACAAGATTTCAAAATAGGAATTTCACTCTAATCTATCTCGAATCGTTAGAACTAAATAACATGAAAAGATCAAAAAGGAAATAGATGCATCTCCAATTTAAACAAATAATATTTATTCTATTCATTGTGTTACAAACTTAAAATAGCAACTCAAGCCATACTAATTATTCTAACTGATCTAATATCCAGGTAAACACAGATTTATTATACTCAGGGGGGCACATATTACTTTGACATTGGCACTGATTAAGCAGATGTAATCATTTCGACATCATTCAATTCCAAAGTAATATGTGTTTTATAGATATAACAAATTTGTATCCACATAAACATTTGATCACTACTTTGCAACACACAAGTGGGAAACAAGAACCAGGAAAATCCTATCCACTATAGCCTTCAATTTTCAATTCAATATTACTACCCAAGAACCAACGGTCATAACTAACATTCTTTTGGGAAACTATTTTCTATTCCTTTGAATTCTTCTTGGCATGGCAATCTCATTATCCTTTTCATCGCTTCAATTCCATTATCCTCTAGCATTTCCGGTAGCTATTCACCCTCGCCCGCTCATATCAAAGCTCCAATTTAGCACGAGTAAGACACTGCCTCGATTCTGTTGCCAATCGAGCAGCGATTCCAATGAGGTGGATCAATTTCTGCATAACGAGTTTCTTTTTTTTTTTTTTCCTTTTTTTTTACGATCTTGATGGTGAATCGATGTTGTAGGATTATCTGTTGGACGCTCCAGTTTCAGTTGGAGATGGATTTTCTTTTAGTGGAGGTTTAACTAACATTAATTGTATTAGTAATTTTGATAATAGCGTATTGCGAATTGGCGTTTATTTACTTATTTTTAATTATTTGACAGGGAAGTATTCTGATGAACCGAGCCCAGCCGATGAATGGTTCAAGCAAGGAATGATAGTATGCCCATCAACACATAAATGAGATTTATTAACTTCAAAATTTCTGCAAAATCTTCAAAGTTGTGGTTTTTAGACTCACTTTGGATGTTGATTGATGGGTATGATGTATTCAGATGAAAGCACATCCTGTTGGTGGCACTGGGGAGAAAGCAAAGGATCCGTTCTTCGGACTTGCAATGGGTGGTTCTTCACAAGCCACATCTGAACTTTTTAGGTAATCAAATTCAGAATTTTGTTAGAACTGGAGCCTTTGAGGGTAACAATACTACACGAAGAACATCGGGCATGTTTGGTAATGTGGACCTTAAAGTTATAAAGTAGTGACATGCTGTATTGTCTGGTCTGGTATAATATTGCATACCAAACATGTTTTTCATGTAATGAGTTAGCAATCAATATTATGAAGATATTGAGAATGGATTATTTGCAGGGATTACGAATTGAAACATGCTCATTTTGTGCAATAGATGGTTTTGTGTAGAAAGCGGAAGTCCAAAAAGTCCACCTGTCATATTGATTCATGGCTTCCCTTCACAAGTGAGCATGTTAATTATTTGGATGGTTCATAATCTTGGATAAATAGAATGAGAATGTAATCAGTTTTTAAAATCTTTGATATATTTACCTTTAGTTTCACTGCTTCAGCTTCACATGGATTATAAATGGAACATTTTTTCTTTTTCCTGTAATGAGTAGTACCTGAAAATATATTTTTATCTTTCTGTGATAGGCTTATTCGTATCGCAAAGTTCTACCGATTCTCTCAACAAATTATCATGCTATTGCTTTTGATTGGCTAGGTAAGGTTTACTCACTAATCTTGCTAGAAATTATAGTTATTTGCATGAACAGAAGTGTGTACTTGTGAATTTGATTGGCATTCTTCTTCTTCTTACAGGATTTGGATTTTCAGACAAACCTCAACCCAAATATGGCTTCGACTATACTTTGAATGGTATTTTTGCCACACAAGATTTTGAATATTAGTTATGTATATATATTGTCACGGTGAAAGAAAAATATCAACTTTCAAAGCTAAAAGTTGACTTCTGGGCCTGCAGAATATGTTTCATCCTTGGAATCTATCATCAATGAACTCTCGAAAGAAAAGGTTTCTCTTGTTGTTCAGGTAGATGCCATATCGAATATGATCATTATTTTCGAAGAATATTGGCTTATACCTTTCTTTCATAGGGTTACTTCTCCCCAGTTGTAGTCAAATATGCTAGCAGGAACCAGGAAAAGCTTAACAATCTTATTCTTCTAAATCCACCGGTATGAAATGGCTGAATCTTTCCCACTGTGTATATAGTACTTTTATTCTTTTAACATGCAGTTCTGGGTTGTCGAGATATGGATTATTGACGTATAAATATTGTGTGTATAAGTTCACATGAAGAATGTTTTATTCTTGGATAAAGCTGACAGCAAAACATGCCAATCTGCCATCGACGCTGTCTATATTCAGCAACTTCCTACTGGGGGAGATATTCTGTCAGGTAAGAAGATCAATAACAACACTTGTGTTGAATATTTCTGTGAAGCTCCTTCATCTTTGAGTTTCCATTTCAATAACTAGTTGCTTCTCAATCAGGATCCTTTAAGAGCTAGTGATAAAGCCTTGTTAAGTGGCGGTCCTTACAAAATGAAGGAAGAAGTGGCGATGGTTTACAGAAGACCTTATCTGACTTCTGGTTCGGCTGGATTTGCACTGAACGCAATCAGTAGGGCCATGAAAAGGGAACTTAAGGTGCAATTTCTAGACCAATCATTCTTCTCTCTTTTGCCATAGAATAACTTGTCCACTATTCTACTGGTACATGGTAAGCCTGTGTGGGATGTGAGCTGCTACCTTTTCTAGGACTTTTTGGTATTTCATGTTATTTAATCTGTAGACGTACGTAGAGGACATGAGGAAGATACTTGTGGACAAAAACTGGAAGGTTCAAACAACTATATGCTGGGGCCAAAGAGACCGCTGGTTGAGCTATGACGGGGTAGAAGATTTCTGTGAAGAATCCAATCATCGATTAATCACACTTCCCACGGTATAGTACTCCTCTATGGCTGTGTATCTCCTTGCAATACATCATGTTTGGCTAAGCCTAAAAGAAGTAGAGTTACTGAAAGGGAACTTTTAAGCATATAACCAAACATATATCTAAGCTCAAATGTTACTTTTAAGCAACTTCTCCCAAACAATATGCTTCTACTTTCGTAAATGTCTAGTTTTCTCATGGCTTAGCTGGATATGCTCATTTTGAACACCCAACTCATTATGAAAATTCTCATACTGTAGTACGTATTCTGTTGATTCTTCAGGCAGGGCATCATGTGCAGGAAGATTGCAGTGAGGAAATAGGAAAACTCATTGCTACAATTGTAAGAAAAAGAACAAGTATTTAATATGATTTAAATCAAAGAAAAATATTTCTTTAAATCATAGAAAAATATTTCTTTCGTTTTATGTGGATTTTCTTGAGAGTACCTGTATCTATACAGTAAGAAATATTTTGTGTTCAATTCTTCTTTACTGGTTGCTGAAATGGGTCTACCCAACATTCATCTTCTCTTACGGCTTTCTTCCATCTATTCTTAAAGTTCTCTAATTCAATATAGGACTCCTTACGTACCTGCAAAAGACACACCCACAACAATTTACTCAAATTATTCAGATGACATATGTAGTCTATACAATAAATAAGATTTCAAGTTTTTCCTTTTGTTCATTAATATTGCACAAAAAACTTGAGCATAGTTCAAGAAGAAACAAAATGAAAGTAAACTTACAGCAGTTCTACCATCAGATTGATCTGTTTCAGAAGGTACCTGCAATGTCATGTTAGAAAACCGCAATCATTTGTAAGAAGAAATAGGTTTTCATCTCACATAACTTCAATTTTACATTTTCTTACACTCATTTTTAACCACGCGTTCTTAACAAAAAATTTTAAAATGAAGATGCATCACTTTTTCTTCCAAAAATAGCTTTGCCAAACAGGTCTATATCACACCAACAGTATCTGATGCAAACCTTTTGCCCTTGGCCAAGCAGCGTGTTGCTTTGAGAAGATTGACCTTTATCTTTGCTGTTAGCCTGTTTAAATTGAGGATTAGCAGAAAGTACTTTTCTTTCTTTTTCAACTTCTATGATTTGCATTATTGTTTTGCAGGCGAGAAAAATTCATTAGTGAGTTGGGCCTTATCATATGTTTCAACACAAATTGTGACCGCTTCCATGCTAAGTTAAAATGCAAAATTCTAAGTTACTTATTCCTTCGTGAGAATTTCTACTAGAAAATACTTCCTTTAGATGAAAAGATGTAAAGATCAAGCTTGACAACTGCTCTTAGAATGGAAAATCTTAACTCAGCTAATGTACCTTTTCTGATGCTGAACCTCCAAGAGTAGGTATACCAAAGTGGACCACATATTCAGAGTCAACAATCCCAATATTTGCAGTTTGATTTCCCTGTGTACATATTCTCAAAATTGTAATATATAACCAGAGGAAATCAGGAAAAAAGAGAATGCCTCGTGAAAATAGCAAACCTTTGCACAGTAACCAAGCTGGAAGTCCAGGCCCCACGCGTGGACAAGGTCATTCTGTTCACCAATAAGAAAAACTAAAAACAAAAATTCCAAATCTTGAGTAAGGAAAGCATATAATAACGCCACACCTGAATCATGTACCATGCACAACGCCATGATTCTCTTGAGAAAACAGGAGCCATCATCTCCACAAACCTGTGTTAATCATAAAATCCATTAATCTGGCTTTTCGTGAATATATAATGAAAATAAATTACAAGTAGAAGTTAATATGCATCACTCTATGTATTAGTCTGGCTTTCTGTAATTCTGTGAATGAACTCACCCAGTGCAAGGAGGTCCCGTGCTATCGTCATAGCATCGCCTGCCTGGTCCGTGTATGTTTATAGTCCTTCTGTTAGCACAAATAACAAGAGTATACATACTTTAGATTAAGAATAAAAAGTACTCAATTATCAACAATAATAACAGTCAATTATACAGCCAAATTTTGTTTTGATACCTGTGTACTGTAGAGTTTAATTCTCGTGCAGTAAATTTGTAGTGGACCTCTGATTTTTCAGGATCAATTGCTGGCTGTGATATCTGAAGCCCCTCTTTTTTAATAGTTGAGAGATATCTGTATGAAACATTTGGAGCAGCGGAGGTTAATTTTCAACTAGAAAAGAAGTTAAAACGAATACAATCTAAGATTTATTCATCTTGTACGAACTCACTGATGTATACCTTCCAACATGAAAATTTTCAAGTCCAAGGTCTTCATCCCAAAGAAAAATATAGGAATATTGTGCAATAACATCTGGATGTAAGAACCTCTTGGCAAACCACCTAAATCAAAAGAAACATTTATGATGGTTAATTACACGAGAGATCTCAGGATAAGTCTGAGATCATCTAAAACTAGCTTAAAGTAGCGGTGAAGAATTAATAGTACCATTTAGTTTGATTAATAGCAGAAACATGTATGGCATAATTGCCCCATTCTAACTCTTTCCAGCCATCCACATTGCCATCATAATGAAAAAGCATGATGGCAAAATCAGGCAATGGAAACTGCAAATAAGATACGTGTGTAAAGCCAAGAAGTTCATATGAAAATAATAATAAGAGGGATTTATATTTCGTTTTTCCTCACCTTTTTAACCATTTCATTTACATTTTGTTTCTGCTTTAATCCAACTGCCATTGCCAACAAGTTCATTGGTGACTTGGACTTCTAAAGTTGGAAGTAGGAAGCGAAAAATGTTGATCAGATGAATCAAATGAAACAAAATATATGTCTGTAAAGTGTAAACTTGTATTTTTTGGGTTGATGAGAGATGATTAATAGTACCTTCTCTGGACGGCCCCACAGTGGCCGCATCTCCAAATTAGTAGTTACTGAAACAATCCCCCTAGGCAAGGTCTCACTCCCTTCAGGCCTGCACTGATTCTAAACGGAGTAAAACAATGTAAAATAAATGTATTCACATAACAAATAGTGCGGAATAAATAAACAAAGAACTGCCAAAAACATGTACAAACCTCGCACATCTTAGATTTTGTGGCCTTTATGCTGGAAAAAAATTGACACCCCAAAGACCTCTGAACAGAACAAAAGCAATAGTTGTTCACGTTTCAGTGTTGAATCAATTGAAATCATCTTGAAACTTAGCTGTTAGGCTTCTAGACTATTGAATCGATTGAACTCAAAGTTCAAAGCTACTAAGATGGGGCCAAATTGTATATGATTTAAGTATTCTCTGCAACTTAGAGGTTATACAAACTTATTTGTTCACCTTTTCACCAAGAACACATACATTTCTACAAAAGTGATCTGATGCCGACATAAGCACAACTTATTGTGCTCCCACGGGACACGTGTAGATCAGTATTGTGTATTGGATGATGTTGAGGTTATTATGACAATGATAACACGGGAACTGAGTCAACAATGAAAGTTATAAATAAAGGGATAAAGATAGGAAAAATACCTCTTTATAATCAGTGACTAAAAAGGCACTCCCAATAAAGACAACTCCAGAAAGAAGAAATGCCCAAGGAAGGCACTTGCACACCAATGATTTCCCCTTCGTAGGCTCCATCATTGTCATCTAAAATAATCTGAGATCATCATCAAAAGTCATCAAACACAAAAATTGGGTGATTTTTTTAATCAAATATCATAATTAAGTCAATCATCAATAAATAAAACGCAGAACTCGGCATCATATGCCATGAAACAATGAATTCAAACTAACTTACATTACATGAATCAGTGTTCAAGGAACAGAAAAGGGGGAGAAATGAAGGATAATTGGAGAAGTTAAACTGGTAAATAAGCAGAAGAATTTGTATGCATAAGTTGAGGTGGGTGGGTATGCACATCGTATAAGTCAACGGCGGAGATAGTGGAGATTTGCTTGCAAAACTTGAAAAGTTGAAAGCGGGCGTAAAGCTGAAGAAACTGCTTGGACTCGAGAACTCTGCAACGGGCGACGTAAAATATTTATATATTCGGAAAGATACAAGAAAAAGGAAAAAGGAAAAATAAAAGAAATGAAAAATAGCAGAAATCGCTCTTCAGAAACGCGTTTTCCGACCCTCACTAAATCTTATCGAGTGGAACTTTAGTACTCTCTCTCAAAATATGAGTTTTTCTCTTCTATAATAAAAAAAGAATTCATCAATTGTCTCCTTTATTATTGTCTCAAATTGTTTTCTTTCCTCAAACTTTGCCGTTAGTTTCTGCTATGGAACAAAGTGGTGGTATAGTTATTGGATGGACTACACATATGTAATAAGAGAAAAGAGGAGATTAGAAGAATAAAGTAACACACGATGGGAAAGAACGTGTAAGTTTTTTATTCTCATGAGTAGCATTTAAAAATTATAAATTGGGACTAAGCGTTAAAGTCAAGTTTTGAGTTTAAGCAGGTGTAAGTGTATGTTATACAGAAAAAACATAAAGCGTGCAAAACGATAATGTCAAATTTCAAGTGTGATCGTTGTTTTAAGCAAGTTTAAAATGAGTTTTTTACAACAGGGCTTGTAAGAGCTCTTTACACTCATGATGATTAGTATACTCCTTTCTTCAGTGGGATGTGATCTTAAGATTTATCACTCTACTGATCATTTTTCATATCGCAACAACTCCACTATAAATTACGCTTCAGCACAACATTGAACCCTAAGAAATTGAGATTCAAGTTTGTTGGATGGGTTGAGGAATAATTACTAGGACAAGAGACGGTCGAGAGGAGTATAGATAAGAAATGAAGACATAAAATAGAGAGGAGAAGATTGAAAACAAGATAGACGAGCTGATTTATGGTCTTTTTATTTCTCCAGTGAGAAAACTTGTTAAATACATGGCGACAATGATAAAGCATTTTATAATTTTCACATCAAGGACAATGATCTTTCAAGAAAAATGTGTGATTGAACTATACGAGAAAGTTTCCAAAGAAACATCAAACTAAATAGTTGATTGATGTCTTGAGGAAAAGTTTCTTAGTAGAAAGTCTAGCGTCCTTCCATTAACGAGTCTAATAAAATGACTTTGTAGTTGGAACCTTTCCAGCAATAGTTGAATGAGGTATATAGCAATCACTGCAACTAAACAAATCCCACAAACAAGATCCCACAAATCCCACCAAAACTGACAAAAATTCAGTTTATTGTTGTTAGTGACAAGGATGATTGAGCCTTGAATTCCTTCTCTAAAAGTTCTCCTTCTCTTGACCTCATAATTGCTCTTGTCGACATATCTGAAGTCAGCGGAGAACCTTTTCGAAATACCTGATATAGCACGATAAAGAACTCGAGCAAAAAGTCAGACAACAAATCGATATTAAAGCCCACGAAAAAGTTGAAAAAATTTGACTGCTTTTATGTAAACATGATACTTACAGAGCCAAAACCACCAGTGGAAGATGAAGATGAAATTGAGTGTTTAGTTCTTGGATTGGTTGACGAGTTACTAGGACAAGAGGGATAAGAATAGATAAGAAGTCAAGACAGAAAGTAAGACAGACGAACCAATTAACTTATAGTCGTTTTATTCCTCTAGTAAGAAAACTTGCAGAAGACGTGGCAACAATGATAAAGCATTCTATAATTTTCACATCAAGAACAATGATCTTTTAAGAAAAATGTGTGATTGAACTGTACGAGAAAGTTTACGGAGAAACATGAAACTAAATAGTTGATCAATGTCTTGAGGAAACGTTCCTTAGTAGAAAGTTCAGAGTCCTTTCTTTAACAAACCTTATATAATGACTTTGTAGTTTGAACCTCTCTAGCAATAGTTGAATGAGGTGTAAAGCAATCACTGCAGCGAAACAAATCCCACAAACAAGAAACAAACCACGAAACTGATAAAAATTCAGTTTATTGTTGTTAGTTGCCATAGCCCCTTCAGGTAACAAGGATGATTGAGCATTGAACCATGTCCTCTCCTTCTTTAAAAGTTCTCCTTCTTCTCTCAACCTCATAATTGCTCTCGACATATCTGAAGTCAGCGGAGAACCTTTCGGAAATACCTGATATAGCACAATAAAGAACTCGAGCAAAAAGTCAGACAACAAATCGATACTAAAGCCCACGAAAAAGTTGAAAAATTTTGACTGCTTTATATAAACATGATACTTACAAAGCCAAAACCACCAGTGGTAGATGAAGATGAAATCAAGAAAACATCGCGAGAGTACTTTGCTAAGACAATCTTGATATATGGGACTTCATTGATGATAGCATCCACACCGCCATTCTTATGTCCTCTTGACAAAGCCTCCGCATATTCTTCGGGTGAGTGATAGTGCTTAAAGCGTCGGGCATCTTGGAAATTTAAGTTATTAGCTACAATTCCAGGGACCACTGCGCCATATTGGGTACCTACAAACTCCCCCGCGGATCCTATCTGAATTTTTTGCACTGTCAAAAGAGAACTCAGCGTAGCAGTGTAGCTCGAAGTCAACACAAACACCCCGAAAGCCCACACAAGCACCACAATTCTTGATAAATTACTTGTCAATCTTTCTCCTGCAATGTTCCTCCATGCATTATATACTCATTTTCGATGTCATTATAGTTTTAAATATGGGTGTACTTTGTAAAAAGAAAGTACTTACTATGAGCAAAAACCATGGTGGAAAGCCCAAACCAAAAAATTGTGCCAATTTGAAAAGCCATTGAACCTTGTCTGAATTCATTGTTGTTGTTAGCCCGTTCGATGGTCCAAACGATGAAGCCTGTTAGGAAAAAGAAGGCACCACTTGCTAACCACAATGCGGTATCGAGAGGTCTCAAGTAGCTCCAAATGTCATCATGAGTCCACGATAAGGTTCCCACTCCCAAATCGGTGAAAGGTACTGTAAAGTCTACAATCAAAGATCTATTGGCCGAGATCGTCACATCTCCCACAAGGCCATCAATATCCTGGCATCATTCAACTCGAAAGTTAGTAATGAAACTTGCATGAACGTGAAAATAAAGAAAAATACTAAGGGGACATAATAAAGGACTCAAAAATTGACATAATGTGAAGTAACTCATATGGCAGCATTAAATGTAATATGTGTAGAAAAACAGAATGCTACCAAGTGAAGTATGTGGCAAACTTTAGATCATCTGTTACGTCCTCGTAGAATAACAGAGAATATTAATGACGGCCATAAAGATAAGAAGCAATTGCATACCTTATAGTAAACCTTGTCGACATAATCATTGTAACTTCCATTCAAAAGTGGGACGAATTCATAAACTACTTCATAAGGTAAGTACTCGAGGGCAGATTTGAAGACATCTATGCAATAACCAGAGAAGGTCGCTGTGTTGGTTTGAGGATCATAACGCACGTCAACCAATTCTCTAAAACTAAGTTTCATGGGTACCCCAATTCTAAGCTTATTGGGGCTCGTCTTTTGCAATAAACTTCGACCTATACGTGTAACTTCACACTCCCTTGGTGACATAATAGTATTGGAAGGATCACCAGTGGAATTCATACTACCCTTTGATGTGTTCAATTCTTTGATCAAGGCTCCTTCTTTAGGCCTCCATATTCCCACCACTTTTTCTTCAAGGCCTTGGACAATTTTCACCAAATTGAATTCTTGGGGATACAATTTCCCATCCCCAAACTCATATTCACCACTCAAACCCTCAAATCTAACACGACGAATCTCGTGTAGGAGTAACATGCCACCATGGGAACGCACAAAATCGAGCCATTCTAAGGATCCAATTCTGGCATTATGGTCGTCAAGATCCAACGTTTCAACAGCTACCCTCTCAACAGCTTCGGCTAGTGCTTGCATTGTATCATACGCCCATATTCCTACTATCGGCATGTTGTGCAATTTGTCCAAAGAAGCAATACTCGGCTTGAAACCTAATGTCCCTTGAAGTGATTCGATGACTTCAAAGTCCATCGGATGCAATGAGTTCATGGCTAAATCTGTAATTATCCAAGTGTATTCATCTTTCATCATCCCCAATCTCTTTGCTTGTGTAACAAGCCGAGATGCAAGAGACAACGACGTGTGCACTATATATGTTTTCATATCAAGGATCATGAGCTTACGGAACTGTTTGACGATTCGTTGATCTTTGTCAGATGAAGAAATTGTCACACTTGTAGAAGAAAAATTGTGAATATTTTTTCTCTCATTTTGATCAACACCATCTTCAAAAATAAGAACGATGTCGTCTAGCTCAAGTGATTGGACAATAGTTGCGACACCTTCAAACTGAGAGGCCTCATCGGATCGAATTTTAACTATGTAAGGATTTTCTTGTGTAGGAAAGGTAAAAGCTGGAGAAAAAGAAAATATGGGGATTTTAGCTCTCTCTGTCATTAAAGCAAGCAACTTGTCTACAGATGTCTCAAGGCCCAACATTGCATGTGGCTTAATATTCTTCAAAAGATCTGCAGCTGCATTAAAAATAAAGATTCTCAAAAATTTTCTTCGTTTCAATTCAGAAATCATCTCACAAGCAGTTATCACTCTACATAAAATTTGTCTTAAAAGTTGACTTCTGTTAATGTGTGGTTACTTAGAAAGTGAAGAACAGATACCAAAGGCATGAAGAGCTGTCACGTTGATACAAAGTGCAGTAGAAAATGATTTTTAAAGAAAAACGATTTTCTTTGTAAAATCTCAACCAAACAGGCTCTTAATGTGAATTGTTGCAGGACATGAGATGTGTGAATTTGTAACTCGTATTGAAGTTTGACTTTTGATAAATATAGTAGAAGTAAGACATTTTTTTTTTTTTTTTTTGTGAAATTACAAGTAGAATTAATTGTATTGTAACTTGTACATCTGCATATAGAATTAATTACATCTAAGGAAGTTGAACTCAAAGCGCAAAATAATAATCCAAACCAACATGATGTTGGAAAAAACTGCACAACTCACAAAAAAAAAAAAAAAAAATCCACACAACTCACAGTTAGTGGTGCTTTTGCTCCCCTGCCCACAGCGTCACCCCACGTCGGGCATGTGCAGCCACCCTGCCCACTCTATGGGCAGGGGAGCAATCCTCCAATTCGTGAAACTTGAAAGTTTACTAAAAATCTATGTACTGACCTGCTAATAGAGCACGGAGTGATTTTCCTTGAGAGTCTCTTGCATGTAGAATGATGCGGGTTTTGTAATGACTATTCGATTCATAAAAGTCAGAAATGGCCATAGAAATGCAGGCATGGATAGTCTCCCCAACCAATGATCCCATATCAACTATGACTCCAACTTCAATTTCCACAACATTATTCATGTTGTAGTGATCAGATGATGAACTATTGAAGTTGGCATATGACTGAGTTAAGAGGAGAAAGAAAATGAAGAATCTCAGAGTAGTTTCTGTGCCAACATTTGCCATTTCTTTTCACCTATTATTACCCGAATTTTTTTGTTAATTTTGCATCCTGGAGTTCACATCGTCAAAGAAACGTCATTAAACGTGCATGAAATTGATAATCTGTTCGACTGATTCATAAGTCAACCATGTTAGTGTACAATGTTGATGATGATAATGATAATTAGGAATGATACATGAATACATAATTGTATACTCGATAAACACTGAAACTTTAATAAAGTTTTAAGTTCCAACGTTGAGAATATATAAAAAAGAAAAAAAAAACTACTTAAGAAAATACTATCAATTTATACGATTAGATTACAAAATGAATATAAGTGAAAAATATTTTTTAATAATTTGGCCAAACTTTAAAAACAACAAGTAGAAATGACCTTAAAAAAAAAAAAAGAATTATCTAACTAAAGGCTCTTGCCTTTTCCCACCGCCTCATGCCTAGGGGGTGCTTTTTGACGTCTTTTAGAACACTGCTATATATATATATATATATATATATATATATATATATATTATATTTTCTCTCACTCTTTATCATGGAAACTAGGGAAGAAATAAAAAAAATATATTCCTACAAATAAGATAAAAAGACATGTGCACAATAGAAAAGCCATTACAAAATTGTATAATAATAATTAACCGATTAAAAGTTTTGTCCGTTTTATCAACACATAATAAAAAGCACAAGAGAAAAAAAAAGAAAAAAAGAAAAAGAAGAGACGTACCTATAAATTAATGAGAAATTGAAAATGTGAAGAATTTGTGGGAGCACTCAACAGGTTGATGGATTGAAGACTTGAACAATTTAGTTTAGATTTTGAAACTTGAAGTGAAGTAATGACGGTAACGAACGGTGGAGGAGAGCTCAAGAGTCAAGAGTCAAGACTGAAGGGTGTAGGGCAATGATTGGTGACGGAAATTGGAAGCTGACGAAAATTCCATTCAGCGGAGAAGTCATTTAATTTTTGTCGGTCAATGAAAGAGTTGAATAGTACTTTTCTCGTCAAAATACTTTTCTCATCAACGAACTTATACTTTTATTAGTACGTGGTCCCAAAAATATAATTCATTATTCCCTTTTCGTTATTCCAAAAACATAGGTTACATACTTCCATTCTTTTTAAATACTAGGGCACTTCAAACGTGCGATGCACGTTGTGCCAATTATGGGTGAAGTAGCGCGGGTCAAGTGTACTTAAAAGATCAAACGCTAGGGAGGATAAAAAATAATGCACGAACAGCCTATTATGTGATATTATTTTGTGAAATAGTTAACCTCTTTTGTCTCAATGGTTTCATTGAGACTGAGCCATTCAATCATATTGGAAGGCAAGCCGCATTAATATAAAATATAGTTAATAAGCTGCCAAAGCAGTATTGTCCGTAGAATTCATTCACATCCTATAGAGTTTGGCAACCTAGGTATTATACCCTTTTAACACTATTGATAGAATGAAACATAACTATTTTACAACGTTTCCCTAAACTGGGTGAATTTAGGAAACATTTATCATTAAATCTCTTGAAAATGCCTTTTTTGTGGGGGAGAAGACAATATACATAATCTTGGGCTGTCGGTCCATCTTGGAACAATGAGGAGAAGGAATTGGAAGAATATGATGATGCTTTGTTACTATGGGGCTTAGTGTTATTTATTATTATCAATAAATAACAATTCCACTCCCAGTTCCATCTCCATCCTTGAATCTCACTCTAGCACATCTCAGCCTCTTCCTATTCCTCCCATTGCAACTTATCCATGGATAAATCTATATATAAATCTAAATATCAGCAAAGAAATCATAAATTTAGTCTGCCATAATAAGAGGACAAAATGTTAATTAAAACCAAAACATTCAAAGTTGAAAATCAAAACTCTATATGGCCATACCCACCTTGAATCGAAAACTTGTAACCAAGGAAGAATTCCACCTAAGTTCATTGAGAGAGGCCCATTCCAGTTCTGAAAACAACACCAAAATGAAAAGAATCATCAATTTTTAAAAAGTTCCACAAGAGAAATTAGAAACATTACAGGACCTCATCGACTTCACCAAAAATGATCGATACCACGAGAAAGAAGTGAATAATCAAGCCCATTTGATGATGCATTTAATTTCCTCTTGTAAGTTTTGCTGCTTCATCACTTTTTTCTGTTTCAGCTTTAAAAGCTGACCTGGTTCTATTGTTTCCGTTTCCAGATCTTGTGTCTGTTCAAACTTAGGAGGATTCAACAGGTTTCAAACCTACGGCAACCATAACTTTAACAAGCGAAAAAAGAAAGCAAAAAATGATCACATTCCTTTTGATTTAAATAAATGCATGCCACTAAGTGGGTAGGCCAATCACACACAGATTTTCATTAAAAGTTTTTCAAATGATTGCATAAAACTTGCCTTTTAAATCGAAAATTTAACAATTTCAACTTCTTAATAGTGTGATGTGATAGAAAATCAAATCCCAAGAAAAAGGACACATAAGAAGTGAGAAGGGAAAAGGGAGCCGTTTTATATTTAGAAAAAAAAAAATGGAAAGCCGAAGACAACAATAATCAATAAATGAGAAGATATGAAATGAAATGAGAGGATAATCAGGCAAGGTTACTAAAAATTGAAAAAGAAATAAAAAAATTAACAATAATGAAGGCAGAAAAGAGAAGCGTACAAAAATCTTCGGGCCACAAAAGAGGTGAAATGGGCGAAGACATACACATATAAAAGATAGTAAAGACATGGATGGGTGCGAATGGTGGCAAAGAGCAGATAGTTTCAAACCTCAAAGCAATGCTATCATTCAATCTTGCAAGCGATTGCCTCAGTTCAAATGTTTGTTGTAAACTAACATTATAGTTGAACTAAAAGAGCCATAGGCTAAAACATTAAAAATGTAATTTAGACACTTAGTAAGGCATTAGCATTTGCCAATTTTTTCAAAGCATATCGGTGTCAAATCTTTAACTGAAAAAAAGGAAAAAAGAACATAAATAAAACAAAGGCATAGATTATTGCACAACGGAAAATTAGATCTTCTGTATAATCAACTTTGATGAATATGATAAGATTGGGAAAATGATGTTTATTCGTCTCACACAAACAGAAAAGTAGAATGAAAAATAGAAAAGAAGGAACAATTGCAAAAAGAAACAACATAATTAAAGGACATTCTTTAAGAAAGGTGACTATACAAGAATTTGCACAACTTTAAGGCCGATGAACGTAAGGTATGAACTTTTGTGGTTTAGCAGCTGCATCGAAGTTCGTTTCACATAAGAGACAAGAAAGAATCCAACCGGAATGAAATATTGCTATTTTAAAGATACTGATGAACTAAGGCAAAAAAATGTGCACAAAAATTCTACACATAATTTAACAATATTCACAGAAGCAAAATGCAAAAGCTACTAACAGCAAAGAGAATAAAAAGAACCAACCTCATAATGTCACGTAGTTGTATCAAGTGAATCATAGCTTAACCCTAAGCATTCCTATTTTTTGTGTTTATTTTCTTTATATGTCGAACATAGTTGGCAACGGGAATATGTACTTACCAATTCTTCAATTATGTGATGCAGAAAATAATAAAGATTGTATTCGTTTTCTGCTTTCCTCTTTTACTTTAGTACGATCTGGCAAGGAGTTGACATCAATGGCCCTATATGCAATGGCAGAGATCCTCATAAGATATTTGATCTTATAGTTGTATCATATATTTATTTCTTACTAAGAAATTAAGAATCAAAGATGCTAGTGCCTACTTCCAATTTATCAATTTCATGTTCTACCCCTAAAAGCAATCAAAATTAGGGTCACAATTTTGAAAATATTGGTAGTAACTTGGTATTGTACTAATCATGTTTTCATTAAAAAGATTAGGTCAATTTTTACCCCAAAAAAGGAGGAAAAAATAAAATAAAATAGTAGAAGTAACTCATGACCAATCAAACCAACCACCTCTTTACAATTTACAAAAACAAAGGTTTGTTCTTGCTATTAGACTAAATAATTATAGTTGTTAGTTTGCTCCAGTTTCACTTATTTATAAAGTTTTGTCAATATATTTTAAAAAATTTGAAAATTAAAAAATTTTTTAAAATGTAAAAGTTGAGTGTAGGTAGACGCCTACACTCGGTGTGAGCTAGCGCCGGTCTTGCATCCCAATATGAACCCTCAATATACAGTCAATGGAATGTTTTTCATACGAACAGAACAGAGTAACTGCTTGATTAACTAAAGCTCAGACAAAATGCAAATACATACGGAAAGCATGCTTTTTTAGAGAATTCCAAAGTGTTGGTAGGG
Organism: Jasminum sambac; assembly: GCA_018223645.1. Classification (NCBI taxonomy): domain Eukaryota; kingdom Viridiplantae; phylum Streptophyta; class Magnoliopsida; order Lamiales; family Oleaceae; genus Jasminum; species Jasminum sambac. The sequence goes on from CP073649.1 coordinate 30,385,965, forward strand.
GCTTTCCATAAAGAACCCTCACAGTCTGCTTCTATAGACAGATTTTTGTATTTGACATCAATGGTAGACAATTTTACACCAGCTCTGCAAAAATCAAATAAAATCTTTATTCCCGCAACCTCAGTTAAATATATGGCAGCAATACATAGCATATGGAAATCCTGAATTATATAGAGCTTTTGATGTAAATCCTTGGTTAGGATTCAAATAACACTTAAAAAACCGAACTTAAATGGCAAGATAAATAAATAACAAGGTGTGGCATGGAAACTATTTTTATGTCAATAGAGCTTGCATTTAGTATTAGATATAAAAATGATTTTTCCCATAGTTGACTAACAATGATGAGGTAAGCTAATGCATCATTTGCTTCATCTACTTAGATATCAGCCATCTGAAAGACGAAAGCAAAATAAAGTTGTTAGAATTTTCACTTTCAGTTCAGGTTCCTGCATAACTTGTGGGCTCTCTTGTGATTTTACAGATATCCAAAACAGTGGCAGAATATATACCTTTTTATTCTTGTAGTCACTGTATATCTGCGGAAGCTTCTATTTGCCAGTCTTTCCATGCCCTTTAAGAGGGTATCTGGTTAAAAAATTAAAAATAAAAAAATTTAAAAATAAAAAAATAAACAATAAATAATAATAATAATAAAGGCACTTTATTACTTTACAGAGAAAAGTGAAAGATAATACACCCTCTTTGAATAGAAGTAGGCATTAGTTGTCCTCAGAGTTTTCTTCCGTTTTGGAGAAATTTTGTGAGAGCAAGAGTTATCGAGAATCAACGCTCTAATCTGAACGCCCTCTTTGGAGGCTGGATAATGAATCCTGAAAGGGAACTAAGATATTAAACTTCTAAAGCATAATGAACCAATGAAAAATTGAAAATCCATATAGCACAATTAATCGATAGTAGTACGTATGTTGAATGGTATACTTAGAAGGCTATGAGAGATAAAGGTGCTTGAAAGCAAAAATTCAGGATTACAAATGCTGCTCACAATTCTCAAAATAAGAACTATACCAAAACATGCCTTTAATTAAATGGAACACATGGAAGGTAAATCCATTACTGCAAAAAAAAAAAAAAAAAAATCGAAGTAGATCAAATAAATAAAATATTTTTAAGAAAATGGCTGTTTTATTCCTTCATTTTTCCTTTTGTTCTCGACAAAAACTTGTGGACAGTTTAAGTCTTCAGAAATTCTTGAATAGCAAGATGTAAGGAAGGAAAGTTCAAATTTCTACTAAACCCCAAATTAATTAAAAGCAACCAAAAAGAGCACTGATATTATATTCACCATGATTAAGTCATCTTCATCAGCTTTAACTCCTACAAGGACTAACGTATGTATCCCTTATTTTTCCAGTTTGTTTTTTTAGCTGATCATTTCGGAGAAGAAAGTTGACAAGAAGAGGTAAAAAAGCAGCAAAGTCGAACGAAAATTAAAGGGAAACTAAACGAAGCCGAACTCTAAATTTTTCCTCTGCAGCACCAATCGACATTCAAATGCCTAAGTAGATGCTTCAAATAGTGGGAGAAAGGAACGGCGTGGGCCAATGAAGCTTGAAAGAACCTCCTATAAAAACCAAATCTGGAAAAAGAAAGAGGGCCTCAGATGGAAAGAGAGAGAAGGAGAAAAAGATGGATAAAGAGTACAATGGAAGCCAGGATGCCGTGTGAGGTCAGATGTAAATGATCCGGGTGAGACCCGCGAGAACTGGAACTGATCCGATTGCAAATGGATAAAAACGACGGCGTTTTGGGGTGGAGAGACGAAACGGCGTCGTTTTAACGACGTTGAAATGAATAGTACCCCTGCCATTCCCTCTTATAAGATACTAAGGGTAGTTAACATGCAATGCACGTTAGGTTTCATTGGTTTGCATTCGCGTAGAGAATGGTAAAATTGAAAAGAAACTTGTACATATACAAGTAAGTATAATATGCATGAGCGGAAAATCATGACATCGTAGTTAAATATTATATTATTGATGTTTGAAGGACTCAAACACACGAAGCACCAATTGTAATTTCACAAATCTCTTTATTCAAAGTACAGATGGATAAAAAATTATTATTATTATTATTATTATTATTATTATTATTATTATTTTTATTTTTTGACAAGCGATAAAGATTTTCATTTCATTAAGATTTGACAATGAGAAGCGTACACATCAAAGTACCTATTAAAATAAAAACAACACTAAAGTGGAATCCTAATTTACAATCACATAAGAAAACCCTAGAACCACCAATTGAAACAAAATCAGCCTTCAACATGAATCCATACAATGTGCGACCTGCCTCTTCAAAGCTTACACAACACCCATAGCAGTCATAGTTTTCCAGTGAGCGTGCTGGGCATAAAAATGGATAAAAAATTATTTAAACAATGGGTTTTCATATCAGTTTAAACCATCACTAATCTTGTTGTCAAAGCTTTTGTAAAAATTGATAATTTCAACACAATAAGGTAATTCATGGTTACTAAACTCATTTTGTCATCTAAGAGATCTAACTCATCTTTCTCAAGACCTGCATAGTACCTAAAAATGAGGATATGATTACCCAAATAAAATCTAAACGATAAGAATATAAAATCAAAATAAAAAGATAGTGAAGTTGAAGTATATATGCCATTAAAATTTACTTGGAGATGTAACAGTGTCATTCCACTTCATTACATTTTCATGGTGTGCGTTAGCTCGAGGATTTTAATTTTAAGAATGGAAGTTAATAGGGAACTACAAGAAAGAAGATTTAAGAGAGAGCTTCTACCAGAACAACTCAAAATAACCTGTAAAAAAGAAAAAGAAACCAGCAAGAATTATTAGCAATGAACTTAACCTACAATTTAAAGATTTGATGCTCGAATTATAGGAACACCAACCTCTCAGATATAGTATATATATAGCTAGAAAAGCATAGAACATAAAGTGAGCTCTGGTTGAGTAAATCAAATGAAGTTCTTAGAAATCATCGTCCACCTCAACCCCCAATTCACACTTGCAACTGAAGAAAATATTTCTATTGTCTTCTGGAAAGTACACATAGCTTGCCTTCAGAGTGGATATCAACATATTAATCGAAATAACAATTTTGTACAGAATGATGATCCAATTGCTGACACGGTAACAACATATTTGAACATTATTTTCAATTCCTTGTGAACTCTAATCAGAAACAATGTGAAAGGAATTTATTTTTGGAACAATATTTCTCTCTCCATTCATTCCCAGCCTAATTCAACTCACAAACAGGTTGATCGCTAATCTATCACTTCCAATGGACAAACAGCCAAAAATTGAATTATTAGAACAAAGGTGTCAAAATAATACCATATTTGTCAACTGATACTGATGCTGCGGAGGTGCTAAGACATAAAAAGGCAGAGAGAGAAGAAGAGGCAAAAGCTCAATACACATAGCTTGCGTGTAAAAACTTACCTCTACCTCGATTGAGAATCTTCAATGCAGCGGTACAATCTGCGTTGTTGAAATCGAGCGGAAAAGTAAAATACGATGCAATTTCTTGTCAGGGTCTGAATAACAGAAAGGGTAAAAATAACAAAATGGATAATTAATTAACTTCAAAAAAGAACAAGCAGAACCTTAATAGGAATGGGACGACGACAAAATTGAGCAGGAAGAAAAGTAGATCTCGCTTGCGGCTTTTAAATCGTCGACGAAAGAATCGCAGAAAGAGGAGGTCGGAGAAAAAAGTAGAGAGAAGACGGGCTAGGTTTTGTCCGGCGGAAAAGAGAAGAATCTGCAAATGAATTCGCGGTCGGGAAAGTCGTGTCAGATCGGGCCAGATCCGCTGAAAAACCAAGCGGCCCGGTGTGCGGCCTTTGAACAAGAACGATGTCGTATAAGGCAAGTAAAATGGGAAACGACGTCGTTTTCGAACCGTCGTATGGACAGTCAACAACCTTATCCCTACTATATATATATATACTAGGGTCATAGAACGTCGTTACCGTTAATAATTGTACAAGTAGCGTAGAGAATAAAATATCGAGTCAAATAACCAAGCCTAGACTTAAAATGGAAATTTATACATGTACCCATTCGAATACTAACATGAACCAAGTGGACAATGTTAGTTGTTGGAAAGCTTGGGGTCGAAGCAGTTGGAGTGTGAGGTTGGTGAGCAAACATTTCCAAGGCAATGTTATTGTGCTTTTCAAGATTGCATTCATCAATTGGCACAATTTGAAATTTTTTTCCTTGCATTTTGGTGTGGTGAATAAGCTGGTTTTCCATGGCACCCTGCCCATTGGTGATTGGCAACTGCTTTTATGTAGAATAGGTAATCGTTGCTCAGCTCTAGACTGGTGTTTTCCCAAGATCCATGTTTTGTCATTAAGAAACACATATTCGATATTATTGCGTTCGTGACATGTTATGTGTTCAATTAGATATCACTTTAGAATGTAAGGAAAATGAAGCCGTGAAAATAAGCAACATTGAATTAGCGAAGATAAAGAGGAAGAGCAGAAAGAAAAATTGAGATTGGGAACCTCATAATTAACTAACAATGTTAGTGAAAAGAAACCTTCAAAATCGTAATCTACCTTTACGAGCAAAAACTGATAGAAAATTTCATAATGAAAAAAGAAACATACTGAGAATTCGAAACAAGCAGAATGTGAAACATACTTAAAAGGAGGATACAAGCTGTTTGAGATCTACAAAGAGTAAAGTGGATTTGCAAATATATATGACACCTGGTAATGTGGTTTCATCAGTTATGGCTGCTATATAAATTAGTTCTCAATATTTCAGATATCCATGTGTTAGAAACTTTCATGAAGGTGATTCGAAAATGGCAAACAAGTAACATCTATCATATAGGTCATAATTCAAGGCTTATCAAAACTAATGAATGTACAACCTTCTATTTAGGGTTGTTTGATTAGGGGATAATTTTATCCACATTTCTCTTTCTTCTTTTCAATCACATACACTTTTTCAATACAATATTAACCACACATTTTATCTGAAATACACGATCAATTTTATCCCCAATCAAACAAGCTCTTAATATGAGAATAAGATCATTATATCTATCAATAATTTAATATCTCTCAGCTTATTTTTTTGCAGCTATTTTCTTAGTTATTATAATTTTGTTTAATGAAAAATAGTCACTTTCGAAAACAAATGTAAGCATGCATCGGCATTTTATTTTTTCTAATCAATGGTGGAGCATTTTGTGAGATCAAAGTTCAGTGGTCAGATTCGAAGTCATAGCTGGTTATATTTTATGTGAAGCGTTTATTTTATTATTATTATTTTTTTTTTTTGTGGGAAAGGAAAACCATGGCACATAATTTTTTAGTCTCTTTGAAGCAAACAAGAAAACTTACGTTAATGCCTTTAAAAACCCACGAATAGGTTGTTGAAATTGAAATTACGCTTTTAAAGTATTATTACATCAAACTCAACAAACTTCATAGTTATCAATTGGAGATGTTTTCAACCCAAAAATGAGGTCTAATAATGAGAGATCAACAGCAAAGTGGCCTTTTGTAATATCTAAATGGCGTTTGATTTCTTGTTGATGAAGATCGTCTAAGAAAACTCTTGGAATGGATACTACGCAGCATGTAAAATGGCCACAGTTTTATTGGATTTCTGTTTGAAGGAAGTTTAGTGGAGAATGTAGGTTGTGTAAGAAGTAAAAGTTCACACTGTTGTGAATGACTTGTGTTTTCTTAGATGGTAAGGTATGTATGCATATATAAAGATGAATGCCAACTTATCTATAAAGATGAATGCCAACTTAGCATTCGAAAAAAGATTAAATTTGTGATATCAGAGGGAAAAAGAATGAGCAAGGAAGGAGGACAACAATCTATAATCACTATTGATTTGGGAAGCAGAACAAAGATACGTAAAACAACTAAGAAGTGGAATCAAGAAAGAGTAGAAGAATTGCCAGATTCGGATAAATTTCCCTTTGACCTTCCTCAAATTCAGCAAAATTATCGCCCCAACTATCTTAGTGGTGGTAATCTTATGAAAAATAGCAAGTCAGCAACAAGGTTCTATTTATTGACCACAACAAGTTACCCATCCACTCAAAGAGTGTATCGATTCAAATGTTTGAGTGTCGTCCTAATGGGTGTGAAGCAACTACCTTTATCGAATGTTTTCTGGTTGTGCACCTGGTTGACTCGGTTGAAATATATCAGAGCAAATGCAGACTCCAAACATAAAGCTAGATTGAGGACGCTGGCTTCTCGTACAAGAAAATGAAAGCCATAAAAAAATGGAAGAATACCAAATCTACAAAGTAGGGCAGAATCGTTTGAACAAAGAAAGAGTATTGTACCAAAATAAGGTAACCTTCACCAAAATCTGGATGAAGCGCCGAAGAAATAGTATGGAATCTACACTACAGAGGCAAACGAGCTGCTGCTAATAGTAAGGTAAAATTCAAACGAAAAAAAATCACGAAAGGAAGAAATAAATTAAACCAGAAGGAAAAGGGGCAAACCTTCGAGATGCGTAAACGAACGGAAGTCGGCCAAAACGGAGAAGGTGGAAGTCGATCAAGAAGGAACCGAGAGGAAATACCCCAGAAAAGGTCGAGAGAAGCACCGGAGAAACGCGTGAAAAGCAGGAGCAAAACTGGGTTAAACAAAAATATAGAGAGAGAAACGAGAGTCGGAGGATTGAGAGGAAGAATGTGGACCGAAATATGGAAGAACAGATGCCAAATGAAAAGTGGGTCGGTTAAAGATCCGCGAGCAACCAACCGGGTTAATTAATTGTGCAATATAAAAACGATGTCGTTTTAATGTCTCTATGTACAAAACGACGTCGTTTTCCCATGGTCGTAGGAATAGTAAAAATACTGAACGGACTTATAAAATAGGAACGATATAGTTAAAATATTTAAATCGAAAGCGACAAATTTTAATCGAAACAGGGGTCACTGAGGGAGGAAAACGAGTTTTTTTTCAGAACAAAGTTATAGAACTGGATTTTAACGGCCGGCTGTAGGCTCCAACTTTTGTGTTCGGTGAATGAGTTGCTTCACGAAAGCGGTCGGGCTCGGGCCCTCGCTTCTCTTCCCTCCAAATCCCAACGATTCTCCTTCTCTGTCCCGTAAGAAGTTCATATCTCTACTTCAGAAATGCAGAAATAGCAATGAAATTACACCAATTCATACTAGTATTATTAAAAATGGCAAAGAGGATGATGTTTTTGTTGTGTTTGAACTCCTTCGAGTTTGCTCCAAATGTGATGCTATTGATTATGCTCTCAAGATTTTCGAGCGCACCTCAAACCCTAACGTCTATCTATATACAGCTCTTGTTGATGGACTTGTGTTATCTGGGTTATATGATGACGCCATTAAAGTATATATGCAAATGATTGAAAATTCTGTTATGCCGGATAATTATGTCATTAGCTCTGTACTGAAGGCTTGTAGATTTGAAGGGAATTTGAGAATGGGAAGGGAAATTCATGCCCATGGGACAAAACTTGGGTTGTGTTTGAATCGATCAGTTAAGCTCAAACTGATGGAGTTTTATGGAAAATGTGGAGATTTTGAGAATTTGAAGAGGGTGTTTGATGAAATGCCTTACAGAGATATTGTTGCATTAACAGTAATGATATCCTCCTATCTTGATTTTGGATTCGTGAAAAGTGCTTGTGATGTTTTTGATTCGGTGGGGGTTAAGGATACGGTTTGTTGGACAGCGATGATCGATGGGCTCGTGAAGAACGGGGAAATGAATAAGGCATTGGAGATATTCAGGCAGATGCAAAGAGAAGGTGTGAGAGGAAATGAAGTAACTGTTGTTTGTGTTTTATCTGCTTGTGCACAGTTAGGTGCTTTGGAGCTTGGTAGATGGGTTCATTCTTACATCAAGGAGTATGATATTACGGTTAATTACTATGTAGGTTCAGCCTTGATTAACATGTATGCAAGGTGTGGGAGTATCGAAGAAGCTGAGAGAACCTTCGAGGCAGTAAAAGAGAGAGAGGTCACAGTTTATAATACCATGATCACAGGGCTTGCATTACATGGGAAGAGTGTAGAGGCTGTTGAGTTGTTCAGAAGGATGATAAAGGATGGAATTAGGCCAACCAACATTACCTTCGTTGGTGTTCTTAATGCATTTAGTCACGGGGGATTGGTGGATGATGGTGTTGAGATTTTCGAGAGGATGAAAACTGAGTATGGAGTTGAACCACAGATTGAACATTATGGTTGCATGGTTGATCTTTTTGGTCGTGTAGGACATCTCGAGGAGGCTTTTGAGTTCATACAGAAAATGGAGATATCCCCAGACCATATAATATGGGGATCACTCTTAAGTGCCTGTAAAGTTCATCAAAATATCGAACTTGGAGAACGAGTTGCAAAGATTCTATTAGATAGTGGACAAGCTGACATTGGAACTTACGTTCTTCTATCTAATGTATATGCTTCTTGGAATAAATGGGAAGAAGCTGCACTGGTGAGGTCAATGTTGAAAGAAGGTGGCCTTCAGAAAGAACCAGGTTGCAGTTCGATTGAAGTGAATAACGAGATTCACGAGTTTCTGTTGGGAGACATTAGACACCCTCAAAAGGAAGCAATATACAGAAAATTGGAGGAGTTGAATGAACTACTGAGGTCAGAGGGCTACAACCCGCAAATAGAGGTGGTTTCACAGGATTTAACTGATGGAGAGAAGGAATGGGCTTTATCTATACATAGTGAGAGGCTTGCAATATGCTATGGATTAATATCAACTGAACCTCATAGCACTCTGAGGATTGTAAAGAACCTAAGAGTTTGCAATGATTGCCACTCTGTGATCAAGCTCATTTCGAAGATTACTCGGAGAAGAATTGTAGTGAGAGATAGAAATAGGTTTCACCATTTTGAAAATGGTGTGTGTTCTTGTGGTGATTATTGGTAAAAGAAGTGATTTTAACTGGTTTACAAATCAACTTGAACGTCCAAAATCGATGACAAGCCCTGAACCAGTTGCGACTTGTGATAGTCAAGTTGCAATGGATGTAACTTCAAGCCAAAAGGTATTTTTGTACATCTCTTACGAGATTTAATCTTTAATTTTTGTGCATCCATAAAATTTCCTATTACAAGTCTACAAAATTGACCCTATATTTTCTACCGTGCACGTCAATAATTTCCAAAAGTGCGGTTGTCAAATGAATTAATCTTTAGATGCTTTTGTTTTCTTTCCTCATGTCTTGCATTTCTTATTTTAAACTAACTTAAGTATAGTTTATGTGTTTCTGATATGCCTTAATTATATTGATAATATGTCCATTGTATATGGATAACGATGAAGTCATCATGCCAATATTAATTAGCTAAATAAACAATTACAACATACTTAATAAGCTTCAAGATTGGCTGTACGATGTTCAATGCAGAATTAGTTTTTTTCTTTTTGGGTTGTTCAAGGTTAAGATATCTCCAAATTGATTAGGTAAGATAGTATAAATGACGAGTCATCAGCCCAAAAGGATTAGGTAGATAACTCGAGAGAATACCAAACTTTTAACTGAAAGTTCAATACTTCACTATAGGAAAAGGTTTCTGGGTTGTCCAAGGTAAGATGTCTCATTATTTTAAATAGCCTTTTTGACGTAGCTGATATTGAAGTTCAAAACGTCAGATGATATAAACAAAATGTGTGGTCAAGAAAGGTATCTCGGTAGTGTTTCCCTTCTTTATTTGCATGTCTAGTATTGGGTAAATTTAATGAATGGTCACTAAATTTTGAAAATGTAATTAATTAATCACTATATTTTAAAATGTCACTAAATACTCACTGAACTTTAGTTAACGTCAACTATTAATCACTCTTTAGCTTAATATTTAAATATATTTATGAATTGTGTGCATATGACCAATAACATTCTTCTTAAAGCCAATTATACTGATTCTTGGCCAAATAAATTCATCCACAAAGACGACGTCGAAAAAAAAAAACAAAATAAACTATCAAAAACACTTTTGTCTCAAAAAAAATTGTGACTCGTTTTGTAAGGTCTATATAGTTGTTCGTCCAATTTGAGTGGACTGTTTGTACTAGCAATTGATCTAGTTGGTTTCATTAGGATATCACTAGTCAAGTTGGTGTAATATGTTAATAGAATTAAGGCCTTGTTCTATTTGGTAAAAACTTTCTCCGCACGCAATTCCGTATACCTCATACTCATTTTCAACCACACATACATTTTCCAAAATAATATTAACCACACATTTTTACACGGAATACCGCGCACATTAACTTTATACCCAATCAAACAACCCCTAAATATGAGTTTACGAGTGATCGATAAATGACATTAAGTAAAGTTCAGTGAGTATTTAGTTACATTTCAAAGTTTAGTGAGTAATTGATTACATTTTGAAACTTTAGTGACCATTCATTAAATTTACCCGTCTAGTATTACCCAACTTGGCAATCTGAGTTACACACATTCAAGTGCATCTATATCTGTCATTATGACATGAATATTTGATGTGAGATTATGTCTTTAACATAGCAGTGTAAGATAGTTGCTCGTTTGATCGGCATACCAAAATTGAAAACAGTATAAGATTTAATTATTTATGTTAAAAATCCTTTCTTGTTAATCGTGGAGTTGCATGCATGTGACCTAAGCCGCCTTGGATGAACTTAAAAACAAATTACTGGCTGCTAAAACCACTTTACAGGTACAGTCCCACCATGCAGAAATTACTTTAAGACTTCGTTATTCCCAAACTTGCATATTTAATTACCAGTTACTCTTACACATTGTCTCTACTCTCTAGCAATTTTGGTTGGTCTTGGTATGCTGAACTCTATATATAAAACTAAGCATGCATTGCAATTTACAATTTGCAGGTAGGTCTCCTAACATAATTTTGTAACAAAATGTTGTCAAAAAATAACCTCTCTCGAAGGATATCCAGAAATGACTCCTCTGTTGTTTCACCGGCGCCCTTGTCCCCTACTATCGATGGGTATCCCTTTAGTCCAATTGCTTATATGCGTGTCATTCTTTTTGCATTTTAACTTTCGGTTTAAGTTTTTTGATTTATTTTTAGTTTAATATTTACATACAAGATTGTTGAAGATGATAGTGTATTTTCCATGTGTTCAATATTTTGATAGGTTTTAATTAAAAGTATTCAAAATGACAAAAGAGGTTTTGAAGTTTCTTTAAACAAGTTTTCTGTATTCTGAAAGAACTGAAAACGACAAAGAGAACATGTTTTAACTTATCATTTCGCTTAAGAGTTCCAAAAATTTTATAGAAATTTCACTAGTATGTATTCTTTTAAATTTTGTAACCAATGTCTGATTCCTTTGCTTGTTTGAATAGAATGGAGTCACAACCCGAGACTTCACAAGACAGACAAAACACCATCAGCACGAGGGGGTCAAAGACAAGCGTCCATGTAATGGCCCTTGATGGCATAGTAAATGTCAACTCACTCTTCACAATGGCAATCTTCATCGGCTTTTCACTAACCGTACCTGCAGCCGCCACTGCAGGGACTCCACCATCGTGCAATGCTGGCATCAACACCGTCCGAAGACTTATCGTTTTCGAAGTGGTTTCATTTAGTTTCTTTCTATTTTCATCCCTCATTGCACAAAGTCTCAAGCTAACAATCAACTTGTTGAACAACTTAGATGCAACTGATCCTCATAAAGCTGATATTGACTCTTCTCTCCACAAGCATGCTTTGTTTGCCTCTGCCATTGGATCCGTCATGGGATGTGTGTTTTTGATGCTTTCTGTTGTGGGTTTCATTCAGGTGAAATTGGGTGTATTTTCTTGTGGTGGTGAACCTGTATACGCGGTCGTAACACTTGTCGTATTCGTTGGCTCGGCATTACTGGTTTATATTACTACTTCCATCTATGCAGCATTCTTTATGTGACCTAATTGTAATGAGAGAGAAATTAGTGGGGTTAAAGTGTAATTTCAGTATCTAGATTAAATTAAATGAAATAAATGTGGAAGTGCATCTTTGTAATGCATAACATTTGATCCTTCCACTACATTACATTGCATTACAATCCAATTCAACAAAAATATCGACAACAGGAAATCGATTTTTCTAAAAAAGTGGCTAATGATTAAGAGTATCCAAGCTTATCAGGATTGTTCAAGCACCATCGATGATGCCGTCATCGATGGTATTTTCAGGGTTGATTCTCTACTTCTGGTTTTGAAATCAGGCAATATTTAGAATCGGAGCGGTATGGGAGTTTGAGGAATTTTAAAATTTTTTTTGCGATCTGGTGGCGCCAAAGTTTGTATTTATTTTTGGCCAATCCAAATTAGACGTAAATTATACTTAAATTCCAATCGTAAATCATACGTAAATTAGAATAAATCAAAATTATATGTAAATTCCAACCATACCGGTTGGTCGATCGTGATGAGAGGCGGGAACAAAAATATGCCGGGAGAATTGGAGGCTAAAATTATTGATTTGGTTGGGAAATTGAAGAGAATTTGAAAGATTTTGAGTGATGCATATTTTACTTTTTAGTTCTTGTAGAAAAACCTCGTCATGGTTGCTGATAAAACCTAGTACTAACATGCAATTGGAGACCGACTTGCTAAATACGTGCATCTTGGAAACCTCAAATTTCAGACATGAAAGCGTGTTTCTTCAGTTCAGTCTCCGACACCGACAGAGCATCTAAGAAAGTCAAAAACCCGAAACCAAGCAATGCTCATTTTTCGCCTTTTCCAATCCCTTGTGGAGTTAAAATATGTCCAAAATGGAGAATATATATACACATATAAACCCTCAGAATTGAGTGTCTGAGTAAGTGACTCATTGTTGTCTGTATACAAGCGTGTCTGTGTATCTGATTGGTTTGCTTGTTTGAATATATAGAATGGGTTCGTTGGACAGACAAAAGACAAGCATCCACGTAACGGCGGTCGATGGCATAGTAAAAGTGAACTCGCTGTTCACGGTGGCGAGCATCATCGGCTTCTCGCTAACCAATCCTTCGGCCGCCACAGTTGGGGCTCCACCATCGTGCAATGCCGGCATCACCACCGTCCGAAGGGTTATAGTACTCGAAGTGGTTTCACTTAGTTTCTTTCTCTTTTCTTCCCTCATTGCACAGAGTGTGAAGCTAATAGTCAACTTGTCCAACAGCTTAAATGCGAGTGATCCTCATAAAGGCAAAATTGACCCTTCTCTCCACAGATATGCCTTGTTTGCCTCTGCCATGGGATCCGTCTTGGGATTTGTGTTTATGATGCTTTCTATTGTGGGTTTCATTCAGGTGAAATTGGGTGTACTTTCTTGCGGTGGTGAACAGGTGTACGCGATCGTAACACTTATCGTATTCGTCGCCTCGGCAATACTGGGTTATATTATTACTACCATCTATGCAGCATTTGTAATTAGAAGGAACAAAAAGAATGTTTAAAGTACTTTAATTTCAATGTTTAGATTAGACCCGAATAAAAGTGAAAGTGCATGTTTGTGTTTCGAATACATTACGTTTTCATCCTTCAATTACATTACAATACAATACAATTCAACAAAAAAAATCGACGAGCGAGAAGAAATTGATTTTTGTAAAAAGTTGTTAACGAACGAAATAAGAGTATCCAAGCTTGTTTGCGATATTAATTTCATCCAAACTTGATAGTTCACATATAGTGAAGACTCGTGTGATCTGATAACATTGAAGTGGGTTTTCCACACCCGTGACTATATATGGGTTCAATTTCTCTTCCTTTTGTCCCTTACAATTCCTTTGTATTGCAAAAAAAAAAAAAAAAAAAAAAAAAACTCACATATACAGCACAAATATATCAATTTAATATTGTGAATTGTTTCAATTGGCTAAAATAGTGAATCCAAATTAAGATGGTAAGGGCCTAGATTTAATTTGAATTTGTAAGAATTTTAATAGACTTTTAAATTGGATGATTTTTATGAAATTTAATGGACTTTTGTTGATTTCTAAGAGCAACTTCAACAACCTTTCAATTTTTAAAAAGTATATTCTATTAAATAGAGAGCATCTTTAAGTTTAATTAAAGAGTGAAAATTTTTAAATATTCCAACAAACTCTCTATTTTTAACTCTTTATTCCACTTTTTTTTGGAAAAAAATTATTGTTTTGTCTAAATTTTAATTGTTAATAATATTTTTAAATATTAATGACCAATAAAATTAATGGTAGATTGTGATGTTCAATAAAGAGAATCTTGCAACTTGTTATCATTAAGTTATAGAGAATGAATTTGGCTCTTCAAATTTAGGGAGTTAAACTCACTCTTTAAAACTAAATGGTTAATTTAAAAAACTTATTGTAGGGAAATTGCAGGAGTTCACTCTTTAAATTAGAGAGTATATATATGTTTAAAAAGTTTGTGAGAGATGCTCTAATAGACTTCTATGGATTTCTATAGAATCCATAAAAAAATTTTCATGGATTCGGAAGGACTTTTATTTCAAAATTTTTATGGATTTCTTTAGAATTCATTTGACAATGTATAGATTTTCATTTTACAAAATAAATATTATTAAACTTGTTATTTATTAGGACACCATGTGATTATATCGTGAATCTCTACTTGTACAAATTAAATAAATGATCACTATACATAATAACAAATTATATTTCTCATATCTTTACAGTGCTCTTTTGAAAAGATAACAGAATTTTTAACTAAAAAAATACACAATTATTGCAAACAAAAATTTTAGAGCATCTTAACCCAAATTAAACACGAAATAAGAGCAAATTAACCCAAATTAAACACGGAATTAATTATAAACAAGATAAACACTTAGGTTAAAAGACTTAAATATGTGCATAAATTACGCTTATCATACACCATAACTAACAATTAGAGCATACGTAAATTCATCCAAGTGGAGTAGTTATGGTAATAAAAAGAAATTGGAGACTTATAGTACCAAAAGATAAAGGTTTGACACATTTATAAATTCTTTTGAAATGTTAAAGAGCAAAAACAAGGGTTAACAATAAATTGTTGCAAAATCAAATATGTAAATTAGTATACCACTTTTGAGCGATAGAATAAAATAATAGAATTTATTTTCAAATCAGTTTAATTACAACAATGCATTGCCAATATTGGATAATAATATATCCAAATTATATGTAAATTTAAATGTTATCGGTTGGTTAGTTGATTGTGATGGAAGGCTAGAACGAAGATGCGAAGAGAGAATTGGATGCTGAATTTGATTTGGCCGCCGAGAAATTGAAAGATTTTGAGAGATGTATATTTCACTTTTTAGTTCTTGCAGGAAAACCTCATTACGGTCAGTAATAAAAGCTAGTAAAATATAATCGGAGACCGACTTGCGTAATAAATATATCTTGGAGACCTTTGCTACAAATTTTAGACATGAAAACCCGTTTTCTTCAGTTCAGTCTCCGACACCGACAGAGCATCTAAAAAGGTAAAAAACCCGAAGGCAAGCAATGCTCAGTTTTTTGCCTTTTCCAATCTCTTCTCGAGTTCAAATATATATGTCCAAAATGAAGAATTATATGAACCCTCAAAATTGAGTGTCTGAGTAAGTAGTAACTCATTAATTGTTGTTTGTGTACAAGTGTGACTGTGTATGTGTATGATAATCATTCTCTCTGTTTTCTAGATTTTGATTTGATTGGGATATACGGTACCCCTTTATTCCAATTGCTGAGATGCATGCTCATTCTTTAATTTTGTGTTCACTTTCAGTGTTGAGTACTGTTTTAATTTATTTTCATTTTAGTGTTTACATACAAGATATATTAAAGACAATATATATATATATATATATATATATATATATATATTTGAGGTTTCTTTAAAAAAATTCCTTGATCGATCGAGAAAACATGAATATTTTAACAAGTTTTCTGCATTGAGAAAGATACATATCATTTCGTTCAAGAGTTGAAGAATTCACTAGTATGTATATGTATATATTCATTTAAATCTTGTTATCGATATCTGATTCGTCTGCTTGTTTGATTAGAATGGCGTCACAACACGCGACTTCGTCGGATACCACCACCAGGAGGAGTTTCCTGACAAGCATCCACGTAACGGCCCTCGATGGCATAGTAGACGTCAACTCGCTCTTCACGATTGCAATCTTCATCGGCTTATCGCTAACCAGACCTTCAGCGGCCACCGTCGGGACTCCACCATCGTGCAATGCGGGCATCACCACCGTCCGAAGACTTATAGTCCTCGAAGTGGTTTCATTTAGTTTCTTTCTCTTTTCATCCCTCATTGCGCAAAGTCTCAAGCTAACAATCAACTTGTTGAACAGCAGAGATGTAAATGATCATGAGAAAGCTGATATTGACTCTTCTATCCACAAATACGCCCTGTTTGCCTCTGCCATTGGATCCATCATTGGATGTGTGTTTTTGATTCTTTCTATTGTGGGTTTCATTCAGGTGAAATTGGGTGTACTTTCTTGTGGTGGTGAACAGGTATACGCGGTCGTAACACTTGTCGTATTCGTCGGCTCGGCATTGCTGGTTTATATTATTACTTCTATCTATGCAGTATTTGTAATTAGAGAGGAGACTGAGGAGTAATGGGGTTCAACTGTGATTTCAATTTTTAGATTAGACCCCAATAAAAGTGACAGAAAGTGCATGTTTGTGTTTGGAATACATTACGTTTTCATCCTTCAATTACATTACATTACAATATAATTCAACAAAAAAATCGACTAGAAGAAATCGATTTTTGTAAAAAGTTGTTAATGAATGAATAAGAGTATCCAAGCTTTATTTGCGATATTAATTTCATCCAAATATCGTGATTTCTTCAGTTTCACGTCTTTCTAATGTATCGGTCGAGGTGGTGTTGGACGTGAAGAGGTTCTGGAGCTGGAGTTCGAAAGATACAAATGAAAGATAACAATCGATCGTGATGGGATGCTGAATACTAGATAACAATCGATCCAAATGATTATATCTGTAAATTCCAACCTTACCTGTTGGTCGATCGTGATGGGATGCTGAATAAAGATGTGTTGGAAGAATTGGAGGCTTAATTGTTGATTTGGCTGAGAAATTGCAGAGAATTTGAAAGATCGAGAGATGTATGTTGCACTTTTTGGTTTCGGAGAAAAATCTCTTTCAGGTCGGTGATAAAAACTAGTAAAATGTAAATGGAGACCCGCTTGCTAAATATGTGTATCTTGGAGACCTATGGTGCAATTTTCGGTACAAATATCAGGCATGAAAACGAGTTTTTTGCGGTCGCCGACAGAGCGTTTAAAAAAGTAGAAACCCGAAAGCAATGCTCATTTTTCGCCTTTTCCAATCCCTTCTGGAGTTCAAATTTATCCAAGATGGAGAAATAAACCCTCAAAATTGAGCTGTAAACCCTAATTTACATGAATCATGTCTGAGTAAGTAACTCATTGTTTATATAAAAGTGTGTCGGTGTATGTTTCTGATAATCATTTTACTGTTTTCTAGATTTTGATTGGGATTTCTCCGATCTCGATTTTTTCAGATCTGAATATTACCAGAGAGAATCCACCGCCGCCACCAGGTACACCACCAGCGTCCACGTCACCGCCCTGGACGGCCTGGTTAACGTCAACTCCCTCTTTACAATCGCAGTCTTCGTAGGTCTCTCATTGACGACTCCCGGCCAGCACAGCCTCGAGAACCCCTCCGCCTGTGACGCCGGCATTGACGTGGCGGAGAAGCTTCTCGTTTTCGAGGTTGTCTCTTTCAGCTTCTTTCTGTTCTCGTCGCTAGTTGCCCAAGGCCTTAAATTGGCCATTAATTTGTTGAACAGCAAGGATGTGGATGAGATCTTTAGGGCACACATAAATTTGAAGGTTTTGAGATTTGGTATGATGGCTTCCGCCGTTGGTTCTGTGATGGGTTGCTTGTTTTTGATGCTTTCGATGGTGAATGTGATACAGATTAGGTTGGGGATGTTGTCTTGTGGGAGTAAATCCGCCGTTCACGCGGTGGTGGCACTGGTGGTTCTGATGTCTTCTGCCATTGCTGTTTATATTTCCACTGCTGTGTATTCCTTTCTTCATTGAATAAATTATAAAATCCCCGAAAATTTAAGAGAAAAACAATCGATCTGTTGTTAGAATGTACCGTTGAGATTTTCTCATTTTCAGGAATTGATGTTCATTGTGTGATTATAGGAAGTTTGTTTTTAATCATTGCAACCGCGAGTAAAAGGTTGTATGGAGTTGATTGTTACATTGTTGTTTCAATTCTTGTTTATAATGTTAATACCCCGAAATATATTTAGTTGGGTATTTTCAACAGGTTCCCTTTCAAATTGTATACTTGATGTGTGTATTTCTCCTATTGGGCATGGCGAAACTTGACCTTTGCATCTTTTAGTGCTCATACTATGTTGAATCACTTTATCTAAAAGTTTAGACGAAAAAGAAAATTTCATGTAATGCTCGACCGAACCATCTTATTTTGTGCCGTACTTAATGTAATGCTAAAGGATGATTGCTCACAAGCTTCGTGTTCTTGATGCTTTCAATGTTGTATTGTGCATTTGGCTTCATTTATGCAAATACCACACATGACATTCTTCAGCGCATCTTTGAGACAATCAAATATGCTTTTCTCAAGAGTAGAGTTGTGTGGTCTTTTCGGTCAATTAGTATAAACCATCTATGATAAGAGGTTCATATTGATTAGTCAATGGTGGTCTTTTCATGTGAAAGTGGTCACTCTCATTTTCGACTAGTATTGAGCCACCACACTCGTGAGGATGATAAATATGGACTCTTCCTGGAGTACACACAAAAAAATATAGTAAAATATCATATACTAATGAGGGCCCCCCCCCCAAAAAAAGGGGCCCCCAAAAGAGGGGGAGGGGGGCACATTATGGTATTTTCCTATTTTGTGTATTATGGTGTGGTAATTGTGTGATGAGAATTTGTGGGTACTTCAAGATTTGTTCGATAAATATTCTCCATTTCAAGTGAGTAAGTCACACCATGATTTCCCACTAATAAAGAGTGATCCCTTGCACATAGGATTTCAAATTACTAACTGCAATCTATATGCATTGGAATTCTTCTAATACCCCCTTTGGTAGATTAATAATCTACCAGACAAGAGACAAGGCCCCCCTTGAATGTGGGAGGGGGGCGGGGGCCGCACCATAAAATTCCTTCTATATGCATGGGTGTTCAGTTTCTCGAATGGTGATTGAAATATACCATTTTTTCCTTCTTTTTTTTTTTTTTTGGCTCATGTCCTATCTCGATCTTCATTAAGTTTTTTTGTGAGATTAAACAAGTACAGGTAAATAAAGTTTAAAATTAAAAAAAGAAAATTTAAAGTACGTAGACGACAAAGCACACTGTTAATGGTAAAGTAAATACTATAAAGGCATTTTCTATTTTACCTTTATTATTAATAAATCTAAAAAGTTGTTCTAACTATCTAATGATGATTCGAAGGTATGCAAATCAAATAAGAATGTGATAGTAGTAGTAAATATATATAGGGATATTTATGGAATTGAGATAATTAAAAAAAAAACTATATAATTGGGACCGATCCTGTATGTAAACTAGATGTGATATTATTTTAAATAGCCAAATCAGATCTGATCAAAACTGTGCACTACATATAAATAATCGGTAGAAGAATAAAATATTTGAGTTTTGAATGTCTTCCAAAAACTTGCGAACTTCTGAAAAATGGCAATTGTTGAAGGGCCACGGGCCACACACTACAAGGGTTGTACTTTACTCCAAAAAAAACCCCATGCAGAACAAACAGGGCTGGCCGAAGCCCTCGACGAGTTTAATTGGATCCGGCCCATAATTGTGGGCCCGTAAATACTAACAAAGATGTTCCAACTCATATCGGGTACCCAAATTCCAGTTCGCCGCATCCTCCGGTTATCGTCGGTCAGCGGATTCTCCTCTCAATTTGCTGGATAATATTGCAGAATTCTTATTCACTCAAGCACTTGTGCTCTGAAACGACACTCAATCCCTCGTTTCAGGCTCTCAGCTATTGAATTTAGGGATTTCTGTTAATTACCTTTCTGATGGATTCTCTATTGGCGAATTATGCGTCCTCAGACGAAGAACGGGAAGAGAATCAGCATCAGACGGAGCCAAAACGCCCAGAAAATTATGTGAATCCTCAAAAAATTAAGGCTGAGAATGAAGGAGAAGAAGTTTTTCTACCAAAACCATCGAGGAAAATCTCCGATTCGCTCCCACCTCTGAAATCGTCTCTCTTTAAGGAACCCCGTGCACCAAAGCCCCCACCCCAAATTAAACAGAAGCAGCTAGAAGAAATCCCAGAAAATAAGAACCCTAAATCGTCTTCTGCGTCGTTGTTTTCTTCACTTCCTGAACCCAAATCGTCGTCGTCATTTTCTTCTTCTCTGTTTTCTTCACTTCCACCACCAAAATCCAGTGTTTCAGAAACCCCTGAAATACTCCCAAATCCTATGACTTATTCTAGTTCGAAAAAGGTTGTTCAATTTAGGCCTCCGCCAATTGTGAATCCGATTTCAAGTAAAGTTAAGGATGAAGAGGGGGATTCGGATGAGGAAGAAAAAGAAAAGCAAAGAAAAAAGTTGAAAGACTCTGTTTCAATTTCGTCTGCAAAGTCGTTTCTCTCAAGTATGCCTGCTCCTAAAAACTCAGCTGCATTAGGCGCTTTGCCTTCATCTTCCGGTACTGGTAGGAGATCCATTCTTGAAACTGATGCCACAGCATCAAATTTAGATAGCACTGCTTCTATTGAGAATGTTCCAAATGTTGAGCCCAGTGTAGGGTACGCAGATGATCCATCTGGAGATGGATCATCCATTAGTCATGACTATTCAAATTGGAACCCAAGGAGTGAGAGCTATGCCAACTATGATGGCTACAGTGCTGGTTATGATAATAATGGCAATGGTGATGGTGTTGGTGTTGATTATTCGAATTGGAATGGACAAACTGGGGATTATGCAAATTACAGTGCGGGTTATGGGGATTATGGGCAGTATGAGGGTAACTGGATTGATGAGTCCGGTGGTGATGCAGTAGGCGAGGTATCGGCATTGGCTGAAAGTGGATTGCATGTGCCGGGAAGAGGGGGAGGAATGATTCTCCGAGCCAAATTGTTGAGGTTAAGCAGGATGAGTTGTTGAAAAACCGGCCGAGGGAGGACCAAGTCAAATTAACTGGAATTGCTTTTGGCCCTGCATACAAGGTATGGTTTCTTGTTCCTCGCATTGGTTAAATCTAGGATCAAGTTCTAAACATTTGCATTTATTTGTGTTTTGATGCTTATTAGTTTGTGTGACATTTAGAACATCATAGATATGGACACTGTTTGAGGTTCCAAAAACAGAAGACAATGCTGAATGGACATTATTTTGTATTGATGAACTTCAACAGAAAGCTGTTTAAATGGTGCGATTTCTAGTGCATGTGCACTGGTTTAGAAGTGCGCAAGACTTAATGATTGAGGCATGGCCCCCGGAGAGACACTTGTTAAGAAGACCCTAAAAGCTTACTGTCCTAGTGCCCTTTGTGGCCTTGAATTGCTTAGGCACATGCCTTAGGACAGTAGAGTTGGGTTGATATGTTAATGATATTATCTGTTTGGTTCTTGACATATTTGTGTTAGGCAGAATAAAATAGAGTACATTTAATCCGTGGCAGTGACAACAAGGGTACCAAAGACAATGTCTTTGTGAATAGAAGCATCTTTTATTGGTGGAAAATCTCTCTTATCTTTGAACAAACAACAATCTAATTAATCATTAACTGATATGAAGATTTCTTGTGTCATCCCATTTGACTGGTTTCTGGTCCTCCTTCACTTGGTAATGGCTGCCTAGATTTCATTTTGCAAAACCTTAGTTTCCAGGTTTTGTGAACGAGATATTTGACCAATGTTTAAAATATTTATCAACTTTTCCATAATTTTCGTACCTTGTCTGTCCACCAAGCCATTATCTATACTTGCCTTGAGGCTGGCTGATGCAATCCGAGAACTAGTAAAAAGATTAAGCTTAGGTCCATGCGAGGTTGAAGAATCTTTGTGTGAAACTATATCTTTGACTGGAACTATTTTCCAACAAGCTATAGTGGTATTTACTGGGAACAGGCTGCAGTCTTATTTCTAATTTAACATGACAGTAATTTACTCTCTCCACAAGTAGTAGTTACTAAAATCTGCAATTTCTATCCTCAAGTTACAGTTGTATAAAATTGTGATAAGTTGATGAGTTGGTTTTTCCATCATCTCGACTTGTAAGATGTTCCAGGAACTTTTTCTTGTTCTCGATCTTTGATTGAATTATATGTTTGGTACTGTATGAACATCTAATATGGTTTGAACTGGGTTCAAGAACATGAAAATTTGCAGTCCCATCTATATCTTTCCTCCACAGAAATCGGCTTTCCTCAATTTTCTCTCAAGTAAATCAAATATTTGGCATGGATTGAAGTACCTGTCTTCATTTTTTGCTTTCGCCTGCTTAAGTTTTCCTTCTGTCTTCCCTGTGTAGATGCATTCAGCATAGATATCAAATCATAGATGACTGCATCAACTTAAGCTTGCTAGTTTTGCCCTTAGATATTTCTCTGGCGACTTTCCCTTTTCATTTGTATTTTTCCGTTTAGTGAAACTCTGACTTGACTTCTACTAGCATGTTTACATTTTAGCTTCTCCTTTACTAGTTTGTAGACTGCATTTAACAACACCCTATCTTATATCTGCACTTTTGCCTTGTTGCAGCCTGCTTCAGGCCAGGGTAAGCCTTCAAAGCTGCATAAAAGGAAGCATCAAATTGGTTCTTTATTATTTGATCTGAGACAGAAGGAGATGGAGCTTGCAGAGCGACGGGCCAGAGGTTTCCTCACTAAAGCACAAACACAGGCAAAGTATGGCTGGTAAGACACGGCATTGGCCTTTCTCGTCTTTCACCGGCAACGCAAAATCTATTTCAGGTGGTAACAACAATTTCCTTTCTGTTTTCCTTTCTCTGCAAAGCTGGAACAACTATTGCTTTATTGTAGTCTCTTAAAACTTGTGTGATACTGAGTACAACAAAGATATCCATAGTCTGAACAGAAGAATGATCATTTGAGCTTACGGTTTATTATGAATTTGTATTCCATGTACGTAGCTATGTGCCTATGTGACTTCCTTTGTTGTTGTATTTTACTTGCCAGGTGGTAAGTTCATTGGCAATATCGACAGTGGGGAAATATAAATGCTTTTGTTTTTGTAACTTTCATAGCACAAAAGAGGCAACATTTTTTCTTAGATTCGTTTATTATGAAGTTGGTACCATTTTAATTTTTTAAAGATTTGAATTGAAATGCAGTTAAAAGCAATCTTCAAGAAACTATCTAAAAGGTGAAACTGATATCAATTGCACATAATCAAATTCCAATAAGAATTAACGTGAGCCAATCAAGGATGAAAGCATATAGAGCCACAATGACAGTGGGTGTTAAGTCTATATGTATTTATGCGTATTTATGAGTTTTGATGTGAAATAGGAGAGAGAATGAGTGGAATTGAATGGTCGAGATTTATGTAGTACAAGTAGGTCTTAGAAGATAAAATGTGGATATGATTAGTATAAAGTGTAAAAAGAATGTGTAAAAATATATAAAGATGTATAAAAAGTTGGAGACTAACAGGTTCTGTACAATTATCGTGAACAATAATTCCGTGAAAAGTGAGGACAATTCCAATTTAATTTTCACTCGATACGTGTGACTTGGACTGAATAATGGTTTATAACGTTTCGCTAATTGGAGGCAAATAATATACTCATGAATGATCAGCTAAACTTTTACTTTAGCACAAGTTGTGAGATGTATGGGTATTAATACCACTATATAGACTTAGGGATGGCAAAACGGGTCGGGAAATCCGAGAACCGCGGTTACCCGAATCGAACGGGTCGAAAAAACCCGAACCGATGGATTGGCGGATCGAATATGGTTTTTGATAGTAAAACCCGAGACGGATACAGTTCGGATATGGTTAGTAGTGTCGTAACCGAACCCGAATCGAATAATCGATATTTTTTTCCTAAAAAAATTTAAAATTAATTATCAATTCCAAAATCAAAAGTTGAAAATCTAAAATTTATAATGAGTTGTCAATTGTGATGAAAACTATTTTTGCTTGCATGGTGTGTGATTTTCTATTTTGTTTGAACACTAGTAACTACTTTATGCTTTTTAGTTGTATTTGTTTATGGACAAGGATAATTGATTGATTATTTGTTATTAGTGTATTAAAGTCTAATGAATAATGAGTTGTGATGGTGCAATGGTAGAATGCTAGAATAAGGATGTAAAACGATAATGTTTGTCAATTAAATTGAGAATGTAATATTCACTGTTTTTAGCATAAAAGCAATTTAGGTATTGGTATTTTGAGTGTGAGTAGGTAACTTTTCGTTAAAAAAAGATAGGCCGACATGGCTTTTTTTTTTAAAAAAAAAAAAGATTTTGAAAACGGTTCGGAATCTTGAATCAAACCGAAAACTTCGAACCCAAAACACCAGCTTCGGTTGATTCTGATTATGGTTTTTACCGGTGAGTTCGGTTCATTCGTCAGTCGAACCCCAAACCGAACTGCTACATCTCTAATATAGTTAATATTGATAACTTTAATTTAAGGGTGTGTTTGATTGTAAAGTCGGAAAATAGTTAGAAGAAAAACGTTTTCCGGGTAAATGAATTCCGGGAAAAGGTTTTCCAGGGAAATGATAGTTGTAAGGTATTTCATTTGGTTAATTTGAAAGTTGGAAAATAATATTATTTTCCTTATTTTTGAGTGTTTTTAATGAAATTTGATCATTTTCCTTATCTTTATAGTTAAATTAAATTGTCTATTAAAAAAAGAAAAAAAAATACCAAACTTCTCCAGGAAAATAAAAACCACCTCCCCAAAGGAAAAAAAATAAGGAAAAGTGCAGATTTCGAGAAAAGTTGGAAAACGTTTTTCGGAGAAAAAAATGCTATCAACAACACCAAAGTGGAAAAAAAATGTGGAAAACTCACTTTTCCGGATAAATAATGTTCAATCAAACACACTCTAAGAGTAGAAATTGAATTTTAGATAGGAAAATTTTTGCACGAACATGTTCGTCACTTCGTTGCGCCATGCATGGCCGTGTATCAATTTGTAAATAGAACTTTCCAGCCTTTTTGTGTGGGGAAAATTTGATAACTGGAGTTTCGGAAAACACTCTTGACAAGTGAGAAAATACTTGGTCACAATTAGATTTATTCAAATTACAATCTCGTTATTTATAATTTATTTATTTAAATCACAGTACAATCAAAATCAACAATATCACCGCCACCGCCTCCAATCACAAAACCACCACCACCGGATGGTCACAACATAAGTACATCCTCTACTCACACAAACACCTTTGAGTGGTCACAACATCAGGACCACCGCCTCACAACTACCACCAGTGGTCGCGCAACAACTATCGGACAATCATAATTTTTAATTTTTTATTAATCGCCACCGATGATCACACAACCACCGTCGAAGAACAAAAAACTTAGGGTTTGATTCTAATATATATTTTTTAGCTTTTTCTCGATTTGTTTTAGTTTTTAAATGATATAAAATTAAACTTTAATATAGTATTAAAATCTAATTTATAACCTGATTTACCATTAAAAAGATATATGTTGTGATTTGTCAAAACCATATCTCGAATTACCTGGATTCCCTAACTATCCCGGGTATCAACTTGTACTATGAACTTTGTAGCCTCTAATTTGGGACCTACAATGCAAATTTTTTTATTGAAAAAATTACATCAACAGTCCCCCCAGTCTCCACCCCAGCCACCCACTCCTTTTCAACTGTAATTCAACGGGAAGAAAGAAAACATCATCAAAAATTCTCTCTCTCTACAATGGGGATTTCCACACTCCAGAAACTAGCGTCTCAAATTACCAGAACCCCCACACTCGCCCTCTATTCACGCGCCACCATCACAAGATCCTCCACCACTTCTGCAAAGGTCTCCGATCGATTAGTCAAGCTTTTCGCTATCGATCCTGAAGGCAACAAGCACGAGGTCGTTGGCCTCTCCGGTCAAACCCTTCTCAAGGCACTAACCAACCGCTACCTAATCGACCCTGCTTCCCACCGGCTCGAGGAGATAGAAGCATGCTCTGCCGAATGCGAGGTCCACATCGCCCAAGAGTGGCTGGAGAAGCTTCCTCCTCCGTCGTACGACGAACAGTACGTTTTGAAGAGAAATTCTCGATCTCGAGTTTTGAATAAGCACTCGAGACTCGGTTGCCAGGTGATTCTCTCCCCTGAGCTGCAGGGAATGGTTGTAGCGGTGCCCGAGCCAAAGCCGTGGGACACTCCATAAAATTTTTTTGATCATGTCATCACGGCCAAATTTACGGTCAGTTGTAGCCTGTATGCTTTTCATTTTGAAGATATAATAATATAAATAAATGTTTTGGATTCCCAATTTCGCACTTTGATGAGCATTAGATGATAATTTTGCGTTGTATAATTCATTGAAGTTTCATAGATTTTACTGCTCATATATAAAATCTTGGAATACAATAACAAGAGTAGAGCTTAAAGGTCGTCAAAATTAATCATGTCATCATTGTTCCAATCAATTACTGATAGATCTTCGTCCGACTTGGCTTCTGAAAGTCGTTCAGTTTCATCCAAGGCTTTATCTAATGCGACTGCTAAGTCTGCCTCCCATAAACCTAATTTACATATGCTTTTGTACGTATTGTAACTTGCTGCCGCCAATCCTCTTGAGATCATATCCCTCAGAGACTCGGACAAGATTTCTCCGGAATCCATTATCCTCAGAAACTGATCTGAAAACCCAGGAGTCCAGAAAACAACAACTGCACAATTCTTATCCACTATTTTAACATCAAATTCTTCATAAAATACTTTGTGTGAACCACGAAGAAGGGCTTTTAGCTTTCCAGCAGAAATCCCACTTTCGAACCCCCACAAGAGAACTAAATTGTTGATGCTAATTCTTCTACTGTTTTTATTAGAAATTTTGACGTCTTCATCTATGGGATCTTCAAAACTGGTCGAGGAAGGGTTAAATGTATTGACGTGGCGCAGAAGGGTGGGTGAGATATGGCTAGTGTCATCTTTAAAAGTTTCAGGATTGATTTTTAATACAGAGCACAACTTAGCAAACAGCTCGCTTATCCTCAGAACATTACGGCCATGAATCTGGACCTTGTCTGCGTCAGCTGATATTATAAATTTTCACTGGTTAGTTACAAGCTATGAAGAATAAAAGGCAGTTAAATTATTAGCTTGATATACACAAACGAGGCGACAGGGCGTATATCACTTACAAGGCAAAGTATTTTTACAGTTAGTAAATTATGAGATAAGATAAAGATAACTACTTGCCTTGGTGAGAAACGTTGACATCAACTGGGGCAAAGGACTTCCTCTGCATATAGGAAATGGAAGCAGGTAGAT
The DNA here is from genome assembly GCA_018223645.1 of Jasminum sambac. NCBI lineage: Eukaryota > Viridiplantae > Streptophyta > Magnoliopsida > Lamiales > Oleaceae > Jasminum > Jasminum sambac. Next base: position 30,413,497 of record CP073649.1, read on the forward strand.
TATTCACATTTTGAAGAGGGCCAATTTCCTTCATAAGATGGTTAACATCAAGTATATGGGGAAAGACATCAATCAAGTAACTTCTGAATTCATTCATCGTTGAAGGAAGTGGAGCTAGGAACTTTGAGTGTATAAATGTAAAATCTGCAATTTTGAACCCAATCAGGTACAGTGGATTATCAGTAATGAAAGTTGGCGACACATTTAATTAATGAAATAATTAGAATGTTTTGTTTAGAGATGGACCGTTGAGTGTATTGTGAGCAATGACAGGTTTCTGAGAAATGGAAATCAGGTCTATCACCTCCCGAAAGCCACGAACACGCTTATTATGCTCCTCTTCCACATCCTGAAGCTCCTTCTGTAGTTTTGAGAAGACAAAAAGAAAATGTTAAATAGACAAGATAAATCATAAATATAATCACAACATTTTTGAGAATATAATGATGTCCCTAATACCTTGAGAAGGTTCTTATCTTCTTCTGAACTTGTCAAAACAACTCTAACAGCCTGTACTCCCCCTTCTCTTGAAGGAACCAATATCGGTACAACATCAACAAACTCCTTCAACATCTGCAGCTCAACCCAAAAACTTAAAAACATATCAGGAGATGGATCGCACTTGAATCACATTGGATCAAGTAAATGACATTGAGCTCACTTCTAATACAAGATGCACTTGACGTTCACTGCAGACACTTAAATGTAAGCATGGTCTAGAGCCGTACACTTCACTTCCTGAGACAAGTTTTCTCAATGTACTGACCAAAGTATCTGCAAATGCAGAAGAATACATTAGAATGGAAAAGGGCAATAACGGTAGGTACAGCATATTTGAAAATTTTGCCAGAAAAGTAAGTAAATAAATAAATACTTTGCTCACCCTCAGTTTTCTGGTTTGTATCTTTACAAGCACTTATCCAATGTTTAACTTTAGATTTTGAGCTTTCTGTGAAAACTGAATCGGCAACTGAATTGGGTAACGAAGATGGCCTTACATAGCTACTGGGTGATGAATGTCCAATTCGATCTGATGCAGCTAGTTCTTGTGCTCTGGACAAATATGATATACCTGTTGAAATAGAAATCCAGATTCGGGACAGCATTAATTGTTGGTGGGAAACGATAGCAAATGTTTGATTATATACCAGAACCTTCAGTATAACACACTCTCCTTGACTCTCTTCCCACGCATCCCCACCCCCAGAAGAATGGAACTGCGAAATGTAGTTAAAATGGAACCACAGTGATAACTGAAAGCAAGAAAACAGCTTAGAGTTGTTGTACAGCAAACCAAGCATTGAGTCCACCCAAGTTTGTCGTTGATAATTACTTACATAGTTACATGCTACTTATTGTAATCTGTAAGACCTAAGTGAAAATATGCGCAGCATCCACCTAGCTCTATATATAATATCATTGTCACTTTATCAATCTATTATTTCTTTGTTTATCCATTTTAAGCTCCAAGTTGCAACCAAGACTTGGCTTTGTTGAAATTTTTTTATGAAGATTTCTTTTATGGTTTACAGTCTATGGTGAGAAATACTTCTTTTGGACTTTTGTTTATGAGAATCATTCTATTTGTTACATTGAGTGCTACACCTTAAGATGCACCGTGGCTTACGCCTCACTCAGTGGAGGCATATTTCCCCTACTCTCCGGATTTTGTCTTTCTAAAACCACTTATTGCTACTCTTATAACTCCTGGAAGATCTAAACAATGTGACAATTCCTTACTTTGATTATCTGCATTTTCTTACAAAGTTTCGAAATGTTCAAAAATTATACAAGTATGCATATTCAACAAATTTCAGACTAAGGATCACATACCATCATATATGCAGGCATTAAAATCAAAACCTTCTTGCGCCATAGCAGTCAAATATGATGACTGGCATGAAAAACTGTAGGAGGGCATTGCAATTTTCAACTCATCCCTTGGAAACAAATGGAAGTTATACCTGAAACCACAGTAAGAAGATTCTCATTGATTAAAATCCTCTAGGAAATGCAATTGTCTGGATCCAATTCTTATTGGTTTTTAAGTGTTAAAAGTAGAATTTTTCTCTATTTCTCATCTGTTCTGGTTTCATTGCATTAAGTTGAATTCAACATTTGAATTCCCTTCAACAAATTCCAGTCAAATCCTCTCTCCCCCGAAACAATAAATGAGAATAACATTTCTATCAGACATTCAATCCATTCACTTCAAAGCTTTTATTTAATTAACAGTAACTCATAACTGCAATATGTGTAAAACCTAGGCCACAGCTAATAAAAAAGATGGGGAGAAAAACTTACGGGTGAGCTGTGAGCTGGGAAGCTTTGACAGAGAAAGGGCAGACTGCGAACTGTAGGATCTGAAACCGCTCGGCGGCGCGCTTGGCTTTGAGATACGCTGTCTCGACTGTGTCGATTGGGAGTACCCTTTGCCATGGAGCCGAGTATGCACCGGTTTGTTGCAACGACACGGCAATGAAATCCGAGTTGAATATGTGAGTCTTAATTTCTCCCAAAGCCTCCGCGAAATTAGACTTCTTTACTTGCCTAATCCGCCACTGGTTCTTGTAGCGACCGCCACGGTGGTGGTGGACGGCGGTCGGAAATATTTTCGTGCAGAAAAGGCGTTTGTGAAGCATTTGGAAATGTGAGGACTTAAACAGCAACAATATGAAACGTTTAAGTTTAATTGATTAATTCAAACCTTTAGACCAATGACAGTGAAGTACTTCTTTTCTTTGTTCATGATAATTTTTTCTAACAGAAAATTAATTTATGCTATACTAATCCAATTAATTTATTACTGCTCAATTCTTATCACCATTCAACTTAAAGCATTAATTTCTAGCTAAACACACATTAATTGCTATTAATTACTCCCTCCGTCCCGCAAAGATAGTCCCATTTTCCATTTTAGTCTGTTCCAAAATATAGTCTCATTTCTATATTTAATTTTTTAGTTTTCTCATATACCCCTATTTAATGTGCATCGTAATCAACATACAAGAACTATTAAAATGGAATAACAAATAAATGTAAGGGTATATTAGGAATTATATTCTAAACTATTACTTTTCCAAGAATATTAATTGATCTTCCTTAATCTGTGTGAAAGTCAAAGTGGGACTATCTTTATGGGACGGAGGGAGTAAATGTTTTTTATGGTAGAATCTGACTTTTGAGAAATAAATTTTTAAAGATGATTTAAGAGTTTTTTGACTACTTTTTTCCCCTGAGGAGTACTATCTTTTGAAGAGGGTGAAATCAGACTACAATTTCACTTAGGGTGTGTTCGATTGGAAAGTCAAAATTTGGTTGGAAGGAAATGATTTTCCGGTAAATTAATTTTAGGGAAAATGGTAGTTATAGATATTAATCATAAGTTAGAAAATTGTATTATTTTCCTTATGTTTGTGTTTGATTGGTAATATTTTATATAAAATTTAATCATTTTTCTTATCTGTACGGTTAAAGTAAATTGTCCATTTACAAATTAAAAAAAAAATCCAAAGTTTTCCAGGAGAAAAAAAAACTTCCCCCCATAGAGGAAAACACTTTCTTCCCAAAACAAGGAAAAGTGGGCACATGAGCTATGCCAAAGAAAACCTTTTTCCAGAAAAATTTGTGCAATCAAACATGCCAATAACTGGAAAAGGGTGGAAAAATGCCAAGTTTTCCAAAAAATCTGGCCAATCAAACACACCCTTATTCTTCCTTGTAGAAAAAGCCCTCCATGAGGGTTGGTGATTAATGTATATGTTAGATAGAACAATATAGGAATATTAATTATGATGTTTATACCTTTCAATTCAGGTTACATAATATTAATTTTAATTATGTAATTGTAGTTATTTTTTGGGATTTTGGCGCAAATAGTCAAAAAAGCTAGTCGTATTCTTGATTTAGTAAGAATAATAAAGGTAGCGAAATGGTCACCAAAAAAAAACTTTGGTATAAATGGTAAATGGATCGTTCTTGCCTTTAAATCGATTTTCTTTATTTTGTCCTTTTGTCTTGAGGATATTTTGGTCAAAAACATTAGAAAAAATTACACAAATGGTCCTCATCTTTGTGGGTTATTAAAATCAGGTCCTAAAGTTTTTAATTTTGTTGCATTAGTCAAATTTTAATTAAATTATATAATTTTATATTTTACCTTTTTAAGTAGATGCAATTTGGTCATGAAATAATTTTATCGAATCGATTTGACACTAATTAGATAATTTTAGTATCATTATCTCTTGTAAAAATAAAAATATACTTGAATATAAAAATAAAATAAAATCATACGTGCACATTTTGATTTAAAAGCAGATATAAATGAATTGTTGTCCTAAATAAAATTTTATTAGAAATATATACATGTAAGAAAAATATCTTTGGAATCAAACGATTAATTAAATCAAATAAAAATAAAAAATCCCAAAACCACCACTCCACCCCACTTCACCCCCACCCCATCCCCAACCCCCACCACCATCGGTTGGTGGTGGCCATACCACCACCAGGTTGGTGGCGGCCACCACCAACCTGGTGGTAAAAGCCACCACCAACTGGTGGTGGCACCATTACCACCACCACCGATGGTGGTGGTGGTTTTGGGATGGGGGTGGGGTTGGGCAGGTGGGGTGGGTGGTGGTTTTGGGATTTTTATTTTTTTATTTTTATTTGATTTAATTAATTGTTTGTATCAAAGATATTTTTCTACATGATATATTTCTAATAAAATTTTATTTGTGACAACAATTCATTTATATCATTTTAAATCAAAATGCTGCACGTATGTATTTTATTTTATTTTTATATTCGTTATATTTTTATTTTTACAAGAGATAATGATACTAAAATTATCTAATTAGTGTCAAATTGATTCGATAAAATTATTCATGACCAAATTGATCTACTTAAAAAGGTAAAATATAAAATTATATAATTTAATTAAAATTTGGACTAATGCAACAAAATTAAAAACTTTAGGACTCGATTTTAATAACCCACAAAGATGAGACCATTTGTGTAATTTTTTCTAATGTTTGACCAAAATATCCCTCGCAAAATGACAAAAGAAAATTGACGGAATACAAGAAACATGGCCCATTTAATTCATTTATACACCAAAGTTTTTTTTTTTTTGACCATTTCATGCGCTACCTTTATTATTTTAATTAAATCAAGAATACGACTAGCTTTTATGACTATTTCATACTAAAATCCCTTATTTTTTTTATTTTTGATTTACACATTTCAATAATTTGAGTTAGAGCCAAGCTATTCACACCCACCATTTTAATCCATACATCCACATTTTTTTTCAATTTTTTTAAATTTCAATTTTACCCTCACGTAATAAAGCAAGGTGGGTGTGAGGAATTTGGATGCTCGTGGGCCGAAGCTCCTTTTTGGACGCTTCTAAGAATCCCCTGGCCGAGCATCCAAACTGGTTTTTTTTATCTTTTTTAAATTGATAATGTAATTAATATTTTTTTTGATATTATTTTTTAATTTGAAGAAGGAATATGTGATGTATGAGTGGGATCGAAAGGGACAAAATTGCACTTTGCAGATTTAATGTCCGAACTCCGTTTTGGACAAATAATATACCGATTTGGGGTAGCTCGATGCCACGAGTCGAGCTCACTCATTTGGGGTGATGTACGATGGATTTTGGCCATCCGAGTGCGTTTAGGCAGCGAAATCAACGTTTTTCTATTTTTCGACTAATTTAATTTAATTTTTTTCATTTATTTGTTTTTAATTTTATTTTATCACATTTTCATTTTATTTTTAAAAAATGCACTTATTTTATTTATGGTGATAAAATAAAATTAAAAACAAATAAATGAAAAAAAATTAAATTAAATTAGTCGAAAAATAGAAAAACGTTGATTTCGCTGCCTAAACGCACTCAGATGGCCAAAATCTATCGTACATCACCCCAAAGGAGTGAGATCGACTCATGGCATCAAGCTACCCTAAATCGGTATATTATTTGTCCAAAACGGAGTTCGGACACTAAATCTGCAAAGTACGATTTTGTCCCTTTCGATCCCACTCATACATCACATACTCCTTCTCCAAATTATTAAAAAATATTAATTACATTATCAATTTAAAAAGATAAAGCGATTTGGATGCTCGGATGGCCGAAAGATCTAAAAGGAGCTCGGCCATCCTTGGCCGAGCTCCCTCATGGGGAGCTCGGCCAAGGATGGCCGAGCACTCCCATGGGGTGCTCGACTAGCCTTGGCCGAGCTCCCCATGCGGGAGCTCGGCCAAGAATGGCCGAACTCCTTTTGGGATGCTCGGCCACCCCCGGCCGAGCATCCAAAATTCCTTCCACACACCCACCTTACTTTATTACGTGAGGGTAAAATTGGAATTCAAAAAAATTGAAAAAAAATGTGGATGTATGGATTAAAATGGTGGCTGTGAAGATCAAAACTCTTTGAGTTATGCTGCATGTATAATAAAGTAATATAATAACGTCAATAATCCGTTGCCCACATGTTGGTAGCTTACGCTGCTAACATGTGTGATGTGGCGCCCTTCCAGGGCGCTATGTTACCCTCTATTTTTTTAAAAAAAATTGTTCTTTTGAAATCTACGTCAAGTGAGATGAATAATATATAATTGTCCCCTGGTAGGGGGGATCCGTGTGGGCCTCACATTTTTTTAACCCAAAAAGGAGGGTGTTGGCATGTTCCGTTGCCAACAATTGCCAACTTGTTGGCAACGGAACATTTCTGAATATAATAAATTGTACAATAATAATACATTTATTAGAATTACGTGTCTCAAAACATCACACTATTTCTAAATCAATAATTATTAAATGGGTTACAGGTATATGTTCTACACCTTATTATTATTTCCCACATAATAATTTATTAATTTGTCACATGCCTAAATGAATTGATGATTGTAAAATGTTCCACAAAACAAGTAATGAAAGTTGCGGACTGTAAAATCGTAACCAATTGCGATTGCAAATCATGGTTCGTGAGCAAAGCCGAGAGATATGCAAATATTCTGTCTCCCATGCCATGTCCAGCATTTCCTGTCAGTACATTTTTCCAGCCCACAGTTAAAAATAAAAGAGGGACCAGGGACATGTGATATTTTATCCTCTCAAAATAACGAGGATAAAATAGTTATTTATCCCATTGTGTTAAGCACAGTGTATCCTGCAATATACAAAAGTGATTTCACGTACTTTTTTAAGACCTTCTTGGTGGACAAGGTTTTTTGCATCGAGAATGAATATTGCAACAATTTATATTTCATCATTCTTTGACACACTACATGAAGAGAGGTAGACACATTAAATTGGTGGGTCCCACCACTCTCCGACTCTCCGTTAAATTGGTGGGCTTTCCATTTGAATCGAGCTTGTAACAACCTACTTGACCTTACCATTAGACGAGATGTTTCCATTCTATTGGTACAATTATATTCATATTGAAACTCTCCATTAATGCTATAATATTAAACAAAAGAAGTTCAAAATTACACATCAATTTCGCCAAAGGACGGTGAAACAAAATTGAACTCGGGGGAGAGAGAGAGAGTATCAGATTCTTCTGACAGGGTCAGATTTGATAATGGTTAAAAGGACGCTGTATAATGTAAATTCAGTTATCCTTGTCGTCCATAAATGGCTTTAATATCAACAGAAGAACAAACACATGGATATAAACAGAAACTTTCTCAACAGATTTCTCAAAGACTGATAACCAGAAATGGTCCCCCATAGCTGAAAACAGAAGAGTCCATAAACAAACAAAGAAGCGTTCAAACAGAGTTACAGAGATATACACATATATATAGAGACGGTATATGGCAGCTTTAGAGACAGCAGTTGAGCGGCTGAGACCATTTTTAAAAAATCAGGCATGGGACTACTGTATCATTTGGAAGCTAGGAGATGATCCTTCCAGGTGAGTGATCAATAATCACTTATTTTCGAGAAAATAATCACTTATACCTTGATAATTGATCTCTTTTTTCCTTATTTTTATTTTTATTTTTTTCAGGTTTATAGAATTTGGGGCTTGTTGTTGCAGTGGAGGAAACGGTGGACACGTGAAAATCAAAGAAGAAACTAATGTTGAAAAGCAATTTGATTATTGAATGCAAGGATAGAAGAAATAAGCATCCAGTTAGAACAAAGGCTTGCAAAGCTCTTGCTCAAATTCCTTCTTCCATAGGATTATATTCTGGGTAATTTTTTTCAAATTCTTCGATAATTTTGTACAACATTTTCCCTAATTTCTGAGGTTTTAAATTGTAATAATCAGGATTCACGGCGAGGTAGTGATATCAAAACAACCAAAATGGCTAACTCTTGCAAATGCCTCTAATTCTAACAGTTTAACAGTGAGTAGTATCTTGTTCTGCATTTCTACTATTTAGGGATTCTTTTATTGATATGCTAAGTGTGGATTAAACTTAATTAATCCATATTGCAGGAACCTTTTGGAACCCAAGTTTTGATACCAGTTGTTGGTGGTTTAGTTGAGCTGTTTAGTTCGAAACAAGTACGTTTTTGTTCATTCCTGTCAACTGTTATTGAGATTTATTGTTCGTTGAGAAAAAGCTTTGTGAAAGAAGGTTCTCATTTTGTTCTCTAGGTACTTGAAAACCAGAAAACAATAGAACACATCTCTGCTCAGTTCAAATTTTCGTTACACGAAGAGAAGATGACTGAGAAGGGCTTTATCGATTTTAATGTTGGAGAAGAACAATTCTCTGATCCATATGCTAATACATCACTTCATCATTTGAATTTGCTTCCCACAATTCCACCACCACTGAGTGTTGATTCTAGCTTTGAGGGGTCATCCATCATGTCGACCCTTTCAGACGAGCATTTGTTTGGAAACACATTGAGTGTGAAATTGAGTGCAAAGCGTGTGGAGATGCCAACTGGAAACTTGAGTTTGAAAAGGAAGCATAAAAATGGTGATGAGAATGGGAGTTTGAAGGATAGGCAAAGAGGAGAAAAAGAGCATTACCAATCAAAGAATCTTATCACTGAGAGAAACCGGAGGAAGAGGATCAAAGACGGGCTATTTGCTCTTCGCTCGTTAGTCCCAAAGATTACTAAGGTTTGTAGCCATGTTTGACTAAGCTTGTAAGTAAAGTTTTCGCAATGAGAACCTGGGCTCTTTCTTTACTGGTTATCCTCAGGATGTGTGTTGTTTTCTTTTCTCCTAGATGGATAGAGTTTCTATAGTGGGGGATGCAATTAAGTACATAAAGGAGCTCGAGGGGACAATTGAAAACTATAAAGATGAACTTAGAGAAATGTCAGAGGACGATAATGTATGCAATGCTAAAACCGAGCCTCATAGCTCGATCAAGGAGAGAGCAGATGGGGAAGATTTACCAGCTAATAAAGAAATCAAGAGCTGTTGTAGCAGTGCTAGTGAAAAGAAACAAGTGCAGGTAAGGAGAAAGTTTCCCATTTTCTATACATCCTACTTCTGATTGAGTTAACATGAGATGATGAATCAATGTTAAACACTGTCACATCATTGCTTACCAATAACCACTGCTTATATCTATTCTTTCAATACAAGTTCCACTGAAATTCTTTGTTTGGTTAAATTTTTAGGTTGAAGTCGAAGTAAGCCAAGTTAGATCAAAAGTGTTCTTGTTGAGATGTATATACGCGAAAAAACGAGGTGGCTTTTTGAGGTTTATGGAGGCTATGGATTCATTAGGATTACAAGTTATTGATGTCAATGTTACCACGTTAAGCGGCTCGGTTTTGAATGTGTTTACAGTAGAGGTACAAAGTATACTAAAACATTTTTTTTTTTTTTTTGTTATTGATTGTTTTTGAAGTGTATATGTTGACGCAAATATTTCTGTGAAGGCAAATAGAGGGGAATACGAGCCAAAGAGCTTGAAGCAATTCTTGATCCAGCTGGTAAATAATTAGACTGAATGTTGAGGCAATAGATAATGAAAGAGTGAAATCTTAGAACCGAGGAAGCTAGAGATTTCTCAAGGCTTGATGTTTTAAGTTCGTTAGCTTTCTTCTATGTGATATGCAAGAAAAAACATATAATTGTATGGATACAATGATGTTTAAAGTACTAATTCAAATTTAGTACTCACTAATTCAACGTTTTTGTTTTTAACATGTCTTGATTCCAATTCACAAGGGAGGAATAAACATTTATTTTGATTGTAACTGAATTCATACATGGAAATTCTTTGTTCCATAAAGATCAATAATCAATAAATGATAAAAATCCCCTCCCCATTTATCATATGCATTGATCATCAACTCCCACAATCATTTCCCTTGTCAATCTTTTTAAATTCTCTGGCCCTCAAGCCAGCGAGTGTAGAATTCCAATGCCTCGCGTGGTTTGTACTCAGGTACCGCCGTGTCCAGCTCCTACATATTATTAAGTTTTGGATTTCAGTACTCGATCACTTACTCGAAATAGAATATTTTTTGTAGTTCTACTATAGAAGATTTGACAAAATCCAAAATTAAATAATCCAAGTAACAAATTTTGGATGCAGAGACCTTAATGGTGAGGAAGGTGAGATTGTTTTCATAACCTTGTAAATACCTGCAATGTATTAATCAGTTAATATTTCTGAAAATGAAGACCTAAGCTACAAATGATTGAATAATACTATGATATTTCTTGATTTGTCATCTTACGGCATATCGATGTATACTAGTGAACACTGCTTACAAATAGCATCACAAAGAGCTAAAGACATACCCAGCAACTTGGTCTTTTACACGCCAAGGCCTCCATTCATCAACAGTCTTGTATCCAATTGACTTTGTCCAAGCTTCACTTCCCGTAAAAGGGACGCACATATCGTGATCCCCACTGCCATAAACATATTAAGAGCTTTTTTTGATAAAACTTCATTGAATTGGAGAATTTATGGTTAAGACTGAGAAGTTTAGGGAGAGACGTGAAAGATAATATTGTTTCAAGGTGTGTTCTAGTTGAAAATGAGCATAAGAAAAAGTGACTCTGAAAAAGGTTTTTCAGTAAGGACTGAGCATTAATCTCATGATAATCACATCCGTGTTTCTATCAAAGGAAAATACATTCGAAGATCATCCGTAAGATGCAACAATTTGTTCAATCAGTTCAAATGTCTACCTGTATATGAGCGCTCGATATCCTCTAGACGTGAGGTTCTTGTGATACTTGATCATACTTCCACTATCGTGATTAAATACTATTTTGTCCGTACACAACTCCCAGTTTCCTATCACGTTTTCCTGACACAGGACCTTACATGAATCACTTTGTTCAAAAGTTGGTGTAATTTGAGACGAGAAAACTTACATTTTCAGCGTGAATTGCTTTCCTGACTGCTTCATTGTTCAGCCATTCAGTTGCAACTTCGTCGTCCTGCAAAGTATGTTCCAAACCGAAATTTCACAATTTGAAACACAAAGAAAATGGCATCTAAGGGACTGTACAAAGTTGGGGTAACTTACAGTGCAAGGGACGTTTACGCTATTTAGAAGTTGTGGCCAGGTTGGGACGAGTCCTTCTCTAACGGGTGCTCTAAATGGCCAAGCACGTCCAAACATTCTTTTTCTCACAGGTAGAGGCCTTTCAGTCTCTCCTAATTTCCTGAAGCTCAGTGGCAACTTCTCGTTACCTAGCGTGATAATATTACTTGGTGGGTCGTGATAGCATGGTTCTAGAATATCGTATATGTTTAAATCCGCGATTTCCTGATATCATTCAGAAATTAAAACCAAATAGAACAATTTATACTTTAAAAAAAAGAAACCTTTCTTAGAAAAATGTAGTCCACTGCTTACTCTATCTACTTTGGCGAGCTTGCTTTCGCAGTTATCACTCGTTGGCATGTAATAGTTCCCTTGACAATCAGCCCTAACTTCCTGCAAGCAAAAAGTATCAAAGAGATATAAAGTATCAAAAGAGATATACATATATATACACACAAATACATGCATACATAGAGAGAGAGAGAGAGAGAGAGAGAGAGACCTCAAAAAGTTCATTTGAGATAAGACCCATCCCATGTACAAATGGCACAAGAGCATTGCCGTCAATCACGTCATCCGTAACTCCATTTCCGACCATGTACCCCTGTAATTGATGGTATTTATTTGAATGCAAATACTCTAATCTCTATTTAACAGCTGAAAGGTTTTTAGTTTAGTTTAGACCTTTAGTTTGATTGTGGGCTTTTTACCAGCATCAATTCCTGGAGAAAGTCCAAGAACGTGTCAGTTTGATCTTACACAAGCTAAATACACTGATGGTCACTAACTTTTAGCAAATGTTGGTCACCAAACTACATGTTGTTTCAAGTTACTCACTGAACTTAAAATTTGTTGCAATTTGGGGTCGGCCTAAAAGCTCCGCGGCCGACTTAAAACAAAGTTTAATAAGGTGATCAACTTGAAACAAAACAAAATTTAGTAACCAACATGGAACTTTACTAAAAGATCAGTAAGCATTGTTTTCTTTAACCAGATTCTAAGTGAACATAAAAACTGATATATCAAAAGAATCACCATTAGCTATTTCGTAGGCCAGGGTTGGAATGTATACTCCAGCATATGACTCTCCAGCTATATAAAAAGGGTTGGACGAGAATTCCGGATAGAGGTCAAACCACTACATAAAGAACAAAAAGAGAAACTTTGAAAAACTTGGTTCAACTTTCAAGTGTATGTTTGGCAAAGCTTTTATTAAACTACAAGATGAGGCCAGCAGAAGAAGCAATTATAAGTTTTGCCAAACATGCAATTAGTTGAGTTTCACCTTGAGGAGAAATAAATGGGAATCGGAGGCAGTCTTCAAATCTCCCGTAATATAGTCAGATTTATTTCCCGAGTAAGAGAATCCAACACCAGCGGGAGAGTCCAAATATATAATGTTGGAAACCTGAGAAGTCAAAACAATATAAATTGTGAAACTAAGTATATCAACATGGAAAAACCATTTTACTCGAACGAAATGAAAATAATAACCTTCGCCCAGCTGTATGGATTGAGATGTAGGGTCGCAAGGCTACCGCGTGGTTTTCCTGCCTCAAAATTGAAAGGCCCTGGAAGGACAATTGGAAAATAAAATCATTATGGTCGCAAAAACACCATAATGATGCTCATTATTTTTTTGATAGAGATGAGTTTCATTGCTCATTATTTTTTTGATAGAGATGAGTTTCATTCTGGTGAATGAAGAAATGAAAAGACTGAAATATATCCAGATTTAACGCTCTATCACATCATCAATCCACAAAGATCTGTTTATGTTTTTGAATTTCAATTGAAACGCATACATATTGTTTGATAAAGAACACAACTCGTCCAAACTAACAGATTCTGAACAGGAATTTCAACGAACAGATAATGTAATAGAATATATATATATATATAGACATAATAGAATAAAAATTATCATGTTTTATATCATCATCTTCCCCAATAAAAACTCAGTAATCTATCGTTACTTAACAAACTCAGATTTAACAACATTATCGTTTCCATTACCGTGCTCATAAACAAACCCATCAAAGCTGGAGCACCCAGGACCACCATTAAGCCAAAGAACAACAGGATCCTTGGATGCATTTCTCTCAGACTCAACAAAATAATAGTACAATTTCTTCCCATGAACTTCATCGATGGTCACATATCTACAAAACCCAGATAAACAAACCGATAATCTCAACGATCCATCGAAAAAAACAAAAAAAAACAAACGAAAACTCTAGACATTCTTACCCAGAATAATGTTTCGAAGGAAAGCTGCCATTAAAACCTGGAATCTGAGTAATCAGTGCACCTTCGGGCACTGATTGTGTTGGAACAATAATAATAAATAGTAAATTTGAAAGTAGAAGGAAGTACAAGTGAAAATTCTTGAACATGGCTACTAGAGTGGAATTGAACAGCAGAAAGAGGAAAGAGTAATTTTCTTTCTCTTATCTGTTTAGATAAGTGGCCTGGGGGATATTTTCTGTAAGGGGGATGATAAACGGATGGGCTTTGATCAAGTTGGACCATAATATGCTTACAAGGCAAGTGAAGTAGAAAAAGGAAATGTGGTGTTGAAACTGCTTAAAAATACAGAAATTATTATTCAAAGAAAAATCTTGCGGATTCTTGGGCCAGTTAAGATAGTGTAGTTATCTTGGTTGGTTGAGATTCCAAATCTGTTATTTTATTGGCAATTTCAAATTCGATTTTTAATCTCTATGGTTTCTTACTTAAAACAAGGAGAGTAAACAATGGATTTGGAATCTATATCTTCCTCAAATTCCTAAGCACATGTTTTGGAATATAGTATTTGACAATGACAAAGTGGGATTTTTTTTTTTTTTTTTAGAGAGAACCGTATATCTTAAAATAAAATATGTATATATTTGAAGTTTTCAAAAAATACGTATATATGGCAATATTTCACTAGCCGCGGCTCACATTATCAAAGGCGCCAACTCAGCATCCTCACGCCCCACACGAGCAAGACCAAATCTGATATTCTAATTTTTTGTCTCCTCAATTGTCTCATTCAATAAAAAAGACTCGCATCATTAAATCAATACATTTAATTATATATATATATTATTTTGATTAGATAAGACAATCGAGAATAGAGAAATTGAAAAGCACGTCTAAGAGCCCCAATATAACATTATTCTAAAAATATGTGAGAATTCTTCCAACTGCAAAAGCAAAAAATGCTCACGATTTTGACAAGCATCACAACATAAACCCAGTTTGTTATAACAGAAGAACAATAAATACCTTATGAATAATTACCTACCTTATAGGTCACCATTTCATATACATTTGACTAATAGCTTGTATAAATAAATATGCAACTAGAATGAGTTATATATACGGCTGTTTTTACAATATCATTACAACCTTAATCTCAGCTAAGCACACGAAAGTAACAACGCTTGTGTACACGATCTTTTTTCTCTCTATATATTTAATTTCTAAATCGAAGACTTCAATTCCAATCTATTGAGTTATTAATTAATATAGCCACATAAATTCCTAAGAAAGCTACTAAAAATGTGACGAAAACAGATTTCACCGTCTTAGCAGAAGGCGACGCACTGGAGAAGTTGACTCTTCGAGCCTGGTCCCTGCAGCATTCAAGAAGTATCAGAGTTTTAAAAAATCTCCCCTTTTGTTTGTTCTAACATTTTACAATCTAATAATTCAAAAACATTTTTCTATCCAAAACTTAGTTTTAATAAAAAATAAAAAATACTGAAGGTCACCCAGTAGCTAATTTGACAAGAAAAGTGACAAGTGTTTCCCTAAGCCACAATTACTGCACTTCTGATGGAACTTTTTCTGTAACATGAAAAAATTACAAATGATGATAAATTTGTCATGTTATGCCAAAACAGTGATTTTCTTTGAACAAGCTCCATCAAACAGGCAATAACAGACGGCCATCTAGAAAGAGGTTTGATGTCTTTAATGAGTTGGTAAGAGAGAACATGTAAGTAATAATCTCAAATCTTACTTCTGCAACGATGAGAGAGCACCGCAATAGATTGTGTCCTCGGGTAATTGAACTTCGGTGTTGTCAATCTCCGGATTCACAACATTAACATAAGCTTCTTGTCCAAGATACCATGAGTCGAGGTTCTGCGAACGGAGGTTCCACATTCCAGCATTGTCTAGAGACACTAAAATAGCCGTCCAAGCACCAGGAAACACCTGATCAAAAGTACATTCCAGATTAAGTATGACCCTCTCTAACATGATTAAGGAAAGAGAAATAATATGCTGCACGATACCAATCCCCCAGCTGATGTGGCAGTGTTGCCTCTGCTCAGGTGTTGAGATGGTAATGCCACATCAGCATTTACCTGTTGAGCATGACACTGCCACATCATCACCTGATCAGAAGAAGAAGGTCATCCCTCGTTCAAGGAAAGCATCAAATAATAACCTGGGTAGTACAGCGAGCTACACCATCCCATTTGTTGTAAATTCCCCGGCTATTCTCAGTCCACAATCCATAATCCATCCTATCACCCCAAAAATAAATAAATAAATAATCTAAGATAAAATGGATCCCAGTTTCCATAACTAACGCATAGACACGACGGACTAAGAGAACTAAAAAAAAGAATGTGTTTACCCAACGACGAAAAAGGCATAGCCATCCAAATGGTAACTTTGGACAGTCGTATCATTATTTTGGAAGATAATTTCCATAAATCCTTTGAAAGTTCCATTGATCACAGAAGTATCAACTTTTGCAGGTCTATTCATCAGCCTATTTGGAAAGTCAAGCTTGAAGACCCCCGGGATATTAAACTGCTGAGCAAGCTTAAGTGGTGTTGGAGGGGCAAAGTAGGAAATTCCATTAAGAGTAGTATGCCATTTCCCATCAATAAGCTCTGGAGGTCTATTGAGAATGAGATATACGTCGGTCACAGTAATTTCGCCGTATTTAAAAGATCCTTGCGGGTTTGGACGAGCAGCACCAGTAGAAACATTCATTCTGTATTATTACAACATGGTGTATGAAATCAGCTAAAGCTTAAGACAATAAATATGGGATGGCCTAAATATGTTCCAACAAATGTGTACTATGTTCCTTGTATAGAGGAGCATAATGAGTAAGAAATCTACTATGCGTTTGTTTGCGCAACCTTATGGATCTTGCTTGATTCATTGAGAAAGACGTCTCATATTCATTAGGAGGGTCTGGAAGTGGACCTGAAGCGGGCCCCAGTGAATTTGAGTAGTGCAGTATGGCGACACCCGTAGCCTTGGCCCAAGATGATGACTGGACAAACCGTGGACTGGCAACAACATAATAATCAGTACTGGCATTTTGATCCATCGTTACCAAGAACGAGTACGACTGGCCCACGTGGATGTCCATGTTTGAGTAGTTTTGTTGCACCGTATAAGATCCTTCAGTCTCTACAAGAACCAAGTTATGATTTTGGATTCTGAAATTCAAGCTAGTAGAGATTCCAACGTTGTGTACACGCAGGCGATAGGTTCTGCCTGTCATATGATCAAGGAAAGTCAAATGTTGTAACAAAGTTACTTGTATATAATGGTTGACATAATGATTTACATATGCTAACGTGTTATCATGTAAACCATTATGTACATATAGGATGACTCTAGAAAGAGATACCTGGATCAACATTTATTATCTGGTAAGTAAGACCATTTGGCACGAGATTTAAGTCAAATCTATAAGGGCCCAATCCATTAATTAAAACGCCATCGGGAGTTCCAAGGCTCGTCCCACTTTCAATATCTTCTCTAAGTTCCTGTTACCCCCATTTAAAAAAAAAAAAAAAAGTGATCACTAAAAAGCACAAAGATTACAAATGCTAACACAAGAATCAAGAAATACATCATCTATTTCAAATCCCCACCTTGTGACTCTTTATATACCAGTCACTAATAAAGAGTGTAATATCTCCATCCGGTGTTCCAAAAGGTACTGGGATGACGTCCCTGTTGTTAACAATGATTCCTCCATATCCACCAGCAGCTCTCTGAAGGCCGAGCGAAGGGAAGTAAAAGAAACTGCCTATTTGATCTTTGACTTGAAACTGATAGGTCCAATTCCAACCGGGTGGAATTGGACAATTTGTACCTGTAACTCCATCTTGCCATGAATTTTTTCTATGCTGAATTCCATTCCTGGATTTGCACTTGCATAATTATGACTCTATCATTATTATATGTTCTTTGGATTGAAGTTTGATTATATATACCATGTAAGAAGAACTGGTTCATCGAGATTATTCTTCACATTGACAATGACGTTCCAATTAGTTGTGACGTTTAGAATTGGGCCTGGAAACAGACCTTCTACACCAATCACCTGAAATTTATTAGGGTTTACAGAATTGAAATGGGGATTTAGTTAAAAAAAATCATACAGTTACAATCAAGATCAAACAAGGCCTTAAATTCAAATCACAGCAAGCTGATTTCGCGATCTCTAAATTTCACAAACTAATACAAAACATAACAATAATCGAAGTTAAAAAGTGAAAGGGTCAAAACAAAGTAAAAGCAGAGATAGAAATGAAATTCAGAACCTGTTGTTTAACCCCAAGAGGGGAAGCAGTGATGTAAGAAACAGTCCAATCATAGAACACATATGGGTCTCCTGCTAAACCAAATGTTATCGAGCTGAGGATCAAACCGAAGCCTAATAAACACCGATTATTCGGTGATCTGTAAAGCATTGATCGAGAATTATCACGCTGCCGCAAAGATTATCAGTGTCTTCTTTCTCAGAGAGAGAGAGAGAGATGAGATTTTGGATTTAGGGATCTTTGCTTCTGTGAGACAGTGTGTGAATCAATGCGCTGGAAAAAGACAGATGTTGGTGGCGGGCAGTGAACACTGACCCATTTGCGCCATTTCTCGAGAATCGAGCCGTTGTGTTTTATCTGTACGACACTTTCTTTAGGTGTTTCATTTTGCCCCCTGTAGATTTATGTAGTGTCATCTTGCCTCCTGTAAATTTCTAAAGTGTCATTTTGCCCCTTGTACAAGTTTAGTAAAAAATGTCATTTGAGGTTGTTCACTTGAATGTGAATGTAATGTCGTTAAAAAATAAATTTAAAAAAAATGAATAGCTGAATATAATGAAATAAATCAACGTTAATGAAATATAAATCAACATTGATTTTAGATGAGATGATTTTTTTGAGTAAAAGATGATATGATTGTTAAAAGTGATGTAATAATAAAAATAAAATATTATCAAGATATATCTTATTCGAAGTTTTTATTTCATTATATGACATAATATATTAATATATATATATATATATGAATTTGTTTTGAAAAATAATATTGTTATACCAAGACAAAATCATATAGGATCATCATCATTCCATGTCCATATTCACATACCTTTTTAATTCAATTGCGATGGATACAGCTAGAAGTTTGAAATTATTTCTTGCACTATTACACAATAATTTCTTTATTGGATTCTTCTATTCAAACAAAAATCATTTTAAGGCAACTTCAAATTTGCTGTTTTGGGTTTTTCCTCTTTTTATTCTCCTATCTATCTATATCTATATATATATATATATATTATATATATTATATATTATATATTATATTATATTATATTATATATTAATATTATATATTAATAAAATGAGATCATTTTTAAAATTCCGCTCAAAGTCTCAAACTATCAATTTTTAGAATTAAAAATTTAATTACAAAATTTCATTTCCCATCAAATCCCTATATATTCATTTTTTAAGATTAAATGGTATATTTTAAGATACATCTAAATCTTTTATCAAAGAAATCTTACACGGGTCTTTCCTTCTTATATTTATCATTAACAGTTCACGCACGTCTTTCCTTATCAACACCAATGAATGCGTCTCAAATCTTATCGTTGGAATTTGGTATCTTCACAACTCCATTCCTAATTCCTCAATAAATCCAAAAAATCCAAAAATTAACACATCTCAAATCCGTTCGCATCATTAATTCGAAAATTGAGCTGATCAAATCTTCATAAATCAGACCAATTGAGACAATTGGATATAAATTTTCCCGTACAACACGGTGAAAACATTAGTATCTAATAAAAACAGTTCATTTTCAAAATAAAAATAAAAACAATTCATATATATAATTAAATATAATTTAATAACATAAAAAATTTAATTTGATGCAACAATGAAAGATAGGAAAAAAAAAGACAATAAATCTAAATTCATTCAAAGAACGAGCTCTAATGTTTACAATATTTTTAAGAAAGTCTCTATTAAATGAAGTAATTTATACCAATAAGAATGGAAAGTAGTCTATGTGACAAAATGCACATTTCCAAGGGTTTAGTCTAGTGATAAGGGATCCTTTTACCTATTTATTTCGGATTTGAAACACTACACATCACTCTTATGATCCGAAATTTATACTAAATAAAAAAAAAGAGTTTAATTTTACACAAGAAAAATTCAAATTACCACATTATCCCTTCTGAGATAAATATCATTGCCCCCTTTTTGTTTCCCTAAATCTCTCTGTATTCCTGCTGGCACCATCACCGGTCGGCAGGGCAGCCGCCGTCTCTCTCAAAAACTCCGGCGAATCGTGTTGGCTTTCACAGCACAAACAAGCCCAAAAGAAACCCACAATTTCTTCAACAAATAATGACTCAATTCAGCTGTTTCTCCATCTTACTATCCGCAATCTTCGTCTTCTCATTATTATCATCTGTTAAAACACTAGAATCCGAATCCTCCATTTACGAAGTGCTTAAGCTTCACGGGCTTCCAAAGGGCTTGCTTCCAAAGGGCGTAAAAGACTTCAATCTGGACAATTCGGGGAATTTCGAGGTTTATTTGGATCAAGCCTGTACGGCCAAGTTCGAAAATGAATTACACTACCATACGAATATATCGGGCACCTTGCGGTACGGGCAGATCGACGGGCTGACCGGGATGTCGGTTCAGGATTTGTTCTTGTGGTTTCCGGTTAAGGAAATCCGGGTCGATATTCCGAGCTCCGGTTTGATCTACTTTGATGTTGGTGTGGTTTCTAAGCAGTTTTCTTTATCTTCTTTTGAGTCTCCAAGGGATTGTTTGGCTGTTCATGTCCCGGATCTTGAAGATGGAAGACGACATATTGTGGAGACTGTTTCTAAGGTCAACTTTAATTTGTATACTTTTTAATCCCAATTCTTGATTTTATTTTATTTTTCTTTTTTTCCAGTTTTGGTTTCGTGAATTCTTGCCTTTGAATCTTTGATTGATTCCATGTTTCTTTAGTCCCATTTGATTCGTTTCGATTTCGCTTAAACGAACAAGTACTAAGGCGCGAATTTTGGCTTTTGGCATTGTTTGCTTGAATATATGTATTATTAAGGTTGATATCACTTTTAATTGTTGATATTATTAAACTATACCTCGTTCTGATCGAAGTGTCTTGATTAACAGATCATGTCGAAAAAGCTTCAATACCGGCTTAATCAAGACGAACCTGTAAGGACAACATTGTAGACATTTGCACGGAGGAAATGTTTGAATGGCTTGATCATTTCTAGTTCGTTTGATAGGGATTTCTTGTTTATTTATTTTAGAGTTGAGGTACTAGCAACATCAAGCATTGGAGATTGAGGTTTTGGCGTGTTAGATTTTCTCTAGTTTGTATAATTTAGTTCATTGTGAATATATGGACATAAGCATGAGATTTTCTTTATTGATTTTATGTTCAAGTAAATAACTTTTGTAAAGTTTCGTAGTTTTCTATAAACGTTTGTTTGAACTTGGGAATTTGATAGAATTCATTTGATTTTAAAGGCTTTCAATTCGCAATGTATATCAAGCTACAGCTAGCAATCCGTTGACAACATTTTCACGTTTCACCCTCCCATAAATGGAGGAGGCCCCCACTTATATTGGACTAATCCTTGGACGTCACATGGCATGTTGATACCTTATGGTGCTAATATGTTGGCAACGGAACGGTAGCCATCAAGTTACATGTAAATACAAGAGAGAAATCTTATTGGAATTCTTATTTAACATTTAGTATTTCATTTAAAGGTAGAAATGATGAGAAATAAGTTCAATGTTCTAAAAAGCGTAAAGTGTGTAAAATATCCAAGTAAAGCATTAAGCTTAAGCGTGCTTATGCGTGATAAAGCACAAACCATGACGAAGTGTGGCAACTAAATTTCGAGCATAGACACTGCTTAGGCATTGCCTAAGCGTATTTTTTTGAACAATCAAATAATTAAAATATTGAATACATAGTTATATATATAAGAGTACCTCCAAGAGCTTCTCGATTCTAAAATAGGATATTCTATAATTTAGAGAGCATCTTTGAACTTATAATGTGAAAATTATGATGTTTTCTAACAAAATCTTTAATTGATACTCTTTATTTTATTTTTTTACGAGATATATTCATTATAATTCTTATTTTAAATTAATATTTAATGTTTTTATATACTAAAAACTAATCGAGTCAATTGTGCTTTTATTAAATCGAGATACAAGTATTAAATTTTGTAATGAATTAATTATAAAGAATAGGGTTTAGCTCTCTAAATTTGGAGAGCCAAATTTCACTCTCTATTTAAAAGGTTAATTGGAAGAATTTCTTAGAGCTTATTTTTAAACATATATTTTTAAAAATGGAAAGTAATTTGCCTTTAAAAAATCCGTTGGAGATGCTCAATAAAAAACATGTTGAAGGGATTAATAACTTTGTACAAGAATGAAATTAGGTGCACGTCTAATTTGTAGAATTTTAGCCGGGAGTTGTGGTATGAAATGTCTATATACAATGATTTGAAAAAGGTTATAAATCAACGAGATTGTCATTTATGTCCGTAGATTTTTTTTTTTTTAATAGTTATCTCCGTAGATATTGATTTTGAAAAAATTGTGATTCAAACAATTGTCAATATATCATGCCAACATCCCCATTTTGGGGGGAAATATGGGGTTCACATGTGTACTCTCATCATCGAGACAATTATGTATTATTTATTTCACTCAATGTATATTTTAAAAAAATGGCCGTAAGGGCACCACGTCACCCTATTGACAGTTTATGCTGCCAACAGGTTAGCAACAGATCATTGACGTTGTAAAATATTTGTATTCTAGCTTTTTCTAAAAACATGTATTCGAAAGGTTTTAAGGGCTTGTTCTATATATCATTTTTTCCCCACTAATTTTCAATTAGCTTTTTCTCTTTTATTATTTTCAATTATTCATACAATTATTTTATATTCTATATTTTTAATATATTTTTTTAAATTTTTAATCGCACATCTAACACGTTGGTCAAGTAAATCAACATAAATTAATATCTAAAAGTGAAATGTTGGCAATAAATTAGGAATTTGTAAAAGATTTGTATTCTACTTTCTTCGAAAAAAAAAGTATTTGAAAGGTTTTATAGATTTTTTTTTTTTTTTTTTGGATTTTGGGGATAATTGGGGAGGGGGGATTGTAAGGGTGAGGGGTAGGAAACGAATCGAAGCCCTCGAATTGGAAAGCAAGCTTCTTATCACTGTGTCATTTATTAGATTCCTTTTTACAAAAATCTTTTAATCTAAATATCCAACAATTTTTCCTTAGAAAGAAGTCTATTTTAGGGAAATTAAATTAAATATTACAAGACGTTCAAAGATATTAAAAACCCTCCCAAAAAAAAAAACCCTTGATTAGCACAGTCAAATATTAACAACCCTGATTGAAAAGACTGAGAAGATGGACTATTGTAATTTAAATTCAGCCAAACTAGACTGCTACCGTTCGATTGTAGCATAAGCCACGTGTCCTTTCCTTAATCCACCCCAACATTTCTACACCAGCTCTACACCTTATTAACTCCTTACCCTTATTCAACAATTTTTTAAAATAATAGAAACATTAATAAATAAATTAAAAAATCTCTGTATTATCTTATCTCCTTCACTTCTCCTCCACCTCCATCACTTTCCCGCCCCGGGAATCGCCACCTCACCGGCGGAGGAACTTCAAAGCTACAAACTTCAACAGCCCACTTCAAGAATGTCATCAATTTTAATCTGTTCGCCCCCAAATACTCTCAAAACTTCAATTTTCCGCTTCAACTCCAATAAGGGGAAGAGGAATTTCATTCCCCTTCATTTAAAGAACCATTCGTTTTCTCCAATCGCAATAAATCGGTCGAGGAAAACTACAATTCAAGCATGTTCAACTTCATCCCATTTTATTGGGAAAGTTGGGTTGCAAAAAAGATTAGGCAATTTCTCCTTGCTGTCTTTTGGGGCGGACCCCAAAGGGGTGTCTGAAACTGAGACGAAGAATGATGCTTCACAAATTTTATCAGCAATGCTTCCGTTTGTGGTGGCTCTAACTGGAGTTGCTGCTCTGTATCAGCCTTCTACTTTCACTTGGTGAGTTTGAGTAGTTTCGATTGAATTTTACTTCTTCATTTTTTGAACTATCTCATTAAATGTTATGTGTATGTAGCTCTTTCGGGTAATGGTGGTGGTGGGATGGGTGCACACATGCTATTTTTGAGTTCAAGATTGCTATTTCAGATAGTCTCACAGTAATTGATCTGTCATATTAATTACGTAGCTGATGACATCATTGCTTATGAATAACAACACTCTTTTTTGTTTATATATCTTCAAAGGTTCAGTCTTTTTTACTTTTTAATTGAAATATAGTTTTAGTATTTTGAGCGGCATATGTTGAGTTTAAGAATGCATATGTTGAGTTGAAACATTCTTAAACATATGTATGTTGCTGGTTTTGTAAATGATAGAGGAACCTGCAGGGTGTCAAAGGAATTATATGCACCTGCACTTGGAGGAATTATGTTGTCTATTGGAATTAGACTCTCCATTGATGATTTTGCTATTGCATTTCAAAGGTCACTAAACCTTACAATCCGTTCTCTATAATCTTCCATCTCCATTAGCCATTTCAACGCTCGTTGAGACCTTAACAAATGTTCCATTTCTTGCAGACCTTTGCCGTTATCCATTGGATTTGCCACACAGTATGCACTGAAACCGGCTCTCGGGGTGTTGGTTGCACAGGGATTTGGGATTTCTCCGTTGTTCTACACCGGTTTTGTTCTAACATCTTGTGTTTGTGGGGCCCAACTATCAAGCTATGCCAGTTTCTTGAGCAAAGGCGATGTGGCGTTGAGCATTTTATTGACCAGCTTGACTACTATTGCTTCAGTTGTTGCTACTCCTGTTTTAACGGGCCTTCTCATTGGGTCCGTAGTCCCTGTTGATGCCACTGCTATGTCAAAATCGATTTTGCAGGTACCAAAGCTAGTCTAAACCTTGTACTTTTGGTGATTTATATGATGTCTGAAAACTGAGTGATGAAAAAGTGATTTGAAAAACAATCCAGATAGAACTAGGCAACTAGGCTATTATCTTGTAGTGTGTTTGGCTAAATTATTTTTTAGCAGAAACCCGACTTTTTAGGCTTCATAGTTATTAGTGGGTGGGCCCAATGCGTGGATAATAATGACTGATGATGTGAGATGTGTGGTTAATGTTGATGTCTGACTAGTTGATTTTTATGTGGAAAAAAGTTACTAAAATGAACAAAGACACCTTTTTCTCATTTTACAGGTTGTTCTTGCTCCTATTGCACTTGGGCTGGCGCTAAACACTTATGCAAAACCGGTTGTATCAGTTCTACAACCTTTGATGCCTTTGGTGGCAATGATCTGCACATCGTTGTGCATTGGAAGCCCACTTGCTATAAATAGGAGCCAAATTCTTTCGGCCGATGGTATGAGATTGGTGGGCCCCATATTGTCGTTTCATGCATTGGCGTTTGCCTTGGGCTATTGGATCTCCAAACTACCACCTTTGAGGTACACGATTCCTTCGACTCACAATCTCACCGTATATTTCAAGAGTAGATAAAATCAGTTCCACTAGATATATAGATGACGATGATCACTAATTTAAGGACTAATTTCCCTTGATCTGCTATCTCTGTGGGTTGGAGATTTTTTTTTTTTTTTTTCTAATGTTCTTTTAAAAGTTTGATTTTGAATGAGTAGAAGATGATTTTCGAGTTGAAAAAACAAATACAATTGTTACCAAATTATAAGTTATAACAAATTACTCCCCATCTAGTAGGTTTTTATGTTTTTATTTTATGTTTGGTTAATATTGAAGTTTGATTTGGAATGAGTAGAATATAATTTTTGAGTTGAAAAAAGTTAAAACAAACATAGTTGTTACCAGATTGTAATTTATAACAAATTACTTCCGATCTAGTACAAGCTACAAGCAGGTGAAATCATACTGCAAGTTGGAAAGCAGTTGATGTGGTATGTCCAGATCGTGTTATATCAGCAGCTTACACGAGATTGCGAGTGTCTAACAAATACGTCAATATTTTTGACGCATCAGCCTCAACTAGAACTCAATTTAATGTCGACCCCATGTGTTGCCACAGGTTAAATGAAGAAGTATGTAGGACAATCTCATTGTGCACGGGAATGCAAAGCTCGACTCTGGCGGGACTACTGGCAACACAATTCCTTGGTAGCACTCAAACGGTCCCACCAGCTTGCTCGGTCGTCGCTATGGCTATAATGGGCCTTTGTCTTGCGTCGTTTTGGGGCAGCGGTTATAGAATTAGAGACCTTCCATCTCTTTTGATTGCTCAGGCTGGTTCAACCGCTGAAGCCTGACAAAGAAGCAGGTTGATGATCCTATCGTCTTGCACAAAACCCCGATCAGTTGAATCTGAACACATACAAAAGTAGGATATATGTTTATAGGTGATTATTGACATAGTTGTTACACAGTAGAGGGATATTACATTGGTCACTTGTGCAGTTTTGTTGCCGATGGGTTAGCTGATTATGCTTCCTATCATCTTATGCATAGTGCCCCATTTATAGGATGAAATATAATACAATTTCATTTTTTCCCTGACTTTATTTTCAAGGATCTCTCTCTGTAACTGTGATAGTTGACTTGTACATGTGTATTCTCCAGTTCCGTAAAAATAGTTTCATTTCGAGTAAAGAAATAATCAATGAAGTCTCATTTAGACAATTTCATTTCGCAATAGTTAGAAGAGCGTAAAGCGAAAATGTCAATATCAATGAAATTGCCTTTTGGTTAGACAAGCAATAAATGATTTGTTTAGCATGTGGAGAAAATAATGCTGATCTAATATTTACGTAGATATATAGTTTTATGGATGTGATAGAGGGTGATAGGTAGGGGCGGGCATCAGTTCACTTGGGTCGGTTTTTCAGCCAAACCGAAACCGACCCACCCGAAGTTGGTTTGAAAAAAAAAAAAAAACTAAACCGAACTAATTGGATCAATTCAGTAAACCCAAACCGACCGAACCAATTTGGTTCGATTGGTTTTGTTGTTTTTTCTTGTTTTTAAACCAATTGGTTTTTTGGTTTGGTAAAACCAAACCGAAAACCGAGCCAACCCACTAAAAAAACCTAAACGAACTAACCTGATGCGGTCGATTTCAGTCAGTTTGGTATTTTTTTGCCCAGCCCAGTGATGGGATATTTTTTAAATGCTTTTTTATGAATTTTAATGTAAAAGAGCAATGAGAATAAGTGGAGTTAAATAGTAAAAATTTGTGTAGTACATGTAAATCCCAAGAGATATGTGGATGTGATTGGTTGACCAAAAGAAAGAATGGATAAAAAAATGGTAAAATTTGGTAAAAGTGATAGGCTATCACCCCCTATAGCCCATGATAGCCAATAACTTTTATCATATTTTACCATATTTTTATTCATTCTTTCTTTTGGTCAAACCTATCACATCCACATATCTTATGAAACCTACATGTACTAAACAAATCTCTACAATTCATCTCAACTTATTCTCTCTCCTCTTTTACCTTAAAATCCATTAAAAAAATCAAATCATATCACTCACATAATGTACAATTTTTACAACTTTTTTATCCATTTTTATCTATTCTTTCTTTACTCTAAATTAATCACATTCAGATATTTCGTGGGATTCATATGTATTACACAAATCTCTACTGTTCAAATTCACTCATTCTCTCTCTTTCACATAAAAATCTATTAAAAAAAGGGATTTTCAAATACCCAAAAACTAAATGTTGATTTGATTAAATAATAAAGGTAGTAAATTAAAAAAAAAAAACTTTGGTCAAATGGTCCAAATGAATTTCTTTTTCCGTCAATTTTCTTTATTTTGTCATTTTGTGCGGGGATATTTTGGTCAAAATTATTAGAAAAAATTACACAAATGGTCCTCACCTTTGCGGGTTATTAAAATCAGGTCCTAAAGTTTTTAATTTTGTTGCATTAGTCCAAATTTTAATTAAATTATATAATTTTATATTTTACCTTTTTCGTAGATGCGAATTTGGTCCACAAATAATTTTATCGAATTAATTTGACACTAATTAGATAATTTTACCGAAAATCTTCAACGTAATAACATTTATTTATGTTTTCTTTTGCATTAGATATGCATATATTTTGATTTTAATCAATCGTTAACAGTAAATATAATTAATTCGGGGGTTTTCCACGTAAAATCTGGTGTTTCTTATTTTTCTCATTTCTATTTCAGTTGTAATTGTGTGCCCAGTTCCACAACCGATCCTAACAATAATAATAATAATAATAAAAAGAAAATTTGACCGCAAAATAATAATAATAATAAAGAAAAGAAAAAAAGAAAAGAAAATTTGACTGCAAAGTGAGGCCCATGCATTATATGTGCAATGTCTCAGTTGACTTTTGTCAACTGGTTAGAAACCCATTTGGTCCGCGCGCTAATTTTGGCGTCGGCGGCGTCGTCAACACAGTTAGCTTGGGGTGGGGGCGAGGGTAGGTTGGGGTTTTGGATGGGTTGGTGCGTGGGGGGTTAGACGAGTGGGTGTTTGAATCATTTTTCTTTACATTTTTGTCTCATTTTGTGTATTTTTTACTCAAAAATTATTATTTAAGTTATTTTTGCAACAGTGTCAAATTACAAACTTATAGAAATATTTTTAATAACTTATCAAAATTTAAATGTGTGTACATCTCAAACTGAAAGTGAACTTTTTAAAATCTTAATATTAGCCCAAAAATGTGCTAACGATAAATCAGGAAAAGCTCATTTTAGAACTTTTTCCAATCCTAGTTTGATGACTTTTTCCTGAAAACGTTTCACCTTTTTCTCGATTCAGTTCTTTTCCTTGTTTTGGAGAACGTTTTCCTTGGGGTGGAGGTGGTTTTTGTTTCAGGAAAAGTTTGTAAGACTTTTTCTTTTTTTTTTTAATGACGATTTATTTATTTTAACCATAAAGATAAGGAAAATGATCAAATTTTATTAAAAAAAACCTCAAAAATAAGGAAAATAACATCATTTTCCAACTTTCAAATTAACTCAATCAAACACCTACAATTACCATTTCCCTGGAAAACCTTTTCCCGAAATTCATTTACCCGGAAAACATTTTCCTTCTAACCATTTTCCGGCTTTGCAATCAAACACACCCTTAATTTATTAGTCAATCTTTTTGTTAGTGCTAACGGAATGGACTAAATTGAAAATACTGACAAAGTATGGCGGCTATAGTAAATAAAATAAATAAAAATGATGAATCGCGAAATATTTCAGACAGGAAAACTAGTCTTCTTTGATGATGATGGAAAACAACTAGATTACAATCAGCTGGTTAGTTGAACAAAATTTCCATATTGTTATAATTTTTTTATAACAATAATAATATACGATATATATTTCAACTTTCTTAATTGCTTGTTTGACGAATTGTTTATTTTAGCATTTTTCCCCCCTTACACTTAGCACGTGTTCGCATTCACTTATTTTCGCTAAAAATTATCTACTTTTAAAAGTCAAAATCAAATATCAATATCAACCACATATCTCATATCATCACTCATTATTAACTACACATCTCGTGCCCCCCCCAAAAAGCCATTTTTAATTAGTTTTTAGACAAGAAAAATCCCACATGAACACACGATTAGTTTCAGCCACAACCAATATACAAAACATTATTTTTCTATAAATTTTCTTGCATTTTAACAAGACGTTTTCTCAGGAAGCCAAAAAAAAAAAAAAAAAAAAAAAGAAGAAAAAGAAAAAAAGAAAAGAAATGCATTTTTTTCCTTTTTCTTTTTTTTTTTTAAATAACTTTGTCAAATAAGCAATCAACACTTAAAGTCTGCATGTCTCACGCTATCTAATTCTTCGTCTCCTTAATTTACTCTAATTTATCGATGCTATTTTTTCTTAGTATATATTTTCGTTGAAAAGCCTCTGTACGTAAGCAGAGTTAATAAATTATATTAAGCACTTTATACTGCCATTTTTTTTCCACCATTTGCAAGCCATGCCACAAGACCTACACCTATTACTAATTTTAAACAAATTAAAGCATTTTAAAACAGTACTCTCCAAATGAATTGAAGTCCTTATGATTTTGTAAAAGGCTATAACATCCTGGATTTAAAAAAAAAAAAAATTTATAACAACCGGTGTAATCTTTATATTACAATTTATAAGTGGTATAATGTTATAATGATTATTAATTTAAAAGTGATGTGACAACGTAAAGAAAATAACTGTAATTTTAAGGTGCATGTACCGAAATAGACTTACAACATCAACACTGTATTATTTTAGAAAATCATACATTTATAATCTCAACATCTTCATTTCCACAATTCATGATATTCTCGATGCATGAGTTAGCATAACATGGTTAAGCTGTACACATGTTACAGTCAATTGTAACATCTTTAATTGATAACTTACCTTTTATAATTATTGAAATTTTACCAAAAACCCTTTTTTTTTTTTTTTGCTTTTTCTTTTCTTTTTTTTTTTTTTTTGTTTTTAATAAGCCACAAACTCCTTTTATTACTTTGTATTTCACGTAACCAACTGATCTTATATATGCATTACATTCTGAATTTCTCAGTCCTAATTAATAAACAATATTCAAACCCATATATATGTATATCTGTTAAGTCATAAATTGAAGATTTTATATTCTTCACGAGCAATATAGGCCAATGGTCCTTCATACCTGAGAATCTCCACCACTAAGCAACATTATGCTAAGAATATTAATTGCTAACCAAGAAAATTAAATTAATTAGGGAACTTTAATAAGGAACCTCAAACGGACAAATTAAACCCAAATAACGGAATAATTAAAACATATGAACTTAATCAATTCTAGAAAATTATAATATAAAGCATTCCTTGATTTTCTGAACATATTACTGAAATTTTACTTTCTTTTTTCTGATATAAAATCATTTCTAATATATTTCTATATGCAATATTGCATTCAGTTTCATCTTCACTCTTCTGTCTCTTCAGTGAGATAAAAAGATTAATATTCCAATCTAATAGCCGATAAACAATTGGTAGGAGAATAAAACTGTTTGTATATATATAGATCTGTAACCAAAAGTCTCGCCTTACAAGATGATTTATAAGTTTAATGAAAATTAAACCCGACAATGAAAACACAAGCATTCTATCATCTATGCACCATTTTATAATTTACAAACAACAAATATAGCTACTCATAAACAGTACTGATAGATGAATCGTAAGGTGATTTCGCAGTATTTCTTGATACTGTGATACTCATATAACACTAATACATGAGCAACACATTACCAAACTATATCCGTGGCGAGGTACACCACATCACCAATCTAATCACCACTGCTAATAAATAGAATTATTTGTTGTTGATGGTGGTAGAACATTTGTAAATCATGATTATTCATATTACCTGCTTCCTTGTTCATCAGAATCCAGATGGAATTCACCCCAAATATACATACATACATGCACATACTCTCTCTCTCTCTCTCTCTCACGGTGATGTGTGTGTAAAAGGGTGTATATATACCTCAGTTTGAGTAATGATCGACAATATTTTTCATGATCTGTACCTGGGTTCTAAGGCATTTCATGTAGTCAGCAGTTTCACTCAACAATCTGCAAAAATCCATACTTTCACCACCTGGTACAAGATTCCTCAGATCATCTTCCTGATGGAGAATATTTATTCCATTTCTAGGGTTTCCCCTTACTTCTCTTCTCCTCAAACCATGAACTCTCGTTTTCTTCTTCTTCAAAGCACTTCGACGGAAAGAACCCTTTCTGATCTCCGATATTACTGCCCGACTCCAAGCCCGTTTCAGCCCCACCGAAGAAGCCATGGATGCATAGGATGCAACCCTTATCATCCGATATCTTCTGTATGTCTCTTTCATGGTTTGAGAAGCTGGTGAACGATTCTTGTTCAGTTTCTTCAAGGCTCGAAGGAACTTGGATGTAAACCTAGTTTTGATCGAATTTTTAGGGTTTGAGGGCATGATCCGAGTAGTCATGGTGGGTAAAGATTGTTGGAATTTGGAGACAAAGATTGAGAAATAAATTGAAGAAAAAAATTAGGGCTTTTGAGTGTAGGGTTTTCTGTGAAAGGCAAAATCTTTATGATAAATGAATGGTGAGGGAGACGAGGAATGATTTTCTTCTGACACAAAGGGGCCTCCTTGCTCACAAGGATAAAAGAAAACTTCAGTTTCTCTCTTCAAACTTCTAACACACTAGATCTACTTATTACTTATAATTAAAAAAGTGATTGTGTGTGTGTGTGAGAGAGAGAGAGAGAGAGAGTATGAAGAAAGAAGGTGTGAAGGGAATGAAGAAAGGAAGAATACATTAGGAAGAGAAAGGATTGAATATGGGCGGTGAGGAGGAGACTTGAGAATCAATCTTTAAGAATTTATGATTTTTTAAGTTAATTAACTATAATTATAATTAATAATTAATGTGTGCTGTGAAATTTCAACCTTCATTTTCGAAGCTTTGGGCTTAAGGATGAAAAGATAGTTTGGTGGGGTTGGATAAGGGCCAACCACCATATGATCGCACATGGTTCCATTGCCCACTTGAAAAATAGTGGGGTATATTTTCACTTATACAATTTCTCATTTCTCTCTTAATTTGTTTCATTTTTTTCTTTTCTAAAAGTAATAATTTAAAAAATAGGGGTGGATGGAAGTATGTGATAGCAACAAGTCATGAAAGACCGAGGGTAGTAACAAGTTATAACAATATAATATATATATAAACTTATAGAAGTCTATATGAAAGTTAAATTAATTTGCTCGATTGCAAACAAACAAATCGAATTCTAATGACTTACTGTTTGATCAGATGACCTGATAGTTACAAATGAAACAGTACAAACATGTTAGTGTTCTCATGTTGTAGGACATTGTATTAAATTGAGCTTATGTATAGTGTTTGTCAAGCACATGCAAGAGAGAAATTCAAGTGAAAAAGTTTGTCAATAATAATGGCTTTGCATGAATATTTCACTATTAGCATTAGGGATATATATATGGAGGTAACATTGAAGAACTATGAGCATTGGATAAGCAACATCTAGACGATGTTGATTAGGCATTATTTTACCAAAAATGTTAACTAAACATATATTTACTAATTAATCGGATCCAATATAATTTTGACTTCAATATACATATAGTAGCTAGTTCGATTCTTATTTTTGTGGAGATTTATCGAAAATGGAAATGGACTCTATTTACAGGATGGAGGTAGTAACATTAAAAAAATGAAGAAAATTGTGTTGAATCATGAGAAGCAGGAAACATAAAGGATAAAGATAGCTTCCAAAATATCGCAGGAAAAATTAAGTTACGTCTTCTGAAAAACTATTTTCTTTATTTCAACCTATTTATTACTAAATCAAAACAAAAAATTAAAATATTTCCTCACTTTAATGATTTGAAA
Organism: Jasminum sambac; assembly: GCA_018223645.1. Lineage (NCBI taxonomy): Eukaryota > Viridiplantae > Streptophyta > Magnoliopsida > Lamiales > Oleaceae > Jasminum > Jasminum sambac. The sequence goes on from CP073649.1 coordinate 30,446,853, forward strand.
GTGAAGGCCCTTTTTAGTGATGATCATTAATTAGTGTTGAATGCTTTCCCCTAAAGGCTGATCAAGTCAATATATTACCTAATCCTAATTAGGGTTGCATGGAATCTTCTATCAGTCTAAAAATTATCTTGTCCAACCATAATATTAAAATAAATAAAATTTGTAGAATAATTAATATCATAATTCGTACTAATTTATTTTGTAGATGGAGGATCTCCCACGCTTGTGAACACCTATAATTAATGATAATTATTGACCATAATTTGGCTGTATTTTGTTTAACCAATTCTAGCTACCTATATAATTAATTAATAGAGTGCTTAACTTGAAAAATGACTTATAAAAGAGGTATGAAAAAATGTGTATTTGATTTGAATAAAGTGATTTAGAAAATTGTAAAAATTAAAGTGTATAATTACAAATGAGTTTCTAAATTAAATACATCGAAACTACTTGCTAACTAAAATTTGTTCTTTTATTAAAACAAGTAACAAACCATGAAATGGCAGCTAGAGTACCATGCATGGGGCTAACATTATTAATTAACATTCTTAAAAGTTAAAAGAGTCGTTGATTTAACATAGGAGATCATTATCTTCCTCAAAACAATATATATATACACACTCATGAATACATATCAGTCTTTAGTATAATGTAATCTCTTCAATATCATCCAACATTGATATGACATGTCGCAATTCGTATATGTGTATATCTATATATATATACACACACACAAGTGTGTGTGTGTGTGTGTGTGTGTGTGTGTGGATATACAAACAAATTAACATGCAAATCAAACGCACGCTTGGCTGGAAATATTCTTGAAGGGGCCGGTGGCCTTCAATGGCAAAAGAGGAACATGGTAGGTCCGTCATGCTTTGCTTAGAGGGTAGTGTGACATATATCACATAGACATACTGATATGCATAGATCAAAATATCAATGCATGCGTTAAAATTAAATAATTGAGATTTGAGACTCCTTAACTAATTTCATGATTAGGGTTCCATTAATAGATATAATCAATATTCACATGCATGCTAGCCTCTTTAAATTCATTTGTTATTAATTAGGACCACTAAATATTGTTTTGTTGACTCATCAACAGGTGTAATCCTTAATTTTTATTCACTAATTAATATTAATAATAAATAATTAATTTACGTATGGTTAGGCAAGTGATATACAGCATTAAGTTCTCTTGCCGACTTAGAATTGAGCTGTCATGCACCATATATTCATGGACAAACATTTGATAATGTTTATAGGTATATATTGCTATTCACAATTCTATTATCTTTATGCACAATATGACACAGTCTTCATTTATGCATGGACTGTGGAGTGGACCTCATGGGATATTGTCCTCCTCGTTGTATGGAGTGTAGTGGGTCTTATTCTCACTGTATGGGATAGATCACACGGGCGTACTATCCTCCTATCTACATGAAGTGGATCCTACTGTGAGACCCTCAGTCCCGAGAGGAGGATTGACTTGCGGAGAGAGTCTTGCCAGGAAATCACTAGTACAAAAAGGAGTTTAGGTAGCGGTTGTTTTAGATTTAAGGTGATAGTTTTTTTATCGCCACCCAAAATGGCGACACCCAAACCGCCACCCTTTTTACCTTTAAAAAAAAACTACTTAGGATGGCGGTTCTAGTGCAAAACCGCCACCCAAAATCCACTTTTTTAAAAGATATGAGCAATAAAAAACACAGAATTAGGAGTGCTAGTAAAAACGAAATAATGTTTATTCAAAATCAATCGTCTCTAATTACAACAAAATGAACAATCTAATAACAAAGACATGAAATTACAAGATGAAAAACTAAAAATTACGTTTTGAGGCCTTAGACGACCTCAGATCGGCCTGAAACATGGGGACATAGCAATAGCTGTGAATGTCGTAGATCTCGTCGCGACGATTCCGGAATAGTTTAGTGGGCTGAAAACGGACATCGTATGCAAAAGTTATAGCCATTTGAAGTTTGCATGCTCAAAAACTCGAAAAAAATTATATTAACTATTACACAAAATTGGGACCAAAAGATAGTAGAAGCTTACCTTGCTTAAAATGTGTCATCAATTTGTGAAGAAATTGAACTTAAATCAGATTTGAAGTCGTGAATATTGTAAGAAATTGCGAAAAATTTTCGAAAGAAAAAGGAAAGAAGCTGGAATATGGCTATCTAGTGAGTTGGTGAAATATTTAAAGAGAAATGGTGGCGGTTGTAACAAAAAACAACCACCCAAAAGTACTTTTAATAATAAAAAAATAAAAAAACAGGTGGCGGTTATAATACGGAACCGCCACCCAAAGTTTAAAATAATTTTTTTTTTAAATGCATATGGTGGCGGTTGTATAGTTATACACAGATGTTCTTTACAACTTTTAACAAATTTTTACACATTTTAACACATTCACATCAAAAGTCAAACCAATTACATCCACATATTTTCTGGGGACCCACGGACTACATAAATCTCTACCACTCAATCCCACTCATTCTCTCTCATATTTCACATCAAAACTCATAAATACTCATAAATACATATACACTAACGGGGGCATAGTTACAACCGCCACCCAATGTTATTATTATTATTATTTTAAAAAAAAATTCTTTGACTTAGGGTGGTGGTTGTGTGTACAACCGCCACCCCAAGTATTTTATTTTATTATTTTTTTTAAATTTGTTGGTGGTGGCGGTTGTGTACAACCGCCACCCTAAATGTTTTATTTATTATTATTTTTTTAAATTTGTTGATTTAGGGTGGCGGTTGTGTGTACAATCGCTACCCTAAAAGTTATAATTTTTTTTTAAAAAAAAAATTTTTGCTTAGGGTGGCGGTTGTGTGTACACCCGCCACCCTATCCATACCATATGATGACGGATTTCAACACAATCGCCACCCTTTCTTCAGTACAAGCATTAATGGTGGCGTTTTCATTAAAAACACCACCTAATGGGCGTCCCCTAAAGCCAATTGTGTATTAGTGAATGATCTCCTCCCCACGGTTGGGAGAATATCACACCCACAAAACACACATCCCCCCTCCCCCCCTTTGCGGAGTAATGGGAGAGCATGTGTGTGGCCCCCACCATGGGCCCCCAACCAATCGGGGGGCCATGTATATTTGTGGGTATGATATCCTCCTCATTGTGGGGAAGAAATTATTACATGAACATTGTTCTCTCGAATTGAATAACATTTCTGAGGTACAATTTGTTTAGTCGGAATATTGGAGACTTTTGGATTTCTTTTAACCAATATTCCACTTCATATTTGTTGACACAAACTACAATGATGAACACTTACATACAAATTTTAATGTATTTTTATAAGTAAGAAGAGCGAAAATAAATGAAATTGGATAATGGAAATTTAATAGTACAAATAAATCTTACGAAATATGTGAATGTAATTTATTTAATCTAATTTGAATTTTAAAAAATGAGAAAAAGTATGAATTTTTTAGAGTATGCAAACATGCTCATAGACTACAATAATTAGCAACAACAAATAACATTGCTGCCCCCAGGGTAAAGCTCCAGCGGTCAGGGTAGTGCAGAGTTGGTACCAAAGCCAATGTTCGAGTCATGGCAGCCGCAGTGTGGGGATTTTCACTCCTTCGGGGGTGGTCCCTTGTGGGCACCATGCACGGGACCTCCACTATACGTGATCATTGAGTACCTGATTTACCTCATTCACGATGCCTGTGGGGCCAGGGCGGTGAGGGCCGATTGGGGTGTCCGGAATTACACCTTTTGGCACCAACAAATAACATTGCTCGTGATTGTACCTAGCGTATATGTATGTACTTTATTCCCTGTCTTTATGAATGCGCCCACAAAATAATACCTTAGACTGTAGAAAGGTTTTTGCATGATGAAAATTTTGACTCACATAGTCCTTTTGAGCAAATTTTCTACTAAATAAATGTGGTAATTGTAAGAAATGACCAATTTTTTTATGGCATATTCAAAAGAGACTAATTTATAACAAGTTTTCAATCTTGTCCATTTCCATTTTTTTGTTACAAATTTACCCCTATGACATTGACTACAAAATAAATAATAAATAAAATATTGGGTCATCCATGAAATAGCTGAAAACCGTGTGCAAAAGAAAAGAAGAGAAAAGAAGGGAAGAGAAGGTCGACTTAAAACCGTGTGCAAAAGAAAAGAAAAGAAACGGAAGAGAAGGTCATCTCGTTCGAACAAGAAACAAGCCAAGCCGAGGTTCGCGTTCTCTCTCGCTTCGTCCCTTCCACTGAACTCCATCTCGAAGGTCGCCATCTCCACGCCTGTACCAGTCCTCTCATCGAAGGTAGTTTCTGTGACCTGTATCTGTCGAATTTGTAAATGATTTTGACGATTAGGGTTGTGTGATAGGGTTTAGTAGCAGAAATCGAGTTTGGGAGGTTACGAAATTTGGTTCCAACGGTGAATTTTCGAATGCTGTGGTGTGGGTGGGTTGTGTGATAGGGTTTAGTAGCAGAAATCGAATTTGGGGGTTTTCGAAATTTGGCTCCAATGGTGATTTTTCCGAACGTTGTGGTGTGGGTGGGTTGTGTACTCTTGGCTTGATTTGTAGTCTACTCTTGGTTTGATTTATAGTGTAAGGAAATTCAAAAATTTTGTGTACTCTTGGTTTGATTTATAGTAATAGTGTAAGGAAATTCGAAAATTTTGATAGGGAAAAAAAGCTACCTTAATTTTTTGTTTTGTTTTTTTTTTTTTGGTGTGATATTTTGTGCTTTTTATTCATGTGTTTGAATTATTTTTTGAATAATTGTTCTTGCGGTCGTGTAGTTTGTCTTGGAGATCGACGGTCGAAGTTCCTTTTCAAGTTCTCGATAGTGTACTCTTGGTTTGATTTATAGTGTACTATTGGTTTGAGTTATAGTTTAAGGAAATTCGAAATTGTTGATAGGGAAAAAAAGCTACATTAATTTTTTGTTTTTTTAAAAAATTTTTTTTTTGTGAAATTTTGTGCTTTTTATTCATATGTTTGAAGTATTTTTCGAATAATCGTTCTTGTGGTCGTGTAGTTTCTGAATGCAACGTAGTTGTTCAAACCGAGAATGAAATAGTGGACGAAGAAGAAGACAATGAGCCACTTGTTGTCCGTAGGAGGTCACCATCCAAGCGGCTGAAGAATCGGGGACCCACAATTCGCACACCATACACCATTGCTGCTCGTAGAAAGAAATAACCATGCGGTGATGGTATGTTTTGTTATTAGGTATGATTGAGTTCCTTTCGGCATCACTTCACATTTCGCATCTCTTTTTGATGGAATCGGAGATGACATATTTTTGGAATCTAACGTGACTGGTTAATTATTACATGGAAATTGTATATGTAATCTATAATGGAACATGTAGACTTTGATGGTAGTCGTTATTTTGTTTGTGAAGTGTGGATCAATTGTCGGATGAGCTCTTTTATGTTTGCTTTCCACTTTTGTATTGGACGATGGTATATTAGGCATTGGCCGATGGTATGTTATGAATTTTGTCGTTCCGACTAGTGTGAGTTTTCTTCGAGTACGAACTCTTTCCCTTGTCGCATTTTAGGTATTTGATGTCGTCCATGACATTGGATTATGGCATTATGTACCGGACAGTCATATGTCTTTCTAAGCATTTGTCGAATCAACTGTCTAGATTTTCTTTTTACAAATTGGCTTTGTTGACAGTTCAAGTGCTAAAAAGTGTCCTCTGTACAGTTTCGGCCGCGACAGTTGAAATGTCTAAATATATCGGACAGTCAAATGTCTTTCTAGGCATTTTTCAATGAACTGTCTAGATTTTCAGCTACCAAGTGACCTTCTTGACAGTTGAAGTGTCAATAAATGTCCCGTACACAATGTCTGCCGTCACATTTAAATGGTCAACGTCTATCGGACAGTCAAATGTTGTTCTAGACTTTTTCAAGAAAACTGTCTAGAATTTCAGCTACTAATTGGCATTCTTGACAATTGAAGTGTCAAAAAGTGTCCCGTATATAACTGTCTACAATGGGTGAGAAATGTCTTTCTTCAAATGTTGTGCCTTTACATTTTCACGGCAGAGAAATCTGATTGGACCAATATGAGAGTAAAATATGTACTTTGAAAACTGAACAGTACAAGGGCTTTTACTACAAATAAAGGAGTTGACCTTAACATCCATAAACCACTCTTGTGGGAAATAGTACAGTACTCACATAAATTGATTTGAAAATAGTCAATCAAGAGTCACTAATGTACGTATACCATGTGTACAACATTATTGACATACGATATTAAACTCGTCCAAAAAATATGCAATAAAACTCAACATTTCTCACATTACAATGGATTCGTAATTTGATCTGAAGATAAATTTCAAAGGCTATAACGATAGTTGCCTGTTATAATGCAAGACAATTGAAAATATCAAGGAAGACAATTAAAATTGTCTTAAAAGACAATTATAAATGTCTTCGCATGCCATTCAAAATTTCAAGAATGGCCATTCAAATTGTCAAGAAAGTCCTTTGAAAGTGTCGAGAAAGACATTTTTCTAATGTACCCACGACTAAATAAAATGGCGAGAAAGACAATTCAATAACAATTTCACATTTTCCCATACGCACTGCGAAACTATTTCATTTGACGAGAAAGACATTTCGTCACTGCAATTAATTATCTCACATTCATCTTCTTCAACAACCACCATATTTACAACCTTAAAGATTCACTATTAATGACATTAATAGACCATAACCACCACAATATCCTTCACTTACAAAAGATCTCAATGATGATATCCATCACATCTCCTACTATAACATACTTGGAAAATTAAAAAAAATGGTACCAATTCATATCTTAAAGTAAATATTCAATAACTTTGGCTTCACTATTACATTAGATTCTCTCTAAATAAGTTTATTTTCATAAGTATATACATATGGTCTTTTAAATACATCATGTGTAAATAGAGAAGATATAATATCCTTACCTTTAACCTTCAAATTTCTTTAAATTTTCAAACCATTAAAGCATCTTTTGTTACACATCAATGGAGATATCATTTTCCCCTCCATTTTTGTGGTAAACTCGTTCAAGGAGGAGGAAGTAATGGAAAGTACAAAGGAAAATATAATTGCATTTACACATTCATTAATGGAAAGTACAATTGCATTTAAACATCCATAAATGTGCATTTCTTGGGCCACTAAATAACCTATTTCTAGTTAATATATTTCAATGGCATATTAGACATTTTGTTATTAAATTTGGTCACTCTTGCATTAATATTTTAAATTAGCCCCATTTGACTTTGACAAAACTTTTTCGGCCATTCATGCAAATATCCCTAAATAAATTAATAAATGCAGTTGAATAATTGAAGATTGTTATAAATATAATAATATTATTAATAAAATATGTATTAATGAGGGAAGTGTGGGAGTGTTTTATTATATTTTATTTATGTGGATGACTATTATACCCTTGATGAAATTATGTAATTACGATTGTGCCATTCGAAATTTTCCTATAAATATGGTTTCAGTTATTAATGAAATTCATTCCTGAGAATTTCTTAGAATTCATTCTCTCTATTGTTTCTATACTTTTATAACACGTTATCAGCACGAGTCTCTAACCCTTTGAGTAATATGAAAGAAGTATGTTCTACAGTTGCATCTTATAGATGATCTTCTATATCAGAAACTGAATTATTACAATTTGAAATACTCAATTTTCTATAAAATCTCTCTATGCCCCATTCCCTCTCTAAAGCAGACAAGCACACCACAGCCTCCGTTATAAAATACCTACTTCATATTGTAATACTAATCTTGAGCTAAGATCCACAATCTCCAGTTCATCCATGCCCACCTGATATTATTATATTGAAAAGTTTAGTTACAATTTCTAACTTCTGTTTTAGAAACAAAACAAATTCATCAAAGAAGAGAAGAGTTCCTTTCTTGAGAAAATTGCTTCAATGACTTCCAATAACTCCTACAGAGCATTCATAATACTAATGTCAATTAGTGAAACTTTCCAAGCCAAACACGACGAATACTGGTTTCAAGGCTTAAGTGACAAAACGGAAAGGTATAATATATATATATATATATATATTGTATTATATTACTTTATAATATAATAATATATTAAACTATAACATTCGTTTTCTCGAGATATAAGGAGCATACATTATTAAAATCAAATTTTCTCGACTCCATTATACTCGATTCAACGAGATCTTCGATTTGACACCAATATTGATAAGATAATAACTCATTTGAAATATATCAAAATTTTAATTTATAAATTAGTATCCTAACTTTGAAAAATTAAAAGATGGTCATTGAACTTGTGAATATTTACGTATTAATCCTTATACTATTAAAAAGAGATATGTGTAGCGCCACGCACCTGCCAGGCGGCACTGCCGCCGGCAACTGATAGCGGTTGGCAGCAGCTGATAGTTCGACCTACAGCCATTTACTTTGACGATAATTATAAGAAATAGTTAGAACAAATTTGCTTCTATAGAAACAATTCAATATTTAATTCTCGCACTTTATTTATTGCAATTTAAATACTGCAATACCTTCTACTTGATGATGGGTTCAACCATCACTAATCGGAAGGTTTTATATATATTTGCACTTTATATGTTAAGTGATGGGTAATACCTTCTACTAAGCAGACCCTGCTCCTAAATAAGTAGTTAAATGTTATGCAATTTAATTCTCGCGATTTAAATTCTGTAAATTTATATTTATTGCAATAATTCCCATAAGGTAGGTTCGACCACCTATTGGAGGAAATTTAATTTCTGCAATTTAATTTTATGCACTTTAAAATTTCGCATATATTTCCAATATGGTGGGTTATACCACACGATTGGTGTGCATATTTTCAATATGGTGGGTTATACCACACATTTGGAATACTTATTATAAATGTGGTTGGATTAAACCCTATAATTGGATAACTGATTTATATATGTTTGATATGAATATTCTATTGATATTAAAGAAGGGATTTGAGCAAGTGATGCCAGAATTTACCGTTGTATGTATTGATGAAATGAAATTGCTCAAAGAATCCCATTGTGATAAAAGAGAAAGAAAATATACCTTGGTGAAAAATTTTATTATGAGATTAGTATATTGTGATATGATGAGAAATATTCTTAAAGACACATTTAATAAAAAAATGTCCATTTCCACGTTTTTGAATATTGTTGGTGAAAATTGAGCAAGTGGTATCAGAAATTACCATTGGACCATTGGATAAATAGATGAAAATAAAATGATCAATAGATCCCAATTGATAGATCAAAAGAAATATATTGCATGGTGGGATCATATGAAATAATTTCAGTGATGATATGAGATCGTATTGATATAAGAATAAAATGCTCTTGAAGAAGCATAATCAACAGACTTCTGTATCTAAATAAAGCCAACATGATGTCATTATTAGTACTCTAAAAGAAGCCGAAAACAAGTTAAAGTGGAACATATTGAGAATATCAAAAGATGGCATTAAACACTGGAAAATATAGAAATGCGAAAAGAAAATACATACTGAATCCATAAATGATGGATGCGTCTCAAGAGTATAAATACTCCGTAACTCTGCCACCATCAACATTAGGATTCATAATGAAATATCTAAAGGATCCGAATTTCTTTTTCTCTTGACACCAGTGGTCTGTGACCGATGAATCTAGGCTTCCACAGATTCTTGAATATATGCATGAAATTTGATGAGTAGTTCATCAACAGTACTAGTAGAAATAAGTATTTTTCTCGCTGAATGAGAGATAAACTTATTATCTACACTCTGATCTAGGAACGCTAGTAAGCCATCAAAGAAATTGTTAATATTCAACAAACCTATTGGTTTGACATGAAAGTTCCACTGTGCCAACGAGGCTATATTAAATATTTCCTCCAGTGTGTTATAGCCGCCTGGAAGGACAATGAAAGCATCACTATTGTTCATTATATACATCATGCAGTGGTGGATGGATTGCGCTTTTAGCACCAACCCAGCTGAACCCATGGTAGAACTGGCTCCAATTCGAGTATTAGATCCAACTCGATAGAAAGGTGTTACACTCGAAATTTTTATTCCCCATGATGGTGCGGCCATTATAAGTCGAGTTAAAAGTTTATTGTTGGTTCTTCCATATAGTATATTGATTTTTTGTCTCCCTAACTCTTTTACGAGTTGGTTTGCCATATCTACATATTGGATATGGCTTACCAGCTTAGACCCACCAAGAATACATACGGTTTTAATCTGATGAGATAAAGGCTGACTTGTATGAGATGATTCTAAAATCTCTATATCCATCTCTACTCCTATCTCTTTTTTGCACTATACTTTCAACGTATGAACATGAGAGACATGAATCCCTCTATTTAAAGGAAAATTTTCAAACCAATAATTGATTGTACTATTTACTTTTTGACAAATATGAAAGAGAAAAAGACAGAAAAATTCAGTGAAATGACATATATTGTTGGAAATTAAATATATATATACGTACATATATATACACACACATACACATATATATATTTCAAAATTTGAAAAACAATATTTACAATTACAAGAAAAATATCGATCTTCTATATTACGTAAATTTGCCTTATACAAATATGAGAAAATTATTATACTAAATTTTTCTACTAAATTTACAAACAGGATCTTTTAAAATAAGTATTTCAAGACTATAAAGTGCTTGTTGATCTTTGAATTTTTCCCATAAGGCCATTAGCTCACCTTGTACGTGTCCACTAGGATGTGTCTCAAGAGCCTGTTGAATATCATCCAAAGGCTCATTACTCAATCCATCCTTAATGAATGCTATTTTATCTTCTCGATTTCTGGACAAGTACCCCACAGATTTACATCGAGTGTCACATGTCCACCGAGCACACTTGTAGCATCCTCCTAATCTTTTTGCTCTCCGTTTCTTTGAAAAATTACTTTTACCCATACCAGGCATGTATTTAGAAGGAATTAAAACCTCACCAGATAATCGAACATTTGTTTCAATCAAGCATCGGATATCTTGTAGGATACCCTTATTCATTAGCATCCTTAATCTTTCCAGCCTACATCGATAAATCCTTTTTAGGATTTTGATCGGTAGTGATGGATGGTATTTTCGAAGATTTGAGAGCAAATTATCCATTATCATATATGGACCATTATTATGGTGAATACTGTAAGTGCCCGGATAATTTATAAACGCGTATGAGGTAAGGCTCCGCGTTGGAACAGTATCGAAATATGAAGCGTATGTGCTAAGATTCCACGCTTGAATAGTGATGTGTAATAATGCTATCGAAATATGATGGAATATGTCGGTGAGCTATACATATGATGAAAGTAATAAATCATGTTGAGTACTATACAGATTCCGGTTCGATTGATGTAAATAATTTTTGAAATAAAAAACCGGAAGAATTATTGAAGTGATTATTCTCGATAAATGATGAAATCATTGCTAGCCAATGTTGGGAATAAATCTCAAATATATCTGGAATATATATAAGGTATGAGAGTTATGGGTCCACTCACCCTTTTATGTGGACTACTAAATAATATGATATGGATTCACAATGTAGTCACATGTGTATATCGTAATTGAAAATTTACGAAATAATTTGCTCACAGTATGAGCATGAATTCCAGATCTAATGATAAAGTTAGTAAGTATATATCTCAATAATTTGAATAAGGCCGTAAATGATTGGATATGCGCATATAGTGGGATATAATTGGCAAAATATTTAAAGTTCTCCAATTGATTTGCCAATATCGAGAACAAAATACAGATTGAATACATTCCCCATTAAAGCTAAATACTGAAAATGTATATGATGAAAATTATACAAATTGTATTGAGTTTGGTTCTTAGCATGAGAGGGAGTATTAATAGTTGAAAATGATATATGAAATGATTGAAATATGAATTTGAAATATAACGATCTCATATACTGGCTATATATGCTTTGATGAATTGATAAGCCCGAAGTATTGATAAAAGTTCCCTAAATATATATATATATATATATATATCAAAGCAAATTATGAATGATGGTTTTGATAAAAGAGACATACACTCTTGAAGAGTATATAAATTAAAGTATATTGTGTAATCCTAAAAGATGATTGATAATGAGATATCTCGATAAGTTATATCATTATGGGGAAAGAAATGAAATTGAAAAGTGTCGACACGGTATGAAAATGTAGCGCTACATATGATCAATGATAATGAAAATATTGAGATATATTGAATAATAATATTGAAATATACACTCTTATAATAAATAATATACGGGCTTGATAAGAAAAGCGAGGATAAAACTCTTGAAAAGATAACAGTGCTTGTAATGGCTCAAAGGAATTGTAATGGAAAATTCGTAAGATATATTTTTTCCTTGTTTGAGGTTTTTATCCCAAAGGGTTTTTTCCTAAACAAGGTTTTTAATGAGGGAGCCTCACAACTACTAGAAATTTTCGAGAAGAGATTCGGGGTATATATATCTTGATATAATGGAAATATGAGATTATCAATTGCATATAAGTACTGAATATGACACGATACTATTTAACGTGATAAATATTATTGAAATATGAAATTTCATTGACGTGGAAATGAACGAAGAGTATCAACCAATGTATATGATACTCATACAAATATATTGAAATACTTGCAGCATACTTGTATAAAATACGCATTGCACTTTTTTTCCTTGATTGAGCTTTTATTCCATTGGGTTTTCCTAGCAAGGTTTTTAATGAGGCAACATTAAAGGCATATTCACATGAATAATGTACTTTTTTTCCTTCATTAGGATTTTTCCTATTGGGTTTTTCCTAATAAGGTTTTAACGAGGCATATTCATGGTATATTGGGAACGACAAGAGAAATCGACACAGTGTATCTATTGGATTAAGTTATAATAGAGACAATGCTTTAGATCCAAACAATGATGATATTGAAATCATTTACCAGAAGTAAGGATATCCGTCCTCAAGATATGAAATCAGATAGAGTAGCTGTACTCTTTTTCCTTCGATCAAGTTTTTTCCCACTAGGTTTTTCTTGTGAGGTTTTAATGAGGCGTAGCGTGAATACTCTATCTGTTGGTAGACATCGGGAGCAATATTTTGATGAAGCGATATAACCACTTCAAGCTTTCCTAAATCGGTTTGGAAGTTTTTAAGTTGAGTTTTTTCAAAGCAGTGCAAAAGACATTTGTATTAATAGTCATTCAATGGGGGGAGTGTTATAAATATAATAATATTATTAATAAAATATGTATTAATGAGGGAAGTGAGGGAGTGTTTTATTATATTTTATATATGTGAATGACTATTATACCCTTGATGAAATTATGTAATTACGATTGTGTCATTCGAAATTTTCCTATAAATAGGGTTTCAGTTATTAATGAAATTCATTCCTGAGAATTCCTTAGAATTCATTCTCTCTAAATTCTCTCTATTGTTTCTATACTTTTATAACAAAGATGTACTTCTTTTGGCAATAAATCAGTTTCATTCAAATTTGCAACACAAACTTTACTTTGACATCAATTTAGTACAATTATGTACTTCCCTGCACCACATGGGTTGTTTCAACAAAGATCCCTGAAATTGCACCAAAGTTTCCGAAAAGGTCACTTAAGTTTCATCCTCGCTATCCCAATCTCACGAATGCTAAGAACTACGAAATTGAAATGCAGATAAAATTTATGAGCAAAGGTGTACAATATTCTCAATCCAAATACATGATTGATGACTATTCACATATGCTGCATTTGATCCAGCAAAACTGCATTCAAAAATCATCTATTTCTACAAACTCAATACAGTAATACACTGTAATCACCAAGAAATTCATCAAAAATCAAGAAATGAAACTTTTGGCAAAAATTACTTAGAAGTTCCACATATTAGTTGATGCCATTATCATCTGTAGATGATTCGGAAGCTGTATCGTCCGTCGTTGAGTTTGAGGTCGTATCCAAAATGCTTCCACTCTCGCTATCTGAAGATCCACATTGCTTCTCTTCCAGAGGTTGCTTTAAGGTCCAATACATAATGCTTGCTGTCAATGTCAAGATCATCTTCTGGTTGACCTGATGATTCGATTTTTATTTTTTTTTCGTGTTTTAGTATTTTAAGTTGGGCAAACAAAAGGTGACAAAATGGATGCATCAAACGATAAGGTGCTCATTCTCTGTGTTTTAATTTTGACACTTGAATTCATTTTTAGTTTTTCGTTTTTAGGGTGGAGAGAGGAAATACGGGGTGTATTTTCCTTTCTTTCTTTTTTTCAATATTTTGGCATATTTAACTAAAGCCGTTTCCAGTTTTGCTTACGAAAATTTTCATTGTTTTAGAAAATACAAAAACACGAAAGTCAATGTCTCGAAAATTTGAAAACTGAAAACAAGTCTAACAACAAGGAGACAAGCCGGAGTTTCATTTATTACATAACTGAGAATAACTAAAATTTACCTCGATTATATCTTCAGGAAGCAAAAATATTGAGCATCCCAACTTCCTTGCTATGCTGATAATGTAGGTTGCATTCATCTTTTTCTCCTCCTCTACATTACACAAATTTTGCGGTGTAAAAGACCTTTCTCAAAACAAAAGGCAATAAGTGCAAGTTGGAAACTCGATTAGCTATAATATGCAATATGCAGTGAGCCCAATCTTCACAAAATCACACTAACATGCCTTGAAAAGAATGAATAAATCTCACTGACATATGCAATATCACACAACTTCAACTATTCCAGGTTTCATTTTTAACATTACATTTTTATGATCGAAACTTCAAGGAAACATACCACTCTGTCCTTTTGTAACAAGACTCCAGTTGACAGATCGAGGGAGTACGGCACGAAGGAGTTCAAGGAAAAATATTCCATCTGACAAAGTCTTATCCTGCACAAATGAAAATATTTGATGAGTTTCGTAATCCAGTATATGTTACATTAATAAGGAATAGGGGCTGCCAAAAATAATACCTTAAAACTGGCCATATGGGTCTGGCCTCCTGAATTTCTTACTTTGGAATTTGCCCATTCTAAAATGTCGGCATCGACAATTTCCTTCCCATGGGAATGGAATCTTAAGTTCTTCAAGAGCTGAAGCATGTTGCATCTCATCAGCTGCCATAGATAGGCTGAAAGTAAAGCAGAAGGAGCATGAGTTTACAATCATTAGATTTTTTAAACAAAAATTGTTAAAAACAAGCATGGTTTAGATGTTTACCACCTGCATTATGTATCATGTATGAAATGCAGTAAGAGTATACCTAGTATAAGCTTCTTATTTCCTTGAACTATGTCATTTCCAGCTATATTGACCAGGGAAAACTTCAGCTGCTTCCCAAGCTTGACAACTTGGTTGCAATTTTCTACCTTTCTGAATGGCATTTTAATTGGTGGCTTAGTAGCGATTTTCCAATTAACGATCCCTGGGGACACTTTATCAAGTGTCTCTAGGAGAACCCATCTGCAGAGAACCAAAAAAGCAAGCAACTCAGAACAGCAAAGGGTAGAAGACCTTTAGGCTTTATATTTAGATATTTGAAACTATGCAGAGCTGAAAGTACAAATTTTCCATGGCAGAATTATACTCACCCATTTCTGACATCTTCGAACAAATTGTCAATGTATGTGGAATGTCCAAGACTATTTATCCAAAATCGAAATGATCTCTCTTCTCTGGAGATTTGAGTGTCATCGGGCAAAGTTTCAAGAAAAGAAATTTGTTTTGTTTGTGTTGAGAGCCCATTCCTACATTGAAAGGTCCAATCATGCTATAGTCTAAACCTTCAATATCTGTAATATTATCTTATAGAAAAAATAAAAATAATAAAAAAAAAAAAAAAACAGAAGCTAGCAAATAATCGAATACCAGAAGCAAGAATGACACTGCAAAGAAAAAAGTTAAAGGACTGCACATTTTAAAAAAATTTGGAGAGCTTATTTAGAAGATTTACATAGGAATAGTTCTAAAGTAATAAAATAATTCTCACCTGTGCTGGAAGATATGTGCCACGAAAGCCAGATTAAGATTTGGAGAGCCTTCTACAATGTCTCTTGCTGTTAGGTATCTCTTGCAACCCATCTTATCAGCATGCGCAAGAACTAACTTTGCTCTTTCTAGAGGGTCTTTTACTTTCCGTGTTGATGGATTACTGTGTTCTGGCGCTAGGACATTCAAGAGATGAGCATAAGCCTCTGCATCCTGCATTAAACATAGAGAGATTTTCATTAAAATTTAACGTGATTTGTATAAGAGATTATCTCCCCAATCAATAGGTTAACTTCGCATCTTTTCTCGGAAAATGCAGGGTAAAGACAAGTATCCATGTATTAATGCCATTCAATCAATGCTTTTTGTCAACATTCTACAAGTTCTTATGACTTATAATTTGTCAAAATAGTATATCTCCATGATGGATTTGATTTGAAATATATTCCTCTGAGTGGGTTCTGCTGAATCTCGGAGATGTATATTTTAGTTATGTGAGTGCTAGAAGAAATAATAATTGCTATGTAATGTAAATTTGGAAGAACTAATGGAATAAGGGGGAGTAGGGGTTGTAGTCTTACCCTTAAACTAAGAAAAGTTTGATTGTACGTCTGACCAGGAAACTCATAACTGCTTTCATTAACAAGTAGTTTCCAATTACCTTTACATCAGACGAGAAGTTTGTAACTGTTTTTGTGTATCCTCCCTTTTTCAGCTGAAAATTCATCCACCTCAGTAAAATCTTCTCTGGTGCTAGACTCATAAGCTCCTCTATGTCCTGATATTCCAAGTATGATAAGACAGAATTTTGCAGTAGAGAGACTCGCATAGCATTAGTATGCATTTGATAAATATAGCAAAGTCACTTAGAAATTACCTTACTGTCGTCAACCAGCTCCACCAACTGCGGTGTTTTCTTCAAGTTGAGGTCTGCCAACAGTTGAATCTGAAACATCATACAGGACAAGAACTTGAATTAGTGGCATAAGAAGATTTACAAATGGCATTGCAGGCTGATTGATAACGAAGCCTAAGTCCCAGAAACCGTCTATTATTGGAGACCTTTGAATTTTGACAGTCGGGGAAAAAAAAGGTTTTCATTATGCTCACCTTAATAATTTGAGATATTAATCCAAGAACAAGATGTCTCTGAAGGTAAAACAGAAAGAAGAAGGTCGTCAACTTATAATTCTAATACTAGAGAACACTCGAATAAAAAATCTGCCAGGCAACAAAAAAAAATGCGAATCAACATAATGTAGCATTTGCTTATGAAAGCAGGCACTCACCCTTCCTTCTATAAAGTCCTGTGTCCCTATATTGACAACAGTACACCCGATTGCCTTGGCAGAGTTGAGGCATAAAGTATGATTCTCATTCCTCTCCCATGGATTGAGCTCCCTCTTTGTATTGATAGCCCGTTCATCAATTGTTCCCGGTACAGCAACATTTATAAGCTTGCTATAAAAGAAGCACATTGCCTATTAGACACTTCCACCAATGTTCAGTAAACTTTAGTGCATGTTTGGCAATGGAATTGGATAGGACACAACAGTACAAGACAGAGGATTCTAGAATTTTCTTCTTTAGTAATGTCCAACTTATCCAATCATCTCCACCAAACATGCCAGTACAGTGTAGCATGCAATAACAGGTAACGCACCAGATAAGAACTCCATCCTTGGCAATCTCAAAGAGGTCATTTGTTGAAGGATCTAGAGGAAGGTATTTCTTTAAGAACTCATCTTCTGCAAGATAGTTATTGATATGTGCTACATATGATGCCTTCTCGGATTCACTTATTGTATGAAGCAGTGTGGAAGTTGGAGACTTCAAGAATGCGGATGCTTTGTTTGCTCCACTCCCCCTCCTCTCTGTTGCAAGTGCTAGGAGTTTCAGATAAACCTGCAACATAATAATAATAAATTTTCAAGCTAAATAAACTGAATGAAAGAGAGATAAGGTCTCGACACAAAGGAAATACAGGTATAAATCACTGAAACTGCTGGTACCACGATTGTAGAAGCCATAAAAATAACATTTTATTAGTGATACATTAACATAAGTAATCAAAAACAAAAAATGAATGAAAAAAAAAAAAAAACAGTTGGATATCTTCTTTAAAAGGTAGAGATTTGAAGTTTTGAGCAAATTCACAAAACATCCACGAATAGAAACCAAGTTTTTCTCAACCAAAATATCACAAAGTGATTGATGGTTACTGACTTAACCTCAATCGCCCAATCAAAAGGGTAACTGGAAACTTCAATATTTTGGGGATGTAAATGGAGAAATTTAGGTTAAGACATTGAATGTTTTTCATTGTCCAACATTATGTGGAGTTGGAAAGAGAATAACAATCCCCACACATCTCATAATCATAAAAAGTTGACGACAAATTATAGCGGATCTAATGATGAACAAGGCAAAGGATTTACATAGCTGACATTTAAGTAAGTGAATCAAGAAACTGCAGTAGCTTTAAGCCTCGTTTCACGCCCAAAACTACAAGAAAGGGGAAAACATTTTACAAGTCAAAACCAGTTTACAGCTATAGGTAGCTCAATATAGCTAGCTCAAGGTAGAAGATCCATTCTCTTGAATTCCAAAAGAAACAACCAGAATCAAATTGATTTAATTGTGTTCATTTTTATGTACATTCTCAAGCAACTTCCAATCTATCTGATCCACGAAAAAATCAAGATTCTAAACAGTGCATCGAGTTAAATGCATTAATCAGTGTCTCTGTTTGTGTGATTACCCGAAGAAAGAGCTCAAAATCAACTTCATCTTCGAAATTCTGATACGAATTCTGAAGAAATGAAGATCTCTCCTGCTCCGTGAGATTTTCACCAACGTGCTTTATCCCCGACATTTTCCCCGGCAAGTCGGCCAGCTTCAGGCAGCCACCAGACTCCCTCCTCATCGTCATGAACTGCAACCAAAATCCGATTAACACAGAACTTAATCAAACAAATAAAAAAAATTGATTGAAATCACGGAAAATTTTGATTTGGATTTACGTGTGTTTTCAAGCTCCGCAGCTCGACTTGGGTGAACTGATTCTGCAGCCATGGATCCGAAACTAACACCCCAACATAACCAGCCATTTGTGGATCTTCAGCTCTTTCTTAAAACTCGAAACTCGGATTATTTCCGGAGAGATTAATCAATTATAGAAGGAGAAAAGTGTTTAGGAGACACTGTGGGACGCGAGGAGAGCTGTCAGCACAGCAAGTTC
Organism: Jasminum sambac; assembly: GCA_018223645.1. NCBI lineage: Eukaryota > Viridiplantae > Streptophyta > Magnoliopsida > Lamiales > Oleaceae > Jasminum > Jasminum sambac. The sequence continues at coordinate 30,466,183 of CP073649.1, forward strand.
AGAGATAAATTTGAACTATGAATTCAAAATATGACTACAATGTCCTCCTCTGATTAGCAACAAATCAACTTTTTAGATTGAAAATTAATTTTTTTTTAATTGCTGAAGAATGCCCATGGCCCCATTAAAGGGCTGTTTTGTGTTTAAAGAAAAACTCTCTTAACGGTCACTTCTAAGTTGAACAGTTTTTCTTTTACCCCTTTCGGGTTCGTACTAATTACTATCACATGGATGGGGTGAACTAGGGTTCTTCACTTAATTACTCATTTGATAAAGTGCAATTAAAATTGCGGATCCTACTTTTAACTCACTATGTCACGTGATATGTAAAATTGTAATGGAATGGAATGTACAAATAAATCACTTCTTCTCTCTAAACAAAATGCACCTTTATAAATTCTTTTATCCCATAGCAAAAATTTATGAAACAAAAAATTACTATTAGGGTATGTTTGATTGCAAATCCGAAAATTAATTGGAAGAAAAATATTTTTCCGATAAATACATTTTGGGAAAAGGTTTTTCAGGAAAAATAGTAATTATAAGTGTTTGATCGGTAGCAATCTCCTACCTACTGTGGATAGCTTATGTTGCCCACAATGGGCATAAACATTCATAGGGATCGGGTGAGACCCCCCACCATCAGAAAACAGTTATATATTATTCATCTAATTTAACGTAAATACCAAAAAAATTTTGTTCGATGATATGGCCCCACATTGGCGTGGGTATGGACTTATGTTGCCCACAATGAGCAATAAAACATTTTTGGATGTTTGATTGGATTAATTTGAAAGTTGAAAAATAATTTTTTTTTTTTGTGTTTTTAAATGAAATTTGATCATTTTCTTTATCTTTATGATTAAAGTAAATTGTCCATTGAACATTGAAAAAAAAAAAGAGCTAAACTTTTCTCGAAAAACAAAAACAACATTCCCCCGCCCGAAGAAAACGTTTTCCTCCAAGATAAGGAAAAGAACAGAAATCGAAAAAAATTGAAAAATATTTTCCAAGAAAAAAAAGTACAATTAAACAGCCAATGATGGAGAAAAAAAAGTTGGAAAAGAAGTTTTCCTAGAAAAAAAAATTTGAATTAAACACACCCTTATATGGTGGAAGTGTTAAATTTACACAAGTAATCGAGCTTTAAATGACAACTGAGCGAAGAATTTCTTATTGAGAAGAGATGATAACTTACGATTTTTTGCAGTAGTATTGAATTATAAATTAATGATAATGAAGCAACTAATAAAATATTAATGGACAATTATTTTAATTTTTATGAGAATTTCTCAATTGTTTGAGTTCTTTTTGTTCAATATTTTTATGAGGATTCAATACTCATTTTCGTATTGTCAAACTCAAATGCTTATAAGCATAACGAGTCCCTGTTATATCAAATGACCATGAGTATTGAGTTTGATGTGCTCGATCTCTTGATATGATTACAAGGTCAAACTAAAACCCCATTGAATTTTCTTTCACAAAATTTACCAAAGAGTAATCAAACAATTTAGAGAAGTTATCTTTCTATGTGGCCCTTAATTGACTAGTTAATGATTAATAATGGGTTCTAAAGCACATACTTAATGACAAACCAACTGCAGTAAATAATTAGGGTTCATCATTCATGTATTGCGCAACAAACACAGTCAAGCCACTCTCGTGACAACTTTTATCTTTCTTTTTAATTCACTCTGTCGTAATTTTAATTCAACTTCATTTACCATGTTCATGAACACGATACCTTAGAAGCAATTTTTATTGGAATAAGGAACTTATGTATATAAAACATATATTTTTATTATTTTCTTTACACATTCCAACGATATAACTCCTTATTTTGCACTTTTTAGAAAATAGTTGTTGACTTCTTATAATTTATTATATGTTGTTCTTTCTAGAATAGTTTAAGAAGTAAAATATTGCAATATATAAATTACAAGTAATTTTATACAGATATTCTAATTTGATATTTTGAATTGATACGGTTATTTATCATATATTTATAGGATATGGATAAGTGAATTAAAATGATAAATCACATGGACTTATGTTTATCACTCAATTACAAACTAACACAATAACATATCACTATATCAGTTAAAAATATTAAATTATAATATCTATCTAAAATTATTCATAAATTATTGAATACGAAAAGTAAAAGTACGAATGCGAAACCGTGATGCAATTGCTTCAACTTGTTTTCAAAATTATTTTCCTTAATCTAGTATTACTACTTGTACGCATAGGTCAAGTTCATTTTCAAAATTCTCAGAAAAATGAGATATATGAGCAGTTCATTTTAAATTTTAAGGGCATTGTAGTCATTTCAAATAGGGCCACATTGCCATCTTTTAAATTGCGAGGCCCACCACGAGAAAGATATGGGTTGCTTTTGAAAAAGTTTGAATTGATAACGGGACGGCTCCGAGCTTGACGCTAACAGCTACTCGACATTGAATTGGAAAATTTTGTAGGAGTGATATCACATGAGATGGACCAAACGCAGTGTTCCGGTAGTTGCATATTTTTAAGACGTGTTCATTTAGAAGAATACTCCTGTGTATAAAACAAAATAAAATAAGAGCGGTACATTCAAATAAATTTTTATATTTGCAAAAACTAACATTTTAAGTTAAACAATAGTGACAATCACGATATGCTTACACAATATTGAATTTGATACTGTGTTGGACTGCGATTGATTAGTGGAATTTAATTTTTAGCTAGAAAAAAACTACAATGTACATGCACTGATGCACATATTATATTACTCATACAAGTCAAATATCAATATCGACCACACATTTAATTATACTAATTATATCATTCAATTATCTCACAGTCTTAACCACACATTTCTGTTTTCAATTGTTGTTTTGAGAAAATTGAAAATGCGTTGATTTGTTATTTTGAAAAATTATTTTTGAGAAGAGAAAATGGAAAACGCGTTTGGTTTATACTTTTACAAAATATAATTTGGTATAGTTAAAATTGCAAAAAGACCCTCAAACTTTTCAAATTTTGCAAACAAGCCCTCATCTACCCCATCCTCACCCACAACCCCACCCTCCCCACCACCGGTGTCTCCACCTATTGTAGGTGGAGAACCACCTTCGCAGGTGGTTCTCCGAGGTGGCGAACCACCTTCGCAGGTGGTTCTCCACCTAAGAACCACCGTCGCGGTGGTTCTCAGGTCGAGAACCACCAGATCTGGTAGTTTGATTTTTCCGGCGGTGGTCAGCGGCGATCAGGGACTGAAATGTACGAAAAATAAAATTTGGGACTCAAATGTAATAAATATAAAATTTAAAATCTGAAAACCCGTTTTCCTTGTTTTCGACATTTAATACAGAAAACATCGAAAACGTTAAAAAAACGTTTTCGTGTTTTCTATACAAATCTTGAAAATGATTTCGAAAATGTATTTTTGAAAACAATGAACAGAACGCGTTTTCAGCATTTTCGAAAACAGAAAACAGAAAACGGGTTGAAAACGGCAAACAGAACGTAGCAAAATAAAATTTTACTTGAAAACACCATCGCTCATAACCTGTTCAGCTGTAGGAGTCAAATTCTATGTTTATGACAAAATTATTTCTTACTAAGGATGTGTTTGATTGCACAAAAGTTTTCCAACCATTTTTTCCAGCTTTGGGTGTTTGATTGGTTTTTTTTTTTCAGGAAAACGTTTTCCAGGTACAAGCGTTTAAAGCGAAAATCATAATTTTCTTGAAAAACTCAATCCAAGGAAAAGGTAGGAATCCGTTTTCCTGGAATTCCCTTTCCCGGAATCCTATCAAACACACCCTAATTTTAAACTACATATTTTCATAAAAGGTATCATTTTGCACCTCCCCATGCACACAATTCTGCCCAAAAAACACTTTTTTCCTTAAAGAAAAGCTTTGTCACCAAATAGTAAGTTTTGAATGTTTAACAATCATGTTTTTGAATAGAAAAGAAGTACCAAAAACAAGAATTTGAACAAAATATACATATATATATATATATATCAATTATAAGTAGTTAGGAATCAAACAAGAGCCCAATGGTCCGACGTTCCCGTTTCTAGGCAAGAGGCCTGGTTCAATTCCTACCCCTCGCCCCTACAATCCCCCCCTCCCCGATTTCCCCCTGGTAAAATTAAAAAAATAAATAAATAATAATTATAAGTAGTTAAGACCTAAAAGGGCATTTATACATGATGGGCCATACTAGATTGGACTGGGCCAGGTGAAAGATATGGTGTGCCATTGTATGCTAATCAGTATACTATCTTCATTTCTATTGTTTACTTGGTAAAGATACTCGCACATGCTATACTTTATAAACAGTCGGTACATCATGTGCTTTGCTTTTCATGGCATGGCAAAGGAAATGGAAGCTGGCTTCAAAGGTTAAACATGGTTTTTAGAAACTAATAAACTATGCATGTCCAGTTCTTTTATTCAAGAATCGAACCTATCACGTCTGTGGTAGCTAATTTTACTTCTGTTGTTCATAGAAGTGCTTACGAGATAAGCCACTTTTAGTTTCTTCTAAATGCAATGAAAACACTTCCAAAAAATTTATCGAACTCTGCATCAGTAGCGGCTTTTAACTTTTTAGGAGCAAACCCAATGATCATTATAAACAAACAAATAACTTGAAATGTACACATGTTATAGACTAGACGAGGTTCATAATTACGAGATGCAAACGGAAATGTGGAACACAAATACAGGACTGTAAACTGAGATCGACCCAGAAGAAAATATTCATAAACAATGATCTCTCTTCAAATTGAAATGTTCAAATAGGCCTGATAATGACACTAGTATCCTCATTGAAGGAAACAGCAAACTAAAGGGGTGAGAGGATTGGATTTTTTATAGTATTTTTATGGATTTTTATATAAAAGCGGAGAGAGAATGAGTGGAGTTGAATGATGGAGATTTGTGTAGTACATGTAGATCCCACGAGATATGTGAATGTGATTGATTTAACCAAAAGAAAGAATGAATAACAATAGATAAAAAAAATATCAAAAAGGTTGGCTATCACATGCCAAGTAAAGGGGCAAAGGGAAATACAAAACGATAAAAGCCAAAAACTAAATCACAACAACCAATCGATATCTTAATAAAGATTTTGCATTATTCTTCTCCATCCCTATGCTTAACAAATTAGTTGACTGATTTAACACAGCAGCTGTTATTTACCAGAAAATAGGAAAGAAGGATTTGGGACTCGAGATTCTTCTCATATGGCGTATCACTGGAAAGGTCTTGTGAAATGAAAATTGGTTAGGTGTGACATCTTGGGCATGTAGGGCCATTCTTGGACATGAGTTTCCCACCATGTGATTGGACGTTTAGAAAAAGCAATATAGAAGTATTTGATTTGATTTGTACCATCATTGATGGATTATTTACAGTTCAAAAGATCATCAACTAGCGTATGAGAACTCAAAATATATTCCAACTTGTCTTCAACTTTGATCTTGACTTCTCCTATTTGAAGTCAAAATAGTGAAAATACTAGCCTATTGATTCTTTTGAAATGAATTAAATCAGAGAGTAGTAGAAAATTCTCATAAAGAAATGTGAGAAAGAGGAAGAATGAAGACCGGCGAGAATTTGTGAGTACAAATGTACGTCTTTTTTCGAAAAATCTGCTCTCATGGTCGATGATAAGTTCATGTTGAGTACAAAAGACATAATCGTAAAGGATTAAAATAAAATTCTCAAGCACATGATATTCTCCAGTATTGCATATCAAACACGTTCATGAACATGTGTTGGATGATATTAGAAAATAACTGGTCAGCATAATGGATGCAGTGAAAACGTCTTGTTCTTGGTATTACAAGAGCTTCTCCAATGAGATTTCTATTTTCAATGTCTATATGATGTGGCAATGAAATGGAGGGAACAAAACTTATATTGCATCCTTTAGTATAGAACAAGGTCGCACATACACAAGTGATCCCCTCCCCAAGTGGGGAGGCTCCTCACGCCCCATGCCCCCCCGATTGGAGGGGGCCTCAAAGTAGGACCTCCCACTTAAGGCCCCCCTCCAAGCAAGGGGGACATGTGGTGTGAAGACCTTCCCCACATGGAAAGGGAGTCAATCCTCGTCGCACACAATGTCTATTTTGAGAATTCAAGATTGTCTACGATAAATGATATGCATTATGTGTCGCTCTCTCCAATCTATTTTGTCTCTTTCCTCTTTTCACATGCTCTCTCCCTCCCTCCCTCCCTCCCTCTCCCTCCCCACGTCACTTTTTCAAGACAATGTCTCAATTGGAGATGCTCTGAGATACTGTACAATCCACTTCATCAAATAAACTGACTTTGTTTCTTGTGTACGGATAATAACCACTAAACCCAGGGACAAATTACAAAGAGGGCGTTCTGTTTGTTTTGTATTTTCTGTTTTCGTTTTCGAAAATGTTTTGGTGTTTTCTGTTTTCAATTGCTGTTTTCAGAAAATTGAAAATGCGTTTGGTTTGTTGTTTTGAAAAAATTATTTTTGAGAAGAGAAAATAGAAAATGTGTTTGGTTTATAATTGTTTAAAATATAATAAATGTAAAGTTTAAAATCCGAAAACGCGTTTTCCTTATTTTCAACATTTAACACAGAAAACGCCGAAAACGTTAAAAAGACGTGTTCGTGTTTTCTATACAAATCTTGAAAACAATTTTAAAAACGTATTTTCTAAAACAATGAACAGAACGCGTTTTCAACATTTTCGAAAACAGAAAACTGAAAACGGGCTGAAAATGGCAAAACTGTACGGATAATATTCCCCATTGTCATTCTTTGTTTCATTTTAAAACATTTCCGAAAAGGGAATAGGACGATGGCTTTCTCTACCTTGCATCATTTTTGGTTTTTGAACTCCTTTACTGGTGGATTATACGAATCCATTGATCAATAAAAATAAAATCAACTCAACCTAATATCAATAATGCGTCCTTTCTGAGACCTACACGTGTCTCTATTAATTCTTCTACCAGTTTGTCATATTCATCATCAAGAAACATGTCATTAGGAAGATCCTAAGGTAAATGATATGAAGGTAATTTATAAGTGTGGCACTATTGATTTACAGAAAATCCAAGATAGACACTCAACTTACAAAATTGTCCGTAGCATGCCACGTAATAACTAGAATGCGATTTCTTCGAGAATTTGAAGCGTATTCTGATGAACCTGCAACACAGAATCAACAATTTAATCTGAAATCTTACTGTCTTGTTTTAACTTTTATTTAGGGATGATGAAGGTTTACAGATAGAGAAAGAGATCAACAAATAGGCAGAAGGGTAATTACCCATTCTAGATGCTGTGCAGTAACCCCAGAATCATTTCCTGCATATATGCCACCTAATACCTAAGATGTCCAAGCACAGTATAATTCAGGGTAAGTCGATAAAAGTACTTATCGTTTCATATATAAATATACTTTTTGGGCATTGTAAACGTATAATAAATCTATCGAGGAAGGGTAAACAATTTTTCCATTAAACTTGTTCAGAGGAGAGTTTCAAATAAAAGATACCGCAATAGCCTCATTAACAGTTTGTATATAATGATCACATGAATCAAACCAGTGGTACCTTGGAAACGGTCTCCAGAAACATCCCAGGGCGCACGGGTAATGGTTTGCGACCAGTAACACTTGCCTGAATATCGCGATAAGATAGTCAAGTCAAATACATGTATCGCTTAACTCACAATGACACATTCAGTCCCAGTTCGTTTTCACTTTTTTCTACCTAAGAATTAGCTTATACTACCTAGACAAAGTCAAAACTTTATTATTAACCACACATTTCAAATCATTACTCATTATTGTCCCCATATCATAGTCCTCACCATTATTCAACTTAAAAAGTTACTTTTAGCAAAATAAAAATTACCTGAATAGCCTTAGTGCTTGTGTTCTTAATGTGACTATCAATTATCATGGCAGAATATTTCTCACCTTTCCTGCTACGCCACTTCCTTTCTCGATTTCATCACCTTCAGAACTCTCAGCACCTTCTTCTTTTCCTAGCATTACATTTTTTATCATCTGACGTACGGCGCTCCCTGGTTTTAGAGCAACAAGCTTAGTTAAAAAGTTCACCTGTCAAATATTGTGCAGTTAATATCATCAGGAAGATAGTAGGAATATTTCCAACATAACACTAAAATGATTAAGCAATTAACGATGTCAAAATGATAGCAACGTTTTGAGTGGAAATTTTCATGAGAAATAGGTATCTAAAATAACCAGAAACGACAAACCTCTGATTCAGGAAGAATATTTAGACCACGATCATTTCTTTCATCAAGTATTCCACCTCCCATCATATTCCTCGCTTCTTCTCTGATCAAAACCAGCCTTGCAAGCAACTTTCGATCAGGAACAACAGGACGGGATTCCATGGTCTGCAACAAAGTTGATTGCATTGACCATAAAGGACTAAAAATTGAAGGAATTATATCCAAGAAAGCTAACTTAAATAGCCACCACAGTCAAGCAGCATATGAGGGATCATAGAGCTGAGAGCGATAACGACAGTACAATATTGTAAAAACTAAAGCAATTTAAAATATGTTGCAAATCTTATTTTACTTTGCGAGGGTGGGGGCAAGGTTTGAAGAAAAGAAATTGTTCTGTTGTATGAGCTGACAAAAAAGATAAATCACTTCGCATATCAAAAAAATGAGTACTGATGTGATGTTATTTCGTTCCTGTCCAATTACAATGTCACGCCTACATAGGTGATCTTACAGATGAGTCCATGAATTAAATAAATAGCTGACCATAATTTCAGACAGTTGAGAGATTAAACACAAGGCATTAATCCTTGAATAGCTACCTCCAGAAGATCGTCGGCCTGATTAGCAATGTCATTCAAATTGGCCCCTGGAAGATGAACTTTTGTATTGTTATCATTTCCAAATACACCACCACCTGCAGCTACTCGCCTGAGTAATTCATGTCTGCCGTCTTTTTTGGGAGTTCTGCAGAGAAGGCCAATCACTTGCACCTAAGAAAGGAAGTCAAACAAAAATTCTTCCACCAACGTAAGTTCAGATGTTATTATGTAATGAAGCCAAATCGTAAATGAGTTCATGAAGACTCTCACATGAGGGGGGCATTCTTTGGTAAGATGGGATAATACTGTCTCTTTAATGATCTCCAACAGAGACTTCCTCTGAAAATAAATAATTACAAATGATTAAAGAACTTTATTACATAATATACAGTTTTAAACCATATGAATGACATCAAAATTTAATCGTCTATATATAAATTAATCATTACCTTATCATCTTGGTCCTTTTCAGCAATCTGGATCATATAATCAAGAGCCATCATAAACCCTGTTTCCATCTGATCAACTCTCTTCCCAATCACTCCCTGTGCAGCCAATTGTACAGCCACCTCTTCCAGTGTTTCATCCATGTTCATATCTTCTAACTGTTACATAAATAGTTTAAACGAATAATTGTGTACCCATAATTCTGTAATGTGCACAAGTCGAAAGGCATCAGAAGGTGTGTTTCTATCAATAAGAGTCTAAAGTAAACCTCAAAAAATCATTCAAAAGATCTCAAATCCTCCCACAGAACTATTCCATGACTTCAAGAGTTGATTCCAATCTCCAAAACATTATAGTAGTTAAAACCTTAATAACTTGTATACGGGCAAAGCTGAGCAAAATTGCCCTACATTTTATATCGAATGCAAAGAGAATCAGGAAATACCCTGCAGAATTAAGTTCAACACCAACATAACAAGTTTTGATAACTAATTCTCGAAACCCTTTTACCCTAAATTCCTTACTAAGGCAATTCCTTGCTTCTAAAGCAGCAATACATACGGTATGGCTTATAAATTTCCCAAAAAACCTCCAAAAAGCTCCTACAGAAGTAAATTTCCAGTAAACAACACTTGAACGCAATTACAATAAACACAGTCACATTTCACGCAAAATTAACGCGGTACACGGTAATTTGTACATCTAACTAGTAGTCAAGTACATAATCTATAGAGTAAACAAGCCTTCAGAATAGCAAAGGACGAAATGGGACTTACAAGCTTGACCATTTCTTCGAGAACGGAAGTGACCTGTTCACCACCTTTGAGCAGAGCTTCGTACTGCGCAGCATCCATTTCCGGATTTTCTTGTTCTAGGTTTCTATTAGTTGTTCCTCCATCTTGTGCGAAGAATTGGTCCACGGGTATCCCCCGAGAGGCGGCATCATAACTGGCGCGCAAGGCAAAAAGATTGGCCCTCTTCGAGATGGCGTTTAATGGAAAGCCGCGAAGGTTTCTGAAGTCAGTTGGATTTGAAGTTGAATGAACAGTGGAAATAGTGAAGATTGGAACCGAAAGGGAGGCCATGGACTCTGGACGAATGCCGATTGTAGCTATGGAAACTGAAAAATATCGTAAACCAGGAGAGAGAAGAGGCAAAAACAAAAACAAAAGAAACAGACGCCGTCTGTGGGAATCGAACCCACGACCACATGGTTAAAAGCCATGCGCTCTACCGGCTGAGCTAAGACGGCGAGATATGTGATCGAAATGTATTACCAATTATAAATTATATTTTTTATTGTGTCACAACAAAACAAGAGCCAAAAGCTATTATTTTTAATCTTTAATATAATATATTAAAAATGACTTGACATGAGAATCATTTTTTAATCCATTATACCCCCTTTTATATTTAATATATTACAAATTATTCACGGTCATGTAGTACATTTCACATTGCTCTGAAAACTAATGTTAGTACTAAATGCACCAGGGTTTGAGGGTGTTAGCGGATGTGTTTTAATATATTTTTATGAGTAGGAAGAGAGAGAATAAGTGGAGTTGGATGGTGGAGATTTAATGAGTGGAGAAATATATGGATGTGATTTGTTTGACAATTTGAAATTTGAAAAAAAAATGCATTAAAATGCATTTTATTTTGTTTGCTAACAGCACCTTAGTTCATGAATATGAGGACAACATTTTTGATTGGTTCTATGCACCTTCTTCTAAATTTCCAATGGGATGGGCTTATGAAGTGCCGGTTCTTTATCCATGCACCTAATTTATTTATTTCTCTATATTCGTCAATGTGTGTAATTAAAATTTTTGTGTGTCCCTAAAAAATGAGCTACTATCAAACTTAATGTCATGTAAACTCAACTATTTAAACCCACTAACTCAAATCATTTCAATTGAAATACCTATCATTTTCTCCATCATATTGTTGCATATACAAGATAAGATAATATTTAATATTATGGAGGTAAAGATTATACGAGAGTATTACCACAAGATGATACATGGTCCACGAAAGTGAGTGTTGCCTAAAAGCAAGGGAAATGTATTACAAAGATGAACAAAAAGTTGATATTTTGAACCTAATATTAGTTGATAGAGAGGTAGTTATTTACCTTTTTTATTATTATTATATTATTACTTTTATATTTCTTTTTCAAATAATGCCACTATTGTGGTTGATACATATATATGTGTTTTCCCTCTCTGTTGGATTGACAAATTCATTGGTATTCAACACTTGACATGGTTTTCGTTTAACCATGTCAATCGTTTAACCTTTTTTTTATTATTTTTGGTGGTAGGGAATGAAAATCCCAGCAATGCTGTTGAATGTAACCATTGACAGTTTTTTTTTTTTAATGTCAACGAAAGAGGGAATTCTTACATTATATATTTGCATATATAAGATAAGATAATATTTAATATTATGGAAGTAAAGGTTAATTTTTGTTTTGTATTTTTAAAAAATAACACCGACCCTATTGAAAATGTCCAATTTAAAAATATATAAATATTTGACACTGTCAAAATATTTTGATAACAAAAAAATATATTTATTTTTATGGAATTTATAAAAAATTACAAGGTAACGTGCGTCGCACGTTGGTGTTGACTAGTTAGGTCAAAACACACCTTTACTCCGCTAAAACTTAACTTCTTAGTTTGAACAATGTTAAAAACTATGTTGTGTGCGAATAAAAATATATGATTGAGATTGAAGACTACAAGATGTATAATTTAATTTTTATATAGATAAAAGTAAAAATGATCAATGCTAAATCACGAACATGGTATTTATATTGCATGGCAACTTGTTCAATTGTAAACTTGTACCATATGACATGAAGTATCTGAATATTTCTTTGTTTGTTACCACTACAGTGTACGTCCACATATGTAAGTATGTAACTCCACCACACAAGTATAATTTATGGATATTTAAAAATCATTAAGTATCACAAAAGTAATTTTATGTGAATTAAAATCATAGATTTTGATTATCAGCAAAGGGGGAAAAAAAGAAAAGAAAAGAAAACATGGATTGAATAATATAGTAACATGAAATGAAGCAAAATGCAAAGTCAAAGAGAGTATTTCTCTTAGTCGTCACCTATTCACTAATCCACTACAAAATTCAGCATAAAATTTGAATAGTTTCTAAGAATGTTGACGTTAACGGTTGATAAAGTCGTTTGAAAACTACAAACAAATGGATGAAAAAGGCAATGGAGTTGTCCTCGTGGAATAATTAGAAGCTATGTAACATTTAAGTTTCCTCCATGCATGAAGTTTCTATAGAAAAAATGAAAAGTTTAACTTTATTATTTCCGACTGAAGTGAAGATTTCTCTGTTATTGGACCAATTTAATTTTTATTTACGTCTGTTCTCATTAAAAAAAAAACTCCACCTTTCTTAGTAAAATTCTTTCAAAATTCAATAATATCTACCATTTTTTCAACTAAATTTTCATCATACGGTTCCTTTCACCACATAAAACCAGTATACTAGTACTAGTAACTAGTATGCAATTTACATCTAAGCGTAGGTGGCAAAGAGCTGCTATATTTTTTGTAATTGTCATGAAACAATGAAATTCAAATCAATAACAACTATAAAATGAATGACATTATTTTATTTTCTAATTACGCTTTTTCTTTTTTTTTTCTTTTTCTTTTTCCTTTTCATTTTTTTGGTTGTTTCTTTGTTTTATTTTTGAAGGGTGACATTTTCGTATTAATCAATGTACAGTATTTTGGTAAAATTATTAAGATAATGCTAGACATATGTAATGCTTGCCATAATAAATAACATATTAGAGGTGAAAATCTTATTTTACCCTTTAATGATGATATAATATTCTATAAGGAAGAGTATGGGTGATATAATTATTTTACCTAATTATGTTACTCTTTATGTAACTCTCTGTATCCCTACCGAAATTATTATCATTAGCGCATTAAATTTTGTGGTTGCATTAGGGCTGTCACATTTATTTCTGTTAGTTGTGCCTCGAAACTAGAGTGTGCCACGAGGTTTATAAAACATTCCTAGGTCAACCTCCAATACATCTAGTCCGTCACATGTAAACAAATGCCCAACAAAATATGCAACAAAAATCTTAAACTTCTACCAAATTTGTTTTCTACTTATAAATTGACTACTTAGATAAAAATAGTGGTGACAATCAAAATCTATGAAATGTGAAAATAATAATGAGGGATTATGTAAGATGTGTGATTGATATTGATATTTGACTTTGACTGATAATGAACACGAATAGAGTTTTTTTTCTTCTTTTTTTCACTCTATCTTCTATAGACTATAGTGCAGAAGTATTTCAATTATGTTGTAGTAGTCTCACTCCAATACCCATTAGCGGGCATCTTTTGATCTTGAAATTGTGTAATTTCATTTCTCTTTGTCTACCCTACTTTTATTTGCATCAATGATATGGATGGATATATTTTATGTATTACCTATGCCGTGTCACTTAATATTGAATTTCCAAATGTCTTTCTAATATTTTAGCTAGGGTTTATTCTATTCACATCAAATTTCATTAAATTAAATATATTTTTATCCTCTCATCTATTTTAATCATTCATACATTAATTTGATAAATTTTTAAAATATTTTTTTGATACATTTCCTTGAATTCTTAACCACACATTTAAAAAATACATAATTTGATCAAAATGTGAATCAAACAAGCCCTTAAACGGAGATAATTTCAATAGTAAAAGGAAAACATTTATAAATGTAAATTATTACAAACTTCGAAAGATATGATATATGAGTTGAAAATTTAAGTGTTTTTTTTAATCACAAAGCCAAGGGGGAGTATGGGAGAGGGAATCGAACTCTAGATTTGGAAGGTGGGAGAGAGACAGAATTGAAAATCTAAGTTGAAGTACTTAAAAAATATATATATAATATAATATATCTAAAGATGAAGATCAAGTTAATGCAACGAACATGGTTTGGGGACCTCGCTTGCAATGTTTCATTGTAGTCAATTAATTGCGTGACCCAATGGCTTAATCCATGACTCTGGTTCAATAAAGCTTCAGCGCTTGATATACCCCTGACATCGTACAAACGTTCCTTCCTTCTCGAAATTTCCACGACTTGCGAATTGCCAAAAAGCACCCTCGTACAGATTTTCCACTTTACCAGTGGCTTTAATTTACCCTCGCTCTATTTTCTAAAGAAAAAGAAAAAATTTGTTATCATATACCATGTATTCAGGGGATTAACTTAATAGAAAAGACCTCTTCACTAGTGATTGACTCAAGTTTGAGACACTTATCCACCCTTACGATCCTCACATTGTATTAAAAAATGGATATGTATAATGTTATGTAAATAAGATTATAGGATCATGTCAATATCAATTTGAAAATTTTACAAAATAAAAGTATTTCTTTTTTCTGAAGTAAAATATTTTTTCTTGAAAAAATGGTTAGTGTGCAAGAAAGTTAAAATGTATGATAAAAGGCAACAAAATTTTTAGAGCAAAGTGAATACATATGTTTGATAGTTCTTTTTGTTCGTATTTGGTTTGAAGGACGTCATAGTATATATTTTATTTTCAATATATATATATATATATATATATTTAATAGTGAACAGATAGAATATTTTAATTTTTTTTTGTTTGATTCTAATTGGAAGTGTAGAATCTTATTTAGTAGAACTTATATAGATGTTTTTAAACTTTCATTTTCAATTCATTAATTAATTTGAAAATATTTTTGTAATTTATTAAAATATTTATTTACTTTCCAATCATGAATCAAAAAATAATTTATTTTATAATATTTGTCAAATATATGCTTAATGCTGAATTAGTCAAACTACTTTTCACTGTCTAACTTTTTTTCGTAGTTAATTAATTTTAAATACATTCTATAACATTATCAAGTTTAAATCGTATATGTGCTTTAAGAAAATTAATTATCTCTCAAAAATAACTTTACCAAACAAATGCATGTTGACAATCACTTAATAACACTAAGGGTATGTTTGATTGGTAAAACTTTTGCAGGTAAATGTCAAATCACGTAATCTGTTTTACATTATTATTGTTTGATTCACGAGTTGTTGAATTGATTAAATGTAAATATTTCTAGTCAGACAAACATTTAAAGCGTAATTTGAAGCGATGCGAAATATTTTCTTAAGTATTTTGCAAGAAAATATTTACCATGTAAATATTTTACAAGTAAATGATTTACACACTTGCAATCAAACACACCCTAATTTCCAAATCATTCACACCTCAAATTAGTATTATTTTTGTCATTTATCAGAAATTCACTGGTTCGAAATTGAAATTCTTTTACCAAAAAGGAAATAATTTTCTTGGAAAGAAAACTTAGTCAAAGAAGGTTTGGCTTGTAAATTCAAATTTCGTCCACAGTGCAACATTTGGACCCTAAAACCACGTTGAATGAAAAGTGGAAAACCCTCTGACACAATTTGGCCGTTACAACATGATAGTGGTATTTGCGTTAAAAAAGACGAAACGGAGGTCAAACGTCAAAGGCAATTTTGTAAATAATGACAAAACCAAGGGTTGACGTTAAAGTAAAACAAATTGATTCTCCAAAATATCCTTCGGTTACGTGTCCTCGCGTCCTATAAGTATACACCAAGACACGCGTTATACGTTCATTTAGCCCTTTCAGTTTCTTCACCCTTGCTCACTTTTTGTCTCTCTCTTAGGTTTTACACACTCTCTCTTTAAGTTCATGGCGGAGGTACAAAACGGAAGTGGAGCTGAGAAGGCGCCTGCTGTTGTGTTCACGGCGTTGAAGCCATGGCTGGTTGTGGAAGCGCCGAAAGCAAGCGATGCGTTGCAGTTTTACAAGGCTGCCTTTGGGGCCGAGGAGCTGAGCCGCGTTATGCATCCTAAAAGGAAGGCTGAGCAGGAGACTCCACTCGTTCTCAATGCTGAGCTCAAGATCGGCTCCGGTACCTTTGTCGTATCTGATCTCATCGACGATGACTCATCTGCTCCGTACGTTTTTCTGCCTTTTCAATATCTTTATCGACCTATTTTGCATGCCCTTCGAGGTTTTTCTTCGATTATTCATCGTTTTCTTCTAGATCTACTATTGTGATGATTACAAAATGGTCTTCGTATTCGTAAATCCTTACTTCCGGATATATTTACAATTTGTTGTTTTGTTATTTCCAAATATGGCTTCCGTTCATTCTCCCTTTCAATTTAAATTAAATGTGAATGATATATAATATTTTAGCAAGTAATGAAAGGTTTATTGAAAATCGTATATAATAAATCTACTCGCGTTAGCCTTTACTCTACTGGCGTTAGCCTTCACAGTTTCTAATGCACAACTGTAGTTTATCGTCATTAATAGTTATCGTTAGTTGTTCTGAACTGCTGTTGTCTTTGTTTTGTATCCGTTGTCTAGGGTTAAGACTGCTGTGTCCGGAGGTGTTTTCTGCCTTGAGACTGAGGACGTCGAAGCTGCTGTCTCTCAAGCTGTGACCGCTGGCGCTACTGCCGAAGGCGAGATCTGTGATGGTGACGGCGCGTGCTGTGGCGGGCGCGTGGGCAAGGTGAAGGACCCGTACGGAAATGTCTGGCTTATCTGCTCCCCCTCGAAGAAGTCCGCTGACGTGGCAGCTTAAGAGCCCTCTGATATGATGTTATTAATTGATTAACCTGCTTTACTATTTCTGTCCTTTAGTTTCTGTTTTGTCTCTTGTCAAACTTAATCCACTTTTTGGTTCAATGTTATGGGTAGCAGTAGTAGTTAAAATAGTCTATTGGTGGTTAAGCTGCCCATAGTCATGTGTTGGTTAGGGAATTTGATGGATTAAACTTTGATAATGCAACCTTTAATCTGACAGCTGGCAGTTGTTTTCTCATATTTATCTTGCTAATTGATGTCTATGAAATTATACAATATGTGGCTGCTTCGATTTTTAAAAGCTTCATCTAGTGGAAGAGTAGAGTGGTGCGGGTTTAGTGGATTAAGAGTGGTCCCCGCTATCTGCAAAGCGTTTACTGTGGAATGGGAGGTTTTCTCGTGAATAGTGTGTTTTCTGTATGGGGAGAGCCGAAAGGTGCATTTTCCTTTATTACTAGTGTTTTCCCCAAGGGCAATGTCGTTTCTGTTGATGCGTAATATTGGTCTAAAGATTCATTAGAAGGATTACAGTGTGATTAAAAGGATTACATTGTGATAGTGGAGATGATAGCTGTTCTTGGCTTGATAGAAGAAATCTAGCAACAAAGGGATAATTGAAGGTACGACGACGAATAGGCGGGTATCGGGCATCGAAATTCTGATGGTTATGGGTCTGAGAACTCTGGGATTTGGTGAAACGTGATCTTTTGCTGATATCAACTAGACAAGACTGAAATACGAAAGGACAAGCAAAATATATTCTTTCCATAGTGAAAATAAATTTCAATTTTGTATTGCTTGATAAAAACTTATTTTGAAAATTAATTTTCTAGGACTATTTTTACAAAAATTTATTTCATGATTTCATTAATTTGACAATTTTTTACCATGCATAAGAACGCTTTGCTGAACAATGAAATGCAGACTTTTCCATGTGTATGTAATACCTAAACTTGGTAGTCAAATATTGTCGAGTAATTAGGGATGACAAAAAAATCAGATTTTCATTGAACTCGATGGATATTTGTTCCGAACGATGAAGATTTTTGCTGATCCACGGATCAGCGGAGCAATAACAATCATATTAATAATAATCAGATTTTCCGATTTGTGAAGCTCGTGGAGCAATAACAAACCGAGGTCGATCCATTCCGTTGAAAAATATAATAAAATTAAATTAAAAAGTTGGCCAGAAAAGAAAATGAAGACGTTTAGATATTGAAACAATTAATCTAATAAGCACATACATGACATGTGCAATAGATTTGGTCCAACCCAAAGAACCAATCGTCCAATTCTGCCTTGTTGAATTAGAAAAGGTCGAAGAATGAAAAACATTGGACAACAAACTCAAATGTCATAATTGCTTTTAAAAGTTCGACGTTACCTTGTTTATTAATTTTCACTCTTTTGGAATACCTGAGAGATTTTTATTTAATTTGCTCATTTGTCACTTCATCTCTTTACTATTTAAGCAACTATATTTATTTTGATTATTTTTGTTAAATGCTTTTAACTTGTGAGAAGTTTAATGAGCATATTCAAGGTTCTCTTTGCTCATCATCATCTTCATCATCATCACCACCATTATTATTATTGAATCACTATTTTCTCATTATTAAATGCTTTGTTAATAGCATGACTAAAGTGTTGAACTCATAAATTCATAGACAGTGGCATAATGGGATTTCAGCACAAACAGTTCAACAAATTGGACAAAGTCGTGCGTATAGAAGCAATTTTTGTTATTAAAACAACTTTTAATTGAAATTTATCAAACTAGTCAGCGTGAGCCGTCCAATTGTGCTAACCTTGCATTATGACAAGTTGGGGCATGAGAATGAACCCAAAAGTTACCTGGCTGTTCTGTTTTCTGCTTCTTTTCATTTTTTATTCAATCTTTAGTAAATAGTGAAAAATATAGAGGATCGGCAATGCTCTATTGCTCCCGGAGGGTCTTGGGTGATTTACAGACACATACAATCTCCATTTTGAAATATGGCTAAAAACTTTGATCGTCCGCCACGGTATCGCCAGAAAATTTTTCGAATTGTTAGAATTTCGTCTCGTCGTGCTAAATCCAAATCTGATATTGGATTTCAAAATGGAGATCGTATATGTCCATAAATCACCGCGAGACCCGGGAGCAATAGAAAGGGACTGGATAGAGGATATAAGGCTTTGTTCATCATTTAATGCATTTTTTATAATTTCATTTGTTCATCATTTTTATGATTTACCAAAAAGTGGTTTTACAATTTTTTTTTTAAAGAAAAGGTTCTAAACACAACGTGACGCTTGTTGATGAAGTCTTATATCGCGAAAAAATGATTTCTCAGGGAGAATGTTATTAGAAAATAAGGAAAATTTGTGATTTAAGAAGTGAAAGAATAATTTATTTTCGTAGTGTTGATGGTTAAAGATAAATATAAGAACAAGTAATAGCTAAAAAATGTTAATCATACAAGTTCTTTGTAATTTTTGTATGTGAATTGTGCATTTTCACATTGCAACAACTTCTAAAAATAGGCAATATTTTTAACGGGCCTTCTGAAACAGATAATATCCAACACTCTTCCAGCATTCACATGTCAGCAAAGAGGTTGAGGGCTCAAAGGCCAAAGGTTAGCCCAATGAATCAGCCCTTTATCTCAATCAACCACGCTCGGGATGTGGGCCAATAAGGCAGGCTTATAACCCAATATTTCTCATACTAATCTTTTGTTTGGAAATTATTATATAGGTCACAAATGTGTGATTGAATGGAAATTTTAAAAAAAATATAAAATAAATAAAAATTACTCTTAAAATCTCTTTTTCAAACAAACTAAATTCAATAATCCACGAGGACCATTAACTTTGCAAGCCTCATTACTCAGTTTGTTGTCACCCTCCCACTCCCAGCATCTATTTTTGTATACAAGCAAAATGACAAATCAAATGACAGCTTGGAGGAACCAGATGAATGACACGTCAAAAGCATCTTCGGGCCCACACTACTCGTACGGACTAAGTCAAATTTAATGTATGAACCGAGGCCTCCCATCCAAGAACCGGACAGCTGTTCTTCTCTTTTTTGCCACGTACCGAACAAAACATGTGGCGTACGGTTTATTTATACAGATTATTATTCTAACATAACAATGGCAAATGTAGTTTTCACAACAGAAGTTCAAAATATGGTGAATGAGATCACCTGCCCACGCGTGGTTATGTTTACGCGTGGCCCTTATAGGGCGCCACATCATCCGGCGAAATTTTTTTTATTTTTTTTAATTTTTTTTTTGGATTGCCCTTCAAAATAACTCATCATTTCTGGATTGAAAAAATAAACAAAATTATTTATATGTGGTACTCCCACTATCGCATTTTAATAGACGTATTTGTTTTTTAAACAAATTAATAAGACACAATTATAGGAATGTAAATTTTTTATAAAATTTTTCTAAAATAATATCTCCATATATAAATATACTAATAAAATATTTAATAAATTGAAATATTTAAATTAAATAAAATATAAATTAAATTTTTATTGTGAAAATTTATCTATAATTTAGGATAAATCAAAATGAAAAACATGTTTGGAACCGGGGGAGTATCTTCCATCACTTTTTAATATTAATGTCGGCGAAACCTAGCCTGGCCAAATATGGTCCATGCCACTAGGCTTGGGCCTTGGATAGGGATTGATTGATTGATTGACTCTACCCCATAGGCATCCCTGAGGCTAGCCCTAATATCCTCTAATTGTTTATTATTTATTTATTTATTTTTAATATGAGAAGATGAGAGGACATGGGGCGGTGGGATGTAGTGTTCGAACCCTGATCATACATTACGGATTTGGATATTTTCATTAGTGCGCTACATTCAAACAACCCAATTGTTTACGTTCATGGTCTCGTCTCACATAGTTTATGAAGAGAAAGTAAGGTTAGTTTACAAGGAAAATTTTGATTTCTCATGCACAAACGAGGATGAATGGGATTTTTTAATAATAAAAAATAATTTTTAAAATCTCACTAACGAGTTGGGAAATCAGAATTAAGATAAATGATCGACATCAAGGAATATAGTTTCTCAAAAAAAAAAAAAATCTAAGAACAAATCATGCCTGCTAGGTCAAAATAGGTCAGAGCCAAAGGCAGATAAAATTTTACTAACAAGAGTAGTAATGAAATAAAATAAAAAAAATTTATTCGATTGAGATTGCATAACATTTCAAAATTTTTGGGGATGCCTTCTATTGGATCCGTCATTGGTCAAAACAGACAACATCATATTAAGTAACTTGGGATGTGTCGAATGGTATGAGAGCCTAACAAGAATGTCAACCCACACATACTTTGTATGAGAGTTTCTGATGAAATTCTAATAATTAGATTCATAGTCAACCAGTCCTGATCTGGTACCTTGTAGTACAGTACTGCACTCCACATGATCGAAAAAAAAAATCATAGGGGTTGGGTGAACCATCAGGCGATTATGTATTATTGTAAGCTTGCGTAGATCAAAAAAAAATTTAAAAACAAATAAAATAAAAAAAGTTTCGGTGTGATGACGTGGCGCCACGTGCCCACTGTGGGTACCATATGGTACCCACAGCGGGTACTTGAACAAATCCGCATAGTCAACATTGAACAATGTGGTACTAAGTAAACTCATAGAAGTGTTTCTCCTCTGATTTCTTTTTTAAATTTTATTTTTCTGAATCATATTCCATCATTTATACAAGTAGTAATCCATATATCAATAAACAAAGGTCGGTTTTCCGCTCAAATCATCAATTTTCAGAATTAATTAAATATTATTTAATTGTTAAGTCAGTCTTAGTTATTTTATTAGGTGTTAATTAATCTATAACTATATATCTATATTAATCTATATTAAGATAAATACAAATCTTTAACAATCACACACGTGTTTTCCATCCTCATCCTAATTTTCAGCCATAATTTTCAATTCACTCGTAATCTATCATTCTGCGTTTCTCTCTCTGACTTTCTCTCCAAGTGCCTTTCAAGGAAATTCAACCCGCTGAGCTTAATAAACCAATTGATGTCCCTAAGTGTGATTTACTTTCTTTAAAAATATATATATAGTTGTGAATACATTTATGTGATTTTTTGTTTTCTGTGCATTAGCATCAATCTTTGTTTTTAGATTGTGAATTTTATCTTTCTATTTTGTGTGATGACTAGATTTTGACTGTAATACCCCGTCCATTTTTGTATGGGAATTATGGTGATATGAATAGTTTGAAAATGACTTTTTATGTGATTGACATGTTTATGATCGGTTTATATTGGTATGTGATGTGTTCGGGGTTTCATACGGCTTCCAAACCTAGGATGTAGCGTAAGGTATTTAGCAGGTTGAGATTTACAGTCGTAAAAGTATGCGATACGGTCGTAAGATTTTCAGGTACGGCCGTAAAAGTTAAGAAAATGATCCAAAATTTTCAGAGAGTTTTGTACAGCCATACATTTCATTGATACAGCCGTAACGTAACATATATTCATACAACCATAAACCTTAAAGTGAAGGAAAGGAAGAAAAGTTTCAGAAACATTTTTATAGTCGTAAATTTAAGTTATACGGTCGTAAGTCCGTATTATACGGTCTTATGTTTTATTTTACAGCCCTAAGATCAAAGGAAAAGATGAAAGATTTTCAGAGATTTTTGTACGACCATATAAAGTATTGTTACGTCCATAAAAGTATGATTTACGGCCGTAAAGTTAAGGATTACGGCCGCAAATTTAAGTCCGCAAAAATTTTTGGATAAGTTTTTAACCCTGTGGACTTATATGTTCTTATCATTTTTGTCCTCAAGCATCTTTAACACCCCAAGTGACCTTTTCAAACCCTCCATAAGGGTTTTGACGTGTTTGTGAATTAGAGAGCCATTTATATCATTGATGCACCCGTAATTGGTTTATGAAGGAAGAAGAGGAGGAGAAGAAGAAGCTACTAATCCATTTCTAAGCTTGGTTTTTTTACTTTGAGGTGGGTTATAGATGTAATTATTAGGTAGAAAGTAAGAAGGTGCTTGAATAGGCCTTAGGTATGAGATTCATGAAAGAATCGTCGGTTTTCCTCACATGTAGATAGGTCAAGTGAGCTTATAATATGTTATGCAATCCTTACCATCATACCATGATATATATGATATTGTGTATTTTTTAACATCATAATATGACACATGTGATATGGTTATTATGCCTATATGATATGGTATGAACATTATTTGTAGTCAAGGCTTATAAGACAATGCTTGTATATCTATAACACACGGTGTATGATTGAAGGTTGTCTATCATGTGTTGCATATAAGTGAAAGTTTCGAATGGGCAATATGGGGGATCTAAGCCCCAAGTCTGATGTGTTGGCCTAATGGGAAATTTAAGCCCTAACTACAATAATAGGCCGGCCAAATGTTATACGACGACGCCAATGCAAACACATGATTTGCAACAGGGCCCTGTTTGAGAATGTGATAGGCATTTGCACATGCATCTATTCCTATTGGGTCTTTATGACTCATTTTGGGAATTTATCTGTGTGTTTAGATGATGCAGGGAGTAGGAGACAGTTGGGAGATAGCAGAGAATCCTCTTGAGCTTAAGCTAAGCCGATGTGGCAGACAGGAGGGAAACCAAAGATTTTGGGAAAACATGTTTTCTAATACTTGTTTTGTAATGGAACGACCTTTATGTACTTTAATGTTACAACTACTCGTACTGTAATAGGAAGAGCTATACTCGTGAGAATGAGCTAGTGCTTTCAGGGAGTTTCTGTATATGTAATTTTGTCTATAATACCGTCATCTATATAATATAGCACATCGTACTAGGGAGGGCGTTACATTAACAAAGTAATTCTTGAACAATCTGAACTTCACTAGATGTAAGCTCTAAGGTGTGTATGCCTTTGTGTCATTGTGTGCTTGATAAGGCTGGGGTTTTGCTTTTATGGTCAGATTGTGAGTCATATCTAAAGGATTTTTGCCAGTTGAATTAATGTTACTCTTTCACTTTGAGTTTATTCTTGAGTTCTTTGTAATTTGGGGTTGAACAATTTTAACATCTACTGCATGATACTTGGTGAAAAGATGTCTACTTGCTTGATCATTAAACATACAGAAATCTTTTTCATTAATTTTTGGAAATAATTGAATTTTTCATATTTTGATCATTGTATTGTCTGATGTTGAAGACTTTTCAAGGACGTGCCACTGGATTATTGTATTTTATTATTTTTTATGCCATTTATGTAGAGAAAATGATGAGAGACCCATATACCTACAGTGGCCGATTTGGATGCTTATTCGAGTTTCGATTTCATTTTGGGATCAAACTCTTCTTTAGTATATGTTTGGAATAGATTTTTGAGAAAAATTTGAATTTGTAATTGAAAAGTAGAAGAAAATCCTTTAAAATATGATACAGTTGTCGCATTATGAAATGAGTGATTAGTTTTTGGCATGATAGAAATTTATACTATTATGATGTTGGGAAACTATATCTTTAGATGCATTAGAGCACCTTCACAAATTTTTTAAATTTTTTATTTTATCTTTCCTATTCTCTATAAGTATAAATTTACTGTAAAATTTTAATTTTAATGGTCCCTTTAATTATTTGAATAATGTTGAAATGTTTTGGTATTTCATTTGATTGTCAAATAAAATACATATATATCCAAAATAAAAAAGGGAAAAAATATAAATGTATATGACAATTAAGCATGTCAAACAAGCTTGGTGAGTCGGCTCGGCTCGCCTAAGGCATGTTCGGGCTCGGGTCATGCTCGTTTACTGTACGAGCTCGAGCTGAGCGGCTCGCCAGTAATGTTGTTTGAGCTTCAGTTCAAGCTCACCTTTAGGTGAGCTTGAGTTGAGCCGGCTCGACGAGCCCGAGCCGAGCGAGCCGAGCTTGAGTTTAGGCCCACCAGTTGATCCACGAAATAATTTTTTTCTCACCTTGAATTTTTTTTTTTAACAAATGGTGTATGAGATAATGGTGAAAGACTTCATCGTGGATTTATAATTTATGAGTTCAAATATTTTTACTTATAATATAAACTTTTTATAATTTTAAAAATATAATTATATTCGTGGTTTCAAGACGAATACATGTCAATTTGGATCCGTTCTCCAAAAAAAATTGCGAGTTATAAAATCCGTCTCTCGATGCTAAATTATATTTTGGACGTATGTCTTAAGAATGCAATGTACGGGGTGAAAATACTAGTTTGTATAAATAAGAAGACAAATACATGAATACATTTTGACACAGTAATGAACTTATGCACACCACTTTGAAATGGAAAGGCCCATAAACACGTCCTTTATCTTTTTCTATATTTTGATCTGGATGAGGATCGATAAAGAGATCGCCAAATTGTGACAATCTTTAGTCACGTAACGGAAAATGCGGCAACGTAATTATGTAAAGCCAAAAAAGTGATTCCGTTGATCTTGCGTTCCGTAATCCACTTGCAAATACAAGATTCTTTTCCTTCAAATTTGATAAAACTTAATTTATTTAGTTAATTAAGTACATTAATTAATTAATTAACTTAACAAATACGCAAGCAACAAAGTGGTCTAAAAGGCCGTGTTTGACTTTTGACCTAAATTAGTAGGGCCCATGTAATTTCGGCTGCCAATTGAAAAAGAAGAGGTAGGATGAACGTGGGCCCATTGCACATATTATATGGTTAAAAATGTCGGCCTTGAGCATCCACTCCGATAAGATGTCAATATAGTTGGTAACCTTATATTCGAAATAGTGCCATATGCTCCCATTATTAGGAGAATGGATGAGTGTGTGAAAATGTGTCGATGATCTGAATATAATTGGCATTATAAAATACCAACTATGTTGATGGATGATCGATAACAAGAAAAAGGAATCGCATCCTTAATCGATATTGCATTTTATCATTTCTAATGGCGGATAACCTATAATATGGAGTTGAAGTATCAAGATTAAAAATTGACATACCAAGATAATGTATGGATCTGAAAAAAGTGCTAGGCATATTGAGTCATTTAATTATTTGTTCAAATATAATCTTCTCCCACTCTTTGTATTTTCGTTTTTAGTTCTTTAAAATGCAATAAATTACATGTAACCACTACTAATTATTATTATTATTTTTTTGACAAAACCACCACTAATAAAATATTAACTACACCACTTTCACGCAGCATGTCAATTTTGAGAAATTAAAATAAAAATCTTTCAATTAGCGAGTCACGTCTGATGAAATTAACATTGTTCATTTGAGAAATTCAAATTGTGCTTTACGTAAGAATAATGGTATTTACCATAGTATAACTCATTGTTGTATAATTTGATAATTAGATGACTATAATTAATTGATGATCTTAAATATTATTTCATATATGTAAGATTTAAAATAAAAAATAAATTAGCGTGATATCAATTCCCATGATCCCATCAACGCATGACTAAGATTACTCTTTTCATTAGCAGTGCAAATATCATTTGTCATATTCGTCATATTTATAAATACCGCTATTCTTATTAACCACTCCCATTCTACCAATATCGTTTAACATGGGTGCGGACCCCTTCCATTCAGGAGGAGGATGACACGTGAAATTATTTGCACTATAAGGTACGTATATGTTGGTATGTGATCACCCACTTCTTATTAACAAGTGAATGTTCGAAGAAGATTTTTATTTTGTTGGAAATTATTCTAAATAAAATAGCATGAAAATTACAAGTTAGTAGATAATAACAAATAGTAATTTGAAAATTCAAATGTGTGATTGTAAGTAAAAAAAATTAATTTCACTGATAATAACGTTAATTTTTAAGTGAAGAAAGTTAAAATGACTACAATAGTTTTAAGTAAATAATCATAACAAATTCCACCGTTATCACTCCAACAATGCACATGCCATTACCTTCCAACTACACGCTATTTAGTTATTGTAATCTTCAATACAAAGATAATTAATTAATTGGCTCTAAGTCATCCTTAAATGTTCACATGCTTTCTATAAGGCAGTGTCAAAAAATGCAAGGTAGAGTTTGTTTCATTGATTGATACAATATATATATTCATATTCACCACTCATTATATTAATTAATTTAATAATTTTTAATCTATTTTTCTTTTAATTTTCAATTTTACATCCAAAGATTATTTTTTCAACAAGCAAACAATTTTAATCAGTCAATACTGATTATCAGTACTTAAGAAGTCATGTTTTTCAATTAATTGTGACTCTATTCACCATTTAATTATATTGTTAGATTACTTGTATCTTTTATCTCACCATTTTATTTGGACACCATTTAAAAATTAAATCAAAATCAAATATTAATCTCACCAATAAGTTTATGATCCAAGCTATTCGCATATGGATTAGGGCATCGCTAATGTTATGAGAATTGTAAAATTGTAGTTTCACATGACAAAGTCTAGAGACAATTAATTGTATATTCTTTTAGTGTTTATACTCATTTGCACCACATATTCTCCTTTGGAAAAAAATTGAAAATCATGTTTTTTCTTGGAAATTATTTTACCTTTTTGTCACATTCTTTGAAAAAATTAATAATCTTTTTTCAAAAAGAAAAAAAGCGAAGTAAATAATGAGAAATATAAAGGTTAACATATAATTTTTTTGAGTACAGATTGGAGATCATTAGGGTGCCATGGTGCATGTCTCAAGCAAGATCAACCAAGTAAGAGTCTGTATTGACCACTGTGAGAATCCGTATCAACATGTATGTTAAGTGGTCTATATAATAACAATTGATTTCAAGGTGATGTGTTGGCATTAAACTAGATAGTATCAATGGGTAATGTATTAAACTTTATGTCATTTTCCAATGTCATTATTATATCATAACTGATTTGTATTGTTATTTATCTATTCACTTTAAGTAATTATTCCTTCCCATTCCATATACAGGAAAATAATTATTAACTTGCGTTAGAGAGCGCCTCAAATTTAGGTAGTGGTCTAGAAGGAGAAGAGAACGATCGGGGTAATTATAATTTGAAGTCTACTGCCGACAAAAAGCGTAATTGTTCTCTTCCCAGTGCTATAGTGCCAACGCCGACATAACTGTTTCCCCTGCTGCCATGTACGTGTTTATCCCATTCTACGAAAATGATATATTCCCAGTGCTAGAATTTTAATAAAATTCTACAGCTCGATGTGGCTGCTGCCCCTTACTTCCATGTAGCAACATAATTCACCTATCAGTCCATTGCTGCTGCATGACAACGTTAGGGCACGCCACATCAGCATAATGCCAGGAATATATCATTTCTATTAAGTCCTATCTTGTTTCACATACTAATCCCTTGTTGTTGTGTGATTGTCTACATCAGTGCGGGTTCCTTGTAATTTTTGTCAAAATTAACCAGAGGATGTATTTGCTTACTTTCTATTCTTTTGCGCTTTCATAAAATTTTTTTTGCCTCCTAAAGGGTGATTCGGGTTGATTTTTAATGGTTTTTAAAAGTTTTTAATGTAAAGGATGAGAGAGAATGAGTGGAGTTGAATGGTGGAGATTTATTGATGTAATGTGATATGTGGGTATTGATTTAGGATAAAGAAAGAATGTATAAAAAAATGAAAAAAAATAGTAAAATTTTGAAAATGTAGTTGCGAATCAGGCTTCTAATGGGTGATTGAGAGTGTTTTTTTTAGATTTTCAATGGTTTTTAATGTAAATGAGGAGAGAGAATGAGTGGAATTTAATGGTGGAGATTTGTGAATGTGACGTGATGTGTGGATATTATTGATTTAGAATAAAGAAAGAATGTATAAAAAAAAGAAAAAATTGGAAAAATTTTGAAAAAATAGCCCCGATCATGCTTCTAATGTGTAATTTGTAATAGGTATAGGTATTAATTGAATTTAAAGAGACTCAATTTGACTTTAACACTTAACACCACCTACCTAACCCTACCCCACGTCTACACCACCGTCACCACCGAATATGTAAATTACTTTGCATGACGAAGGCTCTCTAATTCTCCTCCGCGTAGCGACCAGCTTCTCTTCCACGGGTCTCTGACTCTGTGACTCATTGTACCCTACCCTGCCTTGCCCTATCCACCCATCCCCCAAAAAACACATTCTTATTCCTCACTTCACTCAATGTCACTCACTGTGCGTAAAAAAATGGGGGAGAAAATCTAGAGCCCCTCAAACAATGTGAACACAGAATTGCGAACAAAAAGGGCTAATTTGTTTTCGTTTTTCTCTCCCACAGCGATGGCGAAGAGTGGTGTGTTTGATAGCGATCCAGAAACGATGGCTAAGGCCATGGAATTGAAGAGGGAATTGCAGAAATTGGTGAAGGCAATTGTCGATGAAGAGGATCTCAACTTGGATGCGCTTGATAAAGCGCAACAAATGCTTTCTGCTTTGAAGGAATTGAAATTGAAGAAATATTTGTCTATAGATTTTCGTAGTAACAGTAATAATAGCAGTAATCATCGCCGCGAGGTAGTTTCCGGTGCGGTTCCCGAGGAATTTAAGTGCCCCCTCTCGAAAGAACTCATGAGAGATCCTGTTATCGTTTCTACCGGACAGGTTTGTAAATTTCACTCGTGCAATTCGGATTCGCTTTCGTTCATATCATTTACTGTAAATCTGTTTGTCAATTAGTTAATGTTGCTTCTCTGTGTGTTCGTGTGTTTGGATTTTTCTGGATTTTGTTTAAACTGTATATGATTTTCTCAATTTGAGTAAACTCATTTCTTCTTCTGGATTATGAACCATTGATTTTGTCTAGATCATTTGCAGAATTTTTGAATCTATTTGTATCAATTTGTTCTTGAATTGTCCAATCTGAATTTCAACCTGTGTGTATATGTGATTGAACACAGATTCTTGATGAATTTATCAATCTGAATTCTGCAGTAATAATTTCTATGAACTCTGGACATTCTTGGTAGATATTGAGATAAAGATCTATATCTGTTATTCGGATGCTTTAAAGATCGTCGAATGCATACTATTTCTTAATGTAATTTCTTGTTCTTCATATTGTTGACACTGTTCCTACAAAATTGCAGACCTATGATCGACCCTTCATTGAGAAATGGTTAAAATCTGGAAACAGGACATGTCCTCAAACCCAACAAGTATTAACACACACCATTCTCACCCCTAATCAGTTGACCAAGGAAATGATACTGCAATGGTGCAAGAATCACGGGATTCGTTTGTCAGATTCCATTCCATACTCCGACGAGGAGGGCTTAACCAGAGCCGACTGTGACCAGTTCCTTTCTTTGCTTGACAAAATGTCATCAACACTATTGTCTGATAAAAAAGAAGCTGCAAGAGAGTTGAGGCTATTAACCAAGAGAATGCCTTCTTTCAGAGCACTTTTCGGCGAAACCCGTGATGCCATACCTCGTCTTCTTTCCCCATTATCTCAGAGCAAAAGCAAAGGCAAAACTCAGGACGAGGTTTCTTCTGACCTCCATGAAGATATAATTACAACTCTTTTGAATCTTTCTATTCATGATAACAATAAAAAGCTTGTAGCTGAAACTCCTATGGTTATTCAACTACTTATGGATGCATTGCGGTCGGGTACCATTGAAACAAGGAGCAATGCAGCTGCAGCCCTTTTCACGTTATCAGCTCTCGACTCAAACAAGGAGTTGATAGGAAAATCAGGTGCTTTAAAACCACTCATTGAGTTACTAGACGAAGGACATGTTTTAGCCATGAAAGATGTGGCATCGGCCATTTTTAATCTCTGTATTCTTCATGAGAATAAGTTGAGAGCTGTGAGAGATGGTGGGGTTCGTGTTATCTTAGAGAAGATCAAGAATCGTATGCATGTTGATGAGTTATTGTCCATTCTTGCTATGCTATCAACCAGTCAAACAGCGATTGAGCAAATAGGGGAGCTTGAAGGAGTTGAATGCTTGCTTAGTATAATAAGGGAGACTTCTTGTGCTAGAAACAAGGAGAATTGCATTGCTATTCTTTTCACTATATTTTATAATGATCGATCCAAGTGGAAGCAAATGAGGGATGAGGAGAATACTTATGGGACCATCTCTAAGCTAGCTGAAAATGGCTCGTCTAGAGCCAAGAGAAAGGCGAGTGGGATACTCGAAAGACTCAATCGAGCTATCAATCTCACCCATACGGCATGACGTAGGTGTATCAAACACCGAGGACATGCTCTGTAAATTCTATGAATTATTGTTTTCCTTAGTAATCGACTATCGAGGTATATCTTTATCAGTATATTTATTTTCTTGTCATTTTTGGCGTTCGTTCTGTATATTTTTATCATCGAAGAAGGGTTTAATCTTTTTGAGTATATGATTTGTGCATAATATTAAAGGAAGCTTTTCTCATAAGGGTCTGTTCAATAGTTCAAAGATCATAGCACATGGTTTTGAGTGGACTGCACTAATGTGTTTTGACAGCCATTGCTTAGCTGGTTGGGTTTCGTTCCTATTATTGTGCTAATTTATGGATTCTTCTCTGAATTTTCTGTCAAATAATTCCATCACGTGCTATTTTTGCAGGTCCCATAAATTCTATTTTCATGTTGGGCAAGTATTTACTCTTTTACCAGCTTCTCTTGTCCCTACACCTCTAAATTACGAGGTTCAAATCTGATGTCCCATTTATTTCATGTCCTCTTAGCTGTCACAACCAATCAAAACAGTCTGGATAGTCCAGACTACCCGTAGAAGATGTAAACTTGCTTTTGGGATAATTTGCAATTAGGCTTTACATATTTGGATGAAGCCAGAAAAAGCCTAGCCTAATAATGGAATTATGAATGAATAATTGATGAATGAATGAATGGTCACAAGCTGGGATGGGAAAATGGTGAATGTGGCATGTGATGTCTGGTTTTAGGGTCCATCCAATTTGCTAAACAACTTTTATGTGAAAGTCTTCAATCACGTCCCTATCCCTCCATTTTCACTGACAAAGAGACCACCCATCTTCCTCTTCATTAAAGCGTGCTTAATGCTGTTCATTTTTGCACGGTGGTAGGATTACCATACTGTGGATAATAATGCATAGTGATGTGATATATCTAACTGATTTTGATGCTTGACTTTGTTTGAATGGTAAAAATTAATTTATCAACAGAAACAAAAACAGTGAACAAAGGGCTTAAAAAGGCATGTTTATCATGAATGGTAAACTAGTAGATCTTTTAAAGTGTATTTGGTTAGAAAGTAAAGAAGAGTTATGAGAAATGTTTATTAGACCGATTTGGTTCAAAATGAATGATTACGATTCAAATTGCGTCAAACAAGCTCTAACTATAGCCGTTCAATACAAACCATTAAATGTAAATTTGTGTGCTGCAAGTATCTGAGATCAGAAGTACGTAGTTTTCTTCGCATTCTATTCCCGTCGAAGAGATGGTATTATGTAAACGCAGAATCCGATTCGAAAGTAAAGGGGAAGAACAAATGGATCACGCAAACAACAATGCTTATACATACATACATATATATATATATATATATATAGGGGTGAATGGGATCTACTTTTCCCACTTTTTTCTCTCTCCTAAATCAATCACATCCACATATCTCATCACATCCATAAATCTCAACCACTCACCTCCACTCATTCTCTCTCCTCTTTTACTTTAAAACAATTTAAAACACTTTTAATTTACTCTCATTCACCCTTATATATATATATATATATCCTTTCGGAATATTTCAAATATGCCCAATTAATTTTCTTGCTTTGCAGAAAATGTTTCTACCGTCCCATATTCTTATCTTCGATGTTTAGTACGTTGGATGAGCCGCACTGGCCTTGAGAAGTTGGTGGTGAAATGTGCTGCGCACACACTTGATGGATGGCGGACTTGTAGGCAGCAAATCTAGAAATTTTAATGACACAAGTTGTAAACAACTTAATTGAACTAAAATTACAATATAAAAAATTTTCTCAATGTAAAAATTTTAAATCCTTTTTTGGCCGACTCATGACTCATGCTACAACCCGTGACTACTCATCCATAGATCCAATGCTTGCTGAGTATCACATTGGACACTATTTAATTTTGTGCCCTGATTTTTGTTACGGTTGAATTTGAATCTGACTATGTTTCTGTTTGTAGATTTTTTCGAATCGCTTAAATCGCTCTCTCGTCCCTTCACGTTTTAAAAGAACAACTCATTATTAAACATGTCCTACATCGTTATCAATATTGTAAAGTAACTCCCCACATTTTTATTTTGATATTTGAATATTGAAAATATTACAAAGAACATATTGCAATTTGCCTGGGGAGGTTATAGAATATTGTTGATGATCGAGTATAGATAGCCTATCATGAGTAGCATGATTACGAATGGACAAAATGATTTTGGAAGGAAGTGACAATTCTTTAACAAATAATTTAAATAAGTTGTGATCCCATCGAAAATGGGATTTTGTCCACAATTGATAATTTATCTTTGCCCCATTCAAGTATTGAATTGTTGATCATATGGTGGACCTACTCCTTTCATTATCAGCTTACAAAAAGAGCGGCAGCCAAAAGGAAGCATAATTTGTGGAATTACTTTCTGAATAAATGCCCAAAAAATTATGCCTTCAACTTTATTCGCAATGAGGGAATAATTCTGCTTTCACCTTTTTCATTTTTTTTTTTTCAAAATTTCTATTTTTAGACTGCCATTATACATCACTGAATATGAAGGCATACATGTTACAGGAACAAATGAGTTCGATGAAGAATTGTAGGTACAATTTCCTTTTTAATGTCTGTGAAAATGAGAATAAACAAAACATGATTACAAAATCTTGAGCAAAAGAAAGGCCAAATAGGGTCTACAATGAATTATCCAACAAACAGAAAATGAGGGTCTACCATGTGTTAGCAGAGCACAGATGAAACTACACAGCTGGGGACACAGCACATCTTGTGCCCAGCGTATAGTCCTACACTTAAGGGAACACATTTTGTCTAATTCATGTGATCATAAGACAGTTTTGCTTTTATCACAAATAATGCAAACTAGTGTTTGTAAGTTTGTTCAGCTAAACTTTCTATGTTTAACTAAAAACTTTTTGAGTCTAATAAAGGCATTGAATTTTGATTTTAACTGGGCAGTAAAAGTTAAATTTAGTAAAGAGAAGTTGAAACAAACACAGGCAAGGATAACATGTTCAGACAATGCAGCATTAGGAAGTATAAACACCAGACAGTATTTTCATCCACACAACACTTCCAAAAAAATCAGTTCTGCCTCAAAATAAGCTAGACCAAACAAGCCTCTATCATAATCATTCAATAGAAACTAAAGACAGAAAGTAAAAGCCAAGATTGCAGGAATTGGTCACATGGGAAGTTTTCTTTTTTCAGCTCTGTCTATGGATAAAGTTCTACCACCACAATACTGTACAAGTTCAAATGCAGACACCGTACTGTACACTTCCAAGGCTCTACCAATTCAACTTGCCACTCAGTATATCCACACAATTACATGGTGAGTATGACAAAATAACTAAGGTGAATCACACATGTTTCACCTGAGCCATTCAACTTGCGAAGAGCAACACCATTATCACTCTGTCTTATAAGCCCATCCATGAGTCTCCAGATATGCTCGCACCGCTTCTTTTATGGCCAAATTGGGCACCAGCTGTGACGCATTAAGTGGTTCGCGGCTAACCGGGTCGAACTTGCCAACCTTGCAAATGAAAAAGTTTAATAATCAATGTGTATGTAACAGATGGAGGGGAGAATTGAATTTAGGACTAACCTTCTGCAGATGATCAAGAATTACTGCTCTCTCATATGTAACTCCACTTGGAGTAATCACCGGATCACGGAAAATGTCTAGAGTAATTTTGCAGCATAGGTAGTCGGGCACC
Organism: Jasminum sambac; assembly: GCA_018223645.1. Lineage (NCBI taxonomy): Eukaryota > Viridiplantae > Streptophyta > Magnoliopsida > Lamiales > Oleaceae > Jasminum > Jasminum sambac. The sequence goes on from CP073649.1 coordinate 30,501,090, forward strand.
TGAAAATCATCAATCGCTTTCACCGTGTCACAAGAAAATGAAGACCTTGTTTTGTAGAGATTTTTTACAAACTTGTTTCTTTTCCGTCGTCATTTTCAATCAGCCAATACATTAATCTGAAGTTCTTTTACTTTTCAACCACAAATTCAAATATCACTATTTCAAAAATGTACCAAACAAAGACAAAATTCCATTTAAGGGAAGTTCACTAAGGAAACTAAAAGGTGCACCTCTGTTGGGATATCATCTTCAGCAGCTTTGTTGAATACCCAATTTAAAGCTTCCAATTGTTCTAAATTCGATTGAGTATGTTCATCCACAAAACCTTCCATTTGTGATGAGTCAAGGAAATGTTTCTCCTGTAGAGCTGCCTCGCATGTTTCTCTGAGACACGGGAAGACAATGAGATACCAACATTTATGGTAAGCAAAGTAAACCTAAATGGAAGGAGGTATGGAAGAAGATAAAGAGCAATTACTTCAAGTTTTGAAGACTCCATGATCGTTTGGTGGATTCCTGTTCCCACAGCAAATATTTTGCTCTTGCAAGCTCTTGCCATATTTCCTCTACCATATAACCCTTACGATTTGCACCTCTCCCAAGATCCAAGGCCTGAGATACCGCATGAGTATTATGAACATCCCCATCAACCATAATGGCACAACATAATGATAAGACGAGTATTAGGAAGAGAAATAATTTTCACAAAGTACATAAGCAATCAAAATAAAACACCAAAGCCAGAATCTAGACAAGAACTAACCAAATATACAGAATGGGAGACAGGTCATCCTATAGAGCAAGTGTACATTGAACAAGGCATTACAGGTTAAGTAATATTTGATTCTATGTAACCACCAAACATGACTGACTTCAAGAAAAACAAGTAGTTCTTTGTCTCAACAAATGAGGATGTTAAGGAAATGGGTGAAATAGGAGCTGGTCGACTGATCTATTTTGAGTATAATCCAGGAGCATTTGGGCTTCCATTTGTTAGCATTCCCCAAAGCTTGCATTGGTCATTACTACAAGACTCGAAGGAACCATTTGCCTCCACGAGGATGTATACTTCTACAACGGTTAGTTGTATTCTTTATATTTTCCCCCAAAATAAATAAATAATAAATAAACATTCATGAAATAAAATTGGTACCTTTTCCAATTCCTTGACTCCTTCAACGTACTCTTTCCTTTGTAGTAGCGCAAGACCAAGCATGTAGTGGGCCTGGAAATATGACAGCACATCCATGTTAGCTTGATGGATGACAACCAAATAAGAAAAACTGTAAAATGAACCAGTCAACAATAGTTTCCCAGGAGTCTATAACACGTAGTAGAAGGCTACAATTACTCAAATGAGTGGTGAGATTTTCCATCATTGCTTACAATGCTGAAGCATTAATACTGATACTTGGTTTTTCATTTCTCTTGTACAATCTACTAATCATTAAATGTTCATATTGCTATGCCAATGTCACCATTGCTGACAGAGACAACTCAAGTAAATAGCGCTCTGAAATTCTATAGGAGAAAATTATATCAGTCATCTTGAAGAAACCAGTGATGGCAGCAACGCACAGTTATTTAATACACAAACTGCATCAGACACCAAATCTTCTCAGATCTACCTCATCAAAGTCAGTCAAAATATATTCTAAATAGAATTTACTCCAGACATGCATAACACAAATTCAGAAATTTTAATGATTTTAATAAATGGTAGGGGGTGCCTATTAAAATCCGCCAAAAGTTTAATATCAACATTAAATAATTTTTTGGACTAAGATTTAATAAAAATCAAATAACCAATACCATCTGAGGCACCAAATATGTCAACAATGCTCAATGATCCAAAACGAAGAACGGTTAACGAGAAAAGGACTAAAGAATAACAAATTTTAATTAAATGCGCTCCTTTTCATCGCATGTTGCGCCTCAGGCTCTTCTCTCTATCTTGGAGCCTTACACTTCAACACTGAGAAAACCTTTCCACCTTGCTATAAAGACAACCTAATAATAACTAGCAAATTCAAATAACAAAATATAAGCAGGAAACATTATACTTTATGCATAAGAAACCGCTTAAGTAAAAAGGTATGGGCAGAGAAATCATTGGCATGCAAATCAGATGTTGCAAGTTTCACCAACATGTGAAAGCATATGTAATGAACTTTCGAGCATAGGTGTGGGTTATTTTTGCAGTGTGATGATCTGTTGCATAAAAAAGACAAAACATGTTGAATATAGCCTCTGTTTGTCTTTCGTTCCAGTTTGATTCTGTTTTGCTTTAACTTTCCGGTCACTCAAATTTTAATATCAGCTATGACATTCACAATTATTATTTAAATAGTTTGTAGTCCCCGCCATTATGACTCCTAAATGATCTAATAAGTTACCAATAATTTTACCGAAACAAAGATTTAGGGGCGAGCTTCCTTTCCTGATGTTATACTAATACGACTGGTGATGGATATACTCAAGACATACCTCAGCCATCATCTAAGCCATCCAGCAATTTATCCCAATCAGTATCACATCCATTTATTGGCATTATATTCTAATTTCATCTTTCCGTTGATACAGCGACAAACCTTCTTTTCCGTTGATACAGCGACAAACCTAGCTTCACACCCTCATTTACACTCAGTTTGAAACATAAACCTCTTCTCCTTTAACAGACAAACACTCAGCACCTTAAGACATATTTTGGGGATAAAGCTGGTCGTTTTTTTTGTTTTTTTTTTGGTGGGGGGGGGGGGGGGGGCGGCATGAAATGTTTGGGTCAAAAGTGAACAAAAGAGTGGGTCTAATAGATGAGTCAATAACATTGAAGTTTGACAAGCATTCTCAGCTTTATTGAAACTAGCACTAGTAACTGTTTTGCAGCAGTATAACTAACTTCTTAATCTTACTTCACATTATATAGAATACCAATAGCACGGTAGCACTTCTCCATTCCATTTAATTAACTCAAACATACTCATTACACCCATTTCAACTGCTCCCATTTGTAATTGGACATAATTAATTTAATTGTAGCACTCGTGGGACACGCAGACTATTTCAAGCAACTCCATTATTATCACTATTCATGATGTTACTACAATAACACAAGTTCAGAAATGCTAAGGCACATTAGGCATAATTAATTTTAATGTCGCATTGATGGGACAAGCGGCACACTTCAACTAACTCCATTATTATCATGATTCATGCTATTTCTATAATGACGCAAGTTTAGAGATGCTAAGGCACATTAGGCATAATTAATTTTAATGTAGCATTCATGGGACACCAGGAACATTTCAAGCAACTCCATTATTATCACTATTCATGCAATTACTAAAATGACGATTGACCCAAGTTCAGAAATGCAAATGTCCCTCACCTGAAAATGAATATAATAGAACTCTAATTCTCATATGAGACTAGTAATTTTGGTTGGATGATTATTTTCAGGCCAAGTTCCCACAATTTTATAATTTTCTTCAATTTTGTGAAGTGACATAAGAAGGAAAACAGCAACCGTGCTCATATCTCAACTTAATGAGCTGCACAAAACTTTCTCAACTCCAGATTACAGATATATTATTACTTTCTGATTCATTTAACTGTTTCCGTTACTTTCAGAGTATAATATTATTTATAAAATAAAAAGCCTGACCGGAAAAACATGAAACTCTTATAAGCATGCTACAGGAATCCTTCCGTAATATCGAAGTTGAATTATTCTCCCAAAAGGGGCACATTTGGCAGTTTATGACATTAAAAAGGGAGGGAAAAAAAAAAGAAATATGATCCCAGGAAAGTACACAAACTAAAACGGTGTAACTATTCGCCAAGCCTTAAGTGCTTTGACCAACATTAACGTGATTATTATAAACCGAATAGCATGAATAATTTGGTTCACATGACTGCAATAAATTTATGGCATGGTAACACTAATTGAAACATTTCTGGTCATTATATACGTCAACCTCTGGCAATGAATAATCTAGGTTAAGTATTCCAAGCTTATTTGAATTGTTTTTTTCTTTTCCCTTTGCGACAGTGTTAGTGTTGAAACAGTCTGTAAGTTGACAGCACAACCATCTTCATATAGAATGAAATATTATGCAAGTATTAATACATCTCAAGGAGATAACAAACTGAGCGATGAAAATAAGTACTGGAGAACATAGTGAAATATCAAACACCACCAAAAAAGTAAAAAATCTATGAAGTCATTCATCGCGATTACTATTATAACAGACCTTGACAGAATTGTGATCAAGCTGAATGGCTCTCCTACAATCCTCCTCCACTCTGGTCCAATCACTGCACCCACATAAACAAGCGGCAAACTTTCAATCAAGAAAATAAATATTTGACAGACTGACCCCAGACACAGAAAGTAATTCTTCGTCTTACTGGGGACAATGACTGAGGAATCAAACTTTTGAATCAAAATGGTAAACATTTAAAACTAACATAAAAAACAAAAAAAAAAAAAAAAAACCCTGAGTTTTAACAAAAATAATGATTTCGCGTACTTCCGCTTGCGGTGGCACAAAGCCCGGTTGGACCAATATATCGGAACATTAGGGCACAACGTAATAGCCTACGAGAACCAGAAAGAACATATCAAAAATCGAAAAAAAATGCATTTTCTTGTAAATATAACGAACGGATATACCAATAAATCAGTAAATACCTCGGTATAAGCATCGATGGCGGCACCGAACCGATCTTTTTTGAAATAACTGTTTCCTTCGATTCGAAGTTGCTCGGCTTGTGTAGCTGCCGAAGCCGCCACCATTGGCGACATTTTTCTTTTCTGCCCTCTGCCTATTATTTTCTCTTTCGATGAATAAAACTGCTCACAATTTTTTTCTCTTTTAGAGATGTAATAAAACTGCATACGATTGCAATCATAAACGATTACAGAAATACAGATTATACACTCAAAATTATTAGAATACTAAAAGACTTTTATGACGGGAAGTCGGGAAATGGTAATTGGTGGTGGGAAAATGAAGTAAAGTGAAATGCCAAAAATTTGAAGGGAAAATATTTTGTGATTTCGAGACAATTCGATTTATGTCACCATGGAGACAGTTGCACAATTGGGATCCAACTTATTGTATTAATAGTAAGTTGGTCCACAACTCTTCATAATAGTTAAATAGTGTCTTCATAAATATAAAAACCTATCAATTTCAATTGAATTGTGGCGTAAATTTCATATGTATCCTGTGTAAAGTGAGGCTTTATTTTACAATACAAAGTAAAGTCCGCTTACTGGAGATCCAAAATTTTTTATGAAGTTTTACATAGTTTTTTTATAATATATATATAGAGTTTTTTATAATATATATATATATATATATATATATGCATAATCTTAGTTGAATTTAAAAAAAATAATTACAATCCCTATTATTAAATTTTCTAGATCCGTTTTTGCATATTTGTGATTGTTTCACATCGGCATGCAATGTGAGGTAAAGATTGGGAACTAGTGCTGTAATTCCTTACAGGGACAGAGGAATAAAGATAGCGTGCCACTCGTGGTGACCCATAAACGTCAACGCTAGAATTTGATTGGATGGTTCTAGTATTTAACTGAGGATTGAGGCTTTGCTCTTTGTAGACTAAATTTTATTTACTCGAATCTATCTATATATCTATATATTAATAAAATCAGGACATTTTCTCATCACTTTCACATATTTTTCTAAATTAAAAAAATTAATTTTTAATTATGGTAACGAATTTCACCGCTTCTACATGTCTTTTCCAACTCGGCTTCTTCTTCAGCGTCTATACATATATACATGCATCGGGTCCACCTATTTTTCTGAATTAAAAAATCAATTTTTAATTATGACAACGAGTTACACCGCTTCTACATCGGGTCCACCTATTGTTCAATTATTTGGCCATCACTGCAGGTACTACTATTATTATGCAATTGTTTGGGAGATTGTTGAAAAATTGCAACCGGTGTTTAGGAGATTATCATTCAGTTGGTCGGAAAATTATATCGGGTTCTTCTTTGTCTTGTGTTAATTGACTATGCTTTGTTTTAATTTTTGATTTGATTTGCAGGTAGTGGATGAAACATTAGGCATAATTTCAAAATACAAATTGTTAGATTAGTAAATGAAGTAAAGGGATATGAAAGAAACCCAATTGTTTGCTGTAAAAAATTGTTATAGAAATTATTAGACATACTGTGGTCGGTCAAGTGTATCTACGATTATTTAATTGTTACAAAATTTGATGTCATTTATATATTCTATAATTGGGTTGTGTGACGGAGAATAGTGGATTTTATCGGTTTTAGAATGTTATTGAATATAAGATGTTTTAACACAATATAAAATTATGTGAACTTTTTTGGTTTTTAGTCCTGTTATTTACTATAACATGATGTATTCGTGCAAAATATAAGCGAAAGTCTACTGAAAATTTTAGAAATTCTTTTGCACTTATCCCCTTATGTGGATTCTAATTTATTACATATGCATATGTCTCCCCGTGTAACGCACGGGTAGAAAGGTTAGTTATTTATAAATTGTATAGTTGAAAATAAGAAATAATGTATTAATTAAAAATATTAAAAAAATTACGTGTGTAATTGAAAAAGACGAGAGAAATTTTTATTTTTTTTTTAATGTTATTGATAATTAAACAAGCTTAAATTGGTCTTGGCTTGGTGGGATATGGCCAATTAGCCATATAGGATAGGTTTGGTAAGATAAGGGAAAATAACCGCGTTGACCGAAGCGGACTTAAAAGAGTCAACTTTGGATGGCAATTACATTTTGAGACTTGGATCAGTACTGGGCCTCCTGTTTGGTTGGGCCAATAACCAGTGGATTACCTTTGGGCCTTCGACATGTACACTATTTTGCCTTTATGGTCAAAAGGGGAAAAAGTTGATAGTACTACCAATACGCAATAGGGCAAATTGTCACAGTTGGTAGGCAGACGACAAATTAATTGGACCGACGCCTAATTCAATGATAAGCCTTGCAACTTTTAACGGCAATTACGTCCCATTTATGTGTGTAATAATTAATGTTTACAGAAGTGTAAAGGGTACTAATTAAATAAAGAGTATATTCTCACGTCTAATTATATTTATTATTGGTAAATTTCACCTAATATAGTATTGATGTTAATTAATGTTAGAAAAATACACGGAATCACAAAAGATAAATGCCCTTTTTTAAAGAGACTGTGACGTTGAACTAATGAACAATACTCTCCTAGGTCCTATGAGTAGCCATCGAGTTGGACAACTCGTGAATTCGTGTATTCAACTTAGTTCGACTCGTCAAAACACAAACTTGAACTTGGACCGAGCCAAGAAATTGGGAAATGAATAGTTCGTGTTGGACTCATAAAGTTCGTGGACCAGCTCGTGAGCTCGTCAAATTTTAATGCGTTGTAATTTTAAATTTTTAATTGAAAAACTATTTTCATTTTGACTCTTTTCTAATTTTATCGTGTTCACTTTTAATTAATCAATGTTTATTTTTAACCAACATAGACAAGTTATATTAATTAATTTAAGTGACTAAGTTACTTAAGTAATTATTCAAACAAAAAAATTACTCAAGTAATAATCAATTAATCATTCTAATAAATTATAATCAATTAATCAAATTATATATATAAAAAAAAAAGGTTGAATTTGAACACGAGCTAAGCCGTTCGTGGACTACTCAAGTTTGGCTCGTGAGTGGTGAGCCGGATGAGCTCAAGCTAAACTCGAGTGGTCGTTTGACGAGCCGAGCTGCTCGGCTCGCTCGTTTGTCATTCCTATAATCTCATGCTAGTTGTTGGCGGGAGATCCTACCACTGCAAGGCATGAGGTAAATGTAAAGCCCATTGTATACCCGATTCATTTATGTCTTACATTGATAAAATTACCTATTAACAGTTGGCACGAGAAAAATTCAATGGACTAATTAGTAGTAATTTTAAGGATTTTTTTTTTACGTTACTTTTAATTTTGAAATTGTATTAAATTTTATTTTATTTTTCAAAAATGGGTCGGAGTTGGATTGGACTTGAATGAGCATACAAAAATATATTACCTCTGTCCTAAAATTATAGCCATTTCATATCTTCGCACATATAAAGAAAAATATAATTAATAGTATTGGAAAAGTACAATTCAAAATTATTTTCCTAATATGTCCTCTCAATTATTAGATGTTTTATTTCAATTACTCTATTTTCATAATAACAATGTATATTAAATGAGGGCATAAAAAATAAATACTCCCTCCATCCCACAAAGATAGTCCCACTTTGACTTTCACACAGTTTAGGAAAAATACAATTAATATTATTGGAAAAGTAAAGTTCAGTTGTATTTTTTCAAATATGCTCCTACATTTAATAATGTTAATACATCTTCATTAATAACAATGCATATTTAATAAGGGTATAATAGGAAAAATTAAAAAATTAAAAATACATAAATAGAAATGGGACTATATTTTGGGACGGATTAAAATGGAAAATGGGACTATCTTTGCAGGACGGAGGGAGTAATATTTTAACCACGTCTCTAAAAGGAATGTGACATATATTTTGAGACGAATAAAAAAAGAATAATAAATTATATTTTTGGGACGGGGGCAGTAGATTTCCATAAACTCGAAACTTGCCCCTTCATGCACAAAAACCGATTCAAACATGTCCAATCGAGTCGGCCTCATTGGATTCATCGAGTTGGATTGAATTGGGTTTCGCTAGCTCCTAATTACCAAGAGACTTCTCTGGCTCATTGGAGGGTTAGAGCTTCTAGAAGGACACGTTATACAACCCCACCCTTCTCGAAATTGGGCTGTTTTGACTCGGACTAATTAATTAAGCTAATCAATTAGAGTATTATTATTATTATTATAAAATAAATAATTTACCAATTCAAGACTCGGCAGCATATTCCTCTTTCTCACGCCAAATTCTTCCACCGCAAGGAACTATAAAATATAGAATTACCAATAACCCCACCCCGCCCCACTCCCTACCCACCTACGCCCACCAATTCCTCAAAACCCTTCCCTTGCACCGCAAATATAAAAAGCATCTCATCAAAAACACCAAACAAAACCCACCTGAAATTCTTCAACCTCACCACCGCTTATTAAATTTCCTCCCTACTTTTTCAAATTTTTCTGATTCACGGATTCAAAATCTTAGCCGCATTTTCTTACCAAAATCTTCGTCGAACGGCATAAATCTCCATATACTGATTACTTCCCTCAAAGCTTGAAACTTTATTTACCTCCGTCCGCCATGCACGACGACGTCGTCCGCCGCCGCCGCCGCCACCACTGCCACGATGATCGTGAAATGCCTTTCCTTGACCTGCGGAATCTGAAGGTAATATCGGCACTCGGCCGGGGGGCAAAAGGAGTTGTGTTTTTAGTACAAACCGAGAAGGGAGAATCACTTGCTCTCAAAACAATACTGAGATCTTCGATTGAGAAGAAAAAGGTCCCAAACAGTTTTGAATCTATTGATCCCAACGATTACAGAAGAATTTGCTTTGAAAGAGAAGTATTGAGTTCTTTACAGCATCCACTTTTACCTAAACTTAATGGAGTTGTACTCACAGCGAAAATTGTTGGATATGCAATTGATTACTGTCCTGGCCGCGATCTCAATTCATTGCGGAAAAAGCAAACCGAAAAAATGTTCTCCGATGATATTATCAGGTACCTAAAAGCTTTCCGTTTTTGTAGCAATATACTGTAATGCGACGAATATTGAGCTGAAAATTTCTTTTTCAGATTTTATGCTGCAGAATTGGTATTGGCATTGGAATATCTGCACGGATTAGGAATTGTTTACAGAGATCTGAAGCCGGAGAATGTAATGATTCAGGAAAATGGACATTTAATGCTTGTGGATTTCGATCTATCGACTAAACTCTCTGCAAAATCACCAGAAAATCGTTCGCAGAGAAGTTTAAAATCCAGTCCAGAATCTGATTCCGGGAGGAAGAAAAAGAAGAAAAGGATTTTCAATTTGTTAAGGTTCCGTGACTCGGGGATTTCGCCTTCTGACTCAGTGCATCCAGCCGAAATCAACAATTACCCAGTGGACACAGATTCTGACTCGGTGGAGAAGTCCAATTCTTTCGTCGGAACTGAAGAATACGTGGCACCTGAGATCATATTAGGTAACGGCCACGATTTTTCCGTCGACTGGTGGTGCTTAGGGATCATGCTGTACGAAATGCTTTACGGAAAGACACCATTTCGAGGGGAAAATCGGAAGGAGACATTCTACCGGATAATATCAAAGCCGCCGGACCTCACGGGAGAGATGACGCCGTTAAGGGACTTAATCGGAAAATTGCTTGAGAAGGACCCACGGAAGAGGATCTCCGTTAACGAAATCAAGGGCCATGATTTTCTCAAAACCGTTGATTGGGATTTGATATTAGAGATGCCACGGCCGCCGTTTATTCCGTTACCGCCGGCGAGTGAGGACATAGAAGGAAATGAGTTAATTGATGTGGAGTCGTATGTTCAAGCGGTGTTTTCAGTTGACGAAGATGAGAGAACAGAGAAAAATGGAAAGTCGGAAGAAAAGAATAAAGACGCGTGGGTTGAAGGACTGAATCATCCCACGCAAATTAAAAATAACGAATTTTTTATTTTTTGATTGATATGCTGTAAGCCTGTAACTAATTTTATTTAGCATAAGTAATTAAGTAGAGAGCATTTTCTTTTAATTTAAAAAAAAAAAAGCATGAGTAGAGAGAATTATACATTGGATGGATTTTATTATTTCTGTCTAATACATCAATTTTGTTTTTCCTTTCTAATACAATATGCTATGAAAATTTTAGTATTCTTGCACAGTATTTTTATACAAACACAAAAAAAGAGTAATCGTGAAGTATATAATATAATTCTCTATATTATAAAATCAATATTAGGGTACATTCTTTAGGAGAGAAGTTTAAATTTTTTGATTCACGTGTGTTTGAATGTGCAGTTGAAATTTGGGAAAAATATATTAAATAATATATTAAATATATTAATAATTGAATAAATAGTTATAAACGATGAGAAAGAAAAAATTGATAAAATTTATATTGGATAGAATAAGGCCTATCAATAAATAGATAAAAGTAAAGTATTTCAAGTTAAATCGAAAAGGGTTATAATGCTTGAGCATAATATCTTTTTATCGTCACTAACTCTATGATAAGTACTAGTACTACTTTGAATTATCGTGTTATACCATGTCTTATCAATAATGTGATAACTATTTCAAGAAAAAAATCAATCATGTGAGGATAATTAACTAACATAATTATTTTGCTGCCATTTAAAATGGTAGTATAATAAAATAAATAGATTATTTTTTTATTTTTGAATGAATAAATAGAAGATTTTAAATAACAAATAAATTAAGGGTGCAGCGAATCCCATATTTTATTCTGTGCACCCACCCGGATAAAATTGCCCTTTCATGGCAGTTCGGCCAACACCCCATATTGGTCGAAGGGACAAAAAAAAAGGAGAAGAAGAAGGGAGAGATGCCAATTTTCTACTAAACCCTCTCTTCCGCAACCTTTGGACTCGTATCCATCCTTCACCCTTGTTCCCAAAAGAGCTAATATCTCCATTGGCTAAACCCTTTCTTACCTTCCTTTTGGACTCGTATTTTGTTTGTACCCAATCAATATCCATCCTTCAGCCTTGTTCCTGAAAGAGCTAATATCTCCATTGGCTAAACCCTTTCTTACCTTCCTTTTGGACTCATATTTTGTTTGTACCCAATCAACGGAACAACCTTGAGGCTATTCAACAAGTCATGGCCGAACCTTCTTTTTTTTTCTTTTTTTAATGCACGGGTGTTTTTGTCATTTTGTTTGAAATTTAAAATTATGTAGGTGTATTGAGTAAAATATGGGGTGTGTTTAGCCACACCCATAAATTAAAGTCGTCTGAACGTTTCCAAGTTATCACAGCTCCTGAACAAATAGGAAAACTCTACTTAAATTTTAAACCATACTCGAAGGCTCCGCTTGTGACACTTTCACCTGCCTTTTTGGACCTTTTGTCAGTTTTGTGGCAATATAGAAACATGCTGCACCAAAAGCGTGAATTCATGTGCATGACTAATCACCCAATCAACCTGATTTTCAACCTCAACTGTCACGTACTCACGTAAATCCTATTTATAACGAGACCATGACTTCCAACTAATTCATGGTCCCCGATGAATTAAGGATGGATTTCTATCACGTCGAATTAACTGCATAAAACCAGTCAAAAACCCAAACCATGAAAGCAACGCATAACCATCTGGAAGCGGGAAAACAAACACCACAATACACGATGCATTTCTTTCTGACTCGTGTTGTTTTTGTTTTTGTTTTTTTGGGGGAGGGGCGGGCGCTAAATACACTGTAAAATGAAAAGGACATGGGTTGAGGAGAAAACCACCAATTGCAAGAAAAAAGTTGAAAGTAAACCAAATTGTCATTGCAGAAATACATAAAGTAACACACCACAAGTTAACATAAAATCCAGAGTACGAAACAAAATGCCCAAGACAACAATTGGCTTGAATCTTCTAATAGTACCTAATGAAGTATCTCATAAAAAGAAACTGCTATCAAAAAGCTCATTCATCCTCTTGGCTACGCAACCTGGCAAGTTTATTGGTCACAACGACATCCAATTGTGCAGCGCGCTCAACGATTTCCTTTCTTTTCTTAGTAGACACGTTGTGTGCTATCTCTGCACAGTAAGTCCTGTAACCAAACCAAAGTGGGGGTCAGAGAAAATGTTCAAGTAATGTTAGGATCAAAAAAGAAAGTGCTCGAGAAGAGTGGTAAACCTGTTGTGCATCATCAAGATTTCAAGCTCTTTGGCATTGTGGACAACAAATTTCTTAAATCCATTAGGGAGATAATGGCGAGTCTTCTTGTCTGAACCATAACCGATGTTTGGCATCAGTGTGCATCCTTTGAACTTTCTCCTAACACGAGAATCAATACCCTTGGGCCTGCGCCAGTTTGTCTGGAACAAAAAGATAAACGTTTGTCATCTGAAAGTATGAATAAACACAAGTTCATAAACTTTCACAAAACTGTAGCAAAATAAAACCAGTGGATAAATATGAAAATTCCATTTCTAATTCTCCGATGAGAAGACAGTAATAAGACAGCAAATAAAACTTGGGTAATGCAGTTGGACATCATCTGGTGCAGCTGCTAAACTAGAATCAGCAAAAAAAAAAAAAAGAACTGCTATTTTAGAGAATGAATGATGCCTCAAAAGCCATAGTAGGTTAACATTAAACTAGAATTAGCAAAACAAGCTAATAGCATTGTCTATTTTTTAAAAAAGAACCACTGTTTTAAAGAATGATTGATGTCTCAAAAGACACATAGTAGGTTAACAATGGATGGTTTTTGTAGAAACGCTAGAGCTCAAACCAATAGACAGGCCACATCATTGTTCATCCAATATGCAAAAATAGTTTTATTCTCTTCAAAATGATGATCAAACAAGCAACTTCAGTCCAGACAACATCCACATGCAACAAGAAGTCGTTTTCTTTCAGTCACAGTATACAAAAACTAGCTATACATTATACAAGCATCAGGGCTTTGCTAACCAATTCTAGAACAGGCAGTTAACATTGAATTGATAAAATTAATAGGTAGACTACCTTAAGGGAGACATAGCGGTCACTCTCATGCCTCTTGAACTTCTTGACACGCTTCTTGATGATCTTCTTGTCGAGCAAAGGAACGGCCATTGTTTCTGCAAAAGTATTTCCAGTTTTTATTTGCTAAATTCAGAATTCACATATAGGAGGAAATGGGAACAAACGGATATGTCACAAGAGCAACTTTTCAATCTAAATAGCAGAAAACCACCCAAGTTCAAACATTCAGTAGGGAAAAATCAGTTCGATATGCTAATAAATTTCCAAGACTTCACACATCTACTACACTTCGAGTTTACATATTCTACCTCGGAATTATTTTTGAGTTCAAACAATTGAGCAAGCTAAAAGTTCAGCAGAGAAAAAGTATAGCTGAAAATTGCCTAAATCATTTATGGCAAATTCTACCTCTGGATTATTTTCAAGCTCAAACAACCTAGCAAAATAAACAAACGTAGGCAAATGTATTGCCAAAAATTTTCTAATTCATTCGAAAATGAATAAAGAAATACTCTTAAGTTCAGAAAATGTAAATACCACCACAAAATTTCTCCCGAACGGAAAAGGGAGATCCAGATCATGCATTTCCCTTTTCGGCAGTTCAATTGAAAACCAGCAGTGCAACTCATATCAACCATTGAGAGCATATACTCCAATGAGTCTAAAACTGAATAAAAGTTCATACATTGGGATAATTTACGGTCAACTAAACGACACTTTCAGCAAACGTAGAAATCACGATGAGAACAAAAGGTAAAGATAAGATACGTCTGCAAGCAATTCGCCGGTTCCATAGATACAAAATGTGGGATCAAGAGGGATGGCTCACCTGATGGCGCCGCCGAGACCTCCTGCAGAATGGCGGAGATTTGAGTTGGGAAGAGGATTATAGAAGGGGGAGCTAGGGTTTTGATTTTGTACCGAGCGCTGACGCGCTGTTCGGTATGGGCTGGGCTCTGTGTGTTAAAAAAGAACCCACGATCCACAACTAGGTGGAGGCCCAATACTAAGAATGAATATATGTGGACTTCATTGTGCAAAGTATTTGTACGGGAGTATCTTCAATTATTCGTTAAAAAATAAATAAAAACTTTTTTTTTAGATAAGAAAAACAAAGAAAAAGTATATCGATGAAATAATAAATAGGTGGAAAAGATGTATGTACATTAACCTTCGAATGAGTGTCGGTAACTAAAATTTTTTGAAAAGCGGATTAACAATTTTGGAGGCTAACTTGTAAGATAAAGTTTTTCGAACAAAGAATAACAATATTTTCTTCTTCAAAAATATGTTGGTTTGAAACAAAAGTCTATTTGTTCGAAAATCTTTTTAAAAAAATTAATTTTTGAATATATAATTAAAAAGTATTGAGGAACGATAAATATCGATATAAGAAAATTATCACATCAATAAAATTATGATCGAAATTAAATTGTATAAAAAAAATCTCTAACCAATATATATATATATATATATATATATGTGTGCTCCAAGAAAGGATGCTATGCAGAAGTGTGAATATTTTATATGAAATATATGGCTGGAAAATGAGTATAAAAAATAATTAGCTAATTTTCTCAATTCAAAATATATTATATACATATATAGATTTAACGTAAACCACCCATTAGACGTATGATGCATATTGCTCTTCACTGGACGCTGTGCCAGCTGCGCTTGAAATTGGATTGATCCATGTTGTTGGCCATAGGCTCATCCGACCATGAACTCTATTGGGCCTGAAAGTTCACAGCCCATGTTATATTACTGCGTCCACATTTTTCCTCGACAATTTCAGGTTGCTCATGTTGTCGATCGTTTTTTCAATGATAACTAGGTTAAGTCAATATACTTTTTGGGGGCGGGGGGGCACGAATCCCACGTCAGTTAAACATAGGGTCAAAAATGGATTTATAAGGGATTGTACTATCCTTTCTAAGATTAACCTTTTAGGATTGAACCCCGATCCCTAACATATATCTTTGATTCTTTGTGAATAAATATTGCCATTTTAAAATTAGGCAAATATATATATGTTTTAATGATTCGGAGAACCAAAAGAAAATTATGATACTATTAACAGTTTTTCTTCATAACGAATGTTAAACTTATCACGTACTTTATGGAGGGCGTATTTAAGTGAAATTTTAAGAGTTTTAACGACTTTTAAGGAATCTATATATTAAGAAAAGCAGCTTATTTGCAGCCACGGCCCTTTCCCGCCAGAAAATGTAATTGCATATTTAGTCCTTTAAAAATTGACATCTTTGCTAATAAGACGTGTACACCTCCATATCTTGGGCCTTTGTTTATATCACATCCGCCTCTTTAAAGCCCATTACCGTCTCTGTCTATTACCAGTAAGTTTTCCTAATTCACCCGTGAATCAATCACGCAATCCCCTAATTCGGCTTCCATTCCATAATCTCGATTCGAATATCACAGCAGCCTTTGATTCCTATTGATTTAGCCAAATCCATTCCATACTTTAATTCGCATCCGCCGGTAAATTGCGTGATTTAGCCAAATCCATCCACAATTTCATTCGAATCCATAATTCCATATATATTCCTAAAGATTCAGCCGATTTTCAAGTAAATCTACCAGTGAATCGTTACCTTATTTTGTATTCTTAACCATGGAAAGGATTTATACGGCTTATTATACATACAGTGCATTATTTTTTTCATCCTCATCGCTGTACCAACGACCGATTGAGGTGTCGTAATTTTTGATTTTTGCTTATTTTGTATTTGCTTTGTCAGAGTTATGGATTATGGTTTTTTATGGGTTCTTATTAATTTTTGTTTTGTGGTTTTTTCGCAGCTGCAAATATCAGGTAGTTCGTCCTTAAATCAGGTAGTTCTCCATCCATGTATCATACTGTTTCTTGAATACAACACAGGTTTTTCTGGTAAACATAATTAGAAAAAATTCGAAATACTCAATTTTCTAAGCAAAAGAGTTACAAATAGCTCTATTCCTGGTGGCCAAAAAATTAACATATTTGTTACACTTCAATTTGACGATTTACTATCTGACCTCAACACCACTCATTGTCAACCAAGTTTAAAATTCATAGCCAGGTTTCAAGATTGCAAACAAGTTCAATTTTTTTATCAAGATAATAACAGATTAGCAACCAAGAACTTTAGGAACATAAATTAGAGAATATATAATGCACGATTCAACAATTTTAACTGGGATCACTTTTTTCATTCAGTAAATCAGTGGCTTTCAAGTTCAAGATTATTCTGGTGCATCGGTATCATGCTTGATAGTTGATACTTTTCTATATCAAATTCCAAAATTTTTGCACTTCCGTTTATTGTATTTAACTAATCTTTTGTGGTCCTATGGAAATACAAGTACGTAATCTTTGAAGTTCCTTCGTGAAAGTTCTTGATTCCATAATTAATAATCTTATTTTTGGGCTGCGCTTGCACACTAGCAGTCCCAATAAGGAATTTAGGGTATGTTTGATATGTTGTCATGTATGGGTGGTTGAAAATGATGAGGGAGAGAAAAAGTGAATTAAATTTAATTTGTCACAAACAAACACTTATTATAGAATCAGAGTAAAGTCCCCAAAATGATTGGTCCCTAGAGAACTTAACTGGGGAAATCCCGACCCCAAGTATATTTTGTCTGTGAAGGTAGAAATGTCAATATCCAGAGCAGCCCAAGAATAGTTAAAGACACATGAAATTGTGTTACCAGTGACCACACCTTCAAACCAGAGATAGTTTTTCCTACACATACACTCTGACCAAAGATGACTGAAAGGCACATTTTTAAACAATTTGATGGAAGTCACCAATTCAATATTGAGGATTTCTCAATATTGCCTTGGTTACTGTCTTCTTTTTTTTATTCTCTTAAATCATTGCCTTCTTTATTCTCTTAAATCATTGCCTTTTTTTTTTGGTTTTCTTTTGTTCCTTTTAAGGTAATTTATTTGTTGTTGTGGCTTTTATATATGATATAAAGCTTTTATAAAATGACTTATTATACCTTTGTTGATGATGCCTTATTAACCATGTAACATTTGATAATCTCAGGAGCGTATTTTCTTCAATGGCCCCGAAACCAACCCCACTATCTGAGATCCAAGGTGATATTCCCAAAGACAAAGGTTTCTTGGTTCGTGTGATACGTTTGTGGATTGTTCCACAGAGGTACAATTTGAATGCCATCAAAAGTGTTGAAATGGTACTACAAGATGATCAGGTTAGGGTGTTCAGTTTTTATCTTTCCACTGTTCGAATTTGGCTATTACAACTTCTTTCTAGGTTTTCTATCCTTCTTTTTTTTTCTCAAAAAAAACTTATTTGCTTCTTTCATCTTTCTTTTGTAGGAAGTACGTATCCAAGCTACCATTGAGCCTCATCTTTGGGATGACTTTAAAGACAAGATTGCGGAGCATGGATTGTATGGATTGAAGAATTTCCGCGTTGAACCGAATCTCGAAAAGTATAAGCCTGCGCCCCATCCTTACAGGCTGTATTTTCAGCCTAGAACTGGTGTTAGATACTATGAGTTGCATAGGTTTGAAAAGTTCCCAATGACCCTCTATCATTTCAAGTCGGTTGATGAGATTTTGAGTACTATGGATATAAACACTGCTGACCTTATTGGTATGTGTTGACATTTAATTTTAATTTAGGTACTTATGTTCATTTTTTCTACACTTTATATATTTAGACGTGTAGTCTTTTTAACTATCTATTATCAACTTCAGATTTTGTTGGTGCATTGGTTCCTCGAGGAGGTATTAACAATAAGGAGGCGACCGAAAGTGTATCAAGACATGTCTCATTTACCTTGCATGACGTGAGGTGAAGAGATAGCTGTTTAAAATTAACTATGTATCCGTTTGTTCATTTTCTCTGACTTGATATTGGTGCTTATTGCTTTTGTAGTATGAAAAAGATTTATTGCACCCTATGGGAGGGTTATGGTGATGAAGCAATCGCTAAATTCCCACAGTCTAGGAATGATCCTGTTATTGTGTTGATTCAGCTTGGTCGCATAAAGAAGGGTGAAGGTCGTATAATTTATTTATTTAATTTTTGTTTTTGGCCCCTTTTGGGTAATCCTAATTATACTTCTTGAATAGTTGAATACTCCTTGCAATTGTTAATTTTAACGTTATAATTATTTCTCCTTTTGTCTTTTGAACACTATTATGTTTTTTTGTAGATAATACTATTGCATTGAATACATCGTTCCATGTATCAAAAGTCATGATTGATGAGCATCTGCCAGAGATTGAAGATTTTCGTTTTCGGTAATCCCAATTGTTTTCATTTTTGCCGTAATTTCTTTAAATAAGGTGGACTATAAAAGGAAATTCATCCATGTTTTTTGGACTTATTAGATTCTTGGGAGCTTTTCATGCTGCTTCCCAAACAAATGGTGATTTATCATCCTCTATTGCAAATTCCTCATCGATTGGTCCTGTGGAAAAAATAAAACCGCTGATGTATGCAAAGGAGGTATTGACTTTGTTAATTGTCGGCTTTTTCTACTTAGTTTAGGTATTACTTTATTCCAATTTAATGTTATTTTATTGACAATTAGTATGTTCGTTAATTCTCGCCTTCTTGTCCTTCATTCTAAATTTTTGTAGCCTATTGGACATTGGTTTTATGCCACTATAAGACGTGTTATTTCGAGGGATAACTGGTCCTATCCAAGCTGCCCCGATTTTAGATGTGCCAAGAAGGTTACTCCGACTAGGAGATGAGTTCTTATGTGGCAAATGTCATAAGACCATGAAAGAGCCAGTTCATAAATATAACATGAAGTTTTTGGTTGAAGATGTTGATTCCTTCACTACTGTTCACATGTGGGATGAGCAATGCACACTCCTTATTGGAAAGACAGCCCTACAATTGCGTAGGGACATGGATAAGGTTAGTTTTTACTTCTATTTGGTTATTTGATAATTCCTTCTTGAATCAAAGCAATTATATAGATGCCGTAATATTCTTTTTTTCTTTATTATTATTATTATTATTATTATTATTATTATTATTATTATTATTATTATTATTATTATTATTTTGGTAGGCTGAAGAAGCTGAGAATCCTCCTAAGGAAATTTTGGCAGTGGAGGGGAAAAGTTTCCTCTTCAAGATTTATAATTATACTAATGATAGTGGGGGTGGAAGGACTTACACAATCAAAGAATTTTGTGTTGACCCAAAAGTTCTTGAGTTGTATAAGCCAAAAGATGAAGAAGTTGTGGAGGTGCTACATTTAATAATTTGAGTTGAATTTTCCTATAATTTTATGGTCCCTTCGTACATGTAATTTTTTTTTTGTTTGTTTGTTGACTATTGATAGGTCTATGACTCGGATGATGATCTTGACCTCATGTTTCCCGACGATACTCAGGGTGACTCAAATGCGGTACATCTCCTTAAAATTTTTCCTCTTTTACCTTGAGGACACCCATTTGATATGACATCTTTGATACTCATTTGTTTTTTTTTTTTTTTTGGTATTATATTGTAGCCTCTGGGATCTTTAATTGAAGCCGAGGGTGACATTGCCAATACACCGACCTCAAAGCGTCGTGTGGAAGAAAATAGGGATGATGCTGGTGCTACACCCACTACACAGAATTCTTCGAACAAAAAGCTAAAGGGTGTGAAGATTGAGAAGTGATGGAGGATGAATCTTAGCATTTTTTCTTTAATTTTAAGCTACTTTTCATTTGTGATTTTTATTAGGTTTGATCCTGGATTTGAAGTACTTTATTCTGGATTTTGGTTTACTTCAGTCTAGCATTAACTGTTGACAATCCGAATGATTTGAGTGCATTCAAGTGAGGGAAATTTTTTTTGATTGGTTTAAAATGCAATTAACCATAGCTTTGAAATAGATACTTATTTATCTAATCCAAAGCTATGGTAAGTTCATGACACTTCTCTGTGATTACGTTTAGTTGCTGTGCAAATCTTGGATTTTTAATTTTAATATTGAGCAGGTTAGTATTAAGTTGATGATGAAATCAAGTGGCTAAAGCAGCAACTCTAATGTGGCAAGGAGTAGATTTGTTTCATTTTGTGCATTTTCCATCAAGATATTGGATGAAAGAAACTCCTATTATGCCAAGAGAGCAGAGGTGAAATAAACTCCTATTATGACATTTTGAATGTTGCTAGACATTGGCATTGTAGTTGAATGATAGGCCACCTGTCCATATCACTTATAAAAGGAGAATATATTTTCTGGGAGTAGTTTAGGAATGGTTTATGTATGGTTTATTTTGTGTCATTTATGTAGTAGCAATTATGTTCAGGTTTTGTAAAAGTTATGTGAATGGGAGAGAGAATTGTGGGTTAATAATAAGGGATAGGAGTTAGCAGGAGGAATTATCATTTTCCTATGAAAGTTTGCCTATGTAGGAGAGCTTGCAGGTTTCTACAGTATTTGAATAGCTAATGATCGTTGAATATCTACAAGGCCTATCATTGGGCTTAAGATGATCTCTTACTATCCACACGGGGCTACTTACGACTATGAGAAGAAATTGTACAGTGACCATCTTGAATCACTTCAATTGATGGAGAAGAACTATATGGCAATGTCTAGAGAGGTGGATAATCTTAGAGAAGAATTAACCAATGTTTAGAAAACCGAACCGGTCAGTGAACCGGAGAAGCCAACGGTTCAAGGGTCAGACGGTCGAATCGGGTCAAACCGGTGTCTAACCGTTTTTAATTAAAAAATATAAAAAATAAATTAAAAATAATAAATTTATGAAAATAATTTTACAAAATTAGAAAAATCGGTTCAACCGGTTGAACCGGCCGCTTCAACACCGGTTCAACCTGTTGAACCGGTCGGTTGACCGGGTTTTGATCGATTTTCTGATACCCGTTTTTAAGTCATAGCTGGTTCGATTTTTGGACCGGTTCACGGTTGAACCGGCCGGTCCGATCCGGTTTTCTAAACACTGGAATTAACTAATCCCCCTAACTTCGATCGTTGAACAGGTACCACAATCGATTTGAGTTCCATCATTTGATCTGGATCGATTATTTTCACTATAAATTTTCAGGAATAATTAAACAATAAAATATTTTGTACCTTGTGAAGAGTTGATAATCAATCATTTATTTCAACTTCTTAAGAAATGTCTTAAATCATATAGCAATTACTCAAGTATTTGGATTACTCCATACCAACTCTAAAATGTTGAGTTCTTCCATATTTATTTATTACCTTAGTGGCTGACATTTCTGTCTTCTTGGTCTTCTGCCCCTTTTTTGGTTGTGTCAATTCTTTGTTCAATTTCTTGAAATCGCTTTCACTCTATTTTCTCTCTCTACAAAAAAAAATTAATTTAATTTTAATTTAATTTTATCATATTAAATAGCCCGTTTTAGATATTTTTCATGGGTAAGTTAAACGAGTTTTAACTTTAATTCGTGTTTTCATTTTGGATCTTAGGGTTTAACTTTAATTCGTGTTTTCTAACTATATCACTTTATAATATTTTCAAATATCCAATCTTCGATAATATTCATTATGAATCAGTACAAAAGCAATATACATGTGGTCTTTTAAAAAGTTTTAAAAATGTTTAGTTATGTATATTTTTACAGTTTCAATTTCGACATCGATACATATTCAAGTGGTTTTCCTTTTTTGAGTACGAATTGTGATTGTATAGGTGGGGTGGTTTTTTGAATGATCATACTTTTTATCTTGGCTATTAGTGTAACATTTTTTTATTAAACAAATTATTATTAATCTAACATTTTGGTCATATATAAACAGATTACTTTATTTGTTTAATACTTAAAAATAGGAAATTTTCCATCAAATTTCTTTTTGTCATAATTGATATAAAATAAATGTTCTATTTACATAAATACTTTTGTTATTTACATATCATTTCTATGAATTATAATTTTATTTATAAAACTTTATATAAGTTTTTAGAGACGCAACTTAGATGCACCGCATCTCCTATATTATTTTAATTTCATATTAACTTAATAGTTTCTTATTCTCTCTACTGGTAAATGGACTCCATTGTATCATAAATTATTTATATGACTCTTTAGTAGGATAATTAGACACATTTTATCAAGATTTTTATTTTTTTTTTATTAAACTTCTTTGTAATATCAAATAACCTGCGGTGTGGTATTGTATTACTTCAAAATAACAATACAAAATCGAAGTAAATGCTCAAGACTTCAACAATATTTGTTGTGTTAATAAATTCGCTGGCATGTCGTTTTTGTAATGCAGCATTTATTTATAAGACAATTATATTTTTGTAATCGTATTGGCAATTCTAGAGCTTAGGTGTATGTATCTTTCTTTCTCTTTTTCTTTTTCTTTTTTTTTATGGCATCAATTAAAATTTCAATACCACCAATTAAATTAAATGCTAGATAATGCGATACTATTTTAATTATTGATAAAAATTGGGATCTCGGCACTAAACAATATTATTTCCAGTATTAATTATTTTTCAAAAATTCAATATTATATTGTATATTAAGTTCCACGTTGCTACACTATACTCTTATCCATGTAAGATTTATGGTGGTTTTTTTCCCCAATTTTTATCCCTATGTAGTATTTTCCTCCATTATGATTAACCTTTTAAAATTGATAGTTATTTGTCGATCAATTAATTCCAGTTTGTACGCCTAGAATTGTTGTGGATGAGATTGTATTTTATTTATAATATTTTTATTAATTCGGCAAGACCACTCATTTGTAAGCTTTGAATTATAAAAACATGGTTTTATGGTATTGTGACCTTTTTATCAACGCACTAAACATTACCGTATTATCCTAGCTAATTATGTATTATATATTGTAATTGTAATATTGAGTCATATATATATATATATATATATATATATATATATATGGACAACAAAGACATGCCTTATAACTTGAGGAGAATCCCTATGAAATATCAATTCTTCCAAAAACAGCCGTGAAAATTCTCGCTCAACTTTTGCACGCAATCCTTAAAATCTTGCTTGTCGTCTTCTTCTTCATCGTTTAATTCCAGTTACGCAATCCTTAAAATCTTGCTTGCCGTCTTCTTCTTCATCGTTTAATTCCAGTTTCTTCAACAGTGCCTTGCAGAATAAATCAACCCAATTTAACAAAAGACGAGGTAAAATAGTTCTAGACGGTGGAGAAACTTTTGGATATTACATCAAAGCCTCCAGCAACTATTGAGGGGGAGTAATATTACACAGACTGGACTTGTCTCAGGGCATTACTTTACTTGCTACATACGCGCACAAGTTCCAATTAATCTGTAGAGCTCGACGAATTTTGAAAGGAACATCAATTCCCAAAGAAAAGAAGAAAAAAACAGGAATCTATGTTTGTTATTATGCGCTAAAAGCGCAAAACATCACTTCTGTAAGGTAGTGATTCTTTGCAAAATATGCATTGGGTTATATTTATAAAATTTTCAGTCATATATTTACTTGGTTAGATTCCTGATGTTTGGTCTTTACTAGGAACATGTCTGTGGGAGCAGTAAAACATTCTTGGTGTAACTTTGGTCCTTCAGTGTATGCTTGATGTAGGATTCGATTGTTGGGTGATTCTAATTTGTGGCTTCAATTTTTTGAAGTTTACATATTTATTTTCCGATCAATGTGGAATTTTTGTTGTCGGATTGAATAATTTCTATGCTGTTGAAGAGAATTTTTATTATTTATAAGTAATGTTTATATACATTGAAAAATGAGATGTATATTATTTTTATACAAGGGATCTATGTTGACGTTGTCTATTGTATATTATTAGCAGTAAAATATACAGCGATTACTTGAGCGTGCAATGAGGAAGTTGTCAAAGTCGGCTACTATTTCTAATGGAAGGGCGCGGCCTCTTGATGAAAACGGTAGTGTATATTAATGCCATATATTTAGTTGTCTGTGTAATTATTTTTCCTTCTTACTAATACAAATATTTTCATAGCTGCAACTGGATCACAGTCGAAGAAACCACGTTCATCTGGCATGGACAATTATCCTAACGTCAGCCGCGTGCGTGGTTTATTTGATGGTTTGTCACCTTTGAGTCGAAAGCCGTTGTCCAACATCACCAATGGTATGTTTCTTTCAAATTATAATTAATTTCAGATCCTCCATCTACTTCATACTTGATCATTTAGTCTATAGTTAAATATGGTCCTTATTTTTTTGAAATAAGTAAGCCAATCTACCATATTCTATCGTAGAACTTATTTATTTATTTTTGAATTAATTGTTACAAATCTACGATTATTAAGACTTTGTAACTCAACATAAAATGTAGATATTGAATAATATTATCTAAATTTTAATTATAAGCCTCTTCATTTGTTTGGCTGATTTGTTTAGTACATTCTTTTAAATAATTATTTTACAATATGCTATTTTGCATTTTTTTATTTATGATGCTCAATTATTTCATTTTTATAATTTCACCAATACAAATATTTGTCGGTTGCAGTTGTCGAATCGCATGCTACGAAATCATTTTCGTCTACCATGGATAGGTCTCTTAATGTGACCAGCCCTGTCAGATTATTTGATAGTCCTTCGCCTTCCAGTATTCTGACGACACTGTCTAATGTCCCTAATGGTATGTTTGTTTTAAATATATTTAATAATTTTGGATTGTTCTGCAACTTCAAACCCAATCTTTTATTCTTTGCTATATATAATACGCATTTTTACAAATTAATTGTTGTGTTGACTGTGGCTAAGAGTAAGTAGCTATTAAAATACATGTGTAGTTTCATCCTATTTGTGTGCCTATAACTTCATGTTTACCAATTTTTTATATTGATCACGATTATTTTATTTTCATATTAGTTACACGAATGCAAGGACCTGAACTTTCTATTGGACTACGACGCGCAAACACATCTTGTGAACATGACTCCCCAAATAATAATGGCATTCCCATTTCTACTAATAGCAGGAATCAACATGTTCGTCATAGTTCACCTCGACCTACATTATCTCATGGTAGAATTGCTGGAGCTACTCAAATGAAAGTGGTTAATCAGAACGCTGAAGGTTCTCCATCAAATCTTTCTAAGTCTTTTGTTCAAAATAAAAAAAAGTTGATTATTAAAAGATTGACCATGGTTTGGAGTAAGTTTAGCATTATTTTAGTTAAATGTTTTCTATGGATTTTTTTTTCAAAAAATAACACTATTTAAATTTGTTGTCGTTTGCCATGATTTGGTGTCTCGCTAATGCCATATTGTCACGTGATTAAGATTTTGAGAATAATATTTTTATTCATTACTCAGGCCATAATACCACTCAACGTGTGGTTGGTAGTTCATCATGTTCTATAGTAAGAAGTGGTGGAAATATTGATACTTGTCCGATTAACGTGGAAAACATAGATGAAGAAAGTGATTCTTTCAATTTGTGTAAGTATTATTATTAATTTGTATCTGTTATTGGCCTTCTTACATGTTCAATGGGGATGGTGTATTCTTCCAATTTTAATTATTTAATAAGTATTATTTAGGCATACTTTTATGGTATTCAATTCTTCATTTGATTTGTTTTTTTTTTAATTATTTAGTTAATGAGTTTCCTGACTTCTCGGACAATTCTTCTGGAGATGAAGTTGATTGTGCGTTATACGATGGTATGTAAAAAAATGAAGAACATTTTTTTTTGGTTTATACATATGTGTGTGTGTGTCTATATAATACGAATTACGACTGTTAATTATATGTTCCGCTCGATCCAGGTGATGACATCGAGTGTTCCGATTTCTCAATGGCAGGTAATCATTTTTTTTATTTAACATTGTGATATGGATGATATCTACAATATAGTTGATATTACAGAATTTGTTATACGTCGACATTAGATCTTTTGTATCATTTGATTTTGATTTTTTTTATTGCTTTTATGACTATGACAAAATGTATTATGCATGCTTTATTTTTGGGCCTATTTCAAAATGTATTTGTCTAAAAAATGGTTTACATTTTTGTAGTATACGTTGATATTGGAGATGCCGTATATTCGTGCGAGTACTGCAGTGCTATTTTTTGGTATGCTGAGAGAAGGAAGGATATATCCAGGAAAGGTAATCCAAAATTTACCATGTGTTGTAATCAAGGCAATGTAGTTCTTCCATTAGTCGAGGATCCTCCTCGAGCACTCAAAAGTTTGATTTTTGGACATGATCAAAGGAGCAGACATTTTATGGACAATATCCGATCATATAACTCTATGTTTTCCTTCACTTCGATGGGTGGAAAGATAGATAAGGGGGTGAACAAAGGCAAAGGTCCCCGCATATTCAGGTTGAATGGTCAGAACCACCACAGTATTGGTTGCTTGCTTCCGCCAGAGGGTGAACGACCAAAGTTCTTGCAGATGTACATACAGGACTCTCACAACGAAATCGTGAATAGGATGGACGCTGTCAGGTTATTTTTAATGACGCTTTATTTATTTTTCACTATTCATTTTCATCGTGTTTTTTCTTATTTTTTTTATTCTCTCCCGCCAAAGTCTGCAAAACCACTATGCCTATTGTAACACTGCGTTGTCCTTTTGTTTGTGTAATAGGTCCGAAGGTGTTAAAAACTTGCACATTGAGATTGTTTCGGATTTGAAGGATATGCTAGATGAATATAACGTGCTCGCTAAGACATTTCGAATGGCACGAGACAGATTGAATGACAGTGATTGTGTAGATGTTAAGATGAAGCTTATTGGAAAAAGAAATGGGGATGGTAGACGATATAACCTTCCGCAGCAAAATGAAGTTGCGGCATTGATTAGGGGGGACATAACTTTTGATCGACTTGAGCGTGACGTGATCGTTCACAAAAAAGGCGGAGGCCTCCAATGTATGAATCATCTGAACCCTTCGTTTCTTGGTCTCCAGTATCCATTGCTTTTTCCATTTGGAGAGGACGGATATAGGGAAGATGTTGATCTTACGCGTGCATTGGAGTCATCTTCTAAAGGGAGAAAGCATGTTAGCCCGAGAGAATATTTTGCCTATAGGATACAAGAGAGATTGAATGAGTCACCATATATTCTCCGGTGTAGGAGGTTATTCCAACAGTTCTTGGTTGATGGGTATACGATGATTGAGACATCTCGCATGAACTGGGTCCGTACACATCAACAGGAGTTGAGATCTGAGTTGTATTGTGGACTTGCCGATGCTCACGGACGTGGCGAGACTAATCCGGCAAGGTTGGGAAAGAGGGTGGTATTGCCCAAAGACTTATATTGGGAGTCCGCGTAATATGATTGGGAATTATCAGGATGCTATGGCGATATCTGGCAATGGATATCGAGTTGTTCATCACCTTTACGTGTAATCCTAAGTGGCCGGAGATTACACGTTTCATCGAGGCTAGAGCGCTTCGGCCTGAGGATCGACCAGATATTGTCTGTAGGGTATTCAAGATTAAGCTGGACCAACTGATCGATGATATAAAGAAAAAAGACATATTCGGGAAGACTAAAGCTGGTAAACTAATTGTTTAAAACCCTTTTTTTGTTGAAATTTTTGTCTTTTCGTTTGGGTTTTGAATTAATTTTGTTATATGGCTTAGGTGTTTTGTGTTTAGTAGTGATGTTTGTTTTGGTGTGTGCAGTGATATATACCGTGGAGTTCCAGAAGCGTGGCTTGCCGCATGCACATATTTTGCTATTTATGGCACAGAGACACCAAGAGCCAACCGCCGAGCAGATCGATAAGATAATATCCGCTGAGATCCCCGATAAGGAGTCTCAGCCTGAATACTATAATCTGGTCAAGGATCTGATGATTCATGGTCCATGTGGTGTATTTAATAAGAATTCTCCTTGTATGGTTAAAGAAAAATGTACAAAGCATTTTCCCAAGAAGTTTGTCCCCTGCACGAGTATTGATAAGGGTGGATTTCCTGTGTATAAGCGCCGAGACAACGGAAGGACTGTTGAGAAAAATGGGATTATCCTTGACAACAGATATGTAATCCCTCACAACCCTTACTTGCTTTTGAAGTACGGAGCGCATATTAATGTGGAGTGGTGCAGCCAGACAAGGTCCATTAAGTACCTGTTCAAGTACATAACTAAGGGAAATGATCGGATCACTGTTGCATTTGCAAAAAATATTGATTCTAATTCTGCAGAATCTATTGATGAGATCAAGTCCTATTATGATTGTCGGTACGTCTCAGCATGCGAGGCAGCGTGGCGGATGTTTAGTTTCCCAATCAGCTATAGGGATGTCCCAGTCGAGCGTCTAAATTTTCATCTTCCTGGGGAGCAAAGTGTTGTATATTCCGAGGGGGATGAGGTTGAGACAGTTTTGAGGCAATCCTCTCTAAAACAGAGCAAGTTCATAGCTTGGATGAAAGCAAATCGAGAATATCCGGCAGCTAGAAAACTTACCTATGCAGAGTTTCCTAATCAGTTTGTATGGAATAAGAAAACCCACGAATGGGTTCCTAGGCAGAACGGTTTCGCTGTTGGTAGATTGTTTTTTGTTCGACCCGGCACTGGAGAAAGGTACTGTTCATGTTCTTTGTTTACTTATGATTTGCGTTTTTACTTTGTTAAGTTTTGATAATTTTATAATATTTTTCCATCACTTAATTTTAGGTACTATCTACGCATGTTATTAAATCACGTCCGTGGTCCCAAATGTTATCGTGACATAAGAACGGTGGATGGAAAGGTGTATAATACTTTCAAAGAAGCATGCTACGCTCGAGGACTTTTAGATGATGACAAAGAGTATGTCGATGGAATAATTGAGGCGAGTCACTGGGCTTCTGAATTTTCCCTGCGAAGTTTATTCGTGACTCTACTGGTGACGGATTGCTTGGATAGGCCTGAAGCTTTGTGGGAAAAGTGCTGGCAGTATTTATCCAATGATATTGAAAACAATCACCGCAAGAGTCTTAACAACCTAGGTATTATTTTGCAGAGCAGAACTCTATATATATTGTATTATATTGAATTGGATATGTGTTTGCACATCTTTATTAAGAGGTTGTTTTTTGCTTGCCATGTCACTTTTTATTTATTTAACCACCCATATGTAATTGTGCAAACTTACATTTGTAGATATTGGTGGTGTGATCGAGAAGAAGAATTATGCCTTAGTTGAGATTGAGAAATTGCTTCGCCAACGGGGGAAAAGCCTCCACGATTACGATGGAATGCCATTCCCTGATACTTCTTATTTCACTTCTCCGGACAATATTTTGATACATGATGAATTGGATTATGATAAGAACACATTGGCCGAAGAACATTCCAGATTGCTATCAGATTTGACCGATGAACAGCGCAGTGTGTATGACACTGTGATTAACGCAGTTGACAGTGATGACGGTGGTGTCTTCTTTTTATATGGACATGGAGGTACTGGAAAAACTTTTTTATGGAGAACCTTATCGGCTGCGATTAGATCTCGTGGAGAAATAGTTCTTAATGTCGCGTCCAGTGCTATAGCTTCACTCCTTCTACCAGGAGGAAGGACAGGCGATTCAAGGTTTGCGATCCCTTTAAATGCAGATGAAGATTCAATATGTAACATCAGACAGGGAAGTCATTTGGCTGAGCTTATAGAAAGGACGAAGTTGATAATTTGGGATGAGGCTCCCATGATGAACAAGCATTGTTTCGAAGCCTTGGATCGTACGATGCAGGACATTGCTAGATTCAGCAACCCACGGGGCAGCCAACAACCCTTCGGTGGCAAGACTATTGTGTTTGGAGGCGACTTTAGGCAAATACTCCCAGTTATACCCAAGGGATCCCGACAACAGATTGTAAATGCATCTTTGAACTCCTCCAGCTTGTGGGACCATTGCAAGGTGCTGAAACTAACTAAGAATATGAGATTGCGTAATCTTCCGGGAGATAAGGATTCCGATGAACTTCGAAACTTTTCGAAGTGGATTTTGAGTATTGGCGATGGAGAAATTGGAGGGCCGAATGATGGTGAGGCTGCAATTGAAATACCCAGCGATCTTTTGGTTCAACACATATCGGATCCCGTTAAAGCTATTGTAGATAGCACATACCCTAATTTTCTCACTGAGGGACGTTCACCATCTTACTTGAATGGAAGAGCTATACTTGCACCTACCCTTGAGGATGTTGGTATGGTCAATGACTATATGGTTGGAAAGAACCTATCAGAGATGAGGACATATTACAGCTCGGATTCCACATGTAAGTCTGATGATTGCGATACAGATTTGCTTAGAGAGATTCACACTCCCGAATTCTTAAATGGGATTAGTTGCTCTGGAGTGCCCAGTCATGTTTTGAGGTTAAAGGAGGGGATTCCAGTAATGTTGATGCGTAACATAGATCACTCTGTTGGTTTGTGTAATGGTACTCGGTTGATAGTCACTAGACTTGGAGAGCATGTTATTGAGGCGAGGGTTTTGTCCGGTGTAAATGCTGGGAAGGATTTTCTAATCCCTAGGTTGAGCCTAACTCCATCGGACATAAGATTGCCGTTCACTTTTCAGAGGAGACAATTTCCTTTGATGGTTTGCTATGCTATGACCATCAACAAGAGCCAAGGACAGACGCTCACCGATGTTGGAGTTTTTTTGAGGAGGCCAGTCTTCACTCATGGGCAATTGTACGTCGCGGTCTCGAGGGTGACAAACAGGAAGGGTTTGAAGTTCGTGATATGTGATGACAATGGTCGTCCAACTAGCACGACCACAAATGTCGTCTATAAAGAAGTGTTTAGCAACTTATAGTTTCATACTTCTTAATTTTATCAGGTATGTTGTTCATTGTATTTTTTTTTACACAAACTCCTTATGTCATTTCATAGTTTGATATGTGAAATGAATAATTATATTTATATTTCATTGTTTTTGTGTTCTTATATTATTCAAGGTATAGTGTCCCCGTTACAAATTTGGTTGACTTATATGGAATAATGCTATGCAACACTGATGCATTAGGGGTACTGTGATTGCAAAAGGTAACCCCACTTACTGAGTGCTCCAAAATTATACTTTTAGTGAGAGTGCTTTTATCATATTTGGCATATGATGTTATTTTTAATATTTTTGCAGGTTTTTCCTATTAATGCGCCAATGTTTGTGTCAAGAGATGTTAGAGATGTGGTCGGTCAACAAAGAATTCATTTTATTGTCTTATTACAGTTGAATTGTATAACAACAAGAATTTTTACATTCTATATGACAACTATGGATCAGAATAATATTTTAGTGCGTTGATCCTTTTTGGCAAAACACAAACATGTTAATATTATTTGTCTTGTGAGCTGTTGCTAACTATTATTGATAATATTGTTTCTTGGATTGCTCTTATTGTTGATGGCTCTTATGAGTACTGTAAATATTTTGGTGATTTTTAGTGAGGTTTCCCTTGAATGTTTACAGGTTGGATAGGAACGAAAAATAGGGGAAATGCTGTTAAATTTTTTCTAGAATTATTTCATTGGTTATGGTTACTTAAGTTTATTGTTTCACTTATTATTTATTTTATTTTTTGAAGATTTTGTGTTAAAAGGGCTAACATTTATGAATATAATTATTAGCTAAAAAATAACGCTCCCGTGCAACGCACGGGTGAAAAAGCTAGTTTGATGAATTTGGAAAAGTTTGCGTGTATTCAATTAAGATTTTTAAAAGTCAATTAAAATATTGGGATATTCAATATGGATTTTTATAAACTTTTTAAAAATCCATTAAAGTCATGATGTATTAAATGATAAAATTCCTATGAAATTATAAGGTATTCAAAGTTGTTTTGAATTTGTAAAGATTTTAATGAAAACCTTTAAGTACTCATCTTTTTTCATGAAGTACAAATATAATTTGTCATAAGAAAAAGATAATAAAAGTCTAATCTCAATAAGGGTCTATTTTATACACCGTAACTTTTCACTAATTTCCACTAACTTTTTCTTTCTCATCATCATCAACAACTCATATAATTATTTTACATTTTCCCTAATCTTCAACCATACGTCTAATGTATTGTTTGAGTAAATCTATATTTTTCCCAATAAAATAAGCCCTAAGTTTAATATAATATTTATATTTATTTTATGAAACGAAAATCAATGTTGTCAAATGAATTATAAAGAAATCCAATGAAAGTTTTGAAATAAAAAGTCTTTCCAAATTCATTGAAGATTTTTATGAATTCTGTGGAAATCTGTAGAAGTATATCAATAATCAATAAAATGCCATTAAATTCCATAAAAGTCATTCAATTTAAAAGTTTATTAAAATTCTTATAAATCCAAATTAAATACAGTCTCCGTGTATATATATATAATTTTTCACATTTTCTCATTATACTAGCTGTTTCACCCGTGCGTTGCACGGGAGACAAAATTTTCAACTGATAACGATATTGATAAATGTTAATAATATTAATATAAAATCTAAAAAAATAATTAAAATACAGAATGAGTTACAATAATAAATTTAAATAATTTAACTTGAAACAATTTTATAAAAATTTCGAAAGAGTTTCTTTTATATTTCGTAGTAATCCATCCTACCAATATGCAAGGAATAACTTACGATAATCCACACAACTTAATTTACTATTCTTCATAGAATAGCAACTTAATTAGCATTTACACCCGTGCTTTGCACGGGATGATCATTTGTAGCAGTGATTGTGATAATATAAAATATTTTGCCCATTGCAAGATAAATCTACTAATATAAATCCAAAATAAAATAACCTTAAATATTATAGTTATCAAAATAACTCTACTAACATTAGTAGAGCTCATTGTTTTTCTTTAAAATTGTTTTACATTTTATCATATACAATTATAAATTTTGAAAGATATTAATTATACATCAGCATGATGTACGTTATTAACAATTAATATGTAAATAATGATTTTTAAGTTTTAATTATGAAATATAATGAGTATAGAGATATATTATAATAATAATAATATAGTGAGTAATGTCCGACAGACCTAATACCCCGTTCCTACAATGTCGGAAACACTTATCTTCATTCGGTCCATCCTCATTTACTCTAGGCGGCGACGATGATATGAGAATTACAAACTTCCATTCCTCGTCCATGCCCCGTTAGAAAATTCTCACCCTCATCCATGCCCCATCATGATGGTTTAATTGAAAACTTTTATTTCGATATTTTATTTTTTCAATAAATACTTTTTAAATATACTAAACACGTGTATTAATATATTAGGTATAAACTTACTAATTTAATATATTCGACATATTAAATATTGAATGATTTAATATAATATTTAAATTAATTTAGATAAGACAAATAAATTGAAATATATATGATTAATACTTAAAATATACAATCTATTTGATGATATTTAAAAATTAAATACAATCTCAATTGCCAAAATTTGATATAAAATAAATAATTTAAAGTACGTGGGATTTTTAATATTTATTTAGGAGATAGAAACTTAGATAAATATTTAACATAGTTGAAAGCCATTTAAAATATTCTAGTTGAGTCATATAATTCCAATAATTGATTGAGTCGATAACCAATTGTTAGCAAGAATTCTTAGACTTATTCCCTAACGAAAGCGACATACTGAACCAAATAATTGTTATATAATTGTTGGTTGAGTAGTATCAAAATAAAAAAATAATACTATTTGAAAACCTACTTTTGGAGCTTGTTACTTAAAAAAATGGGAAGATCCTTTGAAACACCCGTAACTATGCAAAAAGAAATATTAATGTTTTGTCATCAACTGTAACTCAAAAGAAATATTATAGAAAATACAAAAATACATGAGAATCAAAAGAAAAGTATGTTTTGAAAAAAACATAATACTGAAAAAAGTAAATAAAGTTAAGTATGGACTAATGATCAATCGACTTACTTTGCAATAAGATGTAACACCCTAATTCTAAGAATCTAGAATCTTATAGGTGTTAACTTAACTTTATTTTAAAAATCGTGAAAAGTTAAATTAATTTAAGTAACCATATTTTTCTTCCCGTAGTAATCTAATTAATTTTAAAAGTTTTTCATTTTTGAAATAATTATGGTTCCCCATTTTTAGTAATTTAATTAATTTTGATTAATTTCTGTCTAATAAAACTCTCTCAATTTTCATCAAATGAAAATATATCCAATTAAATATAAGAAATATAATTAATTGTAATATAATTAATTCTAATTAATTCTTGTTTTTATGAAATTATTTATAAAAATAATTTATTATTTCTAAATAATTTTTTTTAACCACAGTTTTAAGAATGGTAAGAATCTAATTTTAAAAATATTTTATTATTAAAAAGATATCTTGCATGTCAAAAGATATCTTTCATTTTTAAGAAAAAAATCTAGCTAACCACGGTAATCTAATTAATTTTAATTATTATTTATTTTTAATTAATGTTATTTTTCTATTTTAAAAATACAAACGAAATCATGTCAATTTTCGCTCATTGAAACCAAGTCCAATTAAATAATAACAGTGTTACTAATTTTAATTAATTGTATAAGAATTCGTTTTAATTGATTTTCATTTTAGCTAATTATTGTATACATCTAATTTTAAAGAAATCTTATAATTTAAAAGATATACTACAATTAAATTTTTTTTCATTTTTTAGGGAAAACCCGCATCAATTTAATGATTTTTTTATATTAATTATATTTTCTCCTTTAAGAATGTAATTAATTTGGATCAATCCTTATCCACTGAACACATGTATAGCAAAATATTAGCAACGGAATTTATTATTTTAATTAATTATTGTTTAAATAATTATATTTACTTTTTTATTTAATTTAATTATTTCTAAAAAAATTAATTATTTCCAAAATAATTTGCTTTATAGCTATAATTTTAAGAATTATATGAATCTAATTTTAAAAATATCTTATAATTGAAAGGATATCTTGAGATTTAATATATATATATATATATATATATTGATTCAATTAATTAAAAGATCAATTAATGTTACAATTGAATTATTAATTAAACAAAATTGATGTTGCACGTTTCTTTTAATTTTTATGTAAACATTAAATGAATTATAATTTTTTTATCTCACCAAAATTAAATCTTAGCAAAATCGCCAATTTTAATTAATTTTCATTTATTAGCTAATTATTATTTTAAAAAATAATACATTCATTTTAAAATTAATTAAAGGGTCCAAGCTAAGTGTTAAATTTTCATGTTACACATTTATTTTAATTTTTATGTAAAAATTTAATGAATTGTAATTTTTCATCACACAACAATTAAATCTTCCAAAAATTGGTCATTTAAATTATTTTTTGTTCCTTAACTAATTATTTATAAAAATGATCGATTGTTTCTAAAATTAATTATTGAGTCCAACCTAATTTTTAAATTTTTTAGTCCAAATTCGGAATCGTAATGGTGGGATTTTGTCTCAACTTTCAGACCCAGCTAGCAGGTAAGTTTCTTTTTCTTTTTGTGTAAAACTTTAATGAATCTTAATTTTATATCGCAAAAAAATTGAACCTTAGTTACGTTTTAATTAATTTTTGTTTGTTAGCTAGTTATTTATAAATTAATTAATTATTTCTAAAATTCAGTAACGGGTCTGATCTTATTTTTTTATTTTAATGTTAAACCTTTATTTGAATTTTTTTAAAAAAATTTAATCAATGGGAATTTTGTATGGCATAAAAATTAAATCTTAGTGGAAATTGTTAATTTTAAATAATTTTATTTTTAAATATGAAAATTATGAAAAAGCGATCGATCAAAAATACATTCTAATTTCTAGAACAGGTATATTTTTCAAGACATAAACTTATAAATTGAAGCTTTGAAAGAAAAAATAAGAAATTTCAAAATTTACTGATTCAAAATAAAATTAAAATTTATCACAAATATATAATATTTTTCGATTTTGTGTAATTACATGAGAAATTGTATTTAAGTACTACATTAATATATAAATTATTATTTTGGCAAATTAAAGATTTATTAGGAAAAAAATTATCTAGTTTTAAACATAAAATAAAGGTAGCTTTACCATATATTTGTGAGATAAACAAATTGAAGTATTATTTTTTATTTAATGTATTTTCAAGGTAAATCAAACATGGAATAGAATTAAAAGTTAAAACATTTTATACATTTCATTGTATTTGAATTTTATACACAAACATCGATTAAGTGTTGTAACAAATTATTAATTTATATTTAAGTTGAACACTAATTTATATATTTGTGGGAAATTTTAATTTTTCAAAAAATAAAAATTATGTATTAATAGTATACTTATTTTAAAGCTATCATCAAGTCGAGTAAAATAGAATGACAATTTTTTTTATATGTAGAAAATGAAAAAAAGGAGAGAAAATGATAGAGAAGGTATTTAGATGTAATGAAATTGGATAAAGTAGTGTAGAAATAATAAAATAAAATCTATATACATTAATATTAATATATTAGGGAGGGAAAAAATAAAGAAAGTTGGATATGGATTCGAAAATAAAAAATAAAAAATAAAAAGCGATTTTTTTTAAATGGAAATACGGATTTAAGACAATATAAAATATAATAAGAAAAAATCATCTTTTTCTATATATATATAAATTATTCTATTATAGATAAAAGATTATATTAGGAAAATTTAATAGGCGGAAAAATTGAGGGTGCATTTAGTGGAAAAATGCTCTTATATATATATATATATATATAGATTTATATTTAAGTTGAACACTAATTTATATATTTGCGATAAATTTTAATTTTTTAAAAAGTAAAAATGTATATATTGATAGTATACTTGTTTTAAAGCTCTCATCAAGTCAAAAAAAATAGAATCACAAATAAAAACTATCATAAGATAAAATATAGATAAATTATTATAATAAGAGAAGAGCCTCATTTTCTATATATATAAATTATTCTATGTATAGAAAGAAGTTTATATTAAGCAAATTTAATAGACGGAAAAAATTAAGGATGTGCTTAGGAGGGAAAAAAGGCTCCTTATATATATATAAATATATAAAGATTTTGGACTGACTACAACAGTTTGAGCGGGAAAACTATTAAATAAATGATTAAAAAATATTTTTTGTTCAATTCTTTTTCTATATTATAGATTTTTTTATATTCTTTTTAACCCACATTAAAAAAATTACTTCTAGAATTTACACGGAACATGCAACAAGTGCATTAGAATCACGAGAGGAATAAAATTAGGTTAACGTCACAAAAGTTCCACATTTGAAGTTTGTGGGGCGAGAATTTTGAGACCAAGATCAAAAGATATCACTTTTGTTGATTTTAATTGGAGTAAGGAATAAGTTGAGAGCATCCAAAGAGACTTTTCTGTCTCCCGTTAATCATGTTTGTAAAGATACTTTTGGACCTTGATTAGATACATGTTACACTTGTAATTAATGAAAACAAAAGAGTTATCAAGTCAACTTCCCAGTCTTTACTTCATCAATAATTCGATTGATTTTCTTCAAGAATATTGACGTGATCTAGTCAAATGTAGAATGGTAGAGAGTTTTGGTCTCATTCCAATATTTGATATGATCTTCTATCAACAACGTGTGCAATCTGATTTTTAGAAATAGTAGTATAAGAG
Organism: Jasminum sambac; assembly: GCA_018223645.1. Classification (NCBI taxonomy): domain Eukaryota; kingdom Viridiplantae; phylum Streptophyta; class Magnoliopsida; order Lamiales; family Oleaceae; genus Jasminum; species Jasminum sambac. Next base: position 30,539,416 of record CP073649.1, read on the forward strand.
AGAGGAATTAGCTACTTGGGGGTGGTTTTGACATGAGTCGGATGAAGAGGCCGACTCAAACCCTGCACATTTAGAGGCCCATTTAGAAGAATTTTTAACTTTGAACAACGGCAATTTTGCAATCTCTATTCTTAGATTTTGTGTGGTCTGGTGACAATAATGGCTCTTACATCTACAGTGGATCCTGCTTCCCCTTCCTGAATTAGCAGTATAACATCCCTAGGAATTTATAGGACTTAATTGCAACCTTTTTAAAACTTACATCTTAAATTAAACTTTTCTTAAAAATCGAAGAACTAGAATCGCAAAATCTAAGAACTAGAATCGCAGTTAGAAATTAGTTTCTTTTAAATACCATATTGTTTGTTGTCAATTCTTATCATTATTATAAGAACCTTTTCTGACCGTGGTAAGGACAAATTAAAAGGCATTCAAGTAGGAACGAATGAGTGGCGTGGCGGTAGTACCGTCCACGTGCCGGGCCGTTGACCCGGGTTCGATTCTTACCCCGCCCCTGTGCGCCCCTCTTCCTCGATTTCCCCTTGTAACAAAAAAAAAAAAAAAGGCATTCAAGTTACTTTACGTCTTTATGGGGAAAAAAACAGAAGAAGAAGTTACTATAAGCCTGTTAGGGAACATTTTAAAAATATTTTTACCATTTTTTACTACTTTTTTATCCATTTTTTCTTTACCCTAAATCAATTACATCCACATATCATATCATATTAATAAATCTCAATCATTTAACTCCACTCATTCTCTCTCCTCTTTTACATTAAAAATATTTAAAAACCATTAAAAATCAACTCCTATCACCCTATATACCTGCTACTAAATAATGTGTCATTTATATTTTACTTTATAATGTTGTACTCGTATATACACAAACGGAAAACATTTCCATTTACATGCATGCCACCTGAATTGGAATTCATACGATTTGGGTGGTGTTCTAAAGGAGATCGAGCTATTAATTGAATCTAATTTTCATAAGACCTCGTGCACATTGATCCAAAGTTTTGAGACCAACTGATTTCTTGGGGAAGTAAAAGAATCATGTGAGTGATTTTTAAAAATTTTTAATTATAATTGGAAAGTATAGAAAGATTCTTAGAAGCACCAAACAAAACAAAAATAAAATAAAATAAAATTGTGGCAACTATAAAAATTTGGGGGTTTTCAAAATAATTCCATGGGGGAAAAAAATAAAGATATAATAGAACTTTTGGATCCAGGTTCACTTTCGCATGTGGAATTTGTTTCATTTTCATCTTATTGGCGTGCCATAACAAAAAAGGGAAAATAATTACTACAAATCACTGTCACACGGCACACACTTTACGTGTCTAATTTGAAGCGCAATTCATTATGCATGTTTAGTTCGCATTAAGAGATTGTCTCTAATCAGATTCATTATTTCCTTTGTCCATCTACACATGCAATGATAAATACACAAAGAAATTTCCTTGCGCAATCCACATGCCCACATGCCACACTTTTTTAATTAATCCACTCAATTAATTATGGGGAAAGATTAAGGTAAATTGTTTTTCACAAATGATTTTTCTATCTGAAAATGACTTTTAAAAAAAAAAAAAATTGACTTGGTTTCCATTGTATTTATGAATAGACTAAGAAATTGACAAAGATAAAATTTTATCAACCAATCTTATATTCATTAATGAGTCCCCAACCCCCATCCATCAAGACTCTAACAGGCAACTTATCATTTTTAATACGTTTCAATACAATATCAAAAACTCTTAAAACATTGAAAAATGATCTTTGCACCTTTACTATAGCATTCGAATACCAATCAAGAATTCAAAATATCGTCTTCGTAATTGTTCCATTGAGTTCCTTATCTGCTTATAATATTTTATGTTCAGTCCATAATAAAGTGTATCGAATAATTTGATTGGACGAGACGAATAAGATAATAGTCAATTACAGATGTATATGTGGGCCCTGGTGTAAACTTTGACCAACTTATCAAGCACAATGCCCATGTTTCCAATATTCACTTAACACACGCCGCTTATTTAATCCTCCCAACTGCCCATTTCTTCTTGCAGAGCGCATTCCACTGAATCCATGGCCTCTTTCGCTCCATTCTTTCTCATTGCAACGGCTCTGCTAATCTCACCGGCGTGTTCCCTCACCTGCACGTCACAGACCTTCACACAGAAAAACACACACTTCACCAACTGCACCGATCTCCCCGTACTCAAGGCCTACCTCCACTGGACCTATGACCCGACTGCCAAGCCCAAGCCCACTCTCTCCGTCGCCTTCATTGCCCCTCCGGCCAAGCCCAATGGCTGGGTCGCTTGGGCTCTGAACCCGACCGGCACCGGCATGGCTGGGGCCCAATCGCTGGTCGCTTTCAAGGACTCCAACGGATCTATGGCCGTTAAAACCTACAATATCTCATCCTACAGTTCTATCGTCGAATCGAAGCTGTTTTACGACGTTTTGGAGAAGAGGGCGGAGTTTTCTGGCGGGACGATTAAAATATTTGCTAAACTTGCGTTGCCGAGTGATGCGGTGGAGCTCAACCAGGTCTGGCAGGTCGGTGCGGCGGTGAAGGATGGGATGCCGGAGAAGCATGATTTCGCTTCGGATAATCTGAACTCTAAAGGCACATTGTCGCTGGCGAGTGAGGCAGCGGCAGGGATGGCGCATGCGGGGGCGCCGGCGCCGACTCCGGTCAGTGGGAGTGGGATTGCAGGGCAAAATGGGAATCAAACCGGAGGGAGTTCGAGATCTGGGGTGTATGGGACTCTGGTGCTACTAGCGGCGATTCCACTTTTACGGCTTTAGATAGGTTCTAGGGCCGAGATTTCTCATACACTTCGCAATAAGAAATTAGGTGAAAGTATATATTATTTTGCGTATTATTGTTCTTCTTTATCTCCATTTTTGTTATAATTGTCACCAGAAAATACCACTTCATTTCGACTATTATATTGTTGATTGTGATACTTTGGTTGTTACAATAACTTTTGTTCCACGGCTTTGGTTTGTTGCAAGATGAGCATGATATATAGACTTCATTGTCATGAAAATGATTAGGGAAGAGTGACAAGATGAATGATCTAACAATAACTAAAATACATTTTGCGTGTGTTTGTGTCACTTTTTTTTTATTTAAAAATTGATTAAAATCTAATTTTTTGGATAGATAGTGGCGGAGATCACGAGATGTGTGGATAATAATGAGTGACGATGTGAGATGTGTGATTGATATTGATGTTTGACTTTGATTTTTAGTAGTAGATAATTTTTAGGTAAAAAAAGTGTATACGAACACATGCTTTGTTGTTTGTTTCTCACACGTATTTTATTTCAATTTTGTACAAAGTTTTCGAAATTAGTTTCCTTATAAAAATCAAAGTAGTTTGAGTACGTAAATGTTTTAAATGAATGGAAAATGTATTGTTTATTATGAGTCATGAAAGATGTGATTATTTATAATAATCACTTCTTTACAATCTACTTTTATCGACTCATAGGGGTGAGGAAATTTCTACATTATTAAGTTGTTATTATGAATTATAAACTATGGCATGCATAAAAGCTAAAAAGTCTTTCATTATTATTATACTCTTTAACATACTAAGTGTTGTATTTTAATGCATATCTATTCTGGTGAGACTTTTCAGTAATCGTTGAGGGTATTGAGTACTCAATATTTAAGAGCTTGTTTGCTATAATTAAAAAAAAAAACCCACACAAAAATCTTCTTTTTTTTTTTTTATTTTTCAGTTCCAACCATTAATTTGATTGATTTAACCATCTTTTTATTTTTTTATTCTATTTTTTTCTTACTTTTAATTAACGACACATTTTATGATTATATTTCCGAAGGTCTATTTCATACATAAGTATACATAACATACCCAATTTTTAGTTGCTTTAAACTTTAAGGTGCTTCATTGAAATGAACACCAAGGAAATGTAATTAAACAGAACAAATGCTTAACCCTTCCTTATTTATGGGCTCAATGTTGTAGTAACTTTCTAATTAGTCTATTCTTTAATTACCATATTAGTAGTACTCCATATGATTATTACCATTAATTATATGCAGCTCACATGCTTTAACTAACGCGTGGACTTATAGCATTAAATTACAGGAGTAATAAAGACTTAGAAATCTGATACATTTTAAAAAATCACAAACGTGTTTCTGAAAAAGAAATATACTATACTAGTATATAAAACCGAATAAACAAATTGTTCAAATCACAGTTTGAATCTTTCAGAAATTTTAATTTCTTTATCCCCATATATTCAAAGGCATTTCGCTACATGGTACATGCCATGTGATAATAATGCCAATATTTGATCTTATAATTAATTATTTCAATGCATATATGGACTTTTCATTGATATATATTGTAATGTGGAATAACAATACTTTGTTAAATTTGAAATAATAATAGCTGGCTTAAAGGCATAATTCTTAGGTCCCTCAATGCACAAAAAAATACTTATTTAGGGGCCTAATTAACAATCATTTGATGTCTAAGGTTATTAACACGTTGCCCCCTTTTTGTTAGACTACAATAATCACTATCGTTTTCGTAATCATGTTTGTGTCTTAATCATTTTTGTTTAAGAAGCTAAAATTTAAAAGAGTTGTAATCGTGTCGTTATTTAAATTAGTATGTTATCTGTCAGTAAAATAAAATAAACAGTTACGTAATTTCAGTCGAAAATGAAATAATTATGGTTGGTAGCATCATTATTTGGCCCCCAATGTTCATATATTCCAATGGCAACGGACAAAGACTTGTGATCAAACACTCATTTAGTGTACAAAAAACTTTTAAGTCAATTTTTTGATCATGGACGATCACTTATATATTTGTAATTTTATGTGTTTACTCACTTTTCCTTGTTTTTAGAACTACATCTACTTACTTCACTTTATTTTTTTGTATAGTTCTTTCAGCCGTTGAAAGTCGTTGGCGCTATTGTTTTGAAAATTTTTAAAAAATAGATATGAAAAAAGTATTCTTACTTTCCTTAAGTTTAAACTTTAAAGTATCAATTTATTAAAACTTAATTGTAGCGGCCAATCAATAATAATTGTTTAATTCGAGAGGGTAAATAGCCGTAAATTAAGGTACATGTGACCTCCAAGATTTAGCGTGTGAAATACGAATACAAATCCCTTCAAATTCAACAAGAATATTATGGAGATGACTGATGAGTCATTTATTTGGAATCAAAGAAAAAGTTGCCAATAATTTTAAATACAATTAGAGCTTGTTTGGTAAGTTTGAAAAAACATAAATTTTTCTTGTGCATATAAGCGAGTAAAATTTCTTTAGTGTTCTTGGAACACTCTATAAGTAGTTGGTTAAGATTTAGTATTCTAAGTACAAGAATTTTTTTTACCTAATTAACTGTATCTCAAAAAAAAAATTTTTTTTTTTTGAGTACAAATTTTTGGATCATAGGATTGGGGTGTGGTATTCTGGAACAAACCAATAAAAAGGTGCTTTACCACTAGGCAAACCCTTGGAAACAAAAAAAAAAGGTTTTTGTACATTTTCTGTTTCCATTACTTTACTTTTTAGTAACATTCTTTTAAAAGAAAAATTATTATTTTTGTCCTTAGAAAAACTATCAAACACGTTCTCATTAGATTCAACTTTTCATAACCTCGTAAGTATCGAATGAACCATAGGTCGCATCATCGACAGATCGACTCGCGACGCAAACTATCCAAAAACTATAATAAACTTTTAAGAACTTGAAGTCACGTTTTGGGCTCGCGATGTACCTTGTGGAAATTTCATGAAAAAATGGATATCATACCTCCAGAAAAATGGAAATTCCCGGTGTGAATAAAATCATTATTAGTTTTTTACATGGATCATACCTTTGAAAAATGGAAATTTCTTGCATAGTTTCTTATGTATAATTTTTTCTGCTTATGTCCATTGACGATGACTGAGAAAAATGGGGTCACGTGTTAATTGACATCATAAAGTGATTATTAAAGGCCTTTTATTTTGTTTTCGTCATCTAGACATCATAATGACACATGTAAATAATTTATATTAGTAATTGCGAGTTTAATATTTTAATACTAGTAGTAATTTAATCTGTTAGACCCTACTTGTCCAAAGATCAGCAGGAAGAAGCGTGGGATTTTGTCTAAATGTCTCAAACAATGTTCTAAGAAGCGTAGCGTTGACTTCATGTTTTGAATTTGTAAAATTGCACAGTAAAAGCGTGATCAATGCACAATAAAACACAAAACATGATAAAGTGTAACCCGCTTAAGCAAGTATAAGCTTGCGATTAAGCGCATTTTTTAAAATAGAGGTCTTCAATACTATCAGTTATATGCATGTATTTCATGTCTTCTTAATTATTGTTTAAGCACGAGTTTATTGCACCAACTTATATCATACATCCAATGCTGAGATAACATGTATTAATTAGGCACACTAAACCCGTGCCGCACTAGATCATAATTGCAATAACTAGTACTGAAAATATTCAAAACTATTGTCCAAACGTAGGTAAAAATTCACGAGCCAAGTAAAAATATAGCCTAAAGTTTACTCTCTAAAAATGTTTATACATCGAGTCAAACGATTAAACTTAAATGTGAGAAATAATACCGAAAAAGGTTACTAATAAGTAAACATGATCATTTTTTTAAATAAGATTACGCAATACATAATGTTCTTTTTTCTTCCCCACATTTCCTTAATAACTTCATCGATTCTAACGGTGTGTTCTTTCAAATATTTCACTTTACTTCTCAAATTCTGGTCCAACAAGCTTGAAAATGAGGAATAATTATCTCTTCCTCACTAGTGTAGAGAAGTACCGTTCGTGTATTCTTGAAGTATCGAATCATTACATTCCAATAACTTAAATACAAATAGAATAAAGCCGTTAACTAAATAACACACTTATACACGTAAATAAATGGTCACTCTCAGCATTTGTTCGTCTCCATTTATTTCCACCCAAAAATCACCTATTACTAAAAATTAAAATCAAACATCAATATCAACCACACATTTCACATCATCGCTCATTATTATCCACACATCTCGTGGTCCCCACCATTATCCCTCCAAAAACTCAACTTTTAACAAATTTTTAGACAAAAAAAAGTAGACACGAACACAAGCTCAGCCTGAACTAACATAGTTACTTCTAAAACATCTTATTAACACAAATTATTATCAAAAGAAAATCAAAATAATCAACCTAAAAAGGTGAATTATATAAAATCAATCTCTGACCGATCATCAAGTTTGTGGAGATAATTAATTCCATGGCATCAAATCCAGCAAGAAAAGGAGGCTTTATCCCCAGCGTGTAAGGTGAAACATCAATGCATCTCAAAAAAGTGAAACGCGGTTTAAAGGAAAGCAAAAGATAATGGGGGGGACCAACTCCCAACTAAAAACCAAAACATGAATTCAAAATTTCTCAAAAATATTTTTTAAATGCATAATAATACTAAGAACTCATAAAATGAACTAGTGACGTTACAAAGCTTTATACTACGAGGATGTTTTGCCGACGCAACTGTATTATACATTGTGTGAAAAATATAAACATGTAAAATCTGCATCTCTCCAGTGATTAGTGTAAATGCTGAAATGCATAAACGACCTGTTTGGCATGCAGCATCAAACAACATCAGACAAGACGAGAATATTTTAACTAATTTTCCTTTGTGAATCTTGTTCGATGTGTCAAATACTATTGTAACAAACAAACAAACATGCCACTCAAATTCCATTGTTGAAGGGTTTGGTCGACTTCTTTCGCCGTAAAACCACGATCCAAGTAAACGCTTCCAACAATACAGCAATACCTCCCAACACCGCAATCGCTATAATATACGCATGCCTCCACTTTGGCTCGGGGTTCAATATATCTAGACCCTTGAAAACATTGAGGACACCAAGAACAACAATCGCGTATCCAATCCCGTGATGGTAGATATTCCAATAAAACCGGTATTTGTGATCCTTTTTGGGTCTCAAGAACAATGCAAATATCTAACACAAAAAGGACGATCTCAAAGTCAAGATACTACTATAGTTATGCTACATGCACACCAAAGTTATTCAAGAACAAGTATAACAACGCACTTAGCAAGATTATGTACGTTTTTTCAAATATCACGTCACTCTTGAATCAATGGGTATCAAATGGACACATCACACATGTGTTGTATACCTCTTGTTGTACATTTTTATTGTACCAATAGCATTTTCCTTTTCTAAAACCACTTTGAGGCGAGAAAACAGAAACTCGGGAAGAAATATACCTGCACTGTGGCAAGAGAGAAGAGTGCAATCCCGATATTGCGATGGAGGGTATAGCGAACGCCCTTCGACTGACTTCCAAGCTTAAGACCAGTTCCCCAACCAGCAACGCCGATGGCATATGCCGAGATCTGGCAAGAGACGTGGAGATAAAACCACAGAGGATCTGCCGATGGAAACACCCTTAAGTACCTCGCGATGATGATTCCGATTGGAAACAAAAGACCCCAGCTCACAACATTCAAAATCCCATGGATCTGAGTCAACACATCAACCAACTTATTTATTACAATTTGAAAATTGGCAATTTGGCATACATACATATACATAGGTGACACCTAACAGATCATTAATGTAGCACAATTTCAAGATCCTCCAAAACATGCAGGCTAACATGGCTCTCGATTTATACTAGTAGTATGTTTTCTATTTTTAATAATCCACCTTGTCAATTCACTACCCAAATCTCTAAATGCAGTATAGTACAAGTTCATCCACTTGATTGACAACACAATTTCGTAATTTAATTGCATGTTTTGGTGACATTCACCACCTAATTGCTAATTGTGAATTAAATGGTATGCTAACAAAAATAATAGGAAAATACCATAAGTACCACCTTGTTCGGCGCAAGGTGTACCAATGGTCATTTTATCCTTTTCCTGTTTTGAAAGAATTACCGAAAATAACAACAGCCGCAGTGAAGAGATTCGATTAGACAAGATTTATTCAATGAAATTTTAAATTTATTTAGTAAAAAAATTAAGGTAACTTACATTCCTTTTCTTGGTTCTAGAGTCACCTCCAGAGCCACCGGTGCTCTGTCCTCTCAACAGATCAAGGCTGCCTTTAGAGTTCAAATTCGCCGGTTGGAAATCATGTCTATCCGGTACCCCACCGGTCACCGATGGGCCCACCTGCCACACATGGTTCACCGTATTCTTCCCCTTCTCCGGCAGAACAATAGTGGCAAAAAGCCGCATCACCCCGCCGGAAAATTCCGCCGACGATTCCTTAACCTCGTACCAGACCTTGGATTCAGCGACGGGGCCGTAAGAGCTAACGTTGTACGTCTTAACGGTCATCGCTCCTTTGGAGTCTTTGAATGCGATAAGGGCCTGAGAGCCGAGCATTCCGGTCCCGGTTGGGTTGATGGCCCACGAAATCCAGCCGTTGGGCCTGGCCGGAGGGGCGATGAACGCGATGGACAGGGTGGATTGGGCCGGATCGTAGGCCCAGTGAAGGTAGGAGTTGAGGGAGGGGAGGTCGTTGCAGAAGGAATAGGCTTTGTTGTTCGTGAAGGTCTGTGACGCACAGGTGGCCGATGCGGCTGTCGCCGCTGCCGCCGGCTGCGACGGCGTAAGTAGCAAAACCGTTGCTAGGAAGAGATTTGCCAATGTTTGGGTAAAGGACTCCATAGCAAGAAAATGCACTCTGTGTGTGTGTGTCACTAGCGTCTATTTGATTCCAGTGTATTTCGTTTTATATATGAATATATGAGTGGAGGAAAATGATGGTAGTGGGGGAGAGAAACGGTTTGGAAATTGGACCATACCAAGTTGTCATTTGGAAATACTTTGAGGACCAACACTGCAATTTATATAAAGTTATTGAATTTCCTTTTTTTTTTTTCCTCTTTTTGAATTTCCTTTTTATAAGCCGGTTTGGGGAATTTGTAAAATTTATTTATTAATTAATTCTTCTATATATTTTTTTGTCACTCCATATTTACGCCAAAAAAACCGATCATGTGTTCTTCTTTCCTGTTTCTGTTTGTTTGTCATTTTGCTGAACTTGCGACTTACGAGATTGACTTTAATTAATCAAAACTTGCATTATGGAGTACTATTTGAATACAATACAATAGCATAAATCAAGGCCTTTCTTTATCCCAGAAAATAAATAAATCAAGGATTTTCTCCTTTTATACCCTATAACTTATAGACTGTGCATTACTTAATCATTTTTGTTTTTTTTTTTTTTGAATCAATTGAGTCATGTTTATTAAGAACACTGAATTAAGTGTATTTAGGGAAAGTTGCGAAAAAAATTACATAAATTGATTAGTAGATTGCTTCGCACACTTTTTTATCGTGTCCACTTTGCCATTTAAAATATATCTAATTAATAATAATTTTTATTTTCATTCAAATTTTAACTATATTATTATTATTATTATTATTATTATTATTATTATTGATGAATGTAAAATTATTTTGTAAATCAAAGGGGGAGAAAATAGAAAAAGAAAAAGACAAAGAAAAAGGGCGCAAAAGCCCAAGGATCAGCCTATATGGCCAATATTGCCAAAAATCTTGTTGGGCCACTGATTCGGACTGGTTCACGGAAGTGAGTAGATCCAACACTAAATTGGTTGGTTTGTTTATCGATTGCAAAAATTGTCACAAATAGCACCAGATAACTAAAAAGTACAATGTAAACATTAGGGTAATTTCTCCAAACAATTTTTTATTTTTTATTTTTTTATCCTCTTTCCCTTATTTTTTCTAATAAAATTATTCAAAACATCTAACAACCTTTGGATTCATATTCACTTTTATCTCCAATATTGTTTTCAATCTTTTTAGTTCAAAAGTAGAGAAGTATGATATGAAAGAAAAATACGAAAATTGTCAAATTAATCGCATAAGCAGTTGAAAGTGTTATTTGGAATTCTTTTTTTTATTTTAACTCTAACGAAGAAATCTAAAATTTGACAAATACCTTTACTGGAACACTCTCCATACTTATTTGTCTCCCTCTATAAGAATATGTTCTTTCTAACTTAAATCTCACCAATTTATATTTATTTTTTCTCTCTCATCATTTTCAACAATTCATTCATTGATTTGACAATTACTTTATATTTTTTAATACTCCATCTTCAATTCTCAACCACACATTTAGTCAAATTTTAAGCTACACCAAATTTAAGTTACAAAGAACATACCCTAAATCAGTTTCCAATCTTGCTGTTGTCATGAAGCTGTTGCATACTTGCATATCATCTCTGAGTTCCTCAACCATGTAGTTGCCTTCTTTCCCAACTTCAACCTTTTTTTTTCTGCTTAAATATAATTAGGAGAACTTCGGGAGGGGCATGAATTCAAACCCAATTTTTTCGACTTTTGGCTTGTTTGGTTACATCTTTTTTTTTTCAAGGAAAACATTTTCTAACTTTTTTCGAAATCCGTTATTTTCCTTATTTTGGTAAAAAAATATCTTCCTTGGGACGGGGAGAAGGTTTTTGGTTTCCTATAAAAGTTTGCTATTTTTTTGAATGGACAATTTATTTTAACCATAAAAATAAAGAAAATAATTAAATTTCACAAAAAAATATAAAAATAAGGAAAACAATACCATTTTTTAACTTGCAAATTAATTCAATCAAACTCCTATAACTATCATTTTCCCTAAAAAATCTTTTCGCAGAATTTATTTATCCGAAAATCGTTTTCCCTGCAAACGTTGTCTAGCTTTCCAATCAAATACACCCTAAGTGTATGCTTGATAGATATTATATAAAAATTGATTTTCGAATGCAAAAAAGTAAATAAAATAATTTAAAGTTATAAAAAAATAATAAATATTAGTGAGTAGTTGAAAATGATGACAAAAAATAAATAAATAAATTGATTTTGGATAAGTTGTATCAAAATTGGCAAAAAGGACCGCCAGTGAATTTTCACCTATCTCACAGTACTATTTATCAGCGATATTTGCGTTATTTATAGTACAGTTTTTTTTTTTTTTACATCTATTGACTTCGAGATTTGGAGGTTAGGGATGCACGCTGCGTGTCGCCCTATTGGCGGGAAAAATTTATAATATTCTTGGAGTATTGAGTACTCAATACTCCATTCCATTTATGTATTGACACTTGTAAATTAAGGACCCACACAGTACCCAGTGCACGCCATTAATAATCTACCGTCCAAATTTCATTTCTTTCCTGTTTCTTCTTCGTTATTACTCTCTTTCTCTCTCTATATTTCTCTGTTATTTCTTTCCCCATCTTCCACGATTTTTTCCCTGTAAAGTAGGGAAATTGAAGTCATCATGGTATTGAAAACTTTCTCAGCACCATAAATTGGTATAGCCCCAAGGCCCAAATCAATTTTTTGGTTCAAAAGGTTTCCTGCTACTATGCATCTTCTATATTTTCCAATTACACATGGAAATTTAAAAACTTGATTCCATGGATATTTTGATTTTGGATTCAAGTATATGAATACGTCATATTTTCTTGTTGGTATATATCTCGCCTCCGTGTATCTCTCTACTCGTCAAATTTTCCGACTTCAAAGGCGTCTTCAACACGAGTCGCTTTACGAAGAAGATTCCATTGATGCTGCTAATGCTATGACGTCTTGATTCATGCAATTTTTTTACCGTGCTGATCCAATAAAAATTTAGCATCTACTTGAATGACGAGGATGAGGAATGACATTGAGAAGGAGAATGAAAAGCTGTGTTTGTTTTGAGAGGTTGTAAATGTGCTATTTGAATTCTTATTTTCCATTCAGTAACTTGTCTTTTAGTTAGTTGGAAGATGTTAATTATTTGACAACATACTTTGTGATTTCTATTGACCTTTTTGGAGGAGGTCTATTTGTAGTTTGTGTCTGTGTAGTTGTTTGTTTGTTGGCTGACTGAGTTGAGTTCCATTTGCTGGAATGAAAGAAATATAAGCAATCTTTTTCTTCTATTAGTATGCCTTCTCTTTGTTTGTTTGTTTGTTTGTTAGAAGATTGATTTCAATTCAATTTGGACAATCCGTTTGCTTGGAATATCGGCCTTGAAAGTGTTAGCCTTCCTCACATGCGAAGGATCTTCAACTTTCCGAAAACCATGTTTTGAACACACAAAAGAATTCTTTTTCTTATAGCTCCATTGGATAATCTTTGATATTTATCTCTACGCACACTAAATCCAACCCTTTTTGCATATTCATTATAAAAATTGTATGCTTCAATCTCATCAGAGAACATCATTCCAATTTCCGGCAACTTTTCCCTCTTTGTAGAATTTATAAAATTAATACGAGCGCCATCCACATCCTCATCTATATTTTCATTTTCACTGTCAGTTGATGAGCATGAATTTTCTGAATAATATGTGCTGTCATCATGTTTATCATCTAGTAAAAAGAACAGTAACATAATTATAAATAGCTAATATACAGAAAGAAGAAAACATGGAGTTAATGTTGAAAAGCATATATTGAAACTATAATAAGAAGGAAGAAGATTTACAAGATTCTAGTTCTTCTTGGCTTTCCATCCAAAAAGGGGATTAATCTCCTGTATTAAATAAATAAAAATTGAAACATGTTCCTGCCATTTTAAGAAAAAACATCAATAAATGGATTATCAATATTACAGCAATTTAATCTACTGTAATAGTATTTATTCACATTCAAGAGACAAAAACTGAAAGTAACAAACAAATCCAATACCTTTAATAGGGATAGACGTTCAAGTGAAAATCGGAAGACAGCCAGTGACGAAACATAAAAATTATTAAAATTTCTGAACCAAAATGCCCATAGAGTCAATGTTCGAATTATAACTTTGGGGATTTCAATATAATTCCACTTGGAATTGGCATCAATCCAGTTAGGGCTTCTTCTGTTGTCTATGCGTGGAAGAGAAAATTGAGTAATTTGAGAGAACGATTGGCGCGATATTGAGTAGTTTGGGAGAATAGTTGGCGCCATCGAGAAAATTTTTCCAAGAACGAGGGAGAAGTAGAATGATATGAAATTCAGTGGTGATGTCTAACGACGTTAGGGGGTGTATTGTGTGGGTCCGTAATTTACAAGAACAAAATCGTGGAAGATGGAGAAAGAAATAGCAGAGAAATATAGAGAGAGAAAAAGAGAGTAATAACGAAGAAGAAAGAGGAAGGAAATGAAATTCTGACGGTAGATTATTAACGGCGTGTTGTGGGTGTTGTGTGGGTCCCTAATTTACAGGTGTCAATACATAAATGGAATGGAGTATTGAGTACTCAATACTCCAAGAGTACTAGAAATTTTTCTAGCCAATAGATCCCTCTCCAAACCAATTCTAGTGCGTGCAATATATGTATATTGAAACCAACCGTTAGGTACCAAATATCACTACAATAAATGGAGCCGGTGATCGATAATATTCCCATGATCAAGTCACCGTTGGGAATATGAAAAGTAGTGACAGCCGACAAGGTTGTAATATGGGGGTGTGGGTGATGCACGATGAAATAGAGGTGAGAGAGTTTAGTGTGTGGTCGGCGTGCATTCTGTATTCTTGCAGAATACAAGTAAGTAGAGAGAATTTCGATACCATTCACTTCATGTTATCGTGCTCTTCACCTATTTATAGGGATGAGCCTTGGATTGCAAATGGTAGCAAAATAATTCTTTAATCACTCAATGGAGAGAATACGGTGATAGGACGTACGTTTCTGTAACACTCCCTTTGTCCCAATTATATAGGTTTGTTGACTTTTTCACAAAGATTAAGAAAAATTATTGGAAAAGTAAATTTTATAATTAGTTTCCTAATCCACCATTATTTAATGAATAACATTAAAAAAATAGTGGTTATTACTAAGCAAATTAAATAAAGTTGTTTTAGTAAATGAATAAAAAAATGTTTCTAAATATAGAAATAAGACTATATATTTATGACATCCAAAAAAGAAAAATAAGCCTATATTTGTGGGATTGAGGGAGTAGCTTCCAAATGATTTGCCAATCATTGACCATTGGACTCAACTTAAATGATTCTCATGAATTAATTAATTATGATCAATTGCAGATTCATGCGTTTTTGAAGATGAAGGCAATCAAGGCGAGGAGGGAAACTTGCGAACATGTCAACGAGCCCCTGGAGTGCCTCATGAACTGAGTGGAAGACTGGAAGGCCTTCAACGTGGGAATATTCCACTCCAGCCATGTTTTATGCTGATTCTAGCTGACTAGAAAGCCACATCATCAACTTGCACTAATTCGGTTGCTACATGGCATTCCACGAATACCATATGTAGCATCTAAGTGATATTTTTATATATATTAGTATCCGTACCCTTACATTGCACGGGTTGAAAACGGTTTTACGAACACATTTGATTTTATAGATAGAAAAAGAAAATCTTTTTGAGTAATATGCATTAGATGAAAATATAATTGAAACGATAAACAAATATTGCTGGATAATTAAAATAAAACATTTATGATGGGTCTCACATTAAACATAAAAATATAGTCGAACAATATTGTATGATAATCGAACTAAAATAATTATAACATAATGCATATTAAATTTGAATAGGTAGAATAACATTGTAGCGGCATGCATCTAAACCAAATAAATATTATAAATCGCAAAAATTATTTGAAATTTTGAAGCACTTTTTTGAACACCACATTTGTTGTTGAGTTTTCTAGTTGACCTTCTCTATCGCAAAACAAAATTTCTATCATAAAAAATGAAAATATTGAATAAAATCATTTCTAATTTAAGGAAATGCTAAACTACCATTATTAATACTTTATGGACTCTTAAAAAAAGATTTTGATCGATCTATGAGGATAGGTTCACATTGTTGAGATACATTTTCAATTATTTTATGTGAGTTTTTTTTATTCTAAACTTTTTAATTAAGTCTCACTTTTTGTATATGTTATTTTTTTTATTTTATTTAATATGCGACTTTTATTTAAAAACTGTCACTGCAAAATTAATTGTTTAATTTAAAATGAAAAAATTAAAAATTTCCCAACTTTTTTCAAATAATACATAATTTAGTATCCTTCATTTTTTACTTGTCACTTTTTAAACCAAATATAACACATCTTATAGTCGAGTGTATGTGTTATTATTATTTCCCTGTGATTATTTTTATTTTTAATTTTTTAATCAAATGTGGCTTTTTATTAGTGCAACTTTTTAATTTTTAATCTACAACTTTTACTATAAAAATGTCACTAATAAATATGTTATTAAAAAAAAAGTATATGAGTTTCACCAATTTGTTGTTTGAAAATTAATTAAATTCTACGTTCTCTACATGAAAAAAATTATCAAATCCAAAACTAAATACGAAAAATATCATATAGAGTTCTTTTAAGTTAGAATTAGGTGGCATTTCAATCAATTATATTTATTTTATATTCCTAAAGATATTTAGTAAAACCTCTCTTATAATTGTCCCAAAAGTTAATATATAAATTTATTGGAAAATAAATAACCATTAAACCCGGCTCATATATATCCAATATACACTAATATCAAAATCCAAAAGGCCCATATATACCATATAAAAATGCATATGTTTTAACAAAAAGGTGTGTACTAAATTAAATGTAAAAAATACCAAATTAAAATCCAAATATTTTAACAAAAAGACTTATACTAAATTAAACATGGAATAACAATTTTTATAATGCAAAAACTCCCCCGAAAAATTTATTTTGTTAAATCAAATATTTTTTGTTTTTCTCTCCATTAATGCATCATATTTCTTTTAGCAATCATAGATTTTAACCAATTTCAGTAATATGAAATTTCTATGTATATATTACTTTGGATAATAAATATAAAATGTAAATATAACTTGAAGAATAATTTGTTCCATCTAATATTAAAATCTTTTTTACTTTGAACATTATTATTATTATTATTATTTCACATAAATTTATATAAATCACATATGACATTTCAACCGACAACATTTAAATTATACTTTGTGAAATTTGATAAAGTAATATTATTGTTATTACTCTAAATAATATAATTTTCAACTACAACAAAATTAAATTATTATCAATGTACAAACTATTATCATTGTTCCCTTCGACTATTATAGTGTATATATGTACACACACTATAATAGTTTATTGTGATATATTTCTAATATAATATATTATTGTTATTATATATTGACTATAATACATTTATTATTATTATAAATCATATAAATCATGTATTATATACCAAATTATCTTAATTGAGATTCTTATGAATCATATATACATAAATACCATATATATATATATATATATATAGTATATATGGTATTTTTTTTTATTTCCTTATACATCAATCCAAAAATAAAAAAATTATAACGATTGGAGGAAAACTATGTATTTTTTCACGTACTAGTGGAATAACTTTTATATATTTATAGATATGTACCATGCTTGTATTGGCTAACTTTAGGTTTGATTGACACAAAATAAATTTAATTTACTTTTTCTTGCTTATTATTTTCAACCGCTCTTTTAACAATTTTTAAATATTATTTGTTTGCTTGGTGAAGGTTAATCGTTCATTCTGTAATTATTATATTCTATGATCTAGGAATTTGATTGCTCATCCATTAACTTCTCGAGCTATTTCTTCTTTTCCAACAATCACTTAGTTGGGTTGTATTCCTTGTTTTCTTGCATCACTAATTTGTGGTGAATTTTAATGAAAACTATCCATTGCTTGGGTGAGAAAAAAAAATATAAATAAAATTTTTTTAATTAACACCTTTTAACTTCTCAACCAAACATTTAAAATCCAATTTTTCAATTATTCAATAATTAATATTTTTCATCAGTATCTCATCCTCCTTTTTTTTTTTTGTTATTTTGTTTACTTCCAAATTTTTTAAATATACTAGTCTCCAATTGAAGGGAGGATACATATGCCAATTTTAAAAAAATACACTTACATCTGTCTTTACAAAATTTATTTTAACACTTTTTCTCTCATATTCTTCCAAAACTCCACCAAATGCAATCATTTTGTACGTTCTTCAAATTTTCAAGATAAGTCATCTGTTTTCCTTTCAATTTATTATTTTATCTCCAAGTCAGATTTTACCACATACAAGAGGTATCATAGTACTAGTTTATTTTTGGTTTCTAAATTCTAACTGTGTCCAAAAAAAAAAAAAAAGAAAAAAAAAACCTTTTTATTTATTTTTTGAATTTGGACTAATGTTTTGATTCCGCATATACTCTCTTGATAACACTCCAAAACGCCACCTTTCACATCAAATCATCCTGTATGCAACCACAAAACCGCCGCTCCCTCCGCCGTGAGCAGCCGTCGCTCAATTGGATCGGAGTTTACTAATTGGATGGGAAATGGAGTCACTACAGAGGAGAATGGAGACATGGATCAAAGATCAACGGACCAAAATACTGAAAGTCACCTGGCCGCCACCGTGGCCTCGGATGACCGTGAAGTGGCCTTGGGCCGACGGCCGCCGCGAACAGCAGAAGAAGATTCAGGAAGAGTTGGAGCGCCGCAAGAAGCAAATTCAGGACTTATGTTACGCCGTCAAAGCAGAATCGGTCTCCGATTTGCAGGAGATCCTCTGTTGCATGGTCCTAGCTGAGTGTGTATACAAGGTGCATTGCTCTTTACGCTTTTAGTTTAATTGGAATAGCTTGCTACCATGGAAATTGTTGCTGTTAATCTTGTGGTTGATGATTTGGGAAGTGAGAATTTGGGCTTGTCAAATTTCATGTTCAGTTGGTCTGTGCACTTGTCTCCTATGGGATAAAATCGAATAGATGTAAGGGGGAATTGCTTCTGTTCGGTGATAATAGGGGTTAGACTACATTGTACACTTGACAGTTGGGACAAATTAAAATTAAGTGACAAATAAGAAACAAGAACTAGCTAGAAGATAGGAAGAGAAGATAAGCGGGGTAGGAGAAGAAGAAGCAATCAGGGGGATTTAGTTAAGCAAGTCTGAGAACCATACTTCCAGTCTATTCAGTTAAGCACAATTAGGAGGCGATTGCCTATGTGGTTAAAGTGTAAAGAGCATCAGAGTACTGAAGAGTGCATTGTGTATTTACTTCGGGGCAATTGAACTGATGAATTCTATTCTTCTTTTTTCCTTTGTTTCTTTTAAACATTTGCTTTTCCTACTTAGTTTGAGCTCTAACATTTTCCTGCCAAGACCTTTTACTTTAATTAACATTTTTTTTTTTCACATGATAGAGACCTGCTGCAGAGATGGTGAGAGCAGTGAACAGATTCAAGGCTGACTTTGGAGGGCAGTTAGTATCTATAGAGCGAGTGCAACCTTCTTTGGATCATGTTCCTCACAGGTATGTGTTTCACAATTTCATATCCTTCTTCCTGTCATTTTAGCCCCCCTCTCTCGCTCTTTTTGGATCTTTTTTTTTTCTTCCTTTTTATTCTTTGATTAGTGTATCTAATAATTAATTGCCCTAGACATTGGCAATGAAAGAGTAAAGCAAACAATTGATCAGCTCTTCACAATAATGAAGAAATGCTGTGGTGTGTTAAATGAAAAATATAATTTTTTTATACACGATATTTAGTTACAGTAGAAAATTATCATATTTATTTGATAACACATATCAGTGGATTACATTAACTCATCAAACGACACAGGAACTTAACAACACATATACCTGTAAGAATTTCAAATCTTGCAGCTTACCTTCCATTACTAGTTTCTTCTGATTAAGACATCTCTCCTAAGCTTTAATAGACGATCTAAAAGCATAGGCCTTGAGGCACATGATGGATCATCATATGAGGTGCGTCCCAGGACTTGAACCTTGGATTTATTGAAATACAATGAACATAGGCTAATGATTAAATTGTCAAATTATTAAGCAACTCAAACAGTGGTATAAACAACTTTATGAGCTGCTAAATTTTGCTACAATGTGGCTGAAATTCCAGAAGTTAAAAAATAAATGAATAAAAATTTTTAAAAAGTGAAAGACCTATGGAAAAGAATTATTTGATGACCTTTCTCGTAAGTTTCTTGGATTTTATTTACTGCAACTGTGCAAGAACGTGCACAAGTCATCTATGGCCTACCTTAATCTTGCACAGTGGTACTTCTTAGGTATCTATTAGCTGAAGCAGGAGATACATTATTTGCATCTTTCATTGGAACCAAGCAGTACAAGTGAGTATGCTATGTAACATTTTGATGAAATATTTTATTGTTCTCTCCAAAATCACTTCTTTTTATTGTATTTTACTTTCTTTCTTCTGCTACCTGTAACAAAAGGGATGTCATGGCTGATGCAAATATATTTCAAGGTGCCATATTCCACGAAGACCCTGAGAAAGACATTCAAGGGCTAGAATCTACTCAATTTGACAGGCAAATTAGCAACACAGAGAATTTCTCAAAATCTCCAGCACCCAAGCCTCAACCAAAGCTTACACCTAAACCTGCAGCTCATATGGTACTAACTACCAAGTACTACATCTTTGATCTTTTCAGGACGTTCTCTATGATGTAGCCAAAGTATGCACTTCCTTTTTACCTCACCTTTTGTTTTCAATTGTAATAGTATTTCCCTCACTTTTTCCAGGGATTCCTGAATCGAGCTAAAGGAATACCAGCATTAGAGTTGTACAGGCTTGCACAGAAAAAGAAACGAAAGCTCGTGCTATGTGGACATTCACTTGGTGGAGCAGTAAGCTCTTTTGTTATATTTGCCTTTGATTATGCGATCCCATACTGGATCTGAATTCAGTTCTTTTGTTGTTAACTCGTTAAGGTAGCAGTCTTGGCCACCCTTGCCATTTTGAGGGTTATTGCGGTTTCATCCAAGGAACATGAAAGTGTCCAAGTGAAGTGCATCACATTCTCCCAACCTCCAGTTGGGAATGCAGCCTTAAGAGAGTAGGTTTTCTATCACATGCTGGAGTGTTTTTGTAGTCAAATTCATGTTAATGATATGCCTGAATTTTATTATTTTTTATTTTATTTTATTTTATTTTTTTTCCAGCTATGTGAATGGAAAAGGATGGCAGCATTATTTTAAAACCTACTGCATCCCGGAGGATTTGGTGCCGCGAATATTGTCTCCAGCATACTTCCACCATTATACTGCAACCGCTCCTTTGGCGCTTCTTGATGTAGAGACTTCACCCTCAATGGCAAGATCTAGGGGAAGGTTGGAGAAGCAAAATATGGAAAAGTTGAAGGAGAATGAAGGGGAAGAGTTGGTTCTGGGTTTAGGTCCTGTGCAGAATTCCTTTTGGAGACTGTCGAGACTTGTCCCTTTGGAGGGTGTTAGAAGACAGTTCCTTAAATATACAGGGAAAAAAGTTGATCCAATTGAGACATCCTTTTCTACTGATTCTGCTGTAACGTTGCCACTGGATGATATAGTTCCTCCACAGTCGCTTGAAATTGAAGAGGGTTCTGATGGGATTTCGCTCCATCCTTTACCTGAAAAAGATGAAGAGATTTCTAGCAAAGCGAAAAGTGGAAAGTCATACAGAAGTAGCGGGGATAAGAAGGCATGGCACAGAATACCTTCTTTGCCATCATATGTGCCTTTCGGGCAGGTTGATAAGCTTTCCCTTTAGTCCCATTTCTTTTTTAAATTTAGTTATTTACTATTCATATTATTAATTATTATATCCTATCATTATACCTTCAAAGTTATGAACCCATTCAATTAGACCCCTTCATGTTTTTGTGTTTAATTTATATTATCTTTTATGTAAGGAATTAACCGGATCAGCTTTGATGTATATCATATTATCCCCTTCTTAACAGCTTTATCTTTTGGGGAATTCATCAGTGGAGTCACTGTCTGGTTCAGAATACTCACAATTGACATCAGTAAGATTTCATTTACATTTTGATCTCTGCCTAATTTCTAACAGCTGCTTCTTTCCCCTGTCATTTTTATTGCTATCCAACATCTAACATGTTTCAGGTCAGATCTGTAATTGCTGAAGTAAAAGAGCGTTTTCAGTCACATTCAATGAAGTCATACAGGTCCCGTTTCCAAAGGTATATTTTTTACCTTTCCTTCCCTTGCAGTATCTTTGCAATTTATTTGCCCTTGAATCTGTATTCCATATCTCTGGAAGAACCCCTCCAAGTAATAATTATAACTTTCATAAAGTGATGGATGTATAGGGTATGCTCCATACACTTTTAATTTCTTTAAAATTAAAACACATTTTTCAACTTCCATTTTCAATTACTCATTTGATTAATTTGACAATTATTGCAATTTTTTATACAACATTCCTCTACTTTCAACCACACATTTAAACCACTTTAAACTTAAATCTCTATCAAACATGGCCATAACTTGTATTTGAATTTTCTCAGTTTATATTTTTACTGTCCATCTTGCTATTATCATCTGAGCTTCTTGTGTGGAAAATTTTGTCAATTTCAAAGCTTTCTCCTGACAAAATGGTGATAGCATGTTCAAATAAATATGCATGATTTAACATTTGTAGCCGCGTCTTTTAAAATTTGGATCCTTTAGTATTTGTCTTTTGAATGTGTACCTGAAGGAGCGTTTATAATGTTTATTTAAATCACTAATCGTAATTGACGTTGCAATGAGTAAAATGGGGGTTATCTCTTAAAATTCTTTGTCAGAACCGTCAGAGTGTTATCCCTACACAGATAAAGACACTACTGTCTCTGTCCTCTCGCCTTCACCTTTGGTCTCTCTACCCAATACCTGCTTTACAAAAGCCTATAGTGCTCATGAATAACTCCTCTTTTTAAACCACTCCTTACCATCGATGCATTTCTGAAGTGCACCCCTACCAAACTGCTGGATGCTAGTCGCATGCTTTTTTTATCCACATTACAAGCACTAAGAATCTAGCATCGGGAGCTGTTCCTTCCCATGTCTTGAAGTTGCTACAAAACCTTGCTTGTTGATACAGATAAAACTGAGATATAGTATCATTTAACAAAAAAATTTATCCTTTATATTATCTTTTCAAACATTTTCCAATTCTCATCTTCATGATCTTGATGCAGTTGTCTATTATGGTGACAGCTTTTAGTGCAACTTATTTTCGTTGGTAATATGTTTACCATGATATTCATGATCAACCTGTTAATGTTTCTGCCACAGAATATATGAACTCTTCGTGAATGAAAACATATTCACATTTTTGGGAGGGGAGCAAGAGCTGCAATTCCCACATTTGCAAAAGTTGTTAGAAGTTTCAGTTGCTGGTGCAGTTGAACTTGGTCATATTGTGGAGTCTCCTGTTATCCGAGCAGCAACTTCCTTAGTTCCTCTTGGATGGAATGATGTTTCTGAGAAGAATGGAGACCCTTTGAGAGTAGATATTTCTGGTTTTGGATTACATCTATGTACATTGATTCAAGCTCGAGTTAATGGTAACTGGTATTCTTCTTCTTCTTCTTCTTATCCGACTAATCGAACTCCACTTTCCATTTACTATTCTGCTCGTGAATTCTGTTTCCAAGAAATTTGAGGATGATTATTGGTAGTGGTGAAGAAAGATTTAAAACAAACATCTAGTTTCCAATCACTTGCAGCATTTTTACTTTTATTTCTTATTATATTGCTCAACTTTGTCAGGTGTTCAACTACTGTGGAATCCTTTCCTTCACCCCCAGTATACTCTATGCAACATGGGTTGCTGCCAGAAATACAAAGGATGCGAATATTAGTTGGAGGTCCACTGAAACGACCTCCCAAACATCAAATCCTTGAGGATGGATTAATGCCCGCTTTTCCTTCTGTTGATCCAACCTGTGTCAATCAAAAGTTGACACAGAGCATGTCTTTGGAAGAGGAAAAATTCATTCGTCCTGATGGTTTGAGTGATGTTGTTGTCTATTGCACAACTGATTTTTCAACCGTGTGCAAAGAGGTTCATGTACGGACCCGTAGGGTGCAATTAATTGGCCTCGAGGTATTATCCACTATCTTGCTTCAATGTACATTAGCCCATAGTATTACTTAATTACTTATATCTCCATATGAATGGTGAACATGCAATTTGTAGGGTGCTGGTAAAACCTCTCTATTGAAAGCGATTTTGAATCATGGTAGGCCGAGTAGCACCACCACTCTTGAGAACTTTCCTATGGACGTGGACCTTCAAGAAAGTATTGCTGGTGGTTTATGCTATTCAGAGTCTGCAGGAGTTAATTTACAGGTTATTTTCCCCTAAACCATTCTCTGTGTTTTTGGCCAGTCGTGTTTGTGTGCAGATGTTTGTCAATTATTCAGTCATTTCAAAACCAAGAAGGCTGTTATGTATGTTCTGTAACCCAATATACACTTGAAATCACATAAGCTGATGTAAGGTGAAGCATCTCTAGAAATATAAGCCACTGATTTACCTTGTTTACGGACACCATGAACACCATGAATGTGTTTGTACATCTTGCCAGCATTACGCTAAATAGTTTGGATTTGAGGGTATATAACGAGCATTTTGAATGTTTTACCAAATTTTCTGCAGAATTTGAATATGGAGGCCTCTCAATTCAGACACGAACTGTGGAAGGGGATCTGTGACCTCAGTAAAAAAATAGATTTGGTTGTTCTTGTGCATAACTTGTCCCACCGAATACCTCGATCAGCCCAATCAAATGCATCACAGCCAGCTCTTGCACTACTGCTGGATGAGGCTAAATCTCTTGGTGTTCCTTGGGTTCTTTCCATAACAAACAAATTCTCCGTCAGTGCACACCAGCAAAAGGCAGCTATTGATAATGTAATTCAGGCATATCAAGCATCTCCTAGTATAACCGAAGTTATCAATTCTTGTCCGTACGTCATGCCTGCTGCTGGTGGTTCTATTTCATGGGGCGCAATTGACAAAGACCCCGACAGGACAATGGCTCCTAAAAGGCTGATTTTTGCACCTCTAGACCTTGTTAGGATGCCATTTCAGAAGAAACCCGCTGTTCTTCCTGTAGAGGGCATTTCTGCTCTCCGCCAACTCATTCATAGACTGCTTCGTTCTCATGAAGAAGCTGCTTTAGAGGTAATACAAGTCTTGTACTCTGAAGTATGTTTTAGTCTAACCAAATACATGTTGATTGATGTTTTGCTAAAAAGTACATATTTAGATTGAATAGTAGTGAACACCAGGAGATATGTGGATAATTATGAATATTGGTTTGAGATGTGTGGTTGATATTGAAATTTGACTTTAATTGAGTAGTAGAAGTTATTTTCAAAGCGAGAAATGTTAAAATGAAGACAGGCTAAGATTGAAGTTTGCCATGTTTCTCCTTTCTATTTGAAAGGAACTTGCCAGAGATGGGCTTTTATTGGAGTTGGCTAGAGAGCGTGCAATCGCTCGAGATATAAGTCAAGACGACCAGGCCAAATCAAGCTCGTTGACTGCTGCAACCGTTGGTGCTTCCGTAGGAGCAGGTGTTGGAATCCTGCTGGCCGTTGTCATGGGCGCTGCCTCGGCCTTGAGGAAGCCTTGAATATTTTAACCTTCAGTTTGATTTTTATGGAAACTCAATATTTCACTGCTGTAAAAAATGTTGGTATAGGTAAACATTATGACTAAATGTTTTATTATCATTAGTTTCTAAATCAAGCTGTGACCGCTACTGATTCAACCCTCTCCTTGGCTCGTATGTCTTTTCATTTGTATTATGTAATTTGTTTCTATTCTTGACATTGACCAGAAATACAGCCTTGGTTATAAACAATGATATCATTTTGCACGTTCTAACATACCCTTGTCACCCTTAGCAAAAGGAAAAGCATAAACTAAAATTTGATGACCTTCCAAGTTCATGAGTTCGATCAAATCAATATAGAATGGGGCAGTTTATATAAGAAGAACAATGATTATAGCTCAAGTATAATGTAACATCCACCAGCGGAGGCTAGCTTTAAGCTTTAATCCTCACGTGTTGAACTAGAAATTACGATGAACAGCAAGAGTAAGAGCTCTTATTTTGCTTCGACAAGTCAACATTGACCCGATTGACAGACAATTCAGCCTTGTATGAATCGGAGTTGAGAATTTTCCGGCTAATGTTGTTGTAAATCTCACGGATAACAATCTCAAACGCCTTGTTCACATTTGTGGAATCTAAAGCAGATGTCTCTATGAAAAACAGGCCTTCTTCTTCTGCAAGGTTTTTCCCTTCCTCCAAGCTCACCTCCCTGATGTTCTCTAAATCACACTTGTTACCAACCAGCATTCTCGCCACAGTCGTATCACAATGAGCTACACGAACAATTCAGAAAATCAGTGGTAAAAAAGTAATTTTGAAAAATGCATTTGTACATAAAACTGATTTGGAAAATTGCGCAAAAATATAAACAATACACGATGAGTTTAAGAAACGAGTATTCAAACATATGGCAAAGAGCATTCTTTTAAACTAATCAAAGGGAATCACCAATTTTCAACTGATCATTTGATTTCTATAAAATCATCTACACTCTCAATTAACTAAAGATATTAAACCTATTAATGAATTTAGGTGAGAGGCTTTATATAGTTCAGTCCTGCATATATCTATTATCTACCCAACGACACATCTTTAATGTCATTTCAATCTAAACAGACAATAACTTTGGCAATTAGGTGAATGTATTTATACTCAACCCAACACCCTCTTAGGACTTAGACTGATACTCCAAAGAGTTTCGAAAACAGATTATGTGCATAGATTGAAAACAATAGAAAAGATATTCTTAAAATTATTGGGAGTTCACAATATGTATGCTTAGATTGAATCAATATGTATGCTTTCGTCTTCACATTGTCTACCCAATTCAGCAAACTAACAACCTAGTCTACTTCTAAAATCTAAAGTAAAATCCTTCATCCTTAATCTACATTAACCAAGGATCTATTCTAATCTAATCCAATAAAACATGTAAACCTATGAATCATAAGAAAAGACAATCATAAAGAACTAATGGAAATAACAAAAATGACCCAAAAGAAAACAAAATGAGGTTAAAAGATAAAACAAGTGAGAATCTTGAACACCCCAAAAGGTCCAATTTCCTGCCAAAAACCAGAAAAGGTCCTTTTTCAACAAGTTCCGAATGGATCTACCCTTGTATTAGCAAGAACAAGATAAGAACAATCAAGAAATCAACTCACTGTTAAGTTCATCAAGCCATCTTTTGACATTATCAAAAGTAGTCCTTCTGCTAATATCATAAACCACAAGAGCCCCCACAGCTCCTCTGTAATAAGCAGAAGTGACAGCCCTAAATCTCTCTTGGCCAGCAGTGTCCCAAACTTGTGCTTTTACCTCTTTGCCCTCAATCTCGACCACCTGAGTTTGAAACTCAACTCCAATGGTGGCTTTAGAGTTGTGGTCAAACTCATCCCTTGCAAAACGAGAGAGCAAGTTGGATTTGCCCACCGCTGAATCACCTATCACTACTATCTTGAACAGATACTCCTCCCCTGTTTCTTCTTCGTCGCCCATCTTTTTTTTTTTTCTTGTTAAGATTGATTGATGATTTTTGTGATTCTCTTTTGTTCTTTCTTTGTCGGCACAGTGCGCCTGTGTGTGGATGCGGAGAAAAAAGGTTAGATTTTTAAGGGAAGGAAAGGAGTGTGAAGAATGGAGCGATTGGCTGCTTAATTTACGGGTAAAAGTAATAAGTATTTTATTCAGTATTGGTCTGAGTCTGAAAGCATTCAATATCAATAGCTGTTTTGTCCAAGCCTTCTCCATTTTTTTTTGTCTTCCTTACAATAATTTTACTTTTTACTGAAAAAAAAAAGATTTTTTTTCCTTTCTTTTTTTTAATTTTTTTTAAAAAAGAATTTTGTTTTAGCATGAAATCGTTTCTCCAAAATACATAGTTCCCAACATGCAGTTTTACTCTCCTCTACACTAGTATGTAGGAGAAACCATACACACTAGGAGGAAAAAATTCATGGAGACCACATGAGTCCCACATCATTAGAGGACAGTTATGTATTATTTATCTCATTTAATATAAATATAAAATATTAAAAAAATTTAAAAATTGATGATGTGACACCCGAGTGTGCATGTTCTCCTACACACTAGTGTGCAGGAGAGCAGCCACCTCCCAACATGAATGGGAAAATGTTGAGAGACTATTTTAACGAATTAAAAAAAGGCGAGAGACTAGAAAAGAGATAATTAAAGAAAGAATGAGGTAGAAATTGTAGAATAATCGAAGTGTTTGGGACCCTCATGTAAATTTCCTATTTTCCCCTTCTCGTGTGTCAATGAAAGAAAAAAAAAATTACAGGTGAAAAAGGAGATAAAGAATTATTGAGAAATATACGTATAGTTGTGACTTGTGACACATCATCATGTCACATAGATATTTTAGTGATGAAAGTTGCCCTAGAAATATTGTAGTAAAATACATAATCAAGGCAAAAGAAGGCAATTTAATCGACAACAAACACACTGAATAATCAAATTTTTACATTCGTGTATATACATAGTAAGTTAAACAATCTTCCTCCCTGTACGTTCTTTATACACCATACAACTTCTTTGCATCTTCAACTTAAATCTTCATTTTTGCAGATTAACTTCTTCTAATATTTTCTTTTGGAATAATTCTTCAATTATTGGTTGGCTTTGCCATAACTCCTAGGAAATGGAACAGCATCTCTTACATCATTCAGTCCAGTAGCATAAAGAACCAATGCATCGAATAAAAATGTAAAACCCGAACATTTCGTGCTGCCATGTTTGCGAAGATCTAGATACCACTCGTACTGCCCTTTTGCTAAGCCTGTTTCATTTATCCTGCAATGATTTTACAAGAACGATGAATGAATTTGTCGGGATTTTTATCCTTTTGAATGTGCGTTTGAGAAGTTCAGATGAAATGGATGGTTGAAAATGTTGTGCAGAAAGATGAAGATTTGAAAATTCTAGAACGAACAAGTTCTTAGTATACTTCAAGAGGAGGATAATCGTGATGGTTACCTTGTAGTTAAAATACCGAAGCGTTCTTCATTTTGGCTTCCTCTAATTAGAGTTCCGACCTGAGAATTTTGACGAAATTGTCGCTCGATTTAAGTTAATTATCTCAAGAAATTAAGAGAAAAAAAAAAGAAAAAGAAAAACAGTAACTACTTCATCTGATTATTATAAGAAAAGGGCAACTAATGAATTAGATCAAACCTTGGGCACAACGACGTCGAACGCTGCAACTGTTTTTGTATCATCGTTCAAACGTGTGTAAAATGGCTTAGTTTCTTTCGGGTGATTGTATATGATGACGGGTTTCTTATATATTTCGTCCGTTAGATAGCTATAATAAAAAGTATAAGATTAGCATATATCCCTTAGTATGTACTCGACAGACAGTACAATAGACAATATTTTAGCTAGGTAGTTACCTTTCGTGTTCTTCGCTTAACGGGGCACCCCATTCGACTTTCTCCTCGAATTGCTTCTCGGTGACCTAATACCAAACCAAAATCATAAGTTCATGAATTTAGTGTTATTTTGATCTGTAGAGATTCGCTAAGTATAAGGAGAAGATGAACCGATTTACCTTATTCAAAACGGTAACGGCCTCGGTGTAAGATATCTTTTCAAACGTCCCATTTGCAATCAATTGAAGACGATCAAAAATCGTAGTGTCGATTCTCTTTGACACAAATTCTAGATCTTCGATACTATACTCTAAAATCCATTTGCACATAAACCTCAGGAAAGTCGTTCGACAATCCATAGCATCCTAAAAATGACAATACAGATCACAGATGAATAATAACAACAGAAGAACATCAATAATAATCTCGAGTTACAACCCTTTTACGTGAGTGTGTGATATCCTAAGTTGTCCTGACGATCGAGGAAAATGAAATCAATCATACCTCTATTTGTGCGAAAGCCATTTCAAGTTCGACCATCCAAGCCTCGGCTAACAATTTCCTCGACTCTAATCGGCTAGCTCTAAATCTTGGTCCAAAAGAGTAAACATCTCCTAGAGCGCACGCGTAACTCTCCAAATGTAGTCGACCAGAAACCGTCAAAAACGTTTTGCAAGAAAAGTAATCTTCGGAAACCTTATCTTTATCATCGGTCCTAGCCGGTCGACTAGATTTCGCCTTTTCTTTAGCTTCTAATTGGGAAACAAGTTCGGTCGTCTTCTTGAGGTCGTGAATAGCAGCAGCGAGTGCTTCTTTGTTGCTATCCGTTCGTTTAAGTTCTTCGACTTGCTTTGATTTTTCTTCGATCGAGGCCTTGACTATTTCGATTTTGAAACTTTCGACCTCGTCCGAGGTACTTTGGCTCTTTGTCTTTCCTTTGCCAGAAAGGGCAGTCACTTGAAACATCTCATCTTTGCCCTCGCAATCAGTGCTTGTTATTATTGGAGCTTGTACATAAAGGAAGCCTTTTTCTCGGAAGAAGGTGTAAGTTGCTTGTGTAAGAGCATCTCTTATTCTCATCACAGATGCTACCTATGAAATAAAATTTCAAGAAATTTATTGCAAACACATTCAGTTTTCTATTTTTGGGAGAGAGATTCGTTTTCAGTTTTTTTTTTTTTTTAAAAAAAAAAAACTTTCAGTTTTTTTTTTTTTTTTAAAAACTGAATATAATTAGAAAACGACAAAGCGGACAAACCGTAGCTAATCTCGAGGTCTGTCCTCTTTGTCGTTTTCTAATTGTATTCAATTATTTTTTTAAATACTGAAAACGAATCTCTCTTCCCAAAAATAGAAAACTGAAAAGCGAAAACAACTATGGGTGTGTTTGATTGCATTCATGGAAACTATTTTCGTTCATTTGAATCACCTAGAAAATATTTTCCTACCTTCCATCTGGATTTAATTTTCGGTA
This sequence comes from Jasminum sambac, assembly GCA_018223645.1. Classification (NCBI taxonomy): domain Eukaryota; kingdom Viridiplantae; phylum Streptophyta; class Magnoliopsida; order Lamiales; family Oleaceae; genus Jasminum; species Jasminum sambac. Next base: position 30,570,327 of record CP073649.1, read on the forward strand.
AAAAATGGCCCCCCCATTTGTGCATAAAATTGTTGTACATAGAAAACGTTTTTCTTGAAATTTTTTTCTTTCAAATAACAAAGTAGGAAAATATTTTTCTTAATTTAATATTTTCCGAGAAAAGTTTTGCCAATCAAACACACCCTATGTTTTGACTTCATGAGGGTAAAGATTTTTTACCGTCGTTGTGCGAGGTCGAAAATGGGCGGAATCCCGTAAACTCTCGAGGGGCAAACGTTTCTTGGATAAAGGATATCTGTCTTGATCAACGGTCCCAATATGAAGAATTTTCTCTGCTTTGAGTTCAATAATTTGCTTCCCCTGCATTGATGGATGCTGCAATATCCCTTCTACCATTATACAAGTCCCGAGCGGCAAAATTCGGCCCGGCGGAGCTAAGGATGAGTCTACCGTCACCTGATTAATCAGAAATCCCAATAAAGAAAGTGAATTTTTCAATGGTAAGAAGGGATAAAATTATGAATAACAGTTTTCATTGGAAAAATCCGATTCTCTTTTTGTTTAATTTTCGTGTGTACCAGAAGGCTAGCAACACAAGAACCATCACTGATCTGCAACATGGCGATCGACGGTTGTGGTGGCCTAGGAAGAACAGAGTCAAATTTATCCCGAATTCGTTGCTCCCCACCTCCTAAAACCTTGATAATACTCCGGATAAATGGAAACCGAGATTGTAGAACTTCGACACACGTCACGTCTTTAGGCTCTCCCAGTGGTGGGACGGGGATGGGGTCTTTTCGCACCTCTCGAGAGGATTTAACCCACCCTCCGACCACCACTCTCCGGCCAATGAATGCCACACCGCCGTCACTTTGGCCTAGTATGGATTTCAAGACAACCCTTTTCGAGTAGTTGGGAAGGGGCAGCTGTCGTTCGACAGAGGGTTGTTCCAAAGCCATTTTGGGACGATGAAGAAAGTTTGTTGAGATTGAAGCTGGGAGGTTTTTAGTTGAAGTTATATTTTTGTTGGGATTGTTGTGTTGAGGAATGTGATTGAGTAGGGGGTTTATATGAAGAGGATATTATGCTTTGCTTAAGAATTATATTGTTGTGTGCATGGATGATCGATAGATCAAGAGGAAGATGGAAGAAAATGGAGAATGGAAATTTTGGGGGAGAAGGTAAGGGATTGTTTGTGAGCATTGCAAGCTTGCACAGAGAGAGAGAGAGAGAGAGAGATGGATACTGGTTAGGGTTTAGTATTCTTCATTGGGAAGAAATTCGCGGGAGACATCATGTTTTAACCCTTTTTTAAATTGTTTTTTATGTTAGTACGTTTTGAAGCCCAAGAAATTATTTGTTTCATTCTTAGCTGACCAATTTATATATGCGGATCAAGAACCGGCAAGGTTTTTTGGATGCTGTAAATCACATATGATACCATCGCATTTGTTTTTTTTTTTTTTTTAAGTTTTTCATTTTTATCTAATTTCTAACTCCGGACCCATTACAAATGGTGTGTAACAAATTATAATGGATTACAAACTGTGTATAATAAATTACAATGTATTATATATATGTTGGTAATTTATTACAACATATAATGGATTACAAATGATATGTAATAAATTACAAATGTTTGTGTAATAAATTACAACTAGTGTGTAACAAATTACAAAATATTTGTAATGCATTGCAAAAAGCTTGTCATTTCTTACAATGAATTCAAAATTGCACTATTAGTTTTTGTAATTTGTTACAAAAAATTGATTTTTTTTTTACATTGCCATTGCTACTATTAGTTTTCTAACTTTTATTTTTTGGGCATAGAATTTGCATATGGCGTTCATTTTAGATGGATAATCTATGTTTTTCGCGTTCCTCGATGAGCCGGATGCAACTAGCCTTTGCCGCTGGAAATATGGCTTTTTTGTGTTTTAACTTCTGTTCACTAGTTATCGGAAATTTTTACAAGTTTTGAATTTTTATCCAACCGATAGCATGACATTTGTACCATGCAATTGCATGTAAAACTTGATCGCCCAATTTTGTGTCATGCGATTGTGCGGCAATTTTACCACGTGATTGCATGATACAATCGCATTCCTGATTTTTGTAAGTAATTTCATTTTACCTAATTTTTGAATAATGCATTTTCAATCTCTGTAAAAGTGTAAAGAACCTTTAATTAATTAACCCAATCCAAGACTAGAGACCGAACGTAGAACAAAGAGTGTCTGTTTCTCAGCTTCTGCATTTACCTTCTTGCGGCTTGCTGGTTGATGTCTTGTGACGGTGATCGACCGCCGACGTGAGTTGTCGAAGCTGCGACCATCGAGGCTAATTCTTCAGTTATTTAGCGTTGTATTATTGTATTCATGTGTTCATTATATATTAGTTTGTTTTTGACTTATTTCATAATTTATTATTGGCTTGTAGTTGATTGAATCATTGCATTTGGGAACAATTGAAGTAGTTTAAGTTTAGTTTAAATTTAGCTTTGAATTTATATGTTTCTTTGTAACTTTTTGGATAATTTTTGGTTTGGGCATACAGGGTAACTAGCATTTTAGTTTGCTTGTTAATTTTTGATTTAGGGATTGCCGATTTCGTTAATTAGTTTAGTATTATATTGATATCGAATAAACAATTATGGTTATTTGTCGATTAATTATATATTTATCTAGGATTTAGTTAATCAGTTTAGTTTAATATTGAAATTGAGTAAACAATTGTGGTTATTTATTGATCAATGTTTTATTAGCTGACTTAATCAATTTAGTTTAGTATTAAATTGAATAAACAAATTGGGCTTATTTGTCGATTAATTTTTTTATTTCCCCCTTCTTTTGAGGCCTTAATATATTTTTGCACGAGTTTCATATATGTTACTTGATTGATTTACAAATTATGGAATATTTTTTCGAACTAAACGAAAGCCTCAAGTGATTCAAATTCTAATGCAACATTTAATCCATCCGCTACTTCTAGACGACTAGAAAATTTAACACCCATTGACAAACTTGCATGCCTGAAAAACTCGTTTTGTGTTAGGACGATCGAATTGTTTCTCCAGAATACAGTAGTTCCCTGCAACATGAACAGAAAAATATTGGGAGACTATTTTAATGAATTAATAGAAAGGCGAAAGGCCAGAAAGGAGATAAAGAAAGAATTAGGATGAAATTGTAGGAAAATCAAAATGTTTGGGACCCTGATGTAAATTTCCCATTTTCCGAGAGAGGTGAGGAGATAAAAGAGGTGTTGAGTGATACATACATGGATGGCATGTGGGCTCTTTAATTTATCATCATCTAATAAAGAATTGACATATTCAAATGTTATATAAAAACATCAATTGCAAATGTAACCCTTAAAGTATTGTAGTTTTAATACATCAACATTCTCGATTTCTTCTCTGTACACCATACAACTTTATTACAATCAACAACTGAAATCTTCAACAAATTTCATCATCTTTTGCATCAATTTTTATACGTGACAAACTTCTTCTGCCGATGTTTTCTTGTGGAATAATGTATAATTTAGTTATTGGCTTTGCCAAAACTCCTAGGAAATGGAACAACATCTCTTACATCATCGAGTCCAGTTGCACAAAGAAGCAATACGTCAAATAAAAGCGTAAAACCCGAACATCTCACACTTCCGTGCCTGCGAAGATCTAGATACCACTCGTACTCCTCTTTCGCCAATCCCGAATCATTTAACCTGCATTTTTTTTTTTTTTTTGTGAATGTGCGATTGAGAAGTTTAGATGAAATCTATGGTTGGAAATGATGACGAGAATGAACAATCTCTTAGTAACATTCAAGAGGGGGATAATTGCGATTCGTTACTTTTTAGATAAAACATCAAAGCGACTTTCATTTTCGCTTCCTCTAATTAGAGCTCCGACCTGAGAATTTTGACGATATTTCAGCTCAATTTAACTTAATTAAGGAATGAAATAAAAAATAGATCTAGTAACTAATGGATTTGATCAAACCTCGGGCACAATTACGTCGAACGAAGCCACTGTTTTGTCATCATCATTCAGACGCATGTAAAATGGCTTAGTGTCTTTTGGGTGATTATATATGATGATGGGCTTCTTACTAAATTTTTCATTTGTTAGATATCTGTCACAGGACAAGTATAACATCAGCACGTATACATTTATGAGTTATGACAGTAGAATTAATATAATAGACAGATATTTTAGCTTTCTTTTTCTTTTGTAAATATTGTGATATATAGTCCGATTTAATCTGTTGTCTGAAGAAATCAAGTAAAATCTATGTGGTTACCTTTCGTCTTCCTTGCTTAATGGGGCGCCCCATTCGATTTTCTCGACCTTGTCCTAATGCCAGGCGAAAATCGTAAGTCAGGCAAATTTTTATGTTAATTTGAATGAAATGATAGAGAGATGATGATAAGGGCCTGCAAGTGTAAGGAGAAGATGAAGCTAGCGATTACCCTTTTCATAAGAAGCGCAACGGCTTCGCTGTAAGTTATCTTTGCGAAATCGCCATATGCAATCGATCGAAGACCATCAACAATGGCACTGTCGTCGATTCTCCTTGCTAAAATATTTATATCTTCGGTACTGTTTTCTAAAATCCATTTGCATATGAACTTCAAGAAGTCGGACGCACATTCCACGGCGTCCTAATTAAAATGCCACACACACACACAAACAACAGCAACAGAAGCAGCAGTAATTGTAAGCATTAATTAATTTCACGGGGTCATGTGAGATCGATCCTAAAATAGCAATAGAAATAGAAATAGAAATAGAAGTGAAATCATATATATACCACCATTTTTGAGAAAGCCATTTCAACCTCAACCTTCCACTCCTCAGATAAAAAATTCTGTTTCTCGATTTGGCTAGCTTGAAATCTTGGTCCGAAGGAGTAAACATTTCCGAAACCGTGCGCGTAACTCTCCAAGTGTAGTCGACCAGAAACAGTCAAAAACGTCTTGTGCGAAAAGAAATCTTCGGAAACCTTATATTTATCATCAGTATCGGCCCTGGAAGCGGATCGACTATATTTCGGGGGGGTCTTTTCCATAGCTTCAAACTCTGAAACAATGACCTTCCTTGTGTTGATGAATTTGGCAGCTTCGATTGCTTCTTCCGTTCCTTTAAGGTTGTAATCTTCCATCAGTTCCCTTTCCTTTTCTTGGATCTGGGCCTTGATTTCATCGACGACAGCTCTGATCTCGTCCGTTGCACTTCTGCTCCTTGTCATTTCTTGGACGGAAAGAGTAGCCACTTGAAATAGCTCACTCTTCGACTTACTATCAATTGAGGACATCTCCGTGCTTGTCATTATTGGAGCTTGCACATAAAGAAACTCATTTTCTTGGAAGAAGGTGTGAGTTGCTTGTGTGAGAGCATTTCTTATTCTCATCACTGATGCTACCTGTGATAAAAAAGAAAGAAAGAAAGAAATAATTCTTTATATCCTGAAAATGAAAATGTTAAGGTTCAAGGTTAACCCTCTTCAGTATTTTCTAGACGTTGGATATTTGTATCTCAATAGAAAATACGTCTCTCTCCCCCAGAAACAGAAAAATGAAAATCGAGATTTTTTACTATTGGTGCACGTGGTCGAAGATGGGCGTAATCCCTTAATCTCTCGACGAGTAACAATTTCTTCGATAAAGGGTGTCTGTCACCAATTGTCTTCGATAAAGGATATCTGCCCTCATCTACTCTCCCAATATGGTGAATCTTGTCTGCTTTGACTTCAATAATTTGCTTCCCCTTCACTGACGGTTGCACTATTCCTCCCGCCTTGATACAAGTCCCCCCCGGCATAATTGCAGCCGGGTTAGCTAGGGACGACTCTACCGTTACCTGATTATTTTATATTAAATAACACGATATATTAATTCATTCATTCTCTAGCTTGTTAGTTATTCAGTTTTAATTGGAATAATATATATATATATATATATATATATATACACGATCGATTCTGTTTTAGTGTGTACCACAAGACTAGCAACACAAGAACCATCATTGATCTTCAAGATGGTAATGGAAGACTCTGGTGGCTTATGATGAACCGAAGATTCCACTACATCAGTTGGTTGCTCGCCACCGCCAGCTCCTAAAACCTTGGAAATACTCCGGCGTACTAATGGAAACAGAGATCCGACGGGTGGTGTGACATCTTTAGCGGCTTTGGGCTGCTCTCTTTTCGGCTCTTCCCAGGAGGACTTAACCCACCCTCCGACCACTACTCTCTGGCCAATGAACGCCCGACCGCTGTCGCTTTGGCCTAGTATGGATTTCAAGATCACCCTGTTCGAGTACTTGCAAATGGTCAACTGTGGTTCGGCTGCAGCCATTATTTAATTTTCGGACGAAAATGATAATCCGGTAAGAAAGAATATTGAAGGTTAATTGGCTCAAGTGATGATCTATTTTATGTTGAGGAATGTGATTTCTGAGTTGGGATCTACTTATAGGAAGAGACAATTATGCCTTGCTTAAGAATTAATGTTGTGTGGATGATTAAGAGGAAAATGGTAATTGGAAATTTGTGGGGGAAGATTGATACTGGTTGGGGTTTAGTATTCTTCATTTATATTATTGGGAAGAAATAATTTTTAATATTAGTCTTGAAGTTAAGCAATATTATTGTACTTTTCACTTTTTAGTTGAAGAGAAGAAAAAGAAGAGAATATTATAATATTAATTTTAAATTATAATATTCTTTTCTTTTCTATTAAGTTAAAAAGTGGAATAACGTTACTTAACTTCAAGACTGACATAAAAAATTATTTCTTCCCAATAAATGAAGAATACCAAACCCAACCAGTATCCATCTTCTCCCCCAACAACACAATCAATCCTAGGTTTAGTATTTTTCATTTATTGGGAAGAAATAGTTTTTTATGTTAGTCTTGAAATCAAGTAACAGTATTGTACTTTTCACTTTTTAGTTAAACGGACATAAAAGAAGAGAATATTGTAATATTAATTTTAAATTATAATTTTCTTTTCTTTTCTTTTCTATTAAGTTAAAAAATTGAATAATGTTACTTGACTTCAAGATTAATTAACATAAAAATATTATAAATACTAAACCTACAACTAATTGTGTTGTTTTTTCATTTCCCTACTTTTCGTTTTGGTAAATTTTTATACTGATAGTTTTCAAATTTTATGATCTCAATGCGTTGATAAAGATGTATAGAAAGTTCCAATTGACGATTAAGAAGAAGATGGAAGAAATGGCAATTGGAAATTTGGGGGAAAAGATCTAGGTACTGGTTGGGGTTTAGTATTCTTTAATTATTTATTGGGAAGAAATAATGTCTTATGTTAGTCTTAAAGTCAAGTAATATTATTGTACGTTCCACTTTTTTAGCAGAACACAAAAGAAAAGAATATTATAACATTGAATTTAAATTACATATTATATATATATATATATATATATATATTCAATAAAACCGACTGTGTTATATTTTCATTTCCCTATGATTTTTGTTTTGATTAGTTTTTCTACTGGTAGATTTCAAATTTTATTATCTCAATCTATTGATAAAGATGTATAGAATGTATTGACTGATAATTAAGAGAAAGATGGAAGAAAGTGGTAATTGGAAATTTAGGGGACAAGATGGATACTGGTTAGGGTTTAGTATTCTTCATTCGTTGGGAAGAAATAATTTTTTATGCTAGTTTCGATGCCACATATCATTATTGTACATTCCCACTTTTTAGCTGAATAGAAAAGAAAGGAATATTATAATATCAAATTTAAATTTTATATATAGAGAGAGAATCAATTGTGTTATTTTTTTTCATTTTCCTATGATTTTTATTTTTATTTTGGTTAATTTTTATGCTAGTAGTTTTCAAATTTTATGACCTCAATCCATTGATAAAGATGGAAACTGGTTTTGGTATTCTTCATTCATTGGGAAGAAATTTTTTTTATGTTAGTTTTGAAGCCAAGTAACATTATTGGACGTTCCACTTTTTAGCTCAATATGAGAAACTACCGATTGATAATTAAGAGAAAGATGGAAGAAAATAGTTAATTGAAAATTCGGGGAACAAGATGGATACTGGTTAGGGTTTAGTATTCTTCATTCATTGGGAAGAAATAATTTTTGTGTTAGTTTTGAAGCCATATAACATTCTTGTACATTCCACTTTTTAGCTGAATGGAAAATAAAAGAATATTATAATATCAAATATATATAGATAGATATATATATACACACACACTCAATCGATTGTGTTATTTTTTTCATTTTGGTTAATTTTTATATCGGTAGTTTTCAAATTTTATGATTTCAATCTATTGATAAAAATGTATAGAAAGTACTAAGGATGGAAGAAAATGGCAATGGGAAATTTGGGGGAAAAGATGGATACTGGTTAGGGTTTAGTATTCTTCATTCATTGAGAAGAAATAATTTTTTATGTTTGTTTCAAAGCTAAGTAATATTATTGTATGTTCCACTTTTTAGCTGAACATAAAAGAAAATAATAATTTTATATCAAATTTAAAAATTATATATATATATATATATATTTTTTTTTGAAACGAAAAAGTCATTCATTTAAAGATGAAAAACAAGTATCGCCTCTCAAAAGTGGTGAGAGAAGTCTTGGCAAACAGTCGAGCCAAAGACAGTTTGAGTTTACATGCACAGCTAATCCTGCAAGGCCATGAGCAACAAAATTACAATCCCTACCAATATGACTAATTGTGTTATATATGTTCAATATACAATATGACTAATTGTATTGAACATATATATATATATTCAATACAACTAATTGTGTTATTTTTCATTCCCTATGATTATCGTTTTGGTTAATTTTTATATTGGTAGTTTTCAAACTTTATGATCTTATTCTATTGATAAAGATGTATAGAAATGATTGATTTACTTTTTTTTTGAATGGTACATTGTAAGTTAGATATATTACATCAGAATATATCATTAAATCATTTGAAACACAATCCATTCCAATCTTGACTTGGGGCTTGCGGAGAACGCATCTGAGGACGCATCCCAGAACTTCATAACCATCATATGACAACGAAATCTTTATATATATATATATATATAAAAGAAGAAGTCTCTGCCTTGAGTTTTCCCGCCAAAACCACCCTTTTTATTTTTTTATTTTTATTTTTTGCCTACTAATCTTCCTTTTTTAGATATAGAAATGTATTATCTATTAATGGTTAATAATTAATGATATATCCATGTTTATCCATGGATATATATGGGAACATGGTTTAATATATATGGATATATTTATAAAGATATGTAATATATAGATGTAAATATATGTAATATGTGGTATTTAAAATATATGTGAATAATATATATATATATATATATATTAGAAATGATTATTTTAAATATAGGTGTATAGAAAATATATAGTATGATTATTTTTTCTATGTGATTTTATATGCCATAGAGATACCATGCCAATCGTGTAGGGATAATTTTGGAATGACTATAATGCAGTGAAAGTATAAATATGTTGTTCCTATATTTTGGATAATTTTTTTTTTTTAAATTTGGGTCCTCTACTATATGATTTTCTCTAAATTTATTGATTTATTTTTGAATTAATTAAGTAAAATATGTCTCAGCTGGTGATTTTTAAATATGTCTCAAATGATGAATCGCTATCACAACATATCGCCATTCGTATAAAACATTACAAATTATTATATACTTTATTTTATCATCACCAATAGATAAAAAAATTCATTTAAAAAAATTCATTCCTTAATTAACTGGAGAAAATAAAAATTATTACCAATATTAAGAATCACTAATTGAAATGTTGAAATACAAAATATAAAAAATAAATTATTTAAAGCATATAAATAATTTAACTCCCTTAAATTATTTTATTGTATTATATTTTAAAAAATATAAAATATATATTTTATGATATAATACTATAATATTTTATAATATAATAAATTATTAGGGTTAATGTCATAAATTCCTTAATTTAATTAAGGAATTTGGAATATCTCTTAATAAATTTAATAATATATAATATATTATTTTATAATATAATATTTTATAATTTACAATATTTATAATATCATAAATGTGTTAATTTATTAATTATTATTTATAATAATTATTTGTGACAAAAAAGCAAACCAATTAACTCAACAACAAACGTAGTTTCCAAAAAAGTGTTACGAAATTTGTAGTTACAATAGTTTCATTGCAATTTGTGAATTGTATTTTTTCTAAGTTCAAAATATCAAAATATTATGCACACTTTATCAATTTTGATTTATTTATTTATAGTAATTCCACTTGCTATTGAAAATTTTTATGTATATCATTCGTGCATCGCACGGGTGCAAAACTAGGAACAGAAACAAATGAAACAAACAAACCATCACATAAGAGTGGACAAACCGCAACTACTACAAAGGGCGTAAATACAACATTATTAATAATATTTACAGAGTTTAAACTTTGAACCTCCTGCTAGTAAGAAGAGGTTTTAGCCATCAGGTTAATCCTAATGGTCAACTATTGATTTAATTTTTGCAATAAAGTTGAAGCTAAAACAAGTATGCTTTCCCAATTTTATGACAAAAATTTGTATATATATTGTTGAGTTTTTCAAGTTTTAATGCTAATCACCGAATCAATCAGAGATGTAACAAATTAAATGCTTCTCCAATAATTAATTTCAAAGTTGGGTGCAGGCGTGCAGCAGATACATAGCAGTAACTGAAAGTGATTCTTTGTTTTTAGCAAATAGAGCTCTGCTCTGCATTCTAGCATCTGGATGTTCATTCTCCAACCAAAATGGATTACAAGATGGATATTTAATACTGTTATTGTTGGAGTAACCAACTTTGTCTCCGTTAATTATTGGATGTTAACAATTATATATGTTTCCTTTCTATTTCACATGTAAATTTCAGAAAATCAATCCTATATGTCTTAAATAGGTAGTCACCACAGAAATATGACAATTTCAAATTAATTGATTGATGATTTTTTGTGACTTTCTCTAGTTCTTTCTTCACGTTTATTCCCATCATGGATTGAAAAATTATAAAAGACAATATTTTTACGATTTAACAAAAGGTGAGAGACATGTAAGGAGGTTTATCTAAATGGAAAAGATACTATTTATTGGTATATTTGACTCCGGCTCGAAACAATATCCCACTCTTAGAATTTCCAATTTGTACTTAAAAAGAAAAGAAAAGGAAAAAAAAAAAGTTCAGAGACAACAAAGAGGCTAAAGAAACAACAAGGAACACACGATCAAAAATTGAAACATTTGGACCCTCAATGAAATTTTTTCAAGTTTTCTCTTTTTCCTTGTAGTAAGACCGGAAAGGAAATAAAGACAGTGACTTCTTTATTATCTAATAAAAAGCGATACAGCTACGTAACATGTAAAAATGTCAATTGCGAAACTAACCCTAGAAATATTGTGGTAATATATATGCGCAATATTTTCATAATGATTAATTATATTACTACCACAAAATTTGCTTATTACACTATTACTTAAATAACCCTAATTAAAATTACATTGCTAACCACATACCACTACTAAAAACTTGTTTCTCCTGTCCGTGCGGGGAGCAATCCTCGCGGGATCAACTCACTAGCCCCACTGCATTCATGTGGCTGTGAGTTGAGATGGGTGAGGTGGGATGAGGTGAGGTGAGGTGAGGTGAGGTGGGATGGGGTGGGGGGCGGGTCTCCTACCTGCGTAGGTAGGAGAAAATTTCCGCCACCATCAGTGGTAGAGCGGAGTCGTCCTAGGTATCCCCGTGCATACCCAGGTTTGCTGGGTTTCTCTCTTTTATTTTTATTTTTTTTTTAATTTTTAAAGTTCAAAAAGTCAAACTTAAATTTGTCTCTCTCAGCAAGACTCCATCTCCATTCAACTATACAACGAACCATTGGTTAATACAATTGTAGCATTTCAACGTCCAAATGCAAATCCCAATCCCCCAATCCATTATTAGGATTGATGGATTAGGACGTTTGCCCTTCTCTCTAGGCTCTAATTAGAGTGCTTGAATATTTTACAGGAGGAAGTTACAGAATTACAGTGCTTGAACGTTTTCAAAAAAATTTGAAAGCATTTATTTATTTATTTTTTAATTTTTTTTACGTTTTTTGCTTTCGCCTTTGATTATTTTCATTTTACAATGATACTGGTTATTATAGTTAAAAAATATTATGGTATGTTTATTCAATATATGTATATATATTCTATTTGTGGTGTGTTTATAATGTGATTACATTTTGTGGTGATAATATAATTATGCTTTTATAATAGTATCAAGACAAGAAATTAACAATAATCTAAATACAGGAATTTTACATTTTGTATATAAATTCAGTAGAACAATCTTCATCATTGTATATTCTCTGTACGCCATACAACTTTATTACAATCTACAGCTGAAATCTTCAATAAATTTCAATTTTGCATCAATTTATGTTTTATTTTTTCTTGTGGAATAATAATTTAGGTATAGGCAATGCCAGGACTCCTAGGAAATGGAACAGCATCTCTTGCATCTTGGAGTCCAGTGGCATAAAGAACCAATGCATCGAATAAAACCGTAAAACCCGAACATTGCGCGCCTCCATATCTACGAACATCTAGATACCACTTGTACTGATCGTTTGCCAACTGCAAGTCCTCTATCCTGCAGTGCAATATTTCAGAAAATGATTTTTGAATGTGTTTGAGGAGTTAGGATAAAATGTGTGGTCGAAAATGATCTAGAAAAAAACTAAAAAACAAGCTCTTGGCAACATGTAGTTCAAGAGGCGGATAATTGCGATTGTTACCTCATAGTTAAAGTATCGAAGCGTTCTTCATTTTGGCTTCCTCTAATTAGAGCGCCGACCTGAGAATTTTGAAATTGCAGCTCGAGTTAAGTTAATAATCTCAAGAAATTAAGAAAAATGGAGTGATTAATGAATTTGATCAAACCTTGGGCGCAATTACGTCGAACGAAGCCACCGTTACTCCATCATTGTTCAAACGCATGTAAAATGGTTTAGTGTCTTTCGGGTGATTGTATATGATGACGGGCGTCCCATATATTTCGTCTGTTAAATAGCTGTTACAAAAAGTATAAGATTAACATATATGCATATATATGCTGCTGATAGTAAAATAGATGATATTTTAGCTTTCTTTTTTCTTTTATAATAATCATTAATATTGTGATAGTCCGGTATAGTCCATGTCGTTAAACATCGCATCATTGCACAAAAAATCAAAGGGTAAAAAGGAAAAAAATGGAGCAAAATCTCTGTAGTTAGTTGCCTTTCGTGTTCTTCGCCTAATGGGTCACCCTGTTTGATATCGAATTTCTTGCCATTGACCTAACATCAAAGCAAAAATCATGAGGCCGTGAATTTTGAACGGTAGGGATTCAGCCGAGTATAAGGAGAAGACGAACCGATGTACCTCATCTGTAAGAAGGTCAACGACGTCGTTGTAAGATATGATTTTGAACTTGCGATCTACAATCAATTGAAGACGACGAACAATGTCTTCGCTGGAATTGCCGGTTTTAACTGATAAAAATTCTATATCTCTGATACTATCTTCTAAAACGGAATGGCATATGTACATCAAGAAGTCCATGGCACATTCCACAGCACCCTAAAAATGCCACACGGGCGTACAACAATAACAACAGCAACATCATGAGTAATAATACTCACTTTTACACTATTTGAGGGGGTGTGATATCTTGAATTGTCCTTAAAGAGAGAAATGAAATCATACCTCTATGTCTACAAAAGCCATTTGAAGATCGACCATCCACGCCTCAGATAACAATTTCGGGGACTTGTTTTGGCTGGCTCGAAATCTTGGTCCAAAAGAGTAAACATTTCCAAAAGCGCACGCGTAACTCTCCAGGTGTGGTAGACCAGAAACGGTCAAAAACGTCTCGCGCGAAAAGAAATTTTTTGAAAGCCTATATTTATCATCAGTCCTAGCCGGAGCTTCTAGCTGCGAAACAAGGTCCCTATCTTTGTCGATTTCCTTGGCCGCTTGTTTACTGCTATCCAGCGTCTTTTGCTTTTCTTTGATCGAGGACCTGGTGTGTTCGATGACACTTTTGATCTCGTCGGTCGTACTTTGGCTCCTCGTTATTCCTTTGGCAGAAATAGTAGTCACTTGGAACATGTCAGTTTTCCCCACACCCTCACAATCAGTGCTTGTTATTATTGGAGCTTCCACATGAAGGAAGTCATTTTCTCGGAAGAAGGTGTGAGCTGCTTGTGCAAGAGCATTTCTTATAACCATCACACGTTCTACCTATACATGAAAGAAAATTCAAGAAATGACAAAAAAATACTGAAAACAGGGGACCTGAAAAACTAGATCAGTTAGTTAGTTAGTTACTGAGAGTAAGTAAGCAAGCAAGTAAATACCTTTTTTTTGCGGTGTCGAATATGGGGGCAATCCCTTAAAACCTCGTAGCTCATTTGTTTTTTGGGTATAGGATATTTGACCTGATCGACTCTGCCAACATGAAGAAACTTATCTGCTTTGAGTTCAATCCTCTGATCCCGCTTGAGTGACGATAACTGCAATATACCTTCCGCGATGATACAAGTCCCCACCGGCATAATTTTGCCCGGGGAAACTAGGGACGACTCTACTGACACCTGAAGATGAGAAATACAAGAACCATCACTGATCTCCAAGACGACAATTGACTGCTGTTGTTGTGCTGGATATCGTGTTGGGGGCTTGTAAAAAATCGAGTCCAGTTTCGCTCGAGTTAGTTGTCCTAGAGCCTTTCGAATACTCCCGAGACATAGAGAATGAGATGTGCCGCCGTCCTCTTTAGGCTCTCTGCCGGGCACTTTTGGTTCTATCGACTCTTCTTTTCTTTTGTACTCTTGGGAGGCCTTGACCCACCCTCCGACCACCACTCTCTGCCCAATGAACGCCAGACTGGCGCCATCTTGGCCTAGTATGGATTTCAAGAAGACCTTGTTCGAGTACTTGGAACTCACCAACTGCCCAGATTGTTCTGAATCCATCCAGGGAGGTTTTTAGTTCAACTTGATTTCTTTTAATTTGTTGGCCGGGATTGGGATTGTGGTGTTGGGATTTATAGGAAGACAAAATTATGCTTTGCTTAAGAATTAATGTTGAGTGGGTGATTGATTAAGAGGAAAATGGAAGAAATCATTATTCTGGAATTTCGGGGGAGAAGGTAAGGGATTGTTTCTGAGTAATTTATAGGGTTTGGCATTCTTCATTGGAAGAAATTCGCATGAGTTTCGCATGTTGACCCTTTTTTCCCCTCCTCCAATCTTCCCTGAGGCGCGCTAACCGTTTTTCAAATTCTTCTTTTATGTTAGTTTTGACTTTTGAAACCAAGTAACATTATTATTTATTCTTTTTTTTAAGCTAAAAAAAAAAAAGGAAAAAGAAAAAGGGAAGAGAGCCCTCTTCACAGACTCAATTATAAATTCAATAATTATAAATGTAAGTACTTATAAATTTGTTTAAAAAGTGGACATAAAACTACCAGAATATGAAGGTCCCTAATTTTGACGAAAATAACAGTTCCAGAGTTTTGTTTACACTTAAATTATTTATCAGTTGCTTGTCCATATTCAACACAAACCCCCATCTTTCATGCATACATTTCATGATCAAACCACCATTCAAACTAAAATGTAAATTTTTTATCGGGAAAAAATTCTATTAGCATTAGTAAGCATTTCTACTTCAAAAGTAATGTTACATAAAACTAGATCACAAATAGTATTTCTTGAATGAGCATTTGCTGTTTCTGTCGAAGAGGCAAAAGCAAGCTTCAAACTTTTTTAATTTAAGGGTATAGATCGCAGCCTAAGCAACACTCAAGCCTAAAAGGGCGAAGAAGGTCAAGCTTTGATTTTAGGCACCACTTAAGAGAGACCGAAACGAGCTTTTTAAAATAGAGAGTGTTACACTATTCGTATTTATAAGCAATATTTATAGAGCAGTCATACGACACTTCAGTCCTAGCTAGTGTTTTAGTATCCATCTGACACTAACACATTGAAGATCTAGGCAATAACTAATCCCAACTTGTCAAGTCATCACTAATTCTATCTCTACCTGGAGTACGGATGAAGAGCAATGCTTCTAAAGAACTGGTAGAAAGCTGCATACAATTAATTGGCGACAAAGTTCAGAGCAAATGAGTTCCATTTAGTTCAAGAATGCACCAGGTTTAATGAGCCGAAAATCCTGCTCAAAGGACAAACTTACCATTCAGAAATCGTAGAATAAGTAGCACATTTATAAGAACAATTCACTTTATACAACTTTCTTCTTTACACCATTGATTTTTTCCAACAGTTTTTTGTTTCAACCCAGCATTTCCGACTAGATGTTTACATGATGGCCAAAAAACTTGGTGCCGAAATAAAAATTCAACCCAAGGCTAGCATGTTCACACTTATCATATGCCTCCGAATATGCATGGTAGCATGTCCTGGACGGCCTGGATTTGTGATATCTTCTTCACATCAATGGAAATGAGTGCAGCAGAGTTTAACAAGTGTTTATATTAGTTTGTGTTCCAATTCATATCGATTTAATCATTCATGAATGAGCGGTGTGTACCGATTAATCACGTCCCAGGATGTTCTTCTACGAGGATGAAGGTCTTGATGGTGAAGATGATACTGCCGCATGATAAGATGACGATGCAAGTTGAGCTATTGCTGGAACGGCACCACCTGCACATATTCAGGTCCATACATGGTTCTTATGTCAATGTATTTCCCGAGAACAGTAGGTTATGAGCCGTATTCACTCACTACCAATGTTGAATAATTTATTTTGTGGTATTTATTAATTCAATTCAACATGTTTCTCCAGATAGCAGGGCATCATGCAAGAGATTTAGAGATAAACTCCTACCTGCCAATCCGGCACAGGCTGAAGAAAAGATAATGACAGGTGGGGCCTGAAACCACAAAAAGTTGACATAAGGGTTAGACACACAAAAATCTGGTTGAAAAGGGAAAACAACAAAGACTTAATTTGGAAATGTTTTACAGTGAAAATGAACATCATATGATAATTTTGACAGCCATATACAACAACTTATAACCAGAACGCCAACTTTAATCTAAGGGGGTGACCAGTTCACAGACCAAAATCCTCTAAAACCTGCCTCTCTCCTGATCCATATAAATATGAAAACCCGATGCACAATAAATTCCATAATCTAGCAGGGTAAGCTTCATAACAGTACCGTGCTTATTTAAAGTAGCTGCAGTTTATTATTTAAATTATAATCAATTTAGATATGCAATAGCCTATCAGCAATATGACCAATGGTCAACCACGAAAGAAGCGAAAGCTAAGGAAATATAAGATTCAATGCAAAGGTTGAATTACAGGCATCAGAGAAAACAAGGAGCATGGCATGGAGTGCTTACACCAATAAGGAAATGTAACCACATAGGTCCTTTGATCCACCTCTGAACAATTGGCATAGCTGCAGAAGAATCATAAAGGAAGAGTAGAAAATCAGAGTGCAGACTGCAGACTACGATTTTCCAATATAATACACACAACCCAGTACAATAAACTCCTCACGGATAATTACAAATATAAAATTGTTTTGACAAGCATTAATAAAATCCAAAGAATAGAAAGGAGGAAGCCAGTAGAAGGCTGTTGGCATCTATTGATCGATCTTAACCTTTATATTTCATTGAGCATTATATGATTACACCTTACCGACAACTTTGTGTTTCATGATCAAAGAAAGGCAAAAAGAAAGTTAAACCACGCTCATAACATAAAAGGTACACACTTAATCTGCGCATCCTCAACTGGAGAAGTGAAACTAAGGGCACTAGCTCTTGAAACATCAGATTGTAATGTAGTTAATTTCACACCTTTTTACGAAAATTACCATGTTGATGTTATAAATAGACAATATCTACAAGACATCCAAGATATATGATTCACAGATGCCTTCGTTAATGAATGCAGATCCTTTTCATATGCAAACTACTAAATTAGCTAAATGGATCGGCAATTTAAGGAAGTACATTAAATCAAGAAACACAGACATACCGTGATTGAAGCCATAAAAGGCTCCAGCTGTGCCACCAACAGCCGATCCTATCTAAATTATAAACGAAAAACATGAGTAAAGAGACCAAAAAAAAAAAGCATAATTTATTTACCAGAGAAGAATTATTAACACAAAGCATACCATAGAAAAGCTATCCCTAATTAGCGGCGGAACAGTCCACTCACTGGTCTCCTGCAATCGAATTAAAATTCAATACGGCGAAATTTCTTATCAGAGGTTCGAAAACAACACGAAGTAATAATTTTTACCATCTCTTTTGAAAGAGGGCCAGCGCAATGAGGGCATCTCACGCTTTCAATATCGCTTCTTCTTATTCTCCTTGTACCATTATTTGATTGCTGCGTCATCGCTGCAACGATAAATATATCTACAAGTGGAAATTAAGCATACAGTTGTTAAATACAACTGCGATGTATGTATGTTTACACGCAGTATTGTAGAGAGAGAGAGGGGCAGAAGTATAAAGGGAGAACGGGAGATTGAAGAAGACGAGTAGTAATGGACCATGGGCCCAACAGAGCCCAGCCCAATATTCGAAGAACTTTTGCATTTTTTTTTAAACTAGTATTCTAAAGTGCGTTCTTGTGGGAATAACTAAGATAATTATATTTATATAAAATAATGTTATAAAATAAGCGTAAAGTATCTTACTATATATAAAAAATAGCAGAAACATATATAATATTATAGATATGAATGATTAGTTTTATAAATTTTGAGTGCAAAATATTATGCTTATAAGAAAAATATATCATATATCGATTATCGTAATTATTAATTTTAGGTAAGAGCATAATATTTGCGAACAAAATTTATGTAATATACTTTTGAATAAAAAATATAAATAACATATTTTATGAGTCATATACATATTGTAAAAAGATATTTGAATATGAGTAATAATAAATGCATGAGTCAGAACATATATATATATATATATATATAAATTCTATGAATATTGAATTGATTTTATCTACATTTAGGCAGATTGAATTAAATATTGAATTGATTTGTACCTTAAGTAAATAAAAAATATTTTTTCTTATTTAATTTTTTTAGATAAGTACAAAAATTTTAAATAGAAAATTTGTCAATCAATATTGGCTGTCTGTGTTTTACCTTTGTAATTAAAAAACTAAAATGTATATAAAAATTAAAATTTAATATTGAAAGATTAAAAATATATAAAAAAAAATGTAATTCTCATTTTTAAAAATAATCCAATTGTCATTGTAGTTTATAACTTTGACGTCATGTCACATTTTAAATTTAATATTTGCATTTAGTTCATTTCAATTATATACATAATTCAAAAATTAAAATTTATAGAAAAAAATTAAAATGAGGAAAAATATTAAATAAATAAAAATAAATTAAATAAGGAAAATAAAATAATAAAGTGTTAATTTAATATTTATTTACAAATGAGATTTTCCTTTTTTTAATTTTAAGTAAATGAGTTACTGACTTAGTGCTGCTTAGGCATAGCTTGTAATCACCAGTTGTGATTCTAACATTAGAATATTAAGATGAAGATTGAATATAATTAATTTAAAAGATTAAAATGTATCAGAAGATGTTAATCTTCATTTTGAAATTAATTTAATAGGTGTAAGTTTTAATCTTGATCTCTTATCGATTACCATATTTTCATTAATGCATGCAAACTAAATTATATAAAAAGAATTGAAAAATTATATAAATTAATTATAAAATTATAAAATATATATAAAAAATAAAATATTTATAAAAAGTAAAATAAGAAAAATAAAATCAAATAAGGAAAGCGAAAATAAATTAAATAAGGAAAGTAATTAATCTTAAAAAATTTGTCTAAAACGTGGCTTGGCATAGTGCCTTTAAAGACTCTTTCAGGTGGCGAAACTTATCTATTATTATATTAAGATATCAGTTGTAATAAGTTAAGCCAAACGCTGATTGTTCAAGTTAACTTATATAAGTTAATTTCTAACCGCTTTCTAGAACCTAATCGGCTAATCCCGTTCTCCAGAGAAAACAGAAGAAAGAAAATGGCTTCTTCTCTCATGGCTTCTCATCCCCTCACCCTCCGGAAACGGATCGGTTACATCTCCCACCACCGGTCCACCGCCGCTTTCGCGTTCTCCGCCGGTCATAACCCCGCCTACTTCTCTCCGTCTCGAAGCCTAACGTCTTGTCTTTCCCTGCGAGTCCGAAATCCTCGAAATTAAGAATCTCGGCCTCTGCTTCAGCGAATGAGGTAAGAGAATCTCCGAAAATCCAGAACACATCTCAAGATCTTCTCACCGGGTGGACTCGAACGGTGACGACTCTCCTAGCCACCGCCCTAATCGCCTCGAAATTCGTGGCGAGCAGAATCTTGAGCTTCTCCGTTCAATTGAAAGGTCCCCTGGTTACTACCGTGGGTCCGGCGTTCTTTGCGGCTGCTCAGGACGTCCCCTCACGATTGAGCACGCCGCTGAATGTGGTGGCTGCCGGAATGGCGAGATGGCTGGATATTTACAGCGGGGTGTTGATGATTAGGGTTTTGCTCAGCTGGTTCCCTAATATTCCGTGGGAAAGACAGCCGTTATGTGCCATGAGGGACCTGTGCGATCCGTATTTGAATCTTTTCAGAAACCTAGTTCCACCTGTTCTTGGTGCCCTGGATGTCAGCCCAGTTTTTGCCTTCATAGTTTTGGGGGCTCTTGGATCAGTTCTAACTAACGCCAAACTGGGTTAATGATTATCCCTCTAAATTTTGTAGCTTTTGGTAATGAATTTACTTGCATTTGTGGTTTTATTTTGCTGGATATGACAGCGTTTGTAGTTCATTTGGCATGATTAAATAGAATTGTATACGTTCATAATTTCATTGGCTGAAATGTTTAATCTTCCCTTGGCTTCAAATTTCTCTCCACAGTCCACTCATTGCGACTTGAGATTTGTTGACATTGTTCTTTGATCTTGAGATTGGACGCATCAAATTTCTTGCAATTATACTCAATTACTACATTGTCATTTGAGATTGAGGTTGGGGTCGGGTTGACTAACCTTTCTTCTTCTTGTCAACTTCTGTAGAATCACAAAGTTCAAGCTGATAGAACTATTCCAATGTAGTATATTATTTAGGAGTCATTCAGTAAGTTTCATTTCAATTTTGGTAAATTTTAAGTGTTTTTTCATCCTTGGTGATGGTGTGCTATATCTCGTCGTGAGATTATGGCCAGACCTATAGTTTCGCTTATTTAGGTTGAAGTAGGGATCGTTGACGAAGTCTTGTAGAATATTGAGGCTGCTTCTAGCAAGTAGCAACCTTTTCACTGGTTAACAATTGGCATTACCTTCCCCATGGCCATTTGATTTGTAGTGATTCTTTAATGTCATGTTTGGCTAAGAGGATTGACAATTCTAAGAAAGGAACACAAGCTATAACCAAGTTCGCTATACCCTGCAATCTTATCCAATACTTCTCACCAAACATGCACGTTCAGTCTCGAAACATTCACTTTTGGACTTTGGTGTTTATAGGTATTTCGTCGTCCTTGCTGATTTATTGTGGTAGTAAAGTTGGTGTTAATGGGGAAAATCAATAATGGTTTCCGGGTGATCACTTCCTTTGTTTTTGGTTTTTGGCTTCTATTTTACCTGTCGTTCTTAGTTCACTGATGGATTTGCTTAATGATATCAGTCCGAGGCATATGGCTGTTCCTCTTTCTGATCGTGTTGGCTGTGATGGGCCCTGATCATCGTCTATGTTTGTTGGCTGTTCCTCTTTCTGCAGCATACTTGGTTATTCTCCTGAGTTTCGACTTTCAAATAATGTCCTTGTTACTGATTGAGCTCACCCTGAGTCGAAGCATGGTTCCTGTTCCTTCGTTGAATCACAAGATTTTAGTTGAAATGAATCAATTATCCATGCGTAGTGCCTCTAATTTATGAAAAAATATATGCGGGAAAGGTGTAAAAGATTGCAGCTAGTGGAAGTGTAAATTTCATCTTTATACATGCCTTCGTGCACTTAGCATAGCAGGATCTACTTTGAAAGGAAGATAGATCAATCAAGCACTGTTTCAAATACTTTTGTTGTTCTGTGCTGACAAATATCTTGTCAACTGAATTTTACCAATATATTGAGTCTCGAATGCATCTTCAAAATCTAGGATCTTGACCCATTAACTTCTTGCTTTCAGTTGTGTACATACTGGCATAATTTACATAAACAGTAGAAATGGGATGAGACCAAAATTTCCTTTCCTTCTATCTTTGCTACTAGAGTCGGGAGTGACAACAGCTTTTTATGCAAAACCACAAAGATCTGACCGAGTTTCCCTAGTTGTATATGCATGACAATTGCCTGACTGACACATCACTTACTAGGTTTTTCTAAAGAAAGAAAACAGTGTTGGCTGTTTATCATCAGTACCCATGCCTTTCTTCTGTGCTCGACTTGAACCTAACCTGTCAGCTTCTGTAGCAGATGGCTTAGCATCTGCAGAAAGCTCTTCATAGTTTCGCTTCCCTGGAGTTTGTGCAGTCCTTTCTGCTGGTAGACAAGTAACTTCTGTTCTGATTTCGATATCGTCTTTGTTTGCTACACCGAGATGGTCTCTGTCCTGAGTTTCAGCTTCCTCCTTGATGCCCTTCTGATTGATTTCGATGGGCTCCTCTTTCGTTGTTGAGCCTTCTAGTTTTGGTTTGATATCAGAAAAATCTTTTTTGGTGATGGGCTGAGGATCACCACCTTGAGTTTCAGGTTCTTCTTTAGCGCCTTTCTGCTGCTGATCGATTCCACTGGACTCGTCTTTCATTTTGGAGGATTCGAGTTCAGGTTTGTGTCCACGATTTACTCCCTTGGAGAAAAATTGGGAGATTGGTCTGGTCTCCTCTGTCTTTATCTGTACCTGTAACAACATATGCCAGGTCAATGCATGTTAAACTTCGCTATAGGAAGAGCAAATTTGCAATGAGTTTCTTTCATACGATGACAGTTGAATTGCACAAATATTTTAACAATTGGTCTATCAAGCACTTTAATCATGTAATCAAAACCACTAGATTATGTCACTATCTTATCCTGATCACGCTTGAAGAGAGAAAGTAGTTGTTACCTCCTTGATGCACTCTGGTCCATCCAACGAAAGCTTACCCATTGCAGGTGTCACTGGATACCAAGCCTGTCGAGAGCATGTTAAAACTATTCTGATGCTCAACACCAGTATTCTCAATGATTACCAACAAGGTAGACAACTAGCTGCTTAAATGCTCGACTTTGAGCCCTTACCAAATCTGTCTCTTCATATGGTTTGAGTATCGCATCATGATTTGACAAAGACGAATCATTCAGCCACCTATCAGTTGAATCCTTGTTTCCCAAGATAACAGGCATCCTGTCTAAATAATAACACAAATGAACTATGTTACAAGGGTCAGGTGATTTAGAAATGAAGAAACTCTGAAGTTGCAGTAAATGTAATGTCCCACAAATCTTGGACATGTACTGCAGATGACGTGCAGCATTACTACTATAACATGGCTTCATATACCGTATTTAATGGCTAGAGTATGTTGATTATTACAAGTGAGACGATCACGAAAACATTACAAACCATGAAGCCATTCCAGAGCTGATGACGATGATGTGGTCACGATAGTGAAGGTATACAGGACTTCTCCTGCATGGAGGAAAGAGAAAACTGGGTTGAGCAACCATTGGGATGTAATTTAGGGGAAGAATCTTTACAATATTGGAGGCATGAAAAACAGCACGGCAGCATGGGAAAGAGTACAGTGATGATTTAGCAACGGTTGTTGAAACTGAAAATGTATTTACAAGGTGAAATAATGTTTTCTAATGGGAACTTCACCTTCTGGATTCTTCCAAGAATCGAATAGAGCAGCAAAAACCAGGGGACGGCCGTCCTTAAAATGTATGTAGTAAGGTTGCTTTTTGGATCCATCCTTTTTCCATTCGTAAAACCTGAAAACATAAATTGGTGGCCAAAGATTGACTCAGAACACTGTAATGAAATGATATAGAATGCAGCAACACCTCGCTTGCAATGTTAACAAATATAATGTTGGTCAGAAGAAATCAAATGAAACATACAACCACCAGAAATTTCAAGCTTCTGTCGATTGCACGGTATGGGGCTTGCTTCATTTTCGACAAAATGTCACATCATGTAATCGTGATATTGATGTAATTTCATTTATGGTAGTTATTAATACTTGGTATCTGCTAAGAAAAATTTCCTAAGAAGGAAATATAAATGATGCAGCAGCATTTAAAGCCTATTCTTGTAAGAAAAATTATTAAAATTGTGGAACTATATGATCTAAATGTTTAAGCTGGTAGATCGGTTCCAATTCATATTATTTTATTACAATTTTCAACACGCCCCTCACATGTAGGCGGAATTTATTTTTTCCCATCAAGGCCTAGCACACGCACAATTCATTTTTAAATAGATGGCGATGAGATTAGAACTCAAACCTTAACCTTGCTTTGATACCATGTTAAAATTATGGAACTATATAATCTAAAAGTTTAAGCCGGTAGATAGATTCCAATTCATACATTATTTAATTACATTTTCAACAAATGAAAATCAACTAGGACCTACTGCTAAAAAAAAATTGATTTCCTTGGAAGAATGCATTGAATATGGAAAAGCATGAAGGTTTCTTCTTCTTCTGTCTTTTTTTTTTTTTTTTTGCGCAATTTGTGTTGTTAAGAACTAAGAAAGAGTGTTAAAATATCTTCAAATATTGTAATTTTTAGACAAATTCATTTCTTCTTCATCATAATCACATGCAAACTCCGCCAATGTGTATCGCATTGCCGGTCCCAAGCCCGGGTAAAGGAGGAGGGTTGCGGTAGGTTGGCAGCCAGCGTAAAACTTTGCCAAATCTATGAGATGGAACTGAATGAGAAAACGCTGGGGCGTTCCTCTCATCGAGCGACGCACTGCCGGACACCGGTGTAGTGATAAATTGGCAAGAGGTGCAGTGCTAGGCGCACTCGGCATCGGCAACGTCACATCGGCGCCGGGTGTGGCGAAAAATAGGCAAGGGTTCTCGCTCATGGACGGGCGGGTAAAGAAGTTAGTCCAGAAAGATAAGGTTCGCTTTAGCCTCTTGGAACATAGGATCTTTGACCGGTAGACTAGCGAGTAGATCGGAGAGGTGATGAATAGGAGAAAAGTTGATATTTTATGTCTACAGGAGACTAAATGGGTAGGAGAAAAAGCCGAGAGGTAGTGCCTTGGGGATATAAATTATGGTATACCGGGTATGGATAGAACAGAACAGGGTGGGCGTGCGTTGTTTCTAAGGATTTGGTAAAAGACGTGGTCCAAGTGAGGCGTAATGGAGATAGGATTTTACCGATTAAAATGGTAGTAGGAGACGAGATTATAAATATATTTAGTGTATACGCACCGCAAATAGGCTTGGATGATGCTACTAAGAAGAAATTCGGGAAGATTTAGATGAGGAAGTGCAACAGATACCTATTGGAGAGAAATTATTTATCGGTGGGGACCTTAATGGACATGTAGGTAAGAGTCTGGATGGATTTGATAGTGTGCATGGGGTTATGGATTTGGGGATAGAAATATCATGGGAGATATTATTTTAGATTTTGCCATGGCGTATGATTTAAGGGTAGTGAATACTTGGTTTGATAAAAGGAAACTCATTTGGTGACATATAGGAGTGGGACATGTGTCACGCCAGATTGACTATTTCTTGACTCAAACGCAGATAAAAATATTTGTAAGGATTGCAAAGTTATTAGGAGAGAGTGTTGCCACGCAACATAGGCTCCTAGTCTTGGATATTCACTAAAGGAGGTGCGAAAGAGAATGGTGAAAGCCGAGGAGCCAAGAATTAGGTGGTGGAGGTTAAAGGGGGCTGAATTGTCGGTTTTTAAAGATAGGTTGGCTAAGGAGGTCGATTGGGACAAGAATTTAAAATGCTAATACAAAGATGGGGAGTCGATATCACATGGTGTAAAGAGGGTGGCTACAGAGATACTTGGGTGTCAAAGCGTAGTGCACCCGGGAAAGGAATCTTGGTGGTGGACCGAGGAAGTAAAGGTAGCGGTTCAAGTAAGAGGGAGAGTTATAGAGAGCTTACGTAAATGCAGGATAGTCGTGTATGATAGGTATAAAGATGCTAAAAGACAAGTTTAAGAAAGTCATACGAGATGCTCGAGCCAAGGTCCATGAAGAGTTATATCGAAATCGGATACAAAAGAGGGAGAAAATGCCATTTTTAACATTGCGAAAATGAGGGAGAGAAAGAGTAGAGATTTGAATGGTGTAAGGTGTATTAAGGATATGGATGGGAATGTGTTGGTAAAAGACGGGAGATTAAACAACGGTGGAGAAATTATTTTGATAAACTGCTTAATGGGGATAATACTAGCACTTTTGGTGATATTAGAGTCCCTTACATGATACCAACCGGTTTTCGTCAAGGATTAGTGAAGGCGAGGTTAGAGAGGCTTTAAGAAGAATGAAAGTTAAGAAGGCTGTCGGTCCGGATGGTATACCAATTGAGGTTTGGAAGTGTATGGGGGAGTTGGGTATAAGGTGGATAACCAAACTCTTTAACAAGATCTGGCGTAGTGGCCAAATGCCTGAGGAATGGAGGAAAAGTACGGTGATACCATTATATAAGAATAAGGGTGATATCCAAGACTGTTCCAATTATAGAGGAATAAAACTTATGAGTCATACTATGAAGTTATGGGAGAGAGTAATTGAGCGTAGGTTGAGACGCATTGTCCCTATTTCGTAGATAATCAATTCGGGTTTATGCCGGTCGATCGACTACAGAAGCAATTCACCTATTGCGACAATTAATGGAGAAGTATAGGGCTAGCAAAAAAGATTTACATATGGTTTTTATCGATCTTGAAAAAGCTTATGATAGAGTACCTAGGGATGTGCTCTGGTGGGTTCTGATAAAGAAGAATGTACCTCTTAAGTACATAAATATAGTCAAGGATATGTACGAGGGAGTTGTTACTTAATATTAGGACAAAAGCGATGGGATGACTGATAGCTTTCCAATTACGATAGGATTACATCGTGCTCAGACTCAGTCCTTTTTGTTTGCTATAGTTATGGATGAGCTTACGAGACATATTCAAAATGAGGTACCATGGTGTATGTTATTTGCCGACGATATAGTCTTAGTGGATGAAACCGTAAGCGGTATAAATGATCGATTAGAACTATGGAGACATACTTTAGAGGCTCGTGGTTTTCTTAAGCGGATCAAAAGCGAGTAATATATGGAGTGTTTGTTTAGTGGTAAGCTTAGAGTGGATCCTCTTGTGGTGAAATTAGGTAGTGAGTGAAATGCAGAAGCGAGATAGCTTCGTTATTTAGGATCCGTGGTTCAAACCAATGCTGACATAAAAGGTGATGTAAATCACAGGATTAATGTTGGATGGATGAAGTGGAGAGGTGCTTCTGGGATTTTATGTGATCGTACTATGCCTTTAAAATTAAAAGGGAAAATTTATGTAAACGGTTGGGAGACAGTGATTACTATATGGCAAATGAGTGTTGGGCAGTTAAGAAGGTAGATGAACACAAATTGAATGTTGCAGAAATGCGTATGCTGAGGTGGATGTGTGGTAAGACTAGGAAGGATAAAATTACCAATGAAGATATTCGTGGTAGATTAGGAGTCGCCCCGATTGAGGATAAGATGAGGGAGAACCGATTGAGATGGTTTGGACACATACTGCGGAGACCTGAGAATGCACCCGTGAGAAAGAGTGAGAGTATTAGGGTAGGACATATAAGGAAAGGTAGAGGAAGACCGTTACAAACGTGGATGCAAGTCATTCGTACAGATATGCTTATTAAACAGGTAGATGAGCAACTAGCTTTGGATAGGAAGGCGTGGTATAGCAAAACTCATACCTACGATCCGACGTAGTTCTCATATGGTTCCATACAGCCGACCCCTATCTGTAGGGAATAAGGCTTAGTTTGTTGTATCATAATCACATGCAAAAAACTATTCTTTGGTATATGTAACTACAGACTTGTTCCTCCAAGTTTTACTCTTCACTTGGTCTCTTTCTTCTCTGCTTTTGTTTCTTTCACCTTGTTCTTATTTCTCAGCTTCTATTTCCTATGTCCATCATCAATCAACAACCAAGGAAATGATTAAGTTAACAAATATACTGATTTTGTTTTTGAAAAGGGTCTTATCTGTTTATATTTTTTTGACAAATATACTGATGGAGGCTACATAAACAATTACATGCCTGAAAAGGGTCTTTAGTCTTCTATAATTTGCAAATCATAATGGATGCGGACTAACATAAGAGAACCCACCAGATTTTAAAGGACAAAAACTCAATGTCAGAAAATAGAAACAGCTACCAAGTATCTAAGAGATAGGTAAAAAAAAAAAATCCGGGACATGAACAAGAGCAATATCAACACATAGATACCATTAGATATGGTAATTAGGACATACCCTTCCACAGCCACCAGACACCTGTTATTAGGAACAAGACGGCGGAAAGAAGCCTTCTCCTAATTGATTCTGATCGAGCATTGAACTGGAGAAAGAAAATGCCAATCATCTCTTTTAAACTGTAAGAGCTATTATAGATATCTCGAGTATTATTTACAAAAGAATAAATTACACATCTACAACAAAATGCTTATAGTACACTAACATAACTAACATACGAGTGATTCCAAGAAAGAGGTCAAGAACCTAGAACCCAGAAGGCACAACACAATTATAAGCTTCCCTTTAATTCACTTTTATTTTTCAAGAAAGTTAGGAGACAGAAATTTTTGAACTTGAAACTTTCTTTGGGAGCAAGGAGAAGGCATGCACTACAAAAAACTCCAAACGGATGCTATTTATCATCTGTTCATTAGATTAAGTACTAATACATCTTTGAAGTAAAAATCCCTGTAATAGTTTGAAATAATGTAAAATAAGAATTGTATACCACATTTTGGTTAAATTCCTCATGTCAGTAGAGAGCCATTTTCCACCTCCATCCATGAGTCTGTGTCCGTGATCATTTTCGTTGCTCCATCTACATTTAGCTCATATTCTCCAATAGATTAACCATCATTTATGAACTTCTTGAGCTTGTTTGATACAGACTTTTTGAAAAATCATTTCACTCCAACATCATTTTGCACTCAACCACATGTTCAAAAATCATTTTTTTCTTTTTTCATTTTCCCCCAAAATCTATCCCAACAAGTACCAAGGCTTTAGCAACATCAAAAGGACCCCTGTAATTTTGAAATAGGATAGTTCCCAAAGAACTTAAAACAATTTGTACAGATTTGTACTCCCCTCATTCTGCAGTGTCACTATATTTGCTACAATATAAAGTCAAATAATCAACATTCTGACACCTATCAATTGAAGAATTTTTTTTTTTTTTTGGATTACAAATCCAAATGGTGTTTCCTGTATAATGTGTAGCTTGATGGCCTCCAATTATAGTCACTAACAGAATTGCAGGCAATACCATGAAATGAGATGTGACAATAATGAAATGCAGAAGTGCAACTTTGTGATATTAACCATGTTTTCATGTTGTTCTGGTCAAGTAAGTCACCGCCTTAATCAACTGGCTCAACTGATCGGCTAACTTATGAACCCGAGATGTGTTGTCACTATGGACGGTTTATCTAAGAGTTGTCCGCACCCTAAGTCTGATATGACCTGATTTTCCACAATGATGATGGGTGGGAACAAATTTAGGAACAGCTGTAGATTTCAAATTGTGAGAAATGAAATTTTTGGAACAGTGGGGATATTCTTAGACAGCCATTTAGAAGCAACAGCTTAAAAGCGTAAGTATGGTAGAATTGAATAGAGACACTTCATGATTTTTCCCTCGGATTTCCAGGTCTAAAAATTTTGGGATTGAGTAGGTCTTTGTTGAATAGTGGGGATATTCCACTCGTGCTTTCACTGTTCTAAAATTTATTCAAGCTTGCTTGTTGACAGACAAGAGAACAGGTGCCACAATAAAAGGGATAACATGCTATAACAACACGCAGATAAAAAGGATAAACACAGGTAAGCATAAACTATTTAATGAACTCAAAATCCAAATCAAAATAATAATAATAATACCATCTTGAAATGATCGAGCTTTTCAGTTTTCTTGGTGAAACTCGGAATAAGACCCCATTTCATGCAGTGAACTACGGCACCGTCGCAATCCCCTCCGTCGTCTCTTCGGACGACCGGCATGTTGAACCCAGGCGCCACATTATACGACGGACGGTACCTGTTAAATTCAAATACCAGCTAAATTTACTAAAATCAACTAACTGATATACCACACAGAGAAGAGAAATTACACATTGACGAACAGCCAGTATATCATAGATCGAATAACGGCGGATGTAGGTCGTTCAGTTACCGGTCCATATTGACATGGCGGACGGGCCGACCGTTGAGATGGCAGGCCCGAGAGAATTCGTCGGCCCTGAGAGTACAGCGAGCTCTTCCACACATGAGGTTAGGTTTTCTCTGTAAGTGTTACTGCTTCTCTTGGCTTCTGGAATTGTACAGTCAACTGAGGCAGGGGCGGGAACAAAGTATTATTTTTTGAGTGGTGCTAGATACGCCCACCTTTTTAATCCCAAAACCCACTTTTTTTCAAAATTCCAATTTTATCCTTTTATTAAATACCGATGGGGTGGGGGGAGCAGTTTTTTTATGCTCGGCCGAGGACGCCCGAGCCTCAAAGGAGCTTCGCCAACGATGGCCGAGGCCTGTGAGGGCCTCGGCCATTGAGGGCCGAGCTCCTTTGAGGGAGCTCGACCCTCTTTGGCCGAGCATAAAATTTTTTAATTTTTTTCTTAATTTTTTAATTTTTTAAAATGATAATATAATTAGTATTTTTGATTTGAGGAATGAACATATGATGTATGTTGGATCGAAACCGCATTTCTGATTTTAGTGTCAGGATTCCGCTTAGACAAATAATATCCCGATTTGGAGTAGCTCGACGCCACGAGTCGAACTCATTGTTTTGCGAATGATGCATTTGACGATGGATTTTGGGCATCTGAACGCGTTAAATCAAAAATCGGCGTTTTCTATTTGAATAATTTTTAATTTTTCGAATAATTTGGAGTAGACAAATTTTTATTGAATAATTTTTAATTTTTCGAACAATTTTTATTCGAAAATTATTCGAAAAATTAAAAATTATTCGAAAAATAAAAACGCCGATTTTCAGCCTAAACGCTGTCAGATGGCCAAAATCCATCGTGACATCATTGCAAAACAATGAGTTCGACTCGTGGCATCGAGCTACTCCAAATCGGGATATTATTTGTCTAAAACTAATCCTGACACTAAAATCAGAAAGACGATTTCGATCCAACATACATCACATGCTCATTCCTCAAATCAAAAATACTAATTATATTATCATTTAAAAAAATTTAAAAATTTAAGAAAAAATTTAAAAATTTATGCTTTCGGCCAAAGAGGGCCGAGCTCCCTCAAAGGAGCTCGGCTCAATGGTCGAGGCCTCAAAGGAGCTCGGCCATCCATGGCCGAGGGCCTGTGAGGGCCTCGGCCAGGATGGCCGAGCTCCTTTGAGGAGCTTCGGCCGTCCTCGGCCGAGCATAAAAAAATTGCTCCACCCACCCACCGGTATTTCATAAAAGGGTAAAACTGGAATTTTGAAAAAAAGTGGGTTTTGGGATTAAAAATGTGGGTGTATCTAGCACCACTCTTATTTTTTTGCGGTGACGTCGTGGATAGCTCTGTTTGCCGGCTTTCCCCGAAAAAATTATTTTCAACGGATGTATCCAATTTTTTTTTATCTTTATATTATAAAAAAAGGAGTGCCAACTAGGCACATTACCATGTTGGCACTCCTTTAGTTAATTTGTTTTATAAAAAAATCTTATTTAGAAACAAATATTAAATGTCATTTAATAATTTCATTTCCTTATTTAATTTATTTTCATTTTCATATTTACTATTTCTTATTTATTTCCAAGTCGACACTCATTTATTATTATAAATATATAAAAAAATGACTCGCAAACAAACATTAAATGTACATTTAATAATTTTATTTTTCTTATTTAGTGTGTTTGTATATATATGTGTGTGTACGTGATATCTCATATATATATATATATATATATTAATTTTTGAATTATGTATATAGTTGAAATGAACTAAATGCATGAATTACTAAAAATTATACTATCAATAAAAAGTGAAGTGCCAAGTAGATTGTCTTGGCGTTGGAATGCATTTATTTAAATATAACTTCATTTTTTAAATTCTAATTCAAATTATTAAATAATAAATATTTTTGCTTACTTTTATCGTGTTAAAATTGTTGATTTTGATAGTTTCGCTTTAAGTTATGTGAATTGGATCGCTCAAAAATAGTTGGTATTTTTACTTTTTATTTTTTAAAATTAAATGGTGAGTAGTTATAAGTATAACTGGATTTATGTCGAATAATTTATTTATTTTTAAATAAATAGTAATTTATTAATCTTTATATTATGATAATTGAAGTGTTATATTACTTAATGCCCCTATTGGCGTGCCAACATGACATCTATTTCTAATTAAAAAGTTAATTTATATTTTTAAATTTTAATACAACTGATGTGATATGCTTCATTAACTAAATTTTGCATCAGATGATTTTGCCTTTTTCTAAGTATATAAAATTAAAAATAAAAGTTTTTCTTTCTAAAATTAAAACACTTTTTACGTAAAGAGAAAAAATCAAATAAATTATGCAGTGAACATTATCGATATTACTATAAATTTATGTTACATAAAATTAAGTATAATACTTATTGCATTAACAGAGTAAAATTAAGTAACAATTACAATTTAAGAGTTTAGAGTCGAAATGTCCATTTCGGAAAGAAAAAGATATTAAATATAAATTTGATATTTACCAACGAGAAAGATACGTTTTGATAATCAAATAAATTTTTATATAGTTATTCCAATGATTCGTTTACAATTAATAAATCTCCACAAGCATTGTTGTGCAATTAGATACACGACAATTAGAATGAAAGTTATATGCTTTGATAAACTTCCTAATTATGCGATCCACGTGAATTTTTTTAACTTAAAATTGTGAATTTCCTCCGCATTTTTTGCATTGACTATATAAATATAAAATATTATAGATTTTAATATTATTTACAATTATACAATCTCCTATATATAAATTACATCAATTATGTAATTCAACATTTATATTCAATATATTTATAACTAGTGTTTCTACCCGTGCGTTGCACGGGAAGACATATACACATGTAATAAATTAGAATCCACATAAGGGGATAAGTGCAAAAGAAATTTTTAAAATTTTTACAGGCATTCGCTTATATTTTACACAAATACATCCTGTTATAGTAAATAGCAGGACTAAAAATAATAAAATTTCACATAATTTTATATTCTGTTGATCCAACTTGCACATGGATTGATTTATTTTAATGGTGTGATTTTTTTAATTCAGAAAAATAGGTCGATCGGATGAGTGTATATATGTATCTGTGAAGCAAGAAATCGAGTTGGAAAAGATACGTGTAGAAGAAAAACTCGCTTGCCATAATTAAAAATTAATTTTTAATTGAAAAATAGAGTAAAGCGGGAAAATGTCTGGTTTTTATTAATCTAAGATTTTCTCTCAGACGCCGTGCAGGAGATCCCGTGCATTGCTGAGTTATGAGTGTGATTAATAATAATAAAATACTATTTATTTAATTACGAAAAATGAGATTTTGGCGGGAAAGTGTCATTCTCATTTTATCGCCATTAGAGCGTTTCATCGAATGGTTGGTGCTCCAAATTGAGTCGTTCAAAGAAAGGTTTGCCAAATTGCTCCCTTGGAGCCGAAGATTATCGCTAAATTGCCAGAAAGACTGATTTGAATTCTCCATTTTTCCTCTTCAACTTGTGAATTAATCTGCAGAATGATGATTGATTGTAGGGATGAGGCGGAGGGAGTGGGCATATATATATCTAAATAAGGTAGAATTTAGAAAAGCAGGAAATTTCTAGGAAGTGGAATAGGACAGATGGCGTGTAGATTTGGTAAAGCTAAGTGTGGAAAAATACACTGTGCGAAAGAAAATCAAAGCCATAAGAAGGGGAGGTTTGACTCTACCATATTTATTTGTTATTATTATCGGTGATGAATAATTACTATTTATTTAATTTCAAAAAATGAGATTTTGAGCGGGAAAGTGTGCTCATTTTATTAATATATATATATATATATATATAGATATAGATATAGATTTTATATCAATTATTTATTATACATAAATTTAATTGTTAAGATCACACTACACATGATACTAAGATATATAAAAAGTTAATCTCAAATATTCTTAAGCCTTAATTCCCTCACAATTTTGTTGATTTATTTGAACAATGTATTAGATATATAATTAAAATTTAAAATTTAAAATAATATTAAAAATATAAAATAATTGTATGATAATTGAAAATGATGAAAAAGAAAAAATTAGTGAAAACTTATTGTGTGGAGAACATGTGGTGGTCAATCTTGATAGAAAATGAGAATGAAGATCTTGTGAGGAGAATTGGAGACCGAATCGACAATTTAAGGGGAAATTGAAGAGATTTTGAAAAATTTTGAGAGCGTTTTTATTTTTGGAATATATATATATATATATATATATATTACTTTTTAAAAATCCTGCACTCGATGATAAATGTATGTTTGATCGAGATTATTTATTAAATGATTTTTATATGTGAGGTTGAGAATAAAATAAAATGTATATTTTTTATTTTCATCAATCAACTAATCATTTTTTTCTCTGTTTGATCAAGAACTCCATTACTCTCCCTGACTTT
Source organism: Jasminum sambac (assembly GCA_018223645.1). Lineage (NCBI taxonomy): Eukaryota > Viridiplantae > Streptophyta > Magnoliopsida > Lamiales > Oleaceae > Jasminum > Jasminum sambac. The sequence continues at coordinate 30,605,354 of CP073649.1, forward strand.
ATTTGAAAAATCATTTCTTGCAATCTCATTTTTATGATGCCACCGGATCAAGATTGCTTGTTCCTTGGTGTACTAATAGTTATCTTCTTTGACCTCTCACTAAAACATTAAGCGTACACTACGAAGGCATTTGGTAATTTACTATATATTTAAAATTTATATTGTACCATATACAAATAAGAGTAAACTTCAATATAATTAAAATAATTTTACTAATTTGCATTGTAGTTTATGATAGATTTATTGAACTTAAACGATGATAGCTTTATTAAATTCATGATAGTTTTATTTAAGATGTCATCTCCACCAATTTTAAAAATCTTGTAAACGATGATCTAATATGATAGTTTTATTAAACGATGATAGTTTTATTGATTTTTTTTTTTCAGAAGAATGTGAATGGAAAACCACAAATGAAAACAAAAATAATCACGAGCGAAGCCAGTATTTCTCCCATATTGACATAAAAAATGAACTAATTATCTGAATATCCGTCATTCCGTCTTCACCATTACGCTCGCTCCGCTCTCCTGCTTCTCTTCTCTCCTCTCCTTCTCCTCCTTCACCCTCCCGCAACCTCCCTTCTCCTCCTCTTCCACTGCTGCCGCCATCTTCACTCGATGCATCAATGGATGGTATACTAGTAATAATTAAATGCTCATATATTAGAGGTTTGAAAATGGGGTAATATTTTGTAACCACTGCTGCCGCCATCTTCACTCGATGCATCAATGGACGGTATACTACTAATAATTAAATGCTCATATATTAGAGGTTTGAAAATGTGGTAATATTTTGTAAAATATTTTTAAGAAAATTAAATTACAAGTTTATCAATTGTCGTAAAAGTGTATCCGAACTTTAAACGACGGCAAAGATTTTTAGTAATTTGTACTGATCATTTCGTTGAGCCACGCACGAACCAGACCACGTTCCCGATCAAATTACTTGGTATAAATTTGCAATTTTCCAAAAAATTTACCACCTTATTCCTCCATTCGCCTTTGAATTTTACGACAAAGCTAGAAACCGCCATTTTTCTTTTCTTTTTCTAATTCGCCCAAAATCAAATCTACGCAGAAAGAAGAGAGAAAACCACTTCAACCACGCCGATTAGCATTGCAAAATTCCGATGATAATTGCTTCAAATCACGTCCAGATCTAAAGCAATTCTCTTTGTTCCGAAGATGAGTGGTGCGCGATTGTGCTCGTTGTTGATCGAATTGGGATACGAAGGGTCGGATTCCCTAGACCCAGACAGCTTTGAATGGCCCTTCCAATACGACGACGTTCGCCCCGTCCTCGACTGGCTGTGTTATAGCCTCCGCCCCTCTAGCGTTCTCTCTCCTTCAGAAGTCTCATTGTAACTGCGGAACCCCTTTTGTCCCTTTTCACACTAATTAATATGTGCATTCAGCTATATGCTTATTTCTTGTCATCTATGCCTTTTTGCATTAGTTTCCACTCGGTTATTTGTTAATCGAAAGCTAAATATCGTTAAAACGTTTTTGAGATTGCATTTGATGAGTGTTTGTTATCTCTTGCGATTTATTTATTTTTCGGTCGAGGGAGTTTGAGGTTTCTTAATTGCAGCTAGGTAACTTAAATTTGAGGGGTATAATGATTGTAGGGGTTTTGAGGTTTCTCAATTGCAGCTAGCTTAGTTTTATGTTTTGCACAGATGTAGAAGATACAATCTGATCTGGGGTATAAAAGCGCAGTGTGTTTGTTGGTGTGGACATGCATATGGATTAAATTTTATATCCCTTTGCTCTATTCAACATGTTCTGTTACCCAGTCTTTTATCTGTCTCTTTTATTGATTTAAAACTTATTGTCACTTTACCTATCTATTTCTTATTAGACATTGTTCTTAGTTTCTGCTATTCGGTAATTGGGGAAATTTTTGATTAAATTCATGTGCAACCTTTTTGCGTGATATGTGCACAGTGTTTACTAGGCAATAACCAACTTACTTTTGTGCTATTGTGCTTTTAGGTACAAACAATTTCTAGACGAAGGGAAGCTTTTGGAGGTACATTTCAAATTCTTTTTTATCAGTCTTTTTCTCGGTCACTATGCTGGCAATTCCTGCATGGGTTGATGCCATTGGTTTGCACATTTGTTGGCGTCCTACAACGAGGACCTGAGAATTCTCAAACTTGCATCAAGATTTTGAGCTTAGGACAAGCTGCTTCTATTTGTGGAGAGTCCTTGACCTGCATTTCCTAACCGTATATCATATAAAAGCTTATGCTTTTGGGCGTATATATTCATTTAAATATTATTTTTATCCTCCTCACGCTCAGGAGAGATTTATATTTTTATCAAACCACATGTACAATTTTCTGTAAATGAGCGGTGATGACTTGAACCTTGGGTCTCGAAGCCTGAGATTTTAGAGACAAGCCACAGTTAGTTAATGGAATCTTCACCAATACCATTGTTCATGTATTTAAAATGCAGGATGTCATGTCCTGTTCCTTTCGATTTATTAAAAATGGTTGTTGCCATCTCTATTGTTTGGGGTGATATGGGATGTTTTATTTCTCGTGTTCTATGCTTCTTACCGAGAGGGGCTGTTCCAAACCAATAACATTAGGAACGTGATTCTGCCCTTTTGCTTTCACATTGTTTGTTGAAAGGTGGGAAGGGAATACAGAATTGTCTTGCCGGGAATTAATTTTGTAATTGAAAATATTTTAATTTCCATGTCAGCTAATTATATATTTTGCTCAATGAATTACTTCTCGCTTTCCATTTTCAATTATATTTTATGAATTTCGTGTAATCGTGTTCTGTATTTATATTTGTTCTGGTGTGACTTAAAAAACCGATTACGTACACTTACATTTTTAATTTTCCACCAGGGAGAAGATTTGGACTTTGCTTATGACAGCATTTCAACCTTTTCCACCAGGAGAGACAACCAGGAGGCAGTATTTGGAACTGAAGAAGGATTGAAAGAAATACGGTAAAAGTCGTTGTCACCCTTTATCTGTCCTTTCTACCACTTCAGACTGATGCACTAAAATCAGTCAATTTTTCATGTACACAAACTTGCGCTTGCAGTTTCTTTGCAGGCCACCGAAGCCATTTCAACTTAGCTAGCCGACCACTTATGGATTGAACTTTAAAGTTCTAGTTGTCTTGTAATTCTAAATTTCCACTATTACGTTATACCCAATTTTAGGGTAACTGTTAGAAAGGAGGACATGCATTCATTGATATCTACTTTACTTGCCGCCTCATGGGTAGATTGGATTTTCTTTTTCATTTTTTCCCCCTCAATCAAAGGCCTTACACGTGCAATTTCTGACAAATAGGTGGCAGCAAGATTTGACCCCATATCGCTTGCTCAGCTATCTCATCTAATTGCTTTAGATGGTAGATAGGGCCACATGTTTTCATTTATATCAAATGTGAAATTCAACACAAGATGCTCAGCATTATTTATCCAAATCTGCATTTCCCAGCATCTTATGTCTCATTATATGTCACTGTTCATGAGTTTTGTTCTGCAAGCCATGCAAAACACACTCATGTTTTGGTGGTTTAGCATGGCCTAGTTTAGCGTGGCGGAGGGTGTAGTGCAGCTTGAATGAAAATCAAACCTAGTCGAGCTTGTTTCTGGAATGAGCCTATCGCTTGCGTGCAGATTGTTTCATATTTTCATATGGATAAGTGGAAAGGAACATCAATTGTGGATGGTTGATTACATTTATAGCTGTAGACATCACTATAGCCTATTTTTGCAGCTTTGGTCCGGGCTCTCAGAATATTATTTGGATCCATGTGCATGCACCATTTTCTTTTTTCTTTTTTCTTTTCCTTGTTTTTCTTCTCTCTCTCTTTCCTCATTATAGTCCATGCATATATGATTTTCGCAGTCATTTATCACATATAGCCGAAGAATAAAATTATGCTACTGTAATTGTCATATTATCGCCTGTTTGAATTTTTTTCTTAACTAAACACTGTCCATACTTGCCTCTTATCCACATATTTCCAGAGACCCTCAAGTACTTTCCATGTATATACAACTCTTTCTACCTTTTTATGATTTAAACCAATTATACCTACCAAACATGCGCATGGGCAATCTCTTCAGAATTTGTATTGCATTATGCTGCTTGTATTTAAAGATGGCATTGCTTCATGTTCAGTGATGCTACTTTAGCTGCAAAAACAGAAGCTTTGGAATTGCAAAAACAGCTACAGTCTCTACAGCATCAAAATGATCTGCTTACTGGTCAGGCATCAGCATTGATTCAAGGAAGAAGAGCACGAGTTGCGGCAACATCTACTGTAAATGGACAATTAACTTCCATAGATGATACCCTTTCTGCGAGGAATTTGGAGGTATGCTAGATATTATCTTGGCTAACTCCAGTGTTTAAAAAGTTGTCCTTACAGGTACCTTTTTTGACACATTTCCAGTTGAAATGTGTTACGATGTTTCTGTAAAAGTCCTTAAGAAAAAATTTAAGGGACGACGGGTCTGTTGCATTTATCTTTAAGTTCACAGTTGTCAAATCTTTAAAGTTACAAATCTATCATTGCAATTTGTGTCAATGCAATGAATTGCATTCTTTTGAATTATCCTTGCAAATATAGAGTACTGTGCTGCAAAAATGTGTTAACTTTACCACAAGGCGGTGGTTGATGAGTGTGAAATATTAAAGTCTACTCTAATCTTTCTTGTGTGAAATATTAAAGTCTACTCTAATCTTTCTTTTAGTCTTTTCTGAATATCGAAGTCTAATGTATTTTTTTTTTAATCTCTTCTGACGTGTAGTCCTTGGAATTTGTCTTGCCAACATAAAATTCCTACGCACCCAGCTGAATTTTTACATACTCGTCTTTCATAAGATGGATTTAATCTCTTCTGAGTATTGAAGTCTGACCTTTTCTTTCTTTTAGTCTCTTCTGACATGCAGTCCTTGGATTTTGCCTTGCCAACATAAAATTCCTAGGCGCTCAGCTGAATTTTTGAAGATTTGTCTTTTATGAGATGGATGTCCTTGTCCAGATTATTGTCTGCTTTCATTATTAATGGGTCTTCTCTACATTCTTTCCTTATAGATGGGTTATCAGTCTATGCATGTCCTCACCATTAGTTCATTGTGACATAGATGAATGCGGTTCTTGGACGGATGGCCTCTACTGCTCAAGAATTGTCTCATTATCATTCAGGCGATGGTATGCAGTCCCTTCTTTTCTTAGTTTCTTATTATACCGAGATTCAGGTTACATTTATGTTCCTTAAGTTTTCCCAATTATAAATATGCTTATAGGTTCGTCCTAAAGTTGAAAATATAAATATCATTAATTTGGAGACCAGTCTTACTCTCGATCTTTTTGAATATTTGTTTTGTTGCTCTGCTCTGGCAAGAAAAGTATAGGTGTAGTCTGATTCAAATGGGTGACATCAGCTTCCTTTTTCTTCTTCTTCTCCTCCTCCTTCTCCTCCTCCTCCTCCTCCTCCTCCTCCTCTCTCTCTCTCTCTCTAGTTGACCTTTTGATTTATTAATTGGAGTCAAGGTTTTGCAACATTTCTGGCAACAAGTTGGACCCCGGAGGAAGAGTCGGTTCGACCCCCGCTAGGAAAACCTTAATTAAGCCAACAAAGTGATCTTTCTAGTTTTGCATCCCTAAAAGAAAAAATAAAAAATTGTCTACATTTGAAATGTACGCAGCATGTAGAAGGTATTTTGGAATTTTACAAATGAGAGTTTTGAAACTTTCCAATGAACGTGAATTTATTAAAACCAGGGTGCTCCTTTTGTTCCTCTGCCTACTTGATGACTTCTTATTCCTCTCAATGCAGAGGAACAGATCTATTTGACCTATTCAGATTTCCATCCCTACTTGCTTGTGGATGCATCTTGCATGAAGGAGTTGAATCAGTGGTTTGTCAAGCAACTAGACACGGTATTCATGCCAACAATACAAGCTTTTTCATTTGTGTATTAGACCTTATTAAATTTAATGTCGATGCATTCAGATTAAATAATTAAATAAAAATGACATGGTTAGTTCTGCTTCCCATTTTACATTGACCACTGGTGAACTTCAGATTGGCTAGAGGGTGTATTAAATTGGACAGTGGGCTGCAGTTATTACTTTTCAGCTACTGGTGCAATCTCTGTGTGTGTGTGGGGCGCTAACTATTGAAGTTTTATGTTAATTATTATAATTGAAGCTTGTAATTATCGTTCAAAGCCTTTCACATGCATAAGATGCCAAAAACCATGTAATGAAACTAAGGGCCTGGTTGATTCACATTCCCCAAAAAGTATTTTTCTCCACAATCATTTTCAATAATTCATCACATCAATAATTCATTACATTAATTTAATAACTTTTTCATACTTTTAACATTCTTTTTACTTTTGAATCACACATCCAAAAATATTTTTTTTTTCTTGGGATAAATATCTATGTCAAACAAACCCTAATTCCTTTTTCCTTCCGCCCTTGAAGTTGATTTATGGATTCACGTGACTAAAGTGAATTGTCCAAAATCTGTTTCTGAACTAATTGCTTTTGAAATGTAAATATTTGTTCATTTGAAATCTGAATCACACAGTAGAAGTTTTCTTGCTGTAGTTCAATTTTATTGCTTGAAATGTTGTGTGAACATTTTTCGTTGCATGATATATTAAAAAATAAAAGTTATAGCATGTTTGGCAAGGGGTTCATAAAAAAGCGGTTAGAGCACCTTGAAGGCAACATTGGGTATGAAGAGTATTTTTGGTGCAATGTAGATTGAGGAAGTCATGCAACCCATGTACAACAATTTGGACAATGAGGGAAGGAGGGAGGGTATGTGTCGCACACCCTCCAAGTATAAAGGGAGTGCTAAACATCCTCTACATGTTTTACTTGCCATGTGGTCATTGTTTGAATAACGTGGCTTTGACAGAAACCCTTTTTGGCCGAGATGTTTGAACACCAAAACGACTTGCTAAATGTATTTTTGATGTCATATGGGAGGTGTTTGCATGCTTATTAAAATGTATTTTTATGAGTAGGAGAGAAAGTGAGTGGGGTTGAATGGTAGAGATTTAATAGTACAGGTGGACCCTACAAAATATATGGATGTGATTTGTTTGACCAAATTTAAATTTTAAAAAGTAGGAGAAAGTATGAAAAAAAAAAATTAGGTGCAAACACCCACATAATCTCTTCTCTTCTATTTTGTGTGGTTGAACCAGGGTCCTTACAGGTTAGTGGCCGAGGAGGGGAAGTCAAAATGTTCATGGGTGAGTCTCAATGAGACCTCAAATGTCTTGGTACGAGGTACCCATCTGTCCCCCTTTCCTTGGAGATGTTTGTTGTATGACTGTCTCAAACCGTTGTACATTCTACTTCCATTATTAGCATTTGTTTATCTTTTTTACTTCTTCTCTTTTACTTTATGAACTTTTCACACCAAAATTTGACCACATTGGTCACTGGCAATTCCCTAGTTGCTAATTAAGAAAAGGAAGGAAGCAAATGTGAAAGATTTGACCTTATAGTCATCATTTAACTTGTTACCATATACTCAGGAGAGATGTTATAGTTGATATGAGAATTGTTTCATACGCATGTTTTGATATGCTTGTTTGTGCTGCGTTCATAAATGCAACAACCTCCTGAATTATCTTGTTTTATTGACGTGGCAGATTCAGAAAACAAACATCATCAGCGCCTTTCTGAATTGCAGCGGCTGCGTTCCATGTATGTGCCATGTTTCCCTAGAACCGTATAAGTTTTGAAGTTTCACCTTAATTGTTTAGCATGTTGTTGACTTTTAAAATTTAAATGGGATAGCTTTGTAATCCTTCTAATGCATTATTTGCAATGACATGCAAATCTTACAATGAAAGCCACGTCGGTACTTAAGGCTGAAATTGCTAGTAAGCAAGGAAATAGAAAAGAAAGCAGAAATTATTAAAGAGTAAACTGTAATTGCTTTTTCTAATTATTGATTCAAGTTAATAATTGAGAATAGAAGCTGTATCACTTTCTTCAGCAAGATCAATAGTCATTAGACTTGAGGACATTTAGATCAGACGGCTCCGGTTAAAGTTAACCTAGCTCGTGTGCCATCAATTACATTTATATCCTTTCTGTATTTTTCACCATATGCTACTGGCATATGTTTCAAAATGTAATTGCACACTTATTTCTTATCTTTCAGAAGTGATGCACCTAATTTTGTGTCAGTTACTGGCATACACATGACAGATCAAATTTCTTACACCTTGTGCCCTTAGATTAAAGCCTCATTTAATTTTCTAAGAGCTCACTTGCTCTGTGGTCTTAAACTATCATGGACAGATTTGGAACTAGTGAAAGGCAGTGGGTGGAAGCTCAAGTTGAGAACGCTAGGCAGCAGGCTATTCTCATGACACTTAAAGGTCAAGTGACTTCAGATGAAGCTCACATTCATCTTGATCTCCATTCTCTTCGGTAGTGCTTTACCTTCTTCCAACTTTAAAATATATTGGTTGATTCATCTTGATCTCCATTCTCTTCGGTAGTGCTTTACCTTCTTCCAACTTTAAAACATATTGGTTGCATCATCGTTGATCTTCAGTTTCCCAATTAGATTCTCTATGTTCTCTAATTTCATTCCATATGAAAACGTTATGCTGTAATTTGTGTTAGTTACAGGCTTCCCGCTTTATATTCAAAAATGATGTTAGTGTTGCATATCCTTAATGGCATTTGAAAGGGAAGTAGCCGATAATGGGTATTTACAATGATAATTCCAACCTTCGTTCTGGCTGTCAGGTTCACTTGCAATGAGTACTAGATGGAGGAATTTAATGATAGGACTCAGAGAGTTGAAGGGACCTGAATATCTTGTGCCACATTCTTGGTGTTTTTTTTTTGTTCTTTTAGACATTGATATTACTTGTATACAATATTCTCTACATGGCATTACTTTTGGTGCTTTGACTTATTTGGATGTATGAGCAGGTTGCAATTAGTTAGGGTGGGTGCATTTAGTTCTAAGACCGGAAGGGGGAGACAACTACTTCAATCTTTTAATATTCTTGTCCGCAAATATGCACTCCAGAAGATTGCCAGGGGGAGGGGAAGGGAGGGGTTGGCGGTGAGGGATGACTGAGGCCTTTGAAATGAAGTGGTTTCCTTCTTCACATAATTTGTCATTGCACTAGGAAATAAATGTTTTGGTCATTGGTAAAAAGTTAAAATGAACAGATGCATGGTCCAGATGCAGTTATTTATATACTGGAGGACCAATACAACCTTTCAACAAGGTTTAGCTTTTTAACTTTGTTTATCTTGGTGAATCCTTACAGCTGATCCTATTTTATTTGTGTTGCTTTGTTCTCAAGAATATAATTTTAAAATGTGATACATATGGTAATTATTCAAGATAGTTGCTATTAGCGTTCATATAATTGTGTGATGGACGTCTTTGATGATTTTCTTTATTTCTTTGTTAACAAAGTTGCCTATTTGTTCATTGGAATGAGAATAGAAATACGAAGGTGTTAGAAACATAACTCTTCATGTCAGAGCAGATCACAGTATAGAGATAACAATCTGCATGAGGTGAAGCTGTATGCTTCAAATCGTAAATGTCATGGGTCCAGATTCTAATATAGTGTTTATGCTAAAAATTTGATGATGTTATCTGGTAAAGTTTATCTCTTGTGGAGTTGTGGGGGATGTTTTGAACTGCACTATAGTCTATATCGTGATTAATACATGTTGAATGATTAAATAATCATTGTGTGTTTGTCAATTTAATTATTGAACACTTTTCTCAGTGTAGGGAACTATTTGTTTGTGTGTCATCATACTTTTATCCTTTGAGCAGGAGAAAGCATGCTGAACTGGCTGGAGAACTTTCTTCCTTATCTCGCAACGAAGAGAAGTTATTATCTGAGGTTTGTATCTGCAACCTGTGAGAATTTTACTAGTATATCCTAATATGTTTGATGGTCCTTTTAGAGTCATGTAAATGCTACTAATTTTATTGTATTTGTATTTGCGCTGCCCTTTGTCCTTCCACAGGAACCCATCAAAATTTGATATTTACTCTAGCATTTATATGACCAATGGTTGGTTTGTTGGTATTTTTTTGTGAAAAACGAGAAATTTTATGCCTTCCTCCCATATCAGTTAGCAACCACATTATTTTATTACCAGAAAATGGATGGTAATATTTTATCTGCCATACCCGGGGGGGTTCAAGCTTGCATGACTGGATAAGTTTCAGTATCTTTCTTGATGTTCTGACATTTCATACTATATATGGAATGCTCTCTGCTGAAAATGTAAATTTAAATAAATACTTCCTTCATAACTGTTGGAGACTCTTTTATGATCTGGTAATTTGAATTTGATCTAAGATTCCACAAAAACACTATATTCAAATCTCACAGCTACCATTATGATATTAAACTTCTAGGCCCTTCTAGAAAATGATCCTGCTCGTGCATGAGGCTGTGCAAAGAATATTAAGAAACAAAATTATTTAAAAATTCAGATACGGTGACAGTCTGAGTGCACAGCTGGAGCTAAACTCAGGCTAAGCAGTCAATTCATACTGTACACTCCAGAGATGTTTAGTTGTGTCCCTTAAATAATTGGCTGTGGATATTACAATTTCCATAGTCGGATTCCTTCCTTCCTGTGAAATTTTCACAACTCGTATTTGTTCACTTGCGTGATGTATATGATTTAAAACAAAACAGAAGGTAGGCTATACAATTGTGCCAAAAATGAACCTCGATTTTGGGTCTCATATAATCTGTTGGTGTTTGATTATGCTCTCACCCTTCAGTTATAGCTTTCTTCCCAAGGGTTAAATTTCTCTAAGTACTCACTGCAAAATTTCTTCAGACTATTCCTGATCTTTGCTCAGAGCTGGCTCAGCTGCAAGACACATATATCTTGCAAGGTATAGATCATTTAATTTTATTTTCTGGTTTAAATCATGAAAAATTATTTTGCATCTACTTCATTTACTTTTTTAGATGTGTTTGCTTGTTAGCTTTTCTTATCAAATAACACAGCTTCATGACTCAAATATGCAGGGGATTATGATCTCAAAGTTATGCGGCAGGAACTCTACATTAGTCGGCAAAAAGTGGTATGTTTAGCATTCCGATTCTTTTCATGTTGCAGGTCCAAAGATGTTGACTGATTACACCATTACTATATTGAATTTATTTCTCGACAAATCTTGTGTTTACTCATCAAGGATTCCTTAAGCGGTCAACTTAATCACATTTACCAGCGGCAGAGCCAGGATCATTCTTAAAGAACTTTTGTATTAAACTAAATAATTTAGTTGTTACAGAAATGCCTAACATGTTTGAGAAAGAAAGCTGTTTAAAAGAAACCATTATGGCTACAAACTCGTTTAACTCTGTTAGATCCCACATCGGGCAATCAGGTGGTATAAAAACCAATTCATAAGGTGTGGGTAAACCTCCCATAGCAAGCCGGTTTTCTAGGTGGAGTTAGACTCAATATCTTTCTTCACATGGTATCAGAGCCAGGGCCCATATTTAGCCACGTGTACGCGCGAGACAATTCCATTACGAAGTTGATGGGCTCCGAGGTAGATCATGAGGCTAAGAAAAAATCCATGGTTGGTTTCTAAGGTGGTTGTGTCCATGTAAGGCGGTGGTCGAGACGCAATGGAAGTGTTGGGCCTTGATAGAACATGTGGATTGGCTCTTAAGGCGATTGTGGCATTGTGCCACATAAGGCGATGACCTGGCCGCAGCGGAAGAGTTGGGCCTTGAGGAGAAAAGTTGGATATATTGGCTATTAATTAAAGAGGAGCAAGTTAATATGGTATTTCGTTCGAGAGGGGGATTGTTGGGGATATGCGACCGAAATCCCACATCGGCTAAATATGCGTTAATTGATAGGTTTATAAGGAATTGAGTTACTCCACCCAATGGGTTAACCTTTTGGGATGGAACCTCAATCCCCAACAGTGGTATCAGAGCCAGACCCAATTTTGGTGTGGGGTGCCCCAAATATCGATTTGTCCAGTCGCTTGGTATGGTCCACGCTGTGCGTGAGGGGGCGTGTTAGATCCCACATCGGGCAATCAAGTGGTATAAAAACCAATTCATAAGGTGTGGGTAAACCTCCCCTAGCAAGCCGGTTTTCTAGGTGGAGTTAGACCCAATATCCTTCTTCACAGACTCTTTCTTGAGTAAATCTTGTGTTTACTCATCAAGGATTCCTTAAGCGTCAACTTAATCACATTTATCAGAGGCAGAGCCAGGATTATTCTTAAAGAACTTCTGTATTAAACTAAATAATTTAGTTGTTACAGAAAAGCCTAACATGTTTGAGAAAGAAAGCTGTTTAAAAGAAACTATTATGGCTACAAACGCGTTTGACTCTTTCTTGAGTAAGTTTATCTTTATCTAAGGCTTAGTACATTTTGGCTAAGCTAAAATATAGGAATACTCAGCTTTTCTGAAAATGTAAGGGAAATCATGTCCATATAAATATTGACACAAAGGAAACACTTTTGGGGAAAAATAATATAAAAAAATTTACCAAACACGTTGGTGAAAAGTGACTTGGAGTAACTTTCAGAGGTAAAACACATAGGCAACCTTACTTCAATTTTAGCTGTAACTAAACATGCTTGGTTAGGTGGCTAAGTTATTATCTAAATCAACTTCAATGAGAAAATAATGATCATGCCCAAGTTCTAATTAAAATTTACATAATATAATAAAATTCCAGATCTGCATAAATTAATTATGATGAAATCAAATTCGATACACTTTAAGGTCAATAATAAAAGTAGAACATGAACTTAACATGTAACTTTCGTGTTAAGTGCACTCAATAGAAAATAAAAGTATGAGATAGGCCTACGAAGTGGAGTGGGGGTCTAGATTTTGGAAAGCGGTACAAGGTTTGTTAGGATCTTGGTGGAATTGTGTGTGTGTGTGAAGGGAGAATAGGAATTTAGGATTGTGGGAGCCGGTGTGTTTGCTATCGGAGTCACGGGGGCCCAAAGGCTCTTTTGAGAGCCATATAGGCCAGATTAGAAGAAAAATACAATATTGGATTCTATTTTGAAGACAATGTCGGAGGTCAAAGTATAAATACCATTAAGGGAAAGGAAAGAAGATCTGGAACTCAGTGGGGTTCCCCTCTGCGGGAGGTAGTGCATTTATCACAGAATTTAATATTAATCGGAAATCCGAAAACTCAAATCTTGTTTTCTTTACCCCAAGAAGGATGACACGAGACAGCGATGGCTTCAGTTCCGTACTCTTTTTCAACATGATTCTTTCATCCTGTATCCTCTTAAAGAAGGCAACACACTAACTGATCCACTTTCAACATTGTCTATTCATGTACAAGGACGGCCGTGGTATATTGAATTTGCCTAGCATGAAACAAAAAGCAAATAGCTTGCTGCTATGCTCTAAAATTGGTATACAAGATGGATGATTGAGGTGTTACATAGGAATTCCGATTATCAATGGCACTGATTTTTTTGAGGATGTACCATTAATGCTTCCATGGTCTTCAGTTAACCCCAAATTACTAAATTATTATATGCAAAGCATCTTTTTCAAAATTTGGAGTATGTCTTGAAGAAATTATACTAGGACTTGTTTCTAAAATAGTGTTTGTTAGTGTTTGTTTTCTTATTTTTAAAAATTTATGGGTTAACTTAATTTGTCTTTCTATTTTTTGCAGTTCATAAATCATTTAATTAATCAGCTATCACGGCACCAATTTTTGAAATTAGCGTGTCAATTAGAAAAGAAGACAATGCTTGGAGCCTACTCCTTGCTAAAAGTTATTGAATTGGAGCTGCAAGGGTACCTGTCAGCAACCAAAAGCAGGGTGGTATGTATGCAGTTCATCTTATCGATGATCTTTTTATCATGATGCCTTAAATTTAAATTTTGTTTCGTTAACAAGAAAATGGCGGAGAAAACCACGAACAAAAAAATTCCTCGGTAGTTTGATTGAGTTCAACTCCAAAATTTTGGAGGCCCCTGGAGAGATGAGTGTTAGGCCTTGTTTTCTACACAACAAATTTCATCTACTTCAACTTACTTTCTTATCTCATCTTTTTCAACCACTCAAACTTTGATTTGATAATTTGTTTACACTTTTTAATACATTTTCTTCAATTCTCAACCACACACACAGCACAAACTTCGAGTAAACTAAAATTGTTTTGAAAAGAACAAGGCTTTTTCAAGAACTAACACATTATTGGGAACTCTAGAAAGGCGTACAATTAAGTTTCCTTTTGCAGTTTTCTTGTAAATCTATCATCCCATTATTATTTTTCCTCACCTTCATTTTTTCCAATAAAACAAGGATCATTTCCTATGAGATACTCTTCAAAAATTCATAATTGTTTTTAACCCTTACTGTTGTAATGCGTGCATGCAACACACTAGGGCCATTGTGTTGCATTGGTTCAAACTGCATCAGATGTACCTGAACAAGGAGCAGTGGATGATCGAGACACTTTTCTGCATGGTATCAGAGATCTTTTGAGCATCTACTCGAGTAAGTCTGCAGATATGTTATGAAGCATAATGATATATTCTTTACACCCAAGTGGAAAAATTAATTGCTGAAGTCTCATTTGTTGTTTCTCAGATGCTCAAGTTGGTTTATCAACATATGTATCTGCGCCAGGCATTGTCCAGCAATTGTCTAACCTTCATTCAGACCTGATGGCTCTGCAATCTGACCTAGAGCATACCCTTCCAGGTGACAGAAATAGATGCCTCAATGAACTGTGAGTTGTTCTTCCTATTCATATTGTTGCTTTTTAAGTGCTTGTTTGAAACCTGTTTCCACAATCTCTTTGTTCTGCTCATGTTCAACACAAACATAGTTGATGGTGCTTATGCACAATGAGCATCTCACTAATATCTTTCTTATGTAATCTCAGGTGTACCCTTGTCCAAAATTTGCAGCAATTGTTATTTGCATCATCAACAACTGCGCAACCAATACTGACACCATGGGTACAATTTACCATTGTGTTCTCATAGTTTTCTCCTATGCTGTCACATGTTTCATCTCTGAGCAAGAGAACCTTTTGATTTTTATAAAATTACTTTGAAATGACTCGCTTTATCTGTTTATCTTTATAATTGCTGGATAGTCACATGATTTGAGCCAATGTCGTTTTAACTTTTTACTCTCTTGCTTTGACAATTTCTAGTCCCAAAGATGCATTTCATTCTATGGCCTTTCCGTTGGCCAAAATAACATTTGAACAGCTTTGTGCTATTATATTTGAACTTAATGGAAAAGTCATATGGTGTCTCATGAAGTAGAAGGGGTGCTGTTTTCCTGGAGTTCTTTAAGGTTCAGTTATCTGCATATAGTTCCTTTATTTGATTGGTTCTAATAACGGTGATGTTTGAGGTGGCATAATGTTCAAAAGGCCAATTAGATTCTTCCTAATCACAACAAACCATGCTAAATTTGGTCTACCTATGCCAAGTGCATTGCTCATGAGATTCTTTAAGTGGATATGTTTCTAATGCCCTAGTTTTCCTTCATTAATTTCAAAGGTTGTTCTTATCTTCCAAAATGTTAGTAGAAATTACTATTGTCGTTTATTGGAAAATGGAGTTTTCCTGCATATACCCATGCATACTTCTGAGTTGCAGGCAGGTCTGCCTGCTAATCAGCTGAATCTTCAGTTTTTAATGAAAACTAAGGTTTAGGTGCCTATCTTTTAAGGTTTCCTTTCAAAACTATTTGCTTAAACAAATTGACTTACATTAACGACTTTTTAATATTCCCCTTGCTCTCTATCCATAGACATTGATGAAGGAGTTGGATGAAATGGAAAAGGTGAACTCAAAGCTTTCAACTGCAGTTGAGGATGTGACCCTCGAGCATTGCAAGAAGAATGAGGTATATTCAGTTCCATCCCTCCAATTCCTGCGTTGTAGAATTCACTATTTCTTTGGTTAACTCTTCAATTTTCTTGCTAAACTTGGATTAGACTTCTTCAATCATTAAAACATGCAGGCACATTTGGCACTTCTAAAATGCATAAAAATAGTTGAGAAGTGACCTCCTGTGTTATCCTTTCAGCTTGAGGCGTGTTTCACTATCCTGAAACTTGCTGCGTGTTTTGTATCTCTTACACAACCCTTGCACTCTTTTCTTACTGAATGCAGATTGTAAAACATCATTCACAAGAGATTACACTTCAAAGGCGGGTGTTTGTTGATTTTTTCTGCAATCCAGAACGTCTGAGGAACCAAGTCAAGGAACTGACTGCAAGAGTCGCAGCTTTGCAGGCATCATAATATGTGAATTCGTGTGTATGTGTGTGTATGATATGTACATTTTTGTAGCCAATCAAATGTGCTAGTAGTTCCCCATCATTGACTAGCTTTTCCCTATAAATAGGAAGAAACTTCAGCTTCCTGTTTGTGCATGGTTTGTCAAATGACACTCTACTGCATGAAAGCCTCATTTGTGCGTGTTTCAAGTTGTAAAAGCATGTGGGATCATAATGTGCACCATGGTTTTTGCAGTATAAAAAACAATTGGTTTACTAATTTCACAATCTTACCTGGTCTTCCAGGGTTAAGTGCACTGGGGCTCACTAACATATTAATAAATTTCATGTTAGTTTCTAAACTTCGGGTGGGTGTGATAGGCTTTAATTTCCATGCAAATGTCACATCAAATGAATTGAATTTCATCTTTGGTTGATTAATTGCACAAGTTTTCTATGTAAAACTATTTCTAGGTACTTAAAGCTTGTTTTTGGTTATTTTCCATGCAAACTAAAATCTAGTTAGGAGTCGGTTTCTTGTTTTCCATGTAAGATGGAATTAGTTTTTCAACTTTTCCTTTTCCGTGCATTGCAATCATGGACACTTGGAATCATTTTATTTGATGTGTATTGTTACAATTTTGTCATTCTGTAGGCATAATAACTGGTCACAAGCTTGCCACAAGCTAGGCACAATTTTGTTATTTGAGATGTTGGAATATCTTATCTCGCAAACTGTTGTAGTTGGCAGAAGACTGGCGACAGAAGGTGAAGCCACCAAGCCGGGGTCAATCATTAATCCTCTGGTATGCCTCTGCTTTTCTCGCTGTGGTGTTTTCCAGTGTAGTCGGCACTCGAATGATCCATGATGTTTTGTTGGAGAACATGCACATTAGTAGAGGCAGCCCGAGGTATAGATGAATTAGGTGGCCGCTTAGAGCTTCCAACAAAGAAATACATAAACTATTTAGGTCGGCTACATGTGTTTTTTTCAGTGTTTTAAAAAGCATGCAAAAGCGCATTTAAACGTGAAAAAGCGCAAAGCGTCCCTGTGACACTTTGATACGCTTTACTCATTTTAGAACTTTGGTTTCTTCAAGAGTGAAAGTCACATGAAGATTTAGGAGTACGTACTATTTTAATTCACCGATAATTTAAATACACATATATCTAAATTTAATCATTTAAACAATATTTGTAATAACTATGCACACCACTCCGATTGGCATGGCATGTGAGTGAAATACTTAAATATTTATAACTAAGGTAGAAGTAGGGAAAAAGTTGAGAGAAAATAGAAAGAAATAGTAAAAGTGTTTTACACCAAAAAGGGGTATGAAATTTGACCAAAAGAACTTGGATAATCAAGAAAGTCGCTTTGGCTTTTATCACCTACATGTTCATTTTTAGTGAGTATTATTATTATTTTGAGTCTCCGTAAAGGGTATTGCCAATACGCAAGGAGAAAAGAACCTATCAAATTTGAAAGGCACAACCCTCCTATCCCACCCCTAACCATAACTTAGGTTGTATGCAGGTACATTTATTTTGTTAAAAATAAAAATTACAAGTTCTTTGAAAATAATTAAAATTTCAAGTTCAATCGTAGTGAGAAGTAAACAGGTAAAGATAAAAGCAACTCCCTAATAGTCATCTAGCAGTTGTCAATAAGTAACGAGGGCCATACTATCCAACATCTAACGTATACCATTTAACATTATGGTGAGAGATATACGTCTAACATATGAGTTTGTTTGAATTTTTACATTGATAAAAAAAATATTATATTAGAAAAACAAATCATGCAAATAGATCTCCTTGTTTCATTTGCCTTTTAAGTAAGTCTAAATATTTCTTGAAATTATGAAATGAAGGTGGGTAAATTAAGTAGAAGTATGATGGTAAATAAACAAAATAATTAAATAAATACTACTATAAAAAAAAAAATCTTATATGTCGACAGGGTGGGTGTAAAACAAAAGTAATCTATATAAATTAAGGACCAAATGAGGGAGTACAAGGCAGCATAGCATACGCGAAGAAAGCTAGCAATATGAGAATAACACTAGACATTTACTTCCTCCACAAGCCTTTTTGTCCCAAATTCCAATACTGTTCCCTGTAACAGTAATAAAAATATCATTAAAAAAGCAAAAACAGTTAGCAACAAGAATTGTTAATGTTTTCATTATCACATGATAATGATTAATTATCTTCTTGAAGCCAACAATTTCTTGCCTCTGCACGCTAATTAAACCACACTTCAATAATTATATTTAAGTTTTTTCTCTCTCATTTTTGCATATATTTACTACAATCCGTCAGCTTTTTCACCGCTTTCAACAGACACGCGCTGGTCTCAGGCAGCTTGAAAAGATACCCCATGCCTTCTTCTGCACAACAAAAGAAAATATAACTAATTAATTAATCATTAATTATAAAAATTTTGATTAATTATGAGTACTAGTACCTTTTAATTATTATAAACAGCACTTTTGTGAAAAATATTTCATTTTGCATTTTTCAAATAATCTCATCAAAGAAAGACCAATAGCTAAGCTGCCCTTGTTCGTTTTAAAATTTTCAGCCCCAAAATTAATTTTTATCATTTGTACATGTCAAATGTATGCTTTTGATAGGATACCCGATACAACACTCACGCCATGTGAAGCCTTCTGGTGGCGCATGTCATAAATGAAAAATTTTATAAATTTTTTTTTATATTTACGTTAGATTAGATAAATAATATATAACTGCCATTTGATGGTGGGAGGGAGCCTCACCGGCCCCCACGAATTTTTTTTCCTCGATTATGGACAATGGATACCAGATCAAACCCCGTCAAATGTATATCAACTATCCGTGACCATCTCTTCACAGCTCTTCAACTTAAAAATTAGTTTTCGGTTAAAAAGAAGCTTACCCGACATACTATAAGTATTAACCTATTTCACCTTGACGACTTATTAGATTACAAAAGAAAAGTGCTTATTTAGTGTATAGTTACTCATAAGTTTAACCCAGAAACAGTGTAAGATCCGACATTGGCGCAACTCATGTAATGAGATGATTTGATGCAAAAGTTATAGACCTCATTTTCTAGCCAAGTGCTTTGTTTAAACGATTGCTAAAATATATATAAAGAAAAAAAAAAGGCAAAAGGATAATATTTTTTGCGAGACAAGAGTGGAAGTTCTTATAATAAATTAATAATCTTTATTACTGCTTTTAATGACACTTTTTCTACACGAAATCGGGTCGAGAAATCACTATTTCACGTAAAAATGTGACCTTTGAATCTGGAAAATTAATTGGGAGGTGGGGTACTGGGTAGAGAGGGGTGGCGTTGGAGGGGTGAAGTAGCAGAGAGCTTACCCTTTTGGTTTGTGCCCGGAGGAGCTCCGGCGAAATCTTGTATAAATCTTCATCCACCGCCTTGGGCGGTGGCCTTCGTGGTGGCGCTGCCGAGACCGGAGATGGTGGAGCCATCATGTCACTTTCATAGTCACACACCACCCATGATGCTTCCTTTTTCTCTTCTTTTTCTTGCGGATAACCTGCTTTTGCCTACATTATCACCACACACAAAAAGATCAACAAAAAATCATCATAATAAATTAAAAATAAGGAAAAAAGGGGAAAATGACTTACTCGGCGGCGGCGAGGAACAACAATCATGGCCGGAGTAACAACATCATTCTCGTACAAATCTCCAGCGACATACAAATCCCGGTCTTCGTCGGAGAAGCTATACCGGAAAACCCCAGTTTGTCTTGCAGATTCAAAGCACTGTGTGAATGGAAGATTGTCGTTGCAATCCCAGCTACCAAACGCTGGGACATGGCTCCTCCTAAAGTAAAATTCCTATCATCAAGAAAAAATAATTTGCCATTTAAGTCCTAAAAAATCAGATTAATGAATCAATTATGAGATTAAGAAAAAGATAGAGAACTTACGTCCATTGTTCTTTGTGAACAAAGAAGAATGTTGAAGAATCTTGGAGACTTGTGAGATTGACTCGTGAGAAGTTTGGGAGAATTTGTAGTGACTTTTTAGTACGTGGGCACTGGGAATTTAAAGGGGGAGTAGCTCGCTCGAGTGGTGTCATATCTTTGTTTCCGTAGACTGTAGTGGATTAAAAAAGTATTATTAAAAGGACTAAGAATGAAAGAGAAATAAAGGAGGCGTGGTACGAGCAGGTGGGGCTGTGACTGTCAAGAAATAAATTCAAAGTTCAAAGATCAAACATCAATAATTCATTCATTAAATTCAAATGAATAATCCAATTCTGATTATCATATTAATTAGTCAATCCATCGTAGTTTTTTTTGTATGCTTGTCAGTAGCGCAAATGGGCAACATATGATGTTCATATGTGAATTAAGGGATATATCGTTCATCCATTTATATGTGGACATTAGATTATTAGTCAGTGAAAGGGTATTAACCAATAAATTTTAAGTTAAAATAGAATTTAAATTTTTGAAATGAGTAGTGGAGATTTGTGTGGTATATATAGACATTGTAAGATATGTGAATGTGATTAATTTGAGTAAAATTTATTTCAAATTCGAATGTGTCAGCTAATATGATTTAAGATTATTTGTTACGATTATTGGTTTTGATAACGTCCGTCATTTATTGTCTTGTCCTACGATCTTGTGTTATTGCCTGATTTGATGATTGAGCCTGACCGATCATCAATGTCCAACTCTCAATCATACCTCACTCACCTCTTATTTATATCCACCTGGGAGATTGGAAGATTCATCACAACGGGGACACAACCCGCGATGTAGAGAATCATAAACTCTCCCTCCATTAAACATAATTTTAGGAGTACTGAAATTTCAAGATTTATCTAGCCAGACAAGTTACCACGAATTTCATATCAAAATATAACAAAGTATTTAGGACCTTTGAACAAAATCGACATTAGGTAACTTAACTACTGGGTTGCACTATCACGTCCTTATAAGTGGGGTGGTAGTGTACATGACGTATATGAGAAGACATAAGCTTTCGTAGTGCCCAAGTCCATTACAGCCGAACAAATATTTGACCTGATTAAAGGCTACTGCGAAAGCATATTAAGAAATTCTCATAAAACATAAGAGTCCACTCATTGCGTACTTGAGAACACTTGTTTCTCTACATATTAGACCGTATTTGCATCAATTAGATTGCCTAACGTTATATCAACTATTCAACCTCCACATGACACATTTTCATTGTGCAGAATTCTTTTCCCCCCAAATTCGGTTAATTACCCCATGTCAGAAATATATTAAAAAAACAATCAACTTAAAATTCACTTTTAAAATAAAACTTATAAGTAATTTGTATAGGCGTGGAGGTGAGGGGTGGGTAGGGAGGTAGGATCTAAAGAGACATATCAATAAAACTTGTTGTGCAGTATGCAGAGGTAAAAAAGAAAGAAAAAGCAACAAGCTCAAATATCAAGTAGCAGACAAATAGACAGTCAGGAAAGGGGTGGGGCGTGGGAGGGTAGGGTGGGTAAGGACAAAAGGGGTGTTCTTTGCTTTGCTTTTACTTTAGCTGATGGAAATTCTTATTAATCACTTTTATCAGAGGGATCTATCGCTTTGCCTCATTTGTCACTCACAACTAACTGTATATTCCAACCTCGGTTCTTCCCTTGAAAACTACTACTATCCATTCAATCTTATTTTTGTCAATTCTAATGTAAGAATTTACTAACTTTTACTGCAAAAGATGATGACATTGTTTAGAACTATTACTAGGTAGTAGGTGGTGATAAGCTTAGAAATCTTTTGGCTCCTGGGCTAGACGGTTAATTTTTTTCATTATTTTTATGTATATTCATCTATTTATTCATCGCCAAGTGGGCAGGAGCACTAGCGTATCAAATACAGTATTATTATTTAATAATTTGAATTCTAAAAGTTGAGAATATATTTGTGACTTGATAAATTTTATTGATAATTTGGATGTAGAAAGGGTTTGAAAGGCTCATGTGGCGAGTTGACCGACTTAGTTGACCCATTGAGATGGTTAAAAATTGACTAATTTCGATGTCAACAAAGAGTTAAATATTTGTTTGGTTTAATTAGTCTCATTGCTTCTACTAATGAATTTTTCTTTAATTCATATGTAGTTATATATTTTATCGAATTCATAATTTTTATGCTTATCTTCACTTCACTTGACTTTCAAAAATTCAAAATTTCATGTACAAAAAATATTTAGATGAAATGAGCCATCTAATATGAGAAGAATTCAATGAGAAAGAAGAAGTGAAAAAGGAAGAGGAAAATGTTTGTCCGGACATAATTGAGGAAACATTTATTTAAATACATGTTTTGGTTTAATTCAAACGTAAACACTCACATATTGATGTGACTATTTATCTGTTGAATCTCATGAATTAGGGAAGTTTCTAGGATTTATTTCTTTTTTCCCCCTCCATCCTCTCGTTGTTCTTGTTTTACAAAATTATGTTGACAATTATTTTTTTAAAAATAATTGTATATTGAAAGGTTTTTATCATTGTCATCTTATTTAAAATTTGACATACTGTATTGTATTAATTACTGTGTTAATACGTAATCATTATATTCATGAGTTAATCTGACTACTTTTTATATTTTTTATCACGAGTTAATTTAATGTTTAATGTTTGGCGAAATGTTTTTCTACATCAATTAACATCTAGAAATAGATATTCCAACTTGTTATGAATAATAATTGAAGTGTTATGAATAATTGAGAATAATTTGGTGGTTATGAATTATGAGGAATAATTTGGTGGAGGAATAATTTGGTGGAGGAATAATTTGGTAAAAGATGTAATTATTATATGTGAATGACTATTATACCCTTGATGAAATTATGTAATTAACTAATTACGATCATGGCTTATTCAAGTTTTCCTATAAATAGAGCTGATTATTAATGAAATTCATTCCGAGAATTCCTTGTAATTCATTCTCTCTAAATTCTCTCTATTGCTTCTATACTTTTATAACACGTTATCAAGACGAGCCTCTAAATTTTCGAGTAATATGAAAAGTAAGATGCTCTACAACAGCATCTTATAGATGATCTTCAGACGTAAACCTGGATTATTACCAATGAATTAATTCATCCTCATCAATCCTAAATAACTCTCTTTGCAAATACATCATCAAAATTCCTTTGCTCATATTCTTCTCCCACAATTCCTCATTCTACACAACTCGCTAGAGATGTAAAATTCCAAAATTGGAAGAATGGAGTCCAAAGAATTTTCCGATCACGTAAATGGATTGCAAGTAAATCTCATCCATGGAATAATTAGAGAAAGAAAAGGTAAATCATATGATTTTATAATATAATAATATATTAAACTATAACATTCGCTTTATCGAGATATATGAGTATACATTATCAAAATCAAATTTTCTCGACTCCATTATACTCGATTTAACGAGAGCTTCGATTTGACACCAACATTGATAGGGTAATAACTCGTTTTGAAATATGTTATTATCAAACTTTCAAAATTTACAAATCAAGACACCAACTTTTGAAAAAGTTACAAAATAGTCATTGAATATTTTGATATTGATAAATGAAGTAGAAAGGAGATAATTTTCCAATCGTAAAATATTGATAAAATATTTTTGACAATTTTACCTTTGCGAATTGAATGGACAATTTTACCCTTAGGGTAAACCGACCTAATTTTGACGACAGTGAAAAATGGATAGAATATTCATGAAAAATTCTAAATCCATTGATTATATAAAATGGCTTGAAGTCCATTTGAGTTAAAAGATCGAAATATTAATGTAACTCCTAAAAGTTCAATTACATAATGTACTTATTCTAGAAGGATAAGTGTCTCTTGTAGAAGAATGAGTATTTGTTCTAGAAGAACAAATTTGCTTCTCAGTAAGCTCAATATTTAATTCTACTTACTTTATTTACATCGCAGAATTTAATTCTTGCAATACCTCCTACTTGATGATGGGTTCAAACCGTCACTAAACGGAAGGTTTTATATATTTCTCACACTTTATATGCTAAGTGATGGGTAATACCTTCTACTAAGCATCCTACTCTCAAGAAGTAGTTAAATATTATGCAATTTAATTCTTGCTATTTAAATTCGTAGATTTATATTTATTGCAATAATTCCCATAAGGTAGGTTCGACCACCTATTGGAGGAAATTTAATTTAGGCAATTTAAATTTATGCACTTTATAGTTTGAGTATATTTCCAATGTGGTGGGTAATACCACACGATTGGTGTGCATATTTCCAATGTGGTGGGTTATACTACACGATTGGTTATAACTAATCCTACTCCGTAAGAAGTAGTTGATCAAATATTCTAATCATACTCTCGAAGAAGTAGACGATGAGAATAAAATTACTTCTTCATATATAGAATATGAATGGAGAAAATTGAGCAAGTGGTACTTGAAGTTACCATTGGATAAATAGACGAAAGTAAAATCTTTGAATAGATCCCATGTTGATAAATCAAAGATAATATATCGCATGGAGAAATTATATGAAGTAATCTCATCGATGATATGAGATTGTATTAATATGAGAATAAAATGCTCTTGAAGAAGCATAATCACTAGATTTGTATTTGAATAAAGCCAATATGATATTATTATTACTCCGTAAGAAGTACAAAACAATGAAGTGGAACATATTGAGAATATCAAAGATGGCATTAAACACTCGAAAATATAGAAATGCAAAAAGAATATACATCTTGAATCCATAAATGAGGGATGCGCCTCGAGAGTATAAATACTGTAACTCGCCACCATCAACATTAGGATTCATAATGAAATATTTAAAGGATCCAATTTCTTTTCGCTGACACCAGTGGTCATGATCGACGGACTGGGCTTCCACGGATTCTTGAACATATGCATGAAATTTGATGAGTAGTTCATCAACAAGATTAGCGTAAATAAGTATTTTCTCATTGAATGAGAGATAAACTTATTATTTACACCCTAATCTAGAAACGCTAGTAAGCCATCAAAGAAATTATTAATATTCAACAAACCTATTGGTTTGACATGAAAGTTCCATCGCAACGCGAGGCTATATTGAATATTTCCTCTAGTGTGTTGTAGCCTGGAAGGACAATGAAAGCATCACTATTATTCATCATATACATCATGCAGCTTGTGGATGGATTGCGCTTTGTAGCCCCAACCCCGCTGGACCCATGGTAGAACTAGCTCCACCCGAGTATTAGATCCAACTAGATGGAAAGGTATTACGCCGAAACTCTTATTCCCCCATGATTATGCGGCCATTATAAGTCTAGCTAAAAGTTTGTTGTTGGTTCCTCCGTATAGTATATTGATTTCTTGTCTCCCTAACTCTTTATTTAGTTGGTTTGCCATATCCACATATTGGATATGGCCTACCAGCTTAGATCCACCAAGAATACATACGGTTTTAATATGGCGAGAGTAAAGTCGACTTGTATGAGATGATTCTAAAATCTCCACATCCATCTCTACTCCTATCTCTTTTGCACTATATTTTCAACATGAGAGATATATGAATCCCTCTATTTAAAGAAAAATTTTAAAACCAATAATTGAGTGCACTATTTACTTTTTGACAAATATGAAAGAGAAAAAGGCAGAAATTTTTCTTTAGTGATATGACATATACTGTCAAGATTGAAAAATAATATATATCTTAAAATTGAAAACGATATTTACAAATAAAAGAAATATATTGATCTTTGTTATTACAGAGCTTTCTTACATAAATATGGGAAAATCATTATGCTAAATTTTTCTACTAAATTTACAAACAGGATCTTCTAAAGTAAGTTTTTCAAGACTGTAACGCCGCTTGTTGATCTTTGAATTTGGCCCATAAGGCCATTAGCTCACCTTGTACGTGTCCACTAGGATGTGTCTCAAGAGCCTGTTGAATATCATCCAAAGGCTCTTTACTCAATCCATCCTTAATGAATGCTATTTTATCTTCTCGATTTCTGGACAAGTACCCCACGATTTACATCGAGTGTCACATGTCCACCGAGCACACTTGTAGCATCCTCCTAATCTTTTGCTCTCCGCTTTGAAAAACTACTTTTACCCATACCAGGCATGTATTTAGAAGGAATTGAAACCTCACCAGGATAATCGAACCTTTGCTTCAATCAAGTATCGGATATCTTGTGGGATACCCTTTATTCATTAGCATCCTTAATCTTTCCAAATTACATCGATAAATCCTTTTTAGGGTTTTTGATCGGTAGTGATGGATAGTATTTTCAAGATTTGAGAGCATATGATCCATTATAATGTATAGACCCTTGTTAGGATGAATTTTGCAATAATTTTGATGATTTATTTATAGAATAATACGACGCGTATGAAATAAGACTCGATTTTAAATAAAGCGTAAGAGCTACGATTTCGAATTAAATAATAGCCTGATGTGATGCGATGAGTCAGAACTCTGTTTGAACAAGAGTAGACAATAATATCACCAAAAGATGATGGAATATGTCGGTGAATTGTTTCTATGATAAATCATGTTGAGCACTATACAGATACTAGTGAAATCGATATCGTAATTTATCAACTAGAAGTTCAATAATACTGCTTGCAAACCTGACTGACCATCCGGTTTAAATAATTATTGAAATCAATATTTCAAGTGAAGAATTAAAAGAATTCTTCAATGATTGTTCTCGATAAATGATGAAATCATTACTAGCCAATATTGGGAATAAATCCCAAATATATCCGGAATAAAGGATGAGAAATATGGGCCCATCATCCTCCATGTGGACTACTAGATATTATGATATGGATCCACTAGATAGTCACATGTGTATATGATTCGAAATTTATTTAAATATTTGCTCACGGTATGAGCATGATTTTCGTGATTTAATGATAAAGCTAAGTAAATGTATATCCTAATACTTGAATAAATCCTCGAAGGATTTGGTATGCATACAAGTGGGATATTATATGGCAAATTATTTAAAGTCCTCAAATAAATTGCCGATATCGAGAATAGAATGCAAACGGTCTAAATTCCCATATTAAGGTGAATGATGAGAACATATATGATTAAAATCATACCAACTGTATGAGTTTTGGTGTTCTAAATTTTCTCAGCATGAGGGGGAGTATTAAAAGTTGAAAATAATATGTGAAATGCATCATGTTATATCCTCAAAATTGAAATCTGAACTTGAAGTTCAAAGATGCATGAAAGGCTATGAACAATCACATATATCACCACGATGCTTTGATAAGTTAGTGCGCTGAAGCGTTGATATTTCCCCAAACATATATATCAAAGCAAATTATAAAAGATGGTCTTAATAACGGAGGCATATGCTCTTGAAGAGTATATAGACATAACTATATTGTGTAATCCTACAAGAGGATTGATAATGAGATATCTCGATAAGTTATGTCGATATGGGGAAAGAAATGAAATTGAAAAGTGTCGACACGATATGAAAATGTTGCGCTACATATGATCAATGATAATGAAAATATTGAGATATATTGAAGATGATAAATGGTGAATGTGAAATCCTTAACTTATGAGATGATGAGATGATGATGACTAATGCTCAAGTTTAAAGATAAGCATGGTGGTCATTATATGTTGCATGCTCATGAAAGTTAAATTACCGATCGTGTGTGTAGTCTTAAAAGGAAATTAAAGGATCGGATGAGCTAAACCCGTGTTTATGAGTACCCTAAAGGGTGAACTAAGCCCTGGGAATGAAATAACCTATTAAGTGAGTATTAAATGTTAAATGATATATTTTAAATGTTAGTTAGTTATGAAGGTTTACTTATATGTTTACATGTTTTTACAATGAATTTATATGCTTTAAATTGTGTATTTGGAGACATGTGTTCATGGTGAATGTTTTGTAGTTGTGTAAGAAAATTGATGCACTCTAAATGAACGAAGAGTATAAAATCAATGTATATGATACTCATACAAATGTATGAAAGATTTTGAAATGCTTGCAAAGATACTTGTATAAAATACGCGTTGCACTCTTTTTCCTTGACTGAGGTTTTATCCCATTGGGTTTTCCTAGCAAGGTTTTTAATGAGGCAACTTTAAAGGCGTATTCACATGAATAATGTACTCTTTTTCCTTCATTAGGGTTTTTCCCAACGGTTTTTCCTAATAAGGTTTTAACGAGGCATATTCATGGTATATTGAGAACAATAGGAGAAATTGATACAGTGTATCTATTGGATCAAGTTATAATTGAGCTAATGCTTTAGATCCAAACGATGATGATATTGAAATCATTTACCGTAAGTAAAGATATCGATTCTCAAGATATGAAATCGAATCCGAGCAAATTGTGACTTTTTTCCTTCGATCAAGTTTTTTCCCATTTGGGCTTTCTTGACAAGGTTTTAACGAGCGCAAAGACGTGAATACTCATATGCCGCCGATAGACATCGTGGGGAGCAATGTTTTGATGAAGAAAGATATAACCACTCCAAGCTATCCTCGCAATCGGTTTGGAAGTTTTTTCCCACCGGGTTTTTCTCCAAACAGTCCGTAAGACATTTGTATTAATAGTCATTCAAGGGAGTGTTATGAATAATAATTGAAGTGTTATGAATAATTGAGAATAATTTGGTGGTTATGAATTATGAGGAATAATTTGGTGGAGGAATAATTTGGTGGAGGAATAATTTGGTAAAAGATGTAATTATTATATGTGAATGACTATTATACCCTTGATGAAATTATGTAATTACGACAAGGCTTATCTCAAGCTTTCTCCTATAACAGCGCTTTCAGCTTATTAATTAAATTATTCTCAGAATTCCCTTTGTAATTCATTCTCTCTAAATTCTCTCTATTGTTTCTATACTTTTATAACACAACTCACATTATCTGCACTTATTGCTAGTCAACTTGTGTTGTCATATACTTATATTTCTTTTCAATTCACATGTGCGTTCGAAAAATATAATGTGGATTGACTTACATCCTCTTGTCACGTTATTATCTTTTTATTAGAGATGTTATAACACATAAGAACATTATTCTTTTTTCTTTTTTTTTTCTTTTTTGAATTTGAATGGGCACCTCCAAAAATTTCTTGTCTAAATTATGGAAAAATAAATCAACTAATCATAAATGGATCTGGTCACAGGTTTCCGGGTTCCTAAACGGATCTGGCCATTGGTTCCTGGATCTCAATTCCCAGTTACATACATAGATTTCCACAAAACCAGCCATAATGCTAGAGCCTAGAAGAGTCAAACTTAGATTTCCAATGAACTGTCTTTGACTTTGTAATTTTGACTAATCTCTCGTCACGTCCTACGTTGTACACTGTCTCTAAGACAAGAGACCTATTTTGTTACAGGCTATACTGAGCTAAAAATTAGAGCCCAATCACCCTGCGTGCAATTTATTGAGTTACTCAGTATGGGGATTGGTGGTCAGCTCGGCCGGATGATATGATACTACTATAAATATACCATTATTTTAATGATTATCCCAATATGACATAATTACTCATCCGATTATTTCAATATAATGTTAGGGTCATTTCGACATCATAAATTGTCGAAATTATATGTGTTTTAATGAAGACAATAAGGCCTTATTTTTTCTATTATAAAGTTATATACAAGCAATTTCGTGTAATTACACACATATTTTTTCTAATACAATCAAATTATTACCAATCAAATGTACCCTAAGTCTTTGTTTGAACTTTGAAATAACTTCTACTAATTGTATTTGTTGTATGTGGTGGCCGTACATGTTCTCTAATAAAAATAAAATTTTATTTCAATAATTTTCTCAATTGATCTATAAATTAGTAATTATAAATCATATTTATATTTTAACCAATTTTAAAAACTCTTTTTTTATTATTGCTCACACATGTATTTATTTTTTATTATTATAATCACTACCAACTGAACCATATCCACGCAATGTGGTTCTAAATGTCTTGTATTGCAAGAATTATGAGCACTATATTCATAGATTAGTCCGACTGATATTTAACTACGAAATCAAATAGTTCGGTTTAATTTGGCACTAAAATTTGATTTTCTAACTTTTAAAACAACCCAACATTAATCCATAACAAATGACAAGTTGTTAAGGACATAATAGAGATCATTCTTCATTGAAAAAAAAAGAAGCGAAGATAGAGATCATTCTCTTTGGATGCGAAACGAGGTGCTGCATTCTGAAGAAGGCCTCTAGGTCGTATGGGATGGGCCTAGCCCACTTAAGACTTGAGTAGTTACTTGGGTTCTGTTTCGGGGAAGTGGGTAGGAATGGGCTTATCATTTAGCTGTTTTAGCCCAATGCTTAGTCACTGACACAAGCTATTTCACTTGTTTATTCAAAGGAAAATATTCTGACCAATAAATATATTTTGACACTGAACATTTTTGTTATTTCAAAGTTTTTCTTTTTATTTTTGTTAATTCAAAGTTATTGTGTATGAGTTCGCAAAAAATACAACTGATAAAATGCTGATCGTGGCCTTGAGTGACTCAAGAACGACGATTTATTTTGGTTAGTCTTTGCAATGCGACATATCCCATCCCATGGTGAGAAAGATAAAGCACGCATACACAATACTCTTACATATCAATTGTCGTATTTTTAAGCAATTACATAAATGTCTATATGTCAATAAGCACTCTCCCATATATATTAGTATTAATTTTCTAAAGAACTAAATTTTAAAATAAAATAATCGAATTATAACATATAATTATTAATTAGTGCCGTAGAATTATTATTATTATACAATGAAATATAAGTTGAGATGGTCAGCGCTCCTAGTTTAACAAAACCAGCGGTTTCGAGGATAGCAAACACACCGGCCGTTGATAATAAAAATAATAAAGTTAAGTAATAATTAATACTTACTTTACCTATACAAAAAATTTTAAGTAAGCGACAATTGTTTTAATTGCAATATATAATTCTCAGTAACGTGAGAACCACAGGAAAGAGCCAAAACAGAGAAGAGCACCGCCATAACATAAAGTGAGTCATTAGATTATTTATCACCAAAAACTTCACCAAAATTAAGGTTTATTCTCAATAAATTAATTTCAGTTAAAGAAAATAATTATGAAATATTAGACCTCTCGTTTTCTTTACGTTTCAATTTTTAGTTATAAGTTAAAGAATTATATTCCGTTTCCAAAAAAAAAAAAAGCTAAAGAATTATATTTAATTTTCTGTTTTTATATAAATCTGCTGAAGATAATAATCCATTTGCATGGTCGTATTTTAAAATCTTTACATATTTCCACTAAAATTCATTTTTTTAAAAAAACAATTTAACACTCTAAAAACAATGAAGAGATCTTATTCAAAGAAAAAAGAAAAAAAAAACCCAATAAAGAGATGATACGATGGATTCTTGACAATGATTCAAGTGAAAAGATTATATTAACCCAGAAAAATTAAATTAAAGATTATTCTTTGCCATCTGTGTATGTCCGTTGAGGGCTTGTAAATTCTCCGCTGCCGCCTGCATGCGTGCGATAATTATAAACTCATTTGTCTCTTCTGCGCTGTAATAACTAGATGACAAGGCCACAGCCAATGAGCCAGTTAAAATGTGTCGGGAAATATATTAATTAATATTAATTAAATAATAATTCAATAGAGATAATTATAGTTTCTGGTAATGTTATAAACAGGAATATTAAAGAACCATCAAGTATTCCTTAACTATAGAATCATCGGATTATTTTGAGGGCCCGTCCGACCTCCGTTTTGAAATCCGGGATCAAATCTAGAATTAGCACTGCGAGGAGAGCTCCAATAATTTGAAAAAATTTCCGACGATACTGTGGCAGTCCCTGGTAGCCAGTCAAAGTTTTGCAATAATTTTAATCTCAGATGATTGGCAAAACATTGACCGACCACCACGGGCCATCACGGTGTTGCCAAAAAATTTTTCAAATTGTTGGAGCTCCCTCTAATCATGCTGATTCTAGAAAATTTTAAAACGGAGGTCGGACGGGCTTTCAAAATAGCTCGATGGTTCCATAGTTAAGGAACACTTGATGGTGCTTTGATCATTTCCCATGTTATATAGGAATACACACATCTTGATTCCGCACATTATTGACAACTAGCCAACGTGATAGAATTCTATTTAAGTTATGTTATTTATACAATTTTAATTGATAACTCTAATACAATAAAGTAATGTGTTAAAATCGCGTAGAGTTACATGACAAAATCATTATCCTACCACTTTACAGACTTGTCAAACAATTGGTTGTCAACTTATGTAGTGGAAATTATAATTTTTCATCATGTATGCTGATCATGCAATCATTGTGAATTTGTGATATATCATTCTTGTTGAAGTTCAACAATGCCGCTCTTAAACCCAAGGTTTGGATCACTCAAATGACAGTGATCGAATGTCATAAAAGATTTGTCATATCTTGACACCAATTGATTTTCAGATGGGATGGTTGAAGCTTGATCCTACAAGTGGTATCAGAGCCGGGATCATGGGTTCGAGTCACAGGGGGCGTCACTTTGGGGGAGGGATTGTTGAGGTTCAACAATGCCGCTCTTAAGCCCAAGGTTTGGGTCACTCAAATGACGGTGATTGAATGTCATAAAAAATTTGTCATATCTGAACACCAATTGGTTTTCAGATGGTTTGGTTGAAACCCAATCCTACAATTTTATAAAATCGTGATGCATCATTTGATTGTTAACCAATTGATAAGCCACTAAACCAGGATGTAATTATATAGCATTTGTCTAAAACGATCATTGATGGTAAAACAGGACCTTTACCTCTATTGTGTTATATTTTATGGAAAAAATTATGGAGGTCTAGCATTATCTTTCTCTGAAATGTAATGGGCGGAAAATGTTGAAAAGATGTGATGAGATAGCTAGCAGTTTTTTTTTTTTTTCTCTTTTCCTGTTTTTTTGGTTTTTTCTTTCTTTCTCTCACTCTTTCTATATGATGGTCACATTCTAATCAATCTGGTTTTCTATTATATTTTAATATTGATAATATTGTTTATAAAGGTTGATTAATAATTATAACTTCTCCTAGAATCTGCAGATAATTGGCTTTTAGATAAAGTGCTAAACAATTTATATGACGAAGGAAGAAAACAAGAAATCCATAAAATATTTTTCATTTATTATAAAACAGCTCTGAGGTGAGCTTCCTTTGTCTTCGCATGAATTCTTGGATGCATACGCACGTAAGATTCAATGAATGTGGTTTTGAGTTTCTTGGTTTTTTTGGTTCATATATAGGGTGATAGGGGTTGATTTTTAATGTTTTTTAAAGGTTTTTAATGTAAAAGAAGAGAGAGAATGAGTGGAGTTGAATAGTAGAGATTTGTTGATGTGATATGATATGTGGATGTGATTGATTTAGGGTAAAGAAAGAATGGATAAAAAAGTGGTAAAAATTTTTTTAAATGGTTTCCTAACAAGCTTATAATTAAATTTAGGCCATCTCCAACGCGACAAGCAATTGGGCTCCTTCGTCAGGCTGTGCAGTAGAGGGAGAGAGTAGAGAGAGATAGGAAGTGGGCGGAAAATTGAGGGGCCCATGGTTTTTAATTTTTAATTTTTTAATCACATTTTTATCAATTATTTCACCTTTTCTCAATATTTTTTCTATTGATTTTCGTACCACGTCCAGATATAGACGCCCGTCCAAAATTATTCCACTACTATTTTATTATTATTTTTTAATTTATCTTTATCTCTCTCCTCATTTTTACTTTTCCCTCTTATTTTTTCCTACACTTCCTTCCATTCACTTTTCATCCATTTTTAAGATAAAATAATATTTTGTTCCTTTCTCTTTCTTCTCTCTCTCTACTACGCAGGTATAGCAATTGCTGGCCGCATTGTGGATGGCCTTATAGTCTTCATGGAGCGTGTTAGCATCCATATTTTAATGGATTTTAATTTTAATGCATTTTTTGTAAATTTCAAATTTGGTTAAATAAATCACATTTATATATTTTTTCATTCATTAAATCTCCACTGTCCAATTCCACTCATTCTATCTCTTCCTATTCATAAAAATATATTAAAATTTATCTGCTAAGGTTCTTTGTTAGTATTAGACAAAACAAATAACAGTGCTAAAATAAAAGGTCGTCAAACTCGGCTCGACCATATGTCACACCGAGCAGAAATCGATGAATCGAATAAAAGATCGTGACTTGTCAAGTCCAATTTCATCGAACTCAGTTAAAGACTTTGGTTGGCTTAGAAAACTTAGTGGACCCGAAACTGAGCTTTTGATTTTCTTTTGTTTTTCAAAATTTTTAAAATATTTTTTTAGTATCATTTAATCACTAGGTCGATTCCAATTGACTAGTGGGTTTTTGCAAAATTATTTTTCTTCTTACTTTTTCGTAAGTTTTTTCTCTTAAGGTTTTAAATTTAAATTTAATTATTCAAATCACATTCATATATCTTATAAAACCTATTTATACTATTATTAAATCTCCATCATTCAATTTCACTCATTCCCCTTCCTTACCTCGAAACCTACATTTTAAAAAGCTCGCAAACACCTCGCTATCGCTCGCTGAGTCAAGCTGTTGGTTGGTACGGATTTGAAAACATTGGTTACAAGACTAATCAACTTGTGGTGACAATTAAATATGATGTTGTCTGACATGACAAATTCTAAACACTTTTACTTGCATGTTTCGTGCTTTATAATCTTTAACCGAAGAAAAAAATATCACCCATTCAAAAAAAAATAAAAAAAATATCACCCATTCAAAAGAAAAAAAAAAAACTATTATCGCCGTATCATGCATGTTACAAATTAGAATCTTTATTTCGTAGCATGCTTGATGAAAAAAATAGGAGATGATGTACATAGATTTGTAATAATATGAATTTATTCCTCTTGACATTACGACGTGGGCATATTCAAACTAAAATTTTGACAATGAAATCTTCAATTTCGCAAATTTAAAGTTTTTCGTAGATGATTTAACACGAGAAGAGAAAAAATATAAATTTCATTTTCAATAATTTAATACTGAGTTATTTATGAAAGAAAATATGAGACAAAACCACTAGATTTCGCTATTCATGATCGAGGCAATGGAAACATAATCAATTATTTAAATAACCATAGTCCCATTCCACTGTCCACGTGTGAACATGGTAAAATGCCTACACGTGAGTAGATGTTCGACGCCTACACCCCCAACCATCAAGGGGGCTACATGTCAAACATCCTCCCACGTATGATATTTTACCATATTGATAGAGTGCGCGGGAGAGCAAAACCATAACTAACAATACCCATTTTTTTTTTTTAATTGATGAATTATATTAAAAGACAAAAGGAATTATTTAGGGTAATCTTATGTATTATTATAATTATTAATTAATTATAATTAGTTCATTATGGTTCGAATGTGATGCGGTGGTTAAAACCTCTAAATCCCTGATATGTGATTAAGATTCGAACCACGCCCCTACACCTATATTTCCTTGTTAAAAAGAGAAAAGAAAAAATATATATTTAGTTCTTTAGTAAACTTGGAAGTTGCATGCCTATGATTAGTCATAAGCTTACGAAAATAATTATAAATTTGGACTTTTTAAGTTATTTATTAAAAAGAATGTATTTGATTGCACATTATAAATTGTATTACCCCTAAAAAAAAGAAACTAAGATGTACCATTGCACCCGTGATTAAAAACAATTAAATATTAGAAAATTCAAATGATTTCTCTTGTATGATGATCTGTGCAAAGTATTACATTATTTGCATATAATATTTTATTTACCTTTTTCGAAAGCAAAATATTTTTATTGGTGGGACAGGACAGGAATATTAATTAAACACATTAATTTGAAAAGATAGAAGTAATAATTAAAAAATAGTTGTGCTTTAAAAAAGTTATTCTTTTTTTTTGTTTCAGTTATTTGTTGATGCTAAGTGATGTTCGAAATTAATTATCCAACTAATGAAACTTTTTAATTCGTTTTTATAGGGGTTGAATTTTTATGGTCTTTAATGGATTTTAATGTAAAAGAGGAGAGAGAATGAGTGGAGTTGAATGATGAAGATTTGTATAGTACATGTGGGTCCCATGGGATATGTGAATGTGATTGATTTATTATAAAAAAAATAATGGATAAAAATAAATAAAAAAGGTGGTAAATTTTGGTGAAAATGGTTGCTATCATGGGCATAATCAATAATATTCGAGATGATATGATGCGTTAAAAATAGATTTCTTTCAAATGTTTATCTATCAAATTTTCTATACAAATTATGTGCATACGCAACATGTTATTAAATTCAATGATGACTAAGTGAAAATTACATGCCAATTTCTTAGAATAGGAAGTGGGTTAATTTGAATGATTGTCACATAAACAAAATTGTAAAATGAATCAAGTTTAAAATTGTTAACGTCGACCATGAAGTACATTTAGACTTTTAATTTATGGGGATCACGGTACTAGATTTCAAGGTCAATCGTAGATCTTTATATATAACTACACAAGCAGGGACGACCTGTATTGAGCCTAAGCCGAACTTTAAAAAATAAGCCCATTTTAATTATTTATTTTCTTCCATGAAGCTAATGTAAAGTGATACGCGATACTTGATTAGGGCTACACTAAGAATTAGTCAAACACACAATAATAAACTAACAAAATATATAAAAAGATCAATAACACAAAGTAAAAAAGAAAAAATGGGCATACAAGTTTGGATTCAATACTTGAATTTATCCGTTGTTTTACCTAAAAATGGACCTACAAATTTGTAATGAATTTAAATTTAGACCATTTAATTATAAAAATACACACACACACACACAATTGGGTTTTAGGTATAACGGACTAAAATGGGCTCCCGAATGGTCGGGCCTGAGTCTGCCAAATCACTTGACTCAAAGCAGGACCGTCTATGTATACAACTAGTATGTATTAGTGTATGTCCCTTCCAAAAAAAAAAAAAAAAAAGGTGCCATTAGTATAATTTGGAGACTTTTAGAGAACTTTTACATAGAAGTGGACCATGATGAGATTATGTAACGCATAAAAATCAAATTATCTTTTTGGTCCATAATTTTTTTTAACTTGCAATAATCAACCATAATTCCTTTCAATTAATAATAATAATAATAATAATAATAATAAACCATTATTTGTAATAGGTTGATATATATAATGCATGCATGTTTTCTAATTAATTGTATATATATTCAATTTTTACTTC
Source organism: Jasminum sambac (assembly GCA_018223645.1). NCBI lineage: Eukaryota > Viridiplantae > Streptophyta > Magnoliopsida > Lamiales > Oleaceae > Jasminum > Jasminum sambac. Next base: position 30,642,950 of record CP073649.1, read on the forward strand.
TTGATACCTTTTGCCCCCTTATTATGGATTATGGACGAGAAGCAATCATTTAAAGGATGGTTGATATGATTTTAAGTCACCCGACAACGCTTAAATTCGTAATTTCATCTTGGTGCTTTACACGTTTTATGTTTTTTGTACTTTTACTCAATGCATGCATGATTATGTGCTTACATCCGCTTAAGCTAAAAACTTAATCTTATCATTTAATTAGTCTTTTTTTTTTGTGTTTTCTAAAACCATGGGCAGGGACGGTTCTGTGTGTGGTGAGGCCTGAGTCGAACTTACAAAAAAAGACCCTTGAATCATAGGGGAGGGGAGGGAGGGAGGGGGGGAGTGTTTTGGGGTTCTCAATTTTTTTAGTCGAATGCACAGATAAGAACAAATTCAAAAACTCAATTTTTAGGCACAAAAATTGGGTACATCGTAAAAAAACTCATCAAATTAAGCAATAAGCACAAACTCACAAACTCATGTTACTTGTTATTATCAAATTAAGCACAAACTCAATTTTTATGGCAAAAAATTAGGTGAACTTGCTTTTACAAATGTACAAACATAACTCATAATTCATAGGATAAGACTTTTAAACTTTGAAATTGAAATTTAAAATTAACCCTTAACCCTTAAAATTGCCGCTTAATTTCTATCTTTTTTTTTTTTTTTTTTTGCCTTCCCCAGATTTTTGCCGCTTAGTTTCTATCTTTTCTTTTCTTTTTCCTTCCCCAAAAAGTCTCAATTTCTCTTCAAGAGTTCAAGTTAATCTCCTCTAATTCAAGTAAAATGGGTAATCTCTAATTCAAGCAAAATGAGTCTAAAAGAAATAAACAAATCTTCACAAAAAATGAGGTTAAAATTCTTTTAAGTTAAAAAAAGGCCCATAAATTTGGATTTAATGCTTGATTTTGTCCATTATTTTGTTTAAAAATAGGCCTACAAATTTGTATAAAATTTAAATTTGAGCCTTTTTCTATTAAAAAAAATTGAACCTTAAATATAATGGATCAAAATAGGCCCCCCCGAAGGTCGGGCCTGAGGCGGCTGACTCACTTGCCTCAAGCCAAAACTGTCCATGACCATGGGTGACAGCTAAGATTATACGCTTGAAACCTAGGTACTAAAATGAGTTTGCATTAGCAAAAGATTCAATTTTTGTCAGATATTGTTGCAAACGCTAGTATTTCTTTACTTCTTTCAATAAATCAAAAATAATTGTTCTTTTGTGAAGTATAGCTTTCAGTTGTTTTCAGCGAAAAGGACATTTGCCATCTATATATCATTTTATTACGTGATGACTAATTAGCTATCTTCTTTCCCTAATAATGCTAAAATTAAAGAAGTTATCGATTAGGGGTAATGAACCTGTGAACAACTTGTAATTAATTAATTAATTAAAAAATTCAAATTTAATGTAAACCAACGATTTTTCATCCCAAAGCTACATTAATGCATGAACAAGACGCACCGGTCGAGTAGTCAAAAGAGTTGCACAATCACTCTAACCCACAATAAAAAGTTGATTTTTTTATTACCAGTTATATAGATGGATAATCTCTAAATTGTGATCTCATCTAATTAAATCAACTCACGTAATTGAATTAATATATTTAATTATATAAATAAATTATTTTAATCCGATTAAACAATCGAAGCAACATATCTGAGGGAGCAAGTTGGCTCATATAGAGTGGCTAGCTTCCTGTTTATATTCTTGATCGACTCTTTAATTCTATATATATATGATCGTTGACATGTAGTGGGGCAGTGGAATAGCTAGTAGCTCACATAAAATAATGCATGCTTTGGCTTGAACACTATTTCTTCAATTTGAAGAAACAAGTGAGACAAATAAGTAAAGAGAATGTTAAATTACTATAGTAAGTAATATAGCGGTTGACATAATCTTAGGTGGTATGTTTAATGATTATTGATCCAAAAGTAATGTAATGAGTAAAATAGTTAAATTATATTAAGTGTCCATTATAAGAACAATTATGGAATCCACAACGTTAAATACAAACACTCATTTCAACATGTAAGAGAAAACCATTTGTTTCATCAATATATCTTTAATAGTTAAAGTTAGAGCTGCGCATCTAGACCGCATAATCTAGAAATTTGTCCGTATCGACCACCTTGCTTGGGTCAGTTTGGGTTGGTTTCTGTGTCGATCGGTTTTGTTTTCGGGTTGGGTTTTCCAACCCGAAAAACCGATCTGTTGTATAAGTACATGAATTTGTCGGTTAATTGACAAAATCGACAGAAACCGAAGGGTTTGAGTTAGTTTTGAAAACCAAAAACGACCAGCGGTCGGTTTTCGATTTTATTATATTTCTCCCAATCTGACCGATGCCCACCCCTAGTTGAAAACTCTAGCTAAAATTAGCAGTATAATTTTAATAGTGAAATCCTATTTAGTTGCTCATGCTTCTTACAGTCTCATTATGTTATCGTCACACGTATGTGATGTATGTTTAGCTGCAAATACATCGCTCAGCGTGACACAATGAGTGTCCATTATGGTTTATGGACAAGAGAATAGTTCAGCGCCTGTTTATATATCGTTCAAACATTTGCCGCAATGAAACTTTCTTTGTCTTGAAAGAAACTTTATTTTAATGGGCTTAAATGAAATTTTTTTCAAGATATTTACGACCAACCCATGTTTTCGTTTGTGGCTTCAAGAGTTCAGTAGTTGCTTTTAAGATTTTATAATAATAATAAATAAAAATAAAAATAAAGAAAGAAAGTGTGTAGTTTCAACTATTAGTAAACTAGTTAGCTCATTCAAAAAAAAAAAAAAAGGTAAACTAGTTAGCAATAATTCAACAAAATCACAATGGCCTATTAGCCTATATAGGTATGATGAATCTCTCTACAAAGTGCAATAAAAAACATTCATTGCCACTTATCAACTGCAAAATGATCATACTTTTTTAAAGATGGATCTCTCTTCAAGATCTTGTACATGGACATAACCTACTAAACAAAGTTTGATTCGACGCAACTCTTAATGTTAATGATGTGTACAAATCACTGTCTCTCAATCATTAATTGTATCACTAATAATCTTTATATGATTCATGAACCTTTTGTTTGATGACAATGTTTTAATCAATTCAACGAATATATCTTAAAAGAAACCATGAACCAACCAAGATTGCCGCCTTCATTGTGTTGCACCAAACTCGGTAGCAAATTGAGCGCAATGTCGAGTTAAAAAAATTATTTAATGGGAGCGAGAAAAATACTATATATAAATGCAAAAACACGAGTCTAAAATTGAGACCCATGCATATTAAGTAAAGTATCAAATTTTACCTGGAAAATATAAAAATAAATTTAAATGTTGTAGGGACCGCATCCTCATGTTTTCTATTTCTAGCTTTGATATGTCTAATATATGAAAAAAAAAATGGGATTATGATAGACAAGGAAGAATGTGATTCATTTAAAGGTGCGTGAATGATTCATTTTATACGCTTTATTTATATGTGGGATATTCCTCTTGACATGTTTTGAGTAATTGTGATTTATTTGAGTATAGCTTCCGCAAAAATTTTGTGTTGACATGTATTTTAATTAAATCAGATGACTTGTTAAAGCTTACTGGACTCTCATACTATATCAAGAGACTTAAAACTTCATCTTAAGATTAATGTGGTTAAGAAAAATATAATTGGGGATTTGTTCTAGTACCCTTCTCGGGTACATACCCGATAGAGAGGGAAATTAAAAATATATATTATATATGTGGGCCCCCTTGCATTCAGGGAGAGGGGTTGCTTTCTGGTGGGTATGTACCTGACACGGGTACCTGAGCAAGGGCGATATAATTGAATCAGATGGCTTGTTAAAGTTTATTAGACTCTAGCTCATACTACATGAAGAGACTCAAAACTTCATCCTAAGGTTAATGTGGTTAAAAAAAATGCGTAGTGAAATGAATTTATCGTGTAACTAGTTCATCCTTTGCGCAAAATCTTAAATTATAATTAATTCAATTTTTGATCTCATGGATAGGTCGAAACTTGTAAAAACAAATAGCTTAGTTCAATTATGCACTCTGAGTCTCTGACGAATCAAAATGGAGATCTTGGATAGCTTATTAAATTTCTACTAACGGCTACCACATTTTCATCAACTATATGTTGTAAATATATCAGCTGATATGCAATCTCCTGTTTAATTAATTAATGATCTCAATCATTTGATCTACTCTTGACCGCAGATCTCCATTTTCATAATTTAAGCATTTCTTAGGTTTAATCATCCTCATTTTGTTATTGTCGAAAATGATACATTCACAGCACATAAAGTTTCAACGCCTAATGTGACGGCTATCCTTTATTGGTATGTGGTAGCAGGGTCCGCTTACCAGCCCCCTATTGCTGCGTGGCAGTGCCAGGATGAACTACGCCAGCGCTAGAAATATATCATTCCTGTTGTTCTTGTTGCAACCAACTCTTTACGAATTCAAATTTTGGAAATATTACACAATCAATGTATTTACTTATTTATTTATTTATCGAATCAATGTATTTAGTTAATAGTCAAATGAGTCGACTAGAAATATAATTGAGAGAATATACTGAGTATTAATAATAATAATAAGGGTGTGTTTGATAGGAAAAGATGGAAAAGAAAATATTTTCCATCTTACATGGAAAATATTTTCTCTAGGGAGAGGTGAGAATTGTTTTCCATGAAAAATAGGTTAAAACATGCTTTAAGTGGTTGTACATGAAAATCATTTCCATGGAAAATTTTGTAATCAAACAACCAATTTGGAAAATAATTTTCAAGATTTCATATTTTCCATGAAAAATCTTGGCAATCAAACACACCCTAATATTGAATGTGTGGATGGAATTAGAAATATTAATTTTAATGAGTAATTGGAGCCAAAATTTAATTTTTCTTTTTAAATAGTAAAAGAAAATGTGAGCATAGCATGTTTTAGTTCTATCGATGACTCACTCAAGAGTCATTTATTTCTGATTTCCTGAATGGCACTAATGAGATCAACAATTATATATATGGGTACACTTTGGCATTGATTAATATAGTAGTTGTTATGAATAATTGAGAATAATTTGGTGGTTATGAATTATGAGGAATAATTTGGTGGAGGAATAATTTGGTAAAAGATGTAATTATTATATGTGAATGACTATTATACCCTTGATGAAATTATGTAATTACGGTTGTACCAATTCAAGCTTTTCCTATAAATAGGGCTTGATTATTAATGAAATTCATTCACGATAATTCCTTAGTAATTCATTCTCTAAATTCTCTCTATTGTTTCTATACTTTTATAACACGTTATCGGCCACAGTCTCAGCCATTTTGAGTAATATGAAGGCGAGTATATTTAGATCTATCATTGATGAACCTCTGTATCGTAAACCTTAATATTAGTCGATTAATTGTCTCTAAAACTATGCTCACAGAACAATTCCTTCCGGATCAAGATTCTCTCCTCTCAAAATCATCTTCATTCGAGAGATCTCCTTTATTCTTCTTCCTATTCTCTCACGATCTCCGTTCTCTTTCTTCAAAGACGCAACATTTATAACTTTTCTCTCATCTCTGGTGTTTAATTATTGTTTAATAATATTATATTTTGGCTTAATGATGATTATTGCATTATGGGCAATTCAAGAATTGGCAAATGGAGGAAATACGTGCATGTTCAATTGCTTCTACCAAAGAAAAAGGAAAAGGTATATATAAATTATATTACTTTATAATATAATAATATATTAAACTATAATATTCGCTTTTCCGAGATATAAGGAGTATACGTTATCAAAATCAAATTTTCTCGACTCCATTATACTCGATTTAACGAGCTTGATTTGACACTAATATTGATAAGGTAAACTTTCAAAAATTTGCAAAACAAGACTTCAATTTTTGAAAAAGTTACAAAATAGTCATTGAACATTTTGATATTGATAAATTGAAGTAGAAAGGAGATAATTTTTCAATCGTAAAACATTGATAAAATATTTTTGACAATTTTACCTTTGCGGATTGGAATGGACAATTTTACCTTTAGGGTAAACTGACCTAATTTTAACGACAGTGAAAAATGGATCGAATATTCATGAAGAAATTCTAAATCCATTGATTATATAAAATGGCTTGAAGTCCATTTGAGTTAAAAGATCGAAATATTAATGTAACTCCAAGAGTTCAATTACATAATGTACTTATTCTAGAAAGGATAAGTGTGCGCTTGTAGAAGTAATGAGTATTTGTTCTAAAGAACAAATGCTGCTCCGTAAGCAGTTCAATATTTAATTCTCGCACTTTATTTTATGCAATTTAATTCATGCAATACCTCCTACTTGATGATGGGTTCAACCGTCACTAAACGGAAGGTTTTATATATTTCTGCACTTTATATGCTAAGTGATGGGTAATACCTTCTACTAAGCGCATCCTACTCCCAAGAAGTAGTTAAATATTATGCAATTTAATTCTTGCTATTTAAATTCCGTGAAATTTATATTTATTGCAATAATTCCCATAAGGTAGGTTCGACCACCTATTGGAGGAAATTTAATTTCTGCAATTTAAATTTATGCACTTTATAGTTTGAGTATATTTCCAATGTGGTGGGTAATACCACACGATTGGTGTGCATATTTCCAATGTGGTGGGTTATACTACACGATTGGTTATAATCTAATCCTACTCGGAAAAGAAGTAGTTGATCAAATATTCTAATCATACTCAAGTAGTAGACGATGAGAATAAAATTACTTCCCATATATATCGAATATTAATGGAGAAAATTGAACAAGTGGTACTTGAAGTCACCATTGGATAAATAGATGAAAATAAAATGCTCAATAGATCCCGTGTTGATAAATCAAAGAAAATATATCGCATGGAGAGATTATATGAAGTAATCTCATCGATGATATGAGATTGTATTAATATGAGAATAAAATGCTCTTGAAGAAGCATAATCACTAGATTTACGTATTTGAATAAAGCCAATATGATATTATTATTACTCCGTAAGAAGTACAAAACGAAGTGGAACATATTGAGAATATCAAAGATGACAATAAACACTGAAAATATAGAAATACGAAAAGAAAATATATATTGAACCCATAAATGAGGGATGCGTCGAGAGTATAAATACTCAAAGTAACTCTGCCTTACCAGAACATTCTGGTTCATAATGAAAGATCCAAAGGATCTCTTTTTCGCTGACACCGATGATCTGCGGACCGATGGGTTTCAACTTCCACATTTTTGAACATATGATTGAATCTTGATGAGTAGATCAAGAATCGTATTAGCATAAACAAGTATATTTCTCACCTAACGTAGAAATAAATTTATGTTCTACACTCGATCTAGAAATGCTAGCAAACCATCGAAGAAATAATTAATATTTAATAAACCTATGGGTTTGGTATGAAAATTCCACAGTGCAAATGACGCTATATTGAATATTTCTCCAATGTTATAGCGCTGGAAGAACAATAAAAGCTTCACTATTGCTCATCATGTACATCGGCATCATGGATGGATTGTGTTTGTAGCATCAATCCAGCTTGGACTAATGACATTTCTAACTCCAATTCGACATCGCTTCCAATTCGATGAAAAGGTATTATACTTGACACTCTTATCCCCATAATTGTGCGCCATCGTAAGACTCCTTAATAGTTTGTTATTAGTCCCTCCATATAGTATATTGATATTTTGTTTCCTAACTCCCTTACAAGTTGGTCCGCCATATCCACATATTGGATATGACCTACTAGTCCTGAGCCACCAAGAACACATATAGTTTTTACCTGGCGAGGTAAAGATTGACTTACATGAGATGATTCTGATATCTCCATCTCCATCTCCACCTCTATCTTTCTCTTTCAACGAATGAATGATAGATATATGAATCCCTCTATTTAAAGAAAAATTTTCAAACCAATAATTGAGTGCACTATTTACTTTTTGACAAATATGAAAGAGAAAAAAATGCTGAGAAAATTTTTTAAGTGAAAATGACATATATCATCGGTGATTGAAAAATAATATATATATACATATATATATCTTAAAATCGAAAAACAATATTTACAATTACAAGAAAAACATTGATCTTCGTTATTACACCGAGCTTCCTTATATTAATATGAGAAAATTATTATACTAAAATTTTCTACTAAATTTACAAACAGGATCTTCTAAAGTAAGTTTTTCAAGACTGTAACGCGTTTGTTGATCTTTGAATTTGGCCCATAAGGCCATTAGCTCACCTTGTACGTGTCCACTAGGATGTGTCTCAAGAGCCTGTTGAATATCATCCAAAAGCTCCTTACTCAATCCATCCTTAATGAATGCTATTTTATCTTTCGATTTGACAAGTACCCCTACAGATTTACATCGAGTGTCACATGTCCACCGAGCACACTTGTAGCATCCTCCTAATCTTTTTGCTCTCCGCTTTCTTTGAAAACTACTTTTACCCATACCAGGCATGTATTTAGAAGGAATTGAAACCTCACCAGATAATCGAACCTTTGCTTCAATCAAGCATCGGATATCTTGTGGGATACCCTTATTCATTAGCATCCTTAATCTTTCCAAATTTACATCGATAAATCCTTTTTAGGATTTTGGCCTGTAGTGATGGATAGTATTTTCGAAGATTTGAGAGCATATGATCCATTATAATGTATAGACCCTTGTTAGGATGAATTTTGCAATAATTTTGATGATTTATTTATAGAATAATACGACGCGTATGAAATAAGACTCCGATTTTAAATAAAGCGTAAGAGCTACGATTTCGGAATTAAATAATAGTCGGATGTGATGCGATGAGTCAGAATCTGCTTTTGAACAAAGAGTAGACAATAATGTCACCAAAAGATGATGGAATATGTCGGTGAATTGTTTCTATGATAAATCATGTTGAGCACTATACAGATACTAGTGAAATCGATATAAGAATTTACTGAACTAGAAGTTCAATAATACTCGTTTGCAAAACCGGATTGACCATCCCGGTTTAAATAATTATTGAAATCAATATTTCAAGTGAAGAATTAAAGGAATTCTTCAATGATTGGAAATAAATCCCAAATATATCTGGAATAAAGGATGAGAAATATGGGCCCACTCATCCTCCATGTGGACTACTAGATATTATGATATGGATCCACTAGATAGTCACATGTGTATATGATTCGTAATTTGAAATTTACGAAATATTTGCTCACGGTATGAGCATGATTTCCAGATTTAATGATAAAGCTAGTAAATGTATATCCCAATGATTTGAATAAATCCTTGAAGGATTTGAGTATGCGCATACAAGTGGGATATTATATGGCAAATTATTTAAAGTCCTCAAATAAATTGCCGATATCGAGAATAGAATGCAAACGGTCTAAATTCCCATATTAAGGCTGAATGATGAGAACATATATGATTAAAATCATACCAATTTGTATGAGTTTTGGTGTTCTAAATTTTCTCAAAGCATGAGGGGAGTATTAAAGGTTAAAAATGATATGTGAAATGCATCATGTTATATCCTCACAATTAAAATATGAACTTGAAGTTCAAAGATACATAAAAGATGCTATGAACAATCACATATATCGCTTAAGATGCTTTGATAAGTTAGCACGCTTGTAAAGCGTTGATATTATCGATTTCCCCAAACATATATATCAAAGCAAATTATAAAGATGGTCTTAATAACGAGGCATATGCTCTTGAAGAGTATATAGACATAACTATATTGTGTAATCCTACAAGAGGATTAATAATGAGATATCTCGATAAGTTATGTCGATATGGGGAAAGAAATGAAATTGAAAAGTGTCGACACGATATGAAAATGTAGCGCTACATATGATCAATGATAATGAAAATATTGAGCTATATTGAAGATGATAAGTGGTGAATGTGAAATCCTTGATTTATGAGATGATGAGATGATGATGACTGGTGCTCAAGTTTAAAGATAAACATGGTGGTCATTATATGTTGCATGCTCATGAAAGTTAAATTACCGATCGTGTATGTAGTACCGAAAAGAAAATTAAAGGATCGGGTGAGCTAAACTCGTGTTTATAAGTACCCTAAAGGGGGAGCTAAGCCCCTGGGAATGAAATAACCTATTAAATGAGTATTAAATGTTAAATGATATATTTTAAGTGTTAGTTAGTTATGAAGGTTTACTTATATGTTTACATGTTTTTATGATGAATTTATATGCTTTAAATTGTGTGTTTTGAGACATGTGTTCATGGTGAATGTTTTGTAGTTGTGTAAGAAAATTGATGCACTCTAAATGAACAAAGAGTATAAAACCAATGTATATGATACTCATACAAATGTATGAAAGATTTTGAAATGCTTGCAGCATACTTGTATAAAATACGCATTGCACTCTTTTTCCCTTGACCGAGGTTTTATCCCATTGGGTTTTCCTAGCAAGGTTTTTAATGAGGCAACTTTAAAGGCGTATTCACATGAATAATGTACTATTTTTCCTTCATTAGGGTTTTTCCCACTGGATTTTTCCTAATAAGGTTTTAACGAGGCATATTCATGGTATATTGAGAACGATAGGAGAAATTGATACAAGGTATCTATTGGATCAAGTTATAATGAAGCTAATGCTTTAGATCCAAACGATGATGATATTGAAATCATTTACCGTAAGTAAAGATATCGATTCAAGATATGAAATCAAACGGAGCAAATTGTACTTTTTCCTTCGATCAAGTTTTTTTCCACTGGGTTTTCTTGACAAGGTTTTAACGAGAAGACATGAATACCCTGCATCGCTGGAAGACATCGGGGAGCAATGTTTTGATGAAGCAAGATATAACCACCTCTATCACTGCAATCGGTTTGGAAGTTTTTTTCCCACCTGGGTTTTTCTCCAAACAAGTCAGGAAGACATTTGTATTAATAGTCATTCAAGGGGGAGTGTTATGAATAATTGAGAATAATTTGGTGGTTATGAATTATGAGGAATAATTTGGTGGAGGAATAATTTGGTGGAGGAATAATTTGGTAAAAGATGTAATTATTATATGTGAATGACTATTATACCCTTGATGAAATTATGTAATTACGGTTGTATCATTCGAAGTTTTCCTATAAATAGGGCTTCAGTTATTAATGAAATTCATTCCTGAGAATTCCTTAGAATTCATTCTCTCTAAATTCTCTCTATTGTTTCTATACTTTTATAACAGTAGTATCCATATATTAATTTTTTGTGACCACTATAACACGGAATATTAAAAATATTATGTCACTATTGAACAACAATCTTCTATTATAAACTACCTAGTGAATTAGTTGTTTATGTGACTCGGATATTACAATTACAATGAGAGGTGCTTAAAGTGTGGTTATGATAAAAATAATAAGTAGGGTCTGAACTTGGAAAAACTTCATACAACTTTATTAAATATTTATAGTTAGAATTCTGTCATAACTTTTTCTTCCTCTCTTTTAAGCCTCAATAATCTTGCGAAATTAAACGAAAAAGAAAAGAAAACAGGCATTCAATCTTTAAAAATAAAAAATAAAAAAATAAAAAAGAAAGAAAAAAGTGGTGTGGACTAAAATCAGGTTTGAGAGCTATATGCCGGTGTAAAGGGTTTACTCGAAATTGTATCAAGTATATTATTAAATATAGATGACCAAATTAATATGGCTACTTGCATTAAGATCATGTTAGGATATAATTTAAAATGCATTTTAATTCATTCTTTTTGAAATTCAAATTTGGTAAAACAAATCACATTCATATATCTCTCCACTCATTAAATCTCCACCATTTAACTCCACTCATTCTCTCTCTTCCTACTCATAAAACTACATTAAAATTTATCCGCTCACACTTTGGTCAAATTAAATTTTCATTTGGACATGAGAATTAGAGAAAAAATATTGAAAAATTGAATAAATATAACCTATTAAATCAAAATGTTTCATTTCGATAGTGATTGACACTAATGAAAATATTTTAATATCATATAAGAGACATTATATATAGCCAATCGAAGTTTATATATCATCGCATAACCATGAGCGCTGCTTGTCAATTGTAATTATTATTCAAAATTAAATTAATCTACTATTATGTACTTCATTCGTCCCAATTATACAGCATTATTTACCTTTCATAAAGATTAAAAAGAGTTGTTGAGAAAGTAAATTTTATAATTGGCGTCCTAATCTATCCTCAATTAATGAGTACTATTCAAAAATAATAATTATAACTAGACAAATTAAATAAGGTTATTTTAGTAAATAAAAAAATACTTCTTAATATAGAAACAATTAAAACTATATAATTGGGACAATCGAAAAAGGAAAACAAACTTATATATTTGGGACGGGGGAATAATGAGTCAAGGCTATGTTCATCCATAGAAAGAATTAAAGAAAGCTCACCTCGAAGTAAGTCCTCACAATTTGAATGTCCCGATTACCTATTTTCTCTCCTTTCTCGTTGATTTTAGTACCTTAACTTATCTGTCTTGCCATTTCACATTACATTACCCAATTTACGTTATAGCTAAAATTGGTGTATAGCTATGTTTGTACTTTTTATAGCTACGTGAAATATGAATAATGCGATTCATCTAGATTTTATATACTGTAACTTGCATTTTGTTACATTTTGCGTAGAAGCATAGAGTTTTACTATTCATTGTATCTCCAAACATGCTTCATGAAGCACAAATATTTGATCCGCGTTGTAAATAAATCATGTCACATTATTCGTTGGATTACATATGCATTTATCTAGGCATTGGACAGATGTGAAAGTGACCTTACAAATGCATTAATCGACGTCAACTCAAGATCAATAATATTGTTCTATTTTTATTTTATAACTGAAAGTATGATACGAGTCTTTATTTGATTTTTGCGTAATTTGATCGTCAACTTGTTCTGAAACTTGAAGTAAAAAGTCTATTAAGACATCACATTATCAATTATTATGCTCTAAAATTAATTAGTTTCTAATATTAATTTAATAAAACTATTTTATTTTTTGAAAAGAAATTTAATAAAACTATTAAGTATTCTTTATTTGTAAGCGAGGCTTGGAAAGCGGGAACTATGTGCTTCGTTTTGCAAATCTGAAAAACGTAAGGGAGTAAATTGTCATTTTCTTTAAAATGTAAATCCGACCAAATCCGATTAAGCCGGAGAAGTTGGAATTAATGCAATGATTCACTTCAGCTAAAACACGTTAAGTAATTTGTCACCCTTCCAAGAAAATAATACTACTCCACCAATTGGTTTTGTTCGAGTGCTCTCAGGACATATGGCATTTTCATTTTCTAGGGTATTTTTTAATCGCATACGATCTCTATTTTAAAATTAGAGATCAGATTTATGTTTATCACGATGAGGAGTAGCTCCAATAATTTAAAAAATTTTCAGGCGACATCATGACTGCTGATCAAATCTAAATATTAACTTTTTGAGGGGGAGGGACAAATTTGGCTCTTCATTTACTCATTTCCCCATTCTTTTCCTTTTCACCTTTCTCCCTTGTGTTAGACATACTTCGGAAGTGATACCTTTTTATTACAAGATGAAAAACGGAGGCGCTAGTATCTATATCTATATATTAATAAAATGAGACATTTTCCCGCTTCAAACTATCAATTTTTAGAATTAAAAAATTAATTACAAAATTTCATTTCCCACCCAATCCCTATATATTTATTTTTTAAGATTTATATTTATTTTTTAAGATTAAATGGTATATTTTGAGATAAGCATAAATCTTTTATCAAAGAAATCTCCATATATATTCATTTTTTAAGATTAAATGATATATTTTGAGATAAACCCAAATCTTTTATCAAAAAAATCTTACACCAGTTTTTTCTTCTCATCTTTATCACTAACAGTTCACACACGTCTTTCCTTATCAACACAAATGAATGCGTCTCAAATCTTACCGTTGGAATTTGTATATTCACAACTCCTTTCCTAATTCCTCAATAAATCCAAAAAATTCAAAAATTAACACGTCTCAGATCCATTCGCATCACTAATCCAAAAATTGAGCTGCTCAAATCTTCATAAATCAGCGCCAATTGAGATAATTGGGTATAAGTTTTTCCGTGCAACGCGCGGGTGAAAACACTAGTATTTATTTAAAATGTCATTAAAAATGTTGTTCCCATAATTATTATAAAAATAATGGGGAAATTTCAAAAACAAAAAGAAAGCCATTCAACTTTCCATTTCATTACAGAAAGGCACTCAAACATTTGAAATTTACCATTTATTTAAAATGATTTGTTTATTTTATTTTATTATTACTTTTACTTATTTCTAAATGTTGAGCTAACAAGATAGTAATGACTCTCCTAACTGACAAAAGTTAAAATGATTTAAAATTTTAGCATATCAATCACAATTTCATATTTACTGATAAAATTTCATTTCATACTAAAGGACATCCACTGGAAAAGATGGAGGGTTTGTAAGCTTTTTACAATGATGTAAGTGCAAGTGGTTTTATATTATAGAGAGTTTCATGTGAGCGTTAGTACTCATACAAAAATTAATAAGACTCAACCGTTTAATAATTTAATTAATTTTTATTTAATTATTCTTTGACTTTAACAGACAACTTCTGTTGACTCAATCATTGTTAATTATAATACAACTCTTTAATTTATAGGCAAAAAGAATTGAAAACGAAGTAAAAGAATGTGAAATTCGAGGACCAAAACAATTATTATTTGAATAAATTAAGGGCAAAAGAAACACAATATATATCTCAAAATTGCCAAATTGTTCATTTTTTTTCCAATTTAACCCTGCCCACCAGGGCCACCACAAACCCCTCAAAATGCGGACGTAAGCCTGGCGTAAGTTATGATCTCATGAGGATTTTTTTTTTCTTTTATAAATATAACTTTTAAAAGTCTTTTTATTTTCCAAACTTAATGTGAGAAACAAATTTGCTGAAATGATACGCTTAACAATAAAACAACTGGTAGATAAGTAAGTACTAATTCATGTAAATAGTTGAGAAAGAAAATGCAACTAACGTAAAAGGTCGAGGACTAATTGTACAATTTACCTTAAAATATATATAAAGTGTCAAATCTATGAAACATGGTTAAAAACGACAATAAACAAAACTGACTATTTTTTGAAAATTCATACCAAACAAACTCAATCCTTCTTATAGTGGACAAATTTTTTTTTCTGATGGATATGCATCTGGGCTGTATTTATTAGATCAATTTCTTAAATTATTAGTTGAAAGTTCAAAAGGTCGCCAGCAGCTAATAGTTAATGATAAATAGTTGAAAAGCTAGCCGATTGAAATAAAAGTATTTGATAAAACTAGTGGCTTAATAGCGCAATCAGAACCCAACATTTATACTCACCGCGTACCAAGGACATGAACTTTTTCTCTTGACATTTTCGTCCCCTAACTAACGTTTTCTTACGTCATAGGGACTTTTCGTTGTAAAAAAATATTAATACCCTTTTAGTTAAATAAAATTAAGAACAAGGATATGAGTAGGGAATGAATTAGGAAATAGTTTAGGGAATGAAAGTATTTTGACTAAATTTCAAAATAAAGCTGTAAACGAAAATTTCTTCTCGTATTAATAAAAAATAATACAATGGAATTTTGTTACAAATTGGAATTTGAAAATTGACAGTGGACTGGATCTCTTGATTGCAACGAATGCTGAATCCTCTGATTAACGATCTGCTGGTGAGTATTGGGGCCACGTGGCTTGATTCCGAACGTCAAAGATTTTATTTGACTTGATTTTAATCTTTGTAGAAGACTGTGTTCTACAAAATCTTGAATTTGACTTTGAATTGGAGAAGACTGTGTTCTCTAATATCTTGCTTTGATCTTGGATTTTACTTTGAATTAAAGAAGACTATGTTCTCTAATCCCTTTTTGTCTTGATTTGATTTTGATTTGGAAAAGACTTTGCTTTCCAAACCGTTGCTTTGAGTTGGAGGTTCAAGAAGATTTTGTTCTTCTTGATCGGTTTTGATTTGAGAGAGTTTGTTCTCTCAGGTTTAGAGAATTTCTAAGCTTTGTACTTAGGGTTTTTCTTCTCCTTTTCCTCCTCCTTTCTGTCAACTGAACCCAAGGGCCCTATTTATAGAGAAGTTTGGATAGGGTGATCATCAATAACCCATTTAATTTGAATTTAAATAATAAATCCTTAATTATCCAAATTAAATTAAATAGTTGAATTAAATATAATATTATTCCAATTATATTTAATAAAAGTAGGATGGGCTTCTATTGGGCTTTGTCCAATTAAATTTAATTGGGCTTAGTGGACATTTGTAATTTAAGATTTAGTGGGTCAATTGATTATAGTCAACCCAATCCAATAATTTGAGAAGTAAATTAAAATCAATCCAGCCCAAAACACTCAAAAAAATTTTGGCGCCTACAAAAGCATTTAAGGATAATTTGATAAAAATAATCATTATTCTCTAAACCATTCCCTGACTCATTCCCTACATATATCATTCTTGCAAAATTAAATAAATTTATTGACAATTCAATAATAACATTTTGGAAACATACAACTTAGTTCTCATCTTTCATAAAGCTCCACCACCACCGTCATTGCCGCACCTCCACCATCGCCACCACACCACCACTACCCCCTAACTCCTCCACCCCTCCCCAGCCCTCGCTGGCCACCTACAGCTGCAAAATCATCCCCCAAGCCAAAACACAAAAAATACTATTTTTGGCACCAAACACCAACTCTATGATTCCAGCCACTTCCTATCAATTTCTCACCCTAGAAATGAGCGCCCTTGACCGTATTAATCATCCCTAAACTCAATTTCGGATGAGTGTTCATGGATTGAGCATAATTATAAATAATTACATAAACCCTAATTTTCGGTCTAACAACGAATTGCCCCCTTTTCCCTCCAAATTGGTTGGCTCAAAACGGATCTATAACATCCTCTAATGATGTCTTACAACCTTAAGAAAGCCAATTTGCAAAATAGTTTTCTAATAAAAAAGTCTCAAATTTAAACAAAAATCGAATTTTAGGCGTCGATTTGGACACTTTAGGAGCTGAATTAGAGGTTGAGCTAGTTAACAAAGTTGTTACCCATAACTAGTCGCACCCAATGGTGGTCGTCCACGACCGAGGCGTGCCAGTGCATCGGAGTATATCCTAGTGGTTCGTGGAAATTGAAGGGTATAAATATAAAAAATCCTTATGACGCAAGGAAAAGTCAGGGGATGAAAATGCCAAGAAAAAAAATTTAGGTCCTTAATGCGTAGCGAGTATAAAAGTTGGGTCTGATTGCGCTGTTAAGCCTAAAACTAGTTGAAAAGTCATTTCAGAGATAAAAATAACACAAAATGGCATGTTTAAAATTATTTTATATAAAGAAAGATGTTAAAAATGAAATAAAAAAATGAAAGGCTGGCTGAGTTTAATTACTTGAAAATCTTGTAAAAAGCGTTTGAGATAAACTCTAACTTCTCAAACACTTCTATTCTATGATTGTTTGTATTTTTCTTTAATATAAAACTCTTTAACAAATAGTGAAATTCTCCGTAATCTAAACACACGCGGTGATGTTAATGCTTGTGTAAGCTGCTTGTAGAAACTATCATATCAAATAAAATGAAATGCTATGATGGTAACACCTTTGTAGGAATGTACATTATAATTTAAGATAAGCATATAAGATAAGATTTTGATTGCCTTCCTTTCTTAGGTTTCTAGTTTAAGAGTGCCATGGTAAGTGTTTACATAAACGTGGTTAAATGAGTAGCATCGAAGTTAACTCAGTGTGTGTTAGTTTACAAATCTGATCAAATTTTTACACATTTTAATTTATTTTCAATTTTGGTCAATCCAATCACATTCACATATCTAGTGAGATTTATATGTTCTACACAAATCTTCACAACTCAACTCCACTCATTATCTTTTTTATTTTACATCAAAATCCATAAAAATCTATAAAAATTAACACCCCAAAACACACTCAAGAAAAAAAAATGTTGTCAAGGAAGATATTTTCATCTTGACTAGCGAAATGACAAATCTTTTGTTTTCAATTTTGCTTTTAACATTCATTAAAGTTAAGAACAAGATATACAAAATTATTACTCGCTATGTCTTACATCTATTATATTATTTCTATTCCTATTCATAAATAATTTTCTACTTTCGGACATGATAACTAATGTCCATAAATACATGATATGGGAGTGACACTGCTATGTTATTAGTTGTGATGATGTAATAGTATCACATTATCACTATTTACTTAAAATAATAACGTAACGGTGTAATAATATCAATTGAGATTTGAGAATGCATGACATTCAATGGGGATAAGTTATCTTACCCGTGAGGGTAAAAGATAATTCCTGCTTAAGTTATAAAAGTAACTTTAGATACAAAGAAAGTTAGCCTGAAACTTTCAATTTCACAAACTACCTATGTACTAAATGAGTAAATTATATTGTAGTTTGTATATGGTCTAATTGAACACAAATGACGGGTGATGTTTATCAAAATGTGTTCAATGCACTCCATGTAATTTATCTATTTATCATAAATTAATTATTTTAACATTTGAAAGCCTTGAAATTAGAAAATGGTAATTTCGAGAGCACGGTGGACATTTTTGTGCATTGACGTTTAAGGCCCGGCATTTGACACCACCCTCACGCCAAAACCCCCACGACCCACCAAAAGAAAATGAATAATAATAATAATAAAGAAATAAACAAAAAATTGAAAAAAAAAATATTTTCCACCACATTTTACAATGAAAAATTCAGGAGGAATTTTCCTAGTGTGCTTTTTTCGGTTTAGATTTTAACCATTTTTAAGAAGCTCCCTTCAACATTGATTTTTCTACTTTGCATGTTCCAAGTTTTTTTTTTGATATTTTTACTTTGTATGACTTACGTTTACACTCGTTTAATTTATAAAAGTTCAAAAATTGATCTCATTGCTTAATAATACTTTACGCTTTTTATAACACTCATTTTATTATTAGTAATTAATTTCTAGAACTCAATCACAAATTGCATGAGGATTTGTTACTTTTTCTTTGTTCACTTCTTAATCAGCTAGCCTAGAGAATAATCAACGAAAAATAATACATAGTTCAACCGGAACCAAAACATCAATTGAGGTGATAGATTATTGTCACTCTCGATTAGACAATTTAAATACTGTTATTTTAATAATAACATGACAATATTTTAATAGATATTACTTCTGTATGCTAACGAAAATATCACTTTCTAAAGAATAATTGAACAAGAAAATTATTGCCACTTCTTATTACAGTGTGCCACTTCTTATTTAACGCGTTTTATTATTACTAACACTTAAAAAAATCGATTATTATCAACTGGTATTGGGACGTGACATAATGATTCAAAATCAATAGCAAGAGATATGATTAAAAAAAAGGTCAAACCAAGCTTTCCCTTTTCTCTATATAACTTCATACACACCCTCCTATTTTCCTTCCCCTTTTCCTTTCCTTTCCTTTCCCTGAGATTTCCATTTCTAGCCCAAACATTGTATTTTCTCTTCCCCATTAAATCCTGCAATTCTTGCGTTCTCACTTCACCGCACATTTCATTCCCCCTTTCTGCTTCACCTTTTCCTTACACTTTTGTCTTCTGTCTATATATATGCATTAAAATATCATATTGTTGTTCAATTTAAGCTCTATTGAATAAAATTCGCATAATTTAGTTGAATTTCGTCTAGGTTTTCGTTCGTGATGGATAGAGTGATTTCTGAGAGCTGGAATGGACTTAATTGTACTGCTGACCAATCTTTTGTTGGTCAATTCACACATTTTGAGCCTGTTTTGAGCTCCAATTCGGGGTTTTCTAATGATTTTGCCCTAAGAGAGTTAATTGGAAAATTGGGGATTGGGAACTCCGGTGGGTTTACGTCGACTGCAACTACCTCCACCGCCGCCATGTCGGCGGCTAATAATGATAACAGTACCAATAATTCTTGCTACAGTACGCCATCAAACTCTCCCCCTAAGCTGCATTTACCAGTTTTTGATCAAATCAACCTTCGTCATGCGGGGAATTCACTGCCTCCAACTCCTCCTCTGCCTTCACTTACCGGCGATCCGGGTTTCGCGGAGAGGGCAGCCAAGTTTTCCTGCTTTGGCAGCCGGAGTTTCAACGGTCGAAGCGGTCCATTTGGATCAAACAACGGGAATTTAACCCGAGTCTCAAGCAGTCCTTCTCTTAAGCAAGTTGGATCTCCGGTCCAAAACAAGAATTTAAATCACCCACAGATGGAAATTAGGGTTCTTAATGGGATTGTTGATAAGAAATGGAGTAAATCCAATTCCAATGAAGAATCCTCTGTTTCTGAGCAAATCCCGAGTAGAGAAACAGGTCCAAAAACACCAAACGAACTCAATTCCAGGAAAAGAAAAGCTGTTTCTAAAGGAAAAACTAAGGAAGATTTCCCGACTCCAGCTAAGGTATATATTTTTGTCAAATTTATTGATATCTATTCCAAGTGTGAATTAGTTGAAAACACGGTTTAATTTCAGGGATGTGAAGAAGACAACAACGCGAGAACGAAGCGATCAAAGCCTCAAGAAATGAGCAAAAACGAAGCTGATGATGACGTTAAAACAGAGGAGGAAGCCAAGAGGAACTCTAATGGCGTTGAGGATGAAAATGAGAAACAAAGAGCTAACCAAAAGCCCACTGAGCCACCAAAGGATTACATTCATGTTAGGGCAAGAAGGGGTCAAGCTACTGACAGCCATAGCTTAGCAGAAAGAGTATGCATCATTGGACAATTTACTGTGATTATTGTAATGGAATTGGTTAAGATCAGATGTTCTTGTATATGTAAAATTTTTTGGTTATTGATCATGTTCTTTGTCTTCCTTTGGTTAGGTTCGACGAGAGAAAATTAGCGAAAGAATGAAGCTTCTCCAGGATCTAGTACCTGGCTGCAATAAGGTACACACCATTGCTTGCTAAATTTAGGTAGTTCAGTTTCTTGAATTGCTATAAGAAGAACATCAGTAATTTCTTGAAAACATTCTTGGTTTTAGGTGACCGGAAAGGCTCTAATGCTTGATGAAATCATTAACTATGTTCAGTCGTTACAACGCCAAGTCGAGGTAAATTATTAGCCTCTGTTAAAAGGTGGCCGTAATATGTGTTTGTTTGAGATTTCCACATTACTTAGGCTGATGGTGTGTTTTGACTGTGCTTACTGCAGTTCCTATCTATGAAATTGGCCTCAGTAAATCCAAGACTGGATTTTGAAATGGATAACCTTCTCCCCAAAGACGTGAGTAAACAAATTTTACTGCCCTGGATGTATTTTTCTTGACGTTCGAGTAGATCTAGTAATGATGAACCTGAAAAATGGGTCGACAAAAAAGATTCATTTAACCGAAACCATAATTGATTTTCGTCCGGATACTTGAAATTTCTGAAATATGATTTGTTGGTTGTACACTTCAGATGTTTCAAGAAAATGGAAATCTGTCACAATCTATGTTCCCTTTGGATTCCTCAGTACCAGCATTTTACAATCATCAACAACAGCAGAATGTACAACTACATGATACCCATATTTCCAGGGGACCGTTGAGTCAATGCTCAATGGACCCTTTAGATGCCCACAACCTAGGAATCCAATTGTCTTCAGTTGATGGATTTGGTGATGGTCTTACTCAGGTAATCTATGGCTCCTATGACCCAAAAAAAATATCTTGTTCATTATACTGTTGTGTAAAATCTTGTTCATTATACTGTTTAGTAACAAACACTATTTGTTGACTTGTAGTTCCCAGCATTCGGTGGCCATGATTTGCAAAGCATTGTCCATATGGGTTTTGGGCAGGATCCCGTAAAAGAACCTGCGTTTCATCCGGATAACTTTCATGGTAAAGACAGTAAAAGAGCAAAATTTGCGGGATGTTATACATCGGTTATGGATTTAAGAAAATGTTGTTTTCTTGTGTTTTAAAAACTTATTATGTATTGGTTTATGCAGTTCCAAATCAAACGTCGCACATGAAAGTTGAGATGTGATCACCATTCGTTTATGCGGAAGGAGAAACAGGCTGCTGTAAATACAAAGAGAATTTAGTACCAGATCTTCGAAGTAAATGCTAATTCCAGAAATTTTTCCACTTTTTTTTTTCTCAGTCTTATCGTCCTTGCATTTTTATTCCGTTATTGTAATCGTTAATTTTTCTTTTTCCAATTTTTTATGGTGTGATTTTACAAAATAGCCAATGTATAATCCTAGAAGCAGATATGCCTATTGCTGGTGCAAAGTCTCTAACAGCACCGAATGTGTACTATTGTGTAATGTAACATTATTCTCAGTTGAAATGAGAATTGAAATTTCCATTTTGCCATTCTTCATTAAGCAGACGATTTTTCAATTCTTATGCTGTTCAATGCTGTCTAATCTGTGATACCTATCAAATCCCACATGTCAAATCTCAAAGATACATTGCAAGATTTTCACACAACCGGGTCGATTAAAGCGTTAAATCGCGTTTTCGGGTGGTTATGGCTTATGATTGATACTTATGTTGTAACCAGCTGTAAGAGTGGGGCTCATAAGTCATATCCTTTTAAAAAAAGTCTTAATCCAAATAATAGTTATGATTAAGTCTATCATAATTTGAGGCACATTTTGTGGGCACCTGTAATTTTCACAGGTTAACCAGAAAATGAACCTTCTGTTCTGTTTTGTTTTACACCCTGCAGAGAATAATCCAAAAGGCTGAGACTTGGAACAAGACATTTACAGCCTATACATACATAAACACATATATATTTATAATAATAATTTAATAATAATGTATGAACATGAACAGGAAAAAGGAATCCCAGGTTGTCATTGGTGAGATTCTGACTAGACTCAATGCATTTAAGGACTTCAAACTATTATTAAGTAAAAATTAGACCACACACTTTCTTTTCTTAAAACTTTTCTTAAATGTTTCGTTCTTTTCTAAACTTTCACTACACCTTCGATGTAGAATGCTGACGTTTGTTGTGAAGAATCAATCCTAAAAGTCATCAATGATCAAATTCAATATTAAAATCGTTAAGTAAGTATGATAATTGGCATATTATACCATATATGTTGCTGGTTTCGTTAATATCAGTGTTTGAAAGAATAATGTTCATCGAATGAAAATAATCTATAAATTACAAATGAAAAGATAGACAATTAAAAAGGATATTTTATAAATAAAAGATGGAAACCGGGGGGGTTTGGGGTTGTTGAAGTAGTGGAGTAGGGGAGCATGAAAAGATGCCCCTAAAAGATATATGAATGATTTGATGAGAGGTGGTTAGTTAAAAATCAAAGTTTATTTATTGGGTTTAACAAAAGATTTTTGCGCATTTGCAGCCTTTGATTATTTTAATGACGGATGTATTATTGATGACAGTGAGTTGATTCTTTGAAAATGATCTTTTGGCATAAAAGAGTTAAACAACATATTATTGAATATTTGAACGTGTATATGCATAGACCTGTCTTCAGCAAATAATAATAATTATTATAATTATAATTATAATTATTAATATTATTATAAAATGCCAATCATGTCTCTGCCACTTTTTATTTTGTAGAATTTCTTGACAAATTTTATTTGTTTCTTTTGCCTGTTGTCGTTGTTTGAATGGTTGTTTGGCCATTGCAATTCCGCGAGCGAAGGAATGTTTCTTCACTTTCTCCAAATTGAACGGATTTTGGGAGAAAAAGGAAAAAACCAAAACAAAAGTCACAAAAGAATGTGAATTGCCAATGAGGCTGAGACCATGAGACCTAGAGGATTGTTATAGGTTTCGCTTCAGTAGAACTTTTGTCGAATTTATATTATTGTGTGTGAATATGAATTTGATAATATAATTTATATTCTAAAAAATATTGTGAATTATACATTAACGACTTATCAGCTAAGCATGATTTATGAATAGCATTAGTCAAATAATTATTACCTAAAGAAATTAGATGCTATAAGCTATATTGTTTTTAACTTTTTTTTTTTACCAAATGAGTAATTTTTCTACTCAATTAATGCCAAACATCAATATCGAACACAAGTCTCAATTGTCTTCACCATTATTTGACAAAAAAACCTTCACTTTTTCATATATATTTCAATTGGAATTTAAGATATCTTTCCACGAGAAATTCTCGAAGTGACGATTATTATGTCATTGACGAAGAAAAGCCGTAAGAATAAAGCTTGGCATTGCTGCTCGATATGTATGTTATGTTATATTAATATTACTGTATGTTATATTGTATGATTCCTTTGATAGTTTGATGACAAGTGACTAATGGAAAAAAATTAAAAGTGATTAAGACTAGAAAGACATGAAAATTCTTTGATGTGTCACCCATTTTTCCACAAATAAATCAAAATTCTACCCCCACTTTTCTTGTGGGAATAACCCACAATCAATTACATCAAGCACAATCTCTTATTTTCCCTTTTTTCTTTTTTTTTTTTAAATTTACAGAATTTTCATGTGTGATTAAGAAATTGATCTCACATTGAAAATGGAGTGGGATATTGAGAGGAGGCTTAAAAGGGAAGTATAATCCCAGAACGGAGAATAAAGGAAAAGTGGCACTGCATGGAAAACGTAGAAAAATGAAATGGAATTGGACCAATTTAAATATAGTTAATACTTTGTAAAGTGTAACTGATTATTGCATCACGGACCAATATCCACACGAGCATTGGGATGCATGTGAGTACGACCTGCGTACACGAATGTCACACGAAAATTGACTACAAAGTGCAAGTCGTGTTTTGATGAATTCCCGTTACATTTCTCAAATGAAACCGCAACCATTAAAGCCTTTGTAACTGTTGGAGATTAATGGCTGCACGTGTAACGGATAGAAATTTATGATGGCAGTAATGGCATGGCTCCTCCCAATGCCTATATATATTCATCTGCGTTCTCCCATAGTTAAAAATAAAAAATAAAAATGACAACACACGTAACGACACGGATTCCTCTCCGTTCTCTTTCAATCTTCAGAAGCTTCCAAACCCTTGAGTTGCTTGGTCATCGGGATTCAGCACTGCATTCAGTTCGGCTGCAACTGGAACGCAGTTCGAATCGTTGTATCATAGGAGGCAGACACTCGTGATGGCGCGGTGATGGCGAATATGCTTTAAGAATATTGTGTTTCAACGCAAACCTCGACTCATCGGTTTTGTATTTCTCTCCAATTTTAAATCATGAATTATGAAAGTATCTTATAGATAGAAATGATCAGACGCCCATAGTGGGTACCTTACGGTACCCACAGTGGACACGTGGCGCCACATGGTGGCGCCACGTCATCACACCCAAAATTTTTTTTTTTTTGAATTTTTTGAATTTTTTTTTGGAATCTACGTTAAGTTAGACGAATAATACATAACTGCCCCCTGATGGCGGGGGGTCTCACCCGACCCCCAAAATTTTTTTTCCCCGACTGTGGGTACCGTAAGGTACCCACAGTGGGTACCAGATCGTTACTATTGTTCATTATGTGTTTACGAATTCATTTAGCAATATCGTTTCCAATTTTTACCAACATTTTTTTTACTACTTTTTCATTTATATATATTTCGTACATCTTTGATCATTCTGTCACTATTCTTTAGTTTGTTTGCCTATTCATACAAATTGTCACAAATCCTGCTGCTCGATATAAAAAAATAAAAATATAAAGATGTTATAAAAGTATGAAAACAATAGAGAGAATTTAGAGAGAATGAATTGAATTTAATTCTCAGTGAATTTAATTTCATTAATAATGTTCTATTTATAGAAAATCCTCAATTCAGACAAACCAGTAATTACATAATTTCACTGCCGGTGATAATAGCCATTCACATATAATAATTACATCTTTTACCAAATTATTCCTCCACCAAATTATTCCTCTACCAAATTATTCTCTCATAATTCATAACCACCAAATTATTCTCAATTATTCATAACACTCCCCTCGAATGACTCATTAATACAAACGTCTTCTGACTTGCCTGAGAAACCTGGGAAAAAAACTTCCAAACCGATCAGGATAGCTTGAGTGGTTATATACCGCTTCATCAAAACATTGTTCTCCGATGTCTTCCAATGCAGATAGGAGTATTCATGTGTACGCCTGCTAAAAACTCAAGAAAACCCAAAGGGGAAAAAAAAACTTGATCAAGGAAAAAGAAGTACACTGCCTCCGCTTGATTTCATATCTTGAGAATCGAGCATATCTTTACTCGGTAAATGATTTCAATATCATCATCGCTGATCTAAAGCATTACCCATTATAATCTTGATCCAATAGATACATCAGATCAATTTCTCCTATCGTTTCAATATACCATGAATATGCCCTCTAAAAACCTTATTAAAAACCCATGGGAAAAACCCTAATGAAGGAAAAAGAGTACATTATTCATGTGAATACGCCTTTAAAGTTGCTCTCATTAAAACTCATAGAAACCCAATGGATAAAACCTCACCAAGGGAAAAGAGTGCAACGCTGTGATATACAAGTATGCTGCAAAGCATTTCAAAATCTTTCATACATTTGTATGAGTATCATATACATTGATTTTATACTCTTCTGCTCATTTAGAGCATCAATTTTCTTACACAACTACAAAACATTCTACCATGAACACATGTCTCCAAACACACAATTTAAAGCATATAAATTCATAGTAAAACATGTAAACATATAAGTAAACCTTCATAACTAACTAACACTTAAAATATATCATTTAACATTTAATACTCACTTAATAGGTTATTTCATTCCTGTGGGCTTAGCTCACCCTTAGGGTACTCATAAACACAAAGTTTAGCTATCCGATCCTTTAATTTCCTTTTCTGCATTACACACACGATCGGTAATTTAACTTTCATGAGCATGCAACATATAATGACCACTATGCTTATCTTTAAACTTGAGCACTAGTCATCATCATCTCATCATCTCATAAGTTAAGGATTTCACATTCACCATTTATCATCTTCAATATATCTCAATATTTTCATTATCATTGATCATATGTAGCGCTACATTTTCATATCGGGTTTCATACTTTTCAATTCATTTCATTTCTTTTCCCCATATCACATAACTTATCGAGATATCTCATTATCAATCCTCTTGTAGGATTATACAATATAGTTATGTCTATATACTTTCAAGAGTATATGCCTCCGTATTAAGACCATCTTTATAATTTGCTTTGATATATATGATTGGGGAAATATCAACGCTTCTAGTAAGCTAACTTATCAAAGCATCAGAATGATATATGCGTGATTGTTCATAGCCTTTTCATGCATCTTTGAACTTCAAGTTCATATTTCAATTTCGACGATATAACATGATGCATTTCACATATTATTTTCAACATTTAATACTTCCCTCATGCCGAGAAAATTTAGGAACACCAAACTCATACAGCTGGTATGATTTTAATCATATATGTTCTCATTATTCAAATTTAATATGGGAATTTAGACTGCTTATTCTATTCTATATCGGCAATTTATTTGAGTGACTTTAAATAACTTGCCATATAATATCCCACTTGTATGCAGAGATACTCAAATCCTTCAGTGATTTATTCAAGTATTGGGATATACATTTACTAACTTTATCATTAACCAAAATCATGCTCATATCATGAGCAAATATTTCAGAAATTTCAAATTACTTAATCATATACATACGCGACTATCTAGTGATCCATATCATAATATCTAGTAGTCCACATGGCGACGGAAATGGCCCATACTTCTCATCCTTTATTCCGTATATATTTGGGATTTATTCTCAATATCGCTAAGAATGATTTCATCATTTATCGAGACAATCATTGAAGAATTCTTTAATTCTTCACTTGAAATATTGATTTCAATAATTATTTAAACCGGGATGGTCATCCCGCTTTGGTAAACGAAAGTATTATTGAACTTCTAGTTCAAGAAATTCTTATATCGATTTCACTAAGATCTCAGATAGTGCTCAATATGATTTATCATAGAAACAATTCACCGACATATTCCATCATCTTTGGTGACATTATTGTCTACTACTGCTCAAACACTGAGTTACAATTTCATACGCATCACATCCGCTATTATTTAATTCAAATCGTAGCTTTTACGCTTCATATTATTTATTTAAACCTGAGTCTTATTTCATACGCTACGTATTATTCTATAAATAAATCATCAAAATTATTGCAAA
Organism: Jasminum sambac; assembly: GCA_018223645.1. Taxonomy (NCBI): domain Eukaryota; kingdom Viridiplantae; phylum Streptophyta; class Magnoliopsida; order Lamiales; family Oleaceae; genus Jasminum; species Jasminum sambac. Next base: position 30,671,305 of record CP073649.1, read on the forward strand.
ATTCATCCTAACAAGGGTTTATACATTATAATGGGATCATATGCTCTCACATCTAAAAAATACTATCCATCACTACCGATCAAAATCCTAAAAAAGGATTTATCGACGTAGGCCGGAAAGATTAAGGATGCTAATGAATATATCCCACAAGATATCCGATGCTTGATTGAAGCAAAGGTTCGATTATCTCGTGAGGTTTTAATTCCTTCTAAATACATGCCTGGTATGGGTAAAAGTAGTTTTTCAAAGAAACTGAGAGCAAAAAGATTAGAGGATGCTACAAGTGTGCTCGATGGACATGCGACACTCGACGAAATCAAGACTTGGTCCGTAAATCGAAGATAAAATAGCGCTCATTAAGGATGGATCGAGTAAGGAGCCTTTGGATGATATTCACAATGCTCTGAGACACATCCTAGTGGACACGCATAAGGTGAGCTAATGGCCTTATGGGCCAAATTCAAAGATCAACAAACGGGCAAGTATGCCTGAAAACTTACTTTAGAAGATCCCGCTTTGTAAATTTAGTAGAAAAATTTAGCATAATGATTTTCCCATATTTATGTAAGAAAGTTTCTGTAATAACAAAATCAATATATTTGTTTTATTTGTAAATATCAAGCTTTTTCAATTTTAAGATATATATTATTTTTTCAATCACGATACTATATGTCATATCACTAAAGAAAAATTTCTGCCTTTTTCTTTCATATTTGTCAAAAAGTAAATAGTGCACTCCAATTATTTGGTTGAAAATTTTTCTTTAAATAGAGGGGATTCATATATCTCTCATGTTCATACATTAAAAGTATAGTGCAAAAAAGAGAGATAGGAGTAGAGATGATATGGAGATTTTAGAATCATCTCATACAAGTACGCTTTACTCTCGCCAGATTAAAAACCGTATGATTCTTGGTGGATCTAATTGCAGGCCATATCCAATATGTGGATATGGCAAACCGACTTGTAAAAGAGTTAGGAGACAAGAAATCAATATACTATACTGAGGAACCAACAACAAACTTTAGCTAGACTTATAATGGCCGCACAATCATGGGGAATAAGAGTTTCTGAGCGTAATACCTTTCCATCTAGTTGGATCTAATACCAATTGGAGCCGGCTTCTACCATGGGTCCAAGCAGGTTGGGGCTACAAGCGTTTAATCCATCCACAACCGCATGATGTATATGATGAATAATAGTGGATGCTTTCATTGTCCTTCCAGCGCTACAACACACGGGAGGAAATATTCAATATAGCCTGGGCACAAAGGAATTTTTCATGTCAAACCAATAGGTTTGTTGAATATTAATAATTTCTTTTGATGGTTTACTAGCGCTTCTAGATCGTAGAATAATAAGTTTATCTCTCATTCAATGAGAAAATACTTTATTTCTCGCTTAGATCGCTGATTTAACTACTCATCAAATTTCATATATGTTCAAGAATCTGTGGAAGCTCAGCCTGCTTGGGCCATGTAATCGGGTGTCAAGCTTTAAAAGAAATTTGATCCTTAAATATTTCATTATGAATCCTAATGTTGATGGTGGCGTAGTTACTTTAGTATTTATACTCTAGACGCATCCTCATTTATGGATTCAAGATGTATATTCTTTTTGCATTTCTATATTTTCGAAAGTGTTTAATGCCGTTTTTGATATTCTCAATATGTTCCACTTCTACTGCTTTGTACTTCTTCCGAGTAATAATAATATCATATCGCTTTATTCAAATACGTAAATCTAGTGATTATGCTTCTTCAAGAGCATTTTATTCTCATATTAATACAATCTCATATCATCGATAAGATTACTTCATGTAAGCTTTTCATGCGATATATTTTCTTTGATTTATCAACATGGATCTATTCAAAGACTTTACTTTCGCCTTTCATTTATCCAATGGTGAACTTCCAAGTACTCACTTGCTCAATTTTCTCCATTCATATTCTATATATAAAGTTAAGTAATTTTATTCTCATCGCCTACTTCTTCGAGAGTATGATTAGAATATTTGATCAACTACTTTTCCGAGTAGGATTCGTTATAACCAATCGTGTAAGATAATCCACCACATTGGAAATATGCACACCAATCGCAAGTGGTATTACCCACCACATTGGAAATATACTCAAACTATAAAGTGCATAAATTTAAATCACAGAAATTAAATTTCCTCCAATAAAGGTGGTCGAACTCACGTTATGGGAATTATTGCAATAAATATAAATTTACTTAATTTAAATAGCAAGAATTAAATTGCATAATATTTAACTACTTCTTCAGAGTAGATTCCGCTAGTAGGATATACTCATCACTTAAAGATATAAAGCTAAAATATATAAAACCTTCCGCTTAGTGACGCTGGAACCCATCATCAAGTAGGAGGTATTGCAAGAATTAAATTGCGTAAATAAAGTGCGAATTAAATATCGAATCGCTTGTTAGACAGATTTGTTCTTCTAACAAATACTCATTACTACAAGAAAGACACTTTATCCTTCTAATAAGACATTATGTAATTGAACTCTGAGTTACATTAATATTTCGATCTTTTAACTCAAATGGACTTCAAGCCATTTTATATAATCAATGGATTTAGAATTTCTTCATGAATATTCTATCCATTTTTCACTGCCGCTGTAATTAGGGTCGGTTTTACCCTAAGGGTAAAATTGTCCATTCCAATTCGCAAAAGGTAAAATAATCAAAATATTTTATCAATGTTTTACGATTGGAAAATTATCTCCTTTCTACTTCAATTTATCAATATCAAAATATTCAATGACTATTTTGTAACTTTTTCAAAAGTTGGTGTACTAATTTGTAAATTTTGAAAGTTTGATAATAACATATTTCAAACAACGCAGTTATTACCCTATCAATGTTGGTGTCAAATCAAGCTCGTTAAATCGAGTATAACGGAGCTCGAGAAAATTTGATTTTGATAATGTATGCCTTATATCTCGAAAAACGAATATTATAGCTTTAATATATTATTATAATATAAAGAATATAATATATATACCTTTCATTTTTCTTAGTGAGAAGAATCAATACGCACGTATTTCCTCCATTCACAATTCCTTGAATCGCCCACAACTCTGCCTCGCATAAACGTTTCATGAAACATTTGGTAAGATAGAGAGAGTGAGACGTGAGAAAGTGGGGAAAAGATAAGAGAGAAAAGAAAAATAAGATTGATTGAGATGGATTAGTTATTTATAATAATTCGCTTTCGATACGTACATCATCTATAAGATGAACTGTAGAAAGATACTCCCTTCATATTACTCAAACACAGAGACTCTGCTACGATAACGCCATATAAAAGTATTTAAACAATAGAGAATTTGTAGAATGACTGAATTGAATTCTCGTGAATTAATTTCATTAATAACTGCTCTATTTATAAGTGAAAAACTGAAATTGCATAAACTGTAATTACATAATTCTCATCGCTGTGATAATAGTCATTCACATATAATAATTACATCTTTTACCAAATTATTCCTCCACCAAATTATTCCTCTACCAAATTATTCCTCATAATTCATAACCACCAAATTATTCTCAATTATTCATAACAAAAGAAAATAATTAAGATAGTACCTACTCTCAGTGTAGATCTTTATTTTGTCCAAGTCTCACCAAGCCCTGTCAAACCGTTATCTTTGTTCTTTTGGAACCTTATCCTCTGTCTTCATCTAGCATTTTTTGAGATGAGCATATGTGTTACATTATCACAAAATATAACAAGTGACCACATGATTTTTTCTAAGCTCAATAATATTGACTTTACACGTTTCCAATATCGAAACTTACTCATTTTTCCCTTGGCAATTGAAATATGAATTGGTGAGAAAAGATTTTCCCCAAATTATTGAAAATTAAACTCATGAGTGAAAAGGACAAGAATATGAATCCCTTCTAGTACCAACACATGATGTTTAATTGAAACCAAAAAGGACATTAGATGTTCATAGAAATGTTCAGAGACATAATTACAGGTGCCCAACAAGTCACTGTTCTAATTGCATACTGTTTTGGGTATTTCTCTTGCAAAATGTTATTCACCTGGGGACAAAATGGTACTGGGTGGTGGGTAGATATGGTTAACCACTCCCATCCTAACCAAGTTTTTAATGATTAGATAAAAAATCATTTCTAATAATTGGATTCATCCCGTCTAAATATTGGATTTTCTTGGTGGATGTCTCATTTAAACTGGGATGAAAAGTAAGTGGGAGTAAAAAAATGGGTGAACAAGATAACTATGCACATACAAATAAACACACATTTTAATTAGATTCACATTATCTCGATATAGTTCAATTCTACATTTTAATCAACATTAAATATGATTCACAGTAGTTCAATTATTATACATTTTAATCAGTCTCAAGTTGTCTTTGTTAGTGAGGTTGTAACGTACGACTTCTACGAATGGAGCTTGTTCATCTCCATAGGCCACATTTTAACCATTAAAATATATCTAAATGACTCCTCAGAAGGCTATGGCTCACCCTTGAACTGATTTTTGCCTAATTTTGTTTCTTACATAATTCTGGCTCGAGAAAACCAGTTACCCATTTATTGCAGATTGATTGAAAATTCTTGTGAATTTATTGAAGAGACAGGCCGACAGCTACAATTCTTCAAAATACCGAAGCACATTCCCAAGTACTATGATGTATCATAGCGGTGAAATATTGCATCAGAATAGTCAGAACCTATTATCAGATTGTCAAATGCATGCAGACTGCAGTATGCACGTTTAGTATACAATATTGGATGAAGAATAACGTTAAAACGACATGATGTAAAACAACATGCTAGTAAGTCGGGAACTTTGGATCCACGTCATGGGCCCACGACTCGAGGCCCCCAATAATATCCTTAGCCCGTGTAAAGCCCATCTTTGGAGAAACTTCGACTGCCCTCTGCGAGTCATTGCCTCTTCTGCACATTACATATAGAGACGCACCTCGACTAGTATCAACACTCTTGCTCTTCTCTCCCTCTTTCTCCAGGGATGATGAAATTTCAGATAACCTTCCCTCCAAACTTCCAAGAGGAATGTTAATCGAGTTTGGAAGCGAAACAATCTTGTAGTGATGAGTTGGTCGTACATCAATCAATACATGTGGCTCGCCTTTCACAACTCTTTCGCTGTACTCCTTGCTCGTTATTCTAGAATCTTCTGGAATAAGGTTTAATTTCAATGGAGACTGCAAAAGTTTCGAGAGTCAAATGCTCGTTAGACACAAAAAGGCAAACAGCCTAGACAGAAATATTCCCGTCACATCAAGGAACAACACTACCGATCTCGTACAAGTTGCTTACATTAAATCTTGTGTAAGCAGCTAATGTGCCGCGAAGGGAACATCCCTGATCGTGCTACATGAGCAACTTGGACTAAATTTGGCGCAAGTAGCTTGTACTAGATCGGGAGTACAAGAAATAGAGTAATAGATGCACGAAGAATTATCATTGGTAAATGGTAACTGAAAAGCAGAAATACGCACGGTGGATAACGGAGACTGAGTAAAATTTTCGTAGTCAAAATTATAGAATTGCTGTGCTGTCATTGTAGGATTTTCTCCACAGGCTTCACATTGCGATGATCTCCCCCGAATCTTGACCTAATGAACATAATACCATGATATCATATTATTCATTACTATAAAAAGGATGTATAGATTAATTCTTGATGACCCTTCAAACTAGCGAACAAGATGAAAAAGCAAGATGCAATGGAGATGAAACTCTAATGAATAAGAGAATAAACATACAACACGAATTCGAGCAGCAAGTGCATCAAAGAGAAGCATCCTCCCTGAAAGTGGCTCCCCAACACAAGCAGCAACCTTTATAGCTTCCAAGGCTTGTAGACATCCAATAACACCAGGAACTGTGGGAAGAAACAAGAACTCAAAATGAATATCAGCTTACCTGACAACTTTATACAATCCAAGATATTTAATCTTTAAGCGGGCCAAGAGCAGCACAGAGCTGAGTGCGAGCTTTTTATGGTCTGGCCAGGTTCACTGGCATGCCTAATCAAAGGTGGGCACTGATCAGTTTCATTGCTCAAGTCTCTAACATTCATTGTGAATTTACCTACTCCTAAAACTCCACTATCTGCGCATCTTTGACACGCTGTTGTAGGTGGCGGAGTTGGAAATAAGCATCGATAGCATGGACCTCCATTGTAATTGTAAATTGTGAGCTGCCAAATAAATTAACTTGAAGATCTAATTAACGGATGAGATTTTCCATTAACAAGCAAGTGGTAATATGTCCTATCAAATGTACCTGCCCTTCAAGTCCAAGTGCAGCTCCAGATATCAGAGGCTAAAAACGCAATCAAGTGAATGATCATTAAGATGAATAATTCTCAACAGGAGTGAAGGATATAACATGATAACAATCAACACAAGGTCTTCTGGTCATGAATAATCTACTAACCAACTTACCTTTCCCAACACAACACAGCAGTCATTTATCATATAGCGACTAGGAGCATTGTCTGTTGCGTCCACAACAATGTCATACCTTTATGTTTCATATCATGCAATTAGAAAAAGTTCAACTTGGCCACCATAAAAAAAGAAATGCCAAAAAAGGGGATAGTGCATAAATATATTATACTTGCTCATAATCTCCAATGCATTGGATGTACGAAAGGCTTCCTTGTGCTCTACTATTTTGACAGTCGAGTTAATCCTAAACAGCCAATTTTAAGTGAGGTCAAACTTTAAAATTAAAAAAAAAATTAAAAAAGGCATAAAAATGCAGGACAGAACATACGCACGACAAGCAGCAGCAGCAGACTCTACTTTAGACCGCCCAATACTTGCTTCGGTATGAATTATCTAAAAAATCAATACAAATCAACACATCAAGTTCTATGATGACATAATTCACACAAAAAATCTTAGAGAAATGATAAACTTCATAGATAGAAAAATATTCTTATATTATAAACAGTTAAATTCCAAACTACTAAAATCCATCGATTATACTGAACCAGAAAATCACAACTGAGTAAATGTAAGAACCAAGCAACTAATTGGCCGATTGGGAATCTCTGTTTCCTGTATTACCTGCCTTTGCAGATTGTTAAGTTCCACTACATCATGATCAACAATACCCACACGACCTGCAAAAATATTATGAAATCAGCAAATGATTCAACCCTAAAAAGCAAATACCAAAAAAGAAGCATAGCAGAAACTTGAAATGTAAACTAAATAATTACAGTACAAATACGCACCCACACCACAGGCTGCAAGGTACAGCAGAGCAGGGGAACCCAGCCCTCCAGCTCCAATAACCAACGCAGAAGACTTCAACAGATTGGCCTGAGCTTCGACCCCAAAAGAAGGGAGCAACAAATGGCGGCTGTATCTGTATATCATATCAGCTGACAATTTACCATTTGGGGAGACTCCAGCTGGGCACGAAACGCAGGAATCGTTCGCTTCGTCTTCCTCTTTAATTGCAGCGCCATTAGAATTACAACTGTTGAGGCGCGCTCGAAGAGCGGAAATCCGAAGATCGATTTGGGCCTTTTCAGCCTCCAAGGATTCGATTTCACTGAGGATTTTGGATACCCCATTGGCAATTACACCGTTGCCTTCGGGCTCCATGAGTTGACGGACGGCTACAACAAAACCCCAGCGAGAGTTTGAAGATTGACTTTGATATGCCGATTGAAGTGAATAACTGATTACTGATAACTGAATATTTGGTACGCGGTGAATGAGATTGTCTGCAAGCAACGGGGTGATAGATCGAATTTTTTCGCGGTTCAATGGACCAGAGTGGTGGAGATTTATATGATATCTAAAAATTATATGTGATATATGGATGTGATTGATTTGGTTGAAAAAAAATGGGAAAAAATAGTAAAATTTAAAGTCTACCACCCACTAAATTTTTAATTTTCGTTAAAAATCAAGTTTGTCTTTTTTTTTTTATTAAATAATTACATGTATCAATAATGTATTTTGTAATTATAAATTTCCAGTAAGACATGCAATTAGGGTTTTTTGTTTTTGCCTTATAAACTCTCACTTAGAGCATTTTAGTAACGGGGAAAATTCTAATTTGAGTTTTTTCTCTTAAAAGTTAAATAGTAACTCTCGTGTTCTAAAAAGCCTATATAAAGTGGCGTTTATATTAGAAGTTTGGGTATCACATTTCGCTACGCATTGCGCTTTATTACTTATTGATCGCGCTTTTATTATGTATTGGTACACTTAGATAAGTTTGGATTCAATGTTTCACCCTAAATTTTTTCACGCATTATACTTTTTAGAACTTTGAGGAGCACAATATGAGAGGAGAATAATAACCCCACCCCACTACTAGAATTGCTCTCAGGCTTGTTTGATTCAACTTGAAAAGATATATACATATATATATATATATACACACACACATATATATAAATTCTCTTTCATCAATTTTAACCTAAATTGATTTGATAAATTTTTTATACATTTTTTTAACCTCCACACCACAAATTCAAAAATCATTTTTTCAATAATCGCTAATACTTAATAGAGGCAATGGCACAAATGACAGGCCAAAAAAAGGAAATTCCATGCTTGTCAGTTTAAGATGGTAAAAATTAGATATAGTAACATTTTCAAATTGACGTTCTCATTTTACCTCCAACTTTTTTAATTCTATACCCTATATTATAAGTTATAGGTTTTTTGTCATCTTCTCCAATAGATCTCTGATCATCTTCTCTGGTGAATTCGATCTTCTCTCTGACCGATGACCTCCGACTCTCTACTTCCAATAGCATTTTCAAGTTCGTTGAGAACCGGTGTTTGTCGATCTCCACTTCCAACCTCCAACTCTCCAATATCCACTCTCCATTTTTGCAGATGTGGTTGAAAAATATTAAGAGGGGCATAGGTATGAGGAAGAACCATGGTTGTAGTTGGATTGAGGTAAAAAATAAGATATAGGGGTGTGTTTGATTGCATTCATGGAAAATATTTTTTTTCATTTGAATCACTTTTTTCCATAAAAAATGACTCATTTGTGCATAAAATCGTTGTATATGAAAAATGTTTTCCTTCAAAAAATTTTCTATTAAACAACAGAGTAGAAAAATATTTTCCTTGACTTGATATTTTCCTAGAAAAATTTTACCAATCAATACATATTTTTAGTAAGAGATAAATTATATCTAGTAAGAGCCAACAAAAATCAAATCTGAGCTTGCTAAAGAAATTCATTAATGGTTCTCCATAAAGAACCAAAATTGGGTGGGTTCTCCATGAATCTGGTTCTCCTTCTACAGCATGAGCTCGTGGGGCGATGGGGATAGGCATGGGGGGTAAGGACGAAGATGCGGTTGGCGTGGGGTTGGGGTGGGGTCGGGATTTAGGGGGTGGGGGGAGGCGTAAGGACCATCTGGTTCTCTTTTCATTTTTTTTTTTTTGGTTTTTAAATCCAAAATAATGGAATGGGTAAATTTGGTCCATCCATAATTGAAAAATCTGCCATGGAAGGGATTGCCAAAAGTTATTGTTGTACTCGCTATTAGCCATCCAAATGCTGCCATGCTTGTCCTTCTTTCTACTTAATATTGGTATTTAAATGATCGAGCTGCGGGAAAATGGAGACTAACTTGTATATATTCTTACAATGCCCATCGGCGGAAGACTTTTGGCGAGAGATGGAGTTTTCCGACGTATTGAGTCAATGAAAAGCTACGGCAGGTGGACGCGATGTGGGGTAAGTATTTGCCGGTTGGCAGGAGCTGGTGGAGGTGGATGAGTTCGAACAGGTAGGGATGGGTTTTTTGGTCATTGTGGTTGCGCTGGAACTCGCTAAACCATGTCGAGTTCTTGCAAAGTGCAGTGGTGGCGGCATCGGCTGTGTGCAGTCATTTGGCGTCATTTCAGGCAAGCGCATGTGGATGAGGAGTCGGAGAGGCAAGTGCCAATGGAGACTGAGTTGCGGGCGGGGAATTGGTGGTGCATTTGCGCTACGGCGGCAAAACTTCATGACGGTGGAAGCAGCAAAGTCGTTAGCGGTGAAGAAGGGGCTCTCCTTCAACCAATCGCTCTCAACCTTGGAGTGGGGAAAGTGGAAACCAATGCTCTCCACGTGGTGCAGAGCTTGGCGGCGTCCAATCCACTTTCTCCTAATTGTTGGTGAAACACGTCAGTTATCAGTGATTAAATCCCTATAATCACTCCATTTCAACATATACATATACATATATATATATATATATATATATATATTGATTGTATGTTCAAGTATATAACATAATAAATAAATTTCTTAAAACCCTATGATAAATTATTTCATGGACCATGTTACAAGTACAACAACTATAAAGCGCACAACATATGCACTTGACAAAATCTTATGCCTTATTGGCATACCTTACAGTATTTTCCTTATTTCACTCCAAGTAGAAATGGAGACGGCATCATTTCATTTTAGTCAAGTTTTTTTTTTTCATTCAAAATTTCATTAGATGAAAACTACCATGTTTCATTTCTCTGTTCGATTAAGCAGTACTTCACCTCGGTCAAATAAACAAACTCTAGCCTTCAAGACCAGCGACACATTTAGGAATTGTTTGATACAAATTAAACCAAGGGCTTGTTCTTTCCACTATAAATTTAACCGCACGCAATTCCGTATAACCTCATACTCATTTTCAACCACACACATATCTCCCAAAATAATATTAACCACACATTTTTACACGGAATACCGCGCACATCAACTTAACACCCAATCAAACATACCCCAAATCAGATTTAATTTACTTTTTAATGTATAGCTAAAAAATAAAGAATAAAGAAGTGGTATAAAAAACACGATCACAAGCAGATATAAAATACTTCATCAGATAACACAATACTGATGTTCCATGGGTACTAGAACGCTAGAATTTAAGTCACCAATCAAATTTCATTTCATGACAAACTCAATATAGTTCTTTCCGCAAGGAAAATCCAGTGTCTCAACACAGAAAAAAGGACCAACAAGCAAAGTAAAAACGCATAACAGCACTTATGCCTTGCTATCCAAACTCATTTTTGTGCTTCCTTATGCTCCGTTTTCTGCTTTCTGTATCATTAAAGGGAATTATGCTAAGAAAACTACACATTTTCATTGAACTATGATCTCAATTTAAAAAATGGAAATGCTATACTAGAGTGAGTCAGTGAGAGCATACATTGTTTGAATCAAATGGTTGCATCTTGTTCATCTTGGCAAATATGTTACCGTAAAATTGGGCATCCTTCTTGTTGTATTCTTTCTCCTTCTGTTTGAGAGCTTTGTACTCCAGTTTCACCTCCCTATTCCCATTAAGAATTAAGAAATGGAGAAAATTGTTTTATAAAACTGAAGATTCAATCAATGATTTGTGCAAAGTGGTAGCGAATTTTGACATCACCTGTTGTTGGGGTCAACTTCAAGAGCTTTCTTAATATCAAATTCGGCAAGATCAAGATCTGCCATGTTCATGTATGCTTGAGCCCTTCTGTAAAGTGCCTTCACGTTTGTACTCTCGAGTTCCAACACCTTCACATGCAAAACATCCTCAATAAACAAATAGAACCCATGATTTGAAAGGGAAACAAAAAGAAACCATTTTCACTCAGAGCAAACCTTAGTGCACAGCTTCTCTGCCTGCTTATAATCTTTCAGTTTCAATTTGCAAGCAGCGTTGTTCAAATTGCACGTGATCTTCAGTGCTTTGGATTGCTTCTTCTCCTCCTCGCTAAAGTTAGTGTCATACTCTATGTACTTGGCAGCCTAATATTAAAATCTCTCCAAGAGTGAGGCATATGACCTATATAAACCCATCAAATCAAATGAAATCATTATCCACCTAGGCAATATTAATACCTTCTCATATCTCTTTGAGGCTCTCACATATTTGCCAGCCTTGAACAGCACATTGCCTTCTTCCTTCTTCTTACCAGCAGCCTCAATCTTTTCTTGGGTGTTCATATCCCAAGACTCTTTTTCCTGGAAAGGCATCCAAAAATAGTTGGAACACAATGTCATTGCTAAGGAAATTTGGTAATTGCACCTAAATATGATCTATAGACCTTTTCGAAAGAGATGAGCTCAATATCATAGTACACAGTTGAGTTCGGCGGAACTAAAGCCAACTCTTGTTGTGACCCAGATGAACCAAAAGCATACTCAGGTGCAATTATCAACACTGCAACTTCTCCTTTCTTCATTGTGATAACAGCCCTGTCCAACCCCTCTATGACTTGATCTATTCAAGAATGCTTGAAAGATTACAAACTGAGTAGTCTGTTAAATAATGATTGAAAGAATAAGGTTGAAGAAGCATACCTTCATCTGTCTTGAATTCCAAAAGATCATCTTCATTTTCACCATGACCTTTCTTAATGAAGACAGTACCATCTTCTAGCTTCCCAATCAATTTCACTAGCAGGTCCAATCAAAGAGATGATATTAGTGAGCCATTGTCTATAGATATATAATGATAAAACTCAACTGATAAGAAGCCTACATTTTACAATAGCTCCTTCATTTGGACGCTCATAGCCCTCGCCTTCTCTCAATATCTTCTTAACAACTTTCTTGTCATCTGTGACGTTGGAAACTGTCTTCCATGATAATAACTCCAAAGTGATGTTCAATGATGCATTTGGTGGCACAGCTGCAGAACCATCAGAGGCAGGTTTGCCCTTCTCGCCAAATCCATCTGCCATACAAAGAGAATATGTAGAGTTAAATCTCTGGCCCAATTGTTTGGTTTTGAATTTAGGATTTATCATTTTGCAAAAGTGGGTTCTTACATTGCGGCTTCACAGTGAGAAGGACTTTTTCACCCTTCTTCATCGTCTTCACGGCCTTGGCAAGAGCAGGACAAAAGTGACCTGAATACACATGATCAATTGTAAGAAATAGACAGACACCGCAGAACAAGTACATGGTGAAATAATTCAAAGCTCACCTTCTCCCACATTGAATTCAATTCCATCCGATTTTGCAACTATAGTACCATCTTCCAATTGAGCCTCATATTTGACTGAATTTAAAATAAAAATACGACACAGTTAATAGCAGCTCGAGAGTAATCAATCAGCTAACAACAGTGAAGAGGGCGTTTCATATACCAAGTACTTCATCAAGATCCTTAGGGTTCTCCCATTTCTCTCCCTCTTTGAGAATCTTTTTGAACAATCCACCATCCTTGCAGATGTCCTTTACACTGACCCAAGACAGCAATTCAACATCAAACTGCAATGTGGCATTGGGAGGAATTGTAGGAGGAGAGCCAGATTCACCGTATGCTAACTCAGGGGGTATGGTGAAAATGGCATTTTCACCCTTTTTCATCGTTTTGATACCTTGGTCCCATCCCTTGATGACTTGTCCTGCCACGGTACAGAATTGCATATATTCTTCTTAATCCAAAATTTTTACATTTTTTTAAAAGAATAATTAAGGTACCTATGAGAGAATCAAAAAAAACACAACCAAAGGCTACAAACATCAATCAAGCTAAATAACTAAATATATTGTTTTATACAAGGCTCAACTGCAACACACATATGCATCTCCAAAATCCATTTCAGAGATTAAAATAAAGGTAAAATGCACCTTTTCGACTTTCAATAATCTAATTATAAAATCCACAAAAGAAATCACAATCTGGTCACATGAAGTATGGGTTGGACACTTGCACATCTGCAGTTATATTTCATCTCTCTTGTTTGTTCGTCAGGAGTGAGTGCACAAACTTAGTAATAGTAGCACCAAAGAAAGATATATGCCATTAATGCCATAGATGAGATCAGAAAGACAAATCTGACCACATTGCAGTACATGAATACTCAAAACAACCAAAAAGGATCAACATTCTCACAAAAAGGGAAATAATAGTGGACCCCGTCTTGTTTTCTGCTTTGACCACACCCCAAGTTATTCCAGGGACCAGCAATATAGCATTGATACTTGTTTTGCCAGAAGTTGCATAAAACATGGGTAACTTCTTTCTCGGTTACCTTAAAAGGCCCCAAATTGTTATTATGCATTCCCAACAGTGACAAAGACAATACTACTCTAAAATATCTTCTCCATTGAATATTAATCTTACTTGAAAAGTATAAATATGAAGTATGCTACTAATATTTCTCTCTACCATTAAAAACTTCAAGCCAATAACCCAATTTCTAGTCAGGAAAACAGCATTACAATTTGTAGATAGCTCAATTTCCACACACAAACACAATCATCTCTAGCACGAATAAATACTAATTCAGAGTAAAAAATCCATATCCAGTTTCACGTTTTTCTTCTCAGAAAACTATATCATCACATATATTCCTGGTACCTTGTCCGAGAGTGAACTTGAATGGGGTCTCTCTGTCACGACTAGAATCGAACTTGGTGCCATCCAGCAAGGTCCCCGTATAATGAACTGGAAATTCCAAAAACATAGAAAATTGATAAACATGATAAAACATTGACAACACGTAATCAAAACCATCCAGCAAATTACTGTTTTACCTTCAACTTCGTCTCCACTTTCGGGGGTATCCCATCCTTCCCCTTCCTTGACGAGCTTCTTCTTCAATCCTTCTTTCCCGATCTCCTTTTCCTCCCCAACCTTCATATAGGTACTTCCTTCAGGCAGATCCATGTCATCCTCCATCGAATCCACTGGTGGCATCTCAAAATCCTCATCCATTGTTCTTATAAAATGTAATCAAACAGCTGCCGAAGACTGGAAAACGGGAATCAATCAGCAGATAAGAAATTCACGATCGTAAACAGAGATGGCGTAATAGATTCGCTTTATAATAGGGAGTAAGAGGATGGAAGCTCCAGAGAATTCTACGAGGGTTTATTTAGCGTGTGCAGAGAGTATCACTGGGAGGCCGGGTTTCGAAGGTTCCAGACTTTTACCTTACGTAAATTATTGCGGCGGTCCCTAACCTTTTAGGGTTTAGGGTTGTTATGATCAGATCCTCAACCTTCATTTGATTTTTAACCTTTCAAAAATTCAATAATAATAATAATAATAATAATTGTTAGTTTGACCACCAGCAGATCATTTTTCCTTAAATGAGACACCATTCTCCTGTCTCTCTCTTTTTTTTTTCTTGAATAAGGGGACGCCCTTGTTATTAATAAGTATAACTTCCGTTCCACAATTATAGTTATTTTCTTATTTTCACACAGATTAAAAAAATATAATTAATGGTATTGAAAAAGTACAATTCAATGTTATTTTCATAATATGTCATCTCATTTATTAGATATTTTATTTCAACTACTCTATTTTGATGATAATAATGTATATTAAATGAGGGTATAAAAGATAAGTAATATTTTAACTATATTTTTAAAGGAATATAACCTACATTTTGGAACGGACAAAAAGGAATAGTGAACTATATTTTTGGAATGGAAGCAGTGGTAATAATTACATCCATAGCGATCTTAGGAATTGTTCTTTGGAGAATAACTTTGCTCTGCGCGGTATTCCGTATAAAATGTGTGATTAATATTGTATTGGAAAATGTGTGTGATTGAAAAGATGAGAGAGAAAAATTTGTGTAAAGTTGTTCCCAAAGAACAAGGCGTCATACTTTTAAACATGTATTAAGTGTCTATATACTTACTTTCAAAAGAAAAAATGTCTATGTACTTGTATTTTGTTACATAATTAAATTTTTTGAATTAATTTACCCAAATTAAATGGTTTTTATAAAATTTTTCATATATTAGCACATGTTTACAGTAATACGATAGATTTTGTTAAACTTTTTTTTAAAAATATTAGATATGCACACATTTCCACTAACAATTAGTGACTAATGCTATTATTATATATCCATAAGTTTATAGGTTTACACTTTAATAGTATATTGTTGGGTTTATACTTTTAAAAATATAGTGTATGTAACCAAAAAATTAAAAAAATAAAATGCTTGCATGAGTTTGTGTTAATATTATAGTTTTTGATAAAACTATCCGTTTATTTAACTACTGCAACCATACTACCATACTTAGAGCATCCCCAATGTTGTCCAATGGGGGACTTTGTGTGTGCAGTGATATATGAAAGAGAAAGAGAGAACAAAATTATTTAATTGAGCAAAAAAAGAGAAAAAATTGAGAGAAAAGAATAGGAAAGGTGAAAAAGAAGCAAGAGGTAAGGATAATTTCAAAGATAATAATAAGATAGGAGTAAAAAATGTGTACACAAATATATAATTTTAAACATGGCAGGGGGAAGCAATGAAAAAAAAGTGGATAAAGAAAGATAAAAGTGATAAAAAATAGAGAAAAATATAACTCATTAAAAATTTTTGTGTCATTCTTTCCCACACACTAAATACCGTAGAAAAATATTGCATTAGAGATGCCCTTCAATACCGAACTATAACTTCTTTTGAAGTCACCACCAACCTTAAAAACTTGCAGACATAATCAATGTGACGAAAACGAAAAAACCAAAATCTCACGTATTCCTTCTGGTCATTTTATCTCGTTGCTCGTTTCATCTCATCGTACTGAAAATTAGCTTGTGTTCTATGACGAAATAATCTTTTTTCTGATCGTGCTGCGAATTCTCATACAATTCCAATGTCCAATTTTCATATCAACGCCTAGTGGGAAAAGTCTTCACTAAAGTTTCGCGATAGCGTTTTTCGTTATATCTAATTTTGTTAAGACAATACCGTTAGCAAGGAGCAAAGTGATGCATAAAATATGGCATAATAAATATCCTCGACACTTGACGCCCACTTCGCGAGAAAAATGAACTTAAAATATCCGTAGTTCAGTTTATAAAGATTTTAAAAACCAGACACTGATCTCTTAAAAACATAAAATTCAATCTAAGCAACATGCGTGTTCACTTCATCCCAGTGAAATACAAATTAATTGAACAAAAAGCCCAGTCTACTCGAAACCTCTCGCGGTTACCAGGAACTACAGAGAGGGCTCCCAAGTTACAGTTCACTATCATCCGCTTTCCCACCGGATGTCTTCCCATTGACTCCTACTAGCTCCGTGTCAAAGATTAGTGTAGCACCGCCTGCCATAGTTAAGAGAATAAACTTTAGGTGGAACGCAAAAAATCAGCTCCAGGTCATTTAAGAGCAGCAAAAGACTGGTTACTTCTTTACATTTTAAGCAGTAAAATCCGTGTATTTGTTTCAAATAATTTAAGCAATTAAAATGATGACATGATGTCAAATATGCCATCTGCTAAGTGTAACTTGTGTTCTATCATTTTGATTATTGCCATCTTAGCTACGGCTAGTAAACTCACACATATGGAAAAGGCTTCTAATGCGGATTGAATTAAAGCATAAGAATGTATAAAGAACTGACGTAAGAAAACTGAGTGCATGATATGGCCTCACTACCCCCAAACTCGTATGCCTACTCTAGCAAGAAGTGTTGACAAAAAATTTAGGAGATTACCTGGAATTGTAGGCGGTGAACCCTGATCACCATAACCAAGTTTAGAAGGAATTTTCAACTTCCGCTTCTCCCCAAGGCACATTCCTAGGAGCCCTTGGTCCCATCCTGCAACACACAAATTTAGGTTAATATAAAAAAAAAAAGATATTTTCGGTGGACATGCTGCTCTAGTTACTCAAGCTGTTATTTCAAGTATAAAAGTATGCTGCAGTATCTAAGAGGTAACTTGTTTCATGGCATGGGACCTGAGTCTGTTAGTTGGATAATAGCAGCCTGGCAGGAACAGTGCTATCAAAAGGCAGTAACCAAGTATGTGCGCTTGCACAGAAGAGATTTAAGTGACGAAATTGACTTGGAATTGGAGAAGATTAAAACGAACACAATGGTCCCTCCTCTAGTAGAATAATTTTACACATAATGATTAACACAGTTACAAAGGAAAACAAAGACTCGGTTAGTATCAGTCTTTTTATGAAGATTATGCATGCGCAAAACCACTTATATATATATAACTGCAAGGGGTCATGCAAGACAGATTTTAAGTCGATACCGTGACTCTCTCTAGTAAGTAAAACTGTTGTAATGCCCACAATGGGCACAAGGGCCATCACCCATTTTCTCATATTATTGTTCGCGAAGGGTCTTTGAAGTGGTTTTGATGGTCACACGTGAGCAATGATATGCTGTAAAGAGGATGGTGGGGCATTAGAGCTGTTATCCTCTAATAGGTCAAGCTTTTAGATGAGACATTCAGCAACAGTCTAATGCTGCTGTACTGCAGCTTTCAGTTGATTCCCCTGTCTAAGAACTAAAGCAGCAAATGTTAAATTTTTATTAGATATATCAGCTACTATCTTCACATATGAATTCTATGCAGGCATGAATAACAACAAACACTAGAACAGATAAAATGTCAGAAACGGTAAGGTTACCAATTTGTTCCAAAATATGCGCTTTTAAACAAAGGACAGCAAGTTCAAAGAAAAAAGTCCCATGAATCGAGTGTCTTCTGAGTTTTATTTACTAAATTAATATCATGAAAGGAGGAACAAACACAATAATGAGAATGATGCAAAATGAGTAATAGGTAGTAGGTACTAACCTTTAATGACTTGACCGCCACCAAGCTCAAATTCAATAGGATCACCCCTTTCAAAGCTGGAATCAAAAACAGATCCATCTGTAAGCTTTCCCTGTAGATGGCACCCGAATCAGTTAAAGAGATCCATAAATGAATAACTTCTCTGTGATATAATACAAGACAGAATAGTGAATATTATCCACAACACGCTTGAATTTAGATATTGTGATTTTTCAGTAAAGCAGTACAAAAGATGCCTGATTTCACTCACCCTGTAGTGTACTTTAACTTTGTCGCCCTTATGAGCCTGAACCTCACATGTCGCAGGCTTATACTGTCGCAAAATAACAAGATCATTATTTACAATTGACGAGGAAAAAAATAAAAAAGAAAAACAAAAGGACAAAGAACAACATATTCAACAGATATTGAATCATTGATCTATTCAAGAGTCATAGTTAAGAAAATACTAAAATAATGTAAAGGAAAGAATACTGCAAAACATTAAAGCATGAATACTTTAAACCAAGCAGAGATCATTTGGATGAGTGGTACATCATCGAATAAGACATGGGCCCATTACCCATTTACCCTAGCTTCCAGGATATCGGAGCTTATCATTGAGATATTCTAAGCTCCAGAACTACAATGTGAGCCAGTATGATCATCCACTTGCTGAAAAATTGTCTATTAGAAGGATATGCTTCATCGTGGTATTGGATTAAGCTTTGTGCAATGCTATTTACATTTAATCAAGTTTCTGTCTTACCTTCTGGTCGTGTCAATGCTTACATTATTCTCATTTTTTACATGGCTGCATTATCAATCTTTGTAGCTGTCCACATCAACGTAATAGGAGCTTAGGCAACCAATCAAACCACTATCATTTGGACATAAGAATTGGCAATGATTAAGCTGTACTTTCCCTAATTTAGATATCAGATTCATATATGAAGGCAGTTTCCATTTCTACAATATGTGGATACTCATCTACAATATGTTAGTGACTCCATTTCTCTAGTCTCCATAGTGTCTTAAGTAACAACCCTATATTAGATATAATCTAAATTATTACATTCTTCTTGTAAATAGTTGCCATTCATAATTCCTACAAGCAAGTTAGAGGCACATTGAATCTAAGGAAAATGCACGAGTTATTGTATGCATGCGTCACATCTACCCATGAAGCAGAAACAGTTTCTTTCGGGCTTCAATGAGAAGTCAATGTTGCCTCAGTTTCTAATCTGCAAAATCCTTTCCCATGTTACAGTTTTGAAATCAACAACTAAAATTTTGATGGCTTGGATGTTTTAAAACCAATGGTCCCATTATCCCAATGACTACATAGGAAAGGTATTCCTGAAGCCAGCAGAATAATCAAAGTAGACAAAGACCAGCACCAAAATGATAAGATACAAACCAACCCCACATTGTATACATCTAAACCTAATAATGAATGATGCCTTTTTAACTCAAACTAAATGAAAACCAATTTACTTACAGAAAGCCTAATGTAATTATGCATTTAATTACTAATATTTTTAGCCAACATATTATGCAGTTTTACCATTCTGAGGAATGAGGACCCGTGGAATCACCAAAAACTACACTTTCCCCCTCATTAATATCCTTAGAATTTGCGTACAACGCAGTACAAAAAGACGTAAACAAAATATCACAGTTGGACAAAAGAATAACTAGTAAAATGCTACCTTGACGCCGATCTGCAGTTCCGTTACATCCCCTGATTTCTTCGCCGCAACTAAACAAAATGAAAAGACAAAAAGCACACAGTAAATCTATCTAATAAATTCAGGAAATAACTGATTCCACCTCAACAGCAATATTAATAAAGTAATCGGATCTATAAATGAATCAGTAGAAACTAAGTAATCAACAGTAGGTATTGATAAATTAAAAGGTTAAATCGCATTATAATGAAGGCAAATCTAATTTTACCTAGTGTAATTAATACCGAGAACAGAAATATGAGTTTCATTTTCGAGAAAGTTTTCAATTTTCCTTCTTCTCTGTTTGATTATTTTTATTATTTTTCGATGGATGGTTTGATGCATACAGGGATTCCCCATTCGCCATCTCGACGTAATAGGATGTGAAGACACCAATCATAGTTTGCCACGTCGGCAGGTGACACTGCAAGGATTTAACCGTCTTTTCCTCTTTCAGCCGTGTTCCAACGAGAATTTGGGTTTGGGAGGCCAATCCGACTCGAAGACCAGACAGATCCCATTTGGCTGGTTAGGGGTAGTTCCTCTCAATTGGGGTCCTTTATTTATTTATTTTTTTTATGTAGTTTGTTTGATGGCTAAAGTCTTGTTCTTTTCAAAATAATTTAGTTTATTCGAATTTTGTATGAGCGTGTAGTTGAGAATTGAAAAAAATATATTAAAAATATGAATAAATTATCAAATGAATTTTTGAGTGGTTGACAAAAATAAGTTAAAATAGATGAAATTTATTGTGTAGAGAACAAGACCTAACACTCAAACAATTTCTCACATAAGGGCTTGTTTGAAATTCATTATCTCAATCGGTAAAATAAAAAAAATAAAAATAAAAAAAGAGAAGAAAAAAGGGAAATTCATTATCTCAAGAACTCATTTTCAAATAAAGTTCAACATATTGTAATCTTTAATCACGTTTTAAGTGGCCCAATTTAACTATATTGATCGATATAGATTAATCTGTTGGCACGGATTACATATTTCTATTATTATATCATAACTTCACAAAATTGACATTGACATGCCACTTAATTATTAACAAATTATGAGCCAAAATTATACAAATACCATTTTATGGCACTTCATCAAACACTTGAAATTCTCAAGGAGGATTAACATATGATCTCCATCTTGATTTTAACCAAAGTGTGAACGAAAACTTCCAAACTCCCTCATTTCAAGCATCTAAGAGCAATCCTAAGCAACCATGAAAAAGTTTCCTCTCACCCAGAGATGCTTCCGTGGGACGGCGGTTGCAAGTCAATGGCAGCCACCTTATGAAGCCTTTCTCTTCCCTCACATCCAAGAGAGAAAAAACCACCGCCATCCCTGCCAGAAAAGGAAACAACCACCGGTCCACCAGTGACTCCAATGAAGAAAAAGATATACTATATAAAAAATCCCAGATTACCTTCCTCCAACATGTCTTGGCCGACGACCCCACTTTTACAACCATGTCCCTGGCTGGCTGCCCTCCAAGATTATGCTGTGATTGTAATTAACCTACCTATGAAGCAGCCAGTTTTCCAGTGCAATCAGAACATCACCTCCTCATTCAAAAGAATCAAAACTCAGCAACACCTTTTCTGGTTCTAATTGCTCATAGATTAGGTATATCAAGAACAAATATTGCATATAACAACCAAAGCCAAAATCTTCGTTCATTTCTAGCTTGGCCAAGCCAAACTCAAGCTCAATTACAGTAAACACTAAAAACTTCGACTTCCAGTTCCAATCATCCACACACGATCACAAAACGTCCATGTGAAAATTAACAAATCACATTAAATTTTCTCTGCATAGAATGGAAGAGAGGTTTGATCGAAGGAAAGAGACAATTCTTTGCCTTTTACGTAAATAAAGAATACTATTATTTATAAAGAGAATAACTAACAAACCCTGCTTTTAAATGCAAAAAATCTTACAACATATTCTCTATCAAAAGCTCCCCCGCTCTACCTCTGTCATGTTAGACACAACGGGAAGTCGCAAAGCCTTTGCCCTCGTTCGCATAGCTTCAGAGAATCATCCCCATTCTTCCAGCATGCCATTTGAGCTATCCAAATAGCAAAAGCTTCAAAGGGGAACTGTCATTTCACAAAGTCGATCACAGTGGCTCATTGTCATTAGTAGAGAGGAACGAGTTGACTAATCAGCCAATCAAGATATCTTAAATGACACTTGAAGCCCATTTGATAAGTCGAAGTACTTCTACTCTCTACTCAGAAAATGCAGTCCATTCAACAAAGTACTGTAAGTCTTCTCATTCATAAAACTATCTCTTTTCCTAAACCCTTCAAGTAACTCAAATGCCTCATTCCCCTTCCCATCCCTGCACATCTCTTCCAAGAGAGTCTTATACGTCAACGTATCAGGCGAAATCGAGTTGCCCAATGTATCAAACACAACTTCAATTGCATCATCAAACCTACGTTGCAATGCAAGACTGCATATTAGGATCATATAAGTACTAGCCTTAGGCACTAGTCCTTTCTTCCTCATCTCCTTATAGAACCCTAATCCCTGGTTCACCCTCCCCTTCTCACACAACCCTTTTGCCAAATAACTATATGTATAGGCATTTGGTTCACATCCATACAATCCCATTTCACGAAAGACTCGAATTGCTTCATCTACTTCAAGACACTTCGAATAGGCTTTAATGATCATGTTCAACACGAATGTATCTGGAATCACCCCAGATGCCTTCATTTGCCTGGATAATAATCTAACGGCGCGTAAATATACATAACTCACATTCAGCCTATTGAATTTCCCCAATAGAGAATTGAACAACAATGCATAAGTCTCTAGATTAGGCTTGGATTCATCATATTTCTGCATTTTTTTGTAAATATCAAAAGCCCGATTGAACAAGCATTTACGACGACTGCAACAAAATTTGATCATAGTGTTATACAAGGGGAGGCTTGGCGGGCACGCGCCTGCGAGGACTTCTTCCATTAAAGTCTCGGCGACACGGTATCGCTTACCGGAGATGGAAGTTTCGATCATTGTGAGATAAGTGAGATTGGTGTGTTTGTAATGACGTTGCTGAGCTGTCCACCGGAAAATGTCGAGAGCGAGATCCGGATCGGACTGGGATCGGAGGGCTTGGTCCACGTCGGATGGGGTGAACCCCGGTTTGAGATTTTGGAGCCATGTCTCGAATTGTTTTTCCAGTGGGGTTCTAGTTCGCGGTTGAGGGTTTGGCCTTGTGTCGGTTTCCAACTGGGGTGGGGCTGGCTGTTGCGGCGCCGGCTGCGATGAGTGATCGGAAAGAGGAGTGGTGGTGGAGAGTGGACGGCAGAGGAGGGGGAAGATGCGATTTCGGAGAGTACGAGGTAAGACCAAAAGTGTCATTGGTGGTGGATGGTGGCGAACGGCAACGGTGGGCGACGAGTGGGAAATTGTCGTCCTCAGGTAGCACTCGTGTTGTCAATTTTGGGCTGTAAATTGGGCCGACTTAAGATGATAGGATTTTTATTGGACTGATCAAAAGAAGAGTCCATTCAGTTTGGATCCAGTCCGAGTGTCTGACAAATTAGAACCAAGGAAAAGTCTTTTTGATGCAGTCATGCAAAGTTCTAAAACGCTGCGTCATTAAACGGAAAAGTCAATTTTCGAGTTTAGAGAGGTATAAACATACGTTACATGAAATAAAAATATAGAAGTGTGCGGCCAAGTTTGAGTTTAAACATCGCTTAAATAGAGTCTAAACAAATTTTTTAGAATAAAGGTTGATCTCATCTATATATATATATCATTATTCTTTCTTTCTTTCTTTTTCTTTTTTTTTTTTCCTGAAAGGCATGTATATATATCATTATTCTTTTTTTTTTTTTTGAATGGCTATATATCATTATTCTTTGCCAATACTATGTTCGTCTCAATTTTTTACCAAAAAATTAATTTCTCCTACTTAATCAAAATCTTACAAATCTCTAATCACTAATCATTACTATCAAATTTAAAAATTTAATTTTTAACAATATAATAAAAATTTACCTCAGCATACTATAAAAATCTGTAGAAAATAAGAAATCAACAGAAAATAATAGCTTTCGCCTTTCCTTTTGTTAAAACGAAAAAAATAAATAAATAAAAAATAAAAAAATAAAGAAGAAGAAGAGAGAGATAGAGAATAATCAAGAATGTCTTACAGATAAATGATTGCATTGTTTTGATTATACTTTTTCTCTTTATTAGATAAATGATTTCTAGTCTAGTTCGATGAAATCCTTAAAAATGTAAAACAGAAACGTAAACTGCCACGTGGAGATATGGAGGGAGAATGTATGAACTGCGAATAACGGTCTCCTCCTGCTGCTCCCTCAATTCAAGCATCCATCAACAAACACCCTCTTTGCCACCATGCAAAATTTTCTTGTCTCTCTCAGATCCTAGGGAGGGAGAGGACAAATCTCGGCCGCCGCCATCACCTCCACCACCGCCTGAAAAAGCCCCCACCTCCACCTCAATGAACAATACGAGATACAAGTCCTCCACAATCATCCTCATTTCTATACTCACAATCACCACCGTCTTCCTCCACCATGTCCTGGCCACCGCCGCCGACGAAGCAGCCATCATGGCCGCGTTGGCTAAATCTCTGTCCCCACCCCCTTTCGGCTGGACTGGCCCCAACCCCTGCATATGGCCAGGCGTCGATTGCGATTCCTCTGGCAAAATTGCCTCCATTAATCTCCCTTTCAAGTTCCTCTCCGGCCAATTACCCCCAAATTTAAACCAACTCTCACATCTCAAATCACTTCACCTGCAAAGCAATCGTCTCTCCGGCCCTTTGCCTGCTTTATCAAACCTCGGCTCTCTCCAAGAGGTCAATCTCGATGGAAATAATTTCAGCTCAATTCCATCCAATTTCCTCTCCGGATTAACGAGCTTACAATCTATTAGCATGAATAATAACTCGAATCTACCACCGTGGGAGATCCCCAATTCGCTTAAAGATTCAACGTCGTTAGTCAGTTTCAGTGCCGGGAAGGCAAATCTCGCCGGCGAGATCCCAGACATTTTTGGATCCTTTCCAAGCTTACAGAACCTGAGGCTCTCATACAATAATCTCACGGGTTCATTACCAGCTTCGTTATCCAATTCGTCAATTCAAAATCTCTGGTTAAACAACCAGATGACAGGGCTTTTCGGTCAAATCGACGTGATTGGAAAAATGTCACAGTTAACGGAGGTTTGGCTTCACGTAAACAAATTCACAGGTCCAATCCCCGATCTCTCGGCTTCTACGGAACTGTACGACATCCAGCTCAGGGATAATTTGCTCACTGGAGTTATACCAGATTCTTTTGCAAAACTGCCAAAATTGAAAACTGTTACATTGCAGAACAATGCATTCCAGGGCCCACAGCCTGGTTTTGGGCCCGGCATTCAAGTTAGTTTTGGGACGACAAACAGTTTCTGTAATCCTCGGCCAGGCCCATGCGATAGACAGGTTACTATTTTGCTAGAGATTGTTGCGGCATTTGATTATCCAATGGAATTAGCACAATCCTGGAAAGGTAACAATCCTTGCCAAAATTGGATACACATATCATGTGATGTAAAGGGAAGTGTGACTGTTATCAATTTCGCCAGGCAGAATTGGGTCGGGACGATATCGCCCTCATTCGCTAATCTTACCGAGTTGAAGACGATAGTTTTAAGCGATAACAACCTTACGGGTACCATACCGGAGAGCTTGACAGGTTTGAAGCTCCTCCAGCTTCTTGATCTTTCTAACAATAATCTTTCGGGCAAAATCCCGCAATTTGCACCTAGCGTGACCCTAAAAACATCTGGAAATAAGTACATTGGGATAGATTTGCCAGGTGATTCGCCTCCTGGAAGTGCAACTAGTTCGTCGGGTTATGGGACTTCTGTCCCATCGGGAGTAATTGTTATCTTTGTTATTGTAGCCATTATAGTGGCGTTTGCATTGGGCTTTGCAATTTATACATGTTATGCGAAAAAGCATAGTGAAAAGTACAAATCGGATGATAAAAGTGAACATGGAAATGCCAAAAAGGAGAATAAGACGAAGGAGGTTGTGAAAAGCGTGAGTGCTAGTGCAATTGATACTCCCATTCGGAGTAGTGGCACTGAAAAGAGTGATTATCATGTTTATGATGTTGGAAATACTATGATCCCAATCGAAGTTCTTCGTGAAGTTACAAATAACTTTACTGAAGACAACATTTTGGGTAGGGGTGGATTTGGAATTGTCTATCGAGGACAACTCCACGATGGGACACGAATAGCGGTTAAGAGGATGGAATCAAGTATAATAAGTGACAAAGGGTTGAACGAGTTCAGGGCTGAAATCGAAGTGCTTACAAAAGTAAGACATAGAAACCTAGTGGCATTACATGGATTTTGCGACAATGGGCACGAGAGACTTTTAGTGTACGAGCACATGCCGCAAGGGTCTTTAGGACAACATTTGTTCCGTTGGAAAGAGTTGGGATTTAAGCCGTTAACATGGAATCAGAGAGTGACAATAGCATTAGATGTGGCTAGAGGAGTCGAGTACCTACATAGCTTAGCACAACAAAGTTTCATTCATCGAGATTTGAAACCTTCCAACATTCTTCTTGGAGACGACATGAGGGCTAAGGTTTCTGATTTTGGATTGGTGAGGTGCGCGCCTGAGGGAAAACACTCAGTTGAGACTCGATTGGCTGGTACCTTTGGATATCTTGCTCCAGAGTATGCTGGTATGTATCATTTTCAACTACCCATTTTCACAGAACTCACCACCTTTCACAATTTTCATCTATACACTCTCAAAATTAGCTAGACAAATCAAGCACTAAACTCTAAATATCATACATCAGAATCATTTTATGTCGTTAGGTTTATTATTAGGACTAACATCTAACAAAGTCATCATTCCAATTTCAACAGCCACGGGAAGGGTGACAACGAAAGTTGACGTATTCGCTTTTGGAGTGGTGTTGATGGAAATAATCACCGGCCGTAAAGCGCTGGAGGACTCATTACCGGATGACCAAATCCACCTCGTGACATGGTTTCGTAGGCTAATCCAAAACAAAGACAGTGTAAGAGCCGCGCTCGACCCAGTCCTAGAGGCAGACGAAGAAACGTTTTCGAGTATTTGGAAAGTAGCGGAGCTGGCCGGTTATTGCACCGCTCGTGACGCGCAGCAGAGACCGGACATGAGCCACGTCGTTAACTCCCTATGTCCATTAGTCGACAAGTGGAAACCAACCGTGGAAGAGGAAGAAGGTTTCGGCATTAATTTTGACATGACCCTCCCCCAAGCATTGCAGAAATGGAAAGCTGATGAAGACACTTCTTATTCTTCCATGTTTACCAGCGATTTCTGTAATAATACTAGTAGATGTTAGAGATGCATTCATCACAATGTTCTTTTATGCTCCATCGTGTAATTAAGAACCTTTAAACAATAC
The DNA here is from genome assembly GCA_018223645.1 of Jasminum sambac. Lineage (NCBI taxonomy): Eukaryota > Viridiplantae > Streptophyta > Magnoliopsida > Lamiales > Oleaceae > Jasminum > Jasminum sambac. Next base: position 30,699,063 of record CP073649.1, read on the forward strand.
GTCCTTCAAAAAAAAAAAAAAAAAAAAAAAAAGGACCTTTAAACAATATAAGTTTGAGAGGCCAATCAGATACCCACCTCATTTCAAACCAAAAAATAAAAAATAAAAAAATTGTAGTGCTACTGTTATGCTGAATGAATTCTGATAGGCAGAGTTTATTAACCAAATAATGTATATCTATCTATATATATAAAAGCAGGTCATTTTCCCACCCAAATCACCATTTTTCAGAATTAAATAATTAATATAGAAATCAAGCAATGTCTATTCACGCAATGAATAAAAAATCTATTCACGCAATGTCTTATGTTTCCGACTAATTCATCATGATTAACATTATTGTTCTTTGTTTTTCTCCTTAAACTTATTAAAAATGTTAAGTTGGGCCATCCAAGAACGTTCCATTATCTAAATCAATCAGAGTGCTATGAGTTAGATGTGGTTGATGAATCCAAAGAGTACATAGCAACTAGGCAGTCGATTGATACTGTGGGAATAAGTTCAGATGAACAGGTACAAAAGACAGTTTTTGACCATGCAAATACTTTTTATTGCTAACTCTTTCTTGTTTTGTTTATCAGGATGCAATATTCGAGTTATTGCTGCAATCCTCCACCTTGGAAACATTGAATTTGCAAAGGGCAAAGAAATAGATTCATCGGTGCCTAAAGACGAAACATCTTGGTTCCATTTAATTAAGAACTGCAGCAGAGCTGTTCATGTAATTGTTCAATTTTGCAATGCCATATATTTCTTTCACCTGACAGTAGTTGCCAACTTCTTATTATTAGTGCCTCCTATGATTTGGAAGATCTATCTTTTAAAATGTTCAGAATTCGTAGGTGTGATGTGAAAGCTTTGGAGGATTCCCTCTGCAAACGTGTAATTGTGACTCGTGATGAAACCATCACCAAATGTTTAGATCCAGAAGCTGCAGTTGCCAGCCCAGATGCTTTGACCAAACTTCTTTACTCAAGGTTATTTGACTGGCAAGCTTCATCTGAGTGCTTGAAGGCGATATGCATCGGTTAATGAACATTCATGGCGCAACATACTGTGTTTTCCTGTCATTTTTGTTGCCCTTTGTACTTACTATTTACTTACGATTATCTGCGGGCTTGTGGATAAGATTAACAGTTCAATTGGTCAAGATCCTAAATTCCTAATTCAAAATTATTAGTCGGGGTGTGCTTGATATTTATGGATTTGAGAGTTTCAAGAGACGGAGAAAAGCAGGGGTGTGGTGGTGGATGGGAGTCCACGTTTGGGGAATGGGTCATTCCTAATCTGTAAATTGACATTGCTTTTGTTGTGGTTGTACAAGGGCGAATGGCCTTCGTGATTTCATGCTTGTCTGTAACTTAGTTTGGCCAATAATTCTGGTGTTTCTTATTGGTAATGACTGCTGGTACATTGATAATTTGAGTTCCTGCATATCAACAGATTCACAGAAACTGCACATGTAAATTATCAGCATCCTTGACGAATTCTCAACAACAAACTTATCAATACCATTTACATGCAAATTTATCGATTTTCTCGTTACAAATTGGTAAATGTTGAACAATGTATTGCATAACATTTCGTCCGTCCAATCGTTGAGTTCGAACTATTTGCTTATAGTAAGTAATCTGCTGAATACTTTGTTGCACATGTCCACAGTTTTGAGCAATTTTGCATAAACTTGACCAATGAGAAACTTCGGCAGCACTTTAATCAGGTCAGGTATTTCTTGGTTCTTTGTTGGTAAGTATTTTTCTAATTTGTTTTAAGCTACATATTTTTAATGCCTATCGACTTACATGGCGGCACGTTTTTAAAATGGAGCAAGAAGAGTATACAAAAGAAGAAATTAACTGGAGCTACATCGAGTTCATTGATAATCAGGATAGCTTAGATCTCATTGAAAAGGTCATACTATTTCGTTTTGGCATTCAGACATTGACAAGCATAAAGCGCCTCTCGATTGGGATGCGCGGTTTAAAATTGCTCTTGGTGCAGCAAGAGGACTGGCTGGCTTATCTTCATGAAGATTCCAGACCTCGGGTTATTCATAGAGACTTCAAAGCTAGTAATAATGTTTTAATAGAAGATGATTTTACTCCTAAGGTTTCTGATTTTGGTTTAGAAAGGGAAGCATATATTAGAAGGAAGTCATCATATATCTACTCGTGTTATGGGAACTTCTTCCGGGTATTTTCTTTACTGCAAAACTGAAAATTATATTTAATGTCTGGGGAGCATCTCAGACTCTTGCAAAATATCTATGGATGCAGGATAACTATATTTTAACTTCAGGATTTAACTGTGTTTCTGACAATAGCACCATAATTAATTGCATACTTTCATTTCCTCTTACTTGGCTTTGTTAAATTTTCTCCTATGATCGAATGCCTCTCTTGCATGACCTATATTGATTATCTTTATCATCTTCTTTTCTATTTCCAGTTGTGAAACGGGTGCTCTTAATCGAATTAATTATTGATCGTGGTAGCCACACAATTAATTTCATGCATGATCTTCAATGTTGTACCAACTCGATCTATTAGAGGGTATGATTTCATTGCGTTCACAGCCTTCGATTCTTACTTATGAATCTATGTTTATTCCTTTTGCCAATAATCTATGTTTATTTATCAAGACGGTGTTAGTTTTTATGATATATAATTCAGCTCAAGGCGTCACTTTCGGTTTCTTTATTTTCCTTCTTGTGTTAGGGTTCCAGAATGCCGTTCGTGTCTCCCTCGTCCTTTTCTCTGGCGAATTTGCACCATTTTCTTGATGAGTTCGCTTTTAGCTTTCTAGTTTCTTATGGTTTTTGAAAATTGTGGACTGATTAATTAGTACTTCAATCCATGGTGGTATGAATCGATGGAGAGCAAAAGGTCAATTGAAGATTGAACAGACGGAATATTTGAAACGCAACGGAGAACAAATCCGCCGGAGAGAGAAGCTAGAGAGATAGAAGCATCTAGGTTCCGGAACGCAGAGCAAGACAACTGAAGGGAAACGATAAATGGGGGTCAGGCAAGGTCCGCGACAAGGAGAACATCTTTTTGGTGCTAAACACAATGAAATGACGCCGTTTTAATATGGTCCTCTCAACAGTGCTTACCTCATTTGTGGTTATAAAGTAGTAACGATATGGGCTTTGCCTATTGTCTTCATAAGTTTCTTCCATTCAAGAGAGAATAAGCATGTTTTGAGGTAATTTTAGTAGCGATGTCAGAAGTACAGTTTTCCTCTAATACAAGGTTGAGCCCACCATGAGATGGGGGCAAAAATGACATTTTCCACCCTCTATTAGATGACGTACTTATTCATTTTGTTGTACATTTAGCCTTATTCCTAAAACTTGTGGATGCTCATTCTAAGTTTTTAGGACACTCATTAGCCATCAATGCCAAGCAATTTCCGGTTAGCGACTTGCAAACTTGGAAATTGGAATAGAAGAGACAGAACAAGTTGTCTACAAAAGAAGCCTTGTCATTGCATAAGCCTGTACAGATTATTCTTCATGAAAACCAAAAACTGGCCCTCCCTACTGGCTGGTTAGCAGCTCAACAGTCGGCTCTTCTTTCGATCCATCAAGATATCAGCTAGTGAAACCTGCATAGAGTGTGGTTAACTTGTCAGTGAAATATAGTGATTGAGACTAGGTTCAACACTTCACGCCAGCATGATATTGAACTTATGGTGTGTTCCGGTGAGCTTCACACTCCCACAGTCAAAAACTAAACCAGTCGCAATTGGTTAGGAAATAAAATCCTTGCCACCAGAAAAAAAATAAATAAATAAATAAATAAAAATTTGTTGCAAGGCAAATATATAAATCCTAGAGGTCCAACATGAAGAGGATAAAGCTGAGTCTAGGGGATTACTTAAAAGTTAAGTCCAATAAACTAAAATGATATTTGAAATCCAACACTCATTTGCAAAAGTCGAGAGATATTCAAATAAGATCCCGTCTTTAAAGCAATGGTGTATGCTGCTTAGCTCACCTGCTAGCTCTCCTTAAAGCAACTACCCCTATTCGTAAGCATCTTGAATATGAGGGCTTGTTCGGTTCATGAGTAAGAAAAAAAAATTCTCTCTCCTTTTTTCAACCAAACACATTCTCCAATACAATATTAACCACACATTTTCTACGGAATATCGTGCCCAGCAAATTACCAACCAACCAAAAAAGCCCTCAATGTGCAGCCTATGATTGGCTTATTTCCAAAGCTTGGATATATATATATATATATATATATATATATATATATATGACCATTAAGTTCACACCATCTGTCTATATTTGCTCGCCTATCCTTCTTAGTATTTGATCACCGCATATATATATTGCATAAACAGAAGGAATTTCCTAAAAATAGAGTTGTTTTTATGGTGCAACCCGCTATCATAACCATTTGCGAAATTTATACTTCAACGTGACTAATAAATGACTTGTACATATAAATGTGCCGTTGAAATCAATATTTATAAACTATTTATAATTGATTTCTAAATTAAGTGAGACTAAGAAAAAACACTTGACAACCACAAAGTAGTCAAATCGCTATAAGTTTTAAAAAGTATGAAGTTTAATCAAATGATGTTACAAGAATTCAATTATGCAAAAGATGCATCTTAGGATGATGCAAGAATTCAAGAAGGCAAGGCGGTGAAGATGATGAAGGAGCAGAGCAGAGCAGAATTTTATTATTAGAAGAGATTGGAAGATGACAAAACCGAGGAGAGGAGAGGAGACTCACACACATAATATTCGACATTGATGGATTACGAAATAAGCCAACAACTTTTAAGCTGGTTTTATTGCTCATGACAGTTTAGGCTTAATTGCGTGATGAGGTTTTGATGATGGGTGAGTGACAAAACAATATGCAACTGGATGCCAAGCCAAAACAGAAGTGGGAATATAAAATCAAATTGCCTCGGAGGTGTAACAGTGGGAGTGTGTGATATAATAATTTTATTTACACGGGGGAAAATTTTGCATCATTAACAGCTGAGGATCCAATCGAATAGATATTTTTCAGTGAACTAGAAAAGAAAGCAATATATTGTTCTTGCACAAAAATAAAATTCTTTCCAAAAATGCATTCATCTCCAAAACTCACTGGATTTAGCAAAATGTTGAGGCTATACAAAATGTAAGCACATATCAAGAAATACTGAACCATTGACCCTTTCAGTATGTGAATACTATCTCACGCTCTTCAGACAAAATGGGTCCCCTCTCCCACTTAGTCATCATCCTATGTATCCAAGTCACCGAATCCCAGTTCGGAGAGCTTCATGTGAGCCCCTCCGTAGTCAGCAAAGAATTTATCCTCATCAACTGCATATAGCTCGACCAATGGGCGGTAGCGAGGATCAGAGAGTAGGGCCCTGTCAGGCGGCAACCGGAAGAAACCTTCTCTCTCTCCCTATGAATTATCGAAGACCAAGGGATTTATGGTCCAAGGTGCCCCCAATCTAGAACGTTGCTGGCATCGTACCACGGCGAGTCCAACAGAGAGTGCAACAATATCCTGGTTTGTCAAACGACTCCAACCCAGGGGTTCAGCTCCTTCATCCATAATTAAAGTGAGACATTTGTTAAAAAGTTGTGATATATGTAACTAATTAATAGCATGAGGAGTGTTGATGTATGCATAGCCCTACTAGTAGAATCTAGAGTCAATTTAACTTCGGAATTCCAAAAGTAAATACCACAGGTTACCAAATACCGCAATATAGTAACCTCACAAACACAAAACAGCCATTTAACTTAAATTAAGAAAAAGCACCTTCGTAACATCATTGCTCCCCTCAGTGTAATGAAATCATGTCGTTGCAAAGCCTTTCCATGTAATCATCAGGAAGACCATAACAAAGAGTAACTAACCATCTCATGCAATAGTAACTCCTACAGATACTACGTGCCAAAATTAAAAATATAGTTCAACTTTGAAGGGATTTTCCCCTGAACGGAGGATTTCTAATAGTTTAATAAATCCAATTACATTTATACCAACCAAACATTCTTAGCTATTGCCATTTAATTTCCACACACACATATAACAATACCTATCGTGAGACGTTTTGCCATTTAATTTATACCAACCAACCAAACATTTGTGTTGTCCGTGTTTATGGATTTCACTATACTGGGGCCCTTGTCTGGTGGCGCCGTCAATTCCCAGGATATTATGATCATGGAGCCAAAAATGGCCTTGACATTGCTCTTAGGCTCTTGTAGCCTGTCGGGGAGCAATTCCCTATCATTTCGCATGCTGATTTGTATCAGGTAGGTTTTTGATCCAAAATACTTAGTTATTTCTTTTAAATGCTAGTCGATTTAGTTTATATCCTCATCTTGCACATAGTTGGCTGGTGTGGTGGCTGTGGAAGTCAGTGGAGGACCTAAAATTCCATTCCATCCGGGAAGGCCGGTCAGTGTTTTTCCTTTACTAATAAAGCAATGCGTTTAACAAATTTATATGTTAAATGGAACTTGGACTTCTTGTTGAATTATGACCCAGTCATGTTATGACTTGTTGCTGAATTATGACCCAATCATGTTATCTAGGTTTGTAGTGTTATCCTTGAGCGACTCCATTTATCTATGTTTTCTGCTTGAAGATAAAGGCAACCCTTTTGTACAAAACATAACTGAGGATTTCCTTTTTTGTAAACGACATTTCTATGTGACAAAGTTTAAATGCTGCTCACGTTTTTCTTTAAAATCATCCGAATTCTCGTTGAACAATATTTGCAGGTTTTCCCATACCCTTTTTTCCCTTTTTAAACCAGACATCTCAAAGAAGAGATCATTTGTCTCCTTACAAATGCTATATAAGTCTTTCCTGAACAAGTTGTTTAGGAACCCTCAATTCAAATGATTGTATGAATGATTTCCTTGTAGTTTATTTTAGTAAAAAAGCAGAAACAACTTTCGAATACCTTCTCCTTTTATTTTATTTTTCTATTTGTATCTTTTTACCATTGTGAGTAATTGCATCTTTTGAAGTAACGTGCAATCTCTAAATCTCAGAAGAAGGCACGGACTCCTCATGCTACCAATGGTGAGTTGATTTGAATTGAGGGTTCCTAAGCAACTTGTTCAGGAAAGATTTATATAGCATTTGTAAGGAGACAAATGATCTCTTCTTTGAGATGTCTGGTTTAAAAAGGGAAAAAAGGGTATGAGAAAACCTGCAAATATTGTTCAACGAGAATTCGGATGATTTTAAAGATAAACGTGAGCAGCATTTAAACTTTGTCACATAGAAATGTCGTTCACAAAAAAGGAAATCCTTAGTTATGTTATGTACAAAAGGGTTGCCTTTATCTTCAAGCAGAAAACAGAGATACATGGAATCACTCAAAGATAACACTACAAACCTAGATAACATGATTGGGTCATAATTCAGCAACAAGTCATAACATGATTGGGTCATAATTCAACAAGAAGTCCAAGTTCCATTTAACATATAAATTTGTCAAACGCATTGCTTTATTAGTAAAGGAAAAACACTGACCGGCCTTCCCGAATGGAATGGAACTTTAGGTCCTCCACTGACTTCCACAGCGACCACACCAGCCAACTATGTGCAAGATGAGGATATAAACTAAATCAACTAGCATTTAAAAGAAATAACTAAGTATTTTGGATCAAAAACCTGCCTGATACAAATCAGCATGCGAAATGATAGGGAATTGCTCCCCAGACAGGCTGCAAGAGCCTAAAAGCAATGTCAATGCCATTTTTGGCTCCATGATCATAATATCCTGGGAACTGACGGCGTCACCAGACAAGGGCCCCAGTATAGTGAAATCCATAAACACGGACAACACAAATGTTTGGTTGGTTGGTATAAATTAAATGGAAAAACGTATCACGATAGGTATTGTTATATGTGTGTGTGAAAATTAAATGGCAATAGCTAAGAATGTTTGGTTGGTATAAATGTAATTGGATTTATTAAACTATTAGAAATCCTCCGTTCAGGGGAAAATCCCTTCAAAGTTGAACTATATTTTCAATTTTGGCACATAGTATTTGTAGGAGTTGCTATTGCATGAGATGGTTAGTTACTATTTGTTCTGGTCTTCCTTTAATATTGATGATTACATGGAAAGGCTTTGCAAAGACATGATTTCATTACACTGGGGGAGCAAATGATGTTACGAAGGTGCTTTTTCTTAATTTAAGTTAAACCTAAATAACTTAGTAAATGGATGTTTTGTGTTTGTGAGGTTATTATATTGCGGTATTTGGTAACCTGTGGTATTTACTTTTGGAATTCCCAAGTTAAATTGACTCTAGATTCTACTAGTAGAGCTATGCATACATCAACACGTCTATGCCTCCTCTAAGGGAATATGGTCTCAATGGTTTAATGACTTCAACTTTTGAGTGTTCTACAGTGTCTAATTGACAACGAGATTGTTGTATAGGTATGTTTGGTTTGTGCATAAGCCGTGGAATAGTTTTGTTTATCCAAGATATATATGATATTGGGACTATTGAGTTATTCAATTTGGAACTAATACTACTACCGAGTTCATGCAACCAAATCATGCCTTTTATCTTCTTATACGTTTTGTTTATATCTGATTTGGCTGCATAAGGCATAGTTTTTGTTCTTTATTTAACTATTTTTCACTCCTCGAGTCTTTTCATGCTGCATCTTATCAGTAATCTTGCAATGATAATCAGTCCCTTTCATTCTTGTTTAGTTATGCTGGCATATTCCTTGTCTCAATAACATGTTATGCTAAAGATTATTATTTTCTCCCTTGATGTTTCTGTGAACACAGAAAATCAATCTGCCTTCCTAGCTTGTGGTAAAGGATGATGCACTTTGTCTCGTTTAAGCATTAGAATGACAGAAAATTCACTAAATTCATATCATCTGCATTAGTACATTATTGTTTTAGTTTGCAAGAACAATGCCTTTCATTTGTCCTAGAGATAGTAATCATAACTATACTACAACACAAGGATTTTGCATTTCCCGCCCAAATGGCATTTAATATGATGAATTTTTCTTTTTTTTTTTTAATTCTTAATGAAGCATTGCACAATGTGCAATGCAATTGCATTATACAATTAAGTGACTGAAAGAGATTCATTGGCTTTGGTGGTTTGGAACTATTAGACGGACCAGAGCCCGAAAAGATAGTCGTGGGTCCCAGAGTTGGAATAGAGTACGTTTCCCCCGAGCATGTTGCGGCATTAAGGAGATTTGCAGTGGCTAGTACTCCATGGCTAAGTGCACCTAGAAACACTCTCCGACCTCAATAACTTGCTACTTAGAGATCTCTCTCTGTGTAAATATACTCAGATCACAACTTGGCTTTGTAATTTGCTACACTATTTCATAGCTGAAAACCATTTTGCAAGTTGTAAAGGGCACAATTTCTTTAGCAAGGAAGAAAAGCAAGCTATTTACTTGCAACATAGACAAACGTTATATAACAAATCAATTCTCACTTTCTCTTGTAAGCAAACCAATACAAAAGTATGCTGTAACTAACAAGGCAAGAAAGCAATCAGGGGTCAATAACTATGTCTCATGTCTACAAGCTCAATCATAGTGCACCATTATAGACTCAAATGTTGTTGCGCCATTATTGAATGATTCAATATTAAACAACTTTCATATGCTCACTCTAAAGAATGTTAGAAAACTATCAAATCGATTAGATTGGTGGTTGAAAATAATTATTGACAGAATGATTTTTGATTTTAAGTTGTAGCAAAGACGCTCTAATTGTACTTTTTATTTTAAGATAGCTCTAATTGTATTTAGAAAAGAGTTGAGGAACTCACACAAGGCAGAGCATGAAAGGAGCACAGAGCTTCGAGGTAATGAGGAACTCACACAAGGCAGAGCATGAAAGGAGCACAGAGCTTCGAGGTAATGAGGCCTCGGAGCTTCTTCTTGCATTTGTCGACCGCCTTCAAGTACTTTTTGCCCATTCTCGGGTAGGACTTCATTTCCAGTAATTTCATTTCCAGTATTTCTACAGATTCATCAAAGTAAAATAAAATTTTTTTAAAAAAACTCAAAAAAAAAAATCATAAGTAACACTGTTACTTATGAATAAAAATAAAAAATTTTAAAAATTAAAAATAAAAATAAAAATAAAAGTTTAAAAAAAACTCATAGGTATCGCAATGGGTAAAAACTATAAATATAAGATAAGAATTGGGCATTATATTATAAGATAAGAACTCATAGTTTTGTATTGCAATGGCTAAAAACTCATGGGTAAAAACTCATAGGCATCGCAATGGGTAAAATAAAAAATTTTTAAAAAAAAATTTTAAAAACGCAAAAAATAAAAAATAAAAAATCATAAGTAACACTGTTACTTGGCGGTGTGGGCTTTCTCTCCTCCATCCCCATAGGTATCGCAATGGGTAAAACTCCACTCTCATTTATCATAAAGTTCATTTTCATGTGTGGAAATTGAATCCAGCGTCCCATTCTCGCGCCCCATTATTGTCGATGGGGATGGTTTCTTTCATTGGAACCAACGCCCAATTCCGAGTGACGGGCATTAACTTGATGTATTTAGCGAACTGCATCTGCACAAAGTCGTCGAAGGCACCAACCGGAAATTTTATCTACAGAGGTTGTCCTTGCAGTAAGCGAGAAACTATTTCAGAACGTCCCCAACCATTAAAACCGAGCTCCACTCCCAGAAGCGACCTCAGATGCAGATGTGTAAAATGATCGGCCGAACGACTGCAGAGGTCCAGCAGGCAGTCGGGCCCAAAAGCAGGCCATGAGAGCCCAATCTCTCTCTCGTAGCTGTCCAGCCGGAGCAGTTTGCGTACAATATCAAAGGGGGAACTCGATTTAATCCTTCCATAAGACATCGTGAAATTTTCCCGTGGATGAGAAATCGAAGGAGAGAGGTGGAGAGATTAAAATGAAGAGAATGAGGTTTCTGGATTGAGTCGTTGAGATGTTGAAGGAGAGATACTGGGGAGAGATTCTTTTTCAGAGATCAGTGTGTCGTCTGTTCACTCCCGTTATGGATCTGAAATTGCTCCCGTTACATAAACCTGCACTCACTTATTTTGGAAATTTTTCAGACCTGTTTGACATAATAACTCATTTTAAAATTTGACATAATAACTCATTTTAAAATTTGACATAGTATTTCTCTGCTCATTGGTAATTAATTAGTCGTGGGTTCGATTTTTTTTAATGCTTTATTTACTGTTAAGGCGTCCAGCTAAGAGCATCCCCATTACACAACTTCTATACATCCTCTATTTTTGTTTACGTAGAAGAGAGATAGAGACACACAAAAAAATTGTGGGTCCCACATATTTCTCTTTTTCTCACTTTTCCTATTCTTTTCCCATTTTTTCTCACTTTTTCACCATAAATTCTCGTGCCACTTCTACATCTAGAAGCTCAACTTCACATCCTCCACTATTATTTTATTATTATTTTTGAATTTGTTTCTATATCTCTCATACTTTTTCATTTTTCCCTCTCTTTTTCACTGCACATCATTTATTCTCTTTTCAATCCACCTACTCATTTTCTCTCTATCTCTCTCCTCCACATCACACCTTAACATCCACTAGCAATGGAGATGCTCTAAAGATCATTTTTGTGATGATAAATCTCCATGACAGATGGCCTTAAACTACTATATAAAATTTAGAATACTTTTTTTTTGTTCTTGTAATTCTTCTTAATTTCAATCACACGCGTTTTGGGTTCAGTTTCAGGTATTGGACTATCCGAAACCGAATTTCGATTCTACATAAAATGAAACCATTCGGTTCCTTCGGAGCAAAGTACCCGTTCGGGTTTAGTTCCATTCGAGTCAAGTTCGATTCCGGATATTTTGATGTTTATTATTATCATAGTACATTTATGTTGCAATATATTTGGCATTATACTCTAATCAATATGTTTTTAAACCTGGACCAGCCATCAACCAAGACGAGGAATTGGGTCAATAGTTAGAGGGCCAACTCAAAATCGAATCGAGGTTGACCCGGTGATTACAATAATATAAAAAACTATATAAGATATAAAAAATCATAAAAATAGAAAAAAATTCCAAAAACAGAAGTCAAAATTGGTCTCGGGTCGCACAGTTTGATTAGGTTTCCAGAGTCAACCTGGGTCTTTCACTAGGTTTGACCAATACAATTTTTGCAGCACTCGGCTTGGTTTTTTAGCCGGGTCACGAGTTTCAAAAACAGTGCTAAACATTCGATCATTTTTTATATGAAAAACTAAAAAATAAAATCCAGGAGATAGACGGCTATGTACATCAACTACCAACAATTAAAAAAAAAAAAAGAACTATGATAAATTCCATCAGAGGTCCCCAACCTTTGGAGGTTTCGAATCGTTAAAGTCTCGCACCTAGTGTCCCTAACCTTTCAAAAGTTGACGCTTGAAGTTCTTTCGTCTGAAAAATCATTAGTTTGACCATTAAGCAGTCGAACTTTCTATAAAATGACGAAACTAACCCTTTTGTGAATAAATAATAATTACAATGAAATTCATAATTTTGAAACATGTTTATATTAGTCCAAAATTTTAATTAAAGTTGCAAAATTTTATCTTTAATTTTTTACATATATTTATTTGGTACATAATGAATTTTATCCAAATAATTTGATATTAATGAAACAATATCCACAAAAAAATTCCAATAAAATAATATTTGTTCACGTTAATTTACATTATCATTTTTTTGGGACATTATTGCAACGACCCTAGAGGTTGGGGACCCCTGTGGAATATACCTATGTGTCTAAAAGACGATAAAATAAATACGAACAAATGTCATTGTGTTGAAATTTTTCAATAAAAGCTATTTAATTAATATCAAACTAATTCGATAAAATTTGTTATGGATCAAATAAATTATATATATACAAAAAATTAAAGGTAAAATTTTGCAGTTTAATAAAAATTTAGAACTAATTTATACATATTTCGAAGTTATACATTCAATTGCAATTATTATATATTCATTCATAAAATGCCAATTTCGTTATTTCATAAAAAGTTTGACCACTTATAACTATTTTTTAGATAGAAGGACTTCAAGCACCAACTTTTGCAGTGTTAAGAACTTGAGGTGCAAGACTTTAAAAGTTCGAAACCTATTTAATTAGGGTTAAGTTATCTCCACCAGGAAAGCAACGTAGCCATCTTGGTCTCCATGATGAAGGCTACGTCGGGGGATGTATCGCGGAAAAGCCTCGGCAAATTCTGAATGCCCCGTGGGCCCCCCCAACCCACGAGCATTCCAGCTTACGAGTTTGCCTGCGCCGCTTCAACATTTGAGAAGTCCCCCAAGGCTTGCCGTTTCGACGGCAAAGTGTTAATCTCTCCTAAAGCTGGCCGTTTAGACAAAACCATCGAAGTGGAAGCATTCTCCTTTTCCAAGCGGTTCAAGCCATGCATACGTTTCCAGGTACCCTTATCCTTCCCCTTAGGCTGCACCCTACACTCGCCATCCTTTGCCTCATGGACGGCCAAAGTCAAACCAGTCGTGGCTGCCTCCACACTGTGCATCGCCTCCTTCCCTTTAGCCAGAATTTTGTTCCACCATATTGTCGGACACCTCTTCCTCAGAGACAGCCTCGGCAGTAACGCCACCCGCAGCTGGTGGGTCCTTGCTTAATTGGCAGGTTAGGATTGTGCATGGTCGCTAATGGAATCTGCCCTTCTTGTTCAGTAGCTTCGGGCCTCTGCTGTTTCAACGTTTTAGCACGTCCTCTACTGCCCAGAGGGGCTTTCAGATAATCTCCATAACGATGATTCTGCGGCGGCTGCTTGAGAATCTCTGGGACAATAACCGAACATTCCTGGAAGGAGTGCGTGAGATATCCACAAAGCGTGCAAAAGGTCTGGAGTTTCTCGTATTTCAAATTCAACTTTGTAAGCCCATCCTCATATATTCCCCAGGCGCATATTAACAAATCTGCATGACGGCCGTGTTACATCAATCTCAACCCAAATGCGGATAAAATTGCCCCAGCAAGACCCGTCATTTTCACAGTAAACTGATACAAAACGTCCAATATGGTTGCCAATCAAGACCGCCAACTCGGCATTCATATGAATGATGGGAACATTGTAAACCTGGACCCAAAACGGTACCCACTTGATATTCGGATTGGTGGGGCTAACATGCTCATCGACTTCTCGAAGTCCAATGAGAGATCTATTGAAATTGCAAGGCTGAGAGCGAAGGATCTGCCGTCGATCGTCCTCGCTAGCGCATTCAATTAGAAAAAGATCTCCAGCCAAGAATTTCAGCCTAAAACCCGCCTTTGGTCGCCACAAAGCCTCCATTGTCTGCTTAAAAGCCTCCCGATGACATGGTTTCCGCGTGAAAATCTGCCCAATAAGTCCAAATCTCGGTTCTTGCTTGTTTGCTTGGACTAACGCTTCCTCAACTTGGAGAACCGCCTCATCCTCTTGGTCAAACGAGTAACACGTATTGAATACAAATATATATAATTGAAATGATAAAAACAAATATTACTTGCCAATTAATAGTAAATATTTACGACGTATCTCACATTAGATATAAAAACATAGTTGAACAATATATTGTATGATAATCAAACTAAAATAATTATAACGTAACGCGCATTAAATGGAAGTAAATTTGGATAGATAGAATAACAATTTGACGGCATATGCATCTAAACCAAATAAATATTATAAATCACAAAAATCATTCTAAATTTTGAAATATTTTTTTGAAAACCACATTCGTTGTTGAGTTTTCCGGTTGACATTCTTTGTCGCAAATAAAAATTTTCATTCCGTAAAAATGAAAATATTGAATAAAATCATTTTTAATTTAAGGAAACAATAAACTATCATTGTGAACTATACTTAATGGGCTCCTAAAGAAAGATTTTTATTTATGGGGATAGGTTAACATTGCGGAGATGCATTTTCGAATATTTTCTGCGAATCTTTTTATATTAGGATATACTCCCCCCGTCCTATTTTTATAGACATGGTTTGACTTTCACACGGATTAAGAATTTGAAATTAATATTTATTGGAAAAGTAAATTTTACTTGTATGTCTTAATATAATAATAAGAGGAATGCCAACTAGCCACTGTGCCATGTTGGCAGTGCCAAGTTGGCACTCATTTAATTACTTAAAATTAAAAAAGGAAAATCTTATTTTGGAAATAAATATTAAATACACACTTTATTATTTTATTTTTATTATTTAATTTAATTTATTTAGTATTTTTTCCTTATTTTAATTTTTTATATAAATTTTAACTTTTCAATTATGCATATAATTGAAAATAAATAAAAAAATGCACGCATTAATGAAAATGTGATATTATATCAAAGTTACAAACTGCAATATCAATTGAATTATTTTTAAAAATGATAATTAACTTTTTTAATATACATTTTAGTTTTTGAATATTACATTTTAATTTTTTATATATTTTTTAGTTTTTGAATTATAGTGTTAATTTGGTATAGTGTTACGTTGGCAACGATTTTCTATTTTAAAAAATCATTTTTATTTATTTAAAAAAGTAAATAAGAAATGCCTTTTTTAATTTACTTAATGTACAAAATCCGTTCAATATTCAGAATTCAATTCGAGCTAAATATGATATAAAATCAATTCAATATTCACAAAATTTATATACGTATCTGTAGGCCAACTATAAAATCATTGTTAGTCGTATTTGAAATATACATTTGAATAGTTATATATGACTCATAAAACATAGTATTTAGTTTTTTTTCTTTGTTCAAAAAATATATTATCTAAATTTTTCCAAATATTATGTTTTTCCCTAAAATCACCAATTACGATAATTGATATAATATTTTTTCTTGTAAGATAATATTTCGCACCAAATTTATTGTGTAATTTTATAATATTATTTTATGTAAATATATCATTTTAATCATCTCGTGCAATGCACGGGGGTAATACTAGTTTTTTTAATATACCTCTATATTAAATATGATAATTTACTTTTATTAATAATCATACATAATAAATAGGGGTAGATTAGAAAATGAAGAAGTTAAATTTATACTAATAAAGAAAATAGCATATATTTTGGGATGGACAAAAAAGAAAATTAAACCTATCAAAATGAGATTGAATGAGTATTAGAAAAAATATTCTTAAATTATATTTTTCTCAAGAATATTAATTAACGCAGTTATCACAGTTGTCGGAAGGAAAGCAAACTTTAAGGGTGCGTTCTGTTTGCCGTTTTCAACCCGTTTTCTATTTTTTATTTTCGAAAATGTTGAAAGCGCGTTCTGTTTATTATTTTCGAAAATTCGTTTTCGAAATCGTTTTCAAGATTTGTATAGAAAACACGAAAACGTTTTTTTAACATTTTCGGCGTTTTCTGTGTTAAATGTTGAAAATAAGGAAAACGCGTTTTCGAATTTTAAATTTTACATTTATTACATTTTAAACAATTATAAACCAAACACATTTTCTATTTTCTCTTCTCAAAAATAATTTTTTCAAAAAACAAACCAAACGCATTTTCAATTTTCTGAAAACAGCAATTGAAAACAAAAAACACCAAAATATTTTCGAAAACGAAAACATAAAATACAAAACAAACAGAACGCCCCCTAAACTTCACGGGCAGTTGGGCCACAACTTAGGATCTCGACTTCTCGAGGCTTTGTCTAAATGTCTCAGTGGACTATATGCTGATTCCATCTTGCACGGCTACATAGCTTAGCACCACAAAGTTTCATTCAGCGAGATTTGAAACCTTCCAACATCCTTCTTGGAGGCGACATGAGGGGTATGGTTTCTGATTTTGGATTGGTGAGGTGTGCCCCACAGGGAAAGCACTCAGTCGAGACCAGATTGGCCAGTACCTTTGGATATCTTGCTCTAGCGTATGTAGCATGCCGGTATGTATCATTTTCAACTACACATTTCTACAAAACTCATCGCCTTTCCCAACTTTCATATCTACACTCAAACTAGCTAAACGAATCAAGCACTGAATATTGTAAATCATATATTATCTTTTTGTCTAACAAAGCCATCATCTTCAATTTCAACGGCCACAACAAAAGTCTACGTATTCGCCTTTGGAGTGGTGTTGATGGCAATAATCACTGGCCGTAAAGCGTCAGAGGACTCATTACTGGACGACCAAATCCGCTTCGTGACATGGTTTCGAAGGCTAATCCAAAACAAAGACAGTATAAGAGTGGCCCTCGGGCCGGCGCTAGAGCCAAACGAAGAAACCTTCTTCAGTATTTGGAAAGTAGCCACGTTGGCCGGTTACTGCACCGGCGGAGATGCACAATGGAGACTGGACATGAGCCACGTCGTGAACTCGCTATTTCCCAAGTTCGACCACCAGAAACCGACCGTGGAAGAGGAAGACGGTTTCGGCATTAATTTTGACGTGACCCTCCCCCAAGCATTGCAGAAATGGAAAGCTAATGGAGACACTTGGCTACTTTCCAAATACTGAAACAAAATGGTGACGATGTGAGGATACTGAAATTTTTTTCTGATTTTAAAATCGTTTAATAAACAAATAACAAATAAAATATATTAAATCAGTAGCAAGAATTTTACCCGTTCTAGGATCCTTTTGAAATCTTATCGTAAAATATAAAATAAATTGATAAGATATGGGCTCTTATTCAAATAATCCTTGATCTACATACTTCATTATCTCCACTTGTTTGGGCCATATTTGGTCAGTGGTTAGGCACAATCATGCTTCTATTTTATTAAACTTTGTTAATCATTATATTTTATTATTAAATAAATTCAAATCTTGTTGCTCAATTATGGTATAGATTAATCCATCTCTTGTCGTTTTCACAGCTAGTAAATTTCGATTGGTTAAATTATTGATGATTAGGTCTGTAGGTTGAATATAATAATATGATGTTTATCCTAACTGCAAAGGTTGCTACACTAGTATATAATATATATATTTTTATGTTTGGGGGAATCCAAATCATTGCAAGTTGAATTGATTAATATGTTATTACAATCTAATCACGGAAGTCACAGGAAACTTAATTGAAAATTTTTATCTAATTATAATTCATTATTAGAAAATAAATTTCATCCAAATTTTCTCCATTAAACAGTTATATACGATACTCTTACATGCTAAGTCAATATAGAGTTTAGGTTATTTACTAGATAAACTCCATCTTCCTGTGCAGGAGAAGGTGCACACTCTGATTAAAAAAAAAATTAAGCATCCACCATTATGGAGTAGTTATATGTTATTCATCTTATTTAACGTATATATTAAAAAAATTAAAAGAAAATTGGATGACGATACGTTACGTCATCGCGTGTGCTGGAGAGCAGCCCTACTCCCTCCTCAGCACCAAGTTTTGTTTTGGAGCAAGATATTCCACACAACCAACCGCCCCCGCCCCAAGCAGGATATTCTTACTTTCTCCAATTTTGTACCTTACTAGTTTTAAATACGTGCTTCGCACGTGGTATAAAATGATGATTTTTTAAATCATAAAATTTTTAAGTTTTAAACTTAATTTTTTTTCAAAAAATATATAATTAAACCAACATAACATGTGTAAGCTAAATGATACTTTTGATCATTTTATATTCTAAGTAAAAATATTAATACCTCAAAAGATTATGTTTTTTAAATTATTGCACTATAAAAATATTTGTAACATAATTTTAAATCAAAAGATTATCATACAACTACATGACTTTGTAAAAGATTCTCTTTTTTTTTTTTTTGCAAAAAAAAGAGGAAGAAGAAAGCTATTAATAATCATTTTAAGTCATATACATTGAACACAATCAAAATGCATTAGAATATTTATAATTTAATTTTTTCAATGTAATATGAAGAGTTACTCATTAATTATTTATATAAATATATATTTTTAATAAGGGTATTTTGGACTAAATAAAATATAAGTGGGAATATTATTGGAAATCAAAAGATTTCCACACATCCCCACTTTTTAATATAGTATAGATATTGAATCATTTATCCTAAAAACCATGAATGATATATTTGGAATAATTGGAAAATTATTGTACAAAATTAAATGAGCATGAATAATGTCATTCATAAACTGTTTGATTTGTTGTTTATTATTAATTTATTATATTAAATCTTACATTTAATATGGCAAATTAATTAGTGATATTATATTTTTAAGACAGAAAACTCATGATATCATTATTCAATCAAAATAGTTTTAACCCAATACATTATAAAGTAAATGTTTCTCCATCCTTGCATCTCTACCAGGAAAATAATTAATTCTAAGAGCGAAATCACAACGATTTCTTTTTAAACAAAAAAATAAAGTATCTGAAAAAATATGTGTACAATAATCATAAAAATCTTTTGTCATTTTCTTTCCCTTTCCAACATTTTACCAGAAAATAAGTACAATTACGATGAAAATATCCAGAAAGGAAAAAGCAGAAAAGGATGGAGCTTTGTCCGTGTTTGGCTTGGCCTAACAAATCCTTACTCCTCCGTAACTTTTTGTCCCCAAACTATACATGAAACTTTTGGTCTTGTTTGGTAGAAAGTTAGTCCCAAATAACGCTTCTTTATATATATACGCCCTTACTCAAGTACCATATCGGGTACCTACCCACCAGAGAATAGTTTCCCCTGAATATAGGGGGATCTACATTTTTTTTTTTAATTTCCTCTCTATCAAGAATATACCAAGGAAGATACTAGAATAAATCCATATATATATATATATATATATAATTTTTCATACAAAATTATCTGTTAGGTATCAAAATTTGGTGAAGCAAGATGTGTATCTACTCGCGTCTCATCAAACGGTCCATTTTTCACTTCAATTTCTAGATGACTTTGCCTATATTTCGACCCGAGAAGATCGCACGTTGGGATGGGCCGGTGAGATAATGGTTCTATTGAAGTTTTTCTCTCGCCAAACGACCCCTTAGTAAGTGATTCTTACTTAGTAGTCCAAATACGTTTAGCCAAACATCCTTTAGTTTGATGGAATCCTTCTCCTTCTCGTTCTCCTTCTCTGTCCCTACATGTCCCCATCATAATTGCCACAGCCCATCGTTTCCGCAATTGCACTTTTCCTCCTTGGATAGTCCATATCCTAATCTTATCCTTTTAGCCCTATATACACACCCACTCTAACTATATCTCTACTGTACCTAAATCCCTCTCATAATCCCATCGATAAACCCTTTTTCTTCTCCCACTCCTCCAAATTTGAAACTGTAAGGAAAATATTTGACGCCGTTGAATGGACTGTTGCCTTTCCTACATCACCCCCAGATTCTCTTTTACTACCGTGCCGTCGATTCGTAGTTGTCC
Source organism: Jasminum sambac (assembly GCA_018223645.1). Lineage (NCBI taxonomy): Eukaryota > Viridiplantae > Streptophyta > Magnoliopsida > Lamiales > Oleaceae > Jasminum > Jasminum sambac. The sequence goes on from CP073649.1 coordinate 30,719,439, forward strand.
GATCAATTTCGGAACTGATCGGAGGCCGGTAGTTGCGGTGGCTTGTAGTTACAACAGTAGTGGTAGTAAGTGTGAGTTCGGAGGTTTGAACTCGCCGCTTGAACCGAAGACGGCGGCTGGTAGGTTTTTGAGTAGCGTGTTGCTGAATGATCGAGAGTACTTTCATGTTGCTGCTAGGAATCAGTTGGAACAGCTGGTGATCGACAGGGATGAAGCCGTGGCTCGTGCCGAGTTCAGCTTGGGGTCTGATTTTGCTTCCCTCCATAGGTTGGTGTTCAATTGTTGTTATTATTTTTGAATTTTCGCGTTAAGCTTTATATACGATTGGCAGAGTGCTTTTGTATTAGGATCTGATGTTAATATGGAAAAGGTAGAAGGTCAACGATGTTAGGGATTCATTGGTAGAATTAGTCCTTCAGGGAATTGAATCAGGGTCATTAAACATAAAACCACTGCATAAATGAATATAATATTGATGTTAACCTAGCATGAATCTTAGAAGCTAAGACTTGACATAATTTTCTTATTTCTGTTTGAAAAGGAAAAGGCCAACCAATCAACCAGTTCTGTCTTATAACTTTATCTACATGATGATTTTGATACACATTTGAACTGAATTTCTGAAGTTTTCAGTTTTTCCACTTCAATCCAACTATGGTATCCTGTTTATGCAACTTTGGTTTCTATTTTGAGTAGCCTTGCAAGTTTTAACCGAATTGCTCTAGGCTTGTGCGGAAAATACTTCATGTTATGCTTATCTCAATTGAAATCTTGATCATATACTAGTTTATTTGCTTTGAATATGTGATGCAACTGCCAGTCAGAAAAGCATGTTAAAATCTTGCCTACTTTATTGATAATATTATCATCCTATATGTAATCGAGTAAAGTGTACATGAAATTCAAAACCAGGCGACATAAAAGACAATAAAAGTTTACCTGTGTGGTATCACCTTGTTACTACACCCAGTTTTTATTTCCTGGAACGTCTTTGTGTTAGTGATAACATATCATGGATTCTAGATAAGGGATATCAGTTATGAGTTAGAGAAATAACCTTTGCACTTATAATTGTGACTTGTCAAAGCTATGTTAAATAAACCAGTGTATGATCCTGCCATTACGCTTGTATGATTGTATCTGAATGTTTGCTTAACATCATTTTGCTCCAGTGTGAAGATTTTAGCGATTAGCTTGTATATTTTTACAAACTCCATGGTACATTTTTGGAAAAGCGCAGAAATCCTTGATAATGGCATGGACCGGAGAAGGTGTACTAGTGCATCGAGTTCCTTGAGAATGTAATGGCATGGAGGATGGTGTACTAGTACTGCCACCGGACATTTTGTGGGCTTCATGAAGAAATTTGTCCCTCTCTAATACATGCTTGATTTCATCTATGTTCTGGTACCTGTACATGAGATTCGAGGAACAGCTGTCATATGTTGCTCCAAGGTGGGACCCACTCTTGTTGATCGAGAAAATATAACCACTTCGGGGACGACATTGACGGTTTTGGCATTGCTACATTTTCGAGGAGGCAAGTTTGAGGAAGTAGACACTTGGGCATTTAATAAATGATTACTTTGTTGATATGTTTCATATTTGAACTGTAGGCCATCAAATGCTGATACCTGAAATACTGTGGTAATGCTGGTTATAATACCAAAATTCAACTTTCTTTTACTTGCGCTAACTAGTAGAACGAATACATTGCAGGAGAATTGCAGAGCTGAAAAAGAATGAATGCCAGATGGCAGTTGAGGATGTGATGTACGCATTGATATGTTATAAGTTTAAGGAGATCAGAGTTCACTTAGTCCCGAGTCTTTCGAAATGCCTCTATAATGGCAGACTTGAAATTTATCCTTCCAAGGACTGGGAACTTCAGTCAATCCACAACTTTGAGGTTTTGGAGATGGTTAAAGAACACATTACCACAGTTGTTGGAAGGAAAGCAAACTCTACTGTCACAGAAAGTTGGGCCACAACGGAGATCCCAAGGCTTCATCTCTGCAGACTGTATGCTGCTTCCATCTTGTACGGCTACTTCCTAAAGTCAGCCTCGTTAAGGTATTGTCTAGAGCAGGGTCTCAACCTCCCAAACCTGGATGCAACCATTGATGCCTGTTATCAGCTTCCACTTTCTGAGTTGTTATCTTTAGGGTCGAAGTACATTGCATTTGGTCATGTTAGCAACCCAAGGCCCACATCTGTAGGTCAAGTGCCCTTTAATCTAGGCAAGAAACATGAGAAGTTGAGGTTCTATGTGATGGGGTTTGACCAAGAAACACTGAAAATGTTCGCAAAGCCAAAATCGAAGGAGGCTATGAATCTGATCGAGAGACATAGTCAAGCTCTGTTTGGGGATGAGAAAACTGGTTTGCTCGAAATGGAGGATTTAATTTCCACGTCATTTGCGAGTCTCAAGAGATTCGTTCTGGAGGCGGTCGCCTTTGGCACGTTCCTATGGGACACGGAGGAGAGCGTGAGTGCTGTATATAAGCTCGAAGAAAGCTGAGTAGACTGAATTGGGTTGCAATGCTTGGTGGCTCATCGTGCGCATTTGTATATATTGCTTTTCTTCTTTCATAGTAGAGGATGTACAGTATATTGTCTTTTTGGCGCGGACGTGGGAATAATATGTATATTGTATTTTTCAACATCAGGAACTGTCTTCGGTTTTGATTGTCTGTGCATCTCTTTGCGGTAAATGAGGTGTATATAACATTTTCCTTACCTACGAACTGCGATGGTTTGTATCTCAGTTTGAACTGAGAAAGCATCAAGCCGGATCCCAAAATTGCAGTTTCGAACACTTTTTGTGAAAACTTGCTAATATTCTTAGTGCACCATATGTGTTATACACTAGCTTTGCACGCACAAGGTTGTGTTCCTCGGTTACTGGGAGTAATATTATTACACACGTAACCTCTCCAGTCAGTGTGATCATTTTAGCACGAGACATTTACATTGATATCATCCCCACTCCCAAGTGAGATTTTTCCCAGATGACTTTTGATTTATTGTACTTGCAAGTAGAAAAATGCACGATTTTCCTTCAAAAAAAGAAAAATACATGATTTAAAGATTTTCATAGAGTTCTCTTGAAAGTCTAGGGGCGAGAACAACCTCGAGAGGTTCTACCTTCTGTAGAGCTAACCCTTTACCTTCAGCCATGTCTACGGGCATATTCATTGGCGTCGATACACAAAATCCTTGAAGCAAACGAGCAAGTGCCAAATGAACAATGTGCAAAGCGAAGTTCACGCCAGGGCACATTCTTCGACCTGAACTAAATGGAATGTACTCAAAATTTTGTCCCCAATAACCCGCATTGTTTTGTTCTTGTAAAAATCTGTCTGGTCGAAACTCCTCGGGATTAGACCACACCTTAGGATCTCTATGTAGTTTCCACAAGTTTACAACCAATCGAGTGCCCTTTGGAACATAGTAGTTGCCAATGTAACCATCCTCCATGGCCTCACGAGGCCCCGATAAGGGACCTGGCGGGTATAGTCGCAGGGTTTCCTTCACAATAGCTTGTATATAGTTTAGTTTCTTGATGTCTGTTTCTTCAACCAGTCTGTGTCTCCCAACATGAGTGTCTAGCTCCTCTTGGGCAATTTGTAATGCTCGCGGGTTGTTCAGTAACAATGAAACTGCCCATATTAGAGTCTCGGCAGTACTTTCTGAACCCGCCATGAGAAGGATCTGAAATATATTCAACACATGAGTGAGATAAGTAAACAACACCACAAATCGATATTAACTTACAAGCATAGAATAAATGTACCAGCATTGTTGCCTTGATGATGGTGTCACGGTTGTGGCCCTCTATCATGTAATTTTCATCGAGCGTAGAAAGCATTACATCCATGAGATCAGAATCATCTCCGGTCCTTTCGGGCACGCATTCTTGAAGCCAATTTTCGAGGACTTTGTCGATGTCTTTGGTTGTGGTGTTCATACCTTTCAAGTACCCACCAATATCCATCCATTCAAGTGATGGAATGGCATCAGACACAACAACTAGTCCACTAAGGTACAATACTTTCTTTATAGCGTCTCTCAAGTGCCGTTCTTCACCGCCATTCTTGCTATTTGAGAATCTCCTTCCAACTAACATCCTTATGGTTATATTAAATGTTAAGTCCTCAAACCACTTGCTTAAATCCACTTTTTCTTTAAACATTAAGTATAAATCTTTAATAGATTGGTCTAGCTCTGATACTCGAACGTGGCTCAACTTTTCGAGTTGGTAACTGGTGAAGAGTTGTAAATTGACGATTTTTCTAATGTCACGCCAAAAGGGTCCATAAGGTGCTAGTGCAAAAACGGCACCTTTATAGACAATGTGCTTGGTAATGGCCATGTTCGGCCGGCTTGCAAAAATCCGGTCATTGGTGGTGAAGCAATCTTTTATGAGCTCCCAATTGCTCACCACCACCGCCGGGTGGCGTCCTAGCCGGAGTGAGAAGATTGGACCATGTTTATCAGCCATGGCTCCAAATATTCGAGCCACCGGTGTTTGGCCTCGAAGGTGGTGGAGATGACCTATTAGGGGCCATGCCCCGGGTAGTTCCGGTGCTAAGGTTTTGCACTTCTTTTTGTTGTTTGTACTGGTTTTGAAATAATATCGAATGGAAATAGCTATAGAGAATAATAATATGACGAAGGAAACAGTGAGCATTTCCATGATTGATGCCTTTTTTATTATAGTAAGTAGACGAAATTGATGCCTATTTATAGTATAGACAATGAATTGAAGGTAGATGTGAAATTTATAGATCCATTTATTAGACAACTACACACACTTCAACGCGGTTGAATATTTTTAAATTTAGCGTCTGTGTTGGTGTACACTTTTTGTTGCCTAAAAATTGATTAAAACTTAGCTTTTTGGATAGATAGTGGTGGAGACCACAAGATGTGTGGATAATAATTAGTGATGATATGAGATATGTGGTTGATATTAATATTTGACTTTAACTTTTAAAAAATAGATAATTTTTATGTAAAAAAAATGTATACAAACACATGCTCAATTTGACGTCGACCATTTAAGACCACATATTGAATGTATCTGGTCCAAGTCCAATCCGCATGGTACAGAGAGTATCTCCATTCTGAGTTGTGGAGTCACACTCATCCGTCCCAATTATTATGTAGGTGCCTTTTTCTTTTATGGCGGTGTCAATTACATTGGTTTCTTTCTATTTTATTTACCATTATATTTTTATTTGATTTATATACTTTATTATAGTTATTTGATAATTCTACCAATTTGTTAGATTCATTCATTCATTGAAGAAAGGCAAAGTAAAAAAATTGTTTGTATTATACTATTATTCACTTTATAATAATGAGAGTTTTAATTCTTATTAAAAGTCAAAATCATATCAGAGCATTTCAATAGAGAGGAAAAATAGCCATTTCCAAATATTAGTTAGATAAAAAAAATCACATAAATGACACGTGACAAAATTTAATTGATTTATCAAAATATTCATGGACCAAAAATGGAAAGGGAAATGGATAAAGAGGATGTCAAATTTGACACTCATTTGACATTTCCACTCCAAAATGGACTTTTTCCCCTCAAATTGTACTATTATTTAGGTTTCCCCAGTGTAGTGAGTACAAGTGCTAATACAATAAACAGAATACAAGAAATATTGAGAATCATAATTTATAACAATCAATTTCAATAATTATATATTGGACGCAGCTAAACACACTCCACAACTTACTCAATCCATTCACCGGTCAAAATACCTCCACGACAGATGTCAAAAATATCCCCCACTAAATACACCCAAATTCTACATGGTGGCGGAAGGCCAATTGCGATGTTCGGCCAAATGTGGCTGAACATCACAATTGATGTTCAGCCACCTTTGGCAGACCATCACGTTTCGGCCGAAGGTGACCGAACATCAATTGTGATGTTTGACCACTTTGGCCAACATCACCATTTTTTTATTAATTATTTATTGATTAATTAATCATGTTAATTAATTATTTGTGATAATAATTATTTATATTTAATAGTAATAATTATTTGTAAATAAAGTTTTTTTGGTACTTTACTAATATTTATAATTAAATTTATAATATATAGCAAAATTTTAAATTTGTGATCTTTTTATATCAAAAAAATATATATATATACTTTCTGGACCTTTTTTAGGGCTCTAAGCAATTGCTTAGATGGTCTTTACTTCGGGCCGCCACTACTGGGGTGCAATGCTTGGTGGCTCATCATCCACATTTGTGTATATTGGTTTTTCTCTTTTGCAACTACTCGCACATAGGGAGACGTACACTGGTATATAGTCCATTTCGCATGAATGTGAGAATAATATATATTTTATTTTTCAATGCCAGAATTGTCGTGGATTTTGATTGTCTATAGTGAGTAACAATTCTATGGTTTAAAACGTATATGCTATAGATATTATTAAAATGAGAATTGTAATTATTTACTATTTGCCAATTTCTTTTGATATGGTAACAAGAAATTAAAGGCGCGCATATAGAGACGTACAATATATTTTATTTTAATTCTCACATAAATACACTGTTACTACGAGGAATATGACACATACCATCTCATCATTGGATGTTATAAACTACATAATTACTTAGACATCATCTTATTCAACAACAAAGTATGCTGACTTCAGCCTTTAGACACTAGATCACTTGGGACTTATTGTACTTGCGATTAAAGAAATACTGGATTTAAAGATTTTCATATAATTCTCTTGAAAGTCGAGGGGTGAGAACAACATTAAGAGGTTTCACCTTCGGCAGAGCTAAGCCTGGACCTTCACCCATGTCTACACTCATATTCATTGGGGTCGATATCGAAAATCCTTGAAGCAAACGAGCAAGTGCAAAATGTACAACTTGCAAAGCCAAGTTTACAGCGGGGCACATTCTTCGACCCGAACTAAATGGAATGTACTCAAAATTTTGTCCCCTAAAACCCGCCTCATTATGTTCCTCAAAAATCTCTCTGGTCGAAACTCCTCGGGATTAGACCACACCTTAGGATCCCTATGTAGCTTCCACAAGTTTACAATCAATCGAGTACCCTTTGGAACATAGTAGTTGCCAATGTAACAGTCCTCTGCAGCCTCACGGGGCCCCGATAAGGGACCCGGTGGGTATAATCGCAGGGTTTCCTTTATGATGGCTTGTAAATAGTTTAATTTCTTGATGTCCGTTTCTTCAACTAGTTTGTGTCTCCCAACATGAGTATCTAGCTCTTCTTGGGCAATTTGTAATGCTCGTGGGTTGTTTAGTAACAACGAGAGTGCCCATGTTAGAGTCTCCGCAGTACTTTCTGAGCCCGTCATGATAAGGATCTGAAAAAATAGAAATAACAACACTTTAATTAAATTAATTAACTCGATTAATATAAGCATAGAATAGTATCTAGCTACTCACCAGCATTGTTCCCTTGATGATGGTGTCACGGTTGTGGCCCTCTATGATATCACTTTCATCCATTGTAGAAAGCATTACATCCATGAAATCACAATCACCTTCATTGTTGAATTCTTTCCTCTTTTGCACGTGTTCTTGGAGCCATTTCCCGAGGACTTTGTCGATGTCTTTGGTCGTCATCCGCATAGCTTTCAAGTGCCCACCAATATCCATCCATTCAAGTGATGGAATTGCATCAGACACAACAAATAGGCCACTAAGGTACAACACTTTCTTTATAGCTTCTTTGAAGTGCCATTCTTCACTACCATTATTCTTGCTATTTGAGAATCTCTTTCCAACTAACATCCTTATGGTTATGTTAAATGTTAAGTCATCAAACCACTTGCTTAAAGCTACCACAGGGACAGGGAAGTCGCCTTTTTCTTTGAACGTTAGGTATAAATCTCTAATAGACTGGTCTAACTCTGACACTCGAACGTGCCTCAACTTTTCGAGTTGGTGGCTAGTGAAGAGTTGTAAAGTGACCATTTTTCGAATGTCACGCCAAAAAGGTCCATATGGTGATAGTGCAAAAACCGCACCTTTATAGAAAATGTGCTCGGTAATTGCCATGCTAGGGCGGCTCGCAAAAATCCGATCATGGGTGGTGAAGCAATCCTTTATGAACTCCCAATGGCTCACCACCACCGCCCGGTGGCTGCCTAGCCAGAGTGAGAAGATCGGACCGTGTTTATGGGCCATAGCTCCCAATATTCGGGCCACCGGTGTTTGGCCCCTTAGGTGGTGGAGATGACCTATTAGGGGCCATGCCCCGGGTAGTTCTGGTGGTAGTGTTTTGCAATTCTTTTTGTTGTTCGTATTGATTTTCAAATAAAATCGAAAGGCAATAGCTATAGAGAACAACGTGATGAAGGAAATTGTGAGCATTTCCATGCTTGTAGTTGTAGGGGAGATTGTTTTCTGTGATAGGGCTACTAAGATTATTAGTGGCTATTTATATTAGATGAATTGAAGTAGATTTTTTCATTGCTAGATCCCATTTATTATAAAATGAGGTTGACACTTCAACCCTCTTGAATGCTAATAATGTCTAATGTCTGATGTCGACCATTTCGGACCACAGGCTTAATGTGCGTGTAATTATCTAGTGGTCCAATCCGAGTGTGCATCTCGTTTCTTATTAGTCATAGAATATTCATACCAGAAATGTAAGAATCTAGTACAAGAAATGTTTAGAACCTAATTCATAATAATAATAATAATCAAGCAAGCTTAATTTTGTAATTTTTTTTTAATTTTTTGCAACAAAATAAATCCGATATTTTGATTCTGTGTTTGTGGAGGGTACTGCTCTCTAGCACGATAATGAATCTCACAGTGAGATCTACATATATTCAGAGAGAGAGATATTATCCTATGCAAATAAGATTTTTTTTTTTCTCATGTAACATATAATTATTAATTTCCTATACAAGTTATTTCGTTTGAAAGTTTGTGAAAAACACATTTTGAACATCGAAACCCCAGTGATACTATTTTGTTTGCATTAGGCCACGTTTTAGCAGTCTACAGTAGAATATTAATGAGGTTGTGTGTTTTTGCAAACTTCTACTTGATTGTTTGGTATCGACAATTATGTCCCCATCTTCAATGAATTTTTGGTCATTCTTTCGCTATTGATTCAAACATTGAGAGTGTGCAACACATGAACGCGAGAAAATAGTGTCTTCATATTATCAATGCAATAACAGTTCGAGCAGTCGCATAATTACAAGGATTTTTGGCGCCTCTGAATGAGTGGTCTAACGGTGAGCCATAATATCATACTGACTATATGATGTGTAAGATTTTAAGGTATATGCTATTTCAAATTAAATTTATTTTTTCTCTTATTATTTTTAATTATTTATTCATTGATTTGATAATTATTTTTATATTTTTAATACTCCATCTCTAATTGTTTATTCTTATTTTGCAACGTAACTGTTGAAATATTGCCAAAAATAAATCCAAAAGGGAAAAGGAAAACTTTTGGTTAAAGTCCTAAACCAATTTGAATTAGGAATTGTTCTCCTTATTGTGGTGGGTTTAGTTTAATTGTTTTCCTATAAATTAATGTGTTTTCTCTTCTTGTAAGATGTGCCAAGAGGTACCAATCAAGTATGGGTTGAGAGAAAAATAATAGTTTAATCTTTCAATTTTGTGGTTTTGTGGGTAGTCAGAAAGTAGCAATTGGTGAGTCTTGGTAAGATTTGATGTATTTTTCTCTGTAATACTTGGGGTGACCAAATCTAGAGGAAAAATTATGGCTAAGTATCTTGAGAGTTTTCAGAACTCTTTTGTAGTTTGTACAAATAGTAGAAAATTAGGTGTGGTAGAGCTCTGGTTATTTTTCCTGTAATACTTGGGGTTGGGGTTGGGCGAGTGAAAAGTTTATATGATTGTAAAAATTTTTCATATAGTGGAAAGTTTTAACGGTCCGCCCGTGATTTTTCTCCGGTTTTGGAGTTTTCCACGTAAATCCTGTGTTGTTATTTCCATGCATAGTTATTTCTCCTATTTTTGTATTTCTCAATTTGAAGATAAGATCTTGAGACAACTGTGAAATCATATTCGGGTTAATTTCCCAACAAGAGGTATAAGAGCGAAGTCCTTCAGTGCGATGGAGTTTGGATCGCAGAGTAGAAATATCAGGTTCCAAATTGGATGTGGAGAAATTTGATGGAAGAATCAATTTTGATTTGTTTCAAGTACAAGTTAAGGATATATTGATTCAGGCTGGATTATACAAGGATTTGGAAAAAAAGACAACCCTATGTTCTAACAAAGTTACTGAAGTTAGTATGGTTGATGATGATTGGGATGATTTAGATTTGATAATTGCAAGTAGGATACGTGTTCGTCTTATCAGTAATGTTCTTGCAAATATTCGTAGATTATTTGCTGTGAAGGAGTTATGGCATGAATTGAGTACGGCGTATCGGGCAAGATGTCTTTCAAATCTATTGTACTTGGAAATTGGTGTGGGTACTGAAATTCTCAATATGATCGACCGTGAACTGGTGATTGTTGGAGTTATAATTGATAAATTGTTTATATTTATCGGGTTTCTTTCATTGCTTGTTGCTGAAAAGTGGAAGATGTGTAACTCCATGGAAAAGAAAGTAACTTGTTGCAAGTATGGATGAACTGGTCACGTGAGAAAATATTGTTCAGGTGGAGTAGATTTGGCTACTACTCGGATCTGGACAATCCGACTCTCAGTGTGAGGGCGGTTGAGAAGTATTGTTAGTAGGATGGTCATCCTTATGGCATGTCGTTAGTTGCCATGATAGAGGATGTGTTACTACTAGAAGGTTTGCACACGGGCATTGGCTGGCATCGATGCAGGGTGTGTGTTTGAAGTAATGTCGATGGCTGATGAGCTCTCTGGAAAGCCAGCAAGAGAGTTGCACCATAAATTTCAGCAGGTTTTATTTCGACATTGAGCCGATGAAATTCTTAGAATTTGTGAATAATTCTAAGTGGTTATACTCTTATGGTGGAGTATGTTAATTCTCTGGTTTTGAGAATTGGGATCATCAAAGTGTGCCAAAAGCTTGCTCGATAATTTTCAAGTATTGTGAACAAGATGGTAGAAGAGAAGATGAAAAGTTTTGGCTTATTTTTGGTAAGGTGGAAATTGTTGAAATATTACCAAAAATAAATCCAAAAGGGAAAAGAAAAACTTATGGTCAAAGTCCTAAACCAATTTGAATTAGGAATTGTTCTCCTTATTGTGGTGGGTTTAGGTTAATTGTTTTCCTATAAATTAATGTGTTTTCTCTTCTTGTAAAATGTGGCAAGAGGTACCAATCAAGTATGGGTTGAGAGAAAAATAGTAGTTTAGTACTCTAGTTTTGTGGTCTTTGTGGGTAGTACAAAGAGTAGCAATTGATGAGTGCGGTAAGATTTGATATATTTTTCTCTGTAATACTTGGGGTGACCAAATCTAGAGGAAAAATTGTGAGCCTAACATCTTGAGAGTTTTCTTGTAACTCTTTGTGGTTTGTACAAAGAGTAGAAAATTAAGTGTAGTAGAGTTCGGGTTATTTTTCCTGTAATACTTGGGGTTGGGGTTGGGCGAGTGAAAAGTCTATATGATTATAAAAAATTTTCATATAGTGGAAAGTTTTGACGGTCCGCCCGTGATTTTTCTCCGATTTTGGAGTTTTCCACGTAAATCCTGTGTTGTTATTTCCATGTATAGTTATTTCTCCTATTTTTGTATTTCTCAACTTGAAGGTAAGATCTTGGAACAACTGTGAAATCATATTGGGGTTAATTTCCCAACAGTAACTAAGAGAAGGTGGATCGTTGATCTAAGATTGATATCCTGCGATTCCGCATAATATTAAGCAGCTCGTCTTGTTATCCAGATAAATAGATTTCTTTACTTTCTAAATTAACCGGTAGAAAAAAAGAAGTTACTTGAAAAATTATTTTTCTACTAGGCAGACTTTGTAAGCTTAGCCAAAATGAATGAGCTATGTTTCTAACTGGTTCATTTTGAAATTGGACTTATATATACGAATGAGTGTGTGCCGACTGTTGACTAAATGAATACAGGCCTTAGCCCAATCGACTTGGGTCATTGGACCAAGTCCCCGTATAAGTTCTTAAACAGATTTCTTCACGACCCAATTAAAATTAACGATGGGCCTAATTTACCTTCGGGGAAAGCAAATTAATGTACAACTTTAGTACGGTATTTAAGTTAAAAAAATTATTTTACTAAGATTTAAGTTTTCAGTAAAAATTATTTTACTCACGAGATGTATAATAAATATGGGTAAATTTAATGAATGATCATTAAATTTTCAAGATATAACTAATTACTCACTAAACTTTGAAATATAACTAAATACTCACTAAACTTTACTTGACGTAATTTATCGATCACTCGTTAACTTAATATTTATTCTATTAGCGTATTGCATCAATTTGAATGACGATATCATACATGTGACCAACTAGATTAACTGTTGGTATAAAAAAACTCACTCAAATAGGATGAAAAGCTATATAAATAATAAAAAATGCGACACAAGTATTATATTAGACAGTAGCATTTCTGATACTTTATTTACTTTTTCTTTGATTTAAGTTCCAGTAGATGCATTTATTTTGCCAACAATTGGTCTAACTATCTCTACGAAGAATATTATTAGTTATATACACATAATTCTTAAATATATTTAAATATTGAGTTAAATAGTGATTATTAGTTGACATTAAGTAAAGTTCAATGAGTATTCAATTACATTTCAAAGTTCAGTGAGTAATTAGTAACATCTTGAAAGTTTGGTGATCATTCATTAAATTTACCCTAATAAATACTGACGAGTTATCCTAAACTTTGGGCCACAACTCATGATACACGATAGTTACGCACAAGTTATATATAATTCTATACTTCTTGCGAAAAATGGGGGGGTGCGGGGGGCAGAAGAAAAAAGAAAAGAAAAGAGAAAAAATTCAAACCAAGTATACAGAATTATATTATTTAATTAATTGTAAATCTCTCTAAACATATAGTCACCATTTTATCTGTTAGTGATATTGAATAATGGGAGGAAAAATCTAAAACTACTACTGTAAGTGAAAGCTAGTGGACAAGATATATGGAACTTCTTTAATAGTTGCACTAGAAGTCCCCAAGTATGAGAAAAGTGCAATCATGGATTAAAGCAATTTCAAAGCATTGATGAATGTTTGGACAGCCAGCACCCTAACGTTTTAAATTTAATTCAAAAAAGTGAAACAATCAACGCAAATATTCTTTAATGTTTTGACAAAATAAGAATGGTTCCTTCATGTTTTGACAAATTTAAGTATCCAAGAATAATTAATGTAATGAAGAATCAACATTCCCATTTACTGGTTTTTGTACATTTACCATCCACTTGCCCAGCCTCACTGTCATCCTTGTTGCACATGAACTATTTTACCGTACTTCAAAGCTAGTAGAGACAGACAAGTCGATTTATATAGTACCAGTGAAAGTCAAAATTTAGTCTACAATCGATTTGTTACTGTGTAAGTAATTTTTTCCCCTTCTTAATTGTTAATTGTTGTTCATTCTTGGTACATTTTAAGAGAAGGTCAAAATTGGCCGATAATTGATGCAACTTTTTGGTTGTACTCTTGTTTCTCAAATATATCACATTATTAAAATACATAAATAAAATATGTGACCGAATTGAAAGAAAATATTTGAATAAATAGAAGTAGATGTGGATAACGATTTTCACATCTCAATTTATGTTGGGTATGAGCTTTATAAACTAAGCAGTATCTTTGATGTTTTCATTGTTATGTTTTTGTATTGTTACATTGTTGTTGGGTAGAGTTTGTGATAGTAAGTCGTAGATTGTTAAATTGTTGTTGTATTGATTTATAAATTTGAGCGAATGTTAAATTTAGATCAAATTGAATTGTGTTCGAGTACGAAATTTCAGATTTAAAATTGTTTAGATTCTTTAATTTTTATTTAATAAGGAAATGTCATTAAATGAAATAGAACTACAATGATTTTTGAATCAAACTGCTCCAATTTATCAGGGCTCTTTAATCATCCCTAAAAGTATTATGACGATATGATACTAATGCGAACAAAGTAAAATGTCGATATACCACAAAGAAAAAGGAATCATATGATGGTATATTATACTTATTATTCGATGAATGTAAATATATATTAGGTGAATATTTATTTTTACTTGCTACTTGTTTGACAAAATTATTTGGATAGTACCCTAATTTTAACTGGGCATAATATAAATTTATTGAACAAGATATATACTAATTGAACACCATCTCTCAAACGTAGTATAATTTTTTAGTCCTTCTTGATCTTCTTCTTCAATTCCCCAACACCCCACCCCAACCCCACCCTTTCCCTTTTTCTTTTTTGGGTTTTTAGATTTAAATTTATGGAGTGATTTTTTTCTTTTTTGGGAGTTAATTTATGGAGTGATTTAACTGAAGCTATCAAAGGTTTTGACGCAGAGTTTACTTGGAAGAGTTAAATACAAGATTTTTACCGAGGATGACCGCGAATGGTGACCCCAAATCTCTATCTTTTATGTCTGGATTCTTCTTTTTCTCCAATTTTTCTTTTTCTATTTTTTATTTAATTTTTATCACGTTTCTCTCTCCTTTCTCTATAGTCTATTCTCTCCTTCCTCTTTCCTTTATAAATAGACCCATTCTGTATGTTCACCGTTTTTTCTTCCCTTTGGGGGGTTTTCTTGAGAGGCGGCCTCAACGCGATATCGAGAATTGAAAAAATCTTTTCAGGATCTGAGGATAAAAACTAAAAACACACTCACTCAGAAAAACCCACTTACAAATAGATGCTATTTGTATATATAGAAACAATTTTCGGAGGTACAGAAAGAGAGATTTCTTTTAGATTTCTCTTGTTTTCTGTTGGTTATTGATGATCCCGTCTGCTAATTGCAATGTATCTGTTTGTTTTGCAAAGCAAGTCGTAATGAATTTTCGAAATTTGGTTTCTTCAAGTTTATTTCGATTTGATAATCTACTTATTTTGTGTATCGCCATCGAGAAGTGGACTTTGTTTAATCCCTTTTCTGCTGGCTTTCTCTGGCTCTCTCCTGCTAATTTTCGAATTTGGTTTTGGAAATGGTTTCAAGTTTTCTGTTTCCAGGTTTTATGGATTGAATCGAGCATGTTTTCCTTCTTCTGTCACTATATTGTTGTTTAACGCAGTATTTAACTTTATTTTCTGGGCTTTGATCTGCTTTAAAGGATGCCTTATTGTCATTGTAAGAATCATAAGTTTATGGGCAAAGTGATATATGGATTTAAGATTGATTCCTTGAAATTGCAAAGATGAAGTCTAAATTGGCACTTCAGATTTAAATCATTTTTGTGTGGATTCAGAAAATATGAGTATTTATGATTTCTACTTGCAGCATTAAGGATCATTCTGCATTTCCATTTTGAGGATTATGATGTTTATACCTAAAACCTCTTATCAAGAGGCCTGATTTTGCTTTTTGATGATGATCAGGTGTTTGATACTTTTGTTGATCAGTAGCATCCACTGGCGATCGTATTGCCGTGGGCGATCTTCATTCGTCTATACCGTTCAGGTTGAGACGAATTAATTATTGCCCTCGGGGTTACTGCAGTTCATCATCATAGCAATTACTTAGAATCTATATCTATATACACAGTTTGTTTTCTTTTATTTCCATTGGAGGTGTTGGCAGATTCCGTTGCTGAGTTTTTCAACTTTGATGGTGTGGAATTGACTGCTTAATGGTAGGGCTGGAAATGAGTACAAGAATATGGTGCATGGGCAGGTGATTTGTTTCTGGTCGGTTCCTGAATTGGGACATTCCGGCCAGAACACTCAAGGAGCTTTATGTTTGGTGGAAAGTTCTAGAATTGATCTTTGTTCAATTACTTGCCATGTCTCGCTGCTTTCCGTTTCCACCGCCTGGATATGAGAGGAAGGCTAGACCTGATGATGTCAACTTGATAATAAAGGTTGATAATTTATGCACGACCTTTCCCATTTTTGGCCATTTCCATTTGTCTTTATTTCTACTCAGAGTTGCATCTTGGTTAAGTGTGAACTAATAGTGTGTTATGGTAAACTTTTTAGTTTGAAAGTGGTGGGGACCACGAGATGTGCGGTTGATATTGATCCTTGATTTTGACCAATAGTAGTAGCTAATATTTAGATAGAAAAAAGTTAGCATGAACAAAGGCTAAAACTTCTTGGTGGGGCTCTGCAAAGGTTTTGTAATTCATTTGGTAATCATATGTGATGAGAAATCGGAGGCTTGTGTGGTGTTGGTGTTAGAGTGCTGAATTTTGGCACTGTTTGATTGGTAATGAATTGCATTTAAACTAGTATCCTCGTAAACTTGAAGAATCAATGGTAATAGATTTCATTTCTACAACATTGCATTGCATTTTACTTGAAGAGTTGAACTTGCATTCTATCAGAATATATGGAAACTTATATATGTATTGGAAATAGTAAAATTAGGTATTTTCGAGAATCTTTTATACCCATGATAGTAAGAGAAGTCTCATTGGGAAAAGTTGGGAAATTCTGTAGATCATCTTTAACCATGCCTTTCTTGAAATATTGTTGCATAAGTTGTATGTTTGGTTCACTTACATTATGTATGATTTTTCCTAGTATACAGATATCTGTTATTTACATGGTAAAATAAGATGCCGCTTTAAAATGAGACAGTAAAAGTTTCAGTTTGTTCAACCGCCATTCATTCAGGCTTATTGAGCGAAGTCATGTAGCAGTTTTTGGTGGAACTAATTGTCTAATTGCCCTGTGTATTTAGATTTTTGACCTTAAGCCCGAATATATTAACCTATATGAGATGATTATAATGGGAAAATTTATCCATTTAATGCAAGCATACAAGTATTTGGTAGACACACGGCTCTCACTTTGCACTCCTTACCTTCCACTATCAGATGACCCTATGATTGAGAATTGATCAGTATCAAGGAATTTGTGAGGTTAACAATGACCATAGTTGTCATTATCTCATTTCTTATGAAAACGAGCCTTCAAATTCTATTTATATTTGGGCTTTGGATTGCTTATTGCTGGGCTCGTAGTTCCTAGGATTATTTGCATGTCTCTTGGTTTTACTCTACTCTGACATTCTATTGATAATGAGAGGTCAATTCAAACTTTTGATTAGATCACTTGTGTGATCTCTATTAGCTTTAAATTTAGCCCAAACTGAGTGCCATTAAATTTATAGTATAGCTACTGTTTTGTGCTTGTTTCGTTTGCATTGTCAACGGGAACATTTTCTGTGTAGTAGTTGCTAGTATTTATTGTTCTAGAGTTTGTTTTTGGTGATTTTTATGTATAATGAGACTGGAAAAACGATTTCAGGAGAAGCACAGGGAGAAAAAACACAAGAAGGATAAAGACAAGAAAGAAAGAAGTGAGAAAAAGGAAAAAGAGAGGAGTGAAGATAAACACCGAGAGAAGAAAGACAAAAAGGAAAAGGACAAAAAGGATAAGAAACATAAAGACAAACACAAACATAGGAATTCAGAAGAGAAGAAAAGTGTAGCTTCGTCCGGGCAGCAAAATGGAGAGAAGGTTGGTCCAATTAGTGAACTGGCTAGTACTATTCTGAGTTCAAATGCTTTTGTGGAGTTGCAAAAAAGAGTTGAAAATGACAGTGGAGCAACATACAGTCGTCCAATGGTTGAAGAGAATGATAAGAGAGAATATAGGAGGCCGGTTAATGGAGAAAATCGAGAGATTAATTCTATGGGTTTGGAAAATGGTAGAGCTTTTAATGTTCCTGGAGAAAACCAAAAAAAGGCGGTGGGAGATGCTAACCAGGTGGAGAAAGTTGAGAAGGGAGATGAAGGGAAAGAAAAGAAAAAGCATAAGGCTGATGATGGTAAAAAAGACAAGCACAAGTATAAAGGAGACAAGAAAAGTAAATCCAGGGACAAAGTGGGGGAAAAGGAGAAGGAGAGAAATGGTGACATGGGTGAAAAACGACAAAGCAATGGTATTCTACTTGATGTTCATAACAAGGCATCTAATAAGTTGAAGGCGGGAAATAGTGGCCACGAAATTCTTGGAAAACGAAAAGAGCCTGAGGCAAATGGAGTTTCATGCGGTGAGTTCTTTCCAATATTGTCACTTTGCTTTGTGTTTTCAATGATGTATGGTAAGAAAAGCATCTTTGACTTAATAACAAGATAAAAAGAATTACAGTAACTTTTAGCAAAATTTTATGTTGGCAATTGCTAGTTTGAAAAAAATTGATGGTTACTTCTGTGCTGGTTAGTTTGATCAACGGAAAAGCTGAAGTGGTAGTCTAGATTGTCGTGTCAGGTTGTCCGCTGGTCAAACTACTGGGTTGACTTAGCGACCAACATTCTCCAGTTTGGAACAAGACAAAGTGACAAATATGACGAAGTTTTATGACCATATCTATCACCCTCTTACGAATGATGACTAGCGTTCAATTTCTTGAATTGGCAGGATGTGATTTTTGATTGTTTATGATTTATAATTTTGTCAGCTAATACCATGCGCCAAATCTTTTTGCCACAGATAACGAAATCCCACCTCATAAACTGCCACAGCGTGCCTCTTCCTCCCATCAGATCTTGCAAAATGGGATTAGCATAAAAAATTCTTCTGTATTCCAAAATCATGCAGTCAATTTTAGGAACTTGCCCTCTCAGTCAGTTGGAAATGGAAGAAAAATCCAACATGGACCCACTGCAAATCATGTTTCTGCCGAGCAGCCACCAGCTGCCAGTAACTATACAGTTAATAACAGCCTCATCTCCTCTAACCCTGTTCCGGGAATCAGCAAAAAGCTCACCGCAACTCATCAAACTGCAAATAAGGTAGAAAAGTTGAAACCTGGGGTGATCAATAACCACAAGACCAATGACAAGGTCTCAACCTCGCCTCAGATTGCAGAAAAAAGCCCACTGAAACTCATCGGCAAAAAGCTCACTGAAACTCATCAAACTGCAAATAAGGTAGAAAAGTTGAAACCTGGGGTGATCAATAACCACAATACCAATGACAAGGGCTCAACCTCGCCTCTGATTGCAGAAAGTGGAGGGAAAATGGATGTTGACCAACTGAAAGTCAACAGGGAGATAGAATGTCGAGGGTTGGTTATCAAACATAAGACAGGTGCTAAGACACATAACAAAGATTCTCGGGTTAATGGTGTAATAGACCCCAAACAACACTCTTCTTCGAGCAATTCATCTGCTTCTGTGAAATCTAAGGAGAAGGACACAAAACCTCCCCACCCTGACTCCAAATATTTGAACCAAATACTCACTGTGCCTAATGTGGAGTGGCCTGAGTTTGATGATCAAGAGTGGCTTTTTGGTGACGGTTCTCAGGCGAAGAGGCCAAAAGTTGCTTCTGATCAGACCGAGGGGACAAATGTATGGGCAGAAGCTATACCAATCGAGTCTGCTGATGTCATTGCTTTGCCATATGTCATTCCCTACTAGATGTATCAGTAAATAGGCTTTTTCTGGTTACACCTAATTTCTCTCAGACGACCCTCATTGCATGTCATCGTCTGCCCAAAACAGATTCTCGGGCAGAGACAGCTGGTCAAGTTGGGCAACAAAAATCCTCTTCCGGAGTGAAGATGTCTTAGTTTTTGATGTTGGCAATTTTGTTCTGTTTAGAAAGCATCGTCAAGGGTAACATGATGTCTCATTCCAACATGTGATTGATTTGGACGATGGCTATCGAAATATGGCGTTAGATGAGCACTGAGGAGATGGTCGTCGGTTTGAGCAGAGGGCTTTTCATGGAATGCAAGGGTGTTTGGTGGTGGTGATTTGTACCACATTACAATTTTGATGTGTAATATATAGAAATTGTTACCCGCCTAAGGTATATCATGTATAGTGGGGACAGAAAAGGGCAGTTTTACTATGTAGATTGACTATGAGTTGTTTTGGTGATGATACTCTTTCTTACCGGTTTGCTTACATGTTTTTGTTTCTCTTTGATACATTGTGGCAGTATTAAGCCTAGGCATGTATAAGCACACGAATGCATGATAAAAATGCAATAAATGAGTTATAAAACGCAATGCGTGGAGAAATATGATACCCACATTTTGAGCATAGGAGTCCCCTAGATGGATTTTTTAAAACACTGCATTGTGAGAGAGATTGAGCGAGAGAGATAGTACTGAGTTAGAGGCAGCTTCTCTCTGTTTTTTTTTTTTTGGTTGGAATAGAGGCAGCTTCTTTTTCTTTATTCAATAATGTGAAGGTCCGTAACGATGAGAAAAAAATGAGGCAATGTATAAAACTCGATATTATGCATAGTGACACTAGTTAATTTTAAAATGAGGGACAAAGTCAATTCAAGCTTCAAATCAAGTGATTTTGTGGATGTGGTGTGATATATGAATGTAATTGATTTAGGGATTAAAAAAATAGTAAAAAATTTTTAAAATAGTTACCCATCATGATGGTAGTTTACTTGGTTGAAGAGTCTTCCCGGTCAAATTCAATGGACTCTCCGGACGAAGAACGCAGGCAACACAACCACCACGACCCTCCTCCTCCTCCGCAAAACAGCCTTTGCCTCTGGTACCACCCTCCTGCTCACCAGCACCACCACTTCTCTTATATATCACCTTATTGCCCACACCACAGTCATCTTCTACAGCAAATAAGTCACTCACAACCATGCTCCCTTTTCACTGGTCGCTCCTCCACGCAGGACACGGAACCACCATATGCTTCTGTTCCATCCCAAGCCCATCGGAGTCTTCAGGTTTCTGATTCCATCGAAACACTCAACTATTCGCCGTAAGTTTCCACGGCATGACCTTTTTTTTTTTTCTGATTTCGTAGTAATATTTCAGGCGATACTTGTGATTTGAAGTGCGTAATTTATTCTGTTTCATTTTATATTCTATGATTCATAAATACAATTGAGTGATGTTCTATTGATGGAAATGGGTATAAATTTTTAAATTTTTGTATTTATTCTTAATTAACATCTTCCTACTGTAATCTACGGTTAGGGTTTTTGTGTATCTGATTGAAATCTCATTGTGGTAGAAATTCTTGTTAGGGTTTAGCTCGACAACCTGAGTTCTTTATAATTCAGATTGCAAAATAGAATAAAAACTTCTCATCTTATTCAATTGAAGTGATGATACTGTAAGACTAGTTTAAAATACACAGTATATATCTTATCCAAATAAAGAAGACTTGTTTCTTACACTGGTGTTATAGTCTTGAGTTCATCTCTTCATGTCAAAAGGAGCCCATAACATTGGAATAAGGGTTATGAAAACTTCCGATTTTATGATCTTCAAATTTCATCCAACTCTGATATGGAATTTCTTGAATTTTAGTGCTTCATTGGGATTTGTCTCTTGAGTTGCTGTCGGCTATTAGGAAGCAAGAAATATACAGCATTAGATTTTGGAAGGCTAGGAATTGAAGTTCTTCCAGATCTGGAACGAAACATGAAATATGGAAATTTTGTTGTTAACTTGATTTGAATATATGCATACACTGGCCTTAGCGATTACTTATCCTGGACTTGTCGACTCAGTTATATATTGTTTTCTTCTTCATCTTCTTCTTCCCGATACTTATGGATCTAGTGCGGTGGGTGAAGTCCACCATTGTGCATTCATGCTAGTGACTGCATCCAATGGCATTTCTTGTTGCTAAAATAAATGATGGATCACTTTAGTTGCAGATAGAATGTAACTGCTTATTTTTTGTTCATACATTCATTCAGACTAAGTTTTCACTTTCTGGATGGGAAACGAATGACACAGGATGACACTGAGAAACTGGAGCCAGAGGAGGAAGAGGAAGATGAGCCAATATTTGTTCTAACAGACGAATGGAAGGAATTTTTGCTAAATCTGAAGCCAAGAGAAGGCTAGGTCTTCAATATGTCGACCCTTTTCTTGTCTTTTATCTCTGTAATACAGAGCATAGATCTTACATTATCCTATCCATTGCATGCAGCAAAGAAGGATGCCAGAAAAAAGGGGAAGACTTAGACAGAGAATATTTGCGCACGTGTTTCTTACAGACAGCACAGTGGCGTATGGATTTCATATAGTGGCATATGGATTTCATATTGAAGTTTTGTATCTATAGTTGCTATGTAATAGTGTAATACTCTTTGTGTAACACAGCATAGATCTTACATTATCCTATCCATTGCATGCAGCAAAGGAGGCCAGGAAAAAGGGGAAGACTTAGATGGGAGAATATTTGCTTGCTTGTTTGGTAGATAGCAAGGTGGCATATGGATTGCATATGAAGTTTCGTATCTATAGTTGCTCTGTAATACTCTTAGTGGGTATTTGATTACATCCAGATATCTCGTAGGACTCATTTGTATTCATAAATTTTGTTCACTTTTGATTATCTAGTTCTTGATTATAAAATTTGATATTCACCTTGTTCATTACAGTGAATAGAGCAGGGTTACAAGCATTGCAATGTAGTCTCAAAATGTTTCTCCATTCAAACCACTCCTAAGTCCTGAATGAATAATCCATAGACCTTGTCCACTTTGTTTCAGCGTGGGCTGCTATAGCTTACAATAAATGAACCAGAGTTACAACATAAGATTCTTCGTCTCTGCTTTTACAAATATTCTCTAGCACTGTAAGACATGTCATAGAGATTCATTATCTTGCTAGCTTGCTCATGATAGCAACAGTTCTCTCATCAGTGATCACTTTGTTTCTGTCATAAAAATCCAATATCTCTTTGCATCTGTCATAAAAATCCAATATCTCCATTGCAATGTTCTTTACCTGTAAACCAAAAACACCACAAAGAGATTATCATTCATAATAAATTAGCCTCTTTAAGTTTTAAGTACTTTCTACTTGGACGGTATGTTGTGCTATTCAATCAAAGTCAAATTTCAACATGAAGCACGCATCTCAAATCACTGCTCATTATTATTCCTACATTACTGGTATTTAACCTAAAAAGTTAGTTTTCAAGATGTTATAAGACTCAGGGTTAGATGAGTTACCACATTCATATCCACTCGAAGCTCTTCAAACCAGGCGGTATTTTCTTTATCCTTTTGCACGCTGGCGATGTATATGCAAGCCAATGCAATCAAGTGTGGAGGATGTATAAGAATCAAATCCATCTTGTAGGTGTCATTGACAAGCCCCCTACAAGGTTCAAAATAGAAGAGTACGACAATCATCTAGAATACAACGTGTAAAACACAAAATGACTGATCTTTTTATTGGGTCAACTGCAAAGCAAAATAAAAGAAGAAAACCTTAAAAGTAGGGGAAGAAAAGATTATGTTATGAGAAAGTAGAAAAAGCCAGAAGGAAATTATTCATGAGTGGTAAAGTTGCTTGCATATGTGATAGTCCAATATAAGAAAAATTATAGAGAAGCGTAAAAAATAAAATTTTGGGAGAATCCCCGGTTGAAAGTGAGTGTCAAAGGAGAAGATTTTTATTTAATCCTTGTCAAATGAGCTCTTATTATGAAATTTAGTTACTAGCAGTTTACTTACCACCCATTGTTTGATGAGGATCCAACGAGGAGTTCTGAGTCCACAAAAGCATCTAGAGCTTTTCCAAACAATTAAGTACTACTGTACTAGGTGGAGTGAAAACTACCATGAATTTATGATTACTTATACTTCTATATTTGCACATGAAAGGAATGTAATAGAATCCACAGAAAGTAATCAAATTCCAGGACCGAAAACACAACTTACCATGTCAATTGTGTTGCATCACTCATCCCAGCATCTTGAAGCAACCTAAGAATTAGACATTAAAATGTGAAACTTAAGGAAAGCAACTCATAAACACTGAAACTGTCAAAGTGATTATAGATACACGTGTCATTTAGCTTTCATAGAATGTCAAGAATTGAATAAGCAGTAAGATGTTCTCTGAAATAATATACTCTATAATTCAAATTTGAAGACACACTTACTGTGACAGTCCACGGTAAGGATGGTAAACAACTAAATAATAGTTGAGGACTTCCAAAATTTTCATCTCCATTTCAAGTATCTCCTTTATTTCAAACCTAATCTTTTCGTCGGTAGCTGCAAATGTAAAATGGAAGCTCCAGTCACTTATCAATCATAATGCGTCCCAGATAACAAACCAGAAGAAGGAAGAGAATTTCAAAGCATATGGCTTATACAGGATAAAAGATACAAGCATTACATAGTTTCTTGATGTAAAATACAAGAAGCCTGGCCTGTACTGTGCTTTCTTCTGCTTTTGATGCCAAGTACAAGCAAGTCGGAGCAACCAGACGAGGATCAAATTCAGTCATACTTTTTCTGGAAAAATAATAATAGATAATTCTAAGAGGTAAAGCGCGGAGGCTTAAGAAATGCTGCAGTCATTACAATCAGTAGCGCATAGTGATAACACACCTGACATACACACGTCTCATGTATGTAATAGCAGTAGCAACAACCCTGGAATTTAGTCAACATAAAGGGATCAACAAAAAAGAGCATGGAAGCCAAAAAGAAATGTTTATTATGCCAAAGTTGTCCTCAGTATCAATGCTTCAGAGGTATCAATGTATCATTAATCATAGTATCCCACAGTTGATTATTACATATCTAACAAGAAAGAACGATAGAAGAGAAAGGTAAACATGAAAGCAAAACAAACCTTTGCCTCACTTTTACACTTTGAGCCAATCTTGCAATATCTGACAAAGAATCGAAAATGCAATAGTTAACGCGTGCCACGGATATCCATAGCATTAAGATATCAAACCAACATGATCATCAAAAAGATCACTTGAAATCCACAAAATATGGCTTTGAAAGATGAGTTAATTACATACAAATGATGAATTATTTGGATTCCTGAAGCTGCAACATAAAGAACACCTAATACTTATTGCTCTAAATGAATGAATTCGAGAAAGTACATCACACCCAAACACACACTGTAAATTTTACAGACTGGGGTGGGGAGGTTCCAAAGATCCCACTCAGAAAATGCAAAATCCAGTAGATAAAATTCAAAATTGACCCGCATAAGCAACTAGGGTTGAAAAAGTAAATTACAATTGGACATGCTTAGCTTGATGAGCTTGAAATCATCGAGAGTGATGCCCCTCTCTTTGTCTAGTGGAAGCACCACATCCACCTCTTCTGGGTCCAGAAGCTGTTTGCTGAATTTTCACGAATACAAATAAAATCAATCGCGTAAAGGAAGAAATATGGCAACCTTCACTGACCCATGACATTTTATCAATCCTAGAAAATTGCATTGGAGAAAATAATTTTTAATCCGATTAAAATTCTAGGACTGTAACAGGGATCCATGGCTACGAAGGGCATATAAAATGAAGAAGAAAAAGAAAACAAGGATTCTTAGATTGAAACTTACTGGTGAGAAGAATTCCAGAAATTGGCAGCCATGGTAGCAAACACTGGGAAATCATCCAGGCGTTTTCTCGCGCTTTCGTATATATGAGATGAGATTTGTGGATGGTGATAGGGCATTGTTTCAAAAGGCACTTGCTGCCACAGTGGCGCTGACTAAAACGCCTGCAAAGTTGAAAGCTTAACTTAAAGTTGAATCGCTCATGCTGCATTATTATAACGACGTTGCTCATTTTAAATTGTTTCACAATATTTTCTTAAATTTAATTTAAAAATATTACTACAAGATCACATCTCTTTTCAGACTCGATATATTATTTTTTATTAACTATCAAAATATTAATTTGGATGAAGATGATATTTAATTGAATTTCTGAATTCCTAATTTCGAACATTCAATATTCATGTTTTATTTTAGTTGAATTGGTCATGTTTCAGATTTTTCTTTTTATTTTTTTAAAGTCAACTATCTCCCATGCTCATTTCAAATTCTAATCGCACGATTGTTACATTAAATAGAAAATAGTAAGCAATATTTTACTTGACTATGTTTTTATTGGAAAAATTTAGAAAATATGTAATAGTTAATGTATGTTGATTTGTGTATGAAATTTGGTAAATATATATTTTTATACTTATTTATCACTTTAGAATAAAAAAAATTAAAAACGCCTTTTAACGCCTAGGCGACGCCTAGGCACGCCTAGGCCTCCAAGGCTTAAGGCTTGGCTTTGTCGCCTCGTCACGCCTCACGCCTTTTAGAACCTTGGATAGGGGTTGTTTTATCATGCCTTGAATTTAAACGTGTTTAAGTATTTATATTATACCCCTGATAGGGAATAATTTTTTTTCAAATTTTTCCATTTTTTACCCTTTTTTTACTCTAAATCAATCACAGACATATCTCGTCACATTCACAAATCTCTATTATTAAATTTCACTCATTCTCTCTTCTCATTTATATTAAAAACCAACCCCTATCACCATTTATAGTAAAATCACGATCAATATATAGAAATATATAAAGTATGACTAAAATAGTAATACGATTGATTTTTTTTAATGAATTTTTATGTAAAAAATGACAAAGAATGAATAAAATTAAATGGTGGAGATTTATGTAATACATATAGGCTCCACGAGATATGTGAATGTGATTGGTTAGATCAAAAGAAAGAATAAATAAAAAATAATAAAAAAATCGTAAAATTCAACCCCGATCAACCCCCTAAATGTAGAGTATAAACACATGAGAATTTTATTACACCTTCTAAAATGTGTAAACACTTTTCTATGCACATATTATTTTGCAAATTCTTCTTATCATTTTCCCTTCTTTAAAAAAAAAAAAAAAAAGCATGTGTACACATTATTTTATCATTGGTTGGAAAACCGGTCGAGCAGGACGATTGTGGGAGCCTAACCCGGCAAATGTGCTACTCCGTTAGCCTGGCATGGACAAGATCCGAGTCTCCTTCGAAACGCGTCTCAATTCGGCCCACATCCCTAAGTCTTCCGGGCCGGACGGAACATGTCCACAGTCCACGAGCGATTTGGACTCTGGACATTTTTATTTTTATTTTTCTTAGTTTTTGGTTTCGTCTAGAAATTCAGTAGTTGAACTAAAATATAATAGATGTCATATATTATGGATTCGAAGTTTTAAATTTCAAAATTGATGATATATTGCGTGTATAAGCCCACGAGTGGACCGGTCCATTGGACATATTCACATCCCAATTCACGAAGATCCAAGCCAAATCTAAACTGTATATCGATTAATTTTTGAGATTCGGTTTGATCCCTGTCCATATTTCGCAAGGCCCAATGTGAGCTTGGGCTGAATCGAACAGAACCAAATACACAAGCTTTTAAATTATCTGGTTCGTTTGCGACACATAAGCTCATTTGATGCTTGCTTGCTGCAACTTTAAACAAAAGTCATTTTTTCAATTATCATTTTCAAACAAACTCATTCGATTAATTTGACTTTTTGTGGATTTTTTGTACTTTTTTTCATTTTACAATCAAAATTTTTCCTTTTTTTTTATTTAATCAAACACGCATTTCGATTTCAATCTATAAGAGCATCTCCAACAGTCTCTCTATTTTTAAAGAGTGATATTCCATTAAATAAAAAGCAAACATTTTTAAATTTAAGGTGTGCAAATTTTTAAATACTCCGACAAGCTCTTTAATTTTAACTCTTTATTTTACTCTTTTCAAAAAAATTTATTATTTTTTCTCAATTTTAATTAATAGTAATATTTTAAGTATTAATGACCAATAGAATTAATTATAGATTGTATTGTTCAGCAAGTATGACTTTAAAACTTGTAATCATTCAATTATAAAGAATGGGTTTGACTCTCCAAATTTGGAGAGTCAAACTCACTATTTAAACTAAATTGTTAATTTAAAGCGTTTCTTGGAGTAAAATCTTAGAACTTACCATTTAAATTATAAAGAATCCTATATTTAAAGAGCTTGTTGAAGATGCTCTAATCCCTATTAGTATGTGCAAATTTATGAGTAAATTTCCTTAAGGGTTCCAAACGTTTTCAAAGTGTGAAACATCTATGACCCCAACCTTTAGTTTCTCGAATGTTGTGTTGTATCCTCGTTCTTTTCAGAATAATGATAATGATGACTAATCGTTTGTTGATCATTGGGAACATATATAGTGGTTGCTTAGCATTTTATTAACCAATGATCTATTCTTAAATATAAAATTTAAGGTAACAAATCAATTAATATCACATCATTCTTTAAAGAGTACAACTACTTATAAATAACAATTTTTTTATACTAGGAACGTGACATGATGTAAGCTTTTTAAAACAAATGGGATCCAAATTAATTGTTTGATTGCAAGTTGGAAATGTAAATGCTTTTTCATAGTACAGACTTTAGCGCATATCTTTGCCATGGAAAACATTTTATATGGGGGTATATGGTTTTTTTTTTTCAACTTACATGGAAAATAATATTTTTTCCACCTCTATAAGTACGCTAAGAACTTCAATTTTACTACTAAAAGTCTAAAATTTAAACGTGTAGTTTCACCACTAATACTTAATCCTCTCAATCTCCTTAAGCATTAATTACAGGTTAAACCAAGCATGAGCTAACTTCGAATCTCGTATAATTTTAAATTTCTTTTTTTGAAATAAGTAATTTTGAATTTCGATAGTACAAATCCCTTTACATTTTTTCAATTTCAGTGGAGTCAAACTCAACTAACTAGGTTGAGGCTGAATTTTCACTTCGCACGTTGGCACACCAGGTTCAAATTTCAATTCTTGTTCATCTAGTTAATGAATTGTTGGCCCATAAAATAATTCTTTTTTCCCCTCAGAATTATATATAACTTATTTTGAAATTTGAGTTTGATGTGTGGCAAGTTTATATAGGCCTGGGGAGTTCACCTTTGACGTTGACATCAATGGTTAGGAAGTGGTTGACCAACTTGATAACACAAATAATTTTAATTGACAAAATAACCTATTATTTATGATGGGATATTATTTTTTATTTTTTATTTTTGAGAAAATGATGGGATATTATTGATTATGAAAATAAGTAAATTGGCTTCTAATTTTACTTTATTTTATTTTTTGTCTAAATTTATTATTTCAGTCAACGTCTCCTCAATTGTCCATCTATCAAAGGAGTCAATATTACCAAATTAATACATTTGATTGTACATGTGGATAATTTTAATTAGAAAATGAGATGATTAATGAAATAAGATTCAAGACAATAATTTTGAACTCCAAAATTTCATATCTAATTATCTATATATTTAATTGGTTTTATCACTTTGCTCACTATCACGAGTATAAGATTAATATAATTTGTATAAGTAATATTATTCATTTCACTTTGTGTTTTTTTGTTTTTATCTTGTACGTTATAGTTGGTTATTTAGGACAACAAATCACACCAGTGAGGTAGGGGTAGGGATTGGAATTAGGTATAATGTGGTTCATAGAAGATTGTTACCTTCGTAGAATCAATTTCTCGCTTATCAAATGTTTAGTATTCATCGATAACAACATCGGTCATGAGTTTTCAGAGAATGTTTAAGATAATTTCATTTTTTTCACACGTCTTTCTTTTTCAATTATACGAAGATATTAACTAAAGTTCGAGATTCGCATTCTTTATTTTTTATTTTTTTGTTAGATATGTAAATGCATACTTTAAAATGTAATACATACAAACAAAAACTTTAAATGAAATTATTATTTATAAAAAAAATCAATTATATAAAATCTATGCCAAAAGAAAAAGAAAAAGTATAAAATCTGATTACTAAAATAAGGATATACAAAATCTTATTATGAAAATAAATAAATATTTATAACATGAGAAAACACTAAATAAAAAGGTAGAAAATAGATACTAAAGGTCCGATATCTATATTAGCCACATGCAGACTAATGATTGACATATGGCCACCGCTCCCACAGGGGGACGGTGGCACGTGTTAATCATCGGCTCACACGTGAATATCTTCCACGCGTTGCGTCAATTTATTATTAGTGAGAAAATAGATATGTGTATATATATATACACACACAAAATATGCATTTAATGCTATTCCTTTTAGGAAGAGAGGTAGCAATTACTTTCCTCGCGTCCCAATTATTTACTCTATTTTTCTTTTTTAGGTTTGTCACATTTATTTGGTCAATTTTAATAGTCATTTACAATTATATCTTTATATTATTTTTTTCAATGTTGCTCTTAATACACACTATTAATTAAATTAAGAGCATTTAAGAATATTTGTTTGTATAATTATTATTTTTAATATTATTTTTAATCCTTATAAAAATACAAAATGGATCTAATAATTGCGGTGGAGGGACTGGGGTGTTTTCTTTTTAAATATTAGAAGGTAATAATTATAGTTGGATTAAATAGTTGAAAGGACCATGGAGAATGAAACAGGATACTTTTCTTTATTTTTCTTGGATTATTTTATTCAGATGTACTTTCTTCTGATTTGATTATTGAATAAATTTATTTAAAAAAAGAGAGAAAAGAACAAGCCCATAGTAAAATGAGATAGAATTAGATTCGATATATATATGGAAATGCTAGACTACCATAATGAATATCATAATGGTTGACATAATAGTTGTTGGCATATTTAATAACCGTCTATCTAAAAGTGATGGAATTGTTAAAATTGTAGGATCATACCATATATCCATTATGTCAATTATTATAATATTTATTATGATATTGTAGTATGATCCTATATATATATATATATATATATATATATATATGTATATTTACCTTAAAGCATCTTCAACGTGCACATAAAAAATTAGTATTATAATCAAATCTGAAATCTGTTCGCCGTGCCCCCACCCGAGAGAGAGGGGGAAAAAATCCGAAATAGTGATGTACAGTATATGAGCGTTACAAAAATGTCCAAATCAATGGCCAAAGGAGATAATAAATGTCAAACATTAATTGCTTTACCATTCACGAAAAGCCAACAATTTAATGCGATTATCGTGTCAAATTCCCCACCCCCAAATTTCTCTCTCTTGTAATTTCATCGGAAAAAGAAAGGAAAATTATTTTAAGCCAAGATGGGCCGGCGGAGGAGTGCACCGTTGAACAGGCTTTTTGCCTGGGTGCGGCGGCAGTCGATGAAAGTGAAGGTTGTCATGGCGGTGGTGTCTGTGGTGGCGGTGCTGGCGGCTCTCAAACTCTGCGTCAAAGATTACAGCCATTTCTTTATTGCCTCTGAAGCTATCCATTTTGCTGGGATTTTGGTCTTGATTTACAAACTCACAACACAGAAGACTTGCTCTGGTAATAGATGGATTTACTTTTTGTTTTTTAATTTTTTTCCCTATGTTTTTAGTTTTTAATTATGGTTTTTTAGATTTTAGTTTCTACACTTAAATTTTGGACATAATTCTACTCTCTAAGTCAATGGGGTCCTTTGAGGTGTGGACTGTGGACTATTGTGGAATGAGGATATTCTAGAGATGATTTTTCCATTAATTTTTTTTAAAAAAATTATTCATATTTTGGTTATATAATTTTTCTGAAAGAAATAGATATATTTTTAATTTCATTAAAATATTAAGGGGCGTGTTTAATTGGAGCATGGAAATTCCAATTCCTTGTGTTTTTTTTTTTTGGAAAATATGTAGTAATTATAATTTCATGGAAAATGAAATTGTGTTTGATTGTTCCATGGAAAATTTGGATGGAATAAACTATTTTCCATGAAAAACAGTTCCACTCAAAGTATCAAACACACACTAATTCTTCTTGTTCTTGTATTTTTCATTGTTGCAGAAGTATAAAAATGTGTTCTTTTATGCCATTAATTATGTTTAATGACTTCAATTGAGGCAAGTCTAATTGGGTCCATATAATTCAAAGTTAAGAAAACAATAATCAAATCTATAAGTATGAATATTATGAGATAAAATTAAATCGTAACTTAATCGCTGAAATACTGTGATCAATGTAAATTATGAAGATTGAACAAGGGTATAGTTGAACAAAAACGAAAAAAAGACGACCCATGTTGCTTTTCGGCGGTTTTCAGGTCTTTCTTTGAAGACTCAAGAACTTACAGCTATCTTTCTCGCGGCAAGATTATGCTGTAGTTTATATATGGAAGGTGACATTCACACCATACTCGACCTTCTGACATTGGCATCGACTTTGTGGGTCGTATACATGATGAGGTTCAAGTTGAAGTCGACCTACATCGTAGACCTTGATAATATGCCCCTGTATTATGTGGTAATTACGCTTTTTCTTTCTTTCGTGTTTGCAAGCTGTTTTCAATTTCAGTTTTTCAAAACACTTAAATGGATGTTTACTTTCACTACAGTTGTTGCCATGTGCTATTACAGCCATATTTTTACATCCATATACAAGCCATGGTTTTGTTGGCCGAATCCTTTGGGCATTTGCGGTCTACCTAGAATCCATTTCCGTGTTGCCCCAATTACGGATGATGCAAAACACCAAGGTTCGTATTGCATTAAGTTCCATTGATTTGCAAATGATACTCATGCGATTTCATTTTACTTGACGGTATCCAGATGATCGAACCATTTACCGCCCACTATGTGTTTGCACTTGGTATTGCGAGATTCTTGGGATGCGCTCATTGGATCATTCAGGTCTAGATCCGCTGTCCCAATTACTTTTCCATTAGCTATCTGTCCAATCAAAACAACCCACATACACAATCAAGTGTATTAATTTTAACTTGGCGCTTGATGATCATCATCCTTCATCCGGGCCCGTAATAAATGACATAACTCTATTTTTACAGTCGAACATTTAAGCATCACGTGATTGGAAATTTCTTACGAATGTTAACCATTTTGATCAAGGTGATTTAAAGATGAATTAACAAATTGTTATAGGTCTATGAAACCGGTGGACGATACCTGTTTCTCATTGGAGCTGGCTACTTTTGGCTTCTGATGGTTTTACTGGCAGAAATTGTTCAAACGTTCATCTTGGCCGACTTCTGTTACTATTACATCAAGAGGTGAGACTCGATGCTTCAAATTCTATAATTCTTTAGCTTGACGTCGTGTTTCATTACAAACAAAAGCTCACTTTGGTTGCGTATTGTGCGATATTGCAGCGCCGTAAAAGGCCAAGTTCTCATGGACTTCCATTCACTGGTTTAAGAAGTTCAAGTTTGATCTTGAGAGACCTGTAATGACATTTTCTTTCTTGATGGTTGAAACTGGAACTTTGTGAATGAAATAGAATTAAACAGGTCCTAATGCATTTTCCTTTTGGGTTATTTGCTCATTGTTCTAGTCTATACATTGGCTTACTAACTGCAGATGACATATCAGTTTACTTCTCTCGTTTATGCTAGAGATCATTAACTCCTGTTGTCAGTCGGTCTAAATGGCAAAGCCATTTTGATTTGATTGACTGGCCACCCATTGTTTGCCATTTGGCATAATGACATTGGCTGGTTGACAACAGATAACATACCCCCTCTGTCCTATATATAGTCCACATTTCTTTTTTTGGGTTAGTCTGTATATATAGCCCGCTTTTTATATTGAGCAATATTTTTTCTATTCATTTACTATTATACTCTACCTATATTTTGGAAAATATAAAATCTTTAATGAGTTGCATTTATTTAAATATGGGCAATATAGGAAATTAGTTGTAAAATTTACTTTTTCAATACCATTCTTAATCTTTGTGAAGAAAATAAAGTGGATTATATTTAACTCATTTTTGGGTCTAAATAACATAGCCATTTTGATTTGGTATCAATATTTTGACTTTTTCATTTCTCGAGAATAATGTTGTCAAACAAGCACGTATTACATAACCCTTGTTCATTCAAAAGGAATCACTGGTAGTGTTTGTTCAACCAAATTATTCTCACAAATATTTTTATCTGTAAAGAATACAAATATACATCCCGTTAGTTTATATGTATTTATGAGTATTTATGAGTTTTGATATGAAATAGGAGAGAATGAGTGGGGTTGAGTGGTGGAAATTTGTGTAGTAAAGTGGGTTCCAAAAAATATGTGGATATAATTGGTTTGACTTTAGATGAAAATGAGTTAAAATCTGTAAAATTTGTTAAAAGTTATAAAAGAACGCGCGCATATTGTTTTGTATGTTTTTCTAATTTTTTTTTTCACTTTTTTAATTACACATTTGCTGGGTGATACTTATAATGGCCCAAGATGATTACAAACCCAAGTTGCCTGATCCATTTGCCTAAGCCCTGCTTCGTTTGTTGAGGAATTTTGATCATTACACGTGGCCCAGTTGCTTATTGGTGATCAAACACGCTTTTAATAATGGGCCAGTGCTTGTTTTGTCCTAACATCCTTTCTGAAAAGTGGCTGTAATAAAAAATTAATAAAAAAAAAGGGTTTTGCAGATCAAGTTATTAGCTTGTGTTTGTTCAAATTTTTTTTATTTAAAAATTAATTTTTATTATTCAGTTAAAAATCAAAGGGTTGGTTTGACGGGATTGATTCTTTTCTGCGACCATTTTAAACTTCTCATCATATCATTTTGACAATTTTCTGTTTTTACATTTTTCAAATTTTCAATTACACATTAAAAAATCAGCTTTTCAATTTAGACAAACACTGAACATTAGTTTTTATATTCAAAAAAAACACTAAGCATTAGTTTCAATGCAAATTAACTTAAAAATGAATAATTCAAGATAAATATTTTAAATTGACATTTTCAAGTGAAATTTTAATGCATTACTTTTTAAATTGGCGATGAAGAAATATTCATGTGTTTAGATAATTTAAACTGTATCTTAATAATCTAAAAGCATCTCTAATGCGTATTTTTACACAAAATAGCTATTAAAGACAGGAAGAAGACATAAAACATTGTATAAACTCCACGTACCTTTTAGTTTTCATTTTTCTTTTATCTATTTTTATTGACTTGACCCACTTGTTCTTCATAAAATCCCTTAAAAACTAGAAATAGACATCCATCTAGACAATCTCCTCTATTATTTTGTCATTATTTTTATATTTATTTTATCTAACATCTTTTTCACTTTTTCATTTATTTTTTTCGTACACTTCTGAGTCTTTGCAAATAAAGTAATTATCTTCTTTCTCTCTCTCTCTCTCAAATTTATCTCGGGCCCAAATCGCATCATGCATTGAAAATGGTGGAATAAAAATGTGGGTTCATGTGGGCACCTTAAGGTGGGTGCTCATATGTAGTTGGATGATAGGCAAATGTCTTTTTTACCATCAGGGGAAACATGTGTTGATCATCCAATCACATATGGATATTTAAAAATGCTAATATTTGGGCGTTAGATCGTTTGCATAAAAATGTAGTACGCCGATTGAATTACGTAAATGGCAATTTCAAATAGGGAAATTGCACGATAAGCCACAATTAGGGTTGCATTTGTATAAAAGTAAAAGAAAAGTTGATTTTGCAAGACTAGCAGTAAAAAATTGACTATGACCAAAATACCCTTCAATTTATTCATTTTTCCCTTTCCACTCTTTTTACTTCTTTCCTTTTTTTTCGGTCATCTTCTCAAGCGACATGGCGAATTCCATTCATCTTCTTCATTAAACTTTGATCACGTTCTCCAGCGAATCTCCGATTGTTTTCTTCGGCAAACTCCGATCTTTTCCACTCATCTTCTTCATGATTTCTCTGAGTAAGTCTCACTCTTTCGACTAGATCTCCTCTTAGCTCAAGATGAAAAACCAGATCTAGTACTTCATTAATGGAGAACTTTCGGTGCTCCACGAGAACCAAAGGGGAGGTGGGGCGGGGGAAGGGGGTTGGGATGGGTGTCTGAGGGGTATTTTTGTTCGAATACATTTTTAAATAATATAACTAACCTTGTAAATATGAATTTATCATGAAAAGTATTTCTAGTATTCTAGGTATACCGAATTCAATGCTCTTGGCTAATGAAACACTGATAAGTAGATACAGGGAGCTAATTAATTAATTAATTAATTGAGCAACTATTTACCTTTTTCTGATTCGTGATTCGTCCCATAATTAAAAATTGTGGTACAATGTCTTGTCAACACGTGTAGCCTAACACTCTGCAAACATGCCCTGGATCGCCGTGCGATGAATCCAGTTGGATTTTCCCACATCGACTTGTCACATCTAACGTACCTGGAAATTTTAAAAGCTACAAACATGTTGACAAGTTGTGTACCATGTAAAGCAAAGGACTTTCACACATTTTTTCTGTCACCCACATTATTGCCCTTGCTTATATCTAAAATTTTCAGATTTGTTGTAAATATGGAAGTAAAAAGCACCGAAAGTTAGGGAAAAGAAATAGTAATGTAATGATTATGTTTTTATTGTGTGAACGACTATTGTATATTAGATCAATATTTCAGACACGACGATGCTCCAATATTTTTATAAATAGGGTCCATTCAGTAATGACCAATTGAGAATTGAAGTGAAAATT
This sequence comes from Jasminum sambac, assembly GCA_018223645.1. Classification (NCBI taxonomy): domain Eukaryota; kingdom Viridiplantae; phylum Streptophyta; class Magnoliopsida; order Lamiales; family Oleaceae; genus Jasminum; species Jasminum sambac. The sequence continues at coordinate 30,755,876 of CP073649.1, forward strand.
CTCGCTCACAACACGTTATCGCACGAATTGTCTCAAATGTACTAGTTAATTCTTTTGAAAAACACTAATTCTTTGCATTAAGATTCATCGTGGTCTAAGAGATCTATATTACTCGTCTCCCTCTTCTCTAACTATCTCCATTCTCTTCCTTCAACACATAATATTCATCACCTCTCTCTTCTCTCTCCACATATTCCCATATCTACGTTATCTCTACTATCTCTCTTTTCTTGTTATTTATGTTGAAAATAGAGGAAATTCTCGAATCCTTAAACTATTCCCTCCAGGGTCTGAAGAATGAAACTTCTCATGTATAAATCTTAAGTGGTGTTCTCATTTTACCTAAAAAGAATGGAAGTTGCACAAGAACCCAAAATTTAAATATGGAGGAAACCCCTGTGCAAAAGTTAAAAACGCTGGGATTTCGAATGGCAGGTAATTTTCGTTCCTAAGTTGAACTGAAAATGAATGATGATAATCATGGACTAAGAAATTCTAATGATGAATGTTAAAAATTGAAGTAAAATTATATTTTGGAAATGAAATTTGTAATGGAAAACTTTATCTCACTTGAATGGAATGGGCGATTTTACCATTGTAGACTAAATGGACAATTTTACCTTGTGGACTCTGTGACAATTTTACCTCTGATCGGAATGGACAATTTTACCATATGGTAGGATTCTACCACTGCTATTGGAATCTAAATTTACATTTATTACTATAATTTACATATGGTTATCGCACTATTGAAATTTAAATTTATATTTATATTTATTGCGATAATTCCCATACAGTAGAGTTCTACCACCTATTTGGGAGAATTTAATTTCTATTATTTATGTTTTTATACTTCAAATGTGGTGGGTTATACCACACGCTAGTTAGAATATATATTACCAATGTGGTTGGATTAAACCCCACGATTGGTACTAAATAATAGTGACGATTTACATATAGTTGACAAGAATGTTATATTGATATTAACAAAGAGATTTGAGCAAATGATGATATATGTGTTGATAAATTGCTCAAAGAATTCCATGGTGATAAAAGAGAAGATATACCATGGTGAAAAATCTCATTATGAGATTAATATATTGATACATTGATACAATGACGAAATGCTCTCAAAGAAGTATTTAATAAAGAGAATATTCATTCTCCATGCCTATTGAATATTGATGGAGAAAATTGAGCAAGAGATACCAAAAGTTACCAAGTTGAATAAATATATAAAAGAGAAATGCTCAATAGATCCCCAATTGACAAATCAAATGAAATGAATCATATGGTGGGATCATTTGAAATAATCCTATTGATGATATGAGATCGTATTGATATGAGAAAAGCGATCTTGAAGAAGCATATGTTATGCTAATGGTACAATAGACATTTATATTCGAACAAAATATGATATTATTATTGCTCTAGAAGATGCACAAAGCGGAACATATATGAGAATATCAAAGGGTGGAAATAAACACTCAAAATATATAGAAATACAAAAGGAAATACGTATTGAACTCAGTAAATGAGGGATGCGTCGAGAGTATAAATACCCGTAACTCGCCATCCCTAACATTCGTTCATAATGAAAGATCAAAGGATCTCTTTTCCGCTTGACACCAATGATGCATGTCGACGGGTTTGACTTTCCATGCATTCTTGAACATATGATTGAATCTTGATGAGTAGATCAACAACCGTATTAGCGAGAACAAGTATATTTCTCATGAACGAGAAATAAATTTATATTCTACACTGATTTAGAAATTCTAGCAAACCATCAAAGAAATAATTAATATTCAACAAACCTATGGGTTTGGTATGAAAAATTCCATTGTGCCCATGATGCTATCTTGAATATTTCCTCCAGGTGTGTTATAGCGCTGGAAGGACAATAAAAGCATCACTATTGTTCATCATGTACATCATGCGATCATGAATAGAAGCTGCGTTTTTATATCACCAGTTAACCCATGATTATCTTGGATCCAATACGATTGCTAGCTCCAACTTGATGAAAAGGTAATACGCTTGACACTCTTATCCCCCATAATTGTGCGGCCATTGTAAGACTCTTTAAAAGCTTGGTATTGGTCCTCCCATACAAAGATATTGATGTTTTGTTTCAATTCCTTTATAAGTTGGTTTGCCATATCTATATATTGGATATCACCTATCAGTCTAGATCCACCAAGAACACATCTGATCTTAATCGTGTGAGGTGAAGATTGATTTGCATGAGATGATTCTAAAATTCCCATCGCCATCTCCATCTCCATCTCTCTTTACACTAAAGTTTCAATGTATGAATGAGATACGTGAATCCCTCTATTTAAAGATAAATTTTCAAACCAATACGTGATTTTACTATTTACCTTTTGACAATATGAGAAGAGAACAAAGAGAAAAATATCGATTGAAATGACATACACTTTCGGTGATTGAAATCTATATATAAATATATTTATTTATTTATTTACATACATATATATATTTGAAAAAAAAAAAAAAAACCACGATATTTACAATTACGAAATACATCGATACGCCAAAATTTTTTCACAATTACGAGAAAATCATAATACTAAATTTTTCTACTAAATTTACAAATAGGATCTTTTAAAGTAAGATTTTCGACTGCACCGTTCTTGTTCATCTTTAAATTTGGCCCATAAGGCCATGTTCTCACTCAGCGTGTCCACTAGGATGTGTCTCAAGAGCCTTGAATATCATCCAAAGACTTTACTCAATCCATCCTTAATGAATGCTATTTTATCCTCTCGGTTTTGGACAAGTACCACAGATTTACATCGAGTGTCACAAGTCCACCAGAGCACATTTATAGCATCCTCCTAACCTTTTGCTCTCCGTTTCTTCAAAAAACTACTTTTACCCATCTCGGGCATGTATTTAGAAGGAATCGAAATCTCACCGATATGGGACCTTTGCTCAATCAACCATCGAATATATCTTGTGGAATGCCCTTATTCATTAGTATCCTTAATCTTTCAAGTCTACATAGATAAATTCTCTTTAGAATTTTGATCGTGATGAGGATAGTATTTCACGAAGATTCAAGAGCACATGATCCATTATAATATCCGGACCCTTGTTAGGGTGAATATTGTAAGTGCTCTGGATGATTTATAAACGCGCGTATGGTAAGACTCGCGTTTTACTTGATGGGCGTAACGAAACGTATGAGATAAGATTCCACGCTTCAATAGTAATCGTAATAATGCCACCAAAGAATGGCGTGATATATGTTTGGCTATGCATGTGATGACGGTAATAAATCATGTTGAGCACTATATAGATTCCTGGTTCGATTGATAGATTCGTCGATTGATGTAAATAATTTATTGAAATCAAGAGCGGAAGAAATTTCCAATGATTGTTCTCGATAAATGATTGCTAGCTAATGATTGGAAATAAATCCCAAATATATCCGGAACATATATAAGGGATGAGATATATGGGCCCACTCACCAGTTATGTTGACTACTTATATAATATGATGTGGATTTACTACGTAGTCATATATTATAAATGGAAATTGGCGAGATTATTTGCTCACGATATGAGCGTGAGTTTGCATTTAATGATAAAGTTAGTAAATATATCCCAATTATTTGAATAAGGCCGTAAATGATTGATATGCATATAAGTGGGATATAATTGAAGTCCTCAATCGATTTGCCAATATCGAGAATGAAGTATAGAATAAACCCCTCCATTAAAGCTAAATATTGAGAATATATACAAATTGTATCTTGAGTTTGATTGCTAGCATGAGGGGGAGTATTAATAGTTGGAAATAATATATGAAATGCATCATGAATTTGAAATTCAAATATGAATAACGATCTCATATATCAATTATATATGTTTTGACAAATTAGCAAGCCGAAATATTGATATTATTTAAATAAAAGTTCCCCAAATATGTAAATCAAAGCAAATGATAGAAGATGATTTTGATAAAGGAGGCATATATTTTGAAGAGAATATAGACTCAAGTATATTGTGCAATTCTAAAGAGGATTGATAATGAGATATCTCAATAAGTTATATCATTATGGGGAAAGAAATGAAATTTGAAAGTGTCGACACGGTATGAAAATGTAGCGCTACATACGATCAGCGATAATGAGGATATTGAGATATATCGAAGAATAATATTGAAATATACATATACTGGCTTGATAAGAAAATTGAACTATTAAAGGATAACATTGCTTGTAATAGCTTAAAAGCTAATGATATTGTTGTCTGATTTTTCCTTGTTTGAGGTTTTTATCCCAAATGGTTTTTCCTAAACAAGGTTTTAATGAGGCAGCCTAATCACAACTAATAGAAGATCTCGAGAAGATTTGGATATATATATGTCGTCTGACATGAGAATGTAAGATCGAGATTGTTATCGATTGCAAATAAGCACTAATTATGACACGATGATAAATATGATATACTTACGAAGGATTTTGATTTAAACATACTTGTACAAACTACGCGTTGCACTCTTTTTCCCTTGATTAAGGTTTTATCCCATCGTTTTCCTACCAAGGTTTTTAATGAGGCAACGCTTATGACGATGGCTTATAAATCTTCCAGTCAAAGGTGAGTGTATCGGCCCCAAGATACTGAATCAAATGGAGTATTGTACTTTTTCCTCCGATCAAGTTTTTCCCCATCGGGTTTTCTTGACAAGGTTTTAACGAGCAAAGATCATGAATACTTATATAAGAATGATTGTTGTCGAGGGGAGCAACTTACCTCTTCGCTCAGGTTTTGCCCTACGAGGTTTTCTCGAAGAATATATAATCAAATTTTCCTACAATCAATTTGAGAGTTTTCTCCATTAGAAACTTTTCTATAAACAAGTTTAAAAGACAATTGTATAAAATAGTCATTCAAGGGAGTGTTGTAAATATGGAAGTAAAAGGCAAGTTAAAGTTAGGAAAAGAAATAGTAATGTAATGATTATGTTTTTATTGTGTGAATATCATTGATATTAGTGATATTTGTATGTCTGATGTGCCCCAATATTTTTCTATAAATAGGGGTCATTTGTAATGAATTCAATAACGAGAATTGAAGTGAAAATTTCTCTCGTTCACAACAAGATTCGTATTTTTATTTCATTTTAATTAATTACCTTTTATTCAACTGGACATGTATAATAATCTTTACTATTTATCATTGTTTGAGTAGTTGAAGTGTTGAATACGGACTTGTTCTATACACTAAATTTCTATTAATTTTTATTAAATTTTTTCTCTCATTCTTTTCAATTAATCATACAATTATTTTATATTTTTTAATATATTTTCTCCAATTTTCAACCACCAATCTAACAAGTCATCCGAATAAATTTTCTACATTGTCAATAGAACAAGCCTTAATTATATCAATGTCCTAGCGTACGTTTAAAATATGACCAAGTGTTAATCTAGAGAATTCTATATTAGTAAGAGCTGAGTCACTAAATTATTAGTTCAATTAGATATTTGATAACTGAAATGATATTTCAATTACTCGCAATTACAATGATATTAGTGGAGAATAAAGCTTAAATGTTTGGTCTCTTTAATAAAAATAGACTCTTAATTGTCACTATCAAATGGACGAATAAATCTTTTTTTTTTTTTTTGAAGAATGGACTAATGATTTGAGATTAACAATTTTTCTATTGTTTATGATAAGGTTGGTAACATATTGCTCGAACAAATAAATTATAGAAGTACCTAAACAAAAGTAATGGCCGGCTTTTCCCTTTTTTTTTTTTTTTGAACCAGTCATTTCCTTAATATAAGTTATTGCAATCAAATTTTCTTTATTCTACAACCCTAAACAGCTCTCCCTTCTCTCTACCCTCCCGTTCTCTCTCTCTCTCTCTCTCTCTCTTCTGGGCATCACCTATTGCACCAGTTGGGGGTGATTTTTTGGCTTTTCGGCCTTAAATCACCCCTTCCCTCTTTCTGTATATATTTTCTTCTAAAACGCAGTCTATCCACATAGATTTGAGCTTTCCTTTGCCCTTTTGAAATTTCATCGTCTTGGTGCGCGGTTGGGCTTTTCATCCTCTTGTTACAATGTTGTTTATTTGTGTGCTACAAATTGGTTGTCAGCTTCAAGTCACTATGACTTCAATCCATTTTTAGGTGTCAACATTGCAGATCTGGAAGTATGGGTATTCCGATCACTATGTTTTTAACATATTTATAAGCATTTTGCCATTTTTTACTTTTAACCGGGGTACTGTGATCATCCTTTTGATTTTTACCAGTATTAATTCTGTAGTTCTTCGTTGTATTTTATCAATTTAACTGAATGAAAAAGCCTCTTGTTAAAAAAAAAGGTTCTTGCAATCAGTTAGACATGGATCAGAGTCTAATTATTTGTAGCACCTTTCTAATGCACATAAATAATGGTAGTTATTATGACTTGTCAATTGATCATTGATGATATTGTCAGCCGACGAGAATTAATCATTGATGACCATTGTAAATGTAAAGATTATAAATGAATTAATCAATGATATCACAAGGACACAAGCTACGATGGAAGATATAATTCAAACTCAACTCTATTATGTAATACAATCACAATGTCACATATCAAGCTAATGGTTCGACGCCCATACGATGATTGACACATATCCCCCGTCCTCTACCATTAGTGAGAAGGAGGTCACATATTAATCATCGATGCATATCAAGATATCTAAGGATATATTTGATTGGTGAAAAAATTAAATTTTTTAATATACGTGTTGAATGTATAGTTGAAATTTTGGGAAAGTATATTAAGGTCTTATTCTTTTCATAAGTTCGCGTATTTTTGTGTAATTTATACATATTTTAACCATACATATTTTCTAATATAATACTAACCACACATTTTATTTGGAAATACGTGAACTTTTCAAAATAATAAGGCCTAAATAATTAATTGGGTGGTTGTAAATGATAACAAAGAAAAAATTAAAAAAATTTGCATTAAATTATATTGAGGAGAACAAGGCCTAAGATACATGCTCATGTATGGGTATCGAATCTTTCGTGGATTAAATCGATCGACCTTAAAAGTGTGTCTAATTCTATTGGATAGGACAGCACACCATTCGTCTAAGGCCTTGTTCTCCTCAACATAAATTAATATAAATTTTATTAATTTTTTCTCTCTCATGATTTACAATCACTCATTCAATTATTTAATATACTTTCCCCAAATTTCAACCACACATTCAACACGTATATCAAAAAAATTAACTTTATCTCCAATCAAACATACCCTAAGATTACAGAGATTGATTTAAAGTGTAATATATATTACGGAAAAGGAATCACCTCGGCGAGGAAGTTCTCTTCCCAGCGCTGGAAGTTTCAGCGCTGGGCCCACACAGAGCCCCTCCTGATGGCGGGGGGCCCACACACACCCCCCTCCTACCTATCTCTTTCTCTCTCCCGCTGGAACCAATAGTTGGTTCCAGTGTCTGGAACTGGAACGGGCCTGATCACCTCAGACCAATAGATCACAGATGTTAGACTGGGACGCACCAGAAGCCAGTAACCGCCACGTGTTTCGTTACCACGTGAGAAGCGAAAGCGACGGCTCAGATGCTGCGGACTTTGAGACACGAGGATGTTCACCCACGTGTCCGACTCTCAAACCTACCCGCCAAAACGTAATTAACACCTTTCTCTTCGTACACTAACACGTGTCGACCTCACGGATTCTCTTCGCACGTGCCGTCTCCGTCGCATTACGTGGCACTACAGGGCCATGCAAGTGGGAGGTGGGATTAGCGGGGATTATATTAATCGTTAATTTAGGATTAATCAACCCGTAATTAACTCGTGAATCCCAACCCCAAAATGTGCTTCTGTCATCTTACGTGTCGGGAGCCGCTCCTCTCCTCCCTCCACGTGTCACTCTCTCGCCAACTTTCTCTCTCCTCTCTCTACAGTTCTCGTTTTCTCTTTATCCGTCCTCTCATTATTCAACACCAAGTCCAAACAATATATAGCAAAACCGAAAACCTTTCCAAAAGCGCAATTCGATAATATTGGCTTTATGAACTTTTCGGAGAAATGGGGAAAGAGTTTACGATCCTTGAGGGTTTTGAACAAGGAGAGAAGGAGATCGAGCTGAGTTTGGAGCTATCAATCGGTGGAAATTACAGAAAAACAGAGAAATCATCACAGGATCCGAATGATCAAGACACGAAGGGTCCAGATTTTGTATATAGATCCGATTCTCCTTGTGCGAAAGTAGATTTGGGGATGGAGAATGGAATTGAGTTTGTGGATCTGAATAAGAGACGGGGGATTCAAGCGTTACGAAGACAGGAAGCGAGGAAGAAGAGAGAAGGAAAATTGAAACAAACCATTTCGAGAGGGGCAAATGCAGAGGATAAACTGTGGTTACAAGCACAGCAATTTCAATGCAGAGTTGGAGATAGAGTGATTAAAGAGAACGAAAATTTCTCAGCAGAATCAGTTCGTAAGAAGGAGAAAAATGGTGCTGTGAATTCAATCGACGAAGCTGCAAAGGAGTTGAATTTGTCGTTGAAGAATGTCGGAATGGAAGGTAAGATTTCGGGTTCGAACAATTGGGGTCAGGATAACCCGGCCCGGTGGTTCTGCCCGCAGTTGCAATGTCAGCATTCTGTTTCGCGTATGAAAGCTGGGAAGAATGAAGTAGATAAGAGCAATGTGTTTCGACTGGGGACTTGTTCGAATGCAAATTCGTCCATGGATTGTGATTCGATTCACGGCGGCCACAAGGCCGTTTCCGATGGGTCTTTTGAGAGAAACACTGCCGTTTCCGACTACCAGAACACTGTCCAGAAAGGTAACTATCAAATTATTTTATTTTGCTTTACATTTTTTTAATGATGCATTTGAAAATGATATATTGTATTGTTAGGTAGAATATATGCTAATTAGTGCCGGTTTTGTTTTCTATTTCTATTGGTTTTTTTTTTTTGGTTTATTTATTTATTTTTTAATGTGTTCTTGAATAATGAATTTTGACCAGATTAATCAATTAATTTAACAAAGATGCTATTTGTTAAGTTTTTCAAGAAAGTTAAAAACTTGTAAACAAGAAAAGATTTGTAATCATTCAAAAAAAAAATGAAAAAAGAAAAGAAAAGATTTGTAATAGTGTTGTTTTTAGCCTTTTAAGCATTTGAAAATTCGAAAAATACACCATTGATTTGTCTCCCCTAGTCCTTCCCTGTGAAAAGAACCTTCTGCGTGGGAAAAAATAATTCAAAATGAACTCAAAAGTCAAAACTTGAAAGAACAAAGCAATTCGCAGGGTAATTGCCAATTTGAGGAATAATCTAGGATAAGTGTGAGTATAATTTTAGATGGGCGTTATGTGATAGTTTTAAGTGTGTGTCAGTTTTTCATTAAATGATAAAAATACGGCATGTGTTTTATCATTAAATACCCTTATACACCTCTTTGTAGTTTACATCCATTGAAGATGTAACACATTAATGATGTGATGTGATTAAAAATGTGAAATTTGAATGCCAGTGTAGAGGTACGCCAAGTACACTAGCGATCCGTTTCCAACAATGTTGGCACCATAAGATGCCAACATTGTCCATATCGTCGCCATGTGGCCAAAACCAACCCACCTCTTGATGGTGGGGGCACGTGGCACCATTCAAACACTAGTTGGCATCTTACCAGCTAGTTGGTAGGAGAACGGGAGCGACTCCAGGTATGGGATGTGTGTGGGATTTGAGTTATGTCTAAACAATTCAGCGATAGTCTTGCAAATCATAGAATCATTTTTTTTTTTTAAACTCCTAAACAATTTTATTGGTGTTACCTCTGATTTTAATGAAAAACTTGGTCATTTTCAGGAGGATGTGGTAGCAATAGCGATACAGGAAGCAACTCTAGTAACTCGTATGTGTTAGAACGGCTCGAAACCAATGTTCCCTCGGCCAAAAAAGAACAGAAGAATGGCTTCTTAAACACAGAAAAGCTTTCTATGGAAACAGCCCCTTCAAGCATTACATCCCAAACATCTGACAAACCCATATCCAACACTAGTTCGGAACAAACTACTGATGTTCGTTCAAGTCAATCCGAGAATGGAACATTGTTGTCTCAATCGAAAGAATCAAATGGCATCCATAGCAAGCCTCCTAAACCGCAAAGCCAAAATCAAATGGCAGTTTCCTTGTCTCGCATGCCTTGTGTTTCGACTACGGGTAATGGGCCAAATGGGAAGACCATAACTGGATTCTTGTACAAGTACTCGAGATCAGAAGTGAGCATCATGTGTGTTTGCCATGGCAGCTCATTTTCGCCAGCGGAGTTTGTGGAGCATGCTGGAGGAGTAGATATATCGCACCCTCTGAGGCACATTACCGTGGTTCCTTCAGCTTTTGGATAACGAGTAATGTTTGGACTGGTATTTTGCATTTCTTTTTTCCCTTTCTTTTGCTTATTGCTGAAAGTGCAAAGGTTTCTAACATGAATGTTGAAAACCATGGTAATTTTTGGAACCATTTTGTCTAGAAGATTCAACTCGAGAGTTCTTTTGTAACGAACAGAATGCTGCGATGCCAAGTGCCAAAAGAATTTGGTTCTTAATTTTACTTTTGGATGGGTGTAATTTCATTCATTTGCAATTTGTTTGTGCTACACTAGTTTTTGAGAGATTTACATTAGTTTTGCATTTTTTTTTTTAAATACAAGACGGGGACCATAAGTGCACTAGTTTTGCAATTCAGTGAGAACAATTTAAATGTAAGTGCCCGGATAGCGTAACACCCGTGGTGATTTTTGTGCCAGTTTTTACTACAAGAATCGACTCAAGAGTTTGTCTGACAAACAGAATATTGCAACTCTAGTACCAAACGAATTTGTGTCTTTAATGTTACCGTTGGATGCATGTATTTCCATGCATTAAAATATTTATATTACATTTTCAGAGTGATTGGAAACTGGTAATGAAGTTTCACAATTTTCAATTGGAACGATCAATTCTAAGTGGTCAGTATAGATAGTATTTAGGATTGCAATAATGTTATCTGTTCAAAGACTTGAACAATTCACACCTTATCTCCATCTTTAGAAGATTGTAACACCCATGTGAATGTAGACATGCACAAGTAGCACCATTAATGTAAACACAGATATATGTACAAGTAGCATGAAGAGAAACGTGGAGGTGCTTATAAAGAAGTGTTTCGGCACTTTAGGTCACGCAATTGTATTATCGCTAGTTTGGGCATCCACTTCACCATATTGTGTCAGGTACAGCATACAGGCTAATTATCTGGTGCCCCCATGATCGCTTGCGTAGCATACAAGGCTGCACAAGGTTACACTGTGTGTGATCTGTTTAAAGAAGATTTTAACAACGCACATCCTACCTGCTTCAAAGATTTTAACAAATGTATGTAGCCGTCTCTTTAAACTACCAGAAACATGGAGGTGTTTATAAACAAGCATTCCGATACGAGGTTTTAGGTCCAAAAGAACGGAAAACAAGGAATGCAAACAAAAACTGGAACAAAATTTCAACACCAACGGTTATTGTCAGTACATAACATCAAGATTTAAACCAAAGGTTACATAGCAAGCTCCAGGATGGAATGCTTAGCTTTAAAGATATTCTATCTGATACCCATGTTGAAACTTACATCACCACCCTTGTTACTCTGTCATAACTGGCTTGTTCTCATTTGCTTTTGGCTTCTGTTCCCTGGGCTTCTGCTCCTCTGTTTTCCTGGCATTGCATTCAGGCATTGAAAGAACATCAGTAATTAATTATCGACACCGTCTGAAACAGAAGAACTAACTCGTGCCAAATTCTTGAATGTCAATTTAAATTTGCAACAGCTCAAATCTTTACCACGCTACCATTCATCAATTTCAGAAATTCCACAAATAATTCCAAGCATCAAAAACAGTAACGAGTGGAGATTAGCTAACAATTGATACCGTAAACTAACTCAGGCTAATTCTTCAAATAAGCTAATTAAAATTTGCAATAGGCCAAATCTTTACCACGCTGCAATTCATCAATTTCGAAAATTCCACAAAAAGTTATAAGCACATAAAACAGCAACGAGTCGAGATTAGCTAACAATTTATACCAAATCAGAAAACGTATCTGCATCGTTGGTTGAAATGATTGCATAACTCATTAGAATTCCTTCATAAATTTAATTGTCTCGCTTCAACATTTTCAAAGGAAAATATAAAATCAAAAGGATAATAGAATAACACCTCGATTTCGAGAGAGAAACAACAGTAAAAAGTTAGATCAGGTGATTGGCAAATACCTCTTGTCAGAAGAACCGCCTTTCTGGCTGAGGAAGGATCGGAAAAGTGGAGAATTAACGTCGTAAATCATCTTCTCTGTCGATTTCACAAATCAATTCGTCGATAATGCCCCTTCGGTTTCTCGAACCCTAGTTTGCTTGAATTTTTGGTGGAGACCCAGGCTTGGGAGTTTTTTTTTATAAAGTGACGGTGATAGAGCCCAGTAGCAACCCTTTGTATAGGCCCAATTAATCAGATTAATTCACGAGCCCAGTAGGTCAACTATGTTAATTAAAATCGGACAAAATTCTAAACCTCTGTTTGTGCTAATTTTTTCCTACCTAAAAATCATCTCTATTTCTAAAGTTACGTAGGGACTATGTAGCATTACGTAGGGAGTATGTAGGGACTATTATGACATTTCCTAGCAGTCCATGCCATATGAGTTTTAACGTAACAAAACAAACAATAAATATATATTAGTTAACCATTAGGATTAGCTTGGTGGTCAGAACCTCTCCTGATTAGCAGGAGGTCCAAAGTTCGAACTCTGTAACTACTATTTAATAATGTTATTTATATGCGTTGTGGTGTTTGTGTGGTTTGTCCACCCTTATGTGGTGGTTTGTTTATTTCGGTTATTTCGTCGTCAGATGGTGGTTATGGAGCCCTGGGATACGCTCTCAGATTCGTTCTCCACGAGCCCCAAGTCAAGATTGGAATGGATTGTGTTTCAAATGATTTAATGATATATTCTGATGTAATATATCTAACTTACAATGTACCATTCAAAAAAATAAAAATAAATATATATTAGTTCTAGTATACTACCAAGAGTTCTTCTAGTTAATAGTTGGCAATTGAGGAGAATATATAATTAAAAATAAAAATATTTATAAACTTCTTAAATATGAACAACGTTCTCATGCTCCCCGGACTCTCAGGGTGTTTTTCAGCCACATATAACCTCCGTTGGAACATCCGAGACTAGATTTAAAATCAGCACAGCGAGAGGGAACTCTATCAATTGGGAACATTTTCTAGCAATGCCATGATCGCCGGTCAAAATTTTATTTCCATAATCTCGCCCATCTCGCCGTGCTAATTCTAAACCTGGTCTTGAATTTCCCAACGGCGGGAGCATGAGATTATGCCTGCAAAAAATATATACATAACTAAAAATGAAGAACAACTTTACATGTTAGACACATGAAAGAAAGATAGGTTGTATCACATGTGTAGAGGTCCAATCACTCTTAGAATAATTATGATACGAATAAAAGTCTGAACGTATTTATATAACAATAAACTTGTGAATATGACTCTTGTCACTTTTCATCTAAGAGAGGTCTTGAAAATATATAAGTTATTAAGTTCATAATAACAAATTTGTATTGACAGCCTGTAGTATCGATGACGAATGTCTAATAACTAAACTACCAATCAATTGCATTCGCATGACTATCAATCACTATTTGTATGAGGCCAACCGAGTGCCACGAGGATTGACCTTAGGTTGGACCTAGGGCAAGTCGACCCCAAGGGCGACCCCCCGATAGTTGACCCAAAGGGAATCAATTATATGGTGATGAGTCCAATTCCTTTATCTAAAGCGATAAATTTTTACTTATTTAAGCATTAAATTACCTCGCATAAAAGAGGACAGTTAATAAAAATCAAATTACAAGAATAAAATGTAATGATAACTGTACCAAACAAGATTATGAGCTAAAATATAAGTTGATAATATAGGATCGAAAGAGAGGATGGCGAGACGTTATCTAAAAGAATAGAAGGTTTGGCTTTGACAGGCGGCCTATCCAATCATATTTTCGTCGGTGCTTTCATCTCTCCTCTGCCACCACACCTCATTAATAATTGGCTTGCCCGTATTTACCCACCTTATTATCTTCTTCGAATTCCCTATTTTGTCCTTCTCTCTTTTTGACTTGTCAAAATGTTACTCTTTCATGGGAGTATTGTTCGCAGTCAGGGCATCATAACTCAGTTGACGTAATTACCCTCACACTAATGCTGCTACTAGCCAATTGTTATTTACATATTTACCCTTCAAAGAGTAACACGTATCATCATCGTCAATTTCCATGTTGACTAATCCTATCTCTTTTGTTTTTATTTATTAAAAAAAGAAGAAAAAGTTGGAAAAGTTAAACTGTAATTGGATAAAGTGATTGGTCAAACGAAAGTAATAATTATTTAATTAGTTAGAAATAGTTAAAATATTTATTTATGAATTGATTTAACAACTAAGCCGATACAATAATGTATCACCTTAACGCATAAGAAATGAGAACGCTTTGGGATAAAAATGTGAGTAGAGCACATGGCTGGTACCACCTCATTCGTGGGTTGTGAGTATGGGAGAAATTTAAACGTGGGAGAATAACTTTAATATAACATTTTCGAATGTATCATAAATGTATAAAGGAAAAGGGCAAGAAAAAAACGCATGCACGTGACCATGACCAACTTCAGGCAAGGGATACAGCCTAAATAGGTAGATTGAGCATGCAATTGGTTTTCCATGGTCTTGATGCAAATATTAATTTAGTTTTTTATTTGGTCAAATATAAATATATAATTGTCAACAAAATTTTTATATATAGTTTATTCTTTTCAGCCATGATGATTATTTTACGGAATATATCATTTTTAAAATACTGAATTACAAGTCCTTCAATTACAATAATTTATAAGAATGAAATACAATTATGGCCTTGTTTTTTGGATAATAAGTTTTATTTTTTCGATTTACATAGTGAATGTATGGTTAAAATTTGAAAAAAAATATATTAAATAATTAAATGAGTTGTTAGAAATTAAGAGAGAAAAAGTTACAAAATTGATAAGTTTTGTGTTGGATAGAATAAAGCCTATAAGAGTTGAACTAAATTACACATTAGCAATATCTTGTGACTTGTATACGTATCATTTAATTTAATCATTTAATTTAAGTTCAATATATATTAGAATATCGCTAATGTTGCAGGAGAATATGTCAATAAGGTGATGTGGCGCCCTTATAGGGTGCCATATCATCGTCTGTTTAATTTTTTTTAGTATCTATGTAAAATAAAATAAATAAAACATAATTATCCTCTGATAGTGGAGGATCGTATGGGCCTCACAATTTTTTCCCAAAAATAGAGGGTATTGGCATAATATCTTGCCAACAGATCTTTTCCGATTAGAATATATGCCACAATTTTATTGAACACAAGGAATTTGAAATTAGTATAGTTCAAAAAGGTGAATTGGAAGGAGCATGACATACCTACCTCATAGTACTTAAGAATATGATACCCAAATAAAACTTAGTAAGGCTTTGTTCTTTTTATAATTTCATAAAAATTTTTGTTTCTTCTTCTTTTCAATTATATACACATTTTTCAATATAATATTAATTATATATTTTATATGAAATATCGTACATATCAAATTTATTCCCAAAAGAACAAGGCCTAAGTCTCGTAAACTCAGGAATGGTACATTTTTAGTTTTGCTGTGAGTGGATTTGGTAACTCTCATAAACTCATAAATAAAACTCACATCAAGCACCGTAACTTTAATAGAGTTTTAGTGTCGAGAATATATTATTTTCGCTCATGACATATACAATTCAAAATGATAATCATGTGGTAAATGAAAAAATATATATATTGATGGTATTTTTGTCAATTTTCATATTAGTGTTATATTTCGGCGGTGATATGATTGAATTTTTTATAGTTTTTAATAAATTTTTATGTAAAAGATGAAAGAGAATAAGCGGAGTTAAACAGTACAAATTTGTATAATATATATAAGTTTTACGAGATATATAGATATGATTGATTTGATAAAAAAAGAATAAATAAATAAATGGTAAAAAATTAATAATATCACCCTATTCATCTTATATTGAAGTGATATATGTGTAACAAAAATAATAAATCATGTTTACGTGGCATTAAAATGACTTGTAAAATAAATGAATGTAATAATAATTAAAGAACGCCTGAGGGTTATTAGGATATGATGGTTTTGCATTAAAATTGATTTTTTTGAGATAAAAAAATGTCGTGGGAATTGGTCATAAAATATTTGCCACTGTAGAAGAAATGCTTTGCTCAAGGGCAGTTTCGTCTTTTAAAACCTTGGCTAAACAACACACGGTAGAAGCAGTACCCTACTCTTGATCAACCCCCACCCAATCTCTTCTCTCTATACGTACACAAAACTTGTATCTATATATCTACATCACTCTTTCTCGCTCTTCAAACCATTGTCACCCATATATGAGATTGAAACTGAAATAAAATAAAAGGTGGTAGATGCATGAGTTAAACGCCAACCACTTTGTATACAATCTCTATATTCTCACCACCTTCCCCTTGTAAACCACCACCCCACCCCCACCCATCACCGCCTGAGGTCGATTTTTGTCCTCGTTTTTCACAAACCACGAATAACTGGGGTTTTTCCCCTGTTCTATTTTGTCCTGTTTATTTCAGGTATCAACTCCAATTCTTCACAATGCATCTAGTAAAAATATATGTTGTCTTTCTTTATTATATGGTGTGTTTTGTCTCTATAGGTTGACTTGTATGCTTCGTATTGGAAATAAGCTTTGTGGAGTTGGCCAATTGTTGTTAATTAGTAATGGTGCCAAATTGATCTTTGTAGTAGATACGATGTGGGCGATTGTTGGTTTCTTTTTTCTTGATTTATCTTTATGGTGTTGTTGAATTTTGCGAATTTCTTGTTTGGATTTTCTCATTTTTGAGTCCATGAAAGGTGGTAGGTTGGTAGGGGTTGACTTGGAATTCTAAAAGATTCACTCTCAATTCTTCAAAAGGAATGATTTGGGCAATTGTATTGATTTCTTGAATTTCTACGTTAATGTGTGCTATTGGTTAATTATATACAAACATATATCTATTGATTGCGGTTCTATCATTCTATCATCTTTTGGTTTTGGGGGCAATGTGAAACAACAGACATCTTAGTTCAATACAAGGTTGTTGTGAAACTTGAGCTTACTCGTATGTGGGTCGAAAATGGCTAATTCTTGATTTGTGAAAGTTCGATCTGGTCTGTTTTCGCAAATTTGAATCTAAGGAACGTGTTATTGCCATCACATATATACTTTGTTAAATGAGTGGATTCCAAAATCTCATCAAGAAATGTGTTCTCTCTAGAGTGATGAAAAGGGATTCAATTGGGTGCTTCCAAATTTACTTCGAATGAGCCTTTTTTGTTGCTTCTATTGAATACTTTTCGTTATATATGGATCACTTTTGATCGTTTGTTGGTCAATTTACTAACTTGTTGAGTAGCTTATTATTCTTCCTATTAGAAATACTGAAGCAGCCATGGTGAGCATTCGAAGGCGTAAGAGCTTAGGCCTCTGTTCTGGTATTCAAACTTCATATCTTATATAGTCAATGATGATTCTTCTGCAGAAAATATGCATTATTGGTGAATTTTGAGTCTCTTTCCATTAACAAAGCTCGGTATTTTGCATGATTACTTAGGGCGACATTCTTCAGTGGCTCCACTTTCTGAGTCTGAGAATGGACAGCATACTGAAACTCACACTGAGAACACAAAACAAGTCAGTGTTCAACCCATGGTTTTAGATGACATCAACCCACCAAAAGAGGTACTCTTTAATTTACTCAAGTCAAGTATCTACTATGGCTACATTATCTTATATCTACTATGTTAGAATTTAAATTCTTTATTGTATTTGGCTAGAAAATTTCTGTGGAAATCGGGGCTTGTTCATCAAATGTGCTCACTTCAAGTCCATCAAAAGAACATCCTATTCATCAATTCCCAGGTTGTCTATTAGTTGCGAGTTTTGTGATCATGTTATGTAATTTTTTCCATCCGTTTTTGTTGTTTTATAGGATTTGTGCCTTGTATTACAGAGGTTAAACGCAGAAAGAGGCACAGGAGAAAGCAGGTAGAAAACCAAGAACAGTGTGTTATGAGAGGCGTCTATTTCAAGAACATGAAATGGCAAGCTGCTATTAAGGTTGACAAGAAACAGATCCACTTGGGAACTGTTGGTTCTCAGGAAGAAGCTGCTAGGCTTTATGACAGGTATTATTAGAAAAACACCATTGACAGAAAAAGTTTCTTGTATATAATGGTTGACATAATGGTTTACATATACTGACGTGTAAAGAAAAAGTTTCATATATCATATAATTGAGTGGAAATGAGGTTGGTTTATTTGTAGGGCTGCGTTCATGTGCGGAAGAGAGCCGAACTTTGAACTCTCAGAGAACGAAAAACAAGAACTCAGGAAATTTAATTGGGATGAATTCTTAGCCATTACACGATCTGCAATTACAAACAAGAGTAAGCCTTCCAAAAGATAATAAAATATGTTGTTTCGTCATTTTCATTATATTTCTTTGTATGATGGTGATAACATTTGAGTCTACAGAGAGCCAGAGACGAGCAGGGTCGGGTTCTCAAAGAAAACTCGAAACTAATGACTGGGTGGGCGAGCAAGGACGCGATGGTTTCTCCTCTGCAATAGATGGCACATTCGTTCCTTGATGATCCATTTCTCATTGATAGGCTGGTAGTTTTTGAAATTTATGTTTCTTTATTCAGCCTTCTAATTCTATTCAATTCTTGGTATATAAGAGCCCCCATTATGTCAGTTGATGTTGGAATTAGATGTTCAGATTACAGTGCATTCGGTTAAAGAAATGCTTAGAGTTTTATGGTTTGATATATTTGTTTTCTTTTCTTCTCTGGTTTAAAACTACAGTTGTCTCAATATAAATAAATAAATAAATATATATATATATATATATATATATTCCATTCAATCAAAATAATCTATACAATTGAATTTATATATACTTGTTTTATAGGTGAGTTGTTTCGACTGTATGGAACTGCTTAGGAGATAGGATTTGGCCGAAAAATCTGAATTCTTTAGCATAATAATTAAACTTTTGAATGCAAATGCTAGTGAGAGTTACGAAATGTGTTGCCGAGGAAAATATATTTTGACATATTTTTATTTGGAGCAATGCTATATTTACATCGCTGTATAGTATGGGGCATACCAACACCTTATAATAAGAGAGGTAAATAATCATTCTACCTCCATTTATAATTAGTATAGTACACCTTGCAGTACACGAGAGTGTACATATAATATTTTCTCATTTTCTAAATAATATGATATGATGGCTAAATAGTAGTTTTTCCCCCTTATCATCGAACTTTTAGATGAAAGCTATTATTTAGAATGAAGATGTGCTAACTAATTAAAGATTGAAGACGAGACTTGGCCAACAAACAGGAATTTGAGGATATAAATATTATCACAAGCAACGATTAAGTACAGTAAGAGCAAAACTAATGTGGAACAAAAAAGTGAGAAAAATTAAATGAGAAAAAGTCATTCTCAAATAATATTAGAGGGAGGAATGTAAATTTGTCCACATGGCATTAAAGTATTAGTATTAAATTATGTGAGTCATGTTGGGAGGGAGCAATTCTCTAAGTTTGGCTCCAAATGTAGAGAATAGGCCATCAAGATTGGATTTATTGCCCCTATTTTATTACTCATTTCGTCTTATTTTGATAGGCTTGTTTTTCTTTTAAATCCGTCCCAAAATATAGGTCACTTTCTATTAATATCTATTTAATTTTTTGATTTCCTATTATACCCTTATTTAATGGATATTGTTATTAGTAAAAGTATATTATAATCACTTACACAAGGGTATATATGAAAAAATACAACTAAAATTTACTTTTCCAATAATATTAATTACGGTTTCTTAATCCTTATGAAAGTAAAAAAAAAACATATTAAAATGGGATAGAGGGAGTATATCATTTGGCATGCAATTGGGGAAAAACCCTAAATTTGGATTTTTCCCCACATTAGTTTTGCTTGAGTGCAATTAAACATACATTCAAAAAAAAAAAAAAGTGCAAATAAATGTGGAGCATGAAATTACCCTTAAGCCATTGCCCAAGGTTGATGCTCTCAACTCTCAGCGTGTGTTCGTATATATTTGTTTTTACCTAAAAGTCATATACTACTAACAATTAGTGTAACACCCCGCATGTTTTAGACCATGATTTAGGTGTTCCTAAATGATTTAGACCTATTTTTAGTGAAAGAGATGAAAATGTGATATGAATGAAGTTTGTGATAAGTGATTTCATGAAGATTTGAAAGTTCATAGAGGTTCATAATGACACATCTTTGACATGAATCGGATTTTGAAGATGATGTCTTCTTACGATTTGTAGCCCATTGAGTCTAGTTTCCAACAAGCTTTGAATCACCTCATTTGGACATCGGACGCAAAAGTTATGACCAAAACACTGAAGGCCGCCAGTGCAGTCCGTACGACCGTACGTAAAGTCGGCAAACCCGAATTTTTGGACATTTTGAGTCGGTTAGAGGCATATAAAATGGTCAAACTCGGTTCTAACATGCCAAGAACTCTCTAGAGACCTTCTTAAACTCATCCCTAAGCCTTTAAACTCATCCCTAAGCCTTTAAACTCATGCTACAAGATTTGATGCTCATATGAATCTTTTACTTAGCTAGAAAAGGAAGAGAAGAGAAAGAGAAGTGAAGAAGGAAGGGAGTTGGATCCTTAAGTACTCAATATCTCTTGTATAATTGTATCTAAGGTGAGTATTAGATGTTAAATGGTATGTTTTAGGTAAGTATTAATTAGTGATGAGTGCTTGCCTATATGCTTTGCATGTTTTGTGATGAATTTACATACTTCAACTTGTGTTTGAGATATGTGTTTATGATGTATGGTATGTAATTGTGTAAGGAACTAGGTGCACTCTAAGTGAACTTGAGAATGGTAGAATGATGAAGATGACATCCTTAACTTGCAAGATGATGATTACTATTGCTCAAGTTTGAGAATAGGCATGTTGATCATTTTATGTTGCATGATCATGAAAATTAAATTACCTATCGTGTGTGTAGTATCAAAAGGAAATAAAAATGGATCGAGTGAGCTAAGCCGTGTTTATGAATTCCTTGGGTGAGCTAAGCCCTTAGGGAAGGAAATAATCTATTAAGTGAGTTAAGCTTAATAGAAGAATGAATGCCTATGCGGTGAGAAAAGCCCTAGGTAAGAATGATGTCAAGCTAACGACAATGTGGAAGGTTGGCGCCATCACTAGACACACGATTGGTAATTGGGCGAATGCATAGACATTATATACATTATTTAACATCTATGCTCACTGGGTCAAATGACTCATTATGTGGTTGTACGTGTGTTATATTTACTGAGGCTCTAGTAGCGATGGGAGGTGGAGGAGAAAGTTCAAAGGCATGATGAGCGTATATGTGGGGAAAACCGTAGGTCTGAGCCGTCTTCCTTTTGTTGTTGATGTTAGAATATGTTATAGTATTAAGTGTTTGAGGACAAATATTTTGAAAACTCTTTGGGAAGAGGAATGTGCTTGAAATCTTTGTACCGGTTTTGCTACTACAAATGAAGTTTCATGTTATGTAAAGTTGAGTAACGTCACCTCTTGGCTGCGCATTTTATTGTTGTAATTGCTATTGATTTCTACATGGTAAGATAATGAAGTATTTTGAGATACTGAAGGATAATACGGGAGGGGGCGTTACAAGTAGAGTCAAAGATCAATATCAATAATATATTTTATATCATCACTCATTATTATCCACACATCTATCGATCTAAAAAGTTCACTTTTAATCAATTTTTAGACAAAAAAATAAGTACAGACGAACACATGCTCAAACTTGCTGGAACTGAATCCATAAGGAAGCCCAGCAGAGGGGTTCCCAGGGCCGGCCATATTCGTTGGTGGACTTCATAAACATTGGGCCAACTCAGGTCCATAAAGCCCAATTCAGAGTGCTGACAGCGGAAACAACCATCTCCGTCCAGTACTCAAATATCGCCGAGCTACACCACCCTTCGCCGCCGTAATTTCCGCCGTCTATGAACTTTAGATCGAGAAATGCCTTCAAGTAACGAAAATCCAGATCAAATGATCTCTGCTTCTTCAACTTCATCGTCACGAGACCCTTGGAAAGAGCGCATCTTCGTTCCTACTTTACTCGCAGGTTTTAGACTTTGACTAAATCCGACGATTATTTAGGCTGAAAATTTCGAATTTGGGTGATAAGATCCTTTAATTTTGAGCTCTAAAAACTTCTGTTCAGAAATCTGATTGATTTCCGTTTCTTTTTTGGTTCCAAATTAGGTGTTGCGGGTGCCGGAGTTGGATTGATATCCAAGCATCGGAAATATCACGGCCTTTCGAAAATTTCAGCTACTTATGCAGCTAATTTTTCCATCATTACTGGTTGCTATTGCGGTAATTTCCTGATGTTTAACCTAATCATTTTCTGTTTTGTATAGTTTCTCGAGCTTAATAGAATATGATACTAATCTGTCGACGTCTGTAAAGAAATTGCATATGATTATTCGATATGCCTTCATATGGAGTGTGAAGCGTGCTTTATCCATATTGCATCTTTTTATTACCCATGTTGTAAATATGTTATGTGGCGGACGGATGCTTCTTTACTTGATGATCACTGACTTTTCTTCCGAAAGTCCGTAGAAATTGGAAGTTTAATTTGATTATCGGCAATAATGTCCAATTTGGTACTTCTTTTTGGGATATGTTCATGTTTTTTTATCATCAAATGCTGCTTAAGAAATGTGATTATCGAACTGACTGAACATGCTGCTTGTGATGGAATATCATTCATTTTCTTCTCATATATGATTTCTACCATATCGATAAAAATGTATTTATATTCAGGGCCCTCCATCTATATTGTGTGTGTGTGAGATTCGGCTTGTCTAAGGTTGCATAATTAGATGAACAATTGGGGTTTCCCCCATTGTTTTATATAGGCTTTGAGTCTTGAATCTGATCTAAGGGTGAGGCATTAGATATCATTGGCATGTACAATTACTAGAGGGCATGTTCTTTTCCCAATTGTTATTGAGATCTATTTATTCATTTAAAAACTGTAATGGTAGTTCATCAACATCTTGGGGCAGGATGATAATAGAAAGCAAATGAAAATTTTTATGCCATTGTTTTGTGGTACTGACAATATTGTTAAGGTTGGAATTTGTTGCTCAAAATATCAGATGTTTTAGTTTGTTTCTCTACTTATATAAATTAATCATTGATGCAAACTAATTTTAAAGTGCTAGACCAATGAGGACATAAGGAAATGTACATAATGTTGTATTTCTGAGTATCTCATAATAATGCTTATTTGTTGACCTCTGTCTGATAGGTGCTCGTGAATTTGTAAGGGTGAGTAGAACTGGCAAGCCCGATGATTTGCTGAACTCATTAATTGGAGGTTTTGGTAGCGGAGCTATTCTGGGACGTCTTCAAGGTCGGAATTCTTGAACCTCTGTGTGTCTCTGGACATGTCTATGAACATTTAAAATCAGCTTATGTACTCAGTTAGTCAATTCTACTTACAGTCATTGCATATATTTTGGCACTGTTCTTTGGTCTCTAATTTTACTTAGAACCATTATATAATTTTGAATTTTCAGTTTTAAGTGTCTATGCATCTCTGATTTGTCATACGTGATTACTCATCATTCTGCTCTGACTCTGAATGTTGTGAGCTTGTAAAAATAATGCCAAACAGAGAAAAATCATATTAATGTAAGCTTCTCTGGAGATAGTTTCACTTATCTTTGATAAGAGAAGGAAACTACTAGTTTTCATTTGCACTTGGTTTGCTGCCTTTACGAGAAAAGGATTGCACATGCTGGGTGTGGCCAAAAAAAAAAAAAAACAGGGAAACTGGAAATATGACACTATCTGGCTAACCTAGAACAATACTCCTTACTGTTAAATAGTAAAATGTTATAATTAATGGTTGTAGTTAGTTTTGCTTGCCCCTCAGCTGTGCACAGAAAATCCCATATTTTTGACTGAAATATGCAATATCCCTGCTCTGATGAAAAAGGAAAACTGCATACTCTGCTGTGTAATTATTTTAAGGTGGAACCAAATCTTCACACAAACTTATATTTATGGACTAGGATCATTGTTTCTTATCGATTTGAAGTTATGAACCATCTTGTGTTTTGTTGTCTTAGGTGGTCAGATTGGAGCTGTTTGGTATTCAATTCTCTTTGCAGCTGTTGGAACAACAGTTGACTACGCTGTTCTTAAACTGAAACCTTCTGTAAGTAGATTTATTGAAGAAAAAGATAGTTGGCTCAAATTGCCAGAATGGTCGCCTATTAAGGTACTTGATGATGAAGCTGTTGCAGCCAAACGCGCTCAGGAGCAAGAAATTTACAGAAATGTCCATAGTTTGAACAAAGAGAAATCCTAAAATCTTTTGTTACCCTCTTCCCAGTTCCCATTCCAGGTTTATGCACGATCAGTGTACTTCATGTATGGCAGTATTATTGCTCTTCCAAATTGTAATGAGGTGAATGAGAATAATTTGTAAAAGAAATTTGCAAAAAGGGAAATAAGTTCAGGAAAAATTTACTGCTAAACCTTCGCCAACTGTGTTTATAACTAGTTTTTCAAAAAGTGCAATAAAGTGTGGCAATGTCGAACTTCAAGCTTTTTCCTGTTTAGATTGGCTTTGAAGTGTAGGTTAATTAAAATCTAAACATAAAACCTAATTAAGTGGCAATATTCGTTTTCACATCAAGGTATCACCTAAAATAATCTTTAAGTGAACTTTTCACAACAGTTTACAACCGAATCGAGACATTACCTAAATTAATCCGAAACGAACTTTTTAGAGTAGTTTACAACCGAATTAGAGATACTGGCATGGAATGCATTTTGCACCGATTTGGCCGTGTAATGAGAAATTGAAAGGGAAAAAAGGATTTAGAATACGGAGAAGGGAAAAAACTTTGCGAAAACACGCACGCGCACACACACACATGTATGTGTGTGATATATATATATATATATATATATGTATGTATATATGGGTGTTCTTTTCGGTCCCTACGAGGTCTTGTATGTGATTGTTGCAGCTTCACACCGTGTGCGGGGAATGACCATGGCCGTGAAAAGGCTAGTTGTATTTTATTTTCTTCTATTTTAATAGCATTTGGACTGATGATTTTCCATGTTTCCCGAGTCCAGTGATTCACTGAGATTTGGTTGAATGAATGCAATATTCCGACTCAAAAAAGGAAAAAAGATCAGGTCCTTCAATTCCATGAAATTAGTAACAAAATTAAAGGCAAAATTGAAGGGTATGTATAAACTCATAACAAACTTTTGAGTTTAATCTAGCAAATACTTTGAAAAATTGTAGGCACAACTCAGAAGGATCAAAAGTATGGGCCATGGCAGAAGGGCTAATTTCCCAATCGAAAGTATGGGTTACCTGCGGAGGCTCATCATCTAGAAAAGGGACTGAGAGTCCAATAAGAGCCCGTTATTAACTGCAAGTTTTTAGACTGGGGATCGCGCCTGGGCCCGGGGCAGGGCTGGGCTGGGGTGGGGCAAGCTGTCAAAGTGTTTATCACTGTATGAAGAATGTAGTACGTAATAATTTAATTATACTGAAAATAGGGAAGGGTGTGGCTAAGTACGCTCATCCCATTACTTTATACATCCATTTTTATCTAATATTTCAATTCTATTCCCACCCTCTCATGTAACTTAAAAAAAAAAATTTATTCACTCAAAAGCGAACACCGCTCAAAAGCAAACACCCCATTTGGAGTGTGTTCGCCTTTTGGCGAATATTACATAATTTAAAAAAATAATTAAAAAAAAATACTGATAAAAAATTTTTATTATTATTTTTTGTTTAAATTTTTTGCAATCATTCAAAGATTTTTTAATAATTATATTTAATACTAATTTGATAAAATTAATTATTTTATCATTTAAAAAATTCAAAATTTGTAGTCAAAATAGTTGTAAAAAATTATACTAATCGGATAAAATTACTATATCATAAAAAAATTCAAAATTCATTATCAAAATAATTGTAAAAAATTTAAAAGAAATTTTAAAATTACATATCAAAATAGTAGAAAAAAATTATAGTAAAAATATATCTACCAATAAAAAATCAGATAAAAATTTTATTTTTTTTCCAATTTTTAGTCTTGTTCACTGCATTTAAAGCGAATAAGTAAAAGTAAAAGCTTGTTGGCTTTGAATGCAACGAACAAGTGTTTAGCATGTTGGCTGCAAATGCAGCGAACAGGAACGCTGCATGTGCAGCGAACAGGAAAAAAGGAAAAAATATATATATATGTGAGTACACTTATAATGGATAATTTGATCTTTTAATTTAATTTATTTTATTTATTTTTTATTTCCAATTCAATGGGTGCATTTAGTAAAGGGGTGGGTGGATTTAGCCCCACCCACCCACTGGGGAATCACCTCAATCTAGCGTCAAGGAGAGGGAGAGAGGGAGACGTAATTTGTCTCCGTTTTTAACTTATCTCGTGCTGCAGCGATTTCTTCATCACCAATCTTCGAAGAAAGGTAGTTTTCAGATTCATTTTGTTAAAATGGGGTTTATATTTTGTGTTGAATTCCCACTTCGATCTGATTAATTTGAACGACTCAAAGTGTACGGTAGACGGAAAACGAGTTAAACTATGAGAGGGGTTCTAATTTGTATTTCGAGTAGATTAGCATTGTTCCATTATCGAATATGCCCTCCAATTCTCTTCTTTCTGTCTAGATCTTCCTCTCTTTCTTCTTGTGAGCTTGTCTTTGATTGTGCTTAGTTACAAGATTCCACGCCAGATTTGTGCTACTAATGATATTTCGGTTGGTAATGTGTCAAGGAACGTTAACATTCGCTCCTGAAAGCTGTTTGATAAAAGTGCTGAACGAGATTGAGAGCATTTTGACCAGTGAAAAAGGATTTTCTGACCTAATTTATCTGTATTATTCTTTACATTTTTTGACTTATAGAAGGAATAGATTTATATATTCACTTTATGCAACTCTTCTCCTCTTCCTGGAGAGACGGGGACGCCCCTGGGGGGTGGGGTTGTTGGTTAGCGAGGGGTGTAAGCAACTAAGGCATACTGTATGGATGTTGGTTTTCTTTTGATTATTTGGTGATCATTTTGTACATTGAATAGGTTATGGCAAACACAGAATCTGCAAGTGTAGACAAACTATTGGAAGTTTACAGTGGGGCAAGGAAGCCAAAAATACTGCTTGCTGCTAGCGGAAGTGTAGCTGCTATAAAATTTGCAAATCTATGCCACTGCTTTTCCGAATGGGCAGAAGTGAAAGCAGTTGCAACTAAGGCGTCTCTGCATTTTATAGATGTTGCATCGCTTCCCAAGGAAGTGACTCTTTTTACAGAGGAGGATGAATGGTCGAAATGGGAGAAAGTAGGTGACGATGTGCTACACATCGACCTTCAAAAATGGGCTGATATTATGGTCATCGCCCCCTTGTCAGCAAACACACTTGGCAAGGTATGCATATCTCTTAAAATCTTTGTTAGTAACAAGAAATCTTCTCAGGCATTCTATGCTATTTTGGGTGATTTTATTAGAAGTTTTCTTCTTGTATGTGTACTAAGGTTTGATTCAATGGCGATTTTGACTATGTTTGTTACTGCCATGTTATATAGATTGCTGGGGGATTGTGTGATAACTTGCTGACCTGCATTGTGCGCGCGTGGGACTATAGGAAACCCTTTTTTGTGGCACCGGCTATGAATACTCTAATGTGGTCCAACCCTTTTACGGAGCGCCATCTTATAACGATTGACGATCTTGGGATTTCCCTAATCCCGCCAGTGACAAAGAAACTGGCCTGTGGAGATTATGGAAATGGTGCAATGGCTGAGCCTTCACTCATTTACTCGACCGTGCGACTCTTCATAGAGAAACGAGCACAATCTGTTGGTAGAAATATATAGGGATGAAAATTGTTGTACAAATGCCAAATGCTATTTAAAAACGTCAAATTGGAGCGTGTCTGAACTTTGAACCATATCTTCTCTAATTTATGTAATCATTGACCAGGGGTGTTTTTGTCCTTTACCAGTATTTAACGCTATATCATCATTTCAATTTTGATCCTGTGTTTAAATTTGGGTGCTTTAATGTGACCAAATTTCTTGTAAAATTTTCCAGAATGTTAAATGACAGTTAAGAATAGAACCAAAGGAGAAGATCACATGGTATTTATCTCCTAACAGGATTACATACTTGCCACTGGAATAAGAAACCAACGACATCAAAATTAAACCCACGTAGTTAGTTCTATGTTACATTAACCCACGAAGGCGTTTGAAATTTGTTTTAAGACAATAATGACACAAGAGAGACGAACTCCAAGGTAACCCGTCCCTTGGACCTTGTGTTGATGACAAAATGCTCTGGGTACTTCCTCAACAGCATGAGCAGCCCGTACCATGGTTTTCCCTTGGCTTCTGGAATGGGATGATCTTCAGACGTGAGGTATCTTCTCACACGACTGTGGGGCCACACATTGCCGAATTGTTCCCCCAACTATCAAAAACAAAAAAAAAATATGCATAAGAGAAGGCTAATGATCTGAAAGTTTCAAAGTTTAGGCATTTTCATATGTTCAAACATAATCTATGATAGAGACATCAACGATGTCCCTTAAAAAGTAGAAACAGCATGTCATGTGAGATAATGAAGCGTGTACGAATCAAAATCAGAAAACACCACATTCCATCAGTTCTCTCTAAAATATAGATGCACTCTATTATGCTCTTAGCAATGATCTACCAAATGCTATAGGTGTGTTTGATTGGAGGGTGAAAAAGGAATGTCAATTCCAATCCATGGAATTTCACTTCCTATCCTCCCATAGCAATTCCAATTCCTTAATTTGGCGGAAATTGTTCACTTTTTTTTAGAAGGTAGAATCTAAATTATGTGGAAAATGCATTGATTGGTCCATGAAAATTTTTGGGTGGAAAACAATTCCAATTAAGCACACCCTAAATGATCACTGGGCTGATAAGAAATCCAAAATAAGAAAATTTAAGTATGAAAAACAGAAGAAAATGAACAAGAAAGAACCTCCAAGTGCACCTTCCCCGCGTACCCAGCTCCTAAAACTACTTACACGTGTAACTACTAACCATCATATCTAAGAGCTCATTACTACCTTGACAGATCATTGACATACTCTTATTCCTTCTGTCAGCACCATTGTTTACTGCTCGAACACACTCAACAAATTCACCAAAGAAGAAAGGCCTATGGTCCCTCCTGCCTCTCCGCATCCATAGGTCTCACTGTACCTATAAGACTATAATTACCTATCTGTAAATGCGAATGAGTCCACCTTTACTTCTATATACATCACACTATATCCTGGTTGTAGCGTGGAGGAGTTAGTAGATGGGGTTGGATGACAGTAGGTGCAGTGGGGGTTGTTGAGTTGGCTGCGATAGTGACGTTAAATTGGAGGGAGTGGAGTCACATATTTTTCTCTGAGAACTGAGATAATCACTATAAAGTGCCAAATTGATGTTTATCTTAGGACAAACTACTAACTTGAAGGACTAAAGAAGAATGTAAGGAAGGATATTTTTGACGACAAAGATACATGTGCCCCAAGTGGTAAAGATGGTGGCTGTTGCCATCCGGCTGTTGCCATCCATGTTTGGGGACCATAAAGCGGGGCTTTCCTAGTCATGAATTTTGGTGTAGATTTTTTGGCGAATCATTTTTCCTTAACATCATTTCCAAGTATCCGTTATATTGATGTGATAACTTTTGCATATTTTTTATGAGTTTCTTTTAGCTTTTAACCAAATATTCAAAAATCAATTTCTTAAACATCTCTCCTTTATGTGCACTAAGCCTGTGTTCATTCTAACTTTTTTCTACCTAATAATTAACTCATACTACACAGCCAAAGTTAAACTTTACTTTGAACCACGAATTGCAAACAATTGCTCATCATTATTCACATATTTAATAGTCTCAGCCACTATTCAACCAAAAGAATTCTTTAAAAAAAAAAGTTTACATGAATCCAAACTGGCAGATCCGCCAGAGATATACTGTTGTCCTTTCCTTTTCATTCAGAGAGAGAGAGTTCTACTTACAAGGTAACTAGAGGAACATGGATTGAGGGGAATAACTAAAAACAAAAGGGAGTGAAATGAGCTGCTCCCCAAACATAATGATTTTTGTTTGTATACATTGTTTATGTTGTTCCTATTTATTTATTTATTTATTTATTTATTTATTTATTTTTTTCTTGTTTCATATGAAATTACCAAAAGCAAGCCACTTTATTGGAAAATCTAGCATTATGATAAAATTTCCAGATACAGGAATTTGTAAAGACTAGGAGAAAGCTCAAATATCTTATTTTCAGTCTAGAGGTGACCATATTCTGATAGAAAAGGCAAGAGTTGTCCATTATCAATATGCATATCGTTCTTTGCAGGTGTAGGAAATGAGTATGAAAATCATATTCTACTTTCATACAATAGAACGCAAGAAGGAAATTCCTGCGTAAAAAGTATGTTCTCGAGATGGAAAATGACATCAAGATGGAAACGTGGATTAAATGCACAGGAGAATGCAAAGCAAACCGAGATGGAAGCATACCTCAGCATGAAGTCTCTCCATCGGCATCCACTCACCAGGACCACATAGATCAGAGAGCACAGTGGCCACTGATGATACAACATCTTTCTCCTCTAGCTGATTGTCAGTCTCCCTGTCAACACGGGACCTTCCATCAACTTTCTTATCTGCAAGTTATCAGGGGAAAATCATGTCAATGGCATAATGGATAAAACATTCTCAGGATCAGAAACCTTCTACGAGTGTAGATATTCATTTAATCCTATCCATTACGTAAAATATGTTATCTAATACTTCCAATATTTTTCAGAAAAATAAACTCGTCATGTTTCAACACAGTTAACAAACTAAACCTGCTTCCGTTAAACTTCCAGGTAAATACTTGCCAGACCTTATACTGTTGGACTAAACCAAAAAAGAAGTTAAGTGATGGAAAAATAAATAAAAAAGTGGAGATACTGTGGGACAGGAATAGTTTGTGGAATAAAATCTTCCAAACACTTTTCCCCTTATACAAGTTATATCTAATTCGATTGACCATCTATGTAAACCAGCTTCAAATGTCCATCAAATGGTGAATATTGAAAATATATGTTACCACATCATGTAAATATTGTCAACTCTGCCACTTGACTGTCAAGAAAATGCGAAGTTCCCAGTAGAAGTGACTCTGCTACACAGGGACAGAATCCAGTGAGGAACTTGGCTATCTAAGTGCTCCAGATTAAGTAGAACATCTAGTGGAACTACGAGAGGATCTAGCATACTATATGACTATATGACATGTCAACAGAACTTAAACTGGACCAGGAAACATGAAGCATGATGAATTTTGGACACAATAAACTCTAGGGAAATCCCATTTTCAAGTGATCTGCCGGACTCTCCTGTTATCAACAGACACTGGCATATTCAACGAAATTATCCCTCAGCCAATTTGAACAGTTCAACAAGGAAGATCAATCTATGATCTGCCAACATGTCACACATGCTAAAGACAGCACAAAGTAACCATCAACAGTTACTTCGTTACTTGGTGGTAAAATGGATAAACCCCGAGGGCAGACAATCGGCACTGCCAATCTGAAGAGATCAATTTCTATCTCCTTCAACTGAGACGCAATGCACTCGCAATAGATGTAGAAGCAGATAGGATGAAAAAATAACCGAGGTACTATAAATCAAATACCCTTTCTTGATCACTAGATTTGACCGATAGGTGCACCCAAAATCGATGATAACCCACAGATTCAATTGCCCCAGAGACAAATCAGAACAAACAATCAAATTAATGCAATAGAACAGATAGATAGCAGTATAACTCACCCAATTGCCCCGAGATCCCAGCCTTTCCACCTGAACCTGACCCACCCAAACCATACCCATAACCACCAGCAGAACCATCAACACCATCCACTCTCCTCATCCTCTTAGCCCCTGCAAAACCATCCTCCTGGCCACCACCGCCTTCCTCATTATACTCCTCCTCGTAATACTCCCTCCCTCTTCCCTTCTTACCATATTCAACCCCTCCCGACCCCAGAGGTGGCGGCAACCGCGGATGGTGCTGATTCTGACCATGGTACTGAACTCCAGAACCCATCTGATAGTTATTCACATGATGCCTCGGCCCAATAGGCCCTCCGAGAATACTCCGAACTGGAAGTAGAAAGTAAAACTCTTTATCCCCAATTCGAAGCAGGTCCTGCGAATCGAGCTTCACAGGAGGTGTGCCCGGAAGATGGAGCACGGTCTCGACGAAGCAGCCGTTTTTCCCAAGCACCTCGAGGGCAAAGCGCCGCCGCTGGAAGTCGTAAAAAATGCGGGCGTGGTGGCGGCTGATGTTCATACCACCGCCGAGAGAAGACAGATCAACATCCACCGAAGATTTCTTCGAATTTCGGCCTAAAATTATTGAATAAGTTTGCATATAGTACTCGAAGTCTTCTCCCTGCAGCTTCGCAAACCCTGCCTCGACATCGCTGCTCCCCATTGTTGCTTCTGTAATTCGTGTAAAGAATCGACCGAGTAAGAAGCAACGGAGACTTCTCAATTTAATTATCACGCCGGTAGGGGTTTGGGAGATGTTTGGTTTGGGGGATTGTCTTTTGGTTGACATCTTGAAAGGACGTATCAATGCTTGTACTGCTCATGTCATCTGATTTGCCGAAAATAATAAAAATATAAAAAAACCAATCAAATTAATATTAAATAATTAAAAAATTAAGAGAGAAAAAATAAGTTTTGTTTAATAAAATCTAACCCATGAATAGAACTAGTCGGGTTCTAAAATATACTATTTGTTATAAAAGTATAGAAACAATAGAGAGAATTTAGAAAGAATGAATTCGAAGGAATTCTCCGGAATGAATTTCATTAATAACTGAAACCCTATTTATAGGAAAACTTCGAATGGCACAATCGTAATTACATAATTTCATCGAGGGTATAATAGTCATTCACATAAATAATTATTCATAACTACCTTATTATTCACCAAATTATTCTCCACCAAACAATTATTCTCCACCAAATAATTATTTATAACACCTAATAATTATTCTTCAATTATTATTCATAACACTTCTCGAACGACTATTAATACAAATGTCTTACGGGCGCATTTGGAGAGAAAAACCCGGTGGGAAAAAACTTCCAAACCGATTGCGGGATAGCTTGGAGTGGTTATATCTTCTTCATCAAAACATTGCTCCACGATGTCTATCGAAAGCATATGAGTATTCACGTCTTTGCCTCGTTAAAACCTTGTCAAGAAAACCCGAGTGGGAAAAATTTGATCGAAGGAAAAGAGTGCAATTTGCTTTCAGTTTGATTTCATATCTTGAGGCTGATATCTTTACTTACGGTAAATGATTTCAATATCATCATCGTTTGGATCTAAAGCATTAGCTCCATTATAACTTGATCCAATAGATACATCTTGTATCAATTTTTCCTATCATTCTCAATATACTATGAATATCGCCTCGTTAAAACCTTATTAGGAAAAACCCAGTGGGAAAAACCCTAATGAAGGAAAAGAGTACATTATTCATGTGAATACGCGCTTTAAAGTTCTTTCATTAAAAACCTTGCTAGGAAAACCCAATGGGATAAAACCTCGGTCGAGGAAAAAGAGTGCGGCGTATTTTATACAAATATCTTTGCAAGCATTTCAAAATCTTTCATACATTTGTATGAGTATCATATATATTGGTTTTATACTCTTTATTTATTTAGAGTGCATCAATTTTCTTACACAACTACAAAACATTCACTATGAACACATGTCTCCAAACACACAATTTAAAACATATAAATTCATCGTAAAAACATGTAAACATATAAGTAAATCTTCATAACTAACTAACACTTAAAATATATCATTTAACATTTAATTCTCACTTAATAGGTTATTTCATTCCCAGGGGCTTAGCTCACCCTTTAGGGTACTCATAAACACGAGCTTAGCTCACCCGATCCTTTAATTTCCTTTTCGGTACTACACACACGATCGATAATTTAACTTTCATGAGCATGCAACATATAATGACCACCATGCTTATCTTTAAACTTGAGCACTAGTCATCATCATCTCATCATCTCATAAGTTAAGGATTTCACATTCACCATTTATCATCTTCAATATATCTCAATATTTTCATTATCATTGATCATATGTAGCGCTACATTTTCATATCGTGTCGACACTTTTCAATTTCATTTCTTTCCTCATATCGACATAACTTATCGAGATATCTCATTATCAATCCTCTTGTAGGATTATACAATATAATTATGTCTATATACTCTTCAAGAGCATATGCCTCCGTTATTAAGACCATCTTTTATAATTTGCTTTGATATATATGATTGGGGAAATATCAACGCTTCTGGCGTGCTAACTTATCAAAGCATCGTAGCTGATATATGTGATTGGTCATAGCCTTTCATGCATCTTTGAACTTCAATTTCATATTTTAATTTTGAGGATATATCATGATGCATTTCACATATCATTTTCAATCTTTAATACTCCCCCTCATACTGAGAAAATTTAGAACACCAAAACTCATACAGTTGGTATGATTTTAATCATATATGTTCTCATCATTCAAATTAATATGGGAATTTAGACCGCTTTGCATTCTATTCTCGATATCGGCAATTTATTTGAGGACTTTAAATAATTTGCCATATAATATCCCACTTGTATGCCCATACTCAAATCCTTCAGGGATTTATTCAAGTATTGGGATATACATTTACTAGCTTTATCATTAAATCTGAAAATCATGCTCATACCGTGAGCAAATATTTCGTAAATTTCAAATTACGAATCATATACACATGTGACTATCTAGTGGATCCATATCATAATATCTAGTAGTCCACATGGAGGATGAGTGGGCTCATATTTCTCATCCTTTATTCCAGATATATTTGAGATTTATTCCCAATATTGGCTAGTAATGATTTCATCATTTATCGAGAACAATCATTTGAATAATTCTTTTAATTCTTCACTTGAAATATTGATTTCAATAATTATTTAAACCCGGGATGGTCGATCAGGTTTTGCAAGCAGTATTATTGAACTTCTAGTTCAAGAAATTCTTATATCGATTTCACTAGTATCTCAGTATAGTGCTCAATATGATTTATCATAGAAACAATTCACCGACATATTCCATCATCTTTTAGTGACATTATTGTCTACTCTTTGTTCAAACCACGGATTCTGACTCATACACATCACATCCGGCTATTATTTAATTCAAATCGTAGCTCTTACGCTTCATATTATTTATTTAAAATCGGAGTCTTATTTCATACGCGTCGTATTATTCTATAAATAAATCATCAAAATTATTGCAAAATTCATCATAACAAGGGTCTATACATTATAATGGATTATATGCTCTCAAATCTTCGAAAATACTATCCATCACTACCAATCAAAATCCTAAAAAGGATTTATCGATGTAGACTGGAAAGATTAAGGATGCTAATGAATAAGGGTATCCCACAAGATATCCAACGCTTGATTGAAGCAAAGGTTCGATTATCTGGTGAGGTTTCAATTCCCTCTAAATACATGCCTGGTATGGGTAAAAGTAGTTTTTCAAAGAAACGGAGAGCAAAAAGATTAGGAGGATGCTACAAGTGTGCTCGATGGACATGTGACACTCGATGTAAATTTGTGGGGTACTTGTCCAGAAACCGAGAAGATAAAATAGCATTCATTAAGGATGGATTGAGTAAGGAGCCTTTGGATGATATTCAACAGGCTCTCGAGACACATCCTAGTGGACACGTGCAAGGTGAACTAATGGCCTTATGGGCCAAATTCAAAGATCAACAAGCACTTTATAGTCTTGAAATACTTACTTTAAAAGATCCAATTTGTAAATTTAGTAGAATAACTTAGTATAATGATTTTCCCATATTTATGCAAGGCAAATTTATGTAATATAGAAGATCAATATTTTTCTTTTATTTGTAAATATCGATTTTCGATTTTTTTTTATTTTCTATCACCGACAGATATATGTCATTTTCACTTAAATTTTTTTCTACTTTTTTCTCTTTCATATTTGTCAAAAAGTAAATAGTGCACTCAATTATTGGTTTGAAAATTTTTCTTTAAATAGAGGGATTCATATATCTCTCATGTTCATACATTAAAAGTATAGTGTAAAAAGAGAGATAGGAGTAGAGATGGATATGGAGATTTTAGAATCATCTCATACAAGTCAGCCTTTACCTCACCAGATTAAAACCGTATGTATTCTTGGTGGATCTAAACTGGTATGCCATATCCAATATGTGGATATGGCAAACCGATTTGTAAAAGAGTTAGGGAGACAAGAAATCAATATACTATACGGAGGAACCAACAACAAATTTTTAGCTAGACTTATAATGGCCGCACAATCATGGGGAATAAGAGTTTTGAGTGTAATACCTTTCCATCTAGTTGGATCTAATACTCAATTGGAGCAGTTCTACCATGGGTCGGCGGGGTTGGGGCTACAAGCGCAATCCATCAACAACTGCATGATGTATATGATGAATAATAGTGATGCTTTCATTGTCCTTCCAGCGGCTACAACACCTTTGGAGGAAATATTCAATATAGTCTCGTTGTACAGTGGAACTTTCATGTCAAACCAATAGGTTTGTTGAATATTAATAATTTCTTTGATGGCTTACTAGCGTTTCTAGATCAGTGTAAATAATAAGTTTATCTCTCATTCATTGAGAAAAATACTTATTTACGCTAATCTTGTTGATGAACTACTCATCAAATTTCATGCATATGTTCAAGAATCTGTGGAAGCCCAGGTCCGTCGGTCACAGACCACTGGTGTCAAGCGAAAAAGAAATTCGGATCCTTTAAATATTTCATTATGAATCCTAATGTTGATGGTGGCAAAGTTACGGAGTATTTATACTCTCGAGACGCATCCCTCATTTATGGATTGATATGTATATTCTTTTGCATTTCTACATTTTTAGTGTTTAATGCCATCTTTTGATATTCTCAATATGTTCCACTTATTTGTTTTGTACTTCTTCTGGAGTAATAATAATAATATCATATTGGCTTTATTCAAATACAGAAATCTAGTGATTTTACTTCTTCAAGAGCATTTTATTCTCATATTAATACAATCTCATATCATTGATGAGATTACTTCATATAATTTCTCCATGCGATATATTTTTTTTGATTTATCAACATGAGATCTATTGAGCATTTTATTTTCATCTATTTATACAATGGTGACTTCAAGTACTACTTGTTCAATTTTCTCCATTAATATTCGGTATATATGTGGAAGTAATTTTATTCTCATCGTCTACTACTTCGAGAGTATGATTAGAATATTTGATCAACTACTTCTTATGGAGTAGGATTCGTTATAACCAATCGTGTAGTATAACTCACCACATTGAAAATATGCACACCAATCGTGTGGTATTACCCACCACATTGGAAATATACTCAAACTATAAAGCGCATAAATTTAAATTGCAGAAATTAAATTTCCTCCAATAGGTGGTCGAACCTACCTTATGGGAATTATTGCAATAAATATAAATTTACGGAATTTAAATAGCAACAATTAAATTGCATAATGTTTAACTACTTCTTCAGAGTAGGATGCTTAGTAGAAGGTATTACCCATCACTTAGCATATAAAGTGCAGTAAATATATAAAACCTTAGTTTAGTGACGGTTGAACCCATTATCAAGTAGGAGGTATTGCGATAATTAAATTGCGGTAAATAAAGTGCGAAAATTAAATATTGAATTGCTTCTACGAAGCGATTTGTTCTTCTAGAACAAATACTCATTCTTCTTCTACTGAAGCACACTTATCCTACAGAATAAACATTATGTAATTGAACTCTTGGGAGTTAAAATAATATTCCGATCTTTTAACTCAAATGGAATTCAAGCCATTTTATATAATCAATGGATTTAGAATTTCTTCATGAATATTCTATCCATTTTTCACTTTGTTGTCAAAATTAGGTCGGTTTTACCCTAAGGGTAAAATTGTCCATTCCAATTAAAAAGGTAAAATTGTCAAAAATATTTTATCAATGTTTTACGATTGGAAAATTATCTCATTTCTATTTCAATTTATCAATATCAAAATGTTCAAGGACTATTTTGTAACTTTTTCAAAAGTTAGATCTTGATTTGTAAATTTTGAAAGTTTGATAATAACATATTTCAAAGCGAGTTATTACCCTATCAATGTTTGTGTCAAATCGAAGCTCGTTAAATGGAGTATAATGGAGTCGAGAAAATTTGATTTTGATAATGTATACTCCTTATATCTCGATAAAGCGAATGTTATAGTTTAATATATTATTATATTATAAAATCATATGATTTACCTTTTTCCCTTTCTCTAATTATTCCATGGATGAGATTTACTTGCAATCCATTTACGTGATCTGAAAATTCTTTGGACTCCATTCTTTCCAATTTTGGGATTTAGACGTCTCAAAGCGAGGTTGTGTAGAATGAGGAATTGTGGGAGAAGAATATGAGCAAAGGAATTTTGATGATGTATTTGCGAGAGAGAGTTATTTAGGATTGATGAGGATGAATTAATTCATTGGTAATAATCCAGGTTGGATCTGAAGATCATCTATAAGATCTGTAGAACATCTTCTTTCATATTACTTTCGAAAGGGTTAGAGACTCGTGCTTGATAACGTGTTATAAAAGTATAAACAAATAGAGAGAATTTAGAGAGAATGAATTGAAGGAATTCTAGGAATGAATTTCATTAATAAGCGCTATTTATAGGAAACTTGAATGTGATAAAGTAATTACATAATTTCATCAAGGGTATAATAGTCATTCACATAAATAATTATTCATAACTACCATATTATTCACCAAATTATTCTCCACCAAACAATTATTCTCCACCAAATAATTATTCATAACACCTAATAATTATTCTTCAATTATTATTCATAACACTATTATATCTTTCTTGACATTAGTGTGTAATAAATTCTTGCTGCATACCAAAAGAACGTAAATTCGATGACAAAAACAATGTTGACAAAAACAATGTGAATTAGATAAAAAAAAAAAGAATTATTTTTTATAAATTAATAAATAATAAAAAATCACACAATATTTGTTAGACCCAAAAACATGTACAATACGATTATTGAGGATTCTGGTGAGAGATTTAGCCAATGTTTTAACTGTTAATAAAGAACATTATTATTCAAAAATTAAAGACAGTAAAAAAAAGAAAAGAAAAGAAAAGAAAAGAAAAGCGTATCAATAGAAAGGAAGCATTACGAAATTAGAAAAGTCTAAATATTATACATCCATGTTATGAGATAGTAACTTGGAAGTCATCATCTTGGAAGTGGAAGGTCTTGTGTATGACTCAATTCAAGTATGGTAGTGAACTGATAAAGTTACCATCCAATGAGAAAATTGCAAAATTTCCATCCTCACTATGTAAACTCTAAACTCGATATGAAAAAATTTTCAACAACGTTGTCACAATTGATTTCTAACTTCATCTTCTCAAGAGTTGCTCTCTACGAGTATCTCCCAGTGACCACGATCATAGATCTGCTGTTCAATTGGAACCAACATCAACCCCTCTTGTCCTCAAGAAATCCTTGGCTTCAATAATATCCTTCACAACCAAACTAACCATTGTGAATTTCCATCAAAACACAACAAAGAAGAATTTTTTACGAAGATACACAAAACCTTAAAAGGGCTGGAAAAATACCCGTTGTAACAAAATTGCTTCCTGTGGACAAGTTGGGAATTGCATTAAACCAACACCAACCATTAACAGACCATAGCATCCAAGTGATACAATGAAGTAAACAGGCAGCTAGCAAGGAGAAGAGTAGACAATAAGCATAGAAACAAGCGCGAGAATAGAGAAGAAGATATGTTTGCAAGAAAAAACTCAGACAAGTGTGAAGCTCACCAACCAAGTATAGCTCTCTGGAATCACTGATGTCAGCAACAGGCTAATCCAGATGGCTGCTGAAGCCACCAGCAACGTCATGATCTTCACAATATGTTTCATTGGATATGCCACCGGTGGGACCTTCTTTTTTGTATCTCAATCTCTGTTCTTAGGCATACAAAACATCAATAAGAAACTTAAGAATGGAACATAACAAAGACGAACAATCAAAGGTAGGGTTTGTCAAGCTCGAGACAACCCAAATCTCATAGTACAGGGAACTTGAGCATTGCAGCCATCATGTTCATTCTAAATATAATGTTAATGATTAATTGACGAGAAATTTTCTTAAGCCATTCAACTGTTCATACATGATACACCCTTTGAAATACATTTCAACTACAATAACAAAACATCATATGACAAGACTCAAATTCACTGGAACATCTAACAGTCAGTTTAAGAGTTAAAATGTATGTTTGATGTGACCAGCACACCAGGAAAAAACCACCACTTCCTCTCATAAGTTTAGATCTAAAGATAAGAACAAAGATAAAGTTGCGATCACAAGAAAGGGAGAAAAAAGAAGAATACATAGTAAAAATCATGCCATTAGACGGGATATATCATCAAACAATTTCATAGTCCCATTTCAAATTATAAAATGATGGAACTCAAAGCCCATGCGCAATTTCCCAACATCATATGGCACAAAACAACTAGAATGTCTAAACTGTCTCTAATTACACAAAGTGAGTGATCAAATAGATAATCATAAACAAAAGAGAAAATGAAAAATGAAAATGAAAAAAACTTTACCGCGAATGTTAAGGTTTGATGGAGAGTTAGAAACGTGTTTGAATAAAACAAAATTGCACTATGAAGCTTATTGAGAGGAGAGCAATTTCAAATGAGTCGCTAGAATTTATAATTGCTCTGAGCTTTGGGTCAATTGCACTGTCATCAGAAGGTATGGGCAGTAGTTATTTCAATGTCTCATCTGAACAAATCCAACAGACGAAACTCAAAGCCCTTGCGCAGTGTACCAAACATCATTTGACAGTCCAATTTTAATGAAAACAGGCAACTTTAATGATAAACGGGATCTCGCGCAGATTTTCCAATCAAGCAATAAATCAATATACCACAGATCGCCGTCAAACTCTAGCATTAACAGTTCCACATTTCTTGCCGGAAATGATATTGGGGAAGGGGACAGATTGCTGTACAAAATATTTATCATATGCGAAGATTTCAACGATTCAACGAGGAAATGAAAAACTCAAACAGAGTATCAACATTTTCAAAAAGAACACAAAATGAAAAACAGATTCTAAGGTTTTCTACAAATTACCTCGATATTATCAGTAGTCGTTAGTGTTTCACCTCCGTCGAAGCTGTCCCGGATTTGGGTTGATCAATATCAGACTGGATTCAATTGGTCTAGGGTTAGGGTTTTGAAGCTTTAGCGATTTTCATAAATAGTAGGAATTAGGATGGAAGTTGAAAAACGCTTTTAAGGAGTAAGGACATTAAGGCCCAGTGAGGCTGTTCGGCCCGACCCGACCCGACCATGTGCCTATAAATACACCGGTTTCCTCTAATAGAGTCGCACTTTCCTAACGCAGTTGGGAGAACCGAAATTTTCTGTGGGAAAACCCTAACCGGAGAAGATGATAATTCCCGTCCGTTGCTTCACCTGTGGGAAGGTATCAAATCCCTTGAAGCTATTCTTGCAATTTTTCTTCTCATAGTTCGTCGGATTATTAGATAATGGTGGAATTTTTTGTTTATGTATGTAGGTTATTGGGAACAAATGGGATACTTACCTTGATTTACTCCAGGCCGATTACTCCGAAGGGTGAGTTCATTATAAGTATGTTATTCCTGTAAATTATTATTATTATTATTATTATTATTATTATTATTATTATTATTATTATTTGTTTATTTTTTTATAGTTTTCATTGTGTCTAAAGAAATCGATGAGCAGCTGGCTCGGCTCAGCTCATTGCCAGCTTCAATTAATATTCATTTAAAATTCAGAATGTGTTATGTATTATCATCTGAGGCAATATGCTGGGTCATTATAATCCTTTGAATTCCATGAAAAATCAGAGAGGAAAAAGCGAAAAAAGGACCACGTCGGCTGTATGACATGCTTCCATTGAAAAAAATAGTACTGCTCAAAGTCATTTTCAATTACATAAACTTAGAGCTTGTTTGGTATAGATTTTCTTTAAAGTTATTTTCTCCAAGTAATAATCTTTTGAAACTTTTCTTCAATCTTTAACCGGATGTTGGGAAAAACATTTTTCTGAAAGAGGTACTTAATAGGCAAAAATAACAGTTGGCAGTATTGAAAGAGGTACTTTTGTGTGCATTATTCATTATTGTATCATGTTGGAAAAAAAATCAATAAATCATGGAAAGGGATGCCCCTGTGAATGATTTTACATCAATCTAGGAACAACAATTATACATTTTATTCAGAGTGAAGGGTTATGCCGATGCAGCTTGCTAAGCTTTCCTTCAATCTATGTAGGATTCATTCTCTGTGGAAGACTTGAGTGGTAAGTTTAGTACTAAAGTCTCTCAAGGGATATTAAGGGTATGTTCAGTCCGCATGTTTTCCATTTTAAAATGGTTTTTCATGGGAATAGAAACCAATGATCTGCTGCTACTGTCCATCACGTGCAAATGATGAAGTAAAACTAACGACCTTTGGAATCCATGAAAAACCATTTTTAAATGGAAAGAATTGGAGCCCAACGTACCATAAGTTTGTATAGTTAGAGTATCCACAACTGACATGTTAAGTCACATGTTGGCTAAAGGTTAAATTTATGACTACAGTGAACATGTTAACATGTTAACTAAATGAATCTTTTTGTGTCATAAGTTAACTTGCTTGTTAATTTTAGCTCATTTTGTTTTCCTTGCTTTCTTTCTGTTTTTCTTTAAACTTTTTTATAGTATGGTGGGGGTGGCATGTTTCCTTGAATATTTTCTTTTTCTCTTTCAATTTTTAGGAAATGCCTATTGCACATAAAAAATCTATTTTTCTAAATTCTAGTTCAAGCTCAACATTCTTGTTATATTATAACAAAGAAATTTATTTGTTCCTTAACATGTGGGATTGTGATTTCTGTAGTGTTAAATTGATTAATCTAGTCTTAGGCTGGATTATGAAGACTTTTTTTTTATATCATTTTTTATTTTTTTATTTTTTAAGGATCCAGTCTATCTAGCATTTGGTTGGATTTTGCTGGCTAAAAAATTAATTCATTTACTGTAGCCATCAAGCAATAGCTCACTTAACATGTAGATGTATTACTTAACGTCTACTTCATTGTCTATGTGGCTAGCTAAACATAACAGATTCATTGTGGATGTTCTTAGGAAGACGTAGGAATTCAACATCTTCCATAAAACCTCCAGTGGACAGTAAGTAAGATGACACTACATACTAAATCTTGCATAGGCTATGGTGGGGCTTGGTAGGCCAAATCTAGCGAGTGATGATCAACCATTGCTCACAAGATTCAATTCTCTAAGCCCATAAACATTGCCATGTGTTTGTTTGGCGCTAATGTCCAACTTGCTTGGAGAGTTC
Organism: Jasminum sambac; assembly: GCA_018223645.1. Lineage (NCBI taxonomy): Eukaryota > Viridiplantae > Streptophyta > Magnoliopsida > Lamiales > Oleaceae > Jasminum > Jasminum sambac. The sequence goes on from CP073649.1 coordinate 30,799,902, forward strand.
TTGAGTTAAAGCATTGAGGATTTGATAGAAATCCATGTTGGGTGCAAGTCTCAGTAGACAGTATGTAAAGTAACGCCAGGGATAGTGTCCTATGTGGAAGCAGAACAGGCCCAATTCGGTGTGCTACAGTTGGGGTCTCGTCTTTTGCTTAACTTTTTTACCAACATTCAGTTTCAGTGCCATTTAAGTTTCCCATCGGAGATGTCTTGATTTTGAACTGTTGACTACTTAATGAAAATTCCATGTAGGGTTGCAAAACTTCACTGGATAAATAGTAAAAAAAACCAATTTTCGAGAGATGCTGTTTCTAGTTGCTCATTTTTTACTTGGGCATGAAATTTGATCGGCCTTTCTTTCTGTAGGTTCTATCCATCTCCTGAAAGAAGAATCAATGTTTTTCACAATTCACATTTTCTCATTTTTCAATAATGTAGGTTACAGGTTACTTTAAAACAGAATATAGATTTTCCACGGAGTCCCTAAAATCAACAAATTAGAAATCAAAGCAGGAAATTTTGCATTGACTTTGGGCTTAAGCTGGATTGTTTTGTTTCCAGAGATGCTCTTGATGCATTGGGTTTGGTTCGCTATTGCTGCCGGAGAATGCTGATGACTCATGTTGATCTCATTGAGAAGCTCCTGAACTACAACAGTAATCTCTCTCTCTCTCTCTCTCTCTCTCTCTCTCACAAAAATAAAATAAAATAAAATAAAATAAAAATCTGATAGATAGTTGGGGAGTTATTGACCTCGGAGACATACTAGCACAAAGGACAAACACTTAATGCTTTCTTTCTAGGAGATATATGTTGGGTGATTCTATTCTCTGAACTGAGATGGCTGTTCGTTTGCAGCTTTAGAGAAATCTGAGGGAAGTTGATGCTACGTCTGGAGGAACTGTGTGGCACTCAAATCCATTTCATTGTTGTAGGGCGAGACCCATTTGGAGTCACATTTATCTGCTAAACATATATGTATGCCATGGCACGTGGAATAGTAGAATAGATAGATGTATTAGCTCTGTTGAAAACCTTGCAAGTTGAATTTGATGAGGATGCTATGTTAGCTGAAATCAACTTTTTGATTTGTGCTATTATGCGTTTTCATCTTATCTTTCTTTATCTTTAGAAAGAAGTTAGCTACCGATTCGTGTTGGTGAAAGCATTTCTTTGGTCATACCTTGTGGAGATTTCAAGATTCTGAGCTCCCAATTAGCTACCGATTCGTGTTGGTGAAAGCATTTCTTTGGTCATATTTTGTGGAGATTTCAAGATTCTGAACTCCCCTAAAGTTGGGACGAGGCTCGAATTGTAACTACAATTTATGCGGTCGCGGTTACATGAGTGTAAAAACTCTTGTAAATAGCATTAATGGCAAGAATAATGGTATATCGTATGTTACAATCGCTTCAAATCAGGAAATCAATTGTTATGAAATCGGTGCACTAACGTTTGTACAATTGTTTGTACTAGTTTTTTTCTCTATTGGCCATTTCCGATGGATGTTGTAAATTGGGATGATGTGGAGAGAGTCTCCTGTCCACAGTGGACATTTTATGGTGCCCACGGTTTGGGGAAAAAAATTCGTAGGGGATTGTGGGATCCTCCATGATTAAGGAGTAGTTATGTATTATTCATCTGATTTAACTTGGATACAAAAAAATTTTTTTTATCAATGACGTGGCACCACAAAATGGCGTTACACATCATGGGTTTGCCTTATATTGCCCACAGTGGGCAACTAAACACCAACGGATGTGGAGAAGAAAGATAGAGAGAAGATAGTTATTTTATTTAAAAGTGAATGGAAAGAAGTGTGGAGAAAACAAAGAGGGAAAATCCAAAAAGATGAGAGGGGTAAAAATAAATTTATGAATAATAATAAAACAATAATAGAAGAATTTTAGACGGACGTCTATTTTAGACGTGATATGTGAATCTATGAAGAAAAAGTGGGATTATTGAGATAAAAGTGATTAAAAAAATTAGAAAAATAGGTTTCTCTCCTCATTTTTCTTCCTATCTTTGTTTACATGAAAGAATGACAATTGACATTGTCATTGGTGGTGGCCTAATAATTTGATTTCAATTGAGTCATGTACAAAATTATTTCAATGTGTGATATTTCGATTTATACATATATACTCTTTTTTGAAAAAAAAAATTATTTATTCACACGTTATATCCTCAACTTTTCTTTTCTTCCTTCATTTCCATAATTCTATCCATCAAATCATTCATCATTAAGGATTTGTTTTATAGAAGATATTGTTGATTTACTCGAATGACGTGTTAAACACATAATAGAAAATTAATAAAAATATATTAAAAATATAAAATAATTATATGAGTGGTTGAAAATAAAAAGAAAAAAATTAATAAAAATTAGTGGAAAAAATAGTTTAAAGAATGAGCTATAAGCAACAAAATGTGAAAATAAATAAAAAGCTAAGAAGAAACGAGGTGAGATGAGATTATTAACAGAATTGCTTAATATCGGTTTACTAATTTGCCCTTGAATCTCAAAAACTCGCCGTCAAATCTGTTACGGTCATGCAGATTCCTATAGTCCATATCCAAGCTTAGCTGGTAAGAAGCAATCCCAGCTCACCCCCACCCCTACCCCACTATTTACAGTACAGTACAATGCACATTAAAGCCTCGCTATATATTCGTCCTCATATTTATTCTCCTCTAATTCTTTATCTTTTCCCTGTTTTTCTCGCATTTTGTGACTTTTGTCTGCCCTTTTTCCCCTGATAAACCCACATTTGTTGCCATTTGCTTTTTGCATTCTTCAGCCTACTATAGAGAGAGGAAGAGAGAAGTGAGGGGTGTAATGGATTTTCATTTCCAGCTCTAAATTTTTGGATCTATAGTTTGTAGGGGTTTTTTTTTTTTTTTTTGTTTGGGTCGAGAAATAATTTAGCTTTGGGAGAAATGAGGGTTTGGGGGGAGTCGTGGTGTTTCTGTAATGGCGGAGGCAAGTCGGAGAGAATAAAGGCCGCCATTTTCTCCGGCAAAGGTCCGGCCATGGCCAGAATTGCTTCCGGTGGAACTGGTTTTTTTATCCATCGGAATCTACTACTGACCACCCATGCCAACCTCCCTTCTGTTGCCGCTGCTGAGGCCGCTGAGATCCGCCTACACAATGGCCTCTCAGCTTCACTTTTCCCTCACAGGTTAGATTTTACTCCCCTACATTTTTATTCACCTCACCTCTTTCCATGATTTTCAGAAATAGAGGAATTGATGAATGCAGAATGAATGTATTTAATTTGTGCTTAGAGTTGAATTTATTTGATGGTTAGCTCTGTGATGTGATTGATATAATATGTGGAATAAAGTAGTTGACTGGAAAGGGAAGTGTTTGGAGAATTGAATTAACTGTGCAGAAATGTCAAATGTGGGTCAATGGACAATTCGCTGTTATATACTGTTCAATTTTGGATCAGATAGAAATCAGGCATTCTACAATTGCTCGGCGATTTTTGTCGCAGATAGGGTTGTAATGTTAGAGGGCGCATAGATTATAATTGCAGTTGGGCTGAAGATATTGTAAGTTAAGCTTAAGTAAGTTTACATAAATGTCTAGTTTTATTTCTAGTAGAATAGTGAGCATTCTACTGTTAGGTCTTTTCACTCAAAGGTCACATAATCGCCATTCATTTTAATGAACAGTGGGACGAATGGATGGCACTGAAAAAGAACGAATGGATGGCACTGAAAAAGAACTTATCTGAATGCCAATGATGATAGAACAATCCTATTTGTTTACAGGGTATGAACATGTGGCAATACAGTAATTAAATGCAGCAGTGTGAAGCAATGTCTCATTTAATGTCATCTAAGCGTGATGATTCGTCACAGTGACGACCAACGGAGCGATTAACCCTGTTAAAATTAATGTTGCTACCAGTTTACAAATTGAGTCATCATTAGGTTTTTACCTTTGACTTGTTGGATGGATAAACAGGTTTGTGTGTTTCACTTCTAGATATAAATGTCTTGACGTGTGATTTGACCTTTCGTATACATTGAGGAAATTAAGATGAAACTTTGCGTTACTGTTTGTTTACTGTCAGCATCTTTGCATGCTAAAATCTGCCTATGACATGGAGCTGCTACTGGAATAAATAATTACCAGTATATGCTTATTGAGTTATTGTTCATGACACTGCGTTAGAATGCAGGATCTCAATTATAAGATGCCAAGAAAGAAAAAAGAAATGTTACAAGTAAATTTCGTGTTTGTGCTGAATAGACGTGGGGTCTCCTTTTTGTCTTTCTCTTTTTCTATTTCATTCTCTTTCTAACTGTTTTTTCAGAGGATAAGTAACAATGAGGTAATAGCTTTCCTCTATTTGCGCTAGAATTTTATCAAGCAAAACATCACCAGTCAATCCTGTTTCTTCTAGGGCATCTCTGAACAAAATTGTGGAATTGAATAAATTGTGGAATTGAATAAACTTTCTTGCTGATATGCATAGATTATTAAGTTTTATGTGGCGTGGAAGGATGGTTTGTCTGTGTCCAAAGCATGTTGTGGCATGTCGGATAACTACATTGTCATAGTGATTTTTCTCTCTTTCATAATTGTAACACATTGATTCCAGTCAAAGTTATTAAAATGAACAATGCGGAATCTTAAGATTTAACAAGTTAATGATATAGAACTAAAATTATCCTACATAAATGAAGAATTTTAAAGAATTAAAACAAGGTCCAGGAGATGTATTGTTCGGGTCTTTTTTTTTTTTTTCCTCCTTTCTTTCTTTAAAACCAATAAAAATAAAATCACGGGTTGGATACGCCTTGTCAGACAAATTTCCGTAATAATTTCAAAGGAGAACCTGAATTGTTACCTCTCAGTTGTTCAGAATTTTTAGCAGGATTAGTGTTGGTAATTATATCCATTATTTAGGGGACAGCAGTACTGTATATATTATGCTTAATAACACAATCATCGCTTAAGGAAAATTTAATTTGAAGCAAATTCTTTTAACAGTTTAACAAATAAAGAAAACCAATTATTAAAGTTTCAATGTTATTCAGAATGAGTGGTTTATTGAATGCTATTCAAAGGTTCTCACGACAGAGTATCAAATTCGAGATAAAAATAAATGCATGGAAAACTTGATCAATGAGAATTATTTCAAGTCTGTTAAAGTTGTGGAACCATCTGATCTAAAAGTTTAAGCTGATAAATCGATTACAATTTAGATTATTTAATTATTATCTTCAACACGCCCCCTCACGTGTAGGCGGGATTTATTTTTCCCAAATAAAGCCTAACACGTGCGCAATTCATGTCAAATGGGCGGCGGTGAGATTCAAACTCAGGACCTCTGCCTACTTTGATACTATGTTAAAGTTATGGAACCATCTGATCTAAAAGCTTAAGCTGATAAATCGGTTCCAATTTAGATTATTTAATTATTATCTTCAACAAAGTCTTTCAAGCCAAATGAACTGCTTCTATGAGAATTTGAGAACACATAGAAGAAACAAGATATGATTGTTTTTTGGGTTATTGGGATTGGAAACAATAAGTTATCACTCAAAACATCTGCAGTGTGATCGCACACGAAAAGTTGCTTCAATTGACATAGTAAATTCAGTCAGGAGACATGAGGCCATCTTCGTAGTGCTTTAAGATATTGTTACTGTATTTATATTTGATCGTATCCTTTTCCATTCCATTTGGTCAAGTTATGTCAATTTGGAAAGGTCGTCGGATGGTTCAATATATGCAGATAACTTGCTCAATCTGAAAATCGCAGTGCAGCATTAATTACTGAATTAAGAAATGATCAATAGGTTTTACATTTTGGACAATGATTCTTTCCAGGTTTTTTATTACAAGCTCGGTTCTTGATCTGACAATAGTGGGCCTTGATACTGTGGATGGAGACTCAATCCCTGTACAGCAACATCACTACTTGAAAACATGTTCAAAACCAAATTTGGAGCTAGGAAGTGCAGTTTATCTTTTAGGATACGCAGCAAAACAGGAACTGACAGTAGGTGAAGGGAAGGTAGTAATAGCCACTGATAATCTTATAAAATTATCAACTGATGGAGTAACATGGAGCCCAGGTTCTGCTGGTTTTGACGTTCATGGAAATGTTGCATTTATGGTTTGTGATCCTATGAAACTCGCCACATCACCAAACACCAAATCCTCTTCAACTTCATCATCATCAACATCATCATGGAAGAGGGATTTTCCAATGCAATTTGGTATCCCAATTCCCATCATCTGTGATTGGTTAAACCAGCATTGGGAGGGGAATCTCGATGAACTCAGCAAACCAAAATTACCATTGATTCGTTTGATGTCCTCTGGCCAGAAAAGCGAGCATTCTTGTGCTTCTTTCACAATGAGGCGGGTTTTTAAGCCCACAGAAGGTGAGAATGATAATGAAGGAACTCCATCATCATCAGATGTAATCCCTAAACTTGGAGAGCAGTCTACAGTTGCAGAGGATAAGGCCTTGACTCACGTACAAGGGATTCCAACTCCTGAAATCTATGAGTCCCCAAAGTTGAACTCGGTCCCAGTTGGGAAGAAAGAACCTAACCCAATACAGCTTCTGGATATCAATTTTCCACGAAGAACTGCTAAAGCTATAGCTACAGCTTCATCACAGCCACTGAGAATAATGCCCTCCAGGTGTTATGAAAATTTAGTCGAGGGGACCTCACAGCCACAACCACTAGAAGTTGAAGGAGAACAATGTGGTGACAGAGGCCTATCAGATCCCATGCTAGATGCTGAGTCAACGGGATCTGTTGACGGGCCCCACAGTAACGTCCAACTATGTTCATCTCCGGTCGAACTGTCCGAGTTCCAGCATGAATACAGTAGTGAAGGAGAAACTACCATGTATTCTGCTGAAACTGCTGAAAGTCGAAACTACCCTAGTCCTAGAGAGGGAAGATATCAGTATCACCAAGTTGGGAGGAGTCAAAGTTGTGTGAATTACAATAGATGGGGGGCTGTGCACAAAAATCCAGTTGCTCGTAGGACCACGCCTGAGAAACACAGAAGCTTCGTGCAAGGAAGGAATGTGTACTCTCAAGGGGCAATGTCCCATAGGAGCAATGACTACTTTGGCCCCACGGTTTCTTCAATCATGAAGAAGAGGAACAACTTGGAGCAGCCGCCAAACCGGCCCCGGCCAAGTGCAGTTAACTCATCTCCGAGATGGATGTTTTAATGTTTATCGATCTATGGAGGTAGTCTTCACATCTGGTATAGTTTGCATAATTTCCGCTTATTTTTGTGGACGCTGTAACTAAATTTGTTGTGAACCAAATGTGCAGAACATATCAGTTATAAGAACAATCTTGCGAACACCCTTCATTTTTTAGATACAGAGAGAATTGTTAACTCGTGTAAAGATCGAATCTTTTTAGCAGATGAAAGAATTATAATCTGGGATTCATGTTTTTATGTGTTTTAGGCGTTGTTCTTTCCATCATTTTTTCACCTTAAAATTCAAAATTTTTTCTTTCCTCCTTTTCAATCACACACATAATTATTTTATATTTTTTAATATGCCATTTTTTATTTTCAACAAGACAATTTACACGCAATTCGAACGATTTCTACTAATATTAACTTTATGGTGAATAGAACAATGCCTCAATGGCTTCTAGTGATGTATATATTGTTCTTTATGCTAGAACTCAGGGCGGCAGGGCCTTCGACCAAACTCGATATTGGGACCCCTTTTTTTTGGCAGCTTCTATTTTTCGAATTTTCCCATTCCTATCATTTTGACAAATATCTTTTATTTTCACACGTTTCGTAAAACTAACTATAAGAGCATCCTTAATGGATTTGTTAATTCATGGTCATAAGTTAGCTACGTATAGAACTTAATGTCTATATTGGATGTGTTAATGTACATGTTAAAAGAATTTTTTAAGTCACATGTTGAGTTGTTTGTTAAATTTAGTTAGGAATTTAACATGTAATATGACATATTGCAACTTGTTAATTTTTTATCTAATAAAATATCGGCATATGTTTTATGATGGTTATATTAAACATGTCTATTATAAATATTAAAATGTATCAGATAATATCTAATTTTTCATCTATATAATTAGGTAAAGTTAACATAACCATGCTGGATGCTTAAAGACCCTCTTCATAAATTCAAACTTGTCAATACATCATGAAGCTATGTCACATCTATTTATTAAGACATGTATTTAAAGTTTGAACAACCCACGTCTCATAAAGGATGTGCGCACCAACCCAATCTTTTTAGCACTGGTGATATTCTGAATTTAAATGCAAATGACCTTTTTCTATTCCCACAATATTTTGTAAGGAAAAAGATCGGGGAATATAGCGGGGTAGGTAGTGAGTAATGACTGGGGGTTAGCCAACCCTATTGTCGTCTTGTGTTTTTGTGTAGAAATTTATGAGTACCTTGTGTTCCGTCCTTAGTTGCTGATAAAAATTTTTTAGGAAGTATTTTTTATTTGTACACTGAAAATATATTACTTTTTTATATTTTACTTTTTGACTATGTATTCCGACGATAGTATATTTTGACTATTGGGGGTGATATAATTGAATTTTTTATATTTTTTAATAGATTTTTATGTAAGGAGAGGAAATGAGTGGAGTTAATGGTAGAAATTTATATAATACACAGAGTTCTCACGAAATATATAGATATGATTGGTTTGATCGAAAGAAATAATATATAAAAGTAGATTTTAAAAAATGAAAAAAGAAAATGGTAAAAAATAAATCCTATCACCCTTATAGCATGACGATCTTTAATCAATATATTGACACCTTATGATGCTAATAACTTCACGTATCACCATCCCCCCGAATGGAGGGAGCTCGCACTCATATTTGATTAATACATGGGTGATATATGGTATATTGACACCTTATAGCATCAATATCTTGATAGGAGAATGGGAGTGCTCCCTTATATATATATGAGCTTCAATGACAAAACTTCAAGTTAGAAAGAATAACTATATTTCTTTTAAAAAAGATTAAATTCAAAATATAATAAATAGTATAAAATGATAACAACAACCCAAAAAAAAAAAAAAAAAGTTGCCGATATGAGTTCTAGACCGCAAGCTATCGCTATATTGAGTGAAGACCAGCATTGAATACAGTCGTCGTATGTTCAACACTTCAACTACAGTCAGGGCAAATCCATCTCTCTTACCGGTTCAGCCCAAGTTGACAAGTTCGTTACATCCTTGGTTAATTAATGCGTGTTTGGCAGCTGCTTAGAAGCCAAAGGAAGGTGATTTTTGTGAGAATACGCTGGAAATGTTAATTTTTTAATACTCCCTCGGTCCCAATTATATAAGTTTATTTTTCTTTTTGAGATGTCCCAAATATATAAATTTATTTCTTTTTTTAGATGTTTAATTTATATTATTTTACTAATATAATCCCTATTTAATATTTAACTAGCTGTTTCACCCGTGCACTGCACGAGAGACAAAATTTTCAATTAATAACCGTATTGATATATATTAATTAATAATATTAACATGAAGCCTAAAAAATATAACTAAAATAAATTAAAGAATGGGTTACAAGAATAAACTTAATTAATTTAACTCGAAATAATTCTGTAAAAATTTCGACAGATTTTCATCTATATATTTCATACTAATTCATTCTGCAAATATGAAAGAAATAACTCACGAAAATCTACACAACTTAATTTACTATTCTCCATATAATAGTAATTTAATTAACATTTACACCCGTGTTTTACACGGGATGACAATTTGTGGCAGAAATTGTGATAATATATGATTAATACTTAAAATATACAACCTAATTGATTATTCTTAAAACATAAATAAAATCTCAGCTGGAAAATTTTAGTACAAAATAAATAATTCAAAGCAGTTTGTATTTTTAATATTTATTTAGGAGATAGAAAGCTGATGAATATTTAACACAGTTGAACGCCAGTTTAAATATTCTAATTGAATCGTATAATTCCAATAATTGATTGGAGTCGACAATCAATTATTTAGTAAGAATTCTTAGACTTATTCCCTAGCGAAGGTAATAGCTTGAACCACATAATTATTATATAGTTGTTGGTTCAAGTAATGTCAAAATAAAAAATCATTACTATTTGAAGACCTAGTTTTGGGGCATGTTATTTTAAAAAAGGAGCAGATCCTTTGAAACACTCTTAATTATATATATAAAAAGAAGAAATATTAATATTTTCCCACCAGCTATAATTCAAAAGAAATATTATAGAAAATACAAAAACATATGAGAATTAAAAGAAAAGTATATTTTGAAAAAAGAATGATACTGAAAAAATAAATGAAGTTAATTAGGGACTAATAACCAGTCAACTTAATCTATAATAAGATGTAACACCCCAGTGTTAACTTAACTTTATTTTAAAATATATAAAAAAACAAATTAATTTCGGAAACACATTTTGCATCCCCGCTGCAATCTAATTAATTTTAATTATTTTTCATTTTTTGAAATAATTATGTTTTCCTCCTTTAGTAATGTAATTAATTTTGATTAATTTTCGTCTAAAAGCATGATAGGGAACCAATTTTCAAACTTTTTACCACTTTTTATCCATTTTTTACCCTAAATCAATCATATTCATATATCACATCACATCCACAAATCTCCGCCATTCAACTCTACTTATTTTCTCTCCTCTTTTATATTAAAAACCTTTGAAAACTATTAAAAATTAACACCTATCATCTATAAAACCATCTTAATTTTTATTTAATGAAAATATATCCAATTAAATGTAAGAAATATAATTAATTCTAATTAATTCTTTTTTGGCTAATTATTTATAAAAATAATTTATTATTTCTAAAATAATTAGTTTTTAACCGCAGTTTTAAGAATTGTATGAATCTAATTTTAAAGATATTTTATAATTAAAAAAATATCGTGCATGTCAAAAGATGTCATTCATTTTTTTAGGAAAATATAGTCAACCATGACAATTTAATTAATTTAATTATTATTTATTTTTTAATTAATACTATTTTTCTGTTTTAGCAATATAATTAATTTTGATTAGTTTTCTTCCAACGACATCATGTCAATTTTCGCCTATTGAAACCAAATCCAACTAAATCTTAACAGTATTATTAATTTTAATTAATTGTAATATAATTAGTTTCAATTAATTTTTATTTTTAGCCAATTATGTATGAAAAGAATTAATTATTTCCGAAATAGTCATTTTAATATCTGCACTTTTAATAATTGTATGAATTTAATTTTGAAAAAATCTTTTAATTTAAAAGATATATTGCAATTTAAAATATTTTTTCATTTTTTAGAGAAAACCCATAACAATCTAATGTTTTTTTATTTTTTAAATTAATTATATTTCCCCTTTTAACAATGTAATTAATTTTGATTAATCTCTATCCAATGAACTTATGTCCAACAAAATATTAGCAATAGAATTTATTATTTTAATTAATTATAATACAAATAATTTTAGTTAATTTTTGTGTTTAACCTAATTATTTCTAAAAAAATTAATTATTTGCAAAATAATTTGCTTGATAACCATAATTTAAAAAATTATATGAATCCAATTTTAAAGATATCTTATAATTAAAAGGATATCTTAGAATTTAATATATATATATATATATATATATAGATTCAATTAATTTTTTTGCGAGATAAAAAAATTTAGGAATTATTTTTTATTTAATTTATTCTATGGTAAATCAAACATGGAATATAATTAAAAGCTAAAACAATTTATACATCTCATTATATTTGAATTTTATGCACAAATATCAGTTAAGTGTCGTAACAAATTATCCATTTTTTAAATCTCATTATATCAATAGTCATTAATCTATATTAACATTAATTTATATTTAAGCTGGACACTAATTTATATATTTGCGGTAAATTTGAATTTTTAAAAAAATAAAAATTTATATATTGATAGTGTACTTGTTTTAAACCTCTTATCAAGTCAAACAAAATAGAATCACAATTTTTTTAAAAAAAATTTACAGGTAGAAAATGAAAAAAAAAAAAACAAAAGGAGAAAAAATGATATAGAGAGTATTTAGATATCACGAGATTGGATAAAGTAGGGTATAAATGGATTAGGAAAGAAAATAACAAAATAAAATGAGAATTTGTTTTAAATGGACAAAGGAATTTAAGACAATAAAAAATATAATAAGAAAAAAACTTCATTTTCCATATATATAAATTTTTCTATATATAGATCGAAGATTATATTAGGCAAATTTTATAGGCGGGAAAAATTGATGATGCATTTAAACGGGGAAAATGCTCTTTATATATATATATATATATATATATATATATATAGATTATAACCATTAATTTTAAATTTTACGCATTAAATAAGGATAAATTAGGAATACGGTTCACATAATATATATTTCTAATACTTTTTTTAATCTTTGTAAAAATTCAAACAAGCCTATATATGGGACGGAGGGAATACAAGGTGGGATGATAGAGATGGAACGATATCTCGAACCTGGTCTAATTATCAAGTAAGGAGGTATTTTTTTTATTACATCAATCTACTTGACTACGTTGAAAATACTATAGAGATATGAAAATAATATATATTTTTAAAAAATGCGTAACAAAAATTAAGTAAGAAATGTTTAGAAATTTAGTTAAAACTTAAGAGTAACATTGCTTATCATATAAGCACAGCGCGCCCTATGAAGAGAGATGTTTTCATTATTATTATTATTATCTTATTTTACAAAATTTTTATGAATCAAACATATATATCGTATATGAAGAATTGAAGATATTATATCACAAATATTTGTAAACGGATAAAATTGAGTGTTGAAGATGCAATGAGAACTTATTGCAAACATTATGAAAATTTGTAAAATATAACAAAACCTTTCCAAAACCATCGAGTGGTTTATAATTAAGAAATGCTCTGGCCATTTTGATGGTTAGTTCGACCTCCGTTTTGAAATTAGAAACCAGGTCTAGAATCAGTGCGATGACGGGGAGTTCCAAGAATTTTTTAAATATTTTCGACGACATCAGTAGTGGTGAGCGATCAAAGTTTTTGTAACATTTGAGCCCAAAAATATTGTAAAAACTTTGACCCGTGGCCACGACAATCACGGTGTCGCCAAAAAATTCGAAAAATTCATGGAACTCCCCATCACCTTACTGATTTTAGATCTGGTCCCGAATTTCAAAATAGAGGTCAAACGGACCATCAAAATTGTCCTAACGTTCCGTAAGTTACAAAACCATCAATGGTTTTGTAACATTCATGTAAAATATAAACAATAATGTTTAAGTCCGCTTGAGCGTTCCTCAATTAAGGAACGCTCGGGCCATTTTGAGGGCTCATTCGATCTCTGTTTTGAAATCTAGAATTAGATCTAGAATCTACATGATGAGGGAGAGCTCCAACAATTTTGAAAATTTTTCGGCGATACTGTATGGGCCCGTGGTGGCGGTCAAAATTTTGGCAATATTTTTGCCCAAAAATGTCACCAAATTTTGACCGGCCACTACGGGCCTGTACGGTATCGTCAGAAAATTTTCAAAATTGCTGGAGCTCCCCCTCATCGTATAGATTCTAGATCTAATCCGGAATTTTAAATGGAAATCGAATGGGTCATAAAATAACGACGTTTAATTAAGAGGCAACGATGGATTCTGAACAAGCCTGAAAATATAAATAGCTTTTGATGTTTAAAGTTTTTATCACACTTATCAATATTGCTTCAAACATAAGTTGTAACATGTTGTCACAAGTCTTATCCTTTAAATTGTCTTATATAATCAAAATAATTCACATTAATTAATTAATTAATTAATGTACTTAATTTTTTTTAAAGCGGTACATACTTAATTGTTTTGATTAAAGATATGATTGTCTAACAACATAATTTGAAGAACAAATCTTGTCCAAACACCATACAAAAACAGATAGCACATGTCAACTTGCTCATTTTTATAAAATTTTACACATTTTTATATATTTTTTTCAATTCTCTAATTCTCTCTCCTATTTTACATTCACATATTTGTACCACATATCTGTAGATACAAATCTCTACTATTTAACTCTACTAATTTTCTCTCCTATATCACATTAAAATTTTCAAAAATTCATTTTTATACATAAACTAACATGCGGATAATGTGGCAACATAGGCCAAGACGGAGTAAAGCAATATTGATTACGATGCTGCATTTGGATTGTAATTGTAATGTTAAAATACAAACTTTTGTTTATTTCAACAAAATTTATTATTATTACTATTAAAAAAATTATTATTATTATTACTATTGTTATTATTATTATTAAAGATGGGTAAATTTATTAATATTTGCTTCAATGTAATGGCTTTTTGAAGTTTTGCTGTTTCGGTAGATTTTCTCTATTTTTTATTTTTGAATTCTACAATTATTTTTGTTTTTGTTTTTTTATGGGAATTTATAGTTAAAAAAAAAAGAAAAATGTTGTGTACTACTTTAGGGCTTTGTTTGATTGGGGGTTTAGTTGTTTCGCGCGGTATTCCGTGTAAAAATGTGTGGTTAATATTATTTTGGGAAATATGTGTGTGGTTGAAAATGAGTATGAGGTATATGGAATTGCGTGCGGATTTGGTTAACACCAAATAGAACAAGGCCTAGAGTTCGGACATCAATGCGGGCTAGATTTGCCCTGCGAAATAATTAAATATACATTAAAAAAAAAAGAATCCACTTTTTACTCGGGTGTATAGTGGCAAACCCGGTAATTTTCCCCACCTCCATGCCCAATATCAGCACCGTCTCACCACCATCTTCCTCGGTCCCATCGACAAGCACTACATAGTCCTCAGACCCGCACACCACCAATTACACACACCGTGAAGCTTCTGTGGCATGAAATTTTTATAATTCACAGAAGCCCCAAAAAACCCTCACAAACAAAGTGAAATTTTCGATTACGCAGAGCACAATGTTGTTGAGGGGAGGGACATTTTCGGCATGCAATGGTGCCATAAGCGAGAAGCGGGGCACCTTCGGATACTCCAATTCAGCTCGCCGGCAAAACGGAAATGGATTCACGTTGTGCAATTCGTCGGGCCGGGCTCGGAAGGCCCAATTATTAAAGGTCCTTGCGGTGGCGACCGGGGAGACGAAAACCAAACAGCAGGAGTCGAGCCACGAGCCGACACTGGCGGATCGGCTTCGGCTTGGCAGCTTGAACGAAGACGGCTTGTCGTATAAAGAGAGGTTCATAGTTAGGTGCTATGAGGTGGGGATTAATAAGACTGCTACTGTTGAAACCATTGCCAATCTCTTGCAGGTTTGTGAAATTCGGAGGTTGAATTTTAATTGTAATTGTCTGTATGGGCTTAGAAGGGGATTTGTTAATGTACGTCTCTAGTTGTTTACAAATGTCACAGAATTCAGTTTTTGCAAGCTATAGACTGTAAATTCATGGAATTTGGGTTTGGATTTCAGTTATGCCTCTGGTTAAGTTTATAGATTGGAGATTTATAGGGTTCTAGCTGTAAATTCATGGAGAATTTTTATGTTCTAATATTACATATCTGTGGATTATGGAATTTTGATTTCTGAAAAGAAAAGATTGTTTCTTGATTTTGGAATTATGACATTTCTGTTCATTTTCATAACTCTCCTATTTTCACAATATCCTCTTGTAGTTTATAAACGGATTTATTTAGCGGCTGCTTATAAACTAGGTAAATGACTAGTGGAGAATTGATTTGTGGAAATGCTTCTATATAAGAAGTAATTTAGAGAATGTGCAGAGTATTTCTAGTTTATAAATTACTTGCTAAACATATGCTTAGGTAATTATGTGCCATAAGGAGTGGAATATCTGTCTTGTTTAATCTACCGTAGTCCCGTTGGCTTTTTTTTTTTTTTTTTTTTTATTTAAATCGAAATCCATGGTGCTGTCTGTGCAGGAGGTGGGCTGCAATCATGCTCAAAGTGTTGGGTTTTCGACCGATGGATTTGCAACTACGCTCACCATGAGAAAGTTGCATCTCATATGGGTGACTGCTCGTATGCACATAGAAATCTATAAATACCCAGCCTGGTAGTGTACACATCTCTGAGTCTTCAACATCCTAAATCCCAATTTCAACTCTTAAGGATGTCTGTTTTCTTATCTATGTTTTACATCTTAATTTGTGAAACAGGAGTGACGTTCTTGAAATTGAGACGTGGTGCCAAAGCGAAGGAAGGATTGGTACCCGACGTGATTGGATTCTCAAAGACTATGCCACTGATGAAGTCATTGGAAGAGCTACCAGGTGATTTAATCTTGGAAATCTTATAAAATTGCTAAATCAGTATATCTTTTTCTTTTCCCCCTTACATCCAATTGATCACCACTTCTCATTGCAGCAAGTGGGTGATGATGAACCAAGACACCAGACGGCTGCAGAAAGTTACTGATGAAGTTCGCGATGAATATTTAGTTTATTGTCCTAAAACACCTAGGTTGGTATTTGTTTTTTCTTTACTCTTTGGCTTCTCCGCTCATTGATTCAACATTTACGTTCTACATTAAACTTCTTGTACAATTGGCTTGTTTTCAACACCAGATTATCATTTCCCGAAGAGAACAATGCTAGCCTGAAGAAAATAGCCGAAACTAGAAGACCCGTGCAGTACTGTAAAATCGGGCTTGTGGTAAGATTGACCCCCTTTTCTTTAGTTTAAATGGAGTGTCAAAGATTTTCTTAGAAGTACTTATTGTGCTTTATGATTTGCAGCCAAGACGAGCCGATCTGGACATGAATCAGCATGTGAACAACGTCACCTACATAGGATGGCTCCTTGAGGTTCGTTAAACTTCATATATACTTTAACTTTGTTTTTGCATCTTCTTATCACCATTCAAATATGCATACAACTAAAGTTTTAATGTCTAAGCTTTTGTTTATTTTACCTTTTTCCACCTCAAAAGTTAACTTTTTGCAAAGTAAAAGTTTATGTGAACACACGCTTATTTGCTAATAAACAAATAATTTGCGTAGCAGAGTATGCCTCAAGAGATCGTCAACACTCATGAACTGCAGACCATTACTTTAGACTATAGACGTGAATGTCAGCACGATGATGTGGTTGATTCTTTGACGAGCCCCGAGTCGGAGGTGGATGAGGCAATTTCACAGCTCGAGGGAAGTAACGGAGCAGCTAATGCAGCAAAAGGTGAAAACGATTGCCTTCAGTTTCTGCATCTGTTGAGATTATCTGACGGCTCTGAGATAAATCGTGGCCGTACAGAGTGGAGAAGGAAATCTGCTAAAAGATGAGTTTCATTGCTTGCTCTACTCTTTATCATCTACAGACTTTTGGCCTTCGTGTTTTTCTTTTTTCAATTTCTTGGGTGCTCGAAACGAACTTTAGTCGGAATTTTAAAGTTTTCATATGGAACAAGAGGTCTGATTTGTGTGACTTTAAATGTCTCTTTGTAGTTTGTACTGAGTTAAGGAAGTGTTGTATCATTAGATGTTCATTCAAAATCTCCTTTTCTAAAGTGTCCCTACCCCAATGTATGCAAATAATGGTTATATGATCTGGGATGTGCAAATAATAATATGCTTATGTGATGTGGGCCCCGGTGAGTAGGTAACCTGAACGGGAAGTGTTGTAATCATTTAGATGTCTATTGAAAGTATCCGTTTCCCAAGTGTTCTAACCTTAATATATGCAAATAATGATTGTGTAATGTAGGTCCCAATGGATATAACTAAGAGTGCCAACTCCCAAATGAGTGATACTAGCAATGGTAGAAATAGCATTGTTCCGTCGTTAATGGCAAAAAGCACTGCAGAGGGACATTAATACAATATTCCCAAGAAATTCAAGAATAAAAGCAAAATCGTATTTGCTGTATCTAATTATGTAACATAAATAAAGTGAATAAAAAAATTCCAGACAAAATTAGAAACCCGGAAGAACCAGCAACTAGGAAAAACATGTCACGTCACATTACTCTGCAACCATTGGGATTTTCGTCACTGAAGTAGCCATAGTGAGGCTGTGGTTGATAATATGGGTAAGGCTGCAGTGGTCCATGGTGGTCATGTGGTGGAGGAAGACCAAGCCTTGGTGGTGGCCCCAAAAGAGCATGTTGGTCATCAGGTGGAGGGAGGCCATGCCGTGGTGGCGGCCCTGGAAGACAATGGCACTCATCTGGTGGAGGAAGGCCCAGCCGTGGTGGTGGTGGTGGCGGCAACATATGGTTATGTGAATGTGATGGTGGTGGTGCTGCCATGAACCTGGACAGATGACAACCTGATGGACCATATTCATAATGATTATCATAGTGATAGTTGTCGGAATATCCACCGAAGTTAAATCTCCAAGTCCTAGCATTCGTATACTCAATGCCTCTCAAGCGTTGCATATGTGAAGCCCGTTCGAGGTCGTCCATGTATGGCCCCATGCTTGGTGGTCCGTGGCCATGATGACAAGCCATTCCTTGATGTGGTGGTGGGCCTGGTGGCGGTGGCGGTGGGCCTGGTGGCGGCGGTGGTGGTGGTTCTTTTTTGGCTGGTGGTGGAGGGTCTGAACAAGGTGGCTTTTTCTCTGGCGGGTGTGCAGGAGGTGGCGGTTTAGGTGGCTCAGGCTTCTTTGCAGGAGGCCGTGGACGAAGTTTAGTGAAATCCATGGTTAGAAAACCCCGCAAAAGCCCTATGCAAGTATTTATTAAGCTTTTAAAAACATAAAATTTGGAAACAAAATCTTTGCATTAGTTGTAAGAAAATAATTATTTATGTTAATTCTGCTTTCCCATCAATTCTTATAAGGAAAGAGTGAGTAAACGTTAATGCATTGTTAGTTTTTTCCAGCTGCATGAAAGATTTGGTAACTTTACCTTGAAGACAAATATCGTTCGTGTTTTAATTATTATTATTTTATGAAAAGAACAATTTCCATATTCCATGAGATAAATGGTTATAATAATTTTCAAATTGAGTTCACATCTAAATAATTTACTAAAATCCATACAAAAACTAGAAGATATCAATATTTTTTTTTTATGGTAATATGCAGAGTGGATCTAGACTTATTGTTCAATGGAGACAAGATTGGAGAAAATGTGCAAGGGTTGTCCTAGTGGTTGCCCTCGAATTTTTTTTTAAAAGAATATTTATAATGTGGATTTTATATTATTAGAAAATAATAATATAAAATCTACTAATGTGTACCCTAAAATACTTTCAGATTGAAAAGATGTCAAATTATGGAAAAAAAAGTGCGAAATACAATATATTTGTCCATAATTATTCCTTGCGGCTTTTTATACTTAAACGACGTATGATAGTCTTATTTGTAATTTCATTTAATACTTCTTTTCAATATACACTACTAAGCAAATCTTTTTCTCACACATCTTTTAATTGGATTTGATTATATTCTTGGGCATGGGAGTTGTTGATGGCCTATAGGTAGAATGCTTCAAAATTTATTTTGTTTTACATTTTTCCCCCTTTTGAAATAGGCTTCAAATTGGGATTTTGTTTTCAAAAGTTGAGTGGGCTCTTGACCAAGTCCGCCCCTGGTAATATGTGACCTCTAATAATCAATAAAAGATTGTGTAAAAATCCAACAAAATTTTACACCTACAGTACCCATAACTCGATATTCAACCTAGCTAGTAAAAGATTGTTGTACTAAATAAAAAAATAAAAAACCAAGTAAAAGATTGAATAACAAATGTTTGTTTTTCATATATATACACTGGTGATCTCCTTTCTATGTGAGGAGAAATTATTCTCCCCACATACCATATATTAAAAGATGAGTTTAACACATTAACAGTGGGACCCAATTCTTAATTTCTTAAATATATTCATCTGCTGACATATGGCATGAAATAATAATTTCTCCCCACATAGAAATGAGATCAATATATATATATATATATATCATATTGCTCCATGATATAAAACACACACTCCGCAAAAAGAAACAAATTTCAGTGCACAAACTCCAACAGACAATTAACGGGAATAGACAATTATATCTAGACGATTAGCAATAGTTTTAGCATCTGTTTTAAAAAACTCGTTTTAACCTCACTTAAATAATAATGCATATATAACCTTGGTCAACATGATACCAACAATGACATGTATATTAAGAAATTCAATCTTGTTATTAGTTCACATTGATACAGACAAGTTATACTAATCAAATAAGTGTTCTCTCAACTAAACAACAAACATCCGTGAATAAGAAAAAATTACAGTTCAACTAAAACAGAAATCTAAATCAAGAAAAGTCCATTACAACAGCTTCTCCGTTAACCTGATCATGAACGAATTTACAGCAACAGCATCCAAAACAATCCATGACGACTCAAACAGCTCATGAAAATACTCGGCTCCAGTCTCTTCAGCCGCACTTCTGAAAGCCAAGCCAAATGCATTGCCTTGAACGGCTCCAAGCCGTGGCTTCCCACACACCCCAACTATCAACACCTTCTTTCTCTCATTAGTATAGCATACACAAACTAAAGGCTTCATTCTTGCCCCCTTCTCTCTTAAAGCGTCCATTAAAAAATACCCAAATTTAGTTAAAGCTTGAGGGTGACATAAAAGCTCAGTATCAGCTGAATCTTCAAGTTTCACCCACCGGAATTTACTTCCACTTCTTATCGACCCCCTTTTTGTTATAGCTGTACTGCCTTGTCGAAGAACTGCTCGTTGGACCTTGATAGCTTCTCTCATTCCCATTTCGAGCTTATCGAGTTTGCTCAATGACAAGGCATCATAAGCAACTCCAAACATCTTGGAACCGGATGAGCCATCTGATTCTAGAGATGCTTCTAGCAGAGCAGTCACACCGTATACCACATCAGCAGCAGAGACTTTTGAACTATATCCATGGTGTAACAAAAAGCCTTGGTAGTAAAAATCGGTAAGCCCAAATTCGGGTAGATATTGTTCAAACATATCTTTCATTCTGTGTTTAATCTCTACACTCATGTATTGGAACTTCTGTTTGCACTCGTCTCTTGCAAATCCCATTCGTGCTAGAAGAAGCTGCATCTTTTTCAACCCGTTGTCACTCCAGGTTTTGAGCTTAGTTGCAATGTAAGACGAGCATAGCATTGAGTCAAACAAGTTCCATTGTTGCAATAACATCAACCTAGGTTCAGATTCGTATGCTATTCTTGAAGTATCAGGAGCTGTAACCTTTGTGCCATCTTTGAGAGTGACTGAGGTAATTGTGTCCAAGTTTCCCGAGCTGTTAATGTGTTGCTCGAGCTCCATTACACCAGATTGGTATCTTTCATCAGTCAACCTCTCGTGTACAAATTGATCCGTTAAAGCTATGCAAGCCAACCAAAGCAACTCATTAGTGTTCTTCTTCAATAAGTAAGATAGCTCAAACATCAAACACCCTGATGGCTTCCCATGGAAAGTACCCATAAAGTAATATTCTCTTTTCAATTTCTTAAAAAGCTTAATGGGATCACTCTCTGTTTCTTGCGAAACCCTCCTCCTCTTGTGGGTCCCACTCCCACCTTCATCTTCCTCACTATCACTATCATCATCTTCACTATCTAAATCATCTTCAAACTCATTATCACTGTCCAAGTCGCACTCATTTGCCAAAGCAGAAATGTCAAAATCGTATACCACATCATCTTGGTGCTCATCGTCCTTTGCGTATAGCACGACCACATGATCATTTCGGCTACTCAAATTATGCAAATGAATGGGCCTATGACTATCAACAACAAAAACTCGGGCCAATGGACCAATTTCAAGATCCCTCCTTAGATCCCTATGGCACCCCCAATTTATCAGCAAAATCGTAATGGGTTCATCAGAGGATGAACTCAAAGAAGGCCCTGCATATTTATGAATTTCTTTGAAACTTGAAACTGGGTAGCAAGCATACCTAACCGAATCGGATTCTAGAACATGGCCTATTATTTTCAAAGCACATAAAGAATCGACATCAGAAGTTGAGGGGAAAATTAGCAAAGGAGTGGAGGACGCTGAGGCTCGTGCTGATTCGCGCAACCTAGTGTAAAATGACTCTATACTTGCCTCCCTTACCATAATTTCTCAGACGAATAGCCTAAAATGTTGCTAAAAACTCAATCTTACAGCTGAAAAAACAAGTGGGCAATCACGAAATGGTGAAATTCCACCTCCCCATTGAATTATTCAATCAGATCCGGAACTCGAATCTTATGGGTTCCCCAAATTACGAAACAAGCAAGCTAGTTTTTCGCTCAATTCACTTCGGATCTATTTTAAATGCATCGAATAGTAAATTTGACGATTTGCATAAATACCTGAAACCCGGCAGCTACGCTCTCGAGGATGAGATTGAAGTACTTTTGAGCTGTCTAGTTGGGCTCTCCTGAGATTTCCTAGCGAGAAAGAGAGAACGAAAGAGAGGGTTTCAATTGTTTTGAACTGAGGTTTACTTTTTCATGTGTTTCGATTCGAATGAAAATTTTGAAATTTCCAGAACCTCCAAGATTTTGGCGCTGAAATTGAGGTTTCGCATCTGCGAAATACAAGTTTACCGAAATGCCCCCTCGTATTATGTTCATACAATTGTGATAAACCTTTTAACATTGCAGAAAGGTCCCAGAAGTTTGCTTACATTTTTTTCTTTCTTTCTTTTTTTTTTTTTTTTTTGGTTTTTGTTTCCAGGACTTAATTAATTAACATATTTAGTTCATTTTGACAATTTTCATTCAAGAAGATATCAAAATTTTATAAGATATAAAAAGAACATTGTTCTCTAATTTAAATAAGTCAAAATAGCATATCTACATTAGTCTCGTGTTCGGGTGAAAGTTCGATATCGACCCTTCTAAGAAATTGTGTGTTGAAAACTAGATAATACTTGTACACAATTACAAGAAACAAACTTGTACACAACACAACTATAATGAAGCTAACAATAAATGTGGATGCTTTGCAATACAATACAATAGGTGAAAGGTACAAATTGAATTGTTAAGAAAGAAAGAAACAAACAGCTAAAACAATACCAATGTAGCAGACTAAAATACAAGTTCCCAATGTTGGCTCCTTCAGACCATTGAGAAACATCAGAAATTCAAAAAGTAACCTGGAAAATATTGAATAGCCCTTAAATGATGAAGCATCAACTTATCGAGAACTCGTCTTATTCCCCCGAGGCACACACAATTAGACGAAAAAAATGCGCAGTCGAGCTTTACGAGCTATTTACATATTCATCCATAGCAGCTTGAAAGCTCCAAGAAAATCGAAATTGTCCTTGTCTTAACACCACGGAAAGCATCGTGTCTGCATAGAAAGAAATGAGCAATAAATAGCTTAATCAAATGAGTGATGATATTCATTAGTTACACGATATTTTAATATTTGTTCATACTGTGGTGTCAACGTCTATCACATTACATTGCTGATCCGATGAGTACCGTTGATAGATAACATTATTCCAATCAACAAGCAAACCAAAGAGATTGTTAGAAATTGAAAATAATCTACAAACCTTACGACTCTTGGCTGGTTGATTTTGCACGCCGTAGGATGGATGCTTTGGAGTGTTGGATATATTTCCCGTCCCGTTATTCTTTTCCTCACGTGCCTTGTTGAAAATGTGTGTAAACTTTTCGCCCGATTGAGGATCGCTCTCATCCCATTCGCCAAATACGGGAATAGCACTTCCATCAGGCTGTCATATGTAACACAATCAATTACAAGGCAGCAAATAGTCGAGCTCAGTGAAAGGCAATCGTAATTTGTGTTTGCTCTAACTTCAATTTATGTGAAAATTAACTTCAACCACTCAATCGAACTTGATCTAGCCACCAATCTTGATCTCCTACGCATGCGGGGAGGAGTAATTATCCTGAGGTGGACTAACACATCAGCAATTGACCCCATTTTATGCCAAGTATTGGGCTCAATTGCTGATGTGTTAGTCCAAATCAGCAAATGAAAATAATGACTCCTCCCCATGGGAGGAGGAGATCAAGATTGTATTAACCATATGTCTCAAATTAGGAGTAAAAACGGATGACAGGACTCATAGAGAGTGCTTACACTCTTGTCTCCTTGACTAACAGGCTTCGGACGAGCTCTTCCCGGGGTGCCACGACTGCTATCGTACGAATTCTTTCCATCCCAAGCGGGAGATCGACTACCTCGCCCCGTGTACTTGGCCTGGTGGGGATGAAGTGGGGACCGCTCAATGCCATTCTCCGACCCCTCACTTCGCCGCTGTGGGGGCCCACCGGACCTAGCTCCACGTCCTACGTGACTTGAGTCATTAGCCATTCGTGGGGGCCCACCGGACCTCGCTCCACGTCCTGCGTGATTTGCATCATTAGCCATTTTTTGACCCACATTTTCACTCGGAGCTGGAGATTTTCTTATATTTGATGGAGGAGGTGGAGGTGACGAATTGGCAGTTGCGAACGTATCGCGGTTTTCGGTGGGATCATTTGGGTTTATCATCTTCCCTCCTCTGTTTTTCCTTGCCTTGTCAAAGTAGACTGTGTAGGGAACATTGTCTTGGTTTTCCCAGTTGCCGAATTCTGGTACACTTGGATGCTGCATCAACAATAAGAAGAAACAGTTTGCATTTAGAGTCGAACCAGATATTCGCGTAGTTGTCAAAGATATCAAATATTGACTCGAACAAGCAATTACAAGAATGGACGATGGTTACAAGAAACAGACAAAATTACAGACAGACAGATATGGGTTTAGAAGTGACATTTACATGGACCAATCGAACAACACTCTTATCAAAATTTTCATTGTAATTGTGGCTTACATCCTTGGAGGTTTATATCAATTCACAATTCTACTCCTTATTGGAGTGCAATATCAATTCACAATTGTTCTCCTAATCTGGATTAAGACCTTATCTAAAAAGGGTATTTGATAGAGATTTTCGAATGTGGGGTCGAAAAATGAGGAAAAATGGTATTGAAAAAAATAAGGAAATCATCAAATTAAGCAAAGGAGCGGAGAAATAATTAAATTATTGTTCAAAGTTGTGGCAAACAAGCAAGTTTTTCCCTTTAATTGTTTTGTTGCAATTGAAAACGGCGTCAAACAAACAATCCTATTATTCTAAGCATAATTCAGGTTTCGAACATAACAACGTTAAAGCACAAAACAAGAAAGCAGATAGAAACATCTGTCTCCATAACAGTAACGGCAATAATGATAATAACAAGAAAGAAAGAAAGAAAAACGGTATACTTACTGCCATTTGTTTGCTCCAGTAATTTTTTGAGCCAAACAGCAGAGATTATTCAAAGAATTCACCAAGATTCTATTTTAACAACAGCCCACGAAGCAATTTCTTCGAAGGCTGATTAGGGTCTCAGAGAGAGAGAGAGAGAGAGAGAGAGAGGAGGGAAACGGAGGGAGAAGTAGCAGAGAAAGTAAATGGTTGACAGGGGAAGATGAACCTTTGACCGGCGCCACCGGTTGTAGATACAAAACTTTGACTATTCTTTAAATTTGATTTTTCTTATTCCAAATGAAGGAAAAATAAAATAAAATTAAACATGATAATGTTATAAAAGTATAAAAACAATAGAGAGAGCTTTAGTAGAGAATTTAATTCTGCGAAGTGAATGTAATTTCATTAATAATCAGTTCTATTTATGTGAAACTTGAACGACACAATCAGAATTACATAATTTCATCACAGGGTATAAATACCATTTACATATAATAATTACATCTTTTACCAAATTATTCCTCCACCAAATTATTCCTCCACCAAATTATTCCTCATAATTCATAACCACCAAATTATTCTCAATTATTCATAACACCTAATAATTATTCTTCAATTATTATTCATAACACTCCCCTCAACGACTATTAATACAAACGCCTTCTGCACCGCTTTATGGAGAAAAACCCAGGGGAAAAAACTTCCAAACCGATTGTGCAGATAGCCGGAGTGGTTATAACGCTCATCAAAACATCACTTCGACGTCTATCAAGAAGATACGAAGATTCACGCCACGTCGCTAAAACCTCACAAGAAACCCAAATGGGAAAAACTCGATCAAGGAAAAAGAGTACAAATTGCTGGGCTTGATTTCATATCTTGAGAACTGATATCTTTACTCGTGAAATGATTTCAATATCATCATCGCTTTGGATCTAAACATTACCCATTATAACTGATCCAATAGATACATCAGACAATTTCTCCTATCGTTTCAATATACCATTTAATATGCTTCAGTTAAAACCTTATTGAAAAACCCAAATGTAAAACCCTAATGAAGGAAAAAGAGTACATTATTCATGTGAATACGCCTTTAAAGTTGCCTTCATTAAAAACTCACAGAAAACCTAACGATAAAAAACCTCAACAAGGAAAGAGAATGCCAGATTTTATACAAGTATGCTGCAAAGATTTCAAAATCTTTCATACATTTGTATGATGATATCATATGCATTGGTTTTATACTCTTGTTCAT
Organism: Jasminum sambac; assembly: GCA_018223645.1. Taxonomy (NCBI): domain Eukaryota; kingdom Viridiplantae; phylum Streptophyta; class Magnoliopsida; order Lamiales; family Oleaceae; genus Jasminum; species Jasminum sambac. The sequence goes on from CP073649.1 coordinate 30,826,435, forward strand.
TTAGAGTGCATCAATTTTCTTACACAACTACAAAACATTCACCATGAACACATGGCTCAAAACACACAATTTAAAAACATATAAATTCATCATAAAAACATGTAAACATATAAGTAAACTTTCATAACTAACTAACACTTAAAATATATCATTTAACATTTAATACTCATTTAATAAAGTTATTTCATTCCTGCGCTTAAATTCTCCCTTTGTGCACTCTCTATAAACACGAGCTTAACTCACCCGATCTCTTAATTTTCTTTTCTCACATACACTGACGTAATTTAACTTTCATGAGCATGCAACATATAACGACCACCATGCTTATCTTTAAACTTGACCACCCATCATCATCTCATCATCTCATAAATCAAGGATTTCACATTCACTAGCTTATCATCTTCAATATATCTCAATATTTTCATTATCATTGATCATATGTAGCGGCTACATTTTCATATCGTGGTCGACACTTTCAATTTCATTTCTTTCCCCATATTGACATAACTTATCGAGATATCTCATTATCAATCCTCTTGTAGGATTACACAATATGTTATGTCTATATACTCTTCAAGAGCATATGCCTCCTGCTATTAAGACTATCTTTATAATTTGCTTTGATATATATGTTTGGGGAAATCTCATAATATCAACGCTTCTACAAGGCTAACTTATCAAAGATCTTAACTGATATACGTGATTTGCTCACAAGATCTTTATGCATCTTTGAACTTCAAGTTCATATTTTAATTGTGAGGATATAACATGATGCGATTTCACATATCATTTTCAACCTTTAATACTCCCTCACGCCGAGAAAAATTTGTAACACCAAAACTCATACAATGGTGATGATTTTAATCATATATGTTCTCATCATTCAAACCTTAATATGGAAATTTAGACTGTTCTATTCTCGATATCGGCAATTTATTTGAGGACTTTAAATAATTTGCCATATAATATCCCACTCAGATGCGCATACTTAATCCTCCAGCGATTTATTCAAGTATTGGGATATACATTTACTACCTTTTTATCATTAAATCTGAAAATCATGCTCATACTGCGAGCAACATATTGTAAATTTCAAATTTAATCATATACACACGCTGACTATCTAAATGATCCATATCATAATATCTAGTAGTCACATGGAGGATGAGGGCCCATACTTTCTCATCCTTTATTCCGCATATATTTGGGATTTATTCCCTAATATCGGCTAGTAATGATTTCATCATTTATCGAGGAACAATCATTGAAGAATTCTTTTAATTTCTTCACTTGAAATATTGATTTCAATAATTATTTAAACCGATGGTTAGTCCCGCTTTTGCAAACGAGTATTATTGAACTTCTAGTTCAAGAAATTCTTATATCGATTTCACTAAGTATCTCAGATAGCTCAATACGATTTATCATGTAAAACAATTCAATCGACATATTCCATCATCTTTTAGTGACATTATTGTCTACTACATGCTCAAACACGGAAGGCTACCATACGCATCACATCCGCTATTATTTAATTCTCAAATCGTAGTTTACGCTTTCATATTATTTATTTAAAATCGAGTCTTATTTCATACGCTGTCGTATTATTCTATAAATAAATCATCAAAATTATTGCAAAAAATTCATGCTAACAAGGGTCTATACATTATAATGGATCATATGCTCTCAAATCTTTGAAAATACTATCCATCACTACCGATCAAAATCCTAAAAAGGATTTATCGATGTAGGTCGGAAAGATTAAGGATGCACGAATAAGGGTATCCCACAAGATATCCGACGCTGATTGAAGCAAAGGTTTGATTATCTCGTGAGGTTTCACCTTCTAAATACATGTCCAGATGGGTAAAAGTAGTTTTTCAAAGTTAAACGGAGAGCAAAAAGATTAGGAAGATGCTACAAGTGTGCTCGATGGACATGTGACACTGATGTAAACTGCATGAGTACTTTGTCCGGTAAATCGAGAAGATAAAATAGCATTCATTAAGGATGGATTGAGGAGCCTTTGGATGATATTCAACCAGGCTCTTGAGACACATCCTAGTGGACACGCATAAGGTGAGCTAATGGCCTTATGGGCCAAATTCAAAGATCAACAAACGCTCGTAGCATCTTGAAAAACTTACTTTAGAAGATCCTGTTAGGAATTTAGTAGAAAATTTTAGTATAATAATTTTCTCATATTAATATAAGGAAGCTTTCTAAGTGTAATAACGAAGATCAATGTTTTTCTTGTAATTGTAAATATTGTTTTTCGATTTTAAGATATATATATGTATATATATTATTTTTCAATCACCGATGTATGTCATTTCACTAAAATTTTTTCTACCATTTTCTCTTTCATATTTGTCAAAAAGAAATAAAGACTCAATTATTGGTTTGAAAATTTTTCTAAATAGAGGATTCATATATCTATCATTCATTCAAGTTGAAAGAGAAAGATAGAGGTGAGATGGAGATGGAGATATCGTAATCACCATGTAGTCAATCTTTACCTCGCCAGTAAAAACTATATGTATTCTTGGTGGCTCCAGACTAAGAGGTCATATCCAATATGTGGATACAGACAACTGTAAGGGAGTTAGGGAAACAAAATATCAATATACTATATGAGGGACTAATAACAAACTATTAAGGAGTCTTACTATGGTCCGCAGACAATTATGGGGGGGATAAGAGTGTCAAGTATAATACCTTTTCATCGAATTGAGGCGAATTTAATTGAGTTAGAAATGTCATTAGTCCAACCGGATTGATGCTACAAACACAATCCATCCATGACCGCCTCGATGTACATGATGAGCAATAGGAAGTTTTTATTGTTCTTCCAGGCGCTATAACACACTTGAGGAAATATTCAATATAAATACATTTGCACAAAGGAATTTTCATACCAAACCCATAGGTTTATTAAATATTAATTATTTCTTCGATGGTTTGCTTAGCATTTAGATCGTGTGTAGAACATAAATTTATTTCTCGTCGTGAGAAATATACTTGTTTCTCGCTTAATACAGCTGCCGATCTACTCATCAAGATTCAATCATATGTTCAAAAATCTGTGTCGAAACCCATCTACTGAGATCATCAAGTCGTTTAAAAAGAGATCCTTTGGATCTTTCATTATGAACCCGAATGTTCGGTGGCAGAAGTTACTGAGTATTTATACTCAGACGCATCCCTCATTTATGGGTTCAATATATATTTTCTTCGTATTTCTATATTTTCGAGTTTATTGTCATCTTTGATATTCTCAATGTTTTCCACTGATCGCTTTTGTACTTCTTCCTGAGTAATAATATCATATCGGCTTTTATTCAAATACGATATCTAGTGATTTTCGCTTCTTCAAGAGCATTTTATTCTCATATTAATACAATCTCATATCATCGATGAGATTACTTCATATAATTTCTCCACGATATATTATCTTTGATTTATCAACATGGGATCTATTGAGATTTGATTTTCATTTATTTATCCAATGGTGACTTCAAGTACCATTTACTCAATTTTCTCCATTAATATTCTGTGATATATGGGGAAGTAATTTTATTCTCATCGCCTACTATTTCGAGCATATGATTGAATATTTGATCAACTACTTTCCGAGTAGGATTCGTTATAACCAATCGTAGTATAACCCACCACATTGAAATATGCACACCAATCGTGGTAGATTACCCACCACATTGGAAATATACTCAAACTATAAAGTCGCATAAATTTAAATCAGAAATTAAATTTCCTCCAATAGGTGGTCGAACCTACCTTATAGTAATTGTGCAATAAATATAAATTTACTAATTTAAATAGCAAGAATTAAATTGCATAATATTTAACTACTTCTTCGTGAGAGATTCGCCATAGGCGTGATTACCCATCACTTAGCATATAAAGTGCAGAATATATAAACCTTCCGCTTAGTGATTTGTCAACCCATCATCAGTATATGTATCATAGAATTAAATTGCGTAGAAATAAAGCGAGAATTAAATATTGAACTCGCTTCTACGAGCAAATTTCGTTTCTTCTGTAACAAATACTCATTACTTACAAGAAAGACACTTATCCTTCTGTAATGCGACATTACGTGAATCAACTCTCTAGTTAAAATAATATTCGATCTTTTAACTCAAATTCGACTGCCCATTTTATATAATCAATGGATTTAGAATTTCTTCATGAATATTCTATCCATTTTTCACTGCCGCCAAAATTAGGCTCCGCTTTACCCTAAGGGTAAATTGTCCATTCCAATTCGTAAATGACAAACATTTTATCAACGTTTTACGATTGAAAATTATCTCCTTTCTACTTAATTTATCAATATCAAAATATTCAGCGACTATTTCAGAACTTTTTCAAAAGTTAATAGACGATTCAGAATTTTGAAAGTTTGATAATAACATATTTCAAAAACGAGTTATTACCCTCAATATTGGCCACAAATCGTTTCTCGTTAAATCGAGATAACGGAGTCGAAAATTTGATTTTGATAACGATGCCTTTATATCCGATAAAACAGATGTTATAGCTTTAATATATCATATATTATAAAATCATACGATTTACCTTTTTTCCTTTCTAATTATTCCAATACATGAGATTTACTTGCAATCCATTTACGTGATCGGAAAATTCCTGACTCCATTCTTCCAATTTTTGATTTTCGCATATCTCCGAGTTATGTGAAATGAATCATGGAGAATAATACAACAAGTTAAGCTTTCAATGATGATTGCAAAGAGAGTTATTTAGATTGATGAGGACACTAATTAATTCATTCGAATAATCCGCTGATACGTAAGATCAATATCTATAAGATTTAATCAGAGAAGATACTTCTTTCATATTACTCAGCCAAGCAGACTACGATAACGCTATATAAAAGATAAAAACAATAGAGTAGAAGCTTAGAGAGAATAATTTAAGACTCGTGAATGCAATTTCATTAATAACCCAAGCTCTATTTATGTGAAATCAATTCAAGACAATCGTAATTACATAATTTCACCAAGTGTGATAATGGGCCATTTACATATAATAATTACATCTTTTACCAAATTATTCCTCCACCAAATTATTCCTCATAATTCATAACCACCAAATTATTCTCAATTATTCATAACAGATAATATTTTTTTATCGTTTACCTTATATGATTTTAATTTTTTTTGAGAATTAACGTAAATATATTTTTAAATGTTATGCTACGTACACTTCATGATTTGGTTACGGTAGAGAATTTTTTTTCTTTTATTTCTTATTTGCAAAAAAAAAAAAAAAAAATCATCATCATTATAGAAAACTTGGGATGATTTTAAAGCCTATCGGTGTAGTTTTGAAAACTCTCCTTCAAAGCATATATTACTAATTTATTGCGTCTCCCAACTCAAAACGTGACAATAGCATAATAATTAATATAATAATAAATAAAAAATCAACAGTCTTTATATCTCACCCACTTCTATCAGTATTTTGATACTTTTATTATGGGGGCATTCACGTGTTATTTTTTATATTATAAGCTTAAAGATGGTATGGAATTGAAATTTTTTTTTTTTCCTTCCTTGTCTTTGAGTCAATGTCCCGTTCTATTTGAAAATGGTCTTGTGTCCACAGTTATTTGGTAGACAGTCATTTTCAGTTATTAATATATATTATACTTATGACATTGATGTTCCATGGTACTAATACACTGCTTTCTTGTGATGAAATCGACTGTAAGATTTGATTTTGGTAAATTATAAAAAATAATTTGAAGAGATTTTACAAAGTTTGGAATTTTTTTTTTTTTACTGTGGCATTCATTAAAGACGGATAAATATCTTACATTTTAATTTCACAGAGATTTCTTACAGTCGTGATTATGTTAAACTAATTATACATGACTTTTTTTAAAAGAAATTTAAACAAAAATTTAAATTCTGAGGTCACCTCAACATAGTCTATCGAAGTTGATAAGATGTTTGACGGACATGTCGTTGCAAAAGAATGTCTATGATGTCCAAATTTCATGGTCAAACTAATGTCTTCCTCGATGCATATCAACTAACTCTAAGCTTGATTGGGAACAAATTTTTCCAAAATTTTCTATTTTTTTAATTTTTTTCTCTCCTAAATCAATCACATCCACAAATCTCAATCACTCAACTCCACTAATTCTCTCTCCCCTTTTTCATTAAAAACTTTTAAAAACCATTATAATCCATTCCCAATCACCCTATCTATCGGTAAGTCAATGTATTGTTAGATCATCTTGCATGGCACGTTAAAATGGAATAGGAATATTTCTCTATATTAAATGGCAATCTAACACTCGGCTGGTGCTCACCAAGTTGGTAAGCCATGCCATCGTCCGACGTAGTGCCCCGTCATTCCTTTATTATTATTATTTTTTTTATATCAAGTTAAATGAATAATATATAATTATTCCATGATGGCGAGGCCCTCACAATATTTTTTTTTTTTGTGTGTGCACGCTTCCCCTGCCCACAGCGTGGGGCTATGGGCAGGGCTTCCCCTACCCACAGTGTGGGGCTGTGGGCAGGGGAGCATATCTCTAACACCTTACAAATGATAAAGTTATAAAATTCTTTATTTTTGGGACAATTTTATCCTTTATTACATATATGATCTTTTATAAGCAATTGACACACTTCATGATAACCGTATTATAACCTTCACACAAAATATGATTTCATTTACAAAATTATTTTTCGGCATAACTAATAAAATAGTTCGTGAATTAAAGGGAAAATAAATAAGAGTTGGTGTAATGAACCGTGTAAAAAATTAATAAATAATAATAATATAAATATGTGGTTGAAATTTTTATTATTTGTGAAATAGACGCTTTAAGACAAATTGGAACCACATTTTACATTAAAAGCTTGTTAAAAACAGAACTTGTAATATATAACATTATTTTTGTTTACAGTACAACTATTTTTTCATCTAATTTAATCCGCACACGGTAAAAATAATCGTATATTTGTGTCAACTCTTCTCTATTTAAATACTATATAAAAGTTAAATTTTTAGATAAATAATAGTGGAGATCGTGAGATATATAAATAAGAATGAGTAATGATATAAAATATATAGTTAATATTAATTTGTGATTTTGATTTTTAATAATAAATAGGAGTAGTTTTTAGGTAGAAAAAAATTAACACCAATTGTTTGTTGTTTTCAAAAATATATCCTAACAAACTACAAAAGGATATATGCCGTCACTCCGCCATACAAAAAGGGAAAAAATTGGGAAAACAACTTGGACTTGGACAATAGTCAATACTGTTAGGAGCTGTAAGCAATTCTCACTGGTCTATAATAATAATAATAATAATAATAATAATAATAATAATAATAATCACTTAAGGTGAAAATTATTTTTTTGACCGTTTTACCCCAGGCACATGTAATTAATTATCAGTATATATATCCTCAGTTCCTCACACAAACATACATTGAATATATTTAATATATGTATCCATTTCTAAATATTGCTATGTAAGTAATTTCATAGTGATCGAAGATTCATGCATGTGATAGGCCAACGTTTACACCACCAATATAGACTTATAGCAAATGCCAAATGTAGGAAATGTGGACTGAGTTCATGCATATCAGGCAAACATTATTCCACCGCTTCCATGCACCTCCTTCAATTGTGATGAATTTGTGAATTGGTCATTTTTTCATCCATCCACCTAATTTATTTTCTTATATATATTTATCAATGTATGCAATTAAAAAGATTGTGTGTCCCTAAAAATTTGAGTTAATATCGAACTTCTTATGATGTGAAACTCAACTATTTAAATGCACCACCTCAAATTATTTTATTTCAAGTGCCTATCATTTTTTCATCACATATTTATGTATAAGATAGTATTTGATATTTTGGAGGCAAATGTTATACGAGAGCTATTACTATATGAAGATGTGTGATCCATCAAAGTGAGAGTTGCGCGAAAGATTTTAAGGGAAACATATTACAAAGAAGAAAGAAAAATTGATATTTTGAAACTAATCTTAATTGATAGAGAGGATATATATATACACGCCACTAGTATGGCTGATTACAAACTTGTATATATGTATTTCCCCCATGAGAAGTCGCAACAATATACTTATCTCAAAATATAAATATAAAATTCCAACCAATTAAAGACATTCACATGATAGAAATATTGACCTTTTCAACCTTTAAAATAAATGACTCTGATTTATTATTAGAGAGCTATGATTTGGTACCCACTGTGGGTACCTTATGGTACCTATAGTTGGGGAAAAAATTCGTAGGAGCCAATGGGGCCCCCACAATCAGGAGGCAATTATGTATTATTTATTTCACATAATATAAATATTATAAAATAAAAATAAAAATAAAAATTGAGGGTGATGTGGCGCCACCACAGGCGCCACGTGATGCACGTTATCTTGTAAAGTTTTAAAAGTTTCAAGTAATACTATTTTCGTGTGGCGCCACGTGGCGTGGGTATGTACCCATTGTGGGTACTTGAACAAAACTATATTATTAGAATCTTTAATTTACATGTTCGAAATATCCACAATCTTATTTTCATTATGACGAAAATAGTATTACTTAAAACTTTCCAAACTTTCCAAGATAACGTGCATCACACGTTGGTGTTGACTACCCTAACAAATGTTGCATATCATTTACTTTAAAAACTTTATTGGTAAATCCAATAATTAGTTTACCTACATTAGTGGAAGGGAATTTTTGAAAATGATGAACGAGAGAGAGATAATTCTCAAGCAACATGGGTTGCAATAAATTGTTACAAAAGCATGCTATCATTTCATTTCAATAAAATCAGAAATGTAGAAATGAAATCTTGATTTATTTTGATTTCGATTCCTGTTTGATCAAATTATGTTTCCTTAGATTAGAATTACATTTTCTTATATTAATTTTTAATTATATGCACTTCAAAAAGATACAATTTTGTCACAATTCTTTATAAAATTCATTACTTTTTATAGCATATTAAAAAGAATCACAAAATTTTTTTTCAAGTTAACTTTTTCACAATCTCAAGTATTCAAATATTTCAAAATTTATGTTTTGCATAAAACAATGGTAAAATTATTGATTATTTTTCATTCTTGCTCCCCCTGCTTGACCCTTGTTAGTCTGGTTCATTACAGTAATGATAAATTCAAAATCAGCAAGTAATAAAATCCGAGGCGCAATCATCGAACCCACACCGAAAATCCAAGTAGCGGAATTTGCAAGTGTAATGCATTATGCCGTGAAGTCTCACGCTTCTTACATTTCCTCTGCTTTTTCATCCCTGCCAATCCAAATTCACACCATTACCACTAGACACTCGCCACTCGTCAGTACCGAGTACTTAAAAAAGTACTGTTCTTTCACCTTAGAAACTCCCAATCTGCTTTTCTCATGCGCCGCTTTTTCGCTCTGTAAAGCATAACAAGCCCACTAATCCCAAAAACGGCACCGTTAATTTACTCATTTAGAGATAGGATAATCACCCAGAGGCAAATAAACCAGAAGTTAATTTACAGATCTGCTGTAAGGCAAGGTATTAAGCAGAGGTTTTACTTTCCGGCCAAAAATCAAGTCATTGAGTTATTAAAGGTTTTTACTTTACTTTTTCTCTCGCAGTTTCTGCAGATGGGTTTTTTCAAGATTTGATTTTTAACCCGATATTGTGTTGTATCTGATCTTAGAAGTGGAAAATTCTTTGATTTATGAAGTGGGTTTTAGTTTTTCTTCAAGAAAATAGATACCCATTCGAGAAAAACTAGGAACAAATCTGTTTTTTTTTAGGAGGTGGATTTTGTTGTGGTAAATATGATTCCCCTGTTCTTTTTAGTTGTGTGTGCTGAGGGTTTAGTGGCATTCCTCTTAGTGGTGAAGATAGGACCCTTAAGAGAACTGGTAATGAAGGGTTTGGATCAAGTGAAAATGAGAAGGGGTACAGTTTTAACAATTGCCAGCACTATTTTTGTCATTCTGTTTTCAAATCTTGTTAGTATACTCAAGATTCAGAACAAGGGTTCTAAGCTTGGTACAATGACACCAATGGATCAAGTTCTTTGGAGGACCAATTTGCTTGAGGCTACTCTTATGGGTATGAATACGATCCTTATCAGTTTTGGCACAAATTTTTTGTGTATATGCATGTTTCTTGATTTTGATTATTGGTTTTTGGAATATGAAATATGAAATATGAATTTGATATGTATTAGTGGGTCGGTATACTGTTGCTTATGGTTAAGAGACTGTTTGTAATGTCATCTTCATTTTTTAAGTTTGGTTTTAGGGGAAGAATTTAGTTCTTTGGAGAATGATTTTCTTTGTCTTTCACTTCATTAGGAATGCTTGAAAGGCTAGATGGAGAAGAGAACATCCACACTCGATGCCAAATCAATAAATTTGTTTTTGTAATGTTGATGAGTGTAAAGATAATGAAAATTGAGTTTGAATTTAACTGATCATGAGAAGGGGATTGATTATTATTAAAGCTAGAATGAGATAAAATGCCTTATCGTTTGGGTGGTGAGAAGATATAGGTCACCCTTTAACCGAGACATGTTATAGAAAACAAACAAGAGTAGTGGAGTGTCTAAGGTTGAGACGTTGAGTTTGGAAGGTAAAAAATGACAAGAAATCTACGAATTATCAATAAATTTCTTATTTGGTACTAGTTTGTTCTTGATACGTTTGACTTTTACAAAGATATGTGGCTGAAATCTGAGAAGTGTGAAAATCAACTATGAGTTCCTAGTAGTTGAAAATGAGTGGGGGGAAATTGAAGTTTGAATTAGCTAGACCAAATTGGCACTTCTGTGTGTTAATAGCAAGATGTTTATTAAAATAAGTTCTTTTCTGGTCTAAAATTTTCAAATTATTATTATTTTTCTCTAAAGAAATAACACTATGTTTGAGTTCTTTACTTTTGCTTCAGTCGACCCTAACGGGCTCAACTCAATCTTGTAGCCTTCTCTCTCTTCCTTGCATTCTTGATCGACCGAATCCACCATTACATGAAGAAATTGGTCAAATTTCGCACAAATTCTGGAGACTCAAAGCAAGAAGTCGAGAGACTCGAGAAAGAAAAGTCCCAACTAAAGGAAAAAGGAGAGAAAGCCGCCGAAGAAGTAAAACAACTACAGAAAGAAATCTCAAGTTTAACACAGAATTTAAACAAGCTCAAGTCAGAGTCTGCAGAGAAAGACAAGAAGGTTGAAACGGCTGAAGCCCACGTTGTTGCTCTTCAAAAACAAGCTGCAGATCTTCTTCTCGAGTATGATCGCTTGTTGGAAGATAACCAGAATCTTCAGAACCATGCTCATGGTTTCAGAAGTTGAGAAGCTTCAACTGAGTTGAATGTGTAAGAAATTTTGGAACTTGTTTCATTAACGGACTATGACAGTGAGTTCGATCGGATGATGTAAAAGAAGGGTTTTAGTTTGTTTGTTTAAACTTTGTCACTTTGATTTTGTTTCTTCGACCCGACTTTAGGACACTAGTTAATGGTTTTTTTTTTTTTTTTTTGGTTCCGGCGAGGCGATTTGATTGTGTGGACGAGAAACTAAACTTGTAATGTTGTTTTATTTCTGAGAAGGGATAGATTATGTTGGATGTCTACTTTTTGAATGTTGGATGGATGTTTGATCTTTTGACATCTTGTGTGATGTTGTTAATTTTATTCTTCATTTTTTTTTTGTATTTTATTTTTCTTTTTGTTTTGGGTGAAATGTGTGGCCCGGTGCTACTTCTTGTTATTGACATTTCGAGCTTCCATGTTCTTGTAGAAAGTATTATCGTTCACATTTCTCTATCTTCTATCAAACTATATATAATGTGTCTGGAAATTTGTTATGAATATTTTTTCAGTTTGGATTTGAGTACATAATCTATATATATTAATTATTAAGGAACAAATATCTCTATAAATTGGTAAGAGGCAAAATAATTGGAGCAGTATGACCATAATCAATCTTCACAGAACTAGAAAGCAACAAAGTTGAAATAAAGAAAACGCAAAACGCCGTCTGTGGGAATCGAACCCACGACCACGTGGTTAAAAGCCACGCGCTCTACCGGCTGAGCTAAGACGGCTTGTTACACAGTTAGTAGAATTATCCTATTTTAAGGGTAATAGGTCTGAGACAAGCATTAATTGACCTACAGCCTAAAATCGCACGCTTAAATCGCTTATGCAGTAATGTAACAACATTAACCGATCTAGTTAAGAGACAGCCTTGTGTTCACTTCATGGAATTACACTCTTATCACAACACATCCAAACTGCCCAATCTTGAATGTTATACGCATTGGTCATATTCAATCTTGTATTTAAGAGAACATTTGAAATATTATTCAAATATTGATGACCGATTAGTAGGCTCGAGACACCACTTTATACTTACGATCCCAAAATTGTATCAAAAAAAAAAAAAAGGGACAAAATAACTGATTGTCGCATAGCAAATATCCATTAACCACTCATGTTTATTGATGGAATCCAAGTCCATAAAGCTGGTCAAAATACAAACCAGGAGACCATGATGAATCTTTTGTAGCAGCTTGGTTGGACTCAAAGTGCAGCAATAACTATTTGAGCCATAAATTTTGATGGCATCCATTATGAATGATTTATGAAGCTAATGGTATTGAATCAACTTGAACGGGGAGGGTGAACAAGCATAACTCCGAAGTACAGGTTTATAGATGAACAAAATGGCACATAGACGCGAATAGCTAAGAAACTAATTTAACAAAATAAAGCAACAAATCCACTGAGATCCAAACATGCACTTGATGTGCTGATCTTTATATGTTGCAAATACAAAGACCATTTCAGCCACTTGATAATAAAACTGAATTACACCCCGAAACAAGATTTATAGCATTTAATAACTGGTGATCAGAGAGAGAAATGGTCGATAAGATTCAAAAACATTTAATCCAAATGACCTTATCCTGCTCCATTGTCAGACTTTCGACTCCAGGGCTAGAAGTATCTTCTTCCTTGGACCCTGAAACCATGGAAGCAAACCCATGAGATTCAGCTCATAGTTGGAAAGGGATCTTGAAAATGCAAGAAAATGGAAGTGCCTTCTTCACACGTACACAGAGAGATGCCATGTTAAGTATGCCTCAGATGTCAGTAAACATTGTCAACAATATTATAATACATTTGGCTATATATAATTAAAACTGTACGCTTCATGCAGAGCACCTCCACAGATGAAGGCCACTTGCTCCTTGACAAAGAGAGAGACTAAGACATGTACCAAGCATATCCTACTATCCTAAGTCCAATCATTCTTATACCACCTAGCATAAGATGTTTCAATTGTAAAGGAACAACAAAACTTAAGATACTTGTTTAAAAGTAATGGTAACCGCCATATATATTTATTGTTATTATTACTGATGCTTACTTCAACTAGCAGGATACTGTTCCACTCCACCGATGAAAGATTATGAAATGGAAAATATCGAAAATTGAAAAATGGATCAAGTATGCTCACTCGCTGTAACCACTAGACTATCACTGTATTGCTAGCTAGCCCTTGATGCTTTTGCCCTTCCTTAGCATACGATCTGGACTGTTTCCCTCTCGACTTTGGATCTTAGCACCCAAAAAGTCTTTCTTCATTTAAAACTTTCAGGCTATGTAGATTTAGATTAAAACAATGTTTGGTTTGAAAAAATTGAATTCATCAATATAAATGATCCAAGTGGCGGGTCAGCTGTAATGTCATAATTACGACTTAGTTATTTATTTTAGTTAGAAAAAATGGCTAACGCCTAACAATGTAAAAGAGGAAAAGGAATCATGATAAAAAAGGTAATATCAGATCTTTTCCCTTGGTCATCTTCTTAGCAATGTACGATAATTCTAGAGAAATTACTCATCAGTCTAAGCCAACCATTACTTCATAAAATTTCCAATTACATTCTCTTATTCTTACTTAAATCACTATTGAGAAATCGGTTATAAGTTACTATGAATCAAATTGTAACTTTTTACGAAACTCAAGAAGGCCTAAAAATTACTCATGGTCTAACAGTGGGCAAGTCTGAAAATACATGTAAAGTGAACAGAGAAACTAATGCAGCTCTCTGTAAGAATCTCATTAAATCCAACCTGCTTATAGACAATGACTGTAGATTTGAATAACCCCAAGGTCGAATCCAGCTTATTGACTAGACAACAAAGCTATACCCAGTCTAAACATTTTTTCATTTAATGATCAAGTTCCTATAAGCTCCCATTGACTAAAACCATCCAAAGATTTGATTCGACCCTAAGATGACAAAGCTAAACCCAGTTTAAACCTTTTTCATTTAATGATTAAATTCCAATAACCTCTCATCGACTAAAACCGTCCAAAGAATTTATTCGACCTCTCACTTTCCAATAAACCACCAAACCAGGGCATCAAGTGCAGCTTCCCAGATTTTCCTTCCCCAGGACCGACCTCTATCCCACTCTTTAAGTAATAGAAGACAGTCAACTGTAGAACATAGCTACTCAAAACAGAAGGAAAAATATAAAAGAAGAGCAAAGAGAAACAAGAGGAGAGAAATCAAAACTTAGAAGAGACGAGTAAGAGATTAACTTCATAAATTGTTGAAGAATGACCAGATTTTCAGCAATAATGGAAAAAACATTATCCATGATATGCTTGAAAATAAAATAAAAGACCTTCCCAGTTCATATTCTTATCATCGAAGGAAATGACTGAGAGGAAAGAGAGGAAAGCAATACACACAGCACAACTAAAATGATAATACTGAGTCCAACTAAAAGAAATGAACATAGCTGTGATGCGAAATGAAATGAACATAGCTGTGACGCTAAGTTTCATAAAAGATAACTTTATATAACTGTTAAGTCCAAAAGCTCACCATAGGTATTCCCAATGCTTTAAGATCTTCATCACCCATATGCACTAGAGCTGTCATATCAACCTGTCGAAAACAGCAGATGTGCCTAAATAGGTAATTCTTGACCTTAGCTGACCAATGATACATTAAAAACAAAATGAAACAATAAGTTCACATACTTCTTCAGCCTGAAATGTAATGGAATATTTCTCTAGACCAAGGGACTGCAAGAAATTATCCACTGATTCAGCCTGCATCGAAAATGTGACCTTAAGGAGTGATACATAACTGAAAATGATACAGTTGCTTACATGCAGTCCAGTAACCAAACCCCTCTCCTTTTCCCATAAATCACTAGAGCTGGGAAATCATAAATTAAAACAAAAACTATCAAAATAGAAGTTTGGGTATGAATCCTGCCTTCTGCTGAGTCTTTTTGTCAGAAACTGGGCCGCCAACTCTTTTAGTTTCTGGCACAGTGGCTTCAGCTACGACACTTTTCCTAGTAGGTTTACCGATTTCAGCCACTGGTTTCGACCTTGGCTGTTGAGGTTTAGCTTCCACTGGCCTAGAATATAATGTACCTGAGAGCTTCTCACGCAGGTCCCTCATACCACCCCTCGCACCTTGGGACGATTGCTCGATGCTTTTTCTTTGGAGCTTCAAACGAAGATCTTTCTCACCTATTCTGCGGTCTATGCACGCCATTAACTTAAAATTTAAGAACAACACACCAAAAGTACACAGAGAAGCAATATATTTCTGACAAACTAATTCAACTTAAACACTATACTTGAAACTTGAGGTTCATTCTCCTCGAAAAGATCATGTTCCCACTTGTCATTATCATCTCTTCGTCTGCACGAGAATCAAATTTACTCATTAGATGTGCATTTTTGCAGAAAGGCCAAATAGAAAAATAGGGGACTATTGCTCCTATTTTCTATTCTAAGATCTGAGTTTCTGAAACTAGGCCAGTAAAACATTCCAACTGTTTAACAGCAATTGCGTTTCTTCTTCCCATTAATATCAGTGAAGAATATCATTACTACAGAACAAATGCTTCTCAACTAACATGAATAAAGGATACAGTTCCCCAGCAGGAAAAAGCAAACCCATTTTTTGAAGAAACTTGAAAGCATATAAATTCGAATGATAAAACAATACAACAACAAAGTTAGCTACTTGTTGCCAGACAAGAATACGAATGTTGACAACTACTAAATGACGACCTCTTGCCGGAGATGGGTCTCCCTCGACCAGAATCGACGGCTGAATTGCCGTTAAGTCTATCCTTAATCGACCTATTAGCCTGGGCCTCCGCCTCCACTCGATCAGCATACATCGCGTGATAGTCCCTGAAATATGCAGCAGCAAACCCTAACCCTAGCCCTAATTGACGCGTGGGTGAGCAATATTTGTGTACAGCGAATTGTAAAGCCTACAGAGATAAAAGAGCGAAAACGGACAGAATTGGAAAGTGGATTTAGAGTTGTAAAATTAAAAATTGCAGAAGTACCAAATTCATTCGTGAGAGTGAAACGAAATTGAAAGTGTTGCTCAATTTCGATTCCGGATCGGAATTCCGTTTGTCATTCGTTTTTATAAAGTCTAAAATAATCAAATATTTTTACAGTATTTCGTTTTCGGCAAAATAAACACCTTTTCCTTCTTTTGTAATTTTATTTCACCTTTTGAGGTGGTGAAGTGTAGTTAAAAAAATAAAAATAAAAAATAAAAATTATTTAATTAATTTTTTTTTTACATTATATGGATAGAGAATACAAGATAGTGACTATTCATTTTTTTTTTTAGTAGAAAGATCATAGGAATGGGGTTGGGTGTTTCGAACCCCAGACAATTGCTGATAAGGGGGCGTTTTACCATCAGGCCAAACCCTTTGGATATTATTTAATTTTTTATTATTTATATATTTTCACCATATTAGCAATTGTGCTATCACATGATTTGATCGCACTAATAATACTACTCTCTATCACGTGATTTGATCGCATTGCTAATACTACTCTCTAAACGGATGAACTTCTTTGTTTCTCCAAAAAGAAGGAAAAGAAAAAATCTCGTCTATCTAGTGTCAAAATTTATGTAGGCACATGGTACAATCGTTACGAGCAATGTATAAGTAGTATTGCGTGTAACATATAAGTTAGAATTGTACGAGACGTATAAAATTAATAGAAATAAATATGAAAAATATTTTCTTCCACACGTGAGAAGCAATTATTCTCCGCACCTTAGACATATCAAAAATTAAACTGAGTTGTTAATAGAACTAGAATCTCGTACACCTTTGTTTTGCAAATTCTCCGTTGGTGTTCACCCATTCAAGTTTCCTCTCCTTCAAAAACCTTGTGATTGAATTATATTGAAAAACAAATTTGAAAAAATAAATTGTACTAAATTATAAATAAAGTCAAGGACCAAAATATTATTTAGTGATTGTTCTATACACAATAATATAGATTTATTTAAATAAATGTATTAAATATGTAATTGAAAATTAAGAAAAATATATTAAAAAGTATGAAATAATTGTATATAAATGGTTAAAAATAAAAAAAGAAATTAATAAAAATTTATTTCGTATAAAACAAGTGCTTGTATTTTGAGTTTGAACCCAAGAAGTCCCCAATTCATCCCCACACATGGAGGTCAAAAAGATCTTTTGAAACTACGAATGGAGGCACCATACACACCCCCACCAAGAACCCATTCAAGACACTTCCAGAACCGGTTGGAACCTCTTTCCCATACACAGCAACACCTGAATAGAGTAATCATCCCTTTACTGCAATACTTTCAGCATTAATCGACCCTAGTTTTACCAAAACGACAGTGTTTTATCGCGTATCCCTATAACAAAACACAGATGGGTGAAGGTGAAATTGAAAGAAAGAGAACGATAAAGCTCTTCTGTCCGTCTTTATCGAAGATAATCCACGTAATTGCAAGGGATGAGCAGAAACTGGACCTGGGTTCGATTGCTCGGGCTTTCGGGCTTGACCCGGCAACAGTCAAGCTTAACGGCCACTTCATAAGCAGAGGAGTTGATCTCATAGCTTCTTCTGTTACCTGGAAGTCTCTGATTTCTTTCTTCTCCGCTCGTGGGTTTTCCACTGGGACTAATGATTCTGATGCCCTTATTGTCGATGGAAAACTTACCAAAATTGGGTCTAAAAGTAAGTTTTATGTTTTTCCTTTGCCATTGTTGTTCTTGCTTACTTTAAGGATAAAATCCTATGTTTTGTCTATAAGTTTGTAGCATTATTGAAAGATTTCCTGTGTGCTGTGTAATTTGTTGCTTATTATTTTGTTCCTATCATAACAAGAAGGACAATACATATGCGTGTGCTCGATGGTTCTTCAAAATCCTTCCATGTTGGGTTGAATTCTAGTTGGGAAAGTATCGATAGAATTAAGGAAATGGTTTTGATTTACAGCTATTTACCAGTTTGTTTAAGATTCTTGGATTTTAGAATGTGAGCTTGTGGCCAATGGGAGGACAATGCAAGAATATTTGAGAAGGTTGTTTAGTGTCATGTGTTTTCTGTTCCTACATTGTGGGATATTACTATTTCACTGCAACGGAGATCGAAGATTGGGGCGTCAGAAGTAGAGTAGATGAATGGAGTCTTATACTAAGTTCTTTAGCTGTTACTTCAGTTGGTTGAATTTTACTTCGTTTACCTTATCTATTTTTACCATCTTGAGGTTCTACATTTAAGTGAAATCATTGAACCGCTTTATTAGTACACACGACCTTGCGGAAATGAGCACGTATAAAATGCGCATCTTGGTGAAACAAACAAAACCCTTAAGGATTTTTAGTGTCTGAGCGATAATTGAAGTAATGACAATATAGAAAGCAACTATAGTGTATAGCTTCGTTTTTACCATAAATTACTGCAATTTCTTCGATTCTCATTACATAGTGGATTAACTTCTCGACGGTCAGGATTACATGACCAAGCATATTCTGGAGTAAGGATGGCTAACTCGGAGGAACGCTGTTATAATGGAATTGATAACAAAAGATTTAGAGAAGCAAATTCAGGTAACTTATCCGAGTTTTCGGTTGAACTATTTATCAGCACGGTCACTGCTTTATTTATTTATTTATTTGGTCCTTTCAATATGACTCGAGACATTATGGTCCATCTAAATATGTTTGGTTTCTTTCAGGACCAGTACATCAGGAAAATCAAACTAACGCCACGAGTTTGAAGAGAAAGACGGGTATAGAAGATGATGCTAGTTGTATAAAGAGATCAAGACCGAACCATACTATTTCAGGTAATCGTTAAGCTCGAAGGCAGTGGTTTCGACTATTCTATAAATCCCTATAACCATTGTTGTCGAGGTTTTCAGGTTTCCAAACAACAGAAGGTAGTGTTACGGCGGCCATACCGAACAGCAAACTTTCTTGCAGCGACATCAATAAAAGCATGAAAAGAATGGGAGACGAGGTGATCGCTGCTGTCCCTTTCAAGAAGCTAAGATGACGAACGAACCTGATGAATCCTGAGTTGATGCACTTCAGATATGTTCTCCAATTTCATGTCTCCTTAGCTATCTGATCCAACAAAACAGTCAACATCGTTGAATTGATACACTTGTTTGTC
Source organism: Jasminum sambac (assembly GCA_018223645.1). Taxonomy (NCBI): domain Eukaryota; kingdom Viridiplantae; phylum Streptophyta; class Magnoliopsida; order Lamiales; family Oleaceae; genus Jasminum; species Jasminum sambac. Next base: position 30,846,013 of record CP073649.1, read on the forward strand.
TATGTTGGCTATTATAATTGGATTAGACGGTCAAAAGATAAGGCATGATACAGCAGATGCCTGATAGAGTTAGAATTAGGCAATGCAATGGCTGCTTTGTAAAATACCGCAATTTTGTTTCGTTTGATCAGAAATGTTGTAATGTGGTGGTGTAAATGATGAGCCTGTTAATGGGTAAAGAATGATTACACGAACTACATAATCTTCCCAACTAAGAGAAGCATTACAAAACCTGGCATATCATGAAACAGCCTATGAACCTAGTCACCCATCATCCACATTCCACATCAACCTAAGAAGATACGAATATGGAAAAACATAAAATGTAAGAACATGAGAAATTCAAAAAAAAAAAAAAAAAGCGAAAGAAATGCTACCATTATAGGCCTATTGGGTTACTTTGAGGTTAAATCTTTCAAATGGATCAGAAAATATCAAGAATTTCCAAGATGTAATTGTTGCATAGTGGACAATGCCCTTTTTGAAAACACAGCTCCCTTGAACACAACCTGCAAAATGTATGTCCACATTGTATAAACCCTGATCCCTTGTGTCTCACAAGGCATATGCAACAATTGCTATATCCCGCGCCTTGACCGCTACTCTCATCATCATCGTCATCATCATCATCCTCGTCCTCCTCCATTGTGTAAGCTGACCCTTCTGTCTCGGCCAAAAGGGCCATTAGAGACATCGTGACTCTTGGCTTCTTCTCTTCTCCACCAACCTCGTCCTCCTCATTTTCTGTCTCCCCTTCTTCTTCTTCGCCGTCCTCATCCTTGGCCGAGTTGGGCGTGAGATCAAACTCATTGTCATGGTCGACGTCCTCTAGGCCACGTGATCTCCTCATTGACAAAGAATTGGTGTGCTCAAATCTTCCGCTAGCTCGGCTAATGTTTCTCTCTATTCCTCGGCTCATGTTTCGATCAACCGCATGGCTAACATTTCTCTGCAAGCTTGCGGCCCTAAATCCCCGATTTGACATTAAGTCCATGTCCACGTCTGGTACTGCTAAAATATCCAACGGAGCCCCTGGGCTAGGCTCAGGTCCGTATCGACCTGAAGGGCGGCGCGCAATCATCAGATTTCGATTACTACCCTGGCGGGAGTTGATGGGGACATCAGAGGCGGGAATGTGCACACTGGACTTCCATGCAGAACCACGACCGGAGCCACTACGACGTAGGCGTAGCTTCTCCTTTAAATGTTGCCAATTCTTTTTACCGTCGCCACCACTACCGGTTTCCATTCGCATATAAGTTGTCAAAAGCGCAATGAGAATTAAGAATGAGAAGCTTTGTTTATGTGCAAAAACGGTGAGAATTTTTTGGGATCGTGAACTCGAATAAGAAAGTGGATGAACAAATTGAAGAAAGTTGGAAATTTTTCCTTGATTAAGGAAGAATGGGAATTAAGTGACTAAGCTAACTAATGAAGAAGTAAAATAATAAACAGATAAAATATGTGATTAATTGTTTAACCACTGAAATTGTTATCTCATAGCCAATTTTCTTGTTTTGTTTTCTCTGTCATCGAAGCGAATGTGTGAAGGAGAGAGACATGAAAAGGGCGCAATTGAGGCATGGCCACATGCAACCCTTGGATTGTGCGGATAGTTTGGGAGGGAGAAGTTACATCTTCACCTTGAGGTCGTTTTGGTCCTTCTACAATATTTTTAATTATATTCATAGTCCTCCATCTCTGTCTATTTTTACAATCTTTATCTCACTATTTTTTTCCCATCTCATTCTTTTCATTAACTTTATAATTAACCATAGAAATTTATTAAAATGTCACCATATCAAATTATTTGAGCTTCATATTTTTAAAATAAGTTCAAACGAAAGTTTGAATGAACATTGTTATCTGATTAAAAATAAATTATTAGAATAGTTGGATAAAACCTACCATTGAGATCGAAATTACGAATTTCAAGAAAAGAAATTATAATAACTAAAATAGAAGTAAAAATTGAATTGTGTTGGTGCAATTAAAAAGTGCAGTGTCAATACTCAATATAACTATCCTATCTCATCCCCTCGGTGGTATGGTAATTAGGCATGTCAATTTGGCTCGGCGAGTCGGCTCGCTGTTCGGGCTGAGCTCGGGCTCATTTACTGTACGAGCCCGAGCCGCTCGCCTCGAGCTCAAGCCGAGCGGCTCTTGCATTTGGTGTTCATGCTCGGGCTCGGGCTCGCCTTTAGGCAAGACGAGCCGCTCGCGAGCCAAAACGGCTCACGAGCCATTTTGACAAGTCTGATGGTAATACTTCTAGTGTACCTTGTTCAATATTCTCGACAAACTGAAACTAACCACTTTTTTTTTTTTTTTTTAAGTAAACTAGTTTAGATATTGAATGTTACAAATTTTCTGAAGGTGGGAATGAAATCCCAGTAGCAAATTGTCAATTTAATTTAGGAGTTGTTTGATTGGGGATAAAAATTATTTGTGCGGTATTCCGTATAAAATGTGTGATTAATATTGTATTGAAAAGTGTGTATATGGTTGAAAAAGAAAAGAAAAGAGTGTGAAATAAAAATTATCCTGGATAGAACAAGGCCTCAGAGTATATTCAATGGTGCATGCTCATGTTATTTTATTGACTTGTGAGCATATCTATGAAATCGGCCACCTCAGCAACATATGGATTAAGAAAGGACACCTGTTCCAATAACATAATAGAATCCACTCCCCTTAGCCAATAAAAATCAACATTCAGATTCTCAAATATCACTTCTTTGCATCTATAATAATCACAAACTCTAGTACTCCATCGTTACACATTTCATTGTTGCTCATTCTTCCCAATTCATTCAAAACTTGCAAGCATTTAGGAGAATGGCACTTAATGCTGTCATGAGCTGGGGCGGAAAGACCGTGGTTTGCCCCTCCTTCCTCCCATCTACCAGGTCGAGATTTGTTGTTCCTGCCGCCGTCCCTGGCGGTGCCTCCACCAGCTCCTCCAAGTTCACCATGTCGGCCGACTGGATGCCCGGCCAACCCCGGCCCCCCTATCTTGATGGCTCGGCACCCGGGTAATTCACTAATTTAGATACTTTATGGTTTTGTTCTAACAAGCTCGCTTCAACCTCACTTCAACGATGCTTAAATTCGAAACTTAACTTTAATTATCACTTTGCCCTCTTTAAGCTTTACTTTGATCACCATGTGTTTACACGGTTACACCTACACGTTTAGCCATATTTTACACTTTTTAAAATGCTACTTTACAGTCAAGAATCATCAACACGCTAATAGTTTAATGACTTAAATTGTAATAATTTGCAGAGACTTCGGATTTGACCCACTTCGTTTAGGTGAAGTCCCGGAAAACCTAGAGAGATACAAGGAGTCGGAGCTCATTCACTGCAGATGGGCTATGGTTGCTGTGGTATTTAACAACATTCTTAAATTAATGTTTGGTAGAGATTAGAGTTATTCTGATTTCTTCTTGGCGGTCAGTACGCTTATTGTGTTAACAATTTAGATTGCTTTAATCTCAACTTGTCACTCATTAAAGGTCATCTCAACGGTTGACATATTGAACATAACCGCGACACAATTGCTATTTCATTGATTCCCTAGATGGTTAAAATGATTTTTGCACATTTTATTGCAGCCCGGAGTGTTGATCCCGGAGGCATTGGGATTGGGCAACTGGGTTAAGGCACAAGAGTGGGCAGCTATTCCAGGCGGGCAGGCTACTTATTTGGGGAACCCTGTTCCATGGGGCACCCTTCCAACAATTTTGATCATTGAATTTTTGGCCATTGCATTTGTAGAGCACCAAAGGAGTATGGAGAAAGACCCAGAAAAGAAAAAATACCCGGGTGGAGCTTTTGACCCATTGGGCTTCTCCAAAGACCCAACAAAACTACATGACCTCAAAGTCAAGGAGATTAAAAATGGTAACACTATTAACCCTTTCTCTTTGTAATATGAATATTGTATACGCGAAGCTGATTCGATGCACTCTGGAGTACATCGTAGGGTGATGTAACATGTCAATAAGTGTGCATCATAGTGTGCACCTCGGATCACTCTGAATTAGCCTCATATATATGTATACATGATCAATTTCAATTACATTTGATATCGAAAACTTAAAATATATGTTGGAGATAATTATTGAAGGAGAAAAATTTTAAAGTTCGAAATTAAGTATATTATAATATTTAGTACTGTATTGAACAAAATCGTATACTTTTGTGTGTAGGTCGTCTTGCCATTTTGGCTTTCGTAGGATTCTGCGTTCAACAATCGGCCTACCCTGGTACAGGGCCATTGGAGAATTTGGCATCCCACTTGGCTGATCCATGGCACAACAACATTGGGGACGTCATTATTCCTAAAGGCGTTTTCCCTAATTAATTTTTGCAATGTCAAACAAATACCTATATACATTTCTATGTAACACTAATATGTAATGAATCAAACTTTGCCCCCGTTCTTACATTAGAATTCAGTGCTACATGTTAAATGTGTGAGACGTGTTGAAGAGACCATAGTTTGAGTTTGACAGTGTGTAATTTTATTTTTGCAACACTTTTTTTATTATTACTATATTTAGAGTCATCCATCTTTGCTTATTATTACAATTTTTTCTCATCTCGTTCTTTTCATTGGCCTTCTATTGATTAAATAACTAATTCACAAGTAACTTTTCAAAACTAAAAGAACGTAGAAGAAAAATGTAAAAAGGAGGAAAATGACAAAATGTAATGAACTAATATATACTCCATGTTAAGATAAACAGGATTATTTGTTTTATTTTGCTCATAAGGGTAGAATAGTCGTTTTATCTTTCTTTACTTAGCCTATATATAATCTAGTTGTGTTTAGGGTTATATCTTATTCTTGCATTGTAAAGCACCACGTTTCTGTCAATGAAAGCCCTAGTTCTCTTTGTTCTTGAATTTTCTTTGTTGTTTGAGATTGTTTGACACTCCATAGATGAGATTGCTAGTCGAATAATGCTAGAAATTGCAATTGATTTATGAGCACGAGTCAATTTTGCTACACAACATTCAGAAAAGATGTAATTAACAGCATGTTTAGTATAACATTTTAGTCATTCTTGAAGTAACATTACTCTTACTAGTCTATGATTGTTGTTGTGCACATTGTAAACCGCGTTGAACTTGTCACCTACATCCCCGGGCTCATTACATCCCCGGAAAAAGTCCCCTCGTTTCTTAAGCTCATCACTCAAGCATTGAAAGCGCATTGTCTTCTAATTTCTTCTATTTACAACCTTGAAACTCAAGTTATTGATATCCTAAACGCCAGAATATCATCTCCGGTTTATACTCTTGGGTCCGCTATGTCGTATCTCGAAGTAAAAAGGCTACACAATGTACTACGGATATCGACTGTTTTGAAATGGTTGGGCAATCAACCTCCGAATTCTGTCCTCTACATCGCTCTTGGTAGCAGCTACTTGCCCCTTTCAAACTCCAACACTGACGAAATTGCATTTGGGTTGCGTCAAAGTGAAGCTTGTTTCTTGAGGGGTGGCACGAGGAGATACATCGAGGATGCGAGAGATTTGTGGTGAAAACGGGTTGGTAGTGCCTTAGTGTGATCAATTGGATGTACCATGTTGTCCATCTGTTGGGGTTTTTTGTCACACTGTGGGTGGAATTCTATAAAAGAAGCCGTTTTATCAGGTACGTGTTCCGATCCTTGCTTTCGTCATCTTGTTGAATCAAGTGCCAGATGCAAAGATGGTTGTCGAAGACTGTCAAATTGGATGGAGGGTGAGGAGTGTGTTCGAGAAGGAGACCGTGGTGAGTCGAGACGAAATTGCTGAACATGTGTAGAGGTTTCTGAACTCGGAGAGTCGAGAGAGAAAGAATCTTACGGAAAAGGGTTAGAGAAATCCAACAAGTTTGTGATAGAGAATTTGCTGATGGTGGATCATTTCATAACAATCTAGATGGTTTCACAAATTCAATTTTGCGACTCTCAGAATTGAGGTCCTATCACTGACATGATGTGTAATGGTAATGTTGTGAGGCTTTACAATATATTATATATATATATATATATATATATATATATATATATATTTCATAGAAAGATTCAAGTTTAGGACCCATCTGAGTTGATTGATCAACCACGATGGCTTTGAATAATGGATTTAATAAAACTGTCTACATTATTTTGGAGCGATCCATGATCGGAAAATTCACTTTCGCAAACTCGTTGAATCTCTTCAATCTTTTCCTCAAGCAGTTTCCTCTCTGGACTCTCCATGTTCATAAACCTCTTCACAAGTTGTACAATTTCTTCACCTTTCACCAAGTTTCCCTCCTCGAATCCTCTCTTCACCCTCCAACCAATTTGCCAATCTTCAACTATCATCTTAGCATTAGTAACTTGATCTATCATTATGGGGAAAGTAAGAACAGGAATACCAGCTAGAATCGCTTCAGTCGTCGAATTCCATCCGCAATGTGACAAGAAACCCCCGACGGAGGGATGACATAGCACTCTCAGTTGATCACACCAAGGCACCACCAATCCCTTCTCCCCACAAATCTCTTGTAACCGCGATGTTTCACTTCGTGCCACCCACAAGAAACGGGTCCCACTTCCACGCAGCCCAAATGCAATTTCATCCATTTGAGAGCTCGAAATCAGAAAATGGCTGCCCATTGAAACGTACAAAACTGAACTCGGAGGCTGAAGATTCAACCACTTCAAATAATCAAGATCATTCTTGCTGACAATGGAGGAGCATAATTCTTTAACATTGAGGTATATTGTTGATGGGCCAATGGTGTAGACTGAGAATGAAGCTTGTGCCTTGATAGCATCAATGGCGTTAGATTCAAGCTCATAGATTGAAGTTAACACGAGATGATGTGCTTTATCAAACACTTGTTGAATAGTTTTTAAGAAGGTTCGAGCCTCTTTGTAGTGTACTATTGTGGGAATATCCGCTATGCGTGTAGGAGATAGACCTGGAATGTAATCGACGATAGCATCTCCGTTCACTGGAAACATAACAATGTAGCACAAATTGATTAATGTAAAGGAGACTGATGATAAATGACCCAAAATATTGATGAAAGATTGAGGTATAATTGGTTGAACTCACCCTTTTACCACTAAATTATATTCGATACAAACCAAATATATTGTATATAAATAGAAGTAACAACTCAGAGCTCGAACTTGTTATTCCAATTCATATTTTATTTTATATCTCATCTAATCAAAATAGTCTACATATATTAGTAATTGTGTTAATTTAATTTAATAATGTAAATTATTTCATACGTGAGTGGTTTGATTAGATGAGACTATAAATATCAATAAAGAAAATTGAGATGGCTAAAATTGACCAGTTTGGTTCCAAAACCATCGATGGTGCCATAGTTATGGCACCATCGATGTCATTGTCGATTCGCTAAAGAACCAAATCTAGAATCAGCACTGCGATGGAGAGTGTCAGGAATTTTCCGAATTTTTTCCGGCGATACAGTGACCACCGTGACCGTCGGTCAAAGTTTGGGTCAAAGTTTTGGCCCAAAAATTTTGCAAAAACTTTGATCGGCGGTCGCGGAGGCCACCGTGTCGCCGCAAAAAATTCGGAAAATTCTGATTCCCATCGCCACGCTGATTCTAAATCACGATTAAAAAAGTCGAATCGAAAATAACATCGATCCTAATTACGACACCATCGATGGTTTTGGAAAATGATTGTAAAATTGACTCAATAAGTTAATTTAGAATATCAATATTCACAATTAGCTTTTAATAATCTTCTTCAAATTTTAACCCGCAAATTCTCCTAAAAAATCATTGTTTGTTCAAATAAAACTCTAAGCAAATAATTAAATATTTTGACCAACCAAATCAAAGTCAAGTGCAGACAAAATGACAAATGACATACGTTTCACACTGACCGGACAAACTGGCCGGGAAGTGGCCGTGCTCGACTATGAGGTCAAAATGGTAAATCACTGAAAACACCGACGCCGACATCGGCCAAAGCACAGCCAATGGAATATTCCTTCGAGATGCCAAGTCGGCCGCCCAAAGGGACGAAAGCGTCGGCAATAATCAGAGTTGGAGCAAGCTGAAGCTCATCCAACAGCCGCTCGAACGGATCTTCCATTTTGCTCCACACAGCCAAAACAAATCCCTGCAAGTCTGATCCTCGGACATGCTCCGATGGTATCACGTTTGGAATTGTGGCGAAACGGATGTTATCTGGCTTCGTAACGGAGCCTCCGATTAAACCGAGCCACTCCTCCGTCACTACGAAGGTTATTTGAATACTGCTGCTGTTTTCGGCCACCAGTTTGCAGAGATTCATCATCGGATTTACGTGGCCGCGGCCGGGATACGGCATGGCTACCACGTGGCAGGAAGGTATTAATTGCGTTTCTACTTTGCTCATTTTTTCTTCACCGAAAATTGCAATGAAAAGATGAATATGAATGGATCAGTTCTGATCTGGTACCCACTGTGGGTACCTTACCCACGATCAGAAAAAATTATAGGGGTGGTACTTCACCATCGAAGCATGTATTATTCGTCTAACTTAACGTAGATTCCAAAAAAAATTCAAAAAAATAAAATAAAATAAAATAAATTTCGGTGTGATGATGTGGCGCCACCTGGTGGCGCCACGTGCCCACTGTGGGTACCATACGGTACCCACAGTGGGTACTTGAACAAATCCGATGAATGGATGTTGAATTTACTCAGTATTTTATTGATTTAACATTATGGTCGGAAAAGTATTAACCTTTTTCTTTTGTCTCCACCCCCACTCGAGTGAAGAAAATTATATTAAACCCTTGGGTCGCTTTACCCGCATTTTCAGTCACATTAATCGAACATTGTGGATGCTACACCAGTGAGCAGGAGAAGTTGGGCGCCATGTCATCAATTTTTTTTTTTAAATATTTATATTAGGTAAGATGAATAATACATAATTGCCCCTTAATTGTGGAAGCTCATGTGGCCCCCACGAATTTTTTTACCGAGTGTGCATGAAAGAGGGTGTAGGAGAGCGGGAGTGAATCAAACATTTCAGGACTCATATTTTTTACACTTTTCGATCCGCATATTCCAAAAATCAACTCATGTTTCAAAAGTAGTTGGATCAAAACAAGTAATGATCACACATCCATGGACCCTTGTTTGAAAGGCAAATTTTGAAATGGTCCTTGATCATGACCCTCTGCCTCCACAAAGCATTGCTTGACAGACTTTGGGAGAGAAGGGTAGAGAGAGAAAAAATGAAAGAAACACTTTATTGACTGAATTAACTTGCTTTTTACAAACACTTAACTGAACTAATATATACAAAGGGCTGAGCTAACTACTTAACTTAATCTGTACAAGTGGACTCAACTTCCTAACTAACTTTCTTCTACAATGGGCGAGCTTTCACGCTCCCCCTCAAGATGTGCATGGATGTTGATCATGCTCATCTTGCCAAGCACCTATCAAAACTGGTTTGCTCCAAGTGCCTTGGTGAAGATATCGGCTATTTGTTCCTTGCTGTTGATGTGTTCCAAACTGACCAGTCCCAACATTACGCTTTTTCTAAGTGACAGTCCACTTCAATGTGTTTAGTCCTCTCGTGAAAAACAGGATTTCCACATATGTGCATGGCAAAGAGATTATCACAGTACAGCTGAAAAAGGCATGTGTATGCTTACTTTCAAATCATGAAGCAAGTAGCTAACCCATAACATTTCTGCTACCGTGCTTGCCATTACTCTATATTTTGCCTCTGTAGAGCTTCTGGAAACAGTTGGCTGTTTCTTTCATTTCCAACTTATCAAGGACTTCCCAATGAAGATACAGAAACTTGTGACAGATCTCCTCGTCTCTTGGCATCCAGCCCAATCACTGTCAGTAAACCCCTTTAGCTTCAGTTATGAGTTTGATGACAGCAATATCCCTTGTCCTGGTGCTCTCTTCATGTATTTCAGAACCCTGTATGCAGCTGCAAGATGCCTTTTGGTAGGTTTATCCATGAACTGAGATAACACTGCCACAGCATAACTGATATCTAGTCTTGTAATGCTCAAGTAGAGAAGCTTACCTACCAGTTGTCTGTAGTAGGTATAGTCAGTCAATTCTTCCAAGTCAGAGTGAGTGAGCCCATGATTAAGCTCCATAGGAGTCTTGCTAGGTTTACAAACAAGTTGACCATATTGCTGCAAAAGCTCCAAAGTGAACTTCCTTTGAGACACCGAGATGCCTACAGCTGATCTTGCAATTTCCAGCCCTAAGAAATATCTTAGTTGGCCCAAATCCTTCATTTTAAAGTGACATTGCAACCTCTGTTTCAAGTCCTCTATGGCTGATTGCTGAGCTCCTGCTATCACAATGTCATCAACATATAATAGGATTGTTAGAAAAGTATCTCCATCTCCCTTAGTGAATAAAGAATAGTCAGCCCTAGAATGAGGAAAGCCCTCTGATGTGATGCATTCAGTGAACCTTAAGTTCCATTGTCTGGAGACTTATTTCAAGCCATATAGGGACTTTTTGAGTTTACATACTAGCCTTCTTTTGTGATTAGGAGACTGGGTGACAGATTTACCTTGAGTCTCCCCCTAAATCTGGAAACCAGGGGAGATGTCCATGTACATATCCTCCTTTAACTCACCATTGAGGAATGCATTGTTGACATCCATCTGTGAGAGGTGCCAATGATGAATGGCAGCAAGAGATAACAGTGTTCTAATAGCAGTATACTTAGCGACTGGACTGAAAGTTTCTTGATAATCGAAGGGTAGAGAAAGAAAAAATGTTTGGGAGAGAAGGGTAGAGAGAGAAAAAATGAAAGAAACACTTTATTGATTGAATTAACTTGCTTTTTACAAACACTTAACTGAACTAATATATACAAAGGGCTGAGCTAACTACTTAACTTAATTTGTACAAGTGGACTCAATTTCCTAACTAACTTTCTTCTACAATGAGCGAGCTTTCACACTCCCCCTCAAGATGTGCATGGATGTTGATCATGCTCATCTTGCCAAGCAACCTATCAAACTGATTTGCTCCAAGTGCCTTGGTGAAGATATCGGCTATTTGTTCCTTGCTGTTGATGTGTTCCAAACTGACCAGTCCCAACATTACCTTTTCTCTTATGAAGTGATAGTCCACTTCAATGTGTTTAATCCTCTCGTGAAAAACAAGATTTCTACATATGTGCATGGCAGAGAGATTATCACAGTACATTGAAAAGGCATGTGTATGCTTACTGTGGATGGAGGTTTGGGAATAGAACCATCTAGAAAACCTTGTTTGTTTCTAATCAATACTGCAAAGAGAAACGACCTCCTCCAAGTCGCGTAATTACTCACTATCAGCTGAAGAGCAACGGCGATGGAGCTGTGATGTTCTGAGTGAGGAAGAAAGTACGGCGAAGTAGGGTCGTCGGTGACACAGTTGGTGCGAGATGCAGGTTCCATGAAGATAGTGGATTAGCTGGAAAATTGAGTTGAAGATCAAGTGATGACGGATCGAGATCTAGAGAGATTCACTCTCCGTACGCTCTGATACCATGACAGACTTTGGGAGAGAAGGGTAGAGAGAGAAAAAATGAAAGAAACACTTTATTGACTAAATTAACTTGCTTTTTACGAACACTTAACTGAACTAATGTATACAAAGGGCTGAGCTAACTACTTAATTTAATCTGTACAAGTGGACTCAACTTCCAAACTAACTTTCTTCTACAATGGGAGAGCTTTCACATTACTTTTCATCGCTGGTTGAAATCGGAGTGTGTTGTGGTACCGCGTTGAGTTGATGAATTGATCAATTGCAAAATTGATTCAGTAAAACCATCCAAGTCATTTTGAAATAGTCCACCTTCTGCAAATTCCCTTTCACAAACCTGTTGCATTTCTCTAACCCTTTCACTAAGTTGTTTCCTCTCTGGATTCTCCAAGTCCATAAATTTCTCCACAAGTTGTGCAATTTCATCACGTTTCGCCAAGTTTTCCTTGTCATATTCTCTCCTCACCCTCCATCCAACTCCCCAATCGTCGACAATCATCTTAGCATTAGAAACTTGATCTGCCACTATAGGGAAAGTAAGCATGGGAACTCCAGCTAATATAGCTTCTTTGGTCGAATTCCAGCCACAGTGTGACAAGAAACCCCCAACCGAAGGATGACACAGCACACTCAACTGATCACACCAAGGCACCACCAACCCTTTATCGCTACATATCGCTCTCCTAATTGCAATGTTTCGCTTTCACCTCGTGCAACCCACAAGAAACGTCCCTACTTTTGCACAAGCCATCTGCAATTTCATCCATTTGGGAGTTCGAAACAGAGAGAAAGCTGCCAAATGAAATAAACAAGACAGAGTTTGGAGGCTGAAGGTTTAACCACTTCGAATAGTAATTAGGATCACTGTTACTGTTGCTGCTGCTGCTCCTGCTGGTGGTGGTGGCGGAGTACATGTCTTTAACTTCAAAATATTTTAAACTGGGGCTGATTGAGTAGATTGAACACGACGTGTTTGCCTTTAGTGCATCAATGACTTCACCTTCAAGCCCATACATAGAAGCTAAGAGAAGATATTGTGCTTTAAGAACTGCCTGCAATGGTGCTTTTAGCATGTGTTCAGAGTTTTCCTGGAACCTCAGGACTGTGGGAAGATCCACTCCGTGAATAGGAGCAAGCCCGGGAATGTAATCAACAATGTCGTTTCCATTCACTGATAATATAACAACATACCATTGCAAATAGATCAGCATAAAGAACCTGCTGATCCTCCTCACTCCATCCCAATTGCAGAAATTTATGCATTAACTTCTTCGTTAGAGAGTGAATATTTCGGAGCATTATAAATGTATGTCAAAGTGAAACAATAAGCTAAGCAAAAGATTTTCAAATTATCAGTTACAAGGACATGATTATCTACCATCAATGCAATTATGCAGGTACATTGCTCTATAAACATTCTTTTAATATGTATAATTAGGATTCCCAGGATCAGCAATATACATTCACCGGCTCGCCGCCATTGAAGAGCCAATTGGAAAGGATTTAGGGTTTAATTCGAAAACAAAAATTTGGTAGATCTTGGAGGATCCAAACCAACAATCGTATTAGTTAAAGCTAAAAATTTCAGTCCCAGATCCCCTTTTGGATTCTCACAGTTTTTATATGTCGCAGAAGGAAGGCTTGATTTCTTCTCTATCGTGGAAATCCAGCCGAATCATAATCTGAATAATGAGGATTTAATAATTTTAATTTGAATAGTGAGGATTAGTTCTTATGAATAGAAAGATACAACTCAAACAGTTCCTTAAGGTGGACAGAAAGTCAGAAATGGAGTTCATTACCAGATATATTGACCGGGAAGTGACCGTGCTTGACCAGAAGGTCAAAATGTTGAAGCATCGAAAGCACCGACGCCGACATTGGCCACATCACGGCCAACGGAATATTCCTATTAGATGCTACATCAGCCGCCCAAGGAACAATAGCATCAGCTATAATCAGTGTTGGAGAAAGCTGAAGCTCGTCCAACAGCCGCTCGAACGGCTCCACCATTTTGCTCCGCACGGCCAAAGCGAACCCCCTAGTGTCAGATCCGCGTAAATGCTCCGATGGTATGACGTTTGGAATGGTGGCGAAGCGAACGTTATCTGGCTTTGCCGCGGAGCAGATTAAACCGAGCCACTCCTCAGTCAACACGCAAGTTACTAGAATATGTCTGCTCTTTCCGGCCACCAGTTTGCAGAGGTTCATCATCGGGTTGATGTGGCCGCGTCCGGGATACGGCATGGCTACCACGTGGCAGTCAGTAATTGGTTGCGTGTCTACCGTACTCATTCTACAAGTGAAAATTCCGATGGAAAAAATCTCAAGTCCGATGGAAAAATGAGATAGAATAATTGAAGAACAGAGTAGGATGAAAGAGGATCATTATCAGTGAGGTTTTGGAACGTTTGAAACGTCTTCCCACAATTTTATACGTTATAGGAAGAGTGTGACGGCAAAAAGAGTCAAAGCAGACGTGATAACGTTACATGTATTATTATTATTATTATTATTATTATTATTATTATTATTATTATTATTATTATTATTATTATTATTATTATTATTACTACTAGTGTTTCTACCTGTACAGAAGACATATATACATGTAATAAATTAGAATCCACATATGGGGATAAGTCACAGTTAATTTCTAAATTTTTAAGACTTTCGCATATTTTACATTAAATACATCCTCAAGTTATAAGAATAATATGACTAAAAATAAAAAAATTTCACATAATTTTATATTGTTGATCCAACTCACATACAGATTGCTTTATTTTAACAGTGTAATTTTTTTAATTCAGAAAAATAGGTCGACCCGATGCGTGTATATATGTATACACGCTGAAGAAGAGTCGAGTTGGAAAAGACATGTAGAAGAGGTAAAACTCGTTGCCATAATTAAAAATTGATTTTTTAATTCAGAAAAATAGGTAAAAGTTGCGGAAAAATGTGCTGATTTTATTAATATAGAGATTTTGAAAGAGCATGTACACATTAATTTATTGTTAGGTGTATTATTGTTTCACAAATAAAGGAGAGATGTGATAGTTATTTCACCATTTGTGTATAGTGCCGTAAATAGAGGTGATTTTTCGGTGGTGACATGGTGATCGTCCATTACAAAAATGATATAATGTGTAAAAAATGAAATTTAGTTATGATGTTTAACACAATTCTTTCATAAAAGTTGCTCGATTTTTTTCAATATTCCACCACATATTTTATTAATGGTCACAAGCATATGATCGGGAAGTGTATATAAACGGGAAGGTAAATATATGGATGTTATGTGTTTAACAATAGGGTAAAATGTAATTTTGGTGTTTATAAATAACACCCCAAAATGTTTCGATTAGCCTCATTATAAATAAATGATCATGTAAATAAAGATTCTCATTTATGTTAGACGCAGATAACATGACATATATTAAAAGATAACAAATGATGCAATGTGTCGACACTACTAAACATATGCAACACTATTTCAACATCGTGTGAAGGGTTGCGTGCAATATTGTGTACAAAGAGCATTTTCCGCGTTCAGTGTTCTTAGTTAGGTAAAGGGAGCAAGATCAAAACCAGGTGCCAGAATTCCCAGAGAACGAGCTCTAAAGCTACAGAGTTCCTCTATTCATTTATTCTTCAATGACAGAATTCATGTGCTCTTACAAATGGGCGAAACAGCGTGCAAATGGGAAATGCTCCAAGTACAAATAACAATTAATGAGTAAATCAATCCATTCTTTTTCTTCAAGATAATAATGTTGAGCCACAAGAACTACACAGGATCTTCTGGTGGATGATCAATGTCCTGCAATATTGTCAAGAAAAGCACCAATATTCATCTTCGTCGACCCTCCTTTGCCAATTGCTTGACCGGATATTTCTTGAAGTTGCTGTGCCCTTTGACTCATTTCTCTCCTCTCTTCGCTTTCAAGATTCATAAACCTCTTTACAACCTTAGCAATTTCTTCCCCTCTCACCAGATCTCCTCCTCCAACCTCTCTCTTCACATCCCAACCATTTTTCCAATCCTCCACGATATGCTTACTTATGGTCGTCTGATCCATTATAATAGGAAAAGCAAGCAGAGGCTGCCCTGCAAAAATTCCTTCCATGGTAGAATTCCACCCACAGTGAGTCCAAAACCCGCCAACAGAAGAATGGCAAAGCACTTTCAACTGTTCACACCAAGGTATTACCATTCCTCGACCATTGCATTTCTCTTTAAACCTCGCAGTATCCCCACGAGCCACCCATAAATACCTAACGCCACTCTCTTGCAACCCAAGGGCAATTTCGTCCATCTGGGCACTTGAAACAGAAAGAAAGCTTCCCAATGATACATACAATACCGAACTTGGAGGTTGAGAACTCAGCCAATGAAAGTAGTCACTATCATTTTGAACGGTCATGTAATGAGGGACTTTTTCGGGGTTGAAGAAAGGCAACACTGGCCCTAGAGAATAGATGGGAAATGGAAATTCCTCCTTTAGAGCATTTATAACTTCAGGTTCGAGTTCAAAAATAGAAGTCAGTAAAAGATATTGTGCCTTTGATACATTTGGATAAATATTTAGAGCTAGATGAAGAAGTCGATGATCCTTTAGTTGACAAATTGAAGGAAGGTCCGCCAGTCGAATTGAAGAAATCCCTGGGATGTAATTGATACGTTCTTCCCCTCGTTCTACCAGCAAAAGATTATTCAAAAAACTGCATCACTGAGTATTGAAAAACACAGTAGCTCGAGAAAGAAATACGCAAGGCTTGATTATTGGAAGCATGCTTCATAGATTTGCAGGCTTTCAATTAGTATAGATTATACTTAAACTAATTTTTCCACAAATATCCTGAAATTCAACCATTGATCAAGTATAGAGCATTCAAGTTTGATACATTTGAAAAGGAATCTTGAATTACATGATCTTGATAATGTCCTGTATGGCTGTATCCTAGATTTCAGGAATCTTTGGAAATAGTTAACACCTAACAAAGACCCCATTAGCATACTTGTAAAAATGAGTTTTAATGCATTTTTTTCAAATTTCAAATTTGGTCAAACAAATCACATCCACATATCTCTCCACTCATTAAATCTCCACCATCCAACTCCACTCATTCTCTCTCTTCCTACTCATAAAAATACATTAAAACTCATCCGCTAACACCCTCTTTAGTAATAATCAACACCTAACAAATTTATTTTTTACACGACAATTTTCCTGTATGGCTGTATCCTAGATTTCAGGAATCTTTGGAAATAGTCAACACCTAACAAAATGGTACTATCCCATAAATATAATCAACTTCCAATTTCACAGGATTAAGAAAAATACAATTAATAGCGTTGAAAAAGTAAAACTTAAGCTTATTTTTCTAATATGTCATTTCATTTATTAGATGCTTTATTTCAACTAATATATTTTGGTAATAACAAATATATATTAAATGAAAATATATAAGACAATTATTATTTTAACTATATATATTTTTTTAAACGTGACCTATATTTTGGGACAAATAAAAAAAAATAATCAACTATATTTCTGGGACGGAAGCAGCAATAATCAACACCTAACAAAATGCACAAATTTATTCAAACTTACACGACAATTTCCTGTATGGCTGTATCCTAGATTTCAGGAATCTATGGAAATAATCAACACCTAACAAAATGCACAAATTTATTCAAACTTACATGACAATTTTCCCTCCGCAATCATTTTCAACCACTCATACAATTACTTTATAATTTCTAATATATTTGTCTCAATTTTCAACCACACATCTAGCACGTCGTTCTAAGTAATCTACATCACACGCAATTATCAGGCATACAGCAAGCCCTTTGTACGATAGATTGAAGTATATTGTGTCAAAAAATGTAAAATCTCACATTTTTCTAGGGTTTCAAGATTTCGTCTTGTAAAAAAACAGATATATAGTGACGTTATAGGGATAGATTAGAACAATAATCAAGGTAATGATATGGTAAATAGAAATCCAACGGAAAATTCAGACAAGAATTAAATGGATATACACTTACCGGATAATTTGAAGGGGAAATGCCTATTTTGAACGAGAAGTTCAAAGTGGTAAAAGCACCAAAACACTGACGTGGGCATCGGCCAGAACGACGCCACCGGAATATTCCTCCGATTCCCAACCTGGACAGCCCAATTCAAAAAAGTATCCGCTACAATAACGTTCACCGGCGGCTGAATCCTGTCGAGAAGCTTCTCAAACGGGTCTTCCATTTTAGTCTGGGTAGCTCCGACGAACCCTATCATGTCGGCTGCTCGACCCATCTCCGACGGCAGGACATTGGGGATTGTAGCGAAGCTAACGTTCGGAGGCTTCTCCTCCGATCCGATCAAACCGAGCCATTCTTCTGTAACTACAAAGGTGATAAGAAGCTTCAGGTTGTGGTTTGGTGAAGCCTCCGAGAGTATTCTGCAGAGGTTCATCATAGGGTTGACGTGGCCTCTTCCCGGATAAGGAACGGCCACCACGTGCCGGGATGTGGTTGGTTCAGTTCTCGCCGAATCCATGGACTGTAGAAGGGTCAATGGAAGACTATAGCGCGGCCCGGTCACGGTGGCGGCGGCGAAGGAAGAGGCCGAGGAAATTGGTGCGCAAATGTTGAAAGTGGTTCAAATGTTTTGCAAAAGATGTATAATAACGGTTAGGTGACAGGGAAATTAGAAAGTTTAATTAAACTAGTCAATGGTGTGAAAATGAGGAATTTTTAAGAAAATGAAGACCAATGCACATTTGATCTCTTCCCCCAATAATCCTCAATATGTGGTCAGTGTCCTAAGTGGGGCGGCCTAGGCGTGGAACGCTGCGCATACCTCCTAAGCGTGGGAAAAAAGGGTCAAATTTGCGTTAACCGTCAAAAAAAGCATGAAAAGATGTGTAAAAAGTGTGAAAAAGCACGCCTAAGCGGGCATAGACGCGCGCTTTTTTTTAAAAATAATGTGTTATTTTTTTAATTGGGCAAAAAATTTAATATTTATAATAAAGTTAAAATGCCATTAATTCCACAAATCTAATAAAAGCGGTATATCTTATAAGGTTTTGCCAATCACATTTATCTTATTATAATTCAAAAACTTCTGAAAGAAGACTCCAGACTCCAAAAAACAAAAAAGATGATGGGTTAAAGAAAGAATACGGCAGACCATTCTTCTACGATACAAATAACTCTATTTTTGTCTCTTAATATAGATGACGATACATTGTTTAAATTTGTTAGTTTGCATTTAATTAGTATCTCGTCAACTATTTGTGTATACTATTTTTTAGTGCTAATTGTATGAGACCAATTGATTGAGGTATTAGTAATTTTGAAACTAGTATTGTAGAAAAGCTGAAAAATATGTTGAATGAAATGTGTACATAATTTTTTAAATGTGTATTTTTTTTACCTAGCTATCATTCTAGAATAATTAAAATAATAAAAAATATTCAAAAAAGCCTTTTCACGCTTAGGCGCGCATAGCCTTCCAAGGCTTAACGCTTGGAGACGACGCCTCACCACGCCTCCCGCCTTTTAGAACCTTGTATATGGTTAATAATTATATTTGACTTTAATTAATTCTGAAATATAAAGAAATGAAACGAAAAAATACATAAAAATTACAAGGATCTTTTTTCCAAAAAATTTTCTCCTCCTAGGATTCTTTAGGGTGTGTTTGATTGCATTAGTTTTACATATAAAATGTGTATTTTTCATGTAAATTTTCCTAATAAAATGTTTGATATGAAAATGTTTCAAGTAAAATTTTTCCTATGCACAACCTTTTGAAGTACATTTCCTCTAAATTACATGTAAAACATTTGCTATGGGAGTAATGGAAAAATATTTTCCTCCTTAGAAGGAATTGGTTTTCCAATTTTTTTTCCTACATTACAATCAAACACATCCTATGTATTGTAAATTATGTTTGTCGACCTTAAAAATAAAAAATAAAAAAATACACCTTATGTTTGTCAATATCTTAATATAATAATAAGAGGAATCTAAAAGATCACATACATGTATGTTAGGCAAAGTTGGCACTCATTTAATTACTTAAAAGTAAAAAAGGAAAATCTTATTTTGGAAATAAATATTAAATACACACTTTATTATTTTATTTTTTTATTTAGTTTAATTTATTTTCTTTATTTAGTATTTTTTCATTATTTTAATTTTTTATATAAATTTTAATTTTTCAATTATGTATATAATTGAAACTAAACAAAAAAAAATGCAAGCATTAATGAAAATGTGATATGATATTAAAGTTATAAACTGTAATATCAATTTAAATATTTTTAAAAATGATAATTAACTTTTTAATATACATTTTAATTTTTGAATATTATATTTTAATTTTTATATATTTTTAGTTTTTGAATTATAGTGTCAACTTGATATAGTGTTAGGTTGGCGATTTGCTTATTTAAAAATCATTTTCATTTATTTAAAAATGTAAATGAGAAAAATCTTTTTTTATTTACTTAATGTACAAAATCAGTTCAATATTCATAATTCAATTTGAGCTAAATATGATATAAAATCAATTCAATATTCAAAAAATTTATATAAATTCAGTAGACTAATTATAAGATCATTGCTAATCGTATTTGAATAGTTATGTATGACTCATAAAATATAGTATTTAGTTTTTTTTTCTTTGTTCAAAAAATATGTTATCGAAATTTTCCCAAAATCACCAATTACGATAATTGATATAATATTTTTTTTATAAAATAATATGTCGCACCAAATTATTGTCTTATTTTATAATATTATTTTATGTAAATATATCATTTTAATTATCCCGTGCAACGCACGGGGGTAATACTAGTCCTTATAAATGTTTGTTGGGGTCTTTATTAACATCTCAAGCACACTAGGAATGTGCGTGAAACTAATGTCAACATTATTTTTTACGCACATTTTCATCTTACACTGTACAAACAATTGATTTTTACAATTCTTTTGTTCCTTTTTGTAATCTTCTTTATTTTTTGCCATGCATTCTTTCATACAATAAATTCTATCATCCGACCAGCTTTGCAATTTGCAAACAAGCTGTACTTAGGGTGTTAGGCAACCACTTTTAAAGGTCTTTAAATATTTTTAATGTAAAAGAAGAGAGAGAATTAGTGGAGTTGAATGGTGGAGATTTGAGGATGTGATGTGATATATGGATGTGATTGATTTAGGGTAAATAAAGAATATATAAAAAAGTTGAAAAAAGTGGAAAAAATATTTAAAAGTGGTTCCCTAACAGGGTTTTATACATAGACCTATAAATGAATAGGAAAGGAACACGTTGTAGTTAGTATTACGACCTACACAAAATAAATTGACGAAAATGGTTTGACTTTTGTGGTTACGGTAAAACCTCGATAAATTAATAATATTGGGACCAAATAAAATTATTATTTTAGCAAAGTTATTAATTTATCAATTAATTAACAATTCATTAATTTATTGATTAATTAATAATTTATTGAGTATTTTTATGTTTTTATTATAATTTGTGCATAATTTACCATTCGAATGTAGCGTGCATGCATAATAAAAGTACGTTGGTTCCAAAACTCTAACATCACAATTGCAAGCTCTAACATCGCAATTGAAAGCAATGCCACATCATTGCAAAATTCAAGACTCGCTAACGTCCATAGCTTATTTTTCTTCAGACACACGGAGATCTTCTTGGGAGCTTTTACAACCCCTATGTGGCAACTTGGTGGAGTGAATGAGTTTGACATTGAGAGGGTGTTAGCGGATGAGTTTTAATGTATTTTTATGAGTATGAAGATAGAGAATAAGTAGAGTTGGATGGTGGAGATTTAATGATTGTGGAGATATATGGATGTGATTTATTTGACCAAATTTGAAATTTGAAAAAAATAAATTAAAATACATTTTGGTGAAAATGCTAACACCCTCTGATTTCAATGAAAACATGACAGTGTTTTTCATTAATGTGACAATTGTGGTTTTGACGATAAACACTATTAAGGGGTGAGTTTGCTGGAGGCAGTTATGTCAATGGATGTTCGTAAATTATGACATTGATGTGAGCAATGGTTTGTGCTGATTGATGGATAAAAATGTGTGTTGTATTAAGAGCTTGTTCTATTCAATATAATTCAACACAAATTTTATCAATTTTTTCTCTCTCATCATTTAAAACCACTCATTCAATTATTTAATATACTTTCTCCAAATTTCAACCACACATTCAACACGTATATCAAGAAAATTAATTTTATCACCAATCAAACATACCCTAAATTTTGATTTATGATTAAAAAAAACCAAAAAACAAAAAAAAAATGATAACATGACATAGAGTAATTTTTTTTTCTCTGATATATAATACACGAAATATTTTAAATTAATAATGAATATAATTTATCACGCAAAAGTTAAAAAATAATATAATTTGGGTTAATTGATACATACAGGGTATATCAGTCTCCCCCTCCACACCCCCTCTTTTTTTTTTTTTGTCTTTTTGTTTTTACTAGTACATGACACGTGTGTTGTATATGATATAAAATATGATTTTAATTTTTTTAATATGTATTAGTTATTACAAAAACCTCAAAACAATAAATAAAGTTAATGAGTCAAATGTGTAAGAAAGTAATAAAAAGTATAAATTTTGAATCAGACTTAAATTGAGAATTTCACCTAAAATTTTCTTATAGATTTAAAAAATTTTTACATAGTTTTTTAATGTTCCGTAATATTTATTCTAATCAAATAGTTAAACCAAAGAGAATCCTAGAATATTTAATTACACACATCATTTGTATAAATCATTAAGAAAAAAGAATCCTATCTTAGTTAATTACATGCATTAAAAATACTTAATGGCTCCCATAATTTATAATAAATAGGGTGTTTTTTTTACAAATGAAACAATGTATAGGGGAAAAATGGAAAACCGAATATTTTATACCCATGACAATCCGATGACAGTTAGGGTGTGTTTGATTGGTAAACATTTTCCCAGGAAATGTCAAATCAAGGAAATCATTTTCCAACTTGTGTGTTTGATTGCATTTGTTTTCCGAGAATTCGTTTTCCAGGTACAAGTCCTTAAAGCACAAAAATAATGATTTTCCTGGAAAACTCAATCCAAGAAAATGGTGGGAATCGGTTTTCCGGAAATTTATTTTCCGGGAATTCATTTTCCTGGAATCCTATCAAACACATCCTTAATTACACATTATTTAATGACTCCCATAATTTATAATGAATATGGATATTTTAAAAAAATATATAGAGATAAAATGGGAAATTGAATGTTTTACATCCATCCACACTTTTATATATTAGTGATAGCGATATACCGGTCCTTTTCTGTAATCATCGGTGGTTCCTTAATTAAGGAACCACGGGCCATTTTGATGGCCCATCCAACCTCCGTTTTAAATTTCAAAACCAAATGTAGAATTAGTACAGCGAATGAGAGCTCTAGGAATTTTGCAAATTTTCCGACAACACCGTGGCGGTCGGTTAAAGTTTTGGCAACAATTTAGCATAAAATTATTACCAAAACTTTGACCGGCGCCACAATGTGGTCGGAAATTTTCAAAATTCCTTGAGCTCCCTTTCGTTATACTAATTTTAGATCTAATTTCGAATTTTAAAACGGAGATTGAACAAGCATTCAAAATGGTCCGAGCATTCCTTACTTAAAAACCCGTTGGTGGATTTTGAAAGGAACTGAGTGACATACATTGAGGAACCAGATATTAAATCATGATATTTTAGTCCTTAATTTCATATGCCATTGGTGCCACTAGTGGGCATTTTGAGAGAAAATTTAACAAAAAGATGCTCAATTTTGTCTTAATTTATTTTCTATATTTTATGACCTTGATGGTATGTTTTGTTTGCTATTTTCTAGAGCCGTTTTCTATTTTGTATTTTCCAAAACGCTAAAAACACGATCTGTTCAATTTCCTAAAACGCATTTTCGAAATCGTTTTAAAAACTTATAAGGAAATTTAGAAAACTTCTTTTTTGACTTTTTTGGATTTTTCATTTTACATTTGATACATTTAAATCTCAAAATTTTATTTTTATATGTTTTAGTCCTAACCACAACCAAAAAAGTCTAACCACCAGATTTGGTGGTCCAACCACCATTAATGGTGGTCTCGACCACGAAATCTAGTGATCCAACCACACTGCAAGTGATCACAAACCATTGACCGCAACCATTTGCAACCACTTGGTTCATTTGTTGATTGCGAAGGTCCGCCAACAATTGGTGAGGGGGAGAAGAGGGTGGATGGGTGGGTGGGTGAGGTGGCTTTTGAGATGAGTGATGAAAGTTGAAGATGGAGACTTGTTTTAACAAGTTGACAAGTTTAGGATTTTTTTTGAAATTTTTATTCTACTAACATATTATATTTCTAAAAGTATAAGTTAAATATTTTTTTCTCTTTTCAAAAATAATTTTTCAAAATAATAAATTAAACGTATTTTCAATTTTCTCAAAAAAAGAATTGAAAACAAAAAACATCAAAATATTTTTGAAAAAAAAAACATAAAATACAAAACAAATTAAACGTAACCTTAATGTTTTATATTATATTTGTTTTGTGTCAAAAATAAATATATAGCTTGTCGAAATTAAATAAAATCATCAAAAATTTATAAACTATATGTACATGTTCGCGTCACTATTATAATTCTTAAGATCTGTTGACAATATTTTGACACTACCAAAATTCCTCAGTTGTGAACATCGTATAGTGTATTTGATTGTCAAGGACCGATTCTTTCATTTTCTATACGACAAAATGTTAATGCTAAAAAAAGAAAAAACATTGATCCAATTCTATTGAGTTTGATTAATTTTAACCAACTAGTAAAAAATTATGTTATACTTATAAATATACCCATAAATTTGTAGTTCAATATTATTATTAAAATTAAAATATAATTTTTGTGCCAAATTATTAGTATACATACATCTATAAATTTGTAGTTCTAAATTATTTTTTTCTTTTCAACCATAATATTCTTACTACAAATCAATGTGACCATATTTAGTGATTTATTATATTATATAGGTAAAAACAAAAAAAAATATAAAAAATTTTAAATTAAAACCGATTTAGGAAAAAATTATTGACACATGTTGCAAGATTTTTAGTTCAGTTGCAAATGTTACATATTTCAATGCCCATGACAACCTTCACTTTTTACTCATTTTTATATATTTATATTTATTCATTTTTATATTTAAATTTTGATCAAACCAATCACATCTACACATTTTTTGGGACCTATATGTACTATATAAATATCTATCATTTAATTCCACCAATTCTCTCTCTTTGTTCACATAGTAAAAATTTATTAGAAACCATAAAAACTCCAATCCTATCATGGGCTAAATTAGGAAGAAACACAATTTCCTTCTTTTTGCATCAAAACCTCTAATTTGCCAAGAAAATATGAAAATAAGATCAACATGTCATAATTTTAAAAAGGGATCAATGAGAGGTCATGTCTACACGAATTAACCATACTAGTATCACGCCCGTGCGATGCACGGGAATAATTAAATTTATGCACGATAAATAATTGATATAAAATTATAAATATGAATGTTGAATTACATAATTTATGTAATTTGTGCATAAGAGATTGCATAATTGTAAAAAATTATTAAAATCTATAATATTGTATATTATAGTCAACGCAAAAATTGCGGAGTAAATTCACAATTGTAAATTATAAAAATTCACGTGCATCGCATAATTAAGAAGTTTATCAAAACGTATAACTTTAATTCTAATTACCGTGCCTAGCATTACACAACAATGCTCGTGAAAATTAATTAATTGTAAATGAACAATTAGGAATGAATATATAAAAATTCTTTGATTATCAAAACATATCTTTTTTGTTGGTACATATCAAATTTATATCGAACACCTTTTTTCCTTCCAAATGAACATTACACACTCTAAATTTTATGATTTTATACATTCTTTTTAGTGATTAGTGTAATTGCTACTTAATTTTAGCTTTATTGTATAAGAAGTATTATACTTAATTTTATGTAACTTAAAAATTTGTAGTAACACCGACAATTTTCCTCATCTATATAATTCATTTGATTTCTTTTCAATTACATAAACTGTATGTTAATTGTAGAATAAAAAACTTTTTATTTGTAATTTTATAAACTTAGAAAAGGCAAAAAAATATGCAATGCAAAATTCAGTTAGTGAGCATATCACATTAGAAGCATTAAAAACAAAAAATATTATTCAATTTTTTAATTAGAAATAGTATGTCAAATTGGCACTACCAATAGGGTGTTCACCAAACGTGACACTTCAATTATAATAATATAAGGATTAATAAATTACTATTTTACTTAAAAATAAATAAATTATTCTACATAAATCTAGTTATAATTTTAACCACTCACTATTTGATTTTCAAAATAAAAAAAGTAAAAAATCTCACTATTTTTTAATAGACCAATTCACGTAACCAAGCAAAAATATCAAAACCTACAATTTTATGACGATAAAATTAAATAAAATATAAAAAAATTATTATTTAATATTTTGAATTATAACTTTAAAAAAATGAAATTATATATAAAGTCTTTCCAACATAATTTTTTTTCATTAGATGTTTGTTTTAGATATTGGTTATTTTTAGTCATATTTGTAATTACTACTAATTAATGTTGGTTTATTTCCAAAACTAATTTTATAATTTTCTTAAAATATTTAATATATGCCACATTTGCATCTTTACCTACGTGGCACTTCACAAATTATAATATAAAGATTAATGGTATGATAATATAACAATTCAAAATATAAAGATAAAGATTAATAAATTATTCTTTATTTAAAAATAATAAATTATTCAATGCAAATTCAACTATAATTTTAGCACGCCCGATTTTATTTAAGAATAATCCACTATTTGAATAATCCATTGCACATTACAATCAAAACTATCTAAAACTATAACATTTTTTAATGGTGAAAATAAAATACTTATTATTTAATGTTTTTAATTAAAAATTTGAAAATGAAATTACATTTAAAGTTTTTCAAAACTATTTTTTTCTTATTAAATTTTATTTATCACATTTAATGATAAATTTATATTTCATTAAAAAATAATTATATTTAAAGAATTTTCCCTATTTATATCTACCAATTAATATTGGTTTATTTCCAAAAATAAAATTTCCTTTTTTTTTAACTACAAAATTGATTTTTATATTTTTTTTAATATTAATGAGTGCCACGTTGGCACTACTGCCAACGTGGCACTCCAGTTTTTATAATATAAAGATAAATGACTTTTCTTAAAATTAAATTAGGGATTTTCGATAGATAAAAAAATTAGTCAAGTGTAAGTATGTGAAGAACATTTTAAAAATAATTTTTAGATGTGTAAATCAAATGTAATGGAAAATGAGAAAAATAAGTTTGGAATATATATATAGAAAAATGATCTCATAGATAAAGGCAGAAAGTTTTAGGATTCAGGTTACATCCGACATCCATTTTGAAATTCGAGATTAGATCTAGGTCCAGCGCAACGATGGAGAGCTAGATCTAGGTTACATCCGACATCCATTTTGAAATTCGAGATTAGATCTAGGTCCAGCGCAACGATGGAGATCTCCAACAATTAAAAAAATTCCGACGATACCGTGGTCGCTTGTGGCAGTTGGTCAAATTTTTGGGCCATATATTCGCCACAGATGGATACAGTATCGCCGGAAAATTTTTCGAATTGTTGGAGTTCTTTATCGCCGTGTTGGACTTAAATCTGATATCGAATTTTAAAACGAATGAATGTTGGATGTGACATGAAAATGGCTTGAGCATTCTGTAAGCGCTCAAACAGACTGGATCATTCCTACAAAGCAAAAATTATGGTTAAAAATGCTTGCAAAGTAAGCATAATGTCCAAAATACACTTTAATATTTTTTTCAAATTTTAAATTTGATCAAATAAATCACATTCATATATCTCACTATTCATTAAATCTCCACCATCCAACTCCACTCATTATCTCTCCTCTTACTCATAAAAATACATTAAAATTCATCCGCCAACACCCTTTAACTTTTAATTGTTAAAATAATATGTCGTAAACAAACTCCAAGTCTGCGAATAAAATTGGCATAAATCCAATTTTGCAGGAGGCCCTGTCCAATCACAGTCTGCTTGTCCAGCCCAGTTGCGGCGCCCGAATAGTTTTTACAGAAATTTTAGTGAGAGAAACGTAATTAGTGCAATTTTAGAGAGAGAAAGTCCCACGAGAACGAAGAACGAACAAAACCTGAAACTCCATTTACATATACGCATACAGCACACAAGTGTGTATTTATATATCTATTTATACGTAAACGGGGAATGCCTTTGGCGGGTCTATAGAGAAATATTATCGTGCTTGGAATTGAGGTATGTTATGCATCAAAGCAAAACCCTAGAACAGGGTAAAAGAATTGAGGATCCCCAATTTTTAGCCCTAGCTTGTAATTTCCTCGCACCCAGTCACAATTCAGCTGGCATTTGTCGTTTTCAGCTTCGGAAACCCTAGAATTCTGTCGTTTCTTCAAGTTCTTACAAGCCCTAGAATTTTTATGTGCCAATTTTATTGAATTTAGGGGTTTAATTTGGGAAATGAATGTGGGGCTTTTGATAGCTTGGTTCTGTTAATGCATTTGATTATATTGACGCAAGGATTGGGGGTTGAGCTGTGATGTGCTGTGTTGATTCCTACTGTATTCGAGCTCCTGTAATTCTGCATTCGACTTGTCCTTGTATTATCACGTGATTTGTGTTTAAGTAAGTTGATTTGTAGTCACTTAGTGCAACTTGTTCCTTTTTGAAGCTTTTAGTTGGTCATTATTGAATTCAAAAACTGTAGTACTGACAGCATCTGAGCTTGAAGAAGGCATTCTTGAAATTTTTACTTGCAGTTATCAGATTTCTAGTCGATTGTTCTTTGTGCATAGGTATGTAAAACCTGGCAAAGTTCCATCAACTTACAGAGCTCCATCCGCTTTTTGTTGAAGCCATTTGATCGATATTGTCTGCAACTATAGGATTAATTGTTAAATTTAATAATTCGCATGGGGATTTAGGTGGTAGGAAAAAAGGCAATGCAATGCACTCCATCCATCATCTTGCAACTTTCCTATTCAGTTCACATTGTATCTTTGTTGCTTTTAGAGCTGTTTATAACTAATTTCCACTTGAACCTCGTGATGTTTGGGAAAAATTCTATGCCCTGCGAGTGGTATCGAT
Source organism: Jasminum sambac (assembly GCA_018223645.1). Taxonomy (NCBI): domain Eukaryota; kingdom Viridiplantae; phylum Streptophyta; class Magnoliopsida; order Lamiales; family Oleaceae; genus Jasminum; species Jasminum sambac. The sequence continues at coordinate 30,874,910 of CP073649.1, forward strand.
GCTGTAGATAATCTTATGTGTTGCTTTGTCAGATTGTGTGATTAATGGATTCGTGGTTGTGCTCTTTTTTTTTTCCCTGAATCAATGAATCTGTGTTTAAATTTTTAGGATTATACTTCATTTGGTATGATATACATGATTCTTTGCAGTCCACTACAGGCCTCTCACTTAGAATTAATTTATGTCATCAGATTAACTTGTCACAAAATCTTTTGTAGAAATATGGTTCCTTCCCTTCAATCTCAAACAATTTGAAACTTAGTAAATAGATGTAGCCATGGCCGTATAAATCTCCTGTAATCCACCCATGCTAAATGGTCTTCTCTGAAATCACTAGTTAATAAGCATAAATACCCCCTTAAAAGTTATGTTACAAGCATCCCAAGTTTTCAAAATTTATCTCCGATGCCCATATAAATTTAGTTGCTGCATTGGATCAATTGTATAGTTGACATGAATTATGGATACTCTGGCAATTGGCAAACACAAACCATGTGGTTTAATATATGCGGAGTTTTTATCCACTACCAACCTAATTTCATATATATTTCCAAGTTTATACTACGCTTTCCGACCTGATATTATAAATGGGGTGCTACTTACATATTATATCATTGTGAAGTTTCTTGTTTGATGACAAAGTTACAAAGAGTTCGGTGCATTTTGCTTGAGCTTTACTCAAACAAGTTGTTTTGCCTGAATCGAAGAGGCATTTATCTGGAAAGGAATGAACATAGTTGTGTCTGAAGAAGGCTATAGTAAAAGATGGAAAGGATGCTGCTCATCATAAAATTCTACCATTTTCCACATCTTCTGTTTTTTGTGCATTTTAGCTCGCGATCCAAGTCATTAGGTATTTATTAGGAATTTATGTAGTGGTTGTAGCAGAAATAGGTTTTATGATTTAGTGTTATATTATCTGACCCCAAACTGAACAATTGGTTGATAAAGTCGTCTTGTCCCCCTTTTCCAATTGATTCAAGGAATAAATTTTGTATCTGTTAATCCAACAGGCTGTGGCTGAGCTTAGGTTCTTTATTTTTCTTTTACAGGAGTACTTAAATTTTGAATCAATGGAGGATATCATCCACAGCTATTGAAGGAGGAATGCATGGATGTAGATCTGCAATTGTTATCTTAGTCAATGCTAAGGTTGATTCTATGGGAGGAGTTGGTATCGGCAGCAAAACTTCTCCACAGCGAGCAGAGATTGAAAAGGTTCAGTCAGAGCTGAGGTATTGCTACTTGCTTTCTATGAGACTCCATTATACAAATTATTAGCTAGTGTCAAAGATTTATTCTTTTCATGTCCGTGTAAAATTCATTCTGATAACAGGCAGGAGTATCATGTTCGAGATGAAAGGAGAAGAGAGCTGGAATACCTTGAGAAGGTATGCGGTGAACCTTGATTGGCTTTGTGATATTTTGTTTCATTTTTGGCAGTGGTTGAATGCCTTTTTATTTGTAGGGTGGAAATCCCTTGGATTTCAAGCTTGGGAATGTTGCTTCAGTCAGTGTCCAGTCAACTTCATTGAGAAATCAACACCCTGATCAGTTTGTCACCAGGTATTTTCTGTGCAGTATTTATTTATTTATTATTATTATTTTTGATTTTTTAAAATCTGTTAACCCTTTCATGCTTCGTAAGTTTTTGTTCCTCTAATTGTTTATTCATCATTGCAGTGAAGCTAAAGGCAGTTTTGCATTTATAGCATCACCTCATGGAGACTCTGTGGAAAGTAGTGGTCGGCCTGGTGCTCTTCCTGGTGAGCCTAATAGTGCAGATAATATCATGTTACTTGATAGTAAAAACGAATTTTCTGAAGGGGACCAAAACTCTTCGCATCCTGGCAAGAGTAATGTTGCACCATCGGAGAAGTCATCTCAGTTGGGTGGGAGTCAAAATGTCAAGGAATTTGGGGATTCTGATGCATTTGGCCTCCCTAGGAAAGCATATAAGAGAAGGTACAGGTCCCGGCCAAGTAATGATCGAATTAATTCAAGTTCCACTGATGTAGTCCCAACTCGTGGCGGTCATGGCTCTTCTTTACCACCTCTGCGAGGCCTCAGGGATGTAAAAGAACATGTTTCTGATGCAGAAAACTGTATCGACCAAAATGCATCATCAAATTGCCATTCAAAGCCTACAAGTCCACCGATTAGTACCCTTCATATGGCTGGACCCTCAGTCAGCCAGCGGGATATGGAGTTGGATTCTGTAAGGGTTGTAAAATCAACTATGGACTCCATTAACCATGGTTCACCAAATGCTGCCTCAGGTACTAACACTTCCAAAGCCTCTCCGGATAATCAACAGATCCAACAATCAGTTTCTGAAGCTGAAAAGTCTGCAGTTCAAATGGCCTCTAATGGACCTGAGCCAGTTCAGCCAAGGGAAGAGGTGACTTCTGCAGTCATTGAGTCTCAGCCACATGTGACTCCTACGAAAGTTGAGAATCCATCTAATTCCTGTCATATGAATGGTCTCAGCAGTGGAACAAAGGATCAGATAAAAAATGACGGTCAAAATAGTAGCACAGAGCGTAGCACAAAGGGTTTAGATTCCGAGTCATCTTGCACTCAAACTACTGTAGATGGAAACAATGAAGGTGAAACATGTACTAACGCAAGAAATGTCGACTCAAATGGGAGCATTAACCATCAAGCCTCTGTACTTGTTGGGGGCCCAATTGCAGAAGTGGATGAATTGATCGGAGAAAACAAAGAGACCAAAGCTAACGAGAATGGTACTTCTGTCAATGCCAAGAGCAATTCTGCTCAACAAAACCACCAAGAGAATGGGCCTTTGCTTGAAGGTCAGGAAGAATTACACAGAAGCATACCTGCTCTGCAAAATGAGGTGAAAGATCAGGTTATCATTGAAGCAGTGGAAGTTGGTGGCCCCAGTGAACTAGTATCAGAGAGGAAATCTTCCATCCTTCCACCCAACAATCGTAACCCTGCAAGCGTTAGTCATCAGAATTCTATTGATTCGTCAATTCCAAAACTTCCCAAAGCTTCACCAATGGCTAGGATTTCTACCATTGCCTCTGACGCTCAAAATTTGTCAGTGCCCAATTTGAAATTGGCAAGCAAAGAGTTGATGAAGAATCGATCTTGGAAGAGGCACAAATAATTGAGGTAATATGGAGTATATCATTGTTCAATATTCCCTTGCTTAATTTTTATGAAATAGAAGAAATTTGTTGACTTCATTGTTATATCCAAGACTCTGACCTTATATATTGAGCAGGCAAAGCAAAAGAGAATTAAGGAGTTATCAAATGCTACCTCTCCACCAGAGATTCGCCGAAAGTCTAATTGGGATTATATACTTGAGGAAATGGCATGGTTAGCAAATGATTTTGCACAGGAGCGACTTTGGAAGATAACTGCTGCTGCTCAAATATGCCGCAAAATCGCTTTTACTTCTCAGTTGAGGAAACAAGAAAAAGCTTCCCACCTGAATGTAAAGAAAATAGCTCATTCCTTGGCCAGAGCTGTCATGGAGTTCTGGCATTCTGTAGAGGTACTTTTAATGATTGCTTATGTTTTATCATTTTTCCCTGCTTATGATTGTTGCTGATAAGAGTTTGTTTACTGCTCTGGATGATACATCTATATTATAATGGATGCATCTCAATATATTACAGGCTAGTATTTGTGGTGCAAAATAATGTATGTCGTGCTGTATTTGGATGCTAGAGTCGCCATTTTTATGTTGCTGATAACATTCTCAATCCATATAATGTAACTAACAATACTACTGATGCAATGCAATTTAAAGACTTGTCGAAAGGACTCTTGGTTATTGAATTGTAAAAGTCATAACTATTATGTTGATGGACAAACTTTTTAATGCTATTTATTTCTTCATGTGATACGCATGTTATTTCATCCATTTTGTTGTTGGAAGGCTATTATCAACTTCTCTGTCTCCTTTGAGTGCTGTCTCCGGCTTTTTGGTATATTTATACAGTCATGATGCAGGGCTTGTTCTATACACAATATTGGTGTTTACTCGAACAACGTGTTAGATGTGTAGTTGAAAATTTGAGAAAATGCATTAAAAAATGTAAAGTAATTGTATGAGTGGTTGAAAATGATGAGAGAGAAAGTTAGTGGATGTTAGTAGGAATTTATTGTGTATAGAACAAGCCTTAAGCTTATTTGCCAATGAGGAAATGCAACATTTTTATGTAAAAGGAGAGTTGTGGGTTAGATATCCTGTATATTGTTTGTGTAATTCTGTGACGTCCGCACCATAACTAGTTTGTGTGTTATTTCATCCATTTTGTTCTTGGAAGGCTATTACCAACTTCACAGTATCCTTTGAGTGTTGTCTCCAATTTTTTGTATGTTTCAATAGTCAGGATGAAGCTTATTTGGCAATGAGGAAATGCAACATTGGTGTGTAAGAGAGTTGTGGATTTGATATCCTGTATATTGTTTAACTGTAATTCTGTGATGTCGGCGTTGTAACTAGTTTGAATATTAAATTCTCATGCACCCTGGGATTTATGAATACTGGCAACCGACCCCTTAATATTTTTACAAGTCCTTTTGGTTTGGGTTAAAGTGATGAGTAGTGGTGCTGCTTTCTGAATAATAGAATTGCAAGCTGGAGTTACTGAGCAGTTTCCTTTCTGCACCTGCTTTTGCGTTAGTAAATATATATGTATAAAGTGGGAAGTGGAGGGCAAATGGATTTCTATCTAAGCATTTCATCCTTGTGGCAGGAGACAACATGCAAAGAGCAGGAGCTGGAATCTTTGAAGGGGAGTGCACTTGCTGTCAAGGCATATGCAGTGAAATTTCTGAAATATAACAACTCTGATTCTGTTCTTTCCCATGCTGAAGCACCGTTAACTCCAGATAGGATGTCTGATTCAGGAATCCTGGACATGTCTTGGGAGGATCATTTGACTGAAGTATGAATCAATATCATATAGCTTTATGCTTTTTGTTAGTTTTCACGATCTCGCTTCAGTTGTCTGGTGATTATGAAAAAGAAGAAATCAATTATCTGTTCAAGAATGCAACTTCTCTGAGATGTATTGATGTTGAAGCTATGAAGTCTCAAGTTTACTAGTTACTCAGCCCTTTCTCTTTTTATTTTCTTTGTCTTGCAGGAGAACCTCTTCTATACAGTTCCGCCTGAGGCTGTGGCATCCTACAGACGGTCAATTGAATACCATGTGGCTCAATACGAGGTAAATATGTAGCCCACTTTGTGTCATTGGTGATAGAGCTTGACTTCTGATTAATTGCTTGTTTCATCTTTGGATTTTTTATTTGAATTTTAGTAAATGCTTAACCTAATGATTTCATATATCACTGAATTTGATGTTTTTGGGCCTCTTTAATGGACTAGCCTTGCTTAAGGGCATTTAACCTCAGAAATGTTAAGATCAAGCGAGGAGGGCATGAAATCTGCAACATTATATAAAAACCAGACTATTACTGTTACGAAAGTTTGTATTTATGTACGGACATTTATGTTTGTCAAATATCCATTCAAGTATATCGATAAGTTCATGTCCGTGGTTCTGTGGGAGCTGTGAATTTGCATGATAGACTGAGCCTGGAATCTATATATTTTTTTTAACCATGTTGGACCATTTATCAAGACATGATTACCGGATTCTTGCTATCTTCACTTGAATAGTAATCATCCATGTCTGTTCTGATGACGAGAGTAGAGTTTTAAGAGTGGTGCCAAGTCAGTGATGACAAAGTTACTAGACATGGAATCGTTAGGTTTTTGTGCAATAGACAAGGTTATCAATACAGGGACCAAAATTTTGGCGGTAAGTTCATATTCCAATAAAGGATAAGCATTTGTAATTTTCCTCAAGGACCCTATCAAGAGTTTACGCTTCTACTGAATGAACTTGATATTGGTTTCATGGAACCTTTTCTTATCATTTCATTCAATCCAGAGTGACCTCTTTTGAAAGGTCCAAGGAAATAACATATATTCTAACAAACGTAAGCTGTGTTAATTTGTCCCGACTTCCTGATCTAGCTTTCACTAATTGGACCATGGATTTAGTGAATGATGCTTTTAATTGGTTTTGTACTTCTCAGAAAACTGGCAGCAATGTGCAAGATGAAGTGGATACATCTGCATGCGATAATGTAGCAGGTATATTTGAGACAGTTGCAGCTGGTTACCACCTGCAGTCTGATTAATCAGTTCCCCATTAATATTCTTACTATTGAAACTTTGAATTTTAAGATAATGCATATGAAGAAGATGAAGGAGAAACAAGCACATATGACATGTCAGTGGCCTTTGAAGGCAAATCTTCAAGATTTGGCCAAAAGAACGTAAAACACTTGGCAAATGCGTATGGTGCAAGGTCATATAAAACAGGTTCTCATTTGTTGCCCGTGCAATGTATTGAAAGTAAAGTTGCAATACAGCAATCTGCTTTACTGGCAAAACGCCCAGGCAGCAATCTTAATGTTTCAATTCCAACAAAACGGATGCGGACTGCTTCCAGGCGAGTTATCAGCCCCTTTAGTGCAGGAACATCGGGAGCTGTTCAAATATCTAATAAAACAGATGCTTCAAGTGGTGATACTGATTCATATCAAGATGATCAGAGTACTTTGCGTGGTGGATCCCTTGTTCCAAATAGTTTGGAAGCTGATTCAGTTGATGAATTTGATAAGCAATTGCAATTTGAATCTGTACAAACATTGACAAAACCTAATAAGAAGAAAAAGAAGGAAAAGCATCTGGTACACAGTTGCATACATTTTCTAATTGACATATCAATTTGTCTTAAAAGGGAATTGTTGACCTTCACTTTGATATGTTTTGGCAGAATGCTACATACGAACAGAGGTGGCATGTTGATTCCAATTTTCAGAGTGAGCAGGTGAACAATTTACTTCATGAATAATGTGGTTAATACAAACGATGATTTGTTTCATCACCAAGTGAATTTAGAAGTGTGCCACAGAGGGAGAGTAATCCATTTCGGTATGCATTTATATTTTAGTGAAGATCAAGCACCGGGCAGTGTGGCTGACTACGTGTATGGATTGAATATGATTGAATTTATGGTTTCTGTGTACTAGATCACTTTGCTGAAATCTAATTGAAATATACCATGTGTTCTAGAAAAGGCCAGATCCGGCGTTTTGGCTTGATAAGATAGAAGTAAGCCTTAAATTTAGCCATAAAGATTGTTAAAACTGAAAACAAAAGAATTGGACTCCTTAAGAAGTGAGACAATCAAAAGAATCTACATAAACGTTTGTACAAACTAGAAGTGCAACTTTTGAACAATTGAAACAACTAGCTGGATTATTTAGAATCTTGCTGTCTCTGACTAAACAAAAACTTGGCGGAAATGAAATTATTCATTTACAGACGGATAAATATATACAAAAAAGAAAAAAAAAATATATGTCTGAGCTTTTTCTCACCATATGTTGCAGTGAAAGTAGGAACTTCACTTTTAATTAATTAACTATAGGAGTAGGGAGGTCCTGTTTGGCTGTCTACTTCTCAAATTCAGTTCTTTGGCTTTTAGTTTAGGTTTGGGACTGCATTTAGGAGGTTTGGTCTTGCTAGTTTTTAGGAAGTTTTCAGTTGTTAGGAGAACGTGCAGTTAGAAAAACAAAGGAAAGTAGTAAGAATCAAGCTCTAGAACTGAACCCTGATGCTTAAAGCATTATAAGCTACATAAGAAGCAAATAAAAAACCTGGGCTTGGTGAAAACAATTTGAATAACGGCAAGACTTAAGGATCCTAGGTGCCAGTGAGTCAAGGTGCAAGCCTTGACAATGACACTCAAGTGTAAGCATCAAGGGTCCTATGAATTCCGCCATCGTGGTGTGTATCAAATGTGCAAGCCTGTTGCCTTTTGGGACACTGAATGCTAGAATCCATAAAAAGTTGCAGCATATAGCTTTGAAGAATGATGGCATTTTGGTACGGAAACTACAAGTACCACAAATTAAGCATCACTAATTTCCATTCTTGTAGGATGTTTCACATAGGTGAAACAGACAGCCGAAAGATAGTTTTCTTAGACTGAAGAATTAGTTTGAGCTGTTCCTTTCAGTATCATTGGTGGAAATGTGGTTACTTGTAGAATTACTGGTGATATTTTCCGTTGTAGCAAATATATATTATGATAAAGAATAATTAATGTGCTTAATTACTATGGTACGATTAGGATAGTGAATTTGCCGTAGGTATGCATGGGACAGAGTTAGTTTCTATATCAATGAGGAGATGCTTTTTCAATGAGAGCTGCTTTTTGTTGATTCGTATTGTAGACTGTGATATCTGTCTGGACCATGGTCACCACCTGTCTGCAGATGACAAATGGAATTAATGAAACTTCTAAACAGTCCATAGTGCATTTAGTACAGAAAAGTCTGTTTACAGTAAACTTTATCTGCAATCAGTATCCACACAGGTCTCTTGGAGATCGGACTTGTTTCTTTAGGTAACCAATGTGTAGTCGCATAATGAGTGTTGTCTTAATACCAAGCATGCTGAATCTGAGGGAAAATCTTTATGACTTATTGAATTACAATCCATTTTCCATCTGCAAATGCAAATAAAATGCCTGGCAGTGAATTATAAATATGTAGATCATGTTTGTATTTTGTGTATGATCATTGAGTTAAATGATTTTTCTTTTCATTTTTCTGAAACAGTTTCAGTGGGATCATTTGAAGAAGAGATCTGAGTGCCATCAAGTTGAATCGAATAGCTCCAGTGGTAAGGCTTCTTCTTCTAGAATCAGCTCATGTTTAAAATTGATATCTATATTCTTTGTTGTGTCTTAGTGTTATATATTTATTTGTGAAGGTTTATTTGGTCAACATATAGTGAAGAAGCCAAAGATTATGCGGCAACAAGATAGCTCTTTTGACACACATATTAGTGGATCTGTTCCTTCACCTGCAGCCTCACAAATTAGTAATATGCCTCAACCTAATAAGTTTGTTAGAATGCTTGGAGGACGTGATCGGGGTAGGAAACCCAAAGCTTTGAAGGTACATTTTATGCGAAAGAATCTTGCTGTGTCCCTTTCAATTTCACTTGTTGATATATACCTCTGTACCTCTACCTCACTTGTTGAGCATCTTGTATTCTTGTAGATGCCTGCTGGGCAGCTGGGTTCAGGAAACCAGTGGTCTCTCTTTGAGGACCAGGTTGGTTTACATATATGTACTCATACTTATTTTTCTGCTCGCACTTGAGATATACCTTCTGTTGTTTTTCTTCCTCACTGATTTTTGCTTCTAAAGATATGATCACATCAATGTTGGTGTTGACATCAATGTTGTTTCTTTTTCGAAAAAAAAACATCAATGTTGGTGTTGACTTTTTAGGCACTCGTTGTTCTTGTACACGATTTGGGTCCTAATTGGGAGCTTGTAAGTGACGCGATTAATAGTACTCTGAAATTCAAGGTAAGCTAGTTGAAATTTTATTCATTTATCTTTCTTGATGGAGTTATATTCAGTCCATTGTTGAGAAATTACTTTGTGCACAAAAAATTATTATGATATTTAGACATTGCATTGTTCAATGTATGCAGTGCATATTTCGCAAACCCAAAGAATGCAAGGAGCGGCACAATATTTTGATGGACAGGACTTCTGGTGATGGGGAGGATGGCATTGAGTATTCTGGGTCTTCACAGCATTATCCTTCTACGTTACCCGGCATCCCCAAGGTGAAATCCTCTTTTTGTCTTATCTTTAATTTCATTTCTTACTTTTTATTTTCATGTCACTACTTTTTTCATACAATAATCCGTGTTTCACATCTTATTTCTTTATCACTGATAATTTTTTGTTACGTTTGGCTTCTTTTGCATTCCATACAGGGCCGTGCCAGCCAATTGTTTCAGCGTTTGCAGGGGCCTATGGAAGAAGATACTATCAAATCTCATTTTGAGAAAATCATTATGATTGGTGTGAGACAACACTATCGTAAGACTCAGGTATCTTTATTTTAATCAATGCAATATTATTATATGCATTCCTGTCCTGGTATGCTTTTGGGCGTGACTAGCTGAAAAATTGTACTCGTGTACTGTGAAGAGTCAGCTATCTTAAATGTGCAATTCTACTGTTTGTTTGATATTTGTTACTTTCCGTTTCCATGATATTTTGTCTAACTTGCATTATTATGTACTGCCTTGTATGATTGATAACCAGGATCAAAAGCGGGAGCCAGCTCACGATTCTCATTCGATTGCTCTCTCCCAAGTTTGCCCATCAAATCTGAATGGAGGGCCCATTTTAACGTAAGATAAGTTGTTACTTTAGTGTGCACTCTCACAATTGATCCTTGTTATTTCCTTATTCTGAAACTCTACCATTGTCTCTATGAAGACCATTGGATCTGTGTGATACAACGACTTCTAGCCCTGATGTACATTCTCTTGGAGTTCCACATTCTAGTGGTTTAGCCATTGCTAGTCAGGCTACTGTCTCACCAATGCTTTCCGCATCTGCTGCGGGTTCTGCAGCACAAGGATCAGCAACTATTATGCCTGGCAATAATATTTCAGTGCCACCTGGTCCTCTCGGTTCCTCTGTCAGGTATAGTTCTATTATTTTATACACAATTAATGCATTATGACCAGTTAGTAATGGATTTGGGTGCTCTGTTGTATTGTAGGGATGGTAGATATGGGATTCCTAGATCTACATCTTTATCAATGGATGAGCAACAGAGGATACAACAGTATAATCAAATTATATCTGGTAGAAATATTCAACAGCCCAGTATGTCTGCTCCTGGAGCTTTTCCAGGGAATGATCGTGGTGTTCGTATGCTCGCGGGTAACACTGGCATGGGCATGGTCTCAGGTGTTAATAGAAACATGCCAATTTTGAGGCCTGGATTCCAAGGCCTTGCGTCATCATCGATGGCAAACTCTGGAAGTATGGTTTCGCCTGGTGCTGTGTCAGTAAATATGCAGTCTGGAGTAGGATCTGGTCAAGGAAATTCAGTATTTAGACCACGTGACACTTTGCACATGATGCGGGTAAGTGTTTTTTGGTTATTGTACTTCTCTCGTATGGACTTTCATGTTGTCACAAAGTTGTGGAAGTGTGATTGCGGACAGGAATTTCTAATAGTGGTACTGCCATATTCTTCGGGGCAAAAGTAACTTTAGATACTATTCTTTCTGAAGATGCTCATATTGTACAGACTACAAACACTATCAATAGATGTTTGGCAAAGCGTAAACGTCTGCTTGTGGGTTAATAAGAAAGTTTATACCAGTATTTTAAACTAAATTGCTTGTGCCATATCAGACCTTCACTCTGTTGCAAATTTGTCCCAGACCTTTCTTTTCAGCATTTAACTCAAGCTTCGATAGTTGGTCCATGATCATCCTTACATATTGAAAATTGCAGACTATTAATTTTACAAAATTATGAAAACAAAAATTGAGGTAAATGAAACAGGAGGAAGAGAGAGAAAGGATCAACCATCTTCATGAATCTCTCTGAACCCATCCATGATCCACCCTCTAACCCCTTGCCACCTCGGTGACTCCACCATGCAGCCCCCCTGCCCCGCAGCTGCAGCAGCCCCTTGTCTTCCTTACAAGTGTCGAGAATAACTTTTTATATGTTTAAATGTTGATTGTTAACAGAAGATATTTCTTACCTGTGAAATGCTTCGCAGTTGTTTTGAAAAGTTCCTTATCTTGGAGCTGTTGCGAAGTGATGACTTGCATGCTTCTCTGACATCATGACATGGATATTTTCTTCTGTACACCATTTGGTTCATTCGCAGATTTCAATGTCGTAAATTGGTGTACCCTTAGTAGTAAATTGTTTTCTGCTCTTACAGCCTGGGATGAGTCAGGATTCTCAGCGGCAGATGATGGTGCCCGATCTTCAGATGCAGGCCTCACCAGGTAGCAACCAAGGAGTCTCTCCTTTTGGCGGGAAAAATTCTCCTTTCCCTAACCAGACATCTTCCCAGCCTGTTTCATCCTTCCCTGTCCATCACCAGCAGCCACGCCCATTATCCCCACAACAGCCCCAAGTCCTTGGTTCTCATCTTCAAGGAGCAGCCAATCATCCTCCCCATCCTCAGCAGCAGGCGTATGCGATGCGCCTAGCAAAAGAGAGACAAATGCATCATCGTTTTCTCCAGCAACAGCAGCATCAATTTACCTCTAATTCCTTGATGCAACATGCACAACAACAGCCTCAACCTCCTATTTCTTCGCCTTCACAAAATAATTCCCAAACAAGCTCTCCGTCGGTATCACATCCTCCGTTAACATCTGCTTCAATGAATTCAATGCTGCCGCACCAGCAGAAACATCAGATGCACAATGCTCAAACTGTTAGCGGTGTCAGTCAGACAGGCAAGCAACGGCAGCGGCTGCAGCAGGTTTTGCATGGTAACAGGCCTCATCCTCAGCAGCGCCAACAGTCACAGGGTCAACAGCAGGCTAAACTTTCAAAGGGAGTTGGTAGAGGAAACTTGATGCATCAGAACATGCAGGTTGACTCCTCCCATCTGGATGGCATGTCGATGAATACAGGCAGCCAGCCTTTGGAGAAAGCAGATTCGACCACACATTTAGTGCAAGGCCAGGGTTCATATCCAGGGCCACCACCAAACACTGTTCGACCCGTGAGGCAATATGTGCCTTCGCAATCATCTAATAAAACCCTGCCTCAGCAAAAGACACATTCTGGTCAAGTATTTTCATCTGTGAAACACCCATCTCAAAGGCCTTCTCATTCTGATAATAGCAGCGAAGGTCAGGTTCCGCCAGTTGCCCCTGCTCCTACTTCATCTGCTGGTCAAACTGTGACCGTGACTTCCCCCAGTCATAATCAATCATCACATCAACAAAAGTTTGTCAATCAAAATTCACAGTCCCTTCAGAGAGGACTTCAACAGAATCGGAAACCTAATTCTGGCCCTCCAAACAAGCCCCAAGCCAGTAATACTGAACAACATGCAACAAGCAGTTTGGAAATGGGTCACATGACAACATTGCCACAGGTTTGTAGTAATGCAACTAATGCAGCACAGGTCATTTCTCCTCCTAGTGCGCAGAGGAATGGTTCAGAGCCATTGTTTGATTCTGACACAACGAATTCATCTACCAATTTGGGTACCTCAGTTCCTCCACAAGCCAGTTCGAATGATTCTGTGACTCAAAACAGCCAAGGGCCTGGTCAAAGGCTGTCGTCAACTGGCGTGCCTAAAATTGGACATGATGTTACCTCGCAATGGCAGCAGCAACCATCACAATTACAGCCACCGCCTTCACCAGTTCCCCAGCCTCAGCAGCAGCAGCAGCAGCAGCCGCAGCAAGCAGGGAATGGTAATTTGTCTGGTAGGCCCACTGACCCTAGGCCAGAATGAAGGATGCCTGACGGATGTGTCATGGTGGTGATTGGTCCTGTCCGGGCTAAGTCAAGACACTCCTTTGGCAGCAGTGTTCAGGTTAGTTCATACATTATTTCCATGTGTCTGTAACGTCACTTAACATGCACGGGCAGTTTACTGCTAAAATGAGGTCTTCGTATGGTTATGCAATTCCATATTCAAAGTGAAAATACTTGGTGTCTGTGGAACTATTTACTGACTGTTGTTTGCATTATTCAGATGAAGTGTATGGTTCAATCCGGGAATGGAGAGATGACAAGTTGGTCAAATTTATTAGTTCGACTTTGGGGTATTTTGTAAATTACCATTGCTCTAGGGCTTGGGGAAGATAGAGACAAACGATAGAGGTAGGTGTACATAGTCTCCTCTCTCCTTTCCTTTTTGTGGCTGCTACTTCCACAATCATCTGTTTTCCTGCTCAGGTAGCGAGAGGCCCTATTTGTTTTTGCCTCCATATATCGGCCTTGTATTATTTCCCCATGTTAAAGGGAGTTGTTATCATTGTTTTTGCCAAAGGCTGTAGGAATTTTGTGAATATATGTTAGTTATGTTTGACGCCATGGTTCATATTCTAAAGATCACTCTACATCTGTCTCAATCCTCTGCAAATTTTGTACACTTGTTTTAAAGGAACCAACAAACTTGGTTTTAAGTTATGGAATGCCAATTTGTTACCTGTAGAAATTGGCAGGAAAAGTGAAAAAATAGAGGGATGCCTGATGCGGTGATCTTTTAATTATCTGGTGTTGGTTGTGTAATTATAGATGAATGAACGTCAGAACCCTACATGTTTTGAAGCTGTGATACTATTTTTGGTGTGGCAATAGTTTGACTAGAATAATGTTATTTGTCATAGTCGGGGATGATTTTCGTACAGTAGGCGTTGATGATATATAAGATAAATTAAATATGCACATTTGGAAAGTATGTAGATTTGAAGTCAATTTTTTTTGTTGTTAATGTTAACTAACACGAAATTGTCCAGTGGAAATGAAGAGCATCACTCTTTCAAGTATGCTTCTCTTTTTTTTTTTTGTTTTTTTTTCCTTTTTTTAATATTTTATTTTATTTTAAACAACCCCCAAAAAAAATTTTGCGTTATACCATCTAACATTTCTTGCAAGTTGTGGAATGATATTTTGCATCAGTATAGGAAGGACATTTCCTTACTCATTGTTTGATCAAGTTATTTAAGGGAAAAGTTATCTTCTGGAAGTATAAGCCTGATTGGGATTTTTTTTCCAAATTTTTTCACTTTTTTCAATTTTTTTTTCTCCTAAATCAATCACATCCAGATATCTCATCATATCCACAAATTTCAACCACTGACTCCATTCATTCTCTCTCCTCCTTTACATTAAAAATTATTAAAAATCATTAAAAACACTCTCAATCACCCTTTATATGTGACTAATGAGAAATCAATATTTTATTATAAATGCCGCCAGTTCCCAATAATAATAATAATAATAATAAAAAGAAAAAATATAAAAAATGAATAGTAAAAAGGACTTGTATCAGAGAACAGTATTTTATCCAATTTTATTTTACATGCGAGGATAAAGGCTGTATTCGTTTCTAAGCAAGGTGATGATTGTACAAAGTAGAATTTCACCTGTCCCTACCGCAAGATGAAGAAAGATTGAGAATTAAGAGAAAATAAAACATCAGGAAAAAAGAAAAGAAAGAAAGAAACATCACGCAGCCACAATTAAGCACCAGTCGAGCACATTGACAAGAAAAATCCTTTTATCACAAAATTCTCACAACAAAAAGGGAAAATGGCCCTCAATGAAGCACAAAGGCAAACAATGGAAAACAAATGCAATGATGAACTAGCCACTTTTATTTAATGATTATGAAAACAATCAAAAGTGACGAAACATGAATAGTTTATCGTGCCAATGGGATACACGTCGCCTTGACATTGAATGATGTTCAAGTTTTTACATCACGATGTCACATCTAATCGGAAGTAACATATCTCCTGTGGTTACAAACTTACAATTTACATCAGACTTTCCAAAGATAATAGATATCATACTACTGGTGACTTCAAATTAGAACATTGCCTCACGAGGAAGCAATCTTATACTGTCCCAAGTGAAAACACACACACACACACACACACACCCCACATCATCTCAAGCTTCGCACAAGCCAATAACTGAGATCTTATCACTTTACTGCACTAGTAGCATCACTTCTCTTTTCCTTTTCATCCATTTCCAATCATTTCGATTAAAAGCCAGATTTAAGCAGACTACATTACAGCCGCAATAGATTAGAGTGAAAGCATGTGTAATGTGCTTTAGAAAGTACAACAACATAGTGAAAGCATTTGAACATATAATGCTCCAAACTCCATAAATAGAGTCCAAAAGGATATGAACATGATGCTTTTGCAATTTATTCTAAACCACTACAAAACGAGAACAAAATTTACACTTCCAACGTTATAAATTTCTAACGCGCAATGAAGATATAGCCGACTACTGAATCTGAAAATTTGTCTGTACACTAACAGTAACACCCTGAAAACCAGTCAACGGACATGGATTAACGTGATTACATAATTAGATCATAATTATTGCTGAAGAAAACGTAACAAATTTAGCAGTTAAAAAAGCAACCTTCACATTTCTTGATCAGTATTCAAATTATCATCATCTCCAAATGCTCTGCTAATGGTATCAACAATCTTCCTTTGGGCCTCAAGAATCATATCCATCCTCTTCTTCTCCATCTCCATCCGGTATTTTTGCGCATCTCTCATCATCTCAATCTTCTTATTCTCCAGTCTCATAAATTTCTCTGCAAAACCCCTTATTTCCCCAGCCAACTCCCGCCCTCCATCACTCCTTCTACCATCTTGCTCCTCCTTTATGTTCATCCTTTCTTCCTCATCGTCATTATCATTATCCTCATCATCATCTTCACTGGCCTCGTAATTATACCTCGTTCGTTTCACATTCATGGGATTCCTCAAAACCCGATCACTGCCCTCGTTAAAGCTCCTCCTCTCCATCCCCATTTTGCTTCCATTCCTAACTCTACCCTTCAAACTCACCTCCCCACGCACTAGATTGTTTATACTCTTCGACTTGTTCTTCTTTGCCTCTAAACCATAACTACCATTCCCATTCCACTCCTCATCACTATCATCAGAATTGTCATCTTCATAATCCACAGCACCAGAATATAAGCTACTATAATTATTATTAGTATAATTAAGATTATGATTATTTCCATTACTACTATTGATATTCATAGGATTAGGGGACTTAACTACAGCGATTGGGCGAGCATTGAGTGGTAACGGGCCACGTTCCATTAGATCCATAAGCTCAAAATACTGCCAAGAATTCGGGTAGGGCTTGAGCCTCTCGGCCCGATAACGCTTACGAAGCTTCTCGATCTTATGGCGGCACTGTGTCGACGTCTTTGATGGCTCGTCGAAGCCACAACGGGCTGCAACGGTGACCGCTACCTCCTCCCATTGGGAGGCTTTGAGCTGGCCCTTTTTGAGAGAGTACCATTTTTCCTGGTAAGCTTGGATTAGGTTTACGGTTTCCTGATGGGTCCAGGGGAGTGGAGGGGTTTTCTTCGGTGGCGATATCGGCAGTGCCAACACGGATTCGGGTCCGGGTAAGGGTAACGGGTCGCGTTTGGGCGAAGAAGAAAAAGAGGGGCCGGGGGAGTCTTCAGTGGGTGGTGGGAGGAGGGAGGGTAGGGGAGGAGGAGAGGAGGGAGGCGAAGCCATGGGTGTTGGAATGAGGATTTGGAAGATTGGGGTGTGAATTTATAGCATGTGGTAGTAAATGTTGGCTGGGGTTGACGGTGGCGGTGTGGCGGTGATGGTGGCGGTGGTTGGGGTTTGGTGGTGGGGGTGTAGTTTAGGTTGAGGTTGAGCGTGGGCGATTCTAACATGCGGCGACCTGTATGGATTAGGGTGTAGCGAAGGGATTCCCTTTGGTTCCTTAAAGTACAATTCTCTACAGTGCCAGTTCTTTGAACTGAAATCGCGTGTTGTCATCTGTGAATATAGTCGTGTTGCATGCTTGTGTAACGACGACGGGTCCATATAAGGAGAGGTTTCAGTATAGGCAACCTTTGAATTAAAAATTTTTGGTCGTCTTTCTAGGAGCTAGCTGTTTCATTCGTTACTTGTGTAATTTTTAGGTAATAATAGTATTAATAGGTGTTAATCATATTAATATAGATACTCGAAAAAATAAATAAATAATAAGTTAACAATAAAATTAATTAATATAACTAATGAAATAATTATTCGAAAATTTCGATAAAGTTTCCTCATATTTGTATCGATTAAATCACTACAAACAACGAGGAAAACTCACCAAAAAGTGAAAAACACAAATTTAATTTATAATATTCCAAAGACATTAACAATTAAAGAATCCAAACATAGCTTATTAATAATAGTCAGCGATAACCTTTGAAAGAAAAATAAAAATATATTCGTATTTTGGCGAAAATGGTGAGATATCTTCAAATACAAGTCACATCCATAATTGTCACATAGAATATAAAATTTGTGTTATTATATAATTGAATTGTATTAAAATAATAAATAAATTTTATATGAGCGGAATATCTACAATATCACTTTACACATGACACATTTGGTGATTTAGCATAAAAACCTATAAAAATATTAGAAATAACATCATATTTCAAATATAATCAATAAAACTCACTAAAAGTGTAATTTTTGATTTCTAAGTATGTTGAGTTCCTTTTTGAAATACGTGTCATACATCTGTGATGCTCTGTTCACTGTCGGGTCTGATGCAGCCACGTGGCATGAGGGCCCTACATCACCCAAATATTTTTTTTTACATTTTTTTTAGTATTTACGTTAGGTTAGATGAATAATATATAATTGCCCCCAGATGGTGGGGAGCCTAGAACTGCCTCGTGAATTTTTTCAGCGTCGATGCAGGATCTCCTAATGTATAAATGGTACATATAATCAATTTGTATAACTCTACCAAATTTGTGATGGGAACATTATACCTAAATAAATATAAGAGCACAAACACAATAATATATAAATATAATCCTTCACTTCACATATTAAACTATGAATGATATAAAAGATTTGTGTAAAAAAATAAATAAAGTAACAATACTAATCACGATTAATAAGTATAAAACTATAAGTTTAAACTTCTTTATAGATGATATTTATAGTCATGGTAGTTGACCATGACATCGAAGGTATATATCATGAAATTTTAATAATTCCTACCCATCGTCTAGGCATCGCAATATATATTTCCTATTCAAACCTCTAACTGTTCACAGTGTGTTGTCTTGACGGCAAAATTTTCAACATCTATTTTTTCCATATATATATTGATTGAATATTGTATTATTATAAGAATTAGAATATAAGAACAACAAATAACCACCTAAAAGCCTATTTCTCTACCTTATTATAGTTTAATTCATATTTTAAAATTGTAATAACTCTATATGAATTAGAAAAATCAAAATAATAAAATATAATATAATTTATCTCATTCCAAATCAATCCATTACAAAGATGATGATGTAAGTACTCATTAGATAATTACAATTTTAAATCGACTCTTTGATAATTTAACTCAATAAATATGTACTTTTAGTTTTTTTTTTACGGGATGTACTTTTAGTTTTAAATCTCTCATTTTTTCCCCATATATATTCATTCAATAATTCATTATGATACAATTAGAATAAGAACACAATTCATATTCTTAACTTGTCTACTTCAATTTTGCGTAACTAATAACATTGATTCATGATTGAGGTGTCCATTGGACCAATGAGACATTAATTTACTAAGTTAATATGTGAACATTTTGACAAAAAAAATAAATATTCCACAGAAAAAAGTGCGAAGAAAATACAATCAATCAACGAATTCACCTTTACAATTTAAAAAATTGTGTCGACTCAAAAAAATATAAAAAATTAATTATACAAAAAAATTATCCCTGCAAAAAAATTAAAAAGTTTATTGGAGTTTTGCAATTGTGATGAATTATGTAAATTAAAAATTTTAATCAACCATACAAAAAAAGTATAATTAATTTCACAATAAACATATTGGTATAAAAATTAAATGATCTAAGGCTAAAAAATTAATATAGTGAACAAAGTACGATCAATCCACGGATTTATCTTAACAGTTGAAAATATTGTGTCAACTCGCGCTAATAGTTTAAAAAATTGATAATCCAAAAAAAAAAGGAAAAAAATTTATTATTGCGAAGAAACTATAATTGTTTCGTCACATGAAGTGAGTTCGGTATTCTTTTGATTGGAACTATCTTCCACTTCTGAAAAGTATTTTCCATGTAGGCAAAAAAAATAAATGATCCAATAAAAAATTTAATAGTGCGAAGAAAGTATGATCTATCCACAGATTTACTTTTAATATTTAAAAAATCATATTGTCTCATTCTAATGGTATAAAAATTAATTAAAAAAGAGAAGATAATTTACCACCGTGAATAAAGAAATAATTGTTTCAAAGTTGCCAAAAACAATCCATTGAATTGGGTCGATTAATATTTTATTTTATTTTATACTTGTAAAAAGTAATAGTTGCATTACAAATTAATCTACTGGAAAAAATTATAAACTATATTGGACTTTTACAATTTCAACGAATTATGTGAATTAAAAATATTAATCAACATACAACATAAGTATAATTCACAATGAACATATTGATATAAAAACCAAATGATCCAAGAAAAAAAAATTAATAGTGTGAGGAAAGTACGATCAATCCACCGACTTCCCTTAACAATTCAAAATATTGTATCGACTCCTATTAATGGTTTAAAAAATGATTATATATAAAAAATAAAAAAATAAAAAACTTTAGTGTGAGTCAACACTTTTTGGATTGAAACTCTATCATTTATTGAAAAAGTATTTTCAGTAAAGACAAAAATAAATGATCCAAAGAGGAAATTTAATGGTGTGAAGAAAATACGATCAATATATAAATTTGCTTACTTCTATTTTAAAAATTATGTCATCTCAATAATGGTATAAAGAAATGAATGAGAAAAAGAGCGAGAGAAAATAAGTTATCGTTTTGAAAAAGAATAGTTATTGCAACAACTTATCGGAAGCACTGTCGAATTGGCAGTTAAATATTTTAATTTATTTTATACTTGTAAACAATAATAGTTACATTACAAATTAATTTATTGGAAAAAATTATAAAGTATATTGAAGCTTTAATTGTAACTTGAATTATGTGAACTAAAAATATAATCAACCATAAAGAAGCGTAGAAATATAATTAATTTTCAATGAACATGTGTCATAAAAACTAAATGATCGAAAGAAAAAAATTAATAGTGTGAAAAAAGTACTATAAATCCACAGATTGACCTTAATAATTTAAAATATTATGTCGATTTGTATTAATGGCTTAAAAAATTTATCACACACACACGCGCGAGCGCGCACACACACACACACATATATATATATATATATAAATATAACTTTTCTAGTACGATTAAACTACAATTGTTTTTAATAAGTGAGTCTAACACTCTTTTGATTGAAACTCTGTTCCACTTTTGAAAAGTATTTTCCATATGGGTAAAAAAAAATAAACGATCCAAGATAAGAAAAATTAATAGTGCAAAAAAAGTACGATCAATCCACAAATTTACCTTTAATATTTAAAAAATTGTGTCATCTCAACCCAATGGTATAAAAAATGAATGGAAAAAAAGAGAAAGCAATTTATCAGTGTAGATAAATAATAATTATTTCAACAATTTACATAAACAATCACAAAATTGATTAATTATATTTTAATTTATTTTATACTTCTGAATAGTAATAGTTGCATTGCAAATTAATCAATTTTATAAAAAATTATAAAGTTTATTGGATTTTGCAATTGTAACTAATTATGTAAATTAAAAATATTAATCAACCATACAAAAGAAGTATAATTAATTTTCACAATGAACATATTGGAATAAAAACTAAATGATCCAAGGAAAATAAATTTAAGAGTATGAAGAAAGTTTTATGAATCTACGGATTTGCATTAACAATTTTTAAAATGCCATTAACACACTCATTATAATCGTTGTTTATTATTTTGGTATGTTAATTAGTAAAATGCCGTTATTGACAATTTTCATTGCAGTTTATGGTCGGATTTTAATATTGATCAAAAGCTACATATTCAATGTCAAGAAGAAATATAACCTAAAAAAAGGCTTAACTTGTGTTTACTTTTCAGAAAAAGTTTAATCCATCAAAAAAAAGTATTCGAAAAATGAAGACTATCAGTTCTTCTAATCAAATCCAAATAACAAAAACCATGATAATTGATCAGAACTATAACTCAAATTCGAAATAAAGTGTTAAAATGGAATAATAAAGCGCGTTCTCAAAGATGATTGACTACTAATTAAATCCAATAACAAAACCATCCAAACTAATCTAAAATCCGTTTAAAAGATATAACTGTTGAAATACAACATTAAAACCTGTTTCCATTAATTATTTCCACTAAAGGATATCTGCAATTTAAAAAAAAATATATAGATTCAATTAATTAAAAATATTGGATTAATGTTACAAGTGAATGCTTAATTAAAAAAAATTAATGTTACATGTTTTTTTTAGTTTTTGTGTACAATTTTGAAGAATTGTAATTTTTTATTACACCAAAGTAAAATTGTAAAAACTTACTAATTTTAATTAATTTTCATTTTATAGCTAATTTTATTTTTGAAAAGAATTATTATTTCTAAAATTAAGTAAATGGAATGATCTAATTATGTTACAAGTTCATTTTTAATTTTTATGTAAAATTTTAATGTCTTTTAATTTTGTATCACACAAATATTAAATTTTAGCAAAATAAATTTAGATTAATTTTCATTCCTTAGCTAATTATTTATAAAAATCAATATTTAGAAAACTTGATTGGACCGGCTGGTTCAACCATGAACGGGTCCAAAATCCGGTCCGTTATAGCTGAAAACCAGACTATTAGAAAATCGGTCAAAAATTGGTCAACTGACAAGTTCAACGGTTTATAGGTGATCGTAATGGTTATTGGTTTTTCATTTTATTAGTTTAAATTTATTTTTTAATTTTTAATTAAAAGCGGTTCGATCTCGGTTCAACCATTTGGCCTTTAGAATTGTTAAGCCTTTTCCAATTCTTGACGATTACCGGTTTCTAAACATTGATTAAATTAATTATTTATTTAAAAAATTAATTAGTGGATCTATTAAAATTTTTAAATTTTAATGTTATAGTTTCCTTTTAATTTTGTGTAAAATTTAATGAATGCTAATTTTGTATCACACAATAATCAAGTATTAATGAAATTATTAATTTTAATTAATTTTATTTTCTTAAGAATTAATTTTGGCCTCGTAGTTAATTATTTATAAAAAGTCTCTTATTCTATATATAAATATAAATTTTTAGATTCATATTAAAAAGATATAATAAAATAATAATTATCAATACTTATACAAGGAAAAAAATTAGATTTAATATTTAGCATTTAATACAAATAATAATTTATTAATTTTTTTGTTAGGATTGATTATGAATTGATAAAAAGGGAAAAATCAAAATACAAAAAACATATAGAAGATAAGTTTAAATCAGTGGAGATTTGAAAAAATCTAATTTTGGTGAAGATAAGATTTTAATATAGATAATGATTAGTTAATTGATTGTTGAAAATTAATTATTAATTATTAAAAAAAGGAAAAAATAAAAAGACAAGTAAGGTCCGTAAGGACTTTATTTTAGATGGGAAAACTAATTAATCTGCTTAAAAAATAAGCTGAATAAGTTTAAATCAGTGGAGATTTGAAAAAATCTAATTTTGGTGAAGATAAGATTTAATATAGATAATGATTAGTTAATTGATTGTTGAAAATTAATTATTAATTATTAAAAAAAGGAAAAAATAAAAAGACAAGCAAGGACTTTATTTTAGATGGGAAAACTAATTAATCTACTTAAAAAATAAGTTGAAATTTCTCTACTTTTCTATATATGTAGATTCTTCTCTTCCTTATTTCTATTCTTGTATATTTCGAAAGTTGCTTTATTTCCATAGCATTTTATCTTTTATCTATTTCTCTAGATCCCACAGTAGAAAAAAGAGTAGAGTCAAATACGACAGATGTAATTTTATGATTTTTTTTCTCAATATTTTTAACGCTAATATCTTCACACAACTATGATGTGGGCAACTTTTTTGTAGAAAATAATTTTGAACGATACATTTGATCGTAGTTATGTGTTGAAGAATATTGTACTTCGCTTTTAAAGGCAATAAGAAATAGCTAAAGTTGTCCCAAATAGTTTTAAATTTGGGATACAAATGTCACATTTAACATACAATACGTTGCACTGCGGTGTTAAATCGCAAAAGGCCATAATCGGCTAGGCATGCTCTCTAGTTCATTATTCTAATTTCATTTACAACAGAGAACACCAATCGAGCATGTATTGGGTTCTAATTTGATTCGATAGTCTGAATTCATTCAATATTATCTGTAAATGTCAAAATTTTGATTTGAAGGGGGATACACAGTTTTCTTACAATAATTTAAAAAAGAAAAAGAAAAAAAAAAAAAAGGAAAAAAGAGAGGAAAATATGGACAAATCATTTTATGATAATAATATCAATTTATTGAAATTCTCGTCTGTGTCGATGTTTGAAACTGTCACTGTCGAACCTGGAAAGAGAAAATAATAATAATATCAATTACTTGAGAGAGTGAAGAGAGTTTAAAACCTATTCTACTGATTTTTCAACATCATCACACACTCATACCTGTAGCCTGTAAAATGCCACCCACTGAATTTCTGATTTGCAGTCAGGCCCTAAATTGGGTTGCCAAAACACAAAAAAAAAAAAGGAGGTTACCATGGGGTTGTGTCAAAGGAGTTCGTCATTGATATTTTCAGGTTCTGCGAGGTAATGACTTGCTGCTTCGAAGCCAACAAGATCTTGTCGCCTGTATTGGTAGAGAGAGTCAATTTCTAGTGTGGTAAAGGGTTTAAAAGCACTGATGATAAGGATAGTTATGAGTTAGCTTGTTAAGCATTGTCTCCATGTTTTGTTAGCTATATTAGACAATAACCTTCTTCATTAGTACTGTCTACTAATGTGTGATTCCTTTCCAAACAAGCCGTATGAGTAAACAAGAGCTCACCTTTAGACTGGATTCCTTTAAAGTCTCCAAGGACTCAGAGAGCTCTACTTGTTTCGAGGCAGTTGCAAATAGTGCCTGAAGATCACAGTTTACTTTGTCAGCAATGATTAACTAGATCATGACAATAAACTTTAGGCACCGAAAAAAGCTGACCTTTTTTGTCTTTTGCAAGTCGTATTCAATGGATTTTATGCGATTCATAGATTCAAGTAGAATGTCGTCCTTCTCGGGGGGGATCTTTGCAGGTTTCTTTAACAGTTCGGTGACGACTTTTTCTAAATGTTGCAACTTCTCACAGCATGGATGGAGGAGCTCCTTACTATTTGGCTGTGAAATAGGTTCTTGAGGATTTAAATTTGCAGATCGGGTTCCTCTTTGATTTTGCACTATGTTCTCTGAGTTTGCCTTTGTGAAAAATCTTCTAATCAGCCCAGCAAGCAATACAGACATGCATGCAAGAAACCTGACCATCAGAGAGTGCTGTCTTTCCTGGACATGCCTGCTCAAATCTATTGCGAAAAGGGGTTCTGATCAGAAAAACAGAAAAAGGCACAGTTGGCAAACTGAACAACATAGTACCACCTTCTTGGACTCAGTTAATCATCCAACAAAAAAAGGACAAACTTAATGAGCTTGATCAAAACAACAAAATGCAAGACATAAGACGGCGTTGATGCCCTAATGTAAAAGTGCACTCAAAATACTATTTCAATAGAGCTTCAATGGTGAAAAGATAATACTACTGTGAATTGGTGCGTCCAGTTTGAAAGCCCATAGAGCATGGAACAACTGTAAACGGAAGCCTAGAGTAAGAATGATTAGCAGTGGTGATTTAAATCTTACTTGAAGAAGGACAATGACTTTCCTCTCTATCACCGACATGTTTAAGTCCAAAATTTCCATGTGAAGCTGCATGTCTCCCTATTGTTTCCTGAGCAAATCAGTAACGTTGAGCATAGAGAATGTTAGAGACTTGATATCTCGAAACGATACTTAGTAAGATTCATGCAAGTAAAAGAATATGAGCTGCATACATAAATTAAAAGAAAATGGAACATGCATGTTATTAGATGCTGGCCACAGGATAAGTAACATCCAGAACACTTCAAACAAAAGGAAAGGTAAAAGAATTTTTTTAAGTCCATTGAAGTTAGTGAGGTGCAAAAGATCATCAAAGGAGCACATCGCTAGATAGGCAAGCAACACTGCACAAATTTCATGAATGATGAATCAACAAGTTCATAAACTGGTGCAAACTACATGTACTAAGGGTGTTCAAGGGAAAGTATTTGGTGACCATGTATTCTGGTCATTCACAATTGTTCCAGGTTAAAACCTAAATGGACTTTTCTTGTAGGGCTGAGGTAACTAATGTAGTGCAACATGAACATGATGAGCTAAAATAAATGTCTTACATCATCACGAAGCCGAGTTGTCTCCACGCTTTCGCCAGGTGAGAATTGTAAACCAGAATCTGGCCCATCAGAAACAATTTCACTTTCTCTGTCCTGTATGGATGAGCGAATAGTTGAAACATTACCTAATACCTACAACATTACCTAATACCGACAGCCTGAAGATGAACTAAAGTTGGCATCTTAATCTATTGACAATCATATTCCTTATAATCAATCAGCACGATTTAGAAGTGACCACCATTAGAGTCTAGAGAATGTAGTAACTCGAACAATTTAACTGGACAATTCCAACATTTCATGCACACAAACAAAAAAAAACTCAAGAGTGTGAATGATTGTCATTAATTTTAAAAATATTTACCTTGAGACCATTTATTTTGATTTCTAAATCGTCATCGTCCTCTGACAAGCTGATAATTTTTTTGGGAAAGGTCCCTTCACCAGCATGTAAAGCATGCACCAGCTGCAAGGATTTGGATAACCCTGATTATAAATGCATAAGGCAGGAAATTGTAGCAGCAAAGAAAAGAATATTCTTAAGTTTTTGCATGTGAACATAGACCGATGAGTAGAGCTGACAAATGATAATGTTCAAACCTTAATAAGCTCTGGATCATTCCAGGGTCCCTTGTCAGATCCAAGACATCCACCTTCATTTGGGCATGAACAGGAACCACCAAGAAAATCTGGCAATTGACTGGATGAGAGAATATTAGATGACAAATGAAAACCTTTAAACATTTTGTACAACAAGAAGTATGGTCACAGGCAGAAAGGTGCTAACCTAGAGTCTATAACTTCCAACAAAGTATTCTGGAATTTGGTGCCTAGAACCTGAAGGATCGGTAATGGTCAATAAGATAATACTTTCGTGTGACCACAGAAATCTATGAAGTATCAAATGCAAGTACTTTACATGTATTTTTGAAGTTGTCCTTGGATCAATAAAGCCTTTAGCCCAGTTCCACAGACATTTGAATCCACCACCTGCATTAACTATGTACATATGATTCAATGTCTGCACATCAGGAGAACAACAGGTCAGTGGGCATGGCACATGGGGAGAATCAATTAATGCAATTTATTCATTGGAAAAGAAAATGAGGCACCTCAGGATAGTTGTTGCCATCTATTCTCTGCATTCGCATGACTAGATCATGAGCAACCTTGCCAAAACTCATCCAGTTCTGCACTAAAATGTATATTTTAAGTGAAAATGTCACAAACTTCATGACCATAATAACGTTAATACTAACAATACAAACAAGTGTACTGTTGATTATCCGGTTCAGAACTCAGAACAGACCAGGCCATATACATCCAGGATTGTTGTTGTTGAATCTATGTGCCTCTTGGCAACAATCGAACAAGCCGGAAATTTCTCGTCAAAAGTCCTTTCAAAGCCCTGTATGTGATATTTCAAGAACCTCTCAATGGTGGTTACACTCATAAGCTTGCTAGGTTCAATTTTGCCAAGTCTTTCGATGTAGACAGGCCTCCCTCCTTTATCAATGCCATGGTAACCATGAGGGTAATACTGCCGGACTTCTTCAAGTTCATCATAAACAAAATCCTGACAAAGCGCAATGAAGGTATAGCAGATCTAAAAATTTTTAAAAAATAAAAAATAAAAAAAATAAATAAGTTACATTGATGCAGATAGGAAAGCATGTGACATCTGATATTCCCAGTAATTCAGATGAGAACATCGTCATCTGCTTTCAAGAGAAACCTGATATTTTTTACAATGTGTGTGTACATGTGTGTTATGTGGGTTGAGCAAGTTTACACCTAAGGAAAGTCTACAAATAGTTTTCCTTTAATAGCTAACATAAACACAATGAGACAGCCTAGTTCACTTGGCTATACATAAACAAGAAAATAGGATTATATTCATTAGGCACCACCAAGAAACTAAGTCAATCCATTATCAGCCCTGTCAATTATGATCCTGATCCTCATAACAATGCATCGGGATATCTATCAGAAATTTATTTTCTGTTAATAGGAAAGGACAGCGACAAAAACAGATATGATTCATGATACAGCACTTTTACCTGTATAATAGAGTCTACTTGATACTCTTTCCTCCAATTGAGCATTTCTGCCCACATATGGACTGTCTTGTCAACATCAAACTTCCTTGCTTTCAAGAACCTGGGCCACAATCCTTTTAGTTTTTCGTATGAATTTACATTAAAATGCGCAGGGAAAAAAAAAAACAACTGAAGTATGAATGTCTTTCTTTAGCGAAAACGTTAGTTTCTTACTTAGTTTGAATAACTAACAATGAAAGTTTCGCTTTGATTAGAAAGGTGAATTGTTAGTACAAGAAAAGTTGAAACGAACAGAGACAGAGAAAACAAAGGCATGAAAAGGCAAAGTTTTATAAAATCAAATATAAACAAAGGCAAGTATTAGAGCACCTGTAACAGGCTAAAAGCTTTTCCAAGGCAATACATTTATACTGTAGGATTTAAAAGTCATGTTCAATTCACACAAATTAGTAAGAGTCACAAGAACAAAATGAAAACTAAAATTTCGGGAAGTCTGTGATAACTCTATTGACCTATGGTCATACTTGAATAAGTATTTGTAGGGGTGATAGGAATTATAGTGAGTATTTAAGATGTTAGTTAATTAGTCAGAGAGGCGATGATTTTGGCAAAGGACAAATATTTACCAGAAAATTGAAGGTAGATGTCATTAAATATTCTTCACACTTTAAATGAGAAAATTACATGGGACACTCTCCTCGGTCCACCCGAAGATGTCCCAGAAATAACTACCGAGAGATACCATCTTCTCAAATTTATGAAGTTCACGCTAACAACTTCAATAGATAATCTACACTCAACAACTTCTAAATAGTCACTGGTGGTGAATTGTTATTATGGTAAAAGGGCACATCACACTACAATGTTGTCAAGTAACAGGCAAATAGATACCAGATCTCAAATACACAACAAGAGAAGGTATTCTTGGGTTTGTATTAAGGAAAAGGTATCAGCACAAGACTTAGGCCTTGTTCTATTTGGTATATAATTTATCCGCACGCAATTCCGTATATCTCATACTCATTTTCAACCACACACATTTCCCAAAATAATATTAACCACACATTTTTACACGGAATACCGCGCACATTAACTTTATACCCAATCAAACAACCCCTTACAGGCAAAGTAACAGCACAAAGAAATGTTCTATTTTGGGTAAGATATATCTCACTGGAATGATGTTCTATTTCCCGATGACGAATTTTTGGAGGCAGTTGAATAAAGCATCCAGCATCCACATCGTTGTACTTTCCATTCTCTGGAAGCACTGTTCATCATTATTATAAAACTAAATATAATCTCTATAGACAAGGGTGCCTTGCTCATCCCTTTTTCTTCGAAATGGGGATCATAATAGGGAAATCTACTTAAGCCGCTATGCTTCTAAAGACCAGGATTTTCTGCATCTTAACTTCAAGAGACAAACCTAAGGGTACCTTTTGCTTTATAGTTTAACAAGAAAAATAGAAAAAGGAAAGCTCAATTTTATGCTTTATTTGGGATTTCGTAAAGATCATGTTCCTATTCTCTGAAAGAAGCTGAAGGAGGCCAGCTAAAATAGATTTTACCACAGCAATCCAAAATTTTAATGCACACAAGAGGATTACAAAAAACACAAACCGTTCTAATCCTCCGTGAAAGGGTAATGTCATTATAGATACAAAGTCACAGCATGAAATAGCAAACTATAAAGGCAAAGAAAATTTCTCTCATCAAAATGCAGTAGCAAATGCAAAAGCCGTCATTTTGTTTTCTTCCAATATTGATATAGGTGGTTTTCAAAATCTTTCAAAAAGCCAATAAATTCTCTTTCAGGAATGTAGATGAATTTACCTCAACATGATATGGTAATCATCATGACGTGCTGGAAGCAGGTCTCTGTCAAGCAAAACTTGACGAAATGCATTGACTGCATTCTCTTCCTCCTTGTCTAGAAACTCTTCTGTGGAGATTGATGCAAACCGACAATGAGCCACCCGTTTACTGCGTTTTCTCAGACTGCGTGTAATTTTTGTTGAAGCATTTAATGCTTTCTTCTTCAAGGATCTAATTCGAATTCTCCGTTTCTCGTCCTCAGAGATCTCATGATCAGATCTTTTCTCCTTTTCATCTTCTACTTCTGGAACTATTTCTAAACATCGAGAAATCAATCAAAAGGAATTCAAATAAGTCAATACAGTGTAAATCTTGCACGCATTAACTCGAAATTACCTGCCATCCTCATTCGACCGATTCACAATTCAACACCTCTGTGACACTGAGTCGATGAGGCACCAGAAGCTCGTGAATTCTGTTCAAATAGATTGGAAAATAGCCATAGAATGATTGAAACGTAGATTTTCTAAATCGAATAGAAAAGTAAAACTGAGAAGCGCAGATTTTCTAAATCTTAAAGATTCGCCTATTCAGATTCCTCTGCAATTCCAGTTCCCCTCACCAAAATCAACCCGAAGCGCGGCAAAAGTTCATCTAGATCCGACAAAATTCAGTACATTTTTTCACGCTATGAAAAAACGTACATTCACGAGGCGAATCCAGCGATCCACTGAAACGGCGAAAAATATCCACTTTTGCATACAATTCTATTCTCCTTTAAATTATTTACCTTTTAAACACACAATGACGGTGATCGGTGATCAATTTCCTCTGTAAACTCTGTTCAGTTGTCTGTATTACACGTATGAGCGCATGAATATAGGTCATGTAGGGGAGCGGAAAGTAGTTTAGTTTTGCCTTCCCGTTGCTGTCTTTGCTTTCACTTTTCCTTCTCTTTCTAGAAATGCATTTCTTGTGAAAGCATCGACGCCGTTACTTTCGCACACTCTCTCTATATAGACACTCACAAATAATAGAAAAATCAATTTTTCTCTCTCCAGCTGAGCTATAAGTACGGCGTTAAACTCTCTCTCTATATTCATAATAATATAGATATTTATATTGTTTCTCTCTCTCCATGACACCTACCGGCAGTGAAATTGCAAATATCGCCGCCGTCTTGGGGGTGGAGGGTTCGGAGAAGGTGGAATTTTGGTCTCGACGCGAATATTCCAATACTGTTGTACCACGTGGATGGACCAACAAAAGAGTCAAATACTGGATAGTGGTATTGTGCCGGTGCACCCCGATGTGCCGTAACTACGGCATATTCGGGTGATTTTCTAGCCCCGTTCGACCTCCGATTTGAAATTCGGGATCGGATCACAGATTAAATCAGCGATGATCTGGAGCTTGGTTAATTTTTAAAATTTTTATGTATTTGTTGGATGTAGTGGGCCAATGGCTTTTTAGTAAAAGTTTAACTTAAAATTTGACTAAAAAGTTTGATCGGTCCCACAGCATCCAATAGTATCGCAAAAATTTTGAAAAAATTACCGGAACTCTGTCTAGTCGTGATGAATCTGGATCCGATCCCGGATTTCAAATCGGAGGTCGAATGGGGCTAGAAAATCATCCATGCCGTAGTTACGGCACACCCGGGTGCACCGGAACAATCCTGGACTGGATAGCTAGGAGTATAATCACTTTTTTTTTTGGATGGCAAACACCATTCCATAACCGGACATGATATAAAATTACCATGTTATCCCTGAATGCGGGGAGGTTTACGCTAGGAAGTTTCCAAATTCATCGATGGGTTTTTAACTATGGCACCATCAAGCCATTTTGATGGCTCGTTCCACCCTCGTTTTAAAATTTGGGATTAGATTTAGAATTAGCAAGCGAGGGGAGTTTTAGGAATTTTCTGAATTTTTCAAGCAGCTCCGTAGTCGCCGGTCAAAGTAAGTTTTGACAATATTTTTTGCCCAAAAATGTTATCAAAACTTTGACCGGTGATCACGGGGGCTACGGAACAGCCGGAAAAAATTCGAAAAATTCCTGAAACTCCTCCTCGCCGTGCTGATTCTAGATCTGCTCTCAAATTTCAAAATGAGGGTCGAACAAGCTATCAAAATAGCTTGATGGTGCCATAAGATCCAAAACCATCGATCCATCGATGATTTTGGAAACTTTTTGAGGTTTATACACTTATTATTATTATTAGAGTATGATATTTATTTCACACATAAAAGTACGTGTACTTCTAGCATGATTCATTTTGGATTAATAACAAGAAAACTTAAGCTTTATGATTTTTTATATATGATATGATGATGCGATTTTGTTTTGAAAATTTTGGAAATTGTTTGGATGGGAAAATCAAAGATGGATGTGAACATATTGGTTGCACTTGTATAATTTTAGAAATGTTATAAAAGTATAGAAACAATAGAGAGAATTTAGAGAGAATGAATTCTAAGGAATTCTCAGGAATGAATTTCATTAATAACTGAAGCCCTATTTATAGGAAAACTTCGAATGGCACAATCGTAATTACATAATTTCATCAAGGGTATAATAGTCATTCACATATAATAATTACATCTTTTACCAAATTATTCCTCCACCAAATTATTCCTCATAATTCATAACCACCACATTATTCTCAATTATTCATAACACCTAATAATTATTCTTCAATTATTATTCATAACACTCTTAAATGACTATTAATACAAATGTCTTGGACTGTTTGGAGAAAAACCGGTGGGAAAAAACTTTCAAAACGATTGCAGGATAGCTTGGAGTGGTTATATACTATTTCATCAAAACATTGCTCCCCCTGATGTCTATCAGCGGCATATGAGTATTCACGTGCTGCCTCGTTAAAACCTTGTCAAGAAAACCCAGTGGGAAAAAACTTGATCGAAGGAAAAAGTCTAATTGCTCAGTTTGATTTCATATCTTGAGAAGCGATATCTTTACTTACGGTAAATGATTTCAATATCATCATCGTTTGGATCTAAAGCATTAGCTCCATTATAACTTGATCCAATAGATCTGTTTGTATCAATTTCTCCTATCGTTCTCAATATACCATGAATATGCCTCGTTAAAACCTTATTAGGAAAAACCCAGTGGGAAAAACCCTAATGAAGGAAAAAGAGTACATTATTCATGTGAATACGCCTTTAAAGTTGCCTCATTAAAAACCTTGCTAGGAAAACCCAATGGGATAAAACCTCACTCAAGGGAAAAAGAGTGCAACGCGTATTTTATACAAGTATGCTGCAAGCATTTCAAAATCTTTCATACATTTGTATGAGTATCATATACATTGATTTTATACTCTTCGTTCATTTAGAGTGCATCAATTTTCTTACACAACTACAAAACATTCACCATGAACACATGTCTCCAAATACACAATTTAAAGCATATAAATTCATTGTAAAAACATGTAAACATATAAGTAAACCTTCATAACTAACTAATATTTAAAATATATCATTTAACATTTAATACTCACTTAATAGGTTATTTCATTCCAGGGCTTAGTTCACCCTTTAGGGTACTCATAAACACTGGGTTTAGCTCATCAGATCCTTTAATTTCCTTTTCGCACTACACACACGATCGGTAATTTAACTTTCATGAGCATGCAACATATAATGACCACCATGCTTATCTTTAAATTTGAGCATTAGTCATCATCATCTCATCATCTCATAAGTTAAGGATTTCACATTCACCATTTATCATCTTCAATATATCTCAATATTTTCATTATCATTGATCATATGTAGCGCTACATTTTCATATCGTGTCGACACTTTTCAATTTCATTTCTTTCCCCATATCAACATAACTTATCGAGATATCTCATTATCAATCCTCTTGTAGGATTACACAATATAGTTATGTCTATATACTCTTCAAGAGCATATGCCTCCGTTATTAAGACCATCTTTTATAATTTGCTTTGATATATATGTTTGGGGAAATCTCATAATATCAACGCTTACAGCGCTAACTTATCAAAGCATCTTAATCGATATATGTGATTGTTCATAGCATCTTTTATGCATCTTTGAACTTCAAGTTCATATTTTAATTGTGAGGATATAACATGATGCATTTCACATATCATTTTCAACCTTTAATACTCCCTCATGCCGAGAAAATTTAGAACACCAAAACTCATACAGTTGGTATGATTTTAATCATATATGTTCTCATCATTCAAATTTAATATGGGAATTTAGACTGTTTGCATTCTATTCTCGATATCGGCAATTTATTTGAGGACTTTAAATAATTTGCCATATAATATCCCACTTGTATGCAAGCATACTCAAATCCTTCGTGATTTATTCAAGTATTGGGATATACATTTACTAGCTTTATCATTAAATCGAAAATCATGCTCATACCGTGAGCAAATATTTCAGAAATTTGAATCATATACACATGTGACTATCTAGTGGATCCATATCATAATATCTAGTAGTCCACATGGAGGATGAGTGGCCCATACTTCTCATCCTTTAATCCGTATATATTTGGGATTTATTCCCAATATTGGCTAGTAATGATTTCATCATTTATCGAGAACAATCATTGAAGAATTCTTTTAATTTTTCACTTGAAATATTGATTTCAATAATTATTTAAACGGGATGGTCATCAGGTTTTGCAAACGAGTATTATTGAACTTCTAGTTGATGAAATTCTTATATCGATTTCACTAGTATCGTATAGTGCTCAATATGATTTATCATAGAAATCATTCACCGACATATTCCATCATATTTTGGTGACATTATTGTCTACTCTTGTTCAAACACGATTCTGACTCATCATACGCATCACATCCGGCTATTATTTAATTAGAAATCGTAGCTCTTACGCTTCATATTATTTATTTAAAATCTGAGTCTTATTTCATACGCGTCGTATTATTCTATAAATAAATCATCAAAATTATTGCAAAATTCATCCTAACAAGGATCTATACATTATAATGGATCATATGCTCTCAAATCTGAAAATACTATCCATCACTACCGAGTCAAAATCCTAAGAAGGATTTATCGATGTGGTGGAAAGATTAAGAATGCTAATGAATAAGGGTATCCCACAAGATATCCGATGCTTGATTGAAGCAAAGGTTCGATTATCTGGTGAGGTTTCAATTCCTTCTACATACATGCCTGGTATGGGTAAAAGTAGTTTTTCAAAGAAACGGAGAGCAAAAAGATTAGGAGGATGCTACAAGTGTGCTCGGTGGACATGTGACACTCGATGTAAATCATGGGTACTTGTCCGTAAATCGAGAAGATAAAGAGCATTCATTAAGGATGGATTGAGTAAGGAGCCTTTGGATGATATTCAACAGAGCTCTTGAGACACATCCTAGTGGACACGTACAAGGTGAGCTAATGGCCTTATGGGCCAAATTTAAAGATCAACAAGCGCGTTCTGATCTTGAAAAACTTACTTTAGAAGATCCTGTTTGTAAATTTAGTAGAAAATTTTAGCATAATGATTTTCTCATATTTATGTAAGAAAGCTCGGTAATAACAAAGATCAATATATTTCTTGTAATTGTAAATATTGTTTTTCGATTTTAAGATATATATATATGTATATATATATTATTTTTCAATCAAACAGATATATGTCATTTTCACTTAAAAAAATTTTCTGCATTTTTTTTCTCTTTCATATTTGTCAAAAAGTAAATAGTGCACTCAATTATTGGTTTGAAAATTTTTCTTTAAATAGAGGGATTCATATATCTCTCATGTTCATACATTAAAAGTATAGTGCAAAAAGAGATATAGGAGTAGAGATGGATATGGAGATTTTAGAATCATCTCATACAAGTCAGCTTTTACCTCGCCATATTAAAACCGTATGTATTCTTGGTGGATCTAAACTGGTAGGCCATATCCAATATGTGGATATGGCAAACCGATTTGTAAAAGAGTTAGGGAGACAAGAAATCAATATACTATACGGAGGAACCAACAATAAACTTTTAGCTAGACTTATAATGGCCAGCACAATCATGGGGAATAAGAGTTTGGCGCAATACCTTTCCATCTAGTTGGATCTAATACTCAATTGGAGCAGCTTCTACCATGGGTCCAGCAGGGTTGGGGCTACAAGCGCAATCCATCCACAACTGCATGATGTATATGATGAATAATAGTGATGCTTTCATTGTCCTTCCAGGCGGCTACAACACACTGGAGGAAATATTCAATATAGCCTCGTTGGCACGATGGAATTTTCATGTCAAACCAATAGGTTTATTGAATATTAATAATTTCTTTGATGGCTTACTAGCGTTTAGATCGAGGTGTAAATAATAAGTTTATCTCTCATTCAATGAGAAAAATACTTATTTACGCTAAGATCTTGTTGATGAACTACTCATCAAATTTCATGCATATGTTCAAGAATCTGTGGAAGCCCAGGTCCGTTGGTCACAGACCACTGGTGTCAAGCGAAAAAGAAATTCGGATCCTTTAAATATTTCATTATGAATCCTAATGTTGATGGTGGCGAGTTACGGAGTATTTATACTCTCGAGACGCATCCCTCATTTATGGATTCAAGATGTATATTCTTTTGCATTTTTATATTTTAGTGTTTAATGCCATCTTTGATATTCTCAATATGTTCCACTTTACTGCTTTTGTACTTCTTCTAGAGTAATAATAATAATATCATATTGGCTTTATTCAAATACAGATATCTAGTGATTTTGCTTCTTCAAGAGCATTTTATTCTCATATTAATACAATCTCATATCATCGATGAGATTACTTCATATAAGCTTTCCATGCGATATATTTTCTTTGATTTATCAACATGGGATCTATTCAGCATTTTACTTTCGTCTATTTATCCAATGGTAACTTCAAGTACCACTTACTCAATTTTCTCCATTAATATTAGGTATATATGGGGAAGTAATTTTATTCTCATCGTCTACTACTTGAGAGTATGATTAGAATTTTTGATCAACTACTTCTTACGGGTAGGATTCGTTATAACCAATCGTGTAGTATAACTCACCACATTGGAAATATGCACA
The DNA here is from genome assembly GCA_018223645.1 of Jasminum sambac. Classification (NCBI taxonomy): domain Eukaryota; kingdom Viridiplantae; phylum Streptophyta; class Magnoliopsida; order Lamiales; family Oleaceae; genus Jasminum; species Jasminum sambac. The sequence continues at coordinate 30,911,989 of CP073649.1, forward strand.
CCAATCGTGTGGTATTACCCACCACATTGGAAATATACTCAAACTATAAAGTGCATAAATTTAAATTGCCGAAATTAAATTTCCTCCAATAGGTGGTCGAACCTACCTTATGGGAATTATTGCAATAAATATAAATCTACGAATTTAAATAGCAAGAATTAAATTGCATAATATTTAACTACTTCTTCAGAGTAGGATCTGCTTAGTAGAAGGTATTACCCATCACTTAGCATATAAAGTGCGAGAAATATATAAAACCTTCCGTTTAGTGGCGGTTGAACCCATCATCAAGTAGGAGGTATTGCAAAGTAATTAAATTGCAGTAAATAAAGTGCGAGAATTAAATATTGAACTGCTTCTACGGGAGCAAATTTGTTCTTCTAGAACAAATACTCATTACTTCTACAAGAGCACATTTATCCTTTTAGAATAAGTATATTATGTAATTAAACTCTTCGGGAGTTAAAATAATATTCGATCTTTTAACTCAAATGGACTTCAAGCCATTTTATATAATCAATAGATTTAGAATTTCTTCATGAATATTCTATCCATTTTTCTTGTCGTCAAAATTAGGTCGGTTTTACCTAAGGGTAAAATTGTCAATTCAATTCGTAAAGGTAAAATTGTCAAAAATATTTTATCAATATTTTACGATTGAAAATTATCTCCTTTCTATTTCAATTTATCAATATCAAAATGTTCAAGGACTATTTTGTAACTTTTTCAAAAGTTGGTGTACTGATTTGTAAATTTTGAAAGTTTGATAATAATATATTTCAAAACGAGTTATTACCCTATCAATGTTTGTGTCAAATCGAAGCTCTCGTTAAATCGAGTATAATGGAGTCGAGAAAATTTGATTTTGATAATGTATACTCCTTATATCTCGATAAAACAAATCTTATAGTTTAATATATTATTATATTATAAAATCATATGATTTACCTTTTTCTCTTTCTCTAATTATTCCATGGATGAGATTTACTTGCAATCCATTTACGTGATCGGAAAATTCTTTGACTCCATTCTTCCAATTTTGGAATTTCAGACGTCTCAAAGCGAGGTTGTGTAGAATGAGGAATTGTGGGAGAAGAATATGAACAAAGGGAATTTTCAATGATGTATTTGCAAAGAGAGAGTTATTTAGGATTGATGAGGATGAATTAATTCATTGGTAATAATCCGGTTTAAATCTGAGAAGATCATCTATAAGATCTGTTGAAGCATCTTGCTTTCATATTCTTCGAAATTTAGAGGCTCGTCTTGATAACGTGTTATAAAAGTATAGAAACAATAGAGAGAATTTAGAGAGAATGAATTCTAAGGAATTCTCGTGAATGAATTTCATTAATAATCGAAGCGCTATTTATAGGAAAACTTCGAATGGCACAATCGTAATTACATAATTTCATCAAGGGTATAATAGTCATTCACATATAATAATTACATCTTCCACCAAATTATTCCTCCACCAAATTATTCCTCATAATTCATAACCACCACATTATTCTCAATTATTCATAACACCTAATAATTATTCTTCAATTATTATTCATAACAAGAAACATTAATTAGCGTTTGCTAAATTCGTTATGCCCAACATGGAAACAAATCATGGTTTGATCTCATAATCTCGGTGCTTAAAAAATACTATACTATATAATTTGCCACTAAGTAACTCGTTCATGTAAATATAAAACGTTATGGGACCTAACAATGATGATTGGATCATGTTACGTTGAATTGTGCAACATAATTTGGTGCAATTAAGTACGGCCATTTATGTACATTAAAAAATAAAAAAGAATTGTACAATCATTAAGCAAGTTTCATAGATCTCGTCGAGCTAACAAGCTCGATTGAAATTTACAATCACCAATGCAATGTAACTTGTATAAAATCACTCAATTTCATTGTCGAAATCCCGTATTTTTCTATCAATTTTACCATGTTTTCTAAGCTCATTGAATCGATTGTGCTAATTATATTGAATTTTGGGACACACATAAAAAAGATTTGATGTTCTTCAACTTTTCGTAAGTGTTGACAGTGCAACTATTCATAAAACTATTAACTTGACCCTTGATCATATAAATTTTTGGGACACCTCTGATGGGGGAGATTGTAGAGAAATACTATTCCTAGGCTTTCTCATATAAAACCCCAATCTCAAAAAAAAAAAAAAAAAGCAAGAAAATCATGACATAAATAGGTCTGGAGTGAGAGTTCTTGTTTTAAATCTTCTAAGTCATTTGCATAGGAGCGGAGCCGATCTAATACCAACTAGTTGGCATCTTTGTGGTGCTAACTATATGTCAAATGAGTGTCACATGCTCCATCATCAGAGGGTGGGTGGTTGTGTCAAACATGTCGATGATTGAGCTTGTATTTATAGTGCCATTGTGTTGGCGATCGATCACTAACGTGTATAGGAGACTAAGATCCCTTTTATTGTTGTAATAGAATGTCAGAAGGTTCGAGACATTTGAATAGTAAGAAGTTGAAATATGTAATTTGATGCGCCATAGTCAAGCGTTTATATTCTAGAAGGAACATGCCACTACACAAAACACGCGCCTCAAAGAGAGGTGAAACGGACGTTTGAAGCCAATTGACTTTAAGAATGTCAGGAGAAATCTTGACAACACAATACTTTAGTAAATAAACCATTTAGGACCAAGTGAACGCACATGCATTTGCTTTAGACTTTGTTCCGCACTATCTCTCAAAAGGCATCTGAAAATGTGTTTTCTATACAATATTCTACTATTTTCTTGAATTTTGAAAATGTCAAAATACTTAAAGCGAGTTTTTTCCTTTTTTTAAAGGGCTTAAAGTGAGTTTTATTATTATTATTATTATTATTATTATTATTATTATTATTATTATCCGCTGATTAATAGATTGTGATTTGAAAAATAAGAAAAGATTTAGGCCTTGTTTGATTGGGGATAATTTTTATCTCACACATTCTCTCTCTTCTTTTCAACTGCATACACTTTTCAATACAATATTAACCACACATTTTATACGAAATACCGTGCGTATCAATTTTATTCCCAATCAAACAAGCTCTTATAGGTTGAGAAACAAACATACGTTTAAATTACTTATTTATTAAATATATTATTTATATTATATTTCACTCAAGAAATCTACCTTCTCTCTTTTTGAAGAAAGAACTCTATTTTTTTCTTTTGTGTGTGTTAAGCTGTGTTTATTAATTAATGACAGTTACACTGTATTATAACATTAACTAATGTTTTGATGCCATAAAACACTATCACAGTATCACATAAGCATTATATTAGCACTAATTAGTCATCGTTGATCATAAATAGCTTTTAATAAATTGAACCATTATATTGCATCCAATCTAAAAAATTAAAGATAGCGTACGTTGAAGTTTAGCCTACGTTGAAGTTTAACCATCTCCTTTCTCCTTTTTCCCTTTGGGAGTGGACAAAAAATTATTGGGGAAAATTAGGAGTTCACCAATTCCCGTTTGTTGTTAGAGGTCTTGTCTGGTCTTTTGTTTTGTTGCTTCCTTTGTTAGTGAAGATTCAAAAAAGAAGTCAAATATATTATCTAATTTTGTCTTTTTTCGGGTACGTATATTGCAATTAGAATAACACACATTCATGATAAAATAAAATATAATAATTTGGTGAAGTGAACAATTTCAATTGAAAAATATCATTCAAGATTCATTGAGAGTTGTCTACATGTATCACGATCGGCAATACCTGATCCTTACCATCAAGGAGTCCACATATGAATATGCGTCGTCCATCGAGATACTTATGCATAATTTAAGTTGCCCATATGTGTGCAAGGAATCTTTTGTGTGAAAAATAGAATTAAATAGACAGAAAGGGATCGGCAAATAGGGATCTTAACATAATTTATTTTTATTTTTAGTTATTATTGATCTAGTTAGAAAGGGGAAGAGAATTGTGCATTTCTTTGTCACTGCAAATGACAAATCCATGTGATTTCTACATCAATGTCGTTCCATTTTTAGTAACGGCCATATTCACTTTTGACAAAAAAATGCAGGGCATGTCCCGGGCAAGGCAATTAGGGGGAAAAGGTTTTTTAAGGTAACAGAAGTCCGTGACTAGTTTATGCTATTATTACATTATTACACTTTGATCATTTAATTTAGCAACGACTCCAAATGAACTTCTGTTTCTATCATGTATTTTCAAGAAATGTTAAGGAACCATCAAGTGTTCCTTAACTATAGAATTATCGGGTTATTTTGAGAGTTAGTTTGACCTCCGTTTTGAAATTTAGGACTAGATCTAGAATCAGCACGGCGAGGGGGAGCTCCAATAATTTGGAAAATTTTTCTGCGATACCGTAGCGGCCGATCAAACTTTTGCAATAATTTTAGCCTTGGATGATTGGCAAAACTTTGATCGATCACCACAATGTCGCCGAAATTTTTTTCAAATTGCTAGAGTTTCATCTCACTGTGTTGATTCTAGATCCGATCCCGAATCTCAAAACGAATGTCGAATGGGCCCTCAAAATGACCCGATTGTTCCGTAGTTAAGAAACATTTGATGGTGCTTTATCATTTTCCCACTTATTTCATGTATTAAGTGCAGAAAGGTTCAAGCACCATCGATGGTGCAGTAATTAAGGCACCATCGATGTCATTTTGAAGTCGATTCGTTTTAAATCCCACTGAGATTTAGAATCACCAAAAATGTAATCAAAACTTTGGCCGCGGTCCACGGCGACTCTGAACCGCCCGAGGAAAAAGTCGAAAAATTCTTGGCACTCCCTCTCGCCGTGCTGATTCTAGATCTGGTCTCGAATTTCAAAATGGGGGTCGAATCGACCCCCAAAATGACATCGATGATGCCTTAATTACGGCACCATCGATGGTGCTTGAACCTTTCTGGTATTAAGTGGACTTGCAATGTAGGAGTGTAGATAAGATAATTTTATCTACTATTGGTAGGAGATCGATTGTATCGATATTTTTATTTGGAACAACTTCAAACTGAGGAAAAAATAGTACTCTTGAAGTATTAACTACTCACTACCCATAGCAATTAAATATTATACTATTTATTTACTTGTGACACCATAAATAACTTTGATCAAAACATAGAAATTTTAGAAATATTTTTTACTTTAATTATTATTACTACATAAGGCGAAATTATAATTTCACTTCCTTATATTTGAAACTATTATTCAAAAAAAAAAACTACCATTTATTATTATCCACGAAAATTTGTGAGTTTGACTGCTATTCAAACTAAAAACTAGCTCTTTTAACTAAAGAGAAAAATCATCTATCCAAACATCAGAAATGATATATTTTTCAGTATTGAAACTTTATTAAAGTTTTAACATTGATGTGGCACATCTTGGTGTGGTACATGGCAATAGGGGCTGATAAATAGACCATGTGCTATATAACAATAAGGGTATATTCTTTATAGATTAATTTGATATAGATTAAGTTGGTGGAGAAGTTGGTGAGAATGTGTGGTTAAAAATTGAAAATGGAATATTAAAAAATATAAAGTAATTGTCAAATCAATGAATAAATAGTTGAAAATGATGAGAGAGAAAAAGTAGATTTAAGTTGACCAAATTTAAGTTATATAGAACATATCATAAGAACGTTGAAACTTTAATAAAGTTTCGACTTTGAAAATATATCATTTTTGGGACATTCATGATCTTAATTTTTCAATCTTCTTTTAATATGAAGATAGATAACACATCAAATGATCCTAATTTCCATTGCAATGTTACTTTAAATAAAATTTAAAACAACAATTAACGCCATATGATGTTTATACATAAAATTAGTCATTAAGGTGCATCAATTTTAAAAACACATTCATAAATATAAATAGAAAATGAGTAATTCTACATGGATTACGAATATTTGAAATTAAAATTTTAAGTAATACGATGGTGTGACACAATTTTATAAAATTATAAATAGAGTGGTGCTAGATACACCCACGTTTTTAATCCCAAAACCCACTTTTTTTCAAAATTCCAGTTTTACCCTTTTATTAAATACCGTGGGTGTGGGGCTGAATTTTTATGCTCTCGACGACGGTACGAGCTCCTCAAAGGGAGCTCGGCCATCCTTGGCCGAGGCCCCTCAAAGGGGCCTCGGCCAAGGATGGCCGAGGCCCTCACATGGGCCTCGGCCAAGGATGGCCGAGGACCCTGTGAGGGCCTCGGCCATGGAGGGCCGAGCTCCCTCAAAGGGAGCTCGGCCCTCTTCGGCCGAGCATAAAATTTTTTTTTAAATTTTTTCTTAAATTTTTAAAATTTTTTTAAAATGATAATATAATTAGTATTTTTTGATTTGAGGAATGAACATGTGATGTATAAGTTGGATCAAAACCGTCTTTGTAAATTTTAGTGTCAGGATTAGTTTAAACAAATAATATTCCGATTTGGAGTAGCTCGATGCCACAGAGTCGAGCTCATTGTTTGAGCTCATTGTTTTGCAATGATGACGATGGATTTTGGGCATACGAATGCGTTTAGGCAGAAAATGAGCGTTTTCTATTTTTTGAATAATTTTTAATTTTTGAATAATTTTTCGAATAAAAATTATTGGAAAAATTAAAAATTATTCAAAAAATAAAAATATTGTCTACTCCAAATTATTGAATAGAAAAATAAATGAATAAAATTAAATTAGTCAAAAATAGAAAAATGTTGATTTCACGCTTAAACGCTTTCGAATGGCCAAAATCCATCGTATGTCATTCCAAAGGAATGAGTTCGACTCGTGGCATCGAGCTACCCAAATCAGATATTATTTGTCCAAAACGGAGTTCGAACACTAAATCTCCAATGCGGTTTCGTCCCCATTCGATCTCACTCATGATCGTGTTCCTTCTCCAAATCCAAAAATAATATCAAAAAAATATTATCAAAAATATTATCAATTTAAAATATTTTTAAAAAAAAAATTTGGATGCTCGTGAGGATGGCCGAAGCGTCAAGGAGCTCGGCCATCCTTGGCCGAGCCTCTATCGAGCTTCGCCAAGGTGTGAGCCTTGGACGCCGCCATCCTCCGAGCATTTAAAATACTTCCTGCACCCACCTTCTTTATTACGCAAGGGGTAAAATTGGAATTGAAAATTTTTTTTAAAAAATGTGGGTGTAGAGATTAAAAGAGTGGGTGTGGATATCACCACTCTTATAAATATACATTAATTAGTATTTTGAAAAATCCACATAAACAGCATATATACTCAAAATTTGAACATCACCCTTTATTATATCTTATTGGTATCATACATTAATTGTGTTTTTATCATGTGTAAATACATTCATGCGCATCTCACCTCAATACTTAGCATCAACGTTTTTTATACTCCTATGAAAACCTTGTCGATGAGTGATTAATTCACGAGGAGGAGGCACTTCCTCGTTCAAAAAAAAAAAAAATTCGCGCCGACCCGAATCTTTCTAGAAGAATATCCGCACACCTCCAAACCACTCAAAATGCACCAGATGGCAATTCGGAAGCCCACAAGAGCCCGAACCCGAACCGGCGTGGGCTAATGGCTGTGCATCGCTATCGCGGTATCGCCATTCACCTCCGGCCTCCCTGCAGTTAAATCATAGCAGCCCGTTAATGGACGTTTTAATTAACGCGCCTTCTTCATTCAAATTCAACATTCCGGCGGCGTCTCGGCCCTATCGCCGTCGAAACTGCGAGCCACTGAAATCGCCAAAGTTCCGTCTCGGCAGCTTCCTGGGAAACGAAAAGCATTTGCAATTCAAATGATCGAATTTCCGGTAAGCTGCTTTTAGTTTTACTTGTATCATCATTTTTTTTGCCAGGTTCATGGTACAACAGCTGAACCAGTGTGTTCTTGAGTGTTGAATTTGGATGGTGTATTAGAAGAGATGTATTGTTAGTTCCACATTTAGAAAGCTGCACTGGTTTCCTGGTTTCAGATGGATCTGCTTTTGAATGCTGATGGCCACAGGCTCAGGCTGTGGACTTTTCATTAGTGAAGAGGCTCTAAATATATGGGTAATGGGTCTGTCTTTTATGCTGGTATCTCTGTTCCACAGACTTCTATGTCGTTACACCTGACTATATTAGGCTTTTTCTTTTTTCTTTTTTTCTTTTTTCTTTTTTCTTTTTTCCTTTCATTATGCTCTTTAAAATGATGCAGGTTGGCATCTCCCTAGCACGTATGCTTTCTTTGGATGGGACACGGCAGTCTTTAGTTGTTTCGTTTTATAGAAATGCTCCACACATACTAGCCACCATTTTGTGGGTACACTCATCAGTTTTTTTGCCTTTTTCCTGTAGCAAAATACTCTACACAGGCCATTACATTCTATGAGCAAACTTTTTCGTGATATGACTGAATTTGAAGATTTTGTGAAGTTCGCTGCTTCTGTTTTCTGCTTCATTAGTTTCAATCAAAGCTCTACCTTTCTACATGCCATATCCTAACTTGCGCATTTGCCTTGCTTGGGACACAATATCTTCAGTGGTGTTTGTATTAGTGACATGATACCATTATATTTGGGAAAGGCTTTCAGAAATTCTGGGGCATCCAGTGATGTTTCTTCTAAGGTTTGTTCTGCCCAGATACTTCTGCCTGGATAACCTTTGCATACATTTATGTTTCTCAAACCTGCAATTTTTATTTATTTTTCATATATGATTGTTTCTCATCTCTGTTCCTCATGGTATTGTAGTTACTAGTTAGGGATTGGTAAAGAGAAAGCAATGAACATTACACGTGCCGTACGAAAATATGGAAATCTCATTGGATTTAGTGAGCTGAGAGGATCTTGTATATTCTCCTATCGATAGTGAGTTGAAAAAGGTCCTTTTAATATTTATTATTGTATAACGTAGAATGCCACCAGTAATATATTTTTACGTTTAGTTCGAACTAGTGTTCAAGTTTGTGTTTATAAAGATAGCAAGAGATGATCCCCTAACCACTGTGCTCAACATTTGCTAAGTACCATGTATGCATTGTGTGTATGCCCTCGGTCCTCTCTCCTTGCTTACCTTGATCGATATGATTAATAAAGACAAAATTCTTAACCACATTGATCGCCTCCTAATATCCTGTTTTCCTTGTTGCTTTTTACGTCAACTTCATGATTCTCTTGGGGATATATCTGCAGTTGAACGACTATCTATTGGAGTGAGAAATCCTACAGCTTTTCTAGCAGGGGCTATGGTAAGCAATCATTTCTCTATCACACTGCAACCATTCATACATTTCTATCTTCCAAAAGTTTCCTCTAATTAACTCTTCTGTATTTTAAAAATTGTGAATTTGCATTAAGTTGCCTAGAGTTCAGGCTTCATTAAACACTTTGATTTCAATGCAATGCCAACTCAAAGAATTTATGTATGCAATTAACAAAGTTGGCCAAAAGCCTCTGAACTGTTTATCCCCAGCAACTTGATTGCAGGGCGTGTCACCAGAGTCTTTCTTTGCTGGTGTCTGCTGTGGTGGTTTGATAACTCTTCCGATTCAGGTCAGTTTAATTTTTCTTGATCCTTGATCATACTCAATCATAGTGCGTTTAGCTTACCTGGACAAATAGTTGACATTTCCTTTCCTGCTCAACTGTCATCATTAACATGAAATGTAACATCACAAATTGAATATGAAAAGGTCCATAATCTCATATGTAAACGGAACAGTAGTTGGAGAAGATGTTTAGAAAATTTCAAAAAGCTGCTTACAAAACGAGAAGTGGTAAATAATTCAAAAAAGTGAAAACGGAACCATGACAGTAAGTCAACAGGTAAATTGATTTTGCAACGACCTCTCATCACTCTCTACCATCAATATGTCTGTCCTCCAGAAGCTACTTATAGTTCTTTTTTTCACTGAGCGCAATACTTTCCACTGTTTGATGAATCCATAATCAGTTGCCTTCTTGGACTACTTTCCAATTGCAGTTGGGAGTAGGATTCTTGCTGAGAGAGCGGCCGGTTTTTGGCCTTGCAACTATTGCAACTGAAGTGGTATGTTGAGGATAGTAATTAAATAATCTAAATTGAAACCGATCTATCAGCTTAAGCTTTTTAGATTAGATGGTTCCATAACTTTAACATGGTATCAGAGCAGGCAGAGGTCCTGAGTTCGAATCTCACCGCCACCCATTTAAAATGAATTGTGCATGTGTTAGGCTTTGTTTGGGAAAAATAAATCCTGCCTACACGAGGGGGCGTGTTAAGGATAGTAATTAAATAATCTAAATTGGAATTGATCTATCAGCTTAAGCTTTTTAGATCAGATGGTTTCATAACTTTAACATGGTACGTATGCAAATGTCTTTTACTCAGTCCAAACTTCATTCTTTGAGGAATCTCATATTCGTGTTGATGTGTTGTTACAGGGAATTTGGACAGTTTTCCCATATACAGTGGCTGCCTTAACAGCCTTATTCCTTTATTTGCGACGCCGCTACTTCAGTTAGAGTAGCTGCTCATTGTTGCTTGGTTCGAGAACAACCCTCGGAGCATTACTTGAGGTAAGATATGAAGCATCCTTGTAGATTATTTTTATTACAGAAGATTGCTAATTCATTTGTTGAGTAGTCATCCACTAGATGCCATCACTTGATGGCATGCTGTTTACAGTTGATTAAGTAACTTATACTCAAATTGATGTATATCTAATATTGCATTGACCAGTGTATCAATGACTTCCACTTTAATGTTTAATGAGAAAGTTTGTAATTGAGATCCGTTTTCACAGGATAATAGATTTTGTAGAGGTTTCATTTTTGAAAATTTACCGTTCTTGAAACTAAGCGTATGTTCCGATAAACTTTGATTTTGCTAAAACCTGATATTTCATGTTGAATAGCAGTGAGATCATGAGATGCCCAAATAAGATGAATGGATTTGAGATGTGCGGTTGGCTTTTGGTATGTGGCACTTCCTTAAAGGTAGAAGTCAATATTTGGATAAGAAAAAGTCAAAACTATCACAGGTTAAATATGAGATCAGCTAACAAAATATTGAACAACATTATAAGAAATGTACAGAAGTAATATTTAACATAATTGAATATTGCTTAGCAAACACATCGTAAGTGTACATTTGCACATAAATTATCCATATTTTCATCCTATATAGCACTAGCCGTATAAATTTGGCTTCAGGACTCAGTTGAGGTTACCTCACCCAATCAAAATTATAAACATAACATATAGTAGTTTAATTTATGTCATGACTGGATGCAAGATAAGCTAGTTGAATACTGTAGGCTTCTTTGAGCTCGGCCAGCACTTCTGCAATGGGTGGTCTGCGAAGTGCATCAGCTTCAACTGACCTGCAAGCAATTAGACAAGCCCTTCTCATGCTTTCACTGTCAAAACTTTCCTTTATGCTGTTATCCACAACCTCAAATGCTCCTGCCTGCAAATATGGCTTTGCCTGCAAGAAAATCACATTTTGTCACTAGTTGATTAGCGCTCAGTGTCTCGGGGTAGGGAAATCATGATCTTGATAATCAACTAGGCAAATTGGATGCTTGATACGCTTATAAACTCTTTAGATAGAGATAGATAGCAATAATTACCATCCACATCTATCTAAAATTGGTGATCGGTAGCTTAATCTGTTACCTGTTAGATATAATGGAATTAGTTGTTTTACTTGAACTAGCCCCTCTCTTGGTTGCTCAGTTTGAACTTGGGCTGCCAATATGGGTACTTGCTATCATAGCGTCGTTATGAGTGCTTTAAAACTCACTTGTATTGTGAAGGATGACAGTACTCAATGTACTAAAGTCCACAAAAGGGGTTTTTCATGAAGAGTATGAGAATCAAAAGTAGACATGATAACTCTTTCAAGATGCCTGACTCAGATCCTCTTCACTCTCATTAACTAACTAGGCAACTGTTCTGATATTTTTCCAGAAAAAATGATGGGGATGGCCAATTGGAAATACATTATAGATAGCAGGAGTATCGAATCAAATGTCCAATTTAAAACACTACAAGAAGGTATACCATATGGGCAACGAGATAAAGTATTCAAACCAAACACTGAAACCATACCGTCATGAAATTTAATAATTTATACTAGGCAAAAGTAATAAGCTTACCCATAATACTAAATTAAACGAATCTGGAGAGCCAGTATGAGTGAGCGGTTCCCTGCCACATATGAGCTCAAGAAGGACAACTCCAAAACTATAAACGTCACTTTTTTCAGTTAACTGCTGACTTGAATAGTACCTGTACACCAGTAGTAATGTTAAGACCGAAGCATCTCATATCATCTAAAAGTGTTAGCAAGGGATTCAACTAACTCGACCATAGTCATCAACATGACTAACTGGTTGGTATTTAAGCGTTGATTATTACTTACTCGGGATCAATATAGCCCGCTGTGCCTTTGACTACTGTGGTCACATGTGTTGCATCAGCTTGTGTCATTCGCTTAGAGAGGCCAAAGTCACAGACTTTGGCATTCATCTCGACATCTAAAAGGATGTTGCTACTCTTCACGTCGCGATGAATTATTCGCGGTTCACTTCCATTATGTAGATAATCCAAACCTATGCCAAAAGGACCATATGTGGATGGTTATTTTACCCCTTTGATGGCTAATGATTGTTAGCTAAGAAGTCAGAAATTGAGAAACATTTAGGTGTCATCCTCTATGAGTTTCAATTTTCAGTCTTCTATTTTTAGGTTGAAGATAGAACATAACGATAAAGAATCAAGTTTTGCATACAAAATTTTTCCTTCTGTTCGGAATACGCTTTTAAGAAAAATGAAAGCAAACAAGTTTTCATTTCGTGAGAAACATGAAAATGGCAAAATTGAACAAGCCTTACCTTTGGCAGCATCAACTGCAATTTTCAGTCGGCGAACCCAGCTTAGCGTTATTTTTTTACTGTTAACACCTGAAAAGTTGATCCATATTCCAGTTACTGAGTCAATGAATGAAATGAACATTATGATAAGGCAACAATATTAGCTATACCGTGGAGATTATCTGCCAACGATCCATTTGGTAAGTATTCATAAACCAGTATCTGTTGCTTCGACTCGCAGCAAAATCCTTCCAGAGACACGAGATTTTGATGACGAATTTGCGATAGAAGAGACACCTCATTTATGAAAGACTCAGCCCCAAGCTGACTTTTGTCAAATCGTACTTTAACAGCAACTGCTTTACCGTCAGGAAGATGTCCTAGGTAAACACATCCAAAACTGCCTCGGCCTAGCATCTGTTTGAAGTTTCTTGTAGCTGCTTTGATCTCTTTATAGGTAAACACTTTGGCACCATTCCAGTTTTTCATATCTACTTCAGGTCCTAAACATGGAAAAACAATCCATGAGAGAGGATTACAAAAGAAATTTGAAAGTTTGCATTTTTTTCCCAATGTTTGGAGAGATGGTCATACTTGTTGTATATACATGTTCCTTTTTATTTCTCCTCATGTACAAGATCACCAGAAACGAGGCAACTGAAAGAACTAGTATAGCTCCTCCAACTGCGCCAAGTATACTTGCTATATGTCTGTGGCTCTTGTGTTTTCTAGGAGGAAAGACAGTGAATTGTGGAGTTTGGATGGAAGGATTGCTTGAAAAGTCATTACATATCGTGGTGAACGATAGGCACAAATTCCCTGATGTTCTGCAAAAAGGGAAGAAAGAGAGGATAAATCGAGTGCTGATATTTTATCAATTTTCATAATGTGCTCTAATACATGTTAAATCTAGAATCTTATAGTGTTACATAAAAATAGAAGAGCATCAATAGGATAGTCACACCATGCACGAATATGCAGTCATCCAATGAGATGTTTCCATCTTCATTGCGGAGGTGTGCCCGCCCCAAGCTGAGGTGGCAACACTTGAGTGGGGTTGTAACTTCTTACGTGATGCGACTTATAGAGGAGATGTTTGTATATGGGATGAAAATTAATTTCCATACCTCACTTCTAAACTTTCTCTGTTCAAAGATTGAGGAAGTGGCCCTTGTAGCTTATTGTTCTCCAGATTCCTGGATTTCATCAAATACGAATTTCCGACAAGGTTTTAAATGGTTGGTCTAAATGCACTATAACCAGTTGAAACCGCTTTAAGGTTGGTAACTGTGAAAAAAAATTGTACTTGGAATTTATTGCTCACTCACAATAAATGAAGGTCTTTTAACTCCCCCAAGCTCTCAGGTACTGTTCCATGCAAACTATTATTCTGCAAGTCCCTGCACACGAGAAATGTGAGTAGGAAAAAGTCATTTGTACAAATAATCAGTCTGATGTGGCACTTACAGGTTTTTACTATTAAGAGGGAAAATGATGTGGTGTGGAAAATTAGATTTAATCTCAAGTGTGTATTTGTCAAACTTTCTGTCAAGTTACCATGATGATATAAGTATACATGTAACTGTGTGTGTGAGACCTATAAGACTTACAGAACTTCAATGTTCACCAAATCCTCCAACTCAGAGCCAAAGGATGTTAGCAGATTGAAGCTTAAATTCCTGCAGTGTGATAAGATGGCAGATTACTCCAATGACATTATCTGAATAGAAAGATGAAAACCGGTTTTCGAGTAATTTTGCTAAATGAGGGATTACAGTTTCTCAAGATGTTGTAGTCCACCCAAGTTTTGTATTTCTCCAGCAAGTGATGTGTTATGCAAGTCCCTAAAACAAAATGCATGAGCAATGACACCAAGAGATCATGAAAACATTTTTGGTATTCCAAGAATCTACTCTTAGCCAATCAACACGGACCATCTACAACATATAATAGGCCACAATATATGGTTAATGATGCCCCTCATATATAGGTAGAGGTGTCAATACGGGTGGGCCGGGCCGGGCCGGCCCACCTCAATTCGGCCCGTGAACAACCCGCTTGTGTAGATGGCCCGTTCATACGGGTTCGCGGGCCGGGTTGGACCGGCCCGCATTTTTTGGGATGAGGCCCGGCTCGCCCATCAACCCGTACGGGCCGGCCCATATGGGCCAACCCGTGTGAATTAATCAAATGGGCTGACTCATATGAACTTTTGGGTTGTTCCAATTTGATTCATTTGAATCATTTTTAATCTGTTAAAGTTAAATATGTGATTTTTAATAAATACTTTTTTTAATATTTTTATATGTAAAGAAAAAAATATAAATATAAAACTAAAAAAATAAAAAAAAATAAAAATATTTAAAATTGGCGGGCCAACGGTTAACCGCTGGCCCGCCCAGCTGGGCCCGGCCCGCCCAGATCCAACTCAATTTGGACCGCGGGCCAGCCCGTGCGGTTCGCGGGTCGGCCAGCGGTCCGGGCCAGAAGCGAGTGGGCGGTCGACGGCCACCCATCTTCGACACCACTATATATAGGAGTCGATGTTGATCTAAAAAATCTTGAGTCCTCTTAGGCTGCAGAGGCGTCAGTTTGGATTTTAATATGGAAATTCTTACAGTGTCTTAAGATCTAGCAGATCGCCAAATGTGGGACCGATTGATCTCAACTTCACATCAGAAAGGATCCTATACCAAGTCCAAAGTTAGCATCAACATCCTGCGAAAAGACAAACAATGAAACGATTGTTTGCACGTACAATGAAGTGACCAGGTTTCCTTCACATCCTATGTGCTCCCATTCTGTAGGAGAGCACGGGTCGTCTTGCCATCCCAGATCCAAGCCAGTAGACTGTTGAATAACCTGAAGAGCCGAAACTACAAACAAGAATTGACCCATTAGATTGAGAAACCATAATTTTCTTCTATCAGGAACACTGAAAAAAGCCTGAAATCTGTAATGTAAAGCAAAACCTGTAGTTGAAGAAGTTTCTAAGGGAATATAAAGAACTTCATAAACCTCAAGAGCATTCACTAAAGGATAGTAGCTGATTGACTTCAATGTGATGTTCAAGTTCCTGATTCCTCTGATAGCATAGAACAGGCTATCAGCCCCCCACCGCGTAACTGTATAATTTGATCGAACAACATTGGCGTTTATAATTACATCAAATGTTGGAGAAACTGGCAGAATCCCAGCAAAGTAAAGAACCACATGGAAGTCTCCTGGGTTGTCTAGGAGCAGGTTGTATATCAGATGGTTCCACCTGGCCAAGACTCGTGCCGTCTGAAGAACAACAGTCGGGGGGCTTTCTCTAATAGTCGATATATTAAATGTACTTTGAATGTCAAAACTAGAGGACACATGATAAGGCGAGAAATCCTCGTCTGGGTCCCACATCCGATCGTATTGGTCCAGAGGGTACCTTAATGAACCATCATTATAACCACAGTTAATCCGATAAGACTTCTTAAGTAGCTTATGCGTAGAATCTCCCAATGCAGAGCTATAAGCTCCCTCAGGTAGAGGCCTAAGTTCAAGAGATGAAATCACTGGGAAACCACCATTTGCGGTCGAGTGGAAGCATAAAGAAACAACTTGTTTACCATCTGGCCAGATGAACTCCTCGGTCAACGGATCAGCTCGACCAAGATTGACTGTAGTAACCATAGCTCTTCCAATAGAAACAGAAAAAACTGGGGGTTTACCTAGTCCATCATAGTTTTTGTACACAAATTTTGTCCTGATGAGAACCAAGGACGAGCCATTTTTCATTGGTGGTATCTTGTAACAATTTTTTCCCCGAAAATCTGGGAAAAACCGGGCTGGGATATGAGATGAAGGGGTATCTTCTACACTGGTTATATTCCCAGTACTGATATAATCACCATCTGGTATCCATGAAATGTTGTTGGAATCAACATAACTTGCTGTTCCACCACATGTCAAACTCAAGAACCCTATTCCATTAAACAAGATGATGTTAATGTTAAACAAAAAAAAAAAAGAAGGATAATTCAAAGAGGAAAATGGAGATAAACATACCATCTTCATAGCAGAGAGAAAATCCGACAAATGTAGAAAATAAAATTAGGAACCATAAAATGGGGATGAACTCCATAAAAGGGACAGAAAAAGTCTGCTTTTACGTGTTCAAGAATGGCCTGGTAATGAAGCTGAAGATATTTGAGAGATCAAGAATGCATAAACAATTTGGTTCTTTTTGACCAGTAGGGGAGAGGGGGAGAGAGAGAGAGGGAGAGAGAGCAATTAGAGCCGTTGAGGAAGAGTGAAAGTGATGTTGGAAATTTAAGTTAATAAAATGAAAATTTCCTGTTTAAAATGTTAAAACAGGGCGATTCAAGTTAAACTCTTGTGACTACTCAGATTATACATAGAATTACCGTTCGATAATTTGATATAAAATATAAGTTTGCTATGGTTGAAAGGGTTTAAGTTTTTAGACGAGGGTTGAGGTGGGACTATGATAGTGTTTCTGTTTGATGATGGTGATACTATAATTGGACATTACTATGGCATGCAGTCTGCAGAGTTTGTATTACTCAAAAGCAGTGTTATGAATTCTTTCATTAACATGTTATCATGTCATGAGATTTGTTCTTTAAGCCTCAAATCCCTTTAATGAGATTTGTTATCGTGTAATTACTGGAAAATTGATTTTTAGTGCAGCTAATTATTATTATTATTATTATTATTATTATTATTATTATTATTATTATTATTATTATTATTATTATTATTATTGTTTCTTCCAAGCTACCACAAGAACAATGGAATACTATTGCTCCTCTTGATATGATATGAATATAGAAGCCAGCTGTTGGGGTAACGAGCAGAGTGAGACTTTGAAAGCTTAAGAGCGTAAATCCAATCACACATTTAATGCAGTAAATAATTCAATGTATACCGTGAAGAGTTACAATTGATTTGAAATCAAAATATCAAGGCATAACCTTAGATTTGTTAGCAGAACTGTTGTAATGTCCATGTGGAGCTAGTTATCCAATGCCAAGCTAGTTGGCACCTTATAGTGCCAACTAGGTCCAGATCATCGAGACGCGTTCACACACCCATCCACCCCCTAATGGTGGGGGGCATGTGGCGCCGTTCCGACACTAATTGGCATCTTATGGTGCAAACTAATCAGTATTGGATCAAGACTAATCCATGTGGATATGCACTTATTGTGTTTATGGATTTGTACTGAGGTGACTAATATTAAGTCAAGGATCAAATTCAATATCTAGGTGACATGTATTCTATTAATACAAATCATGCCCCCTACATTGGATCAGCTCTGAAAATTTTATATAATTTGAGATAAACCTAAAGAAAATTGATGGGTTGTGCATAGGATACTTGTGAATCCAGGCTCCAGCACAAGAGAAATGATTGAGTCCACTTCTTTAGATTTGCTTTTAATCATGCTCCATAACTTGTCTTCTTGATCAAGGAAACTTTTGATTTGAGTGATTAATTTAATGCTAAATAGTCAAAAGAAGCGCAACAATTTTACAATATTCATCATTGATCACCAACAATCATGCACATTTAGTCAAGTGATTTTTCTTCTCTTGTTTCAAGTTCACGACTTTTTGAGATTTGGTGATGTATAACTACTTAAATCTGGTTTAAAATCGATTATGTTTGCCTAGATTAAAAGCTTTAAATTCCTGGGGAGAATTTAATTTATTATTATTATTATTATTATTATTATTATTATTATTATTATTATTATTATTATTATTATTATATGTGACACTGGATGTTGCAGTAAAAGGTGGGATACTTTATCGACCGTTGGGCAGTTGAGCTTGACCAAACGTGAAAATAATTAGTAACTAGTATCATAATTGAGAAAATTTTCATCTATAGTTTGTATAATGTTGGCAGCTTTATTTTCCATCCGGCAAATTCATGCGTAAAAAATAAAAAGTGAAAATTAAGCTGTAAACTTTTTCTCCGAACTGTTCATAAATATTTTATATTTTTATCAAAATTTCAATGCCCAAACGTAGGCTTCCAAGGTTTGCCATGAGGAAAAAATAATCAATTTATCGTATTGGCACTTCAGTGTGGGTAATTGACGCCAACTAATAGGATGAAAACACTTCGCCAATTGAAGTGACAAAGTTCTCACTCAGACTATGAAATGTGTGTAGATCCCGTGTCGAGGTGGCAACAACATCTTATAACCGCAACCACCATCAGAGTTGGAAGACATTGCCAATCGAAGTGACAAAGCCGCAATCTTGGTTGGCGGCGGGTGGAGGTGTTTCTATATTCAAGCAGTTTAAGAATACTCCTTGAATGTAATAAACAGCAGACTGCACATAAATGAGGAGATAACCATGAAATAGCATATGAACTTGCTTTGTAACTACACACTCAAAGCTTCTTAGATGATCTACATAAGCTGAAATCAGAATTAGGGCATCACAACTAATCTGAATTTCATCGTTCCTAATGCACCACTTGTCGACAGATTCGATCAAGAAACAGTATAAATTACTTGACAATGTGTTTGGTTGTGCTTGCATGAAAGTCATCTACTTTTAAGTTATTTGCACTTCCAAAATACAAGACTTCAAACATTGCAAGAAAATTTAGCTATGAAGGTGAAGAAAAATCTCATTTCTCCAAATTCTCAACAGAGAAGTGAACACAAAAAAACAGCACAAATTATTATGAATTTCACCAGAAAAGCATTCATTTTCTATTCTTGATCACCTAACTCAAAAGGAAGATCAATAACGAAACAAAAACATTACAAAAATGGCGCGTGATTGGCGTCAAAATCTCAATCCTACATTAGCTTCGGTAAAAGGGTACACTGTTTCACTTCAGGCTGCAGTAGTTACTTCCAGGCTTGTCCCTTCATGTAATTCCTTCACTGCCTTTATAAGAGCAGTCGTTCGACCATTGAGAATCACGCCATTCGCTTTCATCTCTTCCCTCAATTTCTCTGCTGTTTCCCAATCTAAAGCCTTCAAGCAAAGAGATTTGATGAGCTTATTGTACTCGTCGTGCTTAGGATGGACCCCATAGTCCTTCATCTCTCTCAACAACTCCACCGCCTTATCATATTGCTCAAGCTTGCAGAAACCACGAATGAGAATATGATAAGTAACGGGAGTAAGCTTAGAGTGCTGCTTTTTAGCTTCATCCAAAATCTTGCACGCTTCATCCATTGCAGCGCCCTTAACATAACCACTCATGATCACAGTGTAAGTGTATACATCAGGTTTTAAACCTCTACTCTCCATCAGTCTCATTGTTTTTACAGCTTCATCCATGTCACCGATTTTTGCTATCCCATTGATGACAGCATTGAAGACGGCATTTCCAGGAGGTGGGCCCATGTCAATCATCTCATGGAGCAATGCTTTAGCTCTTTCAACATCTTCTATCCAACACAATTTCTGAACAACACTTGAAAAGGGTTTGATAGCATGGATCCTATCTTCTATTGTATAATCCTTCAGCATCTCTAAAGCCAAAGAAACAGTTTCCTTATCAGTTTCTTTATCAATTTCCTTAGAAGTTTCTTTATCAGTTCGCCTAAGTCGAGATAAAGAACTGATCAAGAACTTTACAGACGACCTAGGAGGACATATTTCCTTATCCTTTGCAGCTACATAAACAGAATGTGCTTCTTTAGCTTTACTTCCTCTACACAAATAAGAAATGATTTTCCCAACTCTATCACTACTTGGAAGTTTATCCTCTGCTAACATCTTCTCACAAACCAAACAAGCCCAATCGAAAAACGACCTCCTACATAGAGCTTCTATTGTAAAATAATAAGTATCAGCATTCGTGAGATCCAAACTCTTCGAACTTACTGAACACGTCAAATGCGGCCTTTCCTTTCCCTAACTTCGAAAACATTGCTATTAATTTGTTTAAACTCTCTGTACTTAAAATGCCCTTCTCCTTCACCCCAATTTCTTGAACAAGGTCCCATAATGCATATGCTTCTCCCTTCCTATCTCCCTTAGTTATTGAACTAACAAGTGCATCAAGCACCTGTGTGGTCACAGCAAATTCCGGTCTCTTCAAAATCCAGTTGAAGAAACCGATTAAATTCTCCCCTGGAACATATGGTGTTTCAAGCACAGTGATCACAAAAGCTTCATTCAAAATCAAATCCATTTTTCCGAAATCTTCCTCTAGAGATTTATCAGAACTAACACTACTCTGAAGTAATGACAACAAGTTCTGCACCTTCTCCATGTCATTCTCTTCCATTTTATCCACTTCCTCATCCTTTTCTACAAACGAATCGAACTTCTCACCCATGGAAACAAAACTATCATCCAAACCATCATTGGAAATCGAAGAGCCAACTTCAAATTCTGACGAAATGGAGCTCGTACTTTCATCAAACACGTTGGAGGAGCTCCCAGGAAATTCCTCTAACGCTTCATTGGCCTCCGAAACTGAAGATTCCGCTAGCTCTTCCTCGTAACTTTCAAATGGATTTGACGAGAAAAATCTCGGATTCGAACAAAAATCCGACTTTCCACGAACTCGTGAAGAGAAATCCGATTTATAAAACAACGATTCAACAGAAGGGATTATAAACTCAGAATTGGGTACCTGAGAATGAAATAATACATCCCGGAATTTCTGAGCTGATGTTTTCCTTCTGAGGAAAGTTCTCGCCAGCAGCGACGAAGGTCTCCACATTGTCAGTTTACGTCTTAGGATCTGACCCCGAAGTGCGAGTAGAAATGAATAGCTGCGAAACCCTTGCAGTTATCGGAGAATTACAGGAACTGAATCGTAAAAAGTTGATGGAGAAAATGGCCCATAATGGTTAGTTGAATGGGCCTCGCTATGGACTGTTATCTCGATCTATTAAGTGATTACTAATATAAAAGCCCAGTGCCTTTGTAGAAGGTTAAAGCAGATGTATCATGTACGAGTCTCTGAGATTGTCGCCTTTGCCGGAAAAAAACTCACAATGGTGATAAAAATGGGTACTCTTGGCGTTTGAGCTCTCACTCTGGGTTCACAATGTTATTTTAACCATATGCAATTATTTTTAAAAATATTAGTTCAAAACAAAGTAAGTTTACCGAGCCCACGATAGGATTGGATTTTTTAATAAATTTTTATATGAAATAGGAAAGATGATGAGTAGATTTAAATTTGAAAAGAATAAATAAAATATATAAAAATGAGTAAAAAAATTCAATCCTATCACGGGCTGAATTTTTAGTTAATTGAATGGAATTATATTTAATTTTTCACTTGAACTTGCCATCAAATTTGACTTTCATAACATTAGTATAAGGGAGTAGAGATCTGGTAGCCACGATGGAAAAAAAAAATTTGTGAGCCGCCCATTTGCCCCCAACTATCAGAGGATATGTATGATTCATTCGATCTAACATGGATACAAATTTTTTTTTTTTTTTAAATTTCAAGATGATGTGGTGCCACATCGGCGCAAATGTCTACCCACGTGGGTACTTGAGCAAATCCATAGTATAAGGTAAGTTTCAATTCCATGATTACGAACTACAAATTTCTTGAAGAAATTTATATCTAAAATACAAAATGTAGAATACACAAGGTTTATAATAATATGCAAATTTAGCAATTTAGTTTGAGCCACACATTTGTATCTTGCCCTATTAATTGGAGCATCTCCAATGCATCCTTTCTTGATGCCGTGGATTTTATTAGACAGTGATACATCAATTTGGAATGGGTCCCACCTTTTTCTCCATTTTTTCCTATTTTTCTTTTTTTTTTTTAAGTAATTTTTCTCTCTTTTCTCCCACTTTTTTTTTAACTTTTTCTTCTTCGCTTCCCCCCGCCACTTCCAAATCTACATTCATCTGCACATGCAACTATTATTTAATCATTATTTTTAAATTTATATCTATCTCTCCATTCTTTTTTTCATTTTTTCTTATATTTTTTCTTACACTCTTTTTCTATTCAATTTTAATTTAAAATAATAAATATCTTCCTATCTCTTTCCTCCACATCATCCCAATCCAAATTCCCACTCCATGCTCCTCTTTGTCTGACATGTCCCCACGAGGAAAACCATGGTACATTTGATTTCATTTTTCTATGAAAGAACTCAAAGAAGGTTACAACGTTTGGGTATCATATGTACTTATGAAGATCCCATTAACTTTAAAAAAAACAAAAACCAAAAAACAAAAAAAAAATGAAGTATAAAAGGCGAGGCTTGTTCTATACACAATAATGTAGATTTATTCGAATAACGTGTTAGATGTATGATTGAAAATTGGGGAAAATGTATTAAAAATATAAAGTAATTGTATGAATGGTTAAAAATAATATGAGAGAAAAAATCAGTGAAAAAATTTATTGTGTATAGAACAAACCCTTGAAATATCAAGAAATAAAGAACACTTACAAGAAAAAGACGTAATATTCTTGATTAACTAACATTTATAATCCCCCAAAAAAAAGGAAAAAGAAAAAATTACTAATATTGATTGGCGATATTGATAGCAAGGAATGTTCATGTAAGAAATTATGACTTTTTTATTTATTGTGATCGGTATCGAAAAGATAACTAATATTTTTTATATAGAATATCAAATACTTGATGCTTCAGTACTAAAATTTCTTTCCCATTTCAAGATGTTTCAGGGAAGAAGACGAACTGACCCACTCCTTCAGTGATCAAATGCAAAACGTTTTCTAAAAAATACCATACACAATGGAAGACAATCAAGACATGGAGATGGAGTAAAAAACATTGCATTAAGGCATTGTTTTATACACCTTAAAAATTTTTTATTCGAATTCTGTAGAGGGTTGACGGTTGAAATTTAGGATTTTTTTCTATCCAAGATAATTTTTATTTCACACTCTTCTCTCTCCTCTTTTTAACCACATACACACTTTTCAATACAATATTAACCATACATTTTACACGGAATACTGCGCGGATAACTTTTATCCCCAATCAAACAACATCTTAGAAAAGTTCTATTAAAAAATATAAATAAATTATTAAACTAATATTTGGATGGTCGAAAAAGATGAGAATGAAAATGTATGGTTAAGTTAGGGTGTGTTTGATTCCACACTTTTTTTCCCGGAAAATTCATTTTCCAGCTTTTTTTTTCTATCTTAGGCCGTTTGATTGCATTTTTTTTCATTGAAAAGGTTTTCCAACTTTTTCTCGATTTCCGTTCTTTTCCTTGTTTTGAAGAAAAACGTTTTCCTGGGGAGGATGTGGTTTTTATTTTCCAGGAAAAGTTTAGCCTTTTTTCCTTTTTTCTTTTTAATAGACAATTTACTTTAACCATAAAAATAAGGAAAATGATAAAATTTCATAAAAAAACACAAAAATAAAGAAAATAACATCATTTTCCAACTTTCAAATTAATCCAATCAAACACCTACAACTATTATTTTTCCGAAAAACCTTTTCCCGAAAATTATTTACCCGAAAAACGTTTTCCTTCAAACCCTTTTCCGGGTTCGCAATCAAACACGCCCTTATTGAAATTTAGAGCATGTTAGCAAACAAAACAAAATGCATTTTAATGCATTTTTTTTAAATTTTAAATTTGGTCAAACAAATCACATCTATATATTTTTCCACTCATTAAATTTCTACCATCCAACTCTATTTATTCTCTCTCTTCCTACTTATAAAAATACATTAAAACTCATCCACTAACCGTATCTTGGAACAAAGCCTAAATTAAAGACAGCATTAAGGTGATATCACCAACAACTGCAATGGTTGGTTAACACCTACAGTTTGACAGCCCATCTTTTCCTCTCTCACCAACCCCAAATCCAACTCAAATCTACCTCACCAACTCGCCATTAATATACGCTCTTTTTTGCTCTGAAATTTCCGCCCAAACTTAGCCCGTCTCGCAGGATTAGGAATGGGGAAGCTTTTTACTTTGGCAGAGGTTGCTCAACACAACACCCCCAAGGACTGTTGGCTCGTCATCGATGGCAAGGTAAAAGAAATTCGTGTCAATTTTCGTGTTTTTTCTTATCCCATTTTCAGAATTTTACACCCTTTTAGAAGTACTTTAATGTGTTCGATTTTGATTTGGGAGTTTCATGTGTAGACCTATCAAGATTCAATCTTGATCAGTTCCCAATTTAGGGATTTGCTTATTTGATTTTGTGATATGGATGGAATTGTAATTTCTAATTTGTAGCATCTTCGATTTAATTATTTATTTGGATACAATTGCTGTATTTAGTTTGAATCTGGTAGTAGTGAAGTAATAATGTAATGTTGTCTAGATTGAAGACCACCAATTTAGGTGATGTTGTTCAGTGGAAAGAGAAGATAATGATGTGATGCAGGGATTTAGGTTTCTTTTGTTTGCAACGAAATTGCTCAATCAAAAAAAAAAAAAAAAAAAAAATCGATTTGAGTTTTCTGTATAGTGTCTTTGTGATGCATTTTCTAATGCATTTAGAGATTATACCTGAAATACTTTGTATAGGTTTATGACGTGACGAAGTTCTTGGAAGACCATCCCGGTGGCGATGAAGTTTTGTTATCTGCCACAGGTAAATACATATGATCTTTATCGACTTTTATCTTTATCAACGATTGACAACGAGCATATTTGGTAACTTATCCCATCTTGAAATTGTAGCCAAATGCTGATGATCTCATGAATTTGATGGTTACCTCTCTGCAGGAAAGGATGCAACCGATGATTTTGAGGATGTTGGCCACAGCAGCAGTGCAAGGAGTCAAATGGAGGAATTTTACGTGGGTGAAATAGACGCTTCAACCATTCCAAGCAAGACCACTTACACTCCTCCTAAGCAGCCTCATTACAACCAGGACAAAACATCAGAGTTCATTATCAAGCTCCTTCAATTCTTAGTTCCTCTCTTTATCTTGGGAGTGGCTTTTGGCATTCGATTCTATACCAAATCATCGGCTTAAAGAACGGGTTTCTTTGTTGACTGAAATAAGTTTTAGCTCTGGAAACTTCTTCTCGTTCTTCCCCAAGCTTTCTTTTATTTAGAGGATTGCAAGATGTTTCATCATTTGTGCTACATTTGGACATGGTTGTTGTCATGTTTCTTGGAAAAGTTAAATGTGGTTTCGTTTCTAATATTGATCTTGGCTTCGTGTCAGAGTACTCAAATGAATCAAATATTGACAATCCGTCTTTGTAGGTCATCAGTATTTAGTGGCATACAGGTACAGTCTAAATACAATGTTAATAAAAGATTACCTTGCAAAATCGATCGAAAAACAAAAGTCCCGAATACACGAAAACACCGCGGCCATACTCATTGAAAAGCAATTCTTGTTCTTTTTCTCCTTTGGCATGACAAAAGCATATACAAGACAATTACTGAGGGAAGAAAGGGAAGATGAAACACTAGAGATATTACAAAAATTGGGCAAAATACATAAATATATGCTTGTCATGTTCTTTCCGTAAGCTTAGAATCAGTTCTCTGTGACTGTCTCGAAGGAGAACTTGATCCTCTAGAAGAACTATGTCCAAATATATTCAGCTTGCTAATCTTTTTCGAAAAGTTACTCATGAATTTCCTAGAACTTGATCGTTCCATATTCCTCTTCATACAAACATGTTCTTTTTCCAAATCATTCAATCTCATCCTCAGCCGAGCTAGTTCAAGTTTCAAGTCTCTGTTTTCTCGCCTCAGTGATGCATAGTTGTCTCGGGGAGACATTGCTGCACTAAGAGCTCCACTGTTGATCCGCCATGATTGGTGCATTGGCTTTGGATCTTCGTCCGGATATGAGCAGAATAAGGCATTGCGAAGCCTCATTTGCTCGTAATACAGGACTTGAACTATTGATTGCAAAGGAAGGCGTTCGTTTTGTGCAGCGTGTGCACCAGCTTCTTGTGAGAGTTTCTGAAAGTCGATCAATTTGCAAAGCTTTCTCCTATCAGGATCTGATAATCCTTGATGTGCCTACAAAAGGTAGTAGGCGATTATAAACCACAAAAATTCCAACTGGGACACCTGGTACTAGATTACTCAGCACCTCACAAGTGGTGGGTCCCACTGCTCCATTGGGACACGTCCTTGTGGGGCGGAGGTCATCCACCACAATCGCAAATGGTGTGGGACCCACCCCATGAGTTGCTAGCATCAGGCAATGGACGGAGAGTCTGGCGTACATGTACAGTACTCGATAATTCTTTTCTTTTATGTTAACCTTACCAAGCAAGTTATAACTACACAAAATCACTCAACCAATATCATAAAATATGTATCATTAGCAAACTTACTTTGAGGTAGACATCAATGGCGCGATATAGCCCATCATGGAGAGTGCGTGCATGTGCGGGCAAAGATTCGGCAATGGCGATGAATTTGTTGAGTTTAAGGTTTGTATCCGGTGCAATTTCGGCCAAGTAATTATCTACCAGCTTCGAAACTTTGAACAACGCCGTTTGGGAGGGCGAAGGAGGACTATCGGATTCAAACAACGATCCATCTTCCATATCTTCATCACTATCTTCCTGCTGAGAAAAATTAACCAGTATTCTATGAACAGTATCTACATCAAACAATGTATCACCAGCATGGCGAAACGAGGGTATTAAAAGATCATCAAGAGTAGCTATGTCTAACTGTGATCCTATCCTCCTCTCAAGATCGAGCCTGCAAGACACTGCACAATCAAGCATCACCGCACTTCTCAAAATCCCGAAAAGAAAGCTTATAGGCACAGCAAATTTCTCGACCGGCAAGAGGCTAACGATCGTCTCGACTACAAGCCTCTCGTGGTCACTCGTATCAGGCCCCACATCAACTTTCGGCTGAGTAGTTTGATTCCATAAGCTGGATTTCTTGATCAACTCTTTTTGTGCATAAGTGACTAGTGAAGCCCCTATACTCTCCGGGCGGACCCCACGGCATTTCATTGCCGCAATGACCCTTTGGTACAAGTCAACACGAAGAACTGAAAGATCTTCTATCCACCAATCTCCTTCACTCTTTGCTTGCTTGCTCATGTGGAGTCTCCCTGAGCTGCTATACTCCAATCTTGAAAAACTTGAGGCAATTTGCTCAACACAAGCTTTGGAAGCTATAGAATCAATACATCGCGTAACAATTTTCAGCTCGTCCGCTAACGGAAGTAGGTTTTCACATTGTTGAAGGACTTCAACACACATCTCAAGGTGCTTGCATACGACACTATCTAAATATTCTTCCGCTCGAGAACCAAGATTGTTCTTTGAGTACTCCTCGGTCATTTCGAGGTAGTCGGAAATACAACATAGCTGAGCAACATTTGCAGCTGTGATCTCGAAGTTGACTCCATAGCAGAATTTGGCAGCTAGTTCAAATGACTCAGCTCCTCCTGGTAGGCTAAGTAGCTCCATTCTTGATATATCGGATTCCCGATGTTCGGCAACCAATTTACGAATTCGCCCACTACGGGAGACTAGAGGAAACTGTAGATAATCATAAACTATCAGTATCATACTCTTTTCTCCTGACAACTAAATACTGTCTCCTATGCTGCTGTACATGATATGTAGATGTTACCTTATGCAGATGAAAAGTACCACCATCAACTTCGATAGTTATATCGCTTGGAACATCTCGAAATATCCTATCAGATAATAATACTCAATCATGAGTTACAAGATTCGATTGATAGTGCGACTAAAGCTTATCGATCAACCACAAAACCAGAAACAAGTATCAGGAGAGCTAAACAGCATATGTAATAAAATAGCAGCCCAAGAATTCAGCAAAAATGTAAAAATTACGAGAAAAAAGTAAAAATTAAGAAATGAACCATTCACTGCAGCGATGCCGTGCGCTCTTGGCCAGTGGGAGCTGCTGGTGAAGCCTGTCCATGGCAAGAATGAAAACTTGCAAAATTGCGAGAGAGAAAGCAAGAAAATGTGGTTAAAGTGAAGCAAGCACAATAAGAAAAGAGACAAAGTGCCAATAAGAGATGTCGAGTTTCTTTTAGTCATTTTGTCAAACAGTTAGAGTTCAAACATATTTGCAAATGTCCAAAGTATTGGCCCTGTTTGGTGGGTCATATTTGAGCAAAACATCATTATTTTTTCCGATTTATTTACTAATTAATTATTTATACAGATAAAGGGCCGTGAATAAAGGAAAATTTGTGTGTAACTTTTTTTTCTGTTTATGATGAAAGTCAAGAACAGTTCGGAGTGCACACATGATAGGGAAAAGAGGCCAAAAAAGAGAAAAAGCGGTAATAGTCGTTATTCTGTTTTGACATATTTCACTCTTTGTTCCCTCTATTTAATCATTTCTCTTTTTCTCTTTTTCCTTTTTAACCTTTTTCTTATTCCTAATAGCATAAATTGGCTTTTCTTTGGTCAACTAACGTTGAACGTTGGAGTAGACGTACTACGGAAAAAATAAAATAAAATAAAATTTGTACCGACGATTTGTCCAAGTGAATATATAAAGATGTTGTAACAGTTTTCTATGGATCAATGTTAGAGATGATATGATATTTGAAAAATAAGTTTGCATCAAGTGTCTATCTGCACAAACTTATACAAATTACATGTACATATAGTGTGATTCTACATAATATAAACTCAAAAGAAAGTGACGTACATCTCCAGATTACTTGCATTATAAATGGTTCATCAGTACCACTTTGATGTCTTTTTTTTTTTTATTATTATTATTGTAGTGTTTGAAAACAATAGCACGTTAAAATAGATAGTTTTATAAGTCGTACATTCTGAGACAATAGCAAATTGGGAGTTTTTCAGTGATTTTTCTTAAAAAGCATGAATGGTGCACCTACGAAGATAAATATTAAATTAATTTGATCACAATCGTTAATCCTAATTTGGTTCTATAGACTATTTCGTAACAACTACAAAGATGCATTAAAATACGAAAATAAGAAAAGTAATAAAATATAATACTGAAAGTGAAATGAAACAACCAATAAATTGGTCAAGCACCAACTCAATATTTGGTCGTACTATTATTAAACACATAACTAATAGCAGATGGCAAAGGAAATAAGGGCGGATCTAGTAACCAAACTGGACAGGGCAGAATCTGTTAGTAGGGTAGGGTAGTCGTATGATCTTGAATATATCTCTTTCATTTATAGTTTATTATTATAAATTTATAATTTAATTGGTTGTATGGTTAAAATTGTAAATTTTGGAGCTTTTTCCAAATTTAAAAGGCTTTGAAATTTCAAAAGAAATAATGTAAAAAAAAAAAAATACTTAGTCCAAATGTGATTAAAAGTGCTTTTAGCTTGATAAAACGTCATGCGGGAAAAACATGTGTTTCCATTGTTTTGATCGAGTATGTTGGCGTGTTATATCATTATATTATTGATCCAATTAATATTACAATTTATTGACATAAAAACAAATACTAGCTACTTCATAAGTTTTGCTACTCGATTTATCGCTTTCTCGTGATGAATCTGATCCTAAGGACCTTTTTCCAATTTTCATTGGATTGGAGAATTAGATGATAGAGTTCACACGCTAGATGAGAAATAGAAAAAATTTGAAAGATTAATAGTAGAAAAAATTTGTCAACACATAATATTGTCGCGATATTTTTATTTTATATATAAGAGGAGAAAACACTACCAAACATTAGTTAAACATGTGCATTAGGACAAATCAACAATTGTCCAAAAAAAAAATTTACAAGATTTGCCAAAAAGTTTCAAGGAATCAAATCTTTACATAGATTTCTTATTTCATGCACAAAATGACGAAAAATAAGCGAGGGAAAAAGTCTCAAAAAAGCAGCAAAGTGCAATAAAAAGTTTTTGTAGCGACGGTGACCACTTTGACAAATATATTACATATTTTATGTAATAATGTGTTCATCCACCTTAGGCATGTCACGTTCCAATTCCAACATTAAAAAGTTGGGTCCATTTGTGTCCCAATCCCTCGTAATTGTGAAACTATTTAATCATATCATACAAAAACATCATCATATCTTCCACCTCCCACACCAACTCTTTCTTTTTTTTCCTCAAGAGATTACAAAAAAATTATCATGTCACAAGTCAGAGTCTTCTTGCCAATCGATTAAATACATCATTGTATATAAGCATGCTGGGGTGGGCATGGCCAAAAACAAAGAGAAATGATTTGGGTAATTTGGGGCTTAATTCCATGTTTAGCCCTAGTCTACAACTTTTTGGGGAAAATATTGAAAATTATTACATCATTGAAACTGTAAGATTTGTTCTCCTGTCTCTAGAAGGTAGTATTCTTGTTTCTCAGTGTCAATTTCTCACCATGGTTCCAACCTCCATGCAGGGAGGAGAATAATGCGCTCCACAGACAAGATAGCGTCTTCATTAAGACCAAGTCACAATGAAGTTGAGAAGGATAAAATAAATTGTATGTAATTTCTTAAACCCTTTTGAGCACAACAAATTTTGGATGCCCATTACATTTTGAGTTGTAAGAATTAAGATCAGAATCTTCTGACATATATGGACCATGTCACACTACACCATAACGAGAAAATTGTCACAGTAGGGAACTTGATAGAGTCAATCTAATTGTTACGATCGATTATAAACCGCGACTAGGTGTAACGTCACACATCAAATTGTGACGGTTAAAAACCGTGACACATGGTCCTTATTATGGTTTTTAACTGTAACAATTAGCAAGATCTGGTGTAATGGCGTCTCGATCAATTATAATTTATACATTTCTCCATAGTTTTGACAGGATGTATATACCTCTATATATAACTTAACTAGCAAGCAATAATGCAATATACATAAGCATGAATCTGTGTATTCATAGATTGTAACTAATTTTATATTTGCTCTAGTTGATGGAGTTGATGATATTGTTATGCCTATATAATTCTCCAGTCATTATCATAGCAAACAATCGACACTTACACATCACGAGTGATTTATCACTTTATTAACGCCGTTATTAATGCTCCTAAGACCATCAACAGTCTTCTAACTAGGAAAGGCCACGTAACTCTTACATATATAATGCCAAAATTCTAAATTGGCTAAACTAAAATTTTGTCTATGTACTTTTCATTTACCATATATATATTATATTTAAAACTTCATATGTGTTGTTTCATATTATATCTCTTTCTCAGTAAACTATTTTGATTAGATACATCTAAACAGGACAATAAAATCGCGATGTCTACAATCGGAGCTATTTTCTTGTACAAGATAGGGTTGCAAGTTGTAAACGTTCCAAAGTGGTAGTTAATATGTCACGAGTGTTTCTTGTTTATTTGCACACTAATTTGGCTTGTGATACGTATACATGTCTTGTAGTTATGTAAGACGTTGAGACATTTCCCATCAAATTATTTAGTGTCCCAAAAGTTTTAATTAATTTAAGTTGAATGGACATCTCATCCACCTCTATGCATGTTATAGCTACGTGGAATTTATAATTTACTTCATCATTTTCTAAGATTATTTATCAATTTTCTACGATAAATATGGAAAAAAATATTTTACTTGACATAATTTCACTAATTATTCTAGTAATGACAAAATTTCTTCTTCATTTTTAATAAATAAAATCCAATTAAAAATAAGTACCTTTTGATAGCAAAATGTGGTCAAAGAAAATTTTGTAGAGCAACCAAAAGGCTTTATTACTATTCAAAAAAAAGGCATTATTTCTATTTAAGACAAATAATTAAAGAATTTGATCTAGAAATTTCAAAAGTTTCTTGTAATCTACAATATATAAAAATGGTGGATTCGCTGGAAATTTTTAATTTACCTATTTTATCCTTATATCCCCCTTTTCTTTTCAAATATTGCTCTTACATTTTTCTTTTAAAAAAAATTGACATTGTAGTTAAGTAGAAAAGTATACAATATAAATGTTAAATAAAAAGTTTCAATTTAAAATTTAATACAAGCTTACTTTCAAGAGCTAATTATGAAAACACAATTTGTCGAATGCATATAAGATTACAAGTAAAACTCTTAGTTTTTACGTTTTACATTTTCCATAAAAAACTTAATTTAATTTACTACATTAAATTAAATCCAAATTGTATTTGTAACTTATCAATTTAGTCTCTAAAAATATTTTTATTTTCAAATTAACATCCCTATTTTATAAAAACAAATTCAATGAAGTCGTAATTATTTTACATTTTAATCCCCATCAATTCTATTTATAAAAATGACATTTTTGTTTTTATTTTCATTATCATTTGTGAGTTATTTTTCTCAATTCTGTATTTTCTTTTTCCAGGTTATAAATCTAACAAACAATCACATTGCATAATTTAATGATCATAAATTATAGTTAACTTTATTTTCAAGTGTCAATTTATTTAATTTTTCAAAAGAAAAAATGGAATAATAACTATGATTCTAAGATCAAAGTATGAAGCTGATCATTCTTTGAAACAACGTTTGAATGTAGGCTTAATTGTCTAAATGGAAAATATGTAATATGTATAGATTAGTCAATCTAGCAGTAACAAAAAACTTTGAAATACACCCTTCAAACTTGAAGTATTCATATTAGACATGCTAGTTATATACTTTGATTTAATCCTTTGAAGTATGCCTATAGATTCATGCCTTATAAAATACACCTCTGGGAAATTTATCAATTAGTATGTAAAAATCAAGCACCTACAAACAAGATTTTTTCACCATAATCCTTTGTTTATTTTCTTTACTTATTTTTGTCTATATACTACATTATTAAGCCAAATCTTTATTTATATTATAAATTATGAAATATAAAACCATAGTGACTATTGCTAACATTAACTTGCTAACTAAATTTTTTCCTTTTTTTTTTCTTTGTGTGCGCATGTCTAACAGTACATTCAATTGCATATTAATTTTTTTGTATATTCATTCTTAATCCAATTTATTGTAATTAATTTTTATTCTTGTGAAAAAGTTTAGTGTAATATAATATCACGTGCGAAGCATGTTAACTAGCCATTTGTAAAAATGTCATGATGATTCCTCAGGAACAAAAAATGCAATTTTATTGAGAATTATAATTATTGCCATAAAAATGTTGAGTTTTGACTAAATAAAATAGACGAGTCGTGAAAATTCTTGAATTGCGGTAAAATAATTCGACTCGGAATTGATTTTCTAAGGCCATTAGAAGTATGGAGAATTATATACTAAGTGTATTAGTTGGCAATTGATGGATGCTTAGTTGTTAATTGGTTGCTTTGAGTTGAAGCCTTAGAAGAATCAAGATGGAAAATGCATGAACAAGTGGAAGAGGCATGGCTAAGGAAGAAGCAAAATTTGAATTGAACTTTGACCGAGTATTCAAGTTGATGTTGCCACCTTTTACTTGAGAATTCACCGCTATGCACACACTATAAATATGGATGTAGTTCTTCATTTGTAATTGTAATCCCATGTGTTTTTTATAACACCAAGTAGAGAGAAAAATTCTGGACATAGCATTATCGAGTGTGGTAAAGTCTAGTGGGTTTTATTGGGATTGTAAGCGCCGGGGGGGGCTGGCTTTGGTGTGAGATTCTATACAATTGTACCAATCCGTGGTTTTTCTCCAACTTTGGAATTTTCTACTTAAATCTTGTGTTGTTATTGTCTCGTATCTTTATTTCTCCCGTTCACTTGATATTTCTCAACTCGAAGGCAAGGTCTTAGAGTTACTCCAAAATATTATTCAGATTGATTTCCCAACAAAAAATGCTTTCCCACTTTGTTTCAACCCCATTTTTCGATGCTCCTATATATCTTTTTAGAATGTATCTAGAAAGATCGATTCTTGGGAAAAAAAAATTGTCACATCCAAATACTGAGATATAAAAGGTATCAAATTGGAAGAACTGTTTGTTTTAATACTTACATAGAGGAATTTCCAAAAAAGCCAAACATGATCCAAATCTTCAAAAAATTTGGTCGAATTGACCTCTAGTCCTTGTAGTTGTGGACTGGTTTGGTGGGACTTTGAGTGCTTTATGGAGTCATGAAAATTATATTTTTGTTCTAATTTAACGGAGTGCTACAATAATAATAATAATTGTAATATAAAATGATAGCCAATATGTTTCCAATTACTTGTTTGTTAATTATTATTATTATTATTATTATTACTACTACAATATAAGACGATAACAATCACTTCTTTGCATTAAAAATGAAAACACTTCTTTTTATTCATTTTAAATCAAACATTATATAAAACTTTATTTTTCAACTTTGTCGATTAATTTCTTTAATTTTTACTTCTTAATGACATTTCTCATGTTGGTCAATAAATAAGCCTACATGTTTACTTACTTTTAAATTTTTTACTTTTTTATTAATTTATTTATTTTTTGACCTTCACTTTAACATAACTTTTTGAAGCTTTTGCACCTTCTTCGGAAGTGAATGGTTTTCAATTTTCACTTATCTTGTTGTTCTTATCCTTTGTTAGATGCTAGTAATATTTTTCTCTTAATTTATCATCAGTACAAGTTTTGTCAAAGGAGCAAATGTCGAACATACATCTCTCTTTTCACACAAACTCATCAATATTTCTTTAATTTTACAAGAAAAATTGTCTCTTGTAATTGATATCGATCACAAAAATACTGTAGACTAATTGGACAATGAAATAAAAGTCAATCAAAATGCTTTTCGTTGGGCTATATCAATGGATCGCGTTGGCTCACAAAGAACTTGGGCTCGACCCACTTTGTAGGTCTAAGCCACGTCCACAAGACTCTTTTCACAAAAACTCATCAATATTTCTTTAACTTTACAAGAAAAATTGTCTCTTGTAATCGATATCGATCGAAAAAATACTGCAGACTAATTGGACAATGAAATAAAAGTCAATCAAAATGCCTTTCGTTGGGCTATATCATTGGATCGCGTTGGCTCACAAAGAACTTGGGCTCGACCCACTTTGTAGGTCTAAGCCACGTCCACAAGAAAATGAATAACATTGCTAGTGTGGTAGCTAGTGATATTTGCGTATATTTTCCTAGACTAGATCAAGTCGGGTCAAATTTCTTTCTTCTCCTGCAAAGATTTGGGCTAATCCAAGACCCAAAACCAAAAGCAATCAACCGGTTGTTGTACAGAGTACAGACTACCAACGCAGTAGAGGATTAAGCTAAGGACTAAGGAAAGAAGGCCATGGATGCATACTCATGGTTTCGACGTAGTGTTTCGAAGCTCAAAAGTACATCTTTGCCTTCCACCGACGCGCATAATTCCCAAAAATTAATCAAAGAAGAAGAAGAAGAGGCGCAATTGTATGGAATCACTGATCAATTGATAGAATTCGTCAAATCTTTATCGATTGAGACCTTCAGGAACTTCTCCCTTCCTGGTATTCATTTCGGGTATATATATAGAGAGATTTATGCATGAATATATGTATATATGTGTTTAATTTTGCTACTATTGGTTTTATGGTTGTACAGATGAAGGAGGTGATGACCGTGGAAATGATGGAAATATACGGAAGGATCTCTCTGATTGGCAAGAAAAACATGCTATGCTTGTTCTCTCCAAAGTGAAGGTTTGTTTTCTGTTTCTGATTTTCTATAACAAAAGATTTTGTTGATGTTTACCAGTTAATGCGGCTTCGGGGAAAAGAAAATGAGGTGAGGAATTTTCCATAGGTCAAGACTAAATAGAAGCCAGTACTGAAGCTCTGATCAGCTTATATGTATGAATATGTACTTGTTGCCGAAATCTCAGTCATGAAAGGAACCAATTCGAGTCTGAAAATTTCTTCTATCAAAGGCTTATCGATTTTATGATGTTTAAATATGACCAATCCTGCATACAGATTTGCTTACCAAAATTGTGATTCCTGCATTTTTCATTAATGCAATTGGATGTTTCTGCAGACCAAGATATTTCACAGTTCACATTTTACTTTTAACCCTTAGGTTCTCACTTCTATGTAGCTTGATTAACACTTAGTAAGTTACTGTTCTCTCTCAGCATTTTCTTGTCATGGTTGCTTCACATGCCCTGTATTATTTTATATATGATAGAAATCATTTTTGATCTTCTCTTCCAGGAACTTTCGCAACTGCGGTTCAGATTATGTCCTCGCTATTTGAAGGAGAGAGAATTTTGGAGAATATATTTTACTCTTTCTAGAAGTTACATAATTGAGTGAGTTCTCTGACTTTGCATCAATATTTGTATGTTGTTTGCAATTATAAGCATAGTTATCCGATTCAAACTTCACAATTACTTCACTGTGGAGAAGTGTGCACACTGGGAAATAGAAATGCTTTCACTTCAGGTCCATTATTCAATATAGTAGAAAAGTTAAGAGTTGTACTGGTTATGAATGGCTCCGGGGAAAAAGAGAAAGACATTAAACAGATGGAACTCCAAGTAATTGGTAAATAATATTGCATATACTTCCAAAAAGTTTACTCCGAGGTGAAATGATATTCTGATGTACTGAAAGTCCTTCTCATCTGGCTCTACATGTAATTCTTAACGTGTTACCTGAAGGCCTGGGAAATTCTGGGTTCTTCATGGGACTGCTAGTTTAAAGATGTCATGCGATATGTTTCTTGAATAGCTAATTGTGGAAAGATTACAAATGATCTGCCTCTTAAGACCCTTCTCTTGTGTCTGTTAATTGAAGAGGATTGGAAACTGACCGAGCGAATGCCGTGAAACCTTGGAATTATTGATTTCTTCACCCATCCTAGGTTATAGTGTGGCTTCCAATATCCTCACATCCCAAATAGTTGGACTTGATTGATCTAGCTTATCTCCCGGAAATGTTGTCACTAATTAAGCTTTATTTTCGACCACACATTTTGAGAAAAACAGAGAAGAAAGAAGAAAGAGAATAGTATTACCTTGTACATTTCACCATAGCTTCTCCCTACTGTATAACTACATATTCTGTAACACCCTGATCTTTTGGACCCGATATTAAAAGTTGTAACTTAGTTAGGAAAACCCATTTTATTCATAATAATGGACATAAATCACAGCAAATCTAAGAAATAGTCTTGTCTTGGAATGGAAAAGAACAACTATAAACCAATAAGTTAGATTTTTAAAAAACCATAATTCAACCTGGCCACACCACGTCACGTCCCGACCATCTCATTGGTAATTACCTACAATAAAACATAATTTGAAAGCGTGAGATTTAATCTCAATAAATACAAACTCAATGCTGCGACATTAACTTGTATAAATGCTACGACATTAACTTGTATAACTTGATCGGAACATAACATAAGAGATGCAAGAGACTCAATTTCATAGGGTGTCGTGAATCTTTATGTGTAGCCCTACTAAATTTTGATCCCGATACTTATAACATACTTGGACATAAGGGATTCATAACATAACTTAATTTTAATGCGTAGTAGACGAGTTGTACTTATCTTGACTTGAACTAAAGAAAAAGCTCCTAACTTTGAGATGTTACTATAGAGAGTGGCAGAGAAATAGACTACTAGTGTAGAATAATTGTTTTGGTGTGAAAAATAATGAAGGGGAAGAGTCTATTTATAGTGTTAGAGGTTGAAGTTCAATAGAATTAGGGAGAGTCATAGTATATCTTGGATAAGGTCAAAATCACATTTTTAATACTATTCTCAATTGACAAAATAAACCAAGATAATTACGATTGAATTGTGGACCAATTAAAATCACATAAAACATGTTATAAGCATATAACTAACCAATCAATTAATTTTAACATGTGGCATAATTGACATGTGATGATAATTAACTAATCATCTCAATATCTGCTTAAAATCACAATAAAAACATAAATCCCTTTGTTGAGTGTGGGCCAATTTTTCGACTTAATTATAATTCCCTTTTGGGCTCCAACATATCCCTAGGGGTCCCCTTACATATTGTTTAAAGGCCCGAAAAAAGTTTTGGGGTGTTACGTATTCTCTAGGGACACCATCAATGTATAATCTATTTCTACAGAAAAATAATCATACGACACTTATTTTTACCCTTAAATTATAATTTGAATTTTCTCATTCTTTATGATAATAGGTTTCTTCTCTAACAGACTGTACTGACTTAAGAGGAATCAATCCGTATCTTAGTATGTATGGTAATAACTAATAAGTATGATGACAAGTCTTTCATTGTCATGCAATTGATCATACATGAGTTTTAGGTGAATAATGGTGTTTATCACGCTATTGGTCAGATATGAGCTACGTGCTGTTCGTCTCGAAAAACTGAAAAAGCTTAGAACCGAGGATGGATCTGTCTCTAATTCTAGTGCATATGAAGTCGAAATGTCAGAAGCCAAACACACATTGTCTATGGAGGAGCCTCCATCTTTCATTGAAAAGCACTTAGATGGCCCTCAAAGCTGAAATCTAAGAAGAGGTTGTTCCTTCTTTGTGCATTTCCAACTTCATTTCATTACATGAATATTTCTCTTGCTGAAAGATTATGAATTTGTTTATTAGTCAGATAATTTGGTAGCCGCCGAGGAAAAATTGCAAAGACACTTAATGGTGAGAGAAATTGCTGAGTTGTGAGTCTGCCAACGAAGGACGTTGAAGTACTTTCTTGAGGGGAGGTGAAGTCACCAAACAGGAAAAAGTTAGTTTCTCGTGTTATAGATTTTGAATGATAATATCATCAGTTTGTGTTGGGGAGCATTTGGATAACTACCAATGAAATTTCATGGACTTCCACGTGTGATCTTATATAATCTGGAAAGCACAACTTCACCGCCACAACCACCATGGAGGCTGCAACCACCATGGAGGCTGCAACATTTTTCGCATCTCGGCAATCTGGAGAAAGTCGATGCTATTTCTCTCTCTTCACGTCCATGGATTCTTGTTTTACAAAATGTGGATTTGATGCTCCTACTTATTTATAAGATTGAAAACTTAGTCGTGATGGCAAGGTTGTTAGATGTACATTTTTCCGTTTTGCATCATTGTACTACGCCTTTAAATTTGACGATTTTGATGCGTAGCCTATGCTTGAAGTATTTGTCACCAATGTCTTAGGAAATTGAATGAAAATGCAATGCAATATAATGTTTATGGCGTTGTGACGCAAGTGTTTTTTCTTCTATTTTTCATAATTGATCTCCCACCGTAAGTATGAGTTCATTGCCTACATCACAAATCTACGGACAGAATTGAGTAATTAAGTAATGATGTTTTTCATTGTTGTCATATGGTAGTGAAGGAGTGTTCATGTACTCTTTCTTGTATAACATTCCTAACGAATATTAAAATTCATTAATTTCAATCAAAGTTGATCCATTCAGTACTGATGAATGGTAGAACTTTTTATCTCAAGCATACAATTTATGTGAACTTTTCATGCAGACAAGATAATTTTATCTATTGAAGATTAAAAATCCAAAAATCAATTCGATTAATGAACAAACCTAATGTGTAACAGCATCATTCTAACTTGATATAACATGCAAGGAATGTCATAAGATAATGCGTCTCATCAAGGACAATGTTTCATACTCAAATTTTGAATAATGTTGGTAGTTATACCTATGAGAACTCGAAAGTATTTTGATTTTAGAATACAAGAACTCAATACTGATAAATAGGTTATGTCTAGATAAATCCCAATTAAAAAGATTAGTTTCACTCCAATGTCCATTTGTAGGCATGATCGGGTACATGCCCCCTATTATAGAAGGGATACATGTCGAAAATCTGACAAGTTATGGGCACTGAAGTGATAGCGTTAAAGAAACACCGGAAACTCACATCAATTTGATAAAAGTTGTTAGTCAACAACCTAATAATTTAGAGAATATTTTTTCATGCCTAAAATCCAATCACATTGGCAGAAAACACTATGGAATAGACATGATAACTAAAAGAAAATGTTTCCACCTTTGAGCTTGAGCTTGAAAGTTGAAAGCTGATACCCTGACAGCATATTTCTCAGTCCACCACCCTCCTATTTTTCACAAAAACACACTTTTTGTGCGTGTTTGTATAGTTAGCAGTACCAACGGTGATAGGATTAAATTTTTTATGAATTTTTATGTAAAAAAGAAAAGAGAATGAGTGAAGTTAAATGATGAAGATTTGTGTAATACATATAGGTTCTATAAAATATGTGAATGTGATTAGTTTGATGAAAAGAAAGAATAGATAAAAATAGATAAAAAAGTGGAAAAATTTTTTTTAAAACCAATCCTATCACATGCATAGTCAAGATGTAGTGAATGTATCCATTTGATTTTCTGCCGATGATTGATTTATTTATTGTATCAACTAATGAGTTGATTATGAAATCAAGTTATTCTATATTAGCTTGAAATTATAGTCACCTAAAAAAATCGTCTTAGGAGATAAAAAAAAACTAGTGAACATATATCATTTATAATGAAAATGTCTGCAACAAATCAAACAGACTTTTGATCTAAGTACATGGAGTAAACAACAGGTTTGTTCTCCAGTGCATTTGGGGTGCTATAGTTATGACACTCCCGGGTATTTTCTATCATATATGATATTCATTGGGAAAATCGATACAAAAAACTTTGACTTTGAACAAACGGCATCGTCGAAAAATTTTCTGAATTGCTGAAGTTTTGTCTCATTGTGCTAATTTTGAATCTGATTTCGATTTTCCCAATAAAAATTATATGTGATAAGAAAACAATCGGAGTGCCATAACTGTAGCATCTCCGAGTGCACTGGAATAAAGCTATAGCAAAAAAACTTGTAACAAAGAGATGTTTGAAAAGTTATTACACCTATATGGTTTTACTCTCTCGCTCACTCTATGGGCATTTTATCATATTCACAATTGGTGGATTTTGGAAACATATTCTCCCTTGATGGTTTTATTGGGTTGGGGAGGCGGAGCTGGGGGAGGGAAGGAGGGAGGGTGGCTGGGTGTGTATCAGTAATCCGCCCACTATAGGCATGGTAAAATGCTCATAGAGTGGGCTGGTGCAATGTCACCACGTGAAGGGCCAAGTGTCAATTGCATAAAATGACCAATTGATTTTACTGTGCAGCTTTATAATTATTATTACTACTGTAGCACAGAGAAGACCAAAAATGTAATAATGGTAATTTTACAAACTCCATTCTGACACTAGTCAGGACCTGAAACCAAAGAGTGTGATTTCATCAGAACAATCCAAGCCAACCCTCGGCATTAGTGTAAAGAGCCCCACAAGGTAAAAAGTGAAAAATGATAGAACTGCTATTTTCCTCCCACAAAGGTAAATATTTTATGGGCTTCCCATTGTGTGTCTATATGATGGACACGTGTCCTCCATTATCAAAGGGATACATGCTGATTATCGGATTATATGGATATTCTAGGACATTAAGATACTCATATGTAATCGGATAATGGCTATATATTCCCACCATTAGGTAGGAATAAGTGTTAACTATTGAGTCACATATAAACACTTGATCATATTTGTGATATTTTATGATAGAACTTCCTTGACAACAATTTTCAGAAGGACTATTGTAAATTGATTAAAAAATGATGGCTCTCATAAAATGTATGTTACGACCCTTTTATTTTCAAACAAATAATAAATACCTAGATGTAGAGATGAAGTTAATGAATAATAGCAGTGGGATCCATAATTTAATCTATGCAGTAGAGCCATAAAAGCTCATAGAGCCTCCCTCTTAAACCTCATGCCTTTGAGAGATGTGAAACTCCCTTAGAAGTCGGATGATAATACAAATTAATCTCGACTTGATATAAACGTGAAGGGAAGTTTTCAGACTCCATTCGTCCACCGAATCAAAGTGCGGACGCACCCTAGAGACTCTGTGGATGACGGAGGCTTATGATGAAGATTTGCTGCTATTATTGAGGATTTTAAAATGATAAATGGAAAACTTAACAAACGGAAATAAAAATGAAAACTCGCTACCTGAAATTACAATGAGGTTAAACAACAACAAAGACCTAATGTTACATTGCCTGGAGATTAATTCTACTTCTAAAATGGTTAGTCAATTAAGCAGTCCAAACATAATTAAACTACACTACCCAATGTCTTTTTCCTCTTTACATAAATCTCAATTGGTTCAGAATAATCCTAACTTGTTCATTTCAAGAGTCTCAGTCACTGAACATCAATCAACAATGCTATTCTTCTCAAGGCATCACTCCTACCCACTCGTACCGACCGGGGAGAGGCACATCATTCACAACATCAAAGTTATACCTGCAGAATACCGTAGGTCGTATAATTGACCTGGATTGCTCCCAAAAGAGAGAGAGAAAAAATAAATAAATAAATAAATTCTTACTTCTCCATAAAAAGGCGTTGTTGTGACTCCTCAGCACGAGCGAAAAATTCCTCAATTTCACGTGCGGTGGGAATATTCCTCAGAATGGCATCCCGAGACCTTCGAATAGCAGCCTCGGGGCTCGTCCGTCTTGTGGTTGAGCCCGGAGTTGAGACCATACCAGCAGCTGGAATCAAACTGCACGGTGTGCTTTCCCGAGCGCTCCTGCTGAAATGCAGAAAACTGATTACACCCAACATTTATCACAACCAAACAAAAGTAAACCCACTTGCAAGGTGAATCTCAGGTACTACTATACTGCATCATCACGTATAATAAGGTCCACATGCAGAAAATAAGACTCCAGCACAAAGGGTTAAAAGTGCAGGATTCAATATATACTCATGGACGGTACAATGACAGCGATCCAACATACTTTTCCAGTCTTTATAATTTAGTTTACTGTTACTGGCCCGTGAACAAGATGAATTATTGCAATCACAAACAAGTATGGTTTAAAAATGGGCATTTGCCAATTTCCTTGATAAAACGACCAATTTTAGAGTACATTTTCTTGGTCTTATGCTCATTACCACAATAAAGAAAAAAAAAATGAAAAAAATGGAAAATCTCTATGGTACTAAAAGCTAGAAATGGTATTCACCAGTACACTCTAGAAAACATAATCAATTCACTTATTTCCAAAATCTGGTGCCAATGGTAGTTATGTACTTCATTACATTTATGCAGATAAACGTACATGTACAGACAAAATCAAAGAAGCATCAAGAAAATAAATCGAGTAAACCATCCTTCATTTGAATCCATTCAATTCATTACTAGATCTAAACAAGAAGATCTTGAAGTAACATTGTGGTGGGTGTCCATGAGATTGGCAGCATGTGTGTGTGTTTTTTGGGTTTTAATTTAAGGCTAGTGGGGTTGGCTGTGATGCAGATTTTATATCAAAAAGAACCATCCAGTCACAAACGCTGGTTACCTTTTGTGAAAGCAATTTTACACAGTTTCTATATCTGACATAACACAAATGCAGTGAATAAAGAGAGAACCCAGTAGAGCATTGAAGGCACTCAAACTGAAAGAAAAGAAAAGAAAAAAATATTATATATTTGTATATGGCTTTTCAAATACTTCACTGCTCAGAGAGAAACACAGATATGATTGCTTGAAAAATACTTGACTACTTTACATACACACTCAAACATACACAACCAAACATCCATGTTACATTGCAAAAGCTGTCAGAAAAACTATTTTCAAATCTTTTCTCCCTCAGGAGAAACAAAAACCTCAAGGGAAAAAAAAGGAAATTACAAAACTAAGCTGACTGAATATTCATTTTCAGGAAAAAAAAAAAAAAAGAATCTGAAATCTCATGTTATAGCTTCAGTGTTTCAACAAGAGAGTACCAGAAAATGTGGGAAAAGGGAATGTTTTCCCATGAAAGTGAAAAAGAATGTCCTCCTAAAGGACTCTTTCTTCAAAAATGAAAGGAAATTAAAATTATTCTATCCACTGAAAGGAAAATACAAAAGATATGAGAGCTTTAGAAGCCAAAAAAAAAAGTTGGAAAAGACATACTTTTTCTGCTTTATACCAAGAAAAATCTATATTAAAAAAAATACCAAAGAAAGACTCAAATTTTCGGTAAAAGGAACATAAATAAGACTCCTTTTTTTGTAAAATAAAATGGAAAAAGAGAACTAAAAAAGTGACGGTGGGAGAGAGAGTTTGGAGGGTAATAAAAATTTC
This sequence comes from Jasminum sambac, assembly GCA_018223645.1. Lineage (NCBI taxonomy): Eukaryota > Viridiplantae > Streptophyta > Magnoliopsida > Lamiales > Oleaceae > Jasminum > Jasminum sambac. Next base: position 30,956,853 of record CP073649.1, read on the forward strand.
TTTTTTCCGCTTTCTTTATCAAACCACCGCCAAAAAGATTATTGTAAACGCCATTCCTCTTACCCCCTGCCGATCCAATTTACAGGATTGCAGCTAATGGAGAAATAGATTCATAATCGAGAACCCAACAAAAAATAAAAAATAAAGAGGTCCTAGAAATCCATTTAATTGTTAGAAAAGATAAAAGGAAAACATTAGCAAAATTTTTTTTAAAAAAATACCTTTCTCTAGCTTCCCAATCCAAATTATTTTCTCCAAAAGAGGCTTCAATTTCAAAATCCCCAGTTTCACACACTCTGTTTTCCATTTCAAAGCATGCCTCCTCATTCTTAGCCATCTCAATTGACCCCGACTTCATATCCGACCCGGAATAATCCTTCTCACAACCGGCTTCAATTTCCGTGCCCTCTTTTTCTCCGCAACTAACACCCTGTTTCTGCACAGAGCCTTTTGGGGAATTCTGTTGTTGGTGCCTCGAAAACACTGGCTTCTCTAGCCGCCGTGAACGGAGTTGGAGATAACATGATTCCGGCTTTGACTGCGCTGCGGCCGTGAAGGAGGATTGAAGGCGTTGAAGGGCTAGGGTTTTGGCACGGGTGCGCACTCCTGGGGTACTCTGAGAGAGTTCCATCACGCTTACGTCACCGCCTATTTTATCCTTTCTCATGTATTTTCCCATTTCTGCTGTAGTCAGTGCGCAAAAATATGTAGTGAAGTGTGTGTTTCTGAGATTTGTATAGAAATGTTCGCAAGGGGTTATTGAGAGAGAAAGAAGGGGAGGAGAGGAGAGAGAGGAGGGAAAATTGGGGGCGTAGTGGTGCTTTAATTTATGGTGGGTGGGGTGGGGGGTAGGGTGAGTGTGGGTGTAAAGTTAGGGTTAGAGTTTGAGGGCAACAAGGTACTTTACCTATTCTTCTGGGGACTGCACCGATTATTTATTTATTTTTTAAATAATAACGAGAAAAACTAGTTCGAATAGTAGACACAAACTATCTGTAGATATCGAATAATTTAACCCAAAAAATTTTATAAGTTAAAAAATATATATATAAGTAAAATGCAGCTATCTTCATGACTTCATATCCAGCGACATATCAAATGAGTTTTTAAAATTAATTGACATGTCGATTAAAGTGGATATTGAATATGGAAATGAGTGAAAGTAAATAGTAAAAATTTGTATAATATATATTGATCTTATGAGATATATAGATATAATTAATTTGACCAAATTCAAATATAAAGAAGATTAAATTAAAATATATAAAAATAAATTGGAATTAAAATCCTAACACACGCTTATGTCCATGCAAGTCTAGGACAATTTCATTTGACGCCCAATAATCATATGGGTAATCGCTCTTAGTGAGGTGGACCCACCCAAAATATATTGGTAATAGATGTAGGTTTCTTTCCCACGCGAAAACTCCGATAGATGGATTTGGGGCCACATGTACCTATTCTTAGCGCATGTCTAGCAAAGGGGAAAGCGAAAGGGGAAAATAAAGGGAAATTTGGTTCCCTATTTACATGTTTTCCTAGTTTGGTCGCTCATTTACATATTTTTCTATCAAATTGGTGAAAATATAAATTTTTACATTTTGTTATTATTTAGGCGTAGATGAGCAAGTGGGAAATCCAATTTTGGATGTTTCTCTCATCTACTAGACATACACCTTATTAGTATATGTATATTTATGAGTATTTATGAGTTTTAATCTGAAATAGGAGAGAGAATGAGTGGGATTGAGTGGTGGAGATTTATATAGTACAGTGGGTCCCAGAAAATATGTGGATGTAATTGATTTGACTTTTGATATGAATGTGTTAAAATGTGTAAAAATTTGTTAAAAGTTGTAGAAGAACAGATGCATACTCTTAGAACTATAAAATGTAAGTATATATTTTAATTTAAAAATTAATTCAGTTATAGGATTTTAAGAATTGAAGAAGTGAGATTCAAATTGAAGAAGTGTGACAGTTAAATAGATGTGTGTGCAATTTAGTGCACTCTATTGGGGTTATAGGGGTTAATTTTTAATGGTTTTTAAATGTTTTTAATGTAAAAGAAGAGAAAGAATTAGTGGAGTTGAATGGTGGAGATTTATGGATATTGTTGACCTCTAGAAATGAGGCCCACAGTTACTCCACACCTCTGTCGTCTTCCTTCGTTCGCCTGCACGCTAGGACCAATCGCTGGGAGCGTTGACCGTCGATGACCACCGTCTGAGCCGAGAAAACGACAACAGCGGCACAACTTCCGGCAACCGCGTCAGTCTTCTGCGCTATATTAACGAGATTTTGGCGTGGGCGAAACTATGAAGCCTGAATGGAGGTGGTATGGAGATCCACTCGGAAGAGTTGAAGAGCTCTTGGTGAGTGAATTAATGGAGGATGGGTTATCTGCCTCTGAGAATTTCGATCCCTTATTTCTTCTTCCCACCTTCTATTTATACTACCTCATGTGGGGGTAGCAGGTGGGATTGTAATGATGGCCGGCCACGTGTTCACCAGCTGTTGGCTTAGGTCCCATCACAAGGATGGCCGGATGTGACAAGGCACTGTTGGTGTGTACTTTGAAGATTTTGTGAGTAGTTTCACGTCACGTCAATTGCAGACTGTCATACTTGCGCACGTGGTTGACGTTGACTATCAAGGCGGGGCGCCCTTGCCGAACACGACCCGCCTTGGCAAAGGTTTATGGGGCGGCCTGGCTCGTAACTACGCCATGTGTCCGGGAGCCACCCGTGGGTCCCTGCACGGCTGCACTGTGCCACGTGTATGGGGGCTGCCACGTGTATGAGGGGGTCACTAGCGGGGCCCCGGTATAACTGTACCAGTAACAGTACATGTAAGTATACGCTTTACAAAAGGATGTTTGTATCAAATGTGAAGTCAGAGGACACATTGTGGGCACTAGCATATGAAAATTTATTTGATTTCATTTATAAATTTTGAAATTTCATTTAATATGTGCAGAGATAGAGTAAATTTAATAAACAATAATTGAACTTTGAAAATATAATTATTTACTCACCATATTTTAAAAAATAATCAAATGTTCACTGAACGTTTCTTGATATCGACTATTGGTAACTAATTACTTAACATTTAATTCTATCAAACAATTACACCCAGTGGTTGACGATATCCATTGAAATTGACTAGGCCTCTTGTAGGCAAAAACATCACTCAAATTAGATAAACAACTGCATGACTTATAAAAATGACTACAAAACAATTATTTTGGAAATTCTTGTTTTCTAATAGTTTATTCAACTTTTTCTATGATGTGGTCCATGTAGATGAAGCTTTTGTTCCAGTACTCAATCCAATTGATTTTACAAAGAATAACGTTTGTCACGTTTTACAATTCACTCAAATTTTTGACGAGCGGGTCAAGTAATGCTTAATCATTGAAGTAAATAAAATTCAATGACTATTCAGTTACATTTTAAAATATAATAAGTAATCGGTCATAATTTTGAAATTTGATGAGTGTATCTTAAATTTATCGAGTAGATGTACATCTGATTTGCTTTTGCAATATTTCCATCATTCCCATTAGGCAAATTTTCTGATTTCATTATTGTGTAATAGAAAAGAAATATTACTTTACTCAAAAAAATAAAAAAAGAAAAGAAATATTACAAAAATAATGATATGTTTTCCATCACTTCCAAGTATGCCTTCCGAGCATATCCACTACATTATAAACAATCTTGTTCCAAATTTTAAAACCACTAATTATATAAACATGCTCTGTAACGCCCCGCCCCCGTAACACATATAACGTATGTACATAAACACATTGCAGCGGATGGAGGGAGCGCTACTCGTGTACATAAATTTCAAAACCCTTCGCGTGGCTCTTGGATCGTCTGATTCCTTTTCCCATTCACACACCAACATCACATACTGTAGGACCCTTCACCAACTCCCGCATATATAATCTACAAAACATAAACGTAAACACATAGTGAGTCATAATGACCCAGTGAATAATGGATGCAATGCAGTGCGTGAAATGCACGTGACATTCTTTTCTTTCTTTCCTTGGGCCCTAGTCGCGAATCATGTGAGTACGATGTCATATCATAGCATAGGCCGTCCCCCAAAGGTTCTTTTACGCTTTGGGGCGCCGGGACCGTCGTCTAAAGAGTTCTTTTACTCTTAGACCGCCCATCACATCCTAGGCCGTCACCCAAGGGTTCTTTTACCCGTTAGGCCGGGCCGTCACCTAAGGGTTCTTTTACCCGTTAGGCCGCCACATCATCATCAAGCGCATTGTAAACACATGATAGGCAACTACATTCTACATACATGCTCGTGTCATGCATCATTCATGCTTTACCTGATAATCATACTCATAATGTTCTTAGGCATTACATAGCGTACTTTCTCATGAACTTCGTCTTGTCATTACATATCACATAATCATACATATACATACATGGCATTCATACATTCATAAGCCAGTCCCCAAGGGTTCTTTTTACTCTTGGGGCGCTACACTCGTCATATCATACGCATTCCATTTCTTGAACATCATATAACATGCATTGACATCACATGAAGCACATAAACTCTACTTTCTTGTCTCACTACATGTTCATTCACATAACTAGTTTCCTTTCATGTACATAGATCCTTAGCCCATATGACTTGACATAAAGGTCATATAAGTCACAAAATCATGTCCACATCATTCCATTATCATCACCTAATCATCACATAGGCATAACACAACCCAAAGGAACCCTAGCATGCTTGTAGGCTTGATACTCATCATAATTAGCATCATAGGCATACATAAACATACATATACTTCATAAATGCATACTATATCAAAGATACATCCATTACTCACCATGTACTAGCAAGAACATCAAGCATTGACATCCCCAAAGCTTCCTCCTCTTCTTCCTCTTCCTTCCTCTTTCTTCCTTCTTCTTGTAATCATAGATTACACAAACATTACATAGCTCATATATGGAGTGGGAGATGATCACATGTATTCATGAGGGTCTTGAGAGAGTTTTGGGAGCTTTGGGACCGAGTTTGGGTGTGTAAATGTCAAGAAATGGCTAGAATCTTCTAAAATAACACTTCTGCCGACTTAAAATTACTACCAGTAACTTACACATTCTGACGTAACCTTACCTTCCAGTAGTAACCTTATTAATCTACCGTATCATACCATCATACGGCCGTAATAAACTCTCTGTAAATCCTGCATTTCATCTTCTTGGCTTACTAGTAATCTTCCATTCCTTACGGTCGTAACTACAACCATCTGGCCGTATCTTGAGGATCATACGACCGTAATTTACTCTCTGAAACTTTTGGACATTTTCCATCGTTCGATTCGGCCGTAACATTCAACCCTTACGGCGTAACCTTACATTTACGGCCGTAATCCTTACATTTACGGCCGTAACTTCAGTTCTGCTGAAATTTCTCGTTTTCATCATTTCGACGGCCGTTTCGACTCCCGACATGTCTCATACCTTCCCAAACATTTCATGAACACATCATACACATATACATTATGTCGGGTCGACTTTGAGCGGGGCATTACATGCTCATATGTTATTAGCAGCACCGTTCTCGTCCCAACCGCTGGATTCCTGCGTGAGAGGATCCCCTCGGCCCACAGCAATCTCGGGGGGCCGGGGGCCGGGGGGAGAGGTTCTAAGAGTTGCTGGAAGAGAATATAGCTGGAATCGGAACGTTTGCAATGTTATTAGTCATAATAATTCATTGCCAACATATTGATATCCATATCCCCCTACCATTAGAGGGTAGGGATGGAAAAATAACCTGAGAAATCCGAAAATCGCTGGTACTCGAACCGAACGGGTCGAAAAAATCGAAACTGATGGATCGACGGGTTGGATATGATTTTTGATAGTAAAATCCGAGATGGATATGGTTCGGATATGGATTTTAGTTTCATACCCGAACCCGAACCGAATACCCGATAAAAAAAACTTAAAACAAATAAAATTAAAAATTAGTTTTCAATTCAAAGGCAATGTGTTTGTGATTTTGCGCTAGTGTGTTAGAGTTAGACTATTAAGTATTAACTATTAGCGTGTTAGAGTTAGACTATTAAGTATTAACTATATTACTAAACCCAATGACCCACCACCCAAAAAGCTTAAGTGGCCACCACCCAAGCTCAACCCAAAGTCGTTGGTTTTAGCCTTCAAAAATTTACTCTTTTAAAACAATACATTAGAGGTAGAACGTAGATTATTTTTGTTTGAGCAAAATATCCAATTTTATACGTTACACTTTATAGGTGATGTTGTAGTATTTTGTGAATGTGTTGGTAAAAAAAAAAAAAAAGAAGGGTAGACGGGTACCTGTTCGGGTATAAAACCCGACCGAACCGAACCGAACCGAATTACCTGCCGTTCGGTTCGGTTATGGGTTCAGGTTTGGCCGACCCGACCCGACCCGATCCGTTGTCATCACTATCAGAGAAACATGTGTTAATTATCCGATCATGTGTGAACACCGGATTGTTTTCACGTATGCTATATGGTGCACTACACCAAACACAATAAAAATAGAATAACTATTTTGTCCGCGTGAGAGATGAATCCTAAATCCCACAATCTTTCCTTGTATGTATATACCATCCCATTTCCAACCTGACATTATGATGTCAGACTTTTCCTACATTTTTTCAATGGTCAATATGAATATACCACACGAGTTCATGTTAATTGCAAGTAGATGGTAGTAAGTTTTTAAAGAAAATTTGTCAAAAAATTCTTAACTAAAATGACAAATGAGGTGACTGCATCACCAAGCATTTATTACATTTCGATTACTATGTAACAAAAATTTGTTAACCCTCAAAACAAGAGAGGTGCTTACAATGTTTATAATAAAATTAAATACTGCTATTCAGTATTTCTTGGAAAAGAAAGGGAGCAAAGAATAAGCGTCCAATTAATTAAGGTCAAAGGCTTAGTTATATTTTACTACTTGGTTCATAATTAATTACTAACCACAGGGACTAGACAAAAGTCATGCTGGAATTAAAGATTTCCCCTCATTGTTTACCTCTGTGTTGGCAAAACTTTGGTGTTCATTAAATTCCCTGTACAAATTTATGAGTTCAATAACAATATAACATTTATTTAATTAATTTTATCAGGTTGAGACTCACATGGATTCTGCTAGGATTTTTAAGATGCACAAATACCCATTCATTCATGTATGTACCATTCTATGAATCATATTCTCGTGTGTAATTGGACAAAGCAGTGCACCTATACATAGTATAAAATTATCACCCACGTCGTCCTCCCATCTGAAGAGACTATTTCTTCCCCTTTGCTGATGTGAAAAGATCTCTCTCTCTCTCTCATGTAAGTACGATGTATAATAGCACTAGTACAAACTACAGAGGTGCCAATACCAACAACTTTCTGGAACCATCGAGCGTTCCTTAATTGCGGAACACTGGAGCCATTTTGAGGCCCCATTCGATTTCTGTTTTGAAATTCAGATCAGGTCTAGAATCAATACGGTGAGGAGGAGCTCCAGGCATTTGAAAATTTTCCGACGATACCATATCGGCTTGGGGTGGTAGGTAAAATTTTTGGCAACAATTTTGGGTAACAATGTAGTCAAAACTTTGACCGGCCACCACGGGCATGTACGGTGTCGTCGGAAAATTTTTCGAATTGCTGGAGCTCTCCCTCACCGTGTTGATTCTAGATTTGATCTTAAATGTTAAAACGGATGTCGAACGGGGTCTCACAATGGCCCGAGCATTCCTGAACAATTTTGGTGCCCACATATACTATCCTACTAAAACACAACATAATAAAATCCTTATTCGACAAGTAAAATCCTTATTGGGGTAGCAAAACCCCCTACCCCATGCTGTCATAGTTTAAACCTCCCTATTGGAGGTAGTAAGATTCTCCTAGGTTTTAGGGCCTCAACTTGGCCAAACCTCATCAGAGATCTTATTAGTTTTGAGAGAATAAGGTTTCCCCACATAATAAAACTTTATTGGTACACACCAACAATAAATCGAATAAGAAGAAAACTTAAGTTAAAAGTACATCCCATACGTCCTCGGCCTAGGGATGGCAACAGATTGGGTTCAATTCGGGTCGACCATACCCATATCCAAACCGAGATCCCAACCCCATATCCATATCCATATCCATATCCGAACCGCGATCATTCAGTTCGGGTATTCTTTTGGGTTGATTGTCAAATCCATTCGGGTACCCGTTTACTAGCTCAATATTTTTTTTAGGTTCCACACCATCACATCTAATAAGTACTATATCATATATACAAAGATTTTCTGGTGCCCAATGGGGTGCACACTATAAATATTAATTAATATTACGAAACTCGGATTAAACCCACTCGAAAAAGCCGTTCAACCATAACCCAGTGACCCAGAACGAAGTCAACTATATAGATTCATCTTATTAAATATTAATATAAATATATATAATTCAAATTTTTGTAATTTCATTTTCAAGTTGCAGCCCCATTTTGAATAATCAGGCCTTGACTTTGCTCTTATCATAGCACCTTTCCCTTTGCTGTCCTTTTATAATGAAAAAGTTGTTTGGCGTCCCAATTATTAACTGATGTGGGATTTTCGGATTTTCTGTTTTCAATCAGACCTTGACTTTTCTCTTTCTGTCTGGCGTCACCAATGAGAAAAGTAATTTTAATTTTATTATTTTAAATTTCATTTAACAGAAATTAATAATAAAAATATATATACGGCTATTCGATTCGGGTTCGAGTATTTTTCTAATATCCATATCCAACCCATATCCGTGTCGGGTTTTATGTTGGAAAACCATATCTGACCCGTCGACCCATTAGTTCGGGTTTTTTCGATCTGTTCGATTCGAATATGTACGGTTTTCGGGTTTCACGAGTCGTTTTGCCATCCCTGCCTCGGCCATCATTCTCGATCAATGAATTGTTTCTAATCATGCTCTCAACTTAATGCTGTTAAACACTAAATTAGACCGTGATAAATAACAAAATTTATAGAAATTCGTATCAATGAAGGACTACGTACTACTATTTGCAAATGATGCAATAATACCATCTATTGGTTTTACTAAAAACTAGTGAAATATGTACAACTCTATATCAGCTTAGTGATTATTATGCTAAAATGTTGGAACAACTCATAATTAAAGGGCAAAATCTAAATAAACTTCTTGTTACAGTACAACTCAAAGTTTCACAAACCGCTTCAATTGTGTCTCTCTTCTTCAATGATCTCACTTTCACCTAGCTTCAGTCAATGATAAAATGGAGGATCAAAACCCTCACAAATTATGAACTCAACTTGCGTACTGTGTACATATCATCTGTTGTTTATACGCAACTTAATTTTGAAATTCGAATAATTATTATTAGCCTTTAGTTTATTTCAATGGGAACATTGGATTCCTTTACAATATTGCTCTCATGGAGCAAAACAGAACTCTTATGTTGTCTTGAGATAAAGATTATAATTGACTTGTGTTGCCCACTTCACTTTGCCAAAAAGAATTAAGGGTGTGTTTGATTCCACTTTTTTTTTCCAGAAAACTCATTTTTCAGCTTTTTTTTCCACCTTAGACCGTTTGATTACACTTTTTTTCCGGAAAAGATTTTCCAACTTTTTCTCGCTTTCTGTTCTTTTCCTTGTTTTGAAGGAAAACGTTTTCTTTGGGGGGAAGGTGGTTTTTGTTTTCCGAGAAAAGTTTGACATTTTTTTTTTTTTTAATGGACAATTTACTTTAATCATAAAAATAAGGAAAATGATTAAATTTCATTAAAAAAACACAAAAATAAAGAAAATAACATCATTTTCCAACTTTCAAATTAATCCAATCAAACACCTACAACTACTATTTTCCCGAAAAACCTTTTCCCGGAATTCATTTACCCGGAAAATATTTTCCTTCAAACCATTTTCCGGGTTTGCAATCAAACACACCCTAAAGGTGCGTTTGATTGCCATGATTTTCCATGGAAAATATAGAATCTTAGAAATTATTTTTAAAATTGATTGTTTGATTGCAAAATTTTCCATGGAAATAATTTTTCATGTACAATCACTTAAAGTATCTTTTAGCATATTTTCCATGGAAAATAATTCCCACCTTCTCCTATAGAAAATATTTTCCATATAAGATGAAAAATATTTTCTTTTCCATCTTTTCCTATCAAACATACCCTAAGGACTTAATTTGATTTAAGGTTGACTAATCAATTTCTTTAACATATATAATGTGAGTGACAAGCAGACATTTGATTTAAGGACATAATTTGAACTTGTAATTAGAACCTTCAAAGCCTGTTCGACTCTTGATAATAATTGAATTCGGCTGATAATAAAATCAAAATGTCATTGTGTTAGAAATATCCAAACACAAAATACAAAGAAATCCTTATTATTCGATCCACTTGTTTGTGCAAAAATAATTGCTGAGAGGACCTAATCATAACATGATTAAGATTCTAAGCTCCTCGGAATGCTTAAAATGAGTTAAAACCCAGAAGTCTTTTTCCCTAATTTCTGGCTTTTCCCTACACAACAACTAGTGGGACAAATTCTTTATTAAATTCTTGCTCATTAGTTATTATTATTGATGGTCCTTTTCTTCTTAACCCAACAAATAGAATCTTTTTTCCTCAAGAAGTTTCCCGCCAAAACTTTGCACTCTAATTGGCCCAAAGAGAATATGAATTGAAACCCCTACCCCACACAACCCACCTTTACATAATCACACAAGTCATTATATGCACTTTACGTGTAATTATATTATTATTATTATAATACCCTCTCGTGTGGTGAAATAGTAATCTAATGTACAACATAAAATATTCGTAAATATAAAAATCTGAGGTTAAAAACATTTTTTTATGTCACTCACAAATTGCCTAGCTATAGGAGGAAAACTCCAACCCAACCCCGCCAGGAGATTAGGGTCCAGTAACAATAAACCTCACCTTTGATTAAGATTAAAAAAAAAAATGTTGCAAAATGTGGTGTCATCTATCACCTAGATTGACATTAAATACATCATAACATTAGTGATAGCATTACAATAAGAATTAACTATCCGGATTACTAATGATTGTTTAATAAAGTTTTTTTTTTTTTGAGAAAAATGTAATTTCTAAGAGAACCTATATCTATATATTAATAAAACCAGCACATTTTCCCGCCACTTTCACCTACTTTTCTGAATAAAAAAATCAATTTTTAATTATGGGAACGAGTTTTACCGCTTCTACATATCTTTTCCAACTTGACTTATCACCCCTCATCTTTTGATAGAATCACTCCTTATCTCTCAAATCCGGGTTATTATCATGTGTGATTTTTTTAAATCTCCCATCCATATCTTTTTACCATGAAAAAAAATGAAAATATGTTATTATAATTTTTATTTTACACATATTTTAAATTATAAACATTAAATCTCGTCACTGAGAAAAATCTAGTATAGTTAAAAAGTAAAGAAAATTGAAGAGTAAAATGTGAGACACAAAATAATACATTTTTTTAAAAAGAAAACAGTAACCTTTCAACACTAAGAAAAGAAAACAACAGCATCTATTGTTTACTGAAGAGTAGCTTGCATTAAATCGAAAGTATAAGTAATTAATTGGCATTCCAGTGTACATGTCTAACCACTCTTTTTCATTTATCCAAGGTTACTGATGATTGTATGATGAAGTTTCTTCTTCTTCTCCTCCTTTTTTTTTTTTTTTTTTTTTTTTTTGAGAAAAATGTCCTTTTCAGAAGAATCTATATAGTTAAAAAAGTAAAGAAAGTTGAATAGTGAAATATGCGAAATAAATTAATACATTTTTTTAAGGAAACAGTAATTTTGAGGCACAACTTTTCAACACCAAGAAAAGAAAACGACAAACATTTGTTGTTTATTAGAAAGAATTGAGGTACTTAATGTGGACAAAATGCCGTTCCATCTATCTGGAGAAATTTTACTCTCGTGGACTACTACCTTAAAGCCTGTGGAAAGGAGAGTAGGCAAAACTGCAAAAATGATCTCTTCCCAACACTGGTTCTTTCTCACAGAACTAGCGCTTGTGGGGCATGCTTACACGGCAATGGATACTATGTGCAGAGCCGGTCTTGAGATTTGAAGACCCTTAAGCGAAATTTTACACGAGGCCTTTAATAAATAAAATTTTATCCCCCAAAAACTTATATATACTACTTTCAAATAAAAGATTTTATTAAATAAAAATTTTTGTAATTGCAATAATAATAATATAATCCACCAAGAGATTAAAATTGAACTCTCTCTAACTCAACAAGTAACAACTTGATTTTTATTAAAACAAAAATCATCCTATTCATATAGACTGCAAATTTTGAACCTTTATAGTTTGGGGACCCTAAGTGGCAGCTTAGGCTCAGGACTAGCTCTGACTATGTGTGCGATTGAACAAAGGGATTGAACAAAGGAATCAGAGAACCCAACATCAAACAAAAGATTTAATAAACCATGTGCGCAATAGATACTTCACGATTGGGGTTATGAACAATGCGTAAAGCTTTTGCAGAACTGCTGTACCGGAAACTGGTAAGGTGATATTGGTGGATGTGGTTTTGCCAGAGCACCCTGAGATTGATGTGTTATCCAAGATAGGCTTCCGTGCTGATATGGCTATGATGACTATAAACTCAGCAGGGAAAGAGAGAACCATAGAGGAATTAAAAACGCAGGCAAAAATTGCAGGTTTCACTGATCTCAAGCTCATATCAAAGGTATATCGTGATGGGATCATCGAGTTGGACAAGAACTGGTCTCTCTCTCTACTAATTCAATCCCATCTCCTTCGGATCCTTCAGTGGCTCTGGGTGATGTGTATTTACTATTTAGCAATGCAGCTCATTGAACCAAGATTCAGCTAAAACAAGAAACCAATCAAGAATCCCTTATCACTAATGTCTATAAACAATAAAGCATCAAAACAGCCGATAACACAAGTTTTTAATTGAATCTATATGTCTCCATCCCCAGCCCCCACCCCCACCCCCACCCCCAAACCCCACGCATGTCTCTCTCTTCATAAGATCCCAGTAAAGGTTCCCACATAGACTAGTTACTTAAGGAGCGTTGATATTACCATCAGAAAGAGCTGAAATCTTATGGTACAATTTCAAAGAAAACAATCCATTCAACATATAAATAAACAACCTCGATATACCCGTTGATCTTCTATTTGCTTATTTCCATAACTTAACCGAACTGTCGTGACTTGCAGAGGCAACCATTCCTGTCAAAGGAGACTGTGCCAGTGCAGAGACGATATTCTCATGTGCCTGAACTGTCATGCTTTTGTTCTCCACCATGTTCCACAACTCCAGAGACTGCATCATCAAGTCAAAAACAGAGCATTACATACTAAAATGCTCAGATAGAAAATTTCAGAAGTAATAGAAGCAACGCTTAGGTGTGTTTACAGCTCATGAGAGAGTAAAATGGCACTGATAAATGTGTATGTCAGTTCCTCCTGGAATGCACGTGAGAGAGAGAGAGAGAGTTACCTGAAACCCACCAATAACCAAGAGAGATGAATAGCGTGGATGGAAAACACACGAATGAAATTGGTTCCCATTGGCACTGAGCTCATGGATGCATTCTCCAGACACTAATGACCAAACCTTAACGCAGTCCTCACTGACAGAAGCCAACAGACTTTCATTGAGATCCCAGCAAAGGTAATTCACAACACCAGAATGTCCCTGACAACACACCAAATTTCAAGTGACATTAGAGGCGAAGCCAACTATCAAATGCACAAAATATCAGCAAATGACACAACTCCATTACATTTTTGACTCCTAACCCATCATCGGTATAAACTCATCAATGTCCAAACCTGGAATAAATGTGTTTGCCTGTCAGTTTCAACGTCAAAGATGGACACCACTTTGTTTGATGCTGCCGCTAACATCTGCCCACTTATTGGGTGAAACCTAACTTGTGCACTTCCTCCTTGCTATTTCAAATAATCAGTAAAAGTAACTTGTCAGTTATTAAACAGAACTCCAAGTAAACCTGAAGATATTGAAGAAATCAAGAAATGGTAAAAAAATCCAGAAATAGTAAACCGAATGAACCTTAGAGTTTCGAGCGCATGAGAATGAACTGATATTCCAGTAGCGAATTTCATCATTACTATCACAGAAACAAAAAAGATCATTCTTCTTGGGATGGAAGTCAAGGGACATAACATGGTAAGGATGCGCTGTATATGCTTGAAGAGAACAGCTTGGCTGCATATAAGAGTTAAACAAGATAAGGGTACTAGTAATGGTAAAATACAAAAATGTAGATGTCATCATCTCAATAAAGGTTTGCTTTATCAATCAAGTACAGTTCTAAGTATTTGAACTGTCTTGAAACTTAAAAGGAATGGCTTGGCCATGACAAGTGTAAGACACTTCCACCATGCACAAGTCTTATTCTGAATATCCCAAATATGAAACATTCTAAAACAGAAGAGCAGAGACATCATTACATTAGACGCATCCCACAATCTCACAGACTTGTCAAATGAAGCTGTCACAAGTTGAGATGAATTGGGCCGGAAGCGGACATCCGTAATTAAGTATTGATGTTCTTCTGGAGTGGCTTCCTTTTGCAGAGTATCCATGTTCCAGAGCACAGCCTAATGCATATAACAATTAAATTCATATAAGTACAAAGGTAAACTCCTTAGTTCATTGCTATGGGAGTTATAATCTAGAAAAACTTCATTTATAACTGCAGAGTTATACTCAATGCAGTAAAATGCAACAGTAACACGAAATTGGAATATCCTATGGATAACGAATAGAAGATAAGGTAAACTTTGACCATCTGCTCATAAAGCCATCAGACACTGCACCTACCTTTTTGTCATGCCCAGCACTAGCCAATATCTTTCCATCAGAAGAAAAATGACAACATGTCACTTTATTTCTTGTCCTTATACAGCCAACCTCTCCAAAGGAAAAACCTAAAATAAAGATGTAACGCATAAACAAAAATCTTCCCTGCCACAACAGACACTCTAAGAAAAACAGATTCCATATGCACAGACACAATGGCTGAAGGTAACCTTTAGAAGTTTCTGGTTTGTGCTCGCTGAGAGTTTGTTTCAGAGAGCCATACATATTCCCGTCTCCATCATGTGATAAAAATGATTCAACATTGTCTTCCAAGGAACCAACATCTCCAAAATTCTCCAAGTCATCCTGTACGGGATAAAGGAAAAAAATAAAATAATAATAAAAAATTGAAAAAAAAATATGAAGGAAAGAGACAAGGCACAGCGGAAAATGCAGAACTTTGATTTTCATGAGATAAATCTGTGAATACCACCATCTTACTACAAATCCAGTTAAAGTAAGTTCATATGGTCCATCACTGTGGCACAGGTTCATCAGCGCTATTTTAACACAATAGTTTTCCAAAAATGAACGAGAAGCTAAGCCTTATCTCCTATAAACTAGGATAAACTATAGGAATCCTTCTTCTGTGCATAAGATTTTAAACACCACAAAGTTTAGAGCTCATCCGATCCAGGTTTTTCTATAAATGATTTTCGCATAGAGATTATTATTATTATTGCTTTCGGGACAATGTATGGTTAAAAACTAAGAAGTGATGCTGAAAAGTGAAAATTGATTTTCCTTTTTCAGTGTGTGAAACCGAACTTTGAAAAGTAAACCAGATTATAAGCTAAACTTAAGCTCCTTCAAACAAGCTCTTAGCATGCCACATGAAAGGTCATACAGTAGTGCCAAGCTACAAAATTTAATAGGTTAAACATCCATGAAAACTTATTTATACCAGATGGTTAGTAGATGTTGCAATTCCACCTGTTCCCTCTGCACCATACATGATCATACTCTTGGATACTCCATTGACATGCTGTAGGCTACTGGCAGTAGTCATTCCATCACCAGGTGTATGTGTTGATGCTGGTGAGCTGGGAGAAGGAGCAGCAGTGTTTCCAGTACCTGTACTATTGGCAGGTCCAGATGAAGAGTGTTGTTTCCTTTTCCTGTTATTCTGCTTCATGAAAAGAGCAGGTCAGATCACCAAATATATTCATGTAAAGAAAATGGAAATTTTGAAGAGGGAAAGTCAATATGAAGTGGTAATGGTTGTAATAGAACACACGACGAAATAAATGAACTGCTACTTATTGCAAAGGATTACCGCTCTTGCATAAAATATTCCCTAACTGCATTACGGCCTACCTGTTGCAATTGCTGTTGCTGCTGTTGCAACTGATCCTGTTGTTGAGACGATGACTGCTGCATTTGGGGAATCTTCATCTGATCAAAATAGTACATACTTAGTTGCAGCATCTTGAAGTAACTTGATACAAAACTATCCTAAATTGATAATGGAAAGCAGTTTTCATTCCATTAGTGAGTGCAAATGGTACATCTTTACACTTTACACTGTTAAGTGTTAACAGCTTATCAAATCCGTATCTATTTGAGGCGGAAAAGAAAAATCTATCATTCACTCTTTAAAATCATCCAGCATTTTTAACAGAGTCATTACTAGTGCCTGAAATTGAATTGTACAGATAATAAAGCTAATAAAATTAGGTAGATATTGTGAAATGCGCAGCTAAAAAGTGGATAAAATTTGTGGTTGAAATTGAAGTATGACAAGTTGGCCAACTTTTTAGCAAAGCTTTTACTTTACCAAACAAACTCTTACTGTTTTACAACTAATTGGAAATCCACAGTCAATATCAAGTCTCTTGTTGACCAAAACTAGAACTGATTTGACGCCACAAGAAGTCATAAAAAGGCAGCAAACAAACACATGCAGGCATCCATGTCATAATAACTAAGGGTGCATTTGATACAACAGGGAATTGGAAAAGGAAAATGTTTTCCAATTCCATGTAAGATGGAAAACATTTTCCCACCACTCCCCATAATAAAATTTTACATGGAATTTGGAGGAAAATGTGCTTCAAAAGGTTGTACCTAGAAATATTTTCCTTGAAAAATTTGTGTATCAAACACACCGCTAGGAAAATTTACATGAAAAATACACATTTTCCATGGAAAACTAATGCAATCAAACACTGTTATATGTAATAGTATACCGTTTCAATTAAGGGATAGAGAAAAAAATTGCATTATTTGAACTAAAAGAAACTGTTGCAACCTTTGGTGAATTTGATTGCACTGGGGAGCATATAGATCCATCATTTCTTGGAGGTTGACCATCTTTGGAATTAAAATTACCCCGAGGCAATCCTCCAAATCCATAGTTAGGTGAAGTAAGGTTGCCTTGGGCATGAGCTTGTGCTAGCACCTGTTGTTGTTGTGATGCCAAAAGAAACTGGTTTTGGGCTTGCAGATTGGGTTTTTGAACTTGTAAACCCAAACTTGGCCGTAACTGGTCAATACCCTGCACCATATGGTAAGCACAGTGGTCAAGAGTTCATCTCCTCTGCAATATATGCTTACTAAAATGAGTATAATAGATTATTAAAGCCATAGGCAACTCACAGCTAATGGCCAACCCTTCAGTGGAAGACTCATGACACCTTGATTCAACCCTGAGAAGATAAGAGAAATAATGTGACAACATTAGCATAACTGCAACAATATTCTATCTAAACCACAATGATTCTGAGGGTATCACGAAAGGGCACTGGATTCGATACCACCGCCAGATACTGCAATCTAAAGGATGGGCAATGTTCTATTAACACAGAGTGTAAACATCTTTCACGAAAACTTAATCTATGGATGCTATTACAGTTTTTCTTTAGACATATGAAGAATATCAAACTACTAAAGTTTACTACCACCAGAAAGTTCTATAAGTAGTCTGTTGACTTCTTATTTCCATTTTCATTTTTCTCTTGTTGGGGAAGGTGGGTTTGAATATATGATTCTTGAAGATAGAAAATACCAATGGCTACATTTAGGGCAGGATCCCACGCACAGTCCACCAGTCTTGTGGTGGTGCAGATGATAAGAGTGTTTTATATTTCAAAGCAATACTGGACTAATAGTGGCAGGAGTCGTGTAAGCTCCTGGCAATTATGCAAATTAAATTTATCCCGTAAAACACCCTGAGATGCTTATTACCTTTTAAGACCAACAAAAATTAGTAGAGAGATTTCTGGTCATGGTGAGAGTGAGGATTTAGTGGTGAAAAAGGAATCGTACGGAAATCAGATTCACATTCACATCCATTGAATTACTAAGAGCATGTGCATACACGTGCAAATTGCAAGCCCGTACCCAATTTTTCTTAAAATGACAACAAGCCTGTCCAGCCTTGTTATTACACTTCATGAACATGCTATTGGGCTCTATAACCCCCCCAACAAACAACAACAACAACAACAACAACAATAATAATAATAATAAGAGGAGGAGTAGTAATAATAATAATTTCCTCTACTTTTCCCGTAGAAAGCAATAGCTCAGAGAACATCCAATTTTACCTGCACCACCAAGTCCAGACTTTGGTTGAAGAACTGCCTGGCCATAAAGAGATGAGGCATCCATAGGCAAAGATTTCTGACTTGCACCCAAATTAACTTCTGGTTTAATGTCCTAGAAATTCCAGAAAGTACAGACTCAAGCTTGATAAGATAAACAAAAGCAACAGAGGAAAAGAAGCCAAAGAAAAGAAACGGTTTTAGCCATTACAGTGGGCAGTGGAGACCGTCCTTGCATTTGCTGCAATGCAACTGACATGCTCCCAGAATTCCCTTGCATCAACTGTCTGGATCAATCGCGAAAACAATTAAAAATCCAAATGAATAATGAATACGAAGATGTAATGCCTTTATTAAGATCAGATAAAGGATAAGTGTTTATGACTTTATGTACCCTTGTTGATTATTTGCTGACTTGAGAAGGGCCATCCTATTGGCATCAATAAGAGCTGGACTAGTGTCTGAGTCCATCGAATGAGACTGCTGCTTCATACGTTCTTCATACATTTTCAACGCCAATACACTTGTAGATGGCTGCGCCATCATCCCTTCAGAGTTCATGGTATTCATAGGGCCACCAAGGGGGGGCTGATTAGGATCCCTTCGCTGTAACTGGGCATTCCTCTGCTGCATGAGTTGCATCTGTTGCATTTGTAGCTGCTGCTGGTGTTCCCTTGCTTTAATTTGTTGTGTCTTTTGTTGGAGTTCAAAATGCAAGGCAAAATAGAAGATGAAACATTGGACATACAAAACAGACAACGCACATTTAGATCAAAGTAATAACTAGACGGAATCCATAGCCCTAAAAAGAAATGCAGAAATTTAAAGCACCTCTATGTAAGCTGCCGCTGACTCAGAATGTTTCTCGTTTGTCCTTGCAATGAAGATGTCCCAGAACACAGACCACCATTCAAAAAGAAATCCTCCAGGTGCATCAATAGCTAGAAGAAAGCAGAACAGGGTTACAGATATTTGCTCTACAGTCTATCACACGTTTTCTCTAAAAAAATGAAGCGGAAGGCAACCAAGTTTTGCAATCAGTTGTTCACATTTATGATTTAGAGCTTGTTTGAGAAGAACTCTAAAAAAGTAATTGTTTTTTCGTATGTTCATTTATAACACGTTACACGTCCTTCCGATTGATTTCTTTTCACCCCCCCAAAACCCCACGGAAAAAAAAAAAAAAAAAAAAAGAGGAAGAAGAAGAAGAAGAAGAAGCTGCTAGCTGATCAAAATTAGTTGCGTAATAAAGACATCACATAAACTGCAGCAAATGCCTCACCTACAGGATCCGTAGCAACTTTCCCTTCTGTCATGAAAGCTTTGGCAGAATTATGCAATTTTCTTTTCAACAGGTAGTCGTGAATGTAGACATCAAGCCTGTCCAAAAATATAACAATTAGAAGTTCGCATCAGCAGCAGAATCACATTGTCTTACTAGCATACCGCTTTTACAGTAAACTCATTCCTCCAATGTTTTATTAGAATGAGAAATTTAATGAAAATTCCCATAATTCTGGAGGACAGGAGGGAAATTTTGGAAGAGGAATGACTGGAAACGACATTGTAAAGATGGAAGTTCATGTCTTGTACTTCCACTGGAGTGAGACTAGACGCGGTAGGTGATCAGTGATTACTTTTAATCTGAATAAGACAAAAACTGGAAAATCTTCTTTGTGCGTTCAGCAAAATTTGGGAAATTAACAATATATCTGCAGAGTTCTTATAAACACTTGGAATAAAAATATACTTTTGGTGAGACCACAATGTCCACATGGGTAATGGCGACTACAAAGATGCAAAAAATTGAATTGAATGCACTGGTTCCCTTTCTTAATCCATAATCAGAGTAAGTATAAACAAGTAAAGTTAAATAAAAAGCCTGGTAAATTCATACATTTTATCTGCTTCCCAATTACTCTGCGCCATGGTTATTACTCAAAAACAGAGTCCACAAAGTTCTACAGCCAGTTTCAGTCACTGCCCCTCCACTGAAATCAAACGCAAATTCGCACACTGCCAATAAACTTTAAAAATAAAACAATAAGAAATTCACGAAACCCTAAACGACAAAGTTCTCGCCAAAAGCTTACCAGTAAGAGAGATCAAATTCTGCATTGACGAGCCAAGCAAGATCTCCGCACCAAAAACCCTAGTTCAAATTAAACACTGAAAAACAAGAGAAGCGAGTCAAATTCACATAACAAAACAAGATCTTTATTCATAAGAAAATCAAATTTCGCAAATTTACTTCTGAATTCACATTCAATAGCCCACAATTTTTTACTTTTAGTCAATTATCAAATGAATCTCGTTTATCTCTAAAAATTCAACTCAAATTGGAATGCTCATATCAAAGTACGCACAGGATCGCGATCTTCGGTTCAATTAACGTCTATATATTCATTGACAATTCCACTAGTCACATACGTAAATTCAACTACATATAGAACGTACTCTCTTCAATTATTCAATCTATTAATTAATTATTCCATAAAAATTAAACTGTATAGCAACAAAACTGAAATTCAAAGTGATGAAAGGAGCTCAACTTGAACACTGAGGAGAGAGAAGGAAAGAAGGAGAGCGGATTTCGCCCATGCGGAAGCTAAAAAGTTACTCGAAAGTGGCGAGGTGAGGGTCGATAAGTGAGGCCCGGGATCCGGTGTTTATATAGTGCGTAGGCTCGACACTTGGCTTGGAACGCGATTTAAACGGATTTTTGATGCTGATATAGGTTCGGTATTGGTTCGGGAAAGGGTAACGGTGGGACTACATAAATGTTCCCAGTGGAGAGCTACAGTTACGGGGACGCCACCGAGCTCACAGCTGGGCTAACACACGTTTGAATTTGCAATTTTAGGTCACTTGACCAAACAAAATAAAATAATAAAATAAACGAATAATAATAATATTACTCTATGATGAAATAATTACGTGATTACTAAAGTTTATTATCTTATTTACTGTATTTAAAAAATCATCTTATTTACCAAAAAAATTAGAATTAATTAAGAATGATAGGGGTTGGTTTTCAATAGTTTTTAATGTAAAGGAGAGAGAATAAGTAGAATTTAATGGTGGAGATTTGTGGATGTGACGAGATGTGTGGATGTGATTGATTTAGAGTAAAGAAAGAATGTAAAAAAAAAGTGGTAAAAAATGGCAAAATTTGGGAAAAATTATTCCCAATCGGGGCAATTAAATTATAAGTATGTCAATTTTTCAAATTTGGAGGTCTAAACTACCCTTTTGTTTAAATGAAAAATGAAAAAAAAATTCAAACAACCTCTCTCCCAATGCCCCCTCCTCCAACCTGATTCTGGCCAGCAAGTCTGGGTCAATGACGACAAACCAGAGCTGGTTACTGGTCAAACCAGTAGCCTTCATTGCTATGGACTTATGGTTGTCAACCAGCAACCTTCATTGCTGTGGTTTGGAGGTCGGATCGCCGGTATCTTCACAAATTTGATATAATTGGTTTCGAAAATCGAAATCTAATTGTAAAAGATAAAGTGTGGCCAGAATTTCTGCCGTCGAAAATGAAGTAGAGCAGGAGAATGAAGATATCCTAAATCCTAGATTTTAAATTATAGGATTTATTTTTGTGAAGATATAATAATCTACTCAATTTGAAAATATTGATATTCTTATAATTCTAACTCTAATTAACAGTTACTTTAATGGTAACCTAACATATTGAAATTTGACAATTAAGTAAATCATTCTAATATTATTACTAGTATGTCGCTCTTATGTGGTGAAATCTATATAATTTTATATGTCAAAAATCACAAAAATTAAAGAGTTCTTTTCTTTGTTTTTTTGGTGAACCAAAATGGAGAAGGAATTTGTGAAAAATATAAAAACAAACAACAATTTTACATTTTAATTCTTGAATAAACCTGCCTCAGGGTCTCTAATTATTACCACTGCGAACGTGATCGATTTCTCTTCTTAATTTCTGATTATTTTACTTGTTTATTTTAATACCTTTGAATCAGGACAAAATATGTATAGCAGATGATAAAATAAAAATTGAAAAATAAAAACTCGTGGTTAGTTTATACGATTTTTTCTTTTTTGACCATATAGAAATTTGAGAAAATATCAATCGTCGAAATATTGTGTTAGATTTGTAAAGTATGATCACATGTTTAGGCAACGCGTAATACTATTTATGAGGGTTGGTGTGATATTTGATTGGTTTATCATCTTCAATCATGTATTAAAAACAACATTTAAAATGACAAATCAATTATTTACTAATTCAACATAAGGTCGCAATATACGGTGATGATAAAGTAAAGGATCGAGAAAATTCCAGTTCAATTAGCCTAACTCTTTAACATAAAACAAAGAAACTACAGATAATTTCGCATGTTGCTATAAACCTTCTCCCATGTAGAATCAACAGAACAAAAAAAAAAAGGACAAAATCCAAGATTCCGTTCACCCAAAGGTTGGTAAATGGTAACTATTGATTGGCTCTATCTATAAAGATTTCTTCCGTCTAATATTTTTCTTCATCAGTGCCAAATCCATCCAAAAGTGGTAAAAGATTCAAAACTTTCTGTAACGCGTTTTCTTCCACGAGATTACAAAACAAAACAGTTCAACCGTCACAAATCATTTACCTTGATGACGAGCTGTCTTGGTCTGATGAGCGGAGGTTTCCATTTTCTAGTTCAAGAGTGGCTTCTTTAGTTCCAGAGCAGGCTTCGGAAGGAATGTTTATGCCAGCAAAACCGACCATTACAGCTGCAGCTCCAATGTAATCCAAGAGATGGGGCGCATTTCCAGTCACAGAATCCACAATAGCTGCTAAAGGGACCTGAATTGTGAGACCAGCTGTTGCTACGGTGGTGCTTGTGAGGAGGACGGCTTTGGCCCATAGGTAGTCACTCAACACATTATCCAGCAGACCTGAATGTGGGAATTTGAAATCTAGTTATCGACATTGTTCTTCATGACAGGTAATAACAGCACATGACACGTGAAGCTCAAAAGAAATGATTCGGTCAGAAAATCGAACAAAAAACAGAGAAGTTATATTATCGATCGGGGGTAAGGGGTAGAGCTCTTAACCAGTAGGCTAACCCCCTGATTCTGAACGTAAAAGTTATACTATCACTTTCCAGTAATGATCAAATCAAGCAGAAATCATCACAATTGATCCAAGTCAAACTAGATTAACTGCAACAAAAAGATTTCTGCAATAGTCAAATCACTTTTGGAAGGCTATGAATAGAAAACCTATAAGGCCTTGTTCTATGGGAGATAAAGTTACACAAAAACTTTTCTTGCTCCTCTTTTCAACCACATACACATTTTCAAATAATATTAACCACACATTTTACAAGGAATCTGCAGAGCAAAGTTATTCCCCAAAGAACAAGGCCTAAATTAGATAGTTTTTCACGTCTCTCCATCAACACAAGACTTTTATAGCTCAACACATAGCATAGAAGGTGTTAGAATCGCACATCGGCCTATGATATGTACAAGATCCAATTAATAAGACGGAGGTTAATCCTCCCCTAACAAGCTATTTTTGGTAGGAGGAGTTAAACCCAATATCATTCCTAAGAGAAGGTAAAGCTACTTTGGTGTTTCAAGACTCTGTCTAAAAGAAGATGCAATTCACTACAAACAATTTTAAGAATACTGCTATTTGCACAAATGAATATGTAACAATCTTTAAGTATACAGGTGAAAATAATCTAAAATATTTTCGGAGGGATATATAATTGTGTAACTCCGCATATCCACCGCATTCCTTGTTTCTAATGCTATTCCATAGGCCATAGTTTCACTTCTTGGAGTTAACTTTCTCCACGATCTCAATGATAAGGAGGCTAATGGCACACATGATTGCTAAATTCATCCGTCTGTTAATCCCATTCCTTTCCAAAACTGAACAATTCAACTCTTTACTAGATAAGGGGGGTATTTTCGCCATAAAGCATGCTTCTCCAATTATACTTGTTTTTCACTTGTATTCTCCTTGTCCTTGAAAGTCATTCATATGAAAATTCAAAGCCTTTTAACATACAGGCACTAGTTCACCCCAAATGTGTGGTCTGTCTGGATCGAACATCATATAATGATCTTTGAATGCAAGTACATAACAAACAAAGAGTTCCCTTCTTACCAGTAGGTCAAGGCTGGAATATTAGATCCCGTGTGAGGCAAGATTGGGAGATATTTTTCAGTACTTTATATCCTTTTTCTTTCATTAAATATTCATGACTCCTGGTCAGTTCTGTTGTAAATATTTCTTCATATCGACTATTTTTCTAATTAAAATGCAACTACACAATGCATAGCTATTAGACCCAAGCTTCAAAAAAGTGCAAAGCCGTAAAAGCATCAAGGGAATCCATCGGAACATGCTTTTGCACGTTTTTGTTCAAAGCTTGTTATCACGCTTCGCGCTTTAGCACACTTAAGCACACATTACATGCGCTATTTAATGCTTTTTACAACACTGATTAGACCAATTACCGTATATACATAATAACTATTGACTATTGAGTCGTTAAATCATAATCCACAAGATGAATCAGAAAGTTGGATTAGGTTGGATGCCATAAAAGAAAAGGAAGAATAACAAATGATAACAAGTTAAAGTGACATGAGTTTGAGGATAAACCATGGCGAGTACTTTAGTAGTTGAAACATATCTGCAAATATAAAGAAATTCCATCTACCAGAGCGAAGAGATACCAGAACAAGATGCCACAAGAGGAAGACCATAACATGACTTGATGCAGTTACAGAAAGACATGGTGTTTGTTTGAAAGAGAAGCTTGAAAATACGATTTTCAAATGTGCGGAGGAAAGTTCTAAATCGATAAAAAAGCTGCTGCGTCAATGAAACGAGCGGTTGTAAATGTGTCAGAGAAAAATCAGTTTCAAAAAATCTATAGCAAACCAGCAGCATTTCCAAACACCTCCACACCAAACACGAAGTCCATGCGTCAGCAATACAAAACAATAATCAAGCGCACAGCTTAAATAAGCATACTTTTTTTATTTCTCTAAGCCTCTAACTGTAGTGATTGTAAGGATTCCAAATTAATCAAATCCACTATCTTTGACAAAGGTCAAAAGGTAAACATCTTCTGACACATACACCTAAGTCTCCTTAATCTCTATTATATTTTGGCTCTGTCAGTGATTACATCAGATTCAAATTTCAAAATTGAGGCAGGATGGAATTTGGTTTTGATGAGTGAATTACAGGTGTTGTTCTGTGTCCTCTTTACCCTCTTCAAGATACACTCGCCTGTTCAAATCTTTTCCTTACCCCAGATCAATGGAAAGAGAGTATAATAATGAAAGTAGAATTTATGAATATTTACAATTTCAGCTTTGTGCACTTCCAGATTTTGACCATCTATCAAAATTTCAGAGTCCCTGGACCCCTATTTTTTTCATGCTTGAGATACCCAGAAAAGGATGAGCAGGTTTCAGAGAGAAAAGCATTCTAGAGTGACACCCTTGCAGATACAACCAGGTTCTGGTAATCAATGAGGGGCAAAAGTGGGTATAGTTCTGGACCAATGCAATAATCTCAACACAAGGAGTTTTTCCTAAAGTTGACAAAAAAGTACTTAGTTCAACCAACTCTCTGGACACAACAAAAAAACAATTTGCAAAACAAAAATGATTAACTCTAATAAAATATGGCCCAACAGATGTAAAAAAATATCAGAAAGCCGTGCCAGAGGCCAAAGCACGTAAATGAATTGACACAATTTATCTGGAATAAGACTTCGCCAGCGTTTGTTTTAAAATTTTAATTATCTGAAACTTAAGTCTTGCTATTCAGTCAAAGTAAAACTTCAATATTAACAACATATCTCAAATTAGTACTCACAATTATCCATGACTTTTCAAATTAAATAAGTTGGTTTTTAAACCCAACTAGAACACATCCAGGATTCATCAAGCAGCTAAAATTTTACTTGGACATACCTTTACCCACAATCAAACCAACCTGCTCCCAGGTAAGATTGTTCAAAGGCTCCAGTTCAGCAAAGTCAAGTACGAGCGCAACAGGAAAGAATATCAAGATGTTAAACAAACCTAAAAATCCAAGAAATTGTGCCATACTGGCTTTGCCTTTTTCAGAATCATCTTCATCAGGCAACATTTTGCGAATAAGGGTAATATACACCGCATAAAAGCCTGCAGATAGAAGAGATAGAATGTCTCCAAGAATGGGATTTGAGGCAATCGAACTCAATCCAGTTTCTGAGTCACCTAAACTGACAATTATAGTTCCTCCCATGCAAAGCAGAACACTGATCAATTTCACCCAAGTGAACTTCTCACCCAAGAACACAAGAGCCACAAGAAAGGTGAACAAACTGGATGCACTGCTTAGGATGGTATTAGACTGCACACATGCAGTAAGGAACTTAATTCTAAGTCACTGGTCAAACATCGTATAACAATACCAAAAAAGAAAGAAAAAAACAAATACAAATCTTACCGTAACTGTAGTATACTTGAGAGACAAATTAAATGTGAGTTGGGCCACAAACCAAAATGGGCATATCACTAGGCTAACTCTAGCAACTCTCCTATGCGTCCAACGCCCCTTTTCATCCAATCCTGCACCGTCAGCACCCTGAGCAATTGTGTCACCTGTTAAAACAGCTTCTCCTTCGTGGTGATCCACTTGTTCTTCTTGGGCTGCAATATCTGTACTTAAACTATCAGCTTGACCACCAGCATCAAGAAGAACCACTGCCTCTGAAGTTCCTGATTCTTGCAAACTACCAGTATTCTTGCTTAACCAGAAGAATATACTACCGTACTTATCCTCCAAATAACGCCCAATCTCGACTAGCGGAATATATACAACAAACAACGAATTACAAATGTATGTTACAAGAAATGGCGATACACCTCCATCTACAACTGTCTGTACGACGAAACTAGCTGCAATCCATATAGTTGCAACTAAAAATATATAAAACAATCCTTGAACCCATCTCCACGCTTGACTTTCCATTCCTTTTTAATTTCAATTCCACCACCTGGGATCAGGTGGGGGCTGGATTTTGGTCTGGTTATTTCACCTATTACTCTGGAGTAAAGCCAAGTTCTCAAGGCAATGATAAAACAATAACCAACAGCAATCAATCGAAAACCAAGATAAACGATTTAGGGGAAACCGATCGATATTGGTATAGGAAGATTGATCACCGTCAATAAACAACAATTCCATGAAAAGGATCAGATCGACTATAATAACAAAAATACATCCGATGCTACCTTCCTTCCTAGATTTTTGCTGATGATTGATGAAGAAATCCCTGTCACGGGAGATTAGATAAATGGTGCCAAGGGGTGAGGAATACAGCATATGTCTCCTTTTTCCCCTTACATTCACACAAGATTGAGATTGTTATTTGTTCCCCATTTTTGCCCCAATCTGTCAACGAGACTTTAGTGCTTGTTGATATAGTTCATACAAACACGCTTCCTAATTGATATTATTATAAAAAATGTTCAAAAGCCAGCGGTGGCGCCGTAACTACGGCGCTACCACTAGCTTTTCTAGTCCCGTCCGACATTCGATTTGAAATTCAGGACTGGATCTAGATTCATCACGATGAGACGGGACTCCGGTAATTTTTTCCTAAAATTTGGCCAAAAAGTTTGACCGCCCCAAAGATCCACGATGGTGCCGCAAAAATTTCAAAAAAATTACTGGAGCCTGTCGCGATTTAATCAGATCTAGATCCTGGCCCCGAATTTCAAATCGGATGTCGACGGGATTAGTTAGAAGGCCGTAGTTACGGCGCCACCGTTAGCTTTTGAACATTCCTGATATTATTATACCGGAATTTTGATAAATATTTTCAGATGACATTTTTCAAAACAACAAAAATTGAGAAATCTGGAAATTTCAGACAAATGGGAGCAAGAAATTTTGATTCAATAGTTTCGGTACGGCGCATATATAAATTTTAACACAAATTACCATATATATTTTCCTTAGTTTGTTTGGGATTGGAGAATAATAAATAAATATTTCTTCAATTTTGGTACCTATTGTCAATTTAAATTATTTTCTAAAAAATACGAACATAAAATAATGCTTGCATCGTATTCGAATGAAATTTTAAGGTTGATAATATTAATGGATTGCAAACTCAAAGAATGAGATGAATAAAGTTTGAAAGACAATAATAATAATAATAATAATAATAATAATAATAATAATAATAATATGAAAAAATTGTGGCATAAATAAAATATGATTAGTCATTACATTTGTACCACTTGTAAAATGGAAAATTAATTTTTAACTATTTTGAGCTTACAAATAGTTGAAAATTTCTTGCTCACCCTAGTGTTCATCTATGTATGTATATTTCCTTTTAATGTTTACCACATTTTAATTTTAATTTAAGAGAAAAATGATTTTTTGAAATATGTGATTATAAAGTGAGGAAATAAAAAATAAAAAATAAAAATAAAGCATATACATATGTAACAAAGTTGTATACGCTGACTATATAATTATCAACAAGCAATGACCGACAACCATCCAACTAAGATTTTTGTATTGCTTATTGAATTTGATCCACACAGCTTCTGTGACTTCTTTGTCGTCTTAGACAATTAACTAAACATGACAACAGTATTGGAAATCTGTGTTACCTTGACCTATGTATGATGTTAAGGAAATCTACAACCCATTCAAATTACTATATTTTGTTGTTAGTTCCCTCTCATGGTATCAATGACTCTTCTTTACGTGATTAGCTCTAGCAATGCTATGCCAAATCAATAAACATCTAATTTCACAATGAATTGATCAATTTTTTTGGTATTATGAGGCACACAATATATATATATGGTTGCGGCTAAACACACCCCTATTCAGCCAACAATGGCCGAACAGCCTCAAGCTAGGGTGTTCGGTTGAGGCTCTCCTCGAGGCTGTTCGGCCAACAACCACAAAAAAATAATAATAATAAAAAAAATTCCTACCATTTTACTCCCATTAATTATTGCCAAAAATGGTAGCCAAAAGAGAAGGGAGAACCCCCCACCCCCGCCTCTATTTTGCTGTAAAGGTGTAGCAAAAAAGATGGGAGATCTCCCCCCTCAATCGCTGCAATTTCTGACAGCAAATGCTATTGGAAATAGCGGTAGAAGAAGCTACACTTTTGCTGCTACCTTCGTCTTCGTTTCTTTTTTTTTTTTTAAGGATAGAATGGAAAGAATGGAAAAGGGTTTTTTGGGTGGGTTTTGAGAGTAAAAGATGTGGTGTGTTTAGACGCTAGTTATGTTAGATTTGATAGTCAAACATTCTCACTTTTAAATTAAAGTTTATATTTGATGAGATTATTGAAATAATGACTTTTACATGTATGGTGGCAGAGAAATAAATAAATATATATATATATATTAATTAAAAATACAAAAAAAATTATGAAATCATACTTCATACTATTAATAATTGTAACCGTCGAGGTCCACCTGTTTTTCCTCCCAAATTTTGTATTTCTTTTTATGTTCTACTTTATACTATACTGTTGATGTAATCATACTATTAATAATAGTAACAGCTTGGGCTGTCGAGACCCCCCTATTTTTCAACCCAAATTCTGTAATTCTTTTTTATTTTCTACTTTATAATTTATACTATACTGTTGATGTAAATAACTTATTTAGAGTGTCTGAAATAAATTGTCATTAAAAAATTTAACTATTGTATATAATGTGCACTTTTAAAAATAAATACTTTTTTTGAAAAATAAGTCTCAAGAATTGCCAATATATAAAAACTACATAGCTAATAAATAATAGTAGGTTTTTATACATATTTTTTCATAGAAATTTATGTTGCTTAAGATTGTATGACATTAGTTTCTGGCAATGTATTGCTTTATTTTCTATAAAATAAATATAGATTTTGGTAAAGTTTAATATTTTGTAATTTGAACACACAAATATAATTATGAGTATATTCTTTCGTACTATTCGTACCTTATCTTAGATATCGGTATTGGTACATGTTTTCTTTCTCTTAAATTTATTTAAATTTAAAATTTATTCGTCATGTATTCATTTTACATATTAATATAGTTCAATATAAAGAGTGGTTAAAAATAATGAGAGAAGATAATTTTTTATTTAAAATTGTAGCAATTCCACATACAATCATTATACAAATTAAGAGTACTGTAAAATCAATTCATTCGTCTCTTTGAATAAAATTAGATAATCTTAAAATTATTTAAGTTGCAAAACAAAAAAAGAAAAAGAAAAGAAAGAAAGAAAGAAAGAAAGCAAAAGGAGAAACATCTAATATATTTAATGCCAATGTCACAAAAACAATAAAATAAATGTGTATATATGAAGAATCTAAATCATTTTATGACAATATGTAAATATTTACTTTTTATTATTATCAGTGACCCACCTACACATAAAGGATCATATTATTATTATTATTATTATTATTATTATTATTATTATTATTATTATTATTATTATTATTTACGTATAATAGTAATCCCTTTTGTGCAAGTGGCCAACATCTATTTCTTTTATATTATGAAATACTATCAAACTACTATAGTTATTTTGTATCAATTGACATAGAAACCTAATTTAAAAATAAGTTTCGTTCTTATTTTTTGATATGAAACTAAATTTATTTTGAATTTATATAAATTCGTATAATTAATGTGTATCATAATTTGGAAAACTAATTTGGCAATACATACATACATACATACATACATACATACATAAAATAAATTGGAAATATTTCTTTCTATTTGGATATTAAATTAAGTAAAATTTAAATCTATTTTGTTTATGATAATTGATTTATATCAACCCAGTAACCATTTTATATCAACAAGTATTGCTTCCATGCGAGATACGGGACGATTAGAACAGTATATTTATATAAAAAAATATTATGAAATAAAAAAAAATGCATTAACATGAATACACAATAAAAACAACTATATATATATATATATAATAGTTTTGATTATAAATTTTGACATGAGTCATTATCTTATAAGAAAAAATCATATCAATTATTATATTGGATGATTTTAAGTATGAACAAAATATATGGGATCAAAATTTAATTTAATGAAACCAAAATATCATATCCCAAATGTAATTTCTATTGTTTTTATTTATATAATTATTTTCTAAAATCAAAATTTTTCTCTCATATTTTAAATGAGGTCCCCCAAATTATATATTTATTGTGGCAAGACATAAACTATTTTTTAATCTATGATACATATATATTTAAACTATTATTAAAGAAATTTAATACCTCTTGTCATTTGAGAAATATAATTTTTAAAATGGTGAAAATTAAAAATTTAATTAATATTTTTTCAAAAAATATAACCCAAATTATTTTAATTATTTTAACTTAATTAAAAAATACATTTTAGTTAAAAATTTAATTAACTTAAAATTATGTAAGCCAAACAATATATAGTCCAAACTTGAATGTATTGGAAAAAAAAAAAGAAAAGTAAAATATAAAAATAAGTAAATAGGAAACCGTGCTTAGATGAGACATATATATATATAAGTTAATTTTACAATTTTGAATTACTTAAAAAAATAAAAGATAAAAATAAATTATCTCCAAAATCAAATTTAAATAGAAATAAATCAAACAACAACAACAACAACAACAATAATAATAATAGTAACAATAAGGAAACACGATTTTCGTAAATATAGGAAACCATGTTTCCATAATTAACATGTTAATTATGGGAACCGTGTTCCTATAATTTAAGTAGGCTTTATTTAAAATTAAAAAAAAAAAGAAATGATATTGCATTTTGGAAGGAAATCGCAATGGGACCATCTGCAGAAACTATATTATATATATATAGATATAGATTAGTGCAAAAAAATCTATAATTTGAGAATAATTGTTTTATTTAATTTGTTATATTGAATTATTAAATTTTAAATCTATAGCAATCATAATAATTGATTTATATCAGTACCATAATTAATCTGTACCAATTTATTTATAGAAAACTAACCAGGAAATTAGTTTTAGTTTAAAAAATAATTTCATCAGAGAAAATAAGTAAACTTGATATCCATATAAATTACAATAAACTTTTATTAATGTCATAATTAAGTTCTATCAATTACCGTAGAAGCAAATATCTAAAATTCATTGCAATTGATACAATATACTTATTTAAAAATTATTAACGTATTTATTGCGAAACAAAATCATTAATATAATTTCAATTGAATTAATTTTAATTATTCATGTCATAGATAATACTTGCAATAATTAATATTATAGTCTCTACTAACATTGAACCCTCGTTTTTTTCAAAAAAAAAGAAAGTGGAAAAACATTGAACCCTCTTTTCCATTTCAATCAATAATGGTAATATATACATATATATATATATAAACAATAGGATTTTGTAATGGTTAATATGTTGAAAAAAACTATAACAATTATTTCTTTGGAAATAAAAAGTATAATTATAGTAATTATAATTTTAAACCAAATAATGTTAATTATTTATGTAACAGAAAATATTATATATGTAATATATCATATATATTTGATTCCATGAATATTGGAATATATGGACTTACCGAATATTGGTTGAAATCTCAGCCAATTACGTATCTGTAAGTAATTCACAATTAATGTTATGTTAAATTTCTTCTTTATAAACAAGTTTACTTGTGATTAATTGATTTCTACAGAGCTCAATTTCCATATATTTCAAAACGAAAATTACATTACAAAATGGTTTGCTCCTCAAGATTTCAATCCATTTTACTCCTCTTGTTTATTTCCTCCATCTCAATCATTGGAGTTTCACTTGTGAGTGTAAAAATGAATCATCCATCTTGTTTTAATTAATTTTACATTCACATTAGTCACTTTCTCTTATATATATACAAATTAACATTAGAACACTTAGTATTATAGCTAGTTTAATTTAGATATATTTATATGATTCATATAATTTGGTTCTTTCTTGAATTTGCAGGCCCATGGAAAGGGATTGGCACAACTATTTGTTGATCCCAAAGGAAGTTATCAAACTGTTACTTGTCCTGTTGCACTAAATGGTAATTAAGTTCGCTCCTTTTATGAATTCTTCGATCATACTAACACATGAATCTCACACGAACCTTGCGAGTTGCGACTGACATTTTTTTTTTTTTTTTGTCTCTCTCTCTCTTTTGGGGGAATCGACGAATCGTAGACTGTGGAAGTGCATGTCAACAACGATGCTCGGCAACCTCTCATCAGAAGCCTTGTTTGTTTTTTTGCAACTATTGTTGTCAAAGATGTCTTTGTGTTCCACCAGGAACATATGGAAACAAAGAATGTTGTCCATGCTACAACAATTTTAAGACAAAGGAAGGGACACCAAAATGCCCTTGAGAATGTTGTTTCATATTTATTTTTGAAATTAATCTTTGAATAATAAGTATGAATATATTATGAGTAGATTTTTTATGGTGCAAACATTAATTAATCTCCTTCGATAACGAATTAAACTAGTTATCCACCGAACAATGCTTAGAATACACACATTTTTTTGTGGTAAAATACCACACACTAATAGGGGTATGAGCCCCCCCACATTCAAGGGGGCATTTTGGTCATTTTGTATTTTATGTATTAGGGTGTGATAGTGTGTAGTAGTGGATTTGTGTGTACTTCTAGCTTTTTTCAAATTTAGTTCACTCCATCACCCTATATCCCGAGTGGGGCGCGGATGAAGAAAGTTTTTTGCCCCGCTAGCAAGGCAAAATAGCCCCCCGCCCTGACGCTCTTTTACTTATTATTTATTTATTTATTTATTTGATTGATTTTTGAAATTAACAATATTACTACTATTAATCAAAAAAATTAATAAAGACAAAAATTAAAAAGTAACAGTGATTTCATCCAGGGATTTTTCGCCCCATCCTTGCCCTGTCTCATTGCTATTTTCTAATCTTTATCTTTATATTAACATAATTGGAGTGTCACGTTGGTAAAGATGTCAATGTGGCATATATTAATTTTTTTTAAAAAAATAATTAGTTTTGGAAATAATTCAATATTAATTAATAGTAATTAAAAATATAATTAAAAATAAACCAATATTTAAAGCAATCATTTAATGAGAAAAAATTGGTTTTGGAAAGACTTTGAATATAACTTCATTTTCTAAAGCTCTAATTCAAAATATTAAATAATAATTATTTTTTATTTATTTTCATCGTGTTAAAATTGTATATTTTAATAGTTTTGCTTGGTTACATGAATTGGACTATTAAAAAATAGTGGATATTTTTTACTTTTGTATTTTTTAAAATCAAATCGTGAGTAGTTAAAATTATAATTGGATTTATGTTGAATAATTTCTCGATTTTTAAGTAAATAGTAATTTCCTAATCTTTATATTATTATAATTGATGTGCCACGATTTGCAGATGCCCTATTGGCAGTGCTAACATGACACACGATTTCTAATTAAAAAAGCTAATTGATATTTTTTATTTTTAATATGATTGATGTGATATACTCGCTAACTGGATTTTGTATTGCATGTGTTTTTCCTTTTCTAGGTGTATAAAATTAAAAATAAAAACTTTTTTCCTAAAATTAAAATACAGTTTACGTAAATGGAAAGAAATCAAATGAATTGTGTAAATGCGGAAAATTATCGGTATTACTACAAATTTAAGTTACATAAAATTAAGCATAATACTTCTTATACAATAGGGTTAAAATTAAGTAGCAATTACAGCTAATCATTAAAAAAATACATAAAATCATAAAATTTAGAGTGCGTAATATCCATTTCAGAAAGAAAAAAGGTGTTCAATATTAATTTTATTTGTACCAATGAGAAAGACAAGTTTTGCTAATCAAAGAATTTGTATATATTCATCCACAATGGTTTGCTTACATTTAACTAATCTCCACAATCACTGTTATGTAATGCGAAACACGACAATTGGAATTAAAGTTACACGTTTTGATAAACTTCTTAATTATGTGATGCACGTGAATTTTTTAATTTACAATTGCAAATTTACTCCGCATTTTTTACATTGACTATAATATATAATATTATAGATTTTAATAATTGTTTACAATTATGCAATCTCATATTCATAAATTACATCAGTTATGTAATTCAACATTTATATTCAATATATTTATAATATTATATCAATTATTTATTATATATAAATTTAATTATTCCTGTACATCGCACGGGCGTAGAACTAGTGACATAAAAATTTCAAGTGTTGACCTCAAAACATCATTAATTTGAATAAATACTGTACATGAATCATTCTCATTCCTTCATATGGATAATTCTCAATGAAAATTAGTGAAATACAAATAAAATTATACTTGTTGAGTACTTTTACCTATACATGTCTTAATAAAATTGGAAAAGATTTATTATTTTTGCCTTTTTTTATGGCTTAACAATTATTTTTAAATTTTTAATAAAATTGGTTCAACTTAAAAGATTTTTTTAAATTAAGCATTGATCGTACAAAGATTTGTCTTAGCAATTGATTTGAATAATATTGTACATCAATAGTTCTATTTTCTTCTTGACGATAATTATCAATACAAAATTAATGAAATTAAATAGGACTATACTTAATGATTCTTTTATTAACATATATTAATAAAATTGAAAAACAAATATTATTTTTTACCATTTTTATGACATATAATAATTATTTAATTATAAAGGCGGTTTTGACTTAAAAGGATTTTCCAATTCAACTACATATTGAAATTAAACAATAGGTAAAAGTCAATCCGCATTGATTTAAAGGCATATACTAAAGATCTGATTCTTGCCTATGCTTTATTTTTTTATTTCTGTAAAATTTTGTACATGTACTACATTCTGTTTTATCCACACAAGCAGGCAGTATATGCCATGATCTATGAAGTCGCATATAGATTTCATCATCTCTATATTTGTATTTGATGAACTCTTTTTGCGCATAATGTAAAACAGGGCACTTAAAAAATTCATATATAACAATCAAAGTTGGGGCAATGATTATGAACAATGACTATGTGGCTAGACCTTTAGTATTGTTTCTTGAATTTGAGCCCCACTCTATGGCTTCTGCAACTGCTCTCTTGCGTTCATCCTCTGCCATTTTATTAAGCTCACTCTCTGAGTTTTGTGCTGCTCTAGGAGATGGACATGGAGAGGAAGTTGAAGATGATAAAGTCGAACCCAATCCTGCATCAGGTCCAGTCCCCAGATAAGTAAGTGCGGTTACAACGTCGCTCATTAGAGGTCTAATAGATGCATCCTCTTGAATACACATGGCTGCAATTGCAATTGCTTGATTGAAGCTTTTCTTTGGAATGTCTTCTTTTAGTAGTGGATCAACCAATTCGTTGAATCTACTTGGTTCTTTGATTATTGGTTCCGCCTGTCACAAAAGTTTCGTCTCAAAATATGTTGGAGGAGTAGTTTGAAAAAATGTACATACGATTTTTATGAGGAACGACAACGCAATGTTGTTCTCTGCCACATTTGGAGAGATCTTATTTTCCGCACTATTAATGTTGAGAGATTTTATTGGTTTTGAGAGAATAAGATCTCTCCCACAGGAAGGAGACTTGGAGTAACTTACACTCCACAAAAGATGTACAACTTACCCAAGTTACTAGATTTTGTTCTTCATGCTCTCTTGTAGTATCAATGGTTCTTCTTCCCGTGATTAATTCTAACAACACGACGCCAAAACTATAAACGTCTGATTTAACAGTTAATTGACCGGTTCTTTGGTACTCAGGAGCACAATAGCCATATGTACCCATCACCCTTGAGGACACGTGTGAATTATCACCGATAGGACCTAGCTTGGCTAGTCCAAAATCCGAAAGTTTTGCATTAAATTCCTCATCCAACAATATGTTTGAGGATTTCAAATCACGGTAAATGACAGGCGGATTAGCCCTGTCGTGCAAATACTCTAAACCTTTCCCAGCATGTAATGCAATTTTCATCCTCGTGAACCAAGACAACGGTTGTTGATTTGGTGGAAGATCTGAAAAATGAAGTCACCAAGATTCTCAACCTCATAAAATATTCTGTAAGAGACTTGGAATAATTTAAGCTACGTACTGTTTTAAAAATTCAACCTTTTAGAAGTCGTTGATTATATATGGTACGTACCTAGTAGATGATCTTCCAAAGATCCCAACGACATGTACTCATAAACTAAAAGTCTTTGTTCTCCATCAGCACAATATCCTATGAGATTTACCAAATTCTGGTGATGTAAAAGGCTCAACATCAAAACCTCCACAAGAAACTCTTTGTTTCCTTGTAGTCCCTTACGGTCGAGTTGCTTCACGGCCACAATCTACATTTATCGCTCTTTTATTAGCTCATTTCTTAAAAAGGCAAAGCTGAAAATGTCAAAAGTCTATCATAAAACTATTACCTGTCCTGTTTTATCAAGGTGTCCTTTGTAAACTCGTCCAAATCCACCTTCTCCAATGAGACATTCTTGTCTGAAATTCTTTGTCGCTGTCGCCAGTTCACGGAAGGTGAAAGTTTGTGCTGCAATGTTGTTGTTACCTCCTTCGTTATCAATAGTCTTGTTTGTAGCTTCTTTTTGTGTCTTTCTAGGGTCGTCTGCATAAGAAGCAAGCATATGATCATTAGACATATCTGATCAACATGCAATATTGCAACAATTTGAGAAAGAGATGATGAACAATATGCTTAATTACTGAGGTGGGATTCAGAATGTTGTTGTGGTTGTGATTGCGGCCGTGGCCGCAGCTCTTTGCTGTGTCGGGCAGCAGGCGAATGTCCTCTAATTTTGCTACTACTTTTCTTGAATGATAATTTCTTTTCACCAGATGAAAAGCATGAAAAAAAACTCATTGGCAATCTTGGCCAACAAATATTCCAATTGATTTCAATTTTTTCTGCCCAAAAGGTGTATAAAAATCTTTATTTCCAAATGTATTTCAATCAATTGTATGACAATAAAACCTTAAAACCCGAATTCGAAACCCGAATGCGCAAATTCGGATGGGGAAACAAGAAATCAAGAATTAGAAGGAGGGTTCAACATAACAAAGACAGGTTGAAGAAAATGAAGGGTGAATATATATGTACATTAAGGTCGTCCAAACAAGAAAATATCCAACAAACTTTAAGCATACCAAATATTGATGTTGGGGGAAGAGAAAAAGTAGTTTTGTTTTCAAAATCTCCGTAGAAAATGGAGGGATGAAGTAAGGGAGAATTGCAATGGATGTGGAATATTATTATAAATATTAAAGAGAGAAATGTGGGAACCAACTTGGTTGGGGCTTGCTACGACCTGTTTGGCAGTCTACACATGATGAGACCAATGCAATCCAATGAGCACCACTATTTTAATTCTAAATAAGCATGTAAAATGTACTTTATCGAGCTCATTAATGGTGGCACATACAAAATACGCTAGTAATGTAGTCCTCCTGTTTCAATCATCTTCTTGACTATCATATCGAATCAAAACATTCGCATCATTAAATTAAGCCATTTATTTTTGTATGTAAATTGTTTTAATTGGATGAAACAGCTAAAAAGATAGTAAATGAAATAATAAATTTGGACTCATCCTCCCTATATGATCCAAAATCAACCTCCACATCCACGTCAAGCTCGCTTTCTTCAAAACCCACCCAGGTCTCAAAAATGATCTTGCGAAATGTAGCTCTCTCAGCAGTCAGCATAATAAGACATGATAAACTAAACATGAAAATGTGTCTAATAACAATGCAGAACTCCACCATTCAAAAATTAAAAAAAAAAAAAATGCAGAACTCCAAACTATTAAACATTGACCATCTCTATGATTCACAAAATAATATATTCTTCCACATGTAGGTTATATATATGTGGGCAACAAATGTCGATTGACAAAATTAGCTACTCTTAAAATACCAGAAATACTTCCATTGAAAACACACATTACAAATAGCAAGACCATTTGATTGCACAGAAACACGGTCATTTTGCAATCTCACCGAAGCGACAAACCAAGACATTACGAAAATACAGATATAAGGTTTAGGGAAGAAACAGACAGATAAAATTTTTGGCGCATGTTAAATAAATACTATTCGCGACGGCCTGAGGAAGGAGATTTTCTTCAAGAAACAGAGATTGCAATCTTCAAGCCTCCATCACAGTGGCCTGGATAGCTACATATGAAGTAGTGATTTCCCTTTGAAAGGATGATCCTATCTTTTCCACTGGTATAAGCCTTGGAGTTGGCAGAAGTACTGCATTTATTGTATCCATTCAAATCTACAGCCACCACATTATGCAGAGATGGATCATACTTAAACACTGCAAATTAAAACCACAGAAAAGAAATTCAATGAAAAAAAAAAAGAAGAAGAAAAAGTAAGAGGTTTGCATTCAAAGAAATGTAAATTAGGTTAATACTTGTGACTAGTTACAATTGAGAAGACCCTTTTTGTGTATATCCCCCTCTTTTTGCATTATGTGTAGGAAGGCAAATGAAAACATTGATCATATCCTTATCCATTGTGAGTTTGCCAAAGGTATTTGGGAAGAATCTTAGAGCTGTTTGTGTTTCATGCGCATTACCATGTAGATGGGCAGATTTGATACTAATCAAATGGTTGTTTGGAAGTGATAAAAAGCGAAAAAGGGGACTCTGGAAGTTGGTTGCAATGGCAGCAGCTTGGGTAATTTGGATGGAG
Source organism: Jasminum sambac (assembly GCA_018223645.1). Taxonomy (NCBI): domain Eukaryota; kingdom Viridiplantae; phylum Streptophyta; class Magnoliopsida; order Lamiales; family Oleaceae; genus Jasminum; species Jasminum sambac. Next base: position 30,997,177 of record CP073649.1, read on the forward strand.
AGGAATAGGCGGATTTTCAATATTTTGGAGCGACAACAAGATGATATTTGCGATAGCATCATCTTCTTAGCAAGGTTATGGGAAGAGTGGCTGGAATCTTTTGTGATTTAGAGTCCTCCTTGTTTCGACTTGACCCATTTATTTCTTTATGTAATATCGTGTTGGGTAATCCCTAGAGTCTAAGATTGTTTCTTGACTCCTTCTCATGCTTGTGTTGCCTTTGAGTGGATGACTCATCCACTTTTTGATTTGTATTTCTTGTAGTTTTTTTATCTTTTTATTTTAATAAAATTTGCAGTTTCCTATAAAAAAAAAAAAAAGAAATGTAAATTAGGTTGGACAAGTTTAGAAGCAGAGTTTACCAAGTAAATCTCCAGCCTTAAAGCGTTTCCCGTCTGTCCAATTGCTCATACCGAAACCCCAGCCAGACGAATCCCCCACAGTGAAAACAGTTGCACAAGCAGCCTCGAGCTGGAAAAAGAGAGGAACAAAAAGTAAAGATATGGCAAAATACAATCTGTAACTCGACATTTCTTAAGGGAAATGAGTAGAATATGGATTATTTTTTCCACAATCTTATCAAGATCTTCAATGTTTTGTTCCTTTTATAGTGATGTAAGGTTTTGGGTGCCTTAAGGGCATGTTTGGTTGGACAGTAATGTATGTCAGAATAGACAAAACTTTAATTTCTCTTTATGCCTTCAATCCTCTATAATACAGTGTAATGCACCATACACACATCTGATAAAGGAATATTCATATTTTGGAGTTAGTTGGAGGTGAGGACAAGAATAAACTATAAACAGAATAGTATGAATTTCTGTTGAAGTCATTCACGGGTAAACAGATACAGAACAAGCAGACAGCCTTCGTTTGGTACTTGAGTACACTTTAATGCATCTTAGGTATGGACAAGAATAACCATAAAGAGAATATTATGTATTTCTGTTATAGGCATTCACGGGCAAACACAGAAAAAGTAGACAGCATTTGTTTGGTACTTAGCTTACTTCAATGCACATCACAAGTTGGCCCACATAAATGTATATATAATAAAACCCAAAACTCAAAAGTTCCATTAAAAAAGTGTAATAACAAAGTAAATTCATAATAGTAAAATTGTGTGGCTGAAACAAGCCATCAAATTCCCAAGTCAATGCAATTATATTTTAACAAATGATAGTTGCTTTAAATTCATTGCCCTACTCGGGTGACTAAAGTCTAATGATCCGACAACACAATAACACAAGAAATAGAACAATTTCTTCAAAGGTATATCACTCGGGGGTATGTACTTCACCAAAACCTTGAAAACTCACATATCAACGAATTTGTGTTCGCGTGTAGATTTGGCTAAGGCCAGGTTCTGCATTTTCATCACCATTTTTCTTCCAGTTCATCCTCACTCCATATGCTTCGTTCCACATTCCTGCTGAGGCATAAACATTAGAAAGCGTAATATGGGTAGTTGAGACTTGTTTTCCCTTTTGCAACATCCTCTTAGCTACCCTCTTGCCAATTTCCACGTTTCCATGTACATAGCAAGCGCCCAACAGTGCAGCCAAAATGGTACCAGACGAGCATCTTTCTTCCAATTCCGTGTCTTCAATTTCCTCGACCAAGCGCCACGCTTCGTCCAGCTTGCCTACACGTCCCAACATATCCAATAAACAGGTGAAATGATCTTCCCTTGGCATCAGACTATACTTGGTCCTCATCAGTTCGAAGTAATGCAATCCTTCTTCCACCAAACCACAATGACTGCAAGCAGTTAATACAGCAATGAATGTCACTTCATTTGGTTGAATACCTGTTTCCACCATCTGATTAAAAAGTTTGAGGGCTTGAAAACCAAATCCATGAACTGAATAACCCGTAATGATAGAAGTCCATGAAATCGTATTTTTCTCCACGATCTTGTCAAATGCTGTTTGAGCATACTTCATATTGCCTGATTTTGAATACATATCTACCAAAGCTGTTCCAACAACCACATTATGAGTATCAGCACTCACCAATCTACGAATGATCTTTGCGTGTACTTGCTTACCTTTCTCTATCTCTGATAAATGGCTAATGGCTTCAAGGGCTACCACAAACGTTAAGCAATTTCCTTCAACTTTAAATCCTTCTTCAGCACTATACATTTCATTGAGCAACTTAAGGACTTCAAGTGGTTGACCATTCTGTGAATACCCAGTCATCATGCTTGTCCAAGAAACCACATTTTTCTTAGGCATATTGTCAAACAATCTCCTAGCATCTTCGATCAAATTATTATACATGTTCCCAGATATCAGCGCGTTCCAATGAGAAATGTGTGGTTCAGACATCCAATGGTCAAAAAATTTCTGAGCATCATCAATAACTCCACACTTGCTATACATATCAATAAATGCACTTCCTATAATTACTTCTTCTTCCTCTGAAAACTTTAAACGGAAACAAGAACCAAATAACGAGATAAAGATGCTATGAACTTGCTTCCCAATTCTAAGCAAAGACAATTTCGTGCAAGCAGTTAAAATAGGCAGAATTATTGTGCAATCCCAATTGAAAATCTCCACAGGATTCTCGTCTAAACAAAACTGCTTCAGTACCTCATTGTATCTTTGATTATAAACATAACCTCTAATTTTTATCATCTTCGAAATAAAGTCTCCCTTTACTTTGCCAAAAACTTTCTCCGCCTGGCTTACTTGACCACAACAAAAGTACATATTGGCAACTGAATTAACACAATCCGAATAAAACCCACTAACAATAGCGTAACCATGAATCTGCAAACCAAAAATCAAGTCTTGAATGTTAGCACAACCTGTTAACACAGTTGAGATAGTACATTCATCAGGAAAATAATTCTCCAAACACTTCATTCTCACAAAGAACTCCAAACCAACTCTCTCCATCCCATTCTGCACCAACCCGGCTATCATAGCATTCCAAGTTACCAAATTTCTCGAACACATTTCATCAAACAGCTTATGGGCGCATACGACATCCCCACATTTAGAATACATATCTACAAATGCAGTCTCAACAACAACATTCCTCAACATCAGCCCACCTTTCACGACACATCCATGGATGGTTTTCCCCATATACAAGTATTCCGGTGCGGAAGCTATTGCTCGGGCAACGGTGGTAAAGGTGAAGTGGTTCGGCCGGGTATCCCGGTCCAGTTCGCGGTTCATGAGCGAGAAAAGGCCGATTGCCTGAGCCGGTTCGGACCTGGCGTAAGCGGAGATCAGAGAGGTCCATAGGGTTGTGTCCTTGTGTGACACTTGATCGAACACTTTGTGTGCGTGATTCAGTGGATAGCCATTGATCAATTTCGTAGCGTGGATTGCGTTTGTATCCAAGCCCAGCTTGATTAACCGGGCATGTCTGTTCATTCATTTATTCGATTGAAGACAGATCAATCAAACGGTGATCTGCAGCGACGACGCGTGTGTGCCTCGGTATTGAATACGTAGAATTGATCGATTTCTCCTGTCCGAAAGTGTTCCTTGGGGGAATTGCAAGAGGAAGTGAGCCTGGTTACATTACTTGGTGGGCCGATCTGTCTACATTAGAGTGTAGTTCGAAATGGGCTATGGGCGCAAAAGTGTTTTTGTTTGGATAATTGGATGCAGTTATTTTTGAGTTCGTGTGTTCAACAAACAAATACTCAACTTTTTATGTGTTTGATTTGATACAAATTATTGAAAACATGATATTTTAGATGGATAGTTGAGAAGTAAAAACAATTTATTAAAACGAGTTGTATAGTTAGAAGAAGACATGATAGAAAAATGACTTGTTATTTAAAGCTGTATCAAGCGAATCCGGATCTCAAATGTCATTTAGTTTTGAGAATTTTAAACTATTGGATCGTAATATTGTTCAAATAACAAGACGGTCCTCGATATCTTAAAAAGTGCAAGTTGCTCCTCGTTACTTTCACATAGTGGCTGATTTGGGGATGGCCATGGGGTACGTGACCCCCTAGACTTGAAGAAGAAATAATTTTTTTAATTAAAAAAAGTAAAAACTTCTTGACTTTTTGAACTTTTAAATTTATAATTTTAAGATCAGAAATATTAAGTTTTTAAGTTGATAAATAGCATCAATGTCTCTATTTAAATTGTGTCTTGATTTGATGGATTGATAATATTGTCCATATCTGATAAATTGTATAATGTATAATTTTATGATTTGTATTTTGCTAATTAAGTATATTTACTTTATTTTACTTTTGTACTTTGTATATATGTCATCTTATTTTGATATTTACTACTTTATGTTGGTAAATTTTTTTATATGTCAATTATCCTTGTCGGAAGAAAAATTGCCCTACAAGGAACTGTGATAAATGTGTATTGTACACACTTATTTATATCTTTAAAGAATTAACTTATCATTAGATCAAGCAGATATCTACATATTTATATGTATTTATTGTGTTTGCAGGCACATTTCCTCATTTGGGACAAGAACATGACAAAAAGGAGAAAAATGACCAAAATGCAATAATTCCAAAGTTGGAGGATTTCGGGTGCAAATTTGTGAATATCTTCTTGACCGCATTTCTTGAGCTCACATGGAAGAAAACGGAAAGTGGAGTCTATAGTTTTTTACGGATCTCAATTCCGAGTTACGGATCAAAAGATATGGCTAAACGAAGACTAGGGACCAATACAAAATATTAGAAGAAGAGGAGCATTTTTATAAAGATACAACTTGAGTTGGAGAACACAATCAACTAGAGAGTTATAGATCATCAAGTCTAGTTTCCAACGCAATTTGAAATAGCTCAATCGGATATCGGGATCAAAAATTATGACCAAAATATTGAAACCTGCATATGCTGAAAAATTGGACAGAAACATTTGTACGGCTGTATGGGTTATTTTTTTGGCACAAAAAATACCCGAAAATGCTATTTCTTTCACCACACTTGAGGAACCTTTGGGGATAAATGGACATACGAATTTGGGGCATTTCAACACGCCAATTCACCCCTAATTCCTCATTATCATTCTTAGATTAGCTTAGGGTTTTCTTTCCTTTCTTCTTCCCATTTTCTCTTCTTCTCTTTTCTTTTTCTTTTCTTGTTTTGTGCTTGAATTGAGATATTGGCTTCGAGTAGAAGATGAGGTGATCAAGAAAAGTGGGAGAGAATTGAAGAAGCAAGACCTACCTCTAAAAAGGGAAATTGTCTTTAATATTTATTTTGTTTTTCCATGTTCTTTTCCGTTTATGCTTGGTTTGTATATGATTCTATGGTCTCATTTACTATGAGCTAAATATTGTATAAGTTGGGATGGTTTGATAAATCTTAATCTAATTGTATTAATCCATATATATTGATGGAATTGATTTGTTTTGGATTATTCATCTCATGTGTGAATGCTTTTGAGTTTGTTACATGTAGTTGCTTGATCACCAATTATATGCATTAGTAAAATGTATATAGATCTTTTCGAGAGAAAGTATGTATTTTAGGCCACGGAGCATTCACTCTAAGTTCTTGTAGGGGAAAGAAATATACTCTTAACCTTAGATGGTTCATTGAGCTATTTTCACAAACCTTTATGCCATTGATTGATAGTATATCAATACAAAAATATAATAGGACTGAATCAATTAATTAGGGGTAGTTTGACATTCGAAAGAGGAATTATTTATATAAGGAAAATCGGATCTAATATAGAAGATGAATAATATGTTGTGTTCATCAACGAATTAGTGTAACTAGTATTGAGTGAAATCATGAATCCCAACTACTCTTAATCCAATCTTAATCTCATTTCTAGCCCATGTTTCATGTCTTTGCTTTCTTAGTTAGTTTAGTTTAATTATCCTTTCTTAGTTAGTTTAGTTTAACTATCCTTCCAATCTGTAATTGTTTGTGTTTTCTTTATATAGATTACTTTATGCTAGGATAAGTAATTCAATACAAATATCAATATCTGTGGGTACGATATCCGGACTCTAACCTAGTCCCACTTTATTACTTGAATACGGCCCGTGCACTTGCGGTATATTATTGTGTGTGTAAATGCCCAACAAATTGCCATAAGTGCCCTTCTAATTCTGAACCTCTAGATCCGCCACTACTTTCACAAATGATTACTATTGACAACAAACATCATGAAAATCATATATCTGAATCAATCGATATACCTGATAATAGGTTCAACATTGCCTTGTTCTAAACATAATATTTTTTATTTACTTGAGCAGTATTAGATTTGTGATTAAAAATTAGGAAAAATGTATTAAAAATATAAAATAATTATATGGGTGGTTGAAAATGACGGAAAAGAAAAAATTAGTAAAAATTAATGAAAAATTTATTGTGTATAGAACAAGCCCAAACATCTAAGTTGTTGCTTAGCATGTCAACCATTGATCATCTCCTCCAAACTTCATTCCATTTCCAACCTTAACATTAGAGTCAAGGGATGCGGTGTTGCATGTTTTTAGGATATTATAATTGGAGAGATATATAAAGAAATCATTTTCCTTATGAGTTTTAGATATGGAGTTTTAACTTTTAAGCTGCATTTAGAAACTTTAAAATCAATAAAATTTTACATTTTTGCTTCCAAATTTGAGTGTGTGTGTATATATCTATATATGTATTCAAAAGCTTATTTTGAATCATCCATAAAAAGCAAATTAAAATTGCATTTAAAACTATAGGTAATAATTTTATGAGACAATATCAAAAAAGAATTTGTTTTTATATATGTATTTTAATCCCATATTTCATGTGTTCTGATGGGATCCGGCGTGTTAATGGGGGTGTGATTGCATCCACCTGTATTTGATGTGTTGATATGTTATCTATTTGTAAATGGTTAAGTTGTCACCATTTATATTAGAAAAAGTAATATATAGATATTGTTAAAGAACCTTAAGAAATAAAAATGGACACAAATTATCTGGTTCGAATTCGGCCAATTAGCAACACAATTAAATTAGAAAAATGTATTTTCAATATATATTCTGTCCAGATATTTGCGTACATGCATGCAATGTCATGATGGATATATAAATCAAAATTACAAATAACTATATTTAGTAGTATTTAATTTCTTATCCTCTTATGATAATTTAGAAAATCATAATCCTAGCTAGAGGGCGTTTAGTAAATAGTAATTTGCTTTAAATTTTATGAAAAGAAAAAAAAATGAGAGCACCAAAGTAAAATTATTTATTAAAAATTCAGCCATCAATATTCCTAAAGCAAAAGTATAACATATATGTCACCTAGCTAAGAATTCCACCACAATATTCTTTAAAGCTTGGTTGACCAAGGTTTCTACGTGTTACCTTTTTTTTTTTCAATTATTTTTCTTTAGAAATCATATTTCTTTACTTTTTTGACACAATTTCCCGTTATTTCTTCATTCCAAATAATAAAAATAACAATAATGACTTAATGAGTCAAACAATTAGTCAATTATGCTTACTACTCATTTTCTAATAATTTGTTACAAGAAATTAAAATCATGCAAGTAACGTTGATCGTATCAATCAAACTGTTATGATTATGAAATCATACCCTCTGAAGCAACTTTAATTTCTTGGATTCTGTGTTTGAGAAGACAAAAGTAAAGTCCAAAGCCATTCAAATTATTGTTCCACCCAAAAACAAAAGCTTCTCCACCACTCCTCCCCACGGCACCCCACCCCACGCCACCCCACCCCCACCCCTTGGTGTGTCTCAGATTCTTTGCTTTCCCATGGACACTGAAACCCTAATTCCAGAAATGTAAAACAATTCACAATGGATTCTTGATCATATCAATTTTCTTGAAGAATCTCCCAGAAATACAAAAGCGTTAACCATAATCATCATATATATATATAAGAATATTGGAACAAATAATTACACATGATACATACAAATATATTTATATATGTATAAATAAACATTTGTCTCTGGATATACACTCAAGAAGATGACAACAGAAATGAACATTAATGGCGACTCGCGATAATAATCAAATGACTCTAGATATAGAGAGAGAGAGAGACAGAGAAAGATAGAGAGATCTAGGGAGAGAGAGAAAGAGAACAACATACAAAAATAAACACCATCACTACTGCACCTCTAGCAAACCTCTACTAATTAATTTCTTGATCACTTGTTTGAAATAGGGTTTGGTCCACTTGGAACTTCATGATCACCAGCCTCAAATTCCCTTCTTGATGAAGAAGAAGAAGAAGAAGGAGAAGAAGATCCATGCGAGCGCTTATGATGATTCTCTCTTTTTCCAGGGTGAAAACCGGTAGATTTCGCCGGAGAATTGGAGCTCAAGAGAAGCCTTGCAGAGGGAATTGATGAATCCATGGAGGGTTTTGAGGGATTAACAAGAAGAAGAAAGATGATGAAAACAAGCCATAGAAATAGAAGAAAAGGGTTTGTTGTAAATCGTGTGGAAATTTCTGAACAAGTTTTGGCCATGCAATAATATTCTTGAAAACAAAACCACCCCCCTTGAAACCACAAGAGATCAATATCCATGAACCAGTTACAGGCCACCAATGGCGAGTTTGACTGTGGACCCCACCACCACCTCGATCAACTGAACGATGATATTGCAAGAGAGAAATTAAAGAAGAAGAAAGAGGAAATAAGGAGAAGGGTTAGATGGAAAAGGAGGATTTGGAAATCTATGAGACAACTAAAATTTTTTATCTTAACATGGAAGTATCAAATAATTTGTATGAAAAGAGAAACAAGGATGGGTGGAGAAATTTTGACTTTTATAACATGCACACCTTTTTGTTGTGAAATGAAAGATACATAATTATTTTTTATCATATATATGACTAATAATGTTGTCATTAATACTATTATGATGTCATCAAAATATTGTTCTGTGGGTTAATTAGATTTTATTTTTGTGTATAACACATTATTCTCCAAATATATGTAATTATCTACACAAAGGAACTTCATTGCATATATAAATTCGTCTATTCATTGTTCATGTGAAAAGAAAAAGAAATAATAAATCAATAATCTTGGATTGATCAAAATCAAAACTTGGTAATTCTTGATCTCTGTCACTACTGAAAACTGAATTTTAAAAAATTGCCTCAAACTATTTGTTCTTTATATATAATTCTTCAATTTTCCAAATATTTAATTTTCCCCTTTGATTTGGCAGCAATGGGGGCCAATCTGTGAAATTGACATTATCAAAGAATCTTGAAAATTGAAAATAAAGAAAGAAAAAGATGCCACCACATTGAAAGAAAAGGGGGGGTGGCGTGGGGTGAGGATTTCAGGATATTGTGTTATGGCTTTATCTTTTTCCAAAAAATAAAAAATATAAAAATATAAAATAAAATAAAACAACCTTTGACTTGGGGTAAAATCCCAAGTCTCAGAAAATAGCATAAGGATTCTTCTTTACTAGCTTTTCTGTTTATTTACCAAAGAATGTCCCTTTTTCTTGGCCTAGCCTATCTTGCAATTCAAGGTATGAGCATTATTATTATATGAAGCTCCATATATAAAGCCTCTGATCTCTTGTACGTAAAACGGAAAAAGTAGCTAGATTAATCAAAATGCATTTCTTTGACCAACATTTAATATTTATTTTAAACTTTTTGATAGCTAGGAATTTTCAAAACATTTTATATGTATTTTCTATGAATTAATTGCATATATGTTACGAAATAAACAAATATATATAAATAGTAGGTACGTACGTGATAGTAAAGATGGAGCCAGAAAATTTAGAGGGTGTTAGCACCTAAATTTTAATGTATTTTTTTCAAATTTTAAATTTAGTCAAACAAATCATATCTATATATCTCTTCACTCATTAAATCTCTACCATCCAACTCCACTCATTCTCTCTCACACTACTCATAAAAATATATTAAAACTTCATTCGCTAACGACACTTACTCAATGACCAAGAATGTAAAAAAAAAAAAAAATTACGGGTGCAAAGTACAATTGTATAGGTAATATTAAAAGTAACTTAAAAATTAATATATAAAATCAAAGAAATCCAACCTCGTGACTCGCTGGGTACGAGAGTCTCGACCTAAAATCTCGACCGTCTATATATAAATTATTATAAAAGAAAATTGGAAAAATATGGGGAAAAGGGTTCACAGAAAGCAAAGCATCGTATTCTCTCTTCTCTCCAGACTCCATTACTGATAATCACTGCTCTGAGTCTCAAAGAAAAAGGCCAAATTAATAAGGTCTTGTCCCCCCCATGGCTGATGCATGGGTCCCCCCATGCAAATTAACCTATATATACAAATCCTGTGTGTGTATTCAAAACTGGCAGGATTAGGATATTTGTGTAATTTCACACAATATACACAACTGCACGCAGCTTTGCTTTTAACGAGTGGCTCAATGTCAAGTCATTGCTTTATGTCTTTTGATTTTTTCCAAACTGTTCTTTGGCAAAAGCCTAAAAGAAAATAGTATTGTTTGAAAGAAGTAATTATTACTTGAATTAGCTAGGGTTTCAATTATGCATTTATGTATATGACTCGATCTATTTTATTGGACTGAATTAGTAAATATTTTCAAATATATGAACTCACATAATCTTTAACAGATTATTAAACGGTAATCAGCCCATGTAATGTTTATACAGACTGACTTATTAATTGTGTTTGTAGAATATATTCTTGATAACAAAGTAATTATATTATGCTAAAGGTCAAAGTGACATATATAACATATCCAATAATCGATACTATTCACGTTGGCATTAAATCCGCTATGATAGAGAAGAAAAGAAAATCTACTACTTGTAAACTTAAGGTAGAAACATCTCATAAGGTAAGACGTTCTGACATGATTTTGACATCTCACGAGTACATTTATTGAATAAAGTCTTGAGAATCCTCATACTCCATAACTGTGACAATTAATTTATATATGCACTTATCAAGTTATTGGAAATTTTTAATCATTATCGTCTTTTAGTATTGAATATTTAACTTAATTCGTTGTGTGACAATTTAATATTTATTTATTAATTTTTAAACAAAAAGACATCAACTCCCATGTTTAGCTAGCACGACAGTTTGCCAAGAAAGTCAATTAAGAGGACCTCATTACAAATCATGCATATATATCTTGATTATTTTTCCAATAATCAAAAAACTAGGAAATGTAATGATTTAATTTCATCTTTTGAAGACAAGACAAATTAAACGTCATGAATTGTGCATTCTATTTTGTAATCTTCTTGGCCGCACGTCCATAAATTGTCGATCAACAAATTAAATTGAGGTAAGCAACCATATATATATATCAACAATGGAGTGATCCTTAATTTGCGTTGTGCTTTAATCAAAATTTGTCTATTTCGAGCACGACAAATATATAAATCAAAATTTGTGTTTTTAAATATGAATTTCAACTCCATATCAGTTGTTTGCACAAAATCTAGTGTAAACACCTTATATCAGATTGAGAGTAATATAGAATACGTCAACACATATATATTATTCCATCAAATCGAAATTTATATTCATTGACTACTGAACAGAATACCTATAGAACCTTCATTAGAATGTAGAATTTTAGGGTTTCCTTTAATTTGCAGAATTTGTTTACAATTGAGTAGTCAGTTTAATATCTGTTTAATTAGATTCTCCTGATCTCCTTCTTCCCTTAGTTATCCAGATGTGAATAGAACTTTGAAATAAATTAAAGCATTTGGCATCAGATATCAATCGCATAAAATGTTTTAACTAATCTTATGCTTATTCTTTTCACATTATATTCGTGTGCTTAAGCTTAATTACGTCAGAATCAAAGAATAACGAACGATTTCTTTTTCCTTTTTTTTTTTTGGGAAAACCTAATTAAAACTGAAGCTGTTGTGATCTCAGTGCCTTCCATGTAAGTTTGTAACCATTTTTTGGTTCAACCATTAATTTAATTGAATCATCACAAATAAAGAATCCAAATAAAATTCTTAACATTAATCTGGAAGAATGGAATCCATGAGCAGTTCTAGTAATTTTGTTAAAATTTGAAGACAGGCAAAAACAAAGAAAAAGCAGTTTAAATAAAATATGTCACTACGTTGTGATTCAAATGTGAAATGTTGCACACTGGCTAGGATCTCCAAATCCTTTACAGGTGATCGAGACTTGAACTGGACCCCACCCCTATAATCCCCCTTACCCTTTTTGTGCAAAAAATAAAAATAAAAATAATAAAGATACATGACACTACGTACGCTATAAATTACACAAATTAATAATTATCTTTTGTGATCATTGTACATGTCGGTAGGTTACTAAATCTACTAAAAATTTCAATGAATATTTTAAAATTTAATTAGATCATGTCACACCTAATTAATGACATGTAGAATTGGTTCATGTAAGGCTTGATTAATGTTCACTATGCAGGCCACATTTTTGCTCTTTATAAAAAGCTTTTCTCCTAATTCCAATCTTCTCGAATAAAAAGATAAGGTGTATGACACATGAACCCACAAACATCTTAGGAAGAATCCATAAAAGCAAGATCTTCTTTTTTCTCTCCAATAATATAAATATCTCATCCCAAATTAATTAAACCAACATTTTCTGAATTATATTTGGAGGGGGGAAAATCATAGTAACTTTTAACTATATATATGTGTATATATATATATATATATATATATATATATATTAAGAATACCAAAGGTTCCGAGCATATATATATGTAGTATGAGTTTGTATCTCTCCGACCAACTAATAAGTAGGAATAATGTTATTTATCAATGGTAATATTATATTAATTAATTTATTATTTCAATCTTGCATTTAATATAATATCTAAAATGACAAATAAATTATTTTCAACTACTCGACTTGACATTGACACATGCATGATGGCAAATAAACGACCATGATATATATTATAATAGTTTATAAATATATCCACACACCCAATGCATCTAGCTTCTTTGGGTAATAATAATTGCACAATGATATATATATATATCATGCCTATAATTATTGTAATAATTATACTCCATGACTCTAGAAACTATATGTCAAACATACTATGTACTATAATATACATATATAGCTTTGACAGTGATTCTTCAGCTACCATTTATTTATCATAAGCCACTCTCTTCCCAAATCTTCTTTTTCTCAATTTCCCATCACTTGGTCTGGTAAGACTTTTTTGCTCCTTAATTAACGTGACAGCCCATATATATATATATATATATATATATATATATATATATATATATATAAGTGATGATCGGGTACTTGAGACCCGCACCATCAGGGGGCAGTTATATTTTATGTTTTCACTAAAATATCTTTTTGAGTTTTTTTTGGAGAATTTTTATTTATTTTCGTAAGTTGGTTTTTTAAAAATATATAAGTGAATAAATTTTTGGTATTTTAAAAAACTGAGATAATACAGAATTATTCCTAATTATATTGTATAAAAGTTTTTGACAAAATCTTTGAATATAGGAAAAGGGCAAAGATATATGAAAGTTGTTTAATTACAGGACAAGAAGAATTGACGACCTCAACAATATTGAAATCTCCAAATAGTGTTTCCTCATATAACTTGGACCTGTAAACATGTGTGAATACCAAAAAGATTAACTAATTTAATGGGACAAAGAGAAGACAAAATTGATTAATGTAAATTAAGAAGTTTCTTTGCAAAAAAAGATTGTAATGTAAAGATAGTAGGGTACAAGGATTATCTTCTCAAATTAACTTTTTGTTTTTGTAATCTTTTTAAAAGTATTATTAGGGTAATGTGCCTGTCATTTTCCCACCCACTTGCATTCTTGATAATTTAAGGAACAAATAATTCAAACGTGAAAATGGGGCTAGCTAGTGCAATTAATGTGTAACTATCTCATTTTTCACCGAAGTAAATTTACTTAAAATATATATTATATTTTAATTTTAGCACGGTGTGCCGTAATATATATATATATGACTTAATTCTAAGCATGTTTTTGTTTTGTGGGTTTGTCATAGATTTTAGTTTGTCAATTTTCAAAATTAGGGGTGGGCACCGACCCGACTTGGGTTGGTTTGAAAAAATTCAAACCGAACCGAACCAACTCGGTTCAATTCGGTTTGGTTTGGCGGTTTCCAGTGGTTTGTTTTTTTTTTTAACCCGATTGGTTTGGGTGGTTCGAGCGATTTGGCGGTTTACATACCCACCCCTAGTCAAAATAGTAGCACTGTTAAAAAATGTGAAGAGAATACAAGATTGAAGATTATGGTTTAATTTCTTTAACTCTTAATATAACATTGATATATTATCTTCCACTTCACACTTTGGAGAGAAAACATTACTCGGTCAAATCGAAGAATATTATAAAGTAAATTCTTAATGGTTATTTCTATAAAAAAAGGAAAAAAAAAGGCAAAAGGAAAGAAGGGATGAGATATATATACCAAAAATACAAAGCACTTTGATTATTTTGATCATATTTTATCTTGGTGAAACGACTTTATAAGATCAATCGATATTATATTAGTCTTCAGTTATCTTCCACATGGTTTTGCATTCAAAACTACTTTTCAGTCAAAGGATTAAAGATTTTACGTGCATGGATTTGGTGGATCATTGTCTAGTAAAGAGAGAAGATATTAAAAATGATCTTCTAATAAACTCAATTTTTACAAGAAATCTTAATTTTAGCAAAATTCGAAAGCTTTGTTGCACAAAGTCATTTTTTTTTTTGTTGCTTGCTCATAGAAGGGTAATCGAAAAAGATTTCCCGACAACTTTTTTAGTTGTTGAACTAAAATTTTGTTCAACTTTTATAGTCGTACTAAACAAGATCAGGCGGTGCTTTATTATTAATATTAATATTGTATTCATCATTGAATATGATATTAAATTATCACATGCGAAGCGAGTTTTTCTCCCCTACTGGCATAAAAAAAGGATCGTGATTGTCTGAGTATCAGTCATTCCGTCTTCATCTTCCTCCCTCTCTCGCTCTCTGCCTCGCTCTCTCGCTCGCTTCCTTCTGCTCCTTCCCTCCTCTCTTCCTCCTCCTCCTCCTCCACCGCCGCTCTTCCGCCATCACCGGTTTCGCTCAATCCACCGGCAAAGAACGGTATACAAGTATACAATTTACTTAATCTAATAGTTTAAATTTTTAGATCCAATTATTTAATATGATATTAAAAATAACAAAAAAATATTGAATTCTAGTATTGTGATACTCCAATAACACCAACATCAACCATTAGATCAAAATGTTCAATAGTATGTAATGTCAAAAAGCGTGCGACTCAAAAGCGGGGTTGCCGGGGCGTGGGGGAGCGGGGGCGTGGGGTTTGAAGATCCACTGTTGTGATTTTCCCACCGAATTGGACACGGTATAGTAAATTAAGTTGGACCTGTTCATATGACGGTGGACCAATTCTGGGCCAAAATCTTAAGCCCAAGTAAGAAATCCGTCAGATTGAACTTAGAAGATTGAATCTTTGACAATGCTACAAGTCCATATATATTATTGTAATACACATTCACCACACACTAATAGTGATATGGCCCCCAATTTTAGGAAGGATAGACCGGTAATTTTATCACACACTTTATTAGTGTACGGTAAATATGTGGCATAATATTGTGTGGACTTATTGAATTATTTCTTTTTTTTATCGCATGGAACATGCAAGGGTATTAATACTATGAAGTATTAATTCCTTCAAATTTTTTATCACTATGAAGTATATATTAATACTTTGAAGTATTAATACTTCCATTTTTTTTATCACATGGAAGAATATTTATATACTTTGAAGCAATTTTTTCTTTTTCTTTTTTTTTCGACATACACCAAAATTTATTTGTTTATTAGCTCTTTTACCTTCTATGATTATTTTTATTTCTCCCAAACATGTTAAATCCTATGTAACTTTTAAAATGTCAATAGCTAATATGCATATATGGAGAGGCGGTGGCCTCAGGCACAACCCTTCGGGGTGCCCATTTTAATGTGTTATATTTGATGCCCGATTGTGTATTATGTTTTTTTAATTAAAGAGTCCAATTTTGAATTCAACTAAAATTTGAGGCCCAATTTTAAGAGTAATAAGAAAACAATTCAAGCATTCAACCCAAACTTTTAGGATTTTTTTTTTTTTTGATAAATTTAGGTCCAGTTTTTAACAATATCTATTCAAATATTTAGGCTCTTTTCAAGTTTAATAAATGAACAAATAAGAGAAAAAGGGAACAATTGCAAGCCCAAAAAAAGAAAAAATAAGAGAGAGCAGCGACTCGCTGACTCTGCAGTCTGCACTCGGGCCTCGGGGTTGGCGCTCTTACTAAGTTTTTTATATTCTTTGTTAGCTTATTACTGAGCCTTTGATCAATTATTATTATGACCCCAGTTGAGTTTCGTAAATTGCTTTATATATGGAAAAAAAATAGAAGGGGCCATTGTGACGCCCCGTCCGTTTTCCGTACAAATATGTGATGTTGATGACGTCATTTTGGGTGTGGCTTGCATGTGCAGTGTTGTCGTATGTTGTTTTATGTGTTTGGATGTGTTCCCAAGTGTATATGAGGGTATGTGTGGTTTCGGGTCGTTAAAGTGCGTCGGGTGCACAAATGCGAGAAAAATGGGAAATTACCGTAAGGTCTCTATTTACTGGCCGTAATGTGGTCGCCGTAAGGGTGGTATGTTACTAGTAAGTATGCACCTGATGTCAGTGCTTCAAGATGCAGAGAGTTAATTACGGCCAGATGAACTACAGATACGGCCAGAGTATCTCAGGGAGTTACGGCCGTAAGAGGGTGTAGTTACTACCGTAAGTGTCGATTGATGGAAAATGCGCCATATTTACAGAGAGTGAATTACTAGATGTGGGTCGAGTACGGCCAGATTTTTGTGTTACTGTAATAGATATATGATACTAGTAAATAGAACGAACCGTAATGTGAAATTCTGAGACTGGGTTACTAAAAAGGTATGTTACGGCCGTAATTTTGGATTTTACAGTAAGGTATAAAGTTCTGGCCAGAATCGTAAGTCGGCAGAATGGTATTTAGGTCAATGAAGCCATTTTGGGGTATTTTCTTCATGAGCTCGACCCTAAACCCCAAAAGCCATTTTTATCATTTCCAAGGTCTTCAACTTGGGTATAGGCAAGGGCTAGCTTGTGGCCTTGTTGAGTTGGGTGATTGGTGAAGATTGAAGTGGTGAAGATTGAAGTGAAGTAGTGATCACCTCCTTGGTTCTTTGCCATTCTAGTAAGGTGGGTATTGCTATATTAGTTATACTCATGGTAAGTAGAGGTAGAAAGTTCTCTATGTAGTTAGAAAGTCTTAGATGTACACATATACCTCTTGAGATGTATAGTTATGACTTGAGTAGCTATGTATGGCCTGATTTAAGTGTTACCCTTCTTACTCATGACTTAGAACCTAGAGTTTATATAATGCTTGAGGTGATATATGATGTTGATGTTGATGTATGTTTATATGTGGATATCACCTGTGTAGCATTACCGGAAGTAGAGGTATCGGAAAGGTTAGCTTCTTGTACTTGTTATGTTGGCAAACATGGTCATAAAGTGTGAATGTGCTGTTGCTTACCAAGGGATACACCTATGTACAGTTATGTTTAGTCTCACGGGAAAAGGCCCCGCAAGAGGATTGAGACTATTGGCCGTCTCACGGGCGAAGCCCGCATGAGGATTGGGACAATTGGGCCATATATGTTATGTTATGTTATGTTGGCGCCGGTGTATCCACTTGAGAAGCAACTGGGCCCAATACATGAGTGTGACATGCATTGCATTTAACTGTATGCCCACTGAGTCCTTGGGACTCATCAGGTTTTCTTTTATGATTTCACTATAGGTACGTCAGGGCAGACACGCAGTTCGGGTGACGGAAGAGAAACCTCACGGGATTGACGCGGGAGAGATTGTGGGTGGGGAAGAAGAAAGATGCTGGAGATCCTGTACTTATGATTTTGAAATGAACACGGGCAATGCTTTGATGGTGTTTTGTAAACTATAAACAATTTGAAAATGTGAATCATCACCCGTGTTGTTTTGTGAAGTGTAATTGTAGCGTCGAGTCTAGTTCCGCAATCCCTAATTTCGTGGGGTTTAGATTGGGCGTTACAGCCATTTTTGAAAGTTTGCTTCAGGTCCAGCAAACTACAGCACCGCCGCTGCATATATGTGACTTAATAAGTTTAAAATGTTTACATTTCTGCCTGCCAATTTTCTCTGCCTTGCAATTGGTTTTGATGGAATCATGACATTTTAGCCTCCATTTTGTTTTCCCAAAAACTATCTTTATTATTTAGTCACAGAAAAATTTTAGTGTTAACCAAATACATCAAATCATTATCTATTATTATTTAAATATTTTGTAATCCCTACTACTATTTAACTTAGAAAGCTACCTTTTCTTTTCTTAAAAAATAAAGTTTACTTGAACATAATTTTTGGTATGTCAAGTCCTAGCTTCGTATTAACGTATAGTTTAATCGTAAAATTTATGGTATTATTGGAGCATTTCAAATGACAAGTACATAATAATTATATATTTAGTATCATAACAAGTAACAATTGGGGTGGTGGCGCAGTTGGCTAGCGCGTAGGTCTCATAGCTTCGAGTTATCCTGAGGTCGAGAGTTCGAGCCTCTCTCACCCCAGTATCTTTTAGTTTTCGACCTCACTATTTTGCTCCATCCGATTTCATTTCATCACCCGATCCGCTCATTTTGCCCGCAATTATATTTTGGATGGACCCAATTAATTCTGGACCGGGTCTGCCTGCAAAAGCCCAATCCATCTCGTCTCCAAAACCCTACCTATTACTATTTCTCCTCTTCGTAAAATCCACTGTCCCCCATCTTCCCCTCGCCATCGTGTCTGTCTGAGGCAAACTTCGAACCTGCAAAGATGGTGAAGAAAAGCAAAAGTAAATAAATAAACAAATATTAATTACACCGTATTTGTATATCTATCTATATGTCTGTGCATTTGAATTTCATTTTTGTTCTATTTTGATTCTGTAGAGAGCAAGAGCAAGAGGGTGCCATTGAGGAAGAAGTACAAGATTATCAGAAAGGTAAAGGAGCACAAAAAGAAGAAGGCAAAAGAGGCAAAAAAATTGGGAATAAACCAGAAGAGTAAGGTGGAGAAGGACCCTGGGATCCCCAATGATTGGCCTTTTAAGGAACAGGAACTCAAAGCCCTCGAAGCTCGCCGCCAAAGAGCCATCCAGGAGAAGGAGGAGAAGCGAGCTGCTCGAAAGGAGAGGGTAAATCTACTTGATAGTTTCCTATTTGTTAATCGTAGTTAGTAGCTTCTGATTGCATTCACCATTTTGTGAATGGTAAGATATAAAATAGTTGAATCCTTCTGAGTAAGACTATGTTGTGTAGAGATTTTTGTGACAAATGATTTTTACCTGCGTGGTTGAAAAGTACAGCAAATTGTCAAATTAACGAAATGAGTGGTTAAAATTGACATTGGAGAAGACTGATTTTTGAGGCAATGAGTGTCAAATGTGCTTTACTTTGGATATCCCTAACTTCATCAGCTTCCTTAGGCTCAAAAGAGAAAGCTTGGGCTGTTAGAGGATGAAGAAACGAAAGATGATACTTCCTTTGGAGAGGGGGGAGTCGGTGAAAATTCTGCTGGAATGTCTAGGAAGAAACAGGGTATGACAATAAATTTTCTCCATAATGTTTTATTTTCTAGCAGCGAATTCTGCACACATTCCTAGGATTTTATCCATTTTCTTTTTTTTTTTTTAATAACATTTCTAAGATTAATTAATGTAGACCACTCGGAGAGGGCTTTTTACAAGGAGTTGGCCAAGGTCATTGAAGCCTCTGATGTCATTTTGGAGGTGCTTGATGCTCGAGATCCTCTTGGCAGCCGCTGTGTTGACATGGAAAAGATGGTGATGAAATCAGGACCTGGAAAACGTCTTGTTTTGCTTCTCAATAAAATCGGTAGTCTAATTCGCTCATCACATTTCCTTTGTTCATAATATTGCATCTGCTGATTATGCTTTGAGCTTTCTTTATCTTGTATGTGTTTTTGATGTATGATTGGATTTTAAGTTGGGCATTGTTAGGAAATCTCCAGAGACCCTAACACTCGTCTGTACATCTCAGATCTTGTTCCAAAAGAAGCTGTTGAGAAGTGGCTCAAGTATCTCAGAGAGGAACTACCCACAGTTGCTTTTAAGTGCAGCACTCAGGATCAAAAATCTAACCTTGGCTGGAAACGAAAGACTAAAACAACTGGAAGTTCAAACAATATTCTGCAAACAAGTGATTGCCTTGGAGCTGAAACTCTTGTACAATTACTGAAAAACTACTCAAGAAGCCATGAGGTTCTTCTTTTTCCCTCCTTTCTGCACATTTTTTGTTTAATAGTTACATGGGTAAACTGATCAGAAAATATGATTGCAGATCAAGAAATCTATCACTGTTGGGGTTATTGGTCTGCCCAATGTTGGTAAAAGTAGTCTAATCAACAGTCTTAAACGTTCTCATGTTGCCAACGTTGGTGCAACTCCAGGGTTAACAAGATCCATGCAAGAAGTTCAGCTGGATAAACATGTTAAATTGTTGGATTGCCCTGGGGTTGTGATGCTTAAATCTTCAGAAAATGATGATGCATCTATCGCTCTTCGAAATTGCAAGAGAATTGAAAAATTAGATGATCCAGTTGGTCCTGGTAATGAAAATTGCCTTCTTTTCTCATGAATATCTCTCTATGACTTTATCATTATCAGACAATAGCAATTTGCAATTTTGTGATCTGTGCAGTTAAGGAAATACTGAAACGATGCCCAGAGAATGTTTTGGTAACATTATACAAGGTCCCTAGCTTTGATTCAGTTGATGACTTTCTTCAGAAGGTTGCCTCTATTCGGGGCAGGCTAAAGAAGGGTGGCATTTTCGATATTGATGCCGCTGCTAAGATCGTTTTGAATGATTGGAATACAGGTTTTCATTTCTCCATTCGCTAAAAATTATCATTGAAAAGCATCTTAGCCTATTGTCAGGACTTTGCTTTATGCTTTTCTTCTTACCTACAGGCAAAATTCCATTCTATACAATGCCTCCCACTAGGAATGAAGGAGAGCCGTCTGAGGTGAAGATTGTTACTGAACTTGGGAAGGAATTCAATATAGATGAAGTTTATGGGAGTGAAAGTTCATTTATTGGCAGTCTGAAATCTTTCAATGAGTTTAACCCCGTTGAAGTTCCTCCAAATTGTCCCCTCAATTTTGATGAGAAGATGCTCGAGGTTTGTGATCTCTCCACTTTGTCACTTCTTTGAAGTGAGGGTTGAAAATCTCATAGGTGCTGAAAATAGCAGCACATCTTGCGTTATGAAATCATTGCATCATTGTTGTGCCTGTTTCACTTGCAGGATGATGCATTGCCATCAGACTTGAATCAAATCAAAGAATCTGGAGATAATGTTGACAACAATGATGATGAATCCATGGAATCTGGAGACGAAGAAGGTGAGAAAAAGGTTGATGCTATCAATAGAAGGCAAAACAAGAAGCTATATTCTGAGGAAGGCATGTTGAACCCCAAGCTGAAGAAGGCACAGAAGAAAAGACGGAAAAAGGAAAATGAATCATCGTCTGCAATGGAACATGACGCAGATAATGATTATGATTTTAAGGTTGATTATGTGAGGAGAGAGCTGTCCTCTATGGAGGTTAGTAATGAGGGGAAGGATGGCAAGGCTGACAAAACCAATCAGAACAAGTTTGCATTGCCCACTGGAGTTGACTTGGATGAATAGCAAAACCAAGAAAGCCGAGCAAGAGTTAAGATATTGTGTTTATAGAATTTTGAGATTTGATTCGTTTGCTTTATAAATCTTGGAATTTTGCATTCTCTGAACAGTTTAGTTACAGTTTTGACATTCTCATTAGTTTATGAACACACGAGTTCAAATGGTGGAATTTCCCAGTATTTAGGCAATTTGTAGTTACTAGTGACCCCAGCTGATGCCATGTCAGTCAAGTGGATGATGTGGCACTATCATGTACATGATTGTACATGATCGGTACAAGCATATCATTGGTGGATAGAGGTTGATGCGTGAGAAGATTCAGATGAGGTCAACGAAGTGGAAGCTGTCAAAGCACACCGTGAACTGTCAGCATATCTGCTGAAGACGACCTTGGGATAGCCTCTCGTGCATCTATTGCCTCTCGTGCTGCTTGCTCTTTGGCCCTTTCTGCCCTTTCCAATACCTCTTCCTACACCATGCAGAGACATGAAGGACATTTATGGATTTTCGCATTCATTTTGCTGACATAAAACAAGTTCATCCCAGATCACAACAAATTAAGAAAACAATGTCGAAAGTCGAATATGCATCCTTCACTCATAGACTCATTCAATACAAGTCCAAGAAAACCTTATACAATATAATAATTCCACAAAGTTAAAACCACCTCACCCAACCAAGATTTTTCGGTTTTCTATTTTCTTGTCATCTTTTCACAATGTCAATTATATTGGAAGCTAAATCATTCTTAAGTTATATCAAGTTTAGATCCATGCCAACAATAAGTATTAAGAACCTGGAATTCTTGTACTTGCTTTTGCTGCTCAGCTTGTAATCTACCAACTACACTAAGAAACTCTCCCGCGGTTGACTCTAAAGGCTCACCAAGTGCTTCTGCCACAGCCTTTCCAAGAAAAAATGCATCCAGAACAGTTCTATTCTTGTTCTCACCTGAAAAATGTCGCATACACCCCGTTAATGGCACAATGAGAGAGATATTGGACCTAAATAATGTTAAGATATCTATGCCAGTCATATTTTTGCTTCTCTCTCTCTCTCTCTTAAAAAAAAAAAAATAAAATTTACTTATCAGTTCTCAATACACCATAAGGTCCTCCTTCCTTCGCACAAGCCCTTTTCAGTTTTTACCTACGCACATAATAACTTGTGCTAAATCTCACATTCAACGTCAAATGTGTATGCGCTCAGTTAACAACAATTATAGTTGAAAAGGGTCCTAATATGGGCTGAAGTCATCTTTTTCTTCATCAATTTGATATCATTCAGTGTAAGTCCCTCTCTTCCCAAAGTACGTCCTTGCATTCATTCATTCTCTCAAACTTTCTAATTTTTCCTTCCAAAATTCTATACTTTGTATCCAATTTTTTCATCACAATCAACATCCAAAACCTTAATCTTGGATTCACCTTGGCATAGTAGGTAAATATAAAAAGCTCCAAACTTAGCCAAAAATATGTCTCCAAATATTGAGTTGTACTTTGACGAAATTATTCAATTGGTCTGCATTTCCTGGTAAAATATGGAGGAAGTAGAGCAGTTAGACTGATACCTGAACCAGCATTACCTTGTCCAGTGTTGCTATTGCACCTCAATTTGATTCTCCGAAATTTCTGCGACCAAGTTGAATTCAGCTTCAGATTCGAAGAGGACACTGCAATTTCCCGCGGAAAACTAGCCCAAAAACATCCGGATGAAATACGAATTTGGGTTTCTCGAGGATTCTGATTTCAGATCTACACATTTTCATTTTTATCTTTCCCCTCTCCCTATTGGTTGGCTGAAGAAACTATTAGGATTATCATCAACTTCAGTTCAGTTAGGTGACCACCACATTAGTTGGGCTATTGTCATCGACATTAGCTTATCGATGTGATATTTCCAACTTTTATTACACTTTGAAATACGTACACGGCATTTAGAATAAAGACAATGTTACACATCAAAATTTAAAAGACATGCCAGAGGTAATTTCGTCTGTATTTGATTGTCGGTTTCGTATGATAAAATTTTGACATCATTTTAAATTTAACAACCAAAATACAAATTGACCAGCCCTGAAAGAACGATTGCTCTACCTCACCACAGATTGCTATTCTAATAGTCAATCTGCAAGAACGAGTGCTCTATCTCATCACGGATGACTATTCTGATAGCCACTTTGCAAATTTGAAAGACTGATAGTAGAATATGTTCGTTTAACAAATAAAAACTCAAAATGAAATGTAATGTAAATAGTTTATTAAGCACGTTTGTGACGTGCTTATAACACGCCCTTTTGTAAATAGATAAAAATAAACGGTTAAAAGTAAAAGAAAATTAGGGTGACTTTGTTTTGAAGGAGGCAATTCGTCGATTAAAATTTGACGAGGAGTAAATTGGGGTAAAGTGTTAAGGTTGGAGAACCATAGTGTAATTAGTTCGAACACATACCAAACGAGCCCGTGGCATATTTGTTATTTTTCGAGTCTTCTGGGGTAGTTTAACAACTATCCTAACACCTCAATCTTCACCGCTAAGCATATTATTCAACTCGTTCCTCATTTCTCTCTGTGCGAAAATCAAACTGCCATCTTTTTCTCTCCCTAGATTGCATATCGTGTAAATGCTCTTCACGTTAACGCCTCTCTCTCTCTCGTGAAGTATAGCTATTTTCTCTCTCTAGGTTTTAGAAGCAAGCCCTAGGGTTTTTTGTTAGGGAGAGATATCGGAATCGGTTTATAGAAATGGGGCAGCAGTCGTTGATCTACAGTTTCGTGGCTCGTGGAACGGTGATCCTTGCGGAGTACACGGAGTTCACGGGGAATTTCACCAGCATAGCCTCTCAGTGTCTCCAGAAACTTCCTGCTACCAACAACAGGTTCACCTACAACTGCGATGGTCACACCTTTAACTACCTCGTCGAGGATGGATTCAGTAAGCGCCGCCTCCTGATCTCGATATATTTGTCTCGTGAATCGTTGATTTATGTGTTTGATTTAGCATTTAGATGTTTAACGAAGGTTTTTGTTTGATTATTTGGTTTTAGCTTTGGTTCCGATTTACCCTTTCGATTAGATGATTAGATCTTAAGTTATCATAAATGTAGTTGTTAAAGTTAGCTTTCGTGAATATTTACTATGTTTGATCCTTTTTGAAATTTTAATAACATTTTGCTATAGTTGATGAATCCTTTTTTGAGAATGTGCGAGAGGATCTAAGGTCTGAGAACTGACACCAGATCAATAACTATCAGATTCAGATAATACGGATTTGTTATTTAATGTTCAAAATGGTCAAAACGTTCAGCTGGCAAAAAACAAGATTTCTTATGTAATTTTACCATTTGGATCAGTTTTGGAATCATGACGCACGCCATTTTGAAATCCCGTGGGAGAGGATCTAAAACTTTCCAAGGACGTGAGATTAGTGAGTATTTGATCCCGATGAAATCAAAGTTATTGGTTTCTCAATGTTTGATAGTCATAGGATTCTCAATACACAGAAAAAGCGGCATTGGTTTCTTCTAGACTGGGTTTAAGTTTTTTGAATGTGGTATCACTATTCACTAATTATGTCAACTCTGTAGATTTTGTCCGACTTTGACAATATCCAAAATGAAGAATCTGATCCCTTGCTTGTCGGTTTCAGTTTCTATTTTTCTGAAGGTGTATTTCAGGTTTGGATGTGATTCGTCTTGGGTTGGGTTGGGTTATTAGACAGACTTAAACTGACGGTTCATTTAATTATTACACTTTGACCCATATGCTTCTAATTTTCTCTGCCATTTAATTATTACACTTTGACCCATATGCTTCTAATTTTCTCTGCCTTTGTACAATGATGTTCTTATTAGATGCATCTTCATGTTTTTTATCTTCTTTGTGGTCCTTGCTGGCACGCTTTAATGATTGAAACTGCTTTGCCGATAATTTAATCAATCATCCTTTTGTTCTCATCTCACAAAATATCTGTCTAGACTCTAGACAAATGGTCATATAAGGATTGCTTAGCTTTGATACACCATTATCTTCCAAGGATGCCAAAGCTTATGCCTCAAATAGTTTTACGATACATGGACTTTATCTGGCTTTTTTGAGTGTCTCATTTTTTTCTTATTTCATTTGGAATGAACTAACTTTTATGTATTTGAATGGTAGCGTATTGTGTTGTTGCTGTTGAATCTTCTGGAAGACAGTTACCAATGGCATTGCTCGAGCGTATTAAGGAGGACTTTACCAAGAAATATGGTGGAGGAAAGGCTGCTACAGCTGTTGCCAGCAGCTTGAACAAAGAATTTGGGTAGTTACCTTTTTCTTGTAATTAAAGTGACTTTATTTATCTATGATTTTACTAGTTGAAAATCCCCTTTTCTTGGCACAATGACAATGTAGACCCAAACTGAAGGAGCAAATGCAGTATTGTGTAGATCACCCAGACGAGATCAGCAAGCTTGCAAAGGTTAAAGCTCAGGTTTCAGAAGTCAAAGGGGTGATGATGGAAAACATCGAGAAGGTATAACATTTTTTTACCTCCTCCATTTATTTCGTATTCCTTAAGTTTCTATATCCAGTTGTATATGGTGCGATTGAGAATCTGATGCAGTGAGCTGTGTCCACATTTTTTCGTGGCAGGTTCTTGACCGTGGTGAGAAAATCGAGCTTCTTGTTGATAAAACTGAGAATCTTCGCTCTCAGGTACTTGGAAAGGCTGGCAGCCATGGTTTTTTGGTTTTATTTTATTCTAGGACTGGTGGTCTCTGTGGTCACTGTGGTACTGGCTATGTTATGGTGTCAGTTGAAAATAAATAGGACACCTAAAATATTAGAACCTTTTAAGACACGAGATTAATGAATTTTGAAATGTGGAACTTTTGAATGAGTTGCAGGCTCAAGATTTCAGGACACAAGGCACCAAGATGAGGCGAAAGATGTGGTTGCAGAATATGAAGATAAAGTTGATTGTCCTTGCCATTATCATCGCTTTGATCTTGATCATAGTTTTATCCATCTGCGGGGGATTCAAATGTCACAAGTAGAATGTGGATTAACTGCTGCTTGATTCATTGATGGTTGTTGCGTTCTTCATTCGATTGCCTTAATTTTTTTGGCAACGCCTCTGCTTATAGTCTGTATTTTGTGAGACATGCTTGTATAGTTTGTACGTCTGAATACTCTGAATATGGTTAGTGAAAGAGACAGGTTGCTGCAACGGATTGTGAAACACTGCTGGTAATTTTCTTCTTCTGATGTTTGTCTTCGTACTCCTAGAAAAACATTTAGTGTCATATATTCCAGATGGATTCTTTATCCGATCAATTATTCGTCCATTGTGTTGCTGGAAATGCCTACTTTTGTCTGGATAAGATGAACCAAGCCACTGAGATGGGTTGGGTCAGTTTTTTCTTTGACGTCTTCGGGTTTGTTTTGGGCTGGGCCACGAACAAATCCAACCCAACCCATCCCCCTGGACTAAGATTCCTTGTTTGTCTCGTTCATGATTCAATACAGCATATGGAAGTGCTTAAATGTGATCTTGAGGAATTTTATCTGCCCTTCAAAGTTCAAGACAAGGGCAACCTATGCGTATTGTACAAGCTTAATTTTCAGTTCATTGACATCAGGTCAAGTGTGATAGATAAACAACGAGTAACACTGATTGTAGAAAAACTGAAAATGAAAGCAGAAAACCTCAAAATGCAGAAGAGCTCTCTTCTGAGAATCTCGCTAAACCTGCACAGTAAGAGAGATCGCACATTCTGCCTGTCATAACGAACTCTATCACGGATCACCACTAAACATTGATTTCAACGTTGTCAATCAACCTCACATTGCCAAACCAAGCAGCAACACAAAACACAGCAGCTTTATTGATCTTTTCCATTTTTTCCAAGCTTTCTTGGTCCACAATCTGCTTGGAACAAGAGATGGTGTATCCAAAGTACTTAATATGATCATATTTAAATAAAAACACGTTGTTATTCGTTTATTGTTTACAACTCACCTCAGCATAATCAATCTTCCCACCAGCTTCGCCTACAGCCTGGATAACGGCATTCCTTAACTCATGGCAATCAGTTCGACCATTCTCTGCTGCAGATTTGGCTTTAAACAGTGACTTACTTATAGACAATGCCTACAAAAACAAGAATAGTGCATGTTACTCAGTTAATATATAACTTGTTTCGACAGTTTCCATAAGAAACTTCATGTACACTTAAAAGAGTATGTCTGTTAAGGTGTTTCGTTATATGCATTCTCAAGAATAGTTTGTGAAAAGTGAAAAATGAGGGGTGAAGAGAAAATGTTGCCAAACATACTCAATTCTTCAAAATGTGGAGATCAATAAACAATTGGTACAAGTGGAAAGAACCTTTTGTCTTTCTTCGGGAGAGAGGCGGACATTACGGGAACTCTTCGCAAGGCCATCATCATCTCGTACTAATTCTACCACGACAATCTTTATCCCAAAATCAAGATCCCTGGCCTGACAAAGAATAGCCACGATAAGAATCCATAAAATCCAACTAAGCAGATCTCTGGCGACAAGAAAAAATGAGCAATTAAAACCTTGAATTTCAGTTTATTGATAGTATATATAAAGAAAAAGATTAACAGAGCCAACTATTTCATGAAATGAATCTTTGCCATCCAATAATGCATATACTACACAAGTACAACAACAACAACAACAACAAAAGGAAAATTCAGGGTCCACCATATTTGGCTCAAGCAGGCAGATAGAATAAAACTTTAATCTTTTCAAGCACATTTCTGCTGATAATAAAGACAGACAGAATAAAGTTTTCATCTTTTTCACACTGTTGGTTAAGTTTTCAATTTTCAAGACACTGAAAAGTTGTCAAGTTTTGATACTTCTGAACCTTTATTCCAGAAACAAGAAAATAATTTTGGAAAGAATTCGAAAATGAAAACTGAAATTTGAACAGAATACTCGAGACTGCAGATATCCATTTCCACCTCAGATTCGATGTCAAATCTGGCATAAGATTCAACAACCAAAGGAGGTAAGGGAAACTAACTAACCATCCTCTGTATAATCCTCCATTGCTGATAATCCTTCTTCCCAAAACGCAACATCAGGCTCAACAATATTAAACAACTTGGTGACAACAGTGGCAACACCTCTAAAGAAAACAGGCCTACTTTCCCCACACAAACCCTTTTCCAATCTCTCCACTCTAACCCAAGTTTCATGCCCCATTCCACTTGTCTCCACACAGGACACTACCTTACCCCCTTCTTGACCCACCCCACTCCCATTCTCATTCTTATTGTTCCCATAATCATACAGATTTTTGGGGTTAAAAACAACATCAACACCACCTGGAATAGACTTCAATTTCTGAATATCACCTAGAAAATCTGATGGGTAAGTGGAGAGATCCTCAGTGGGGGAGAATTGACCTGGGTTTACATAAATTGATACAACGGTGAGTTGCGTATGTTTGTGAGATTCTTGAATTAATGAAAGATGGCCTTCGTGGAGATAGCCCATGGTGGGGACAAGCCCTATTGTTTTGTCTCGGGCTCTCATGGATCTTGACCACTTTCTCATTTCAGCTTTATCTGTTATTACCAGTGGATCTTTGTTTTCCATTTGAAATGGGATTTTGATTTTGATTTAGTATTTGAAGATTTTTGAAATTTAGGTGTGCAATTGAGAAGGGTTCGTGGGAATTGGAAGATGAATGAGTGTCGTGAGGTGAAATGGTTGAGCCCTGAGATGGGGACTTGTGGAGTGCCGAGACATTATTGACGACAAGGCGGAGAATCGAGAATGTTTGACAAAACTATTATTTTTGTTTTCTTTTATAATTTTTTTTTTGAACAAGAGACTTTTTCATTCAATCAAATTGGTAAAATACAACGAAAAATCATAGAATTAATACCGTTAAAAACCAAAAGGATGAAACTGTGCACAAACTCACAGCACCCCAATTAAAAGCGAGAAATGGCAAAATGTCTACAAATGTATCAAAAATATAGTGATCGGAATACCCATGCTTCCGGATCTGTAACGTTGACACTCAAAGATGAATTGAAGCTATGGTGATTTGAAGTCGACGACCAATTTGTAGCATACGAACAAACAACACCGTATCAAGAAGATGAAAAGCCAAGCGTTGCATCAAGACGACGAAAACACAAAATGGTGAAGGAAAGCCCAGATCTATGTAGGATAGACCACTTTTTGAAAGAAAATATATACAAAAAGAGAGAAAGAGGGGTGATTTAAGGCCAAAAAGCCAAAAAATACCCCCAACTGGTGCAGTGGAGTTCACGCAGAGAAAAGAGAGAGAGAACCGTAAATACATTTAAAAAATACTCCAAGTAGCATACAAATTTATGTGCCGAACCGTAAAATTGGTTTACCCATTCGTAAGATAATATAAATAAATAAAATTTAAGTCCATTTTTCTTTTTCAAAAAATCCGTATTTTCTGTCTTTCATGTTGGCTTGAAGTGAGCAAATCAATTAGTTACCTTATTTTATTTATGAGATAAAAGATTTATTCTCCTCTCAATAGTCGATTAAATATATCCAGGAATTAAACATCTTTATCTAGACTGAATAATATATTATTTATTTATTTATTTATTTATTGTAATAGAGACCAATTTTATTAATTATAAATTAAATTCTCATTTTCGTAGGTTCTCACAACATACACAAATCGAACGTGATATTAATAAAATTACATCAATATTTTATTCCATTTGATTCTCCTCTTTAATTATTTTCCTACGGTTTTAACAAACACACTAAGCTCTTTCAAAAAAAAAAAAAAGAAAAAAAAAAAGGGAAAAAACACTAGGCTATACCATATTGAGTATGCATTACACGCCAGCCAATCAGTTACATACAATAGTGTACATTACTTACAAGTTACAACCACTGAACACGAAGACAAATATCGTAAAATTCAGTAATGATTAAACATACTGGTCGTGAATTACTCACTTTTCCATAACCCATGTTCGAATATATAAAGTTAACAAGCCAATTGATCCCTAAACTGTGAAATCTCTTCAAAAATTGGAAGCCGTCTTGATCGGGTCGGAGCCAATTCATTCAAAGCCCGTTCGAGTGCCTCGACAAAATCATCTTCCAAATTCAGGCCCGGAAGGCCCGACGGAGACAACCGAGGTTGCACGGATGCCAACTCCAACGACAACTCTTCGGCCCGAGTTCTCGACTTGGAATCATCTGAGCCCGGAAGATTGTGATCCAATACATCTTGAAGAACTATATGGGCCTCTTCATATTGGGCCAGTTTCATGAGGCAATGGCACAGGTTCAAGGCCTTGTTGGCATCCGGGTCAATCATTTGGGCTTTACTGTAGACAAGTTCTGCTGCCATATAATTGGATTTCTGCATGTAAGCCCAGCCTAAATTTCCCTGAGAGAAATATCATTTCAGCTTTTAGTGTTTGTTTCACAAAATTATTTCCCAATCGTTATTTTCACTCACTCGTTTATATAAGTACCTACAATATTTTCTCATTTTCTTTATAAATTTCATTATTTTTTTATTTGCGTATTCTTTTTTTTTAAAAATCACCTTTTTTTTTCGAAATAGCTTTCTCGAACGGATAATAAATAAGCACACGCAACCCTATGTCACCAAAAAAAAAAAAAAAAAGTTGTCCACGTCATTAATGTTTATGCATGTCTGGGTTAATTTTTATTTTGCTGTAATTTACCTTTTAATTTAATAAAGATAATCTCCTATTAGCTGTCAGCAGTTGGCATACTTATTGTGCAATACACTTTGGTGACTGGAATCTTACATTGTCACATACAATATGTCAACCGCTCACAAGAGATAAAAAATTTGTTTAGTTTGAATAATTATTGATGGGATCTAATTTGTCTTACCAATATTCTTGAAGTTTCTTGCTTGATGGAAACCTGAAATTTCTTGCCACGAGAACGGGCAGTTTTTGTGGGCTTTCCATTGAAGGCCTCCCCTAAATATATCATTTTGAGCTTATGCTTTAGCAGCATAATTTGTTCATCAACTTTTCCACATTTCTGCAATACAGAGATTTGAGTTACTTCCAAAGATATAACTAATTAGTTACCAATACACAAAAAGTTAATTTTTCAAGAAATTAATATACCTTGTATAAGTCGATGAGAACATTGTCAAGTGATTCTTGGGCCTGTTTGGGGCAAAGACTCCTAAAAGACTTAACAGCTTCAATGGCCTCTTCACTTCTATCCAATTGCTTCATTACTACAGCCATATCTTTTAGGGCACTCTCTACTCTATCTCCTGCATTTATAGCCCTCCAAAACCAAACTATTGCTGACTCTGGATCTTTCTGAACTAGCTGAATCACAATACAAGAAGTGTATTTTTTGCTCTTCTTGTTAGTACTTATACTTGGGAGATAGCTAGCTAGAAAAGAATTAAGGGACAAAAATTAAAGATTGTTTCTTGATCTTGATTCCATGCTACTACCATTCATATGTATGAAATTAATTACATCGAAGTAATTAATCTTACCATACAAATTTAATAAAGGCCCAATCTTAGAAAAAATGCAACTAAAAAAATAAATAAACATAAAAATTGATGAACCCTAATAAGATTATCTAATTACTCCCTATCACATGGAAACAGATAATTTATTAATTAGCTAATTACAAACAATTTTTTTTTTTATTTGTTACTTTCATTGTCTATTGATCACCAGTTCATAATTACTTAATCAGTCAACCAAAAATCGAAACTGTCGAACACCGTTAAATGAGTAGAATTCATTTAGATTAATATTATTTATCTGCAATACTGATTCGATTAACACTATTTCTCACTGCCGTACTGATCCGATTAGAAATATAGGATAAATATAGAAAGATATAAAAAAGATTGTTTGTGAGATTTGGAAATGGGAAGCATTAAATTAAACCTGAGCATGTTTGGCTCGAACGTATGGACCATCGCCAGAAGGAACCTTATGAATTACATGAAATAAATCTTTCTCTCTCTTCTGTGAGATCATCTTCGTTTTCAAGCTTTCTCTCTCTAGTCTCAATGGCATTTCTTCACCTAGGAGATGCCATGAATGAATCTAAAGAGAGAAACAGATGAGATTCATAAAAAAGTGGTGGGGGATCAGGGACGCAACCTGAAATGATGCAGAGATGAATGAATCTGGACGATGGGGACGTCTAGGTTCGTTAATTCTCATGTATCGTTGTTTATCTTCAAGTCAAATTAATTTGCCAAGTAACTTCTTGTGTCAATCCTGTGACATGTTAACAACTAACAAGGCACGATTTGACGAGAGTGGCCTTGAAAATTTTAAGGAATATGTTCGTCACGAGTTGACGTCTTTTGTTTTATTTTTCGTTTTCGAGATCAACATGTCATATATATAACTAAAATTTTAAATTTAATGTGTGACATATTTTAATTTAACGGTATATAAGTGAACAAATCGGAAAATAAAACAAATCTGAATTCAATTGTAGCACAACATAAATAAACAAATAAAGAATTCGAGTGAAAATCTTCCGAACATACATAAAGAAATTCTAAATTAAATCAACAAAAGTTATCATGAAAATGTTGAAAATTTATTATATTCACGCCAATAGTTTTTATATTTACACGACTTCTAGTTGTATTCATGGTCCTTAATTATTTTTCTTACTTTTCTTTCCTGCTCGTTATTATCCTTTAATTTTCATTAACATTTTATTAGTTAATATAATAATAAGTGGTTTGCTAGTCAATAGAATGTCATAAATACAATTACTTTGCTCCCACGTTTTAAAATAAATTTAAAAGGATAATAAATATGAAAATCCAAATGCATATTTTTCTCCAATTCTAGCAAGTTAACACAACTTTTAGATGGAAATCATCATCTAATTTTTAGATTAAATAAACGTGTAAATTCATAATAGATAGAATTAAGAAGACGAAGAAGAAAAGTTAAGAATATAATAAAACAATTTTGATCTCCTTCCCATGTGGGGAGGCTCCCACGCCACATGTCCCCTCGGATTGGAGGTGGGGCCTGAAGTGGGACCTTTAATTACGATTTGGCGCCCTCCAATCGGGGGACACGTGGCGTGAAATTCTTCCCATATGAGATCAATTCTCTATAATAATAATAATAAAATGAAGAGTGAAAATTATTGGTGAAATAAAAATAGCTAACTCATGTGATCGTTAAATTAATACACTTAAGGTATGCTTGATAGAAATTTTTTTTGTAATTTTTTAAAGGTTTTTAAATATGTAGTTGAAAAGTGATATAAATTTTTTTTTTAAATATTAAATCAATCAAACGAATGATTCAAAATTATAATTGAAAATTTGATTTTTATTTAAAATTGTAGACACTAGAGGAGAATGGGTTCGACTGGACTCACCCCAGCCCATCCCACTTGTTTTTAGATTGGAATTTTTTTTCCCTTTTGAAGTGTAGAAAGGAATTTTTTTGGTATTCTGTAAATATTTTTTTCCTCTTCATTTTCTTTTTTTTTAAAGTTTTTACTGACAATTTTGTGAAATTAAGAAAACTCGAAGTCAAGTGAACTTTATAACTTATATTTGATAAATTTACAAATTTTCTTTGTCCTTGCATTCTTTTATTCCAATTAAAGAGATTGGGGTAAATTGGAATGCTCAATGTGAAATGAGTTATAATTATTTCATACTTTTCTGGATTAGTATTATAATGAAATTAAAATAGAAACAACAACAACAGCACCAACAACAATAACAACAACAACAACAACAACAACAACAACAACAATAATAATAATAATAATAATAATAATAATAATAATAATAATAATACCACCAACAGGCATTAGTGAAAATGTTATCATGAAGTTGTTTGACGAACTTTCTTTTCTCCTCTTTTAAATAGAAATATGGCGATTTGAGAAAATGCGTATTTAAGAATAATGAGTTTCAATGTAGGATCTACATCTTTTTTCGCATTTTGACTCCTGAAAGGTACAATCTTGGCTCTAGTACTTCATTGTAAAAAAAAAAATCTCTTAATTAGTTGCATATGTAAACTATTTTGATTAGATAGCCAGAAAATAAACAGCAAATGTGGACCAAAAAATAAAAATTTAAAAAGGAAAAATGAAAAACACATGCACACCTTATGAAGTGTGTATTCTAAGCACACTTTGTATTCCATATTTTTTTTTTTTATTGTAAAAGGGCAAGCAGTAGCTCAAACAATTGCGATCACTTGTTAAAAGTTAAAATACAATTAATGGAATTAAAACCAGACATTCTCTAAGATACTACTGGAGAATAAAACTAGAAACTGATTTGAACATTGATCTTATCTAATTCAAACAGTTACATTTCACAATCATCATTGACATTGATATTAATGATGAATGTACATTAAATTCCTCGATCAAATTATGGTCATGCCATAACTCTTTAACACATTTGGTTCCACTACCATCAATGTAGGCCTCCCTTCAACTCGAGCCTCACAACTCTAGCACCACAACTGTCCAACACCAAGAAAAATGCCTTAGTACAATGCGTTTTTAGCTTCTGTCTGACTATGTTGTTCCAAAGAAATCGTTTTTAGAAAGTAATTAAAACGAGTGAAAAAAAAAGTAATTCCGAAAAACTATGTTGATAAAAGAAATGATTTGAGAAATTGTGTAGAAATAAAAAAGGGTCGACTAGGGTCTTACATTCCGAATCGGTGGTGATCCAGTTCCCAGTTTTACCAGATTGATCTACAATGGTAAGAGGAGTTGAGGCAAGAGAGATCACATTTAATGGCTGCTCTTGTTTTAGAGAAGAAGCCATTGAAATTGCAGAGCAAGTAGTAGTGGAGAAACTCTCTAAATCCCTTCTCAAGCTGATCTTTGGGGATTCATTGCCTAATTGATCATCATCATCAGTTAGTTTAGCTTTTATACCTGCTCGATTTCGAAACTGCAAGACCTTAAAGCATATAGGACTTGTTTAGTATGTAATACTGAACACAACTGACAAAAAATATTAGAAAAATAAAAATAAAAATGTAGGAGTCTAAGTTTCAAGTTTAACGAAGTTAAATGGCCTAGAAAAAGGCTGCATTAGGCTAGATGGCACGGCTAAGAGTCCGTGTTTAGGCGAGCTTTTGAAAACAGAGCTAACGATCAGGTTTTTTTTAAACAGTCTCGTATAATTTTACATTACCTTTCTTGTAACGTAGTTTCCTCCCTTCTCGGACTTCAAATTAGTAGCCCATTTTAGTAGCTCCTTCATCCTAGAAACTTTTTTAATCTTATCCCCATTCAATTTCTCTTTCTTTACGTTGTTAGAGCGTATGTTATTGTTGTTTGAGGACGATAACTTGGTCGTGTCGGTAATTGGCAAAACCTTATTGCCTCCAAGAGCGCTAGAATCTGTGTTGTGAGTGATTCCTAGTCCTCTTGCAATGTCTTGTTTTTTCATCTTCATAGGATGAGTAGAATGTTGCCTTCTTCTAAAACTCCCCAACCTCTTCAAATTCAAGGAGTGATAGAAACAAGCCTTAGCCGCAATGTGTTTTCGACGAAATATGCAGAAAAGTTTCCACTTATTGCACTTCAGTTTGCCTTGTTCTACTCTTTTTCGATATCTTTTGCTAGTCCCTTGGTCGTTGAACACGACTATATCCGTCGACCGGACTTTCTCATCTGCAAAACAAACAAACTCATAAAGTCGTGTGTTGTTGTATTTGCATTTTGATTTTCACTTCTGTGGTACTTTCTTGTTTTCAGAGTACGTAGGCCACGTTTTCAACGTTTCAGGATATTTTTACTGAAAACACTCAAAACGATAAAAAATTCTATTATTCTCGAAAATATGTTACAAAACTATGAAAGAACTAAGTTGTCAGTATTTTGAAAAACTGAAAACAGTTTGAAAACAATAAGAGAAAATACTTACCATGACAAACACCTTGTTTCTTGATGGCGTGACTAGAATCGGGCTCTTGTGGATGATCATCAGCTATTTTGAAAAGCCATTGAAGGATCTGAAATGTACAAATGAGTAAGATTATATTGCTTCATATAGCAAAAATTTGGATGGAAAAATTACAAATTTTAATTAGCTAACCTGCATGTTAGGGTTGATAAAAAAATATTGATTGGGTCAAACTGGACAGAAAAGGGGTAGATCTTTCTGTGCTGTCTATCTGTATATATGTCTAAAGATTCTCTCTTTTTTGAAGTACAGATATATGGAGACAATATTTTGAGGAAATTTTTGGACAACTAGGAAAGAATGGGGGATATATTTTGTGATTGCAAGAGTAACATGGTCTTATTATATAATGTGGTCATATGATTTGCATTAAGTAGATTATAAGCTTTTTAAGTAATCACTTGATTGGATATGGAGTTTTAATTAGAGGATAATGGTGTCTAGCCTTGTTGGCACTTTGTTTTACCAAACAAGTGTAGGGCTGTGAATTTTTAAGTGGTCCTTACCTTACTCCATAGTACAATATTGGCCAATTTTGGTTGTTTCAAGGTTTATTTGATTCTTACCCCCACCCCTCTTTCTCTAATTCCAAATTATTGAAGTAGTTTGAAGTCATGGATGACATTTACCTCAATGGTAAAGAAAGTTATGGTTGCTATCTTTCAAATAATAGATCGAGATCTAGTGATTTAGCAAGTCTTCAATAATTTTTGGTTTGCTGGTAGTTTCGTAATCATTTATTGGAAACTTACTAATTAATTATTATGAATGACGATCACGATTGCCCTAAGAACCAGAAGAACTGCTATAAATATTGATTTTGAATACCACAATAACTCGAGAGAACAACTATGGAGCTATTGATTTTGAATGTCACAATAACTCGAAGAACAAGTCATCTCTAATATATTTTACTCTTTAATTTCTACCCAATTCGAGTCCTCATGTAGCCTTCCTGTGGGATTTAGTTTGTATATAAAGGAGTTGATACCGTATCGGATGAGTTCCCCATGGTACGGTCGTTTTCAGTGCACAATAAGGCGATTCTTGCGTTTGGGGATTTCTAGGAGGATAAAGTGCAAACTGAGCTCCTCGGTCGCAATCTACAAATGAACTCCCCCTTTTCTAATGAGCTCGCATTATTTGATATATCACCGTACCAAATTCATAAATCGCAAAGGGATATAGGCCTCGCAATTGGGCCCGTACCTTACGGGTTTCGACCTTCCTAGGATAAACACGGGCCGACACAGATACGAACGCATTGAGAGCATATTAAGCAACAAGTATCGGAGGCAACGGTTATTAAAACAGTTTAACATCCACTTCTCAGAAACGGTTGCCGAGTAAGGAGAGGATGACATGCGTCTCAACCGAGCACGGACCTATAAATACAACATTGCATGAATAGTGAAAGGTAGAACATTCTCAGCCTTTTTACTTGTCCCTTTTAAGGGGGATCAGCCTCGCCTTTGGTTTTCTTACCTCTTGTAGATTTTCACCGGAGATTGAGTTTTGGTCCATTGAAAATAATACAGATCACCTTGGATCAGTAGTCAACCATGTTAAAGAACTACACAACCAAAAATTGGGCCTTTAAGGGTAGTCTATTGTCCCTATAATCCCATATCTGTAGAGCATTAGAGGCAGCATGTTGTTATGTCGTTCTTAATACTCTATAGATACGAAGCTATAACGATTATAGGTCGCCCCTAAATATCAAGTTTCTTTTAGGGCTAAAAGAATTAAATTAATTATATTTGTTATTGTGCATGCTCTTATTTAGACCCCGTTCTCCTACTCATTTTTACACATTTTTACACACAAATCTCGTGGGACCTACCTGTACTACACAAATCTCCACCATTCAATTCCATTTTTTCTCTCTCTTATATCACATCAAAACACATAAAAACGCATAAAAACACATACCCTAACACGCGCTTATTATAGTAGTTTAAAAATATAATGATGTTATTATGTAAGTATAAAAATAGATCATCGCTTCAAAATAAAAGCAAATTCCACTGTAGTTGATCCACGAAAGTTCAAAATTCTAAATGATTGATCATTTCAAAAATTGAGAGTGCTCCTTCGTTCTCGATCGTCAAAAATTTTTTTTAAAAAGTAAAATAAAATATGTTTTTCTAGATAAATTAAACTAGTGTAACTACTTTTTGGTCCACTACAGAAAATTGAGGCCGTCTTGTGACTTCTTGGAGCCTCGAGTGCCTTTCCACGTTATACGCTATATGTAGGTACTATACCCTACAGTTTGTACGTGAGGCAAATATTTATAAATGTATACCACAACTCCATTAGTGTGTTTGTCGTGCATGTGCCTAATAAGCTATTTAATTTAAGACCAGGGGCTCCATCAAGTGGTAAAATTGCACATTTCAACTTAAATTCAAGAATGTCCAAACTGTCATTTTGTGGTACGTTTTGCTTCCATATGAGTTATATAAGGTTTGAATTCTTACTCACGAATAAATAAGAAAATGATCAAGTCATCTATGAAAAACGACGAATCTTGATATTTGACCGATTGAAGCAATGTTCCGACTTATCTGACTTGTATCAATGAAAATTTAGTACTTGTTTGAGTCCAAGACTATATATGTGACAGAATTTGTCAGTTTTCATATCTAGTCAAATACAGTATAAGATTTATATTTTCACATATGCATGCGTAATTGGAATTCGCGTAATTCAAATTTGAGAGATATGATAGGCGTGTTACATGTAAATATATTAGTTTAAAAAATTGATTTGATTCACATCAATGTTTAAGCACAAATTACATCCTCAAATTTATATACTCCAAATTAAGTACAACCTAAAAGATGCATGGAGAGAGAGAGAGTGTGTGTGAGATTGAAGTGTGTGTCAACGTTGAAGCTTCACCAGCCATTCACCATCAATTTTTTTTAACACAAAATCAGGTGTGATGACGTGTCACCTTTCCTACCATCCAGAGGCATGTTGCTGACGTGGCATGATTGAAGGCTTTATTTGCATTTTGAGAGGAACACATAGATTGTTGCGATCGACCATACATGTGAAGATATACAACGACAAGGAGTCCCCATCAGTCCATCAGATCAGCTGCATAGAAGAGTCACATATCATGTAAAAACTATGTGAAGCCCATGGACTTCTTAGAAGTTATATAATATTCTATTTTTGAAAGGAGAAGTTAGATAATATATTCTAGTGGGTACATATATTTGTTGTATTTATAGAATGTGTCAATTCAAAATTATGTGTGATCACTCCGATATAAAGTCATTATCTTGATATCATGAAATGCTAAAATACCGTATTTTATGAATACAATATATTGGTATATACCATTGTTGACATTTGATTACTTCTAATAAACTTACATCAATTATTTAAATTTCATTTGCCAAATATTTCAATAAGTTATGTTCTATTTTTTTTTAGTTGATGCAAGTTTAATTTAAAGTAATCTACTTTGAACCACGTCATTCAATATTATCATTAAAAAAAATTATTTATTTACTTATTGGCGTAGACGTTTTTCTTCTCTTTTTTTTTTTTTCTCTCTCTCTTTTCATATTAATTCAATGTTGAGAAACTACTGAAAATTCTGAGTGAGTCTTGATTGTTCTTATTCAAATGAAAATTAATAAGCACTTAACATGTTGAAATTCTTTTATTCCACACATACATATTGATGCGTGACATCGTCAAGCAATGTACAATATTATGCGTGTTAGTCTATATACTTTAACAAATTTTTATATATTTTTATTTTATACATTATTTTTAACTTCACACATTCTCTTTCCTATTTCACATTCACATATCTTGTGGGACTTACCTGTACCATACAAATCTCTACCATTCAACTCCACACATTCTCTTTCTATATAACATCAAAATCCATAAAAACTCATTTTTACACATACACTAACACGCACGATTGGTAGTTGTCTTTTATTGTCCAGTAATTAATATATTCTGATGCTAAAAAAAATAAAATAAAAAGAAAAGAATTGTCTTTGGACACATCAGAATGAAGAAGAGTTTTAGAAGAATACTAAAAGAAAACCAATTTTATTAAAGAAGTTGCTTTAAGCGTGTGTTAATTTATAAATTTTAACAAATTTTTACGTATTTTAATGCATTCTCAATTTTTATCAAACCAATCATATTTATGTGTCTCGTAAGGTCTACATGTATTATACGAATCACTATCATTCAACTTCATTCATTTTCTCTCTTATTTCACATCAAAATCTATCAAAATCAATAAAAATTTACACCATAACACACTCTAATTCTTCCATCGATGCAATATTGTGAGGAAGACAGGAGGTGTTAGAGCATTGGGCCATTGGAACAGAAATGGATTCCTGGCAGTTAGAAGAGTCTTTCATGTGCTAGCATGACTAATGTAGCCCATGGACAAACCTTGGCTGGGCTGACACTTATGTGGGCTGTCCACTAGTTGAGAGGTGGCCAGCATTAGAGGAGAAAGAAAGTGCACAAAATTACTTCAATGATAACATTTTGTATTCATTTTTTACTATACATTTTATAAAAATTATTTATTTTTCACATTGGTCTATAGCCATGATTGTTCATAATAAGACATTCTTCAAGTATCGCTCTTTCCATCGAAGAAGCTTTATCAAACAAGGTCGTGTGATATTAAAATCATTTCAGCTTTTTTCTTGAAATATTTAGCCCTGATCTTCACGCTAATGTGTGTGCTATACATATATATGGCCTTCTTATCATTCTTTTAAAAACTATAAAAGTAGTGCGATAATTTCTACACCCTCATTAGTTAGCTCGTCTACAAACTTATTATGTAAGATAATGAATAACATATTTCTATCGATGACGTTTGGGATGAATTTTATCTTTTATGGGTGAAATTTCGAATTTTATTATTAGGGGTTTAGGTTATCTTTGTAAAATAGATGTTAGTAGTTCTTTTCAACTTTCCACAAAATGCCATTGAGTAGGCTCACAATATTTGCCTTTTTATTGGGTAGCAATGTATAAGTTAATAATAAATTAAGAGAATGAACCATGCAACAAGCATTTTAAAAATTCAAACCGTAGTAAAAACTTCACGTAATCATTTATCGAAATTATTTATAAATTGGAGACTCCAAACACTTGGATGTAAAAGCGAATGGATTGTACATTCAAATGGTACACTGATACCTGAATGTACAAGTTGAATGTACAAGTTTGTTCTAAAATTTCTTTCTTATACTCTAAAAAAATAATTCTTTATCATTTTTCTCGTGAACGGAGCTAGGATTAGATGGTCCGGGAACCTATCATTTATTACAATAAAATTTTTACCATAAAAAGGGAAAATTTAAATGCATAAGATAAGATTATTATTATTATTATTATTATTATTATTATTATTATTATTATTATTTTGCATAATAAAATAGTAAGATGATAGACGTTATTGTTGATGTCGAAAATAGTAATGACTACTTAAGTATCAACCTTAGTGAGTTTTAGGGACTGATTAACAGTAACAGGTGCAATAATAATGTCAATTTGTATTTATAGACGAGCTCGAGCTTGGCACGATTACAAGAGGATTTTCTTGTTGTCGAATGGCCACTAAGTGCCCTATTTATAGTGCAAGAATATGATAGGTGGTAGTAGGTCATCATTGAAGCGGCTAGACTAGCTTCAGAATAGGTGTGATGATTGCCTCTGCTGTACTAGCGGCCGCCTTTGCATTTATGGCGAAGATACCCTGTTAGTCGCAGGTGGTGTCAGAGTGTCAGATGACAGGTGGATCGTCCTTGTTGTCGGCTACAGTAGCAGTCGGGGGTCGCCATACGCTATCGCCGAGCTGACCTCATCCCCATGGGGGTACCTGTGGCGTTGAAGCCCCTGCTGCTAATTGGGTGACCTCGGTGATTAGGTCGAGCCAGGTATGGTGTCCGAACTGACCTCGGCTCAGCTCCCCCAACGGCTATCAAGTGTACCTAGCCGACTTGAGAATCTTGACACGTCATCATCGGACCTGGTGCCCTCGACATGTCATCATCCGACCTGGTGCCCTTGACACATCAGCGGAGGGTCCATACCGTGGGGGACCCGGGCTAGCCTCGTGCCACGTCACCAGGGTACCAACAATTATCATATAACATATCTCAAAATCTTACAAATTAATCTGCACATTACAAAACTTAAATTGCTTCTTTTTGCCATCAAAAGAATCTTCCATATTTTCTTGAATCAAATACAAAGTTAATATACTTAATTATACAAATCAAATTTAAGAACAAGATACGAAATCAATAAAGTAAACCAGAATGTTAAGCAAAAGAATCTCCCATGCATAATCTATACAAATATATAAGAAGTATGTGCATGTTTCAACTTGCTAACGTTTGCCTCACTTGGCATTACTATAAACTTAAATGCATAATTATAAACTTAAATATACCTTTAAAATGGATCTTCCTTAGTTTCATGCATTATTATAAACTTAAATGCACCAATTTTTTGCTACAGTAGGATGTTTGAATGCACTAGATTTTTGGTTGTAGTAGGCTGTAGCCTACTACGGCCATAAGTTACATCCGTCTTTGGTTTTTCTTCCTAATATGTCTTACATATTACTCGAACATTTTAAAGGAAATCATTTTTCTTCACAAAGACTATGCTAAACAAGGTTATACTCTCCAATACAATTTTCCTTATGAAGTTATAGAGGGTGATAGCCTTTTTTTTCTATTTTTAAAAAATCTATTTTAATCTATTTTTTCTTTTGATTAAACAAATCATATCAACACATTTCGTAGGATCTACATATACTATATAAATTTCTACCATTCAACTCCACACATTTTCTCTTCATTTTCACATAAAAATCCATTAAAAAAATTCAATTATATCACCCCCATAATCCATTGGCTTTTATTATTTATTTTATTAACCAATAACATCGTGTATATAACGTATGATTAGTGTGCACACGAGACACAAGTCATGTCTCATATAGTATTCACTTTGAGTATCTCGGCATTATAGAATTTTTTTTCATAGTTTTTGGATTTTTTTTTAACCATATAATGCTCACTTAGACACAATTTTATGTATGCAATTACGGTAAATTATGCTTGGATTTGATCAATTTTTCTTTTAAACTCCGATACTAAAAAATTATTTATTCAGAAGTTACAAAGGAACGCACGCAATTGCTTCCACTTCAAACAATAAAAATGGAACCCTCACCAAAACATAAAGAATAAAAGTGGAATCCTAAATTACCCTAGAAGGTAAAAGACTTCCACCATTTTCGAACCTCAATTTACTTAAATTAAAGAATATATTTTCACTTCTGTATATAAAGTAAAATAAATATTATTTGTGAGTTGATTGAAATCCCCAACGCAAACTTCTCCCCATTTGCCAATCCACTTGCATCGGACGCTATCTTGTAATTCCACCAAAATTTATAGCAAATTCAATCAATCAATCAAAAGCAAATGCAACAACCATCTCTAATTTCTCCTAATTGTAATTCCGAACCTTCGATTTCTTACTCTTTGTGGGATTTTTTTGTTA
Source organism: Jasminum sambac (assembly GCA_018223645.1). Lineage (NCBI taxonomy): Eukaryota > Viridiplantae > Streptophyta > Magnoliopsida > Lamiales > Oleaceae > Jasminum > Jasminum sambac. Next base: position 31,041,551 of record CP073649.1, read on the forward strand.
ATTTAATTATGCCCTAATTTGATTTTATGTTGTTTCGAATAATTGCGGACTCTCGTGTGTGCTACTTGGGCATGTATATACTGAATGATTGATGGATGAAGATTGATCCTTTTGATCTACTAGGACCAGGATCGGTGAGGGGGATATCACCTGAAAAGGGATTTGGGGATGGGATTCTTAGAATTTTAGGGGATCTTAATTTGAGCTTTTGATTTTTGAAATTCACGGGGAGCTCTTTTGATTCTCCGAACTTTTGTTGTATTTTTGCCTGAATTTCCCTATTCATTGGAAATCAAGATATTTTCTTTTGAGATTTTTACAGTCTTCTAGCTTGAGATACTTATTTTTAAAAACCAGGAATATGGGAGGTTTTGGCTGTGTGCTTTATGTTCTATGCTAGAGAATTAAAGTATTTTAAAATGATTGTTGAACTTTTACTGGTTGAATGAAATTTATTGTCATATCATACTTTGCAATGATTTTAAATCCTCTGGATTCTGCATTCCCAATAGCAAAACTTTCCTTCTATTTTGAGAAGGGGGTTTTACTGGAAATTATGTCTATGTTTTATTCAATGTCAAAAAGGAGCTTTTTAATGCTTCATTGGGAGATTTGTTGTTGTCTTTTAGAATTTGGGTCCGTTTCGTTGAATTTGTCGTTTCTATCAAATTCTGTGCAACACGCCTTATTTACTCTTTGATTATTGGGTCGAATGTTATGTGAATGACCATTTTCTGTTCCACAATACACCTGCAGGTTGTGGGACTCTTTGATGACTGTGGCTCAAGAATTATACAAAACTTCTTTATTTCAGGCCACATTACTTCAAGATTATAAGCATTAGTGAAATTTATTTATTAAACGCTGCTGATCAGTTGCCAGCCAATATGCTATAAAGTTGTGTAAAGATACTGTATTTATTCATTTGCTAAGTCCGATCCAGTGTTGTAAGATTCAGAAGTTGCTGTAAGGGAGAAAATCTCAGAACACTATCGTGGTGAGTTAAAAATACAACGGGTGATAATATAGTGTTGCTATTACCTTGATATACTAAAATTGTTTGTCACGTGGACACGTATCTTTTTTATGTTGATGTATGGGGTTGAATTGAATTACTTTATGTGTGATGTCTTCATAATATGTGTTAATATGTCTGGTGGATACTTTGTGCTTCCAAGTGAAAGTATAGTTTTCGGTGCCTGGTCGGAATAGGGGAGTGAGAACCAGTTGCCAACTCTTGTTTTGTGGATTTATAGTGGATTTTTTGGGGGAAAAATTACTCTCCTTCGGGCATAGTAAATCTGGGACCTACTGCACTGCTTCTCCCCTAAGGTCAAGGCAAGCGTGTCCACAAATAGAAGCACAGGCCTTTTTACAGTGCAGAAGCATTGTACAATCTTTAGATGATATCATCAATGATATAACCCGTGGGATGTGAAATCATGTTTTGCAGTACATAGGAGCTTAAGGAATTCTACTACTTCTTGAACAATAGATGTACAAATATTATCCTTCGCTTCAGATTGGGAATGAACATGGGAATGAGGATGGGGATTCGTGTGTTGATTTGTACACTTTACATAACTTGATAGTCTTGGCTTATGCAGCTCTTCTTTTCTGGATTTGTCTGGTGAAATGTGTGTGCAGATATAAATTTTTTATTGAAGTTTCAATGAATTTTTTTTGCTTTGCATTTAGTGGATGATTAGCATGCTAATGATTTCAATAATAGTAACATATCACAGTGCACATAGATGGCCAGTAGGAAACGAAGCTTGTCAAATGATGCAGATGTGTCTGCTCTATACAAGGAATGGGACGAAGCTTCGTGTCCCATATGCATGGACCACCCACACAATGCTGTTCTTCTCATTTGCAGTTCCCATGACAAAGGATGTCGATCATACATATGCGACACCAGCTATAGGCATTCGAATTGCTTGGACCGGTTTAGAAAGCTCAGAGAAGAAAGCAAAGACATCTTGGAGTCTAGAACTTCCAGTGACTTGACCGGGGAGGATAACACTGCAGCCACCATTGATCTGCCTGAAGGATCCAGAGGTACTGAACAAGAACAACCTTTATCTAATTTGAGTTGCCCTTTATGTCGTGGGAGTGTTTTGGGATGGAAAGTTGTTGAAGAGGCTAGAAAGTACCTCAACGTGAAGTCCCGAAGTTGCTCTCGGGAATCTTGCTCGTTTCTTGGTAACTATAGGGAGTTACGTCGGCATGCCAGAAGAGTTCATCCGACCGTCCGTCCTGCTGACGTGGACCCATCAAGACAACAAGCGTGGAGGCGCCTTGAAGACCAAAGAGAATACAGTGATATTGTTAGTGCCATTCGCTCAGCCATGCCAGGTGCAGTTGTGCTTGGTGACTATGTGATCGAGAGTGGCGATAGGCTAGCAGTCGAAAGGGAACGAGGTGGTGGTGGTGGAAGTGAAGGTGAAGGTGGGAGGTGGTTGAGCACCTTCTTCTTGTTTCAGATGATCAGGTCCATGGAACCAGGGGGAGAGCTGAGGGGTGGCAGGTCAAGAGCTTTGGTGAGACATAGGCGCCCGAGCGGAAGCTTCTCTAGACGCCGTTATTTATGGGGTGAGAATTTATTGGGCCTTCAAGATGACGATGACGACGACGACGACGATGATGATGGAGATGATGACGACGACGACCCCGACCAGACCATGCTAAGCACTATCGATGAAGATGTTCCTCAAAACCCAAGAAGACGTAGACGGCTTACACGTGCTCGGTCGGACGAGGACCAGCCATAGGTTACTGGCTCCTTATTGTCTCTGCATATTTCCTTAGTTTGAATGGTTTGAAAAAGCATTGGTTGATATTTTTCGCAATGTTTTTGATAAACTTGCAGGTTCTTAAGGAATTAAGTATCAGAATCGTTGCATAATTTGAGGGATTGGAAGAGGATGGGAAGATGTTCTGTGATTTGTTTGCAGGTTGTTCCTTCCATAGGAAGAGGGTGAGAATAATTGTAGGTGGCTTGTTTAGGTTTCTGTGGCTCAGTCCCAGAAATATGTAAATGTTTTTCTCTTGTTGGATTTTATGTCTGATCACTGTTGAACCTTGTGAAATATTCTATGTACTCTGTTCACATGTTATGTTATTCAGTACTTGGTATTTATGTCTTCCCTTTTGATCCAATAGTTGTATACTCCTTCGGGATGCATCATGCATGGGAAAATTGTAGTACTCCTTTTATTTAGTTAATTATGAGCTTTATATATACGCAAGAGACTTATAATGATTTGGAGTGTTCAGTGTTCATTATTTTAGTATTAGAAATTTTTTCGGAATGCATTAAAATAAATAAATAAATAAATAAACAATACGTTTGAAACGTATTGTGCGTGATATATATGCACTCAATAGTAATATGCTGTTGTTGTAAGTTAACTCGAAGTTTGTAGTATGTGTGAATGAGGAATTGAATCTTAAAACTATCTCATGTTGAAAAAATGGGATTGGAAAAAAGTTCTATGAGGATAAGCTATTTCCGTATTGTAAAATTAAGGAAACGTGGTAATTGAAGAATTCTTATAGCAATTCCACAATGGTATGTTGGTGGATACAGTGACGGTCTTATAATTTTGCGAAACTTTAGTGACCAGCATTAAAATTTTCAAACTTGATAACTGTTTTATATAATTTTGCGTATCCATCAATAAAACGACGTCGTCGTCTAGCTTTATTTGTCTTTCCCCTGTCGGCCTGTTCTGTTTCCTCTCGACAACAAATACGCAGGTAATAAAATTGCAGAACGAAAATAGCCTGTCTCTAGATGTGTATAGAGGGATGGAGTATTTACTCCCGACATTGAGGAGGAAGCAAGAAGTAGATTCAATAATCAGAGACACCATCGACAAAGTCCTCGTCCTCCGCTTCGGCAGATCGTCCGACGCCGTTTGTTTGCAACTCGACGACATCGTAAGTTCAATCGTATTAATCCTCTGTTAAAATAATAAAATGATAATATTAATTTCATTGTCAATTCATCAAGGTAATTTATTACTAATAATTTTCAAATTCGTCATGGTGATCAGCTGTATAAATCGGCGAGAGATGTGTCGAAGTTCGCGACTGTGGCGTTAGTGGACATTGATTCGGATGAGATACAGATTTATTTGAAGTATTTTGACATTACGTTGATACCGTCTGTGATTTTCTTTTTTAATGCTCACCATATGAAGATGGATTCTGGGTATGCCCATTCATTCTTCTTCTTCTTCTTCTTTATACATAATAATTGCATTAATTTCTTTAGGATGTCTATTGATGTGTCTGTAATCTCATTATAGTGTTATCTGTTGAGACTATTGAAATAATTTTGTGCTGTTGAATTTAACTTTAAGGTGGACTAGAGAAACTATCTCTCTGTAACTATCTGGAACTTTATGTCATTGCTTCTTAAGGAAATTTCTTTACGCCATATTCTGATCAAAGTGATTATCATCTGTTTAAGTTATCTTATCAATCAAACTCCTTGCTTTTGGTTATAGTACTATTCACATAGGCTTGTGACTATATCGTTTTTGGTCTGCTCATATTTCTTCTGCTTCATTCTTTTTTGGAGTAGCATTGGATTTGATTCCTTTAGATATATTGGAGTTGCATTTATATCTTTTACCTCATGCAGGAGCGCAGACCATACTAAGTGGGTTGGTACATTTCAGAGAAAACAAGACTTCATCGATGTTGTGGAGGTACACATCTACTTCAATCTGGAACCCTCAACATCATAGATCGACTATGCATTATTATGGGCTCCTACTTCATAATGCAGTTTATGTGCACTACAGAAATACATCATCACATTATCTTTAGTTAAAGCTTTAAACTTAAAAAGCTTGTTTGAGAGAGATTCTTTGGACTCTTTTTTTCTCCAAATCATTGTAACCACAAATTCTATGGGTTCATTAAGTTTTCCCCACTTCTTCACCCTCCTTCACCGAAAACAGCACGCAAAAATAAACAAGGGAAAACATTCTTAACTATGACAAATCTCTCCCAAAAAAGCTCTTATGCTGTAACATTTTTCCGTAAATTTATCATATTACCAGTGTTGTGATGATGCCACATTCTGGGAAGCAAAAAAGTGTAGGATACGGGTCATGGCCTATGAATATAGTCGAAATCAGACAATAAAGGCCTTGATCTCTATCTTCATTCAAATACTATGACGATATCTTCTGTCTTCTTTCTAAGACACTGTTGAATAGTCAGCTGCTTGAAACCTATAAAACTGCTAGAATTTTGGGTTATCTATTTGTAATGATATCAATATATTTATGTTTTTATTTGGATTCATTATCAGTAACTAGTTACTCAACTTTCCTCTTTCTTTTCCAAAATTGCAAGAATTGCACAATGAAGCAGCCAATAGGGTCACAAAATCTCCTGTTGGATCTCTTTTTTTTTTTTTTTTTTTTCCTTCTTTTGGCATTAAGTATTTTGATTAAGGATTTGCCTCTGTTGTTAATGCATATATCACGCTTACAGGCAATATATAGAGGCGCGATGAAGGGCAAGCTCATAGTAACTTGTCCTCTGCCCCCCGAGCGAATACCAAAGTTCCAGCTTCTGTATAAAGACGTGTAGGAGGCTTCCGATCAGATCATTGTCGCTGTCTTCACTGTGTGTTAGTTTATTTGATTGAAAAAGGCCTCATTGTTTGAGCATTTACCATCTGAATGTATATACACATGTTACATATTTGTGAATCTTGACGGTGAAACTTTTTCTATTTTGGGCCTCTGCATTTAAGTTTCCAGCTTCAACCTCCATACAGGGATTGTTGAAATTTGAAAGCAGGTTTTGCAAAGCTGAACATAACATGGATATAAGTTGTAACAGAAGTGAGTCTATGTGACACCTGTGTTAAATCTATGTTATACAAATCATTGATTATCATAATAATCACTGTCAATCGTGTTATTTTGTCAATTAAATTGCTTTTTGGCGATATTCTGAATTGAGACACGTGAATCTGTAAGTGTTTTACGTTTGATCAGAAGAAACAGGAATTTAAGTGTAAATTGAGATGCGTTCCCTTTCTTGAATGGATAATTCATGTAGTTTAGGCGTCATTGACCTGTCATTTTGTTTTATTTTGATGACCATTTGTATAGTTTTGATATCCTAATTTACAGTGTGATACAATTTTATTGTTTTAAACATTACATCATCTTCAAAATCAACGACGACTATTTCTACTACTATTTTTCATGGTGTTTGTTATTTTGTAGGTTAAAGTGACCCTAATAATTGGTTTTGATTCAGTACCCACAACATTAATCGATTCAGCAACTTCACATAAGTTGCGTAGTTGAAAGTCATGGCTTAGTTGACCGTGTCTTTTTTGAAAATAAAATTAATAGTTTGAAATATATGATATAAAGTATGTTACAATTTATTGAAAATGTGAAAATGAATGAAGAAGAAGAAGTGATTTACAAAGAAAAACTTTAAACAAACATGAGCGAATTTGCCTTTCTAATCGAATATAATTGAGATATCAAGATAAGAATCAAATGAATATTCTATTCCCCTATAACGGTACCTTGATGAGAAGGGGACGCCATCACGCCAACCAGATTACAACCACATCCTCAATATCAAAAGTTTAAAAAATTGAGTATCAAATAATACATTTGATTGAACTTCTTGCATGAACTTGACATTTTATTTTAAAATTAATTCAGGACAAATCTTGGAACTTTTGAGTTAATATTAAAAACTCATCACTTTCTGATAAATATTAAATCGAAAGCTTGGCTAATTTGTGCAAATCGACCCCATAGTTTGAAGTTGCTACAAAAATGAACTCTATCATTTCGATTCTCATATAATTGTGAGGGTGGTGGTGTGGTAAAGTAGAAGAAATGGATGTTCGGCGGTGGTGGGTGGGTAAGAAGTGGAATTGGTAGGGACAAGGAACATTGTATCGAGAAGAAATAGCATATGGTTAAAATATTGTTCCATATTTATATTAAGTTATGATTAGAGTAATTCTAGATAGACATTTCAAATTGATATTATTAAGTGAAGTTCTAATGTGTCACTTTTTCATTGGATGATGAACATGTATTGATGTGATTGTCATTTAATGCAGATTTACTCATCCAATGAAAATATGCCACATCAACAATGTTAATGAAAAATATCAAATTGAAATATTTAAGTAGAATTACTGTTATGATTATGTATCGAAAACTCGTGAATCGATAAAATATTTCCTTTTATGTGAACCATGTACTTAATTAGTAGTTCAAATTGACTTCGAAGTTGGGATCCTTCCATGCATGAGATTGTAACAAATTTGAAGCTCAAAATGTTAAATATAAAGGATTGAGTACTGAACCTAACCATCCCAAATTACGGGTAGATTTGTACAAATTAGTCTGTAAGACTTTGACACGAATCTCCAACTTGCTTCAATAAAATTGATTTTTGATATAGTATTTTGTTTTGACTTGCGTCAATTCATGCAGTAATAATAAATTTGTTATTTTAAGACAACAATAAAAATTAGAAATAAATACTTAACTAGCTTGTCTGTTTGCATTGAAAGAAGTATTTATAGCGAAAATTGAAAATCATTCACACCCTGTCTTGGTCGATCAATTTACCAAAGTACCCCTAACGAATATTGCACGGGCCGGGCCCCTCGGCGTCGACTGCGATCTTCTGCTTGACGTCTCATTCCATTTCGGCAACCCCTCTACCCACTCTCTTGAACGTGGTACCCGTTTACTTCCCCTCTCCACCTATACATATATCCACACTGTATGAATATATAAAAGTAATTCGTATATATCCTGTGGTTAGTGGTAGTTTCTGTATAGATCTTGATGCATAAACAGCAGAGTTCTCCGGCTACCGCAGAGCCACCAACGAAGGCGGTTGAAGCAAGCTCGTCTTCTGGTAGTCAGGAGTTGAAGTCCAGTTATGTTCATGATAATGGTGGTGGTGGTGGTGGTGCTGCTCCAGTTTCCAATGGAGGCAGTAAGTTGTCAGGTATGGATTATTGCTATCAATTTCTTCGAATAAAATTATGAAGTTTGATATCTGTTAGTGGTAGTGTTAGAAAATGAAGTTACATGTGACAGCGAGTTTGAATTGTGATGGCTTTGATGTTATCGTTACTGTCTGATGATTGTGTGATTTTATCTGGGGCGTTTGTTAGTTGATTGAAATGGAACTTATTGGTTTGGAGGGGCTGAATTGTATGATTTGCTTCTCACGATTTCACGACTCAAATTTCTTTGAAATATTAAAAATGTTAAAATCTGTAGTGATGTTAGCAACTGTAAATCTGTAAGTTACAAGTGAAGAAGATTTATGAATTTAAAGGTTTTTGTATATGAGAATTTGTCAGTGGTGTTGATGTGATTTTGTTTGAAGTGTTTTCAGTTAATTTGGTTTGAATTTCTTGATGTGTAATAGACTTAGTTTATCATTTAGTTTATTTCCAATCCTAGGAAGCGGAGGGAGTTTTTCTAGAGTTAATACAATGCCTCCAGCAATTTCAAGATCTGTTGCATTCGAGCCAGTTCCAAGTGAAGAGAAGTTGGAACGATCCAGAACTGAAAGACAGACACGTAATGTTGTGCTTGCCGAGGACGCTGCACAAATGTTTGATGAAAAAATCAGTGTACAGAAGAAGGTAAATATCCTCACATATTTTCTTTGTTAAGCCTTGTTGGTTATCCTTGTAGACTTTAGGAAAATGAGTTTTAGCACTCAACTATGGGAAGACCCGGAAAAGTGTTTAGTAAATTTTTGATTCTGAATTACTAAGCATGTGTCAAGATAAACTTTTATTTTGCCAAAAACTAACTTTTTGGGTTGAACTGTATTGGAAACCAGGAGTCGTGTGGATAATAATGAGTAATGATTTGATATATGTTGTTAATGTTAACAACCGAGTGAATAATATACGGTAATTTTTATATAATGAAAAGTTATAAAGAACCAAGGCTCGGTTTTAGATATTACTAAAAGGACATTGTGCATAGTTATGTGTTTATGTATTATTATCATTGGTATTATTTTATTATCTATAATTAATATATCCAAGAAAATATAATTACTATGGTTACTTTCAAAGGAAGCAAATAATTCCTAAGAAGTTTCAATATAAAAAAAATTTAGAAAAAAATAGGTCTATTAAATCCTATCTTAAAGTTTAAAAATGTTGGTGCTGAATGAATTATAGAGGATGCTTTATTATTGTAGAGAAAAAGTAGATGTAGAAGGTTAACATTTGGATAGAAAGTAAATGGTCCTGTTAATGAGGTTGAAATTGGTTGTTAAAGTTATGGAACCATCTGATCTAAAAGTTTAAGTTGATTGATCGGTTCTAATTTAGATTATTTAATTACTATCCTCAACACGTCCCCTCACGTGTAGACGGGATTTATTTTTCCCAAACAAAACCTAACACGTGCACAATTCATTTTAAATGGGTGGCCGTGAGGTTCGAACTCAGGACCTATGCCTGCTCTGACACCATGTGAAGAAGGATATTGAGCCTAACTCCACCTAAAAAACCGGCTTATTAGGGGAGGTTTACCCTCACCTTATGAATTGGTTTTTATACCACTAAATTGCCCGATGTGGGATCTAACATTGGTCTTCTAGCGAAAAAGAACTTGATAAGCTAAAAGATGAAAAGCTTCCCTTTTGCCTTTTCTTAAATTCTGCTACCCTATTCTAAGATTATTCAATAGTCACATAGCTGTAGTTGTTTGACAATTTGTAATTGGGGCGCTAAAAGCAATTCAAAATGGGGCCTTTAGTCTTTTCATTTTCATCACAGTGCAGTCATTGTTTTTGATATTTGTTACTGCAATTCTCTATGATAATCTCTTTGTAATAGCTTGCACTATCCATAAAACATGTTTAGCTTACTCTCTATAATTGCATAAACATGAAATTTTCTGTGTCAATTCATTTTCTCTGCATGTTTGCATTTTGATCTCGACTCTTCTGGTGTGGAGGACTGGGATATAACACCTTGTCGAATTTGATCTCGATTCTGTTATAATACCTTGCTGATTTTGATTCACTAATTTTTTCAGTTGGACCTTTCACGACCATTCATACCAGTCTTTCCATAATTTCAGTTCCATTTGCTCCTGCCAATTTTGTATAGCATATCTCACGTTTGAGTATGAACATTCAAAGTGTCCAATAGATGTATTGTATCTTATCTTCGTATCACATATGATCACCGTATCAGTTACCAACTGTTAGCACCAGCATTAACTTTATGTATTTGATCCATTTCCGCTTTCCAATCCTTATTAGTAGTTACCTAGCAAGTGTAAAATCCTTATTAGTAGTTACCTAGCAAGTGTAAAATTGCTTTCCGGGGGCAGCACAGTTCTGTTTCTCAACTTTACTGTCCCTCATGTTATTACGAAGAACATTCCATGAGTTTGGTAATACAATGAGTCACAATGTATCCAACAGCTCGCCCACTTTAATAGTATTCATTTCACCTTTTTTTCCTTATTGATACTTGATCCTACCAAGTGAAGCAATTGCCTTTTTGGGGGAAGCACGAACCCTGTTTCTTGATTCTATTATCTTGTGATTCCCCGCTATTTAAAAGAATGCCACATGTTCATTCTTAATACTGCTTAATTTAAAGCCTTTTAAGTTCTGACGCGCTTCCAATTTAAGAATGCCACATATTCAGTCTTAATACTACTTAATTTAAAGCCTTTTAAGTTTTGACGCACTTTCAATTTAAGATTTATGCCTCACCAGTCTCATAAATTAAAGTCATATCTTTACCAAATAATATATACCAAGTTAATATATAGGACAAGTAAGTAAGATAAATTGATACTGATTAAAAGATGATAAGGACTTAATCCTATGGTTAATTAAGTTGCCAGCTTAGCTCTAGTTTCTTGAAAAACTACTCTGCAGTTCAATATCTTTTACCATGTTGCAGAAACCTTTTCATAGCATGGCATTTGGTTATGCCCGATGGATTGCATTCCAGGTCCTGTATCTGTAGGCAAAACTTGAGTATACATGCGCTAGGCAAGATAGAAGCAAGTGTTTTATTTTATTTTATTAATTTATGTTTTTCTTGTTAGATTTTCTATTTGGCCAAAGGTTACATAAATAACAAAGAATCAGCTTCCCATTTTCCTTTACACAATTCATACTTTAGTGTCAAATTACCTTTCAAAATTGTGTCAACTATTTCTTGTAGCTGTTATTATGTGCATACCATCTAATAAGTTTCACCGATCTCATTCATTTTGAAGAAAAGTCTCATTACAGACTACCTTTAGACAGCTAATTTTTCATTGTGCTGCTATCCCCGGTGTTTCCATTAAACTTTAAAAAGTACAAATAAATTTTGCAGCTTCAATTGTTGAAGAGAATAGCTACTGTCAAAAATGACGGAACTGTAGAATTTGAAGTTCCGGGAGATGTTGGTCTGCAATCTGTTGGAACTGGCCGTGATAATGTACATAGTGAATTTGAGGAAGAACCTCTTGATGCACTAGAGCTTCAAGATATTCCTCCATTGCAAATTGTAATGCTTATTGTTGGAACTCGTGGAGATGTACAACCATTTGCTGCAATTGGAAAACGCCTTCAGGTATTTTTATTTCATTTTACTAGCATGTAATGATGTACTAGCTACAATTCTTGAACAGACCTTCAGTCTTTGTAGCACCTTCCTGTTAAATCAGAAATACAGAAAATTGAAAGGGAGATAGCATTTTACATTGAAAACTATCACTTATATTTCCAGCGTAGCATTGTTCCAATAGCTATCACTTTTTTTAAAATTTTATTTTAATTATATACTCTGTGAGTGTAAATTGCATTTTGAAGTTAATATATCACAAGACTTCTAATTAGTATTTTGGGTGTCAAATGCGTGCAAAATCTCCTTTAGTGACCATACAATGCCACTTGCATTGCTTATGATGGATGAAAATCAGCAAATCTCCCTCGAAATATTTTTGCTAGTCTGCTGTGCAAATAAGCTTATGTCAACTTGACTGAAGCTGTTGTGTTATTATTGAGTCAACAACCACTTTAGATTGTTCTTCTCCCAGAGATAAAAGCCCCTTAAGTTGACATCATAATGGGTCCATAGTAAAGAACAAATGCTTGGATCTTGTTCATTTTTTGCTATAAAAGAGGGGTAGACTTTTTTCCTCATGTTTGTTTTAATGACCTCTAGAAATCTAAGTTGCATGCCCCCTCCTCAGAAATCTGCTGGTCAAACTTTTATCTGTTCCAAATTCTAATTGTCTTATGGCTTGTTCTCCCCACAATAAATTGATATTACTCGAACTACGTGTTAGATGTGTGGTTGAAAATTGAGAAAAATATTTTAAAAAATATAAAGTAATTGTATGAGTGATTGAAAATGATGAGAGAGAAAAAGTTAGTAGAATTTTAATGTATAGAACAAGGCCTTAGTCTGGTTAGCCAGAAACTTCCAAGGGGACTAGCAGTAATTGAATGAAATTTTTGAGATTCTATTTGAGAACGAATGGATTTTTCTCAAAGTGTTTTTATGGACTTTTCTTGGAAAAGTTTCTTTGGCGTGAGTGTTATCAAGAAGCTTCTCTTTATTGGACGGTTTTGAAAGCTAAGAACAAATTCTTGTTTTCGCCTGGGACTTGTGTGACATTGCTTAGGACTTGTGTGACATTGCTTATTTCTTCAATGGGATTTGGTTTGAAATGTTAGGTCCTGACTGAATGTTGAGAATTTCGGTGACTTCGATATCATATCTATGCCTAAACTTCTGTTTTGGGTTCTATATGAAGTTCTTGATGATGATGGTGGGCTGCAGGATTACGGGCATCGTGTTAGACTGGCAACTCATTCAAATTTCAAGGATTTTGTCCTGACTGCTGGGTTGGAATTTTATCCTCTTGGTGGCGATCCAAAAATTCTTGCCGAATGTATGTTTCTGATCTTTATATTTGTTTTGCAACTTTTATAGCGTCACTTTGTTTCTCATTATTAAAACTTGTTATTCCTGATGGATTTTATTGTTTGAAATGTGATGCTTGTAGTTTACTAGCAATGGTTAGAGTTCAGATTTATGAAACTTGGTATATACTTTGTTGGATGTCACTTGACTCAGAATGTACTGCCAATGCCTTGTGACGTTATTGATGTATCTGTAACTAAACTAAAACTACATGACATTTCGATCCGTTTGTCGAGCACGTTTCATTTTGTTATTATATGCACCAGGAGGTTGTTTGTTCAGAGGGTATAATTAATATAGTTGCCAAATTTCGTTGTTTATTTATTGGCTAAGTGCTTGTTTGTTTAGTTATGTGCCGACCCACCGTGCGCCACATTAAAAAATAAAAAAAAATAAGAAAAGATTGAATTCGTCAATTCACTAATGATTTTGATGCCATTTTATGCAGACATGGTTAAAAATAAGGGGTTTTTGCCTTCAGGCCCTTCAGAAATACCTGTACAAAGAAATCAAATGAAGGAAATAATAAATTCTCTACTTCCAGCATGCAAAGAGCCGGATATTGATTCTGGGGTTCCTTTCAAAGCTGATGCAATTATTGCTAATCCCCCAGCATATGGTGAATCAGGCTCCCTTCCCTCTCTCTCGAAATCCTTGTGTGGTTTTCTCTCTTATTTGATCATATGGATGTCGTCCAGTAATTTTAGTTCTTTAAAATTTGGGAATGTGACCCTTATATCTTCTTTACTTGAAATTCCGCACTGGCGCTGGAAAAAATTTTTAGCCGGTGAAGATTTGATATGTTGAAGTGCATACTTATCCTCATTTCAGCTAAACCAAATAACAATTTCTCTCTTTGGTATGTTGATATCGAACTTAGACTAATTCATGCATACATTCATGTAGTTTATCTACAGCAATTTAGTATAATTTGCTTTGGTGCAAAATCTGGGGGTAATTCTCCTTCATCACAATTCACATATAGCCTACATAACGATAACTAACATGTATGTGTCAACTTATGAAACTTCCAATGGCACAATTGGTTGGAGCTTAGCAACTAGTCTCATCTCTAATAATTGGAAGTTTTAGCTGCCAATTCAACGGAGCATGTAAAGACCATTCCTAGAGCTCATTCTTCGGAGACATTGCAAATATATCCACATGTGCTATTAGCACACATACACACTCAAATAAGTCACAATTATGCCTAGCATACATTGGACATGCAACAAGAACTCGGTAAAATAAAGGGAGGCACCCATATGTGTTTAGCTTAGATGCGAGAAGAAATGATTGCCTCCTAATTTTTCCTTTTCCTTTAAAGGGAAGCACCCATATGTGTTTAGCTTAGGTGCTCCTTAGATAGTTTGTGCCATCAGATTATTTTGAAAATAGGGATTGGTATAGACTGCCATATTGAATGGCAATGCTTTAGCCCCTTCCCCATTACTTTCCATTAGCAATAAATGTGCAGTTGAAATGAGTTTGGTAAAATAAATTTTTTAAAAATCTACCAATCGAATAAACGAGGCTTAAGTCTTCTATTCTCCAAATTATCCTTGTTGGTAAGGTTGAAACGTGTATGTGTTTGGAGTCACTTCTCCTGGGCCCTGGGCACCATGGGAATAGCACTACAAATATATAGGCAGCAGTATCTTGTTGTGCTGTATCCCACGAATTGTCTTTAAACCCTGCAAGCTTGAAGTGCTGATTGATGCTCATAGATATGGTAACTATCTGGAACTCATAATAGAACTGATCCCAGATCTGAGTAGATATTTCTCCATGCTCAAAAGTCAATAAAGATTTGGTTGAGGCAGCAAATAGACAAGCACTTATATGCCATTGAAATCTTGTTGTACAATTTCAATGATTGGGAACTAGTGATGCCATAATTCCAGCAGAAAGAGAAATTAAGTGGTGTGACGTGTCACAGAAATTTGAAGAATCTTGAATAGGTCTTTTTATATATGATTTCCCTGCAGCATTATTTTGCACAGAACTTCCATGTCCTGGTAGCAGGTTTTATAGTTTGGCAATGACACGTCTCCATGTTTCCAAAATTCACAAATATGTGCTGTTGAGCCTCACAGACATGGATATTCTGCTGCCAAATCTCAGTTTCAAGTCCATTGATCATCATTACAGAATGATGTATGGCCATTTCTTAAATTCCAAGCTATAAAGTCTCCATTCTCCAACTTATTCTCAGTAATCTTTTCCAGGTCTAGTGATTCTGTGTTAGTCATCTTGCAGATTGTCTCTGTGAGATCTTACAAGTGCTGTTATGCAGAAGTCATGTCCCTTAATTGTTCATATATTGAAAGAAAAAAGAACCAAAAAAAAAAAAAAAAAGGTACTAGCTATTAACCTGGAAAAGAACCATTGCAGGGCATACACATGTTGCAGAGGCATTGAATGTACCGATTCATATATTTTTCACCATGCCGTGGACGTAAGTTTTTTCAGATCTTGTGACTTGAAAGATATATTTTATTCTTTTTAGTTTGGTTAAGATTAGCAGAACTCTTCTTACTCAATTCAACGTCTTGGTAAATAGTAAAACCAAATGATTTCACGTTAAAGTGCCTTTTCCCCCCTCTCCTGCAGGCCAACTAGTGAATTTCCTCACCCACTTTCCCGTGTAAAGCAATCAGCTGGATATAGAGTGAGTTTGCTGCTAAGCTTTGTTGTTCTATTTCGTCATGATGCTGTCATTTATTAAAGTTTGCTGGATTTTATCATCCACAATGCTTGTTTGGTCCAACTACTTTCATAACTAGTTTAAACTCCTTTTTAACCACAAATTCTGTGGACCTATAACTTTCGTAGGTTTTGATGAATTTTCAACACCATGTTCTTTAAAAAAAAAATCAACTCTTACCTCAAAAAATAATTGGACCAAACAAATGCTTAGTTTCCCTTGTCCCCCAAGAAACTTAATGACAAAATGGAAAAAAGAAGGGGTTTCCGATTCCATAGAACTAGTTTGTTGCATTTTCCCATTCGTGACATATTTCTTGAATGAATTATGCAGCTATCGTATCAGATTGTTGACTCATTGATTTGGCTAGGAATACGGGACATGATAAATGACGTTAGGAAAAAGAGGCTGAAGCTGCGTCCAGTCTCATATTTGAGTGGCTCGCAAGTTTCGGAGTCTGATATTCCGCATGGATACATTTGGAGTCCTCATCTTGTTCCTAAACCAAAAGGTAGTTTGTTAATAGGACAGTTCATTTTTACTCGTTTTTCCGTCCCCCGGCGCAATAATCTCTGATGTGTGTTCTTGTGCCATGTGCAACTTGATTTTATTTAAACCATAAACTAATTTGTTTGTCAGTGGTACAAGCTTGTCAGTTCATTTCCAGTTTCCACTGGCATAATCAGATTACATATCTATTTTGATAAGGTTCCAAATTTAAACTCTAAGCAATATCTTTTTGGCAGATTGGGGAAATAAGGTTGATGTGGTTGGATTTTGCTTCCTTGATCTTGCAACAAATTACCAACCTCCTGAGGCACTCACAAACTGGCTTAAAGCTGGTCCAAAGCCTATCTATATTGGGTTTGGCAGTCTCGTAAGTTTCTTGAACTCTTTATTTGATGATTATTGAGAAACCTACTGCGGAGCCTTTCTCCTGTTTTCTTTATCGAACTTGGGAGTTTGTATATATAAAGTTGCTGTGCATTTGTTTGAAATTGAAAAAAAAAAAGGAAAAAAGAAAAGAAAATTAGAAAAAGAAGAAGGAAAAACTATGATTAAACTGATGATGTTTATTATTTGGTTGTACATGCATGTGATGTATTGCATTTTACCAATGTCTTTCTTGTCCTACTCTCTTTTCTTAAATATATGTGGTTTTTCACTCCATTAGAAATCGTGTTAATCTTTATAGTTTGGTATGTTTTGTGTGTACTGTGCAACGTACGATTATTTAATCCGACATTATTTGTTTTATTACATGTTATAATGGGCTACATGCACTCTACCTTCCCTGCCTCAACTTCTGCTCTAAGGACAATGTAACCACCCCCAACTTTAATCTCACTCTTATTGCCTCAGCCTGTTCAAGACCCAGGTAAAATGACAGAAATAATTGTTCAAGCTTTAGAAATAACTAAACAGAGGGGGATCATCAACAAAGGTTGGGGCGGACTTGGCCACTGTAAGTTCCTTTTCCCTTTTTGATCTGTTCCACTATGACTTTCTTTAGTATCATATCATAAACCCACGAAAGGGTACCATATTTATACGATTAGGCTTCTTCTTAGTGGCAGAACCAAAGGACTTCGTATATCTGCTGGACAATGTCCCTCATGATTGGCTTTTCTTGCAATGTGCTGCTGTGGTGAGCCTTCTTATATTCAGTTGTTGTTTCTTTCTATTGGGAAGTGAAGCATGCTTGGTTTAAAAATGTTCAGCTTGTGCGCATCTGAATTTGTTTGGGAAAAAAAAAAAAAAAAATCAAGAAGAAGAATAAGAAAGAAAGAAATAATTGGAACTTTTTCTCATGAAGATAAATGTAACATCATTTCACGACGCTTGTTGCTTGCTCGGCCAAAAACTTAACATCTGCTGTGTGTCCAGTGTATGCTTAATTATGTGAATGATGCTTTTATGCAAGGGTTGGAGATTTTGAATAACACTTTTGCCTACTATATTTTCATGGTCTCCCAGTCAGTTGTAGATAATTTCTGAATTCTAGGTCAATGTTTTGAAGAGTTGGTGTATTTACATATGGGTGTCAAACTAAATAGATTCAATTTAATTCGATGCTCTTCATTGAGATATCAACCTCTTTAAATAGAGTTACAACATACACAACTCAAAACCCTAATGTACAATGGGCCTAATTAATGGGCCTAAATAATAACTAATAGTATATGGGCTCTAATTACAACTAAAGCTCTAATTACAACTAATATACAAGTAGTCAAATATCGTAACATCCCCCCTCAAATTGATGCGGGAGGGTCCGAAAGCATCAATTTGCCCACTAAGAACTGATGACGCTCACGAGATAATGCTTTGGTGAATACATCACCGTTTGTAACTCCGTGGTGATGTGAGGAAGATTGATCACATGGTGATCAAATGCTTCACGGATAGAATGACAATCAACCTCAATATGTTTTATGCGCTCATGGAAAAGAGGATTCTCTGCAATTTGAATGGCACTAGTGTTGTCG
Organism: Jasminum sambac; assembly: GCA_018223645.1. Classification (NCBI taxonomy): domain Eukaryota; kingdom Viridiplantae; phylum Streptophyta; class Magnoliopsida; order Lamiales; family Oleaceae; genus Jasminum; species Jasminum sambac. The sequence continues at coordinate 31,059,753 of CP073649.1, forward strand.
GCATGTAGTGGAGTGGAAGAAGATTGAGGAATACCAAGCTCGCCTAACAAACCACGAAGCCACACAATCTCGGAACAGGCTAAGGACATGGCACGGTACTCGGATTCAGTAGAGGATTTAGAAACCCGATCTTGTTTCTTACTTTTCCAAGAGATGAGAGCATCCCCCAGAAATATACACCATCCTGTAATAGACCGACGCCAGATTCGAACAAACCCAATCGGCATCACTATAACCCACCAATCGTAATGGATTCATCTTAGGGAAAAATAACCCACGGCCGGAAGTACCTTAAGATAACGAAGAATACGGCGACAATGCCAAATGAGAATGCCGAGGGGCCTTCATAAATTGGTGACTTCTTTGAGCGGCAAAAGAAATATCAGTCGCGTGATAGTCAAATAATTCAAACTCCCCACAAGTTGTCGATATAACAAGGGATCGGTAACAATTCACCATCTTCTTGACAAAGTTTCAAATTCACTTCCATTGGTGTAAGAACAGATTCCCAGGTGGAGACCAGCTAAAGTGAGAATATCTTGGGTGTATTTGTGTTGATGCGAGGAGAATACGATGGAAGACGAATGAACTTCAAGACCAAGAAAGTACTGAAGGGAGCCAAGATCTTTCATGTGGAAAGAGGACTGAAGATGCTGCTGGAGTTTGCTAATTGTTTGAACATCAGATCCGGTAATGACAATGTCATCCACATAAACTAAGAGCAGCACTATCCCTGTAGGAGTCTTCTTGAGAAAAAGAGAGGAATCATATTGACTCTGAGTGAAGTGAAAACCGAGAAGTGTAGCACGAAATTTCTCAAACCAAGCACGGGGTGCCTGTTTTAATCCATATAGAGAGCGTTTTAAGCGACAAACTTCACTCGATTGTGTAAGAAATAGCCCAGGGGGTGGGATCATATAAATCTCTTCCTTTAGATCCCCATGTAAGAAGGCATTCTTTACATCCATCTGATGCAATGACCAACCTTTGGAAGCAGAAATGGCCAAAACAGTCCGAACTGTAGTCATCTTAGCAACCGGAGCAAAAGTCTCTTCATAATCAAGTCCATATTCTTGGCAATTGCCAAGTGCCACCAACCGAGCTTTATATCTATCAATAGTTCCATCAGAACGGAGTTTGACTGTATACACCCACTTACAACCGATGAGTTTGACCCTTTGGGCGAGGACTATATCGGTGTGATTCTCCGTAAGCGCTGAAGTTCGTCTTTCATAGCTTCGCCAGCCAGGCGACCATTTGCTGTGAATAAGACTTAGGAATAACAGTAGTATCCGTAGTAGCCTGATTAGCAGTATGAGAGAATCCATACCGATCCGGTGGTCGGGATATACGAGTCGTCCTCCGTGGTGCATGTGAACGAGAATCAGACATCGGTTCAGGATCTGGAAGGGGCGTTGGTACCCGAGGAGGACGTCTTTGATACACTATTCCTTTCCAACGATCAGTTGTAGAAGTATCATGATCAAGCGTAGGAAGGGAAGTAATCTCATATGGTGGGGGAATAGAGGACTGGAAGAAATACTGAGTTTCAAAGAAAATAACATTACGAGAGATGCGAAGTTTATTAGCAGCGGAATCATAACATATATATCCCTTATGAGAAGTACTGTACCCGAGAAAAGCGCACCGTGCCGCTTGAGCAGTGAGTTTGTTTCGTTCTGTAGGAGGTAAGTGAACAAAACAGACACAACCAAAAATACGAAGAGAATTATAGTCGGGAATGACAGAACAAGCGATAATATGGAGAGTCAAATTGAAGAACTTGAGAAGGCAACCGATTAATCGGATAGACCGATGTAGACAACGCCCGACCCGAAGCGAAGGAGCAGATGATTCGATCATGAGAGTACGAACTACATCTAAGAGGTGTCGATTCTTATGCTCTGCTACTCCATGTTGTTGTGGAGAATATGGACAAGATCGTTGAGACAAAATACCCATAGACGTGAGAAAATTGTGAAACTCGATAGACATGTATTCCCCCCCGGAATCAGATCGTAAGATCTTAATCTGAGCAGAAAATTGAGTTTGAACAAGTGCAAGAAATTCTCGAAATTTGGAGAACACTTCAGATTTAGATCGTAGAAAATATATCCAAGTGAAACGACTATAATCATCAATAAAAGTCACAAAATACTTATATTGAGCATGTGAAATAACAGGACTAATACCCCAAACATCGGTATGCACAATCTCAAAACATGCAGAAGCACGACTCCCATGAGAAGGAAATGGTAAACATTTACTTTTACCCAACTTACAAGTAGTGCAACCAGAACATATATTAGAAAATGAAATTTTATTGCCCAATTGACCAGTTTTGACAAGATGAGATAAAACAACTTGATTGGGATGGCCTAATTTCTTATGCCAAACATCACTATTGCTAATAACAGCAGAACAACCTATTGAATTAAAACCAGAATTAACTGAATTGGAATTGGAATTAGAAATGGAGAATTGAAGAGGAAACAGACGTCCAACTTTAGGCCCCTTCATGATCACCTTCCCCGATGTTTGATCCTGCACACAACAACCATTACGATCAAAGTGAATTTTGCAATTATTATCCACCAATTGTCCAACAGAAATTAAATTTGAAGATAATCGTGGCGAAACGAGGACATTATCAAAGGTATTCCCAAGAGACCCGATAGCAGTAATAGGAATAGTATTACCATTTGCTATTTGAATATGCTGATTACCCGTATACTTACGAATATCACGCAAAATAGCAGGATTTCCTGTCATATGATTTGAAGCTGCTGAATCAACCAACCAAGGGGAAATGCGAGAATGATTCGTACCTTGGATACTAAAAGCGAGATAAAGCGAGAGACAATCATCTGTTGGACCATTTCTTGAGTCAAAGGAGATGGACAATTTGGGTGGAACAATTTCTTTGCGGTGCATGCGCAAGAGTAACATATGCAAGATTAGGTGAATGACAAAATTAGAACTCGCCCTTGTCTATTTTGAGGCGGATTCGACAATCTTTGATGAGATGCCCCTCTTTCTTCTGATAATTCTGAGAACTTCTTAGTGCGGTGTCTTGCAATGTGCCCAAACTCCTTACGGCGATAGCATTGTATCAGACATCGGTTTTTCCTTTGGCTTGAGCGGCATAAGCAACATTCATCATTTCGGTGGGGCGAGTCTTGATTAAGATCGATCCGAGTGGCTAAACGCCGTTTCTTCACGCAATAGTGCACTTAAACAAGTGTCTGGGCGGTATAGGATGGCGATTAATTAACCCACCACGTGCGATTTCAAACTACGGCGAAGCTTCATCGAAATTGGTCTCTCTGTTTGTCATCATGAATTTTCTTTAAAGATTCTAATGCCTCTGTGGAAAAGCGGAAGAAACAATTCCGAATATTCACTCCAAGATTGAAATCGAGAATAAAGCTGCTGAATAGTGAGATTGCCTTGTCGATAATTAGAAATATCTAACTCCAGCGATATTTTCTAGCGATATTATCACGATAATAGACCTTAGAATATAATCCCACATCTCCTTTGCGATTGCAAAGGTCGCAGAATCATTTATCATATATGGTTCAATTGAACCAAGCAACCAAGTTATAATCATGCATCCTTAATCACCCTGAGCACGCTCCTTAGAATCTGTAGGAGCCTTCGTAGTACCATCTAAGTGACCCCATAAATCTTTTCCTTTAACATACATTGAGAATTGAAATTCCCAAATACTATAATTCTTCCCGTTAAAGCGAACAATCGAAATCTTGTCTTGACCATTTATGTGAAATCGAAAAAAATATGCGATGAAACGATACTACGATGAGCGATGATGAACTCGATGAGCAGGCGCGATGAAACGATATCTCCGATGAAACAGTATCTCAGATGAGCAGGCGCGATGAGCAGTAACTCCGATGAGCGATTACGATCGTAAAATCGATCAATTCCTAGAACCTGGCTCTGATACCATGTCAAACTAAATAGATTCAATTTAATTCGATGCTCTTCATTGAGATATCAACCTCTTTAAATAGAGTTACAACATACACAACTCAAAACCCTAATGTACAATGGGCCTAATTAATGGGCCTAAATAATAACTAATAGTATATGGGCTCTAATTACAACTAAAGCTCTAATTACAACTAATATACAAGTAGTCAAATATCGTAACAATGGGTTGATTTATTCTGACATCACGACACTAGAGAATTTCTTTTGCTTACAATTGACAATTGTATTTGCCACATTATGTGTGTCATTAAAACCTTTGTGTCTTATGCAATTGTTAAAATCTGGAGTGCATGTTTAGCTATAAAAGATGTTTCCCTCTTTTCTTCAGGTGCACCATGGTGGGGCAGGAACAACAGCTGCGGGGCTTAAGGCTGCGGTAAGGATGCATCTTCTATCCTATGTGATTTTGATCTTACATACTCTATTTTAACTTCCATCGCAATCCAGTGCCCAACAACTATCGTCCCATTTTTTGGTGACCAACCTTTTTGGGGAGAAAGAGTCCATGCAAGAGGCGTAGGTCCTCCACCCATACCAGTTGATGAATTTACACTGCAGAAGCTGGTTGATGCAATTAAATTCATGTTGGATCCCAAGGTATTATGTTAAAACTTTGCTTTTTCCTTCTTATCTTGTAGTCGCTAAAGTGACGCAGAAGTGCTCGGCGTACTACTGCCCTGCAGACTAAATGAAAACTCAACTACAGTTTCATGTCCTGAAGCTTGTCAGTTTTTGTTCTCGTCGAGAAATTTTCTCCCCCTTACTAACACAAATCTCTTCGATGGATACTTACTAACAAAAATAAGTTGTACTTAGAAGTATGAATAACAAAAATAGGAAGAAGATGTTTCAATACCCGTTTGGAAACAAAAGTCGTCTAAAACTAAACGTACACTTATATTTAAAGCTCAAAGAAATATGTTCACTGTGTATAAAATTGAAATGAAGATGAACTTGATAATACGCAGGTCAAGGAGCATGCAGTTGAACTTGCAAAGGCAATGGAAAATGAAGATGGCATTGAAGGAGCCGTGAAAGCATTCTTTAAGCACCTTCCCTGCAAAAAACCTGAGCCTAAGCCGAAATCTGCACAGTCGAGTTTATTCTCTATGCGTGGATGCTTTGGCTGTTCCTAACTTTTGTGTGAACAAACTGAACACTTCTGTGTGCATTCTTTAGGTCTGATTGGTCATTGTCAGTAAAGAACATTATCCTTACAGAATAATCCTATCGAGAATCCATCATCTTTATTTCTAGTATATTCATTCACCCCATTACTTTGGTGTGGCATGCTTATATACAACTCTCACCATCCACAAATTTCACCTCTTTGTATCATAATTATTATTATTTCTTTTTTACGGTGTAGTAATTACCTTGTGGATGTGCTTTCAGCTTTCATATTATACTTGCATTTTTTTCTCTTTCTGATACTACACGGAAGCAGCAAGATATTGCCAGGTGCCGAAAAAACATGAGGCCCGATTGGCCTGCGTTTACGTAACTGCATTTTGCTAAGACTGATAATCTTCCTGAATGATTCCCATTTGAATTTATAACCTGGTTTTTTAATGCCTGTACTAAGTGATGTAGAAATTGGCAAATGGCGATTACACGTTGGTGTTATGGAGAATTGACAATGCAGTGATCAATTATTGGTCGGTGTTGAAGTGTTCATATGACAGTAATACATGAATGTCAGAGCGTCAACCAATATTGATGTGCCGCGTCAACCAATATTGACGTGCCACGTCAACACCATTGAGTAGGATTATTCAAACATAAAGGCGGTATTGTTTTCAAGCTACATATGGGAAAATGGGCCAGTGGTTGCTTGTGAATGCATGCAACGAATATATGAAAAAATGACAAAGATCCATGTTGAGTTAGGCGGTGGGCGAGTGTCTGATAAATATGGGGTGACAAGTGCTTGTCCCCATAACCATTTATTGTATACAGCAGTATTGTAGAGAGCTTTGGGAGGTGGGGTTTTTGCAGACTATTTGCAGTGGAGATAAAAGTAGCTCAAATACAAATACAACTACTTGTCTGAACAGCAAGTGGGGCACTTGACTTTTGGCTTATAATTTTCGTTGGACTTTGCTGCGAGTAAGGATGTTTGGTATGTTGTACTGAATAGTAAGATGAGACATCAAACTTTTCACGCACTCTATTTGTCATGCAACACTTTGCTATAAAATAAAGTATTAACAAAACTTAACAAAGGACTGAAGCTAAAGGAGTAAAGAAATGCCTGGAAGTCAGGAGAGGCAGAGAGAAGAGGGAGGGAGAGAGAGAGACATATATATATATATATGTATGTATAAGTGCATGTAAATACTAAATAGAGAGAGAGAGAGATAGAGAGAAGGTAGGGTAGGTGGGGTGGGGGTTCCATTTCCCAATCCATGACAATATTTTCTCTCTTCACGTCTTCACCAGTCACTCTCTTTGCCTCAGGATGCAGAAATGTATTGGATTGGAGGATGGGTAAGTTGCACATAGCTCTACACTTATCTTTCTCTTATCTCTTCTGTTCCCAAGACCATACAACCCCCCAACCCTTACTTTGGTACCAATACCTATGCATATCTTTTGCCCTATAAATTCAAACACAGACATCTCTTCATATTTCCCCACTCACTCTCTGAAGCTCCCTTCATAAACCCCTGGTTTCTATCAGTACAAAACACCCAACTTCAAACTCTACATATTTGTTCTTGACTTCTTTCTAGCCATCATTTCTACAGGTTTGTTCATGTTCTCCACACCATGGTAACCACATTTTTACATACCTGAAATATGTGTGTGTGTGTGTGTGTGTGTGTGAGAGAGAGAGAGAGAGAGAAACTATAAACACATATCAAGGTTTTACATTAATATATTTTCTTATGCAGGAATGGAGGGTGAGAATCGCGTAATCATCAATGGTTCATCAAAACTTGCAGAAGATGAAGCAAAATCATTTCCCTGTTTATACTGCTCAAGGAAATTCCGCAGTTCACAAGCATTAGGAGGTCATCAAAATGCTCACAAGAAAGAGAGAAATGCTGCAAGAAAGAACGAAAAGGCCACTAATGAATACAATTTTCCATCACCACCACCAACCCCACTACTATTTGCTCCCAACTATCCCATTGGAATCTTGAGCCCTTCAGCCTATATCACCGCCCATGCTGCCACCCTCTGCCAGTTCCACAACCACCAGTTTGCAAATGGGCCGGCCCTGAGATTCGAAAAATCCATAACGAATCGAAGCACTAGCTATTTGAACAATGGGTATCAGTGCGAATCAGATGATCAGAGCTTCAAGAATTGGCAAAAGAGTGTAAGATCATATAATGGATTAAGTGAAGAATTATCAAAACAGGGTAATGGGGATAGTATCGGCATTAAGAGTGATGAGGAGAGGGAAATGGATCAGAAGAATCTTGATTTATCTCTTCATTTATAGAGAAAAAATGAAATTTTGGAGTTTTGATTTCATTGCATGCAGTTGGTTATGGCAGAACAATTTTCATTCCAACAGCGATATGTTTGGTTTAGTTTTTAGGTTTGCATTTAATAATTTTTGTCTTTTGATTAAATAAAGAAATTTTTATTGTCAAATTTAGAGTTTAGAAATTGTTTTCATTAATATTTGTTATGGTGATTGGCTGTTCATAAATCCTCCTTGATCCCAAGCGCCTCAATATAATATGAGTGTTGATTTAAACACTGATATTGTATCTCTTATCAAGTATAATTACCTTCGATATAATATAATCATCTCAATATCATAAAATGCTAAAGTGACATGTATTATATATATTCATAAGCTATGTACTGTGTTATCCCTTCATTTCGTGATATCTTCTATTCAATTATCTACACAATATTTTGATAAAGTGCTATGGTAAAACATTACTTTTGCTCCCCCTACTGACGTGGAGGCCACGTCAGGCTGACGTGGCCTCCACATCAGCTGCGTGTCAAATTAGGGCGGCCCCCTGATTTGGCATACGCCCAATGTGGCCGCCATATCGGTAGTGGGTAGCCTACCTGCCCATAGCGGGAGCAGGTTAATAGCGAAAATATGAATAGTAGGACGAGTCTAAAACAATTTGCACGAAAGGTAATTAAAAAAAAAAATAGCATTAAACAATAAACTTCACACACACTTGTGAAACATGGATTATCGTCAACAATTGGAACTGTAAGGCAATTTAACGAAATTACTACACTTTGACCACTTCCGCCTTCCGTTTCATGGGGTCAAATGCTCGATTCTGTTTTTGCTCATTTTCAACTGCTTAAAAAACAATTATTTTTTAGCCTTATCATTAATTAAATTATTATTTGTAAGATGTCATCATCTACGAACTTTATAATATGACTTATCTTTCTGACATAAAATATGGCTCTCTTTAAATGACTAGTTTAGTAGTTTTCTAATTAATGTGTCTATGTATATATACATTGAACAATGATGCCTACATGAACATCAGCCTATCAGCCGTGTATTAATTCCCGACCCCATTTATTTCACCACTCCTACTCCCTTGCCCATGTTTGCAAAAATTGGGGGAAAAAAATCATGGGATCCACACGAGCTCCCCCACAATCAAGGGGTCGTTATGTATTATTCATCTCACTTAAAAAAAATTTTAAAAAAAAATTGGATGACATGGCGGCCCAGGCATGGCCTCCTGCCCACACTAGCACTAGCTTTTATTTCACATCAAATCTCATCAAGAAGGAAACTATTGGTTATGGGTGGAAAAATGAGAAATCAAAGGAAACTAGAGGGGTGGAAAAAGGTGCAATTAGAGGAAACTAGAATAAGAAGGCAATGAGAATCTAGGAGGAAACCATTCCACATATTTTTCGACCTTCTTTTACGGTACAAATGAGAACCCAGAAGGAAACGATTGGTTAAAAGCAACATATAATTTTAGTGAAAAATGTGAAAAAGAAAAAGAGAAAATTGATGTATAAGTTTTTACGTGTCTCTCATGTCAGGTGTGCACCGTACACATTGTTGCATTAGAGATGCTCTAATGATTCTTAATCATGAGAAATGAAACATTTTATTGATGTTGACTTAGGAAAATTTAGCCGATGTTGGTTTAAATTCTTTTTACTTCAAAATTAATTTCTATTATTATTGAATCAACATAAAAATTTATAATTTACACCCATTTTACGCCATTATCTATTATTAATTATTTATCCGTGTAATAATTTTTTATTTAAAATTTAACTTTTACTACTCTATCGGTATCAAACATAATTATCCATGGTTCATATCAAATCATTACTCATTATCATTCACATCACTGTTAAATATAATTTTATTTTTACATACCACTTTATTTCACTTTTAACCATATTTAAGAATAATTTTAATATATAATAATCTAGATTAGAACTCAAACATATATACCGTAAAGGAAGTCCAAACACAAAAGGACAAGTTGATCCTTTCTACACGAAATGATAACATGGTGAAAGTCTTGGCCATTGAATTCTTTTTCCAAATTTGATAGTTTCATTCACACATGAAAATCCAACAAACGGACAACTATATAACCATGTATTCCAACTTATGAGGTTCCCAACGAAAGCAACCTACAAATCTTGTAATCCACATATGGCACAAGGTTCACTTCAACTTATCATCCTTGTGTTCCTTGTTGATCTTCTACATTCCTGGAAATTGTAATGAAAATGTTCATTTAACATGCAAAGAGAAGGAGAGAAGAGCCCTCGTCAAGTTCAAAGAATCCCTCTTAGATCCTTCGGGGAGACACATTTCTTGGCATGGAGATAATTGTTGTAGATGGAGTGGTGTCATCTGCGATAACAATACTGGATATGTAGTCAAGATCGACCTCCGAAATCCATCTCGGAATAGCTTCAACATCGATGGACTTCCCACCGAGTTGGGCGGCAAGGTTAGTTAGTTCTTCTTTGCTTGATTTGAAATACTTGAATCATTTGGACCTAAGTGGGAATAACTTTAGTGGGGCTCAAATTCAAAACTTCATTGCGTCACAATCCAAGTTGAGGTATCTCAATCTTTCTAGTGCATCTTTTGGAGGTGCAATTCCTCAAAATCTTGGAAAACTTTCCGAGTTGGAGTATCTTGGTCTCAGTTATTATTATACCTGTTGGGGAACTAGGACGCTACTAATTCCGCCCAAGATCAGTGGGACACAAAAATACTATGCGACTGAGAAAATAATGGACACTAAAATAAGCACAAGTATGGAACACCGAGATTTAACGTGGTTCGGCCAAACTGCCTACTTCCACGGACCCACACCAATATTTCACTATCTCAAAAGGAGGAGTACAAAAATACCACACTGTATTTTCTCTGCCTACACAAAGGTTTTATCACTCCACTCATTTTTATCTCTCGTGTATAGCTTCTACATTGAAGCTCTCTCTCTACACAAGATCTCTCTCTTTTTCTCTCTACACAATGGCTATTGTGTTTTTTTGGTGTTGTGGTTGTGGTGTTTACAATGCAAATGAGAGCTCTATTTATAGGTAAGATTTCCGACAACTCCATTCAATTTGTCAACCATTTCATGCACCTAATCCATCCACCGAACCATTCACCTAATCCATCCACCTAATTTGACTCTATTATTCAACAATACCGAGACAGTTGAAAATGATGTTAATTGGATACTTTGTCTTTCTTCTTTGAGACATCTAAATCTAGGCGGTGTAGACCTTAGTCGAGCCTCATCTCATTGGCTTCAAACTCTCAATTCCCTACGGTTTCTTGAAGAATTGTGCTTGCCCGCATGTCGGCTTGTGAATCTTCCGATCTCTCTTCCCTTCATTAATTTTACTGCCCTTTCAGTGCTCGACCTTTCGAACAATGGCTTCAACTCCATGATACCAGAGTGGTTGTTCAATCTAAGTGGCTTGAAACGCCTCTATCTCAATACGAACAATCTTTATGGTATGCTACCACATACATTAGCAATTTCGACTTTGCTAGAGGATCTCGACCTTTCTGAAAATTATGGCATTGAAGGAAAGTTAACAAGAAAGCTAGGAAAACTTTGTAACTTGAAGACATTGGTACTTACTAACAGCAAGTTCGACAGTGGCTTGACGGAGTTTATCGACAGCTTGTCGGAATGTTCTTCCAACAAGTTAGAGCCGCCAGATTTGGGATACAATCAACTGCTTGGGAACCTTCCCAATTCAATAGGCAACCTCAAGAATCTTCGATACCTTCTTCTCTGGCACAACTTGTTCAGAGGTTCAATCCCAGAGAGGCAGAGACGATAGGGAACCTCTCGTCTCTAACAGAATTTTACCTCTCATATAACCAAATGAGTGGTAAAATCCCGGTGAGTTTTGGACAACTCGTCTCATTAGAAGCGGTCGACCCGTTGGAAAATACGTGGGAAGGCGTCATAACCGAAGTCCATCTCATCAATCTCTCGGGATTACGTGATATATCAATCGGTTTTATTTCGCCTAATTTATCAGTTATATTTAACATGAGTTCCAATTGGACGCCTTCATTCAAACTCAAGTATGTCAAGATCCAAGGATGCAAACTTTGACCCAAGTTTCGGACATGGCTCAAGAATCAAACCAAGCTTCGAAGAATCATAACAAATTACGTGATGATATCAGACGTTATACCTGATTGGTTCTTGAATATGGGTTTGGAGCTTCAAGAACTCAACGTCGCATCCAATCAACTACACGGAAACATACCTAACTCATTGCATTTTCTTGATGGATCTAACAGTGATTTGAGCTCGAATTTTTTCGACGGACCTCTCCCACTTTGGTCATCAAATGTCACTACCTTGTATCTAAATGACAACATGTTTTCAGGTCCAATTCCTTCTAATATTGGAATAGCAATGCCTTTTCTTAGAGATCTAGACATTTCAAGAAACAATCCATAGGATCTATTTCTTCTCTCCAATTCTTGATCCTCTCTAGTAACAATCTTTCTGGAGAGTTGCCTTCAAGTCTGAGAAATTGTTCTCAATTATTGAGTCTTGACATAGGTGAATATCAATTCACTGGAAAATTTCCAACTTGGATTGCCGGCTTTACTGATCCTACGTTTACGCAACTATTTGTTCACCGGAAAAATCCCGCTGGAAATTTGTCGACTCACCGACCTCCAAGTTCTCGACTTGTCGAAGAACAATCTCACCGGCCTTATCCCACGGTGTGTTGGAAATTTAACCGGATTTCATAGAGAATTTCCGAACGACCTTCAATATGAAGGGCCTCTACAGCTGGTTGGACACAGGTCTACCTGGTCAACAGTTTTGACTTGTCAAGCAATAATTTATCCAGCGAAATCCCGCCGGAAATTGGGGACCTCATCAGACTGGGAACGTTAAACTTGTCGATGAATCATTTGACGTGAGGAATACCGCCGGAGTTTGGTAACTTGGAGCTGTTGGAAACATTAGACTTATCAGAAAACCAGCTATCGGGAAATATTCCAACTACATTGGTGTCATTAACTTTTTTGAATCATTTGAATTTGTCGTACAATTACTTGTCCGGTAATATTACGACGGGAAACCAGTTTCAGTCACTGCCAGATCCGTCGATATATTTGGGGAATAATGCTCTGTGTGGATTTCCGTTAACGGTCGAATGTGGGAAGAGGAATTCGTCACATCCGGGTGAGATTGACGACGACGATGGCCTCGAAAAGATTTGGTTTTTCTCGTTTGTAAGATTGGGATTTATGACAGGATTTTGGGCAATTTTGGGTGCTTTGATTCTCAAAGAAGAGTGGAGGAATGCGTATTTTCGGGTCGTGGAACGAAATTGTGTATATATGCATGCAAAACTCTCGAGAAGGGGTCGCCGGTAAAGGATGTCCCTAGGGCCTAGGAGTGTATGTTGTTCCAATTCTCGGCTCCTGGGCTGTTTTGATCCAATGGAAACAATTTATATTTTTACAATTAAGTATATGAATCCACTAAACATATGTTGTTTTGATTGGACGAAAGATTCTAAAGAAATAAGAATTGAAATAGGAAATTTTCAGTAATTATGGAGATAAGTGGGGAGGATATCATCTCAAACACACTGCGTATGATGGATTGGTGAGGCGTGTGTGTGGCCCACCTCAATCAGGGAGAGCGTGTGTGTGGGTATAATCCTCTCTCATGAAATTTAATTAGCAACTTTTCAAAATTATCACATGTAATATCTTGCAAATTGAATAAAATTTACCTTTACAAGTACCTAAGAATCAAATTTCCATCTCAATCACATAAGCGTTTTTAAATGTAATTGATTACAATTGTAATATTAACTAAATAATTACACTGTGATCGTCATTGTGTAAATTCCAAATTGTAATTTACTAAATAGGTGTAATTTAGTGCATATGTAATATGAATTATTGATGAATAGACTTTAGATGTTTAGTTGAGAAGTAAAGAAAATATATTAAAGAACATCAAAAAAAAATTATCAAATTGATGTATGAGTAGTTGAACGTGATTATATAGAAAATGTGAATTATAGTTTAAATTGTATCAAACAAGCCTTTAGAAACCCATAATTTATTACAACATGTGTGTCTTTTGAAAGATTTGACAGAAAATTCAGAAATCTCGGTCAAGCAACAACTATTACATCAACCTAGTTAAAAATTGTCTAATTTGGCCCCACTAAAAATAGAAGAAGAAAGAAAAAAAATTTAAGAACTTAAGCACTTGATATTTCTAACTAACAAGTAATGACATCCACATATATATAGGATAGACCGACATTATTTATCGATAATGTGAACCCTCATTGTAAGTAAAGTATTCTCAGAGGACTAAATTTGAATATTGTTTAACAAAAGAGCAGTCAACGTCACTTTTTATCCCTATAAGGCGCGAGTTTAATAAATTAATTGAAATTAACCTAATTACGGTGAACTTCAACTGTTCAAGTCTAACGATGTTAGGCATAGTAAGGAACAATACCATTTCCTCCTCCTTCTTCCTCTTATAAATGCACTGATTGCATTAATGCTTTCGTATTCAATTCACATTCGCATTGCATTTGGCATTTGGATACGCTCAGAGATATATGTACGCATTCTTGCGTTTAGACTATCGATTGAGAAAGTAGAACAACACTTTTGATTAGCAATGGCGGTTTCTCGAACAAAATTTGCTCTGTTTCCATTGCCGCTGATTGTTATGCTCTTCCTCAACGCCATTACTGTGATCGGAAGGTATTTTGATGAATGAATTCATGTTTATAATGTGAAACCGACGCTGTATTTTTGTACTGCTTATACTGAAGCTGCAGTTTCTTCGTACTTCTAGTTTCAGCTTCATCTATTTGCTACCTGTAACTAACAGAGAGTTCCCCTTTTTTCTTTTTTTTAAAATTTGATTGTGAGATTTGTGTTCTCTCTCTCGTTTAATGAAGTTTGACGATCTAGGAAATGCGAATTAACAAAATCCTCACGATATGTGGCTGTTTCGCTATATTGTACAGTGCTGAAGAAATTAGGCAGCTGAGGAGCTCGAGGAACAGGACAATGGCGGATAGGTAATATAAATTATATACTGTGTAGCATGCAGTTTCAGAATTCATCTGCTTCATTGAATGGAGAAATACGGTTAATTGAATATCTGATTTGAAAAATTCTCAATCTTAATTCTGTTACGGTAGTTTTTCACAGACCTTTCTCAACACAATTTGCATTCAAAACTTTCCATAATCTAAATTCCCATTAAATTGAAGGTGTTATTGTCGTTTAATTGAGCTTGTGTTAATTATTAAAATTTGTTTCATGATTGATTCTTCAGTTCAAGTGAAGAAGCAGAGTTGAAACATGAACACTCAGTAGATGATCCCGAAGCAGTCGCTTCCATGGTGGATATGTAAGTTTCCATCGTCTTTCTTTCTTTATTTACAATAATAATACACTAATTTCCTCTGCTAACCAGACTGCATCAATTAAATTTCAACTACTTAACAATAAATTTCCGTAATGATCCGCTTTTTCAAAAAAGCATTACTCTAATCTTAATAATTATACAAAAATGGATATTGTTGAGCAAATTGTAATCAACGATTTTATTTCATACTTCATTTTACCAAACACGTCATGTGGTCGGCATTTCGTACCTACTTGGAAAAATTTGGAAAGCCTGACTAAATGCACAACTTTGGCAAGTGCTATGCTGGTTCACATTTGAAAATTGTTGAATGGTTTAAAATAGTTTCACTTACAAGATACTATAAGATAAGATAAGAAGGATTATCATAATTTTATCAATACCATTTTCATTTGAGCTAAAGTAAGTGTTTGTTTGAATACATTCTTGAGCGTGATAATTGATTTTTCTAGAAAATATATAATTGAAAAGTAGAAAAACGTATACCGTAATGAGTTTACAAAAGAAGGAAATTTTGTAAAGAAAAACATATACCGTAATGAGTTTAGAGTGAAGGGAATTTTTGTAAAAAATTATTAGAATCTAAACCAAATTAAGATATTGACATTTTTTTCCTGAAAAGTAAGATTATTGTCAAAATGAAATACACTAGTAACATTCTTCTGCCCACCCCATCCCCCTCCCCACGCTACTCCCACACGAGTTAGGTTGGTTATTTTTCCCCAGGCTGGCAACAATAGCATAAGTTCAAAAGAGGCGGATCTATGCACATTCCTGCAGATCTAGCAGATGGCTGTACCAAGAGTGACTCAATCTGACCATGAACTCAATAAATGACCTTTTGTCTATGTAACTAGAGTTAACTCCACCGACGCCTTAGAATTTAATTGCCGCACTGTGCATTTATCTCCACCTGTTCCTTGTCCTATAGAATCACATGTGGCTTCCATATGGAACCGTATAAATTCCGTATGACCGTATCAATCTATTCACATTCTGCATTTTAATATTAAATTAGTTCACCAGTATTTTAGTTCTAGATTCTTGAAAGCATTTCTTGAAGCTGTACATTGTTGTAAAGTCCCCACTTCCAATGGTAACGTTTAATATTGAATTTACAGCATTAAAATGTAATGAAATGTTTAAAAAAATGTAGGGCTATCAGAAATAGCACAGAGAGAAGGAAACTTGGTTTCTTATCATGTGGAACTGGAAATCCCATAGATGACTGCTGGCGCTGTGATCGCAATTGGATGAAACACCGTAAGCGCCTAGCAGAATGCGCCATTGGCTTTGGGCGCAATGCCGTTGGAGGGCGTGATGGAAAGTACTATGTTGTCACTGATCCAAGCGATGACGATCCTATAAATCCCCGACCTGGCACATTACGGCATGCCGTTATCCAAGACCGGCCCCTGTGGATTATATTCAAACGTGACATGGTTATCACCCTAAAGCAAGAGCTGATAATGAACAGCTTCAAGACAGTCGATGGACGTGGGGTGAATGTCCACATTGCCAATGGCGCTTGCGTCACGATCCAATATGTGAATAACATTATCATCCATGGCGTCCACATTCATGACTGTAAACCCACTGGCAATGCCATGGTTAGAAGTTCACCTTCTCACTATGGTTGGAGAACGATAGCTGACGGTGATGGGATTTCTATTTTTGGTTCAAGTCACATTTGGATTGACCACACTTCCCTATCTCACTGTGCTGATGGCCTCATTGATGTTATCATGGGATCAACTGCAATCACAATCTCTAACAATTACTTTAGCCATCACAACGAGGTCATGTTATTGGGACATAGTGATTCCTATAAACAAGACAACGTTATGCAGGTGACAATTGCCTACAACCATTTCGGGGAGGGCCTAGTCCAAAGAATGCCAAGGTTTTTAAATTATGGTATTTCTATCATTGTACCTTCTTCAACAACATCGAGTCCTAGAATTGAAATGTCTTATTTTCACACATTCAGGTGTAGACATGGTTATTTCCATGTGGTCAACAATGACTACACTCAATGGGAGATGTATGCTATTGGTGGTAGTGCTAACCCCACCATTAACAGCCAAGGCAACAGATTTCTTGCTCCTTCAAATCCTTTTGCTCAAGAGGTTTGTTTATGAAAAAATAACACACTAAATCAAGTAACACACTAAAATCCTCTTGAACAAATATAGGCTTAAGTTCACCGAAATTTCGTTGACAGGTGACAAAGAGAATAGTGACTCCAGGTCATGATTGGGAGCACTGGAATTGGAGATCAGAAGGTGACCTTATGTTAAATGGTGCTTATTTCACTCCATCTGGGAGTGGAGCTGCAGCCAGTTATTCCAGAGCCTCAAGCTTGGCAGCCAAATCTTCCTCTTTGGTAGGATCCCTCACCTCTAATGCTGGTGTACTTTCATGCCGCAAAGGTGTCCAATGTTGATAATTGGGTTTTCCATCTCAGACAAGTTCATATCATATCATAGCATACTAAAAGTCTAACCAATTTTTTTGTTGTCAATCATTGTCTTGTACTTAATTTTGATCAACCTCGTCCTGCTTCAACACGAAATATTCCAGTTGTTTGGAGCAGGCACAGAAGCGTTGTTCGATTATTTCCTTTTTCCTTTTTTTCCCCCTCCAAAAAGGAAGAAAAGAGAAACGGTTTTCGACATCACATCTGTGTCAAATCTCATGGCCTTCATATAATGCATTATGCATAGTTTGTTAACACAGAGAGACAAATGGCTTCAAGAATTTATGTTGTTATCAGTCTGTAATCAGTAATTTTGACTGTTTCATTTTATGAATTAGAATTCCTCAATTTCCTTTGTAAAGTTTGCTAGTCAATAAAATTCCAGTTTTCTTCTTTAGTAATGTGATAACATTTCCTTTTCTCCTTTTTCATTAATGTTGCTGCCATCTGAGACATTTTAATTAACTAAAACATGGGTTTGACCTTTTTCTCTGTGCTTATAATTAAACTGTCTGGTAAAATCTTACCGTTTATCGTAGTAATCGAAGTTGATTATCATGCAAGTCCAGGATAATAATGGGTTTAAACTGTGTGACAAAATCATCCATAATTATTACAGTGCTTGACCTTCTCATAGCAGCATAGGATGCCAGGCCAGAGGTGTATCCATATTGGATTGCACACTTCACTTCATACTCATAGTCATTGACAGTAATGATTTTAAATTTGATTGACAATATTGCTTTTATAGATTATGTCCCCATAAGAACAATACCATCAAGATCTTGAAATTCCCCGAACATCTCTTTTATTAAGCTTTAATAACAGTACTACGTAACACACCTCTAGTACCTGTCTCACTCTTATTAATTGATTTGCTATTTTAAATGCGAATAATGTGCTTAAATTTATGAATTTCTAGCAAAAGATCCTCTTTAAGTCAGATATTTCTAGGCAGAACACATGTGAATATATTAGACACAATTACACAAATGGGTACCCTGTCCATTCAACGAGAAACATCAAAGCCGATCGAACATGTCAATCTAAACCAAAATTGAATAAAATCCGAAATATCTAAATTGGGTTGCATAAGCTCAGCTTATAATAGCCGAAAGCAAGATCACTTTGAACACACATCTACCTTTTAACTTGATTAAAGTCGCCATTAAGCCAAGATATGTTGTTTAGGTAAGAAAATTTTGACCAGACTATAATAATTTTCTGCAGATTCAATGCAGAGCACATTTTATAGGGCAATATCTATAAAAATTACAGAATACAACCTTCCTCAAAACCCAAAATAAAAAAGAAAAAACAAAAACAAAAGATATGCTAAGATAAACATTGAGCGTGTCATCATCTACTCACATGCCTCTTCGCTAGATCTAGCAATCAACCATAATGCAATTTACAGTTTAACTTAAAACAGACCTCTCAGAAAGGTGTACCACTTCCACTCCTCGTTTCAGCAGGGCTGTACATAGCAGACCTATTCCTCGGTCTATTCTCTTCCAACTGCCTAGCAACCTCGTCCATCGTCGGTCGCACACTAGCAACAGGTGCACAACAACCCATTGCCAGTTTCAAAGCTTGCACAAGCCCTTCTTCCATTGGATTCTTAGTCCCCTTTAACAGCTCCACGTCAAACACTTCCATTGTCGTCTCCTCCAAAACCGCCACTTTCACTAACGAAGGCAAATCAACAAACTCCCCATTTCCGCCATTTTTCCCAGGCCTTTTGCCAAGTAAAATCTCAAGTAATAGTATTCCATATGCATATACATCTGTTCGAGAACTGCATTTCTTCATCTTTTGAAGCTCCGGCGCTTTGTAGCCATCGGATTTAGCTTGTGCGATTATTTCATCAGCTACTGATGGAACCATTATCTTGTCCAGTCCAAACTCATTCAGCCTGGCTATGAAGAAGTCGTCTACAAGAACATTTTTTGATCTCACATTACCGTGAGTTATTGGAGTCTCGAGAGAGTGAAGATGGGCTAGTCCTTTGGCTATTCCTAATGCAATCTTGTGTCGTCTAGCCCAATTTAGCACTGGTTTTCCCACCCTCGACTCTGCATAAAGAATCAAATGTAAGAATAGATAATTAAGCTTTGCCAAATCATGTCCTATCATTGTTTTACCTAATTAGAGTCGGCTTAAATCTCAACCACACATTCAAAACTACTACTCTATATTATCTTCGCTTTTAGTGGAACCCCACCATCCCAACTGAAAAGTAACTAAATAGCTTACCCAAACACGCCTTAAGAGCATGTTTTCTTTAGCTATTGTGACGAAAGAATTGATTCTTGGAGAGAATGTATAGTTGAAAAATGTGAAAAGTTAATGAATGATTTTGTATAATGTGTAGTTGAAAATGAGTTTGAAGTAAATAGTTAAACCCAAACGAGCACCGAGCGATGATAGAAATAAGTACCATAAGCAAGCAACTAAATCCACATCGCCTAGGTTTTTATGTTTCTACTTTCTACATTTATAATACTAATGCCCACAATTTTCATACTACAGAGGGAAGAAAGAGGAAATAATCAACTTACCATGTAAAAGATCGTAGAGAGTTTTGTTAGGTAGATAGTCGTAAATGAGAAGCTTTTCGCCTCGTCTCCCCTGATAGAAAGCTCTCAATGGAATCAAATTCTCATGTCGAATTCTTCCCAATTGCCTAATCACAGGCAAACACAAGCTTCTATCTTTACAGCTACCTTCTCTCAACAACCTCAAAGCAATTGTTCCTCCATCGGCTAATTTCGCCTTGTACACCGTTCCATAGCTCGTCTTCTCCATAACTTGCCCTGTGGCATTCAACACATCCTCCAAAGTCAAATGCTCCCCGCCCTGAAACAACACTAGCTTCCCCTCTCCACCACCACCGCCCGCTTCTTCTTCATCCTCTCCTTCATCAAATTCCTCCTCCTCCTCATCCACATTTTTCCGCCTCTTCCCTTGAAAATACCCAATCAACAACGAGACAAGAACCACAGCTGCGGTCATCAAACTGATGACAATTCCGGCAACTGCACCGGAGCTCAGCCCCGAGCGTCCACCGCAAGATCTCAACGGTGGCCCACAAAGAGTAGGGCTATTCCCCTCAAAAGCCTCAACCCCAAATTTAGATTCCTCAAATTTAGGCACCATCCCGGTAAAATTATTGTGTGAAAGATTCAATTTTTCCAACTTTAAACCAGTAATACTCTCTGGAATTGGACCAGAAAACATGTTGTTCCCAAGATCAAGCTCTTTAAGTCCATGAAACCTAGTAATAAACTCAGGAAAATTCCCAGAAAATTTATTTTGTCCCAAATCAAGAAAGTTTAAATCTTTGCAAGTAGCATCTGGTAATGCAGGATCAGGAAGAGAACCTGATAAAGAGTTACCATGAAGACGTAGAGAAACCATGCGATCGCAGAGGTTCCAAATTGATGTTGGCAATGGCCCTGTTAGCAAATTATGGCTCAAATCAATATCTGACAGCGAAGAACTGTACCCAAGCTCCAAAGGGATAGTCCCAGAAAGTGCATTAACTCCAAGATAAAGACTTTGAAGATTTGAAAATTCCCAATCTCTTTCCGGAAGAGTTCCAGAGAGATTTCCAGATGGGAGTTGAAGAGAAATGAGGTGCAGAAGGGGGCTTAGGTATAGAGAAAGACTACTCCATTGGGGGGCAGAGAGGTCATTACAGACCAGAGGACTTCCGTTGTTGAAGGCCCATTTTAGGCCTCTCCACTGGCAGAGTGGAACAGAAGCATTCCATGTAGACAACAGGAAATTCTCCGAATTCCCATTTAGTGAAGGCTTGAGCTTCTGCAGAATCAACTCAACATCTGAAGCAGAGTGAGAGAGAGTGAAAACAAGGGCAATGTAGAGAGAGAAAAGCCTCAAAGCCTCCATCAAAGTAGTGCAGCAAAAGGAAAAAGCATCAGCGAAGAAGAAGATGAAAAGGAAGTGCGAAATGGGGGTCTGGGTGGGTGGGGGTAGGGTACTTGCTTTGAGTTTTTTTCCTCTTTTCTTTTTGGGAAAAGCTGACAGTGTGTTGACTGTGAGTAAACGTTAATCTCATAAAACAATACAACTTTGATTTGATTACTCCTATGAAATCTGAAAAAGTGGGGTTTTGTAGTATAATTATGTAATGTTACTATCATCTTTAATTTGCACGCTGTTTGGGCCTTGGGGTGACCAAGTTGCAGGAGGAATAGTGGATGTGAAAGCCTGAAAGGAAAAGTATATTTCTATTTTATTTCCATTTTATCATCTTTGGAGCCCAAAAGTGCAGAAAAGGTTCAAGAACGCCGGGCGTTCTGTAGCTTACGAAATGCTCGGGCCTTTTACGGGTTCGTCGGGCTTCCAATTTGAAATTCAAAAATTTGTCCGGATTCAGCACGACGAGGTGGAGTTCCCAGCAACTTGGAAAAAAAATTTTCGACACCGTGACGACCGGTGGAGGTCGATCAAAGTTTTTGGCCAAAATTTAGTTAAAATTTAGCTAAAAACTTTGACCGACCGCCACCGGTCGTCACGGTATCGAAATTTTTTTTCAAAGTTGCTGGGAGCTCCACTTCGTTGTGCTAAATTTGGACAAATTTTCGGATTTCAAATCGGAGGTCCGACGGGCCCGTAAAAGGCCAACGCCCGGGCATTCTTGAACATTTTCCCCCAAAAGTGTAATCTAAAATTTAATCTCATTAGAGCATCTCCAATGCCAGGTATCCCATGGAGATGTGTGTTTAAGAGAGAGAGAAATAGAGAGAAAAATATTATTTTAATTATAGAGGAATGTAAAGATGTATAGATAAAAAAGAGGGAAAAGTATAAAAGAAGAGAGAGATAGAAAGATATTCAAAAATAATAATAAAATAATAGTGAAAGATGTGAAATTGGATGTTTGAATTTGAATATTACGTGGGAAATGAGGAAGAAAAAGTGGAGAAAAATGAGTAAAATGGGAGAAAAGTGATTAAAAAATTTGAAAATTGAAAATTTACTGGGATCTACATAAAATTTATGTGAGTGTATCTTTTTAAAATTGAAACTTTAGAAAGAGACATGGCATTGGAGATGCCTTTAATCGAAATTTTTGACCTAAAATCTCATTAATCTATTGCATCAAATTTTTCTTCCTCTTTTTTTTTTTTTTTAAAATAATGATGATGAGAATACATTTATGATGATGCATGTAATAAAACTTTAAAATATTTGGAGGGACAAAAGTCAGTGTGTGATGTCTGTGTGCGTATGATCTTACACACCTTACACACTAGTTGTAGTGTGCACGCTCACCTTGAAATTGCTTTTCAAATTCTCTAGGCCTTGGAATTTGAATTTGATGTCCTGTTCTGCACCTATTAAACAAAAATAAAAAGATTTGCATCCACTTGTTTGTCACCGTTGATATCTTGACTTTGACTACAGTTTTTCAATTGATGGTGCAGATTGTAGGTGTATGGTAGATTTGTAGTCTTCAACTGCAGAGGATAACTTGATATTATATCTCATAAAGTGAGAAGACATGAAGACAAGGATGGATGAATGTGTCTACTCTACACTCTACACAACGGTTACAGTGACAACGGAGGTGAAAAGGGACCAGGTTATGATGAACCAGTACTAGGATGTCAAAGGGAAATGCAAATTTTGAAGAAATCAAGGTGATAATTAGCTTGATAAATAAACAATCTAGTGTACACAGTGGTAATAAATTTTAAAAATGGTGTAATAGATTGAGAAAGGAAAATTGTAAATCATATATATTGTGAAAACTACCATGAGTATTTTTTGTTTGATCAGAATGCTACTTACGTATTAAGAATGTCTTCAGGGACACTTAGGTCCTTTTTCTAATTTATTTGCGCATTTAGGTACTTTCCGGTGGACGGAGTATATTAAATGAATAAAATAATAATTTTACTGTTTGACCACCATTAAAATATTAATTTCCTTTTTTATTCATTTTCTAATAAGATTATTATTATTATTATTATTATTATTATTATTATTATTATTATTATTATTATTATTATTATTAGTGCTACTACTACTACTACAACAACATAAATAATCCAAAAAAAGTATGTCGATTGTGCTTTTAGTGCAAAATAGAAAAAAATCGCTCAAATGGTCCAAAAAAATTTTATACGCATTTATTGCATAATCAATTTTATCAAATTAATTTGACACTAATTAGATAATTTTACCGAAAATTTTCAACGTAGTAGCATTTGTTTACGTTTTCTTTTACATTAGATACGCCCACATTTTGATTTTAATCAACTGTTAACAATAAATATAATTACTATATCTTCGTAGAGTTTTAGTAGGCGTGTACTACTATAAAAATAAAAATATAATGAATACAAAAAATAAAATACATACGTGCACATTTTGATTTTAGAAAATAATGATATACGAATTGTTGTACTTAAATAAAATTTTATTAGAAATATATCAATGTAAAGATATATCAAATACAAAAAATTAATTAAATTAAATTAAAAATTTTAAAAATACCACACACCCCAACCCCACCCCCACCTATGCACTCCACCCCAAAACAACCACCAGTTGGTGGGAGTCGCTTCCACCAGCAGGTGCTGTGGCCACGCAGCAGCTATTGGTGGCAATGGCTGCCACAAAAAGATCTGGTGGCTGCGAGTTGGTGGTGCCACCACCACCATCGTGGTGGGGGTGGGGTGTGGCCTTTTTTTATTTTTTAATTTGATTTAATTAAATTTTTGTATCGGTTATTTTTTTACATAAATGTATTCCTAATAAAATTTTATTTAGATATAACAATCATTTATAACTGTTTTTAAAATCAAAATGTGTGTATGTATTTTATTTTGCTTTTTATATTCGTCATATTTTTATTTTTATAGTAGTACACGCTCTACTAAAATTTTATGAAGATACAATAATTACATTTATTGTTAACGGTTGATTAAAATCAAAATGTGCGTGTATCTAATGTAAAAGAAAACGTAAACAAATGCTACTACGTTAAATATTTTCGGTAAAATTATCTAATTAGTGTCAAATTAATTCGATAAAATTGATTATGGAACAAACGCGTATAAAATTTTTGGACCATTTGAGTATTTTTTTTCTATTTTGCACTAAAAGCACAATCAATACACTTTTTTTTGAACTATTTGTGTTCTAATAATAATAATAATAATAATCTAATTTGAAAATGAAAAAAAACGAAAATGAATAAAAAAAGGGAAATTAATATTTTAATGGTGGTCAAACAGTAAAATTAATATTTTATTCATTTAATATACTCTGGCCACTGGAAGGCACCGAAGTGCACAATTAAATTAGAAAAATGATCTAAGTGTCGCATGAGACATTCTTAATACCTAAGTGGTATTCTGACCAAATAAAAAATACCCATCTAGTAGTTTTCGTCAACCTATTTATTAATTTGTTTTTTTAAATAGTATTTTTTAAAATTTTTTGAAAAAGGAGAGTCACATTTCAAATACCAATTACCAAGTAGTTAGTAGTAGGTATTCCCAACTATACCACGAGTTGAGTCTTAGAGTTAACTTGTGAGTCAAATTGTCACGTTGAGTTTGAACTCGTCTCATTTTAAAACTTTTTTTTTTTTTGTAGTGCAAGCTTAAATTTAATCAATATATCTATATATATAAAGGAGAAGTGTCACCTAGGCAAAGTGCCATGTAGCAGTATCATATTTGGTATTAATTTTTAGGGATTAATTTTTTTCGTTATTTATTTATATTGTTTTCCTTATTTGGTATTGTTTTTCTTATTTTATTTTTCATATATATTTTTATATTTTTTATATGTATTCTATTTTTTGAATTAATTAATAATTTTTTGAATTATTTTATATTTAGTGCTGCATGTATTAATGTAAATATGATAATACATAAAGTTACAGCTTACAATCCCTATTAAGTAAAATTAGAAAATCAGAATTATCATTTTCTATCTACATTTTAATTTTGGATATTGAATTTTAGTTATTTCATAAACCTTTTAATTTTCGAATTAATTATATAATTGAAGTATCGACTCAACATATTGGCAGCGATAATCTATTTTATAAAAAAAATTCACATATTTAAAAAAATAAATAAAAATATTATTTTTTAATAGTTTCCACATTAAGGACAATAAAATCAGCTAATTGTATTTTTTTTATTCAATTCGAGTTAAATGTGGCACAAAATCAATTCAATATTTAAAATTCAATTAGAGTTAAATGTGATACAAAATCAATTCAATATTCATAAGATTTTTGTATGTGTGTGTAGCCTGATTATAAGATCATTGTTAATCATATTTGAAATACGTTTGAACAGTTATAGATGACTCATAAAACGTATTATTTAGGCTGATTTGTTTTGGTCAAATAAGTATTTTATTTAAATTTGCTTTCCAAATATATATTCTGATCTAAAACTATCAATTACAATAATTAATATAATAATTTTTATAAGATAATATTTCGCACTAAAATTTTTATCATATATATTCGTAATAATATTGTCTTATTTTATAATATTATTTTATATAAATATACCATCTTATTCGTCCCGTGCAACACACACGTTAATACTAGTACTAGTAAAGAAAAAGTAAAGGAACACGGTGAGGAGAAAATTGGCAAGAAGGAAACTGGAATTTCGAATTTGGACACTTGTATTTTGACTTGGCAAATGACGAATTTGATCCAGCTCCAGCAAATGAATGGTTTTTGACTTGCATTTCAAAATGAATTGGACCTCTGGTTTCTAGTCTCTATGGGGTCTTTCAATTACAGTGGAACCAATAGTTTCTATTTACTGAAAACAAGGGCGTAGCTGGCGGCGGGCTGGAGGCTCAAGCCCACTAAGTTGCTTGTTGCCTGGTGGTTCAATCTGTGACTGTAGAAACTTGGGGGTCACAAGGATCTTTCTGGAAGTTTCTACATTTCAATTTTTCTTCCTTTTGGTTTATACAAATTATACTACTTATTATTCTTTTTTTTTTTGAATAAATGGTTTATACTTATTCTGCCTTTCCTACTTTGTAAAATCTTATTATCTCTTAATATCTACTATTATGAATGGTTGTTAAATTAATTTATATATATATATTTTAAAGTAATTTATAATTTTTTTAATGAAGAAAGTTTTAGCAAATATTTCATTTGATTTTCTTTTACTGAGTGTTGACTCTAGTGAAATTAATAATTGCTTCGTTTGCTTGGGAATGTGGTTTTTGTTATTTGTTTTCTTCCATTAATAAATTTTATCTTAAAATATGGATAAAACGAGTATTATTTTCTTATTTTTAATTCTTTAAAATAAAATAAAATGACACATGATTTAGACAACAGACTATAACATATAATCTCAATCTATTTATGAATTTCTTATGTTAAGTTCTAAATGTGGTGTCTGTCCACACTGCAAATCCGAGGAAAGTAACATGTGTGACATGCTGAGAATAAACACCGATAGAGGGGTTATGCTTAATGATGGAAAATCTAGATTTTCCATCAATGGGAACCCGATAAATCATTTTCTTGGTACATCAACCTTCAGTGAGTACACCGTTGTTCATTCCGGTTGTCTAGCGAAAGTCAACCCCTTGGCACCTCTGGATAAAATCTGTGTCCTTAGTTGTGGTATCTCGACTGGTAATGTGTTTCCTTTGAGAAATATTTCAATCACAACACTCATAAATTTTATATTTGATTGAATGATTATGGTGACCTAAAACGGGTTTTCCCAAGATTTTCAGGATTGGGTGCAACTCTGAATGTAGCAAAGCCGAAAAAGGGCTCATCTATTGCCATCTTTGGGCTTGGAGCAGTTGGCTTAGCTGTGAGTGATACTGAAAAACTTCTCTTTTAAGTCCGTGTCTCGCGTTTATATAATTAACCAAGAATGTCCTTTCTTTAGGCTGCTGAAGGTGCAAGAATCGCTGGTGCCTCGAGAATAATTGGGATCGACTTGAACCCTAGTAGGTTTGAAGAAGGTAAATCTGATATTCTCAAGCTCATCTTCTTTGGGGAAAATTTATTGATTTGAAAATTTGACTCGTAAATGACAGTCTACTTTTGGGTTTAGCCAAGAAGTTTGGAGTTACAGAGTTCATCAATCCTAAGGAACATGATAGACCAGTTCAAGAGGTAAATTTCGCATAATTATGTATGATGGCTCCATGTTGTGTACTTCTGCTGTGCTGTGCTCGGTGTTCATGAGCCAACAGGTTATTGCAGAGATGACTAATGGTGGTGTTGATAGGAGTGTGGAGTGTACGGGTAACATTAATGCCATGGTTTCTGCATTTGAATGCGTCCATGATGTACGTTTTTTGATTCCTCAGATCATAAGAGTTTACAAATTTTGTATGTTCTTGTTGACATTTGGAATTCTTACATTTGTTTAGGATAGGTGTTAATATACTCACCACCAATAGTAACCAGACATATGATAGAGAGTGAATTTTTAAAATTTTCTACAACCTTTCTGCAAGTCTGCAACGTGTTAACCTATCACTGGTGGTGAACATATTAATACCTACCCAGCTATATCAATTGCTCACACTTCTTTGTTTTGGTGTGGGACGTAGGGGTGGGGTGTGGCTGTACTTGTTGGCGTGCCCAACAAAGACGCAGTCTTCATGACCAAGCCTATTAACGTATTGAATGAGAGGACACTTAGAGGAACATTCTTCGGAAATTACAAACCTCGTACTGATCTTCCATCAGTTATTGATATGTACATGAACAAGGTAATGTTGCATATAAGTTATACAACTTAAGTTCCATCAGTTGTTGATATGTACATGAACAAGGTAATGTTGCATATATGTTATACAATTTAAGTTCTTCTATGCATAAGTCATATAGGAGGTTTTTCCGGTTGATTGCTTTTACTGATTCATCTTATCATCATTTACAGAAACTCGAGCTGGACAAGTTTATAACTCATCGTTGCTTTTACTGATTCATCTTATCATCATTTACAGAAACTCGAGCTGGACAAGTTTATAACTCATCGTCTCCCGTTCTCTGAAATCAACAAGGCTTTCAATTACATGGTGAAAGGCGAGGGCCTCGATGCATAATCAGCATGGAAGATTGATAGTCATTGTATCAACTAGAATCTGTTTTCTAGTTTTGACTATGTAAGTCACAAGAGCTATTTAGTATTACTGTATCTAAGTGAGCTAGTAATAGCTTTTTAGAACATTGGGTGGTAGTAGTGGATATGATGAAGGGATGCCACGTGTCATTTCAACTTTTTTCTATCTAAGAAATAAATTTATCAAAGTCTAATTTCAATGAGTTTTCAATGAGTCACACAAACATACCTTGCTAGTTTGCTACTCATAATCATTCACACATTTGCAGTGTCCACCACTTTTGAAAATAAAAACTAACTCATCAAACAAAACCTGAACGCACACTATGTATGAGCTACCAAACTCATTTGCATACATTATCTCAAAGGTACATTGCATACTCATATAGCCATCGAAGGTTAAAAGAAAGCCTATTCCTAACTTTACAATTAATTCTTTGGCGCAAAATGCAAATATTTATCTCACAACAATAGCTATGAAGCATTTGAATAACAAGTCTTACTTATACTTTTCCATGATCTTTCTTGCTTCTTCTAAACTGTCTTCAACATTAGTAGTTCCATCACCACCACCACTGCCCCCTTTCGGCCCTTCATCCTTGTTCAACGCTATGAATGTGAAATAACTTAGTCCCATCACAGCCTGTGCCACCAATTATGAAATGGATCTTGATTTAGGCTCGATCAAAGCATTTAGAAATAAAAACGAGAATAAATAGATAACTCCAAGATTCATGTTATAAACAAAATCGTAAGAAGAACATACCAGGACAAAGAATGCTGTAGACAGGAAAGACTTGAGCACAAAGAGACCCAAGGTCACAGCAACAACAGTGACAGAAATCCTTGCAATCGGTCTTGGAATAGAATCCTTAAAAAGGCAAAACGAGGACAGAGTACTTATCGGTAATTTAAAGCAAAAGGGTAGATATCATTTTTAAGCTTATAACAAGATTAATTGATGAGCACAGGACACTTACAGGCACCAACCTAGTTCCTGCTTCCACTCCATCCTTTCCAATCCTCCATGCTGTTTGAATAACTATTCAACAACTTGTTATCACGATAAAGGAAATTAGAAAATAATGCAATACTTCGGTTAAGAAAATAGGGGCTTGTTACAGTTTTAAAATAGATTGATCTTTCTACTATCTTATACGGTATAGGAATCCCAATGGAAGCACGTTTAGAATGGAAAAAGGCAGTGAATAATGGAAAGTGCCTCCAAGAATAGCTTGATTATGTTAAATGATTTTGTTTTCCACTTCATCATCTTGGAGAATATGAATATGAATTCATTTCATCTCGATGGGCAGATTTTCTTTGAAGCTACTCTGGAATACTCTGACTAATCAACTCAGTATACATAATCTAGTGAAGTGTTAGCAGAAAATAAGGTCCTAAATAAGAAAGAAATTATTAACTCCATTAGATGCACCATTTCACACACACACACACACACACACACACACACACACACAAAGATGTGCCTTTCAAGCAAAAACTCATCAATCCTCCCCTTAATTTTCAAGAAATTTCATGTTTTGAAATCTGATTTAACCGTTCAAGCCTCACTGCATTGAATTCTTGCTCCCACATATTCTACCACGGCAACATTGCACGATTTTGACCATTAATCTGTTCCCAGGTGACGTTGTTAGTAGTTCTCAATAAACATTGTTCCTATGGTCGGATTCCACCATAGTGAAGCGGTATAGTTCTAGTCATTTCTTCAACTTACAAGTTACAATGGGTACCTGATTCCATTACTTATCAAAGGGATGACAGCAATTCTTGAACCGATGAACACATTGAACCAGTTCATACTTAACTTTACAGAGAGCCAATAAAATCATTTATTTAAATTTACATATTCAATGCACCCAATTCCACAACGCCTTCAAATGGCTTCAAGATTCCATACAACCATAAAAGATTAAACATTGCTTAGCCAATAGAAAGGAAAGCACTTAAAGAAAAAAAGAGGGTACCTTTCAAGAAATTGGATTGTGCAGCATAAACGATGGGCACGGCCTGAAGTTTAGGGTTCTTCAGTTGCCTAATCCGATGGGCTGAGAATAAATTTTGCTTCTTTAATTTGAAAAGGGATTTTGAGGATGTAAATTGAGAAGGGCTCAAATCTCTGCAACATCGTGGTGAGCAGAGAGATACAGAAAGGGTATTTGGGGATGGTAGTAAAATAACAGTGGAAGCCATGATTGTAATACAATATATGTATTTCTTGGCGTGTGGAGGATAGAGATTTACAACACTTTTGTGGCCGTTGTAATGAGTTATGAGTTTTGAAGAAGATATCAAAAACCAAAATTTTGAGCAAAATAAAATTGGTGGTGATTAGTCCATTATAGTTTGAGAGAGAGAGAGACAAATGATTAACTTTTTCACAAATTGACGAAAATAGCACTAATATTAACTATATCCATGAGTATAGCAGTATTTTCCAAAACACAAAATAGAACCATTTGTTATTCATTTTTGTAGTTTCCACAAGCAATATGGAGTTACAAAATTTCAGCTTTCAACTCTAGATAGCACTATGTGTGATATAACACTAATTTTATTTGATCCCAAAAAAAAAAAAAAAAAAAACTAATTTTATGACTTGTATGGTTGAAGTTTAGTAATTGTGTGTTTACATTTATCTTTATTGTATTCCCAATAGTGTTATCAAACAAGCTTTTTACAAAATCACAACAAATGAAGATATATAATTGTCTTTTATATCGAAAATTGGGTGAAAATGTTACTGCTTAAAAGTTATTATATACCTTATTCAAAAAAAAAAAAAAAAAGGTTATTATATACCTCGTATTACTTATTTCTTTTATCACCATTTTGTAAGACCAATATATCAAGAGGCAAAATGTCAATCCCTTGTGTGAACAGGAAACACGAAGCCTCTAACGTTTGGTCCAATTTACACCAATTAATCGATTTGTGCAGTTTGCACATCAAAATTGTATTATGATAGCGCTAAGATTTATTGTTTCATTCTCCTTTTTTTTTTACCGTTATATTTAATAGTAATATAATAATACACATCATTAATTCAAGACATTTAATTGTCGCGTGGTCATTTAGCCTCTAACACTATTTTATTATTATTCTTTTCCAAAAAAAAAAAACTATTATTATTATTATTATTATTATTATTATTATTATTATTATTATTATTGAGAGGATTCTTTAACCAGTGTCTTAAAACGTACGAAGTATAAAAATGCGTTGAAGTCAAATTTTGAGTTTAAGGATATTTAAGTGTGATGATATATGGTAAAAGCATGATAACACGCAAAAAATAACGAAGCGTGAAGCCCAAACTTTAAATTTAAACATATCTAAACAAACGATTAAGCGGGCTTTTCAAAACACAACCTCTCACCTCATTTTCAAATTGGTCCCTTGTCAAATTTATTTACACAAAGCTTGGACGCAAGGCAAAACAACACGTTTATAGATTCCAAAGTTGGAAGTTCCCAAGGTCGCCTCCTAGAGCTTTGGGCCTAGGGCAGCTACCCATGTTTAGTGTTGTAAATTAGTACATTATTGTAGGTATTTACCATAGTCAAAATCATTATTTATCACATTACATAAGGACTAATTATTTGTACCATTCTGCCCCTTAAGACAATTATTATAGAATATCATGTCTTTACAAAAGTAGTCTTGGCTGAAAGTATCCTACTTCCACAATGTCCGCATTAAAGTGTGGGAAGATGCTCATTTTCCCTTAGTAGTTTTTTTCTTTTGCTCTTGATAAATAAATAATCAAACCTAATCCACATCAATGAAATCATCTTTTCTTTTTCATTTTCCAAAATTCATGGCAATTGTCTTTCAAAGAAACTTAAAATAAGAACCCCCACACTCATAGATTCCACGAAGTTGATTTGATGTATTCTATGGTGTATAGTATGATATATACATTCAGATTAACTAATGTGACACTCCTGTCCTATTAATGTAGCACCCAATTGATGTATCACATCACTCCAGAGTGTACCATAATGTATATCCCAAATGCAATCGACTAGTTTCGAAAGAATCGAACCTGATATATGCATAATCCAAAGCAATCTATATGGATCGCACCCTGCATTCACAAACTACAAAGTATTTAATTTTGGGTCTAAATATTTGCTTCAAAAAAGGTTCTCCTACAAAATGGACTCCAAGCCGTTGCGTACTGGACCTATATCCAAGTATGGTTGAACGCATAAACCTGAACATGCCATTGTTTCAAAAAAAAAAAACCTTAAGTTAATTGAAGTGAAATGAGATTATTGAGGATTTGAAAGAAAGATTGCAAGAAACATACACCTTGTTAGTGTATGTGTATGTATGAGTATGTATGAGTTTTGATGTGAAATAGGAGAGAGAATGAGTGAGATTGAGTGGTGGAGATTTATGTAGTCCAGAGGTCCCAGAAAATATGTGGATGTAATTGGTTTGACTTTTGATGTAAATGTGTTAAAATGTGTAAAAATTTGTTAAAAGTTGTAGAAAAACGGGGGCATATTGTTAAAAACTATAACTTGGGCACAAGTACCAAAACAAAACCATTACTTCATATGACTAGATTGAAATTTGAGGAAAACAACGCAGAAACACATGACTCAAAATAGAAAAATTACAGAGAAAGGACAGAAACACAGAACCCCGAGGTAGAAAATGGTGGAGGAGGAGGTGGATGAAGATGCCCATTCTTTAATACTATACTACCACTCTCTTCTTCCTTTTTTTTTTTTTCTTTTTCTTTTTCTTTTTCTTCCTTTTGAGGAATTAATTACTATATTATTTTTGTATTCAAAATGATATTCATAAATTTGCATGAGTTATATACCTACATAGAGACACCCAATGCAAATCCCACAAGACTGGTTTGGGATTTGAAGCCAAATGCTAATGCCGATGTCGAGGCAATTAATCTTGAACACCACAAATTTCCTCCATTATTTCTGCTATTTCTTCCTCCTTTTGCTCAAAAATTTCCCCCAAAATGTTAATGCAGCTAACAGTGAAGCTCATGTACTGTTTTCATGGCTCCATTCTTCTCCTTCACCACCACCTTCTTCGTTTTCAAGTTGGAATCCACAGGACACAAATCCATGCAAATGGGCTTTCATTAAATGTTCTTCAGATGGTTTCGTTGCAGAAATTGACATTCATTCTGTTCAGTTTGCTGTTCCTTTTCCTTCCAGTTTTTCCTCTCTGCAATTTCTTGAAAAACTTGTCATCTCTGGAGCAAATCTCACCGGAAACATCCCACCGGAAATTGGTAACTTCGTTTCTCTGAAAACCCTAGATTTAAGTTCAAATAATCTTGTGGGTAGCATTCCTGGAGCTATTGGGAAGCTTCAAAACCTGGAGGATTTGATATTGAACTCCAATCAGCTCACTGGAGAAATCCCATCAGAGATTGGGAACTGTACCAGCCTGAAAAATCTTCTGATATTTGATAACAAGCTGAGTGGGAATTTGCCTGTTGAATTGGGGAAACTTTTATCCTTGGAAGTAATTAGGGCTGGAGGAAATAAGGAAATTGATGGAAAAATCCCAGATGAAATTGGGGATTGCATGAGTTTGCAAGTTTTGGGATTAGCTGATACAAAAATCTCTGGCTCCATCCCATCTTCATTGGGTAAGTTGAAAAAACTGCAAGTTTTTTCAGTTTACACTACAATGCTCTCAGGCGAGATCCCACCAGATTTAGGCAACTGCACAGAGCTTGTTGATTTATACTTGTATGAGAATAATCTTTCTGGTTCACTTCCTAAAGAATTGGGTAAGCTTCAAAAATTGCAGAAAATGTTGCTATGGCAGAACAATTTTGTGGGCCCCATCCCGGATGAAATTGGGAATATCAGGAGTTTGATCATTCTTGATGTCTCCTTGAATTTCCTGACTGGGATTATCCCTTCATCTTTAGGAAATCTAACAAATCTTGAAGAGTTGATGCTTAGTAGCAATGACATTTCGGGTTCTATCCCAGCTAGTCTTTCAAATGCAGCGAGCTTGATTCAATTTCAGCTTGATGATAACGAGATTTCTGGTTCGATTCCCTCTGAACTTGGGTTGTTAATGGAGCTAACAGTGTTTTTCGGGTGGGGTAATAAGCTTGAAGGAAGCATTCCTTCAGCATTGGCTGGCTGTAGAAGCTTACAGGCTTTGGATTTATCTCACAATGCTTTAACTGGTAGTTTACCTCCTGCACTTTTTCAGCTCAAGAATTTAACTAAGCTTTTGTTGATTTTTAATGATATTTCGGGTTTTATTCCTCAAGAGATAGGTGATTGTGATTCCCTTATTCGTTTAAGACTCGAAGGGAATAAAATCAGTGGACATATTCCAAGAGAAATCGGTTTCTTGAATAACCTTAGTTTTCTTGACCTGTCTAAGAATCATCTTAGTGGATCACTCCCTGATGAAATTAGCAATTGTAAAGAACTCCAAATGCTTAATCTTGCTAACAATTCGCTTAGTGGGTATCTGCCAAGTTCTCTGTCTTATCTCAGTAAGCTTGAGGTCTTAGATGTTTCGATGAATCAATTTGTGGGTCCCATTCCGGGGAGTTTTGGTGAACTTTTTACCCTTAGCAGGCTCGTTCTTAGTGGAAATTCCTTATCGGGCACAATCCCGTTGAGCTTGCGGCGTTGTTCAAGGCTTCAATTGCTTGATTTAAGCAGCAATGAGCTTTTCGGCAGCATCCCTGTTGAAATCTTTGAGATTGAAGCCTTAGAAATTGCTTTAAACTTGAGCTGGAATGGATTAACAGGGGTGATCCCACCTCAGATAATTGCTCTCAACAAGCTTAATGTATTAGACCTTTCCCACAACAAGCTTGGAGGAGATTTGATGGCTTTATCGGGCCTTGTAAACCTCGTTTCCTTAAATGTGTCCAATAATAATTTCACGGGCTTTCTTCCAGATAATAAACTGTTTAGACAGTTATCAATAACCGAGCTGTCTGGTAATCAGGGGTTATGTGTTGGTGGACATGACTCCTGTTTCCTTAGCAACGTACGAGGTAACGGGATGCCACGTGACAGAAGTATTAGGTATTCTTGGAGACTCAAACTGGCTATTGCGTTGCTTCTCGTTGTGACTGTAATCTTGGCAGTTCTTGGAGTATTAGCACTTCTTCGGGTTAGAAAAATGAGTAAATCAGATAATGAGTCTGAATTAGGAGGTGGGTTTTCATTTTCTTGGAAATTTACTCCCTTCCAGAAGCTAAATTTCTCGGTCCAGCAAGTTTTGAAATGTCTAGTTGAAGCAAATGTGATCGGTAAAGGGTGTTCTGGAGTTGTTTACAGAGCAGAACTAGACAATGGAGACGTCATTGCAGTGAAGAAGTTATGGCCAACTACAGTAGAAGCTGGTTATAATTGTCAAAATGATAGGTCGGGGATTAATGGAGTACGTGATTCGTTTTCAACTGAGGTTAAGACACTCGGCTCAATCAGACATAAGAACATTGTAAAGTTCTTAGGCTGCTGTTGGAATCAAAAGACTAGGTTGCTCATGTATGAATACATGCCTAATGGAAGCCTAGGAAGTCTACTTCTAACGAGAAGTGGAGGGTGCTTGGAGTGGGATGTGAGGTACCGGATTATAGTGGGGGCCGCTCAAGGTTTGGCCTACCTACACCACGATTGTGTACCTCCTATTATTCACCGGGATATCAAAGCGAATAACATTCTAATTGGCCTTGATTTTGAGCCCTATATAGCTGATTTTGGACTTGCCAAGCTTGTTGATGATGGAGGTTTTGGTCTTTCGTCCAACACGATTGCTGGTTCCCACGGCTATATTGCCCCTGGTGAGTACACACACTTTCTTGTGCACATTCAATTCTATCAACTACACACACTAATATACATGAATGTGTTACTCTAAATTGTAGACTCATGTTACATATACATAATCACTCATATAATGGTTTACAAAATATCATGTACTTTCTTGTGCACATTCAATTCTATCGACTACGCACATTAATATACATGAATGTGTTACTCTAAATTGTAGACTCATGTTACATAATCACTCATATAATGGTTTACAAAATATCACGTGGCGCTATATATGGAAGTGATCAATCAACATTAATGTGCATATTTTTTCATTTTGTATGTTCCATTAGCAGATGAAAATTATTATGTCAATCATCATGTAGTAGTTACTTTTTGTTGTAGTACTCTCGATCTGGTGCAAGTTATTTGCTCTAGATCTTGTGCAAACAGCTAATGTGGCATGACCTGAACCATACTTCAACAGCGTTGATGCGGTAGCTCTAGATTGAGTTACATTAGCTGCTTGCACAAGATCTCGTGTAAGCTGCTTACACCTAATCGGGAATGTTTATTTGAGATGTGTGATGTAAATTCCATGTTTTTTCGCTCTCGTAGCCTTATTCGTCCAATGCATTTGTTAGCTCGAGTTCGTGATCTATCCTACATTTTTGGTGTGCAGAGTGTGGATATATGATGAAAGTAACCGAAAAAAGCGATGTCTACAGCTATGGAGTTGTTGTACTCGAAGTTTTGACGGGAAAGCAACCGATTGATCCTACAATACCCGAAGGACTTCACATTGTAGATTGGGTGAGGCAAAAAAGGGGTCGACAAGATGTGTTCGACTCAAGCTTACGGGCTAGACCCGAGCCCGAGATTGAAGAAATGATGCAAACCTTAGGAGTGGCTATGCTTTGCATCAACCCGTCGCCCAGCGACCGGCCGACGATGAAGGACGTGGCGGCAATGCTGAAGGAGATAAGGCATGAAAGGGAGGAAAATTTGAAAGCCAATTGTGCAAATCTGAAAAGCTTAGACAATGGTGAACAAGAAAATAAGAGCTCCACTGGAGGATCATCTTCAACAATGAGCTTGTATCTGCAAAGCAATAATTCGAGCTTCTCGGCATCCTCTTTACTAGATTCAGTTCCTCCTAAAGCAAGATTTGGTTTGAAGAAATGATAGAGTTGAGTAATTTTGTTGTCATTTATACAGAGAATTAACCGTGGTATTTGTTTCTCCAATGTAGCTAGCTAGCTTTTGTTTCTGCCATATAATTCGCCACGGAAATGAGAAAATTAGACTTTTTTTAAAAAAAAAATTATTGATTCGATTTCAGATCAAATATATCAATAAAAGATGTCTTTTCCACTAGGAGTCATCTACTCATCTATCTCCGATGTACACACGAAAGTTAGCATATATAAATGTCTTCGCACTAAATTGCTAACAGATTTATGTAAGTCCACTAACATAAATCATCTTTTTAAAATGTAAATATAATTCGTCCTCAATATATTATATATATATATATATATATATATATATATATATATTGTTAAATAAAGTTTCTCTAAGAGCCGGTTGTGACAAAAAAGTGGAGCCAAATTATATTGCATGACATATTGTGGTGAATGATCGCTCTAAACATTGTGTTATGTTAACAGGTGGCGACGCCGGTAGCGCGTCAGCCAAAATTTTTTTGAAATATATTTTTTTATTTTTTATTTTTGGAATCTACGTTAAATGAGATAAATAATACATAATTGTCCCCTGATAGTGGGGGGACTCACCCGACCCCTATATTTTTTTCCCCCGAAAAATAGGGTATTGGCACCTTATGACGCCAACTTGTTGGCATCGGAACAGGAGTACATATTGACATAGTTGAATTTTGGTGCTTAGTCTTGCTTACAAATCCAATGTCGTATTTGGAGACGAAACGCCGAATGCTAGCTGTATATCTGACGACATTTTTGTTCACTACCAATGCCATAAAAATCGTGACCTGCTTTTCACCCGTTGAGACTCTTATGTAATCATAATCATATAATAATATTATAGTATCGAACTTGATTTGACACGTTTAAAAATACGTCATGTATTCTTTGCTTGCAATATACGTATTTTATACAAAACAAATTTCGTTGTCGAGATATGAATGCGTATACGTAATTATGTACTATGATACGGATATTCAGTACAATATATCGAATTTGTCAATATTGACTCTCTAGAATACATTATTTTAAAACAGCAAGATAATATATATATATATATATATATATATATATATAAGTAAAGATTAAAATTATTTTTCTGATAGAATTTGCATAATAATAAAAAAATAATAATAATTGGTTTGAAAACATCACATGATGATATCTATTTGCACCATCTAAGAAGTTAAGAATATAGTAAATGAATTAAATTAATCACCAGTTGTGATTTGTGAAAATTTCCGCATGCATTTATTTTTAGAAAAAAAAAATGTGTCGTTAATTCAATTTAAATATGGATTTCCATGTTAATATCTTCACTAGAGGATCGGAAAAAAACTGTCATGGGAGATCCAATTTAAAATTATCTGAATTATATAAAAAATAATAGAATTTTGCTCAATAATAATTAAATATTAATCTGTCACATGCTACCAAATTTAGCAATTTTCGAGTCACATTTTGTCCATATTGTTTGTAACTTTGTTGGCTTCTTTCTTGAATTATCTGTGTCCTAGTAACATGTCTTACTTACACAGTTACACTCCTGTCAATGAGGACAAGAAAAGAATATACTAACACAACAAAATTAAATATAGATAAAGATATGCTCACTTCAATTCTTATATATATAGGTCAAAAAATTTATAATTAAACTATAATTAAAATTTAGAGAATTATTTATTTATTTTTTATAATTTACAGATTGTACTTTCAATAGTTATAAATTATACAGACAATTTTTGTTCTCAATACTAGAAAACACAATCAGACAGATAACCCTGACCAACAATACATATGTACCAAATTTTGAAATAAGAGCATGTTTTTTGCTTCTATTTTTCAATCGAAGACATTTCAGGAGGAAAAGTGACGATATATTTCTTTGTCTAATACTAGCTTATAAATCTGAGGATCTATTCATTAATATTAAAACGTACTGTAGTAGTATGTAAATTATAAATATTCCTTAAATACATGGTGTATTTTACAAAATTCTCAAAGATTAATTACGCATTGGTGCATTTTATAAATTTCCCAAAGATTAATTACTCATTTTCAAATATATTGATGAACTCATGAAGGCTGTAAATAATTTTATATTTTGGATTTTTAAAGAGTCCGATCGAGTAGATATTACATTTAATTTATTTATTTATGAAAGAGAGAACAAGGAATCCATGAAAACATTAAACGGAGAATAATAATAATAATAACAACAACAATATTACATTTATTATTTACTAAGAAGTTGGGTTAAATTCAT
Source organism: Jasminum sambac (assembly GCA_018223645.1). NCBI lineage: Eukaryota > Viridiplantae > Streptophyta > Magnoliopsida > Lamiales > Oleaceae > Jasminum > Jasminum sambac. The sequence goes on from CP073649.1 coordinate 31,099,582, forward strand.
TTGGATTACACAAGAACATTACATAATCAATAATGTCATAGTAATAGTAATAGTAATAACATTACAGCATTGCTTCTCTCTGTAAGCCAAAAACAAATCCTCGAATTTACGAGAATTTTCGCAAAAGCCCTGTAGTAGAAAACGGTGTCGTTAGTTTCTCTACAACCTTAAACGACCAATTACTACTCACTCATCGCCCGGTTCGATTGATGGGTGTGAGTGATGACGATCCATGAGTAGCACTGCATAAGTTGCGCATATTCCTTCTTGCGGGTTTTTTGCCCTCTAATTTCGTCCCAGGCTGCCGTACCTTGACACCACGTATCATCTACATTATATTGATCAAGCAAGAACAACCTTATATCAGATACTTACTTACATTTGATAAATAATGTTACGTTGTAAAAGGGCACATGAAAAGGAAAACAAAAGTTAATTACTTACATATTTGCCACATTTTGTGTCTGAGTAGATCACTATAAAGTCTCCCTCTTGAAGTCCATTCACCCTCACAAAATCTCCTACACGTACAACATCAACATCATACATTGAGACATTAATTAAGTTCAAACTGATCCATAGCACCCCAGTGTCGCACACTAACTATACCACACCTTGAGGTGATGTGTCCACGTTAGCCGGTTCAAGTGTCACACCAATCGGGGTGCCTCAGATCAGCTTCAAAATTAAGCGTCAATTACAACATTATTATTATTATAATTAAATCCAAAACATTCGAACACCTGTGTTCTCAAGAAGGTACATTCGGCTTTTGTTGTTTGGCCAGAACCTGGAAAATAAAATTTTGCACAATCATATATAAAAGTGGAAACATTTACCGTGCATATGATTGATTTGATGACAAGAAATTATGCACTCAACATAATGTAACGTACCTGTAACGCATGTTCCAAACACGAGAAGTTCCAATGTCTTCCATTGCTATGGAAATTCCATCTCTAGATTCTAATTCCGGGAGATGACTTTCTGCTTCTTTCTGAAAAATTAACAAAGCAACTTTCGTTATGATGCAATCCATGGAGGGATTAAGATGCAATCCACATATATGCCTATATAGATTCAATAACAAAGGCAAGAGAGATAAAAAAATAAAAAAATATTCGCCAATATGGTCAATGAAAATACTAGAAGAGAAACTAGCATAAGGTGTGAGCACGCTTTATTCAACAATAGTTCCAGTTAAATTACTGAAAGATGTCAAATGATAGACGACTTGACTTATATTGGACTATTTCACTAATGGGCTAGCTTGCTGTTATTTTCTTATTTTCAGGGTTAGCTTCCACTATAAAATGACTTTTGTCATTGTAAATATTCAAATTGTATACATTGTGAGTTTAACAAAAAAAATATTATTCTCATTTTCTTGTTCAATTTTGAACAATTCCAATTTATCAAAGGGAATTGATTGATCTCTTTGTGGCATTCACACCATTACAGTTCTGGGATTCCGTATCTTCTTGGGTTATAGATTTACACTTCTTGGGTTGTGGGGTTTTTTCAATCTCAATTGGATAATTAATTGGCTTTTCTGGGATTGATCTCCAATTTTTTTTGGGTTCCATTGACTAGTTTCATTGTGGGTTTGCATGACATTATAACCTCACTAGTTCAATTGATTATTACAATAGAGATAATTTATTAATTACAACTATAACACACATATATAATGCTGTTGTAATTAATAAAGAACAATTATAATTATAATGAGTTAAAAGGAATTACCTTTGGCAACACAATCCTTCCAAGATTACCAACATCACTTTGCTTCAAAACTTTCTGCAACAAAAATTTCAGATTCTTCTCCGCCTTCCACCCCTATGCACAAACACAATAAATAATTTACTAACAAAATTCAAAGTCGACGTCTCCGTAATTCAAATAAAGAAGTAAAATTTTTTTGGAAAATTAAGGGTGAGATAATCGACCTGTTGTTGTTGCATCCGGCTGGAAGAAGCTTGCCTAGGATAATTTTGATGCTGAGTCAAGGGTCGATCGACAGTCGAGCCATCAGACGAGGGCATCATCCCTCCAGCCGAGGGAGACGAATTATGGGGTGGAGGCCAGTACACCCAGTTACCCGAAGGACTACTCCGGCTATCATTTTCAACTCCATCCATGGATTGGTGATCCACATTGCCTTGATTCTGAAGCTGGCTGTGGTGGCTATGGTGGCGGTGGTAGTGGGGGTACAGTCTCCTCTGTCGAGCCATTCTCTTCTTCCTTGCCTCTTTTGTTGCAGAGGAGCCTAATCTAATCGATCTTTCGCCATTAGAGTCGAAAATCCGATAAGGGTTTCTGTTGTACACAGCTTGTTGAGGGATTCCCTGTGGGAGGATATAGCTGCCATTTTCAAAGTAGGGATTGTATTGAGATGATTGAATTGGAAATTGGGAAGTTTGCCATGATTGAGCGTGTTCCATCATTTGATATTCCGGTGGGTATGTGTATGGGATACCGTTGATCAGTTGATTTACGGGTTGATTAACGGGGATTGGATAGGGATCACCGGTGTAGGCGGAGGACGGTAGCGGTAGTTGCATAGGAGCAGAGGAGTCTTGGACATAGGGGTGTGGCGGTGGAGCGGCCATCCAGGGGGCGGAGGAGAAACAAGCATTGGCATCAGTGGGTACAGAGTTATTGTAACTGAAGTTTGAGTTAGGGTTTGGATCACAGTTGTCAGTTTCTTGAAGTTGCTGGTAAGGTGAATGGGACCCACCACCGGAACATCCGGATGTGGTGGCGCTCAGCCGCTTTTTCTGAAGTTGGTATTGCTCAACCCACTCAAGAATCAGTTTCAGGAGTTGTTTCTTACCTTCTTTATTACTCCCCAAACGCTTTGAAGCACTTTCAATGGTGGATCTTTTGAGCTTGATATTCCTCATATCTTCTGCAGAAATATGATCTTTGTTTTGCTTCAACCACTGGAAGAAAATCATAGCGAGTTCACTATTCCCCTGCAAGAAACTAAACCCATCATTTTCGTCGTCGTCTTCATTTTGCTTCTGGTGAACATTTTGTGATCCATCAAGCGGCGGCGCGGCCGTCCCCTCCGCCCCCTGCTGGTGGTTGTCCATATAATCCTGAGGAGGGTCGTCACTGTGGAAAACAGTAGATGGGTCCCAGATTTCGTTACTATCAATCAGATCCATGTACCCGAAATTCTCCATCACATTAATAATGCAGTCAACATCAACCACGGCATCCTCCGGCGGAGGGATCTCCATGGAGGCTGTGGAGGACAGAGCGGTAGGCTCCGGTTTCACCTGGAATTTCCTCCTGTCATGATCGAGAGCATCCTTGTCGGCATCCGACTTCAAGAAAGCGAAGGAATCCGCCTGAGAGGCAGATGAGGCGGAGGAAGACGAGGTGGTGGTGGTGGTGGTTTTTGCCGGGGGTTGAGTGGACGACGAGGAAGACGACGACGACATGCAGGCGAAATCGGGGAGAGGCGGAAAATCATGGTAAAAAATGTTTGCATTATTCAAATCAAGAAGATTTTCTTGCTCTCTATCATCAAGCCATAGATCTTGATGGTGATGATGACGACGATGATGATCGTCTTCTCCCATAGCTTCTTCAAAGCCATTATTATGGCTCATAACCGCCATCATCTCATCCATTTTCACATCATTTGATCCACCGCACAGATCTTGTTCAACTTGCATCACTTTATCCTTAATCATGCCTGATTTGCTCAAATTCAACTTCCAACAACAAGAGGAAAAAAAAAATCTTGGCGGTTAATTTTTTCTTGTTAAGGTTCTTTGTCTAGAGAGAGAGAGGAGAGATATATACAGTGACACTATTGTACGGATAAGGAAGGAAGAGGGTTTTGTAACTGATTAAGGAAGCAAGTTTAAGGGCCCATTTTCATATACCCAACTTGCAAAACATAAAACATCTGAGATTTCCTCTACAAATCTCACAGAAAACGACCCTTCTTACAATTAATCCGTACTTACAGAAAAAAAAAGAACAAAAATTTCTAAAAATCCTTAATTATACAACAAGAAGTAGCTAGCTAGCGCAAATAGATGGTATCAACTGAAATTTATTTTCCTAGAATGAGCTTGGTATTATAGTATTCTAGGAATTTACAGAAGATTTAATGAAAAAGCGGTGAAGAAACCTTAAATGACAAATTAATTAAAGTTGAATTACTGAAATCCAACCACCACCATGAATGGCTTCTGGTGAATTCCAGTCTTCAATCTTGTTGCTAGGAGATAAGTTCAAATCGTTTCTTTGTGGGTTTTCCTTAACTAAGAGAGAGAGAGAGAGAGAGTAAACCTTTTTACTTCAACCGAGAGGGAGAGATAGGGATAGAAAGGGATATATTTTTTTTGAAGAATATAATAGAGACGAAATACATACAGCCCCAAACAACCTTGTGCCGCTGGTTTCTCCATTTTAGGACTCCGGATTCTACGCCAGTTTCCATACGTTTCAACCTCACTGGTTTACCCTAACGGTGCCCCTCAGCCTTTTTACTATTTTCTCTCTCTACACTTCTCCATCATACATTCGTCACCATGCATTACACATATATGCACACATACATGTACACATTCGAAATTGATCTTAATACCGACGCTCATATTTTGTTACAGCACCAGCATATCTACTTTGGTAAGAAATCAACATTAGTAGTAATGTTCTGTTGCCAACGGAACGTGCCAACACCCCCTTTTTTGGGAAAAAAAATATGGAACCCACACGAATCCCATATCATCAGGGAACAGTTATATATTATTCATTTCATTTGATGTAAATTTCAAAAAAATTTTTTTTTTTTTTTAAATAGAGGGTGACGTGGCGCCCTGGGAGGGCATCACGTCACCCATGTTGGCAGCGTAAGCTGCCAACATGTGGGCAACGAGTCATTGGCGCCAACATTAGTTTCTAGAAACCAACATTAGTTTCTTAGGGTGTGTTTGATTGGCAATGGTGGAAAAGAAAATATTTGTCATCTTGCAAGGAAAATAATTTCTTGGGGAAGAAGATTTTCTTTTCCAATGGAATTCGTCGTAAAATGATTGTCATTGTTTTCCATGGAAAATGATGCAATCAAACAACTAAGTGGGAAAAAATTTTCTTTGATGGGACATTTTCCATGGAAAATTTGGCCAATCAAACACACCCTTAGTTTCTTATCAAATAAGTATGCTGGTATTATAATAAAATATGAACGCTTGTACTCGATCAAACCTGTATATATATACACATATTTGCATCTCAAATCAATTATGTGTACAAGCAGGCAGCTGACATATACATACATGTATGTAATGTATAAATTATATACATACATGTATTATATATGTATTGCAGTAATGATCTCTCAAACACACGCACGATTGGTGGGAGGTCGTAGTCACCAATGCTCCCCCACCAATCACGTAGCAGATTTATGTGGCGTGATATCCTCTCATTTGTGGGGAGGAGATCATTATGGAGAGAGAGAGAGGATTAACACAATTGGACCGCTTGAAGAGAGAGAAAGAGAGAGAGAAGTATTAATTTGCTTTGTTAAGTGGGTTGGTCTCCATTCGTTGGCAGAAGCGGCGAGGTTCTTTCTTTGTTTTTTTTGCTACGTGTCTCGCCATTTCTGACGTAGACCGAAAAACAACATTTACAGACCGGACCAAATTTCTCTCTTCATCTACCAATAATAATCCTCCTTTCTTTCAATTTTCTCCTCGTCATTATCTCCGAAACACGCACACGCACACACACACCCCACAAGTGTGTGTTTTCATTTTTAGTATATGTGTTAATGGGTACGTATGAGAGAGGTGGCGGGTTTTCAACTCATGCAGAAAGCGGTTATTGGCTAATGGGGATAATGCTTTTCATTTTTTTATTTTTTATTTTTAATACTGGCTTGTTTTTCTCATGCGGGCATATGATCGTGTGGAACTGGTTCACGTGAACCTGGCCCAGCCAGTCAGAGACGAATCGGATGTCGCCATGTAATGTGATTTGACTAAACAGAATTGGTCTTAATATCCACGTATTATTCGGTTATTATTATTATTATTACTTCCTCAAATCTTTTGTCCGAAGTATGATTTTTATAAGGATAATGCCAAACATACATAGTATTACTATAATATGTGATATATTATATAACTAGTTGTCTCGTACACCCAAGGAGCTCTCCTTAGAAGGATATACATGTAAATTTAATATACAATCACCAAATTTGGAGATGTAATTGATTCCTCATTATAGTTTAAAATGTAACTAATCACTCAATGAATTTTGTTTAATGTCAATAATTATTAATTCAACAACCCAATATTTAAATATATTGATCAATTACTCCGACGTGGTTGAATTTTTCATGTGGAGATAATGGACTAACTACTAATATAAGAAATTTACTCATATCAGATAAACAACTACATAAAACATAGAAAGAAAAACTATAACATTAATTACGAGCCAAAACGAAATACGAAAAAGTTGAGTTTCTAATGGATTATTTAATTGTTCATTTGGTGTTAGCGAATTTTTATGGTAGTAATTGATCTATTTAATTACATTTCAAATTTCGTAGAATTAATTATAACTTTAAATTTCAATAAGTGTTTATATATTAAACTAACAAATGATAAACATACAATTAATTAATTAATAACATCAAAGAAAAAAAAGATTTAACTACATTTCAAATTTGCGTGAGTAATTAGTTATAACTTTAAATTTCAATAAGTTTTTATATATTAAACTTACCAAATGATAAACATACAATTTTAATTTATAAAGCTCAAAGAAAAAAAAAGAAAAAGAAAAGTTTTATACCGTGTGTATATATATATATATATATATCTTGCTCCATTGAAAATTAAAGCAATGCGGATATTAAAAAAAAAAAAAAGGGAGAGAGAGAGAACAATGCTGATATTTGTCATGCCAGTTTAGATTACCGATAGTATGACAATTAATTGTTTATAATTAATGTATATATTATTTAGATGATATTTTAAATATGACATTTAAGATGGCAAATCATTAATTAATAATGTGTTGGAAATAAATTGGCTAGTAAGAATATGAATGAATGTTGACCAATAAGTGAAATATGTTTACTAGCTGTCAGTTGTAGGTAAATAATCATAATCGTTAAGATTATTATAATTATAGTTTAAGAATGAATAATTTTGCATTTTCATTTAATAATTCACCAGAAGCCATATATAAAATTTGGCAACAAACTCAGAAACCCAACTATTAATTTTATTTTATTGTTGTTTAAAGTTAGATTATTATGATTTCGATATCGCAATCAATCACGAGTACATTGACACTGATCCTTCAAGCCCTTAATTTCTACACATTGGCCCTTCTTATATCCAGATTCTTGGCAAGGCCTGTTGCAGTTTCGGTCTTTGGGGCAATCTCCGATATAGTATACCCATCCCCTGTCGGGACTCGACGCTACATAAAAAAAATGATAAATAAAACAATGAAACTATCGATCATTGTATATAAAATTAAACACTTATATATATAATAAAAAAAAACTACGTAAATCAGTGAATGAGATATTTGATTTTATGTATAACAATGTTATATATATAGATGAAGGTGATGAAAATGGCAAAGGAGATCACCTAAGCAGTTGTCAACTGAACTGAGGAGAAGCAACGCCATGAAAACAAGGAGAGATTTGCTAATGGAAGCCATTTTTATATTAGGCCTTCTTCACATGTGAAGAATGTACAATATTCTTTGGCAATATATATAGGATTTGTCATAATTAATTAGGTCACTATCATAATTGTATTAATGTAATCCTCAACAAGATTGTTGTAATTTGGCTTGATAATCATAATAATTAATTCCCTCTTCCTAATTCATTGTCAAATAAAAATAATAATAAAAAAAATCTCTCTTCCTAATTTGGTAAAAGATCGTGCAAAATCAAACCAATTCAATATTAATCATATATATAAATGACCATTAGTTGTTAATTTTTGTCTTTTTTTTCTTTTATTATATTATGTCTATTTCGGTTAGATTTTATTTTTTATTTTTTTATTTAAATTTTTAAGTTTACTAGGGTATTTAAATTCACTTTCCTTTATTTTCAATCAGATTTAGAAATAAAATAAAATTATTGAATTTTCTCTTTATTCCTGGACGATTTCGCTATTGTTGTTCTCAATAACTGTTAATTGGGCCTTGGTTATACATGCATACTGAAACCGGCCAATTAGGTGTGCCGCTACAGTGTCTTCGGTTCTGTAGGCAGCCCAACCCAATTGTCATCATTTTGATATTATTATCCAATTAAAGTTTACAGCTAAATGATAATATTTTCCTCATTAATGTGTAAAATTTCTAGATTAAACTTGTTCTAGCTACAAAGTATAAAAGTGGATAAATAAATATTATAAATTCCACTACTTTCAAATTTAAATAAATAATTTTTCCTAACTCGAAAATGGCTTAAAAAGTTACCATCATATTCTATAAAAAATAATTACTACATTATTAATAATTATATTTAGGATATTAAAATTAATAACGTATTCAATATTAATTGGCCGTTAAGACTTGTTGATCATTAGCCACACAATTAAAGAGTAAAATGATTTACAAGCAGCCACAATTAGCAGTGGTAATGTGTCATTAATTGATTTGTCATCTTAAATCTTACATTCAAAATAGTGTTTAAGACAACAAATCAATTCTTGTCAATTCACCATTATATCATCAATAACCAGTAAACAATCATGGTAAATATTGTCATTATTCTCTGAATGTAGATGTAGACGTTGAATATATTTTTCGTTTTCACTTCAATATATAATTCACCAGATAGGCCATGAAATTTTGTAAGAAATTCATAACTAATTAAAGTACTAAACTTTTATTTTGTTTATTTATTATGATTTGAATCGAACTATTACAATTTTATTATATCTTATTAAGTAACCGAACATCCACAGTACTAATCCTTCAAGCCCTTAACGTTTAAACATTGCGCGTTGCCGTCAAATCCTTCATTTATGCAAAGGTATGCACAGCTTCCGGGGGAGCAACGCCCTTTGCCTATAAGGTACCGAACTACCTCTTCGTCACTTGCAGATGAATAATAATAATAATAATAATAATAATAATAATAATAATAATAATAATAATCAACAATGAGGAGATATACATTTTGCACATGTAATATAAGACGATAGCCAGATACTGTTACGAACGCGAATACACAAGCAGTTTTGTGTATATAAATTTTATGAAGTGATGATAATGACAAAAGAGATGGTTGGAGAGACAACTAAATAGTAATGTGATTTATCGTGATCGTTTACCAATTATCGGTGATGTACGTAGCAATGAATTATCAGTTATCATTTACCATCATTCTCCTTGGGTTTTCAGTTTTCGAAGTTGATCCCGATTATTTTAATTTATTTGAAGTGCATTAGTTAACACATTTTGATTTGATTTCGAGTATGTTTTCTTGCCTTTAGACATTATTAAATCAAGAAACATATATATATTGGCAATATTACTTTTATATATACATATTATATTATATTATATAACACATCTCATGATCCGAAAAAAGTACATTTTCAATTTACGTGCATTGATTGCAAAAAAAATTTAATATCCATTCTTTATTTTTCCACTATGTACTTAAAATCTATTTTTTTTAATGATCCATATCAAACATATCCTTATTATCTTTGACATTGTACTAAATAGCATGTTTGATAGTAGGTGTTACGTAACTCCTTGTAAATGAAAGAGGGAGAAGCGTTGTAATTAATGCAATTAACCAATTAATTCCTTCCCACATTCAACTCATTCTTCAATTACAATTTCCAGAAAATTGTCTGTACGTAATGAGATGCTAAAGCAAAGAGTGCTTTAATGGTGTCTAGGTGAGCGGCCGATGCAAATATCTCATCATAATCAATTCTCCGTTGTTGTGGCATACCCCTTTACAACCAATCTTGTTTTATTTCTTTTGAATGAACCATCAACACTGTGCTTTAGCTTGTACACCCATTTCACACTTTTTGGCCTTTCAACTAGCTGCCAAGTTTTATTTTTCATTAATTTATTTATCATATTAAATCTTACATTCAAAATATAATTACATTTAAAACAACAAATCAATTACTTTCAATCTACTATCACATCACCTATAATCAGTAAACAGTCATGATAAATATCATTATTCTTTCAGTGTCAATGTAGACTTATTTAAATATTTTTTCGTTTGTACTTCAATAATTCACCAAATAAGCCATAAAATTTTGCAAGAAATTCATAACTAAAGTATTATTTTGTTTATTATTTATGATTTGAATCAAATTATTACAATTTTATAATGTCTTATTAAATACCCGAACATGCACAGTACTTATCCTTCGAGCCCTTAACTTTCAAACATTTTGCCTTGCCGTAAAATCCATCTCCTCTGCAAAGGTATGGACAGTTTTCGAAGGAGCAATGCCCTACAAGGTACCAAACTATGTCTTTGTCCCTTGTAGCTGGAAAAAAGCAAAGAAATAAAATAAATAAATAAAGAGTTATTGATCACACACACACACACATATATATCATAGCATGAAAAGCAACAATGAGTTGATAGACAACATGAACTTGCTATTGAAGACGATAGGTAGAGACCGCTACGCACGTGAGTACACGATCAGTTCTTTGTATCTATAAATTTTATGAAGTGATGAAAATAACAAACGAGATGGAGAGATAATTAAATAACAATGTGATTTACCTTAATCGTTTATGGATCATCAATAATATAGCAACGGATTATCAATAACTGATTCGCCAATTAAATTTTTTATAGTAAATATATATAGGAGTCAAGATGATAAATTAACTCATGTTACATCACTATTTGTAAATAATGTTACTGGTACCTAAAGAGTTGCTGACTGCAAGAAGGAGGAGAAATGCCACGAAAAAGAGGAGAGATTTGCTCATAGAAGCCATCTTTATGTAGATTTTGCTTTGGTGTTTAGAGATATATAGATGACGCATTCACATTCTATAGCCATAAATAGGATTGGGCAATATAATTTAATTAATGTAAATATGTAATCTGCAATATGGTTGGTGAAATATTCAAGATTACTGTTGTATTGTTTTTACCCGACTAAATCGAATCAATCACAGCAACAACTCAAGAATACCAGAAAATAAGGGATTGAGAAAACACAGAGATTTGTTTGACCCTACGGTCCCGCAGTTCACCCAAAACCGGGCTACGTCTGCGTTGAAGCTCCACCTATGTGGATTCCAGCCTCAAGCTTCACTAAGAAATGGATTCGCAGTACAAATTACAAGGATACAACCCTTCGATCATACATTCTCCAAATTTGATGTAATCCTATCTCTCAACTATAAGCCCCAAGGACAATCAGATATTGACCTTCATAGAGACCTAATCTACACTTTAGAATCCCTAACAATCACCTAGATTTACAAAGGAATTCAAAGTACAGAGATATACAGAGAGAGAGAGAAAGTGAGAGAGCCGAGAGCCTTTTTCGTGTAGGAGGAAGAATGAAGTGTGAATTAATTCTTCTCGTAGCTTCCTTTATGCACTATATTTGGGCTGGGCCAGTTTGGTTATATCTTAGGTTGGTTTGAGTGTTATGGGCCTGCCCACAATACATCCAAATGAGTATCACAGCCCATCAATACTCTACCTTGATACGAATCCACCACTTAGATCATCATGAGGCTTTCATCTTTATTGGTTTCATAGCTTCTTGTTACCTGCAAAAGTAACTAGATCAGTAAAGGAACAAAAAAGGCAAAAAAAGGGGAAAAAAAAGGACACAAAGTTTAAAGTAGTGTTTAGCAAGATAGGATCTTTAAAGACTTCAGGCAGTCTTTAAACTTGCTAAGAGGCAGCACTTTTGTTCCCATATCAGCAGGATTGTATTGAGTTGGGATCTTCACAATCTTCATGGTTCATTCCTCAACAATCTGCCTAATGAAGTGGTATTTTACATCCACATGCTTTGTTCTGGAATGAAATACTGGATTCCTAGTGAGATGGATAGCACTCTGGCTATCGGAATGGAGTATGACATTCTGTTCATTCACAAAGCCTAGTTCTGAGAGGAGGCCTCTCAACCATTGGCACTCCTTCACTGCATCAACAGCAGCCACATATTCTGCTTCTGTTGAAGACAGAGCAGTGTTCTTTTGTAACTGGGATCTCCAGCTAATGCAGGTATTGCACAATGTGAAGAAGTATGCAGATGTAGATCTTCTTTTATCAATGTCCCCTGCATAATCAGAATCTACATAGCCATTAAGTACAATATCACCAGCATGTCTTTCAAACATAAGACCAACATCAGTAGTTCCTTTAATATACTTCAATAGCCATTTCATGGCTTCCCAATGACTTTCACCTAGGTTTGCCATAAATCTACTCAACACACTCATAGCATAAGCAAGGTCTGGTCTAGTACAAACCATGAGAAACATAACAGAGCCAACTGCATTAGAATAAGGAACTCTATCCATTCTATCTTTCTCATCATCAGTCATAGGACAATCAGCAACAGAGAGTTTAAAATGATTTGCCAAGGGTAAAGATACAGGTTTAGCATCAATGATAGAAAACTTTTCAAGTATTTTCAGCATGTATTCAGTTTGATGCAAGAAAAGAACACCAGAATCTCTATTTCTTATAATGCTCATGCCAAGTATCTTTCTAGCAGGTCCTAAGTGTTTCATTTCGAACTCTTTACCCAGTTTTGACTTGATATCATCAATTTCAGCTTTACTATGACTGGCTATAAGCATGTCATCCACGTATAAGAGTAGATAGGTTGACTGTTTACCTCCTTTACCTCTATAGAAAAGGCAGGGATCAAAATTGCTTTTCTTAAAACCAATGGACTGAACATATTGATCAAATTTTCGATACCATTGTCTGGGGGCTTGTTTCAAGCCATATAGAGACTTCTTTAGTAAACACACATGTTCTAGTTTTGACTTATCTTCAAAGCCATCAGGTTGAGTCATGTAGATTGTCTCATCAAGATCCCTATAAAGAAAAGCTGTTTTTACATCAAGCTGTTCAAGTTCCCAGTCAAAGTAAGTAACAAGAGCAATAAATATTCTGATTGAAGTGTATTTAACAACTGGTGCAAATATTTCAGAGAAGTCAACACCTTCAACTTGTGAGAATCCCTTGGCAACTAATCTTGCTTTGTATCTAACATGATTATCATCAAATTCACCTCTTTTAATTTTGAAAATCCACTTACAACTTATGACCTTCTGTTTTTTTGGTTTTGGAACTAAAATCCAAGTTTTATTTCTACTCAAAGATTCCATTTCTTCTTTCATGGCACCAAGCCAAAGTATTTTATCTTTTGATTTCAAAACTTCTTTTAAAGAACTTGGTTCATTTTCAAAAGCAGTAGAAGAAGAAAATAGAGAAACAAAATCTGGGTTAACAATCCTAACAGATGGTCTTAAGTTCCTTCTAGCTCTATCTCTGGTCAACTGATAGTCTGCTAAGGGATTCCCAACATTTTCAGGAGTAATATTATCAGAATAAGAATCAGAAATATTTATATCAGTGACTTCCTGTTCATGTTCTGATTCACTATGATCAGAGACCCTATGATCTCCACCTTTAGGAATTTGTCCCCCATCATGATTATCAAAATCAGTTTGCGCATCGGCATCATTCCAGAAAACTATATCTGGAACCTGTGTTTCAAGAGTATGACTAACAGACTGATCAGAAACTTTCAACTTCAAAGAAGGCATTTCAGATTCATTAAAGATGACATCCCTGCTGATTATGACTTTGAAACCCTTTTTCTCAAAATCCCACAGCCTGAAACCCTTCACACCCTCTGCATATCCTAGAAATATGCATTTGGTAGATCTAGGTTCCAGTTTTCCACCCTTGTGGTGTGCATAAGCTGCACAACCAAAAACCTTTAAAATGGAATAATCAGCAGGTTTACCATACCACAATGTATCAGACACTTTGTTTTCAATAGAGGTAGAGGGGCTTTTATTGACAAGGTAGGATGCAGTTTTTATTGCCTCGCCCCAGAAAATTTTGGGTAGGCCAGCAGAAAACATCATGCATCTCACTTTGTTCAACAAAGTTCTATTCATCCTTTCGGCTATACCATTTTGCTGAGGTGTGTGTGTCACTGTTCTATGCCTTAAAACCCCATTTTCTTTGCAAAAAAGATCAAATTCCAAATTACAAAATTCGAGGCCATTGTCTGTTCTAAGAACTTTCAATTTCTTGTTGGTTTGATTTTCACAAATATTTTTCCACAATTCAAAGTTTTGGAAAGTATCAGATTTGCTTTTCAAAAGAATCACCCAATTTTTTCTTGTAAAATCATTAATAATAACCAAAAAATACTTAAAGCCTGAAATAGTTTGAACGGTGGATGGACCCCACAAGTCAGCATGAACATAATCAAGCTTGTCTAAAGACTTATGCATCCCAGGTTTAAAAGGCAATCTATGTTGTTTCCCGATGACACACTTCTCACAAAATGGTAGTTTCTGAAAATTTATCTTACCAAAAGAACCATACTTATGAAGTATTTCCAAACCTTTCTCAGCAATATGGCCTAATCTATAGTGCCACAATTGAGTCTCAGTCATGTTAGTAACATTCAAAGAATGAGAAAACTTGGGGTCAGCATATATCATGTAAAGTCCATTCAGTCGAGGTACCTGCATTAGTTGCACAGAATTCACAGAAACAGTACAATAACCATGCTGAATAGTGATCTGATATCCCAAAGCATCCCACTCACCAAGAGAAATCAAGTTTCTTTTCAATGTAGGTACATATCTGACTTTTTCAAGCACCACAGTTTGACTAGTTGAGAAATGAAGTTTAATTTTACCAATACCCATAATTTAACAAGTAATATCATTTCCCATATGCACAAAACCACCAGTCAAGGAAGAAAAATCAGAAAACCAGTCCCTCACTGGACACATATGAAAAGAACAGCCTGAGTCTAGAATCCATTCAGTATTAATGGACTCAGCGGTGGTGGCATATAAACCCCCGTTATTCTGAGCTATCTCAGTGAGAGTATTAGCAGTGCCATTATCAATTTTTGCAATTTCTTTCAAATCAGCAATTCTTTTGAAACAATCTTTGATGAGGTGTCCAGATTTCTTGCAATAAAAACATTCTCTCTCTTTGGATGTACCCTTACCCTTTCCCTTAGGATCATCTTTTTGCTTACCTGAGTTTTGATGATTTTTCTTCTTAGACTTAGAATTAGAGGCAGATTTCGAATTTTTACCTTTTGCAAAAAGTACTTCATTTTTAGAACCAGTTTCTGCCTTTAATTCTAATTCTCGATTCCTTATGGAAGTAAGAATAATATCCACAGTCAGGTTATCCCTTCCATACTCAAGGGCATTTTTCAAATCCTTGTATCTGTCCCCTAAAGAGTTTAGGAGGGCTATGGCCTGCTGTCCATCAGACACTTCCTCATCACAGTTCTCAAGATCAGTTGTAATTTTAGTAAATCTGTCAATATTCTCTTCCAGACTCAGGGAATAGTCAAATCTAAAGCTGAAAAATTGTTTTAGGAGAAAACATTTATTTGGCATTGTGGTAGTGAGGTACAGGCTTTCTAATTTGTCCCAAATGGCCTTAGCAATACTAGTTTCCCCGACCTTTCTGAGCACGCTATCTGAAAGTCTGAGAAAGATCGAACTCCACGCGAGTTCATCCAACTCTTGCCTTTTAGCAGCGCTAAACTCAGTAGGCCAAGATTCAGTAACTGCAAAGGCACACCTCTGTTGTAAGAGGATAGCTCTCATCTTCTGCCTCTAGAGACTAAAGTCTCCAGAGCCAGACCAAATGTCAATGTCAAATTTCACAGAAGCCATATTCGATAAAGGCAATGCACCAACACAACAAAAAACCATAGCAACTAATGCAATTTAACTCCCCCACAAACAGTATGTGATAAATATCACAGCAAAATCACAGAATGATCAAGAATATGAGAATTTCTTTAAAGAAATAAGCAAATATAACCCAAGCACATAAAGAAAAACTACACCGTTGGTTTAGGCCACCCAAAACCTATAGAATTGTGCCCCTTCGATTCCAAAGTCCTCGTAAGAGACTTGGACAAAGGTAACAATAGTTCTCTAACGGGTAATCTAAGCCAAGGAGGTAGTTAGGGTTAGGAAATGTACCAGAACCACCGATAAATGCCGAAGGTTAGGGTCTACCAATGAAACCCTAACAGAAAACCCAATCGAACCAAAGACACGATGAATATGGTTTGACTTGCACAAGAACTCGTCAGATCCACCGTGATTACAAAGAGACGAACAAGATCCCCAAATCTGATGCCGTTGAAAATCGAATCGGAACCCTAGGAATGCTCTGATACCACTTGTTGTATTGTTTTTACCCGACTAAATCGAATCAATCACAACAACAACTCAAGAATACCAGAAAATAAGGGATTGAGAAAACACAGAGATTTGTTTGACCCTACGGTCCCGCAGTTCACCCAAAACCGGGCTACGTTTGCGTTGAAGCTCCACCTATGTGGATTCCAGCCTCAAGCTTCACTAAGAAATGGATTCGCAGTACAAATTACAAGGATACAACCCTTCGATCATAGATTCTCCAAATTTGATGTAATCCTATCTCTCAACTATAAACCCCAAGGACAATCAGATATTGACCTTCATAGAGACCCAATCTACACTTTAGAATCCCTAACAATCACCTAGATTTACAAAGGAATTCAAAGTACAAAGATATACAGAGAGAGAGAAAGTGAGAGAGCCGAGAGCTTTTTTCGTGTAGGAAGAAGAATGAAGTGTGAATTAATTCTTCTCGTAGCTTCCTTTATGCACTATATTTGGGCTAGGCCAGCTTGGTTATATCTTAGGTTGGTTTGAGTGTTATGGGCCTGCCCACAATACATCCAAATGAGTATCACAGCCCATCAATTACAATAATCAATGGCTAATTAATTATACGGAGTATTAACTACTCTTTCTGTCCCACTAAAATATACTTATTTTCTATTTTCGTTTATCCCACATTATAGTCCAGTTTTCATATTGAAAGTATCATTTATTTTTTAATTGACTAAAATACCCATATTTAAAATAGTTGGAATATTAAATATCAAAATAGGTATTTCATCTTTCAAGGTTTTTAGATTTTTTACACTATTTTTTGGCCATTTCATATAAGGGTAAAATATAAAGAATATGGAAATATTTTATAATTCTAATAATATTTAAGATGTTTTCTGAATATATGTGAAAAAATATGGATGTCTATTGTCTCAATGCGACGGAGGGAGCATTTCTGCCATTGTAATGAGAGAAGAGTAAATATATGCTCATTAAGCATTTATGTCCAAAACTTCTTTGTTGTTGAATTAGGACTTGTTAAATTATTATTTTTCTTTTTTTATCATTTTCTTTTTTTTCTTTTTTCATTGAAAGGTTCGTTTTTATCATTTTTCTTCTACTTATTATATATTAACTTTCCAATCGCACGTCTAAAATCTATTTTTTCAATCCATATCAAACATGCCCTTGTTATCCTTTGTCCTTGACACCATACTAATTTTGGTATGTTTGCCCCCATCACAATGGCCCCCCTTTTTTTTTTTTTTTTGGTAGAAAGCTGTAATAAATGAAATGAAATCAACAGTACAAAGAAGATGATACCAGTTGTATAGGTACAATTGTGACAGCTTTGATAGCTGTAATTGGCTGGAAATAAAAGATAAAGAAGTGTTGTAATGCAATTGACCAACTTCCTTCCCACATTCAACCCACTCTCCAATTACAATTTCCAGAAATTGGACAGTAATGACAGGGCATCCAATGGCCAACATAAATTCACTACTCTGACTTTAAATGTAAAATGGATGCCAATTGCCAGTAGCCAGTTGGTGAAGAATTAACTCCATTTCCTCTGCACTGCAATTTATCACCTTGCTGGGACAAGTACCACTGATTGCTATCCTTCACGCGTTTGATCCGGTACCCAAGCCACGTGACACTCTCATAGGATGACATATTATCATAGAATTTTTAAATTTTTTTTTTGTATATTTACGTTAAATCAGATGAATAATACATAATTGCCTTCTAATGGTGGGGGCCTCACTAGAGCCCGACGAATTTTTTTTACACGATTATGGATACCATAAGGTATCCACAGTGGATATCAGAACATAACTGCTATCCATCATATTTTGTAGTTACCAATTCTTTGTTGAATATTTTGAAATTTGATAAACCTAGTTTTTGTAATTGGTATATATGTGCAATTTTGCTGTCATCATAAATTGTAATAGGTCTTACATCCATGGTGAATTTGTAACTAGATGGACTAGAAGTCACGCAGGATCTCGATATAAAATGATTTTCTGTTAATATGAAAAGAAACAAGAAAATCAAAGTTAAAGAAGAAAAGACTTCACTATCAAATTTCGTCTAAACCATTCCACGTCTGAGAGATGGTTCTGCTTAATTATATTATTGGCCTGTTAGCGAACCCTTTTTAAATGTTTTAAACACTTTTTATCACTTTTTTATCCATTTTTTCTTTACCCTAAATCAATCACATCCACATATCTCATCACATCTACAAATCTCAACCACTCACCTCCACTGATTCTTTCTCCTCTTTTACATTAAAAACCTTTATAAACTATTCCTTATCACCCTAATGTTTGGAGTTTGAAAAAGATTCAAACTTTGTAGAACGAACATTTGCTTGACATTTCATTAATCGAATATCGAGTAAGCTGATCTTTTACTGCAAAATATTCACTGTTTTTTTTTAACTTTTAAGAGTGAAAATTTTATTTCCATTGATTCTTTTTGGTTCGTTTGCCGAAAGAAGTGGCAAAACTTTCTAACATAAAAGTAAGGGATTTTGGCGCAAATAGTCCCAAAAAACTAGCCATATTGCAGATTTAGTCCCAAATAATAAAGGTAGCGCAAATGGTCCAAAAAAAAAACTTTGGTGCGCAAATGGTCCATTTGGATGGAATCCGTCGGTTTAACAGTTATTAAAGTCAATCTTTGAAAAGCTTGGAGTGTAGCGTTTGGTCAATTCATTTGAAATAAATTGCACAAAAGGTCCTAACTTTAGATATTGTTACAATCAAGTCCAAAAGTTTGAAAAATGTATACTTTAGTCCCAAATTTAGTTAAATTGTATAATTTTTTATATTTTATTTTTTCTATGGGTGATTATTTGGTCCATAATTAATTTTATTGAATTAAAATTAGTCCCAAATTTAGTCCCAAATTTAGTTAAATTGTATAATGATTTATAATAAATATAATTATTGTACCTATATAAAATTATTATTATGAATATAAAATTATTATATTTATTATTAGCTATTGGTTAAAATCAAAATGTGCGCATCTCTAATGCTAAAGAAAATTTTTGAAAGTTGTGATACTATATTAATACGAATAAATGCCACTGTGCTGAAATTTTTTGATAAAAACCATTTAATTGGTATCAAATTAATTCAATAAAATTAATTACGGACCAAATAATCACCCATAGACCCTTATTTGGTCCTTAATTAATTTTATTTGGTCCGTAATTAATTCAATTGTGATACTATATTAAATTTTTTCTATGGGTGCTTATTTGGTCCGTAATTAATTTTATTGAATTAATTTGATACCGATTAAATGGTTTTTATCAAAAAATTTCAACACAGTAGCATTTGTTCGTATTAATATAGTGTCACAACTTGCGAAAATTTTCTTTAGCATTAGAGATGCGCACATTTTGATTTTAACCAATAGCTAATAATAAATATAATAATTTTATATTCATAATAATAATTTTATATAGGTACAATAATTATATTTATTATAAATCATTATACAATTTAGCTAAATTTGGGACTAAATTTGGGATTAATTTTAATTCAATAAAATTAATTACAGACCAAATAATCACCCATAGAAAAAATAAAATATACAAAATTATACAATTTAACTAAATTTAGGACTAAAGTATACATTTTTCAAACTTTTGGACTTGATTGTAACAATATCTAAAGTTAGGACCTTTTGTGCAATTTATTTCAAATGAAATGGACCAAATACGCACCCAAGTTTTCAAAGAATCGACTTTGACTAACTAAGCAATGACGATTCCATCCAAATGGACCATTCTTGCACCAAAATTTTTTTGGGACCATTATGCTACCTTTTATTATTTTAATTAAATCATATGCTAATTTTTTTTAATTATTTAAAAATCCCTAAAAGTAATCTTTTTTATTTTCTTTTTTTGTGCATAAATTAATTGCCATTCACTTGGGAGTCCCTTGACCAGTCAATGCCACAAAACAGATATCAGCTCGCTCCATGACACTTGTGATATTTATTTCATTCACAAAAAAGAAACACAATAAAGAAACACAAAGCATTTCTAAAATAAAATAAAATAAACTAGTGACATTATGACCTATAAGTCATCATGTCATGATATTATATATATATATATATATATATATATATATATATGCTTTTATTTTTTTTTTTAAACTCGTGAGCCATAGATAGTATGGCTTAGCTTACAAATTCTATGTTCCTTATTATTATTTATAATCGATATTTATCAATCATCATTGATAATATTGAATCAATTAATTTATCACTTTAAAGTTTAAACCTAACATAGAAGACTGTAATTATATGATAGATCAATTACAGAAGTATCACGTGATCGTTAATATATGGATGAGGTGGTAAAATGTTGTTATTCTTGGTCTTCTTCAAAAACATAGAAAATTCAGAAAATGTACGAAATAGGATTTGAACAATTGAACTGCTAATCATTTAATACATTTCATTGAATTCTCTCAACTGCTCCCCATCTCTCCCTTCTATTGCTCCTTTTTAAAGGGTGTCACAATGTTTCGTTCAATTGTCACCTTTGCATTGGAGAGAAGCTAGAGAGGGAGAGAGAGGGAAGAAGAGAGAGAAAATGGGAGCAAAGTGGTGTATAATGTTACTTCTATCTCTTGTTGCAGCTCATGCTACAGCTAGGGTTTTGCCTAGTGAGAGTAAAACTCTCGCCGACCAAAAGAACGTCGTCTCGTTCGGTGGTGCTGGTGTGTACAGTGGCATTGGCAATGGTGGGCTGCCGTTTGGCGGTGTTGTGGGTGGACTTGGTTCTGGCAGTGATATTGGCGGGACCCCGGCATTCGGCGGTGTTGGTGGAGTTATTGGGACGGGACCGAACGGTGGGCTTGGCGGACTAGGCGGCGCAGGTGGCTTGCCAACTACTGGTGGTGTTGGTGGACTAGGCGGCACTGGTGGTGGCTTTCCAACAATTGGTGGTTTTGGTGGCGGTAGCAATGGTGTTGGTGGCGGTGGTGCTGGTGCACTACCATATCCTTGAAATTGGACCATGACCACCACTACTAGTTAAACTTGTTCTACTACTTTTGTAGTTGTGTGTGACACTGTGAGGTTTTAATATTTATTGTTGCTTTGGTTTAGGGAACTTCTAAATTTAAGTATGTCTAGACTTTGTTTAGTTATGGTCTTAAGTCATTTTATTAAGCTTTAATTTAAATTAACTTTGTTCTCCTCCATGTTTAGTGCTTGTAACAGCTTGTCTTCAGCAGGGAATGCAATTAGCTTGCAATAAGAAAGTTTACGCCTAGCTTCATCTAGATTCTAGACGGGCTCCGACAATAACTACCGTATCAATATTAATAAATAGTTATGATATATTGACGTTGATACCACATTCTAACATTCATCGATATCATAATATATATCTACTAGATACGAGTATATAAATCTTATGGAGGCTTATCAATTCCAATTATTTCAGCATTGATAAATGCTATTATTTTATGTTTTAACATCATAATCGAATTATGTGCAATTCCACTTGCTGGATTTAAAAAAAAAAACATTTATAATGTCACTTCTAAATATTCATTTTTACTCGCACATTCTCTTGAAAAAGAAATGTCATGCCTCACTGTTTAACCAACACGTTATAGCATTTCACTTCATAACAATTGACAATGCTCAAAGAAATGTCATTTCTCACATTTCCAATGCTTTTCCTTACATTTTGGGGGTGATTGGATTGAAATTTTTATGATTTTTTTAATGGATTTTTATGTAGAAAGTCAGAGAAAGAATCTATAAAGTTAAACAGTGAATATTTGTATAGTACATGTAAATCCCACAAAATATATAAATGTGATTGGTTTGATCAAAAGAAATAATTGATAAATATAGATTAAAAAAATGGACAAAAAGAAAAAGGTAAAAAGAAAGACCATTACCCCCAAAACTATCACATTATAGCATTTCACCAGATGTGGACAACCACATGTAGGTATTGAATTATTAGCCTTCACTTCATAATGAGTACAAGAAATGGAGAAAAAAAGTCTTGAAGACTGAAGTGGCAACCGTTCCCACAATGTAAAATTTTTTTAGTTTATACTTAAATTTTATTTATTTAATGTATGTAAATATATTTGTAATTTGTCTCTACAATATTTCTCTCACATCCACAATAAATTTCCTGACTCGGTCACCCATCATCACAATCGATTAGCAGCGCATGAAAAGCATTCAGTAACCTACCAAAACACATACACATGCGAGTGATTAAGTTCTCTAGATCATATAATCACGGGATTAATTCACAGCCAAAATCCAAAGCAGCAGCATTAGAAAAAAGAAGCTTGACAAACTGCGAAATAGAGCATAATAATCACATATAAAGCCCTTCTGGGACACCCTCTTTCTTCTTGAACATAACCTTGTCTTTTGCCTTTTTGAAATCTGCATGTGTCACCTAAACAAGCATAACAATGCTGTCAATCCACTAATAACCCAGTAGAGCAATAAATCCAAAGAAATGTGCCGACAATAAATGAGTAGTAATCCCAAATGTTTAGTAACTGATAACCCAGTTATTACCAATTACACCCAAACATTGCCTTAAGCATGGGCTAGAAAAGAATAGCTCTTCTATAGTTTAATTTAAAAATAGCAGTCCTCACCTTCATCCGGCGCTCTCTTAGAGCAAGCAATCCAGCCTCAGTACATATGGCTTTGATATCAGCACCAGAAAATTCATCTTTTGTCATGACAAATTCTTCTAGGTTGACATCATCAGCCAATGTCATCCTTGATGTATGTATCTACGTGTATTAAACAAAACGTCAAAATATCATCAAAAATGACACTGGTCAGAAAATCATTGAAAATGTCACTGATTGTCCGAATTTCACAGGATGCACAAACCACATACCTGGAAAATACGTCTCCTTGTCTTAATGTCTGGAAGAGGGAATTCTATCTTGCGGTCTATTCTACCAGGTCGAAGCAGTGCAGGGTCCAGACTTTCTATTTTATTTGTTGCAAGAATCACCTTAACATCTCCTCGTGAATCAAAACCATCCAACTGGTTCAGCAGTTCCAACATAGTCCTCTGTATTTCACGTTCACCACCTGAATGGGCATCATACCTGTAGAATGCTTTCAAATTAATACCTTCATAACACTTGATATTTAATATTTTCAGGGCCAATGGTGTTTGAAGGAATACCTCTTTGTTCCAATTGCATCGATTTCATCAATGAAGACAATAGATGGAGATAAGTCATCAGCAACTCTGAAAAGTTCTCTTACCAATTTGGGACCATCTCCGAGATACTTTTGAATTAATTCGCTTCCAACTACGCGCAAGAAAGTTGCTGACGTAGAGTTGGCCACTGCCTGAAGGACATCAAAAGCAAGGAGTGAGCTTGAAGAACATCTGAACAGGAGTTTCCTAAACCAGAACACTGTTCATATAATACTTTTGGTTACAATTCGAGATGATTGCATGGTAGAACTTCATAATCAAAGATGTCTTACTCCAGTAATGATTTTGTGAAACCAATTGGAAAACTAAAGATATCTGCACATCAGTATGTGTAATGAATTTATCAAACTTGTGGGAAGACTGGGGAAGGCCGAAGGCTTTATAGATGTCTGGCTTCCGTAATGATTCTATTAAATTCATGGTCATACAGAATAGTGTGTCAATCCATAGAATTAGTTGTATCCCTAAATTTCTTTACCTTGTTGATAAGAAAATACCAGTGGGCCATTGCCTATTTCTTTTCTTTTTTCTTTCTTTCTTTCTCTCTTTCTTTTTTTTTTTTTTTTTTTTTTAAAAAGAAAATACTATTCATTGTCACCGCTTATGTGGCGTTTAGATTACTGTAGCTCATCTGCTATGTTTATTTGTAATCTTTAATGTTGATTTAAGATGGAAAATCAATTAAAACCACCAGCTAATAATAATAACAAACCTTTGCAAGCAGTGTTTTGCCAGTTCCAGGCTCTCCATAGAGTATGACCCCCTTTGGAGGTTTAATACCAATGTCTTCATACAATTCAGGGTGAGTCAACGGGAGCTCCACTGCTTCTTTGATCTCCTGAATCTGGGAATCCAACCCACCAATATCAGCATATGATTCCAATGGAGCCTTCTCAACCTTCATCACTGACACCATGGGGTCAACATCATCTTGAAGAAGTCCAACAACAGAAAGAACCTGCAAGAAAGGAAATTTCATTACGGAGGCATGAGTTGCTCATCAATGAGAAATATGGTAGCGCTCACCCAACCCTGAAACATGCTGCTGCAGGAAAAACAAAGGCATCTTTTTTCCAAGCCTCCAATTTTATTAACAGAAATAAGCAAACTGATCCCAAGTTCCTTGAAGTAAATACAAGTTTATACATCTTTGTAAAAGGGGATCTTGAATAACAACCAAGCACCTCTTTAAATGACACCCCCATCCTTGTGGTACAACTGATCCAAGAATCTATGGCTTATTTCAGTATTTCCCATCCCTTAATCAAATAGCAACAGGGAGCAGAGCTGGATTACTTTGGCCTAACCACAAAATTCATATTAGAATGACATTCAAAATTTTTTCAAAAGAACATATTTTGATACGACACATTGCCTTCCCTAGAGAGGTTTCTCAAATGGATTATTAGCAAAAACAAGCATCGTCAATTGTCCTCCCTATCACCAATATCTAATTTCAGCTACAGCAATTCAACAGAACTATATGCTGCAGTGGAGAAACCATTTGGAGTGGTAGGCAGTGGAGCAAGTTGAATTTCCTCTTCTTCTTCTTCTTTTATTTTTTTATTTTTTTAAATTCATTTTAGATCCCTTTTCACAGCTGGAATTTATTGAATACTGTCAAACAAGATCCTTGATGATTGCTTTCAGCAGTTGATGATAGGCTGGGTTTTCTCGCTACAACGGTTGCATTTTCAGGGATACATTGTTGCATAATTCTGAGCTATGGCATCCATTGTCCAGATTTTGAAGCCATAGTTGGTAAATTGATGGTAAACACTGGTGGAGTTTAATGCCACTGCCTTTAGAGTTGTGATAGTAGTAATGATTTAAGTCAAAAATCAATATCCAATTGTCTGTTCTCAAAATTTTCAAAAGTTAACGCACACATAAAGTACTTCCCCCATATTTGAAATTTAGGCAGAAAAGCCTACCCTAAGCCAGCTACCTCGAATGCTAATTCTACAAACCCGAGCTCCACAATTTGAAAACCCTAATTCACAAAACAACAAACAGAGAAGAGGAATTACCTTATTGTGCATAAGAATCGCACAACCAGGCTCGAGCTGATCCTTATCGACAAATGACAAGATCCCAACGTAGTACTCCGGCCCCACAGACGACGAAACGATGGCATGACTCTCATCAATCAACTCCTCCAAGTTTCCCACGCTCATGGGAGACCCACGGAGGTCATCGACTTTCGATCTGTCCTCCTCCGTCTTCTCCTCCTGGGGCTTCAATCGCTCCTGATTCGCCACGAACTCTTCTTCCATCAACAAATAGTCCTTGATTCGCTCGAGCTTAAGGAGCCGCAGCTTGCACTTGCTCAGAGGCGTCACCGTCGGTAGCCTGGCAGCCGCCTCAGGTCCCTTCTGCTTCCTCTGCTTTCGGCCCACTCGAGACGGCGGCGCCGCAGGCTCGAATTTCTTCTCCTTCTTGTCGCCGTCATTTTTCCGGTCTCCGGGGAGTTGCCGGTTCAAACCGCCGGGTGTGCCCTGTCCCATATTTCAGACTGAAACCTTGAGATTTTGTCGACGGAATATTTGAGAGCCTGTGATTGTCTTTCTGCTCAAGAAAGGTTGCAATAAGAGCAAGGGCCAGGCTAAATACGAGTGCTGTTCAGGTGCACCCGGGTGCATTATAATTATGGTGCTCCCTGGTGCTTTTACAGCCCTGTCCGACCTTCGATTTTAATTTCGAAATCGGATCTGGATTTATCACGATGAGAGCAAGGTCCTGCAAAAAAAAAATTTTTTTGGACATCGTAGATGCCGGTGGCGATCAGTCAAAGTTTGGAGCATAATTTTGGCCAAAATTATGCTCCAAACTTTGATCGGTCGCCACCGGCATCTACGATGTCCAATTTTTTTTTTTGCAGGACCTTGCTCTTATCGTGATGAATCCAAATCCGATCCCGAAATTAAAATCAGAGATCGGACGGGGCCGTAAAAACACCCGGGAGCACTATAATTATGGTGCACCCGGGTGCACTTGAAAATTTCTGGGCTAAATACACCTACCCATTTTCTTTACCCACCCAATTTACTAAATACACCCATCATTAATTTATTCCACCTACTTTATACACCCATCTATCTCAATTTTACCCCCGACTCTAAAATACATCGCCTCCCATCTTGCCATCGTTCGTCCATCGCTGTCTCTCCCACTCTCTCAGGTACGTCACTTTTTTTACTTCATCCTCCATTTTTTTCGTCTGTAATTTCTTCTTACTCCTTTTCTTTTCTAGCATTGCAACAAAACTCTCTGGAGCAAAAGCCTTGCCTGCTGAGCTTTCATGCATAGTCGGACGAATGGGAAGAATAGTTACTGTTCGTCCCAACGTGTTCGTCCCCTATAGGACGAACAGCCCGAGGGTTGTTCGTCGCATAGGGGGCGAACAGCCCCAAACCCCATATTTTTTTTTCCTTTTCAGTATTTGAACTTATTAAATATTCAATTATTTATTTTGCAGTAATCAAGTCGAGACCTTGAAGCTGTCGGAAGAAGCGAGCAAAGAGAGCAAAGCAATGGCTGAAAATGTACCACCTCGTCTGAAGTTTTGAAGCTCTGGGAACCTCGTCTGAAGCTTTGAAGCTCTAGGAACCAGCTGAAGTTTTGAAGCTCTGGGAACCAGCTAAAGTTTTGAAGCTCTGGGAACCTCGTTTGAAGTTTGAAGCTGTGTGGGAATGGTCCGATTTATTTTTGGAAAGAAAAGGGTGAAAGTGTAATTGTGTTTGTGGGTATTTTTGAGAAAGGAATTTGATGGGTGTATAAAGAAAATGGGTGGGTGTATTTAGCCATGGCCTAAGAGCAAGTGCCTAAATTTAATGTGAAGTCGAAAAAAAAATTATGGTAAATTTGATGTATAGTCACTAAACTTTTAAAATGCAATTAATTTACACTATACTTTCAAATGATAGTGATAGGGGTTAATTTTTAATGTAAAGGATGAGAGAGAATGACTGGAATTTAATGGTGGAGATTTATGGATGTGACGAAATGTGTGGATATGATTGATTTAGAGTAAAGAAAAAATATATAAAAAAGTGATAAAAAGTGGAAAATTTTGGAAAAAAATTATTCCCAATCAGGGGCTATAATTACATGCTTACTGAATTTTATTTAATATCAACTATCAATCACTTATTAATTTAAGATGTAATTCTATTAAAAGATTGCACTAATTAGACCAATTGTTAGGATAAAAAATTCACTAAAATTAGACAAATAACTATATAAACCTTTAAAAATGCAACATAAGTATTGTGTGAGAAAGTTCTACGAGCTTGTGAATTGAGTTTTGAAGGCTTGATGGCCTTTCTGCGAGGGTTGAAAGCTTCGAGTTTCACCGTATGGGATCAATCCAAGCTAATCTTCTTAGTAGAATCATTAACTATGATCGCTCATGCTCTTCTACACACTAGTGTGTAGGAGAGCATGCACACTGCTGACGTGGATCGTTACGTGGCGCTGACGTGGATAGCCACGTCAGCAACTCTTTTTTTTTTTTTTTAAGGCCGGGGATCAACTTGTAATAAAGCCCATAGTTGTGGACCAAAAAAAAAATAAAAATATAAAACAGAAGAAAACCAGATCTAGGGCTCGGTTTGAAGCATTCTTGCCGTTTCCCCCTTTCCTCTCTCGACACCCGCTCCTCCTTCACATTTCGATCATCCCCCCCACCCACGAAGAACGACGGCAATGGCCACCGGTGTTGAGGAAGTGGCCGATGCCGTTCCCGTCATCGGTGAGGCAAGTGATGAAGCAGTCCGTCGTGCAGACACCGCCTCATCAACACCACCGCCGGCATCGGTAGCCCCCAACGTCGCCGCCCAGGAAGCCACCCAAGTGGGAGAAGATAGCGTGGAGACTACAGGCTTAGGTATGTCGATCGATTTCCATTTCAATATGATCCATCTATTTCACATCTAGTAATCTCTTGACAGTAGTTGTAGTTGCTGCCTTTATCAATTAGACGAGGAAGAATGAGACTACCTCACATTGAGCAATTAGAAAAGTAGAGCTACTAGAAGATCCCCAATAATAAAATTGGTGCCTTTGTCTAAGTTGTCTAATAATGAAGCTAGAACCCGATACTCCACTTCGAAATTGGTTGAAAAAACTGGGTTAGACTGCAAATATTACACGTTGTTGTGTCGTGGTGGAGGGTTAATGGCATCACAGAAGTTATAACATCCGCAATTTCCAGTAGCAATTGGTTGAATACTTGTACATCATTTGGTTGAATACTTGTACATCATTTGGTGGAGGGTTAATGGCATCATTTGGTTGAATACAAAGCGAGGGTTAATTGCCATTGTTGAATACTTCACTCGTTTCCAGTAACATCCGCAATTTCTAGTAGCATTTCCAGTAGCATGGGGAAAAATACTTCACTCGTTTTGTTGAATAACTTCCCCATTGCTTATCAAACTTCCCCATTGCTTATTCTCGTATTATTTGTTACAAATATATATCGATGGCTACATAGATTTTATAAATGTGATTATGCTTGTGAGTTGTGGTTGTGGTCGTATGATTATACGTACACCAATATATTACATATTTTGGGTTATTCTCTTATGATTATTGTCGTTTGACTCTATTATTATTATTATTATTATTATTATTATTATTATTATTATTATTATTACTGGAATCTAAAAACTCATACTCGCAGGTATGGACTGTAATACAAAAAATGAGGTTCCAAAAGTAGGTAAGACATTTGACACGGAGGAAGATGCGTACTTGTTCTACAATCAATATGCAAAGGTGAAGGGCTTTAGTGTACGAAGGGGAAATAGTGTTAAAAATAAAGCCGGCCAGTATCGCCATAGGATATTTGTTTGCTCGAGACAGGGGAAGACCGATGAAACATATCAACAGAAGATAAAAGATAGTGAACCTAGAACTAGCGAAAGAAATAGGGGGGAAACACGTTGTATGTGTAAAGCTAGTATGTCTATCAGGAGAAAAGTGAAAGCTGACGGTTGGCTTATTAGCAAGTTTGTGGAAGATCATACGCATCCTCTAGCTACCCCTAGGAAAGTACAATTTCTTAATTCACATCGGGTTATGCCAAAGTCTAAGAAGAAACTTGCCGATCAACTCTCGCAAGAAAATGTCCCATTGTGTCAACAGTTCCGAATAATGGAGGTACAGGAGGGTGGTCCGTCATCTGTTGGATTTTGTGAGAAGGATCTAAGAAACTACAAGCGTGACTTGCACCGAGAGCTTTTGGGACACGATGCGGAGTCCCTCATCTACTTCTTCAATAAGGAAAAGAGTCGTAATCCCCATTCCTACTATGTATATGAAACAGAAACTGTGGAAACTGAAGAAGGAAACCAACATAAGGTTTTTAAAAGATGTTTTTGGGCTGATTGTGAGTCACGAAATGCGTTTGCATATTTTGGAGAGTTCTTGTGTTCGATACAACATACAACACAAACGCATACTCCATGATCCTTGGGACTTTTGTGGGTGTGAACCATCACCGTCAAACAGTTGTGTTTGGCTCCGGCTTGTTGAGTGACGAGACGACGGACTCGTTCAGGTGGTTATTCTCGGAGTTCCTTGCTTGCATGCCAAATCGTGTGACGCCAAAAATTATCATAACGGACCAGGATCAGGCAATTGGAAAGGCTGTGTCTGAGCTTCTACCCAATACGATGCATCGTTTGTGCTTGTGGCACATTGAAAACAAATTTTCGGAAAAACTGGGTGTTGTACTTTTTAACGAGCACAAGTCTACTATTTTTAGCCTTATTAAGGATTCCGAGATAGTGGAAGACTTTGAAAAGGGATGGGGTGCACTGATGAGTAGCACAGAGTTGGGAGCAAATGAATGGCTACGGACTATGTATGAGAAACGCTCGAGGTGATGGTTATCTAGTTTTTTCCGAATTATTTTAAAATATCCATTTTTGGAGCAAAGTTTTTTTAATTGTTGGAAAACTTGTACAACTAATTTCAGGTGGGTTCCAGCCTATGTGAGACACATTTTTGCTGCCGGAATGTCAAGCAGTCAGAGAGTAGAAGCAAATCATGCTTTCTTCAAAAAATTCGTGATCAGTAAAAACTCGCTTGCAGATTTCATAGTTAGATATTGGATGGCAATTGAACACCAGAGGAACGTAGAGTTACAGTCCTCATACATTGATTGGGCTCAAGTACCTCGTTCTATGACGTCTTTCCCCATGGAGAAACAAATGGCTAGAATATACACAAAAACAATTTTTCTACGTTTTCAAGGGGAATTTCAAAATAGTTTAGCGTACAAGCCGAAGAAGATCTCAACTTCAGAGGATGGAAAAGTGTATGAGGTTCGCAGAGTTGTTGCAGACGGCCTATCTGATCGCGTCCGTATAGTTACTTGCTTGACAGGTTTCGTTAAATTTTTCCAGGGTTTTTTTTTTAATTACAAGTTCCATAAATTGATGTTGTTGCTATAGAGTTGACATGAAAGGTGTCATATGAATTATAGAGTTGACATGAAATTGATGGAAATTGATGTTGTTGCTACGAGTTCCATGGTTTTTTTAGCGTTAAATTTTTCCATGATTTTTTTTTGTAGTTTTGTTTTCAAAGACTTGTGTTAAATTATATGCAAAGAAGGAATATACTCGGAAAATATAGGTCTAACAACATCCCGCATCATTTATTCCATGTGTAGGTTCTGATTTTGTGACATGCAGCTGTAAGCTATTTGAATTCCACGGATATCCATGTCGCCACATTCTGCGTTTATTGCTCAAGAAGGACGTTACCTACTTGCCCCAACAATATATTCTAGAGAGGTGGACCAAGAAGGCGAAGTCACAGCCGATTTTTGAGGAAGTTAGGCACACTGGATCGGAGCAAACATTAGTTTCAAGACGTAGCACCTTAGCAGGTTTCGCAATGGAGATGATTGAAGAGGCCGCTATAGCACAGGACATTAGTAATTTTGCACTTGCGGAGATGATGATTTTGAGGAGAAAAATTAGAGAGCGTATTGAAGTGGGGCCCGGAGCCGCACTTCCACCTGCCCCTTCCACTACCCCTTCTAGGAGTGAGTCATTGAATGTGGTGGACCCGATTGCCGTAAGGACGAAAGGCAGTTCAAAACGATTGAAGTCGTCTAAGGAAAAAGCAACGGAGAAGACGAAAAAATGTTGCAGTCACTGCAAAGCTCAAGGCCACACCGTTAGGACATGCCCACAATTGCAACCCAGGTACGTGATGTAGACTGTTTACCTGTACACATCAACATCAATTATATAATCTATTTTCTCTATATACTATACAAACAAAGCCATTTTCCATTTACATTGGATATGAAATAGAAATGTTTTTCAATTTCTAATCAGATCACAATTGGTAGATGAAGAGGAAAATGACGATGATGCTTATCACCCAGATATGTCATTCATAGAAGGTGGCGCCCAAAGCAGTTTGCAAGATAATTTTGGCATGACTTCTGGATTGGATGAGTACAGCGACACAATGCAAGTTGATGGGTTCCTCAATTTTAATTGGTAGTAGACACTTAATAGATGTATTATTTGTATTTTCAGGCTTGTGTAATGCTCTTATCGGTGTGTTTTGCGCTTATGGTGTGTTTTGCGCTTATGGATTGTGTAATGCTCTTACCGGTGTAATGCGCTTAAAGGTGTGTAATGCGCTTGTATTTTCAGGATTGTGTAATGCTCTTATGGATTGTGAGGGATCATTGTCATGTTTTCTCATCATTGTTCTTACACTATCTATATAG
This sequence comes from Jasminum sambac, assembly GCA_018223645.1. Lineage (NCBI taxonomy): Eukaryota > Viridiplantae > Streptophyta > Magnoliopsida > Lamiales > Oleaceae > Jasminum > Jasminum sambac. The sequence continues at coordinate 31,132,059 of CP073649.1, forward strand.
CTATGGATAGTGCTTGTGTGTTTTTTGGGTAGTTCCAATCTTGCTTCACAATTTTATTTGAAGCTTGTTTTGTGCATCTAGTTTGCTTGTTTTTTGGATACTGAAGAAGATTGTGCATCTAACTTTATAGGATGTGTTTTGTTCCATGTGTAGGTTCACAATTTTATTTGATGCTTGTTTTGTGCATCTAGTTTGCTTGTTTTTTGGATACTGAAGAAGATTGTGCATCTTGTTATAAAAGTATGAAAACAATAGAGAGAATTTAGAGAGAATGAATTCGAATGAATTCTCAGGAATGAATTTCATTAATAACTGAAGCCCTATTTATAGGAAAACTTCGAATGGTACAACCGTAATTACATAATTTCATCAAGGGTATAATAGTCATTCACATATAATAATTACATCTTTTACCAAATTATTCCTCCACCAAATTATTCCTCCACCAAATTATTCCTCATAATTCATAACCACCAAATTATTCTCAATTATTCATAACACTCCCTTGAATGACTATTAATACAAATGTCTTACGGACTTGTTTGGAGAAAAACCCGGTGGGAAAAAAAACTTCCAAAACGATTGCGGGATAGCTTGGAGTGGTTATATACTGCTTCATCAAAACATTGCTCCCCCTGATGTCTTCCAGCGTATAGGAGTATTCATGTGCTGCCTCGTTAAAACCTTGTCAAGAAAACCCAGTGGGAAAAAACTTGATCGAAGGAAAAAGAGCAATTGCTCAGTTTGATTTCATATCTTGAATCTGATATCTTTACTTACAGTAAATGATTTCAATATCATCATCGTTTGAATCTAAAGCATTAGCTCCATTATAACTTGATCCAATAGATACACTGTATCAATTTCTCCTATCGTTCTCAATATACCATGAATATGCCTCGTTAAAACCTTATTAGGAAAAACCCAGTGGGAAAAACCTAATGAAGGAAAAAGAGTACATTATTCATGTGAATACGCCTTTAAAGTTGCCTCATTAAAAACCTTGCTAGGAAAACCCAATGGGATAAAACCTCAGTCAAGGGAAAAAGAGTGCAACGCGTATTTTATACAAGTATGCTGCAAGCATTTCAAAATCTTTCATACATTTGTATGAGTATCATATACATTGATTTTATACTCTTCTGCTCATTTAGAGTGCATCAATTTTCTTACACAACTACAAAACATTCACCATGAACACATGTCTCCAAACACACAATTTAAAGCATATAAATTCATAGTAAAAACATGTAAACATATAAGTAAACCTTCATAACTAACTAACACTTAAAATATATCATTTAACATTTAATACTCACTTAATAGGTTATTTCATTCCCAGGGGCTTAGCTCACCCTTTAGGGTACTCATAAACACGGGTTTAGCTCATCCGATCCTTTAATTTCCTTTTAGACTACACACACGATCGGTAATTTAACTTTCATGAGCATGCAACATATAATGACCACCATGCTTATCTTTAAACTTGAGCACTAGTCATCATCATCTCATCATCTCATAAGTTAAGGATTTCACATTCACCATTTATCATCTTCAATATATCTCAATATTTTCATTATCATTGATCATATGTAGCGCTACATTTTCATATCGTGTCGACACTTTTCAATTTCATTTCTTTCCCCATATCGACATAACTTATCGAGATATCTCATTATCAATCCTCTTGTAGGATTATACAATATAGTTATGTCTATATACTCTTCAAGAGTATATGCCTCCGTTATTAAGACCATCTTTTATAATTTGCTTTGATATATATGATTGGGGAAATATCAACGCTTCTAGCGTGCTAACTTATCAAAGCATCGTAGGTCGATATATGTGATTGTTCATAGCCTTTCATGCATCTTTGAACTTCAAGTTCAGTATTTCAATTTCGACGATATAACATGATGCATTTCACATATTATTTTCAACCTTTAATACTCCCCTCATCTTGAGAAGATTTAGAACACCAAAACTCATACAGTTGGTATGATTTTAATCATATATGCTCTCATCATTCAAATTTAATATGGGAATTTAGACCGTTTGCATTCTATTCTCGATATCGGCAATTTATTTGAGGACTTTAAATAATTTGCCATATAATATCCCACTTGTATGCATACTCAAATCCTTCAGGATTTATTCAAGTATTGGGATATACATTTACTAGCTTTATCATTAAATCAAAATCATGCTCATACTGTGAGCAAATATTTCGTAAATTTCAAATTACGAATCATATACACATGTGACTATCTAGTGGATCCATATCATAATATCTAGTAGTCCACATGGAGGATGAGTGGGCCCATACTTCTCATCCTTTATTCCCGGATATATTTGGGATTTATTCCCAATATTGGCTAGTAATGATTTCATCATTTATCGAGAACAATCATTGAAGAATTCTTTTAATTCTTCACTTGAAATATTGATTTCAATAATTATTTAAGCGGGATGGTCGGTCAGGTTTTGCAAGCAGTATTATTGAACTTCTAGTTCAAGAAATTCTTATATCGATTTCACTAGTATCGTATAGTGCTCAATATGATTTATCATAGAAACAATTCACCGACATATTCCATCATCTTTTGGTGACATTATTGTCTACTCTTGTTCAAACACGGAGTTACACTCATACTCATCACATCAGGCTATTATTTAATTCCGAAATCGTAGCTCTTACGCTTCATATTATTTATTTAAAATCGGAGTCTTATTTCATACGCGTCGTATTATTCTATAAATAAATCATCAAAATTATTGCAAAATTCATCCTAACAAGGGTTTATACATTATAATGGATCATATGCTCTCAAATCTTGAAAATACTATCCATCACTACTCGATCAAAATCCTAAAAATGATTTATCGATGTAAATTTGGAAAGATTAAGGATGCTAATGAATAAGGGTATCCCACAAGATATCCGATGCTTGATTGAAGCAAAGGTTCGATTATCTGGTGAGGTTTCAATTCCTTCTAAATACATGCCTGGTATGGGTAAAAGTAGTTTTTCAAAGAAACGGAGAGCAAAAAGATTAGGAGGATGCTACAAGTGTGCTCGATGGACATGTGACACTCGATGTAAATCTGTGGGTACTTGTCCGTAAATCGAGAAGATAAAATAGCGTTCATTAAGGATGGATTGAGTAAGGAGCCTTTGGATGATATTCAACGGGCTCTTGAGACACATCCTAGTGGACACGCATACAAGGTGAGCTAATGGCCTTATGGGCCAAATTCAAAGATCAACAAAGCGTTCTGATCTTGAAAAACTTACTTTAGAAGATCCTGTTTGTAAATTTAGTAGAAAAATTTAGCATAATGATTTTCCCATATTTATGTAAGAAAGCTCGGTGTAATAACAAAAATCAATATATTTCTTTTTATTTGTAAATATCGTTTTCAATTTTAAGATATATATTATTTTTCAATCAATGACTATATGTCATATTACTAAAGAAAAATTTACGCCTTTTCTCTTTCATATTTGTCAAAAAGTAAATAGTGCACTCAATTATTGGTTTGAAAATTTTTCTTTAAATAGAGGGATTCATATATCTCTCATGTTCATACATTAAAAGTATAGTGCAAAAGAGAGATAGGAGTAGAGATGGATATGGAGATTTTAGAATCATCTCATACAAGTCGGCCTTTACCTGCTTGATTAAACCGTATGTATTCTTGGTGGATCTAAGCTGGTAGGCCATATCCAATATGTGGATATGGCAAACCGACTTGTAAAAGAGTTAGGGAGACAAGAAATCAATATACTATACGGAGGAACCAACAACAAACTTTTAGCTAGACTTATAATGGTCGCACAATCATGGGGAATAAGAGTTTGAGCGTAATACCTTTCCATCTAGTTGGATCTAATACTCGAATTGGAGCCGCTTCTACCATGGGTCCAGCAGGTTGGGGCTACAAGCGCAATCCATCCACAAGCGCATGATGTATATGATGAATAATAGTGATGCTTTCATTGTCCTTCCAGTGCTACAACACCTTTGGAGGAAATATTCAATATAGCCTCGTTGTACGATGGAATTTTCATGTCAAACCAATAGGTTTGTTGAATATTAATAATTTCTTTGATGGCTTACTAGCGTTTCTAGATCGAGTGTAAATAATAAGTTTATCTCTCATTCAATGAGAAAAATACTTATTTCGCTAGAATCTGTTGATGAACTACTCATCAAATTTCATGCATATGTTCAAGAATCTGTGGAAGCCCAGTCCGTCGGTCATCAGACCATGGTGTCAAGCGAAAAAGAAATTCGGATCCTTTAAATATTTCATTATGAATCCTAATGTTGATGGTGGCGAGTTACGAGTATTTATACTCTCGAGACACATCCTCATTTATGGATTCAAGATGTATATTCTTTTTGCATTTCTATATTTTGAGTGTTTAATGCCGTCTTTTGATATTCTCAATATGTTCCACTTAATTTGTTTGTACTTCTTACGGAGTAATAATAATATCATATTGGCTTTATTCAAATACGTAAATCTAGTGATTATGCTTCTTCAAGAGCATTTTATTCTCATATTAATACAATCTCATATCATCGATAAGATTACTTCATGTAAGCTTTTCATGCGATATATTTTCTTTGATTTATCAACATGGGATCTATTCAGCACTTTACTTTCGTCTATTTATCCAATGGTAACTTCAAGTACCACTTGCTCAATTTTCTCCATTCATATTCGGTATATATAAAGAAGTAATTTTATTCTCATCGTCTACTTCTTTGAGAGTATGATTAGAATATTTGATCAACTACTTCTTCTGGAGTAGGATTCGTTATAACCAATCGTGTAGTATAATCCACCACATTGGAAATATGCACACCAATCGTGTGGTATTACCCACCACATTGGAAATATACTCAAACTATAAAGTGCATAAATTTAAATTGCAGAAATTAAATTTCCTCCAATAGGTGGTCGAACCTACCTTATGGGAATTATTGCAATAAATATAAATTTACGGAATTTAAATAGCAAGAATTAAATTGCATAATATTTAACTACTTCTTCAGGAGTAGGATCTGCTTAGTAGAAGGTATTACCCATCACTTAGCATATAAAGTGCGTAAATATATAAAACCTTAGTTTAGTGACGGTTGAACCCATCATCAAGTAGGAGGTATTGCATTAATTAAATTGCGATAAATAAAGTGCTGAGAATTAAATATTGAGCGCTTCTACGGGAGCAGATTTGTTCTTACAGAACAAATACTCATTACTTCTACAAGGACACTTATCATACAGAATAAGTACATTATGTAATTGAACTCTTGGGAGTTACATTAATATTTCGATCTTTTAACTCAAATGGACTTCAAGCCATTTTATATAATCAATGGATTTAGAATTTCTTCATGAATATTCTATCCATTTTTCTTTGTCGTCAAAATTAGGTCGGTTTTACCTAAGGGTAAAATTGTCCATTCAATCATAAAGGTAAAATAGTCAAAAATATTTTATCAATGTTTTACGATTGGAAAATTATCTCCTTTCTACTTCAATTTATCAATATCAAAATATTCAAGGACTATTTTGTAACTTTTTCAAAAGTTGGTGTACTAATTTGTAAATTTTGAAAGTTTGATAATAACATATTTCAAACAACGAGTTATTACCCTATCAATGTTGGTGTCAAATCGAAGCTCTCGTTAAATCGAGTATAATGGAGTCGAGAAAATTTGATTTTGATAATGTATGCTCCTTATATCTCGAAAGCGAATATTATAGTTTAATATATTATTATAGTATAAAGTAATATAATATATATACCTTTTCATTTTTCTTGGGGAGAAGCAATTGAACATGCACGTATTTCTCCATTCAGTTTGCCAATTCTTGAATTGCCCACAACTCTTTGTCTCTGCATAAATGTTTTTACGTGAGTGATTGAGAAGATAGAGAGAGTGAGGCGTGAGAAAGTGGGGAAAAGATAAGAGAGAAAAGAAAGATAAGTATTGATTGGAGATGGATTAGGTTATTTATAATAATTCGGTTTACGTCTACAGAAGATCAAATCTATAAGATCTGTTGTAAGCATACTCCCTTCATATTACTCAAATGGTAGAGGCTACGTCTTTGATAACGTGTTATAAAAGTATGAAAACAATAGAGAGAATTTAGAGAGAATGAATTCGAATGAATTCTCAGGAATGAATTTCATTAATAACTGAAGCCCTATTTATAGGAAAACTTCGAATGGTACAACCGTAATTACATAATTTCATCAAGGGTATAATAGTCATTCACATATAATAATTACATCTTTTACCAAATTATTCCTCCACCAAATTATTCCTCCACCAAATTATTCCTCATAATTCATAACCACCAAATTATTCTCAATTATTCATAACACATCTAACTTTATAGGATGTGTTTTGTTCCATGTGTAGGTTCACAATTTTATTTGATGCTTGTTTTGTGCATCTAGTTTCCACATTCTCAATTTAGCTGCCACTAATGACAAACAAACATTTACAAGAGGCTACTTTCCCCTTTTCCATTCAAGTGCATTAACAAGATGAACACCATACATGGTTTACAGCTTATATAACATTCTACAACAATAGAAAATACCAACACAGAATGGGATGACACAATGGAACCCGAATTACATCATAAGCTACAACTTAATAGACGTTGCTTTTCCCTTCCCCAGACGTATCGTCATATTAAGGCCAATGTCAATCTCAAAGTCTTTTTCATCGGTGATAGTTACGTTCTTTTTCAATAATGCAGATAGATCCGCACTATCCCCCTGAGGCTCGGGTATGTTTCCTCTAGGCTTAGGCTTCTCCGGCGCCGCACGGCTACATTGCCCTTTTTCTGCCAAGCCACTTGATTGTGCACAGTCCCATAGAAAATATCGACATTCGTCTATGCTGCATCGGAAAAATAATTTCCGGTAGTTCGTTGAATTTTCATTCACAAGTTGAAGGTACATTGTGGGCACATTCTCTTTGTCGGACACCGAGACGTAGGGCGACTGGCCATCCGGCAGCTCAAACACATACCTTTATTTGTGATTGGCATTCTTTTTCTTCCTAAAAGAACACAATAGCGCATAAAGAAATTAAATATACAAAAAGGGTCCTCCAACCACTACTGTAAAAGACTAAAACATAAAAGAAGGAAGATAGTCTATTTCACACTCACATCATTAGGCAGTCACGTCAAGAGGAAACAACATAATTATGTGACTCAACAAGGGTGGTCCGACGCTCAACCTTTTCAAACCATGCAAACACCCAATGTATAATGTAAATATAAAGGTCCCTCTCAAACAACATAAATTATGTGCCTCATTAAACTCCTTCCCCAACCCAACAAATGAATCCACAAAAATGCGATGCAAATGAAGTTTTTAAGAGCCAACCACACTGTCACACCATAAAAAAATAAGTTTTATGGTCAGAAACAAAAAATGATGTTAGCAAAGCTCTTATCAGTTGAGGCTTTCAGGGAATTCTGAAAATCAAGTTCTCTAATAGAAGAAATACACCAAAGGAGATGCAACCTTTAGGCCAAAGTAATTAACCAGATCATCACCCATGTGACAAATTGTTCAAACCAAATAACAAATCAGTGTTTACAAGCATTCAGTGCATCTAATATCCTTTACTCTTTTGCAAAACATACCAGCGTGCTGAACTAATGAGGCATATAAAAAACCAACAAGTAATCAAAGCATTGCAGACCAAGTATCAACAAGTAATCAACAAGCAAATTCACTTAACGCCACTGTCGTTCATTGCAAAATTAACCCGAAATTGGAGCAATGAATTTTTATTTAAAACAAACCTGATATGTATCAACTAAACCAAACCCAACCAAACCAGACCAAGTTCCCACCATCTAGCCACTGTAAATTACACACACGTCTGGCCAAAAAAAAAAATGCAAAAAGAACCTACGCTACATTAACCGAAGACACTGTAAATTCTCGGAGTTCCTGTACCAAACATTTGCGGACTATCCATCAAATATACTAACAAAAACAAACGAAACTTCATCCAGCAACCAAAGGCGAAATTTCGGGAAATGGACAAATAACTGCGAAAAAGGCAAAAAAAAAAAAAGGAAACAAGAAACCTTACAAAAAAAGGGGAAATTTCGTTCGTTCACCGGCGATGACGTTTTCTTCGTTCTCCGACGCAGATATCACCTTTCTTCTTCGGCCGTTGTTCTTCGCGAGTGGGGGAGAAAAAGGGGAATTTCGTTCGTACACCGCCGACGACGTTTTCTTCGTTCTCCGACGCAGATATCGCCTTTCTTCTTCAGCCGTCATTCTTCGTGGGTGGGGGGGTGATCAGAATGTGAAGGAGGAAAGGGAGTCGAGAGAGGAAAGGGGGAAACGGCAAGAATGCTTCAAACCGAGCCCTAGATCTGGTTTTCTTCTGTTTTATATTTTTATTTTTTTTTTGGTCCACAACTATGGGCTATATTACAAGTTGATCCCCGGCCTTAAAAAAAAAAAAAGAGTTGCTGACGTGGCTATCCACGTCAGCGCCACGTAACGATCCACGTCAGCAGTGTGCATGCTCTCCTACACACTAGTGTGTAGGAGAGCAGGAGCGTAACTATGATATGGCACATGGAGTCCTAAGACTTCATATTGAGGTCACAGAAATCGGATCTTACAGTTTCCCAGAATGTAGATATTTCTCCTAATCATTAAGATAATTTGAACTGAAGATCCCTGCAAAATTGAAAAAGCCTATTTCTTTCCCCAAATTAACAAAGATGCATCTTCACCATGTTTCATTTACTCTTTATCAACTTGTCCTATTTAATGGAACTAACCATGCATCATTGTTGTGTACGTAATTTGTGTAGTTTGAAAATAGATTCTCATACTCTGACCAAGTTGATCATTACATCAGAACGTGTTGGTTATTCTAGATGCATGTAAAGTTGTGGTCTCAGCTCTCAAGCTTGCTCTATTTCGCTACAGTGGATACGACTTCAAACGTTGAAAAATAAACCGGTTGAGGAGTTCTTTAGGGTAACTCACCCGTGTGAGATGTAGACCACACTTGTCTCTCCCACTTCCATTCCTAAGAATTGGTGCAGTTCTTCCTCATCTTTCAAGCAAGAATCTATTTAATTCAACATACCAGGCCCCATGGTACAACTATTTAATATATTCATAAATATTTTCTTATCAAGTAAACTTCCTTCTAAATAATCTCTTTGATATGGTGACTATTCCATAATTAAATGAACAATCGACTAAGCGATACTTGAAGAAAAATGTACATAGGCTTTTCATCTCATATATAAAAAGTGATTTCTCCATTTTAGAGATTCATAGAGTTTATAATTTATAAATTATGTCATTTCACAATGTTTTATATTTTACAACATTAACTAAGTGCAAAAATATTATACTATTATATATATATATATATATATATATATTATAGATGAATTTAATCAAAGAATATTAAGAACTAAGATTGATTTCTCGAGTTAAAAAGTTACAAAATGTCATTGACGTATGCTTTACATATATATGGAATTTAGATATCGTTTAATTTGGATTGTGCAAATGAGTTGGCATATATTTTTAATAGTTAGCCTTTTGCCTCATAAAAACCTCAAGATTTTGTCTTCTTGGCTTCTTGCTAGTGGCCACCAAATGGAAATCCAAAATTGAGTGCAGTCCAAGGACTGCAGTGGCCTTTACGTGGCTCCGCCAATGCCCTAAGGGCTTGTTTACGTCCACAAAGAGCTTTCTCCAGTTTACAGATATGATGAGGCTTTCGTTTATCAACAAAACCCTCTGTAGGCTATTTTAAGTATACGGTTTCCGTTAGCTTCCCATTTAGAAATGTATTGCTTATATCAATTTGACAAATGATCCAATTAATTTTTGAACGTCAAAAGGTAGTACCAAGCTCCAGGCTTTATTCATCACCAACGCCTTATATTCCTCTAACATAGCTTTCTTCTAATTTTCATCACATATAGCTTTTTCAAAGCTCATGGGTTCACTAGCATAGTTCTTAGTATCTAACAAGTAAGTTTTGAACTTGAAAATACATGAGTTTGCTCTTGTTGTCATAGGATGTGTGGGTGTTACAGAACCTCCTCTTGAAGTGGTTCTAGCAGCTGGTTAACTGGAATGTGCAATGGGTTCTTCCCGAGTTGGTGTTTCAACATTGTCTGATGGATTTTCTGAATCAATCATCCCAAATTCTATCACCTTCACTCAGTCCAATAGGATCTGATGTGGCTAGCTGCAGGAGAAGCTCCTGTACTAGCCTCAATAGCTAACTTAGACTGGTTTGTGTTGGGATTTTCTCGTATTTTAACACGAAAAAACAAAACAACAATCGAACACAAAAGAGAAGTGATTTTATTAATAATATATAAAATAACTAAAAGATACAAATTATCGAAACTTGACCGCATAATCGATGTCCACAAATGGAATTTGCCGCCACTAGAATTGTTTAAGTGTTTATGGTATACATGGAAAATGGTTTGTCGAATTGAATCAAGCATCCAGTTTGATAAGATAAACACTTAATCTTTATCAAACGAATTTAAACACATTTAAGAATGAACGGACAAAGAAAGGAAGAATAGAAACTACAAAAGTTGCTTTTCAACTTTTAAAATCACTCTTAGATCTGTTTCTATGTTTTCTCTTGTGCTTTGATAGCTTTTTATTGATTCATTCAAAAAGAATTCGTCCACTAGATAGGAACCAACAACCATGAAGAAGAGACACGTCTCTTGGCAAGAACTCTTCAAAAAGTCATGTCTCTACGCTAGATTATATGAACACATATTAGTGGTTGCAAAATATACACAAATGCATCAATGGCTTGGTGGTTGAGGCTCTTGTTGGATAATAAAGGGGTGTGAGTTTGAATCCTTGTAGACGTGTCCTTTCATCAATTTTTCTTTTTATGCATTCCTTACTTGATCAACTCATTTCCTTTCCATTTCCTTCATGAATAATTATTGATCAATCAATAATTTCAACAATCCCCCACTTTGATCAATAATCATGTAATGATACTTGTGCGTAAGGTAAAGAATTCTTTTGATTTAAATCTAACCATAGTGTAATCTCTGCAAAGTATTATCGATTTTCAGGCAGCATGATAGCTTTGAACCTAACACCTCTTGTGATAATTCCAGCGAAGACACACGTGCACAAGTGCCACATGTCTAGTTCCTCAATGCTTAGCGCTTATAGGGCCTTGTGCTTATCCTATTCGTTAAACTTTAAAGAAATAAACTTCAACTCTTTATTGACGCGGCATCACCCGAAGTTTAACTAGGTGAAATCTTTCTAGTATCTTCGTTACCTTAAAAGATACTTGTACAACTGGATTTCATTAAGAGTTTAACAACTCAACCCTCTGGTTCAATAACAACCAATACCATTATCGTAGGATATGGCCATAATTTGAATTAAGTTGGTGTTGAAATAAACTATTTATCGAGTGACTTGTTCTTACCCTTTGAACCAGCGAATTACTGTTCGAGTAATGACAAGTAGGGTTGCCATCATCACTGGTGGTTTGTGAAACGAAGTTTCAACTATGTCCTCTCTGATATTAATCTTTGTAATATTCACGTTTATCGTGAATCTATTATCCATATTCTTTAGGGTAATCTTTCGAGTTCGAACGTTTTCTTTTTATGGGTAAAGCATTACCCCTACTACTGAGGGTAAGCCTCTTATTCTTTCACTTAATGAAAGAATGATCTTCCCTTCTTTTAGTTTCTTTTAATATTATCTCATTATTGAGTACAATAATTCTCATATGTTATCCCAACATAAATTCTTTTACTCAATAACACTTTGTTGTTCGAAACTACAGTGTTTCAAATCATATATTCATGTGATAGATTTGTAACTCTATCACATTATTTCGTGTTCACATAAACCTGAATATGCTTTATTTATTCTTTCACTCCTTGAAAGGATATATAAATTCCTTCTTGAATATTTTATTTAATAACCTCAATTGTATGTATGCGACCAACTTCTTTTACTTGGTTGAAAGAAGAATGAATTAGCAAATAACTTTGTCAAATACTCATCTATTTGACATTTAGTAGTCACAAAATATTATAAACTACGAAATCATATATTCATAAATTGGCACAATACACAACTTCCATGTATCCAAATCGCGTAAGAATAACTCACAAAATTAAATTCTATAATTTCCCTTACTCCCATGCATTTGGTCATTCACAGATTCATGAAGAGAAACTAACCACCTTTTCATTTTCAGATCAATGTCCACAATGTTAAATGTTTTATCTTGACGTGAATGGACACTTCTACACGTCAACTACACCACTTTCGTAGATGCCTATTGATAAAAAACTAAATTCGTTGAAAAGTGCATACATATGTCATTATTCGTATTATCCAATCATCATGCAACTACCAAAACTTGAGAAATAGACAAATGTATTGTAACACTTATACATGCTTCTGTATTGTTTTATGCAATATAAAACAATAGCCAACTAATGATTTATCTTCCAAATTTACATAAATATATGCAACATACCTTTTGTAAAAAATAGCCAAACACAAACTCAATGCTAATTAATCCGAGAAAACATATTTGGCACGCATGCATTCAACCATTAAGACTTGAGACATGCATGGAAAAGGGTTTTATAATACTTCTGCATGCAACATATCTCATTTATTCCTTTCTATTTCTCAATTTTGATTTTCAAAATGAATGGGCACATCTTCACATAAATTCATGTAAAAAAACTAATTAGATTGTGATAAAAACACATACCTGGTCATTAAGGGAAAAAAAAAAGGCACTGCTTCATGAATGGCCGTAACTTTATATTCTTCAAATAATGCCATAGTTTCTATTCTTTGTGATTTAAATATTGTCATATTCCCTTACATCTTTATTGTTTTCGTTGAAAATTTTCAGATTCTATAGTGTCCGATACTTCAATCACCATCGTGAATTCGTTCTCGTCATCCGTGGTGACACAAGAATCAAGATCAGAATTCGAAATGTCAATTACCTCTATCGGGTTGTTGACTTGTTGTATTTCAACTAGGCCCAGTACTTCTTCTGGACTCTAAAGCATATCTTGAAATTGGTCAACCCCATCAAAATATTGATATCCTTCCCACAAGTTTATGAGTGTTATGCAAAACATCTTATAATCAAAGTCTATTGCCATCAAGTCACAAAAACCATCTTGAATCGATGTTGTTATGTAGTCTTGTAGGATTGCCTCTGCAATAGCCACCCAATTGCCATCAATGAAGGAGTTTACCAAATGATTTGCAGATTGCAAATTGTGCATCACCTATCCCAAGGCGATGGCGTCGTCCTGTGCCTGATTTAGTTGTCGAACGTGTTCGGCCATTGACCAATTTGCATCCGCCACAAAATATCTATGTAACACTACCACTTCAAATGCTTGTGTCTCATCACATGATGATTTTGACGTACTAGCCTCGAACGTCATGATTGTTCCGTCCTCCGTATAAGGAAGCAACAAAATTCCGTTTGAGATTGTTGGCATTTTCTCGTATTTTAACACGGAAGAACAAAACAACAATCGAACACAAAAGAGAAGTGATTTTATTAATAATAAATAAAATAAATAAACGAGACAAATTACCAAAACTTGACCCCGTAATTTCTTTCCTGCTTTCCTCAAACGGAATTTGCCGCCACTAGGAATGTTTGAGTGTTTATAGTATACATGGCAAACAGCTTGTAGGATTAAATCAAGTCCTTAGTTTGATAAGATAAACACTTAATCTTCATCAAACGAACTTAAACACATTTAAGAATGAAGGGAGAAAGAGAGGAAGAATAGAAACTACAAAAATTGCTCTTCAATTTTTAAGATTACTCTTAGATCTTTGTTTCTATGTTTTCTCTTGTACTTTGATGGCCTTTTATTGATTTATTCAACGAAGAATTCGTCCACTATATATAGGGAATCAACAGCCATGAAGAAGGGACGCGTCTCTTGGTAAGAACCTCTTCGAAAAGTCATGTCTCTACGCTGGATTATATGAACAAATATTAGCAGTTGCAAGATATACATAAACATGTTAATGGATTGGCGGTTGAGGTGCTTGTTGGATAAAGGGGTGCAAGTTCGAATCCTTGTAGACGTGTCCTTTCATCAAATTTTCTTTTTATGCATTCCTTACTTGATCAGCTCATTTCCTTTTAATTCCATTTCTTTCATGAATAATTATTGATCAATCAATAATTTCAACAGTCTGAAGACGAGTTGTTTGTAGGTGGATTGTGGTTTAGAGGTAGGCCTAAGTTTGAACAAAGAGGATAGGCACCTACAACAACTTCTAACTCTTTTGGTGATGAACTAGAAATGATCGAGTCGTAAAAGGAGAATGGTAATTGTAAGTCTTGTACTTCAAAAAATGGGCCTATAAGAATTGAAAATGTATGCTTTGGAATTCATGGGGTCGGATTTTATTTTTTGAAAGAATATGGAAGTTGTAAATGTGGAAAAAGTTAAGAGCTTTATAAAATGTGTCATTGAAAATCAATTTATAAAATAGTGAATTAGGTTTAGGCAAAAATATGAACCAAATAAGCTCTTATGAATTTTACACTTTCTGGGAGAACTTCCGATGGCTATTTTCTTGTATTTTTTTTTCTCCAACAATATCTTCGTTTTATTCAATAAGCTGATGATTAATCTCCCCCTCAAGTTGGCGAGTGGTAGAACACGAATTCCCAACTTGAATATCGAAAAGCTTAAAATGGTTTCTTGGTCAATGGTTTGGTCAATGTATCTGCAATTTGAAACTGCGACGGTATGAATTTTGTAACAATAGCTCCAAAAGCGATCTTTTTCTCTTACGAAGTGATAGTCAAGTTCGATATGTTTAGTTCAAGCATGGAAAACAGGGTTGATGATCATTAGTAATGATCGGGTACCCATTGTGGGTACCTTACGGTACCCACAGTCGGGGAAAAAAAATGATGGGGGTCGAGTGAGGCCCCCCCCCACAATCAGG
The DNA here is from genome assembly GCA_018223645.1 of Jasminum sambac. Classification (NCBI taxonomy): domain Eukaryota; kingdom Viridiplantae; phylum Streptophyta; class Magnoliopsida; order Lamiales; family Oleaceae; genus Jasminum; species Jasminum sambac. The sequence continues at coordinate 31,147,138 of CP073649.1, forward strand.
GGCCGGTTATGTATTATTCTTCTAACTTAACGTAGATATAAAAAAAATTAAAAAAAAATTTGCTCGGCCACATGGCGCCATCAGGTAGCGCCACGTTGCGTGGGTTTTTACCCATGTGGGCGCTTGATCAAAAGCATGATGATCATATAAAGAGAGCTCATGTTGTCACTAAATAGTTGAGATGGATGAGATAAGGTAACTCCATAGTAAATAGCACATCCATGTGATTTCGGTAGTGTTCAACAGCTAGAGAATCATTGCAGTGACAAAAAGAACTGCTGATGAACAATGGGATGCTAACTCGCATTACATTACATGCCACAAGAACAATGAGTGAGTGATTGATTTATTTCTTTGGGTGTTGAATTGATTTTGCGAAATCATTTATTTAGTTCTACTTGTACTGATCTTAAATTCTTTTGTTCTAGTGGATTGGTTTTGTTCGTAAATGACGGACGCATTTTTTACCTTGCAGGATTTTCCACGTTAAAGCGTTGTGTTCAGTGTTTTTACATTCTCCGCACCTTTCGCTAGATACATCTAGGATCATGTTAATTAGATTCATTTGTTTACTATTGCACTGTTCAAACTAGATATATGTCATTTTCACCAGTAAAATAGTATTTTGATATTGTGATTAATAGTTACTGTTATGCTAAACACTGTACAATTAAATCTTAGTAATCCACGATATTAGACGACTTAATAACTACATGTACTTAATGTGATAATTTTATGCAAAAAAAAAAAAAGGTGATAATTCAGCTTTGTTCGTAATTGAATTTGCAAAGACAACATCTTTGTAGTTGCATTTAGAAAAAAAATGCTACGGCACACAATCGATGCCACATTGCTGTTCTTAGGAAAATTACACTCTAATCCTTGATTGATCTTCTATCCATTTTTCGCATGAAAACATTGAAAAATATGTATCTCATTGGGAAGCCACAGGGCTTTAAAATTTTTATTATATTTATATATATACATGGTCCGTATTTCATTATATTTATAAATGGTCCATGTTTCATGGTCCATATTTCATGGTCCATATTTACATATGGTTCATATTTCATAGACGGGCCGGATAAATCACGGATCACGTTTTATAGATGGGTTGCCTTACCTACGTGGGCAAGCCGAAATTCTCTTCCATCTAGCTTATATATATCTCTCAACGTAATAAGTCACTTATAAGTAGAATTGCACTCATAAAACATTACTACTGCATTGAATTGCTCTTTGCACGTACGTACGGTACGTATCTAAGCATGGAGAATTACAGCACTGCATGCTCTCTCATAGCCCTACTACTTATTCTAATATTCATGTCCAAACCCACGGTCCAAATGAAATGTAGGCCGAAACTCCCTCCCGGCCCAACGGGCTTGCCGATCATCGGCTGCCTAATTCCGTTGATTCTTAACAAGTCGACATTCCGGTGGATACAGAAAATGATGGACGAAATGAACACCGAAATCGCGTGTATTCGTCTGGGTCGAGCCCACGTCGTTTTTGTCACTTCTCCTGAACTTGCAAGACTGTTCTTGAAGAAACATGACGTCATCTTTTCTTCAAGACCTGATTGCATGTCAGCAAGATTGACTAGCAATGGCTACTTGGGTGCAGCACTTTCACTCATGGGTGATCAGTGGAAGAAGATGAGGAGAGTTCTTGCTTCGAACGTTCTTTCACCGGCGATACACAATTGGCTTCACGATAAGAGAATGATGGAAGCCGATCATCTTGTTCGTTACATCTATAATCAATGCATGAATTCTTCTGGTCATGGTTTGGTGAATGTGAGAATTGCTGCACAGCATTACTGTGGCAATGTTATCAGGAGGTTGATATTTAATAAGAGGTTTTTCGGAAAAGGTGAAGAAGATGGAGGTGGTCCAGGTCATGAAGAAGAAGAGCACGTTGAGGCACTATTTTCAATTCTTTCCCTTCTCTATGGGTTTAGTATTGCAGATTATTTTCCATGGTTGGAGATTTTTGATTTTGATGGTTACAAGAGGAACCTCAAGAAGGGTATTCAAAGTGTAACTAAACTTCATGACCCCGAAATACATGATAGGATTGAGATGTGGAGAAATGGGATGAAATCAAAAGAAGAGGACATTCTTGATGTTTTGATAAATCTCAAGGACTCAAAAGGTGCTCAAGTTTTGACAGTTGAAGAGATCAAAGCACAAATTATTGTAAGAATTAATATATATAATGCCTAATTAATAATATTTTAAGCGTACGTACGTAATCCATTCGAATCTAATCAATTTTTGTACCGTGCATGTTGGTATATATATGTGCAGGAACTCATGCTTGCCACAGTGGACAATCCATCAAATGCGGTTGAATGGGCTCTTGCAGAGATGATAAACCAGCCCGAGATTTTAAAAAGGGCTTGGCAAGAACTGGATATGGTAGTTGGAAGGGACAGATTAGTCCAAGAATCAGATTTGAAAGAATTGAACTATGTGAAGGCTTGTGCTAGAGAAGCATTTAGGCTCCATCCAATAGCACCGTTTAACATTCCACATGTATCCTCAGAAGACACAACAGTAGCAGGATACTATATCCCGAAAGGTAGCCATGTAATATTGAGTCGTCCGAGTCTTGGTCGCAATCTTAGAGCATGGGAACAACCTCTCAAATATAAGCCCGACCGTCACCTCAAACATGATGGCTCAGAAGTTGTTCTTACTGATTCCGAACTCAACATGTTTTCATTTAGCACTGGGAGGCGAGGATGTGCAGGTGTTTTACTTGGTTCTAACATTACTACCATGTTATTAGCAAGACTTCTTCATGGATTCACATGGAATGCCCCACCGGATGTGTCAAATGTTGACTTAAGTGAGTCTGATGAAGGTGGTCTCTTTCTTGCCAAATCGTTGCTTGCAGTGGCAAAACCTCGATTGCCTTCTAAAGTTTATGAGAAACTTGGAAATTAAAATATTGTAGGTGGGTATCTTAATTAGCGAGTATCAAAATAAGTGCTAGAAGCACTATAGTTTGCGTATGATAATATGAGAATGATCGATGAGTTGACTGTATAAAGGAAAATGCTATTGGTATAACCTAAATGTACAACAAGGTGTATAATGCACCCGTGTCCATTTGATAATCATTGATTTAAAAGTGATGTGACGTGTAAAAAAACAGAATTAATCTAGCTACCAAGTATTTTTATTGTACATGTAGCATAACTCATGAATAAATGTATTTTAAATGTCTTTAATTTAAGTCATTAATTATATCTTCACAAGTTTTATCTTGCCCAATTTCTAGTCGTATATATTGTACCATATTGCGTGAAACTTTATTCTAAAATGCGTGTACACTGATGTGAAACTTCTCCCATACAAATGCTAGTCGCAAAGATGATATAATGTTCACATAGATCGACGTAATTATTGTACCCAAATTAAGAACACATGCTTCATCAATATTGTTGGATATTGTCACCTCGGAACGATCTCGGCATGAATCATTCAAGGCTAATATAATGCACCCTGGCTGACATTAATTATATTGGACCACTTTTTATGCCGCGTATAAGTCTTAGCGCGCTTGATCTCTTTTTTGGAGGAGCAAAACCTTGGTTACCTTCAAGCATTTAGGGCTTGTTCTTTCCACAATAAATTTACACGCACGCAATTCCGTATAACCTCATACTCATTTTCAACCACACACACATCTCCCAAAATAATATCAACCACACATTTTTACACGGAATACCGCGCACATCAACTTAATACCCAATCAAACATACCCTTAATTGTCAAGAATTTTGAAACTAAAAACACCATATAGAATATAGAATCTATATCTATATTTAAATAAACCAAGCAAGTTTTCCCCACCCCCATTTCATTATTTTTCTGAATTAAAAAATTATTATTTTAATATTTGTACATTTTCATCATTATTAAATCTTTAATTCCCTTTTCTCCATTAAATAAATAATAATATATTACCCTCTTTATGGATGATCAAAAATAAAAATAATAGCTCAATAAATAAATTTTTTTTGTTCTGTATTATTCCACTCGATGAGATCTTTCATATGAGTATAATCTTAATATATAAATTTTAATTATATTAAAAGTTACTTATTTTAGTGATTATTAGCTTATTTTTGTGTCAAATAAGTAATTTTTAATGTAATCAAAATTTATACATCAAGATTATACTCATATGAAAGATCTCATCGAGTCTATATATAAATAAACCAATCAAGTTTTCCCGCCAATTTCACTATTTTTCTGAATTAAAAAATTATTATTTTAATCTTTGTACATTTTCATCATTATTAAATCTTTAATTCCATTTTCTCCATTAAATAAATAATAATATATTACCCTCTTTATGGAGGGTCAAAAATAAAAATAATAGCTCAATAAATGAATTTTTTTTTGTTCTGTATTATTCTACTCGATGAGATCTTTCATATGAGTACAATCTTAATATATAAATTTTAATTATATTAAAAGTTACTTATTTTAGTGATTATTAGCTTATTTTGGTGTCAAATAAGTAATTTTTAATGTAATCAAAATTTATACATCAAGATTATACTCATATGAAATATCTCATCGAATAGAATAATACGGAGCGAAAAAATTCCATATTTATCGAGCTATTATTTTTGTTTTTGACCCTCCACAAGGAGGGTAATATTCACCCTTTATTTAGTCTCTATCTATTCAGTCTTAATTCAGAGGCAAAGAAGCATTGCTAAATTTTAGGGCATAATTTGCTCACGCATCAAATTCCCAAATCACCTGGATTATTCCCAAATCTTAGGCGAAATCTTTGAAAAAAAAATTGAATTTAGAAATATATGTTAATTATATTTTTTATTTCCTTTTTAATTTGATTTTATTCTATACATTAAACACATTTAAATATATGGTATACTGATTGATGCTGTTTGTCACTTTGTTACTAAACAAATGAGGAAAGCTTGAATTTCGCTATGCGTTTATTTGAACAAAGAAAATTTTTACTCGAATTGGAAAAAAAAAAAGAAACTCAAATTGAAAGAGGATGGATTTGTACGAAATATTGAGGCTGTTGAAATTTTAAAAAATCTTTTGCAAATTTTCTCTTACACAAATTTGGAATTATAACTGAAATATATATCTCTCTGTGCAACGCACGAGAAAATACTAGTAAATAATAATAATAATAATAACACAGCGAATTTCTTAATGAACGTAAAATAAGTGCCAAGTAATTTTATTAGAAGACTATTTAATTTTAATTTTCTATCATTTAATTGTATACATATATAAACGCCAAATAATCAAGCCACACGTACGCCATACCATCACCGCTTGTAGATAGCGATACTCTTGAATAAATGGTATGTATTATGTTTATGAGTTATTATGACTTAAAACTAAATACTTTTATTTATTAACCATATATAGATTCTTAAAGAAATTATTAATAACCGTCCATCTAAAACTAAAACTAAATACTTTTAGTTGGCATATTTAATAACCGTCCATCTAAAAGTGATGGAATAGTTGAAATTGTAGGATCATACCACATATCCATTATTTCAATTATTATGGCAACTATTATGGTATTGTAGCATGGTCCTTACAATATATAGTCAATTCTGCTTTTTATATTGAGTCGTTATAAAATTAAGAGAAACCATTAATTAATGCTCATATGTCATCAAGGGCAATTAGAAATGAGTATTTAAGGATGGGATAAAAGGCAAATGTGTTCATCCAATATTTCTCTACTCATATATAGACAAATTAGGCTCTTGATAGCAATGGCTTCTTTCAGATCATCTCTCTTCGTTGGACTCTTTTCCTTAGCAATGTTTCTTTCTTCACCACAAAAATGTTTAGGTACATTTATATTCCAACGATAGTTACGCGCGTGTTTTTCTACATATTTTTACACATTTTTTTCAATCTCATTAATTCTCTCTCCTATTTCACATCCACATATCTCGTGGGATTTATCTGTACTACACAAATCTCCACAATTTAACTCCACTCATTCTCTCTCCTATATCACATAAAAACCTATTTTTACACATACACTAACACCTGTCCTCGTCTCAACGTATAACGACACTGTTTACAAAAGAAATGATGAATTTGTCTTTTGATTGGTCGCTTGTTTAAACGAGCATCTACATTTAATTTTCTTATTTCAGATATCTTTGTGTGATAATTTCATATACTGGCCATTATTATTATTATTATTATTATTATTATTATTATTATTTTGTGTAAAATTTTTAGGTGGCCGTACCGCTGCTGACGGATTGGTGTATTGTCATGGCCCTACATTCTCTTGTAAGACAGATGAAGAATGTGTCAAACTTTGCCAAGGCACTCGTGCATACAAGGGAGGGAAGTGTATTTCTCCTTCGGGCGCGCCTTTTGGAAGATTATGCTGCCAGTGTACTAATTAATTAATTGTGATATTCTAATAAAAATCATTTTTTAAAATTATCAGTGAGTTATTATTAAGAAACTAGTATTTCCCCCGTGCGATGCACGCAACGTTTTAAGATGATTTGTTTATATAAACAATATTAATACAAAATAAAAATAACAAAGCATATATAGTATTATAAATTTTAATGACGGTTTATAAATTTTGATTTGAACCACTATCTTGTAAAAAAAATCATATCAATTGTTGTAATTGATGATTTTATGTAGTAATAAAATATTTGGGATCAAAATTTAGACAATAATTTTCTGAACGAAAAGAAATGCTCATATTAGAATTTTTCCAATTTTTTTATCATCGATGTCATTCAAGTAGTTAACTCATGACGATATTTTTTAGCAAATTTTGAATATTAAGGTTTGGGGAATTTATACGATGTGGATTGTGTACTGTATGAAATGATAAGATATCTATACAAAGTATTTGTAAGTGAAACTCTGCATATTGATTTTCCAGTAACAAAAATTTGTGCAGAATAATTGAGAAAAAAATACTAATACATGCAATACTAAATATAAAAAAATTTAAGAAAATTAATTTTTGATACTTTTATTTCTTTTATTTGTTGTCAAAAATGAAGAGATGATTAAATGATAATTCTAACAATTATTTTTTTAAATAACTTGCGAAATGATGAGACATGAAATTTATCGCTTTCTATTTTTTTCTAATTAGTTAATTAATTATTCATTATAAATTTAATTATTTAACTATTCACTATTTGATCTTTAAAAAATGTCCAGTATTTGAACCGCTTAATGCACATTACCCATGAAAACTATGTAAAACTACCCTTTTAAAATCGTAAAAAAAAAGAGGTTTTTTGTGTAATTTTTTAAATATGCAGAAAGGTTTTTTTTATAAAATAGAAAATCTTATCACATTTTTATTAATACATGCAATACTAAATATAAAAAAATTATATAAATTAATTCAAAAATTAGAATTAGAATACATATAAATAAAATATAATTCTATAAAAAGTAAAATAACGAAAATAACACCAAATAAGAAAAATTGAATAAATTGAATAATAAAAATAATTAATTACTAAAATACAACGGCCAAAAGCATTGATATCGCTTGTATCAAAGACTTTCTTTCAAGTAGGCTTCTTTTGATTTTATATATAGTTATTATTTAGTAATACAGTTTGCATTGAATTTATGATATTATTATACACGACATGTATGTTCTCGCATGGACTTTTACACACTTTATTATATTTATTTGTGGAACCTAGAGAAAATTGCGCGAAGCTGTTTCAATTTTTAAGTCGCTTCAAAATATATCCCACATAATGTGCAGACTAACTTCGTCATCAACAATGATTTCTAGTTTAAAGATTCTCTATTAATTTGGACAAATTGCAATGTTAAAATTAGGTATTTTCAGCTATTTTTCTATCTAAAAGCCAATACGTAGCGCTCATTAACCTACTTATTTTTACACATTTTTAAACCAATAAAAACTAAAAATATATAAAATAAAATTAAAAAAAAAAAAAAAGAAAGAGAGAAAGAAACCAACAGCACCACACTCCACCCACCCCCTCCCCCAACAGTAGCGACAACTGTTGGTGGATGGTAGTGCTGAAAACACCACCACTGCTGGTGGTGTTGTTGAAACACCACTGCCTCTCCTCATCACCACCAAAGAAATGCTCAGAGGAGTTATGCGGTGGGTGGAGTGTCGTTGGTTTCTTTCTTTTTTTTTTTTTTTAGCTTTTGTTAGTATATTTTTGGAAAAAATATTATTTTATTCCTACAAATAGTTTTATTAAATTTGGTATATTTCATTAATATCTACGTCATAGTTTACGGCGATATAATAATTATATTAATTTTTAGTTATTGGTTAGTAATTTTTATTTTAATATTTTTAGTTGTTGGTTTGCAATTAATATGAAATTTTTTTTCAAAAGTTATACTATCAATGCAAGCGCGTGTTAATATTTATAAAATTTTCAATAAAAGTTATTTAACCATAACCAAATTAGTTCGATAAATTTAATAATTTCAATTTTGGAAAATTTGTGCCAATTTCCCAATTTTCGATAAACTGTTTAATTTTAATGAGATATTTATTTTATTAATTTTCTACCTTCAGTATAATTTTTACAGTGATATACCCGTACTAAAAAAAAATTGTAGGGATATAATAGTTATAATTGTTGTTTAAAACCAAAATATGTGTGAATATCATTATATAAATTTTTTTGAAAAAATAAGATATTAATACGAACAAATACTATTGTATTGAAAATTTTCGATAAAAACTATCTAATTAGTATCAAATTAATTGGATACAATTAATTATGGACCAAATAAACATATATATATATATATATATATAATAAAATGGTGCAATTTAATTAAAATTTGGACTAATTTATGCATATTTCAAACTTTTGGGACTAAAACATATATTTTTCAAACTTTGGGACTTGACTGTAATAACTAAAGATTATGACCTTTTGTGCAATTTATCTGAAGTCAAATGTACCAAACGTGCACCCAAATTTTCAAAAGTTGACTTTGACTAACGGTTTAATTGACGGATTCCATCCAAAAACCAAACGTGCACCAGAGCTACTTTTTTTTTACTTAAATGCACTGCATTTTTTTAATTCGGACTAAATACACACTAGAGCAACTTTTTTTGGACCAAATGAGTCAAAATCCCAAAATTTGAAAAAATAGAATTTGTATTTAATGCAGAATTAAACGTGGTGCTTTATGACTCGTTTAAAAGAAACAAAAAGACGGAAAAAATATGATTCTGTTACATAATTAGGGTAATAAAATAATGCCCTTTTTCCTTCCTTTTTTTTTTATGTGGAAAATGAATAATGCTCGTATGTTATGAAGGCCAAGAATGAGTATTTAAGGGTGGATATAGAGCTACCGGTCTGGTGTGCTCATCCAATTCTCTAGCCATGGGCAAATTTCTTCATAGCAATGGCCACTTTGAGATTATTTCTTTTCGTTGGACTTTTTGCCTAGCCATGCTTTTTTCTTCGCCTGAAAAATGTATAGGTGAGTCTATATTCCACTCTTTTAGTACTTATTTGGTATAGTTAGTTTGACAAGAAATTTGATTTTGTGAATTACAATTATTAACTCATCTTTTGTAAGAAGTGATAGAATTGTTCTTGTATTAAGGTAGAAACCTTTGTTTCCACTAAATTTCATGATTTTTTTTTCTTTCATCATTTTCAACCGTTCATATAATTATTTTACGTTTTTAATATATTTCCCTAATTTTCAACCACATATCTAATACGTCATTCGAGTAAATCAACAACACCTTCTATAGAACAAGTTCTTATTTTTATTTCAAAGATCATCCTATAATAATTATAGACATTTATCGATTTTTATAATTTTTTTGAGTGAGCTTGTTTAATGAAGCACTATATTTATTTTTATTTATTTCTAAGATTCTGTCCATGATAATTACAAACATTTATCAGATTTTATAAATCTTCAGGTGTTCGTATAGGGTCTTGTAAAACAGATAACGAATGCATCTATATTTCCCCAGGCGCTGGTGATTTCAGAAATGCAGCTTGCATTTCTCATTGACTTCGGCCTTTCAAACAATCTTGTCAATGTAAATAAAAATTAATTTGATTTATTAAGAAACAAGATGGTTTATGCACCAAATTTTATGATATTATTACAAGAGGCAAACGCTCTTGCACCTTCATACTAATAAATTGCAACAAGGTCCCTAATCTTTGGAGTTGCTACAATCAAGTGTTCTACTTTCAAAGTCTCGCATTTGGAGTTCTTAACTTTTTAAATGTTAGTGTCGAAAGTCCTATTAAGAAAATCGTTAATTTGACCATCTACGGGTCAAATTTTTTGTAAATGAAACTATCCTCCTTCTCAACAAATAATAATTATAATTGAATGCATAACTTTTCAATAATGTGCAAATTGATCCTCGAGCTAGTCTAACAATGTCATGACATTTATGAAATTTTAACGAACACATAAAAAAGCAGCATAATCTTGCAATTTTAATAGAATTAATAAATGTCTTAACTAAATACCATACATTTTCAAATCCACAAAAAAGGCCTTTTAAAATCTGTGGAAGTTTGTAAATCTCATTTGAATACAATCTGTGGAAGTTTCCCAATTCATTGTCATTTAGATAGTTCGTGACCCACTATTAAAGTTTAACAAAATAAAAATTTACCCAAATACAAATAAAAATCACAACACTGTAAGTTACAAATTACCACAAGCAAAAGTTATATATTTCAATCACCCCCAGGTCATTTTCTCTTCTCTTTTCTTGTTAACCTAAATTCCCTTGAGAGGTAATTTCAATGGGTCGAAGGATATCTTAAAACTACCACCTCTGTAACCTATTTTCTACCATGTGGAAAAATGTTTACCACATTGAATTGGAGTTTGCTCCGTGAAGACCTAAAGTGGCCAGTTCTAAATCCACAATGAAGACTTATATACACAAAGACAACTGGTATCCAACTATTTCAAATCTCGAAACCGTACTTCTTAAAACTCACTTTTGGCAAAATCTACTCAAAGAACTGGAATTTTTTACTCGAGCCAACAATTTCCACAAACAAATTAAATAAAAGAAAAAAGCGAATGTAAAATTTCCTAGGAATAAATTTGAATGCAAAAAGAATAATTACCACGAGTTTGTAGTTTCATTGCTTCCATTTCCATTGACACAAGCCAATTGCTCTCTGTCCAAAGTTTGGAGGTGAATACAAGAAATATTAAACAATAATTCTTCGAGTCATTTTATCAGCCATGGTATATATCTCTACCAATATATCTCTACCAAGAGTTAACCATAAAATCGTAAAAAAGTTAAAAAAGAATTGTTACGGTACCTAACTAGGTCGACTTATTTCGTGAGAGGAAGGTAGCACCTCACAGTAATCTGCATTTCTAATTTATTACAATTGAATGGTTAAAAGCAATCAAAATTCCCATCTCTATTTTTATCCTCTATGTATGTGTGAGCTTGAAATAATAGGGACAAGACATTTTAAAAAAATATATATTAAAAGAAGAAGAAGAAGAAGAAGAAGATATTCGACCCCTGTCCCATTCCCCTGTGGTGTCACAAGCTCATAGCAATTTTCCCACTTTCAAGATGAACAGGGGGGGATTGGAGGTTTACATATCCATTGTAAATAAAGGAAATAGTTACATGTTAGTAAATGCTAAACTGTATTAGCCTGCTGGATTTAGCCAAACCGAATCCTCCGATCATGGACACCACGTAAAATTAGCCTGCAGATGCAGGTGAGCTTGTTAAAGATAGAATCATAGCCCTTACATATTAATAGATTAGATGGAACACATGCAAGATCCATAGATACCCTCAATGAAATCAGAGTTGGGTTACGTTAATATGTTTGCATCAAAATTCACATCATATGGGCTCTCCTGACAGGAACTTCAACTCAATTGCAAGATCCACAGGCATTTAAATGACTATATTTTAAGATATATGATATAAATTTAATAATTTTTTAATGAGTTTACTACAATTGCTTGCCTGATTGGTGATTCTCAGTGTTCCCAATGTCTCTGCTGCTACTAGGCTTGTTGGTACTCGGCATTACAGCTGCTTGATTCTGGATTAGAAACGAAGGAACCATAAGTAAAGAAATGTTGACACAATTTAAGTAAACATGTAATGATAAAAGAAAAATATATATACAAGAATGCTGATCCAGTGTCAACATATGTCCTACTAGCCTGCTGTATTGGAAATTGTGCCTGGTGGAGGCCATAATACTGTTGATAGGGGTCCACAAAATTTGGAATTTGTGGCTGGTTTGGATTGTTGGCGACATGTGGGTTAAGCGCGGGATCTGTCTGGTTTGGAACTTGCATTCTTGAAGGCTCGGGTACAGGAACTGGTGACATGTGAAATGGTGGCAACGGAAATCTCGGTCCCATATGTGCTACTGCAGCTCCAGCTGGATTCGGAATTGGTGAACCGGGTAGAAGAGATGGATAAGGCACCATTGGACGGTTCATTCCCATCTCCATCCCCATGCCCATCCCCATGCCGATGCCCATTGCAGGCATGAACTGTTGGACACCAGGATACATCATAGGGATCAAGCCACATCCCATGGACATCATCTGCACAAATAGTTGCAATGCAGTGCTTCATTTAAACAACACAATAAATTTACAAAAAATTGCCATGCACGCACAAAACACTGGCTTCAGAGTTTTATGAGATCTGAAAAAATAAAAAATGTTTTGCAACTCTATCATAGAGACCAACTGGTTGACAAAATACATTGTGGTAAGTTCTTTTATTTTTATTTTTTTATTTTTTAACGCGTCACGACATCTCAAGAATCAAAACAATCTTCACACTTCCACATCATTTGTGTGTCAACTTCGATCTCATCTTTTATGTTGAAGTAGCATTAATCTAAAAAAGGGTAATGTGAGTGATGGGGGTGGGATTGATTTAGATAATACACTCAAGGGATTAAGTGATGAACTCTCTATTTCTTGGCTTATATAGGCCAGTTGAACTGCAAAACTAGGATGTTATTGGTCTTTGAAACAGCTTTCCCCATTGTTGAAATATCAGAGCAATCAGAAATCAATGTATTTGGTTACATGTAATTCGATTTCTGAGCTAAGGAGGGTCTAAGTCTAACTGAGCCAAGAAAGCAAGAGAATTTCATGCTTCAATGGAAGATTGGAGAAGCCAGACAAGGGAAAGTCTACCTGCACTTGTAGTTGTAATGATTTCAAGTACTCAATTGCCTCGTCCAACATTGAAGCTTTGTCTGACTGCAACATATACCGGAACAAGAATTTATCCCTCAAAGATCTAGAGTAGCCATTCCAGAAAACAAAATCACAATGCTGATATTACTAAAACCTTGTTGCACCGCGGAATGAGTTCTTGCAAAGCCCTCATCTTTTCGTTGATCCTGTCTCGACGCCTCTGTGTGAATTCCCAGCATTCAAAATAACTTAATAGATCAATCGCGTGCAAGGAAGGAAACAAAGCTTCAAAAGATTCAAAATCACGAGGCGTATCAATAATTACGCTTGGTTTTTGTTATATTTTTAACCGTCCATTCAAGGGGATTCATCCCATATTATTCCAGTTAAATCATACTCCGTTAAACAAGTACATACCCTCTCGGATTGGTTGTGAACTTCCGCAGCACGAGATCTCTTTGTTGATGTTGAACTACGGGCTTGCATCTTGGTTTCAATAGATTCAAACTCGATGTCCTAAACCAATTGAAAGAAGCAAAACTTACAGAATCAGCTCATAAGGGACCATTCTCTTTGTGCAAAACTACTCCACCACATTGTACATTTTAGTACACACAACAACGGCAGTAAAAAGGGCCATGGATGAGTAAGAGAACAGTACATGAGCTCGAAAATGCTAGAGATTAAACTAAATGATGCAAAAATATGACTCTTCAGTTAGAATGAAGATCAGTCTACTAAGACCAAGGAATGACCTAGTGGATAAGCTATCAACACACCTGCAAGTGGTTGCAGGTTCACTCTTGTGGGGAGTTGGTTCAAGAAAGGATAGGTGGCCCCTGCTATTAGCCCATAGGCACAAAAGGAAGAAAAATCAAGATCAGTCTACTTACCTGTAACATGCACCAGCTGACCGGTGTTGTTTAAAATAATGCAATGAACATTAGACTTTAAATTTTGAAATAGACATAATCAAAGAATGGATTCGAGCCTGCTACGCCCTCAGTACTTATCCCATAGAACTTGGTTACAAGGTTTTTTTGCAAATTTCTACCAAGAGAATCAGCCTACCAAGCTTTATGCAATGGATTGATGGATTCACTTTTCCCACAAGGCAGTCAAGACATGAGAAAGAATCTCACCTTATTTCCCCTTCTTTCTTGTTTGGTTCATTTCTGTCAACTCATTTTCAAGGACACATTTTGTAAAACGCATAAATATTCTTACTTTTCAACAACGCGTTCTCCCCAAAAGAAATCCATTCTCACCCCCAAAAATCTAGACCAAAAAGACATAATCAATTGTCTTAAGACCTCACATAAAGTAAGTGACAAAAATAATGAGTAATATGAACTACATAGGAAGCCCATGTTAGATTGTATTCTGATAATTAGGGTTTAGTGTGGGCCTAGCCCAATATGACAATTGTAAATATTATATATATGCCTTTGTATAATGGATGAATACACAACATTTTCACAAATCTCTTCTAATCTCACATGGTATCAGAGCAATAGTGAGAAAATTATTGGATTACTTGGTTGTGCTTCATTCCAACCATCCTTTTTTTTTCATCACAAACCCTAGCAGCCTACTGTTCATCTCAGTACTGTTCATTGTGCTACTATTCACCTCGGTACTGTTCAAGCATCACTGTTCACTGCGCTGCTGTTCACTGCGCTACTGTTCATCGCGGCACTGTTCACTGCGCTACTGTTCATCGCAGCACTATTCACTGCGCTACTGTTCATCGCGACACTATTCACTGCGGGTACTGTTCATCGAAATTTATAATTAAAAAAAAAAAAACCCTCGCAGCCACAACTTTCTATCTCTTTTTTGTGGTATTTCATGGCGGCCTTAGTTAAAGGAGGGCATCCCCCTCGCTGCTCTCACTATCATAAATTTGGTCATACAGTGGATCGATGCTACCAACTTCATGGCCGACCTTGTAAGAGAAGCAAGCAACTTTTGTCTTTCACCTTGGGAAATCCAACTGAGAGCTCCGTTGCCCACATCTCACAATCATCACCTCTTGGCCCTTGGGTGCTTGATTCGGGTGCCTCTGATCATATGTCTGGTAACAAAAATTTATTTTTCCATATTTCTTATTCAAACATTTCTTCCACTGTTACCTTAGCTGATGGCTCTCAAATTAAGATTAAAGGCGTTGGCCAAGTAAGACTCTCACACTCATTATCATTAGATTCTGTCCTCTTTGTCCCAGGTTGTCCTTTTAATTTAGTCTCTCTTAGGAAGTTAACCCAAAAACTACATTATTCTGTTACTTTCATGGCTAATTCGGTTCTTGTCCAGGATCGGAACACTGGGAGTACGATTGGAGTAGGGCGTGAGTATCGTGGGTTATATTACCTTACACCATCGCCATCGCCATCACCGTCACCTATCACATGTGTTGCGACCGATTCACCTTCCATCCTTCATCACCGTTTGGGCCATCCTAGCCTACAGAAATTACAAAAGATGGTACCAAATCTTACAGGTCAATCTACTTTAGAGTGCGAGTCCTGTCAATTGGGAAAACATGTTCGTAGTTCTTTCCCCAGTCGTGCCAATAAACAAGCAGAGTCACCCTTTGCCTTGGTTCATTCGGATATTTGGGGTCCCTGTCGTGTCCAGTCCACCTTGGGGTTTAGTTACTTCGTGACGTTTGTTGATGATTTCTCTCGTTGCACCTGGCTATTTCTGATGAAAAGCCGTTCCGAGTTATTCTCTATCTTCCAAACATTTTGTTCCGAAGTTAAAACCCAATTTGGTACTACAATCCGTGTTCTCCGTAGTGACAATGCACGCGAGTATTTCTCTACTTCGTTCCAAACATTTATGGCATCTCAGGGTATCATTCATCAGTCGTCTTGCGCTTATACTCCTCAACAAAATGGGGTGGCGGAGCGTAAAAACAGACACTTGGTCGAGACGGCTCGCACTCTCCTAATACATACTCACGTTCCACTTCGTTTTTGGGGCGATGCTGTTCTTACCGCATGCTATCTAATTAATCGCATGCCGCCCTCCTCGCCTTACGTAATCAAAGTTCCTCACTCTATGTTGTTTCCTACTCAACCACTTTACTCTGTTCCTCCTCGTGTATTTGGGTGCACTTGTTTTGTTCATAACCTCACCCCGGGGAGCGATAAGTTGCAGGCCAAAGCACTCAAGTGTGTCTTTTTGGGTTACTCTCGCTTGCAGAAAGGTTACCGTTGCTTCTCTCCTGACCTACGGCAATACCTTGTCTCTGCAGACGTCACCTTCTTTGAGATAACACCCTATTTTCCTTTCGTCACACATGCCTCTGACCTCTCACATGTTTACCTGACACTGGTCCTCCTCTCCCAGATATCTCGGCTACCAATTCTCCTTCTCCAGATATCTCCTCCATCGATTGTATAGCACCTCCTACAGACTCACCGCCTCCTCTAATCACTTACCATCGCCGGCCTCGGCCCTCTAATCAACTTCCCACTGAGCCATCGCCGAACCTAGTTCGTACACCCACATCTGCCTCTACACCAGTTCGATCCTTCTTCGTCACCCGAGCGACTCTTTGTCTCTGGCCCTTCTGACTCACCTTCTACTCCGGTTACACCTTCAGACTCCGATCTTGCCTTGGATCGTCCCATCGCTAAGCGTAAAGGTATTCGTTCTACTCGTAATCCTTATCCTATTTACAATTTTGTCAGCTATCAACGCTTATCTCCATCATATACCTCTTTTGTGTCGTCTTTGTCTTCTGTTTCTATTCCTAAATCTGTTGCAAAGGCTCTTTCACACCCAGGTTGGCGCCAGGCCATGGTTGATGAGATGTCCGCCTACATGCTCGGCACTTGGGATTTGGTGCCTCTTCCTCCTGGTAAATCTACCGTGGGTTGTCGTTGGGTCTATACCATCAAAGTTGGCCCCGATGGCGGCGTGGACCGTTTGAAAGCACGTCTTGTTGCAAAGGGATACACCCAGATTTATGGACTTGATTATGGTGACACCTTCTCCGGTTGCTAAAATGTCCTCGCCCGTCTCCTCCTATCAATTGTCGCCATGCGTCATTGGCCTCTCTATCACCGGATGTTAAGAATGCCTTTCTTCATGGTGACTTAAGCGAAGAGGTTTATATGGAGCAACCACCTGGGTTTGTTGCTCAGGGGGAGTTTGGATTGGTATGTCGACTTCGTCGCTCCCTCTATGGTTTGAAACAATCACCGCGAGCTTGGTTTGGGCGTTTTAGTTCCATCGTCCAACAGTTTGGCATGACTCGTAGTGAGGCTGACCATTCAAGATTTTACACGCCTCTTATTGTTGCATCTATTTGGTTGCTTATGTGGATGATATCGTTATCACTGGGAATGACCAAAAAGGCATACAAAGGCTAAAGCACCATCTCCTCCATCATTTTCAGACTAAAGACATGGGGAAACTCAAATATTTCTTAGGGATAGAGGTTGCTCAGTCCCAACAGGGTGTTCTTATCTCCCAACGGAAATATGCCCTCGACATTTTGGAAGAGACAGGCATGTTGAATTGCAAACCAGCAGAAACCCCAATGGATCCAAATGTCAAGCTCCTTCCTTGTCAGGGGGAGCCCTTATCAGATCCTAGCAAATACCGGAGACTTATTGGGAAACTTAATTATCTCACCGTGACACGCCCACGATATCTCATTCGCTATGCAGTGTTTTGAGTCAGTTCCTTAGTGCTACGTGTGATAGTCATTGGGATCTCGCTATTCGTGTTTTGAAGTACATCAAGAAAGCACCAGGTAAAGGCTTACTATATGAAGATAAAGGGCATACCGAAATGGTTGGATATTCAGATGTCGATTAGGCGGGCCCACATGATAGACACTCAACCACCGGATATTGTGTCTTTGTTGGAGGAAATTTGGTGTCTTGGAAGAGTAAGAAGCGATCGATTGTTGCTCTATCTACCGCAGGCGTATCTGGGCTATGGCTAAAGCTACGTGTGAGCTTATGTGGGCAAGCGATTACTCAGAGCCGAGATTTATGGAGTGTCGGCAAATGAAATTGATATGTGATAACCAAGCCGCTCTCCACATTGTCGCCAATCTCGTCTTTCATGAGAGGACTAAGCACATCGAGATTGACTGTCATTTCATTCGAGAGAAGATCCTTTCTGGGGATATTGCTACTAGTCATGTTCGATCAAATGACCAACTAGCTGATATATTCACTAAGTCTCTCGGGGGTCCTCGAGTCAATTATATTTGTAACAAGCTTGGAACCTACAATTTGTATGCTCCAGCTTGAGGGGGAGTGTTAGATTGTATTCTGATAATTAGGGTTTAGTGTGGGTCTAGCCCAATATGATAATTGTAAATATTATATATATGCCTTTGTATAATGAATGAATACACAACATTTTCACAAATCTCTTCTAATCTCACAGCCCATAAAGTCAAAAATCAGAAACAAATCAATTATCGAACGCAACAAAATATTTATCTCATCTTCCAATTAAAACAACTTGTTGAAATGGACTTGTATATCAAAAACCTGTCTTCCATGATGGATAATCTTGACATACAATATAGGAAGAGTAAATTCATTAGCAATACAAAACTTCTATTTTTTCTCGAATGGATTATTGCATGATTGTCAAACTGATAACAGCCAATTCAGGGCGGAAGTGCCTCAACCCTACACCACAAGACTATGGTCGAGCAGGAACCTATATTATCAGGTGATGCATCACAAACCACGTTCAGTCTTTCGCTGTACTACACATTGTTTGTACTTTACATTGTTTTGTACTTTTTTTTTTTTAAATACAAGTTGGAATCTTAGGTGTGGGACGGTATCTCGAACCCGGATCAAATGCCAAAAGGGATGTCTTTTTCACTCAAACAAGCCCCTTGGACCTTTTTTCTAACTTAGACAAGCCCCTTGGACGTTTTTTCTAAATTAAAATTCATTTTTACTATTCAATCAAATCAGGTAATTAGCACAACAAGTGTTCTAACTAAAAAGTAAATTATATTATATATTTAAAAAGAGAAGTTCACTGAACATAAGCTAAGTGTGTGTTTCTTTTTTTTTCACTCCTTTTTTTTTCTTTCTTGGTGTGGACTAGTTAAGGCATTGTTAGAGGTCTATGAGGATGAATCGGGACAGGCAATAAATTTTCAAAAATCCTCATTATTTTTCAGCCCAAATGTTAGCAAGTTAGCAACACTATGAGGATGGCTATGAGCAACCACATGGGAATAAGTACTTCTGATCATGAGCAGTACTTGGGCCTCCCATCCTTGATTGGAAAAAAGAAAAAAGACGTGTTTGCTTTTATCAAGGATCACGCATGGTAGAAACTACAGGGTTAGAAGGAAAAACTTCTATCTAAGGCAGGCATGGAGATACTTTTGAAGGCTGCGCCTCAAACTTTACCCAAGTATGTGATGAGTAATTTTCTCCTTCCAAAAAGCCTTGATGACAAGCTTGAGCATTCGATGAATGCTTTTTGATGTGGTAGACAAAGAGGTTCTAACAAGGGGATCTCTTGGATACAATGGGATCGTCTTTGCATTCCCAAAAGCCAGGGTGGCTTGGGCTTCAAGAAGTTGCATCATATGAACTTGGCTCTACTTGGAAAGCACGCATGCAAGCTACTTTGTGGACCGGAGTCTTTGCTTGCTAGAATTTTCAAAGCTTGGTACTTTCCCCACACCTCATTCTTGGAGGCAACACTTGGCCATAATCCAAGCTACATTTGGAGAAGTATTTTTGCCACTCATCTCATTAGAAGGGGGACTAGGATTCAGATTGGTCAAGGCAATACAGTTCGAGTTTGGCATGATGCTTGGCTACCGGATGAAGGAAACGGCATGATCTCTTCTAGCTCTATACCAAAGGAAGTTCAGTCACAGAGAATCAGCTTATGAGCGTTGATGGGACTCATTGGGATGTCAGAATTCTCCATGATCTGTTTAATAACAGGCATAGAAATTTGACTCTCAAAGTCCCCCTCAGCTCTAGACCTTCCGAGGATCGTTTAATGTGGTTGCACGACACGAAAGGGGTCTATTCCATTTGAAGTGGATATAAAATTCTAACCAACAAGGCAGGTTCTCTTCTACCGGAGGATACTTTGCGGAAAATTATTTGGCAGCTCAAGACACCACCCAAGGTGAAGAACACGATATGGAGGGCCGATTGCAGTTCTTCCTACCACAGATTGCTTACGGGCCACACAAGTTTTGGTTAATCTTCTTTGTCGCATTTGTTTAGAGGCAGAAGAATCCACTCTACACTGTTTCCACTCATGCTCTCTTGCCCTAAGAGTATGGGCCTTTTTTTCTCATTTTGGAATCCATACCAGTTCTGAACGATCGTTCAAGGACTGGTCCTCAGCCATGTTCCAACCTCTCGACCAGGACGATAGGGATTTGGCTGTGATGATTTGTCGGATGCTGTGGAACAACCACAATGAAGTAGTCTGGAACACAAAGTCTACCTTGCCGATGAGAATTCTGTCTCTTGCGAAAACTCATCTACAGCAGTGGAAGGCAGCCCATAAATCTGCTGCTGCTAGACCAAATGATGTGGGGTTGGGGAGAAGTGGCATGGTATGCAGCACAAGGGTGGTTCAAGTTAAATGTGGATGCGGCTACCTTTGCAGACTCCAAAGGTATTGGTTTGGGATTTGTACTTCGCGATGAACATGCTTCTTTTATTTGGGGAAGAAGCATGAGGGTCAATGGTTCTTTCGACGCCAAGAGAGCAGAGGCCATGGGCATTCGAGAAGCGCTAACATGGATAAAGGAATTGGCCTTGCAAAATGTGGTGGCAGAAATGGATGCACAGGATGTCGACAATGAACTCCAACAATTCCAAGTCGACTTGTCTCACTTCGGTTTACTTGATGATTGTCGTGTTATTTTGTAATGAGTTAGATAATATCTCATTCTCTTGCATTCGTAGGTCTGCCAACCTCGCAACCCACCGTCTCGAGCGGGCAACTGATTCTTTGACATGTTCATTTGAATGAGTTGACATTCACCCATCTCTAATTCCTGATGTAATTTGTTTGGATGCTATCAATGAATAAGTTTGTTTCTAGGAAAAAAAAAAAAAAGAGGAATTCATGCATCTATACTCTGAGTATTCATATTCATTTCTTTCTTTTCTGACAGTAACTCTGGGCCAGTCCTCAGCTTAGTAACCCCAGGAAATTGTCGTTTTCGGAATGTTGCTCAGCCACGTGGCAGCATCCGAGCGTTTAAGCCCTGAGTCTAGATGAATGACTGCCACGTGTACGATGAGAAGACGATGGCTCCCAGTAATAGTGTGAACAGAATATAAAGACACGAGTGTGCGTACGCTAAGCGATGACTCACGCGTTGCGCACGTTAGACGGGACTACCATACAAAACATTTCAGAGGCAAAGAGCATCTCCAATGACCCTTTCTATTATCCAAATTTAAGTTCACATCATCAATCCATAATGCCAAGAAAAACTTCTCCAACGACGCAAGGATGCAGACAACGCTAAAACGACACAAGATAATTAAAACTCGACAACGCCAAACGCAAAGTTTCAGATCTAGAAAGCAGATGTATACGATTAATCATCAAAAATATTAAATTATTTATTTATATATAATCTTATCTCATCTTTTTTTTATGTTTTTGAATTTTTAATGATAAATATATATTACATGTAGCACCACTAATAAAATTGAAGAATACCATCGAGACCTATTTCATCAATCAACGCCAATTTCTAAAATTTAAAATAAAGTTCTTCAATTAATCATACATGATTTAAATCAACATCACGATCGTGAGATGCTCTAAAATATTCAAAACAAACGTAAAATTCATTTTTAAAAAAGAGATTAACTACCTCACTTCGGCAATCGTTTTCGTCGGCTTCCACACCTTTCCGCTTCCGGTCCTCCGCCGGAGATGGCCTCTGCTGGGACGGAATTGGCTCTAGACTGGCGCTGACACTGGCGCCGGAGACACCTGGTGAAGACGTCAGAGTGAGTTCACACGTACCAGTCTCTGATTCTCTAGCGACGGAAGCACCCGCTGTCGAAGTCCCTCTGAATATGTTCCCGCCCTCAGCCGCCGCGTGTGAAACCCTAGAGCTCGAACCAACCATCGGCGTCTCATTCGATTCGACCACGGTCATTTCCCTCACTGCCGCCTTGCCCGATCGCAATGGTCCCGACATCGGCTCGTTCCGCACCTTCGAAGGCCTCGACAAATGCATGAAATTCTGTACGTCAGAGGAGGATTGAAGCTTCCTCGGCGGCGTTGGTATAGGCGGGCGAGGTGGGACAGGTGGAGGGCGGGTCTCCGTCCCCGGCCGCGGCGGAGCAACGCTGGTAACAGGAACTGGAGGAGCAGAGTAGAGAAGATCTGCATACAATCCCCGATCAAAGGAGGAATCATCGAGTGGGTACTGAAGCCAGCATGTCATCTCATCCTCCTGCATAAACAAATTCTGCACCGCCGTTTGGTCCTCGTTACTCGATCGGATTTCCCTAACCTCCCCCGGAATCACCACCTCACCACCACTACCACCACCACCGCCACTACCGAACTGTGCTTTTTTCGAGGATCGTTGATTCTGACTCTGCACAACAACTTGACCGTTCTGCCACAGCAGCTCCATAATCTCCTCATCCCCACTACGAATTACGATAACAGGAAAAAAATTCAAAAAAAAAATCTATCAATTCAAAATTCATCATCAAATTCTTTACACGAAATAATTAGAGAATTCAGAAGCTTACAGTGTAGACTTTCTAGGTCTGGACAACCCTGAAGAAGAAGGAATTGAACAGTCGTCTTCCATCTCGAAATCTGGCACACAGTGATTCATTTCACTTTCAGAACTTCGAAATTCAGTTGTTCCAAAATCAAAAAGTCACGACTGTAAGCTAAAAACTTGCATCAAATCATTTCTCATAGGTTCATCAGCTAGCACTCTGCTGTAACAAAAACAAACAACCAATACTGATAAAATTCTCTATTTCCTTCAGCTGCTTTTTCAGTTACCCTTGATTAATTATGCTGTTCCAAATGGCTAGATTTTAGAGTAGGGTGCGCAATTGGGGGAAGGTATTATGCTCCCCCCTCTCTCTCCCCACCTGTATGTCGGCTGTGTTAAATGAGATATACGCAGGGAAGATAAGGTTTTTTTCTCTCTATTTCAATTTTCAGGGGAATAATACGGAGGAGAAAAATGACGAAATTAGCTAGTGGCGTTATGCACGGGCACGAATTTACCCTTCCCCAACCCCACCTTCAACCCACCATCACTCTATCATCCACAATTTTCAATAATTTCTCCCATACCAGTATCCGTACCCTTGGATTTAATTTTGGTTAAATTAATTAATTAAAGATTTGCCTCCAAACTTTGTGTTTTGTATCTTTAAAATTGTAGTTCTAGATCCCCAAAGTTTTATGCCTTTCACATTCATTTTCTCGTCTAAGCCGAATACTCCTCAAGCACAATAAGGTATAAACGTAAAATATTTTGGAAGTCACAACTCCAGAATCAAATTTTAATGTTAACTACTTATTTCAAATGATTACACATTAGTCTTCATCTCTCGTAATCCTTGTTAAGTATATTATTTTGTTGCAGTAGAATTTAACTATATGATAAAATGTTTGAAGAAATCGATAACAAATTAAACTTAAGGTGTTAGTGTATGTGTATTTATGAGTATTTATGAGTTTTGATGTAAAATAGGAGAGAGAATGAGTGGGATTGAGTGGTGGAGATTTATGTAGTACAGTGGGTCCCAGAAAATATGTGGATGTAATTGGTTTGATTTTTGATGTGAATATGTTAAAATGTGTAAAAATTTGTTAAAAGTTGTAAAAGAACGGGCGCTCTTGGAGGTAATAGATTAACTATTTGAATAGTACAAATGAAGTAGTATTATTTGTAACGAAAAGAATTTAATTGATGAAGTTAGTAGAAGTGAGAGTTGAAATTTGAAATTTCTACAAAATAAAGATGATGATTGGTGATTTTTATAATAAATAGAAAGGACATGAAACGAAGATAAAAATACGTTTATCATTTTTCCTTCATAGAGAATAGAGAGAATTCTTTACAATCATGATAGAATGGATGTTTTAAATTAGAAATATTCAAAAACACCCAAGTGTGTTGGTCACGTACAATCTCTATTAGGAAAATCGAGCTCACATTCAGAACCAGTAGAGTGAGGCGAAATTTCAACGGTTTGAAATTTTTAACGACACTGTTTGCTCAAAATCAAACTTTTTGGTCAAAAAGTTTGATTTTGAGAAAATGGCATCGGAAAATTTTTCTAACTATTGGAATTTCGTTATCATTATATTGTACTGATTCTGAATATAATCTCGATTTTTCTAATGAAAATTATACACGATCGCAAAATACTCAAAAATACATTATACCTAAGAGACATCCGAGAAGTTTTTAACATTCCTGCGTTTTATAAACGAGTTTGATGTATATACTGATAAAAGTAAAAAATGTAATAATTTGTTAGTTGGGCCGGACTGGTTGACCCTACAGGAAGAAGAATATGTACGGTGAATCTAGTCAAGTGGCTAAAACGGTAAAACCTATGGCTGTATATTTTGGGAAATAGGATCCACACCCACTTGTACTTCAATAAATAAAGTACAAAATGGCAAGTTTTAGTTGCGGTTGATGATAACAAGATTAGTAAATAATGTCACTGTTATCCACTTTTAGCCAGTCCAATTTTGTGGTATAGATTAATTATAGTTTATTGGTTTATTATTATTGCATTATCCACCGTTGTCCCTAATAAAAAATACTAGCAGTTATTTTCGTAAGAATGGCACTTATAATTAACATAAACCGTGGCTAAAAAGTTGTTTTTATAGATTATTATCGAATAAATATGAGGCGAGAAGTTTAAGTATTACGTTAATTACATTAATTTAATAAAATATAGATGATTAGATTGTCAAGTATCAAAATCAAAAAAGATTGTAAAGTATCAATGATGTTAACTAACTAGATTACCAATATGCTTGCCCTTTCTGAAACCACTGAATTCTTTATACATTCTTTCCATATGTGTAGACAATTAAATATTTCTTTCTTGATTGGAGACGTATTTTTAATTCATTCATTGAATTGAGAAACTATAATATCAATTTTTTTTTTTGAAAACTATAATATCAAATAAACAAATAAAAATGTTTGATTTAAAATAATTCTCTAATTTAATATGTGAAGCATTAATTGCCCAATATCAATATTGTAAGGTACTTTGTTGACATTGAAAATCTACTTAATTTAATGACTTGGATTTTTTTTTTTCATTGATTGGATTTGGGTTTACATAAAAAAACCAAACATTACATAAACAACTTTAATAATTAGTTGTCAACATAAGTGATCTCCAAAGTACAGCGTCTACTTACTCGTCACATAAGACATAATCTATTTAGTGCATTAAGATACTTAATTTAAATGCAGCTATTCCATTGCGAATATTATAAAAGGAAAATTAAAATCACTTTATTCATCTTTTTTTTTTCGGGTTGGGGTTTTGTGGGGAGATGTTCTCACTGTGGATTTTGCTTCCAAAATAGATCAACGTTATTCTACATAAGATCAATTTTTTCCTGACTGCATAAGGAATTGCTAGATGATAATGTTAACCTTTCAATGTTCTTATTTTTATAAGCTTATGCGGGGAAAGATGAAGACAATGGTCAATGAGTAAATGTAAAACACAACTAGGCTGCCTCGCATAGAGAATCATAAGAAATTTAACCTTGGCTTAAGAAGAGTGGCATTATCATCTATTGCATTCACTCTGACGGTAAATTCTTCTTTAATTTATTGTATTTTCTCTTGAAATATAATTACGTATTTGTCATAAATTAATATCGTTTAATCTATATTTTTAGTTAATTATTATATTGTTGACGGAGATGTCATTTCTACAAAATAGCATTTCATATTACAGAGTATAAATTGTTTGAATTTTAACAAAAATTATACGAACAAGTTCGGAAACCTAATCAAGAGAAATAATCAAATAGGTACGTAATTAATGATAGATACCTTGTTAGTATATATTTAGCATCTTCAAAGAATGATAGACTATGATAGAGATGGTGCATGTGAACCCTAACCTAATGACCTACGTGCTCCCTTTTTTTTTTTTTTTGGCCTTTGCGCAACATATGTTGTTATGGAGAAGTACAATAATTAGGAGTGTCAAACGAGCCCAACTGAGTAACTCGGCTCATTTAATTAGGGCTCAGGTTCGGTTCAAGATCATTTGGATCACGAGCCAAATCCGAGCTATCCACGAGCTGGCTTGTGGATTTTTTTGATTTTTTACACAAGATTTGCACTTCCTAGGGTTAGCAGAAAGATAGAAATATAGGGGGTCCATATTTACAACTATGTCATGTTTGTTTTCTTTACTTAGTTAGCAACATAAAACTACTCATCCTTTAAATCAAATCTCATTAATTGCATTGCAATATATATATATATATATATATATATATATAAAGTCAATATACCTTTTCAGTATCTTTCTACTTATTTATTCAATGAATAACGTCTGTGCAATGCACGGGTAATACACAAGTTAGAGCATTAAAAGAAAAAAATAATTTTAATCACGAGCCAACAAGACAGTTCACGAATTTTACAAGCCAAACGTAAACTGTTTATTTTCCAATTTCTCATGGTTAGTCCAAGTCCAAATCCTTATTTTCATGAGCCGAGCCCTAACTTTTGACGAGTCAAACTGAATCAAATACACAAATTTACGAAGTATCCAACCCATTTGACACCTCTAACAACAATGACCATAGGAATCCAATCAACAATTATTGACGTTGACAAAATTCAAGTGATATGGGCATCCATTGTTGATAAGTGGGTGTCCCTTTTGATCCCTCTTATGAAAATAACATGATTGGGTGTCATTGAGCGAATTTTTTAATTCACTGTCATACACAAATACTCAGAAAAATTATAACTCGAGGAATGTGAATTCCATTGGAGGTCATTCAATATTGACCGGAGTTCAATATTATTACTTGAACACAATCACTCATATAATAGTTAATACAATATGATGTTTTAAAATTTGGCAAATTAAAATAAAAATAATAAAAATATCTTACTTTACCCAGAATTAAATATCTTACTTTCCCCAGAATTTCAATAACGTTGAAATATAATTATTCTATAGAATTTGCACATGTGATGGAATATATCTCCTATAAGCCTTTGATAGACAATGTAATATTCTTGAATGTGAGTGCGTCAGTAAAAACATTACATTCAAGGACCAATTATATAAAGATAATTGTGAAAGTAAAATAATAAAAAGGGTGAAAGATTCTATGGTCCAAATGCAATCGTCAAATCGCCTACCAAATTAACCTTTTTAGTATTGGAACCCTGTCCTCTTCAACCTTTTTATTTTATTATTATTATTATTTTTTTAATTTTATATTGGAACCCTTTCCTTTTCACTTTTATATATGCATTCATTGCGATATTTCAGTAGGCATTATCCTTACTATCTTATAAGATCGAGTTCACTTTTACTATTCATTACGACCCTCCAAAAACGACGTTATTTTTTCCATTTTAACTTCGAAACGACATTGTTTTAGATGCACATCTCATATACGACCCATTTCACATGTCGTGGATCTTTGCCCGGCCCACGAAGCTCCTTTCTCCATCATTTCTTGTACACGCCTTCCTTTTCTCATTTCAGTTGGCACTCTCTCTCTCTGTTCTTTCTCTCTTTTTGGCCATGTTTCTCTCTTTACATTTGTTCCCTGGCAACTCTCAAAAAAAAAAAAACAAATCATGCCCTGGCAATCGAATTCGTCGCTCTTGTAATAATCCTTGGACTCTTCTTAGAGTATATACAGAAAGTACTGTGTGGTAAAATACAACACACTCATGAGGGTATGGACCCCATGGCCCCCCACACATTCAAGGGGCATTATGGTTTTTTCCTATTTGGTGTATTAGGGTGTGGTAATTGTGTTGTAAGGATTTGTGTCTACTTCGAGATTTATTCACAATCCTTTTTTTTGGCCAATTTGTTTTCTTGTTCTCCTGGAATCATAGCTTTCCTCTTTTACGCCAAGAAATATAGCTCTTACTGCTCGTCTTCATGGGTAATTGAAATAATTTTGTCCAATCGGTGACCTAGATCTTCATCTTCCTCACCTGTCGCAGCTGCGAATTACCCAGGTCTTCATTCTCCCTATCTCCGTAAGCTTGTGATTATAATTAAGGTTTTTGATCACTTCTTTTCCATGAGCTATTTTTGTTATTTTATAGCAATTTCTCTACATCTACGAATGTAAAATTTTGCTAGCTTTACTTCTGGGTTTATTTAGTTTCGTTTGCCCTCTAACCTCCATGTTGTTTACCTAGATTTTAATGCAATAGAGTAAAAACTTCGTTGTGTCGAAGTATTTTAGTTCCTCTAAAGGATTTCCCTAATTTTCATCTATTAGTGGCGTTTTCCATCTAGGTATTTTGCCACTTAGCATCCATTGAAGCAACATCCTCCTTGCATGCTTGCTTCGTCTTTCTTCTTGTTTAAAAGCCGTTAATGTTCACAGTTTGTACGTCATAGCTAGCATTCTTGTCTCATATATCATGTAATCGAGTTAGTTATTAACTTTGTACATAAAATCAAGAAATAAAAATAGTTTTCACTTTCTCTCAATTTAAAAACTGTCAATGTTTACTACTGGTCATGCAACATTCTTATCCTATATATCATATAATCCAGTTAATTAATTAAGTTGTCACCACATGCTAAGTTGGAACTTCGTGTATCTCCTACCTTATAACACATCCAATTCCGGCAGTGCCTGCCAAAAGGATTACCTTCACAAGTTATGTGTATGCATCCATGTTAATATCAATTTGTGAAGAATTCATTAATTGTTAAGACCATTTCTACTTACTTTTTTCGGATTGTTGCATTGTGGCAGTTCACATTGCTCGATCATCTCTGCCAGCTAAAAGGTCGTTCTTTTAGGACCATCATACTCTCCTACTGCAAAGAAGAAGCTATTTTCCAAGCAGGATTGATTGATGAAGAAAACGTGTTTTGCTTAGACCTTTTGTGATAGGCAGAATGGACACCGTTTCCTCCATTGCTTGAGCTTGTGGGAATGCTGTTAATATATATAAACCATTCTGGCAACTGTCTATTTTTGAATTCTGGGCTGTCTTTTGAAATGCTAAATGCATTGTAAGAACGGCATTCAATAGCTACACAGCCAACTACATTGTTCATACTATTATTGTTAAACAGTTCAGATGCCACATTTTATTTCGGGTCAATGTTGTTTCATAGGTCAATATTTAACTTTTCAATGTTCATTCTACGCTGGCTTATACAAAATTAGCCTAAAGTGCAATGCACGTTGATCCATCCCTAGTTATTACTATAAGTAAGATGATTAATTAATATATTTAATATACTAACTCCGCCTTGTAAAGATAGTTCAAATTTTCATTTTTCATTATCCTAAAATATAGATTACATTTCTTTT
Source organism: Jasminum sambac (assembly GCA_018223645.1). NCBI lineage: Eukaryota > Viridiplantae > Streptophyta > Magnoliopsida > Lamiales > Oleaceae > Jasminum > Jasminum sambac. The sequence goes on from CP073649.1 coordinate 31,176,978, forward strand.
TTAAAATGTAATAATTGGAATATTAATTCTTTTGTCCAAGGGGGTTTAGTCTAGTAGTAAGGCACTTCCTTACCGGTTTGTCCCGAGTTCGAAACGCCGTACCCCACTCCTACGATCCTCAATTTGTACTAAAAAAATATATTTAATAAAATCTCTACCTCGAGTTTGAATTTTCGAGTTAAGATAGTTTCTAAAAAAAGAATGTTAATTCTTTTATACACTCATATTTAATGTGTATTGTTATTGACAAAATAAATTAATTCAAGTGGAACATTTAATTTAATAAATGAAAGCACATATTAAGAAAATAATCTAAAATTTTACTTCTTCAACACTATTAATTATATTTTTTAATGTTTTTAAAAATAAAAATTGGGCTATATTTATGGGGTAAAGGTAACTATATTAAGAGCAGAACTAATGTGAGGCAAAAAAGCCAAAGTAAAAATGTTAAAGAAAAAAATTAGGGAAAAAGTGATTCTCAAATAATGTATATGAGAAAAACTGAGAAAATCTAAATTTGTCCAAATGGCATAAAAGTGTCAGTTAATTATAAAATATATGGGCTATTTGAAAGGTATTATTAGGGGAATTATATTTACCACTACAAAAATTTTTAACTACACCACACTGTATTTGTTTACAAAAATAGACATTGATAAAATAACCTAGATGATCATTTAATTTTTCTCTTTAATTGTTATATTCACCACAATCTCCAATCATTCAAACACTACATCATCGGCTTCAAGGGTTGTCAATCTCATTCTCAATTCCTCCCTGTTAGCATACTCATCAAAATGAGTTTTAATGCATTTTTTTCAAATTTTAAATTTGGTCAAACAAATCACATCCATATATCTTTTTCCTCATTAAATCTCCACCATCCAACTCCACTTATTCTCTCTCTTTCTACTCATAAAAATACATTAAAACTCATCCGCTAACACCCTTGAATTCAATTCTTTGCTTCATGCTGTCACAGAGTGAAGTAGCCACGTGTCAAAATGCACCGCAGAAAAAACAATTAATTAAAAAAAAACTATGAAAACATTATGTGTTTTAACCAATCTCAATCCCCCACCCAAAAACATATACGAAACAGTTTTAATTTTTCTTTTCCTTTAATCTCCCGGTGATTGTGGAGACAGAAATTATTCCCACATTTCTAAAATTATTATTTTTTATTTTGCTATAAAAATCGAGAGAAATGAGACTCTGAATCTTCAGAGTGATGATGAATGGTTAAATTCATTAATAGTTTAGGCAAGTTTAGATATGATGAATTAATTTTTTTTTTTTTTTTGAATATATGATGAATTATATGTTAGGTGCTTAGATTTTCATCATTTTTATTTTATATTTTTTTATTTAATTATATTAGCATGTTAATTGTTAACTGATAATTGTCATTTAGTGGTGGTGTAATTATAATATTATCTTTTTATTGTGGTGTGTTTAGAAATGTGATGTTGAAATTAAAAAAAAAAAATGTAGTGGTAATATAACTATCTGTACTATTATCTAAATTTGGGTCTCAATTTGCTCCAAAATTTAGAAAATTCCCCCCGAAATTTGGTTTTATTACCCTTAAATTGTAATATTATTTGCCATGTAAGAGGGAAAAAATTCAAATTAATTTTGCTCTAATACAGTTATGAATGTAATTAGCCCAATCATTGCTCCTAGTGTAGCTGACATGCAACAAGAAGGCCTGCTGGCTATGTTGGGCCGTTAACCAACAAGTGTTGAATCTGGCCCACTATTAGCTCCAGGCTAAAATTCATCACTTGAACAACTATTATCGCCAAGTTAAAATTCATCAATTTTCAAGACAACGTTGTTGGTTCGGGGGTGTCTATGTCTTGTTAGATACCGCGACAACTGATTTAGAACTATTATTTCTATTACTCCCTTTGTCCTAATTATATGGTCTATTTTTTTTCACACGGATTAAAAATAACATGGAAAATAATAATCATGCAAATAAATTTCCAAAAGTACTCTAATTTAATTAATAGTATACATTAAAAGTAATATTGAAAAAGACAATATAAGGATATAAAGGTAAATAAATATAAAAGTGTACCAAATAAATGGGACATCCCAAAAAAAGAAATGGATCATATAATCGGAACGGATGGAGTATTATTTTTAACTAATTATTATGTTAATTTAATATTTGTTTAACATTTTTTATTATAATTTTAAAATATTTTTCGATAATATGTCGAGCACAACTGAGAGTGATAAAAAAGTTGTAAAAGTGAAATCAAAGTATTTAAGAGTGTGTTTGATTGTAAAGTCGGAAAATAGTTATAAAGAAAATATTTTCTAGGTAAATGAATTCCTGGAAAATAGTAGTTGTAGGTATTTGATTGCATTGATTTGCAAGTTGGAAAATATGTCGTTTACTTGTTTTCATGTCTTTTCATGAAATTTAATTATTTTCTTTATCTTTATGGTTAAAGCAAATTGTGTATAAAGAAAAGTCAAATTTTTTCCGAAAACAAAAACCATCTCCCCCCGGCCCCTCCCCCCACCCCTGAAAAGGAAAACGTTTTCCTCCAAAATAAGAAAAAGAACGGATTTAGAGAAAAGTTGGAAAACGTTTTCCTGGAAAAAAATGCCAATCAAATAGCCAAAAATGGGAAAAAGACTGGAAAAAGGCATTTTCCGGGGAAAAAAAAGGCCAATGAAACACATCCAAGAGATTGTTTCCGGCCAATGAAACACATCCAAGAGATTGTTTCCATATTCCATAGAAAAGATATTTTTCCAATGTAACACGTAAGGGATTATTATGCTATGAGATTGACATGAATCAAAATATTATACATTGTGAAGCTCCATATCTACGGTTAAAAATCAAGTGAGACTTTATGACTTGTCACATGATATTATTCATCTTCAATAATTCGAGTTGAATATATTTAGGACGTGGTGTAATCACACTAATAAATTGTAAATAGAAGCATTGAAGAAAAATCGCTTGGTCACGTAAACGCAAATCATTAGCGCATTAGAGACCGTCTTATTATACTCCCTTCCTCCCGATTATATGGTCCATTTTTTCTTTTTTGGATGTTCCAATTATGTGGGCTACTTTTGTATTTATTTATAATTATACCCTTATTTTTTCTTTTTCAATATTACTTTTAATACACATTATAAATTAAATAAGGGTATTCTAAGAAATTTATTTGTATAATAATTGTTATTTCCCATACTATTATTAATTTGTGTAAAAATACAAAATGGACCATATAATCGGAATGGAGAGAGTACCACAATTGGAAATATGGAGCAATCACGTTGCATGCTGATTCCAATGTCAATGAACGAGTTAATGTTCAATCACTTATGAGCTACATTTGGTTTAGTTAACCACAATATTCAATATCGACATATCATTTATTCATTTTGTCATTTATAATTTCACAGGACTCCTAATTTTACACATTTCTCAATCGTCTTTCAATCTAGAAGCTATTACCAAACAAATCAGTATGTTACTAAACTTCTTAAAAGTTTGCTTGTCAAATTTCTTCTTCTTTTTTTTCCTTTTCTTTTAAAAATAAAAATAATTTTTTAGATAATGCATAATAAACAAGTAAATAAAATTTTTGATGACAAACGAAAAAAAAAAAACTATCGAGAATGTGTTGCGTGTGGTTTAAATGGATATATGATAAAATTAATTTGTAAATTATCAAACAAGTACTACCCATTATCTTTGTTTGACAAAGCTATTTTGAGAAGAAGATAATATTTTTAAAAATTATGAAGTCACAAACTAAAAATTTTTATAGAATAACGTAAAAATACTATTAATTTTTCTATAATTTGATATTGGAAATGAATTAAAAATATATCGTGAACAACTGAAAATAATTTTATCTAACATAACTTTTTTTTTTTTTTTTTGTGAGAGGATAAAAAAAAGTCACTTGATAAGATAGAGAAATAATAACCCACCGTTCCAAACGTGGGCCGATCGGTTCTGATGGGCCTAAAACTGAAGCCCATCTTCCATTGCAATTCTTTTCTTTTCCTTTCCCCTCTCCTTTCCTTTTTCTTATGGGTGCGTCTAAATACACCCAATGAATTTCTTTCTGCACCCAGTTTTTTTTTTAAATTCCAATCATGCCCTCGTTAAAAAAAAAAAAAAAAAAAATTTCGTTATTTCCAGAAATGGAGGCGGCTTTCATTATCGGCGTTAGCTCCATTGGGGGCTTGAACTCCCAAATGGGAGTTAAGCTCCATGTGGAGCGAACTCCCATTTGGGAGTTCGCTCCCAATGGAGCGAACGCCGACAAATCGGCGTTCGCTCCATTTCGCGTGAACATTTTTTAAAAAAATAAAAATAATGTCTGAAAAATTTTTATAATTTTCATGAGTAATTTCTTTAAGTTTTTTAAATCATTTAAAGTTTTTAATAATTATATTCAATACTGAATCGGATAAAACCAATTACTATGTAATAAAAATTAAAATTCATCATAGAATAGTTACAAAAACACAAAAATTCGTCAAAATAATTGTAAAAGTGGTACCAAAATTTTAAATTTTTAATAATTGTATTCAATACTAATAAGATAAAATGCAATTATTTTATTATTAAAAAAATTTTAAAATTTATCGTTAAATGGATTGCAAAAACTTGAAAAAATTTCAAACTACTCGGATTAATTTGAACAAAAATTATAATAAAATTACATCTATAAGTTTTTGGCATTCCATTTGACGATAAATTTTAAAATTTTTAATAATAAAGTAATTGCCTTTATCCGATTAGTATTGAATACAAATATTAAAAATTTAAAATTTTTTCTACCACTTTTACAACTATTTTGACGTAATTTTTGTGTTTTTTATAACTACTCTATGATGAATTTTAATTTTTTTATTACATAGTAATTGGTTTTATCCAATTCAGTATTAAATATAATTATTAAAAACTTTAAATGATTTTAAAAAACTTAAAGAAATTACTCATGAAAATAGTTATAAAAATTTTAAACAAAAAATTTTTTGGTACATTTTTTTTTATTTAAAAAAAAAAAAAAGCGCTTAATAGAAATGTAACGCCGATTTGTCGGCGTTCGCTCCAATCGGGAGCGTTTAACTCCCAAATCTGTCGCCCATTTCTGGAAATAACTAATTTTTTTTTTTTTTTTTTTTTGCTAGGGCATGGTTGAAATTTTAAAAAAAACTGGGTGCAGAAAGAAATTCTCTGGGTGTATTTAGCCGCACCCTTTTCTTATCCTTCATTATTACTAGTATTATTATCATTTTTGTCCCCTTCTCTATCATCTTCCCAAAGGTCAAATGAAATTCAGATGCCAAGATCAATTCGCAGTATCGATTCTCGGCTAATACAGTGTTGAAATTTCGTTCTCCAAAACCTTGTAGTGAAAATTTCACACTGAAAACCAACAAATGCGGACCCCATGTTGCCATACATTTCTTGCATTCATCCTCAAATTTTTGAATTTTTTGCAGGCATTTATTGGTGTATCAATCATTATCTACTCTGCTTACATGCTTAATCAATGGCAGCACCATGAATTTACACCTCCCCCATCTCCCTCGCCGTATAATTCAGAAATTGCGCGTACCGGCGACACCATCTCAGCTCTCAATTTCGCTCGCGACGTTGTTTTTGGTGTTGGTGATAGCGGGCTTCGCCTCAATTCCCACCACCTCCCGGCTCCATGGTACTTCGTGAATTTTTGTTTCCGTGATATTGATTTTGTTTCGTGAATTTGAATTCGGACTTTGAGATTGTGATTGTTTCTAAAGGGTTTAGGTTTAGAGCTTGTATATTGATGCTTCTAATGGATAATTATGGAGAATTAATGAGTTAATCGTTATTTCCGTTTCTTCTCTAATTGGCAGGTTCATATATGCACTTATGGGAGTGGGAATATTGATTTGTTGTATCACATGTATCGGTCACATTGCAGCTGAAGCAATCAATGGCTGTTGCCTTTGTTTTGTATCCATTTTCTCTATGAAATTTATCATCCTCATTTTCGCTGCTATAATATATGCGTAGTAGTATAGATTTTAGTTGGATGAAAATTTCATATACTCTGCTTTGGTTCTACAATTCAAAGTCATGTTGAGGCTATATCTCAGTGCATTGACTCGTAGGCCGAAAATAGCAGCTTTAAATGGATAATTTCTTACTAAAATCAGGCCTACTGCTCATTGATGCTAAGAGGTGGCATTGATATTTGATGGAAACCTCTAAATCATATCTTTTTATGTGTGCATTCTTTTATTTCTTTGTATTTTTTTTTCAAACTCTCCACAATGCTTATGAGATGATCCATCGTACTGTATATCCTTGACCGTGTAAAAATGCCAGTATGCTCTACTCACAACAATATTTGTTCTTTTGGAAGCGGGTTTGGTGGCTTTTATAGCAATTGATCGCAGATGGGAGAAGGTAGATTGTGCAAATGTTAGTATTTCCTGGTGCTTGCATTTTTCTTTCATCTTTCTGACCTATGTAAAACTATTAGGATCTCCCATTTGATGCCACTGGAGAACTTGATAGTATACGTGCATTCATTCAGAAAAATACAGATGTTTTTATGTGGGTTGGCATCTCCATCGTTATAATTCAGGTATGTTATAGAGCATGTTCTTTATAACCTTTATCTTTTATTTCCTTCTGGACGCACTATAAAGATCATTTTTTCAAGGTCAGAAGATCTGGCTAGCCCCAGTCTTCTTCGCAAAAATGTAAAAACATTGAAAATATTGAAGAAGTTACTGTCTTCAGTTTATTCTCGAGAACTGGTTATCTACTGATTGATATTATCTAATGCAGAAAGTAATTAAAAACAAGCGAATTTCCCAGAGCACATGCAGAAACTTGCACTTGGCCTATTTCAAAGTTCAATTTTGATGTGTTACTTATTTACTATATGTATGAGATTTGGAGTCTCAAGTCCAAAGATAGCTGGATTAATTATTGATTCAAATTGTACTTGATTGCTGAAATCCTCTATTGTTCCAAACACCTGATTTGCACTCACCCATATTGGCATACTGCAGTATTACTCTTTGCCGAATTTCACAAAATGCAACTTTTCCTTCAGATTTGGAAAAAACTGACTTAATTTGTGGGATGAGTGAAGGAATCACTGAAGTGTATCTTACCTCGTCACCTTTTTATTGATCCTGTTTGTTTGAATTTCCAGTCACTGAAGTGACTGGGGCACACACGAGAATATTCAAGAAATCCAGCTTTTATCCACATTTTAGTTCTAGAGTTTTATTCTGATTCCACAGAAATAGTATGAACCTTATTGGACCTGAATTTGTCAGATTCAATCATGACACTCCTTGGCCCTTAATGACCTTGGTTAATTTGGGAGCTGGTTGCTTCCATAATGGCTTTGACCGCACCTTGAGGTTACCCAATATCAGATCTATAGCCGCTTTGTACACTGTAGGCCGCTGTTGCTTGCCGCCAAAACAAAAAGGCCTTCATCTTGCAAGATGATGTCCAATGATCAACAATCTTTCATCATTCAACATTTTTTCTTGTGATTCATTATAGAAACAGTTCTTGCCAGCTTTGGAAGATGGGAAACTGAAGCTGAGTGATGGCCACGACCACGTGAACTTTTAGATGTTGCATTTCGATGCATGTTCAGTTATTTTTGTTGGTTGCATCATTGCCTTTCATGTCATAAATGATATTTTTTATCCTTCTTCTCAGGTATTGTCCCTACTTCTCGCGGTGATACTCAGATCCTTGGTCTCTAGTCAGACGGTAGACCATGATGTTGAAGGAGACTATGATGCTAGGAGTAGAACATGGGAGCCACTGCTTAATCCACATCCAAACCGAGCATCAGCTTCAACCAGGGTCAAGGGAGATGATAAAATGGTGCACAGTGATATCTGGAGTTCACGGATGAGAGAAAAGGTAAGCTTTAAGTGGTAACGTTAATCCTCATTAGTGATACATCATTGTTTTACATTGTAGTGTGCAATATATGCCCATCTATCTTCTCACGCGGATAAATTACATGAAATGACTAAAATGGTTGCTAGGAAATATTCTATGCTTGTGTGATATTAATTTGTCAGCAACTAATGTTCTATACATTGAATCCCTTTCAAGTGTTAAAAATATATGAAAAATTTGTCACATTGAAATTCATATTTGAAAATGATGTCGGAGAAAAATGATTTCCAAAAAGCTATACCGTAAAAGCTCTAAATCTGGCCTCAACATTCTACGATTAGACGAGAAGATATTCTCCAACAAATTTGTCCTATGTCATAGTAGTTCTCTTCTGGACTCTGCTAGAAATTTATGTTCATCAAAACACATCGATCTTGGACCTTGGTTCTAACTGGGGTCCAACTTGATCTTTAAAGATAAATGTGGTCCAATCATACAGCTGGCTTTGTGCTTCCTTTCCTTTGTTTGTTTATGTTTGTATTAATGCTTGTTTCTGCAAGCACCATATGTTCTTCACCTCATGCCAAGCCATCCCTCAGAGAAATGCTATTTGTGCATGAGCTCAACTGTGCCTTGAATCAAGATTCAAGAAACTACTTTGAATTTCCGATTCCTATAACACTTGAAATTTGGTAGCAACAGAATAACTGCAATTTCTCCACAGAATATATAATTACAGCATGAAAGTGCCTTACCGTCGATGAAAGTTAGGGACCCATATGTATGTGCAGTGGACCCCCAATTACTCATTAATTCCTGTTTTGAGGTCCTTTTCATCTTCTTGTCCTTTTTATATTAATTTCTCCTAGATTGTCCGATAATTGTTTCCTTATCAGTTTGTACCCTTCTAATTTGTCTTTTTGTGCTCGACACCTTAAAGCTCATCTCAAAACTGTGTATTGCAGTATGGACTAAACAGTGGCGATGGCAAGTATAATTCACTTAACCAAAATTCATCGGCCGACTCAATGTCGAAGCAGTGAAAATCAAAGGGCAATAGTCCCCAGAGAATATGCTGCAATGTCTTTCCGTAGGCAACTCTTCAATCATTTATGTAAATAGGTCTTCAAAGCATATTTGTTCACTAAACCTACAGCCACATGTTGATAAACAGATGGTGTAAATTCTGTAAAATGCGGTGTTTTCATTGGTGTATGTATATCGGATTCAACAAGTGAGAGTTTGTTCCTTTCCGGCTGTCGCCACCTTTTCGAATTGGTTTATATCCAAGAACTACTTGAAAACAGTTGTGGAACTCTGCTTGTAAAATAGATTTGAATGAGAATGTTGCCATTTTGTTTCTTTTTGAATAGAACCAAGGATGGATCCAGAATTTTGAACAGGACCTTCGAGGGTTGGAAGGGGCCGGAGCGGCCCTTCTTGGACCCTGGGAAAATGTTTTCCCAACTAAGATTTATTGACAAAACAATAACGAAAACCATGATTCATAAGATTGATTTTATAAAATAGAAAAACTAACATGAAATTGCAGTTGATTTGGCTACTTTTGTATATGATGATTTTACATTGATCTGGTTCATGAAATTGGTTTTATTTTTTACATTGCATTGTTAGGTTTAAGAATAAATTGGATAAACTAATGAAGTGAGTTTAACTTTAAAAATGATAACATAATAAAATTTATATGTAGCAAAATGAAAAAAAAAAAAAGAAGAAGAATTACATTATATTATTCATTAAAATCACAATCAATTGAGTTTTAAATGAAAATCATATAAAAATAAAATATTTAAAATGAAAATATCTAAGTTCTTTGAAAATGCACGCGACCTTGTGGTAGAAATCAGCATTTCATCCAGCTGAGCTAACAACCTTTTTAATAATTTTTGTTGAACGATTTCGTACCAGCGGTTTTCTAGAATCTAACTGCATTACAGTTCAAAAAACTGCCGGTTCCGGCCCATTTTATAACGAGATTTCTTATGTACAGGTGAATGGTATTTTTCCATACCTACAAGTCTACGACGCGGTAGAAAATCTCGATTATTCTATATGTAGTGTTGATCGGATGCCCAAATATGGGTATTTTAATGTACTTGCAACTAATGTGGTATATGTAGATTAGTAAGTGTAATTTCATAAAATCACATATAATTTCATACATGCCATATCATCTGTAGATGCGTTAAGATACCCACGTTTTGTACCTAATCAAAACAAAACTACATCCAACATGATTCAACTACGGAAACTTAAGTTTAACATTGGAATTTTATTAAAGTTTCAACGCTGATGTGATGCATTCTGGCTCTATCATGCAGCAATAGTGGATCCTACTATCATATGACAGAAATGGACAACTATTGCGTCAAATACTGGAATTTTAATAAAATCTTAGAGTTGAAAATGTATAATTTTGGTGAAGTTTAGATATGTTGTCACTGTTGCACGCACAGTATGGCGTTGAACTATAAATGAATAATCCAAAAGGCAATAATTTCACTCCCATGTGAGCCTTTCACTGTCATTGTCATGAAGCTGTTGGGACTATTAAATTGTTTAACAGAGTCCCCCAGCAAGTTGTTCATCTCAACAATCTTTTGTGCCAAATAAAGTAATTTCAAAAGGCAGAAATTAAGATTCCGCCCTTTAATCACGAGATCTTTCTGTCTATGATTTGGATCGTGTTTAAAAGGTTTAAAGAAATAAAGGGGTGGATTTTCAAAGTACACCTGCTACTTACTGGCATGCAAGAATACTCCATTATGATTAAAGCCTTGATATTGCATGGAATGTCTCTGATAAATCACTTGTCCGGTGTGCCAATGGCGCACACCCAAAGTTCTCATGAAAAATTCGAGAGTCCACTAGATTTTTGCAGTGTCGTTCTGCTTAATAGAAGTACATAGCCATGATTGATGAATGCGTACTCACTGGATTTTCTCGCTACAAAGCAGTATGAATAATGATGAATGAGGCCAAATTTTTCATCTTTGAAAGGCATTCTAAGACAAATAAATAGAAAAAGATTGTACAGAAAAAATCCAGACTAATATATAATGGATAACACGTGCAACAATTTGCAGCATTTAATAATTAGAAAAGAGCTAGAGACCCTTTTTTTTTCACATTTTCATATACACAAATAATAGAGTTGTAAATTAAAGAAATTATGTAAGTCATTAAAATGTAGGAACTCTCATCAAAGTCTACCTGTCAATTCCACCACAGCATCTTCCACAAGCTCCTCTAGTAATTTTCCTTCAATTTCCTTACCTAAATTATCCATCTCCATTCTAAAATGATCATCCCACCCCTTCCCCACCACCTCCTTTCTCACTACACTCTCAACAACCAGGCTATTGTCGTCCCCACGCTCCAACGCAACACACATGGCACCACCAGAAAACCATATCTTCATCCGGGCCCACACCTGGTCCACTAACATCAATGATGCATCCTCCAATGACCTACTATTGGGCCCAATGGATGGGATCGCTCTTTGGCATGAAGCTGACCCATATCCCACGATGTCCACTAATGCTTCGTTCACGCAATCAAACACAAATTTACGGGTCGATCTCTTTTGCCTTCGTTTAGCCTCGTGTAGTGTCTCATTGTCTTTAAAATCTATGTACTTGTCTCTTAATGATGGGTCTAGTGGGCTTTCGGGTGAGTGCCATCTAGCAAGAAATGAATCAGGTTCCTCCTCACCATCAAATCCAGCCACTGATAGTAATGTTTGGACAAAGAAAAACCATTCTTCCTCCTCTGCTCCTGGGAAAGGTAGTGAGGGTTTTAAGGAATATGACGAGGTTGTATACATAGCCAAATCATCTGACGGTAGAGTACGAGCAATAGATCCAATAGGTGGTGATTTGTCGATCAAGTTTGATCTAACATGATGAACTGGTAACTCAAGCCCTGGTTTTACAAGAAGCAAAGTAAATAAAGTAAATGATACAACATATGAGACTCAACGAAAGGTCAAAAACAGGAGAATAAGATTCACCATGTCGGTTGGGCCCGATAAAACGAGACGAGTCTAATGCTGTATGTTCATCTTCAAAGTTTGGATCCAAGACCGATATTGGACTTGGTTGGTCCTGGTTCTCACCTGGGTTTCCAGGTGCAGCAGGTTCTCTTACAGATAATCCACCCTGAAAATGCGGAAAATCATTAATGATGTCCCAAGTTTTCCAAAACAGAATAACAAGTTACATGTTAGTGGCAAAAACTAATACTTGAAAGCTCTACAAAAAGTTATTGATCTGCAAGCAGAAGAACACCAATATTCAGAACCCAACATGCATCCGTGTCATGCTTCGGAGGAAGAACTTTGCATGCTTCTTGACCATTAAGAAAATCTTCAACGGTCTAATTTCCAATCATCTTGCAGTTCACTTCATTTAACTGTTATCAACCATCATAATTTACATAGTACAATATTTTGGTCGCTGCGCCAGTAATACATACCTAAAAAGTTATTAACCAATATAGTCTAGTTGGGAGCCATAAGGGCACTTATGAATGCCAACAATTCAAAAGGTGAAAAGTATATATCAGATCAAATCGAAACAACAAATAAATGAATACAAAGATATCTCGTGTTCCTGATTTATCCATAACCGCCTAATTGAATCATGCATAACTAACAAACCAAAAAGTTCAGTTTATTTAGAAGAGAAGAACATACATAAATCAACCATGAAGATCGTAAAATTACCTCGGCAGATGAACCCTGCTTGCCCATTAAACTTGGGGAAGCTGCTTTAATTGATGGACCCTGCTCAACAGGTGACACACATTGAGGCCCTTCGTGGCTAAGTATTTCACCTCTATTGGTGCTTACTTGCGCAGGATGTATTCCCGAGGAGTGCGATTCATCTTTGCATTCAGATTTATCTTTACTGTGCTTTTTGTTCCTTGAGAAAAACAAACTTGAGACCTTTCCTCGAAATGATGATTTTTCACTTTTTGTCTTTGTTGCCTCCTTAGAAACCTCTGGTTTACCTTCATGTGGATTTGGAATGTCCACATTGAGCCTGGTGCCAAACTCAGCAGAACATACAGGAACAGACTTCGACCTTGAAAGTCTCCGAGGGGAATTATCTGGAATTTCGTCCTTTATCTGCTCAGAGACAAATGAAGAATCTGAATGCCTAGGTTCTTCATTGGTGTTACCTAGTTCCTCAGCCACTCCAGCCTTCTTTGTCTCAGAAAGAGCAAGCATTTCCCCCAATGTGCTAGAGCTTCTCCGCACAGGTCTTTGTTCTTGACAGCTCCCATTAGATGTCATAATTGCCCATCTTTCAGAAAGGCGCTTCTTTGCTTCTCTGCAAACTGACGACTCTGGAGAATATGATGCCCGGCTAAATGAGGATGAGAAAGGGCTACCAAATCTATTGACATAGTCCCAGGAGTGCCTAGACATGGGTGATATGACTTCTGAATCACTGAGATTACCATCTGCATATTCAATTTCCGATTTATTAAATGAACTTTCATCGCCGACATATCCATTGGAGAACACAGAAGAAAGCAATGTTTCATCTCTATGGAGTGTTTCACGCATCTGCTGTGTGATTGCTTTTGCTACTTCCTTTGATTCTTGTTTCTCTTCGTCTTCTACATCCCCAAAAAGGCCCCCGTTTTGCAATATTCTTGGTGATTCCGTTCGTGGAGAATCAGCTGATTTAAAATCATGTGGTCTCACTGAGCTTGGCTTCAGAACTACTATTCGAGTTGGCTGAGTGGGAGATTCATCAATCTTCCGTCCTGCTGGGGGCGACCATCCTAGATGGCTTTTCTCCAATCCATTCATCTGTCTTTCACACATAGCTTTCTTCACTTGTTTTCCGCCTTTATTCCCCACTACAGAAAAGTTGTCACTTTCCACCATCTTTGAAGGTCTAAGAATGGTGATTCGCTTTGTCTCAGGAGGAGGAGGGATAGACTGTAGACTGCAAAGATTCTGTGAAAACGTCGAATTTGGTTCTTGAAGACACCTAAGAAACAAGTCTCTATTCGAATTCAAAACTTCCAATGCATCTTGGAATTGCTTTGACTGGCGAAGTTTTTCATCCATAGACAGGCGTTTTGCTTCAACGAACTTCTGACGAACAAGAGCCATCTTCTTGTCATTTGTAGTTTCACCATATTTTCCCTTCTGTGGAGATTTATCTCGGAGACAATTTGTTTTCTGGGATTTTTTCCGTATTTCATGAATATCACTGCATTCACTTCGCTCTACATATTCAAAGAATCCGTTCTGTTGCTCCCAGTAACCCACTGGTATCTCTGAATGACTTCGAGGATGACTTCTATAATGGCTTCGTTGTGCAGCTAAATCAGGTTCCTGGCATGGAAGGGCATCAAGACCCATCAACTTAGCAACTACATTAGATGGACTGTGCTTATTATCTACTTCTTTGGACATTTCCTGGGCAATGAGCATCTTCATAGGCGTTGCATTTGATTTTCTGTTTGAATTCGTTCTTTGGAGTTCAGGCACAATCTGCACATCCCACATAGGATTAGCAAAGTGTCATGGGAATATGCTTCCGTAGATTGTAATACTTAGTAATACAAATTGAACATACCACCTTGCCCTCAATTCCGGAATTAGATGGAGATGTTGATGCTTCATCTGCTCGGCTTCTTGAGAGAGGTGAACCTGTGGATCAGTTAATATTGTGTCACAATGAAACCTTTCTATCGTGGAATGCACAATTAACAGAAACACAAACTTCCCAAAAAAGAAGGGAACCTAATCACATTCTTATACGGAACATAATATATGGCCGATAAGAATTTTGATTATATTATATATCATCTATATATGTCAATCAGCATTCATCTCAACTTCATTACACTACAGCTTCAGTGCAAAATCATTTTGCTTAAGTTTATGACCAGGACTTGGTGAAAATTTTATGATTCCGAACATGAAAGTTTTTCATAAGCTATCTGATTTCTACCACAAAAGTAAAGACATGTGAGGCAGGAAAATAGAAAAGGGGCAGGCACCATCTCGATGAGGTTTATCACTGAGCAGCCTGTTTGCAGCCACTCCACCATTGAGGTCAAAGAAGTTCACCATTCGTCCTAAACATCCAGGAAACGCTTTCTCAAAATTGCGATTTTTTCCGTTCTGATGAAACCCATTCATCTCAATACCTGGTACACTACTTCACTGCACAAATTACACAGAAAACATCAATTAATTAAATAAATTGAAAAGGAAAGTGGAAAGTGGAAAATAGAAATGGTAAGGTACATAACCAAAATACCCCAAATATGTAGCCAATCTCATTAAAATTAAAGGAAAACGTGAAAACCAAATAAGAAACCTAAAACAATAACCTAAAACGCAAATAACTGGCCATAGAAAGGAAAAAATATATCAAAATTTGCTCTTTCATACCAGAAAACTTGCTTCAGAGATGAAATATCAAAGCACGCATAGAGCTTAGTGAAAAGAGAAAGGATGGGAGATGAGACGAAAAGGAAGCTATCTTAAGGAGATGAAAAGGAAAACAAAACTTGGTTCTCTCGCTACCACCCCCCTTCTTCTTTCCAACTGTGCGCTGCAAAAAGAATTGCCTAGATTTATGTGAAAAGGTCACGCATACGGAACAGATAACAAAGACAGGACCTCTGTACGCACACTGCAACGTTGATGCAATGTTTCAGCATATTCCCATGAAACCTCGCATCAATCAGTTACATTCCTTTACAAACTCCAAGTCCCTCAAAACGAGTGCAATTAAACTTACAGAAATGACGCAAAAAACAAATTAGATGTATGTCTTTCTTAAATTAACAGCAAAAAAACAGGATTTGAAATTTAGAATCTCTTTTTTTTCCAAAGACCCAAAGAGCCAAATATTTGAATCCAAACCCCCGTAGATATAACGTATACATGTGTATGTATAGTTATATCAGTACAGTCTCCGTTTAGCAGTAATAAAGATTCAAGCTTTAACTTTAACGCCTTTTAGCCAAAAATAATTGAACTTTCAACTTTATATCATAGAACAAAAAGGCACATCTTTATTCAAAAAATCATTTCAGAAAAGCTGCAACTGCAGCAGGCAAAAGAGCAACTCAGTAAAAGAATCAGATTCGATTCATTTCTTTACCTTCCAAAAGCGAGATCGAAGAACCGTAAGGAAAAGTACTGCAGAAACTCCAAATTTCTCACTAAAAATTTGCAATGCCAGCCCCTTACAATGCACACGCAAAAACACTCCGCAGATTTTTTGTCTATTTCCACAGAGTCCGAATCAGAAGTGTACGCTTTCGATAGATTTTGTCACGCCGAACTCGAATGGAGTACCAGAAATGGCGGAGACTTACAAGATGTTAGAATCGGCCATTTCCGGCGAGCTTAAGCCGGAGAACCACCGGATTTCTAGAGAGAGAAAGTGAGCATTCTGTTGTTTTGCACTGAACTTTGCTTCGTTCTTCTCCACCGACTCTGTGTCGGACTCGACAGGTTTCATTTATTCTGTTTAATTTATCGGTTTCGATTACGTATATGGAAAGAGGTGAAAATCTGGACTAAACAAATAAAAGATCACAAAATAACACAAATAGGCTTGGAATTTTTGGTTTTTGCTGAACTGTCCTCCTACTTTAATGTCATACCAATTGGACCCACAAGAGGGCATTTGGTTGTTGAATTTCTTCTTTTCATTGCAATTTTACGGTTTTCTAGGTCCATGGCTAGAATTTGTGTAGCCCTTATTATTTTCGTTATTGAGAATGCATTCAATACAAATTCGGTGGATTATTAATGCAATGTGACATGTGATTTGCTTTGTTTTATTCCTATATCTCACGGTAATAATATTGCGATCATACGTATTTAATTTGTTTCTATATTTTTAATAAGTGGAATCTATTCAATATCATAATAATTGAATCATTATGTCAAGATCGCAATATTGATCTTGAATTTATAGAGTTGCATCATTTGATGACTCAATTCATGAATTGATAGTTATTATTATTATTATATTATTATTATTTGAATAGAGAATTGATAGTTATTATTATTAAAACATAAATGGAGCGTTTTGAAATTTAAACACGAGGGGCATAGTTTTTATTACGTCTAGATCTAGCAAAGTTTTTAAAAAGATTATATGTTGACTTGTATATAAAATTTATGTATTATGATGTTTGCTAATATGTGTGGATTTGAGAATCAATATACCGTTTAATTTATATCGTATTAAAGTTCGATATATTATAATACTAATGGAGCTTGTTTTTCCTACCCGCGCAAGCCGCAACCCCGCAAAGGAATTAAGAAAATTAATGATTTCTTTGAGAAAGAATTCTAACAGAATTCTAACAATTGATAAAATCAGATAAGTTTTAGGAGCTTTGGGGGGGGGGGGGTTGTTCCCTCCTGCAAGCACGGGTAGGAGAAATTTTCCGAATACTAATATATCATTTACGCTACGTGCTTAATATTTGGATGTGGCAACCGCATAGTTGAAGCAAGTGATCATCATGTCCTTCAAATTCATAGTTCGAGATTAAAATTCGTTGTATCCTTCAAATTTGTAGATTATGTACTCGAGTAATGCTCCCATGCCCACTGTGGGCATGCCCACTCCGTGAAAAAAAAAATCGTGTGGCTCCCACCATCAGGGACAGTTATGTATTATTCATTTCATCTAATGTAGATACCAAAAAAACTTTAAAAAAATAAAAATAAAAAATTTGCCGAATGACGTGGCACCCTCATAGGGCGCCACGTCGCGAAGTGGGCATGCCCACTGTGGGCAGGGGAGCAAACCCGTTATGTACTCTTGGACATTAAAATTGGTATTTTTCTCGTTCTAAAAATTTGGACAAATAGTCTCATTATACTAAAAACATCATTGCAATCATTTCAAAAAAAAAATAAAATAAAATAAAAAATCACTACAAGCCTACAAGTTTGTAATATCGAAAAACATACTTAATCTCATTGAACTAAGCACCATGTTATTGTGCTTCATCAAGTACGTTGCTCTCTCGACTAGATTTTATCGTTTATTAAGAAATAAATTAATTAGATGCAGGGCCTAATATGCAAAATGCAGAATAACAGTTGTACAAGAATAATGAATAATTAAAAAAAAATGTAATTATAAGTCATTTTCTTGTGATTAGCCTCATAATGAGGTTTTCGGTTTCACTTTCTTGAAGATTCCTCCTTGTCTGTGGGCACTCGACAACGCAGCATTAACGGTTGGATTTTCACATAACCCTTTTAGATAATGACCATTAGCACACCTCATTTTCAGGTTAATTACAAAATTGACTTTTGTTTTTTTTTTGGACTAATACACCTGTCACCAATCGCAGCATTGCCAGTTGCGGAAGTGAATCTCAGCCATTAAAGCGTGACTTAGAACAACTCCAATAGCCTCTTTATATTTAAAGAGTATTTTTTAAGAAATAAAGAGTATTTATTAATTTAGAGAGTGGGTTTTTTTATATGTTCCAACACACTCTTTATATTTGTGTAGGTAAAAGTATTGAATTTTCTGATTGATCTCGAAATTTGTAAAAAGTCGATAAATAAATATATCTAGAGGTGTGAACGTTAAATGGGTAAATATAAACCAAAATAAAGAATATATACAGAGGTGTGAATCATTAAATGGGTAAATCTGGCCAAATAAAGAGTGAGTTTGGCTCTCCAAATTTGAAGAAACAAACCCACTCTCTAAACTAAAAAGCCTAATTTAAAGAGATTGTTGGAGTATGATTTTAAGACCATAATCTTTAAATTAAAGAATATTTTAAGTTTAAAGAGTGTGTTGGAGATGCTCTTAGAATGCAATGGCAATTTTAGCGAAAAAGGGACCCTATCTCCAACTACCCTTGGCCTCATTTCTCAAAATAAATAATTTATTTTCGATTTTGTACATTATTTACCACCTTGTAATGGATTGGATATGTGTAAAAAATAAATAAACGTAAGTATGATATCATAAACATTCTCAAATGTTAGAAACTCCCAATGAAAATAAATATTTCGAGATTTTCTCTTTCTATGAGTTCAATATTTTTAGCTTTTTTTTATGAGACTTTTTCTTTCTATGAGTTCAATATTTCTAGTTTTTTTTATATTAATAAAAAATAAAAAAAATACGGGAGCTCAGATGGCCATCTTTAATCACTTAGAACTTGTTCTTTACACAATACTTTTTTACTAATTTGAACTAATTTTTTTTCTCATTATTTTTAACTACTCATATAATTACTTTATATTTTTTAATATAAATTTTTTTAATTTGTAATTATATATTTAATTTTAATATATCATTTAAATAAATTTATATTTTTACTAAAGTTAGTGTAAAAGAGAGCAAACTTTTAATTTTCAAAATTCAGTCACAACGACAACCACAAGATCAAACATTTTGTGAAGTTGAATTGTTCTCCCTTCTCACAAAGTCACAATTTATATCACAATTTTGATTTCGGTTTGCATCAAAACAAAAGTCAAATTTCCCTGCAAATTGGCACAGCTTTTAATATGGGGGAGAAATTTTAATTGAAAGTTGTCTTATTGGTGAATTATTTGTTGTTAATTCTTTTCACTTTCTGGCTAAATTAAACAAAAATAAACTAAGAAAATGACAAAAACAATTGATAATCATATCAATTTAGTTGACTGATGTTTGTCACATTGTATTTTCTTTATATTTATAATTTATTGCCATAAATCTGCACGTTTGATGTTGACACATTAGATCCAAATTGCACGTTCGTGAGATGTAATCCCTATTTGATCAAAAGATTGAAGGAAATAAAATGTGCATTGCCATAATAACAACAACAACAATAACAATATAACGGCCAAAATAAACTATTTAAATAAAGTAGCCAGTGAAGCTTTATCTGAAAATTTTTCCTCCGTGTTACAAAGTGGCCGTATAAATTTTAACATTTGTAATTCTAACACTAATCCAACTAACCATTCACAAATTTTCCACAATACTAACATTACTCATTTTTTCGACCTACTTTATTTTATTTTCGTGATACGATTAATCTTGAATTTATTTTTACCACACATTTTATGACATCCACAACTTTTTATTCTTTACATATACTTTTCAACTCCATATTCTTTGACTGACTTAAACAAGAATGATCAAAACATAGGAAGCATAACCATTTGCAGCGCCGGTCCTGTAATTTGTATAGCCTGAGGCGACAAATGACTTAAACACCCTTGGGCGATCCTACATAGAAGATCTTTTTATGAGTGCTAATAAAAACAACCAAAAAATTTATTACTTGAAACTTGATAGCATAGCAATCAACATAATGCATTGCAAACTCAAGGTTGGAATTTCAATTTTAGTAAACACAATATATCATTAAAATTCAAATCGAACAATTTCAATCTCAATCTCACCACTTAGACAATGAATTTTGGATAACAATTTTAAGCTAAACTTTTTTTTCTCTCGTCATTCTCGACCACTCATTATATTGATATGACATGTTTTTCTATTTTCTAATATATATATTTCTTACATCTTCACTGCACACCTAAAACTTATTTTTCCTATAATCTCTATCAAACATACCCTTAATCTCACCCACTTCAATTTAAATTAATAATTCACCATGTAATTTTCAAATAATTCACTAAATAGTGTCTCTACTCTCTCCTCTCCTACACTCCCAGTGTAATGTTCAAAAAACTTTTGAAAAAAAAAATACTAAGTAGTCTCCCAAACCTCAAACATATACACAATATAAAAATATATATATTGAGCTGCCTTCTTGTTAATTTCTAGATTTGATTTATAAAGTGGTTAATCCCTATTTGAAGGTGCACGTGCTGGGCACTAATCAACGATTGGTACTATTATTATTCTTCATTTTTTTGTCTTTACAATATCGTATATCTTTATTCTATTGGGTTTCAACACCTCTAATCTCATTTTTCACGTGTGGGCCATTCAAAAGGCGCCCTAGGCGCCTGAGGCAATAGCCTCAATTGCCTCAAGATAAGGACCGGCCATGACCATTTGACATTTCAAACTAGTCATATAAACAATTTGTTCACAAAATTTTCACTGGGCTAACAATTTTAAAATTGCTAAAGCGGCAATAAAATAACAACAGCGATTATCTAGGAATATGTTTAATTTTGTTGAATCAAATCATGCCAAATAAGAGTTCAATTCTGTTGCCCTATAATTTCTCTACCCTTTGGTTATCTAATCCATTTAAAATTGCCCATATGAAACAACTGAGAGTAGAATCGAAGCAACTGATGTGAACTAACGGAGGAGTGGGAGAAGAAAAATGACACTTGACAAAATGTGTCAATAATTTTAAGTTTTGCCGAGGCAAAATAACTAACGTTTGCAATAGGGTCAAGTTTTGCTTAAAGATCTTACAAGTTGATTATGCCCATGAAAACAACCTACCACCTAACAAAATCTAAGGAAGGATCAAGTTTTCATTCCAAGAAATAATATATTAATCTCAAAGCACACTTTAATGGTAAATATGATATTAGCTTTACTCAAAAGCCAACAGAGGAAAAATTTAAGAAAATTAAGCTGTTGTCCTTACATAAAAACCTTAATTTTATGAGATCAATGCACTTCTTCAACTGCTCACGCTCTAATGCCCATATGTGGAGGGATGGAAAGAAGGAACACGTGTCAGAAATCTACCCACATATGGGCCTTTTAACATACCCAGTGCCCACATGTGGGGTGGGCATTAGAGCGCTAGGTCTTCCTCAACTACATATTGGGACAGGCTTTAAAGTTTTACTTCTCAAGCTTGTTAGGATTGTAATTTTTATATATTTTTATCCGTTCTTTTAAATTTCAATTTAGTCAAACCAATTATATTTATATATCTTACGGGACCTATATGTACCATACAAATTGCCATCATTCAACTCCATTCATTCTCTCTCTTACTTCATATAAAAATCCATAAAAATTCATAAAAATTTCAATCCTAACATGGGCAAAAATAGCAAATTCAAATGTTTTATTCTAAGAAAAAGTTATTTGTAAAATAAAAATGATGGACAATTTTACAAATATGAATGCAATCAATTTGCAGTTCATTTTGTGCCATAATTTTTGAAAAAACATTATCTTCACTTCTATGTGGTTTGTAAGTACTCTTATTTTAAATTGTCAACGCTGGAATACTGCTTTTAAGAGTAATCACTACCGTCTCATCAACATAACTCTTGCTTGTAAATGAAACATAGTTCCCCAACCTCTGGACACAAAAAATTTATTAAACATATCATGCATTGGACCCCAAGGAAATTTTCACGTATCAAAGTTACATGAATTACATTTTTAGTTAGTTATCAAACTCAAACCAATATTCACGGCTTAAAATATGTCATTCTTTCCGTTTCTTGGAGAAACCTATCAAAAAGGCCATGTTTACTCTGCCTAATCACACAATCTCAGGTATCACGGCAATAGACATTCTCTGGAGCAACTCCACTGATAAGTAATTCCCGTAACATTAGAATTTTGTTGGTAGTGTAAGCAAGAAATATATTTAACCATATTTCAGCTCATTATCACCGGGATATATTTGTTGTTCCAGATAATCATGGCTGACACTATCTAGTAGCAAGGGGCGGTGTGATAACTTGTTGAGAGAAAAATGAAAATATGAGGATCCAGAATGAGTATTAAACACATCTTCCCAAAATGGAGTCAAAGTTTCTTCAGAATCTTCCTCCATTCGTGCAAAATAATGCGAACTGTTGTCTATTAGAGGAGACTGCCATGGATGGGAAACAGACAGATGGCGTCCTGCAAAGGAATCTTTAACTGGTAAGCATTTCCACCTGACATCTGAACTGCTAGGCAACCCGAGTTCAAAATCCCTGAGATGTTTGTCAAATGAAATCTTGTTGGTTAGCAGAGGAGGATCTTGATGAGAGAAGAGAATATTGCTACTTTGAAGCACATCTTTCGTATCACAATCCACCACCTCATTATATTTCAGGGTACACGGTAAAGCTAGAGGAAACCATTCTGTTTCTGCTAATGCACGCTCATTCTTCATATGTGGTTCAAAATCCCTAGTTTTTGGGGTGGCTGAATAATAATTTGGCAGTGAGTCAAATTCTCGAGAGTAATTTGAACATAAGGATGCTGAGCACAATGGTTCAGCATCAAGAAGATTATCCATATCATTTTGGTGGTCCAAAATCCATGAATTTGGTCGTCTGGCTGAGTAATAATTGGGTTGTGAGTGGAAATCGAGATAAAAATTGGAACATAAGGATGACGGATACAATGTTTTGGCATCAAATGTGTTGTCCATAGCCTTTCGGTGATCAACATTCCATGAAGTATCCCATCTGGAACATAAATTCCTCGAAATGACTGGATTGTCAATGGATGAGTCACCTTTATCTTCCACCCTGTGGGGGTCCCAACCCAGCAAAAGCCTGTGTGGTTCATTTCTTGAGTACTCAATTGGATAACATGATCCATCAAGTTCTTCAACATGACATGAACCAGTGTGTCCGTGTCTTTCAAATGGCAAGCAGAATAAAGAGTTATGCTGTTCGTATGAACTTCTGTTTATATCACTCTCTGAACCGAAATCAAGATTCACTAAATTGCGTCCAAAATTGGTTTCTCTATCATTGTTGGATAGAGGATAGTCAGAGGCAGAGGTGATCCATTTTGGAAAAACAGTATCATGTGATATGCCAGGATAGTTGCTCAGGATATCCTTATCCCACTCTCGGTTATGAGCCAACTGGAGTCTCTTCTCCAGATCATCTGGCTTCCAGAATGTCGGAGCTTTGAGATTATTATCCGTATCAACTTTTGAGGTGCATGAATCCTGGAAATAGTAGCAAAACAAAATTTCAGCAGCACAGAATTTAGAGGATAAGATAAATTCGCCTGAAAATTTGAGCCATCATACATCATTGTCACTGCCCTTAGGGAACAGGCGGCTTAAGAGTGATGAAACCAAATCAAACCTGGAGAAAGCCCAATTAAAGCAATTAGTCAAGGAAAATAAATTTCTGAGATATTAAATTATCAAGCACGCGCGTCTGACCCCTTGGAGTGGAGTTTTCCAATGTCACAGAGTGAGACATCAGCAACACATTGAAGTAACTTCTGTCTCTTTACAGAAAAGATTCCTTTCTCGGTGCATTGGCTCCCTAAAAATGGTTAAGAATGCTATTATTCCATAATCCTACAATGCCTTAACGTGGTTAAACTGCTAATGAATATGCTGAACATAACGGTAATGTAAGATATACGAGTTTCACTCATTGATTTGTAGAACACTATGGGAGGAAAAACCCCATAATGTTTCAAGCTCCAACTAACCCATTTAGTACAATAAGATAACAAAAATAACCTTCAATAAGTTGAAGGATTAATAGCATAAATGAGTGCACCATCAATATTACAAAGAGACTACAGGCATCAAAGATGCAAATGTTCTGTCACCCATTTATAGAGATAGCTCTTATTTGGAAAAAATGAAAAATAAAATCCGTGAAGATCCGAAATGCTATACAATATCGATTCACCAGCATATTTTACCTGTCAAAAAACAAGTTTCTTCATCTTAAAATCAAAATCACAGGCTATCAAGAAGCATAATAATTTAATGATTTGTTTTTATGTGATTTGCAGATATAGAAGAAAGGAGCTTACAAATGAAAAGCTATTCTTTACTCAGGTTACGGAAAATTATTGACACTCATCCTTATTCATTAGATAAATATATATATCATTTGCATCAGCCATCAAGTATTGAGATGGAACAGAACATTTCAGTCATGGAAAATCAAGCAAAAATCATGAGTTGTAATGAACTTGAATGATGATGGATGGAGGGATGTGAATAGCAGCAATGTAAGATGGGGATAAAACAGACCATTTTTACAATCAAGCATATAGCGAATTTACCAGGGATTTGTTTTACCATCATAAACACGATTTAGAGTGCTTATAAATGGTACAAGATACCCTTCAGTTCCCTGGTAGACTCATGGTAATTGAAGCAGCCATTTCTTGAGAAACATTTTACCACAATGAATACAGTGGCAGCTAATTAAACGAAAAAGGTAAATAGATACTAAAACTTCATGTAGGTGCAGCAAATCATTACATTTAAGCATCAGCTATGGCAATACACTGAAATTATCTGAAGGAAGACTAAACTTCTCTGATTGCCACTTGAAGGAGTTGAGATGTCAATTACCTTGAAAAGCTGAGTTCACCGACGCCCCTTTGGTGGGTGAGGAGAATAAATGTTGATCAATAGGTTTAACATTGTTGGGTATATCTGCATCACAGCACATACTACTGTCACGTAATAGCAAGTCAGCAAGCGTGGTTGCGGAAAAAGAAGAGGTGATATTAAGATGCCTAAATTACAGATAACAGACCTTTGCCTCTCGACTGGCTTAGTTTATTGCAATCTCGATCACATGGTAAAGGGAACATGTGATGGTTAGTGGTTCCTTCAGGAAGTGTGAATCTTAAGTCCTTGTTTCTGGGGCTAATTGGAGCAGAAGCATTTGAAGTTCCTACAAACCGTGTTGACGACAAGAAGATAAAACAATTCGTGATCCACAAATCACACCGCGAGGCAAAATGCATTTAACTTCTCAAGAGTTTTTTAGAACCAATGTAGGATTACCACTACTGCGGTCATTAGACTTGAAACGTTCCAATTGTTCATCCACCCTATTTGTTGCATGGGAATGACTACAACCAGCATTGTCCCTTACTTTCTTAAAATATGCATACTCTGAGGTTTTGGGGCCATCAGCTGCAAAAGAAGTATTTTTAAGAAAACTAGTACTAATCAGTAATAACCAGTTGCCGACGTTTGTGGACTAAAAAATCAATTTTCAAAAATCTCTTCCAACTAAGTACTAAACTAACTCTAGAGTCTTAAAATATTGGTTCCAAAAGCAATAGCGGATGGCATCTACTAAGAGAGTATTACGGAGAAACTAGAAACTAAAGAAGAAAAGACTAACTGACTAACATTTTTCTGACTTAGTTGCTTCATGTTTTCTTGAACCAACGAGATGTGCATTTTTAGGAAGATCATCCACCTCAGGATCCGCAAACCTCACTCTTTTTAACCTGATCGTCTCTGTAAAAGGAAGTAACAAAACCTTCAAATCTAAACTTCATAGCATTCTTTACACTACAATCAGTTGGTTACTGCATAACTTTTTAATAGTCAGCTATATTAACCTTCAGATTACCCAAAGCTATCACGTAGCAGTTAACCCAATAAGATATGGTATAAGCTTCCGTGTTTTGCATATAGTTAGACTGGGTGACATTGAATTTGAATCTCCAATAATTAAATCATCAGGAATACAAACTCTGAACCCTTGTAAATATCGTACACAAACAAATCAGAATAAAAACATTGAGATATAATTCAGAAGAAGATATGGAATGTCGGTGAAAGAGCGGTCGCGGTACCTAATAGGTTGTCGGAGCCCTGATTTCGACCCGGTCGGGTCTTTTGTGGATCTCCGGAACTGGATTTGAATTTTCTTCTCATTACGATTCAAATCAAATTGACATATGAATCAAAAGAACACCATTTTTCCGGATGGTTGATTTGAGAAAAAGGAGGGAAAATCTTCGCGTCATCCTTCTTTCATAAGTTAGCTGTCTCAGGCCCTCAGCCGGGGAAAATGGCGCAAATGGTCCCAATGTTTGCCGAATATTCTCAAATGGTTTGAATTGTTTCGTTTGTGGTACAAAATGATATTGAATTGTTTGAAATGTGGCGCAAATTATCCTCTTGTGAGTACCCTTTTTAATTTGAGAAAATTACAAATTTCATCTCCAACCCCACAAGGTAAAATGGTTAGGCTATGGCTAAATACACCCATCATTTTATTTAGTGCACCCATTTTTTCTAAAAAATTAATTTAAAAAAATGAAAAGACTGATATGCTCATACTAAATACACTCATACGATCTTTTTTTTATTCGCTGTATACACAGCGTACAAGCTTTTTGCTTATTCACTGTGTACACAACGAACAACCAAATTCTTGTTCGCTATGCACACAGCAAACAAGCTTTTGCCTATTCACTGTGTGCATAGCGAACACACAAAAAAAAAAAAAAAATTATCGAGGAAGAAGATGAGTTTAAGAAGCTACTTTTCAAGAAGATGAGTTCAAGCTACTTTTCTTTTTTGTTTTTCGTGAATTTCTTCAAGCTTATATGAAGAATTTCCTGTTTTTTTTTTAAAGCTTCTTCAAGCTTGAAGAAGCTCAAAAAAAATTTATAAAAAAAATTCGAGCTTCTTCAAGCTTGAAGGAGCTTCTTCATCCTTCAATTAAATTTTTTTTTTCTTTTCAGCATGTTCACTGTGAACCACAGTGAACAAGCATTTGTTTGTTCATTGGTTCACAACGAACACAAATGAAAAAAAAAAGAGACGAGTGAGTGTGGGGTAGAATAGGAAAAATGGGAAAAGATTGGTGTATTTAGTAAAGAGCCGATGTATTTAGGCGTGCCCAAATGGTTAACAACTGCAACAGATTGAAATGGAAAATAGTCCAAATCACTTTTAATTTTTCAATAAATAGACGAAGTTGGCGAATCGGTCTGCCTTAACTATAAGTTAATAAGTAAAATGATTGTAGCAGAAGTTTCATCTTTTCGAAACGTGAGCAGTTAACAAACCAACTACCGGTATGTTTGATTCACCACAAATTTTAAAAAAATCTATTTCCCTCTTTTGAACCACATACACAATTACTTTATATTTTTTAATATATTATCTCCAATTTTCAAGCACACAATTTACACGCAATTCAAACAAACAAAACTTACTAAAAATTTGTTGTGAATCAAACATACCCAAAAACAAAAAAAAAAAATTTTTCTTTCTTGAGTTTTTTTTTCCATGAACATTTTTAGTTTTGAAAATATTTGATACTTTCACACAATTTTTATTTAATTTATTAACTTTGTTCGTCATTTGACTTGATTTTTTATATCACTGGAACCGATCGTATTTTTTAGTAAAAAGCGAAAGAATTTTTTGCCTTGTGCTCACTGCAGACTGCATGTCTGCATGAATTTGTCACAATCTCAATAGACTCTTTTACAACAGACATTTCGATTGATTTTTTTTGTAGTGGTTCAATGTCGGATCATTTTCCAATCGTGTTCCTCATCCCTCTCTATTGGTTCAGGCACGAAGGCGTAACATAGGTTTAGTGGAAACGAGTTATTGTTCCATAACGTGATGAACATCAAAAACAATACGGGCCAAGTCACAAAGTTTCCAATTCCAAGGCGAATCATGTTAGAAAATTCAGCACTCAATAACAAACTTTCATTGACAAAGAAATCCTATTAAAAAAATAAATAAATAAAAAAATAGATAAGGGCATTGTCTAAAAAAATAATAAATAAATAAATGAGGGCATTGCTTTCGATTGAGCAATGAAGACAATCCGGTTGGGTGCCACTAGAAGATGTATAAATGATATTCACTACTGTTACTGTAGAGGCCGACTCAAATGAATGGGCCCCTTCCAAAAATTTGTGCATGCCACTATTTGCAACGAACACACGGTATTCTTTAGTAAAAGGCGAAAGAATAGTTCGCTCTGTGTTCATTGCGTGGCTGCATGTTTCCATCAATCCACACTTGGGGCAATTTTATATTAGTTCACATCTTTGTTACTTTAGTGACAGCTCGATGTGGGATTATTTTATTCATATCTTCACCCCTCCCCTTTCCAAAAGTTCTGCTTCTCTAAGACATAAGCCTCAATTCTCCCCTGGTCTTTGCTATTTCTTCTTTTAGCCAGTTGACACATTTCATTCAGATTAGACTAACAACAAGAAAAGTCGAAAAGACGCAAAAAATTGAGGTATCATAACTGGTTAATGAAAGAACATACATAACTAACCTGTTCTTGACTTTGTACACTACGCTGTATTTTAGTTTTTGTGGGTTGGGTTCATGATGATGAAAAGTAACCTATTGTGCTGTATCAACAAAGAGTTAATTTTGCTGTTACATAACTCTCCCATCCATGCCATCAAGAAGACCAAGCCACATTCCCTTTACAGGTGGTAGTTGCGCAACAAAAGCATTCCAAGGTGGGTAGCCAACCCCACTGCCACGAACACGACCATCCAAACGGAGTGACAAGTACCTTCACGTGTAAACAAAGACATAAGCTATCTTTATTAGATTTCTTTGAAATGCTTTGGACATGGACTAGATAACTCATAACACGTATAGATTTCAAGTCATTTTCTAATTTTCCAAATTTTCAAGTCCAACATAAATCCATATGCGCTGATCCCCAGGTAATCCGAACGTTGATCATCATAATTTTCAAGGAGAAAAGCAGCTAAAATCCCATATTTCAAATTCTTACACTGGAGATTGAGGAGAGATATTCGCCAGATTCTTTTGGTCTTCCAACCACCTGTTTTCAACGACACAAAATTCATCAATTGGATAACAGAAAAGGAAGGGTTGACAAGGAAAGAGTTAAGAGAATCTATTTTTTCCTGTCCTTACTTGGACCACTCGGAGGTAATAACAGGCAATAATTGCCATAGCCTTTTCTGTTTAAAGGTGAGTTCTTTAGTCTCTTCATTCTCTTCAAACTCAAAGACAGGTGAATTTCCATCGGTAGCGAAGGGAACAACAAGCACCCCTCTCTCCGCTAGGCCCTCAATGAAAGGTTTACTCAGTTTGAAAGACTCTGTAATGAAATCTGCAGGGCCAGCAAGAATGACAAGACGAGCGATTCCTCTAAAAGCACTGACGGGAAGAATCTTCTTCTCATCTATACGAAGCTTGAGATTAGAAAGACTTTCTTCTCTTGAAAGTTTAGCCAACTGAGCATTTTCAGCAGTGTTTTCTCTGTAATAAAGAAATCCGAAAATAGATATTGCTCCAATATCTATGCCAAGACCCTTGAGGATTTCAGGAACTGAAGCTGCTCTCGTTGGATTGCCCAGTGCGCCGATTAGTTGTGAGAAGGCTATTAGTCCTCCGAGAGAAGCACTTGCAACGAAAGCGAGATAGAAGAACATTCGGACGGATCGAAAGGGAGAAATAACTTCGCTTCGTATTTTTGCTGCAGAACTTAATGACAAATAGAATGATGATTAAAAGGATATGATGAACTGGTAAAAGTAAGTTAGACAATACACTGGAAAGAGGTTTATCAAATTGCCATAAACAATTCAACGGTACTATGTATAGTATAATAATGTATGCACATGACCTTCATCAATCACATATACCAGAAATCATGAAACTAAAGCAACATAAACTTTGTCCTCGTTCCCTATGAATTCATTTAGAATATGTCTGCTAGATTCGAACTGATTTGCAGTAAAACCCTTTTGATTATCCGCTAAATTGGTGGGAACAGCAAATTACACGCATAAATATGCACAGGCGATAAGAAATTTACTACGATCAAAACACACGTGTCCCCAGCATCCGAATTACACTTGCAGAAAAAGTAACACATAGTTACCTAACCTCCGGAGAGGGTCTGTTAGAGGCGGAACAACCAATTGAGAAATATTGCCGACTCCTACGTCGTCGTATCGAACGGATGACTGTGACGACAGAGTTGAATTTGCGACCATTGATTAAGCGGGAAACTCCCGGGCATTTCCCAGTGGGATGACAATTGGGGATAGCGACTGGAATAGAAGATAGCTGCACCACCACGGCCATGGCTTTTCACAGACGCACCACCTCCACCGGCAGCTCCGTTGAGGCTGTTATTTTTGAGGTTCACAACCTCGGGTCTTCTGAATGATGATCGGTTGACATACGGCCACGGTACCTTTTGAGTTCTTTCAATTTTTTAAGCTGATGTATGGATACAATTCATACCATTCCACTTCAACGACCACTGATTTTTACAGTTTACCTTTTACGGCGCATCACGACAGGATACCATTTTTTCGAATCTATCTAAAAATTTTTACGATTCAATTATACCGCTCTCGCCTCCTACACACTCTTATATGCACACGCTCATGTATATTCCCGTTCAAAAATTCGTGCAGAGCATATAATCCCCGCCATCAGGGGACAGTTATGTAATAATCATTTCACTTATCGTAGATTCCAAAAAAAAAAATTTAAAAAAATTTAAAGAAAAAAATTTTTTTAGATGACGTGACGCCATCACGTGGTGCCACGTCATGGAGTGTGCACACTCTCCTACACACTAGCTAACTGTGGAAGAAATGTGGAAGAAATTTCTAGAATCTTGATGGTTTGTTTCAAAACATATGTATACATTAATTTTTGTACTCAGGCGTATGAAAAAGTAAAATCCTACAGGTGAAAATGATGTATTAATCAATTTAATTGAAATCAAACACTAATTTTAATTTCACTATGACTAGTTATTATTGACAACGATCGTAGCCTTATCGTTCATCGTTAGCTCGATTGCATTGCACTTCCTGCCTTTTGTTAGTTAAGTAGACAAACATCAAATCCAATATTACATTCCAGGTCTTCTGTTCGTCTCATTTAATCAAAATAGTCGAACATTCAATGAGCCAGAAAATGAGACATCAGGCCTGAATCCAAATTAGCCTTAAGTGCTTATCCAGAGAAAAAAAAATCAAAAATTAGACTAGTGAAATAAGCAGTTCTAACTATTTCAACTCTTGAGAGCTGGGAATGCACTCACAGCACTATGAAGTTAGGCATTACATAAGCAAAGTTGCATCTCAAAAGCAATACAAGTAGTCATATTTGTTAGAAGAAATTTGTGATAGAAAGAATTCTAGCAGGGTTTGGAGTAGCCGAGTGGGAAAATTCTGTGAAGTGATACAATGGCTCAGTGTTAACTCTCCACCCTAGTGGCACCAGCTTCTGATAGCAACGGTCGAAGTTCTCCTTTCCGGTGTAACTTCACAGTATCTACAGCATCAGAAAATAAACAAAGATAAGAACACTTCAAGTTACAAGCAATCTTAAACACACATAGTTCTTGTTTTTCGGAAGAAACTAGATTTAAAGGTTAAATCCATCATCTCAAGGATGAGAGCTCTAAGAAATAGTACCTGTGCAACCACCAATGTGTTTGCCACCTGCTCACGAGAAACAGATATTAGTCATAAAACTCTTCACAAACTTATTGAAATGATGATAACTTCGAAGCTGAAAACAGGGCAAAAATTAGAACTTATATTGATATTCTTGATTTAAAGAACACGGCATCTGTTCATCAGCAACCAGATGTCTGATTTGGCCTAGATCAAGGGCTTCTCATCAAACACAGTTATTAGTTTCTAACTTGATTTGTCATATAATAATATTGCATTTTCAAGTGCGTCTTACCGATAAAAACATTTGGAACAGTATGTTGTCCGGTAAGCCTCTCCAGTGTCTTCTGCAGTTGTGGTCCTTGAGGACCTGAAAGACAATAAATTTTCTTATAATGGATCTTCGTTCGGTTGAAAGTGGAAATTTTGGTGGACACGAATCAGTCTCCGTCTGATTGCATCTATCTTTTTTAACAATATCAGTTACAAAACCTGGCCTTGTTGAATTCTTATTCTTATATATGTTAAAAACAACATATGATTAGCATACATAATTGGTAACTAAAAAACCTCACATTTTTCTTACATTTCAAGAAATTCGGATACCCAAGTGGTATCCTTTCTCCGATAATTTTACAGTGCCAGCGCGCTGGCACCCAGCACAGAGACAGCCCCCCGAATGTGGGGGCCCTGCAGGGGGGAGGGGGGGTTCTCTTGCTGGGTGCCAGCACGCTGCCACCAGAAGAAAGCCCATCCTTTCTCGTGCCAGGGATAGAAAAGAGCTTGTTTGACAAAATCGCTCTTTCATTACCTTCATTTTCAATCACACATTCTATTATAAAAATGATTTTTCATTTTCTCCTAGCCTTCAAACAAGCTCTAAATTTGTTTAATTCAAATCCTCAACAAAGCCTGAAATGTGAACATGATTTACATATAGATCCTAATTGTCCACAGCATCATTTGAAAAAATATCCAAATGCATGAGAAAATGGCAATGTTCTAACACAAACACCAGCTGGTGATGGATTTATAAAGAAGAAGGAAGTTAAACTTACCCATTTGGTCTAATTCAATGACGAGTGGCTCCACTCCAAGCCTCTTAAACAACGATTTCACCTCCGATGAGTACCTTCACAGCAAAATTCAACACAATCTCTCCGTGAAATTTTTAACTGTGACAAAAAAGGAAAAGGAGAAATCGGGGAGGACTTACGAGCACCAGGTTTTGGAGTAAACAACGACTGGATTCTCCGTGAGAGTCTTCTTCACACTTTCCTCCAATCGAGACCCGAACGAGCCAGATGACATGGCTCGAACGGTAATACACTTCCAATTTGTCGATAGGGATTTGCCGGACATTCTTCCGCCGCCATTATTGCGATGGCGCGTGAAAGTTGTAACACAATTGGGAAGCTGGGAAAGGGATGGTATTCGCGTTTGCAGAGAAGGGGAAGAGGATAGAGAAGGTGAATTGAATCCTCCAACGGTGAATTGAGACGTGCCAGCCATTGACGCCATTCTGTTTTGCTTACCGCTTTCTGTCGCCAATGCTGGGGGGCAGCTCCGTTGCTCCCATTATTTGTGGTGGCATCAAATTTACTTAAATATTTTCCATTTTTCATTATTTTTATTTTATAATAATTTAAATAAATAATTATATTATTTTAACCGTGAGATATTGTTATCACATGTACACCGGCAAATTTTTTTTTTTCTTTTGGAATAAAATGTACATAGCCTTTTATGCGGGGTAAGTTCCGTTTCTGGGTATTGATTGGAATAAAATATTAATTTCAAGAGTTTTATAATTTTAGGACATGAAACATTTCAAGAAAATGAAAATTCTAGGACATGAAAAGAATTGGAAGAATGGAGGAAAGAATAATATTAATTTTAATAGAAATTAATACTCTTTTATATTTTTCTCTTCCAAAAAAAAAAAAACTCCTTATATTTTCCTTTCAAAAGGAACATTCTTTTATATTCAATACGAATATAATTTAATTATATTTTCCCCGCACCTTGATGTAGACCACGTGGCACACTATAGCGCACCTAGATGTGAGCACTTGGCACTCCAATTTGACTGCTTGTGACACGGCATTTTTTTCATTTCTAGGAAAGCGACACTGCAGTTTAGTGATTTTTATTTATTTATTTATTTTGCTTTTCCTGACAGTGAAATAACACTGGCAGAAGTTACTACATAAGGTTTAATATTTCAAAAAGTAATCAATGGAGTACCGAGTGTTCTCGTTCCATTTGCATCGCAGCCTAACTTCTCAAGGAGAGGCAATTTTACTTTTTGAGTTCTTGATTTCCATCTATAAGTTTATAAATGCTTTGTTTATAACTGAGAGAGAGAGAGAGAGAGAGAGAGAGAGAAGGGGGATGAAGGTAGAAGTAACAAAAATGAATGAGCTTAGAAGCTGAAACAACAACCGGAAAAAATTGTATTTCGTAAAATTACAAGTAAAAACAGATGGCGATAAATATCATATGGTAACATCCAATCTCTCATACAATACTGTGACAAAATAAAACACCAAAAAAATATTATTCTCGTGAGAATGATAGCTCTGAAAAATAGATGCCACATCAAGCATCAACCTCCTCTCTGATCTCCTTGATAAGTTCCTCCTTGTACTCGTCAAATGAGCCATCGAAAGTCTCCACTGTGCCATTATCCACCAGCCATATCTGACTTTTTTCTTCATTCTCACAGACACTAGATATAAGCCTAGAATCGTGACTTACTAGCACGACACCCCCAGTGAACTCATCAAGTGCATCTGCAAGTGCATCAATACTCTGCATATCAAGATGATTTGTAGGCTCGTCCAAGAGCAGAATGTGTGGCTTAGACATGGAGATGGAAGTGAAAACCACCCTTGCCTTTTGCCCACCAGACAATTTAGCAATTGGGGTTAGGTGGTTATGGCTGGGGAGTCCAAATTTCCCGAGCTTTGCACGAACTGCTTCTTGCTTGCTGAGTCCCTCTTGTTCTGGATGAAGACGAAGAAGATACTGAACTGGGTTTTCGTCCATCGTTAGTAGATCCACAAAGTGTTGTGAGTATCTACCAATCCTCAGCTTTTGACTCCTGCGAACTTCGCCCTCGGTGGGAACCAAGTCGCCAGCAAGAAGGTTGAGCAGGGTAGATTTCCCAGCTCCGTTAGGCCCAACAATGGCAACACGAGTCCCCATATCTATACCAACGTCTACATTGGAGAGTTTGAAATCATCTCTGTTTGGGTAACTGAAAGTAACTTCAATTAGTTGCAGAAGTGGTGGAGTTAACTCAGTGGGTTCCGGAAAATGGAACTCCACAGTATAATCTCGCCATTTCTTAGGTGCCTCAGGTACAGGCTCATCCTCATCAACCTTTCCCTTTGACTTGTTCTTTGATGCTTCCTTGTTAGCATCAAGTTTTGCTTTTTGCTTGACCTTATCCTGCTTCTCACGACTGCCAGTTTTCCTAGCAGCTTTCACTTGCTTGTCATATTTCTCAAACTTCTTGTTCATCTCTGTACGACGCTGCTCATATCCACTTTCAAAATCATCAAAATTCCCACGATAGAAATGGAGTTTACAGTCATGGAGATGAATAATTTCGGTGCAAACTGTGTTAAGAAAATCACGATCGTGGGAAACAACAACAAGGGTCTTTTTCCACCGAGTCAAGTACTCTTCTAACCAGAGAACAGCTCTGAGGTCAAGATGGTTAGTGGGTTCATCCAGCAACAACAGAGTTGGTTGAACAAAAAGTGCCCTAGCCAGAGAAATTCTCATCCTCCAACCGCCACTGAAGGATTTGGTGGGCCGGGCCTGCATCTTCGTGGTGAAACCTAATCCAGCAAGAATTTTGGAAGCCTGAGCCTCAGCAGCATCTGAGCCCAACAGCTGCAATTTTTCATACAATTCAGCAAGTTTCTCACCCACATCATCCCCATCATCATCATCTTCTCCATTCTCTTCCTTGGTTTCAGAAGCTACATTCTGCAACGATGCAACTTCTTCTCGAATCTTGACAAGTTCTTCATTGGCTGAAACAACTGCTTCAAGTGCTGATCGATCATCCCCAACAACCTCTTGTTCAACCAAAAGTACATCTATGTTTTTAGGTACTGGTATCTTTCTCCAAGCGAGCAGTTTCAATAGGGTAGACTTACCCATCCCATTTGGTCCAACCAGTCCATACCTCTTTCCATGAGATATCTTCACTGATGCATTCTTCAAGAGTTCTTTACCGCGAGCAGAAACAGAGAAGTTATCAATTGTTATATCTTTGACATTAGCATCTGCATCATCTTGTCCATCAAGAACAGAAGAACGGCTACCAATTACCACTGTAAAAGCATCACGATCGTCCTTGAGGGCCTCCTGTTTGGCAATCTCTGCAGCTTGTAAGGCAAACATATCCTTCTTTTCTCGTTTCTTCAATTCTTTGTCACTTACTGCAATTTCAAGAGGCTTCCCATCACTTCTATTACGTCTGCTTGGCTGTTTTAGAACATCAGCCTCATCTTCCACCTCCTCAATATCATCTTCATCATCAGAAGGAGGGAGATCAATATCATCAGTATAAGATGATATTTTTGGAGGTGCTTTCGGTTTTGGTTTGTTACTAGTAGAGCTCGATGCAGAGGACCCTTTCTTTGATCTATCAGGCTTCTCGTCCATGCTAGCAAGCATTGCAGAAACTGAGAGTTTATCTTTGTTGCTCGACTTGGCTTTCGCATTATTTCCAGCCTCATCCGCTTTCTTCTTGCCCATTGCAGTGGCTATAAAAACAAATAAGTCAAGAAAAAATCTAATGCTAATATGTTAATTCTCACACGAGATCTCTCTTCACCATGCTGAAACTAATATCAAATATACAGGGTCATCATCACCCCCAACCCAAAAACACAAAACGGAAAAGGTATAAAACAGTCAACCTAAAGTTTGGCACGTAATTCCCCTAAAAATTATTTCATTATTTCCTCTATTAACGAGTGGATATTATCAATTGATCAATGGACAAGAAATAGATAACTGTAAAGAGAAATATATATATATATATATATATATATATATATAATGGTGAATTAGACACGGACTTCAGCTCTCTTTCAACGGAGCTACCTGGGGTCGATTGGGGGTAAGTGTTTAATCGATAACACTGACAAGGATAAACCCTAACCAAAAGCTCTGTGAAAATCGAAACTTTGTTGCTATGAGAAGATTGATTACCATGAAAAAACCAACTCCTCTCCAGAACAAATAAAAAAATCGAATCTTTGTTGCTATGAGAAGATTGATTACCATCCAAAAACAACAACTCTCGAGAACAAATAAATTCAACAATAAATCATATTGTACTTACCTTCAAAGTTTGCGATGAAGAAAAAGGTCCAGAAGAAATAACCGCAACACTTGATTGATAATTCACGCCTTCCTTCACAAACGAGTCTGAGAGCTATAATTCTGAACCACAGATCGAATCGAATCAATTTTTCGAATCTATGGAAGCCGCTTCTTCACAATCGGATGGATTCTTCGCCAAATTTTAGCCCTCCTGGTGTCATGGAAGGTTTATAGCGGACCTGGGCTGTATTTATCTAGATGGATATGGCATTTATGACCGACACTAATGGGATAGTCCGATTCCCAGATGGGCTCAGCAACTAAACCGACTTTCGATTTTAAGTCCATTTTGACAAGTTAAGAATATTTCTTGTCAATTTTATTTATCTATTGGATATTGGATAAAAATTTATTCACTCTACACCATTTATTCCTTTTTTTATATATATAACAAAACAATTATTTGCAAAACACATTTTGAAATTTACTCTTTTGTTTATAAAACGTTATAATTTTATATCCATTTGACAAGTTTCTTCATGTTGTTTTCCTTTTTTTTTTCCTGTCAGTAATGTCTTGATACAACGTTCCTTTATT
This sequence comes from Jasminum sambac, assembly GCA_018223645.1. Taxonomy (NCBI): domain Eukaryota; kingdom Viridiplantae; phylum Streptophyta; class Magnoliopsida; order Lamiales; family Oleaceae; genus Jasminum; species Jasminum sambac. The sequence goes on from CP073649.1 coordinate 31,214,997, forward strand.
TAAACTTTGATTGAGTCTTCACATCACCTTCTTCTTATTCAAGCCAACCTAATTCCTCCTTTAAGTTTTCTCGAATATCATTTTGAATCGTTCGCTTCATTATCTAGCAACTTTCATACTTCTTAAAATCATCACAAAGTTAATCTGCTGATCAAAACACCTAGAAGAGCAGTGGCAATCACTTCTATTCCTCTCCTTAAACAATATGTAGCACTCATTGAGACAACTCTAACTCGATTATTTTTAGATAATTATTGTACTTAACGAATTACATTATTTGTTTAACCCATCGTATTATATCTCAACCTTTAGTTTTTAAAGTATTATAAATATTAGACATTTTGTCTGATTGCAAAGCTGCATCTGAAATTAGAAATTCAATTCATTATTTTCAACCAAATATTCAAAAATTATTCTTCCAAAAATCGCCAACCAAGTATTCAAAAATTATTCTTCCGAAAATGTCCCACAAACAAACACTTCCACTAGCAAAGAGGGATAATAAAATATATTTGCATGATGGATAAACACAAGACTTGAGTAACTTGTCTCTTCTTAATTGTTATAACTGCACATTGAGAGGGTAAAGAGGAATTTGATGACACTAAATTAATAACCTATGACCATCCCCATGTGGTAATCTGCAAACAATAGTAAGTATGTCTGAACAAGAAAGACGCCATGGCTGTAGTTAAGAATAATGCATATGTTCCCAAATAGACAAGGACATAAATGAATACGTCAAATTACAGTAAATGAAGCTTGAGGTGTAAGGTTTTAATTAAATATATGGGCTTATATATGTAATTATTGTGTATTAATTAAATTTATCATTGATCTAGCGTTTAAAGTGATCTAATATGGCTGAATATCGCTTTTACGATCAATTAAATTAAAGTAGACGCTTTATATGTGTAGACAGAGAGATTCTCAGCATGATGGGTGAATTAGGTTGACCGACCAGTATCGTATATATATATATATACATTAAATATGTGTGTGTTGCTCATTCTTTCACTTCCATCATCGAGAGAGAAATAAGGAAACGCATTGTTGACTGGAAGATCAAAACCATTAGTTTTAATACCGCAATGAATGATCGATCTGTGACGCTCCGCTTTAGTTTATATATACTCTCAATAATTCAACACGATAGATCCGGGTTTAAAGTGGAAATCTATTCCTACAAGTGGTATCAGAGCAGTTATCGTTGTTGAATTATTGGGAATTAAATCAAATTTTCGTGGCCAATATAGATATGAATATCCGATTCGTATGATTGCGTGAATTGAATCTGTGAAATCCACGAAATTGAATTGGGTTTTGTCTTTTTATGGTATTGTCTTGTAATTAACGGATCTGCATTGAGTTTTTACTGTTACATGGTTTGGACAATTGTATTCATAAATTATTACAAGGCAATATCTATATGTGTATATGTTTCCTCATTCATATTAAACATATAGATGCACTATTGAGATCCGAACTTGTGCCTGTGTTGGGTGTATATTTTGAAACCTTTCAATCATATGGCTGATTAAGATTGCAATTAAGAAATTGGAAAATCAAGTTCATGTTTTGCGTTAGAGAACCTGACTAAGACGATCTGGTTGTTGGCATATGTATGAATTGCTTAATTTTGCTTAGCATTATTGATTTAATCTGTTCGTGTGTGCATACATACATGAATCCATCGAGAGTTGAGACTGAAAATATTCCATATTCCATTTGCGTCGAACTTTGGTCTTGGGGTACTCGAACTCTGGTTTTGGGTCGTCGGCGATGGTCGCCGCCGTCTTCGCTTGAAATTACAGCGGCAAAAGTCGACAGGATGCTAGGGTTTCATCAGCCATGGACGCAGGGACTTCGGGTGAAAATTAGACGAAGCCGAGGACCTCTGTTGCAATTTCCGTGTTTTAGCGTAATTTGCAGCCCAGGTCCTTGTAGTTTAGTGGTACGTGTAAGTTGGTCCAGTCAAACCCCATTCAGCGGTCTCAGTCCCAACAGTTTCAGATCTGTTGATTTCAGTCCCCACCAACTTCCAGATTCGTCCATTTCAGTCCCTGAAGCTTTAAAATTGTTAATTTGAGCCCTATAAGTTATAAGATTAATAATTCAGTCCCTAAAGTTTGGAAATTATTCCATTTTGGGCCGTTTAAGTTTCAAATTTTGCAATTAAAGTCCCCAAAGTTTTTAAAATTGATTAAATTGGTCCTCAAAGTTTTAATTTTGGCCAATAAAGTTCTTAAAATTGCAATTTCAGGCCCCTAAAGTTTCAAAATTCTTAATTTTGACCCCAAAAGTTCTGAATTATTAACTTATTAGACCCCTTAAAGTTCCCAAAAGGCTTATGTATGCAAAATTAATTATTTTCTTCTCAAATTTTGGTACTAAGGACTCTTTTGAAGAGGTATAGTATTCGAAAGTGAATTGATTGAAGCAACAAGTTGCCAAAGCAACCTCTATTGTGGAAATTAATCAACTTAGAATATTAAAAGGTATTTGTGTGTGTGTGAGTCGTGCAAATATTGATCGGCCCAAAGGAAGGTTAATATTTGGCTGAATTACATACACAGCTGTGGTGATAATCATGTGGCGATTCTTTGGTTTAACGTGTGATCAATGAATCCGTCCAAAGATAGGTTTATTGATTGACATGTCTTATTGCCAGTGTTTGATCACTACACCAAAAGTGCCACTTACAAATCGATATTTCTATCCAAAGATTAAATATTGATGTTGTGCTAGGCATCTTGTGATGGGCCCTACCACTATTTGAAAATTATTATTTGCATACTAAATACCTTCATGTGAGCCATTCTAATTGTTCTCTATTTAGTTTCAGGTTCTGCTTCTAATATCTCTGCTAACATCAATTCCATTCCAATGCTTAATGGCACGAATTTCAAAGCATGGCAAGAGAACGTCTTGATTGTTCTGAGTCATGGATCGGACCTTGCTTTGGTCGATCAACCTACTACACTCATCGATAAGAGTACCGATGAAAAGAGGGAAATGGAAAGGTGGAACGATCGAACCGCATAAGTCTAATGGTCATGAAGCGTGCCATTCCAGAAGCATTTCGGGGCACCATGTCCGATCAGGTGACTGCGGCTAAGGGTTTCCTTGAGGATCTCGAGAAGAGGTTTGCCAGGAATGAAAAGGCTGAAACCAGTACACTCTTGGCTAACCTTCTTCTTCATTTGGTTTGTTCTGAGATCAATTTAACTTGATCCTAGACACACATGGTGGATTGATTCGTGCAACAACCCACATCGATTGTGTCTATGCAGTACGCTCGAGTTAAAAACCAAGTGATGGTGAAAGATACATCTACGCTTGGCGATGGCAAGACGGTGGAAGTAGAGGCAATAGGAAAATTTAGATTATTGTTGAGGACTGGATTTTATTTGGATCTTGATGAGACATTTATTGTACCGCCTCTTTTAGACGAAATTTGATTTCTATTTCGCTTTGGACAAATTCGGTTATTCTTGTTCATTTGAAATGGAAAATTTAGTTTGTTTCTTGATTCAAAATTGGTTGGTTCCGATTTTACGTCAGTTACGATAATCTTTATTTAATTGATACAATTGCCTCCTTTAATGAATCCTTGCATATAAGTACTGAGGTGTAAAGCGTAAATTAACCCGTGAGAATTGGTCCTCATTGTGGCACAAGAGATTAGGTCACATCTCCAGTGACGGAGAATTGAGAGACTTGTGTCCGACCAAATTTCGATTCCCTTGATTTCTGATTTTGACATGTGTGTTAATCAGATAAAGGGAAAACAAACCAATAAACGGAGATATCAAGCCAATAGGACTTGACGCCTTAGAACTTATACATACGGATATTTGTGGACCGTTCCCTACGGCTTCTTGGAATGGTCAACAATATTTCATAACGTTCATAGACGACTTTTCAAGATATGGCTATATCTATCTCATTCATGAAAATCACAATCCTTGGACGTGTTCAAAAATTTTAAAGTCAAGTTGAGAACCAACTCAAAAGGATTAAAAGCGTCGAGATCTGACCGTGGTGGTGAATACTATGGTAGATATGACTTCAGGGTGAACAACGCCCAGGACCATTCGCTAAATTCCTAGAGGAATGCGTATCGTCCCCACAAAGACACCATGCCTGGTTCACCCACTATGAATGGTGTTGCTTTGAGACGAAATAGAACGCTAAGGATATGGTGAGGAGTATGATCACTCATTCTACCTTGCCACAATCACTCTGGGAGAAGCTTTAAAAACCGCAGCATATTTACTCAACAGAGTTCCAACTAAGGCAACTGATAAAACCCCATATGAGCTTTGGACGGGTAAAAAGCCTAGTTTGAAGCACTTATACATTTGGGGGTGTCCGGTGAGGCAAGGCCTTACAGTGCCAAATGAAAAGAAACTGGATGCAAGGATCTAGTTGCTATTTTATTGGATATTCAATGGTCCAGGGGCTACAAATTTTATGATCCCACAACTAAGTTAATTTTTGAGACAGGGAATGCTCGGTTCTTTGAGGATGTTGAGTTTGTGGGGAAAGAGTTACGGACTTTGTCTTTGAGGAGGAATATATTGAAATTCCTCCAATTGCCATTGACAATGATCAGATCAGGTTCCTATCCTCGACGTTGTTCAAGAAGCAACTCCTGATCAAGACAATGTCATGTTATCTCCAGAAGAACAAACTCTACAACCTCAAGAACCCATGCCATTAAGAAGATCCACTAGAGAGAGGAGAAGTGCAATTTCAGATGATTACATTGCTTTTCTCCAAGAACATGAGGTTGACGTTGGAGTGGTGGAAGATGATCCGATCAACTTCCAGTCAAGCCATGGAAAGTTCTAACTCTCAAAAAGTGGCTCGATGCCATGAATGAAGAGATAAAGTCTATGAAAGACAATGACGATGGGACCTCGCTCCATTGCTGAAGAGTCAGAAACCCATTGGTTGCAAATGGATATTTAAAACCAAGCGGGATTCGAAGGGCGATGTAGAGAGGTATAAGGCTCACCTTGACGCGAAGGGCTTTACACAGAAAGAAGGCATCGATTATAAAGAGACTTTCTCTCCGGTTTCCTCGAAAGACTCTTTCGTGGTTATAATGGCATTAGTGGCATATTTTGATCTTGAGTTACATCGATGGATGTTAAGACAATAGCTTTCTCAATGGTGACATTGATGAGACGATTTATATGGTGCAACCGTAAAACTTTGTATCGTGTGATGCGAAGCAAATGGTTTGCAAATTAAAGAAATCCATCTATGGACTCAAGCAGCGTCTCGACAATGGTATTACAAATTTCATCAAGTAATCACCTCATTCGGTTTTGAGATGAATCGGCCGATGATTGTATATACAAGTTCTGGGAGTAAGTGTATTTTTCGGTTTTATATGTCGATGACATACTGCTTGCCAGCAATGATGTAGGCTTATTGCACGAAACCAAGAGATTTCTAGCAAAGCATTTCGAGATGAAAGATCTTGGTAACGCCTCTTTTGTATTAGGAATCCAGATACATCGAGATCGCTCTCGGGTATTCTTGGATTATCACAAAGAGCTACATCGAAAGGGTACTTAAAAGGTTTGGCATGCAGGGATTGTAAACCAGGTGATACCCTGTGGCTAAAGGAGACAAGTTAGTTTAAGTCAATGCCCCAAAATGACTTGGAAATTAAAGAGATGCGGAAGATTCCTTATTCATCAGCAGAAGGGAGTCTGATGTATGCTCAGGTTTGTACGTCCAGATATTGCGTACATTGTTGGGATGTTAGGGAGGTATTTAAGTAACCCGGGAATGGATCATTGGAAAGCAGCCAAACGGGTCATGCGGTACAGAGAACAAAAGATTACATGCTCACATATAGGAGATCGGATCGCTTGGAGATCGTTGGTTATTCGACCGATTGTTGGATGCCAAGATAGTAGGAGATCCACTTCAGTGCTATATCTACCGCTTTGGAGGTGCTATCTCTGGAAGAGTGCCAAGCGAGACATCGATAGCTACCTCCACCATGGAAGCGGAATTTATAGCATGTTATGAGGCATCAAATCATGGAATATGGGCTGAAATTTTGTCACCGGGTCAGCGTTGTGGATAGTATCGAAAGACCACTTAAGTTATTTTGTGACAATAAATCTGCAGGTGCTATATTCCAATAACAATAGGAGCTCAACGAAGTCAAAGCATATAGAGATCAAGTTCCTAATGTTAAATAAAGAGTTGAGTGGACCAGTGTCAATAGAGCACATTGGAACAAACTCCATGATTGCGGATCCGCTCACTAAGGGATTAACACCCAAGGTCTTTCACGAGCACACTGCTCATATGGGTGTGATGTCTCTTGAGGGTATATAGTTTCAGTGGGAGTCTGTATTTTGTGCTTTTCATATTAGACACATATACTGTCGTTTTGGATAAAGTTTGTGGATAAAGTTTATGGATACAGTTGTTTCGGTTATAAAGTTAAAGTCTTATTTTGTTGTTATCTCTGAACTCGTTTGAAACGATCTCACTAAGGTATAAAGGTGGACCAATTGGAAATAGGCATGTTTCAGATCACGTTGCATGAAATTTCCATGCTACACATCCATACTTGATCCATGTCGTTCAAATATATTGGTTTATGTGACCATTGATGGGTTTAGTTACCTATCTAAGTGTAACAAAGACCGCTTTGATCCTAAATTGATATAGTTGATGGACCGGATTGTTTGGGGATGCATTCGGTAATGATAGCAAAATTCTGAGTACTCATAAGGTTATACACAATTATAAGGTGACATATATAGCCCAAGTGGGAGATTGTAAGGTTTTAATTAAATATATGGGCTTATATATGTAATTATTGTGTATTAATTAAAGGCTATCATATCAGTTAAGCCCGTTTAAAGTGATCTAATATGGTTTGAATATTGGGCTTTATGCATCAATTAAATTAAAGTATGGGCTTTATATGTGTAGATACTAGGCCGTAGTTCCTAATTCTATGATGGGTGAATTAGGTTAGCAGTAGTCATATATATATATGGTTATGGTCCCCAGGTCACAAGTGTGTGTGTTGTTCATTCTTTCTGACTCTCCATCATCAGAGAGAAATAAGGAGCCGCTTGTTGACTTGGAAGATCAAAACCATTAGTTTTCAATACTGCAAGCAATGACTGATTCAGGTACGCTTCCGCTTTAGTTTATATATACTCTCAATAATTCAACACGATAGATCCGGGTTTAAAGTGGAAATCTATTCCTACATGAGGTTCAAGATTCAAGATTGTGGATGGGCCATAAAAAATCACAAGAAAACTTTGAACTTTATTGTACATGGTATGGAGAATCCATGTGGGGTGTTTTTGTTGTTGGAATTAATGTTCAATATTTGGTTTGGATTTGATTGTTCATAGGTTGAATTAATTTAATTGGAATGATTAAACTCGTTAATTATGAAGTTTAGCAATTCTATACTGTTGTCATTGACCTGGAAGGCTAGAACTAAAAGGCCAGAGATCTTAAACTCTAGGGGGAGGAGGGGACAGAAAAAAGGCAACTATAGATGATCATAATTCCACGTTGTTTTATCAAAGAGAACATGAGAAAACAAAGAACAAATAATTTTTTCATTTTCTTTCTTTCTTCTTCGATCTTTTGTTATTATTGTTGTTATTATTTTGCACATTGAAATCGAATGATTTTTTTGATCAATTCATCAAATAGTTTTGATTTTTTGATGGAACTATAACAATCAAAACTGTAAAGAGAATGTATTATTATTGTTATAATAATGAAAATAATAATTACTTTTGTTCTCCTGTCTGCGTATACACTCTTGCCTGCATAAGGTTGAGTGGTACGGTAAGATCCATATGTACAAAACTATGTTCATGTGTATTAAAAGTAGTTAAAAAATCAAGCATAGTAAAATAGAATTTCTAAAGATCACTACATCAAAAAATATTTCAAATAATGACATTAAAATTGTAATATAATTAGGGTTTTCGGTATCACTCGTGAGAACACGAGCATCAAGGTTTCGTGGTGTAGTTGGTTATCACGTCAGTCTAACACACTGAAGGTCTCCGGTTCGAGTCCGGGCGAAGCCAGTTTCCATTTCTCATTTTTGCACCTTACACTTGTTTCACTTATTTGCAAACCGGACACTGCATATTTACCCTTTTTTTGGGTCTCCTAATTGGGTATATCTGACATTTCCTTCTCTCTTTTTTTTTTTTTTTTCCAATTTTCATTTCTCTTTCTCCATTTTGAGTGCATAGATCTACCTATAATTTGCATTATAGTTTGAACCAATTATAAACACATTTATCATGAAACCATGACTGATATTATCATATTAGGCTACTTTTAACGAGAAGAGGAACATTTCTCCCCAAAAAAGTGCACGAGAAGAGGATGGAGACCACCTCGATTTATTGGAGAAACTGAGGTAGCAATACTTGATCTAATAATGTAGTTGAAAACTATTTTCGTAATTTAAACAATCAAAAACAAAAATAATTGGACCAAAGAATTTCATAATGGTGTGTTTTAATAGTCAATATTAACGATTCATCCCTATTATACCGTGTTTAGAGTACGGTGATCCGAATTTTTTTACACACAATTTGAGAAATTTACAGTACTCTTAAAGTTTCAGTAACACTCTCGTCTTGTACTAATCATTGAATAAATGGATTTTATTGTGCTCTATTAAGTCTCACGTTTTAACGTAAATCGTTACGTTTTCCACATATATAAAAATATTATCTTTGAAGTTTTTAACTTATAATGATCAAGCACATCCAGGAGTACCATAGTGGTGTTTTCCAATCGCATACGACCTCTATTGGAAAAATCGAGACCTGATTTAGAACCAACAGTGCGAAGAGGAGCTTCAGCAGTCCGAGAAAATTTTCAAAAACTTTGATAGTTTGACCAAACTTTGACCTGCGGCCAACGGCGTTGCTGAAAAATTTTTCGGACTGCTGGACCTTCGTCTTGCCGTACTGATTTTGGATCTGGTCTCGATTTTTCCTAACTGGAAAATACCTGAAAACACTCTCGGGTGTGCTTCATCGATCGTTGCTGATATTTTTACTGCCATCATTCTTATCATCTTCTTTTTCACTTTAATGATTCCTTGGTTTATAAGTTGCACGAATATAGAAGAAGACAGACCTATTTTCTTCAATAATTTCCTTCATTGTGAGTGATTAGCGCACGATAATCACACAAGTCTACACAAAGTCCGTTAAAATAGAAAACGAAAAAGCCTCATCATCCTAGTATACAGCAAGCCCAAAACATAACAAAAATTGGGCATCTTCGGAGAGGGCTTTAAGTACTATCTGTTTTTCTGCATATACATGATTAGTACGCCGACTTGACAACTTCAAAAAGACGAAAAATAATTGAAAATCTCGTCTTTTGTATTGTTCCAAAAGAAAAGAATGAACGAACGAAGATGGATAGAAAATCCCCGAGCCTTAGAACGTCGAAATGCATCTTCTATGAGTAGGGACTCTTTGTTTCTTCTTATTCAAATCCTCTTTCGAAACATTGCCAATATCTTGTGCTATTTTCATTGCATCAGCAGATGCACCAGATAGCCCTCTCCTTGTAAACCCAACTGCATATAGCCCTTCTTTTCCTTTCCACCCATTTGGAAATGGTGCCTTTGGGAACCCATTTTTGCTAAAGAACTCAGTTTCCTAAAATCAAGAAACAAGAAAAACATCAGCCACGTGTCCAAGAAACAAGAATCTCACTTCCTTAAAATTCACGAAAAACATGAAAACTTTGTCTCACCTGAAGCCAGCAAGGAACATTGCTGCGATATCCAGTCGCCATTATTACAGCGTCGATTTCCAGCTTTTCGCCATTGATGAACTCCACCATCCCACATGAGAATTTCTTGATAGCAGGGACTACTTTGATTTCTTTGGATTTGATTTTCTCAAGTGTGCCAATGTCGAGAACTGGAGTTTTCCCCTGTGTGTTCTTCAGCTCCAATGGACCCGCAGATGGGCGTTTGAGCCCCACTTTTTCAATGCTTCCGAGGATCATCCACGCAAGAAACAGCAAAATCTTGTCAACGAGCCAAAGAGGTAGCCATTTTAGCAAGAACATTGCGAGTTCAAATGTCGATTTTCCAAATACTTCTCTTGGCAATACATGAACCTGGAAGAAGGAAAACGAAAACCTTATAATCAAATCAAGAAAATGGATGAATTTGGAAAAATGCCTGTAAAGTGTTTATGAAAATGACTCACCGAGCTTCGAACAACCATAGAAGGCTTAGCATTGTGATTGCAGAGATCAAGAGAGACTTCCATGCCCGAATTTCCGCATCCCACAACAACAACTCTCTTCCCTGTAAAATTCTCACCAGATTTATAATCACAAGCATGGATTACTTCTCCTTTAAAGTTCTCCAATCCTTCGATCTCAGGTACGACTCGTTCAGCATTCTCTCCGGTCGCCACCACCAGCCATTGGCAAATGTACTCAACCTCACGCCCATTTGGAGAAACAGTCTTCACTCTCCATAGTTTACAAGCATCATCGTACTTAGCAGACTCCACAGTTTCATTAAACTGAGGGTTGATATCAAAATGTCTGGCATATGATTCCAAGTAGTCGATGAACTGCTTCTTGTTTGGGTACTCGGGATAGTGATCAGGAAATGGGAATTTGGGCAATTGGCAGAATTGTTTAGGGAGATGAAGTTTAAGGCGATCATAAGTGCGTTTTTGCCATAAAGAAGCAATGCAATCAGCTCTTTCAAGAATCACAAATGGCACACCGTGTTCTTTAAGGCCAGCTGCTACGGCCAAGCCGGAAGGCCCTGCGCCGACAATTACAGGGCCATTCACCCAAACGCATCGTCGAGAATCTGATAAACTGAACATTTTTGGTATGAGAATTTTAAGATTGTTTGTTTTCACTGAGGTTTCTCTCTCTTTTTTTCTGAAATCTTGAGGAAGTGTGTGAGAGAGCAGAGGAGAGGAGAAGAGAAGAGAAGAAAGACAGTTGAATTTGTTTTGAGAAGAAGAGGGGATGGAGAGACTTAAATAGAAGAAACTGCCCATGACTCAAGAAAGGTCCATGTGATGAAGATGGGAAGTTAATGAGGGGGCCATTTTCAAATCATAAGCTAAGTCCTCCTTGTACTTTTTTAAGTTTAGGTTTATCATTACTTAATTACACATTAGCATGTTTCGTAAAACTAGTCTCCATTTCCTATCCCAACAAAAAAAAAAAAAAAAAAAAAATCCCAAAAAACTAGCCTTCATTTTACTTTTTTGTCCACTCGTATACAACCAAAAATTCTACAATAAAAAGTTTATTTCTTCAATTCTCGTAAACATCTTTACTTTTTAACCACGCATAGTGCATACAAGCATTGGAATATTGGATTGCTTATACTTTCTAGTGTCCACTCGATCGAAACATTTTGGTAGAGTGGTCGCACTCTATATGGGAGTAATGTAGGTTTGCATTGAGTTACATCGATGTAAAGTGTCAATGTTCTATCTAGTAAAATGCCTTCTTCATTATTATCTGAATTCATAATATTTTGACATATTATGTGAATGTAACCCTATGTTTAAACTTATTTGTTCAAAGTGTATATTTCTTGCGTAAAGATAGTAAGTTTGTTCATTGAGTTGCTTCTACCTCAACATGAGATCTCATCCCCCCATCAATAGAATAGAAATACCCCAATAATTGAAGCGATAAATTTTTTAACACGATTTATCAAGGTGGTGTCATTTTATTGGTGTGAGGCGGTCTTCATTGAGATTGTGTATTGTAACATGTCATAAATGAGCGGAAGCCTTATAGAAGTAGTGTTAATGAACTAATGAAGTATCCCAAAGGGATGTACTTGAATTTGTTGATGTCATCTCCAATGCATGTTCTGGATTAAAGATGATGTGGAAGAGAGAGATACAGAAAAAATTATTATTTCATTTAGGCCTTATTCTTTTGGTGATAAAGTTATATTTACTCGATTTACGTGTTGAATGTGTGGTTGAAATTTAAGAAAAATATATTAAATAATTGAATCAGTCGTTGAAAATGGAGAGAGAAAAAATTGATAAAATTTATCATCAAAAGAACAAGACCTTAAAAGTCAATGGAAAGAAAAAAGGAAAAAAGTGAAAAAGATGAAAGATATAGAAATAAATTTAAAAATAATAGTAAAATAGTAGTTGAAGAATTTTAGAAGAGTATCTATTTTTAGATGTGGTACGAGAATTTATGAAGAAAAAATAAAAAAATAAAAGAAAAGTGATTGAAAAAATAAAAAATTAGAAAAAAGTGTAACTAAATTATTGTATCTTTCGGTCTCTAAAATACAAAATGGCAATTAAGGCTTACATTGGTTGAGTGACTTTTGTTGGATGAAAGTTACCAAACAAGGTCAAACAGAATATTAGAGAAGCAAATGAAAATGATGCAATGCAAGTGTGCAACATCGTCAATCTTCATCTGATTCAGATGGCCCACAAGGGTCCCAATAAATAATTAATACTGAAAATTACACATTTTTGAATTGACGTGCTTATCTGGCAGTAGAGAAAGCTGACTAAGATAACAAATTGGGTGCACACGTGGACTGAAAGGCCCAAAATTGAGCTGTTGGCTAACGTCATCCACAACTTATCGGACCCCCACATTTGGATTAAGACTTTCGGCCCACTGAGCCCATTCCTGCCAACCCATGGTTCACATTCTACGCTGCCTCAATGGGACCCACTACCTCTTGTTCCAAGTTTCTCACTGCTGTCACCTTGCCAACATTGGATAAAAATATCTTCATTCTTCTTTTCCTCGAATTTTTCTATTATAAATGTAAGAAATACTACACTTGTCGGTACACTCTTATGACCTATCAGGGATAGTCGAATCAATTTTGCTATGAATTTATGTTAAAAATAATAATTGAAAAAAGAGAAATCAAATAGGGGTGAATTTCGAGAATTCGGGCCACATCCCCTCATTCTTGACGTGTGTTTAAGTGGGGTGGGTCAAGAATTTTTGCTATGTCATATTAACATCGTATTTTGTCCTTCACTAAGTTTAAGAGTAATTCTTGAAGGCGTATCGACATTGATAGTTGTTAATTTACACGATTGATTTAATATATTTCCATTGAATAATAAAAATATACATTAAGTAATAAAATCTATAGACACATCTTTATTATCCAGTGAACAAGTCACACATAGAAATATCACTACTACGTGTATATCTGGAATTATTGTAAGTTTAAAACAAACATAGTTTGTTACTTTTGGAAATGGAGTCCACATGACCGTAAACCTATGAAGCCCTAAGTACACTTTAATCAAATTTAACATTAAAAATAGTACTTAATTTTATAATCTCTATTTTGCCACACGTCCTCACAACATGAACGCTTGTCGTTTTTCAAGAGTTTATAATTAGTTATGATGGTGATTAGAATGTACTTTGATAGCGCTTAGGCTCCTACTTACATGTTACTAGTAATTAATAAGCTAATTATTTTTAGTTAATTTGTATATATATTTGTAGTGTAATTTTGAGATTTTATAAGGAAAAGTGCTACCCCACCCCCAACCACCCCATCTCATGATTTTGAGTTGTTTATGGGTGTAAATCCATGCATGAGAAGAAGAGGGAAGCATGTGAATTAAACCTTGGTCTTCAAGGGGTATCTTCTTTTGATGAAAAGAAATGTTAACTAACTATACATGAGCTTGGAATTTGTAGGATTATAGTGTATATATGAACGTAATAGAAGTGGCTTTGGAATAAGTAGTACGTATATTATTATTTCCAACTTAGCTTAGGCCATTCAACATAATTACAAAAACTAAACTTCAAAAGGAACATGTTAAGGGAAAAAAAAAATCTGTGACAATTCTAATTGTCGGCGATGTGGCTACCCAGATTTGTTGTTCCAATTCCTATCCCATTAATTTTGCTATTCAATCAAAACAACTCATGCACATCATAAATTGGGACAATGAATATGACCTCAATCAAAATCATGCTCATTCTTTTTTTTTTTTTTTGGGGGGATTAATTAAAATAATAAAAAGAGGTCTAAAATTATAAACTTTCTCAAAAAAAAAAAAAAATTACGTACTCATATATCATATGTATTTCATACATGATATGATAGGGTTGAGGGATGTATTATTTAAGCCTAAATTTCCACTTTCCACCCCCCATGATTCTATGCTCCACAGCCAGGTTGGTAGTCCTCTTTGGAGGGTAACTACTTTAGGACCAAATTGCATTACAATACAAATATTCTCCTTTTTCTCCTTGTAATTAATTGTTTTGTGGCCTTAAACCAAATTTTCTAGGAAGAATATAGTAAGCTAGCGTTACATTTGGTAATTAATTTATGCAAAAAGTTTGATGACTTGTATGATTGAGTACAATCACGCGGAATCAAAAGTTGGAAAAAGAAATATTTGGAGAAAATCATTAGGATATATATCACTGGCTAATTCTTGTTTAACCAATCTTCTTGGAAGCTCGTTTTTGCCCACTTTAGCGTCCGCAGAAAGTTTAAAGCTGGTTTCATTGCCTATGGTCTTGACTGCATGCCTTGTAAGTCATGATAAGAATAGGCGAATTTAATAGTAGTACTGCTAATATATATATGCAGAGGCAGAGGCAGAGCCAGAGCCAGAAGGGGTATGAAATGGTGACCGCCCTAACAATAACAAAGATGGAGCTAGAATAAAGTAGTATGGATTGCGATCACCTCACAATATTTTAAAGTGCATGTCTTTGATTTTTTATGTAAATATATATACGTAATTTGTCCCCTTTCTCCAAATATTTTCATCTCCCCCCTAGATAACTTTTATAGTTATGCCACCTTTCTCAATGCCTTTCAAAGTTTAAATTAAAAGTCATTTAATTTATGTGGCATTAGAATAGATGGTTATATTTATAATAATGATTCTCCCATCCCATGAGTCGTGCTAATACAGCACAAAATTTTCCAGGGCCGGAGGTAGGATTTATTTGACTAGTGGGCTGTCTAGGAACGGACCTATACTAATTGTTTAGTGAGGGCAATATTGGATTAAAAATTGCGGGGGTTGAAGGGGGAGGCAGCCTCCTTTGGGGTTCACGCTTCAAATTTTTTTTAATAGAATATTTTTAACATGAATTTTATATTAAAAAGGTCTACTAATGTACTATATAGTAGAACACTTTTAAATTGAAACTATACAAAATTATGAAAGAAATTCTAAAATACAATATATTTGATTACAATTATTCCCTACGAGTTTTCATACATTGAAAATGTGGTATAATAGTATCATTTTCAATTTCGTTCAATATATCATTTTCAATATACACGACTAACTAATCATTAAGCTATTGCTCTCCTACTCCCTATTCGCTAAAACTTGTCAACATTAAAATCTATATCGATTCCACTAAAATTTCAATTCCAAATTGGAGAACTAAATTAATAAATTATATGATTTATATCAGTTTAATCAACTAGGAAATATATCATCTAATTCTAACTAAATCAAATAATAACCTCAAACCCTCTACAACTAAATTAATTAGCGAAAACATTAAACTTTAAACTTATGACCTATCAGTTAACTAAATCATTTCAACTTTAGATTTCAAATTTTCAATCCAAATATGATACAGAAATTTCCAAATCGAAAATGTAGTTCTTAATAAAAAGTAAAAACATTAACTATGAAGTAGTCAAAAATCCTTTTAGCTAAAACAATAAATAAGAATAAGAAATTAATACCAATTAAAATTTAAAACTTATTGTGAGAGTATGAATCGCATTTGAGAGACATAAATGGGGGTTATAAACTTATAATTTTATTTAGTTGGACCTGTTGAATGAGTTTTGGAACTTGGCTGGTGGGCTAAATGGCTAAATGTCAAAATTTTCCCAAATTTTTTTTTAACTGGTGGGCTCCAGCCAACCCTAGCCATCCCCTCCCTACGCCCCTGAAATTTTCTCAATGTCTCATTTATGTTTGAAATAATAATTATAAAAAAAAAAAATTAGTCCATTGCTTTATACATGCACTGCTGATGTCCATTTTCCGTGTTGATGCACAATCTTGATTTTTCTTGTCGAACTTGTTGGGAAAACAACAATCCGAACTAGATTTCGGATTTAATCCAAGATCCTCATTTGCTGTAGAATTTATCAAATGAATGCGGAAATAACATGAAAGAATAATAACACAATTACAATACAATAATTTACGTGGAAAACTCCAAATCCGAAGAAAAACCACAGCCATTGTCTAACGATAACCAGAAGAAAAATTCAGTATATGGAAAATTGTTACAATCACACTCTCAGTAATTTTTTCTCTCACCCAATTCCTCGTATAACCAGCTCTCAATAAACATTACAGTTTCATTCATAGAAATAAGTTTACTTACAGAGAACACTCACGTAAGATATTAGATACATCTCTCATAAGAAGACAAGAAAAACTCACTTTTTACCAAATATGTAAACTAACCATATTGTAGAATAAATATTTATACAATATAAACCGTACTCTAAAGAGACTACATTTTTCTTTATATTCATCCATCTTCTCTAACACGAGATTTCTTTCTAATTGGAATGGCTTTCTTTCTCTTGGATTGAATTGGATGCATAACTTGAAGTATGAAGCCTATATTTATAGGTAACACTTCCACCTCCTTAATCAACAAGTTGTTCAAAGCATAGTTGTCATCTTCGTGTAATTTGTAAGCTCCAACCAAGCTCTCGATCATTCCAACTAAGCACTCGGTTGTCACAAGTTAAGTCTTCGAGTCCAAGTTGGATTCTTCAACCTCAATCACAACTAATGCTTAGTTGTCATAACTTCAAATCCAAATTGAACTCTTCTTCCAACTTACAAATGGTAACGCTTATCCATCCAAAAATTGAAATCCGAATTGAACTCTTCCATCTTTAATGATTACTCGCACTTACTCGTTGCCATCCAAGAGGTCGAATCCAAATTGAAATATTCTCAATGCAAATATTATTTTATTTAGTCAACATTCAACAAAACAGCATGTGTAGCAAAGCGTCTATGTCTAAACAATCTCTCTTTTTTTTTTTTCTTTTTTTTTTAAGGAATGTCTAAACGATCTTTTAGACATTGTTTATATGACAATTGCTCAATTAAATACAGTTTCAAAATTCGTCTCAACTTTTGTATTTAGTTTAAATATATTTATACCTTTTTTACTTCAAACTAAAAACTATAGATTATTAGATAATTTCTTGTAGATATTAATCAATCTTCAATTTTATAATATTCTTTTTCCACCTTTGACGGCATTTGATATTATTATATAAATTATTCAAAATTATTGGTACTATTAAATTAATTAAACTAGACTTTTTCACCCGTGCGTTGCACGGGAGGCTAATGTATCAAAAATTAGAGGGCTGGATATACGTTAAGATTATGTTAATAACACCACCAAGATAAAAAAATTAAAAAAAATAAAGCACTCGTGAGCGCACCAAACTTAAATATTAATACAAGTGATGAAAGAATTGTATCAAAATTTGTGAGCTTCCTCTCAGATATTGTACAATTCTTTCCCCTTAAACTATACAAGGCACAAATATTCATCAACTACAGGACTTGATTTACAACTCTCCTCATCACTTCTCAATAATAAACACACCATAGAAACAACACCATTAATACAAGAATGAAGTGACTTAAATGTAAATCTCAATACTAACATTCACCAAGAACATCAATTTCATATTAATTGTCAAATGCATCACAATACGACAACAATATACGTTCTACACGAGACAAATATCTCCAAATTCAAGTATATCAAAATGCTCGGGATTACATGGAAAACCTTGTTCAAATATGAAACTATATTGTGAAAAGCGACACAATAAATCTAACTCATTGTTGAAAGTTGAATTTCCGATAATAAAGCAATCCTACTTACCTCAGTCAAAGCACAATGTTACTCATAGATAAGGGTAGTATATAATCAATTTATACACCTCCATAAAGTATCTCAACGGGGACATGAGCTCTTTCTACAAATATAATAATACAAAACCAATATTAGATAAATAAAATGATAGTGTGTCGAGGGCTTATGTAAAAAAAAGAATAATCTATATAAATAACGTACCGGACACGCTTAAGATGCACCGTGCTATAAATTCCTAAAAAGGTCTTTGTATACAACATTTGTAGTGGTGTTAGTTGGAAGTCCATTGCCGTCACATATTACAAACTTGATCCTTTCCTATTGGTGACCTCGACACAAAGCAACATAGAGTCGCCATGAGTGAATCTGGTTTCCTCAGATAAACCCCAACATTGGTGAGAGTCGACCTTGACTCTTGTTGATGGTCATCGCATAGCAAACCATCAAAGGAACCGCTCTCTAAAAAGTGAATGGCGCCTGATATCGCATGAGTTAGACTCAGTAGGTATTAGAAACTCCTTACCAAAGATTAATCCCCGATAAAATCCTCGCCTCTATCACGTGCACACCGAGTTTGGTAACTATAAGTCGAGTGCCATTACACAGGCCAGCAGAGTGACCAATGTTACGCATCAACATCAGCAAAAATAAATGATATAGAATCAGCAAAAATCAGCAAAAATATTAGCAATATAATCAGAAAAAATATTGTAGAATCATTAGGTAGCAAATAAATGATACAATTAAAAAAGAAATATTAACTCTAGAAAAAATGGAAAAATGAGTCCAGGAATATACATTCACAATTGTAAAAATATGTGGACTAAGCTGAATAGTATAGGTAATTATTGATAGCCAAAAGTGAAAAAAAATTAAAGAAGGAAAGAAAAATTTAGCCTAAAAAGAGAATAATTTTTTCAACGATTCACAATTTACTTAAAAATTAAGTTGCTTTACAAATAAACAATACAATGAAAAAGAATATTATTATTAATGAAAAGAAAATAAAATCAATATAGGAATCTATGTTCACAACTTTAAAAAATATATATGTGGGAATGGTATAAAAAAATAATGATAGCCAAAACTGAAAGAAATAAAAATAAAGAGAAAGCAAAAAAAAAAAGTAATTGTATTAGAAATTTTTTGGTTTAACAAATAAACAATACAATTTAAAAAAATATTAAGTGTAAAGAAAATAGAATTAATGCAAGAGAGCCCAATTGTCAATATAAGAATTCACTATAATTTGGAAAAAAAAAATTGGCTACACGTTGGATAGTTAAAAATCGATAATAATAGAATAGAAACATATTAATGCAAGGAAGTGTATGTTTTTGTTCACAAGAATTGAGTTCAACATTCTTTATAAGTTAATGAACAAATGAAGAGTGATGATCCAATTTGGTGATAGATCTAAATTTCGTCCACGTGTCTCATGAAACTAACAATTGAAATCCTAAACTCTCCTTGATTCGACATCTAACGGAGAGCTACAACATAAAGATATTGATAGAAATTTCCTATCTTATTGATCCTTCATCAGCAATGCCCTCAATGTCACAACTGCTGTCCAAAAAACAACCCAAAGATGTCCAAATATGATAAATGATGCTCAAAGCCAATACACTGCGTGCATTCATATGTAATCTACACTCACACATAGCATGGATCCGAATGAAATACAAAGCCATGCTTAAAGATTTGACTGCACAACATGCCATTACTTCACAGTTCACTATGCAAAACAAATCAATACTTTTGGAGAGAGAGTGCTGGATCCTAATAAAGTCTTATTATTCCAAAACATTAATAAACATCCAAAAGAAAAATAAATCAACAATTAAACATCCATCCCAAAATCAAACCATAGCATCACCAAAACAATTAAAATCCAACAACCTTATTAATTCAAAAAATGCATTGTGAAAAGGATCCATTAATTATTGTCTAAAAGAAAGAAATCGGGTAAAATGAAAGAGACTATCTCGGATGACCACATCTACGCCAGCTCAATCTTGATATTCTTCATCCTCGTGTTGCTTGAATTCTGAGTGGATGGGGCATCACCATTATGATCTCCATCATCTTCAAGGCGACGCTCCGACGACGGAGTATAGGAATCCTCTTTATCAACTTCAAGATTTGGCTGGACATATGAGAATATATTAGGATTGTCGAAAATTAGAATTCAGTAAGTTTCTACTAATACTTGTGAACAATTGCTGGGTTTATGACGCAAGAGCAAAGCTGATAGCCTGATACATACCACACTTGAATCGTCACCATCTCCGTTCTTAAACAATATGTCAAGATCATCGTCAGAATCATTGCCCTAAAATATGCCATGCCCGAACCGACCTGGTGTGTGGTGCCACGGCGCCGGTTACCAGCACCAATCCGTACTGGGACTAAGTGAGGTCGTCCGTACTGGGACTAAGTCAGGTCATCCGTACTGGGACTAAGCCACGTCGGCCGTACTGGGACTAAGCCACGTCATCCGTACTAGGACTAAGCCACATCGTCCGTCTGGGACTGAGCCACGTCGTCCGTACTGGGACTGAGCCACGTCGTCCGTACTGGGACTAAGCCACGTCGGTGGGGTGCCAACAAAGATAAATTAATTTCAGAAGCACATGTTTCTTTCTCGTAGCAATTAATCTAATTAATTTTAATTATTTCTTATTTTTCGAAATTATGTTCCCTATCTTAGCAAGTTAATTAATTTTTTTAATTTTCAGCTAATAAAACTATCTCAATTTTCGTCCAATAAAAATATATCCAATTAAATTGAAGAAATATAATTAATTGCAATTAAATATAACTAATTCTAATTAATTCTTATTTTTAGAAAATTATTTATAAAAATAATTTATTATTTCTAAAATAATTAGTTTTTTAGCCACAGTTTTAAGAATTATATGAATCTAATTTTAAAGATATTTTAGAATTAAAAATATATCTTGCATGTCAAAAAAATATCTTTTAGTTTTTAGGAAAAATCTAGTCAACCAAGGCAATCTAATTAATTTTAATTATTATTTATTTTTTTAATTAATACTATTTTTCTATTTTAGTAATATAATTAATTTTTGTCCAATGAAACTATATCAATTTTTGTACATTGAAATCAAATCCAATTAAATCGTATTAATTAATTGTAATACAATTAGTTTTAATTAATTTATATTTTTAGCTGATTATTTAGGAAAAATTTATTATTTATGAAATAATCATCTTAACATCCGTAATTTTACGAATTGTATGAATCTAATTTTGAAGAAATCTTGTAATTTAAAAGATATATTGCAATTTAAAGAGTTTTTTTTTAATTTTTAGGGAAAACCCGTAGTAATGTAATGATTTTTTTTGTTTTTTAAATTAATTATATCTTCCATTTTAACATTGTAATTAATTTTGATTAATATTTGTCAACTGAACTCATGTCAAACTAAATATATTAGCAATATAATTTATTTTTTAATTAATTATACTATAAATAATTTTAGTTAAGTTTTGTTTTTGAGCTAATTATTTCTAAAAAAAATTGATTATTTCCACAATAATTTGCTCGATAACCATAATTTTAAAAATTATAAGAATATAATTTTAAAAATACCTTATAATTGAAAAGATATCTTTGAGTTTAAAAGATATACATTAGATTTAGTTAATTAAAAATCTATTAATTTTATAATTGAATGATTAATTAAACAAAATTGATGTTACACGTTTTTTTATTTTATGTAAAAATTAAATGAATTCTTATTTTTTATCACATCGAAATTAAATCTTAGCTAAATTTCTAATTTTAATTAATTTTCATTTATTATCTAATTATTAGTTTTAAAAATAATGAATTCTTTCTAAAATTAACTAAAAGGTCCAAGCTAAGATTTAAATTTTCATGTTACACATTTATTTAAATTTTTATCTAAAAATTTAATGAATTACAATTTTTCATCACATGAAAATTAAACCTTAGAGAAATTGCTAATTTTAATTAATTTTTGTTTCTTAGCCAATTATTTATAAACATGATTGATTGTTTCTAGAATTAATTAATGGGTCCAACTTAATTTTAATTTTTTTTTCTGTACAAATTAGGGATCGTAGTGGTGGGGTGATATCTCGAACTCGAGCCAACCTGCAGTAAGGTTCTTGTTATTTTGTGTAAAACTTTAATGAATCATAATTTTGTATCGCATAGAAATTGAATCTTAGCGGGATTGTTAATTTTACTTAATTTTTGTTTCTCATCTAGTTATTTATAAAATAATTACGTATTTTTAAAATTAAGTAACGGGTTCGATCTTATTTTTTTATTTTATTATTACACGTTTATTTGAATTTTTGTGTAAAAATTTAATCAATGGTAATTTTGTATGGCATCAAAATTAAATATTAGTGAAAATTATTAATTTTAAATAATTTTATTTTTTTAAATATGAAAAGTATGAAAAAAAGGATTAGTCAAACATTCATTCTAATTCTTGGAACACCCTTATATTGCTCAACACATAAATCTATAAATTGAAGATTAAAAGGAAAAAAAAATGAAATTTACGGATTCAAAATCAAATTGCAGTTCATACCAAATATATAATATTTGTCCAGGTTAGCTAAATTACAACTGATAATAACCTAAGCTAATGAGGTAAAAAATTAAATTTAAAGTTGTTATTGATGTTTGTATATAAAAGTACAAATATAATGAGATTTATTTTATGTACAAGTTGTTAAAATATAATGAGATTTATTTCATGTATAAGTTGTTTTAGTTTAATTGGGTATATTCTGTGTTTGATTTACCTTAAGAATAAATGAAATGAAAATTTTCGCTTTAAAAAATTATTTCTATATAAATTGAGTTTACTTTTTGTAATTACACGAGAGTTTTGATTTAAGTACCATATTAATATATCTCATCTTCTTCTTTATTCTTTATAATTATTCGTATAAATTTATAAGAATTTGAGTCTATTTTGTGTAATCACATGAGAACTTTTATTTAAGTACCATATCAATATATAAATTGTTATTTTTGTAAATTAAATATTTATTAGGAAAAAAATTACTCAGTTTTAAACATAAAATAAAGCTAGCTTTAGCATATATTTGCGAGATAAAAAAAGTCAAGCATTATTTTTCATTTAATTTATTGCAAGGCAAATCAAAGACGGAATAGAATTAAAAGCTAAAACAATTTTTACATCTCATTATACTTGAATTTTAAGCATAAAAATCAATTAAGTGTCCTAACAAATTATTAATTTTTTTTAGTCTCATTACGTCAGTAGTCATTAATCTATATTAATATCAATTTATATTTAAGTTGGACATTAATTTATATATTTGCTGTAAATTTTAATTTTTTAAAAAATAAAAATTTATATATTAATAGTATACTTGTTTTAAAGCTCTCATCGAGTCGAACAAAATAGAATCACAAATTTATTTTTTTTATTTATAGGTAGAAAATGAAAGAAAAAAAGAGAAAGAGAGAAAATGATAGAGAGTGAGGGAATATTTATATATTATGAGATTCGGTAAAGTAGGGTAGAGATAATCAAATAAAATATATATACATTAATATTAATATATTAGGAAAGAAAAAATAAAAGAGAGTTGGATATAGGTTAGCCAAGAAAAAAATAATAAAAAGATTGTTTTAAATGAGAAAATAGATTTAAGGTAATAAAAAAAATCCATATATAGATAGAAGATTATATTAGGCAAATTCAATTGGCGGAAAAATGAGAGGATGTATTAGGAGGGAAACCATGGTGAGGTGGAATTAAAAATTAATTAAAAAATAAAAAAATAAGATTTTTTGGAGGGATGTTTTGGAGGGAAAAAAGCTCTTTTTATTTATATATAGATATAGATTGTGGAGTTAGGTACATTTTATGATTGAAAGAGGGGCCTATAATAAGATTGCAAGATGTTCTATCCATGATTTTGGGAATTTCATCTTCCTCCCTCTAAATCGAATATATATAGTACTTAAGATTTTTGTATTGAAGGAAAAAAAAACTATTATTTTCTATAATAATTGATATAAAATTCCCATAAATTAAATATATTTCATTTGGGCACATGGGATTATGAGAATCTTTGGAGAACAAATTGAAAATTTTTAAAATTAACTATGGGAAATCTTACCAAATCTATGTGGTCATGTTCGAATTTTAATTTAGAAAGATTTTTGTATCAAAACTTTCTCTTCATTATTATTATTGGGTCCTCACATGATTAATTAATTAATTAATTAGATAATTAACTATATATATGTCTAAAATATTTAATGAAGAATATTGACTTGATCGAATATGAGAATACTAGTCTTAGTGTGAGATATAATCCAAGGATTAAGTTAACAAATTCCTAAGGTTATGATTAATTCTTTTATGTATTATCTCAACAGAGTATTCATCAAATAATTTCGCCTTAAATTAAATTAATACTTAAATATTCCGAAATAATGCCTTAATTATATTCTCGCTGTTGAAGATCCCAAATTCTTGTTTAGTCACATGGCAGAGAACATGAAGTAATTTATTTATGAAGTTTAAAACTCATTAGATCCCAATTACCCAATAATCCCATTCCTCAGTCCCCATGCACCAATATTTCATGCACCAAAGTGAAATAGTTTAAAAAGTTAGGATACTTGTGCAAAGTGTTTATAAAATTATTTATTTATGAATAAATTATATATTTTACAAGTTGGACCAAATTAATGCAGTCTAGCTAGATCTGTTGTCTTATATGCTATCTTCTTGCATATCTTATTAAATTGAAATAGTTTATATTATCGAGTCAATACACTTGATTATGTATATCGATCATTTTGATTGATATAAGTATAATAGCCAAAAAGATAGAAGATATTAGAAGAGTAAATCTGAATTTAAATAAATAACAGATAAAACATAAACAAATTTATGTTAGCAAACAAATTATTTCTCCTACTTTCTCATACATTTCAAAATTCAAATTTAATCAAACAAATCTCATCCACACATATTGTAGGACCCACCTGTATACTTAAATTTTCACCATTCAACTCCACTTATTATCTCTCTTCATACTCGTAATTCGTAAAAATACATTTTAAAAAGTTTGCTAACACCCACTTGATAAGCGAAGTGGTTTGAAGAAATGTGTACAGAATATCCCAACTTCGGGAGGAAGAGTGTAGTGGCACTACGAAAAAAAAGTCACTCTTATAAATGAAAATATTATTGTTTTGATAAAAATTTTAGTAGTTAAAAGTGAAATTTTTGGTGGCGTGGCCGTAGGGTAGAGAGAGTGGTGGAATGTGGTGCATTTATCTTCTCGAGATGCCAATGCTGGGGTTGATGCATGTGGCCGTTAATACGGTTTGAAATGCAGTTAATTGCTACCTTTAGAACATTGCACCTGGCATAGCTTCTATATATCCTTGCACGTGCTACGAACAAATTTTTTTTTTTTTTTTTTTTTGGGCTCATTTATCAAGGTTCATGAAGCATTCTTCCATGGATTTTGCACACAGATGTGTTACACATTAATCAATCTTCTCTCTAAGGTAGAAATAATTATACCAACTTGGTCTAAATAAACTGTGGTTAAATTCGAAATTTAAAGATAAACATGTGCTAATCAATGCTTAGCTAAGACACAATTCCTTATAATCAGACTCCAATTTTTGTAATTCTCTTTTGTAAATTACATATTTAGATATGTGTGCATATCCAATATGCGCGAAAATCGTTTTTTGCCTGAAATTGTTGAGAAAAATATTGTGTTTCTCAATTAGGTGCTAACAAGATGCATGCATTAATCTACACGAGTCGAGACTCTTTCCTCGTGCAATCATATTTTTTTCTTGAAAAAAAATGATATTCTTCGGTATTGAGAAGTACGTCTGGGCAACTAACACTATTAATCACTTATATATAAGATATTCCATCATTTAGTAATTAATATTAAAACCTATAAATAGGTGATTAATAGCGTTTAGTAGACTGAAATAACGTGCTAGAGACTTTTAGTTGGTAAGTAATGATGTACACATGAAAAAGTAGAACTAGAGGGTGGCGATCGACGGTACAACATTTTAAAGTTTCTCTAATTTTATATCTAAATTGCGAAGCGAAATTTCATTTAATATATGTAGATATGCTCATATGCATGTAATTCATTTCCAAAATATTTTTTTGCCCCCGCCAAGTAAACTTTATGTCTACCTGATTGGGTGCATGATACTTGTACTGAGAGTATCTCTTATACAACAATGTCAATGTACAATTAATATAATGTTTTTCTTGACAAGTGCCAAAAAATGTTTATGTGGCACATTAATATTAGAAAGTGTCTAGCACAATATTTAGTTCTAAACATTGTTCTAAACTTGTGGATCGAATGTAAGATACTTAAAGATCTCCAAATCCTTTGAGTATAAAGGGTTCGAACCACACACCCCATCCCTTTATTCCCCCTTCCCCAATATTCCCACTTGCAAAAAACAAAAAGGTCCCGGACACCTTTTGGCATCTACCATTAATTTGGACTTATTTCTCTCCAATTAACATATTTCGCTTTTTTTTTTTTTAGAAAACTAATAATAATGTGTCACATTTACAAAATAAACATGCTATTGGATAACTCTTTTGATATATATAATGTCTAAATCTTTTGACATATAGACATGATGGACATTGTTGCATTGAAAATACGCTAATCGTATATAATCATGTTTAATTAAGTTAGATTACATCTTATGATTGTTACTTCCCGAGAAACATATGAATGAATGCCTTTGTTTATGGGTAATTTTCTTACGTTGCACATGGCATGACAAAAGTCACACTGAATATCATAATTTGATCGTAATTTAAATAACTTAGAAAGTGTCATGAAACCTACGTACTTTTTAAAAAGTAGCTAATAATAAGATTTAATTAATTTCAACTTATATATTTCACTTGATGCATTAGCATGATGAATAAATTATTTACTCCATCCGTCCCAATTATATATATTTGTTTATTTCCTTTTGGAAAAGTTTAATTTTTAATATTTTACTAATATATCCCTATTTTACTGATATATACTGATATATTCCTATTTAATATTTAGTTATAACTGTCAATTTTATATTCTACTTATTTAATAAAGATAAAATAGGAACACGATTTATAAAATATATTTTTTCCATGGGATGGAGGAAGTAAAATTTTGAAAAGTTAATTAATTACCTTCTTTTTTTTTTTTAACTTTCATATAAAATAATAATACTGCGAGAGCATGATAAATTAATGATAAGATGTTAAAACTGATAAAGTTATTATCCATAAGAACAACCAAGAAAGAAAATTAACAATTAATGTTTTCGACAAATGTTAGTTTAAACATTTTTCACTGTAAAAATCAACTACTACTATTGTTTGGTTAAAGTTAAACATCAATATCAATTATATTTCACATCGTTAGTCATTATTATTCTACATACATCTCCTAGGTGTCACCCTCCAACCTAAAAATTTATAATTGTTAGTAAAACAAAAATTTTCCCAAATGCTTGCTTTTATAATGCGATTAAATTAATCAAAAGAATCTGAATTTTGCAATTTACATGCATGAGTCTATTCCTTTCATTCTTATATAGATTATATATAAATACACACACATATATATATATGTAATATTTTTCAAAAATTTTCAACTAGTGCACATAATATGCTTGGAACATGACTATATATATACACAAATATATAATAGGAATGTGCATAGATTGACTAATGTGGAAACACATGAGACCACGTGGAAAAGCCGTTTTTAGCTGCATTTTGGAATATTTAGACTTTAATGAGACCGTTTGGAGTATTAGTCAAAACTCTATCAAATTTAATTAAATTAAATATGATAAAAATATATAAAAATATTTATCTTATCATATATGATAACTAGTATTACCCCGTGCATTGCACGGGGACGAATAAAATGGTATATTTGTATAAAATAAGAATACCAAAGAACTAAATTGCATGCAACACTAAATATGAAAGGATTAAAAAAAAAGTTATACATTAATTCGAAAATTAGAATATGTATAAAAAAGATGGAATACATATAAAAACATAAAATAAGGAAAATATTATCAAATAAGAAAAGTAGTATAAATTAAATAAAGAAAATAATTAATCTATAAAAGTTAATATCAAATATGACACTGCCACCTACACACTTTGCCTAGATGACACTTATCTTATTATTATATTATAAGATTAAGATTAAGATTAAGATTAAGATTTTGTAGCTACCTATGTACATTTATCTTTTTATCTTGTTAAATGTAGATTTTTGAAAAGCAATGTTCTAACATGCCTTAAAAAATAGATAAAAGGTATATCTAAGAAATGTTACAAAATGAGCTGTCAAAGAAAGACATAGAAAAACGTTATTTTTTTGAAAAAATTAAATCAAGTGAATCCTAAGCGCGTGTTAGGGTATGTGTTTTTATGTGTTTTTATGTGTTTTTATGTGATATAGGAGAGAGAAAAAATGGAATTGAATGATGGAAATTTGTATAGTACAGGTAGGTCCCACGAGATTTGTGTGTAAAAATGTGTAAAAATATGTAAAATTTGGTAGGAGAACAGGCGCTAAATCTCTAAATTTACTAATAAAACAAATCAACTAACGTGTGAAACAGATAATAATAATTGTTTAAACATCATGCCCTTCACCAACTTGTGAACTTCATTCCAGATTAAATAATGGTGCTATATAATATCTTTGTTTTCTTTTTATTATGGAAAGCATCAACCAACTTCTACAATCTACACGGGGTGTTATGCCTCCATATTGATTGTTCGATAGGGGTTTGGATTTTCCTATCTTTTTATCGATAGAGAAAATATTACAAAGGGAGGGGAACTTATACCAAGACCTCCCAGAGAAAATTACATCTCAACATGAAAAGGCACTTGCTATCTAAACTCAACCTAACCGCTATGAGACAATTTTATGATTTATGGTATGAAATAACTAAATGGGCCAAAAAAATAACTGATTTTGACTAAAAGATGCAATTTGGACCACTTGTCTCATTATGCAATTTTGCCACATGTAACCCTCTTCCAATTAATTAAAGAATAAAAAGTGCAACGTTAACATTTTCTTAATTCATAACAAAATTACAATCAAACCGCTAAATTACAATATTGTCATTTTCCAATGTTCAGAAATTTGATGAGTCGAACTTAAAATAACTATAGATCTAAACGAGAAGTGGTAATTAATTATAAGACTTGTCGCACTAATATTCGATTCAGTACCATAGCAATCATCTTTTATAATCTAGTTGATTACATTCTAATCTAAGGGTATGTTTGATTGAAAAGCCAAAATTTACTTGGAAAGAAAATGAATTCCAGGAAATTCAATTCCACCCAAATCATAGATTCACTTTTCCAAGCAAAATCATTGATATTATATGCTTTAAAACTTGTACCTAAACAATAATTTCTAGGAAATTTTTTTCAATCAAACAACAAAGTTGGAAAAGTTTTTCCATGATGTAACATTTTCCAGGTAAATTTAAGGTAATTAAACACACCCTAAGTTCATATGAGGATTGTTTCTCTAGTCTATTTAGGGAGGTTCAATTCAATACCATATCAACCGTATTATGTAATGTAGCTTATTGCATTACAATAGTCTAATCTAGGGTGTTTGCATACAAATTTTAATGTATTTTTATGAGTAGGAAGAGTGAGAATGAGTCGAATTAGATGTGGAGATTTAATAGTACAATGGACCCTATTAGATATGTGGATGTAATTTGTTTAATCAAACTTAAATTTTAAAAAGTAAAAAAAAGTATAAATTAATAAAAGTATGATAACATACTCATATATCTGCAAATCTCATGATCCAATTCCAATGGATAAGATAAAATTTCCATCCATGCTTATTTAAAATGTTATGGTCCATACCTTACTCAAATAGAGGCCACGGATTCTTGTATGAGTTTTGATAACTGTAGTAATAAACGGGGGCCCAAGTAAAACACCCTTCTACCTATTTATGTCCTCTATGAAATGGACATAAGTTGGACTTTCTTGCGTTTGTCTCAATCGTCTTAATTTATTCTTCAACCATATAGAGTAAGACAATCTTAAAAATTCCTTAATAGATGTAGAAATGGATTATATTTATGGATGAAAGTAATTGCCTTGTACTTATCTTAGCTCTCTTTTGTTTGACGTGGGAATGAAATCTCATACGTTGTAGTCAAACTTGACGACAGGCACGAAGTTATGTATCTTTAGGAATTTCGTAGATTTTTAAGTGAAAATGCAATCATGTTGTCTTGTTTATACACAAGAAGATCTAGTTACAAAAGAAACTTTGACATTAACATGATCAATAAGATCATCAAGTTCTACTCAGTTTAAGTGCAAATCATCAATGGTGAAAAAAAATCCGGTCGATGAGATTAAAGTCCTTGCATTACTCAAGTCGCAGATCAAGTACGAGTTGTTAATGTTGTCTTTATCACAAGAAGTTTCGATCAAATGAAAATGGTAAAACCGTCTATATATGTGGAGTCACCTCACCGTATGGTCTATCCTCACAACACGTACATGTGTGTTTCATGTGGTCGAGCGTGAGTTTCATGTTTTTGTAACTTAGGCCTCCATTGTCGAACACCTTAATTACATGCAACATTAGGGATGGAAGACAAAGGTTGGATCAAGGAAGTTGGTCCAAACTACGGAATTTTGGTCCAAACCCCTAGAGAAACCCTTGTGGAGAAAGTGAGAGAATTTAATCATTCATGTGAGTTCCTCGTGGACTCGTCCATTTCTGGACCGTTCAAACTCCAATCTCAAATCCTGATTGGCCCACTGTTAATTTCACTTCAAGGTCAACACTGCTTGCCGACTAGAGAAGAGAAAACAAATAAAAATTGAATGCTTCTTTTGAATAAAAAAATAAATATAGAACTACAAATACAATATCAAAGGATTTTTATAATATAATAACACAAAGCAAATTAAACCTAATTGACAACTCCCATCTCAAAAATGCACAAAACCACCACCAACATATTTCATTACGCATACCTTTTATAAAAGAAACCGTTACACGTAAAATCTTGTGGGGTTTTCTAATCCCCAACTGCTATACTATAAAATATTATGCTTCATCCTACTCCCTAGAAAGAATGCCGCCAATTGGCAAGAACGAACCAAAAAAGAAACAAATAAATGAAAATTTTAATAATACAATAATCCCATTGGATAAATTTTATCGAAAACAAAAAACACCGAGAACTTTACGGCAGCCTATATATAGGAGGAAAAAAGGAGGAACAAACAAATGTGCAATGTACACTGGATCAAAGGAGTGCCCAAACCAAAAAATGAGGTACTATGAAGGATCCTTGACCTCAGTCCTGTAGGAATTGGAAGGATGGATTATCAAGAAGTTCCGTCGCGGGTTTGACATCTAAGAACTCCTTCACTTGGAGTGACTTAGAAAGGTCATCAATTGAAAACGGTATGCTGCAGTTCATAAATATCAATAAACAGGGTAAGTTTGATCACCAAGTCGCAACTTAAAAATGCAGTGACTAGAGCGAAACTTCACTGAAAGTTGAGCGACCAAAAGTGTACTTTTAATCCTTTTCTTGTAGTACTCCCAGGGATACCAAACACTTTGTACTCCTGATGAAAAATTTTCCAGTACCCCTGACCAATGTGGTCCCTATGTGCAAGTTGAAGGAGTACTAGAAAATTTTCCCTTTTCTTCCATCGCACAGGTTGTCAGTTCTTTTGCCGAAAACCTTTTTCCAAGAATTCTACTCCTAATTGTTAGCATAATTGCGGTAAATTGTAGGTTACCTGGAATTGTCCTCCAACAGAAATGAACTGCTTGTTGCATTGTTGGAGTCCTCTGTCATGAGTACTCTCATGCTAGATATGACCTGTTATTAGAGTATCGCTTTAATTTTTTCAGACACGACAGTGACATTTACAGTAAAAAAGTGTAGTTCGGCCATAAGAGTACATACCTCTGGGGATACACTTCGGGTATTGTAGAGGTCGTCCCAGTAAAGAGTACATATTCTGTAGAGCTGCTGCACGCTAAGAATCTGAGGAAGCCAATAATTCCAACATGAGAGAGAAATAACACATGGCACTTGATTGGGGACGCAATTTTTCCACAAATACAAACAGTCTGTTGAAATATTGGACCGAGGGTGGGGGTTATAAGGGTAAGGATGGAGAGACGAAGTGGGGTGAAGACTTACGGGGCACAAATCATTGACAATCTCATCATAAGATATTCTGTACTTTTGATGTATAACCTGCAAAAAGAATTTAACGACATAAAGCTAAAGGTAATTGGAAGAGTCATAAATTAATGTGCAGATAAACACCTCATACTCCCAGAGGAAAATAAAACACTATCATTATAACCGAAGAAGGCGAAGAACATATTTCCAAAGTTCATATACGTTAGTATGATCAGGGAAGATGGCACTTTGAAAAAGATGAACTCACCAAGAACCCAACAGACTGTCTTATATGCTTGAGTTCATCCCAAGCCGAACCTGCATACTGCAACCCAAGAATATTTCAAGAAAAGCAAGAGGATGTGATAAAAAGATTAACAAATCACAGCAATGAAGAAAAAATTGATGACAAGCAACAAAAATTACCTCTTCTGTTGCTTGGCAGCACCACAATTCTAGCTCGGCTAATCCAGCTTTGACGTACTCACCATTGCTAAACGTACAACATTCACGACGCAGGAGAAGACTGCAGAGCCAAACATATTTCGATCATATTTGCATGCTTCCAGTGATCATGAAAAGCACAGGGGTCAAAATTTCAAATGAAAGATTCCCAACCTGTTAAAAAGTTGTACATTGATATATGAAAATGTCTGAGTAAATATCTTCTGAATAAGAACTGGAGGAACCTGGCAAAACCAACAATAATTAGCATTTATAGCATGTAAAAATCAGTGTAAAAATCAGTATAAAAATATGCTATAGATGAATGGAGTCCATACAAAGTTTTCTTTAAGCGTGCTCAGAACAGAGTTGAGACATTCGATGATTCCCAGCCAGTGATTTGTTGAAGAATCTTTTCCAAAGGATCGTCCAGTTCGAAGCACGTTTCCTTTGGAGTTTCTTGGTGCCTGCATGTCAGCATGGTGAACAAATCAGAGGCTTTAATTAACTATGTAATGGTCATACATGAATTTACATGCAAAATATGCTGCATCCAGATGCAATATAGGACACTAAAAATCATAAAATTAAAAAATAAGGGTATACATAGAGGCAGACAAGTGTTTGCGGCGTGTAAAGAACAATTTAAGTGACATGCCTGGATACATAAAGCCAGCAATGATCCCAACTCCTTTTTCAAGTTGTCTCTGATAATTCCAAAGATTTTCTCAACATATGCAGTGAGCTGCTGCTTGAAAAGCAAAGCTGGGTATTTGGCTTCAACTTGACGCACTGTGTCAAGCGCTGCTGCTGCTGCAGCAAGAGTGACAGAAGAAGGGGACGATCGGAAACCCTGCATAAAATTTCAGTAATTCAATTTGTTAAAGTTTAGTTATGAAACTTGCGTTCATCCTCGTGAGAAGGGACAAAAAATGGAAAACCATTAAAGAATTTCAATACCATTGTCATTCTCCCAAATAGGGAGGTAGGAGGTTGTGGTTTACGAAGTGGAGTTGTCCCAGGTGTGCCGGCAGGTTTCAAGCTTTTTTCAAGTAAGAATAGCAAAGTAGAGGTATTTGACAACCAGTAAGCCATGTGATCGTTGCTTTCTTCGTTCTGCATTAAGTTACACCTTAAATATCTACATAATCCATAACCAGAGTTCCTAGTGTAGTTTGCTATAATTCACATTAGCTAAACATTAAACCAGATGGATATTAACATAATAAACATTGGGAATAGCTACCATCTGCGAAACCAACTAGAAAACATCTCTCTTTTGGAAAGAGAATGTGCTGGAAACAGAAAGATAGGGAAGGAGAAAGAATTCACTTCATCAATAAACATGACACATGTCAGAGAAATGTCAAAAGTTTGCAAAACACAAGCGGACAAGACATCCACCAGGAAAAAAACAGCTAGGAAAGCTACATCGACCTTAGATGACACATGTCAAGCAAAAACTTGCCGAGTTATTGAAAAAATCTAGACAGAAGCTTAGATGATAAAGCACTTATTTACGTACGTTACAAGTTAACAATTATATTCAAACTTTGGACAACTATATCAAGACATCGCTTCAAATTTCTTCCACCATGCAGTATAACTAGAAAATCGAATAGGGATTCTTATCATGGATCGAGACAATTACAGATCTACCATATGGACAAGGATAACGTAATGCTCCATTGCTCACAAACCAGACTCCCGTCTCACGGGATGTGAATGCATGATTAAACTGCTGACAACCACCCATCAAAATAACAAGGAAGCGGAAACAAATAAAAAGAAGAAGCGGGGTTTATTCTTTCCCAATATTACAGTGTTCAAGGCAGAGTGGGATATGAATATTGAATACAGAATGATTGAAACTCTACTAAATCAACACAACAAATTTATTAGAAATCCTGATTCTTAGACAATTCTGATAGGTATATCATGACTGCCTAAGAATGATTCAGTACCGTTTATAATGTTTTAATCTCTTGAATTGGTCTTAATACATAGCATAAGCATAATTGAACTTGACAGCCAGTGAACATATAAATAAACGTACGCCAAACATTATATCATTACCAAACATAAGGACTCATCAAGACTTGATTTTAGGTCATTGTTACATCCTTGTCGTGTGTTTCTTTTTACGTGACACCAAAACCATGATTTTGTCCAGAAGATTATCTAGACTAGTACAGGTATCGAGTTACCTCAATGGCTGAGCCCATCATTTGTATGAGACGATCAAATACGCTTGTCTTCTCAGCTTCAAAAGATTTCCAGTGAAGAAGGCATTTATATGTGGTGAAAGCTGCAACTGGCTTGCCTTCACTGAAGCCCACGTCTTTTGCGACACAACCCACCAGTGCATCAACATCCTCCTGCATCAAGTTTCAACAATTTTATCTACTTAGTCAACAAAGAAATCCATAAACACAAATGCAACAAATCACAATTCCTAGAGGGCATACATGCCGATCAACTGGGGGTCTCCTTGGTTTGCTGTCAGGTGTCTCGTAATTTTTTGCTGGAGTATGCAGTGATTCCTGCATAAATAGTTCTTATCCATTAATAGAAAAGAAGTCTAACGCAGTAACATTTCAAAAGATTCAGATTGATTATTATAAAGGTTTAGTACATTGGATCTGATTTCTTCATTGGCATGGTGACCATTTTCCAGTATCTGCACACAAGTTCAACAGAATAATATGAGATTTAGTAAAAATACAAGAGATGGAAACATTGGATTTTCCATATGAGTATTACCTTGGTTTCCAAAGCAGATTTTTGTTCAGACATTCCATTAGCAGAGGAAAAGGTCTGCTGCCGAAGAATTTTATTCTCAATTTCCATGTCAGAAATTTTTTCTTCAAGCCTGTATATGACGAAGAATAATTAGAAAAATCAAAAAATCAAAATCAAAGATGAAAACAAAAATAATTGCAACAAACTGTCACAATAAAATTCAATTTAAACATTAACCCGGGGTAACTTAAAGGTAGAACTGAACCTATGCATAGTAGTCTTCAATTTAACAATTGTAGACTCTGCCTCCATAGCCTGCTTTAGTCTTTCCTCACTAAGTTTGTTCACCTCTTCATATTTTTTCTCCGTTTCATTTATTTTCTTTTCCAGGGAACTAACAAAAGCCTGCAATAAGTAATATATAATTAATGCACCAATGCTTTCTGAAAAAAATAAAAAATAAATAACACCACTAAAACAATCATTCGGCAAATTCATTTCAACAGTACTTAAATCAACTCTTCAAAAGAAAGAAAAGGGAAAAGGAAAAGTACAACTCAAATTTCGACCGGCTTACCTTCAGTTGTTCGTTTTCTGCATTAAGTTTCTCCGTCATTTCATGGTCCATAACTGGGATCTCCTGAACTACTGGGATTTGCTCAGCTGCCTTTTTGGCAGCTTCCCTTTCCTTCGTGAGCATGTCTTTGGTTTCTCTAAGTTGAAGCCCAAGCTCTCGCAAAGCTGATTGCAATTTTGAGTTCTCTTGCGTTTTTGCTTCTTCTAGGTCAGCCTAAGGTAATTTAAAGTAGATGCACGAACCAAGAGAAAAAGAAGAATTAAAAAGAGCTGCCACGAGGTTGAGGAAATATATCATTTTGAGAAGAATAATGGCTTCTATTGGATATCATCTTCTATTGTCAATTGAATGTGGTGATAATCTTCAACTTGAACCATTTTAAAAACAACAAATGCAGAGTTTCAAAAAAAAAAAAAAAAAAAAAGAAGGCAACAAAAGCAAATAAATTCAAGCACACCCGAAGAAATTTTCTCCAATTTAGCTTGAAAAAGCGTTGTAAATTCCAATTTCATGTAATAGAGTTAACCAGTAGAAAGAATTTACTCTTCCCAGCTTCAGACTCTGGTAAAATGACTGTACTAAACAAATACAAGAATATTTTTTTCTTTTTATCTTTTACATTTTACTTTTTATATTTGATTTTTGGCGTCGGTCAGAGATGAAAGCAACTTTTTGTGCTTGACTGTAAAAGTTATCGTCTTTCTTTTCAGCTTCTGACAATAAATCAATATATTGATTTTCTCAATTAAATTCGATGCCCTTCATTGAGCTGTTCTCCCCCTTTAAATAGAATTACAAATACAACTTATAACCCTAACTTTCCTAATTTACAATGGGCCTATTCTAATAAATATACATGTAACAGCTTCTTCCAGCATTATTGCTAGTACTTGAATATCCATTGACTATTTGCAGGATCAGCAATATTTTCAGCTATGAGACTTGCTTAAAGATTCAGTTTATCTAATTTGAAAAAATTTGAATTCGATGACATTATAACAACTGCAAACATTGTCCCAACTAATAAAAGAGAAGCTCAGTAGATTTACTTACCCTCATTCGTTTCTCCAGCTGTAATCTCCAAGTCAGCTCTTCGACTTGCTTCTCTAATTTATTCTTTGCAGCTTGGAGAGCTCCAGTTTCTCTGGCAGCCTGTGTTTCAGTAAAATAAATTTAAGCTTTCCTCACAGTGAAATTAATAGCACAATGACAGATACATGTGCCAAGTAAATAAAAAAGAAAAGGGCAAGGAAAGAAAGACGGAATTAGAGGCGGTCCCCATCCTTAGCTTTTCTGTCATCTCTTTTAAACAAAGGAAGTCAAATGTTATTTTAGCTTGACGGCTGATCAATTCCAGAAATTTAGATATTAGGGGAAGAAAAATACTTATGTAGCTGACTTGCTCAATTCCAGTACTATAAACACTCGTTGAAGCTGCACAAATATTTGGTTGTTCGAGTCCAGATACATTGTGTATTATATTTTCTAACCAATGCTCTCA
This sequence comes from Jasminum sambac, assembly GCA_018223645.1. Lineage (NCBI taxonomy): Eukaryota > Viridiplantae > Streptophyta > Magnoliopsida > Lamiales > Oleaceae > Jasminum > Jasminum sambac. The sequence goes on from CP073649.1 coordinate 31,252,548, forward strand.
CTCTAAAATAATACCCTATTCACCCCAGTCAGCCGGTCGTATGCTAGCCCCAGACATTAAACCGATTCATTTCCAAACTCTAGTCAGCAAGAAGACAACAACATGGAATCCTCGGTTTAAGGGCTGAATAGTTACATGAACGTAATAATAAATATGTAAACTTAAAATTGTTCAAGAACATAGCGACTGGAAATATAAATGATCAGCCAAAATTTATTAGCAGAGGAGTTTGAGAAAGATATCAGAAATGTCGACACAATACAGAAAATTGGCAGAAAGCGCAACTGGAGGGGGAGGGAGCTAACCGCTTTCAGCTTTCGCAGTTCTCTACGTGCGACTCTTGCCCTCCATGCAGATTGTGTGGTTATTGAAGCTTTCTTCAGCATCACATATGCTGAACGAGCAAGGAATCTTCGACAATGACTCTGCAAACAAAGGATTTATCAAAATAACTATTTAGCACAAGGATTTTTTTCCTCTTTAAGTTCTGAATTCACACAACATTATAACACTCCCAGAAGAAAATAATTTTATGATGTTCATGAACCATATACCAAAAAGTATTCAATGTCTTCTCAAGAGAAGTGCCGCAAAAAGAGATAATTTTACCTGGATTATGATAGCTGCCTTGGTCTGCCTCCTAAAGCAAAGCATGTCTCGAGCAGCCATCCCACGCAATCCTGTTTGTATTGAAACAGAAGACGAGCACAGATCTTTGTATGCTCTCCTAGCAAGATGCATTCTCAAGTCTCTCTGAATCCTCAGACAAGAAGCTTCTCTTCGCATGCCCTCGTAAACTTTCCGAGTAAGTTCCCCTGCAACATGAAAGGGAAACCCAGCAAACACTTCTTAATATTTGTGGATACCTCCATAAACATATAACATATCTACCAAATTAAGTACCTCTGCACACGGATTGAATCTGTATTGCTGATTGACGCAACAATCTGAAACTTTTTTGAGCCATGTGAGAGCGAATTTTCCTCTGAATAATGCTAGCAGATCTTCCTAAAACCTCAGATCGACGAGCATCCAAATCCGCCATCTGACCGGCTCTCAGAAACACTTTTGTTTTGCCAATCTGCAAAAGCAAAACTACTTTTTCATGCAATCTACATTAGGAAAATCCATGGTTGTTGAAAGCTTTAATAGCTTGTGTAAGAGCATTAATCCCTTAAGGTAAACTGATCTAACACATCCATAGGATTATTATGACTAAGGAGAATACAGTGACCATAAAGTACCAAAACAGCTCATGCTACATGCATAGTCTATTGACTGACAACGTAATTCATTACCTGATAACCTTCAAGTCCCACTTTCTCCAGAAGCATTTTGCATACAGTGGCCTCATCCGTACTAACATAATTCGATTACAGTGACACAGTAAGCTTCATTTATGTTAGGAGGAAAAAGCACAAGATAATAACGGCATACCTTCCAGTTAAAACTTCAGGAGCAAGGATGCCAAATCGGTCTAGAAATTCATAAAATGGTTTTTTTGTAGGATATCCTGCACAACTAATCCTAATTGCTTCCATGACTCCCTGGATCAAAATGCATGATGAGCATAAACAAACCACATTAACCATGCACAAAGTTAATGGAAATATATATCTTACCCCACAACGCAGTTGTTGCAGGACATTATCATTCTCAAAGATGGCAGGCTTCAGAAGATTGTTGGGCTTCACACAGCGAATGTAATGAGGCTCTGTAGCACTTAGAGTTTCAAGCAGAGATTGCAATTGTTGCTGAGGAAAAAAAATAAAAAATAAACCATCATTTAACAATGACTGAACAGAAAGGCTTGGTAAGTGATACATAAAGATATCAGACACTGACCTTAAACCTGGAGCCAATTGAAGAAAATTTTGATTGTTTGGAGGACTCCTCAGCTGAAGCTGGAAACAGACCCGAAACAAATGAACACTTCGAAGAACTCAAGAGTGCTTGATGTTCGGCAATAACATAATCCTTGTTTTTGTCCAGAAACAACTCAGTTTGATAAGTCACCTGACATATAAAACAAAAAGAAACCCGTTCTCTTCAATAAACTCCGGTTCGTTACGATTTATGAGTGTAACCTAATCCAGATGATAGAGATGATCGAAACTTACATCACCAGCATAATGGACAATGGTGAAGTCAGAACGAGCTAATTTGGGCTTACTGAATCGCTTATGGTTCTTGAAGGTCTGGTAGAGCTTTTGAGCAAATGTTTCGTGAGTTGACCGTGGAAACATGCTACAAGACATTTGCAACCATTAAATTGCTAACAATCAAATACTATAGCCAATATTACTAAAACAAGCAGAAGCAATTCAAATAGAAGACCCTGTAGTTGGGAAAACACTTACCAAGCTTCATCCAAGAGAGCTATAATACCACCTGGCTTCTGAGGAATTCAAAACAAAAAAGTAAATACAAGAAGAATATTACCCAATGAAAAGTAGAGACTGCTTAAATAACACAAGTATCTACAATCAAAAGAAAATAACAAGTAACTAAAATCAACGAACTTTGTAAATAACCAAACAGAAACCCTGTCTGTCCACCTTTAGAAAGTTGGAACCTAAAAGAGACTCAAAAGAAAATAAGGATTTTTTACTTCAAAATCTAAAATCTCATCCTAAACCTAGATCAATATCAACAAATAAAATAACAAAACAGAAACAAGAGTGACAGAATATGTCAGTTTTGACTGATAAAAACATAGAAATGCATAAACATAATAACCCAAAAAGTTTCTGAAGAAAATTCAGAAAGTGTTCAATTGGTGACTCAAAACTTAAATCGGATGAACAAATAGAAAAAAACTGATTAACAAAGCAGCAGACCACCCATCGAAAACTAAAACAAACATCACCAAGAAATGAAACAACTGGAAGAAGGAAAGAGAAAATTCTGGCATAGATCTCCCCTGCGGAGTAGTTTACAACGGAAAAATTACAAATTCACTCTTCAGAGGGTTGAATCGCATTTGAACTCTAGGAAGCTAAAATTTAGGATTGAGAAAACTACCCAAAAACACTTCAATAGTCTGCCCCAAACAAAAACCAGAAAGCTCAGGCCAATAATAAAAACCTCACAACAGGAAAGACTAAGGAATCAACACCATGGCTTCCACAACTCTCATGCCTTGAGGCATGCAACTTTGTATGTTGAGGAGCAGGAACTTTGACAAATGGCACTAAGAACATAAGGTTCAAGGTTCCTAATGAAAGCCTTACATTAGGCACGCCTTAAGGTGTAGGCCTTGAGTGCCTTTTTAGACAATGCACAGATCATGCGATCGACAATTTTTCTTCAATGAGATGAGAACAAAAATTTAATGTTACAATACGCAGTTTAATAATATATACAAGAGCAGAACTATTGAAAACAAAACTGGAAGGAAAATCGGAAGCAAAATTGTATGACCTTTTCAATTAGGTCTAAAACATCCTGATTATCAATGAACTCGATGTAGCTCCAGTTAATTTCTTCTTTTGTATACTCTTCTTGCTCCATTTTAAAAACGTGCTGCCATATAAGTTGATAGGCATGAAAAAATGTAGCTTAAAACAAATGAGAAAAATATTTACCAACAAAGAACCAAGAAATACCTGATTGAAGTGCTGCTGAAGCTTCTCATTGGTCAAGTTTATGCAAAATTGCTCAAAACTGTGGACACATGCAACAAAGTATTCAGACAGATTACTATAAGCAAATAGTTTGAACTCAATGATCGAATGAAATGTTATGGAATACATTGTTCAACATTTACCAATCCACAACAGGAAAATCGATAACTTTGCATGTCAATGGTATTGATAAGTTTGTTTTTTAGGATTCAACAAGGTTGCTGATAATTTTAGATGTTCAGTTTCTGTAATCTGTTGACACGCAGGAACTCAAATTATCAATATACCAGCAGTCATTTACAATAAGAAACACCAGCCTTATTGGGCAAACTAAGTTTTAGACAAGCATGAAATCGTGAAGGCAATTCGGCCTTGTACAACCAAAAGAAAAGCAATGTCAGTTTACAGATTAGGCATGATGAATTCCCCAAACGTGGACTCGCATCCACCACCACACCCCTGCTTTTCTCCTTTTCTCTTCAGCAACCCAAAATGAAAAGGGGAAAAACAAGTAGTAGAACAAGAAGGAACAAAGTGAAAGTAACTAAAGCTATTATCTGTTTCTCTATATCACAAAAACCCAAAGCAAAACCTAGATCCTCATAACAGGAGACAAGGACATAAATCATAGTCAACTGGGAAGTTCCATAACTGACTAAAACAGACCAATCATGTCAACAATGAACACAAAGCATACCGGTTAAGCACCTGTTAGTCTTGAAACTCTCAAATCCATAAATATCCAGCACCCCGATTGATAATTTTGAATTAGTATCTTGACCAATTGAACTGTTAATCTTATCCACAAGCCTGCAGATGACCATAAGTAATAGTAATTACAAAGGGCAACAAATCACAGGAAAACACGTCTTCAAGCACTAAGATGAAGCTTACCAGTCAAACAACCTTGAGTAGACAATTTTGGCCAAAGCATCTCGGCTGGCAACTGCAGCGTCTGGATCTAAACATTTGGTGATGGTTTCATCACGAGTCACAATTACACGTTTGCAGAGGGAATCCTCCAAAGCTTTCATGTCACACCTACAAAATTCTGAACATTTAAAAGCTAGATCTTCCAAAGCGTAGGAGGCACTAATAATCAGATGGCACTACTGTCAGGTTAAATATGGCTTTGCAAAATTGAACAATTACATGAACAGCTCTGCTGCAGTTCTTAAATGGAACCAAGATGTTTCATCTTTAGGCACCGATGAATCTATTTCCTTGCCCTTTGCAAATTCAATGTTTCCAAGGTGGAGGATTGCAGCAATAACTCGAAATATTGCATCCTGATACACAAAAAAATAAACAGTTAGTGCTAAAAGTATTGGCATGGTCAAAAACTATTCTTTTATACCTGTTCCTCTGAACTTATTCCCACAGTATCCATCGCCTTCCTAGTTGCTATGTACTCTTTGGATTCATCGACCCCGTCTAACTCGTAGCACTCTGATTGATTTAGATAATGGAACGTTCTTGGATGGCCCAACTTAAAATTTTTAATATCCTGAACGTTTAAGGAGAAAAAGAAAAGAACAATAATGTTAATCTGGAATTAAGTCGGAAACACAAGACATCACGTGAATAAAGATTTGTCAAAATAACTGACATGCGAACAAATAAATATGACGACCAAAGTTAAGGACATGTTGAACTAATATTTGTGCACACACAGAAAGACAAACTCAAAATTTATGTCCAGGGGAGACATGAATTTTGAATTCGTAGTTTTTGCACATACACAACTTATTCAACACAAAGACAAAGGCGAGGGAGCAGTATAAACAACAAAAAGATACAATGTAAGGGTAAAAATAAGGACATCTTTATAATGTCGCATAGCAGCCAATCAGCTACATAGAGCAGTACCAACAAAGAGACTCAGAAAAAATGTTGGGGTCTCTGCAGCCCGTAGGAATACTTGATGCAAGTATACAAGGAAGACGGACAAAGCAATCTTTGGCTACAAGTTTTACAGCCAATCAACAAAAGCTCTGGTAAGGAAAACTGCCCCAATATCAATCACGGAAAAGATAGAACAGGAAACGAGTTGGAAATCTATTACTCCAGATATTCGAATAAATAGACTGCGTCATTTCCTTTTTGCGAAAATCAACTAGTAAATTTGTCGTAACAAGGAAGCTTCGATTTCTGAGGTGAGATAATCAACGAGAAGGAACTTCTCATTTCTTGGGGGTGAAGCTTTTTCCAGAAAATGATGTTTGAGTTTGTTTCTGGTTAAAAGGAGGAGAAAAGTTTAAAAAGACGTGAAAAGCCTATCACATTCATAAAAATGTGTTGAAAATGATTTTTGAAAAATCTTTACCAGATGATTTTTGAAAAATCTTTACCAAACTAACTCTTAGCCAGTTTCATTTGAACCTTTTGTATCCAAAAAATAACACCTATTCATTCATTGTCAGAATGCAATATTAACCACACATTCAAACAACTACTCATTATTATTTATCCAGCTCATGATCCCCACATCTGTTTAACCGAAAGAGTTAGCCTTTAGCAAAAAATTTGCCCGAACACAGTCTACTTCACTGGTCTATCCAAACATCAAATGCAATGAAATCCTTTACGATCGATCACCAAGACTTGCCTAGTCAATTATGGTCTATCTTTCTCTCTTCTAACATGTTAGACTAGGATGTCATCCCTTATGAATTGTGGCAGCTGAGATTACACAATGAATGTGGAAATTTTGTAGAAGGACAAGGATAGAAATTGGATAGGGAACCACTACCTCAGGTGGTGCAGCACAGAGCATGTAGAAACAATGGTAGTTCCTCTCTGGATTAGACACTTGACAAACACGAGACCTCTCAAGCAAATAAGTTCTGATAGCAGCGCCAGAAATCCTGCCCCTTTGATCAAATTGAAGCTCAACGAACTTACCAAAACGGCTACAGTTATAGTGGCACATAAAATATTAGATGATGAAATATAAAAAAATAAATTTACAAGATAAAGCTTGCCATGAATTATGTCTAATACTGCAAATGCACAATTACCATACCTTGAATTATTATTCCTGACAGTTTTTGCATTACCAAATGCTTCCAGAACAGGATTTGACTGCAAGAAGAAAACGCGTAATATTAACATAATATGTGAACTTTAAACTACTACAATGGGAATCAGTCATGTAGTGAGATACTCAAATCACGGGATTATTGCTTGGAATCAACTTGTGAACTAACTAAAACTCAAGATTTATTACCTCGAGAACCTTTTGTTCCACAGACCTTCCATCAGTTGCAGCTCGTCCGCCCATGTAAGCAAGATAACGCATGAGCAATTTTGTGCTTTCTGTTTTACCAGCCCCACTCTCACCACTAACCAAAATCGACTGACTTCTTTCCTCATTGATCATGAGTCTGTCGCCACGAAACAGTCTCGTAAATATACCAATGTAATATGCATTATGCATTAAGACAGGTAGTCAACCTTAAGTGAATACATGCCTATATGCAGCATCAGCAACAGCGAATGGGTGTGGACTTAGCTCACCAAAGGCTGCTCCTTTATATTGCGCCATCATATGGCTATCATATAGATGAGGCAATTTTTGGAAGGGGTTCACAGCTATCAGTATACTTCCTGTATAAGTCTGCAACCATATCCAAGTCAGAGCTTATAATGTGGATTGCAAGCATAGAATGGAAGAGAATATTAACCTGACAATCAATAAAATAATATGAAACTTACATAAATTTCATTGATATCATATCTAGATTTTAAGTTGTGAAGAGCTCCAGGTTCATGCAAATATGCCAACTTTGTCATATCATCCACTCCGCACGGTGGGGCTTCGGCATCTTTAGGATAGACATTAGTCAACTTAACAACCACCTGAAAAAAAAAAAATGTCAGTTGAAAAATAAGAAGGGTGCTTATATGAGTTATATCATTCTACGATAAAGGACTCAATTAAAAGAGTAAGACAGTAAAGCTAAAGGTATATATCATGTGAATAACTAACATAACTAACATAAAGAGAGTTCCAACCTCTATCTCTCCCAAATACAATACAACGAATGTGGTGATTTTAAAAATAAATAAATAAAATGGAAATGCAAAGCGTAGCAAGTCTCAATTATCATTTTCGAGCCGATCCCCAACCCCCCAAAAAAAAACACACAATCACACCCACACACCCCAAAATATAATAAATAAATAAATAAAAAAAAGAAAATAGTTCTCAATTATCATTTTCAAATGACAACTCACCGTCTTCCCTGATGTACAAAGGACCTTTATGTCTTCACCATTGACCGCCACAACCTCCCCATCTATCCAGGCTTCATCAGCATCCTCCACCCAAACAAGAGACCCAATCCCTAAATTAAATGAAGTGACCTACAAAATACCAGTGAGATATTTGATATGAGGCACTAATGTGCTGTTCCGGAAATGGCAAGGATACGAGAAAAAAATGATGCAATAAGTAAAGGGAAGTCCATTATTGAACTTCAGACCACCAAGTTGCCAGTTTCATTGTTTGCGAGATTTAAAATCACCAATAGATCATCAACCAGACCATCAAATTAAAATCACTATATTGTTTGAAGTTAACTTCAATGCATCACACGCTACACAAAACATGCCCTTTTCAAATTAAAATGCCAATGCATAAATTTTCTTCTCAATGAGCATGGCAGCCATCCGTCATTCTGGGGCTTCTTTTGCAAAATATCCAGAAGCAACATTTCCTAAGAATTTTAAAAAATAAAAAAATCCTAAGAGAGAAGATAATGAATTTTTTTCTTTAAGCAATATCTATTATTGTCAAGCTGAAAGTCTAGAATTTTTAGCAACACCATTGCATAAAATATCATTTAGAGAATGACGACAGCACTGGTCTGGGAGCAATTGTTTATGCACAATCAGTTATAAATAACAGGAAACTGTTGATTACTGGCACTGATCAGACAAATTCACCAACTATACATTCTAGTACATTGTCTACTTTTCAAGTAAACTGAAGTCAAACCTTGAAGTTGCAAACTTCACAAAATTCACGTACAGCAAATTTTTTATTCTTTACGAGATTCATCCCCAAAGATAGTAACTTAATACAAGCAGTAAAACTTAATGCATTCATGAAGAACTCCATCAACAGCTAAAAAAGCATTTGACAATATTAAACCTCGATCGAACTGAACCCAGATCGACTTATATACTGCTATAAGAAAAATAGCAAGACTCCATGGAGCTACCAAAAGAGAACAATTAAGATTCAAGAACCGCCACAGGATTGGAGAACAACGAAAAAGAAAAATTGAAATAAAAATTCACCATTGTCACGGTAACTTCAAACGGATCAAATACTCCAGTGCTGTATCAATCAGCTTCCAAGTCCTCAATAAAGTAGCAGCGTGCGCAAGTTACAGATCAAATCACCGCTGCCTCTTCAACTTTTAAAGAATGAAAAAAATCCAATCTAAATTCACTTCAAATTGATTATTTCTACAAACAAAAGATTTCTCACTTGTTATTTACAAGTATATGATTTTCTCAAAAAATGTTCTAACCGAAAATAGATAAGAAAATAAGAAAGATCTGACAGCAGAATGAGCTTTTGCATATTCACCTCCCCAAACTTTTTATTTAAAACAATAAAAATGAAAATTTAAAATGGGAAGGTAACGTGATTTTACTGGAGGAGAAAAGTGATGAACAGAAATGTGAAAGTGAATTAAACTACAAAAAACCCCTCTTTTGCTCTGCTAAGCAAATCTTTTTGTTTTTCTTCTCCTCCTTCTCTACCGTTTCCCACGTAGTTAGGAATTTGGTCTGAACCTAATTTAATGAAATTTTTTTTTTTTTTTTTGGAATAATCTTTTTGAACCTAATTTAATGATATAGATAGATAATAATTACAGCTTAAGATTTAAGAATAATAATTATAAAACATTGGTTAAGTGGTAAACTTCCATTAATGCCCCTCTGGATACGCGTTTTTCCAACTGTGAGATTACGGTGACATCGCCGTGGTGGGTCCACCTTTAAAGGTAAGTTTGGTTGTTTTATCAGTTACTTCTTTGGTCAGAAAATTTTAAATTTTTTTTATGACTTGCTTAGACATATTTAGGAGCTCTTATTTATTCAAAAAAAAGGACATATTTAGGAGCTAATTTCATCAAACAGATTAAAATAGAACTCCAAATTTATTTATTTAGACTACAAAAGGCAATTGACACTATACCTATGCTTAAATACCTAAATTCACATTACCCGCTTATATATATTAACAGAGAATCATTTTTGTTCCAAAAGTATCTGTTTAAGTATTATTACTTTCTTACATATCTATATATAACTCAATTTATATGTATAAGGGACTCAACTCTCTACTCAATTTCACGAACCTTGTCATAATTTACAGTTAATTGGTGAAAATGTACGACGTCATAATTAAATTGAATTTAGTTGAGAAAGTATTTTTTGCTCTTAAAAACTACTACTATTCTTATCTATACGTGCTAGACAAAATGATCACATATGCATAAAAAGGATATTTCTGATTTCACACTGAATCCTATATGAGAGTAAAATTATAATAACGTGAATTATTGAGTTATTTAAAACAGTACCATAAATTTTATGGTCTATTGACTTTCGACATCATTTTCTGTTCGTATCAGTCAAGCAAGATTTAGCAAAATATATTATTCTGAAGACTTGGCCACCATACTCCGATGTTTCAACCAACCGTTGGTGATTTCTAGAAAAAAAAATGGCAAACCGGCACATCCAAAAAAAAAACATTTGGTATAGGTTTAGCAAAGTTTATATTGCTTGTAAACTTTTTATGCCTCCACAAGGGTTCATCCTTTTTTTTAAGATTCAAAAAAAGAAACAAAAGTTTGAAATATTTTTTTTTTACATAATTTTGTCAATTCATTATTCAAACACCTCATAGGTTCTTGACATCTATTCCAACAAAAAATTTCAAACTCATAAATGTTTTTGGTCATCACTAATAACATTTGATTAGCAATAAATAATTGATCATGTAAAATGTATTTTTTAAAGTAGCAATCAATTAATACCATATCATTAATATTGAGTATCGATACTGTCAACACTTATAAATAATATTAATTATTTTTACACAGTCTACTTAGATACTAGAAAATAGAATGTCTTAATTGATATTATTCATATTAAAATTCTCGATAAATTATGTAATATAAAAAAAAGTATAACTGTAAAAAATGAGAGTCGTTGTAATGCTCATTTTATTGAGGGTGAAAAAAAATCATGCTCAAGTGGTGTCTACTTGCCGGTTTTGATATGTAAGGGTAATAGCGGAAATGACAATATGAATAAAGAAGAGACATAAATTGAAGGCATTGTTACGTGATGGAGCGTGGGGGTAGGTGCGCGTGGGATGTTATGAGAAGGGCATAGGTTCACGTTCTTGCGATAAGTAAATCTTAATTAATGAATTAAATAATAACAAGACACGCATTTGACGACGTGCAAAGAAAACGCTACTGCACATATATAGGTGAGAGCGATTTTTCTAAATCACCGGCATATCAATCGGGATGACCTGGAATATTCCGTATTTTCTATTTTTTTCAACTTATTGCCAGACTGATCTATAAAATGCTCTTTTTTGAAATTATCGATTTTGTTCGAACCAATTTTATAACAATCTAATCTACAAATTACAAAAGCAAAAAAGAAAGAAAGATGTAATAGTATTTTTTTTGAACCTAAAAACAAAAAATGTAATAACATTCCTATCATTAAAAATAAATAAATAAATAATAGCATCAATATATTAAGGATGTGTTCTATACACAATAAATTTTCATTAATTTCTACTAATTTTTTCATTCTCATTATTGTCAACAACTCATATAATTATTTTATATTTTTAATACATTTTCTCCAATTTTTAATCGCACATCTAACACGTAATTCGAGTAAATCCAAAATATTGTGTACAGAACAAATCATAAAACTCCACTAGAATATTCCTGGTAACATAACTATTGCCAATTAAAATTAAATATATCCAACACTTAATTCCATTGGTTAGAGGAATAAGGCTGAGGTTCGAAGACATAAAGGTCTCAGATTTAAGTCTCACAAATTGCAAACCAACCACATGTATGGCGGTAATAGCTCTCCCCAGTATGATGGTTTTTTAGTTGCATTGTGCTTTAGTAAGACTTGTATCTCTACGTATGTGTAATGCTTTGATGTAATTTGTACTTAAAAAAATAAATTTAAATATTGATTTCAACCATGAATTTACATATTCAAATTGTGATGAAGAAATTAGTTGTAAGTTTATCATATAACTCATGTTAGGTTATAATGATGTTCTTGTATTTATGAATTTTACAAATCTTTGATTTATCTATCTCATACTAAATATTAAGACACGACAAAATTTTTTACCAATCAAGAGTGCTATGTAGTCAACATTTCAGGAGTATTGAATATATTTTCCCGTAGTGCAATATATATTAGATTTTGATGTGTGATGGAGTGCGTGAATATCTAGTTATATGCATTGTTCTTTCTTACCAAGTCTTGAATGGAGTGCATACATACATAGGCCTCTAGAGATAGGGTAGCGGGCTAGGGCCTTTGGTTGACAATAGGATACTTTTTTAGAATTGTATTATGATTACTGTAAAAAGTCATTCAACCATCGATTTTATTAATGTAACAACTTTTTCATAGTCTTAAACAAATTTCTTCACTTTTTATTTTTTCCAAAGAAAATTATCTCCTAATCTATTTTCAAAATATCTTGAGCCGGAAGTATGATCTTTATTTACGTAATAAGTTTACTTTTGCCATTTATAAATATGGGCTTCTTTTATGGGCTAAAAAAAAATCATTTTATTTCCAAGTTTCCTAGGCAACGTAAATTATTTCAAAAAATACTTATTAATAATTCAAGTTAACAACTTAACAGTTCAACTAACAATCAAGCAGTTTGAATAATTTTAAAGAAGCATTTTAAATTGACATTTTTAACTACTATTTTGATGTGTCACACTTTTTCTTGAGTGATTAAAAAAAACTAAATATATGCTTATCATTTAATGCATTCGTTCATCATCCAATGAAAAAATAATACATTGAAATGTACTTTAAAATATTAACTTAAAGTATATTGTATATATACAATAACTCAAGTAATCAAGAGAATAAGTATGTTATGAAATTGTTTTAGTTTTTTAAGCATTTTAAATAATTTCTTCCTTAAATTATGGAATTTTGACCATAAACCTGGTGGACGTCTTTAATAAAATTTGGGCCCAAAGATGGACTGAAAATGGAGTAGAGAGTTACGGTATTTCCGGTCCAAAAGCCCTGAAAGTTGCATCCTTCTCTAGAAAGTTCTGAAACGGGCTGCCTTTTGGATATCACAAACCCAAAAATTTCCAGACTTTTGTAGGGCTTGTGTAAGGTGTATCCAAAAGTTTTGGGGCTTGGCCCAAAAGTGTAATATGTTTGAGAGATCCATTTTCCAATCAAACAAGACTCTGAACATGTCCAGAGTGGCAGAGTATTTAAATTTAGTCTGTTTTTTTTTGTTTGGGGGAGGGGGAGGGGGAATTTTATATTTTTAAAACCAGAAATTGAATATTTTTATTAACAAAGAAAAATGACAATGTTAAAAGTCTACTATTCAAATATAATACTATTTCCATCCTATACAAATAGTCTGATTTTGACTCTTATATAAATTAAAAAATTATAACTAGTAGTACTATAAAATAACTTTACTTGTATTTTTTGTAAATATATCTCTATATTAATGATGATATTTTATATTTTATTTTATTTTTTATAGCAAATACACATTCGTAAAATAAAAAAGATTAAAACATGTCACATAGAAAATTATTCATATTTTTTGACCCATAAAAAAGTCTATCTTTATAAAATTGTTTGACAAATACATAGTTACATATGTCTGCGTAGTGATAAATAAACATAAATCCAAATTTTACATTTTTAAGTTACAATCAATGTGACGCGCCTTTGTTAAATGGTTTTCACAAAGAAAATTTGATACTCTCTCCGTCCCATTTTGATAAATATATATTTTTTCATACAGATTAATAAGATATAATTATTATAGTTGAAATATAATTGTTTCTACAATTTTCCAAGTATATTAACAAATTACATAATAAATTGGGGTATTTAAGTCAATTAAAATATAAATTAAGGGTCTTTTTGTGATAAAGTTAATTTTTTTATGTACGTGTAGAATATACGGTTGAAATTTGTGAAAAATATATTAAATAATTAAATAAGTAATTGTAAATGATGAGAAATAAAAAAGTAATAAAATTTATATTGAATAAAATAAGGCCTAAATATTTATTATGAAAATTTAAGCCTTGTTCTACTCAACATAATTCAACGTAAATTTTATCAATTTTTCTTTTTCATCATTTACAACTACTCATTTAATTATTTAATATATTTTTCTCAAATTTCAATCACATATTTAACACAAATATCAAAAAAATTAATTTTATCACCAATTAAATATACGCTTATTTAAAATTTGAAACAGACTAAGGCCTTGTTTGATTGGGGGTTTAGTTGTTCCGCGCGGTATTCCGTATAAAAATATGTGGTTAATATTATTTTGGGAAATGTGTGTGGTTGAAAATGAATACAAGGTATACGAAATTGCGTACGGGTTTGATTAATATCAAATAAAACAAGGCCTAAGATAAAAAAATATAACCCTCAAAATACGAGGGAGGGAGCATTGTTATGGTAAATGCACTGCAAATCAACGAATGGTATTGTGTTGCATTGACCGAAGAGAAGAATTGAAATGGTTCGAAATTCCCTCCACAGAAGAAAAAGAGAGTCACGCGCCTCAAAGAATGAGAGTGACATAGCAACGTCTAGGCTTCCTACGAAATGGCAGTCTTCAGTCTTGTCTCCAGTCCCGCACTCCCGCCTATTGCAGACATCCTTGTTTCACGCGCTTATGAATTGCGAAAATCCAACATATATAATTTTTCTCATTACTTTATTAATGGAGTAATATTTATTTATTTAGTATATTAAAGAAATTGAAAAAGACAGAAGCTTGTATTAGAATGTTAACCTGGGACGACGAGAATCGATTTCGTGTTCCGCTTAACAATTACCGGTTTGTCTGAAGATTCTATCACGCCCTTCCTTAAAGCACCCATTTCACTCTTTGATACTCTCGAGTCTCGACCCAACTGTTCACCACTACCCAAGCGAGCGCTGCTTTGGGGTTTGTTAGCTTTGTTTGAGATTACTAACAAAATCATTTTTTTTTTTATCTCTTTAATTTTAGCAGTTTTAAAATTAGTTTAACGATTAAAAAAAATATTTTCTAGTAATATTTTTTCTTTATTCAAATTTATTTCTCAAAGTGTTGTGTTTGACCATTCTTCAACGGTCAAGTCATAGAAATTCAAATTATGGTTTGTTTGGTAATTAATTTACATTTATATGTAAATGCAATTAAAATTAAATATCAGTTCCAATCACAGATTCATACTTTCTCAACTTATTATGAATCGCATAGACGATATAGTAATTATTGTTTATAAATTATTGATTATGTTTTTTATTTTTGGTTTCTTTATGTGTCTCGGTAAATTAAAATACTATATATCCCCCAATAAAGTATAGTAATTACATAACGTAGAACGTTTTGACTAAGTGAAATACTCCCTCCGTCCCACTAAGATAGGCTTGTATTCCATTTGCGTTTGTCCCAAATTATAGTCCACTTTCCTTATTGAGAGTGTGGTTTATTTTCTAATTGACTAAAATACCCTTATTTAATATTGTTTGCAATACTAAAAATCAATTAGATATTCTATTTCTCAAGGATATTAATTATGTTCACACTACTTTTTTGTTATTTTATACAAGGATAAAATAGGAAGACAGTGGAAATATTTTATAGTTCCAACAACATTTAATATGTTTTATTAATATGTGTGAAAAATGGTGGGCGCCTATCTTAGTGGGACGGAGGGAGTATCAATTTAAACGAGTGACGTTACAAATGGTTAAAATTAGTAAGCGGTGACGTTGTATTAATTAATTTGTTATTTTAAATCTTAGATTTAAAGTAGTATTTGAAATGATAAATTAATTAATTGAATATTTACGATAAATACCATTATACTGTAATACTACATTTAAAATCACATTGAATACTAATTGACACATGTTAAATGATAGCTTTGAAATAAATAAGTCTCTTTTCATAAAATTACTCCCCACATCCCATAAAAATAGACTTGTATTTCATTTTTACTTGTTTCAAAATAAAGACCACTCTCCATTTTGTTTACATTTAATTATTTTTATATTTCAATTGTATCATTATTTAATATATATTGTGATTAATGAAAATACATTAGTATTATTTAATAGGAGGATATATTTTTAAAAATATGATAAAAATTTATCCTTTCAATAATATTAATTATAATTCCTTAAATTATGTGAAAATCAAATCAAATATCTCTTCATTGGAGTATTTCATATCATTAATCATTATTAACTAGTGTCTTAAAAATCGCGAGACATAGAAAAGCATCAAGGTCATGTGTTGAGCCTAAGCACACTTAAGCGTTATATTACGTGATAAAAGCGAAATCAATGTATGATAAAGTATCGATCCTGAGCTTCAAGATTAAGCGTGCTTAAACGAACGCGTTTTAGAAGGCTGTTAACTAGGCACCTTGTACAGTTGTACTTAGGCCACTCGAATTTAAAATTTGTGACTGGAACAAAATAAAAATCTACTCCAACACACTATAATAATAAAATAAAAATAATAATATTATTCTTTTGAAAATGACTGCAATTTGTAAACTCAAATCCACAGTATCCTATCCTTGTCTCACTCATCAGTCACCTTCTCTCTTTCTTCTCTCTCTTAAAAATCACCCGCAGAACAGCCATGAATAACAACAGTAAGGAAAAGCTAGTGGTGGAGGTGGTGGCGGCGCACAATCTGATGCCAAAAGACGGTGAGGGATCTTCTTCGTCATTTGTAGAGGTTGAGTTTGAAAACCAAAAGCAAAGAACTCAGGTGAAACACAGAGACCTCAATCCTGTATGGAATGAAAAGTTGGTGTTTCACGTAACCGACGTCGCAGACCTGCCCTACAGGACCATAGAAGTCAATGTCTTCAACGAGAAGAAGTCCAACAACAGCAGGAATTTTCTGGGAAAAGTTAGGGTTTCGGGGACGACTATTGCAAAAGAAGGTGAAGAAATGGCTCAGCTTTATACACTGGAGAAGAGGAGTTTGTTTTCGCATGTTCGTGGTGAGATAACCTTGAAGCTTTATTTGTCTCAAACTGAAGAGGTTAAACATGTGACCAATGCTTCCGGCGCCGCCGGCGACGGCGGAGGAGCGGTGGTTGTTTCAGGTGGAAGGGGCTCTGTTTCCAAGAAACACAAGAAAATGCAGCAGCAAGGAGGGAACTTGGTGGTGCCACAACAAATGGGCCTGGGTTTGCAAAACCAGGCCCAAAAGAAGCCAGTGGAGCCCAATTCAGGTGATATCAAACCCGTTGTTATTACTACTGTTCCCGGTCCTGTCATTCTTCCCACCTCCGTCCACGGCGGCGCTCACGGCGCCGCCGGCGGTGGTGGACACTCAAATGGGTCGAACGAGTATGCTTTAAAAGAGACCAATCCTTACCTTGGAGGTATAAACAAGAACAAAAAGAGCTCAACTCATGATCTTGTCGAACAAATGCAGTATTTGTACGTTAAGATAGTAAAAGCTCGTCAGATTTCACTGTTTGGGGATGGTGAAGTTTTAACTGAGGTAAAACTTGGAAATTACAGAGGAACCTCAAAGCCTGTTTCTTTAAACAATGCGGAGTGGAACCAAGTTTTTGCCTTTTCTAATGATTCTATACAATCATCTGTAGTCGAGATCTTTGTCAAGGGGAAAGATAAAAATGATTACTTAGGAGTTGTTTGGTTTGATTTGAATGAAGTGCCCAAAAGGGTACAACCTGATAGTCAATTAGCACCACAATGGTATAGATTAGTAGACAAGAAAGGTGAAAAGGTGAAATCTGGTGAGATCATGGTGGCTATATGGTTTGGTACACAAGCTGACGGGGCCTTCTCTGAAGCTTGGCATTCAGAGGCTGCTAATGTCCATGTTGATGGGTTGAGTTCGATTAAGTCCAAGGTTTATCTTTCCCCAAAGCTTTGGTATTTGAGAGTAGGGGTGATTGAAGCCCAAGATGTTGTGTCTAGGGTAAGATACCAACCCGAGCTTTTCGCCAAAGTTCAAGTAGGACACCAGGTCTTACGGACTAGGATTTCTTCGTCTACTCGTGGGGCCCTTGCGAATCCTTGTTGGAATGAAGAGTTCATGTTTGTGGTTGCTGAGCAATTTGAGGACAATGTGTTGGTGTCGGTCGAGGAGCATTTGGGACCAAATGGAGACGAGGTAGTTGGGCGTTTGGGTTTGCCGGTTGTGCACGTGGAGAGGCGTTTGGATGACAAGCCGGTTGGTTCGAGGTGGTACAATATGGATACTCATACTCACTTTGGGAACCTCAATGAGTCGAAGGCTGTCGTGAGATTTGCTTCACGGATTCACCTTCGTGTATCGCTTGAAGGAGGTTATCACGTGCTTGATGAGTCGACTATGTTTAGCAGTGATGTTCGACCCTCGGCCAAGCAGCTATGGAAGCCCCATATTGGTGTACTTGAACTTGGCATTCTGGGTGCTACTAATCTGATGCCTATGAAGATCAAAGAAGGCAAAGGAGGCTCGACTGATGCCTATTGTGTAGCGAAGTACGGGGAGAAGTGGGTTCGAACGAGAACCGAAGTGGACAATTTAGCCCCCAAATGGAATGAGCAATACACTTGGGAAGTCGATGATCCTTGCACAGTCATCTCCATTGGTGTTTTCGACAACTCTCGCGTTGACAAAAACACTGTTGTGGGGCCCACCCGGGATGCTTGTATTGGGAAGGTCCGGATAAGGTTGTCGACTCTCGAGTCTGATCGGGTTTACACCCATGCTTACCCACTGCTGGTTTTACATCCATCTGGTGTGAAGAAAATGGGAGAGCTTCATTTGGCAGTCAGGTTTTCTTCTACAAATATGTTGAATGTGCTTCAAAAGTATGCAATGCCATTGCTGCCGAAGATGCATTATGTGCAGCCATTGTCCGTGAGTCAACTGAATGGTTTAAGGCACCATGCTATGAACGTGGTAGCATCTCGGCTCAGTCGAGCTGAGCCTCCGTTGGGACGAGAAGTGGTTGAGTACATGCTCGACCACAATTCCGACATGTGGAGCATGAGAAAAAGCAAAGCCAACTTCTTCAGGCTTACAAACATTTTGGGCTGGTTTTTTTCCATAGCCCGGATGCTCGACTCCCTTCGGAATTGGACCAAGCCCATTTACTCAATGATGTTCTTAATCGCCTTCATCTTTTTTGTGCTACATCCAGAACTCATAATTCCTTGCTTGTTGCTCTTGTTGGGTTCGACCGGGCTGTTGAAATACAGATCTCGTCCACGTCACCCACCTCACATGAATACACGGCTGTCCTATGCTGAGAATGTGAGTCCAGATGAATTGGATGAGGAATTCGACTCATTCCCAACGAGTCGAAGTGTAGAGCTAGTTCAAAGGAGGTATGATCGACTGAGGAGCCTTGCTGGAAAGATCCAATCAGTAGCCGGGGATTTGGCAACTCAAGTTGAGAGATTTCAGGCTTTGCTCAGTTGGAGGGACCCGCGGGCTACGTTCTTGTTTGTAATGTTTTGCTTGTTTGCTGCTGTTGGGTTTTACTTGGTTCCAATCAGGTGGGTTGCGGCTCTCTGTTGTTTGTATTATCTGAGGCCACCAAGATTTAGGAACAGATTACCTGCAACTGCTGTTTGTTTCTTCAAGAGACTGCCTTCAAATGCTGATAGCATGCTGTGAAATGCATTCTGCTTTGCCTGTTCTCAAGCCAGTCAGGGATTAGAATTTGGACCGTAGGTTTTGAGACAGTTTTATTATGGTTAGGATTTGTCGTTCAGATTATTGTCTTGTCCAATCTTCTGTTTAATTTATAAAATGTGATGTTTTGGCTTTTGCTGTAGTGCCCATGCAACTCGATCCTTGAATTGTGGCGTTACATTAATATGCATTGCACATTTGTACATGAATATCGCTTACCAATGCGGCCCACAAAAGCTGCAAAAATGTTTGGCTAAAAATAAGTGCTTTTTCAAAACTGAAACATGTTCGCTAAACATATTTCTACAAAAGCAAGTCTTTGAAATCAGAAAAAGAAAAATTTTAAAAAGTTCAAACATGTGGGGCAAAATCTCAGTCAAAGCTCAACCATCAAATGGAAAATTTTAAAACGTTTACACTTCAGGCTACAACTCAAAAGATCTCTGGCGCATGCTTGTCACTCAATGGTAGATAATACTAATACACTTACCAAACATGGTACAAATTTCCTTGTTTAGCTCCCAACTAGGTTTTACCTTGTTACATTTTGGTGTAATTGCCTTGCACTAGAGTTCATTCCACCAAATATGAAAAGAGAAAGAATGCATATATCAAGTCCCTGGGATTTTCTACTGTAAAACACAAACAGATATGGACTTAAAATTATGAGTGCTGTTTTTAGGGCAAGTATCGTAACAAAAGAATCAGGATATCACTCCAGAAGAAACCCATTAAAAACATGATAACAAAAAGACCAAGTCGATGACCAGATATCACATTTGTCTCGCCCAGTAGTGCATCAGGGCCATCGCTTGGGGGCTCTACTGTAAAAAAGGGATCAGTCGAGGATCTGAACGATATGGAATTCCGGTTCTCGCTCCAAAAGCTCTGCACTTAAGCGCAGCCTGCAGTAGAACAATGTTTAGATATAATGAATTTCTCAGGCAATCCTACAAGATTAAAATATTTTCAACTAATAAAATAAAAATTTGTTTGTTTAGTATTGGACCACAAAAGGGTTAAACTGACCACTTGAGCAGCAAAAGGCAACATCTTTTCTGGAGGCATGCTTGCACAAATACCTACAGAAGTTTCTACAAGAGTGAGGCATATCATAGCAAACATAGAATGGAAGAAAGACAGGGGAGTTGAAGAAATGAAGAAGAAGAATCTGAAATCATTCGACGAACCATAAACAACAGCTCCAATGAATGAATCACCAGCACCAGTTGTGTCAACAAGTTCTGATGGAGGGATCTTCTCAGCTGTTCCCAGAAGCAGCCTGCCACTGACTGTTCCTATCCCCTTTGCATGCAATTTTGCAACACCCTGGATGGCATATTAGATCAAAACATTTCATTAATCAATAGGGCACTTACCGATGCAATAATCCCCTTTGCATGCAATTTTTCAGAATTTATTTACAGCAAGATAAATTTAGAGGAAACAATAGGGCAGTTACCGATGATATGCAGATAGGTGCGGCTGTACTATCATCCATTTTTTGCTTCAGTGTCTCCAGGAAATCATGTACATCCACTTCTTCTAACTGAACATTTTCTGCCAAATATGAAATGCCAAATTATAAGGTAAAATATTGGGAGTATATAAAAAACCAGTAACTGATAGCAGGAGAAGAATACACATACATACCGCTTACACACCTCTCTAGCATTACACAACCATCTGCACCTAATGTGACAATCACAAATTTGATATTTGGCAACTTCAAAAGCATGGCCACAAGTGCGCTAGGGACAGATGGAGCTTCGGTCCATGCCTGCCAAATAAAAATATGATCGACCAACTTCACCATCCAAACCCACATAAAACAGCAACATTGACTGTATAAATAATCAGGACCTATTATTTTCAATATGACCTCGCTGGACAGAAAGATGAAAAAATGAAATGAAAAGTAATTACACATCAACATACTGAACTGTTGAGATAGAGATAATCTCGTGTACCATGTATTACCTTTTGCCTATGTATAGACTTCTTACATTGTTAGGTTACTTGGGTAGTAAGTTAGAATTAGTTACCTACTCTTAATAGGTTTATTATATTTTTTGTAATATATATGTGTGCGTGTATTCTGTAAAATAGCAGTGAGAAATATTTTTTCCTCTCGTCGCTTCTAGTTCATGGTATCGAGCTAGGGTTCCAAATCATAACCTAGCAATGGACGGATTTAGAGCAAGGACACTTCGAAAACCACGAAGGAAAGGAGGGTTGTCTTCCCCACCCTAAACAATTTTTTCTAGTTTACAATTGAGAAGTTTAATGGGAACAATTACTGAATGAGGCACGATCGATCAGGCTCGTCCATCAGGCAGAGGGAAGTTGGGATATCTCACCGGAACCACTAAACGTCCCCTGACCAACGGCTCAGCACAGAGCTGGGATTCTGAGAACGCAATAGTGATGGCGTGGTTGATAAATTCGATGACTCCAACCATCGCCAAGACCTACATGTTCCTTCAATCTGCAAGGGATATTTGGGAGGCTGTGCGAGAAACTTACTCGGACCCAGAGAATTATTCTCATCTCTATGAATTGAAAACAAGGCGCGGAACCTCAAGCAAGGTGGGATCGATCATACCACTCGTATTGGCTCGAATCGAAATCGCTATGGCGGACACATGGCGAGCGAGGAATCTTGGGAATGCACTGGTGACAGTGTTAAATTCAAGAAGCGACTGGAAAATGAAAGAGTTTTTGAATTCTTGGCTGGGTTAAATCAAGCCCTTGATGATGTACGGGGAAGAATCTTAGGGAAAAAGCCCTTACCGTCGAAGCGAAGTGTTTGCAGTAAGTCCCGCCGAGAAGAAAGCCGACGGACAGTGATGTTAGGCAGCGGCGATGGTGGAAATGGGTCTGATGCAGTCGGCCTATACACGTAACAGAGGTGATGAAGGAATGGGCCAGTCAAGAGTTTTTAATAGGCCAAGGACAAAGTAATCTTCAATCGGGCTTATGGGATAATGGGCCTACTTACCAGCAACTGGGTCAACAGCCGGAATGGGCCTGCAACTGGGTCAGCTACCTGGACTTCAACTGGGGCAGAATAGACCTGAAACAAAACAAGCTTCTTATGGGCTGGCTGGACGAGGAAATGGTGGGTCTAATAATTCTGGAAATGGACAAAATAATTCAGGACCAAGTCAACGAAAGCGACCATGGTGTGATCACTGTAGAAAACTCGGGCATAGACGAGAGGAGTGTTGGGAATTGCATGGAAAACCAGCCAATTGGAAACCCAGAGGGAAGAAACAAGGTACCAAGCCTCCGAAGATCAAAATACTCCACAAGCTAAATACAAGTTTAATCAAGAACGGCTTTGGGCGGTTATACCAGGTGTTCACTAGTTTTCATGCTTCGATAAGGCACCTAATCCTTCCCACAGGTACATGGGTCTACAGGTGTAATGCTCCTACCGCCTCACTTCACAAATTGAAATTCCTGGATACTTGACTCAGGTGCATCCGATCATATGACCGGGTCCCACAAAAACTTTAACACGATACTACGTGTGGGTAACATGAAAGTGCAGTGCAGATGGTTCCCTCTCCTCTGTAAGTGAAAAGGAAACATCCCTCTCTTCGACTACAATTACACTTAAATCCAGTTCTTCATGTCCCAAATTTGACTTGTAACCTATTGTCTATTAGCAAATTGACCAAACACTCAAATTGTTACATTCATTTCTTCCCTTCTTATTGTGTTATCAGGGACCTATTATCGGGGGAAGACGATTGGTCGTATAGAGAGTGTGAAGGATTGTACTACTTTGATGAGCCGCCAAAGGGTGCAAAGCTATGACCGCGATTTGTGATTCGATCTCATCTCTGCGATAGAAATATTATGTTATGGCACTTTAGAATGGGCCATTCTAGTTTTCATTACATGCAGGCATTTGTTTCCACATCTTTTCCTTAATAAAGACATTTCTTCTTTACATTGTGATATTTGTCGACCTTGCAAAACATCAACGTATATCCTATACACACACTAAGTATCAATCATCTACTCCATTTGCTATCATTCATAGTGATGTGCAGGGACCTCTACATTCTGCTAGAAACCACTAAAATGGTTTGTCACTTTCATCGATGACCACACCGAGTTCTTTGTCAGGTTTACTCGTTAAAAGAAAAGGAGAGGTTAAAAATGTATTCCAAAATTTCCATTCAATGATCCAAACCCAATTCAAAACACTAATCCAAATTTTACGAGCAGGATAATGTGCAAGAATACTTCAATTCAATATTAGCGGAGTACCGAATGCTAATGGGGATTGTACACGGAGTTCATGTGCCTACACTCCCCAACAAAATGGGGTAGGCCGAGAGGAAAAATAGACATCTCCTTGAGGTTGCACGAGCCTTGCTCTTCACTACAAATATGCCAAAGATGTTTTGGGAGATGCCATTCTCACTTGACCTACCTCATAAATCGGATGCCAATCGAATCCTATCCTACCACACTCCTATATCTGTCTTCTCACGGTCCTTCTTTCTGAATCCCGGTTGTACTCCAATCTCCCCTTCTCAGTATTTGGCTGCACAATTAGGTGTATACACACGCTCATTCCCAGACCAGGAGGGAAATTAGATCCACTGCAAACGGATGTGTGTTTATTGGGTACTCATCCACCCAGAGAAGCGGTACAGAGTGCTATGATCCATCCACCAAGAAGGTCATTGTTAGTCTTGACGTCACCTTTTCGAGGACACTCCTTTCTTCTCCGATGGTTCACCTCCGTGGGGGGACTCTACTGAGTTGCTCCATCGTATTGACATACCACTCCATACTACGAAAGCCAAGCTAACGACACCAAATACCACCGATCTAACCACCTCTCCATCCTCTCCCAAAGTATCACAATTCCCAGGATAGCTCAAACCAGGGGATTCAAACAGTCGCGAAAAGTGCTTGTTTACTCTGTGGAGGCGAAGTCAAAGGAAAACATGAATCCCATTCGAAGCACCATCGGAGTCCGAACCTGATGATAGATCAAGTGTCAGAACCTCTCATCTGAGCAGTATCTCCTCTCCATCTAATGTTGACTTACCTCATTGCACTACTAAAAGCACCTAGGTCATGTACCTTACACCCTATTTCGGTTCATTTCATATAATCACTTGTCACCAAATTTAGGTAGCATCGCTAACCTTGATTGGTGAAAATTCCAAATGATATCCACGAGGCTATGAGTATTCCTGTGTGGAAAAATGCTGTGATGGAGGAAATGAGGGCCTTAGAGGAAAATCAAACATGGAAATTAGTGGCACTACCAAAAGGAAAAAGAACTGTTGGTTGTAAGTGGGTGTTTGCCATCAAATGCAGAGCAGATGGTTCAGTTGAACGATATAAAGCACGTTTAGTTGCTAAAGGCTTCACACAGATGTATGGAGTGGATTATCTGAGGCGCTTGCTCCTCGTGGCAAAATTGAACACGATGGGTACTTTTCTCATTGGCGCAATAAATTTAGACTGCCTCTGAACAACTTGATATTAAAAATGCTTTCCTAAATGGTGAGTTGGAAGAGGAAGTCTATATGAAAACTCCACTGTTTCAAGATATGAGCAATCGAGTTTGCAAACTTAGAAATCCCTTTATGGTCTCAGCTTGATCACTGACTGGTTTGATAGGCTTTCAAAGGTGGTCCAGAGTTTGGGTTACAGGCAGAGTCAATCAGACCATACTATGTTCTTCAAACACACAGGTGACAAACAGGCAGTTTTAATAGTGTACGTAGATGATATCATATTGACGGGAGATGATGTTGGTGAAATACAAAAGTTGAAGGCTGCACTTGCGAAAGAATTTGTGGTAAAAGATTTGGGTCCAATAAAATATTTTTTGGGGATGGAAGTTGCCCGATCAAAACGGGGGCTAAGCGTTTCTCAGAGGAAGTATATCATCGATCTACTAAAAGAGACAGGATCTTTGGGATGCAAGCTGTAACGTGCGATTGATGTAAAAAGGGCATGGGACAGTGTTGGACAACCAGTGGATAAAGGTAGATACCAAAGGTTAGTTGGAAAATTGATCTACTTGTCACACACAAGGCCTGATATCGCCTTTGCGGTAAGTGTGGTGAGTCAACACATGCACTCTCGACGAACAACACCGAGGTGTATATAAAATTCTAAGATACTTGAAAGGGACCCCTGGAAAAGGGTTGTATTTTAAAAAATCCGATTGCAGGATAATAGAAGTATTTACTGATGCTGACTGGCCAAGGGCAGTTGAAGATAGAAAATCTACCACAGGATACTGTACGTTTATATGGGGAAACTTAGTAACATGGAGGAGTAAAAAACAAGAAGTCACGTCTCGTAGCAGGGCAGAGGCTGAATACAGAGCTGTAGCACAGGGAATGTGTGAAGCCATGTGGCTTGGGAAATTATTCTGGTGAACTACAAGTGAAAGTGATTCTCCGATCAAGCTCTATTGTGATAGTAAGGCAAAGAATGGACATTGCACTCAATCCGTGCACAACACGATAGGACCGAAACATGTGGAGGTAGATAGACACTTCATTAAAGAAAAGGTGGAAAGGGGATCGTGTGTATGACATATATCCCAACAAAGGAACAAATGGCAGATATCTTCACTAAGGGGCTCGCGCACTGACATTGATTATCTCATGAGCAAGTTGGATATGATCAATATCTACGATCCAACTTGAGGGGGGGTGTTGAGATAGAGATAATCTCGTGTACCATGTATTACCTTTTGCCTATGTATAGACTTCTTACATTGTTAGGTTACTTGGGTAGTAAGTTAGAATTAGTTACCTACTCTTAATAGGTTTATTATATTTTTTGTAATATATATGTGTGCGTGTATTCTGTAAAATAGCAGTGAGAAATATTTTTTCCTCTCGTCTCGTTCTAGTTCACATGAACATAGTCTTTGAGCTGGAATATTAGTTTCTCCTGTCTCATCACTGCTATCTCTGCTATCTTTCAGAATGGGTCTCCGGGTGAAGCAAATTAATAGCTTGTTTAGAGCAGCCTCTTGAGATATCATTTTTCTGCCAAAATTATTTTGAACCATAATTTCCATGAATTACTGATTTTTCTCTATTTTCGAATTTCATTTTCACCTTTCCCCATAAGTCTTGACTATTTTCTTAAAATTATCTAACAAACAAACACTAAAAATATGGACGTGAATACTTGACTCCAAAACAGAAATGGGAGAAAAAAAAATTTCTGTTGAACTGTTATTATGTTTACGTAAAACACACCGTGTGAAAGAGGTTTACAATGTAACAGATGGCGAGAACTGGAGATTGAAGACATTCAAATAATATTAGAGGGAAGAAACTCAGAAAGAATTTAGTTATGAATGAGGAGTTCTAATGCAAAATTGTATACCTTAAAGCAGAAAATTCTTAGCTGGTTTCTTACAAGTACTTTTACGTCTAAGTATATGGTTCAGCGCTTCCAAATCTAAAACATTTTTTCCTTCTGCAGGATCCTTGTTTTTCATTATAGCTGCTATAAAATAGATCACGAGAAAGTCAAAGCTTGCCTGTGGAAATTTTGCTGAGCATATGACGTAGCCAGATAAAGTCAAAAGATCATCTAGTCCTTCCCTTTTCCTTTCTGCATCAATTAGAATAGGAATGCCCCTGCGAGTTGCCTGCACTCGAAAAGCATGCAGAGTGCAGTTTCTAATATATATAAATCAGTGACAATGATAAACACTCTAAATGGGAACAAGGCCATATGATTATCACCTCCTGAGCAACAACTAGAGCAGTTTCGTGTAGCCTTCCATCAAAATAGACTAGGCTTGCTCCATCCAGTGAAGCTAACAATTTCGAGTTTGTTAGTTCATCGGGTATCATGGGAGGGTGTCCTGGAGTGTGAATACAAGTGCGGCTTTTCCTGAAATACCATACAAAATTCGTATCTGAGAGAATAAATTTTCAACCCTTCTTGAAGTAGAAAGCTTTGAAAAGTTTGACCTTTGAAGTTCGCTTTCTCAAGTGTTTGATATTGATTGACTACCTAAAAAGGAAAGAACATACTGCCAAAAAGAGATTCTCAACTTTGTACTATTACAGCTACACATACTTTCTGTAGAAATTTAGGCTTAACATATTTTGGTTCATAAAATAATCCCTTAAGTTGGTTTATGGATAATAGACATGTCCGGCTATAATGGTCCGTTAGCAACTGAACAAGTAATGCCTTAGAACTTTGCAGGCAAAAATAAAAGGTCGAGCTTGGGGTCTTAAAGCAGATGGAGGGTGAATCACTAGCTGTAGATGCAGTCCTTGCACATTCAATAATGAGTCTCTTTGTGATGGTATGGTATCACATAATTGAACAAAGCGCCTGTTTTGTTTAACTTTATGACCTTGTTTATAAGAAGCACAACATAAGATTATTAGACCATCATCTGAAGCTCGGTAACTTCAATAAAGTCAATAATCTCAGTGGCAGAAATATCTGGCTCAAGAATTATGGGAAATGATTGGTACGGTTGTAGACATGTCACAAAACAAAGAGAAAACTTCCATAAAATTTGGAAGACCACATAATCATTACCTTATCAGACCAAAAATATCATTCGATTAAAGCAATCAACAAATGAAAAAGCACTTACGTTTCCTCATCGACAATTATGTAAGTGAACGGTGAATTGCCCCCTTTAGAGACCTGAAAGTAAGAACATTGCATGGACACTGACAGCTGTTGTGCAATGAAGAATTGTGGTTTCATTTCTTCGGCTAATACTTCTAGACATTTCTTGATTATTCAGCAGATATGTGTAGATCGTCCAAGTTAGAAAAAATAACAAGTTTCCTACCACAATAAAGGATGAATCAACACCATCAGCCTCTAGTTCATCCAATATTCCTTTACCTTGAGAGTCATCAGCAACCTAGCCAACAAATGACTACATCAAAGCTGCCCATAAAAATATAATAATCCTTTTATCAAAACAACCTCACAAGTTACAAGTCTAGCAAATGAGCAAATCATACAAATCTCAGCACCTTGGAAATCAACCTTGGATTTAACCCCAAACGAGCTGCACAAGTCATTGCATTTCCCGCATTTCCACCTCCTTGAACCTATCCAGCAACACACCCCAAAATCAATGAGCTTCAGATTATCTTGGAAGTTTGAACTAAATAATTTCTGCAGTGGACCAAAACGATGAGCCATTCTAGAATTACAGTGTCGCAATACCTTGGCGCTGGTGCTTCTAGTCTTATCATCAGGCTTCGGATAAGAAGCCACTGCTGCCAAAAAGTCAACCGACACTGCTCCGCAAGCCAACTACTTAATATCATACAAAATTTCACTCCACCATAAGATAATGGAAGATTGGAAACAGTAAAATAATATCACACGCATTTTTTAATGACAGCATGAAGAAGCTGAACTCACAACAACGCGATTTTCGGGAAGAGGAGGCAGCGCCTGACTGGACGAGGCAGAAATTTTGACCCTTTTCAACAAACAGCAAAAAACAGCTCAAACTTTTCAATGAACTTGCGCTTGAGCAGCAATAGAGAGTCTCGATTCAATATTAATTATGACAGTTTTCCAATTTTTATTATCAATAAAACCAAAATTGGGTCAAAATCAAATCACAGAATTTAGTTGGCAGATGTTGGTGTGGGATAATAAAAAAAAAAATACCTGAAGTATGGAGATGGAGAGGATTTGACAATTGTGACACTTGGAAATGAGCGCGATGTTAATGCTGCCATTTGTTTTGACTAACTGGTATGCTTAATTCAGCTGAGTCGGAGTCGGTCACCGAGTCACCTCGGTCCCGGGGTCGGTTGTAGCAGTGAAGATGATTTTCTCAAAATACCTGCGGCTCCAGAGTGTGGATTCGTGTACATTCTAGGAAAATTTGCAATTCAAGCCCCCAAACTTGTTATTTTTGACAACACTACCTCAAACATTGCAAACTTTAGACTTGAACTATTTTTTAAGATAAAAGAGTCGGTAATACAAATAATCCTATTTTTTATACACACACTCTCTCTCTCTCGTCAACCAGCATTGATTATGTTGGCACCCTGGTGACGTGGTATGAGCCCCTGCCTAAGCCCCCATGGTGTGGGCCCGCCCGCTGACGCGTCAAAGGCCCCAGGTCGGGTCGACGTTGGCTGTAGCCGCGGGGTCTAAATCCAAGTAAGCTCGAATACCATGCCTAGGGGCCCCCATTGCCGAGGTCGGCCAAACAACGGAAGCGGCTTCGACGTCAAGGGTGTCCAGGTCGGTGAGGCGATCGGTAAGCGCGATGTACAACGAGCCACGACCGCTTCTGATGGCCAGCGCGGGACAATCTACGTGTCATCTAACACTCTGACGCCATCTGCGACTAACAGGACATCCTCGCCATAAATGTAGAAGGCTGCGCCGGTACAGCAGAGGCTGCGCCGGTACACCTATTCTGAAGCTAGCCCAGTCGCCTCAGTGATAACCTACCACCACCTATCACACTTTGCACTATAAATAGAACACTTAATGGCCATTTGGGGGGCAAGAAATTCTCTGTAATCAGTGACAAGCTCGAGCTCGGCTATAGACATAAATTTACATTTTCACTGCGCCAGCTACTGCTAATCAGCCCTAACACTTACGAACGTTGATACTTGAGTAGTCATTACTATTTTCGGCATCAACATATTACATTCACCTTGCATGCTGCATTTTTTGAGTTCATCACCCCCATTTTAGAGGGTAAATTCGATGATTTTCGATTTTTTATCCATCAAATTTACCATCTTTAGAAGGTGAATAAAGTTAAACTCGCACTATTTCACCTCCTACATATAAGTAACTAGTATTTAATTATCAAGACGCTGATTACTTGATAGGGAGATAAGATATGATATTTAGTTGATTCAATTCGATAGGATACTAAACCAAACCTCGGCCAAACTTACATCTAACAAACTGATCCCTCCACAACTTATCAAAGAGAAAATCACTCGTTTTGATTTGAACTTTTTTTCCCCCACTTTTACGATTTACGTAGAGCTGCTAACTCAATCAACAATGAAGAACCAAATATTAATTGATTGCATATACACTTTGGTTATCCAGCTTACAACTTGTCTATATGTTAATGAATCTTGATTAACAAAATCAGAAGCCATTCTCCTCCACTCCCATGCCTCGAAATCGAAATCGAGTAAATTTCAAGCGCCTAAACTCCACCAAAAAAATAAAAATAAAACAAAACAAAAAATTCGTAAAGGCGGCCCTTCGGAGCTATACAGCTTAAACACACTAAAAGGAAGCTTCAAACTCGGTACCATCGTTCCAACCACGTCTAGACACTAGCACACAATGTTCACTCATACTGCCTTGCAACAATCTGTAAATAGATCTCTTACTCCTCACTGTCCTCAGAGGACCTGACCTATTGCCATGTCCCAGTGGCAATGCAACTCCACCCTCGACCGAAGTGGAATAGTGTCGTCTGTTATCCAACATTTCAAGATGATCAGAACTGTAATCCATCGTTATGAAAGATGAGGCACGTCCATATGTCAATCTTGGGGTGGTCCCACCTGCATTCCACCAACTGCTATCAGAAGGGGCAAAATCGCCTTTGTAGTCTGAGTCACGGGCCGAAGACTCCTTTTGACTACATGCGTCCCCACAGGTCTCAGCCGTGTCATCATTGTAGATGAGTTTGAGGGCTTGTACTACTTCGCCCATGAAGGGTCGATGAGTCACCTCGGGGTGAACACAAACGGAAGCAATGGCAGCCACCTTTGCCATGTCGTTGAAGTCATAGCTCCCCGCCAAGGTGGGGTCCACTAATTGCTCTAAACCTTCTCTGCTTGTCAGAAGTGGTCGTGCCCAGGTCACGAGGTTTTCTTGGCCATGAGGTTGAGTCATATCTACAGGTTTCCTTCCTGAGAGAAGCTCTAATAGTACGACCCCATAACTGTATACATCACTTTTGACTAGTAAATGTCCTGTCATTGCATACTCAGGAGCCACATACCTGAAACCCACAATTTAAGGTAAATGTTCAAGTCTGCAATGAAAATCGAGACATTAAATATAACTTTCAATCATGCAGTAAAGAAAATACCCGAAAGTTCCCATGACACGAGTAGATATATGATGACTTCCTTCTGATGCTTCCCTTGCTAAACCAAAATCAGAAACCTTAGGAGTAAAATCGTCTTCTAGTAAAACATTACTGGCTTTGAAGTCTCTATGAATAACCCGAGGATTAGAATCTTCATGAAGATAAGCCAGTCCTCTTGCTGCACCAAGAGCAATTTTCAACCGCGCATCCCAATCGAGAGGCGCTTTATTCTTGTCAATGCCTGAAATGTCAGCCATCACATTGAGTCAAAATATCACGCTAAAATGGTTCATCCCTTCATAAACAGAAGGTTTTTTCAGCTATGTTAGCACAATCAATAAATTAGATGAACTATATCGACGGAAAAGAAAAGAATACCGTGTAAGTGGGACTCAACACTGCCATTTGGAACAACCTCATACACCAAGCAGCGTGTACGATCTTCAATACAGATACCGATTAATTTCACGAGGTTGCGGTGGTGCAAACGGCTTAACATCTCAACTTCAGCAATAAATTCACGGTCTCCATTCTGATTGTCCCTTGTCAGTAATTTCACAGCTACTTCAGTTTTATCTTCCATGAGCCCAAGATAAACACGTCCAAATCCACCTTCGCCTAAAATCCTTTTTGAGCTGAATTTGTCAGTGGCTTTCTCCAGATCTTTAAGTGCAAATGTTCTTACAGAAAGAATAGATGTGGGCATGGCAGAAACAAGAGAAGCGGATGTTGAACTGGCTGGGCTACTTAACTGTGAAGAGCCAAGTCCTGTACCTTAATAGAAAGTTCAAATGCATTTAAAATCTCCAATGGCTTTAGACAGTTGACATGTTTGAAAAATTTATAGCCATCAATTCCATGTGGGTATTCGTGGCGCCATTTTTTTTACCTAAAAATCATCTAATACTAAAAGTCAAAGTCAAAATCAAACATCAATATTAACCACACATCTCACATCATCACTCATTATCATCCACATATCTCGTGGTTTCCGCCACTATTTTTCCAAAAAGTTCATTTTTAATCAATTTTTAGGCAAAAAAATGGCACACGAACGCACGTTATATCTTAAGTATTGACGTCTTATATCAGATGCGAAATCAATGTAAAAAAAAAAAACCACACACACACACAAACCACAAGTAATTGTTTCACTGTACTTGCATGCCATGGCAACAGATCAAATGACCAATAGAACATCTTTCAGATGTGTATGTATATATATTAAAATACCCTGGCCCACAAAATTCATCTTAGCTTTGTCAGTCAACCTGAGGAACTTTCTGTGTCAGCAATTCACACTGACAGTGGTCATAAGCGTACAGAGAAATGGAAAAAAGGCAAACTTTTTTTAATTGTTTCTCAGCCTGCAAATCAACCCAGAAATTTGTCCATCTTCACTTTTACAGTGACAATCTAAACGTTGATGATGTGCTTACCAGATCTTTTGTTTATAGATGACATAAATACTGGACCAACAACATTGGATGGTCTGCCAGCTTTCCTGCACTTCAACAGTAATGCAACTGTGGTACAACAAACCACCAAGAGTACCAACGCCGTCAAAGCAATGACAAAAATTACTCGAGCACTCATTTTCTGATTTTTGTCCACTACATCTGCAGTAATAGGGTTTTGCTGATTTCCAGGACTTCCCCTTGGAGCATCACCAGATAAAATGCCAGATGGTGGTGAAGAAGGGAGCCCTGCATCAAATTCTTTAGTCTATAAAAAGTAGAAAATTGAAGTGGTAAAGAACAGAGAAAGAGTGTTCATTGTACCTGGATAAGTGATGTGTAATACTTCATAGTCGCCAAAAAAGGTCCTGTTTAGAGGTATCTTCTTACGCAAAAACCTTTCATAAGTCAACATTGCCGTTGTATTATCAAACTTATCTCCTAGTGGCACCAAATTAATATCAACCACTGTTCTCGCCTGATCATGACTATCAGCAGTAGCACCAATGATCATCACCTGACTTTGCTTTAAGTAGGTGCCTGCTGCAACCTCAATCGCTAGCTCATTGACTTCTGAGAAGATAAGGTAGGGTGAAACACCGAGCAAAAGTTTGACTTTCATTGGGAATACACAAGCACACGGCGAACCAATTGGAGCAGAAGTAAATGGCTCCTCACAAGTTCGACCACAACCTGTCAGATTAAATTATACACTGCTTCTCAATAGATAGCTAGCATTTGTTTCAACATTTTTAAAATTCACTACCACTACTCACACAAAGTCAAGCTTCAATATTGACACAAATAACATTAATGAAATGGGGATTAAAAAATGATGTTGGAAAACAATGACTTACAAAACTCTACACCAAACAAGTGTTTGCTCTAAAAATGATGTTGGAAAACCACAATTTATAAATATCTACACCAAACAAGCGTTTGATCTAAATGCTGTTTCTACACCATCCCATGACATACAATCGAATTTAGCCATAACTGTCTTGCAAAGCATATATAAAGTCCCTTTTTTCAGGTTCAAAGTAAGAAAAATGCAAAGGAAAAATTCAAGAGGTTGACTGCCCTTGAGATGAAAAACGTATATCATAAATCATGAGGCAGAAAAAAATGGTCAAGCATATAATAGTATAAATAAAATGGGGCTGGTATGGTATTAAGAGTCTAATATTTGCTTAGTTCAGAAGATAAATAGTTTCATCTTAGAGCATCGGCACTAGTCAAGGTCTGTGCAACACGTTCAGGAGTTTGTGGCAGGCTGGCAGCCGAATCATCTTTCAGTACTTGTAAGTTGTAACCTCTATTGTAAGTTATATCAGAAATAACATCAATTAATATTATTCCATTTCGCATATGGTGAGGGTGGAAATATATCATTGTCTGAAACATTTACCAGGTGTAGCAGAAGGAGATGGAGAAATCTCCCGAGTTTTCACTCGATGATGGTGGTGGTGATGGTGGTGCCTGGGCAAGGTACTGCCAGTAGGAGCAGGAAGTTCACCTAGTATGACAAGTTTTCATTAATTAGAAGGAAAAAGAGGGGGAAAAAAAGAAAAAAAAGAGCATAAAAAGGAATAAATATTTGATAAATTAAGAATCTTGGATACTTTGAGATGCTGGAGAAGGAGCAGGTGCAGCAAAGGAATCCAAAGAAGGCTTAGACCGCCGCCTCCGTTTTGCAACAAGTGGAGTTAATGACATACTTGTTGAAGTTATACTCACTGCATACATTGCAACATATATGAATGAAACGCTAAAGATCAAGTGAACAAGAAGCAAGGAATCCGAGTTGCTGTTTTTCTGTATGTTGCTGATTCAGATATAGCATTAAGCACTTTGAAAGTTAGCTACTGTACCATGTTGTAGAGAATTTTCCCTAGCTGAAGATAGTAAGCTTGGCAACTGAGATGGAGACAGGTAGATGTGCTGTAAAGGTGTCCCTGTAGATTTGAAATTATCAAGAATAAATTCAAAAGAACAGTATAGAAAGTAATGAAGCAAGCAAAACGCTAAACCGAACTGATATGTGGAGGCCAGAAAGAGTAATGTATTACTGGTTCCAACTTGCATCCAATCTTACCCGACAGCATTTTGAAATTGTTAGTGTAAAAATTCTCAATAGAATAATCAAACTATTCGTCCTCGTCCATACATAAGAATTTGAAATATGTATCAAAAAAGCTATCATTTAGATTGCACAATTTCCATTACAAGAGTTAAGTAAAACAAAATTGCAAAGGGGCCGGTTTTACTGATTGAAATGGAGAATCCACAAAACACAAAAATCTACCAATTTTAATACTTCGCGCGGCAATCAGATTCTATTGAGGTTGTTTATTTTAACTCACCTGAGCCTTTTCTACTTCTAATTGTACTTCCCCTTTTTCGTTTTTAGTCCCCAATGTTCCCAGAACTATACTCGCATAAATTATCTTAACAAGTAGGCAAAAGGTTGAGCAGGGGAAGTAGAAAAACCACAGATTACCGAAATTAGTTGGAAGCAGAGTGAGCAGATGAAGAACTAAAAGGAGCATCTTCTCTCTCCGCATGGCAATTTACAAACATTGTTCTCAGCGAAAAACCCTTTCGTCAAACACTTTACAAGGAAACTCCCCATTCACTTCTCCATAAGATTGCATATCGTTCTCCGCTTCGAATTCGGCTAAATCCAGCACAGTAATCAGAAAACCCTAGCTAAACAACAACAACAACAACAATGCAGGTGCTTCCAAAGTACAGTTCATAGATCCATGTGCTCCGGTAGTACTCTGACTAAAATCTCTGCTAGTAAAATTCGCTCCGAACACTTAAGAGGAGTGAGAGAACGTGGACTTCCGATGGCGAAAATGGATCTCGGGAAAGTAAAAACAAAGTGAAGATCTTGGGGTGAGACTTTAGAGAGATATAGAGAGAGAAAGGGACGAAGCTAGAGAGAGAAAGGGCGGGGTGGTGGGGAGCTTTAAATGCTGGTGGAGCCGGTATGTCTTTTGAGCAATAGATGAGTTCTGGTACACGGTCCAACATTGCGCGTGTGCAACACTCACAAATCAGAGCTCTACAAATAACAAGAGGTGATTTTGGTTAACAAATCTATATATATATATATATAAAACGAGTATTTATATTTATATATATATATATAAAAGCAGCATTTTTTCCGCCTAAATGCATCTTTAATTTTTCCTATTTAATTTATCTAATATAATCTTTTATCTATATATAGAATAATATATATATATATATATATATAGAAAATGATGATTTTTTCTTATTATATATTTTATTGTCTTAAATCCTTCTTTCCATTTAAAAAAAATCTCTTTTTATTTTTTATTTTTTCTTTTCTAATCCATATCCAACTCCCTAATATATTAATATTAATATATATAGATTTTATTTTATTATTTCTACCCTACTTTATCCAATCTCATAATATCTAAATACTTCTTTTATTATTTTCTCTCATTTTTTTCATTTTCTACACATAAAAAAAATTGTGATTCTCTTTTATTCGACTTGATGAGAGCTTTAAAATAAGTATACCATTAATACATATATTTTTATTTTTTAAAAATTAAAATTTACCACAAATAAATAAATTAGTGTCCAACTTAAATATAAATTGATAATTCGTTACGATACTTAATGGATGTTGTGTGTAAATTTTAAATATAATGAGATGTATAAATTATTTTAACTTTTAATTCTATTCCATATTTGATTTACCTTGAAATTAAATTAAATGAAAAATAATACTTCAATTTGTTTATCTAGCAAATATATGGTAAAGCTAGCTTTATTTTATGCTTAAAACTAAATAATGTTTTTCCTAATAAATATTTAATTAGCCAAAATAATAATTTATATATTGATATAGTATTTAAACACAAGTTCTCTTGTAATTACACAAAATTGAAAAATATTATAAATTTGTATTAAATTTCAATTTTATTTTGCATCATTAAATTTCAAAATTTTTTTATTTTTTCTTTACAATCTTCAATTTATAAGTTTATGTGTTGAACAATATAAGTGTATTCTAGGAATTAGAAAGAATTTTTGACTGATCGCTTTTCATAAGTTTCCTATTTAAAAAAATAAAATTATTTAACATTAACGATTTCTACTAAGATTTAATTTTTATGCCATACAAAATTACCGTTGATTAAATTTTTACAGAAAAATTCAAATAAAGGTTTAACATTAAAATCAAAAAATGAGATCAGACCCATCACTTAATTTTAGAAATAAATAATTAATTTATAAATAACTAGCTAAGAAAAAATTTAAAACTAAGATTCAAATTTTTTGCGATACAAAATTACAATTCATTAAAGTTTTACACAAAAATAAAAAGAAACTTACCGACAGTTGGCCCGAGTTTGAGACAAAATCCCACCGCTATGATTCTCAATTTGTACTAAAAAATTTAAAAATTAAGTTGTGCCCAATAATTAATTTTAGAAACAATCAATCATTTTTATACATAATTAGTTAAGGAACAAAAATTAATTAAAATTACCAATTTCTGTAAGATTTAATTGTTGTGTGATGAAAAATTACAATTCATTAAATTTTTACATAAAAATTAAAATAAATGTGTAACATGAAAATTTAAAACTTAGCTTGGACCCTTTAATTAATTTTAAAAAGAATTTATTATTTTTGAAAATAATAATTAGTTAATAAATTAAAATTAATTAAAATTAGAGATTTTGCTAAGATTTAATTTTGGTGGGATAAAAAATTACAATTCATTTAATGTTTCCTTAGAAATTAAAAGAAACATGCAACATCAATTTTTTTTAATTAATCATTCAATTGTAACATTAATCGATTTTTTAATTAATTGAATCTATATCTATATCTTTTAAATTTCAAGATATTTTTAAAATTAGATTCATATAATGCTTAAAATCATGGCTGTGAAGAAAATTATTTTGGAAATAATTAATTTTTTGGAAATAATTAAATTAAATAAAAAAATTAACAATAATTATTTAAACAATAATTAATTAAAATAATAATTCCGTTGCTAATATTTTGTTGTACATGTATTTAGTAGACAAAGATTGATCCAAATTAATTACATTCTTAAAGGGGAAAATATAATTAATTTTAAAAACAAAAAAATCATTAAATTGATGCCGGTTTTCCCTTAAAAAATGAAAAAAAAAATTGAATTGTAATATATCTTTTAAATTACAAGATTTCTTTAAAATTAGATTCACACAATTTTTAAAAGTGTAAATATTAAAATGGTTATTTTAGAAATAATTAATTATTTTCAGAAATAATTAACTAAGATAAAAATCAATTAAAATAAATTCTATTACCATTAATTAAAATTGATAATGCTGTTATTATTTAATTGGACTTGGTTTCAATGGGTGAAATTTGATATGGTTGTGTTGGACGAAAATTAATCAATTATATTGTTAAAACAGAAAAATATGATTAATTAAAAAATAAATAATAATAAAAATTAATTAGATTACCGCGGTTAACTCTATTTTTCTTAAAAAATAAAAGACATCTTTTGATATGCAAGATATCTTTTTAACTATAAAATATCTTTAAAATAAGATTCATACAATTCTTAAAACTGTGGTTAAAAAACAAATTATTTAGAAATAATAAATTATTTTTATAAATAATTAGCTAAAAGAAAGAATTAATTATAATTAATTATATTATAATTAATTATATTTCTTAGATTTAATTGGATATATTTTCATTTGTTGAAAATTGAGAGAATCTTATTAGATGAAAATTAATCAAAATTAATTAAATTACTAAAAGGGAGAAATATAATTATTTAAAAAATTATTAAAATTAATTAGATTGCTACGGAGAAGAAATGTGCTTACGAAATTAATTTATCTTTTTACGTATTTTAAAATAAAGTTAAGTTAACACTTATAAGATTCTGGATTCTTAAAACTGTGGTGTTATATCTTATTGCAAAGTAAATCGACTGATCATTAGTCCATAATTAACTTTATTTACTTTTTTTAGTATCATGCTTTTTTCAAAACATGCTTTTCTTTTGATTCTCATATATTTTTGTATTTTCTATGATATTTCTTTTGAGTTACAGTTTATGGCAAAATATTAATATTTCTTTTTGTATAGTTACTGGTATTTCAAAGGATCTGCTCATTTCTTTTTTTAAGTAACAAGCTCTAAAAATAAGTCTTCATATAGTATTATTTTTTATTTTGGTACTACTCGAACCAACAATTATATAATAATTCTTTGGTTCAATATGTCATTTTCGCTAGGGAATAAGTTTAAGAATTATTGCTAAATAATTGGTTATCGACTCAATCAATTATTATAATTATATGACTCAATTAGAATATTTTAACTGACTTTCGATTATGTTAAATATTTATCTAAGTTTTTATCTCCTAAATAAATATTAAAAATCCTACCTACTTTAAATTATTTATTTTATATCGAATTTTGCAATTGAGATTTTATTTAATTTTGAAATATCATCAAATAGATTGTATATTTAAGTATTAATCATATTTATTTCAATTTATTCGTCTTATCCAAATTAATTTAAATGTTATATCAAATCATTCAATATTTAATATGCCGAATATGTTAAATTAGTAAGTTTATACCTAATATATTAATACACGTGTTTAGTATATTTAGAAAGAATTTATTGAAGAAATAAAATATCGAAATAAAAGTTTTCAATTAAACCATCACGATGGGCATGAACGAGGATGAGAATTTTCTAGCGGGGCATGGACGGGGAATGGAAGTTTGTAATTCTCATATCATCCTCGCTCGCCATAGATTAAATGAAGATAGGTCGGAATGAGGATAAGAGTTTCCCGACATTGCAGGAACGGGGTATTAGGGTCTGTCGGACATTACTCACTATATTATTATTTTTATAATATATCTCTATACTTATTATATTTCATAATTAAAACTTA
This sequence comes from Jasminum sambac, assembly GCA_018223645.1. NCBI lineage: Eukaryota > Viridiplantae > Streptophyta > Magnoliopsida > Lamiales > Oleaceae > Jasminum > Jasminum sambac. The sequence goes on from CP073649.1 coordinate 31,292,717, forward strand.
AAAATCATTATTTACATATTAATTGTTAATAATGTACATCATACTGATGTATAATTAATATTTCTCAAAATTTATAATTGCATATGATAAAATGTAAAACAATCTTAAAGAAAAAAACTATGAGCTCTACTAATGTTAGTAGAGTTATTTTGATAACTATAATATTTAAGATTATTTTATTTTGAATTTATATTAATAGATTAATTTTGCAATGAGCAAAATATTATATATTATCGCAATCACTGCTACAAAGTATAGTTCCACCCACCCACCCACCCCAACCATGGTGGTGGCACCATTCTTGGTGGTGGCCACCACCAAGATCTGGTGGTGACCACCGAATTTGTTGGTGGCGAACTGTCATCACCGATCGGGTGGTGGTGGTTTTGGGGTTGGGGTGGGTGGGGTTTGGGGTTTTTTTAATTTTTTTATTTGGTTTAATTTATTCTTTGTATCTGGTATATTTTTTTATATAGATATATTCATAATAAAATTTTATTTAGGTACAACAATTCATTTATATAAGTGTTTTTTAAATCAAAATGTGCACGTATATATTTTATTTTATTTTTTATATTCATTATATTTTTATTTTTATAATAATACACGCTTATTAAAATTTTACGAAGATACAATAATTATATTTATTGTTAACGGTTGATTAAAATCAAAATGTGTGCGTATCTAATGTAAAAGAAAACTTAAACAAATGTTACTACGTTGAAGATTTTCGATTTATCTAATTAGTGTCAAATTAATTCGATAAAATTAATTATGGACCAAGTTCGCACCTACAAAAAAGATAAAATATAAAATCATATAATTTAATTAAAATTTTGGACTAATATAACTAAAGTAAAACCTTTAGGACCCGATTTTAATAACCCACAAAGATTAGGATCTTTTGTATAATTTTTTCTGATATTTTTGACCAAAATATCCTGCACAAAAATGACAAAACGGAAAAAATTGGCGCAAATGGTCCAAATATACCATTTGTGCACCAAAATTTTTTTTTGGGATTATTTGCGCTACCTTTTTTTATTTTGGACCAAATGCGCTACCTTGTCTATATGCATACACTACTTTTACTCAATACACCCACTTTTTTTCCCATATCCTACCTTCAACCCACCAAAAGAAAAATCACAAAAAAAGCTTGTTCGATGGTGGCTGAATATCACTGGGGGCGTTTGCCCAACAATGGCCAAACATGGTGGTGAATGGTGGTCGAAACCACCATCGCAGGTGGTTGAAACCACTATGTTCGGCAAACAATGGTTGAACTTTTTTTTTTTTTTTTGCTAAGGGTAAATTAGAAATATGGAAAAAAAAGTAGGTGTATTGAATAAAAAATAGGAGTGGATATAAAAACCGTCAACTTGCTCAAACTACGAAGCCAAACCGATTTAGGCCGGTTTTGGTTGGTTTAAAATGGATGTGGTTTGGTTTTGGGTTGAAAAAGTTGAAATCGAAACCGCAGAAAAAAAAAAACCGCCTAAATCATCATAAACCGCCCAAACCAACCCAAATCAATTGGAGGGGGGGTTAGTTTTGGTTTGAGTAAACCAACCCAATCCAGGCTATGCCCACCCCTATGTAAAAACCGTGGGTGTATTTGGACGAACTCAAAAAAAATAAAATAAAATAGTTCTCAAAGTAATATTGAAAAAGAAAATTAAATGATGGTATTTATGACGTCAGATGCGTCGCCAGAGATCAACAAACGAAAGCAAGACGAAGAAACTGAAGGAAAATGGCGACATCAAGCGCTGGGAGCAAAGACGGGTCTACGAAGACGATCGTAGCGGAGCAAATCTCGCAGTCCATACAATCAACCTCGAATCTCCTTCATCTCATGCTCCAATCGTCTCCTTCCCATGTCAGGCCATTTCTTTCACTCTGACCTCTTGTTGATTTTGTGGAAAGAATGAAATTGATTGTTGTATCAATTATTATCGATAATTATTTGGTTAATTGATGTGTATTTGCGTGTCACCTAAACTTGCTGAATTGATTGACTGCATTTTAACGGATGTGTGTGATAAAGTTTTTTGTCACTGAGTTGGGGTTTTTCACACCCCGTTTGTTTTCGTCAGTTCTGTAATGCGAGTAATGAAACTGCTTTTTCTGAAATTTCTCTACGTATTTTTGCAGTGTGGAACAGTCGTTGAACTGTAGGATCCATACATACCCCCTAAACTGTTCAAAATGTTGTGTTTTGAGATTTAATCTGAACCCTGCAAACAAGAGTGTTAAACATGATTTGCAAGCAGCAGTGGACGGGTTTGGGAACCAGCCGTGAACAAAGATTTTAACTTATTTCATCTGAGCATTAGGTGCTTCTTTCCAAATCAAGTGTCCCAAAGTGATATCCTTTTCACTGTGTATTAAGTTTCTCGATTGAATATACCTTCCACTTAGTCGTATGTGATGTGAATTTTACAAGTATAAAGCAGTAATTCTAACTGCCCTTCTATTTTGGGTGAGGCAATGATCACTTTTTAAGCTCTTTTACATGAAATATGACGGATAAAAGTAGTTTTAATGAGAGTTAGCATGAATACCAGTAAATAATGTTTCACATGTACTACCAATCTACCATCAAGGCGGTTGAAACATTCAAGGAGTAGTTCTTGATGTAGGAGGCAATTGCTGCAGTATTTCCCTACGTTAGAATCATTTGTATTTGATTTGTTTAAAATTGTGCAGTCTTAATGCTAATAACTTGTGATATTTTTACAGATATTCTTCTAAGTTTCGATCTTAAGGAATTTTATGTGTTTCTTAAGAAGATTGCTTGTTGACTGTGGGTTAACTTTACCATAATGATAGTATCTGCATCACAAATGATAGATTGTGTTTCTTTGCAGGGCCAACTAACGAAACTTCCAAAAAACCTATTGGCTAAAACGTCCACCATAAAGAACACGGAGTCGGTAATGACTGAGTTTAAATTCTCTGCAGAAAATGATACTATCTTTGACTCATGAATTCTTGATCGTTAATATCCTTATATTGTATATAGGTCTTGCAGCAGATGCCTCAAGTGATTTCAATGTTGGATGAACATGTTGAAAGTGGATTGCAAAGGTATCTATTGTATTCTATTTACATTTTGGAATAGGTAGTTAAATTTTCACTCGGTGTTTAGCAGTTTCTTTAACAACAAAACAAACGTTTGACTTGAAGGAGCTGAAGAGTGAAAAATAGTTAGGGCTTCTGTTACAGTTGAGGTGCATTCATTTGATGAATTATGGAAGTAGCTGAATATATGGCAAAGCTTATATCATAATTTAGGCTGGTAAAATGCAACTTACTGCTCGCTCTTTGGCAACACAATTGTAGGAGTTAGGACCAGCACACATATACGAAACTTAAAAGCACTAACAAACTCGAGAGTTGAAAAGACCTGCTCTGCTTTGGTTGAAGGTAGAATTGGCTCCTAGGTCATTCTGTGAGTGTAATTAGGTTGACGTCCAGAGTTATAAGAAGGTAGAAAGCCCGATTCCAGATTAAAAAAAACTGTGTGTGCTTTTGATTTTTAAGGATTTCATTAATAATGGGAGTTAATTGTGTTGTATTTTTCGTTCTGTCCCTTTCCATTTTTTTCATGTTGCTCACTATCTTGCAGCGTCCCTCATTTGAAAACCGTTGTCCAGCTACTTTCAAACATGGAAAACTGCCAGCTCAAGTCTCTGTCCAAAGATCAGCTAACTCAAGAGGTACTATAGATGATAAATTCGGTAAATTTAAACAATCCCATGGTCTAGATTTATATTATATAATAAAATTTTGAAATAAATAAATAGATAAAATTAAAGGTTGAATCTTTTGTTTTTGGTTGACATGTTTAGCAGGAGGCTGAACCTGGAGAGCAACGTTCAGAGAAGGCCTAACTATTGAAGTCCTTAGCTAAAGCCCTGAGCAGCTATTATAATCCAACTAAATAGAATATCATGGTGATTCCAAAAAGATGGCGAAATCTCACACATTTTGATCATAGTCATTTCAGTCATTTGTAGTCATACAAGGGTAGTTAGTGTCAATGTGGTAGCTTGATGTTCATCCAAACAACACCTTTAGAAGGTTAATGTCGAGTTGTCAACTCGACTGTGCACATTCACAAATTAGTATTTTTCTTTTGGTCTATATAGGACCAAGCGACAATATTCTATTGCCAGCAAAAAAAAAAAAAAAGAAAAAGGGCAAATGCAAGCAAGGGTCCTCCCCCACTCTCTCCTGTTTGCTGCCAGTGCTGGGATTAGGAGCCACCCCTAGGACCAAGATGCCATGTTTAGTAATACTTGCCAAATGTATGTTTCTTTGGTTGCCCTTTTTCACCTAATTGAGTGCCTGTTATTACTTTTGTACATTTTAACTTTTTCTCAATTATTTTTTATTAATATTTCATGCTCACCGAGATTGAATTCAAATCATGATGGTATGTTCTTGTTTATGGATGGTCTCGTTCATCTGTTTAGCTTTCTTTCTGCCCTACTTTGGGTGAAAATCGGTGACTCCTAATATATATCAATTAATTGGATTTGTTCAGTTCCCCATGTGGGGATGGTATCCAAGTCACGTGACGACTTCTAGTGGTGCTATGTCATTAACCAAATTGTTTTTTTTTTAAGATCTACGCTAGGTCAGATGAATAATACATAACTGTAACACCCCGCATGTTTTAGGCCATGATTTAGGTGTTCCTATATGATATAGACCTATTTTAGTGAATGAGATGAAAATGTGATATGAATGAAGTTTGTGATAAGCGATTTCATGAAGATTTGAAAGTTCATGGAGGTTCAAAATGACACATCTTTGAAATGAATTGGATTTTGAAGATGATGTCTTCTTAAGATTTGTAGCCCATTGAGTCTAGTTTCCAACAAGCTTTGAATCACCTCATTTGGACATCGGATGCAAAAGTTATAACCAAAACACTGAAGGCCGCCAGTGCAGTCGGTGCGGCCGTACGTGAAGGTCGGTTAACACGAAATTTTGGACACTTTAAGTCGGTTAGAGGCTTATAAATGGGTCAAACTCGGTTCTAACATGCCAAGAACTCTCTAGAGACCTTCTTAAGTTAATCCCTAAGCCTTTAAACTCATCCCTAAGCCTTTAAACTCATACTACAAGATTTGATGCTCATATGAACCTTTTATTTAGCTAGAAAAGGAAGAGAAGAGAAAGAGAAGTGAAGAAGGAAGGAAGTTGGATTCTTAAGTACTCAATATCTCTTGTATCATTGTATCTAAGGTGAGTATTAGATGTTAAATGGTATGTTTAGGTAAGTATTAATTAGTGATAAGTGCTTGCCTATATGTTTGCATGTTTTATGATGAATTTACATATTTCAACTTGTGTTTGAGATATGTGTTTATGATGTATGGTATGTAATTGTGTAAGGAACTAGGTGCATTCTAAGTGAACTTGAGAATGGTAGAATGATGAATATGACATCATTAACTTGCAAGATGATGATTACTAGTGCTCAAGTTTGAGAATAGGCATGTTGATCATTTTATGTTGCATGATCATGAAAATTAAATTACCTATCATGTGTGTAGTATCAAAAGGAAATAAAAAGGGATCGGGTGAGCTAAGCCCGTGTTTATGAATTCCCTTGGGTGAGCTAAGCCCTTAGGGAAGAAAATAATCTATTAAGTGAGTTAAGCTTAATAGAAGAACGAATGCCTATGCGGTGAGAAAAGCCGTAGGTAATAATGATGTCAAACGAACGACAATGTGGAAGGTTGGCGCCATTACTAGACACACGATTGGTAATTGGGCCCGAATGCATAGACATTGTGTACATTATTTAACATCTATGCTCACTGGGTCAAATGACTCATTATGTGGTTGTACGTGTGTTATACTCTACAGGTACTAGTAGCGATGCGGGAGGTGGAGGAGAAAGTTCAAAAGCATGATGAGCGTATATGTGGGGAAAACCGTAGGTCTGAGCCGTTTTCCTTTTGTTGACGATGTTAGAATTTGTTATAGTATTAAGTGTTTGAAAAGACAAATATTTTGAGAACTCATTGGGATGAAGAATGTGCTTGAAATCTTTTGTACCATTTTGCTATTACAAATGAAGTTTCAAGTTATGTAAAGTTGAGTAACGTCACCTCTTGGCTGCGCATTTTATTATTGTAAATGCTATCGAATTCTGCATGGTAAAATTATGAAGTATTTTGAGATACTTAAGGGTATTACGGGAGGGGGCGTTACAATAACTGCCCTCGAGAGGATTGCTCACAAGCCCCTATGAATTTTTGCCCAGACTGTGTGTACTATCTCAAGATAGCCACCAAACAATCAAATCCAATTGAAAGATGGAACCGGGAAGTGGTGTAGCAAAATGTTACAATGAATGATAGATCATAGGTATTATGTCGTCTAAATTTTATAAATTTTTGAGCTCATAAACCTTTTTTTATGAGAAGAATAAATATATTCAATCATCGAACCAGCAAGAAGTACATCCCGAAAAAATGAAGGAGGAAAATATGGTCATTCAACAATATCATGTGAAAAACTACCGGCCTTAGCTAGTGTGTGTGCAACTTGGTTTGCCGATCTTCTAACCTAGCTAAATTTGACATTTGGGATATCGCTTACAAGGAGCCTGCAGTCTTCGATGATCATCCCAAAATAGGTACAATCAGGTTCATTATGCTGAAGAGCAATCATGACTAGAAGAGCATCCAATTCGATAGTTAAGGCCTGGGGGAAGCAAAATTTTAATCCAAGAAAGAGCCTCACGGACACCCAAAGCTTCAGCGATTGAGGATTCGTAATTTCCCATACCGATATAGTTTTGGCAGCAACAAAAGAGCCCAAACCATCCCTAATAACAAGGCCCAGTTTTACCTTGGCTCTCAAAAATAGCCGGATCTATATTTCAAAATGTGAACTTGATAAAACTTTTAAGTATGGTGAAAAATATGAACTTGATATTTTATTTTAAAAAAATGTGTAGATATAATAAGTAAAGTTTCCTTTTTTATTTTTTCAACAAAAGTCAGTTATATTCTCGTTTATCAATTTCAATTTTCATAACAATATAATTTCTTCATAATTGGACAAAAATTTCAAGTTTTATAATCTATTGGGCGATTCTAATGACAATGTTTTACTCAAATCATCTAATCGATTGGTTACGAAATTTATCTTTCAGAGTCGTATGTCACTTTCAAAGAAACTTGTATAGTAAAGCTCAATTATTTGTCAAACTTTGTTTTGTTAAAGCGTCTCCCCGAAATCCAAATATCCAATTGCGATCACAGATCACGGATCGTCCACATTATGGTGGGTCGGGTCGTTCGTTAAGATCCACGTAAATGATATGATCCAGATCCATTCATCAGTCATCAATCACTCATCAATCACTGCCTCACTCCCTGCATATTCAATCATGGCAACTCAAGGTCAAGTGATTACCTGCAAAGGTACTCTTTCTCTCCAGCGCTGTATATCTACATTCTTTACGCATATATTTGTGTATATCTTGCATCTGTCTCTGTTTGTAGACATAGACTAAGTTAGTTTGCTTTAGCGGCGGTGGCATGGGAACCGAACAAACCATTGGTGATCGAGGAGGTGCAAGTGGCGCCGCCGGCAGCCGGAGAGGTCAGAGTCAAGATCCTCTTCGTCGCTCTCTGCCATACCGACGCTTACACCTGGAGTGGCAAGGTACTAGATAAATACATGAACTTGTGCTGTAGATCAATGAAAATGTTGATTGAAATAAAAAATGTTGAATATATTGAGTTTTTCACTTTCTATTAGGGTATATGTATTATCAATTAAAATTTGGAAGGATTTGCATATTTATTATAGATTAAAAAGGCTGATTAGGCTATTTTCTGAGCGATGGTTCAAATACTGTGATCATGGCCAATGGTGTCTGTACTACGCCGTTTCAGCCAACCTAATTCACACCTCCATTCTGTATCCAGAAAAGAAAAAAGAGATAATTAAGGAAAAATAACCAAACCTGTACTTATAGTGCCGTTTCAGTTGTTCTAATCCATAGTTTATCTTCTTTGAAGGATCCTGAAGGTCTCTTTCCATGTATTCTCGGTCACGAGGCTGCAGGGTATGTTGTTCTTAATGCTGCATCGATGTACACTCTTTTTTCTGTTGGAGTTGGTTATTTTCCCAATGAAGAAATATTCAGTTAGCATTTGATATTTTTTATTGCAATTGCAGCATAGTGGAAAGTGTTGGGGAAGGTGTCACTGAGGTTCAACCAGGAGATCATGTAATTCCTTGCTACCAAGCAGAATGCAAGGAATGCAAATTCTGCAAGTCTGGGAAGACAAATCTCTGTGGAAAAGTAAGGGTAGCCACTGGAGCTGGGGTTATGTTGAGCGATCGCAAGAGTCGTTTCTCGATAAATGGAAAACCTATATATCATTTCATGGGAACATCAACGTTCAGTCAGTATACTGTTGTTCATGATGTCAGTGTTGCAAAGATTGACCCTAAAGCTCCTTTGGAGAAAGTGTGTCTCCTCGGCTGTGGTGTTCCAACGGGCAAGCTACTTGCTACTTTCTTTCATAATTCTTAGATAATTATCTAGTATGATTAATGTGTAACAAGCTAAAATTTTATGATTTTAAAGTTTTAAACAAACTTGCTTCTTTCTGCCGGGCCTTCACTTTTAAATTGAAGAGAGGTTGCAGCAGCTATTGTAACCATACACTCTCTCAAAATCACTTCTCTCTCGGAAAAAGCTTTATCTAAAAAGCTATAAGTATCCTATGAGCCTATGAGGTTATATTCGAGTTGTGGTTTTCTATGTGACAACTTTGATCATATTCCTCTCCCTGTATAATTTGCTTTTTCTAGGTCTTGGAGCTGTTTGGAATACAGCAAAGGTAGAACCAGGATCCATTGTTGCTATTTTTGGCCTTGGCACTGTTGGACTGGCTGTAAGTTTCTGTAGACTTATCTGATCTTTAGTCCTAATCATATGATTATGATGATTGATAGGTTGAATGCTATTCCAGGTAGCTGAGGGTGCGAAAGCTGCTGGTGCTTCAAGAGTAATTGGAATAGACATCGACAATAAAAAGTTTGATATAGGTACTCATCCGCGGCTCTAATCTGATTATGCCAATATAAACTTGAGTTCCATATAATTGATTCCCCACATTGATCTTTAGATATGGTCTCTGATGTGTTATATATCATCAGTTGATTACGTCTTTAGTCCTTCACGTTAATGAGTGTTGTGATTTAGAAAAAGGGACTTCTAACTTTGAACTGTGATTTTTACCATCTCAGTAAGTGTTGCTTCTATTAAGCCCAAACAATCCAGAACTTTTTCTACTAAAATGCTAATGGTTAATAATATTTCTGGACCTGCAAGTTGCCTCCTCTTTGCCCTTTTAATTGTAACTCCAGTATTCTACATGAATATAATTTTGATTAGTTTACTAAGAACATCATGGCATGAAGTCGTGGGTATTTTAGTTCTTTAGGTAAACTTGGTTGTTCATTAGGGATTCATGAAGAACTTAAGATTTTCATATCTTTCCCAAATTATGATTTGCAGCAAAGAATTTTGGTGTCACTGAATTTATCAACCCGAAAGACCACGAGAAACCAATACAACAGGTTATTGTGGACACGACAGATGGTGGTGTTGATTATAGCTTTGAGTGCATTGGAAACGTCTCTCTAATGAGGGCTGCTTTGGAGTGCTGCCATAAAGTAATAACTGAAAATTTGTTCTCGAACTATACATTCTTATTACCATGTGTTTTAGAGCTTTTTTGGCCAGATTTTTCAAAAAATCATTTTCAATCTATCATTTCATTGATTTGATAATTTTTTCTATATTTTAAAAACTAAATAAACATACATCGTGCATTTCTGGATTCTCTTGTAGGGGTGGGGAACATCAGTTATTGTGGGTGTAGCAGCATCTGGTCAAGAAATCTCGACCCGCCCATTTCAGCTGGTGACAGGTCGCGTCTGGAAAGGCACAGCTTTTGGGGGTTTCAAGAGTCGTTCTCAGGTCCCGTGGCTAGTTGACAAGTATATGAAAAAAGTGAGTGCATTAATTTTCCTTAAACTTGCATTAATTTTTCTCCTGGTTGGCAACTTCAAACTCAATTCTTTGTACACCTTACAGGAAATCAAGGTTGATGAATATGTCACTCACAATTCGACACTTGAGGACATAAACAAGGCTTTTGATTTGATGCATGGAGGGGCCTGCCTCCGCGTGGTGCTGAGTATGCACAGTTGATGCAATCCAAGTATCCACCAGTTAATGGGCAAAGAGAAATTTGAACCCCAAGATCATATCGATTAAAAATATTAGAAATACGCACTGAATCATGTTTTTTTTTTTTTTTTCCTCACGCTGGACTCTCTTATCTTTGTGCTGCGAAATTGTAGAATCTTGATGAGTGATAATGTAATAAGCCATGTTAGTTATTGATCTTTTATGAATGTCTCTTCCTTTGTTGATCAGCATGGTAATTGACATACAATCATCACTTACTGTCTAGTGTGCAGCGCAGTGCTGTAGAGAAATAGTTCCGTTTTTCAGAATATATCATTCTTTTACAGCACTACTTACCAAATGCAATCGAGTTATGATGAGCTAATCGTCTAGCTCAAGCAATTAGAAACACTGATGACAAAATTTCCATTCTTTTCCCATTTCATTGAGTTCACTAAATCACAAATTCTACAAATACAGATAACAGCATGTCTAACTACTTGTGTAGATGAATTTATATAGTTAATCTTTGTTTGTTGAAACTTTTTCTCGATCTAAAAATTAACTGCTACTATTCAGTAAAATCAAACATTAATGTCAATCACAAACACATTCTAAATTGCCACCTTACTTAATTAGGAGCTTTCTTCACAGTTTGATTCACCTGTTGCAGATATGAAATTACATTACATAAATCCAGAGAACAAATCAGTCATTCAGTCTCTTCATCACACATCACATTTAATTGCTTGTTATTATCAAGCACCTTAACATGGCCACACATTTATAGAACTCAAAAATTCACCTAAACAGTCAAAAACTTGACTTACCATTTACTGACAGACACCTGTAAGAAATCATTCATTGGAACGATTTGCTTTCTGAACTTTGATACACACATTTCAGCGGCAGCATTTAGCATTTATCACCATGTTGTGAGCTTGAAAACATTGATGCAAATTATCTACCATAAATGTTAAGGATACTTCCGTAAGTCGATAAAGATGAAACGTAACAAACATTGTGAAAGAACCCATCAACCTATACCAGCAGTTACAAATAGTTAAAAACATTTTGAAACCGCACATGCTTCATATGGTGCAATGGACCAATCTATGTTACTACATATGCACTAAACTCTGACATACCTAGAACTAGGCAGACGGAAAATCCACTCCGTCCTCCAATGATCGTAGAGTGCTGAAGAATTTCTCTTGGAAACATGTTTGCAGAAGACAAAAAATGTAGTAGTTATCATCTTATGTACGCCCATTTAGGGCGATCTCAAAGTACGATGCACTGATATGGAATTGGGAAAATAAATAAACGAACAGAGGATGCTGGTAGAAGTGCTAAAAGAATACAAGATATATACAATACAGAAAAGGCATGAGAGGTGAATCATGGCCAATATATTTCAACAGACAATCAATGCATCAAGTGATTTTATAGAAACAGCTACATAAATGCTTGAGTTTGAGGCATTCTTGTTGTTCGTTCAGAAGGAAGGAAGAGAGTTATGAAGATGCAACGAAAATCATGCAAACCAAGATTTTCCCTTGTTCTAGGTGTCCACACCACCAGAAATGTAGTAGAAGGAATATTTTGCTAAAAAACTACCTTTTTAAGTTGAATAGCAGTGAAAGACCTACCCGATGTGTGTGGAAAATAATGACACTGATATGAGTTGTGGTTAATATTGAAGTTTGACTTCGCTTGATAGGAATTGTTAAGCATAAAAATATTCAAAAGAACACACACTTACTCTTGGATGTAGAAGTCCCCCTTCAAAAGAATCATATAGCGCGCTGCAAAGGCCAATGGACAGTGCCAAACCTTAATTTTGCTCTGCTTCTTCCGAGTGAGTGTTCAGAAAAATGCACAAGAGCAACCATTAATATGGCTCCCCTTGGACTTGTGCCTCCAAGACAACAGAACAGTAAATTTCTGGACTTCCCTAGAAAGCAATTTCCATATTTATTTATAATGAAAGAATAGATGAACTATAACGGTAAAAAAGTGACAAGAGGAAAATAAGAGTACTTTTATAATTTACTAACAAAGGGAAACCACACAAGCTTCATATGGTGTGATGCACCTAAGGTAAGAAAATGAAAAATGCTGGCGATGTCTATTTAAAATAAGATTGTAAAAGAGAAAATGCTGTAACAAAATTGGAGGCAGAATCTATATGTGCCCCATTTAGGTGATCTAAACAAACATTATCATGAGCTGATATACACTCGAGAAAATAAGTCAATGACTAAAGCACGCCGAGCAGGCGAGCACAAGTGACAAAAGAAACGTCTTCAGCATACAAGTTATATACCATACAGGAATTGTGTGAGAGATCTATTATAGCAAGCATATTTTAAAAAACATGCAATATTAGGATCTGGAAATAATAGAAGATATAAATTGAACTACATAAAAACATGAATAGCAACACCAAAACACTAAAATCCTAATGCATACATTCTTGATTTCGTAGCATTCTCATTTTTCATCTGGAAATAAAGGAAGGGAAATTGTAAGGATGTAATGGAACTCATGAATACCAAGACAGTTCATTTTTTTAGTTGTCCAACTCCACGTTCCCATAAATGTAGAGCAAGTAAGGCATGGAAGAAAGCATTTACTTTGGATGTAGAAATCCTACTTCCAAGAATTATGCAGGTTCTGCTGAGAACGCCTGTAGAACACAAATTTGTAAAGTAATTTTCAGAGACGGGCTTAGCTGGCCAGTCTATTCAATTCTTCATCCTCCATTTGACACTTATAGACCTAAGCCAGATCATAATCCCATTTCATCCAATATACACCACACAAATGTTACTGGTCTGTTTCTTCCATGCCAATGCTTTGACATTTTCATCTGTTCAACAAGGTGACAAAAAGCAACCATCATCTTGGCTCACTTTGAACCTGTGCATTCAAAAAAATAGGAGAGTAAGTTTCTGGACTTGCCTGAAAGCATATTTTCAAATTCAATTCTAATAAAAGACCCTCAGAGTAAAAGAGGGAAAAATGTGAAACAGAGAAAAATAAGGAGTGCTTTCAGTAATTCACTACGCCAGGTAGCTATTGGTGTAAAATGGATATTTACAAATACAATAACACAAGCATATGCATCCACACTGGTGCAACCTCCACTATGATAGATGAGAAAGGGATTATTATATCAAATAAACAAAGATGTGGATCATTTATTCTTCCGTCTCACATATCCACCTACTTAGTATCCAACTGGGGATGGAACCATAAATAGCAAAGCACAGCATAGTTGTAAGAAATTGGAAGATTTGATGAATAGGCAATGGAATTGATTAACCAAGAATAACATACCAATGCTCATGAAGGCAGCCATAAACGAAGTTCAGGTATGACATGAGGTTGTCCAGCAGACAACTTAGGTGAATAGGCTGAATTATATTGATTATCCACCAAGTAACAATAACTATAAGGTGCATAGAAGCATAGTACATAATCCATAACATTGGTTACCCTGGATTTCTTTTGATGTTTCATTATAGATATATTGGAAATTTTGCCATTATAGAATATATCTCGTGGTAGAACGAGTAATGATGCAAATGTCACCAATATTACTCGTGTCAGCAACTTTTGACAATTTGTAGTGTCGAACATGTAAGTGCTCAGGAATACTTTTGGTGTCTAAACTTCCGGAGAAATTTCAAGTAGGTTGCCTGACTTCAATTTATTCCATATTGGTCATGGAAGTTCCATTTTTTCTTCGACCGTTCACCATAACATCTATTAGCAAGACTATCAAAATTTGTTGTATGATATATGAACAACCATTTGAGGCTTATTCAGAAAAACATTGAAATGTACCTGAAGTGCCATTTGTGAACATTATGCCTCAATTCACTAAGGATTTACACTTCGCCGTGACTAATGTCCGCTTGTTATCTTGCATTCTACAAGTGCATAATTAATGTTCTAAAACTCAATTTGGAGATCGGTGCCTGGTCAGGTAGCATTGTTATAACCTCTTTGGTAGAACTCACCTTCAAAAGCTAGCTGTTAGGGGAGGGTGTCGTACCAATTATGAATCAAACATCAAAAACTCATGCTTCCAATACAAGAGGAGCTCCACAACTTGAATGGAAACCATGACATAGCATCTTAACTTTCCAAGATGTTTCTATATAAACTTAAATGTTTTATGAGTTCTTTTCGGGGAGAGTGTCATGGAGGTTATAAATCACACATCCAAATTTCATATTTTTCGATGTGGGACAAGTTCTGCAACTCGCAATGTAGGATGTTTTATTATAAACTTAAATGCGTTATGAATTCTTTCATTTTCTTCATTTTCTTCTTTTCTTTTTCTCTTTCAATAGCATGGACGGAAAAGGTGAAGATGAGTACACCATTACAAGTAGATGATGACACGAAAGAATAATAAGAAACTTAAGTGACAAGGACAATGATGTTAATAATTCCTTAACTTCCATATTAGTAGCAATTGTAGAAGAAATTGTTGGGTTTGTCTTTACTCCTAGAAAGAATTTCTACTAATTATTTCCTATTTAGTCAATCTGTTTTATTTTGTTGAAAGAGGTTTAGTTTCATTAATTAATTAATTTTACCATGTACTTACTAAAATGGGTTATGTAATTTTCTATCTTAAGAGGCTTAGCTCCTATTATCGAACACACATTCAAATTTATCAAAATTTGAAATAGAATTTGATTAAACTAATGACATCCACATATTTCATAGGATTCACATATATTACACGCATCTCTACCATTCATCAAATTCTATTTCAAATTCAAATTTGTTGGCTAAAATCCCTTTACACATCAAAGTATTTTCTTGCAAAGACAAAGTGCGCCGACAACTGATTAAGCTTTTTTGAACATTTAGGCAAACTTGTGCGTTCAAAGCGCTAGGCCTTGTGAGCAACACATCTATGTCAAACAATGTTTACTTCTCATAAATAATGTTTATTTCTCACAAATGCATTGCAATCTATTACATTTGGATAGTTGTAAACTCTACCAATGTAAAAAGATTAACAAATTTGATACTTGATGCTTTTTTGGCATAATGGTTTTATTTTATAGAAGAAAATTTGGTTTTCCACGATAAATTACATGTGGTTATGGTCAAACTTTAATTTCAATTACACTTTCAAAATTACTACTCATCATTATCCATACATGTGGTTCCTATCACTATTCAAACTAAGTTCTTGAATGAAAAGGAGTTCACGAGAACACATGTTAAATGTCAACTTCTTGACACAGGCACAATGACCACCAAAGACAAGTTTAAACAATAAAACTTTACACTTACCAAGTAATATGGTCCAGGAACGGAAAAAGTTGTTTAAGAAACTACTTATTTGGGAATGCAAAACCTGAAGATGAGCTCTTCTCCAACACAAATAACCAATTTTATAGGCATTCCCTTCAATGCATATAGATCTGAGAGTTCCTAACACTACAATGAGCTAGTATATAAGTCACTGCAAGCCGGTTAAAATGAAAGCGCGGGAAAATACGGCTTCATTTTTGAGCTGGAAAGAACGATTGCGCGGAATAGAAAATGGAATTATCTTTAATGGGAAGTGATTCAAATTTCCATAGTTGCACACCGAAAGGGAACAATATAGAGAATCAATGCCATATGATTCTATCTGTTTCACTGATGTATAGACACAGATTAAGAATTGAAGCAGATGAAGAAGCTGACATTGAGAGAGTTTCAAGAACATTAACCAGCTCTTCATGTAATTGGATTGCAGATAGAGTTTTGATGTTTAGTTCTGAGACAGAGATTTGGCATAGATATAGTTGTGTGCCAAAACTGATAATCATTACTCTCTTCCTTCCACCAACGATCAGTTTGATTAAAGTAAGGTTCAGTTTCTAAGAACAACATCCATGATTGTCGGCGTGTTGCTTTCCTTCTTTTATTTATTTATTTATTACTACTATTAATTTTTTAATGAACGCACATTTTCAGGCCAGAATACTTTGGATCGGTAAGTGAAAATACACAGTACGCTAAAAGGAAACTTAGAAATTATTCTGTGATCATGAAAAATAACTTTCAAGGAACTTCAAGTAAATAGGAATTTTTACTTTCAACAATTTTGTTGGGAAGTCTAATGACAGGTAAATTGTTGTAGAATACCAATTCATTCAATAATATTCAGAATTTTTCTCCCGCTGAAGTATATGCTTATTTTAGTTTGAAACTGATTTTTACCATGCTATTAGAACTCTTAGAAGGCTTTTGAACTTCAAAGCTTTTACTGGTAAGTACACCCAACAAAGACGAGAGTATGCTCATCAATAGACATCGCAAACTGTCTCTCCAAACAATAATAGGTTTTAACGGGCCCCAAACATCACTATGGATCAAGGAGAATGATTTACATAGGCATTGACTTAGATGAATTTCGGCAACTTGCATAAATTACAGTACTCATAATGGAGAGAATCACAGTCCAAATGTTTGCATAGAAATAAGGAAAACTGAGACTCCTCATCTAAGATGCCAAAGTATTATTTTTCACAAACAGAAGTTGGACAGTGGTGCACAAGCCTTAAACTTGTTTGTTGCTGCAATGATTGTTATTGAAATAATAAATATCATCGATCATCCTAGCACTGCCAATCATAATGAGGTCCAATCCGAAAACTCACGTGAGAATGACAGGATTTCAAACTATTGATGCACAAAAAATAGCAATGGACTCTAGAAACATGAAATTTTGACTCAACCTTTATCCAGTACCTGCATTATTTCTGAAAAGAAAATTCCCCCCATAATCATAACCACATTCTAAATTACAGATGCAGCATGGGCAACAACACTGCATAACATTTTATTGTTTCTTAACATCTTCAATATAAAAAGCATATCATTCTAATAAAATCTGAATCAAAACCAATTTAGCTATCCTAGGACTGCATGCTTGGTTGCCGGGAGTTCTGTATGAGATGAGCTAAAACTTGAAATATCCTAAAATACTTCAAGGATAATAGGAAAAGAAATATCTGCAACTAGATTCTTGCAAAAAAACTAAGAATTACAGCAATATTGAGTATTCATAGTTTAGCAAATTCAAATAGACTTCCAAGCAAAGCACTAGTTAAATTAAAAGCATTTATGAGTGAGACTCTTCTGTGCAGAAACATAAAGGATAATTCAGGACCCCCACATGCAAAACTAGAATACTTAAAAATACAATGCGACTATACTCAAAATTCACCAAAAACACTTTTCAGCTTCAAGGTTTCTGGTCAATATAGAAACTGCTGAGAAATTTAAAATAAATAAATTTGTGTTCTCTCCGAAAACTTAAGTTTGTCGATAAACATGATATCACTTTAAACAAACTTGTTTTCCTCCTAATAATTTAAGCTTTTAGAGGAGGTAGTTCAGCAAAAACTTATAAATCAAGTCAGGTACCTGCACTATTCAGGGAAGATTATATTCAATCCAGGAAGCAAAGGAACCGCCGAAGCCCTTAATGAAGATCAATCATCGTACATCCAACTACCAAAGTTAAAGTCCCACGAATCTCAATCTGTAATTCCAGGGAACAGGGAAGCAATTTCATCTGTCAGGAACAAGTTATCTGCTGGTGCTACAAATTGCCAACCACTGTCATCTCCTTGTGCTCCACTCTGATGATGTGCATTGTCTTCTGTCGTCACAGTTTGCTGAGTTAGTGTACCATGTTGATGTTGGAAACTAACAGCAGGAAGCTGTTGGTTGTTGGAATGGCTGAGGCGGGCATCCAAATTACGAGTAAAATTTGTCAAACCTGTACTATAACCACTTCCAGTTTCATTCCCTCGATGGAAAGTATTTTGACCGCCATTCGGTAGAATATTAGGGTAACCATCTGCATTAGGTAGTAACGGAGAAGAATTTTGATAGGGTTTAACCCTGTTAGGCTGGGAAATTATGGACAGAGAAAAATGATTTTGCAAGCCACTGCCAATGTTGGTTTGATTGGAAAGGGTCTGTGAAGGTGCAATTGAGTTTCCAGTGTTGCTTCCCAAGTTCAACTGAGAAGCTACTTGTGATTGCAAAGGCCTAACATTTGCCAAGTTCTGACCAAAGAAGGGTTGAGAAGACATTTGGGGATGAGAGACCGTTGTAGTTGTAACTGGGGAGCTTGCATATGTTTGGGAGGGCATTTGAAGTTGAGAAAGCAAGTAGTTTGGACAACAGCCTCCCATGTTTGGCAGAACAGACACTCCCCGCCGAGAGTACACAATATCAGTGGGGTGGCTTCCAATGCTTGGCTGATATCCGCCACTGTAGCTATTTGCTCCCTGATCTGGGGAAGCTAGACAGCTCTTTAGAGAGGGGTCCAGGGAAGTTTTAGGCCCATAATTCCTCTTGTTATACCCACAGCTGTTGTTTACTGAAGCTCCATTCCTTTTAAAAACTGCGCGTGGATTGATGAACCAAGGGCCTCTTTTCCATCCATTTTGATTTGTAGCACTTGAGGCGCCATAGCTGTTCATATTGGACAACTGTTGTGCGACCAAATGTGGCTGAAATCTACTTCTGGGAACAGAAAATCCAGGCAGTTGGCTTCTGCCCTGATTTATGGTATTTGTGTTCATATTGGACAACTGTTGTGCAACCCAATGCGGATGAAATCCATTTCTGGGAACAGAAAATCGAGGCAGTTGGCTTCTTACCTGATTTATGGTATTTGGTATGATATTGTTGACAGACACAGGCAAAGGACGAGTTGGGGCCAGGACGACGTTGTGAGTCTGTGGCAATGAGACGGGTGGTACTGGAGTCGAAGGTGGAACTTGAGTGGTTTCTGGAAGTCTTCTCAAGAAAGGATCATTGTCAGCACTAGGAAGAACAGGTGGAACAGAAAATCCGGGCAGTTGGCTTCTGCCCTGATTCATTGTATTAGGAATGGTATTATTGATGGACATAGACAAAGGATGAGTTGGGGGCAGTATGACGCTGTGAGTCTGTGGCAATGAGATGGGTGGTAGTGGAGTCGATGGTGGAACTTGGGTGGTTTGTAGAAGATCATTGTCAGCACTAGGAAGAGCAGGTAGCACAGCATTGCCTTTCTTTAAGCTTTCCCTCTGAGCTCTCCAGGGTTCCTCTTTTTCAGTAGCATGACAATGGTCGAGACTGGATAGTCCACTTCCCCATAGAGCACATGGAGCGAGTGAGTCACAGACATAACAGTGACACTGAAATTATTATAAATAGAAATTAAAATTGTAGCATTTTTACTCATATCAATTACAGAGGACAAAACTAAAAGGCGAGAGCGTGAAAATTACCTGATCACATACCCTCTCATGTGGAGTAGAAGCAAAGGGAAATTTAGCACACAGATGACGCGGGTGAGGGAAGTCTCTGCAGGCAACCTGCGATGAAAAAGAATAGGATGAACAAAACGGGTTTCAAACAACATCTTGTAAGCACAAAACCAATCGAAAACTCAAATTTCTGTAAGATGGTTAATGGGGTCACAATTTTAAGCAAATATTAGATAAATACAGCATAGAAAGCGAGTCCCTTGGTTACTATCTCACCAAATACCAATCATCATTCATCAGACACACTGACCATACATTTAAGTTGAAGAAAACGAAGTTAACTGCCGAGCTGAATATTAAATAATTCATCAGTAAAAATGGTGGAAAAAAGACAGGATATGACATTTAATATTATTTCATCTCAACGTGAGTAGGATATTCCAATATATTAATACTATTCATTTTTGCAAAGATTGAATACCATTTAGCTTCAAAGCAGCACAAGCTCTACTAAATAACATAACGACACAGAATTGGTAGTGGTATATATACTGATAGTGTGATATACATCAATACCCAAGTTGTGCAGGCGTCACATCTATGCGACAACCTGAGTGGAATTTTGTAGCGGATGTACCAAAATAGTGGTAGCATTTGTTGAGTCTAGGATATAAATATGTTGTAAATTGTAATACTACCTGTATGTATTTTGAGCACATTGAATTAAGCATTCTGCAAAACATTTACTTCATATGTAACCACAAGTCCTCTAGAACAATGCTTTTCTTCCCGGCCAAAGCTTCGTCAAACAGACTCCATTTAAACAATGTGAATACATATCACAGAGCAGCCAAAGCTTTACTACACTTTGAACTAATTAAGATTATCTGAACTTTTTAATAAACAAATAATTTACAGTCTCAAGTAAAAGTAAAAAACACTATACCTGACCCTTTTCACCAATGACCTGAAAATCGTCAGAATCATCATTATTTACTCCAGCACCTACCACTGCCAACAGCTTATCCTGGTCGGCATCCAAAATGACACAATCATCGTCTTCATAATCTGCATTCTGTGTGACGGGCTTCAAATGCAGTAAGTTTGATTCCAGCGGGTCCGAAATAGCCCGTCCTACAACTGCTTCATCATCCGTTAGTATCTTCGATAGCCAATGGCTGTATTCATCTTTCCAACGTTCATAATCTTCCGCTCTCGTCTCCGTATCAGAACTGAAATCGAGTATCTCCTGGGCGGAATGTTGGGAACTAGGCGCTGCTAATTCCGCCCAAGATCAGTGGGACACAAAAATATATGCGACTGAGAAAATAATGGACACTAAAATAAGCACAAATATGAAACACCGAGATTTAACGTGGTTCGGGCCAAACTGCCTACGTCCACGGACCCACACCAATATATTTCACTATCACAAAAATGAGGAGTACAAAAAATACCACACTGTATTTTTCTCTACCTACGCAAAGGTTTTAACATTCCACTCACTTTTATCCCTCGTGTATAGCTTCTACACTGAAGCTCTCTCTCTACACAAGATCTCTCTTTTTTTTTTTTTCTCTCTACACAAGATGTTTTGTGTTTTTGGTGGTGATTGTGGTGTGTTTTTCCAATGCAGAAGGTGAGCTATTTATAGGAAGAAATTTGGAGACGTATGCACAACCTTCAAGCCTCCATCTTTGACAAGCCTCCATGTTTGATTTTTGTGAGTTTTCTTTGTTGAACAAGCATGCTTTCTTTATTTTTGAGTCTTCTTTGTTGAATAAGCATGCCCCCCTTTTTTGACAATTGAGGATATTTGTCTTCACAAACTTCAACACGGAATTCTCCATGACGAATCAAATTCAAAACCTTCAATTCTCAAGAAGATCTTATGGTACGAATTTCAAATTCAAATTCACTAATCGTTTTCGGAGGAGAGAATTGTTTTGAGAATCGAGGGTTTCGCCGTTTCTGGAATTTCACGGAAAATTTCTCGAAATGTCATTGTATTAAACCCAAGAGAAAAAGTGAAACCCCGTTACGTCGTTGGGATCGTAATTAGCGCCACTTGCCATATACTGACTACACAGGATGACAGGACTTGAAACGGAAAAGTTATATATATAACAGAGAGAAGTTAATGAGATAAGAGTGTGCTTGGGTGGTTTTGGGGGGGCGTTGTGAGAGAGAGAGAGAGGGAGGCGAGAGAGAGGCGTTCGAGTTTTCCATTTCCAGAGTTGGCGAAGGGTGCGGAGTTGTATCCTGGATTGAGCATGCAGGAAAATGAGGGGGTAATAACGTTGGGGAGAAAAAAATGGTTAAAAAAAAAAAAAAAAGGCAGCAGCGAGGGAAAATAACGTTGGGGAATGTCTATTTATTTATTTATTTTATTTTATACCTTAATTGTACTTCTCCAAAAAAAAAAAAAATCCTATATGAATTGCGAATTTATTTGTTTCCTACAAGAAACAAAGTTATTATTATGTTATTAAAAAACACAGTGTCCATATAATAATGTGTGTATATATAACTTCCATTAACTTCTTATCTCTTATAATTTTCAACCATTCATACAATTACTTTATATTTTTAATACATTTTTCTTAATTTTCAACCATATATATAACATATCTTTCGAGCAAATAAAAAATATTGTGTATAAAACAAGCCCTAATGTAAAAATAGTATTAGTCTATGATCTATAGTTATTTCCAAAATACATCTACAATTTGTAATATAATATATTAAAATTGAAAGTCTTTTCAAATAGTAGTAAAAAAATTTGAAAGTCTTTTTTTTTTTTTTTGCGCCCTAGGAATTTGATAGTCATATTTTAAACCATAATATTATTACTGATACTTCAAAAATATTATGTAGCCTTTTATTGATATATAATAATAATAATAATAATGCAATAACTAATATATAGGAATTACTACACGTAACAATGATTTCGATAAGAATTTTTAAAATTATTTTATGGCCTAAATAGTTTTAACTATTAACTAAGCCAAAATGAATACACAATTAACTTAAAAACATGTAATTGAAACAAACATTTTATGGTTCAAGTTTACCAAACCTATAATAGAAGAGAATCTAGTCATGTATAATTTAAGCTTTTAGCTCAAAATATAAATGACACACGCGCGATTGAAACTTAAACACAAAATTTTAATTATGATGGAAACTTGAAAAAATAAAAAAGTTTCTGCTCAAATTTTAATAAAGGTCTCGTATATCATCTTCCTTTTTTTTTTTGTTTTTGGTGAGATGTTAACTACATCTCTATATCATATACACACATTTAAACTATTATTATAGATTTTAAAATTTTTAAATACATATTATTCAACACCATAATAATTTTTAAAAGTGGTGTAATATATATATATATATATATATATATATATAAACATTTCAAAAATGATTGAATGATTTTTAACTACAAAACGTTCGGACCATTTCAAAGGTCCATTGTAATATATATATGATCGATGTGATTTAACTCACTTATATTTTATCATTCAAAAAATATTAATTAATTATGAAATCATTCAATATTTTTTTTTAAATGTAGTCATTCAATGTTAATTAATTTGTTTTCAATAATTATTATTATAAATTTAGAATTTAGAATATAAGTAATTATTATTGATTGAATTTGGAAGCTAGAATTAGTAGTTTATAACTATAATAATTGCATTAATTAATGAGTCCACCTTTTCAGTTTTCAAAAGATAAAAGAAAAGGCGGACTGCATAAGTGCTTATTGAATTTGAAAACTCATTAAACTAATTAATGTAATTATAGTTATAATTATAATTATTATAATTTGTTTTTCAATGATTATTATTGAGAGGAATTATTGACACCCCAAAATTTCTAAACCCACCCCAAAAAACCTACCTTCCCATAAATACCCTCCCACTTTCTGGAAAAAAAAATCACGAACGAAGAAGAAGCGGTGCATTTTCCGACGCCATTTCCGACAACATTTTGCTACAAAAATGCAACAAAAGAAGGTTCTCTCTATTTTTGGCTGCCATTTCTAGCAGCAACAGCTCATTAATTTTTTTGTTTTCGTTTTTGGTTGGCCAAAGAGCTATTTGGCCATGTCCGACCAAATAAATTATTTTATTTTATTTTATTTTTAAAAGTAAATTGGGGATATTTTTGGGGAGGTGGGATTTTTTAGGGTATGTTTAGAAATTTTTGGGGTGTGAAGAGTCACAAGTCATAATTATTGGATGAAGACGCCAATGGCTGAACGTCGATGGTCTGAAAAACTGAAAGGTAATGGAAATTACAGGCAGGCTTGCAGCATCCCATCCAAAAGCACCGACATACAATGTCAATACTTTTCCGAGGAAACAAAACAAAAACTACCACATTCTACATAGGAATAATACTCTAACCAAACATCCTATAACTATTCTGATACAACTGCCACCCCGCAGACCAAAATCCATAACTCGGCACCCTGTAATTGATGTTAAACCACAGTCCAAAAAATCACCGGCGACAACTTCGTCAGATATATCCTATACCTTATGCCCACCCTTAACGCACCTGCGTCATTGGGTATTTACATTTCACTCGTCCAAGAGTGCACCGAAACGCCGGGCGACCCTCTCAAGGCCGTGGAGAAAGACTGCATTACCTTTTTCCCCGGAACCCTCCATAAACTTTGCACATGCATATATAGACAAGCATAAACGTTCCTCGAGAATTGTCCATTTTCGACAATTTTATAGTAATATATTACTAATAAAATTTTATGTAGGTATAATAACTACAATAATATTATTAATTATTAATAATTGTTGTTTAAAATCAAAATGTGCTCGTCTATAATCCTAAAGAAAAATTTTGAATTATTTTTCTTTTTTTTATATTTTTGTGATTTGATTTGATTAATTTTTTGCATTCGATATGTTTTTTTGGAGTAATATATTATATTTATAATAAAATTTTATATATGTACAATAATTATATTTTTGTAGGTTAAAATCAAAATGTAGGCGTCTCTAATGCTAAACCAGATTTTGGAAACTAGTGATATTATTTATATTTACGAATAAATATTATTGTGTTGAAATTTTTTGATAAAAACTATTTAATCAGTATCAAATTAATTCAATAAATTTAATTAAATTTGAGACTAAAATTAACTAAATTTGGCACTATCTAATCAAATTTAATTAAATTTGGAACAAAAATATATATTTTTTAATATTTGGGACTTAATTGTAATAATATCCAAAATTTCGGACCATTTTCAACGTGAAAAATCGCACGTGAGGAGCACATGGGGTGGCTTAACGGTGGAAAGCTGATGGCAGTCCTTACGGTGCAGCAAATATCAAGTTTGGGTACTGAATTTCCAAGAAAAAAAGCATAGGTCCTTAGTGCGTAGCGAGTTCAAAGTTCGGATCTTTATGACTCTAATAAGCCATATATAAATAGTTAATTAATCTTTTTAGCAGTCGACAAGTCAAATTAAATTAAATATATGTTTAAAAAAATGAAAAATATATTAAATTTTTTCTTTTCAAGCTGATATATAGTAAAAAAAAAATATTACATCAAACGATTATTTATGCACACGTGTTTATTTAATTCATGGAAATCTTTAATTATTTATAATAATCCATTAATAGGATCATCAACTCAAAATATTATTACTGAATATGTCATTTTTATTCTAGTTTTGTCATTTGAAAAATCTAGCCAAATATAATAAGATATTTACTGACATTTAATTCATTTTGATTCAATAAATGGTATCTTTTCAAAATTTAACTGTTTCATTTTCTAAATTAAATATTTCACTATTTCTACTCATTAAACTTTTTCTATGATTACGTAAAGTTATTGTTAATCATGAGATATTTTAAGTCAAATTTTCGCTTATTTTTTTGATAGAAATTTTTCGCTTTTTTTAAAAAGTCAATTTTCACACCTTTTTTAAATGGGTTCATAATTATGCAACAAACTCATTTTTGTTATATTCTCTTATCTTTCTTTCGAAAATTTTCATTTTTTGTGCCGAATTCGTAAAAATAAATAAATAAATAAATAAAAGAAAAAAAAAGACAATGTGTCGAATTAATCGCAAAAAGAGGGGAAAAAGGAGACAGTAATAATAATTAAACGAAAATGATAAATGCAGGTATAGGGTTAGGTAATGGTTTAGGTAAAGTGATTTTTTAGACAAAATTACCCCCGCCTCCTGAATGTGGGGTGGGCATAAGGGGTAATTTTGTCTAAAAAATCACTTTACCTAAACCATTACCTAACCCTATACCTGCCCCTATCGTTGCTCATAATTAAATAAAGATAAAATAAAAAATTATGACTACAGAAGAAGCACCAATCGACATTTCGCAAACTCTCTTCACCCGGTGCATGCCCCTGTGTAGAGCCCAACACCCCCACCCCACCCCTACCCCCATCACCACTAATTTCCTTCCTCTCTCTACTCGCACGTATACAAACACACGCATAAGCATTTTGCGAGGAATCAAATTCCATTAGAGCTAAAAATCACACAGAGCCCGGCCTGCAAATGGTACATGGATCACAGTTTTCGTTATTCTGTATGCATTATTTTGTTTTCATTATTAGCAATGGAAAAATTTTCACCTTGTGCGTTAATCAATTCTCACGCATATACAATATTATGGAATTGTCATTGTGCTTTAATTTTGTGAAGATCGCAATATTTCGATTAATGCTCTTGAATGTACACGCTAAAATTTCTAAAATTGATTATTTCCGGCACCAATTTCACGCATTATGGCAAAACTCAGTAGAAAATATGGAATTATTTGGGCATTTGTGATATTTTGTCTGAAATTAATTTTTTTTTTTCTGTTATTTTGTGTTGAAATCTTTCTCTTACAGGGAATCACTGTATCTAAATAATGAACGTTAATGCTTGGCCCGGGTTTACAATTACAAGAATCAGAAAATAACTTAACAGGTGATGTTAAAGTGTAAATATTCGAAGCATCGACCTCTCAAGACGGTGAAGAAATACTTGTCTACTTGCTGTATCAATGGCCATGGTGTGCGGTTCTTCATGAATTCTATAAGACCTGCTGATTAAGGGGATCGATGCATTTGAATGAATGCGAGTATTATTATAATTAGGCAAGGGTAATGGAGGTGAAAGAAAATGCTGATGTGCCAGAAGAGCGGCCAAGGCCTGTATCACCAATCGAGGTGGTAAATCATCCCTCCGAAGAAGCAGTTAGAGAATCGAGTGAGGCACTGCGTAATGTTACAGGTAGTGCAGACTTGAATGCTCTGCCACCCGTGGGGTCTGGGCATATTCCGCCCGTGGGGTCTGGCCATATGCCGCCCTTGGGGTCTGGGCATAGACGTGCCCGTAGTGAAGTAGTGACTTCGTCTCATGCTCGTAGCTCTAGCTGTAGTAATTTCCAGAAATGGAAGTCTCAAATGCAAAAGGCTTTGCACTGGGGTAATGGAAGTTCACGTGAAGATTGCCGGTTTTCTTTTGATCCAGAAATTCTGGCTAATCAGAAAAGGCAATGGTATCAGCTTCACTCCAAAACTGTGGTATGCAGCATCATGGTGGTGAAACCTTAGCTTTCATTTGTTTATCGAGTGATGTATTATGATAGCTGTGGAAATATGATTCTCACTTTATGTACTAAGTTCTATGTTCACTTCAGAAGCTAAAACCTATAGCTGTCTGATATGAATTCGTTTTGTGTCATCAAACTACCAGTCTCTCCAGTCTTCCCACTCTCTTACGTACCCCGCTTAGTTCATAAGCTTTATTGTTTTGTTGAAAAAATGTTAATGCTGTTTGGACTTGTTTACTGAGTAGTTCCTGAATGGATGAGTTCCAATAGTAAAACATGATCTTGTTAGTTACTAATGTCTCCAGACATAATGGCAACATTGCAGCCCAGAATCTCCTCTTTTGTTTCTTTCTCTTGTTTTGTTTTTTATAGATCCAATTTATGTGTAAATGATGATCTCCAAAGTTGGTTATAGCAATTGTATTATTGCCTTTTCTTATTATCATCCATGTTATACTCTACACGTAAGATTCAGTCTATGAAGTCTTTCTTTATATTTTGTTACTTGTTGGCTAGATAGCTGTTTCTCAAGATTGAGGTTCTATGGTTGGATTAATCACAGCAAATGAGTCTATTATGTAGGACCTAGAGAAATATAATGAGCCCTCCTCACTTTTTGAACACTTCATCGTTGCTGGGCTTCAACCAGATGCCAATCTTGAGGTAGTTGAGGATGCATTTATCAAGAAGAAGAAATGGGAGCAAGAAATGGCAAGAACTGAAATGCTTGATTTCAATATGCTGCAGTATCGACGACCAACCCTTCCAACATTGGAACCTCAGGTTCGTTGCTTAAGACGATCATCACAGATGTACCATCCAACTTTTCATTATATTCTCTAATTTTACCTATCAAAGAACTATTCCTTCCATCTGCTAAAGTGCCAGAAAACAATTCAAGTAGTCAACCTCAAATTATTTGAGAATAAGACTTATTGTTTTCGTTTACTTATTTTCTTTCAAGGTGCCATGCTCACAGCTCTTTCTTAGCATAAGTATAAAAGTATGAAAGAATAATTCTAGTGGTAATTATTATTCTGGAAATGGTGCCAGCCAGATGTGAACTTGTTCCTTGTTCGATGATTTTGTGTGTACATTCATTGATTTCTCAGGATATTGTCTCATAAAGTGCATGTTTTTGCGAAATTATCACACATTTTGAAGGACCTACAATTACTACCCACTTGTATTCCATGCATTTTGTAGGAACCACAAGTTCTGATCACTTATAACAATTGTCAAGCTAAGTTAACATATTTCCCATGAGGTTTCTCATTATGTCAGCTGAAGTATTTTACCATCTATTTGGAATGAGTATATTTTCATTATTTATACAGGTACTCTTCAAATATCCCCCTGGAAAGAAGTTGGCTTTGCGTCCAAAGGATTTGGCAGCGTTTTGCTTTCCTGGAGGTGTGAAGGTAAGTACATGTCAATTTGATGCTTTACAGGAATTCTCTAGATGTTTGAACTAAACTTGACCAATAGAAAGAGTACAATGAAAACTATTAAAGGTTATGATTCTATAACTCTATTTTGGGCGCATGCTGCTTAACAATCATTAGCAAACATGGAAATAGACTAGTGTGAAACCGTTTGCAATTGCATGAAGTTCTTACATTTTATTTTATTGTTGGAAAT
This sequence comes from Jasminum sambac, assembly GCA_018223645.1. Classification (NCBI taxonomy): domain Eukaryota; kingdom Viridiplantae; phylum Streptophyta; class Magnoliopsida; order Lamiales; family Oleaceae; genus Jasminum; species Jasminum sambac. The sequence goes on from CP073649.1 coordinate 31,321,522, forward strand.
CTAGAAGAACTGCTAATGTTTAACCACAACTTGATTTTCTAATGTTGTTTGATGAGGATCAAATGAAAAGAAGGTTTCCCCCCCTCTCTCTCTCTCTCTTTTTTTCCCTGGAAAATGTGTCAAAAAATAGGGTGACATTATGGGTAATCATAAAAAATAATTTGTTTTATTTATTGGGGAAAATATATCGTTCAAAATAAATTTTGATTAGCTGACCGACGTTTTAGCAAGTTAATACTTGCTTCATAAAACTATTTTAAAAGGTAAGTGATTTTTTGGGAACCATACGTAGTCAAAAAGTAAGGAAGCTCGTGGATCAACATAAAAATAAATATTTTCTTTACTTTTCAACAACATCTAAAAATCATTTGCATGTGCCAATCTTATGCAATCCCCTGCACTTACAAGTGAATGTTCGCAGGGCTTAGGGAAACTGTCATGTCAGCAGAGATAATCTTTGCAGCTCTTAATTTTAGACAGGACCTCTTCAATTGTTTATTTTAAGTTTCTCCTGTCAGTCATTTTATTTCATACTTTCTGCAATTCTGCTTGTGTTATGCCTTTGCATGCATGTTATATCTGCATAAATACTTTTTGAAGACGGACCTGTGTAAACTGGATTGACTGCCTGGCTCCTGAGGCTATAGCGCATTTTTATAATGCTCAAGCAATTATATATGAACAGTGCACAGGAATACCACTATTTTTGGCCTTTTTGTGAGTGCCGAGGGAAGTAATACACTTTTACTGAGGCTTATTCTGATTTTTGGAATTTTTCTTTTTGATACATAGTTATAGTTATGCTGGATCTGTTCATCCACCACCTTTCAATCCTCTTGAAGTCCACACTCTTCTGCAATCCGGACTTCTCCACCTCGATTTGCCAATTTCCCATCAGATCGTGCAGGCTCCTGTAATATCCAGTTCCCACCAATTCTTCCGCAGTCCTCTTCTGGCAGAAGCTAAAGATATTCAAAGTTGGCCACATCAACTGCTTGTACATTAACCCTAACTGACCTAATTCAAAACTCACGGAAACACACACCATTCTATCATCCACTCCTGATCATGAGCTGCTCTCATAGTCTCAGTGTCTATGTTGAACAATAAATGTAAATATTCTGCGGAATATAACAGAAAGGGGTATGATGGTCAATACTTTCATGTTAAAGTATAACTATTTCAAATTCTAGATCAAACCCGGACGAAGACTTTTTTACTGCCTTTGAGTGTGGCAAGAGTAAGCTGTACTGTTATCACGAAGACAAGGGATCGCTCTATCCTACTGTTATCATGAAGACAGAGGATCGCTCTCTCTCTAGGAAGCAGCTAGCACTTTGTTCTTATATTGAGAAATGATCCTTTGGATAATTAGAGGAATGCTACAGTGTCCTTCCTATTGACCTGGACAGTTCTCAAATTGACGCTTATAGCATGTTCGGCTAAGCTTATAAGAGCCTTATAAGCTTGTTCCCTCTCCCACATATGATAACTTTCTGGGAGAACATTTTGCTCTTATCCTTTTCTTATAGTACTCAACAAGGTCTCTCTGCTCATAGTAAATAACTTTCCTATTTTGGGCTTGTTAGCAAATTGTTAAGTGTTTAAAAACATACATGCGTGGTGAAGTAGGTAGTGTATGTGAGTTCCATGAAATGAGTGATCAAAAAGTAGGTAGTACATTGTGTATAAATACAGTTTTTTTTGTTTTATTATTTTTATTTCTATTATTATTATTATTATTTTTTGGGGGTGGGGGTGGGAGGGTGGGTGGGTGTTTGAAAACGACTTTCAAAACAAGCCCTAAGTTTCCAAGAATTCTTTGGATCGTCCAATCAATCTTGATTTTCTGTCATTTTCCAGACTCTAAAATTGGACATTTTGGCCAATAAAGAGAAAAGCTACTTACCTTGCCCATGTCTGTTAGTGCGTATTACCGGCTAATGCTTACATGCCAGCATGTCAATGGGATGGATAATCAGTGAAGCATGCATCTGGTGTCTAGGTTTCTTTTGGTACTTGAATATTGGTATGTGTTTACTCTAGCATTAAGCAGGCCTTGATCAGCTTTATCATTCATGCGGTTGATGTTAAATGTGAAACTGACGGTTTCTAAATGAGAATAAACTCATCCCAATGGGTACTATACTACTGTTAATACCATGCTGGTTGTAGTAGGCTCTTGTTAGGACAGTGTTTTTATTTTTTTTAAGTTCGAGACTGCACTAGTAACTCACTCTTTTTTCAGCAATAAATTTTCTATGTTTCTTTTTTTCTAAAAAAAATACCATGTTGGTTGGACAACTTATTTTTCATTGCTGGATGTAGCTTGATACTGCCATATTATGTTGATACATATATGAAATATGATTACCAAAATATTTCATCTTCATTGCCTCATTGAAACTTCGCCACTGTTCAATGTAGGCACGCATACCAGAGAGGACACCATCATTAAGTGACTTGAATGAGCTTGTTTATGGACAGGTATGAAGGAGATTTTTCATACGTCTATTCCATTTAGTTGAAATATAATGCGGAAGCGAAAGTTGTATAATGAATTGGTATTGGAAATAAGGTTACAATCAACTCCTTAAATAAGAGGACGCATCTAATTTAAATAAGGAAACAAGATAAACTATAATCTCTAAAAGATAACAATAAAATATATCATCCTAAACTAATTAGAATCCTATTTTATTAAACTACTTTCCAACACTCCCCCTCAAGTTGATGCATCCATACAGCAGCAACTTGGACGATAATGTATGGAAATGGTGAATTGTAGACTGGTAGGGTGGTTTGCTAATTGTGACTGATTGTCAACTCTGATTGCACTCCACTTCAAATGGTAGTCAATTCTGATTGCAACTCTAAGTAGCAAAAACTCTCCCCTTCTTCCAATTCCAAGTAATCAAGCGGTCATCCTAGCACAGATGAGAATTGCCTGGTCCTTCCATATCCGAGTGGAGGCCTAGGTCTACCTGAGAGAGCTCGGGTTAAATGTAGAAAACCATGATCTGCCGATCCCCATGGAGCACCAAAAAGACTGAGCCAACTAAACTGAAACGTTATACAATTCTGCGAGAGGTCACCGGAAGTCTCTGACAGTCACGTAAATCTTCCAACGAACCAAAATGGCTAGTCATCCGAGAAGGATTGGTTACTTAGCTCTGAATAGGCCGTTGCAGGTTATAAACTGTAATATGGCAATTTAAGGGTTTGAACGTCAAATGCAAAAGTCCGATCATAAACACCCCAAAAGTAGTCCTGATCAAAAATTGCATCCCAAAACATAATCATAAAAAAATGGGACCTTAAAGTGATCATCTAGACAATGAGAGGATGAACTACAGGGTCAATTTGCAAGAATTATAAACTGAAAAATAATTCTTCAAAAGTTCAAGGACCAATTTGCCAATTTTCTGAAATATTAGGGACTTGAGACTTTACGGGCTGATTTAACTAGCAGAAGAATGACCCAACAACTTGTTCCTAATTGCAAGTTGCAAATAAAAGGTCCAAATCACCAACTACAGCCCACACAAAACATCAAGGCCCAATCACAAAAATATCAATAGCCCAAAGAAGAGAAGCCCTAACATGCCTAGACTTGAAATCTGCTCTGGTCCACAACATCAGCCCAAAGAAGGAGAAATGGGCTGTCGACCAAGGGAAAACCACTGAAATAAGCAAGAAAAGGCTGAAATATGCAAACCCGAGAGTCGCCGGAGGTCGGACCCACGTCATCGGAGGTCGTCGAGGGTCGGCGAAGGTTGCAGAGGGTCACTGGAGGTCAGGTGACCTGAAATAGACGCGAAGTCACCACGAAGAGAGTTCGCTGAATAAACGCGAAGTCACGAGAACACACAATCGCGACTTCGCCGGAGCAATCGAATGGCCGCGTGGCTTCACCGAAGTAGTACGAGGTTGCCGGTGACTTGCCGGCGTATGGCCTTCTTCTGATTGACGAAAGAAGGGGCAAATTCTTCTATTAGGGTTTTCAATTTTGGGGGTTCCCAATTTAGGGTTCTGAATTTGGGAATTTTCAAGTCTAGGGTTTTCAATTTGGAATTCTATTGTTCAGATCCAATCTTGAGACCCTAATTATGGGTAGAGGATAATTGCATTGGAAAAATTAGAGACGGTGCTGGATGAGAGGCCCTAGGCCGCCTGCCGGAGAACCAAGATCTAAAAACCTTGGGCTCTGATACCAAGTTGAAATATAATGGGAAACGAAAGTTGTATAATGAATTGGTATTGGAAATAAGGTTACAATCAACTCCTTAAATAAGAGGAGGCATCTAATTTAAATAAGGAAACAAGATAAACTATAATCTCTAAAAGATAACAATAAAAGATATCATCCTAAACTAATTAGAATCCTATTTTATTAAACTACTTTCCAACAGTTGAAATATAATGCGGAAGCGAAAGTTGTATAATGAATTGGTATATTGAATGAGGTTACAATCACTCCTTAAATAGGAGGAGGCATCTAATTTAAATAAGGAAACAAGATAAACTATAATCTCCAAAAGATAACAATAAAATATATCATCCTAAACTAATTAGAATCCTATTTTATTAAACTACTTTCCAACACTCCCCCTCAAGTTGATGCATCCACACAGCAGCAACTTGGACGATAATGTATGGAAATGGTGAATTGTAGACTGGTAGGGTGGTCTACTACTTGTGACCGGTTGTCAACTCTGATTGCACTCCACTTCAAATGGTAGTCAATTCTGATTGCAACTCCAAGTAGCAAAAACTCTCCCCTTCTTCCAATTCCAAGTAATCAAGCGGTCCTCCTAGCATAGATGAGAATTGCCTGGTCCTTCCATATCCGAGTGGAGGCCTAGGTCTACCGGAGAGAGCTAGGGTTAAATGTAGAAAACCATGATCTGCCGATCCCCATTGAGCACCAAAAAGACTGGGCCAACTAAACTGAAACGTTGTACAATTCTGCGAGAGGTCACCGGAAGTCTCTGACAGTCACGTAAATCTTCCAACGCACCAAAATGGCTAGTCAACCAAGAAGGATTGGTTACTTAGCTCTGAATAGGCCGTTGCAGGGTATAAACTCTAATATGGCAATTTAAGGGTTTGAATGTCAAACACAAAAGCTCGATCATAAAACATCCCAAGAGTAGTCCTGATCAAAAGTAGCATCCCAAAACATAATCATAAAGATTGGGACCTTAAAGTGATCATCTAGACAATGACAGGATGAACTAAATTGTTAATTTGCAAGAATTATAAACTGAAAAATAATTTTCCAAAAAGTTCAGGGACCAATCTGCCAATTTTCTGGAATCCTAAAGAATCTTTGATAAATTATTTAAATAATCCCAAAAACAACAGGGACTAACTCTGCAAATTCTCAAAAGAATCTGAATTTCAGCCCTGTTTCTTTGTTCCTTCACCTCAAACCCGACAGCAGCTTCAGAGAAACCAAGCTACAACTGCGCCAGTGGTTGGAAAGCTTGGCCGGAGGTCGCCCAACCTGAAAAAGGACCTGGGCTATTGAAATTTAGAAGATCCTTCGCAGAATAGGTTGGGAAGTCGCGAGAACATGACACCACGACGTCGCCGGAGGAATCTGATGGTCGGCGAGCCTTCGCCAGAGCCAATCTAGGTCGCTAGTGACTCGCCGGCGAGTGGGTTGACTCTGATTGATGAAAGAAGGGACACATTCTTCTATTAGGGTTTCTGAATTTGGGAATTTTCAATTTTAGGGTTTTCAATTTGGAATTCTATTGTTCAGATCCAATCTTGACACCCTAATTATGGGTAGAGGGTAATTGCAACGGAAAATTTAGAGACAGTACTGGACGAGCGGCCTAAGCCGCCCATCGGAGAACCAAGATCTAAAACCTTGTGCTCTGATACCAAGTTGAAATAAATGGCTACCTTATTATTCATTGAGGGTCTAAAGCCCTTTAAATAGAGTTACAACGATAAGTAGATAACTATTAAAGGAAAACCTAATGCTACAGGAAACCTAATACTAAAAGAAACAATAATATAGACTTTTCCTAATTTAAAACTCTAATAATGAAATAAGAATAATATTCCAACAAATCATGTTAGGGACCTTGCAAAAGTGCTCCTACTTCTTCAGACAATAAAAATGTATCATCTTCTTTGACTATTCACGACTCTACCTCACCTGCTCATATTAAATTGGATGGGATAAATTACCGTGTTTGGTCAAAAGTACTTGAAATGCATATTGCGGGTCAGAAGAAGAAGGGTTATATTACAGGGAGGAAAACTGCACCTGCAGCACCCCTTTAAGGCTTTAACCACAGAGATCTGGAAGTTAATATGCTTCTGTCCGTTTCATTCTTATGCTATGGTTAGTCAAAAAACATTTTAAATGACTGGAAATGGAAAATGGAAGTGAAAAAGAAACGAAATTGTTTCTTCTTCTCACTCTTTTGTTCTCCTTCTTTGAACTTAAAGTAAATATGGTGCGTTGTTTTCAGGAACACTTATCAAGAGATGACTTGTCATTCATATTTTCACTTAAGGTAAGTCCACTTTGATTTCTCTGCCTGAGACTCCGTGTTGCCTTTTCTTCTTTATAAATTTTGATATGCATATAAATGGTTTGATTTCTTGCGTATCCTTCCATCAAATGCAAATTATCTATATATACTTTGAAGCCTTCTGCTTGGTCCCCCTCCCCCGATAAATTCATTGGCCATGTTTCTATTTCTGACCACTCCAGAATTTGCCAGCTTATGTAGATATTGCACACATTCAAGCTGTAGATGACCCTTTTCTCAAACAGCTTGGCTCTACATGGCGCTTCTTTCAGATGCCTACAGAATTTCATGGAGAACTTGGAAGCATTTTTCACCTCGGGAGTGCATCTGTTAGAAATTATTGATCAATATGAGTATTCAGGTTTATGCTAGTCAAGTAATCTGGAGATTTTTCTCAAGTAATACTCTTATATAAAATGTGGTTGCAATCAGTATGGGGAAAAAATACTCTGAAGCTTTTTAGAAGTGTGAAAAAGTTAATGGTTCTCATATAACATGTGGTCGTAATCAGTATGGGTTAAAACAGGACTGAAAGCAAGGCTGTACAAGCTCTGGTCCTAGCAACAAGGATTGAGGTTCTAATTGAAGTGATGTTGAAAGCGCATTCATGGGTGAAATGCTTAGGGCTGTAAAATTTATACGCCATACAAAGTTGTAAATGGACCACAGGATCAACTTTTTAACTAGTAGATTAGTTCCTGTAATAACTAGAAGAAGCTCAAGCTTGTTCTAGACCATGTTAATACGCTGAGGACATTTCGTATGTGTTCTGGAATTGTGATAATGGGGATTCAGAGTGTTCAACTCATCAGGATTGCTGGGACTTTTCCTTGGTGTTATAGGAGAATTAGCAGAGACCAAATTTGTTAAGAATCAAACTTGAGTATGTTTCGGAATTGTTTATAGAAAAATAGTGTTTATAAACAGAGACATAGTATGGTGGCTAAAAAGAGGTTTGACTTTAGGATCCATTAGTTGAATGTTGTACATCTACTGTTCCTGTCGAGTCAAAGAAATGTTTGGAGAGAGAATCCAACTTGTGGACAGATCTTATGTCTGATCTTTAGTTAGTATAGTTGTCATGAAGTTCCCAAGTTCTTATGCTAACTAGACTAGATAGCAGAACTCACTACTACATGAAGGAAAGAGCATTCTTTAAACATGGTGTAAACTTTTGGAATCTTTTTCTTTTTTTTTTTTTTTTTTTTTTTTGGGGTTGGGGGTGGGTGGAGAGGGGGTGGTTTAGGGTTGGGGATGAGATTTTGAAAACGTCCCATTTTCATCGTTTAGATTGTAATTATGTCTCGAGCACAACACTTACCATCTTTCACATTGGAAGACAGGGCAGCAGAACCACAAAAAGACTTTAACAAACAAGTTACATTTGTAGGTGACAAACTCCAGGTTTAGCTTTGGCTAAAATGCCCTCAAGACCATGAGCTGATTGTTCTGATAAATTTCCTCTTTTCTATTCAAGATTCCCTGAGCTGGCACTGCACAAAAGATAGATGCTTCTTTTACTTCTTAGACACCTTATGCTTGATTCTTGTTTCTTTCTTGAGACACAGCTTTCGTTTTTGGCATTTCTTAAATTGGCTCTGCCCGAAACAAAAATGCTTCATTTACTTTCTACAATATGCAAGTCCCGTTTTCTTCTCTCCCTGGACCTCCTCAACCCCGGAAAGTACATTTGTATACAATTGGAATGCATGCTTCGGTACATCAGTTAAGTTGCCATAGTTATGTTGGTCAAATACGTTCTTGTTGTCTTTCTGCAGGTGGCAGACAATGCAACACTTTATGGTGTTTGCTTGCACGTGCCGGAATTTGTTCAGAAACCACCTGTCAGTTCTGGGGGTTTATCGCCCATTCCCCAGTCACTTGCTGGTTGCAGTCGATTTTTGGTTTGCGCAGCTCGCTGTTATTGCATCTTAACCAGAGTCCCTTTCTTTGAGTTACACTATGAAATGTTAAACAGGTTAACATTGGCTTCATGAGTAATTTTGATCTCTTTAGTATGACAATTGAGATATTATTTAACTCTAATATTTACTTTGTTGTTCCTTTTTATGAACACATATAACTAATACATTCTATTGCATATGCAGCATCATTGCACAGGAGCGATTGAATCGGATAACGAACTTCGTTACGGAGATGTCTCTGGCCGACCATTTACCTTCACCATCTTTGTCAAAGGATCACATGAATGGAACTACTGACTCCCCTTGTGTGGAAAGTGATACAGACTGGATGGCTTCAGCAATACCTATTGACAGTGCAATAGCCCTTACTGCTGCTGCCGCAGGAATTATAGCAGATGATGAGGTACCATCATCAAAGTGGGAGATCGGTTCTCATGATAGTGGTACTAGCAGTGACTCATCAGATAATGCTGAAGTGGTAGAATTAAATAAGGATGATGGAAAAAACATTCATTATTTTGGGGATTGTACCTCTGAGTCCTTAGAAAACGGGTCCAATGCAGAAGGGATATACAGCATTGACAATGGCCACTCTCCACAGGTTGAGGCCGATGTCTGCCCAAGGAACCGCACATTGGAGCGTCTTGGAAGTTTTGAGTCCTTATTCAGGTTGTTGATTATGCGTTTTTCTTTCTTGTTCTACAGTTACAATGAGCTGAGTGCCATTTAACTAATACTGCATTTGGACTGGTTTCTTGCATGGATATGCCATATAACCAACCATAATGGTTATTCTTTTATGCATTTTAAACATTTAACTCTCCATGGGCAGTTCAGCTAGAACTATTGAGTCAGAAGATGATGATGATGAAATATTTTTTAACCACGATAAAGATCTGGGAGATGAGATTATAATGGAATGGGCGAGGGTGAGTTATAGATTACTTACAGAAAACTTTAAATTGCCTCAGATAGCTATTTTTCAGATGTTTCTTGCTTACTTCCCATCTCTCTTTTTGACCTCTGCGACAGGAGAACAAAAATGACTTGTTACAGATAGTTTGTGGTTATCATTCTATGACTCTTCCACAGAGGGGAAGTGAAATCACTTATCAACCACTGGAGCATCTACAGGCCATTGAGTATCGACGACCTCCAGTTTCTGCCCTCGGAGTGGATGAGAAGTATCTAGATCTTAAGCGTGAAGATTCCAAGGAAGCTGCTGAGGTTGGATGACTCAGTTCAGATTGTTATTGATAGTTACCTGTAGACGGTTGATTCCGTTGTAACTGATATAGTTGAATTTTGAAGGTCAACCTAAAACTGGCAACGGCGGAGGAAGCTGTTTCACTCTCTATATGGACAATTGCTACAACATGTCGAGTTCTTTCCCTTGAAAGTGTAATGTCTTTTAACTTTGCAATTTCGGTTATATGTCCTTATAGCTTTCCTTGAGCACTGATTATCTGATAAGAAAATGCCCTCAAGACAAGGTACCATAAATATTAGGCTTGCTGGTGCTTGACCGGTCAGAAACCATTTTTTCTCAAACTCGTATAGTCGTATTCAACCATACATTCTATGGGACTTTACTTTTCCAAAATTGAAAATTCTACTTTCACTTAAAATGATCTTAATAGACGCTTAGTTGAATTGTTGATAAAATCTGATGTTTTTCAGCTCTTGTTCATTTTACTTGAATAGAAAGATGTTAACTAGTAACTACCTCACATATATTTCAAGTTGCCAGTTTCTGCCGAATTTTGGCTTCATGATATTGCAACCTAGTTGCCATTTTATGTTCTTCCTCCAAGCCGTTTTACTACACTGGGATGTCCATATGTGTGAGGGATGCTTGGTTTCGTAAGAAGACAGTGAACTTCATGAAATAGTGAAACAGTAGATAATTGCATCTGCAGCTCTTAAATAATGGAGTAAATGATGGATTATTTTATTATTATTACGGGTTGCTGTTTAGACACTACATTTCTTGTGAGTTTACACCTTCTAAAGGTTCCTAACCTTTACTAGCATTCTTATCCTCAACCTTTGTCAATCAGCGAATCTTTTGTCACAGTTTCTGTGCAAAAAACATGCTAAGAAGCCGTGAAAAGACTAGTCTTTCACATTTCTGAGAAAGCCCAACCCCACCTACACAAAAAAAGGACCAAAAAAAAAAAAAAAAGGAAAAAGAAGGGTAAGTGAAGAACAGCAGTGCAACTAAATATTCGACCCTTCTTTTAAGGCACGTTTAACAGTATTTGGATCTTTTGCTACTTGATGAAAATTCAGCTCAAGAATGCGATGAAAAAGTCCTGGTGGCATAAGTGTAAAAATAAGGAATGATTAAGGACGTTTGATCCAATTAAAATGTGGCACATTTTTGTTGACTATAATTACCCTGTTAATTAATAATGTTTGGTTTCGCAGACCAGGCAAAAGATTTCCCCTTCTCACTTTGTCTCCCTTTTCTTTCATCTAATCACGCTTGGGAAATTATGACTGGCGTATTTTCTTACCAAAGCACGTTTGGATGAAAAATGAGGTTTGACTTAGAGAAAGAACCTTGAATAAATCCAGCTGTTGAAAATGGCAATTTGAATTCATCTTTGTTATGGATGATTCTAGGTCCAAAGGTATAGTTTTCCCCCAATTTCAGTAAATATTCATTTCTTAACTTGTTCTTTTTGCATGAAAGTTGTCATTTCTCATTCTCCTTCATATGTTTGTTGGGCTGTGTATGAATTAATGGGTAATCTAACTTATAGATAATTTTTATTGGATCATTCTGGTAATTGATTGTTTTCCAAGCAATTTGCGGAGTTTGAAAAATGTGGTGTTCTTCAGGTTTTGGCATTGGTTACTGGTGTATTACTAGAAAAACAAGTGGTTGTGTTGTGCCCAAATCTGGTAAGTTACTCAATGGAACAAAATTAAATGAATTGTGTTGTTTTCTTTAATTAAGAGGGCCTCTAATCACATGCTTTCGATCTCTATAGGGCATTCTATCAGCTATAGTGTTGTCTCTTATCCCCATCATTCGTCCATTTGAATGGCAGAGTTTATTTCTTCCAGTAAGTTGTCCAAGGACCAGTACATCACTTCTCACTTTCAGAATTCCAATACATTGGAAGTTGGGATGATTGTCATGACTTCACGATTATATTATGGCTTGAAATCTTTGAAGTTTAAGATTTGGGTAAATTTTAAATGGTCCGTTGTATCTGTGATTTCTAGCCAACACCAACTTCTATATCTCTGTTTCCCCCAATTTGTTCTATATATATCCTGCTCTTGGTTGAGGGATCATATAAGAAGATTGTTCATTATTCCATGTCCCTCTGAAGTGTCTGATTTTTATTCTTCACTGTAAATACCAACGGAGGCTTTCTAGATAGCCATTGATGGTTCAAATCAAGCCGGTATATGTCCTCGTTCAGTTATCTTGTTTGCTGATTTCGGCTATTCTCGTTCTGTCAGTTATTTTTATTGATGTGTCTCTGTAAACCGAGCTTTTTTCCCCTCTGCAGATTCTTCCAGGGAAGATGCTGGATTTTATTGATGCTCCCGTTCCTTTCATTGTGAGGATTCCTTCTTCAATTTCTGTCCCACTGGGTAGTGTAATTCTGCAATATTTAATAATTAGCCTATAACTTCTATACTTTGTGCATGGTGAAAGCCTCAGTTAGTAAAGTAATAGATGGTATATGCAGTGTGAGATGGTTCAGCTCCTGTTGGGTCTAGGGATGGGTAGAGGCTCAGTAATGGTGCCCCCTGCAAGCAGGGAGGTTATTTCTATTTGAACTAATACCTGTGGAGTTGGATTGTATGCTTGATTCCTGTGGGAAAAACTCTCCACTTCCTGGTGGGGTTCCTGTTTGGGATTTGTATTGTATCTGTGATACCAAAAAGGCAGCACATCTAGCAAATGGTACAAGTTCTGCAATTCCTATTAAGGACTAAACACGGATTTACAGCCAGAGCCATTCTCCCACCTTTCGGCAGTCTCTATATGACATCCGAAAATTCTTGTTTTAACTGGACGAAATTAAAAAATTCAGGCAAGAGCTTTGAGTATGAACTAATGAAGTTTATAAACAATGTATCATCATGCATTTGCAGACTTTGGCCACCAAAATAAAGCTCACCCTAAGTGGATGTGGGTGGGAATATGCCTATTATTCTGAGAGACCAAAATCCAACATGTCTTTCATGATTCGCTAGCATTCGGCGGAACCAACAGCTTGTGCAACCATTGATCATTAGACATAACCTGTGATGTTGTATCCAACTGTAGTTTGTTTGGTATCATAAACTTTTTTCTAGATGGCAAACTAGTGTTTTTAATTCTCCCCGTCCGTGTATATTTTGTTCTCTGCACAACTCAATGTCTGTCCAGCTTGCAATAACCCCCCCCGGGGCGCTTTTGAAGTATCTGTCCATCTGATTACAGAATAAAGCATCTGTTTGCAGCAGCTGAAAACTTGCTGTCTTGTAGTTCTAAGAAGGAATCAGATAGTATGATTTTTTTTTTTTTAATATTTGTCAATTGTCACTCTAATTGTTATGCAGGTTGGTATCCAGCATAAACTAGCTGGTCTGAAGAGGAAAACTTCTAATCTGGTTCATGTTAACGTGATTAAAGACCAGGTCTGTTAGCTTACTGCATTTTGAATTTCTTTAAAGTTTTAGGTTTTTGTTTCAGTAAGCACCTTTTCTTTTTCTAATAAAATCAACATTGAAGTCCTGCAACGACATGGTTTCAACTGTATGCAGCGCTTCTATTCCTCTGCCCTATGCGTATTTATCTGTACATCTTTGTTTCCTAAATCTAGGAAGTACATATCTGGTCTTAGTTCTGTTTATGCTATTTCCACTCAATTAAGTGGTATTTCTTTGAACAGATGGTGCACGTACTTCCCATATTTTCCTAAAGTTATGCAAGGTTTTTATGCAATACTCATTTACTAATTCTTCATCGGGTAACATTTTTAACTATTCTTTTGGTGCAGGTGAAAATGTGTAGCCTGCCACAACTTCCCCAACGTAAAGAGCTTCTTTCTGAACTTGGGCCTATCCACAGTACATTATCAAGTGAAGACTTTATTCCTCAGAGGCTTCCAGTATATAAGTGCAACGAAGTGCAGGTATTGACTAGACAAGAAAACTGGCTTGCGTTAATGTTTTCAGTAAATAGTACTGGTCCCAAAAGTACTTTTGGGAGGAGTATAAAGACTTATCCGCCACTGGTATTTTTAATAATAATAAGCTATGGAAAGAAGAAAAGGACTATGCCTAAATATTTGTCTCTTGTTTTAAAGCACACTAAGAGAACTGTCATTGTTGGCAAGATTTGTCTTGTTTATTAGTGAAACATCAGCAAAAAAATGTAATGAAAAAGTTAGGGGCATAAAAATGAAAATGAATAAAGGCCAGTGACTTTTCGTGCAGTTAAGATGTGGTGCATTTATTAGGAAACTGTGGTGTGAATTAACTATGGCATGTTGGCACTCACATCTCGGAAACATTTCTTATAATACTTATAAATTTGAACAAAAAGAAGAAACCACAAATTTAATTGCTTTTTGGCAATCTTTCCAAGACCCTCGAACCCCTCTATTGAATTTTCTTTTCTAGCTGCTATTGTCTATAAATACAATTTAAAATTATGGTCTTGCAGGCAGAAGCTGCTGCAAAATTTTTGGCTGTCATGAGGAGGTACTTGGAGTCTCTGTGTAAAGATCTGAGGTCACATACAATTACTAGCGTACAATCCAACAGTGACAGGGTTTGGCTTTTTACTTAGCTTTTGAATCTCAAATTGATCTCAAATTCAATCTTCCCTATTCTGAGAATCCTCTTATACAAATACCTCCTCATTTCAGGTTTCTTTACTTCTCAAGGACAGTTTTATTGATTCCTTTCCTAACAAGGACCGGCCTTTCATTAAGGTACGTTCTTTCACATGTTTCTTTTGAGTTTTGGCCCACAAATGTGTGATCTATAGCTGCCGCTATTGAGTTTGGCACTTTAATTCTTTCGTTTAGTGCTCCAGTACATTTCCACTCTGAGTAAGAATTATTTAATTTTGTCTTTTGCAGCTATTTGTGGACACACAGCTATTTACGGTTTTGTCAGACTCTCGTCTTTCAAGCTATGAGAACGAGTATAATGAAACACATACAAGCTCAGAAATGGTCGATTAGCAAAGCTGCAGGCTATAGTTATAGCGTGTTGCCCACCATATGAAAACAAGGTTTTTTGACCCAAACCTTTTTCTTGTTTTCTCGGGAAGGTGCCAATGTCAGGTTGGTTACTCAACAATAATCTCCTTCCCCTTTTAGTATGACATGAAGACATTGGCAACACGGCACTTTCTCGGCCATTATAATGTAACTACATTTTGATATGTAACTTATCATATTTAGTGAAGAATACCTTTCTGAAGTACCACTTTGTTGAGCTCATATTGTACATGTATTGTTCACAAATTTCAAGAGCAAATAAATCATTCATTCGACTCCCCATTCACTACTAAAAGGTATCTGGAGGCTGGTGTCTTACGCACCGAAGAAAGAAATATCTTCGAGGAGCAAAAATTTTGAATATAGGTCGAACATTCAAAAAGCTGGGGTGGTAAACTGAAAAGCAATGGTTATCCGGGGAGAGTTCTGCATTAACTATAATCTGAATAGACATTTAACAAAATTCTCATCCACTTCTAACTTGCTTATAATTTATAAGTGACAGTAGAGGCAATTTAAATATATTGGATCAGGCTAGTTGAGAGATGTCATAATCCCGTGAAGTAATACATCACTATTATTCTAGCATCACTCAACAAGATCGTGACACATCATATAGTATACAAATCAGTTGTTTTAAGAACCGCTTCTGCAAAGTTCACAAATAGGCAGCATAGCTTACAAAAGCACAAATTTTATTTCTACTATCAGACAAAAGGATGTAACATCCTTAACCAGAAATCACGTTTTACAATGAACGTTACACAGCTTGTCCATGTAAACATGATTTGAATCTCATCATAGAATACAAAAAGTAAAAAAATCAACGCTAGTTACAACATACCAAATGGAGAATATCCATATCTGTTCGACTGTTACAGAGAGGAAAAAGGCCACTGACCGATCATGTTATTTCTCATCGTCCTCCGAATCTGACCTGGCAAATACAGGTTCAGGCTGTGTGTCTGCATACGCCGGAGCAATATATTTTGGATCTTTTGTGGCAACATCAGCATACTTCAGAATTGCTTCTCTCGGATCTTCTTCCATCCACGTTTCCTTAATCAAACCACCTTGCTGTAAAATATAGCACAAATTGTGAGATTCATTTATGTATGGATAATGCTACTGGTACAACCAAGTTATACCACAATGACTAAAATTCCAACTTGGCCCTTAAAAAATTTAGGGACAGAGTTGGAATTTCGATCTGGTTGGAATTTCAAGGGACTTGGTGGTGTCTTTTGAAGGTAAAGAGACATTACCTTGAGAAGGTATTGGGTTAGCAAGCTTCCCTTGGTTGTACCAACTCTACCACCAAAACCGGGCCCGTTGATGGGTAATTCGGGCTTATGAGACTTGAGTGGATCCTTCAATATCTTCTCACGCTGACGTTTACGGCTTGGCTGATCCCTAAACATGGGTAGCGCATGAGGGTTCTGAATAACAGGTTGTGCCTGAAAATCATCAACAGATTTCTTTCGTGGTGCACGTGCAACACAAACTAGAGCTCCTCTTTCACTAATTGTTGGATCATAGAGAACGTGAGTGCCTCCTCCATGTTTGTCCCCAGATGTTGCAAAGATCTACAAAGACAAGGAAGTTTAGCTCGCTGACATGATGGGCCGGGGGCGGTGGGTGGGTGTGTAGGTTAATATTACCTGATTCAGCCTAGGGTGCCAAGCACACTGGACAACACTACATGTAGGAGATACTCCAACAGTTGAAACTAGTTCCAGTTTCTGTCTATCATAAAACTGTAGTAAACCTCCTGTTGTGCTCTCTCTTTCAACAGATGTTCCAGTCAAGAAGAGTTGCTCATTGGGACTGAATGCAACATTTGTCTGAGCATAATGATTGGGGAGATCATCAAATACACGAAGAGACTCCTTCATTTTACGCAGATCCCAGACCTAGAGAGATTGCAGAGTTAGACAATGAAGAAAAGAAGAGAGAACATAGAGAAGGTTTAATATTGTCTAGCAGCATTACCTTCAGTGTACCATCAAAGCTTCTTGATACTAGTAGTTGTCCATCACTGGAAAACTTAAGTCCAGTGATGTCATCGGTGTGAGCATTTGCAACGTACGCGTCTGGTTTGCTTCCCCATCCAGCTTTAATGCTCCATATCTGTAATAAAATAAAATTTAAAGAAAAATATTTCAGCAAAGACTCGTACACATTTCACATTCTTTCGTGACCAAAGCACAGAGTAAGCAAAAAGATACCTGTATAGAACCATCACCAATGCCACCAGCAATTCTTTTTCCCTCACAATCCCACGTACATGTGGTTACAGGAACTCTTCCTGGCCTAGCTAGTTTAGGTTTAATTACCTATCAAAAGAGTGAGACAGTTAGCTTAAAGTGCGTAGTTAAGACTTTCAAAGAAATCATAATTGCTGGTACAATCCCATGCAAAATTTGAGAAAACAATGAATCTTAGATGTGTTAGGTGTCCAAATGAGCGTAAAAGTGATCTTTTTCACCACTGTCACCACACATTTCCCAAGCGACAGTTAAAGAAGAAAATAACAAGAAAGAATTGGAAAAGAAAATGCAATTACAGTCTCATAGTACGAGTCTAAACAAAGTGTCTCCACAAACTTCAGTAATCCGGAAAATCTAGGAAAAAAAATATCATACTACCTTTGCCATTGCTTCAGTTGGCTACTAAACATAATATTCTTTCCTACTTTACTGGCATCTAAACACAAAATTCAAGTTCAGATTTCTAACGGGAAGATGAAACTATTTTGCAGCTGCTTGGTCCACAACAGTATTTTACCATGTACTTTCTGTAGTTAGCTTTTATGATGATACCCACAAAATGTAATGAAAATGGTTTACAGAGGCATGTCATTTGCCAGCATATATATTTCCTGTACTCAGTTCCTCCAAGTGAAAGTTCCCCACCCAATTCCTCAAGAAAATAACAGCATGTGTAAATGAAAAACTAACCTGCTTCTGACTTTTAAAGTCATTTACGTCCCATATTCTCAGAGAACCATCCTCGGATGATGTCAAGATCGTCTCCTTGGACTTTGGGTGCCACTCTCCACAAGTCAATCCAGATATGTGACCTTTTGTATTCTTCAGATCCCGTATATACATGTCCCCCTTTACAAACTCACCAAGTGTAAGTCCATCACGGTCATAGATCTGTAATAGAACAAAGTAACAATCAGTTCAATATAAACATGTTATAAAGTCAATCCAGATATAAAACATTGATTATCACTCAGAAGCACCTTAGCCTGAGCTGAGCCAGTTACACACAAAAATCGATCGGATGTAGGACTCCAACTCAAACCACGAATTTGATGACCTTCGAATGGTTCAAGCTGTCTGAATGACTGTAACCGAGCATTCATTCCTTGAAAATCATACATTCGGACTGTATAATCATAGCTACCAGAAAGCACTCTAGAGCCTGTGTGATCCACAGCAAGAGCAGAAACCACCTTTCAAGAGTATCACCAAGAAGTTCAGCCACAAGATTATTATGAATAGCCAAAAAGGATAAATGCTATGGAGTTAAATATGACATTATCAGTATGCTATAATCTTATAAGCGTGCAACAAGGGCAAAAAACAAAAGAATTCAATCACTCTGCATTACGTAATTGCCATGTCGAGATCAAGAACAGTAACCATACCTTGCTATGCCCCTTCAAAACAATCTCATTGCTCAAGGGTATTCGATATTGATCATCCTCTGCCTCTTCATCCATACCATCATCATCCGAGTCTGACCCTACTGGACCTGGTGGTGGCGGAGGTGGTCCAATAACTGGACCATCATCATCCTCCCCATCTCCACCAAGCGGCCTGGGA
Organism: Jasminum sambac; assembly: GCA_018223645.1. Lineage (NCBI taxonomy): Eukaryota > Viridiplantae > Streptophyta > Magnoliopsida > Lamiales > Oleaceae > Jasminum > Jasminum sambac. The sequence goes on from CP073649.1 coordinate 31,340,085, forward strand.
GGTCCAATCATCGCTCCATCATTGTCGTCCTCCTCACCACTTCCAGAAGGAGGCATTGGTGGCCCAATCATTGCCTCGTCCTCATCAACCGGTGGCGCAGGCGGCCCCACCATCTCATCCTCCTCCACATGGCCATCGGGATTATCATCGATTCCGAAGCGGTTTTTAGCTTTAGCCTTAGGGTTTTTGAGAGAATCCAGCCAAGCTCTGGAGGAGCTGGATATAGAAGGCAAGGCATTGGTTTTCTTACCAGCAGTAGACGGGGATGGCTTGTCGCTGGTCACGGTGGCGGTTGGGCGGCGCGTGGCATTGTGAATAGCTTCGAGAGGGGTTTGGGATTTCGATTGCTTACCGAAAGTTAATGGAAACTGCGCCCTAATTCCGTCGTATATCTCAGCTTCATCCTCCATCTTGACCTCACTATGAACCAATGATATTATATATTTCTGCACATATCTGCATCTATATATCTGTATGTCCGTATGAAAAGAGTAAAAACTGAAAATTGTTTTGGTACCGATTGAAATTTGTGCGAGAAAGGGGAAGGTTTCAATTTTGAAGCCATTTATAGGCAATTAGCGAAGCTCCACCGCCGCTGCAAAGGATGATATTGGGCCTATTGGGCGATTCTTAAATGGGGCGGGCCAAAATCGATCCATTTGGGGACACAGTATCTACTAGGCCCATAAGGAGAACTAAGTGGTTGTGCGCGTATAAATGATGACGAAGTTTTTACCAGTAACAGAGCGAGAATTTGTGGAATTGGACGGTAGGCATTTAATAATTAATAGTGTAAGTGGATGTTATGAGATGTGTGGACGTGATTTATCTTGCCAAAATTTAGATTTTGAAAAGTCCGAGAAAACGTGGCATTTTGTCAGCCGTCCTGAATTTTGTGGCACCAGGGAAGAGAAAAATGGACAGTAGCTGAGGATTTGAGTGACTGAAATCCAATTTCTCCAGTCCCTTTCAGGGCTTCACAATTTTCCAACAAAAATGTAATGATTTTAGAGCAGGTTTTGGCATTTGAAATTCAGGGGGAAATTTTTATTTGATTGTGTAAAATGTATTTGAGTTTTGTTCAATCTACAGGGAAGGTGAATTGAAGCCAATGGATGCAGAACAACTCAGGGAGTGTGCTCACCAGATGGTAGACTTCATTGCTGATTATTACAAGAATATTGAAAATTACCCAGTTCTTAGCCAAGTTCAGGTTCTGCCCTCTAACTCTATCACCCTTTTTTCTTTTTTCTGTTATATTCCCTTGTGGATTCAAGTTTGATATGTTTCCTTTGAGTTCTGTTCTTGATGTTCAATTTTGCTTAGTATACATGACAATGGTTCTTGGAGTGTTTTGGTTTGATCAAGAAGCAGCCTTTGTTTAGCCCATTTTGATATACCTTTCTATCCACTCCCTTCTATATATATTTAATCTAAACCATTTATGATCAAAGTCCGTTTGGCTATCTTAAAATTGAAATCATGGTTATCTTTTATTTTATGCAGCCCGGATATCTGCGTGAACTTCTGCCAGAATCTGCACCAACTCACCCCGAATCACTGCAAGATGTTTTAAATGGTGAAAAATTTTAAGTACTCACATTTGCGTTTACCGTTGAGTCAGAAGATATATATACCGATGGAATGTTATCAATCTCTTTACAGATGTTCGGTCGAAAATATTACCCGGAGTAACACATTGGCAAAGCCCAGATTATTTTGCATATTTTCCATCGAATAGTAGCATTGCAGGATTCTTGGGGGAGATGCTCAGTGCTGGAATTAACATGGTGGGGTTCAGTTGGATTACTTCCCCTGCTGCAACAGAGCTTGAAATGATCGTTCTCGACTGGCTTGCTAAGGCACTCAACCTACCCAATGAATTCCTTTCAACAGGCGAATAAATATCCTTTTCAAACAAACTTCATCATAAGAAAATTATATTTTTGCACGTTAGAAGGGGCATTTAGTTAATTGTGTGTATGATTTGGAACTGAATTACAGGACAAGGAGGTGGAGTTATACAGGGCACAGCAAGTGAAGCAGTATTAGTTGTGCTTTTGGCTGCTAGGGACAAAGTCCTCAGAAAAGTTGGGAAAGATGCCATTGGAAAGCTGGTGACCTACAGTTCTGATCAAACTCATTCTGCTATACAGAAAGCCTGCCAGGTATATCATAGTAATGACCATGGAAGTTGGGGAGATGTGATATTTTGTAGATATAAATGGTTGCTTTTGAGGAGCAATATTTTCTCATATGTGCTTTTTGTTGACACTTTTGCGCAGATAGGAGGGATACACCCAGAAAACTGCCGAGTGCTGAAAACGGATCCTTCGACTGAACACGCTCTGAATCCCGAGTCACTCAGTCGAGCAATTTCACAGGACACAGCTTCTGGTTTAATTCCCTTCTTCTTATGTGCTACTGTAAGGAAACTAGAACAAAGTGAACTAGCAAAATTATAGTGGAATTAAACGGGTTTTTACTACCGTTTTCTCAGTGACATTCTTTTAACATACAATGAAAGATCACAATCAAATTAAAGCTTGTATATCTATATATAGGTTGGTACTACATCATCAACAGCTGTGGATCCTTTGCCTGCGTTAGGGGAGATTGCAAAGGTAAGATTTTCTATTGAATTCTAGGTAGATGTCGGGATGTTACATTAACAGAACACAAATCTTCCTAGTACTGTACGGATAATGACAAGGAATCTTGATTATTAAGAAACTGTGCTCTCACAAGTATTTCATTACGAATTATTTTAGACAAACCTTGTATTAAAGATCACTATTGGGACCTATAAAATCTAACCTAAGAGAAACTAAGCGATAAAAATATTCGTGAGAAGGTTGTCTAAGATTCAAAGGAGTCTATCCTTAATTTCCATATTTATAAGTGTGTGTGAATTCAGATGTGCTGTCTCTTTAGCCATCAGATCTGGACTCTGTTTTTGCACAATTTCTTTTCAGTGTCTTATCTTTATCATTCACATGCCATTGCCATTGCCATTGATCTACCTGCAAAATGCTATTATTCTGAAAGGAGTTAAATGCACTTATGATGGATTTACGTTAACTTGACAGACTAACGGGATTTGGCTTCATGTGGATGCGGCTTACGCTGGAAGTGCGTGTATCTGCCCTGAGTTTCGCCATTATATGGATGGTGTTGAAGAAGCTGACTCATTTAACATGAACGCACACAAGTGGTTTTTAACTAACTTCGACTGTTCAGCTCTTTGGGTTAAGGTCTGTCCCTTATCTAATCTTTGAAATTCTTATTGTAATGCCACTACTATGAAAATATATTGTGAATGTTTGTCAATATTGTGTAATTTCTTTCTCTGTTTTCCTAAAATATTCTACTCTGGATGAAATAAATTTATCTTATTTCCTCAATAACAGGACAGAAGCGCGCTCATTCGGTCATTGTCAACAAATCCCGAGTATCTTAAAAACAAAGTAAGCACATTGAAGTACAGTGTACACCATCTATTCCTATTGATGTTTTCATCTAGTTTTATACATATTATTGTAATTCAGGCTTCTCAAGCAAACATGGTTGTGGATTACAAAGACTGGCAAATCCCCCTCGGCCGTAGATTCAGGTGCATCATGTGATTCGGCAGAAAAATATGATTTAAGTTGTCAAAATAATTAAAAAAATATTATTTATCGGAGTTATTTATTTATTTATTTCCTATTTTCTAGGAGCAAAACTGCAGTCTCCTCTATCTAATATGGTGTTTCTTCCTAGATCTTTGAAATTGTGGATGGTGTTAAGACTTTATGGGCTAGAAAACTTACAAGCTTACATAAGAAACCATATTGAATTGGCCCAAAAATTTGAAGAACTAGTGAAGCAAGATCCAAGATTTGAGGTAATCAATCATTCAATCTTTTCTTTTCTGCTAAATTTGTGCATGAGAAAATCTTGAAAATGCATATCGGCTTAAAAACATGCAGATTACTGCTCCTCGGAATTTTGCTTTGGTTTGCTTTCGTCTGCTGCCTCCGCAGAATAGCGAAGACCGTGCAAACAAATTAAACCACGACCTATTGGATGCTGTAAACTTGACTGGAAAAATTTTCATCTCTCACACTGTATGCTGAAGTTTATACTACATTAAAACGATATATATTTATACAGATCATATTGAATAGTATTTTTCACACAAGTGTATGCACAGGTTCTATCGGGTAAATACGTACTGCGGTTTGCAGTAGGGGCTCCATTGACGGAAGAGAGGCACATTGTTGCAGCTTGGGAGATGTTACAAGAAGAGGCCTCTGCTCTATTAAGGATTTTGTAATAAGGCTATTGTTTGTCAATTTATTAATTGATGACTGATTCATAATTGTGGACTTCAGGTCAGCAACTTAGTTAAATTTATGGAATTCATTCATGTGAAAATTAACTTTGTCAATTTATTAATTAATCGATGACATTCTCAATGTATTATTATTATTATTATTATTATTATTATTATTATGAATGACATTCTCAATGTATAATTATGTAAAATAAAATAATCCATGTGTAATGCTTGTAGAGTTCTGGTTGATTCTTGTAATGCTTGATTGAAAATGTGCCCCCTCAGTACCAAATATATAGTCCACTTTATATTTTTCAGAATATTAAGAATTTTATTGGAAACACATATTGTGCTATCCGTGTTCTTAATTTACCTTTTTTAATGAGCAAATTTAAAAATTGATAATTATAATGAAATATGGATATATTAGTAAAATAATATAAATTAGACCTCTTAGGCCTTGTTCTATTCAACATAAACTAACACAAATTTTATCAACTTTTTCTCTCTCATCATTTACAACCACACATTCAATTATTTAATATATTTTCCTCAAATTTTAACCACACATTCAACACGTATATCAAAAAAATTAACTTTATCACTAATTAAACATACCCTTAATATAAGAAGAGGATTATATATTTGGGATACCCAAAAAGGAAACGTGGGCTATATGTTTGGGATGGAGGGAGTAGTAGTTTTGTTATATGATTAACTAACCAATAAATTGGGCACGTGCTATGATGCAAACCACGTTGGAACTATGTCAACGCAATTCACACGAAATTAAATTTGACTCAGAAATGTTAATAATCCTGCGAATTAATTGGTAGTACTATTGACCTTCAATTAGCAACTAGGAAACAATTATATTAAGCCAATCACATTTGAAGATGTGAAATTGACAACCAAAGTGAATGCCACATAAGTAGATTATGCTCTTGATAAGTTTGGATTGTTCGTAAATAAGGAAATAATTGAAAGAGAATAATCTCACAAGAATTTAATTGAATCAATAATAAAAAGTTACGTTACAATGAATTGAGCGGGGCATTTATATAGGGCGTTAGGCAACAAATTTTTAAAATTTTTATCAATTTTTACCACTTTTTTATCTATTCATTCTTTACCATAAATCAATCATATCCACATATCACATCACATCCATAAATCTCCACCATTTAACTCCACTCATTATCCCTCCTCATTTACATTAAAAACCTTCAAAAACCATTAAAAATCAATCTCTATCACCCTAATAATATATGATACCCTCAAATAACTTGGACAATAAAGAAATAAACAAATTTGAATTCTAGTGGAAAAGGATTTTAAAAAATGAAAAAATCATAAAAAGGGGCAAAATTGGGGCCAAGACGCGTAAGGCCGCGTCTAAGTTGGAGTGCGGCTGCACGCTGCTTAGCTATAGCAGGCAGAAATTAGGACCCGCAAACTTCAGTATTTTGGCCATAACTTTCAATCTTGATATTCGATTGAGTTGATTCAAAGTGTATTGAAAATTAGATTGAATGAGCTACAATTCTTATAGAAATAGTGAGTTTTAAATTCGGCTTGTATCTCTATCAAAATATGTTCCTTTGTATCAAGCGATCCTTCAAATTTCGATTTGTTTGTAGAATAGCTCTAAATTTGAACCAAATTGATTGTTTTCAATTGCTTTTCGCTCAAATAATGCTTGGCGCTTTAAATTGATTATTGAGGATGTCTCTGATCATATCATGCTATGTAGGGCTTGTTCTATATACAATATTTTGGATTTATTCGAATTGCATGTTGATGTGTAGTTGAAAATTAAAAAATTATATTTTAAAAAATATAAAGTAATTGTATGAGTGATTAAAAATAATAAGAAAATAAATAATTAATGAAAATTTATTGTGTATAGAAGAAGATCATAGTACAATAATGCCAACCACTAGTGGGTTGAAATTAATGATAGGGCCCAAATAAAATGGCATGCTGAATTGTGGGGCACAGGGTGAATGGGCAGCCCAACAAATCTCTGATAAGTCTGTTCAGCCAATATAATAAGTCATATGAAAACCCACGTGATCGACAGTAAAATTTGCGATGTAAATCCAATCTTAACCATAACTAGGAGAGACCAGATTTTTACAGTGCGGCCTCGGGAAGAATTTTCATCTTCCAGACAAGACACACACCCCCCGCCCCCTCAATGCGGGGTGGGAGGGGCCCACCTGCTACAGTGAGAGAGGCCGAAGATTCGGCCAGGCCGTATCAGAAGATTGCTACTAGGAGAGAATATGACGCAGCACGGCATTGCATTGTAATAATTGGACGGTGGCATTGCTCACCAGTGAAGAGTAGTATTGCAATTAATTGGCTGTAATTGATTTATATTGTAAATGTTATCTTAATTTCAAATTTAAAATAGTAAATTAATTGTTGTTTCATTACTTTCTACTAATGATAATCACTTCTTATAAATAATATTACTCGATATATCACCCAATCAGTGATTTGTTGCTGCCATGGAGATCCCACAAGTAATGAGCCAAAATGTGTCAACATTTGACCGTGAGTCGTCTCATGTCTACGCGAGCGAACTTCAATTCGAACAGTAGGCCAACCCAAGTTCATCAAATGACGAAATATAGGATAGTTAGTAAGGTTATGTTAAGACATTTTTTATTAGGATTCTATTCTCAATCAATGCTTGTACCTTATGTACTTATGTTTTAGATTGACAAAATAGCGTGATATTGATAAGACTAGAAAATTACAAATAAATAAATTACGCAGTTGTAATTTGTAGATTTCTAGAATTCTAGCATGTTGGCAGCATGTAAATTCGAGAAATATCGCAGGCACCCTTCTTTGTGAAGATTATGATAATATATTTTAGGCCTTGTTTGATTGGGGGTTTAGTTGTTCCGCGCGGCATTCCGTGTAAAAATGTGTGGTTAATATTATTTTGAAAAATGTGTGTGTGGTTGAAAATGAGTATGAGGTATACGAAATTGCGTGCGGATTTGGTTAACACCAAATAGAACAAGGCCTTAGTTTGGTCCTTAGCATAACTACTTTTGTTACATGTTAGCCATGTGTTATGGACCAATGTTGGAGTTTGTCATTATTCAACATGGAATCCTTTTATCAACTTACCTACCCGCTCTAGATTAAAGTTTTGACAAAAAAATTGTTAGGTAATTCTCTCTCTCTCTCTAATCTGTAATTTATTAACAAATGCGACATGACAAATTGACAATTGAGAAAAGGGCTCCTCGTACAAAGTTTCTTTTCGAGGAAAAATGATCTTGCGTGGCGGACTAAAGAAGTAACTAATAAATGTGATAAAAAGAATCGAAAAAATATATCTTTTTTTAGAAAATATATGGTAACAACTAATGCAAAAAATTGATTAATTAAAATGTAATTGTTGTTGTCGAACAATTCTAAATCATGATACGTGTCTTATGATTTGTGAATACTGTAAATTCATGCCTATATAAATTTTGGACCACGTTTAGGATAATTACAAATGTTATGTGTGTGTGTTTTGTGAATACTGTAAATTTATACGTACATAAATATTGGGTCATTTTTATTTTTAGCATAGAATACAAATGGTGTTGTAGCTAGCTAGGCAGCTAGTGGCCTACCACTTAAAACAAACGGGGGAAGGGCCTTTTTGTCCAATTCATAGGAGTTAGTAGCAGCTTGACTTGTAGTCGACTAGGTGTTCTTCAGAACATACTGTTTGTAGTTGGGATTTTAAGGACGGACCGTCGAAACCGATTGATTTGGGTTGGTTCGGTTCGGTTTTTCTGGCTGTTTGTTCCAACTCGAAAATCCATCAATTCCTTGAAAAAATAAAATAAATTAAAATTTAAAGGATATTTTGTCGGTTGACCGACAAATCAACTCGGAAAAAATCAAAACCAATTAAAGGTGGTCAGTTTTAGTTTTCTAGGGGCAAAACTAATCGGCATCGGATCGGTTTCAGATTGGGTGAAAAAACTGACCCAAACGACCGATGCCCATTCTTACATACTATAGTATTAAAAAAAATACGGCCCCAGAAGAAAAAATAAAAAATAAAAAATCAAAATATATGTGTTAGCAAAATATCGAAAGTGATATCAAGTAAAACTTGATTATCTTCTCTTGATGTGAACTGTTATCCGGAGTGATTTGATACGTCAAAAATATTGTCCACTAATTTTTTTTTTTATAAAAAGTATTAATTAATTAGGCAATAAAAATTTCATTATTTTCTTAAGCACCTATCTATTATATTTTTAAATATGTTACTAGTATACATATAGTATATTCTTAATAACGGAGTATTTGATTTTATCAAAAATGATTAACTGTCCCTATATAATCGGATGATCGACATGTATCTTTCTACTAATGACGGGAATCACGTAACCATCATTTGATTACGTGTGAACAACGAATCGAGAAAACTGATCTCACCCGTCTTTACACCGAAAGTGTGTATGTGATGGTATATCAACAGTAAACATATATGGACCACTAATCACAATCCAGAGTAGGCAGTGTCTACTTTGGACAGTGGCCGATGTAAAAGTTCAAAAATGTAGCTACGGTAAGTTTCTTGAATAGTCAACTTGTCTTTCTTTAAAATTGTGGGTAAATAAAGCACCGTACAAATTTATTAACAAGCCGTACATAAATACATTTATGGACCGTCGGAATCATTGGCCCACTCAAGGGCTTGTTGGAGAAAACCTTAAAAATAAATAAATCGTGATTATTTTCAAAGAATGCGTGTTTTAGAAATGAAGAAAGTTCATGCAAAAATCAACATAAAAAATGAGTAATAGTTGTTAACGTCTAGTTAAAAATGAATGTAGAAAGGAATGACTTTAGAAGAAATCAAGCACAAAATTAATTAAATTGTAACGAGCAAAGATTAATGTTAGAACTTGTCATCATAACTTTTCACAAAATTCATATTTTGCAGACATCGCTTTTCTGGCTAATGCAATAATTCTTTAAAAACTTTTCTTGACTTTTTAATGACACGCAACACGTTCAATTCTTTTAAATTTTTTCCCGAAAATCTCTCCGAAACAAACACTAGTTTGTCTTTTACAAGATAATATATATATATATATATATATATATCTTTATATTATAAAAAGAGAAGTGCCATGTTGGCAATAGTGCCAACATGACACTCATTAATATTTTAAAAAAAATCATAAAAGTCAATTTTGTAACTAAAAAAAAGAAAATTCTATTTTTGGAAATAAACTAACATTAATTAGTAGTTTTAAATAGGAAAATTCTTTAAATATAATTATTTTTTAATGAAACATAAATTTTTCATTAAATGTGATAAATAAAATTTAATAAGAAAAAATTAGTTTTGGAAAAACTTTAAATGTAATTTCATTTTTCAAACTTCTAATCGAAAACATTAAATAATAAGTATTTTATTTATTTATTTTCACCGTGTTAAAAAAATTAGAGTTTTAGATAGCTTTGATTTGTAATGTGCATTGGATTATATAAATAGTAGATTATTCTTAAATCAAATAGTGCGTGCTAAAATTATAATTGAATTTGCACGGAATAATTTATTTATTTTTAAATAAAGAGCAATTTATGAATCTTTATCTTTATATTTTGAATTGTTATATTATTATCATATCATTAATCTTTATATTACAGTATGTAAAGTGTCATGTAGGCAAAGATGTCAACGCGGTACACATTAAATATTTGTTTAAAAATTATAAAATTAGTTATGAAAATAAACCAACATTCATTAGCAGTAATTAAAAATATAATTGAAAATAAACCAATATTTAAAACAAACATTTAATGAGAAAAATTATTTTGGAAAGACTTTAAATATAAGTTCATTTTTTAAAGGTCTAATTCAAAATATTAAATAATAAATATTTTTTATTTTTTATTTAATTTTATCGTGATAAAATTATAGGTTTTGATAGTTTTATTTGGTTACGTGAACATGCCTGTTAAAAAAACAGTTGATATTTTTTACTTTTTTCCTTTTTTAAATTAAATTGTGAGTGGTTAAAATTATAGCTGCATTTATATTGAATAATTTATTTATTTTTAAGTAAAATAGTAATATATTAATTATTAAATTATTATAATTGAAGTGCGACTTTTAGTGAACGCCTTATTGGCAGTGCCAACATGACACATAGTTTCTAATTAAAAAAATTAATTAATATTTTTCCTTTTTAATACAGTTGATGTGATATGCTCACTAATTTAATTTTGCATTGTACGTACGTTTTTTCCTTTTCTAAGTATATAAAATTAAAAATAAAAGTTTTTGTTTCTACAATTAACATACACTTTACGTAAATTGAAAGAAATCAAATGAATTATGTAAATATAGAAAATTATCGGTATTATTACAAATTTAAGTTACTTAAAATTAACTATAATACTTCTTATACAATAGAGTTAAAATTAAAAATTAATTACAACTAATCACTAAAAGAACGCATAAAATCATAAAATTTAGAGTGCATAATATCCATTTCAGAAAGAAGAAAGGTGTTCAATATAAATTTGATATGTAAAAACTAGAAAGACACGTTTTGATAATCAAAGAATTTTTATATATTCATTCCCCATGGTTCGTTTACAATTAATTAATCTCCACGATCATTGTTGTGCATGCTATACAAGGCAATTAGAATTAAGGTTATACGTTTTGATAAATTTCTTAATTATGTGATACACGTGAATTTTTATAATTTACAATTGTAAATTTCCTCCATATTTTTTGCATTGATTATAATATACAATATTATAGATTTTAATAATTATTTACAATTATGCAATCTCCTATGCATAAATTACATTAATTCTGTAATTCAACATTTATATTTATAATTTTATATCAATTATTTATCGTACATAAATTTAATTATTCCCGTGCATCGCACGGGGCGTGATACTAGTATATATATATATTTGAAGGAGGAAAGATAATTTCGAATGTGTTTGTTGTACACATTTTTTAATAGAGTGAATTTATGAAAATTAAAAAAATATATGATTAAAAAGTATGAAAATTTTATGAAAAATATGGAAAATAAAATTTGTTTTTCTCTTGATTAACTAATTATCACCAAATACGATCTTCATATTGATATTGTATTATTATTATTATTATTATTTGAAGAAGATAATGTATTATTGTTAAGTACACGTAAAACACTCGAAGTTTTAGTCGCAAATATCTAGTACGCCCATGGACGGTTCTGGCTTGAGGCAAGTGAGTCGGCCGCCTCAGGCCCGACCTTCGGGGGGGCCCATTTTGATCCGTTATAGCTAAGGTTCGATTTTTTTTAATAGAAAAAGGCCCAAATTTAAATTTTATACAAATTTGTAGGTCTATTTTTAAACAAAATAATGGACAAAATCAAGCATTAAATCCAAATTTATGGGCCTTTTTTTAACTTAAAAGAAATTTAACCTCATTTTTTGTGAAGATTTGTTTATTTCTTTTAGACCCATTTTGCTTGAATTAGAGATTACCAATTTTATTTGAATTAGAGGAGATTAACTTGAACTCTTGAAGAGAAATTGAGACTTTTTGGGGAAGGAAAAAGAAAAGAAAAGAAAAGAAAAGATAGAAACTAAGCGGCAAAAATCTGGGGAAGGCAAAAAAAAAAAAGATAGAAATTAAGCGGTAATTTTAAGGGTTAAGGGTTAATTTTAAATTTCAATTTCAAAGTTTAAAAGTCTTATCCGATGAATTATAAGTTATGTTTGTACATTTGTAAGAGCAAGTTTACCTAATTTTTTGCCTTAAAAATTGAGTTTGTGCTTAATTTGATAATAACAAGTAACATGAGTTTGTAAGTTTGTGCTTCTTGCTTAATTTGATGAGTTTTTTACGATGTCTCCAATTTTGTCTGCAAAAATTGAGTTTTAATTTGTTCTTATCTGTGCATTCAACTAAAAAAATTTCCCCACCCCTCCCTATGATTGAGGCGTTTTTGTAGAATTCACTCAGCCACCACACACAGAACCGTCCCTGAGTACGTCATACTTGTTTTTAGATTCTTCATCAACTAAAATCAAAGATTATGACAGACTAAAAGTGAGACAGAGAAAGTAAAAGGAATGAAAACAACGGCTGTAAATGTGAACAAAACCCAAATAAAAACAAAGTGTTTTCAAGATTGTGACATTTCATTAATTAACTTTTCCGAGCCCTTTTCTAAAGCTCAAATAGTGGAACACAGCGCATTTGGTTCTTATTTTGCTATTTCTTTTTGTTTCTTCATTTCAATATTAATCATTAAAGTAATTTTTGAAGGTCCCAAAATTAAAATTTACTTCAATTGCGTATAGATTGTGTGATTGAAATTGAGAGATAATGTACATAAAAATATGAAATAATTTTGTGTGTTGTTAAAAAAAGAGGAGAGATAATTTTTTTTTTTGAATTAGATTGTGAATCAAACAAGGTCTTTATCTTCATATTAGATATAAGATATTTTTAGAACAAAACTTTAAAATTATGTAAATAATAGATATTTATAAATATGTGCCTTTAATTATAACAATAATTGAATACGATAGGCGGTCTTTGAGTAATTTCTAATGAAGTTTTACTTTTGCCGAAGATGTAAGAGCACAATGGAATGCGGCATATTATTGGGTGGACCTTATTACTATGGGAGTTGATGTAAGCCATGAGCCCTAAAGAGAAAAATTAGCTGTTATGCAATACATGTAATGCAAAAAGGAATCGTGAGCTTAAACGACAAGAGATATTACATAGTGATCTAATTATCACTAATCACCATGCTTTATTTAATAATTCAAATATAGGCAAGAAGTACTTTTTAATTAGTTGATTGGCCGTGTAACAAATTTATAAATACAGTTGGATATGACGACTTATGCGTGAATTTATAAATTGATTATTATAAGTTCGTACCCTGGTATATATAGGAGTATATTTTATTATGTTTCTGTTTTTATGTATTGAGCAGTTTTTTTCCTATGTCTGTAGAGAGTACTGTCTTTCTATCAACATAGAAATAGATTCAGCATTGTCTTTAGTCTCTTACAGAGAAATGACAGTTTCCTCTGTCAACAGAATAAGACTTTTATATACGTACGTATTTGTGTGCGTGTAGAAGTAGGATGCATGTGTTAGACATGTTCCTTAAAAATGTTTTGTTCAGTTATATCTAGTTTGATGGTAGAAGTTCAAGAGAATCTCCATTACTCATTCTTTAGATATTTGCTCCCCGCTTAGGTCTATACATGTTTGTGTGCAATCATCAATGATCTTGTCACAATTCTATGTTCTGCAAATAGCAACTTATTTTTTCTTGTTTACCACTCTCATCCACTTTTTAGCATGTAAGGTGTAAGCATTATTGTGTCTCTATTATGGTTTTGCAGCTACAATATAGTTGTGCACGTATATTTAATGAGTTTGGGTAAATTTTTATTTTGTTAAAAATTTCTTCTTATTAATAATTGATTGAAACCTTATGTGTACAAAGTGTTTAAAAACACTTTCCAAACAATCTCTTGATATATTATACGTTATTTACTATGCTGCAATTATATTACAAAAAATAATTAATTTGATTTATATATTTCCAGATTTGCTGACCAAGTATACTAGGAAAATTCCATTTTAGTTGGCATTAATTCATGTTCTATATATACTTTCCAAAGCAAATCCCAAAATATATAAGGTGATTTTTAATTATATAAAAAATAAAAAATAAAAATACATGAGCCAATTTATGCTGATACATCTTAACTAGTATCCAACCCATGCGTTGCAGAGATGAAAACTCTAAAGGCACGTCCTATAGATATAAAAAAATCTTTTTCATCACCGATATATCATACGTTATTGATTATGTGCATGTCATCAAATCTCAAAAAGCGGTATAAAGTAGGAAACTTGCGTGTGAATCAATAACCTGCAAAGCTTAGCAATGTACTTCCATTCATACTCGCATCCGTCACATTTCCATTTCCTCAGTCCCAATAGAAAAAGTTATCTTTGCATTTCCAATCAGCCCAATAAGCGATTTCTTAGGATGTGCTTGAACATTACCCAGCCCGGATGGGATATCATCTTCCCTTTTCTTAAGCGTCCACTTAGGATGTGTGTAAAAATAAATTTTTATGTGATTTTATGTGATATATGAGAAATAATGAGTGGAATTGAATGATGGAGATTTATCTAATACAGATAGGTCCCACAAGATTTGTGGATATGAAATAGGAGAGAGAGAAGTAGAATTAAAAAAAGTGTATAAAAATATATACAAGAACAGAGGCTTCTATCCAACTACCACTTTTTAAACATGTATATATGGTAATGACTCACTTTTATCCTGGTCATGTATCTTTAGTAGTTAGCAAATTTTGCAATAACGAACATACATTGGCCTTTGTTATTGCTCGAAAAAAAAAGCCCAAAACAGGTATGGATTTATCGTACGGTTGATATTGAATATTATATCTAAGTTGTTAAAACTTATGGTTGAGAATTGAGATAACTAAAATACTTACATTCTTTGTCCGCTTTTTATTACTCCTTGAGTTATTTCGTCCTACAAAGATAGTCTCATTTTTATTTTTATAAAAATTAAGAGATTTTAATTAATGACCTTGGAAAAATAATATTTTAAAACACATTTCTTAATATACCATTTTATTTATTTATTATTCCTCTTTCTTAATTCTTATACGTTGATAATGATGCACATTAAATGGGGGGGTTATATAAGAAGGCTAAGAAATTAACTATGGAAATTGAATTATATTTTGAAATGGATAAAAATAGAAAATGAAACTATTTTTATGGAACGGAAGGAGTATTATTTTATTTTTTCTTTTGGTCAGTAAAGTAACGGCACGTAACTAAACTAGTAAACTTCAATAAATATACTTTTAAAATACTTTTTACTGCGCTTCAAAAGAAAAATACTTTTTACTAATTCTTTTTGACTAGTGTTGTTCAATTTTGATGGACACGTCTTTTAATTATTGTTTATTATTATTATTACTAGTGTTTCTACTCGTGCGTTGCACGGGAAGATATATACATATGTAATAAATTAGAATCCACATAAGGGGATAAGTGCAAAAGAATTTCTAAAATTTTTAGTAGACTTTCGCCTATACTTTACACAAATACATCATGTTATAGTAAATAGCAGGACTAAAAATAAAAAAATTTCACATAATTTTATATTGTGTTGATCCAACTTGCACATGAATTGACTTATTTTAACGGTGTGATTTTTTTAATTTAGAAAAATAAGTAGGCCCAGGATCGTGTATATATATATATACATCTTTGAAGAAGAAATCGAGTTGGAAAAAGGCATTGTAGAAGCGATAAAAGCTCGTTGTCATAATTAAAAATTAATTTTTTAATTCAGAAAAATAGGTAAAAGTGGCGGGAAAATGTACTGATTTTATTAATATATATATATATATATATATAGATTATTATTATTTAATTTAATTTAATAATTTCGAAAATGGACCCCTACCCCACCTGTAAGTTATTACTATACCAAACCGTAGAGCTGTAAGCCTGTAATAAATTGACTCTATATATAATGCCTTTTTCCAGACTTTGCTTTTGAAGTTGCGATTTAGCACGGCTCTGTATGTCGGCCCACCAAACCCACCCACCCACGCACGCACCCAGGAATACAATTATACAAAACGCTAATCTGAAACAGAATTAATGTTTGTTAACAACAATGATCTTGTTAATTAATTATACGGATTATTTTATACTTGGCATGTGCGTAAGAAAATGATTAATAGTTTGATCTATATCAGGCTAGTGTGATTTCGTGCTCTCACATCACACACCACCTGCAATTGTTACTAGGACTGTGGTGCAGCTGTGCACTGGCTGCTGTTTCTCTCTCTAAAAGCAACGAAAGAGCATTTTCTCTCTCTAGAATTTTAATCTGTATCGGTGTCTCTATAAATTTGCCTAGGGAATCAGAGGGGCCTAGTCTTGTTTTTGTATTCTCTGTGAAAGGTTCGTTTTAGATTTCAATTTTTACCCTCTGTTTTTGTCTGCTTCTCGCTATTATACAGAGAAAGTACAAACAAAACCCCGAGGGATAAACAGAGAGAGAGAGAGAGGGAAAGAGATAGAGATTGAGATGTCGAGAGTTTGTGTGTATATTTTTATTCGTGTGATATTGTGATTGCTCCTTCTAATTTTTCTACCTATTTAATTAAAACGAGTTTGTTTCCACGTGCAATGTGTCTTGCAGATTGTTCTCCTCTATCTGTGACTTGTCATCAATTTTCCGAATCCATTGCCAGATGGTGAAATGCCCTTTACACGATTCGATCTCTGTCACCTGATCATATCATTGTTGGACTCCATTGACAACAACATAGTTATTGTTATTCAGCATCTAGCCATTGATTTCAATCCTTCTCTTTGTTCAAAGATTGATATCTGTAACAATTATTATGGGTATCAATCTTTTCTGGGCTACTGAAACGACGACGTCTGAAGCATTAAACTACCTCCCACGGGCCTTTAACGGACTGTCCCCATTGGAATTGGCCTCAGTTACCATCAACTTGTCACTTTTTACTGTGTTTTTGCTAATTTTATCTGCTAGACTGCTTTCTGTGTATCTCGACCGGATTGGAGTTCATAAAGAGGACTCAAATGGAAATACAGTGACTGTAAGGCATAGAGGGGCTGTTGAATGTGATGAGATTCAAAGTGTTGCCATTGGTAAAGACTACAAAGCTTCACTAATTTGCTGCCTTTATGTTTTGCTTGTGCAACTCTCTGTATTGGGGTTTGATGGTGCTGGTTTAGTGAAATGGGCTGCAAAGGGAAAGGGTGCTTATTTGGATTGGGCAATTATATTGCTTCCTGCATCTCAGAGTTTAGCTTGGTTTGTGATAAGCTTTTCAGCTGTATATTGCAAATACAAGGCTGCTGAAAAATTCCCACCATTGTTGAGGGTTTGGTGGATTGTATCCTTTTTAATTTGTCTGTGTACTCTGTATGCTGATGGTAAAGGATTTGTAAATGAAGGATCAAGTCATTTGGGTTCGCATGTATTGGCAAATTTTGCTGTTACTCCTCCTCTTGTTTTTCTATGCTTCGTTGCCATTAGGGGTGTTACTGGAATTCAAGTATGTAGGAATTCTGATCTTCGAGAGCCATTGCTTCTTGAAGAAGAAGCTGGGTGTCTCAAGGTTACCCCTTACAGTGAAGCTGGCCTTTTTAGTTTGGCCACTCTTTCCTGGTTGAATTCACTTCTTTCCACAGGAGCAAAGAGACCACTTGAGCTAAAGGACATTCCACTACTTGCACCAAAAGACCGTAGTAAGACGAATTATAGGATATTGAATTTGAATTGGGAGAAGTTGAAATCAGAGAATCCCCGTAAGCAGCCTTCTTTAGCTTGGGCAATTCTTAAATCTTTCTGGAAGGAGGCTGCTTGCAATGCAGTATTTGCAGGGGTAAACACTTTAGTTTCATATGTGGGCCCTTACATGATTAGCTACTTTGTCGACTATTTGGGAGGAAAAGAGACTTTCCCACACGAGGGCTACATTCTTGCAGGAATATTCTTCTTCGCAAAACTGGTCGAGACCTTAACAACCCGACAATGGTATCTTGGAGTTGACATTCTTGGAATGCACGTGAGATCAGCTCTCACAGCAATGGTATACCGGAAAGGGCTCCGGCTTTCAAGCTCTGCCAGGCAAAGTCATTCGAGTGGGGAGATCGTTAACTACATGGCAGTTGATGTACAGAGAGTTGGAGACTATTCTTGGTATCTACACGATATATGGATGCTTCCTCTGCAAATTGCCCTTGCCCTTGCGATTCTGTACAAGAATGTTGGAATTGCATCTGTTGCCACGTTGGTTGCTACTATTATATCCATAGTTGCCACTGTGCCATTGGCTAGAGTTCAAGAAGATTATCAAGACAAGTTAATGTCAGCAAAGGATGAAAGGATGAGGAAGACTTCTGAATGTCTGAGGAATATGAGGATTCTCAAGTTGCAAGCATGGGAGGAAAGATACAGAGCTTTGCTTGAGGATATGAGGAGCTTGGAATTCAAGTATCTTCGAAAAGCTCTTTATTCACAGGCTTTCATCACATTCATTTTTTGGAGCTCTCCTATATTTGTTTCAGCTGTCACTTTTGGCACTTGCATTCTGTTAGGTGGTCAGCTTACAGCAGGAAGTGTTCTTTCTGCCCTCGCTACTTTTAGGATCTTGCAAGAACCACTTAGGAATTTTCCTGACTTGGTTTCAATGATGGCTCAGACGAAAGTCTCCCTTGATCGAATTTCTGGGTTCCTCCTGGAGGAAGAGCTTCCAGAAGATGCTACCATTGTCTTACCACGAGGTGCTACGAATGTGGCAATAGAAATCAAAGATGGCGAATTCTCGTGGGAACCATCTTCTTCAACTCCAACACTCTCAGGAATTCAAATAAATTTGGAGAAAGGTATGCGTGTTGCTGTCTGTGGGGTGGTTGGTTCTGGGAAATCCAGTTTTCTTTCTTGCATCCTTGGTGAAATTCCAAAATTGTCTGGCGAAGTAAGTCTGAGTTTTTATAACATCAAACTTCATTCTTGTCAGTTTTTTCTTTTTCCCCTTTCCTTTTTCTTATGCTACAAAAATATCTGCTCCAGGTTTGGTCGGTTGAGTCTTATACTTGATCTATGGGTGTTCTCTTTAGGTTAGAATTTGCGGTTCTGCAGCTTACGTCTCTCAGTCAGCTTGGATACAATCAGGAAATATAGAAGAAAATATTCTCTTTGGTTATCCAATGGATAAGGCAAAATACAAGAGTGTTCTTCATGCTTGTTCACTGAAGAAAGATTTGGAGCTGTTCTCACATGGTGATCAGACCATTATTGGTGATAGAGGCATAAATCTTAGTGGTGGTCAGAAGCAAAGAGTGCAACTTGCCAGAGCTCTGTATCAAGATGCAGATATCTATTTGCTAGATGATCCATTCAGTGCTGTCGATGCTCACACTGGGTCAGAATTATTTAAGGTTCGGATGTGGGATATCTTCATTTTTATTTTTATTTTTAAATTTTTTCAAATTTCTTTTTTAGGCAGCTTCTCAAACAAATTTTATCGAGCTAAATTTATCATGTAAAACTGCAGGAATACATAATGACAGCCTTGGCAACAAAGACTGTGGTTTTCGTAACGCATCAAGTGGAATTTTTGCCTGCTGCTGATTTGATATTGGTATTTTTCTTGTACTGAACTTCCTTTAGTTTCTTATAACATCTAAATTTCTCATTGGGCTTCACTTGAGTTCTGTGCAGTGCTTGAGTTGTTTTATTTCCTCCACAGCAGTTAACCGCATGAAAATAGAAGGCAGTTATTTGTGTATGATCCCTTTCATATTTTTGTGAAGTTTCTGGATAAAATGCTTCACAGAGAGATATCTGAATCCTTGAGAAAAAGATACAAATTGTAGTTTAATTATAATTGCTGTCTAATCTTCAGCATTCGTGTAGGTTTTGAAGGAAGGTCGTATTATTCAGGCTGGAAAATATGATGAGCTTCTGCAAGCGGGAACAGATTTTAACACATTGGTCTGTGCCCATCATGAGGCCATTGAATCTATGGATATTCCCAACCAAGCTTCTGAAGAATCAGATGAAAATAATCCTCTTGATAAATCTCTCATGCGTAAAAAGTGTGATTCAGTGTCTAATAGTGTAGATGGCATGTCGAAAGAAGTTGAAGAAGGTCCATCAGCTTCAGAAAAGAAAGCAATTAAGGAGAAAAAGAAAGCGAAACGTTCTAGGAGAAAGCAACTCGTACAAGAAGAGGAACGTGAACGAGGAAGAGTCAGCATGAAAGTATATCTATCATATATGGCAGCTGCATACAAAGGCCTGTTGATTCCACTTATTATTCTTGCACAAACACTATTTCAGGTCCTTCAAATAGCCAGTAATTGGTGGATGGCTTGGGCAAACCCGCAAACTGCTGGGGACAAACCAAAAACCAATAGTGTGGTTCTTATTTGTGTATATATGGCACTTGCTTTTGGGAGCTCGTGGTTCATATTTGTTAGGGCTGTTTTGGTTGCCACATTTGGCCTTGCAGCAGCACAAAAGTTGTTCTTGAAAATGCTCAGAACAGTATTTAGGGCACCTATGTCTTTCTTTGACTCTACACCGGCTGGACGAATATTAAATCGAGTATGCTCACATATTAATTGTTCTAAAATGAAAATCTCCGCTATATTTTTCGCACTTAACCATTAAGAGGATTTCTTATTATCTACAGGTTTCAATTGATCAAAGTGTTGTTGATCTTGATATTCCATTCAGACTCGGTGGCTTTGCTTCAACAACAATCCAGCTTCTTGGTATTGTTGGTGTAATGACGAAAGTGACCTGGCAAATTTTGCTCCTTGTTGTCCCAATGGCAATTGCTTGCCTATGGATGCAGGTACGAATATTTATGGATGAGCAATTTATCACTTTGCACCTGTTCATTTAGATTTATGGTGATTATCATTTCAAGGTTTTAAATGTTGATCAGCTGAATATTTTCATCCATACAAATGCAGAAATACTACATGGCTTCATCAAGAGAACTGGTTCGCATTGTTAGCATCCAAAAATCTCCAGTAATTCATCTTTTCGCCGAATCAATAGCTGGAGCAGCTACAATAAGAGGCTTTGGACAAGAGAAGAGATTCATGAAGAGGAATATCTATCTTCTTGATTGCTTTGCTCGTCCGTTTTTCTGCAGTCTTGCAGCTATTGAATGGCTTTGTCTGCGTATGGAATTGCTGTCAACATTTGTATTTGCTTTCTGCATGGTTTTACTTGTGAGCTTCCCACATGGAAGTATAGATCCAAGTAAGTACATTGCCATTCAGCTTCTATCTTCTTTTTTATTTTTTTATTAGAGGATTTATTTCAAAAACTCGACCCTAATTATTTAAATAAAAACTCTGCAGGTATGGCGGGACTTGCTGTGACATATGGTCTTAATATGAATGCACGTCTATCACGATGGATACTTAGCTTTTGCAAGCTTGAGAACAAAATTATCTCCATAGAAAGGATTCATCAATACTGCCATATACCTAGTGAAGCTCCGGCAATTATTGAAGATTTTCGTCCCCCACCTACTTGGCCAGAAAGTGGAACAATTGAACTAATTGATTTAAAGGTATGCAATTTGAATTATTTTTACCTTTCTCATGTTCTTTTTGGTAGTCCGAAAAACTTCTATGTTTTGACATATGAACCGGCATTATATTTACATTATCTGGTCCATCAAAATATAGCTAAAACAAGGTCAATCTATGCTGACAAATCATGGGTTAAAAGATGTGGTAAAGCTCCTTCTAGGTGTAGCGTGTAAGTACTTCTGCAACTAGTTGTGACTTCTATCACACCTTAACTTCATAATCTTCTAGATTTGATTAAGGACGGACATCTGAATTGCAGACTAGTTGATCCATTCACTGCGTTGATAATACTTGCATGTAATGATGTAACTGGAAATGTTAGAGCATTGTACTTTTCGGTCCTATTAAATGTGGGGATAAAAACTAGTTTGAGCAAAAGTTTGTGTTTATATTCACTTGAGAAGCTAGCGCTTTGACAAATTATTGGATGTTGACTCTTCACTAGGTCTCTCAATCAGCTTCTATACTTTTTCCGCCACACATTTTCTCAAAGAATCATTTTATGGTGACTTGAATCCCTCTGTAGTTATGGCGTAGTTAACCATAGATCTAGAAATAATTTATGAATGTATTTTTAAAATAAAAAGGCACAGGTAATGTGTCCCCCAGCCGGCCTAGGCATGAACTACTCTGGAAGCCCCATCTTATCAACATTTTTCCCTTTGTAGATTCGTTACAAGGAAAGCCTTCCTGTTGTGCTCCATGGCGTATCTTGCACGTTCCCCGGTGGGAAGAAAATTGGAATTGTTGGGCGTACAGGTAGTGGTAAATCCACTTTGATCCAGGCCCTGTTTCGATTGATTGAACCAGCAGGCGGGAAAATAATCATCGACAACATCGACATCTCCATGATGGGCCTCCATGACCTTCGTAGTCGGTTGAGTATCATACCCCAAGACCCGTCATTATTTGAAGGCACGATTAGAGGAAACTTAGATCCACTCGAAGAGCATTCAGATCAAGAAATTTGGCAGGTTCGTTGTTTTTGCCTCTTGCTTTCCAGGTATGGTGCAAGCAGCTAATGTGACATGTCCAAATCGCGTCACATCAGCTACGTGCACCATATTTGGTGCAAGTAGTATGCACCAGATCGGGGAGTACTTATCTGTTTCTAACATGACTTGCGATTAATGAATGAATTGGCACAGGCACTTGATAAGTCTCAACTTGGTGATATAGTTCGCCAAAAAGAACAAAAACTTGATACACCGGGTAAGTATGTTATATCAGTGGTCTAAAAGTCTAAAATCTTGCTTTCTGACACAAGGAAGCAACCTTAATGGTATCATATGTGATGCTGACAGTACTTGAAAACGGAGATAATTGGAGTGTGGGCCAGAGGCAACTGGTATCTCTCGGTCGGGCTTTACTTAAGCAGGCAAGAATTTTGGTGCTTGATGAAGCTACTGCCTCAGTTGACTCAGCCACAGACAACCTTATCCAAAAGATTATCAGGACAGAGTTTAAGGATTGCACTGTTTGTACCATTGCTCATCGCATTCCTACTGTCATTGACAGTGATCTGGTTCTCGTCCTTAGTGATGGTGAGTTCTTTTCCTTTTCTAATTCACCTCTATGTTAGTGATGGTGAGTTCTTTTCCTTTTCTAATTCACCTCTATGTTAACTCTTTTACCCAAAGATTTACTTTTATTCTTCTATCGAAGTCAAACTTCAATATTAACCACATATCTCAAATGACTACTCATTTTTGTAGGTCGAGTTGCAGAGTTTGATACTCCTGCAAGATTATTGGAAGACAAATCTTCCATGTTTCTTAAGCTAGTAGCAGAATATTCCTCAAGGTCAAGCGGGGATTTTTGATTTACTGTCATGCATGGAATCTGGCCGAGATGGCACGAGGAGCCAACAGCACTGCATGCGGTCGATTGAAGAAATATTTATGGTAAAAAACGAGCTTCAAGTGTCAAAAAAGGCCAGACGGGTCGGAAATAGTTTGACCACGGGGCTGAGATAAGAAAATTGTTCCCCCTTTTTAGGCACGATGGGGAAATCACTCACTGCACGCAAACTGTACCATAGAATAAGCTTGGGTAAGAAGAGATCGCTGAAAAAATGGGGAGGCAATTGTATTCTATTCCACGTGTAATAAATTAGGAGTTTTTTTTTCTTTTTTGTTTTTTTGCAGTGTAGAAGAGATTTTGAGTTGATATTGAGTTAGAATCACTAGGGAGTGAGTGTTACTTTCTTTCCGAGAGAGTAGGGTTTTCAATTTTATTTTATGCTGTTGATCTAGCAAAGGATTTACTACAAATTGAAATAAGGCAGCCCCTCAATTGTATCACTATATGGTTTTATGAATTTTTCCACTACTCCTTTGCTTTCATTTTAGAACTTTGTTCGATCTGTTCGCTTAGTTTTAGTGATTGTGGCTGATGCAGATATGCGTATTTTTTTTGACAGCTTTGTTACGATTGATTATTTTTCGCACTTGAGTTTACTAGTGTACTGATGAAACTTCAATGATAATTACGTAAATGATGCGCGATAGGAGTTTTCAAACTCTCCTCATCGTGTATCGATGCTATTGTTCAGGCCATCCCTAGTTATGCGATGGGAGTTTTCAAACTCTCCTCAATCCTCATCGTATGTCGATGCTATCCGCTCTATGACTACTAAATTTTGGTGGGGTGGCTCCAAGACTATATGGGGTGTGTATTGGCATCAGTGGCCTCATATGTATCAGCCTAAAATTGATGGTCGTTCAGCAAAGCCCTTGTTGCGTTGACTAAAATCCCCCCAGTCTTGGACGACATACTATGGATTCTGCTAACGTTGTTGCTCGCGGGTGTTAGGATGCGTGTAAAAATCAATTTTTATGTGATATAGGAGAGAGAATGAGTGGAATTGAATGGTAGAGATTTATGTAGTATATGTAGATCCCACGAGATATGTGAATGTGAAATAGGAGAAAGAACAAGTAGAGTTGAAAAAAAATGTGTAAAAAACCATAGGAGAACACCCCTAGCCGCTTGTACGAGAAAGGAGTTTCTTTGTTGCGAGGAAGTCCTTTGTACAATTGCTAAGTTTGTGGACTTTGATGTATATGTTTTGAATGAAAAATAATTAACATCTGTATTATCAAAATTAATAAATACATAAAAACTTGTTAATATTGGTTGATTTAGATTATCAATTCTCGACGCTCTAAAAGAACTAGAAATTTTCTTATCAATATATACGAAGTTTTTGTGTCTATTTAATCCAAGTAAATCAAATAAGAGCTGTTTTTGCCTGTTATTCGAATTTTTTAAAAGTGACAAAAAATGCATATCAAAGTATATTGTAATTTGAGAATTTGAGTGTTCGGTTTAAACCATTTTTATTTTGTTTGTTTGAAAAAGTTAATTCGAGGAAATTTTGATTCTTCGAGGTAAAGGATTTATTAGAAAACTTAAAATAAGACTAAAAACAAAAATAAAAAGATTCAGAGGTTCAAGAAACAAGCACTGAAACATTTGTTTTTTCTAACTAAAGTCGCATGATCTCAACAAAAACGCTGTATGCAAAATCTTCGCAAGCCAATTCTTTCCCTTGGTGCCCGCTGTCCAAGCCAGCCTGAAGGCGCAGCGCAAACCACATTTTCTCTCACTAAAACTCAGCTGGAAAAGCACGATGCTGGCTGTTTCGAGGAGATTAGGGCAACAATACATCAAGCAATCACATTCGATTTCTTCGATATACCCTATTTCTGATCGTTGTATGTGGCTTCTCGACATTTCTATGGCTGCACATTTGCAGTTGCCTTTTTTTTTTAGTCGATTCAGATCAATTAAATAATTTTTATTTTTATTAACGATGACGTGGTGTGAAATTTATGAGTTTCAGATTATGGAGCAGAGAATCCGAGGTACCAATCTACGCTTACCACCAAAGGGGTGGGGCATCTAGTTCGTAAGGGCACTGGTGGAAGGTCGTCTGTTAGGTAATTTTCAGTTAGAAGCCTTAATATTTTGTTTTATCGCTTGTAAAATATAGCTTTCAATTCAAAGTCACTGTGTTTCCTTCTGCATTTCGATCATTAGGCTGAGTTTATGCAGTTGTGATGCTTATTTTACCGGAAATCTTCCTTAAGTTCTGTATTAAGGTTATTGCAATGTATTTTTGAATTTATCTACATAAGCATTTTCTTTCCGGCTTTCAGGTTTTAAGAATACGGTTTTAGTTTAATGGTGTTGTCATCTTATGGAATAATCTATTCAGATGAATATAACCTCAGAAAATATTGGTTCAAATGCTTTGAGCTGAAATGGAATTTGTTGGTCTCGCAGTGGAATTGTAGCTACAGTTTTTGGGGCTACTGGATTTCTTGGGCGCTATCTTGTACAGCAGCTTGGTACATACACCATCGAAATGCCTTTTGTGATTAAAAGCTCAGACATTCCGCAAAAATGCTAATTTTATCATGGAGCGAATATTCTTGTGATACAATCCATATTTGGTTTTTACTGCCTGCAGCTAGAATAGGTTCTCAAGTATTAGTTCCTTTCCGAGGATCTGAGGATTCTCCCCGGCACCTGAAGTTAATGGGCGATTTGGGTCAGGTAGATTTTGATGTGAATTTTATGCGTTCTGTTTAAGTTATTTAATTTGCTAAAATTGGGAGACGTTTGATAGGGATCACTTATATAAATTAAACTATCTGCAGATTGTTCCAATGAAATACGACCCTAGAGATGTGGATTCTGTCAAGGCAGTTATGGCAAAGGCTAATGTTGTTATTAATCTTATCGGTAGATATTCCTATTACTTTTAATTCTATATAAAATGTTGCATTGAAATTACATTGCTTATTAGACTGTCCTGCAAACAGGAAGGGAATATGAGACCAGAAATTACAGCTTTGATGAAGTGAACCATCACATGGCTGGACAGCTTGCAATGGTATGTTCCCATTCTTACCGTACAAAAAGGTTTGTTGTTAGTCTCTACTTTCCTGAAATTTATTTTCTGGTGGATGCACGATGTGAAAGAGAAGGTGACCCTGAGAAGCTAAAGAAATTATAGGGCACAAATTATTGACTGATGTCCATGTTATTCTGTAGAAATTCTTTCTGTTCTTATTTTCATGTTTGCGAGTTCATATTTTCTTAAATGATATTGCAATACCCATCACTCTCAGGCATGTTAGCATTGTCTTTTGATTTTCTTCTCTTTATCAAAGGGGTATTTACGTGTGACTGGACTGTACTCACTTTGGTGCAACCCGGCATTTACCTGTGACAAGTCTTAGGATAAACGGCTCAAGGTGAAGATTTGAGGAAACTTTGTCAATGAAAAGATGACTATACATTTTCCTCATCAATTGAAGAAGAAAATGTAACCTGGGGACTGCTTGTGGTGGTTTCAGCAGGAATTAGTAGTGAAGGAAATGAAAGCTGATGAGTGACTAGTTACTTAGAGATAGAGAGAAGAAAGGGAGTGTTGTCAAGAATAACCTACAAGAGAGAGAGATCGTTGCAGGTATGGGCTTCTTGAGAAAGTCCAATGTCGGCCGGCTACAAGGGATTGTTGAGAATGTTTTATTAGATATTTTAATAATCGGGGTACTACTTGGGAACCTTCTTTCAGTATGGCGTCAACCATTATGATTCATGTGTACCTTTTCATGCCCTGAGTAGAAGACAATTGTAAACTTGATATGAGGGCAAGCAACATTTGTGCCCTAGTCGTTGGCTGCTCAGCAGAGGGAGGGAGTCTTTATCAGAAAGGCTTTTATTATTATTATTATTATTATTATTATAATATTATATTATTTGCATGAGGCATCAGCTTTCCTCTGAGTAGCAGATGATTATACAAAGCAATCTGTTTCATCCACATTTTGTGAAATCATCCATATCCAGTTTGCCTGTCTTGCTCTAAGTATGAAATCACATAGCTATAAATGCATCTTACTTTTGTAGATTGCGAAAGAACATGGTGGTATCATGAGATTCATTCAACTTTCTTGCCTGGGGGCATCTCCATCGTCGCCGTCCAGATATCTCAAGTCTAAAGCAGCTGGTGAAGAAGCTGTTTTACAAGAAATTCCTGAGGTAGATTATATTTATATTGGCCTTTCATGATCCATTTCCTTGTCGTTGAGAAACTATTTCTTGTCTGTAAATCTTTATCCTGAACTATGCCTATGCCCGATTGCTATTTAGATTTCCAGTTCTTCTTATCTAGGTTGTACTTTAGATTAGATTGATACTAAGCTGTCTGGCCAATTGAATTTCACGTGTTATGTAGTACTGTTATTCTCTCTTTCTCTCTCTCTCTGCCTTCCACACCCCACCCCCCCCACAATGCGTAATTTTGAGTGCATTGTGGTAGACAATTGTTATACGTTCTCAACGTGTGGCTATATTCTTGTCTATTGAGAAGATATTATTCCGCTATTTATCATTTATTATACGGAGAAAGGGGATTAAAAAGTGTCAGATCTCGTGTTTCTTGGCCATGAATTTACATTTTCTTTTTGCAAAGGAACCTTCTCAAAGCGTAACAGAGTCATATATTCAATATTTTAGGTTCAATACTGGGGGCCCAAATAATTCTCTTAGCACATCTTTTATTGTGGATCAACATTTATTAGTTTAGCTAAAATATTAAAATTTGATTTCTTTCCCTTTCTCTCTTTCTCTGACTGTCTATCTCACAAAGTTCGAACTTTAGAAGTAAGGAAGTACAAGATCAAGGACAAGGATAATAGAATTTGATGAGTTGTCTCTCCCTTTCTTTTCCCAAATTTAACTCTCGTAGACTGTGTCAAAAAGTAGGATCTTCTTTAGACCTTTGAAACTGCGAAGTATCATTAAAAGATAAAATCTTTGAAATGAAATGACGGTGACCCTTTTTCTCCCTCTGTTTGCTGCTTCAGTCTTGCTGCTCCCAAGTAAACAAAGGAACGTCTTCTTATTGCCGTTGGATGATTTCTCAGAATTTGCGTGACATTTAGTTTAATTTCTTTTTCACTTTTTCCCTCAATTTTCTGTAATCAAACTAATTTTAATCAACTTTAAGCCGTTTCCTTTCTATTTTATTCTACGCTTTTTTCATAGTTTACATATTATTCATGTCAATATGGTTGACTAAAACTTTTATCATGCACCACTTTTTGGTAATGTAGATGGTTTTTGAGGTACTTCACAATTTTTTTGTAGTCTATCCTGCACATGTTAAATGTCTCATGTGTTTGACTGATTAATCTGTCTATCATCTTATATCAATCGCTAGGCCACAGTAATGAAACCAGCTGTGATGATTGGCACAGAGGATCGCATTTTGAATCCATGGGCACAATTTGTTAAAAAATACAGCTTTCTCCCGCTTATAGGAGATGGATCTACCAGGTAAGACTCTAGTTTTACGTGGTACACATTTTCTGGACCTGAGTTGAGTGTGTTTATGATGATTATCACCTGCAGGATTCAGCCTGTATTTGTTGCTGATGTTGCATCTGCAATTATTACTGCCTTAAAGGATGATGGTACCAGCATGGGAAAAATATATGAGCTCGGTGGACCAGACATTTTTACTGTCCATGAATTGGTGAATAGAAATTCTCTCTGCTTCTCTCTCTAATGCCACCAACGATGCTATTCTGTTTGTTATACCTTAAAAATTGTCGTTGGTTGTTGACTTTGAATTCTGGTGTAGGCGGAGCTTATGTTTGACATGATCCGCGAATGGCCTCGGTATGTGAAGATACCTTTTCCCGTTGCCAAGGTAAAATTTCAATTTAGGAGATTGTCCCTGTACAACACATGGTATTACTAAGGTTTCTATATGAAGCTGTCTATAATTTTATTTTATTTATTTTTTTGGCTCGTGCTGTTGGGATCTTGTTTGTGCTCTCTCTCTCTCTTCCTCTATTTTTTTTCCCCGCTTGTCATTCTCGATTTTCATTTTTCTCTTATGTCTTAAAATTATTTTTTTTCTTTCTTTACTTTTTTTCCCCCTCTTTTTTGGTGATGTACAAGTTAACAGTTTCTTATTCGACAATCCTGTTGGTCCATAGAGAAGATATGGAATGTAACAAGAGTTAAAGAGAAATCCTCGTGAATAATTTGGCCAAATATTACCTTTATTGTTATCTCCGCTGAACATTTTTCATCAAGTTCTCAATAACTGCAGCGGTTATTTTCATTATCTTTTGAAAAGAATTCAACATAGGTAGTAATAGAATATCCTGTTTGTAATTATTCAAACACCAAATGCTATGAAATTGAATTACCAGTGTCTGCTCATAAGTCGGCCATTTGGAGAGCTAGATTTGCTGAACTATTCTTTTGGTTATACTTTTCTGCACAATTGAAAATAAAAAGAACTTTTAACACCTTCTGGGTAAGCTGTGCTAAATACGTTTACTTTGCCTTCTAGGTAAGCTGTGCTAAATACTTTTCTTTTGTCATGATTTCTCATTGACATGTCTGATTTCAGGCTATCGCAACACCTCGAGAAATATTGGTTAAGAAGGTTCCTGTTCCTATGCCAACCCCCACAATCTTCAATCTGGATACAATTGAAGCCCTTGCCACTGATACATTGGTGTCTGAAAACGGTATGTGTCGGATTTAGTACTTATGTTTGCTCCTGGATTGATTTTAATTACCTATAATGCTTCTCTGATCTTCCTGCAAATTTCTCTAGAACTTTTTTTGTGAGATTACAAGTTGTGGATCCTTAAATGTGTTGATAATAAGTGCGTAAAAGAGAAAAGTTTTTGGTTCTTCAGATGTGAATAAAAATAAAGCTTCTGTGGCTTATAAACTGTTATAAGCTTTGCCAAACCTGAACTTTGATTGTATTTTTATGCAGCTTTAAAGTTTGAGGATCTTGGGATCGCCCCCCATAAACTGAAGGGATATCCAGTCGAGTTTCTTATACAATATCGTCAAGGTGGCCCAAATTATGGTTCTACAGTTAGTGAAAAGGTAACGCCACAGTCATGGTCTTGATGTTCGTCAGTAACTTCTACAAGGTTCAGCTATCCTTCTGGAACTTTTTGGAGTTGGTATGTGTTGCCTTCATTTCTTTCATCTGTGGGATTGCTTATGATGACGAATCAGAAAAGTCAAGTGAAGTTGTAATCTTTAAAAGCTAATAAATTCAGCTGTTAAAACTAGGTTTAGATTGTCCATTTTCAAGAGATGAACTTCAAGGAATAAAAATACAAGGGATTCTTCTTCAGTAATTCCATGACTATATAATGCTGAGGAATATTCTTATATTCCAGACGAGTTTTAAGGATTATTTTTGGATGGTTTTATGCTTTCGAGCAATTGAAATGAAGTGATGTTTTTCTTTCAATGGTTGTTCTGTAGCATTATCCCTATTTCAGATAATCAATTCGGGTTTATGCCGGGTCGATCGACTACAGAAGCAATTCACCTATTGCGACAATTAATGGAGAAGTATAGGGCTAGCAAAAAAGATTTACATATGGTTTTTATCGATCTTGAAAAAGCTTATGATAGAGTACCTAGGGATGTGCTCTGGGTGGGTTCGATAAAGAAGAATGTACCTCTTAAGTACATAAATATAGTCAAGGATATGTACGAGGGAGTTGTTACGAATATTAGAGACAAAGCGATGGGATGACTGATAGCTTTCCAATTACGATAGGATTACATCGTGGCTCGACTCATTTTTTGTTTGCTATAGTTATGGATGAGCTACGAGACATATTCAAAATGAGGTACCATGGTGTATGTTATTTGGTCAGCGATATAGTCTTAGTGGATGAAACCAGTAAGGTATAAATGATCGTTAGAACTATGGAGACATACTTTAGAGGCTCGTGGTTTCGGTTAGCGGATCAAAAGCAATATATGGAGTGTTTGTTTAGTGGTAAGCATAGAGTGGATCCTCTTGTGGTGAAACTAGGTAGTGAGGTAGCAGAAGAGAGATAGCTTTCGTTATTTAGGATCCGTGGTTCAAACCAACGCCGACATAAAAGGTGATGTAAATCGCGGGATTAATGTTGATGGATGAAGTGGAGAGGTTTGATTCTATGTGATCGTCTTATGCCTTTAAAATTAAAGGGAAAATTTATAGAACAAATAGCACCGGCATTACTATGTAGCGAGTGTTGGGCGATTAAGAAGGTAGATGAACACAAATTGAATGTTGAAATGCATTATCTTTGAGGTGGATGTGTGGTAAGACTAGGAAGGATAAAATTACCAATGAAGATATTCGTGGTAGATTAGAGTCGCCTGATTGAGGATAAGATGAGGGAGAACTGATTGAGATGGTTTGGACACATCATGCTGAGACGAGAATGCACGTGAGAAAGAGTGAGAGTATTAGGGTAGGAAATATAAGGAAAGGTAGAGGAATACAGATTCTAAACGTGGATGCAAGTCATTAAATGCAGATATCTTATTAAAAGGTAGATGGGCAACTTTGGATAGGAAGGCGTGGTATAGAAAACTCATACCCACGATCCGACGTAGTTCTCATATTGCCCATACACCCTATCTCAGGTGAATAAAGCGCTATTTGTTGTTGTTGTTGTTGGTTGTTCTGTAGCATATATATATATATATATATATATATATATATATATATAGAACCTGGTTCAAGATTTATTGAGTGATTAGTAAGTCATTCAAAGGGAACATTTTCTTGCCTTGAAGCTGAGGAAAGGCACATGCAGCTCGTTCTATAAAGCAAAGAATCATCAATCTCATTAGGGTGAAGGAAAGAAACACCAACCATGAAAAACTTCTCCCCCATTAAACCACAAGAGAAAACTCATAGATTTCATTTGCCAAACTCTATCAACCACCCAATGCCACCATCTCCTATCAGCCATGGATCATTTGAAAATGTCAAATTGGAAGGGACGACTGTCGGGGCGGCTATGATTACTCGAAGTGGTGGCTGCTCCGATGAGTCGCGAACAGGGTGTTGCAGCATAAACATATATATAAACAATGATACAATTGGTATTAACAACTCGTTGTTGGTTGCTAGTGATGTCAAAATGGGAGACCCCGGAGTGAATTTGTCTATGAAAGACGTGAAAATGGATCGAGGGTTTCAACTAGTAAGCCGAAGGAAGGAAAGTGATTTTGTTACTCACTTCTTTCTGTTATTGTTCTTTGCCTCTATCTTACTTGCCATGTCATTCTTACTTGCTTGACAATGAAGATCTTGGCAGTATTTCCCTTATATTGGTTAGATTTGTGAACTCGGTAATTTAATATTACTTGAGCATACCTGGTGACACTCAGGTTAGGTGTCAAAATAATCCAAATATCATCTTGTTGGCGTAATCTTGTGTAAATTTGAGTGTACCAGTAATATATCCTATCGATGAACAGGCTCGTCAGTTTGATTTCCTCCTGAAAGTGATTGAATGTGTTCTTGGAAAGTGTAACTTGGGACGCTTGTCCCCTCCAAATTAATCGGCAATAAAATTCTTTCGGAAGTCTTACAATTCACTAGTATAACAATTTTAAGTGCATTCGAAATTGAACAACTCTATTGGTGAAGAAAAAAAAAAGAAAAAAAAAGGGAAATTGAACAACTTTAAAATGAATAAAATATTAATTTGTTTTTTCTCATCAAATCTATCCTAGTAGTGAACATGGGGTCAATTATATTATAAATCATTACAGAAGGATTGGGTTACATCAGAAAGAATGGAGACGCCGAAACAGGTTCACATGATTGTTTTAATTGAACAGCGTGATGTCCATCAGATCCATCAAGAGTATGGGCCCCGGTGTTGCTTCAACATCAACAAAATTCGTGGCTTCCCATTCTTACGTACGTAAACATAGTTACATGTACGTAGTCGAAATGTGTGAAAAATTTTGTGAATTAAGACGATAATTATGTATACAAATAGTATATTATTGTTGAGGAATTGATATTCAATTAGTTCCGCAAACTTCACATGGCCACAAACTTTATTTCAAACTTGTCCATGCACACTCACAAATTATGTCAGCTAAGTTTTGCCATCAAATATGATAGTGATGCTATCACTTTTCATAAATGGTTAGCGTATTCTTATAAAATATCGTCTCTTTAGAAATGTTGTTCAACCACTTTATTTATCGTATTGTCAAACGAAGTGCGACAAACAACAATGCAAGCAAAAATCCTATCGAGGTCTAATTAGGATCATGAATTAAGACTTCTCAACCGTCTATAAAAAGGTTAAAAGGCGTATTACTGAGCATATCGTACACTTAAATCAGAAAAAATGTGAAAATAAAAATATGAGTAATATCATGACTTAATAATTAATAGGGAAAAGAGTAGCCGAAACGATTAATAATGAGGAACTATATTTAGAGCCTTGTGAAAGCAACAATCTTACTAGAATTAGAACCACTCAAAAAGAAGGCTCGATGGATTTCGTTCTTTGGTGGACTATCCTTGTCAAGGTGGATCCAACATTTAATGATGCCCTCCTCATGCATGCATTGCGTCCTTAAAAAGTACATCTCAATCGCTATGTTTTCAAAAATAGATTTGGGATCGAAAAGGATCACGTGAATGACATGCTTACACGCCAAATATGTGACAAGATTTTCATGACTTAAAATTTTCAAAATTGATCCGATATTGCTTAAATCAGTACAATTTTTTTTTTTTTTTGGTATCAGTTTGATATCGAAAGACCTTTTTATATTAACAAAAAATAATAATAATTTGAAGGTTCTATGCAAATCACCTAGTTCATCTAGTCTATGGGCTGATATCGCCTTCATGTTGCCTGTGTCGAGTAGCCCTCACTTCATCAATGTCCCCACGTCCCGTAACTCTGCAATCGTGTAAGAGAAAATATTCCATACGAAAAATTAAGGGATTTTTGGCAATAATTAAAAAAAGCCCATGTGTAGATTTAGTAAAATAATAAAGGTAGCAAATGGTGAAAAAAAAAAAAACTTTGGTCTTATGAAATGGCCCATTTGGATGGAATCGTCAGGATTCTTAGTTAGTCGAAGTCATTCTTTGAAAAGCTTAGGTGTAGCGTTTGGTCAATTTAAACTTGAAATAAA
This sequence comes from Jasminum sambac, assembly GCA_018223645.1. Classification (NCBI taxonomy): domain Eukaryota; kingdom Viridiplantae; phylum Streptophyta; class Magnoliopsida; order Lamiales; family Oleaceae; genus Jasminum; species Jasminum sambac. Next base: position 31,374,692 of record CP073649.1, read on the forward strand.
TTGCACAAAGTCCCTAACTTTAGATATTGTTACAATCAAGTCCAAAAGTTTGAAAAATGTATACTTTAGTCCCAAATTTAGTTAAATTGTATAATCTTTTGGGATTTTGGCGCAAATAATCCCAAAAAACTAGCCATATTGCAGATTTAGTCCCAAATAATAAAAGGTAATAAATGGTCCCAAAAAATTTTGGTCTTAAGAATGGTCCATTTGGATGGAATCAGTCCGCTTAGTTAATTAAAAATCAATCAATAAAACTTCTGCAAGATTTGGTCCATTTCACTTGAAATAAATTGTACAAAAGGTCCTAACTTTAGATATTGTTACAATCAAGTCCAAAAGTTTGAAAAATTTATACTTTAGTCCCAAATTTAGTTTAATTGTATAATCTTTTATATTTTATTTTTTCTATGGGTGCTTATTTAGTCCGTAATTAATTTTATTTTAAATTTTTTTAAAAAAATAAATTTTACTTGCCTACGTGGCGCCAGGCGTGGGTATTGGCTTCTATTCCCCACAGTAGGAAACAGAGCCAAACCGCATTTTACGTGTCACGAAAGCTCTAGGCAGTCCAGACTCGTGCCAAAGTGCGACTTTTCAATAAAGCAATTAAGGAATTGACTCATGTCATGATTAAAGTGCAATTTAGTTAAATAATGGGTTAAAGACATACTAATCTAATCTTTATTTAAGTATTATATTAGTCTTGTCAGAAGCATAATGATCAGTATTCACTCTCGAGTCTAACAAAATCCGCTAATGCGCAATTCCTCACTAAAACGGTCCGATACGTAAATTAATAGAGAGGAGAATTCTGCTACATGCAACTGTATATTAGTAACCTAAACAGTGACCCCACACGCGAAAATATAACCAATAACATTGTGACAGCATGTAAATCTTTAATCTGATGGAGCATTCTTTCTTGTTTAATTGATACACGGGCTGACGATTGTACACAAACGTTGGCAGGTGTCATGCATACCGACGTAGCTCTAATTTGGGCCAAAGCTCCAACGCGCGCCTTACCGTTCTTCTCTAAAATACGCCTCTGGTATTTTCCATACTTATATTTCTGAAACTGCTATAGCCTATAATCAGAACAAAAAAAGAATTTGTAACCTGCAAGTCATTAGACGCTCATTTCGACACTAAATTTCAGTGTTTTACTGATTTCATTTAATTTAATTTTTGTAGCTGTTTATGATTGCGTGTGTCCACATTACGTTTATTGGAGTTGTTTTTTGCAATTAATTTCTGGTTCCTGAAAATCAGCATTACATCAAGGTTGATTCACTTCTCTGCTTTTTTGGGCGTTTTTTTTTTTTTTTTTTTCCCAACCAAAAGCGATTCTGGCGGTTTAGTTCGTAATCATGCTCCATTTTGAGTCCTAAATTTTCCTTGCCATTTTCGCTGCGAGTGATATTCTCAATCGGAAACCGAACCCTTTTTCCTCGAGTTAGGGTTTTCCTGGGTTTTCAGTGACGATGGATCTCTGAGGTTCCGGTTATTCATGGTTTTTCTGAGTGCGGGGAGATTTTGGAGCGGTTCAAAGCTGATTCGACGCCGCCTGGCGGGAACACCACCTTTAGGAGATCAAATGGAGAAGGGGCAAGGCAAGAATCAACACTCACGTCTCTGTTTATTAGTTTCATTATCCGTTTTGTTTTGGTGCTTATTATTGTATTTCCATTTTGTCGTACTCGGAGGTAGTAGTGATGTTGATAGTTCACTTGAGTTGGGAAAATTCTTGCCAAACACTGAATCCTTAAAGACTAAAACGAGTAATTCCAACCAGATCCCTGTTAATCTTCCCCTCTCTGTTGAGAAGCCTAGAGTTGATGGTGGCCTTGGAAAAGAAAAACCAGTCAAGAATAAATTGAAAGGTGAAGGCATAAGTAACGTGATCGTAGAACGTTTGAGAGTGAAGAAGAAGCAGAAATATCCTTTTCTGGGGGCGTTGAGAACGATAGACAATAAGAGCGATCCGTGTGGAGGGAGGTATATTTACGTGCACGATCTTCCTCCAAAGTTCAATGAGGACATGCTTAAGGAATGTAAAAGCCTTAGCCTTTGGACAAACATGTGTAAGTTCACTACGAATGCAGGGCTTGGTCCACCGTTGGAGAATGTAGAAGGTGTTTTCTCAAACACCGGTTGGTATGCAACCAATCAGTTTGCAGTTGACGTGATCTTTAATAATCGAATGAAGCAATATGAATGTTTAACGAAAGACTCGTCTCTAGCTGCTGCTATTTTCGTGCCTTTCTATGCGGGTTTTGACATTGCTAGGTATCTTTGGGGGCATAACATATCCACTAGAGATGCTGCTTCTCTTGCTTTGGTTGACTGGCTCATGAAGAGGCCAGAGTGGAAGATAATGGGTGGAAAAGATCATTTCCTTGTTGCGGGTAGGATAACGTGGGATTTTAGGAGACTAACCGATCAGGATTCCGATTGGGGAAACAAACTTCTGTTCTCACCGGCCGCCAAGAACATGTCCATGCTGGTGGTGGAGTCGAGCCCTTGGAATGAAAATGACTATGGTATCCCTTATCCTACCTACTTCCACCCCGCACGTGATGCTGACGTGTTTACTTGGCAGGATAGGATGAGAAATCTCGACCGGAAGTATCTTTTCTGTTTCGCTGGTGCACCTCGTCCGGGTAATCCCAAGTCGATAAGAGGTGAGATCATTGACCAGTGCAAGAAGTCAAAGGTCTGCAAATTGCTTGAATGTGATTTTGGAGAGAGTAAGTGTCACTCTCCAAGCAGTATAATGCAGATGTTTCAGAGCTCACTCTTCTGCTTGCAGCCACAGGGTGACTCATACACAAGAAGATCAGCATTTGACTCCATGCTGGCTGGTTGTATACCTGTGTTCTTCCATCCTGGCTCTGCCTACACACAGTACACCTGGCATTTACCGAAGAATTATACTCAATTCTCTGTTTTCATCCCGGAGGATCATGTTCGCAAGAGTAATATCAGCATAGAGGAAAGACTCAGTCAAATCTCCCCCGAGCAGGTGAAGCAAATGAGGGAGACAGTTATAAATCTCATCCCTCGTCTGATATATGCTGATCCTCGTTCGAAGTTGGAGACTCTCAAAGACGCCTTTGACGTGGCTGTTCAGGCAGTTATTGAAAAGGTTACTAGGTTGAGGAGAGACATCATTAAGGGCCGTAAAAACGATAATTTTATTGAGGAGATTAGTTGGAAATATGCTTTACTAGATGAAGGTCAAGAGGTAGGGCCTCATGAATGGGATCCATTTTTCTCCAAACCGAAGCCTGGGAATGCAGATTCTGATAGTTCATCAGCAGATGCAGCAAAAAATTCTTGGAAGAATGAGCAAAGACAGCATTCATGATTTGAAGGTGAAGTACATTTTGTGAATCTCCATCGCATGCACGGTGAAAATGGGACATGAATCCTAGGAATTTTGTCCAAATCCAAAGCACAATGAATTTGATTTATGTATGTGTTTTATATTCTCAAGAAGACTAGTTGGACAAGCTGAGTATTAGAGGATAATGGTTCTGTTTTGTTTGTCTTTTTCCTTTTTGTGGTAGTTAGTGAACCTGATTAGGCTTTCACATGAATTAAATAGGAATATTAGTAATTCTATTACAACATTTACACAATTAAATAATGCTATATTCCCAATGTACATAGAATACTTGGATTTTCTCGACTCCAGTCAAACTGAATATTGTTTATAGTTAGTGCCTCTGGAATGGTCGGACTTGTTATGTTCCCCGCGCTGCTTGGAAGAAAAAAACATTCTCCCAGCAGGGGGCTTTTTGGCTGCCCCCGCATTCAGGGGAGGCTGAGTGTGGGTGGGACCCGCGCTGGGAGAATAATTCTCCCAGCGCGGGCAACATATCAAGCTCGCTGGAATTGTTTATAGATAGAATTGTAACCATCTACAAGAGAGTGGTGACATGGGCATCAAACAAAGTGAATCAAACGCAATCAAAATGGACCATTGAGAGAAAATGGCAAATCCTTCATCGGATAGCATACAAGGTTAGATTCACCTTGACTCAATACTTACCAAGGTTATATACTTGTACCTGGCCTACTTGCATCAAAGATAATTTGCATGAACAAGAACAATTGACCCCAAAAATGCAAGAATCAGAAGACCTAAAAAAAAGCGTCATTTTTTAACGAACGATAAGCCATTCGCATTAGCATATCGCTCCATGAATCTCATGAAGCGATCCCAGTCCCGTGGAGTTCGCATGATGTATTTGGCCTCTATACCCGCGGGTTTCCCATTCACAAACTTTGCACTAACATCAACTGACTGAAGAACTCCCTCCTCATCAATCATGTAGAACCCCGTAATATCGCCTACTTCACTAGACGAGTCAAAAACAGAGGGTTGGTCGAACCTGAATATAGCCATACCATTAGTCCCGTCCCTTGATTTTGTTAGCCTCACGTCTGGGATTGTTTGTTCGTCGGTTCCTTGAATGAATTGAATTGCTGGTTTTACCATCATTATCGCACACAATCTCGGCATTCTTCGAGTTTGTGTTTGTCTTAGTAACGTTGAATGCGGTTGTAGGCATAAAGATTGACCGCTAAATGATGAACGCAAGGTACGGTGAACGCCTCCTAAACCCAACCCTGAAAAACAAGAATCAAATGTGAAGGTGTTGTTGTCTTTGCATTTCAATTTTCTATTTTAAATTTTACATTTTCAGTTTTCTATTTTAAATGAGTGGTAAAGAGGCAAGTAACGCTTTGAAAAATCATGCACAAATAAAAAGTGATTTACAAAAATGCTTATCGATTATTTTCCTGGTTGTAAAAACCTTTTCAAGAATTATGAATTCAACTTATAAATCTTTACTTTCAGGAGCACCCGAGCATGGCAATAATAATAATAATTAGAAAACAAGCAAACAAATATTTCACAGAAAAAAAAAATTACTATGACCTGTAGCAAATTGAAAATCTGAAAAAAAAATTAAAATAAAAAATCAAGAGAATTTGCCATAACACTAGGAAAATAGCATCAGCAAATCCAGTGTCTACTCCACAAAATAGCATCAGCAAATCCAGTGTCTACTCCACAAACACATGATGCGAAAACAAGAAAATTGCAGGGAGCTAATGCAATTAGATAACAAAGAACAGGGACTAAAATGATAAATTGGTAGAAGGTTCAACCTGGAAGAGAGCAGGGTTGACGAGAATAGTGTGAGATCGGAGAAGAGACGGCAAATGACTGCAGCGATGCCATTCTGGTGAGAGGCCTTTTAGAGAGAGAGAAAGAAATGTTTTAGTGAGAGAAGCATTATGTATCACTGAGAGATGATGATGATGATGATGTGGTGGTGTTAAAGAGGATGGTGTGGAATGAGGACAACCATTCACTTGCTAAACATTCTTAGGCTTTTCGAAGGATTGGCTAACAACAGTGTGAACTAGAAGAAACACGCTATAAAAATACTTGGAATCCTGGGTATGTACACTAACGAGCCGATTCAATACAAATTAATTGGCGCCACAAGATGTCAATTATGTATTGGATGGGTGCTACCTGCCTCTCACCATCAGGGAATGGGTGGGTGTGTAGACACATGCCGATGATCCAGACATCAAATCATTAGTGATGTACACTAACGCATTCACACAATTGTGAATTGTCCATATTCTAATAGAAACAGCAAAGGTAAGTAGACATTGGCGGAGTTAAAAATTTTGATTTGTGGGGGACGAAGAAAATATTCAACACAAGACAATAAAGAAAAAAATTTTGAGACGTTAGTTTTCCGGGGGTGGCAAATGGAGCGGGGCTTGATATCGGGGGACGACCGCCCCTCTAGCCCCCAACACCACCTATGCGAGTAGTTATTAGATTTGGTACGTGTACTACAACTTGAAACCAAAATCAACATTCGACTTTTATTTTTAACCAATTATTTTATTAACTTGACAATTATTCTAATTTTTTGTGTCACTTCTTTCGATTTTCAACTGTATATAAAAAATTGGTTTAACTTATGATCTCTATCAAACATACTTAAAGACTAAAGTGATAGCAAAAAAGACCGTTGAAAAAACTCCATAATTTTAGGGCTGCAATTTTTTTTTTTTATTCATAACTGGGCTGGACTTGTTGCAAGTCTACAGATGCAGGCCACAACTCAATGGGTCCTTTGTTTTCTGCCTTTTCGAGTTAACATGGGCCTTTGTTGAGATGTCTATAACTGAGGTCCGAAGGAATCTGGGCTACATGTCAGTGTCTTATGGGTCATGGACCGTACTAAAGGCTCTTAACTGGGTCTGGTTCACTTTGTTGTTTTAGGGTATTGTTTGATTGGGGATAAAAGTTATCCGTACGGTATTCCGTGTAAAATGTGTGGTTAATATTGTATTGAAAAGTATGTATGTGGTTGAAAAAAAGAGAGAGAAATGTGTGGGATAAATATTATCTTGGATAGAACAAGGCCTTAGCCCATGTGTAATGTGTTGGAGTAAGCCTTGTTTGTTTGCCAGGAATATTTGAAAAGTACTTCTTAAAATGATTGTTATACTTATTTTTATGACGTGAAAATTAATGTTTAATTAATTGATCAATTTTAACCAAATTAAAGACATGACGCGCAAGCATTAAATATAGATTTTGGTTGCAAATTGAGGGGGAAAAAATTCTAGTACTCCTGGAGCACCCAATTCGGTACTCTAGGCCAATGAAAATTGCTCACATACTTATAGGGGGTCACAATTTAATAAATAAAGTGGTTCCCTATGTGTAGGTGGGCAGTTCTCATTGGCCTGGAGTACCGAGTGTTTGGTACTCCAGGAATACTAGAATTTTTTCCAAATTAAGGATGCGTTGAATTTCTCTTTCATCAAACATTTATTTATGTTATAAAATCAAAGTAAAAAAATACCTTAAATGCTACAAGAGAATAGAGAGGAAATATATTGAACTTTCTTCATTCTTCTTCATTACATCAATTCATGAATTGAGGTCTATTTATAGACCATCAAGTGTAGAATCAAAACAAAAATGATGAGTCATATTACACATAATTATCAATCAAGTTGTACAATTATTCATGAATTATTTTCATCCTCACATGATTTCATAGTCATTCACAACTCATTCACAATAATGCATCCAACTTTTGAATTATTTATAACACTCCCCCTTGAATGACTATTTATACAATAAAGTTGATTGTGGGGTGCCCATGTGTTGCCTCGTTAAAACCTTGTCAGGAAAACCCGGTTGGGATAAAAACGATCGAAGGAAAAAGAGTACAACCGCTTCCACGATGTTCACCACGGGAGTATAAATATCTTTGCCTCATTAAAACCTTGTCGGAAAACCCAATGGGATAAAACTGATCGAAGGAAAAAGAGTACAGCTACTCCCCCTCATAATGACATTGTTCAAGGTCCTTAAGTCGCCGCATGCCAATTTGGTACACCAATTTTCTAAAGGTTGATGTTGGTAACGCCTTTGTGAACAAATCCGCTAAATTGTCAATTGAGCGAATTTGTTGAACATCAATTTCACCACTTTTCTGAAGGTCATGTGTATAAAAGAATTTTGGAGAGATATGCTTCGTTCTATCTCCCTTGATGTAACCTTTGTTGAGTTGTGTGATGCAAGCTGCATTATCCTCATACAATCTGATTGATTTTCTTTTATTGAGGATAACCCACATGATGTTTGTATATGATGAGTCATATTCCTTAACCACATACATTCCCGACTTGTCTCATGAATTGCAATGAGTTGACATTATTTGATGATGTTGCGCTCAAAGTTTGTTTTGTAGATTTCCAAGATATAGCGGTTCCTCCGCAGCGTAAATACATATCCTGTTTGGGACTTGCCTTTATGGGAATCGATAAGTATCCTGCGTCTGCATATCCAACTAAAGTAGATCGAGAATTATGTGAATAAAATAAACCTAAATCAGACGTACCTCTTAGATAACGGAGAATGTGTTTAATACCATTCCAATGTCTTTTGGTAGGTGTATGACTATATCTTGCCAGGAGATTTCTGAGAAAAAGCTATGTGCAGTCGAGTGCAATTTGTCGAGATAATGTAATGCTCCAATTGCACTAAGATACGGTATACGGACCAAGGATTTCTTCCCCATCTTGGTGGTCGAGCAGCGTCCCTTTCAACATCAAGTGTTGAGCGACCATAGGTGATGTTAGAGGGTGTGCTTTATCCATACCAAATCGTTTCAAAACCTTTTCAAAGATATGAAGATTGATGAACAAAAACTCCTTCGGGAAATGTTCAATCTGTAAACCTAGACAAAATTTGGTTTTGCCTAAATCTTTCATCTCAAATTCGGTTTTCAAGTACTTCTTTGCTTCATTAATCTCTTCAGGAGTTCCAATGAGATTTAAATCATCAACATAGACTGCTATGATTGCAAATCCAGCATCCGTTTTCTTTATGAAGACACAAGGACAAATGTCATCATTTTTGTATCCCCTTTTTAACAGGTAATTACTTAAGCAATTGAACCACATTCTTACGGATTGCTTCAAACCATATAGTGATCTTTGCAATTTAATTGATAACACATTATTTGGGCATGCACTAAGTGCTTCGGCACTTTTATTCCTTGAATTCTCATATATATATCCTTTGTCAAGTGAACCATATAAATATGCGATTACTACATCCATAAGGCGATGTCAAGTTTTTACATTCTGACCGGACTTATCAAAAATCTAAAAGTAATAGCATCCATTACGGGAGAATACGTTTCTTCATAGTCAATTCCTGGTCTTTGAGAGAATCCTTGCGCTACAAGCCTTGCTTTATACCTTGTAATTTCGTTCTTCTCATTTCTCTTTCTTACGAAAACCCATTTGTATCCTCTGAGGATTACATTTTTTGGTGTTTGAACTACAGTCCGAATACTTGGCGTTTATACAAAGAATTTAATTGACTGTATGGCTTCCTTCCATTTTGGCCAATCATTTCTATTTCGGCAATCTTTAGCAGATTGTGGTTGAGAATCCTCACTTTGCACAATTTCTTGGCAACATTAAAGGAGAATATATCATCTACAACGATTGCTTTCCGTTCCCATAAGTTATTAGATAGTAAATAATCTATTGATATCTCATGATTTTCGAATACTTACGGTTCTGCGGGAACCTCAATCTTCTTGGATATACGGTTCTCTTGGAACTTTAAATATTTTATTTGATTGATCAATCGTTTTTATCATTATTTCTGCGATATTCTTTTGTTGGTTTTTGTCTTGTACCCTTCTCTTTCTAGGTGCAGAATCCTTGGAACCAAGCCCGGTCGACCACGCTTCGGCGTATTTTAGATTCATTTCTTTGTGAGGTTGTCCTGAGGACATCAATTTTTGGTGTATTCTCTCTGGTATATGCGACTTGGTGACTTTCCTTGTATTCACAAATGCATCAGCGGTTCATATGCGAGTTCTTTGCAAATGAATAAGATTTTCAATTTCTCTCTCACATTTATTGCTTGAGGATCAAAGTGAGCTAGAGTCTTCTCATTCCAGGAAAGTTCATTTTTTCTTTCAGGATGTAGTTTTGTACCCCAGTGTTGGAAAATTCATTTCATTAAAATGACAATCATTAAAGCATGCATTAAATAGATCACTGTTAAAGGTTCTAGGTACCGATGATTGGCGGTGAATTAAACCCAACATAAATTCCAAGCCTTCGTTGGGGACCCATTTTGGTACGCGTGGGGGGTGCAATTGGTACTGTACTTCACAACCAAAAATTCGAAGATGAGAAACATTAGGTTCTTGACCAAATGCTAATTGTAAAGGGAGTATTGATGATATGCGGTTGGTCCGAGGCGTATCAATGCCGCAAAGACATGTAATACAAAGATGTCCCCAAGTAGAAGTTGGGAGTTTTGACCTCATAAGCATAGGCCTAGCAATAAATTGGGGCGTTTAATAAATGATTCGCCAATCCATTTTGTGTATGGACATGAGCAACAGAATATTCAACTTCAATTCCCATAGGCGTACAATAATCATCAAATGCTTTTGATCTAAATTCACCAAAGATTATCAAATCGAATGGTTTGGATCGAATAATCGGAAATGAACTCGCAATTTTATAATTTGGGCTAATAGTTTAGCAAATGCATCGTTTCTAGTTGAAAGTAGGCAAACATGTGACCATCTAGTAGATGCATCAACTAAGACCAGAAAATAACGAAATGGTCCACAAGGTGGGTGTATAGGTCCACAAATATCACCTTGAATTCTTTTGTAAAAGTTGGCGATTCAACATTTACCTTTGTTTTAGAGGGTCTGATGACTAATTTACCTTGTGAACAAGCTTCACATGGACACTCATTTGGTAAAATAGTCTTAAGGTTCTTAAAAGGATGTCCATGTGAGCTTTTAATTATTCGTTGCATCATAGTCGTTCTGGGTGCCCAAATCTATCATGCCAAAGTTTAAGAACCTTTGAGTCAATAAATTTTGGTTTTATGATGTTGTTAGACTCAATCGTTCTTATGAATGTATAATACATTCCAGATAGAGCGATGGAAGTTTTTCTTTAATCTGCTTATGCCCAGATAGAAATGAGTTTATGTAAAGATATTCTTTATTATTTTCTTCCATTGTTTCAATGTGATATCCATTTTTGCGGATATCCTTAAAACTAAGCAAATTTCTTACGGATTTGCTAGAATAAAGTGCATCATCTATATTCAATTGTGCATCATTTGGCGAGGATATCTGAGCTCTACCAAAGCCTTCAATAATATTTGATGCACTGAAATTGTATAGACATAATTTTCTCGTATTGTCAAATCCAAGAAAAACTTCTTATCTTGTAAAATAGTATGCGTAGTTGCGCTATCACTAGGCAAATATCTTGGCAATTTGTCATGGTCTACAAAAGAAATTTAAAATATAAAATTCATACCAGTTAACAAACAACAATTACATATAACACTTAATGGAAAATAACAATACAAATATAAAGATAACAATTCCACACTTATCACACAAAAGCATTATAGAAAAATATTTCACACATAATACACCATAAATATAATAATACTTCATTAGAGAATTATTTAATCGATATTTTCCATCAAACTTCCAATGTTTGTATGATCTGCGGGATCTGGGAAAAAGTCGAGTATCAAAATGAGTTCCATTGACTCAGTCATCCCAATCAAGAAAATTGGTTTCAACTTTTTCTTTTCCTTTCTCTTTTCCCTTGGTCGAAGTTTATATATAAGTCCACCAAATGCTTTGGTGTCACGACATGTCTGGGACCAATGCGTGTATTCCACATCGATAGCATCTGTCATTCTGCCTTTATCAAATGAATCATTTCCATTATTTTTACGAAATTTGAACCTACTATTATGTTCTTTGATTACGCTCATTATATCGTAAATGAGCTTTTCCATTATCATGTTGGAATTCACGTCTAAACCCTCGCCCACGCCCCACGCGGGCTCCACGCCCACGCCCGCCGCCCACGCCCACGCCCACGCCCACGTCGTAATTATTTTTCGGAACGTTGCATTTACCTCAGGCCATATAGTTCCATTTGTTTACGGTATCACCGTGGATCTGTTGGGCGTATCCCATGGTTTTTCATGAGTAGTTCATTATTTTGTTACGCTACTAATAAGCAAGATACAAGTTCGAATACGTTTGAAATCTACGCTCTCGATCTCGCTGCTGAGGAACGCGTTCGAGGCATGGAATGTTGAAAAAGTTTTTCTAACATATCTTGCTCGATAATTTCTTCACCACGAAAAGTAATTGAGCGATTACGAATAATTGAATTGTAATCTTTTCTGATTTAAAATCTTGCGCGCAAGTGCATCCAGCGATATCGGCCTTGGCGGGGCAGACGACCCTTTGGTGATCGAATCATCCTTTAAATTTTTCCACGAGCAGATGGATCTTTGATCGTGAGGTATTCTACCATCGAGAGATGCATGTAGGTGTCGTCGAAGGAAAATTACTTATTTGTTGCACGATCCTGCTGGGATCTTTCATTTCCTTCGATTATTGTTTCACCTAACCCTTTTGAGATCAAGTGAATCTCAGCATCAAGTGTCCATGATGAATAATTATCACCAGAAATATCAAGAGCGACAAAATCAAGTTTTGCAAGCGACATTTTCAAAAATTTAAATGAGCTAGTATATTTTGTTTTGAAATTTGAATTAGTACTCGTGCGCACAACAATAACAAAATAAAATTTCTTGTAAAAAAAATCGTGATTATCTTGTAATAATTAGGTTTCTGATACAGAGGGTCATCTATAAGATGCAACTGTAGAGCATATTTCCTTTTACTACAAGAGTGAGCTCTAGTGTAGAGACTCGTGCTGATAACGTGTTATAAAATCAAAGTAAAAAAATACCTTAAATGCTACAAGAGAATAGAGAGGAAATATATTGAACTTTCTTCATTCTTCTTCATTACATCAATTCATGAATTGAGGTCTATTTATAGACCATCAAGTGTAGAATCAAAACAAAAATGATGAGTCATATTACACATAATTATCAATCAAGTTGTACAATTATTCATGAATTATTTTCATCCTCACATGATTTCATAGTCATTCACAACTCATTCACAATAATGCATCCAACTTTTGAATTATTTATAACAATTTATGATATATATGATGACGAATAAATAATTTTTCTTTAATCAAGTATTACAGTTTGAACATAATGTCTACGTTATATGAGGTCACATCGGGTTTAATTAATTGTGATACGTTGACATGTTAACGTGTTAATTAGAGCAACTTGCGATTTAACTTGAAAACTAATCCCGTCTGTTGTGAACGAGGCACCCGAGGGAAACAAATATTATTTGTTTATTGATGTGAATGACTATTATGTCCCTGATGAAATTATGTAATTACGATTGTGCCATTCGAAGTTTCCCTATAAATAGGGCTTCAGTTATTAATGAAATTCATTCCTGTGAATTCCTTAGAATTCATTCTCTCTAAACTCTCTATTATTTCTATACTTTTATAACACGTTATCAGCACGAGTCTCTAGCCTTGAGTAATAAGAAGGGAGTATGCTCTACAGTTGCATTTAACGATGATCCTCTGTATCAGAAACCGGATTAAACATTTCTCAAATAACGAATTGTTTTTTTTTAATAAACTTCTCCTACACGCATCTTCTCTTCAATTGTAATTGAAACCAGAAAATACTCACAAATCACACCATGTTACTTCATGTCTTTAATTCCTAATCCAGAAATATGCAGAAACGAATTCGGCAGAAGGAAAATCAGAAAAGGACGGAAAGGTATATATATTATTATTTTATAATATAATAATATATTAAACTATAACATTCGTTTTCTCGAGATATAAGGAGCATACATTATCAAAATCAAATTTTCTCGACTCCATTATACTCGATTTAACGAGATCTTCGATTTGACACCAATATTGATAAGGTAAACTTTCAAAAATTTACAAATCAGTACCCCAACTTTTGAAAAAGTTACAAAAGGGTCCTTGGACTTGTGAATATTTACGTATTAATCCTTATACTATTACAATTTTATAAAGAAATATGTGTAATGCCACGCACTTGCCAGCGGCACGCGCTACAGCAATATGATTGGCGGCGGTGAGTATGTATTAATATTTTATAAAGAAATATGTGGCATGCGCTTTTTGCCAGACTGCGCCGACAGCTGGTAGCGATTGGTAGCAGAGCGATCGTTCGACCTCTCGTTTACTTTGACGACAATAAACAAAAATGGATAGAATATTCACGAAGAAATTCTAAATCCATTAATTACGACCTGAAGTCCATTTGAGTTAAAAGATAGGAATATTATTTTAACTCCCGAAGAGTTTAAATACATAATATACTTATTCTAAAAAGGATAAGTGAGCTCTTATAGAAGTAATGAGAATTTGTTCTAGAAGAACAAATCTGCTCCGTAGAAAGCAGTTCAATATTTAATTCTCGTACTTTATTTCTCGCAATTTAAATCTTTGCAATACCTCCTACTCGATGATGGGTTCAACCATCAGAGCGAAGGTTTTATATATTTATGCAATTTATATGCTAAGTGATGGGTGATACCTTCTACTAAAGCAGATCCTACTCTGAAGAAGTAGTTAATCATTATGCATTTTAATTCTATAATTTAAATTCAAGTAAATTTATATTTATTGCAATAATTCCCATAAGGTAGGTTCGACCACCTATTGGAGGAAATTTAATTTACGCAATTTAAATTTACGCACTTTAAATTTCGTGATATATTTCCAATGTGGTGAGTTATATCGCACGATTAGTATGCATATTTTCAATGTGATGGGTTATACCACACGTTTAGAATACTTATTACAAATGTGGTTGGATTAAACCCCACAATTGGATAATCGATTTATATATGTTCAATATGAATATTCTATTGATATTAAAGAAGGGATTTGAGCAAGTGATGCCAGAATTTACAGTTGTATGTATTGATGAAATGAAATTGCTCAAAGAATCCCATTGCGATAAAAGAGAAAGAAAATATATCGTGGTGAAAAATCTCATTATGAGATTAGTATATTGTGATATGATGAGAAATGCTCTTAAAGAAGCATTTAATAAAGGAATGTTCACTTTCCACGTCTATTGAATATTGATGGGGAAAATTGAGTAAGTGGTACTGAAGTTACCATTGAATAAATAGATGAAAGTAAAATGCTCAATAGATCCCATGTTGATAAATCAAAGAAAATATATCGCATGGAAAGATTATATGAAGTAATCTCATCGATGATATGAGATTGTATTAATATGAGAATAAAATGCTCTTGAAGAAGCATAATCACTAAGATTTATGTATTTGAATAAAGCCAATATGATATTATTATTATTACTCCAGAAGAAGTACAAAACAGTCGAAGTGGAACATATTGAGAATATCAAAGATGGCAATAAATATGCGAAAAGAAAATACATATTGAACCCATAAATGAGGGATGCGTCTCGAGAGTACAAATACTCCGTAACTCTGCCACCCCGAACATTCGGGTTCATAATGAAAGATCCAAAGGATCTCTTTTTCTCTTGACACCGATGGTCTGTGACCGACGGGTTTCAGCTTCCTCAGATTTTTGAACATATGATTGAATCTTGATGAGTAGATCAGCAACTGTATTAGCGGAAACAAGTATATTTCTCGCTGAACGAGAAATAAATTTATGTTCTACACCCTGATCTAGAAAAGCTAGCAAACCATCAAAGAAATAATTAATATTCAACAAACCTATGGGTTTGTTATGAAAGTTCCATTTGTGCAAATGACGCTATATTGAATATTTCTTCCAGTGTTATAGCCGCTGGAAGAACAATAAAAGCATCACTATTGCTCATCATGTACATCGAGCGATCGTGGATGGATTGTGTTTCTAGCATCAATCGGTGGACTAATGACATTTCTAACTCCAATTCGATTCGCCTCCAATTCGATGAAAAGGTATTACACTTGACACTCTTATCCCCATGATTGTGCGGCCATCATAAGACTCCTTAATAGTTTGTTATTAGTCCCTCCATATAGTATATTGATATTTTGTTTTCCTAACTCCCTTACAAGTTGGTCGGCCATATCCACATATTGGATATGACCTACTAGTCTGGAGCCACCAAGAACACATATGGTTTTAATCTGGTGAGGTAAAGGCTGACTTGTATGAGATGATTTTAAAATCTCTATATCCATCTCTACTCCTATCTCTCTTTTTGCACTATACTTCCAACGTATGAACATGAGAACCACGAATCCTTTTATTTAAAGAAAAATTTCAAACTAATAATTGATTGCACTATTTACTTTTTGACAAATATGAAAGAGAAAAAGCGAGAAAAATTTTAGTGACATGACATATACCTGTCGGTGATTGAAAAATAATATATATATACATATATATATCTTAAAATTGAAAAACGATATTTACAAATAAAAGAAATATATTGATCTTTGTTATTACACCAAGCTTTCTTACATAAATATGGGAAAATCATTATACTAAATTTTTCTACTAAATTTACAAAAGGATCTTCTAAAGTAAGTTTTTCAAGGTATGAACAGCATTTGTTGATCTTTGAATTTGGCCCATAAGGCCATTAGCTCACCTTGTACGTGTCCACTAGGATGTGTCTCAAGAGCCTGTTGAAAATCATCCAAAGGCTCCTTACTCAATCCATCTTTAATGAATGCTATTTTATCTTCTCGGTTTCTGGACAAGTATCCCACAGATTTACATCGAGTGTCACATGTCCACCGAGCACACTTGTAGCATCCTCCTAATCTTTTTGCTCTCCGTTTCTTTGAAAAACTACTTTTACCCATACCAGGCATGTATTTAGAAGGAATCGAAACCTCACCAGATAATCGAACCTTTGCTTCATTAGCATCCTCAACCTTTCAAGCCTACTTCGATAAATCCTTTTTAGGATTTTGATCGGTAGTGATGGATAGTATTTTCGAAGATTTGAGAGCAAATTATCCATTATTATATATGGACCATTATTAATGGTGAATAGTAAAGTGCCCGGATAATTTATAAACACGTATGAGGTAAGACTCCGCGTTGAAACAGTATTAAAACATGAAGCGTATGTGCTAAGATTCCACGCTTGAACAGTGATGTGTAATAATGCTACCGAAACATGATGGAATACGTCGGTGAGCTATACATATGATAAAAGTAATAAATCATGTTGAGCACTATACAGATACTAGTGAAATCGATATAAGAATTTACTGAACTAAAAGTTCAATAATACTCGTTTGCAGAACCGGACTGACCATCCCGGTTTAAATAATTATTGAAATCAATATTTCAAGTGAAGAATTAAAAGAATTCTTCAATGATTGTTCTCGATAAATGATGAAATCATTACTAGCCAATATTGGGAATAAATCCCAAATATATCTGGAATAAATGATGAGAAATATGGGCCCACTCATCCTCCATGTGGACTACTAGATATTATGATATGGATCCACTAGATAGTCACATGTGTATATAATTCGTAATTTGAAATTTACGAAATATTTGCTCACTGATATGAGCATGATTTCAGTTTAATGATAAAGCTAGTAAATGTATATCCCAATACTTGAATAAATCCCTGAAGGATTGAGTATGCGCATACAAGTGGGATATTATGTGGCAAATTATTTAAAGTCCTCCAATAAATTGCCAATATCGAGAATAGAATGCAAACTATATAAATTCTCATATTAAGATTGAATGATAAAAATATATATGAGTTTTAGTGTTCTAAATTTTCTTAGCATGAGAGGGAGTATTAAAAGTGAAAATGATATGTGAAATGCATCATACTATATCCTCACAATTAAAATATGAACCTGAAGTTCAAAGATGTATAAAAGATGTTATGAACAATCACATATATCAGTTAAGATGCTTTGATAAGTTAGCACGCCAGAAGCGTTGATATTATGACATTTCCCCAATCATATATATCGAAGCAAATTATTAAAGATGGTCTTAATAACGGAGGCATATACTCTTGAAGAGTATATAGACATAACTATATTGTGTAATCCTACAAGAGGATTGATAATGAGATATCTCGATAAGTTATGTCGATATGGGGAAAGAAATAAAATTGAAAGTGTCGACACACTATGAAAAGATAGCGCTACATACTATCAATAATAGTGAGGATATTAAAATCCATCGAAAATGCCGATGCTGAAATATATGCCCTTATGATTAAAGTGTTCATGCACGGGTTTAATGAGAAATGAGAATGAAACTCTTGAAGAGGTTTCAAATGTATTATTGTATCGGTGCATCTACAGCGCTCAAAATATCTACATTGATATTGTTGAGAAATTCATATCTTTGTACTCTTTTCCTTGATTGATGTTTTGTCCCAAAGGGTTTTCTCAAACAAGGTTTTTAATGAGGCAGCCCAATCTCAACTAATATGAAATCTCCGAAGAGATTTAGGTATATATCTTGATATAGTGAGAAAATGAGATCAGCGTTGATTGCATGTATGCCTTGAATATAACATGATATTGTATAGCATCTAAAATTCCATTCACGTGGAGATCAATGAAGAGTATGAACCAATGTATATGATACTCATACAAATCTATGAAAGATTTTGAAATGCTTGCAGCATACTTGTATAAAATATGCGTTGCACTCTTTTTCCCTTGACTGAGGTTTTATCCCACTGGGTTTTCCTAGCAAGGTTTTTAATGAGGCAACATTAAAGGCGTATTCACATGAATAATGTACTCTTTTTCCTTCATTAGGATTTTTCCCACTGGGTTTTTCCTAATAAGGTTTTAACGAGGCATATTCATGGTATATTGAGGACGACAAGAGAAATCAACACAGTGTATATATTGGATCAAGTTATAATAGAGACAATGTTTTAGATCCAAACAATGATGATATTGAAATCCTTTACCAGAAGTAAGGATATCGGTCCTCAAGATATGAAATCAGATGGAGTAACTGTACTCTTTTTCCTTCGATCAAGTTTTTTCCCACTGGGTTTTCTTGACAAGGTTTTAACGAGGCAGCACGTACTCCTATATTGGTGATCGACATCAGGGGGAGAAATATTTCGACGAAACAGTATATGACCATTCTAAACTTTCCTACAATCAGTTTGGAAGTTTCATTGGGTTTTGCTGGCAAGGTTTTAACGAGGCAGCCAGTTAATACTCCTACAGTCACAATTAGGGGGAGCGATTGTACTCTTTTTCCTTCGATCAGGTTTTATCCCATTGGGTTTTACTGATAAAGGTTTTAACGAGGCAACGCAATATACCCCGCTATTGATTGTAAATGAGAGTTGATGAATAATGTAATAGTGAATAGTCATTCAAGGGGGAGTGTTGTGAACGAGGCACCCGAGGGAAACAAATATTATTTGTTTATTGATGTGAATGACTATTATGTCCCTGATGAAATTATGTAATTACGATTGTGCCATTCGAAGTTTCCCTATAAATAGGGCTTCAGTTATTAATGAAATTCATTCCTGTGAATTCCTTAGAATTCATTCTCTCTAAACTCTCTATTATTTCTATACTTTTATAACACCGTCGACCATTTTTTAAAACTCTTTTTCAAAATCAAAATTTTTGCCTTAATAGCGAAACAATCATCTACATACAAAGAGACGTTAGTGTTGAATTATTTTATTTTATTTTTTGACTTTTTCTATTACTAGACTAGATTATTTCATTTGCAAATATTATTTCAATCCAGTTTAAATTATTTTCTTAACTTTTTTATATAATATAAATAGGTGCCACCAAAATATGAGTTTAATATTACATACATATACATATATATATATATATATATATATATATCAATTAATATTGAACACCTACACACAGTGACAAATTATTTACATATAGTTTCATTCAACTAATAATGATGATACATCTTCTTTTATCGATATCAATTTAGTGTAGCTAGTAGCTATATGTTTAGAAAATTCTGTTTTTTTTTTTCGAATTTTAATATCTGACAATATTATATTGGTGCAAGACAAAATAAAATGTGTTATTTGTGGACATTTGAATAAAATTCTACATCATTTGAATAAAATTGTACTTACAAAGTGGTGGTTTTTATTGCATATAAATGACACGAGTTTGTTCAGTTGCCCACATGTTGGCAACTTAGGGTGCGTTCTCTTTACTGTTTGCAGCCCGTTTTCTATTTTCAGTTTTCGAAAATATTGAAAACGCGTTCTGTTCATTGTTTTTGAAAATCCATTTTCGAAAACATTTTCAAGATTTGTATAGGAAACACGAAAACGACTTTTTAACGTTTTCGGCGTTTTCAGTGTTAAATGTCGAAAACAAGGAAAACACGTTTTCGGATTTTAAACTTTACATTTATTATATTTTAGTCCCAAATTTTATTTTTCGTACGTTTCAATCCCCGATCACCGCTGACCACTTCCGACCACCTCCGGCCACCGTCGACCACCGCCAACCGCCGCCGCCAATGTCTGGTCACCAGATCTGACGGCAAACCACCAAATCTAGTGGCTAACCACCATTAATGGTGGTTGGACCACCATAAATAGGTGGTTTCGACCACCTGCAGGTGGTTCGACCACCAACAGGTGGTTGAAACCACCAGCAGGTGGTTCCCGACCACCTGGTGGTGGTGCGAACCACCAAGAGTTGGTGGTTCGCACTACCACAGTCGCCGGCGAAATCGCCAGCGACTGGTTGAAGAGAGAGAGGGAGGGTGGCGTGGGTGGGGTCGGGTGGGGTGAAGATGAGGGCTTGTTTGAATATTTTGAATAGTTTGAGGATATTTTTGTAAATTTTATTATACCAATTTATATTTTTTTAAAAGTATAAACCAAACACGTTTTCTATTTTCTCTTCTAAAAAATAATTTTTCAAAACAACAAACCAAACGCAATTTCAATTTTCTCAAAACAAAAATTGAAAATAGAAAACACCAAAACATTTTCGAAAATGAAAACAGAAAATACAGAACAAACAAAACGACTTATATGTTGTTAATATGTGTGACGCGTGGCGCCTATGAGGCGCCACGTCATCGCCAATTTTTAAAATTTAAAAATTTTTTGGAATCTACGTCGGGAGAGATGAATAATCATAATTCTTTTTGATGGTGATCTTTTTTTTTTTTTTTTTCCGACCCAAAAATGGGTGTTGGCATATTTCGTTGCCAACAAGTTGGCAACGGAATATGACTAATAAATGACAAATTGATTTAAAGTACTAAATTTTCGGTATGAAAATGATATCGATCCGTGCGCGGCCGCTCGAGGAAAAGAAAAATTCAAAACAGGAAAGATGAGAAAAATACTTTCTCCATGTTTAGTTTTCCGTTATCAATTAATGCACGTAAGACTTGGTAGTATGGGGACCCTCGGTTGAAATTTAACCAATCAATAACTCTTCTTGTTGATTTTAAAGGTCGTTTGTGTCGGGTTGTTTTAAACTAACAAGATAATAATTATTTGGAATTATCTTTTTTACTTATAAATTTTACTAATATAATTTTTTAATTATTTTTCAATCACATATTTAGAAGCTAATTTTATAAAAAAAAATTGAAGAAAAATATTAAAATATTTTTATACAAGGAGTAACACCTCCATTGGATAGTCAATATAAGAGATTTTCTCAACCCACTGTGCCATCGAGACGCTACATTCTCTCTACAATGCATACATTCCAATTGATCGAAGAATTGTTGCAGTTGTTAATAATTAATTATCATTTATTTTGATTTTAAATAAAAATAAATAAATTATTAATCATTAACACAAGTAGAAATAGTTGAGTTTTCAATGTTTGAAAATTAAAAATAATTTGAAACAAGAAAGAGAACAGTTTTTGTTTCTCAACCCTTTTCATTAGTTAGTGCCATCAGCTAATGCAATTATAATCTAGTATCCGATTGGGCACGAATTTATTGTGTACATTTAATACATGTCATCTTAGAATTGGATACATGATATAATCACCTAAATATTATCTAATATTAAGATGACATGTGTTAATTGAGTATATTAAATCCGTACTTAATCGAGTACTAGATTATAATTGTGAGTTAATGGCATTAAAAGTTTCCAAGACAAACAATAAAGTAATGGTACAATTTTTTATATATTTTTTAAGAAGGTACTACCTCCATCCCATAAAGATAGGTTTGGTTTGACTTTCACATAATAATTTAAGAAATTTCAATTAATATTATTGGAAAAGTAAATTTTAGTTAAATAATGCTAACTAATAACAATGTATATTAAATAATGGTACAATTGGAAAATAGAAGAAATTAAATACAAATAAAATAGAAAGTGGCCTATATTTTGGGACGGATAAAAATGGAATACAAGCCTATCTTTGTGGGACGGAGGTAATAATAAAATAGTTATAAGAAGCGTGAAAATAATATTTTTAGGAAAAGTATATTCGAAAAATTTGTCAAACAAATTTAATTTGAAAATTAAAATTGGTCAAGCAAGCACCTAAAATAGGTTCCTTGAAAAAGTCTGAAGAAAAATGGCGATAGCACACCTGACAAATGGAAAAGTGCAACTTCTTTAATTTTGCGTAATTTACATTCACAGGAATCCTGTCCCTTGTCTCTCCACCGCAGCTGACCGCCGGCCCTCACCACCAACCCCACCCACCCCACCAGTCAATCCCCTTTTCCCAAATCCCAAGGCAAACGCGGATTTGTCCTCCAGCAGATTTGGACTCGATCGTGTGCCGTTTAATTTACTGTATAAATAAACAAGCAAGGAATATTATTTACTACTCACCAACCCCTTTCCACATTTCGTCTTCCTCGCCCATTTAGTGCTGAAAAATCAACAAAAATTGCGGAGCTTTATTGGGGTTTTTGCTGTGATTGTAGCAAATGGGAGGTTTTGGGTTGAATGGATCTGATGAAGAAGGTATAGCTACGAGGCTTTGGAATAAGTTCAGTAATGAAAGGGTTTCTGTACTTTACAGTCCTTTCATTGTTTGCTTAGCCTCTGGTACATTGGATTCTCAGAATTTTCTTCATTGCATCTCTCAGGATGTCTACTTTCTTCAAGCTTTTGCCCAGGCGTAAGCCTTCTTTCTCTCCGGATATACATACAATGCTTCTCTCTGCTCTTGTGTCTGTATATATGTTAGTTGATGTAAATTGATTGTCTGTACCTTACTTGCCTGATTTTCCTTGTTTAATCAGTAATTTCTGGGGAATGAAATCTCGTTGTGATTGTATAACTAGAAGGAAATGATGAAAGATTAAATAAAGAGTAGGTCGTTTTTTGTAGGGATGATCGAATAAGAAAGATAATGCTTCTAGGAATTGGGGTTTA
The DNA here is from genome assembly GCA_018223645.1 of Jasminum sambac. Taxonomy (NCBI): domain Eukaryota; kingdom Viridiplantae; phylum Streptophyta; class Magnoliopsida; order Lamiales; family Oleaceae; genus Jasminum; species Jasminum sambac. Next base: position 31,397,610 of record CP073649.1, read on the forward strand.
TATTTTTTTCTGATGATCAAAGTGATATTCAGATATTCAATAGGCTGAGGTAAAATATTATGTCAGGTATGAATTAGCTGAGGAATATGCCGATGATGATGAAGACAAGGAAGCTATTATCAAGTTAAGAAAACGCGTCTTGAAGAGGCTTAGAAACCAAGATAATCTTATCCATGTAATCCCTTATCATCATTTTGCTTCGTCATATGAATGTATTCTTTGGATTTTCTCATTGTGTATACGGAAATTTGATTTAATTGAATATTTTATGCCATAGGAATGGGGCTTTGAGCCGCCAAAAGAGAGTGAATGCCAAACAGCAACCACCAAATACACAGAATTCTTGCTGGAAACAGCAGCGGGGAAAGTGGGAGGAGAAAAATTCCTTGGTAAAATAGTTACTCCTTTTGAGAAAACAAAACTCGCTGCATATACACTGAGCGCCATTGCACCGTGCATGAGGCTCTACAACTTTGTAAGTAAGGAAATCCTTGCTCTCATAGTCCCCGATGAAAGTGAACATGCTTACAAGAGGTGGCTTACCAGTCTTTCATCTGAAAAATTTGAGGTTCGTTCGTCCGAGTGATGTATTTTATATATTATTAGTACTGTGGAGTTTGTGAGATCAACCCGAGAACGTCTCATCTTGGTTTGTTGTTTTTGTTGTTTTCATGCTCGTTTTCAGTTTTTCGGAACACTGAAAACTTGTATACTTCAAACGCATTTCAGAAAACAAGAAAGAATTTTGTAAAGAGAACTTAATGAATCTTTGTCGTTTAAAGTGTTTTCAATTGAAAATTGAAACCTGACTTACACTTACTATTTTGACTGATCTAACTTTAGGCATCAGCTGGGAGAATTGAAGTCCTGTTAGACAAATTATGTGTTTCTTTGACTGGCGAAGAGCTAAAGGTTGTAGAAAGGCTCTATTATCAAGCAATGAAACTCGAGTTAGAATTCATATTGACCCAATCGGTTATTAACCGTGCCATAGTTCCCATTTCTCAACTACATGACAATGACGAAGAGAATCTCATTATATTTTGTGATTTCGACTTGACATGCACCACCATAGATTCCTCTGCGCTTCTAGCCGAGATTGCCATTGTTGCAGCTAGTAAGGCCAATCTTACTGACAGTGAAACACAACCTTCTCAGACATCTTCTGCTGATACCCGAACAATGTGGACTGATCTTTTCAGCCAGTATGTGGAAGGGTATGAACAATGCGTGAAAAGCATCATGCCCGAGGAAGCTGGTAACCTTAATTTCTGCAAGATTTGATCATCGCAAAGCAATATTGTCATTTTATTACTTGACTAAGAATCTGATTTTTCTTGATAATATAATGGCAGTCGAGGGATTTGACTATGAAGGTCTATGCAAAGCACTGGAGCAACTATCTGAATTTGAGAAGAGGACAAATTCAAAACTGATTGATTCTAATTTATTGAGAGGATTAAGTCTATCAGAGATAAGGAGGGCTGGGGAGCACCTTGTTTTTCAAGATGGATGTAAACAGTTTTTCAGGGATCTTGTGAAAAGTGAAAATCATAGGATTGATATCCATGTGTTGTCATACTGTTGGTGTGATGATCTCATCAAATCTGCTTTTTCATCGGGTATGCGAACTATTTATTGACATGTCTACATAATTTACTAAATACGTTCTAATTTCCTTTTCCATCAGCAGAGGAGGGCTGTGTGCCAGATGTACATTCAAACTGCTTAGTTTATGAAGAATCGATTTCCACTGGCAATATGATCCAGAAGATGGAGTCTCCCATGGACAAGCTTCAAGCTTTTAATGATGTCAGCAATGGCAGCAAAACTGACGGCAAGCCTTTGACAATTTACATTGGAGGTTCAGTTGGTGATTTGCTTTCCTTGCTCGAAGCTGATTTTGGCATCGTTTTTAATTTGAGTGGCAGTCTTATGAAACTGGGGAGTCAATTTGGTATTTCTTTCATTCCCTTGTTCTCCGGTTTAGTTAATAAACAAAGAGAACTTGACAGAAGTGGTTGTTTAAATCGGAATGGGTCGTCTGGGGTTCTTTACACGGTCTCTAGCTGGGACGAGATTAACTCGTTCATCTTAGGTGGCAAACAAGGGCCCCCATCTTAAAAGAAAATACACAATATACGCACACGCAAAAAAAAAAAAAAAAAAAGGCGGTTAACTTATTTTAGAGTAGATAAAACTTAGGTAGGTTATATATCAATTCAACAGTTGCATGTTTGGTAGGGAGAACTAGATAACACTAAAGACTCTTAAAGAATCATGAAACTTAAGACATTCATCTTAATCATATTGTTGTGTCATGTATGTCTTGTCTTGTCTAGTACTGCATACTAAACATGCATTTGTTGGCTAGTTTTTCCTACGGCCATTGGTTAGCCCTTATCTATATTTGTTGTTGAGGACTACCAGCCAATAATGGACAATTGTATGAGCACGAATAGGTACCATATCTATGCATAAGGTTGTCGAAGTGAAATCCGTTTCTTATATTTTCTGTTAGTGGACAACATGAGATATTGCTTAGCATAAAGCTAAGATGTCGCTTGTGTTGAGTCCTTGCTGTCTAATACTGTGTACTAAATATGTGCTTATGATTTATGGGCACAATATTCTAGACATGCTATGTGATTTTAAACTGGCATGATGGCAGAAGAAAGTGTACCTGATTTTTTCTCTTTTTCCCTTTTTCTTTTTTCTTTTTTTTTTTTTTTAAATTTTGCGTGGAAAGTGTAATCTAATGTAACTTTCTTGGGGAAATTCCCCTTTGGTGACTGTATTGAAGTTTGTCATGCATTGAAGGCTATGAAATATCATTCCCAAAATTTCTCTCATGTTGCTTGGGTAAGTGTTTTGCTCTCTTATATGCATATAGCATGTTGTGTGCGTTCTTAGAACTGACTTTTTTTAAAATGTTTTTTTTTTTCCCTAAAAAATATACATGACTTTGTCCAAAAGTTACAAATAATAGGGCATGAGCCCTGCAGAGATGGTAATGGGAATAAAATCAAAACTTGTTACTTGTTTGGGAAAATAAAGGGTTGGCAAATTACCTAATAATTTGGTATTTTAGGTATATCTTATCGAAATTGAGCGCACTGCATGGAAAAACGCCTGGTATTTTCAGAGTATTGAATTGTACACTAAGTCAATCAGCAACGATACACACGAGTTAATTATGATCCGTTTATAAGATAGTTGAGCAGAAAACTTCTTGGGGCCACTGGGGCAGTCTCCGGTCGAGTCATCAGGGCCTCGTGGGAATAGTGGGGTGATTGTTAAAGCGGGGTCCCCGATACCCACGGTTATCAAAAAAAAAAAAAAAAAAGATAGTTGAGCAACAGATATTGATTCTGGTTTCAAGAGTATTATAATTTTTTTGTTGTAGTCAAGTCTCTTAATTTTCTTATCTGCAATAAAAATTTTTCGAAGATTCTTAGTATCGAGTCGAATTCTAGGTCAATAGGGATTTGTGCTACACATAGGGTGAGCTAAGTCGTTAATTAATTATGATCCATTATGAATAAGTGTGTAGTATTTTGTTGATAGAATTATCGAATACTCAGTATTTTAGATATATATTAAATAAATTTTCTAACAGTTGAGAATCTGGAAATCGATCTTGAAATGCCTATGCAGTATTGGTAGCATCAAACAACTTAATTCTAGTATGACCTGTCAACATCTCAATTAACATCTGAATAAGCCTTTGATAAACAGTTATGTAGTAACAAAAACAAGTGGTTCATTGTAATAATCATAACCTCAAAAGACAAGCACCATTGGACCTATCCTTCAGGTTAGAGCCAAGACAGTGAACATAAATCTCGGATTTGTGAAGCAAACGATAACTAATAATTAAAAGTAAAATGTTATGCTGACGTTAATACAAACACCATCAATTACACCGATATGGAGTGTCAAATTACTGTTAGGGTGGCGCTAAAGGTAGCCCCATTTTTTCTCAGGTCCACCCTCCCCACCCCCCCAAAAAAATCTCCTTCCCACTTTACCCTTCTTCTTTCTTTCTTTCTTATTTTTAATCTCACCAGCACGTGGTCGAATTCGACCACCTGTGCACCCTTCTTTTTTTTTTGGTGACCACCTGCAATGGTGGTCGAAAAGTTGTTCGGCCATGGCTGGCCAAACACCAATTAAAAAAAAAAAAAAGAAAAAGAAGGGAGGAAGGCGGGGGGTGAGGGTTAAAAATGAGAATGGAATTGTTTGGGGGTGTATTAAGAAAAAATGGGGTGCATTTAGCCTCCCCTTTAAATGAAATACCAATGACGTAAACATCCCATATAACACTTTTTACGAAGCTTATATTTGAGTTGACTTAACGGAGAAAAATATATGAGCCTTGCTTGTAAGAATGAGAGGGACAAGGTTCCTAAACATGTTGAATTTGGTTGTTGTTTGGTCAGTATATTTTACACTATTGTTTAAGATCATCGATTTATACAATATTGGTAGAAGTTCAGTCCAGTTAAATCAACTCTATTCGCCATCTTAAATATTAATCAACCAGTCGTATTTAACTTGTTACTGCATATTTGGAAAATAAAATTTTTATTTTTATTTTTCTACAACTTTCATTTACCCTTTAGTCGTCCATTTCTCAAAACTCAATTTTCTTCTACAGCCAGGTTATAAATCTAATAATGAGTAGATTTTATCGTGTCAACAAAACACAGCCCCTCGGCCCCCACTATATTTAGAGGGGTTGTGAGTGTTGGGAGGATATCAGCCAGGCTTCTTCTAAGCCCTATTAAATGGGTTCTTATTAAGTAGGAATGTAGGATCATAGCAAACGATAGCTTTCCATTCATAATTGCTCTTTGGCAACTCATAAGAGCCACAATCTTCAAACTAATCATGTAACTAAACCACTTTTTTGCGATCCAAAATTAATGAAAATCAAGAAATTTGATAAATTCATTTATGTGGGCCCACACATCCATACATGTGCCACATGTGCAATCACCATTACTATGATTGCCCCATTCATCTTCATAAATAATCTTTTACAATCATGCTCTGCGTTGCTGGCCCTTACATGTCCCATGTGATAGACTTCTAATTTTCCACCCCCACACCCCCATGAAACTCCCACAAGTCTTAGCCTACATTTAACTAATATAGATCCATATACATACAAATGCATGCCAACACACATACGCTACACACACTAGTGAAGCGTAAACTCACGTACTGTCTCTCTAATAATAGAATGGATGAGAGAGAGAGAGAGAGAGAGAGAGAGAGAGAGAGAGTATTACAAGGGAAGGTGAGGTTTCACATGGGATTCATCCACTTTACTAGCAGGTACTACGTAGTGACATAGCACTATGGTTCCAATTTAAACTCTTCCCACATGTTTGCATGTGAATTTGGACTATTTATTTTGCTAAATAAATTTTCTGGTTAAGTATGTCCTCAGACTGTCAATGATTAATTGCATTTTATTATTTTCTCCCCCCAAGTTATATAAAGTTATCTAATGTCATTTGAACGCAATGATTAATATATATATAATAATTGACACAGTGTAATCACTTCACGAGATTTTGACATATCAAATTGTGTTAACCATTTTATCAATCATTATGTTCAAGTAAAACTGTTCTCAGAAATTAACCCCGAAAAGATTGAAATATCAATCCAAAAAGATAAAAGTTGGCTGAAAATTAGAAGGGCTTAGCCCTTCTTAACATGGAAAGATTCCCCTAATATAAATTTCATGTCCTCTTTTGGAGCTTTTTTTTTTTTTTTTTTTAAACCTTAAGGGCCATGTTGTAGGGCCAACCTTATGAATGGAGTGAACTTAACTCATATGAATGTTTGTCGTTCTTGGAAGTTGGAAGCTACCTTTCATTAGAAGAAATCCAAATCATTGAGCCACTACATGCTTTTGTACAGTCCATAAAGGAGCTTTTTAACTAAAATTAAGGCACATATGTTGAACTTTTAACAAGTACTGACTTAGAGTTACATTTTGCTTCAAGAAATATCAAAGACTCCATTTTTAATGGCCTTGTGATTTGGGCCTTTTTTTTTTATATGAATTTTCTTTTCTTACTTGACTTGTGTATAATAATACTTTCAAATGCTTCACTTCAAACTCTGAGTCGACTATCGCTATTAAGTTTCAATAAGACATAAGTTAATTAGACTCTGTCACGTTTGATTTCAATGCCAACATGACTTGACTCTCGATTGGAATATATTACCAATGTGTATAAGATTTACCAAAAGGCCGAATAATGATAACATATTTGACATGTAATCCGGAAAACAGCGAATTTATCTATTTATTGAATGAAGCATTTATCTATTTACCTAATGAAGTTTACTCTAAATAAATAACAGAGCAAGAGAAAAAATTGTTCTTGACAGTAAGAACAAAGAACATATTCCCTCAATAATCCATGTTGGAGTCAAATTCAATAAATCCAAAATTTCCAACCATTATATATTCATCATAACAGCTATTACAGAACCCAAGATCTCACGAGTTCTTTTATTTTTTTAAAAAATCCACAATAATTTCCATATGATTATAATTTATACATATATATAGATATATAACAACATTCACTGATCTTATAATGCTCTCTCCTCCAAGATTTTCCATATAAAACTTCTCCGGTTCAATTCAATCACCGGTTCTGTAAAACAATGCTGGAGAAGTGATCATTTTCAACAGAACAAAAATGAAGTTGAAAATAACAAAACTGTCTCTGTTTTTATTCTCCTCGTTTTTCTTCTACCGGTTTTGTCATTGTTTTGTCAGCTCCGATGAAGCATCGATTTTATTGTCAATAAAATCCGGTCTAGTCGATCCACTGGACCTGCTCAATGACTGGAAATTGACGGACCGAGCGGTGAACCGCTCTTCTCCTCACTGCAACTGGACCGGAGTTGAATGCAACTCCAATGGCGAATTACAGAAGCTCGATCTCTCACACATGAATCTCAGTGGAATCTTATCCAACGACATCCAGCGATTACAAAGCTTGAGTTTCCTAAACGTGTGTTGCAATGGATTCTCCTCGTCATTGTCGAAATCCTGGTCAAATTTCAGCTCAATCAAGGTCATTGATCTGAGTCAAAACTTCTTCGTTGACCACTTTCCGGTCGGCCTCGGGATGGCTTCTTCATTGACGTCATTGAACGCCTCGGGGAATAATTTCTCCGGCTATCTGCCAGAGGATATCGGCAATGCTACCATGCTCGAAAGCCTCGATTTTCGAGGTAATTTTTTTGAAGCCTCAATTCCGAAGTCGTATAAGAATCTTGTGAGGTTGAAGTATTTAGGCCTATCGGGGAACAATCTCACGGGGCGTATACCACCGGAGTTAGGTGAGCTTACGTCGTTGGAGACGATGGTACTTGGATACAATGAGTTTTCAGGTCGGCTCCCGCCGGAGATTGGAAATCTCACAAGTCTCAGGTACCTCGACCTGGCGATCGGGAATCTTGAAGGCTCGATTCCACCAGAATTGGGGAAATTGAAGTTTCTCAGTACAGTTTTCTTGTACAAGAATAATTTGGAGGGTACAATTCCACGTGAGATTGGTAACATGACAGCACTGGAGTATCTCGACTTATCCGATAACATGTTGGAAGGAGCTATACCCGTCGAGTTAGCGAATGTTAAGGATTTGAAGCTTTTGAATTTGATGTGTAACAAGTTATCAGGCTATGTGCCTGCTGAAATTGAGGAGTTAACTCAATTGGAGGTGTTGGAGCTGTGGAATAATTCTCTCTCTGGCCCTTTGCCGGCCGAGCTCGGCCGGAGTTCGCCTCTTCAATGGCTGGATGTCTCGTCCAACGCCTTCGTGGGGCCCATTCCTGCGAACTTATGCGCGAAAGGTAACCTCACGAAGCTTATTTTGTTCAACAATGCGTTTTCCGGTCCAATTCCATCCAGTTTGTCGACTTGTGCTTCTCTAGTACGCGTGAGGATGCAAAATAATCTCCTCTCGGGGACAATCCCGGTTAACTTCGGGAAGCTCGAGAAACTGGAAAGGCTCGAATTGGCGAATAATAGTCTAACAGGGCGAATCCCGGGTGATCTTTCTGCTTCTACATCTCTTTCTTTCATCGATTTTTCCAAAAACCGCCTTCAATCTTCTCTTCCATCATCAATTCTAGCTATCCCGAGTTTGCAGAACTTCTTGGCCTCGGGTAATAACTTGGTCGGAGAAATACCCGGTCAGTTCCAAGATTGCCCTTCACTTTCCGTGCTAGATCTCTCATCCAACCACTTCGCGGGAAGCATTCCGGCTAGCATTGGATCGTGTGAGAAAATGGTTACGCTTAATCTTCGCAACAACGAGCTAACCGGGACGATCCCTAAACCGCTCACGACGATGTCCATGTTGTCTGTTTTGGATCTATCGAACAACTCTTTGACCGGAGGGATACCTGAAAATTTCGGGAACTCGCCAGCCTTAGAAACATTCAACGTTTCTTATAACAAGTTAGAGGGATTCGTCCCCACAAACGGCATCCTGAGGACTATAAATCGCGATGATCTTGTCGGCAATGTGGGTCTTTGCGGAGGCGTGCTTCCTCCATGCACCTACAATGAGGCATATGTTTCAAAACGCGGGCTCCACATGAAACACGTCATCGCCGGATGGATGATTGGAATATCGACAGTTGTAGCTCTTGTTATAGCGGTATTTGTAGCTCGAATGTTGTATGCTCGGTTTTATGATTGGGATTGCTTTGAGGAGAAGTTCGACTCAGGGAGTGGGGAGTGGCCTTGGCGACTAATGGCATTCCAGAAGCTTGGGTTTAACACCAAGGACATCTTAGCGTGTGTTAAGGAATCGAATGTGATCGGTATGGGGGCAACCGGGACGGTTTACAAGGCCGAGATTCAACGGTTGAGTACAACGGTAGCCGTCAAGAAACTATGGAGATCAAGAGCTGATATAGAAATGGGAGGGAGTGAAGATCTTGTGGGTGAAGCTAACCTCTTAGCTAAACTAAGACACAGGAACATTGTGAGACTACTAGGATTTCTTCACAATGACACTGATGCAATGATAATCTACGAGTACGTGCAAAACGGTAGCCTCGGAGAAGCTTTGCACGGAAAAGAAGGCGGACGGCTGCTCGTAGATTGGGTTTCACGGTATAATATAGCGGTTGGAGTAGCTCAAGGGCTTGCTTACCTCCACCATGATTGTTTCCCGCCGGTGATCCACCGGGATGTTAAATCAAACAATGTATTGCTTGACGCCAATCTTGAGGCAAGAGTCGCTGATTTTGGGCTCGCAAAAATGATGTTGAAGAAGAACGAGACAGTCTCAACGGTTGCAGGAACCTACGGCTATATTGCCCCTGGTGAGTCCAACAAAATCAGTATTTCTAACCAATCAGAATTGATCACCTATCCATAAGTATAATACATTTATTGGTTGGAGTTCTGAATATCTAATATGATTATCTAATTGTGTATTTTTTTCATTTTTTAAAATCTAATTTAGAATGTAAACTAATCATCATCTTATCTTTGCTTGGTAGAATATGGATACTCATTGAAGGTGGACGAGAAGAGTGACATCTACAGCTATGGAGTGCTTCTGATGGAACTCCTCACGGGAAGACGGCCGTTGGACCCAGTATTCGGAGAGTACGTCGATATTGTCGGATGGATGTGTAAAAAAATGCGCGATAAATCATTAGAAGAATCTCTAGATCCCATAGTAGGAAACACGAAACATGTTCAAGAAGAGATGTTATTAGTCCTACGAATAGCCTTACTCTGTACAGCCAAGCTCCCGAAAGATAGACCTTCCATGCGGGACGTCTTAACAATGCTAGCAGAGGCCAAGCCTCGCAGAAAAAGTAGCTACAACAATGGAGGAAATTCTATCAACAAAGATAGGCCAGTTTTTAGCACCTCACCTGTAAATGGCCTTGTGTAACAACAACTCGCTTATTGTCCATCAGGCCAACTATCATTCTTTTGATTTGTATCTAGTTTTTGTCATTCTTGTTACAAGGAAACCTGGTCCCCAATTGGAGGGGTATCACAGGTTTCTCTGGCAAATGACACTGTAATTTATGTCACATATGCAATATCAGTCTTTACTGCATCAATTATTTATTTATTTATTTTTTCCTCCATAACGAAGAAGAACAATATAACATAACGGCATTATTCCAACAGGCTCGTCTACAAAAACCACGCATATATGCTTTCATTTCACGAAAGATAAGATTAACAGTTTGCTGGTGAAGAAAATATCAAAACAAAACCAGCAGCAACTCCATAGTTACAATGGCTTGCATTCGCAGGATGTGTAGCTATACGACGTGAAAACTAGCCCTTGTGTTTTGTATACCAAAACACTCCCCCAAAGTGGCGTGTGTGTTACGTGTGGAAAGTATATAGCATGACAAAAAAGTGACCAAAACCATACAAGCAAAGACGACCATAACCGATGGTTGTCTTGACCAAAATTCTTCAACCACAGAGCATCTCTGTTTATCTCCCATTTCTCTTCTTCATTCTGATTAATGAAATTCAAAATATAATTTATTTTGGTGGAGTCGACTTTATCGGGTTGCTTTCATGAGATCTTGGGGCTGAAATGGAAAGAGAGGTGTAAAGCGCGTTGTTAGTTTTAGAGTTATGTTTGGGGTGGCTTAAAGCTAACTTATAAGCAAGAAAGAGCATAAGCCAGTGTTCACATACCAAGTCCATTAGCCTCAGCTGTTCTCATGATCCTCAACCTCTTCACTGAGCTAAGAAACATCCTGGTGAAGTCCAAGCACCAAAGGTATTGTCATAACACAATATAGAGGAAAAATGGGCAATATATTTAAGATAACTCGAGTTATTTATAAGGTCAAGGCCAAGGGACATACTCCCAAGGGACGTCTCCAACGAGCATCCAGTCTCCTTCTTTGTCTTCATAGGTGAGCACAAAATCAGATGAACCACTCAGTAGTGTCAAAGGCCTTTTCATTACAACTGGCTCGTCCGCATTTGATCCTAGTTATCAGCAAGGAACAAAAATTGGTTAAAGAACAAGATTTTGGGTTTTGCATTAGTTAAGACTAGACAAAACCTATAATTCACACATTAGTTTTGGAACGATCATCAATCATTTTTAAGGCCTTGTTTGGAAGCGTTTACAAACACTTCTGGTCAAATCACTTTTCATCCACACGTTGCATAGAACTTATTTATACTACCATCCACTTCTCCACCACTCATTTCTATATGTTTACAATAATACTATTTATGCACTTACCAAACAAGCCCTTAGCCCTTAGCCCTTAGAGGTTAGATGAACAAATTACCCATACATTTCTGGAGAGTATTTACCATATTAGCACTTTATTACATTAAATGGAGAAGTAAGAACGTACGTCTAGCACCAACGGCTGCACTGAGTTTAAACATGTCGTCGAGTGTTTGAGATAAAGTTTCATAGCAGCTATGAGCATTGATGTCGACTTTTCTTCCAATCGGGATCCCGTCCATGTTCACCTTCACAAACAATGAAGTTTTGAGAAGCGCTTTTTTCTTAGCAGCATTTCTGTTCAAGTTGCTTTCACAGTTGGCTTTGTCAATGATAGAATTCTTGCTTTTACATTTATCGACAGACGAGGTAATTTCTTCAGTCATTGGTGATTTTGCGTGGTTTACCAAGCTTTGTATTCTGTAATTTCCTACAGGAGGCCATCCAACAACCTGGCTGCTTTCATAGAATTGCACATAAGCCAAGAAGAATAGATTAAAATGTTGAAATGACAAACAATTAAAAAAAAAATTTGGGGACTTGTAAAATGTAACGTTCAAAAACTGCAATCTATAAGTCGTTTTTGAGTTTTATTTACAAAATTTTTCCTTGTTTCTTAAAAATATATGAGTTTTTCGTGGTTTGAAACCAAACCCACAACACCCCAGATTCTTAATTCTTAGCACAATCCGATGAAATCAACCTCTGGTTGAGTAGAATTTGCTTAGAAAACAATCTAACCCTGCTAGAATCCTATTCCACAGATTAGAACCTATGTCATACATAAGATCAAACAAAGTTTTATATCAATTCATCAAGCCCTAGAAGAGATACACCATAGATAACCACAGACACAAGTCATAAAGAAAAATTCCCTTTTTTTTTTTTCCTCTGGGTATTAGATTCCTTAAGAATCAACAACAAAAACGCTAACTACAAAGAATCGAATCATCTACAGAAGAACAACAAATTCTTCGAAGGAACAACAGAGAAATTCTTCGAATTAGAGTCTGTTTCGTAACTATATAACACATAACTTGTTACCTAAAATCTTAATAAACCCATAAATTAATTATATAAGAAAGTTATATGATTACCTGGCACCAGACCGGCCGGGTGGGGAAGACGGTTCAGCGGTTCGTTTGACGCCACAGGAAGGATTATTATTGGCCTTTGTGACAGAGGATGATGAAGAGGAAGATGAAGAAGATTCTTTAGTAGCAATCACAGAACGAAAATCCTTAGCAGTCAAGATTCTAGCATATTGACCCCATGGACCCGACGGCCGCGGTTTAGATTTTGCTCCACCACCGCCAAGGCAGAGGCCAAGGCCGAGTTCCAATTCAGACTCATCTGGGTATGAAGATGATTCTTCAGATGACATCGCCATGTTATTTTCTTCGCTTGAGATTGTTGACATACCACCAGAAATCCCACCACCGCCGAGAATCGTGTTTTCCATTAAAATTTTTTGCAGATATATAAGAAAGTATAAGAGACTTTTGATTCAGAGAAGAGAAAAGGGGGTGTTTGGTAGGGGGTGCCGTGGGGGAGTGGGTTGGGGGCAGTAGGGGGGTTGGGGTGGGACCAAGATGTCGGCTTTGTGCGCCACACTCCATCGCAGATTTCTCCTACCTCGACTCGACAACCAACCGCTGTCTCGACTCGATGAGGAACTCCAATTTCTCGTCTCTCCTTCATATATTCAACTTTTCTATTTATTGATCCGATATGGTAATAATTACTTATTTGATGGAATGTTTTAACAACCATTTTTTCTTATCTTCAGTCACATGTAGTTTTAAGAGAGATACTAGTATCACGCTCGTGCGATGCACGGAAATAATTAAATTTATGTACGATAAATAATTGATATAAAATTATAAATATAAATGTTGAATTACAGAATTAATGTAATTTATGCATAGGAGATTGCATAATTGTAAATAATTATTAAAATTTATAATATTGTATATTATAATCAATGCAAAAAATATGGAGTAAATTTACAATTGTAAATTATAAAAATTCACGTGTATCACATAATTAAGAAATTTATCAAAACGTATAACCTTAATTCTAATTGCCTTGTATAGCATGCACAACAATGATCGTTGAGATTAATTAATTGTAAACGAACCATGAGGAATGAATATATAAAAATTCTTTGATTATCAAGCGTGTCTTTTGGTTTTTACATATCAAATTTATATTGAACACCTTTCTTCTTTCTCGAAATGGACATTATGCACTCTAAATTTTATGATTTTATGCGTTAACTTTTAGTGATTAGTTGTAGTTATTTTTAATTTTAACTCTATTGTATAAAGTATTATAGTTAATTTTAAGTAACTTAAAATTGTAATAATGGATAATTTTCTGTATTTACATAATTCATTTGATTTCTTTCCATTTACGTAAAGTGTATGTTAATTGTAGAAACAAAAACTTTTTATTTTTAATTTTATATACTTAAAAAGGTAAAAACGACGTATAATGCAAAATTCAATTAGTCGATATCACATCAATCATATTAAAAGGAAAAATATCAATTAATTTTTTTAATTAGAAACTATGTGTCATATTGGCACTGCCAATAAGGCGTTCACCAAAAGTGGCACTTCAATTATAATAATTTAAGGATTAATATATTACTATTTTACTTAAAAATAAATAAATTATTCAATATAAATGCAGCTATAATTTTAACCACTCACAATTTAATTTAAAAAAAGGAAAAAAGTAAAAAATATCCACTATTTTTTTAACAGGCCAGTTCACAGATGTAATGCCCCGTTCATGTTCGTCCCGAATACGAATATAAGTCCGTATATGATTCCGTATATGGTACGAAATAGTATGATGACCTGTCAATATGACAGATATGTATACGATATGTTTACGGTATATTTGGAAGTATATGAAATGCCTCGGAATCCGAAACGGCCTTCAAAGTCATGAAAATGGGAAAATTCTGCAGAACCATAATTACGGCCGTAAATGTCAAGATTACGGCCGTAAAAGTCAGGTTACGGCCGTAATGGTTCAAGGGTTACGGCCGTAAAGGATGGTTCTGAGTAGAAGGTATAAGAGTTACTGGTAGTAAATTGTGAGCAGTGGAAATGTCCCAAAAGTTTCAGAGAGCAAAATACGGTCGTATGATTCGTAGATACTGCCAGTATGGTTGTGAATTCTGGTACGTAAGGCTAAAGATCTGACGTAAGTCGAGCAGGGGAAGAACTGGATTTACAGCGAGGTTATTACGGCCGTATGATGCTATGATACGGCCGTATTTGTCATGTTACGGCCGTAAGGATATTGGGTTACGGCCGTAATTTTAAGTCGGTAGAAACTGGTTTTAAGGTCTTCTCGGTCATTTTTGGGGATTATTCTACCATATTCGACCCCTAGGACCCCAATCCACCCAAGAACATCCTCAAGACTCCCAATCTCTGTTATGTAACGGGATGATACATGTCTACCATCAAAGTTATGCAAGGAAGAAGAAGAAGGGAAAGGAAGAGAGAAGAGGAAGAGGAAACTTGGGGTTGCCTCTTTGCTTGGTTGCTTGGTTTCTTTATGAATCAAGGTGGGTAATAGTTGCTTTACACATGGAAAGAGGTAAATATATGATTCACATAGAGTTATCCAAGAAATATGCATGTTTATGATGTTTATGAATATGTAGAGGATACTAGCATCTATTGGCCTTGTTGTATGTTATGTCATGAAGTGATTATGTGATGTATATGTTTATGTGGCTTATGTGATCCTCAATACTTGTTCTTGTGACTTGTGTAGCTACAAGAAGTCATGGAAGCATGAAAGTAGGGAAATCTAGTTATGTAATGTATATGTGATGAACAAGGAACGAAACGGCTTATGTGATAAGCGTGGTATAAATGCATGCTTCTATGATGAGCATGTGATGAGGATATGGTTGTGATGTATATGTTTCTATGAGCCAATACGAACACGTTATGCATGTATGTGGTGTGAATGAAATGTTATGACATTACGGGACGCTATATGGGAGTCGCCCAAAGTAGGAATGTGTGGTGCCTTACGTTTATGATGCTTAAGACATGATTGCGAAGTCTTGCATATATGTTACGTACGACTAGCAATGCTCAAAGGAAGTCAAGGCAATAAAGAGGTAAATGTATACGTAATCATGTCATGAGCATATGTATGTGATGTTGACTACCAGTGCTTACAAATATGTTATGGTCTTAGGGAATAGGCCCGCATAAGAGGATGGAGACCTTTGGTCGGAAGTCTCACGGCGAAGCCCGCAAGAAGATTGAGATTACGGCCAACATGTTGGAGATCACGGCCAACATGTCATGTTCACGTTATGTTATGTTATGATATGGCGCCTTTGTAAGCATCTGGTCGACAGGCCCAATGACAGAAGAAAATGGTGACAGCGATCCATGCATTGCATTGCATCTCTATTATCCATTGAGTCCTTGTGACTCACTCTATGTATGTTTATGTGTTATGCTTAGGATACGTGCAAAGGAGTTGGCGAAGAGTCTCCCAGATGTTATGACGTTGGTGTGTGCTTGGTAAAGGGAATCAGATGGTCTTGTGCGCTATGGAATGGTAAGCCGAAACCCTAGAACATTTTAAAGTATGTACTTTGGGTTTCGAATACGATATGTATGAGTAGCGTGCCCTAGTTCCAACATATGTACGTTATATATGATAGATGAAAAGAAAACGTGCACGGAGCCAAAAAGGGTGCCTTTATGTTAATGTTTACGTGCACTTTATACGGTGAATATGACGTCAAGATGACGTGTATGTATGTGGAACTAGTGGGGGCGTTACAACATAACCAAACAAAACTATCAAAACCTATAATTTTATCACGATAAAATTAAAAAAAAAAAAAATATTTATTATTTAATATTTTGAATTAGACCTTTAAAAAATGAACTTATATTTAAAGTCTTGCCAAAATAAATTTGTCTCATTAAATGTGTGTTTTAAATATTGGTTTATTTTCAATTATATTTTTAATTACTACTAATGAATGTTGGTTTATTTTCATAACTAATTTTATAATTTTTAAAAAAAATATTTAATATGTACCGCGTTGACATCTTTGCCTACATGACACTTTACAAACTGTAATATAAAGATTAATGATATGATAATAATATAATTATTCAAAATATAAAGATAAAGATTCATAAATTACTCTTTATTTAAAAATAAATAAATTATTCAGTGCAAATTCAATTATAATTTTAGCACGCACTATTTAATTTAAGAATAATCTACTATTTATATAATCCAATGCACATTACAAATCAAAA
Organism: Jasminum sambac; assembly: GCA_018223645.1. Taxonomy (NCBI): domain Eukaryota; kingdom Viridiplantae; phylum Streptophyta; class Magnoliopsida; order Lamiales; family Oleaceae; genus Jasminum; species Jasminum sambac. Next base: position 31,414,225 of record CP073649.1, read on the forward strand.
CTATCTAAAACTCTAATTTTTTTAACACGGTGAAACTAAATAAATAAAATACTTATTATTTAATATTTTCGATTAGAAGTTTGAAAAATGAAATTACATTTAAAGTTTTTCCAAAACTAATTTTTTCTTATTAAATTTTATTTATCACATTTAATGAAAAATTTATGTTTCATTAAAAAATAATTATATTTAAAGAATTTTCCTATTTAAAACTACTAATTAATGTTAGTTTATTTCCAAAAATAGAATTTTCTTTTTTTTAGCTACAAAATTGACTTTTATGATTTTTTAAAAAAATATTAATGAGTGCCATGTTGGCACTATTGCCAACATGGCACTTCTCTTTTTATAATATAAAGATTTTATATATATATTATTTTAAGCAATTTTCTTAAATTTTTTTACGGTAGAATTACACGTTTTCGCAAAAGATCGTTTTTCTCTAATGAAACAAGCTCTTGTAAATACAAAACATTTCTTTGTCTGACTTCAACATAAAAAATAAATAAAAAATAGACGTTCATGGATTTTCATGGAGTATAATATTAATATTGACGTGAGTGAATGAGTTATGACTAAATGGTTCACCAAAAATGTGTTTGGAAGATGAGATACATATTTTGATATACTAATTTCGTACTAATATTAAAAGACAATAAGATTAAGATCTATTGTCAGTATTATACATGATTAATATTTGAATATAAAACGTACCCATATTTTATGTGTAATACAGAAGTATGTATTGCTTTCTTTAAAATACGTGATCAATTTTAACGAAATTGAATATAAAAGAAGTAAAAAAAATATTAATCGAAATGTTTTTATACTTTAACTTGGAATCACGAGTTTGTGCAAGTTCAACACGATTCTATTATATCTTATCTTATATTGCACAAATAATATATGTGACTTGTCGGAATTATTGTGTTATTTGAGCAAAAATAAGTTTTGCAACCATAAGCGGTGTTGGTTAATTTTTGAAAGTAAGTACCAAGGATGGAATGGCACATAATGATCATCCTTTTCTATGATCCTTATTAAGAAAAAAATCAAAAGAAAAAACTCAGTTGTTTGTTGAACTAAATTTAGAAATGGCACAATATTTTATTTGATCGACATCTAAGTTGTGATAATTTGATGCATTGTGATCATATTTTTTCCTGTTTGAGCGGAGCGACCACTTGAGATTATAGTAAATATAATAGTTTTCTTATTTTCTAACTTTTAGAATAGATATGTATATTATATCACATAAATCATGTGTAGATTAAAATTATAATATCATGAAAAATTGCGTTAATAATATATATATATCATTTCAAACACCGTATTTTTTTAAATATGGTAATATCATTTTAATATTAAAATATTGTATAAATATCAATTTAGCAATACTGTTGAAACATAGTAACATTTATAATAAAATTAGTAAATATTTCAATTCTAACTATCGACTATTTAACTAGTTGAGACAAAACAATCAAAATCAAATTTTAAGAAGAAAAAAACGTTAAAAAAAATCTTCTTTTCGAAGCATGATATATATAGAATATAATATTTTTAAACACCGTAATATCATTTTAATATTAAAATATTATATAAATATTAATTTATCAATATTGTTGAAACATAGTAATATTTACAATAAAATTAGTAAATATTTCAATTCTAACTATCGACTACTTAACTAGTTGAGACAAAACAATCAAAATCAAATTTTAAGGGGAAAAAAACGTAAGAAAAATCTTCTTTTCAACAAAACCTAATTGCACTATCAAACAAAGACAAAGACAAAGACAAAGGGTAACTTTTAGAAAGAGGGTATCCTTGGCGAGAATTTGAAATTATCGCACGATAAAAAACCAGAAGTGCTCTAGTGATGTCGTGACTTAGAAGACTGAGAACTGAGGTGGGGACAAACAAGACTTTAGGCCAAACGACAAGCCGACAAGATGTGGGTCCCAATTGGGTCACACGGCTCAACAATACTAGGGACACGTGTAATGTGATGAAGCTAAGTCCATTATTAATTACTTTCCAGTTCTGCCCCCGACAATACGTTTATGCCAATTAAGGGCTTGTTCTATACTTTTCAGTAACGCATATTAATTTTTTTTCTCCCCTCATTTTCAACTAATCATATAATTATTTTATATTTTTAATATATTTTTCTTAAATTTCAATTACATATTTAACACGTCGTTCGAATAAATATATTTTACTATATATAGAACAAGCCCTAAGTGCACTATACGTAATCAAAGGATTTAATCACCTCCCCACGTGGGTAGGTACCAACGCCAACGTAACGGCCTGTGGTGGCACCACATCATTTTTAAAATTTATTTTTATAATATTCACGTTAAGTCGGATAAATGATACATGGCCTCCTAATGGTGATGGGCCGTGGGAGCCCACAAATTTTTTTTCGAGATGGGTACAAACCCACGTGGATAGGAGATAGTGACTGCCATAACAAATATGTCCAATTTGCACAAAAATGGCAATATTATGGATTTGGTGTTTGTTCACTCTTTTTTGGTTGTTCTCAACTTTCATCGTGACACAATTAAGGACAAATTATTTGCGACTTAGTGTAGAGTTTTGCTTTTTTGGTTGACGTCACATAATTTATGCTGTGTGATACAAACAACATGTATGATAAAATATTAGTATGTAGTTCTACTACCATGCACGATATAGGACACTATAGGTTCATTGACATCGTCAAGGAGAGTGTGAGTCCGACTATTACTTGCTATCCAACTCAATTGGAGAAAGATTTTATGTTAGCGTATCCAACGAGTATATCAAAACATTAACTTAATATAGTTCTACTAACATACTCGATATTAAATAAGTTTCTTGATATAGTCAAATAGAGTATGAGTCCTATCGCTACATGCCACCCAATACAAATGGAAAAAGATTCTATATTATTAGCATATCCAATAAAATCTATCTAGTTGTATATCGTATAGAATGCATAAACATGTGTCGGTATACATTTGACTAGAATTTGTTGAAATTCAAGCTAAATTTGATGCTCTCGATTGTTGTACATATTTTTCTTGTTAATATGGAGTAATATACTTAATATTAACACCAACGATAACAACATCAAACAATTAAAAATGGTATGTCATGATGAGCAAACAAAGTTCGATTTGAGGTAGTAAAACTTGTAAGTGTGGGTTTTAAATAAACTTTAATTGTTTCGAAGTTCAAAATATAGATAAATCCGAAATGGGTCCCACGAGAGGATACTAGCCATCATGAACAAAAAAACACAGTTGATTGTTTTATTTTCACGCCTGCCGTATTTAAAGTCGATTGACACTGCAATGAGACAGATGTGTGATTTGTCTCCAGTCTTCTTTTTCCGCTCTTTCCCTGAATGTGATGTGAATTGTTTTTGACCGTTGAGACTGGGTCTAGAGTCTTTAGGCACCCAACATCAGGACAATCTCAGCAGCCAAACACGATCACAGTCCATGAGGACCATGACACGCAAAGGTGACTTTGATACTTTCCTCGATAGAACTATTAGGGTGTGTTTGATTCAATAAATTTTGTTAAGGAAAATTCATTTTTCGGCTTTTTTTTTCATCATTTGCTGTTTGATTGTCTATTTTTTCCTAAAAAATATTTTCCAACTTTTTCTCGATTTCCATTCTTTTCCTTGTTTTGAAGAAAAACGTTTTCCTTGAGGAGATGTGATTTTTGTTTTCCGGAAGAAGTTTGGCATTTTTTTTTCTTTTTTTTAATGGACAATTTACTTTAACCATAAAGATAAAGAAAATGATCAAATTTCATTAAAAAAAACTCAAAAATAAGAAAAGTAATATCATTTTCCAATTTTCAATACTGATCAGTAGACCAAGAAAACAATCTTTGCAACGTATCACACCCCAAGAAGACCATGACAAACAAGGTTGATGTCGATACTATCTCGAGAACTATTGGGAACAATTGCTTCTTTTCATAGAACTACACGAGAAATCACATTGAAACTACTTCCGCTGAAATATGTTCTAACCAAACAATGCGCTTAAAAATATTAAATAAATAAATAAACAAAATGATTATCTATACAAAATTACAAATGCAAAGCAACTTTTGTGTACATAAGCACTCCAGAACAATCCACACTGACCACCAATATATAAGAGATCACATTATTATTTAGTTAATTTTAGCCCTCGTTCCTCTACATGTTTTTACACGTTTTTACACATTTTTACATATTCTTTTCAACCCCATTAATTCTCTCTCCTATTTCATATCCACATATCTCGTGGAACCTACCTGTACTATACAAATTTCCACCATTCAACTCCATGCATTCTCTCCCCTATATCATATAAAAACACATAAAAATCCATTTTTATACACATCCTAACACCCTTATGAATATGTGGTCAATATTTAATTAAGCATAAATTTTTCCAAAAAATTAGATATCAAATCAAACACTGATTAACTCACCGACTGTGTTACCAATGGAGAAATATTCTCTATCCTCTTTAGGTTCCTCGATTTGTCTCGACTCTTACCTGTCTTTCACTTAGATCAGTACAATTTCCAAATTCATGTCTCGTTACAGAGTATGAATAGAAGTACCATTCGATTTGCTTGGACATATAAGAATAGTTCTTTTTGTGTAGAAGTGCTTAAAAGCTATTAATATTTTGGTCATTTCGGTTGACTGTCCATATCCTATGAGCCTAGTCTTGTACTTTGAGAGAATCTCAAATGGCAGAGAGACAGACAAGACAACACTTAACAGTAGACAATTCCTGACTTGTGCTGTTTGTCGACTGCTCCATTCCTAACTCATGAATAGCTGCCTACACTGCCAACATCAAGCTATTCATCTTTCAAAAAATGAGATTCATAGACTCCAGTTTTTATCTTGCCTTTCTATTAGTATGCACCCTAACACTACTGGTCTCCAAACCAATTCCGCTCTATGAATACTGTTGCCACTTTATTCCATTTATGGAATGTGTAAAGAACTAGCAACATCTCGATACGGGGACCTGGTAATCTTTATTTTGTCTCCAGTAAGCAGTACATATGTTGTCCACACCTGAAGTGACAGTATTATACTGGACGGAGCATCTAAGATATCCATTGCCTTCCCTACTACTCTAGTATCATCACTAGATTGAATGTGAGCAATATATCTCCTAGGCTGGAGATCGGTTGACTGTTTATCAATATGGATACTTTTAAATACATGTTTCTGGAAGAACCAATACACTAGTTAGGATTTTCTTCTAAATCCACATAAACCAAATCTATGGAGTTCATGGTATGCAATGTGAGTACATGGTGTCTCTAGAGTCTAATATAGTGACAAGAAAAGTATAGACAAAGGAGCTCGACTTTTCTACATACAAAATGAGATAAAATTTAACTTGTAGTTAAAAGCTACAGTGACTTCAGTAGGAAAAATGGAGCAGTGAGTAGCTTTTGTTACCTTGGAGAAGTGAGGACAGCGGGTAATTTTGGCCCCCCAGTAGTAACCATGCTTTAAATGCATTGTCAATCCACAGCGACTCGCTCAATAATCCATGACTTTTAAAGAGCAATCCTACTCAGCCAGAAACTTTTTAACTTCGTTACAATCACATATGAATGAAACAAGTACAACTAAGTGATATATTACCAGTGTGAATGAAAAATTTGCAAAAAAGCAAGGCACTGAGAGTAGAACTGCTGAAACGAATTGTACTAAAATTCATTTCGTCTCAGAAATTTCAGTTTTGAGACCTGAAGTTCTCCGTGCATTTCTGGACGGAAGAGCTAAAAAATCCATTTAGTCCGTCCATAGTCCATACTTCAATTGCTTCTCTGCATGACAGATGACTCTAACCCAACAGACTGAAGAAGGTATTTGCAACCTTCGTGTAAATAATACAATTCAAAGATAATGTTGTCACCTATTATTATCTCTACAATTTTACAACCAATTCTGTTCATAAATATAGCTGTTACAATTAACTCATGCCTTTTCACGTCTTCATATCTGCATGTCTTGTCTGGCAAGGAACCAAATCCATCAATTCCTCTATGGCTTTTCGTTGGATAAATTATCTGTACAACAATCTCTCACTAGTTCTCATTCAACTCCCAGCACATTATAGCATATCTGCAAGACAAACAAACATTCCATTAAAGAGGAAAAGCTTCAAAACATCTAACCTCTTTCATCCCCAAACCAGTTGTTCTTCTCCTTTGGACCAGAAGGGCCTTCTTCCCCATACAACTCCAATGGTAACTTGTTAAAGATGTTCTGAACTGGACATCGAAGTCTCAGAGGCAAAAAACTGATGATCTTATCCAGTTCGATTCTTGAATCATATACAATTTTCGGGCCCCACTCTCTCATATACTGTAACCAACAAGGTTCATTAACAATTCCATCTGCGTTAACAATTCCATCTGCAAGATATTCAGCTGCAACAATCTCAAATTGAGCACTTGAATCCACGTAATAGTCACTTCGAGCAGCATCATTCCTCACTCCAATCTCAAGCTTTGAGGAACCCTGAATATAATTTCCGGGATGTGGATAGCTAGCATGACCACTTTTTGATGAATATATAATAGCTTTATTTCCCTCACTGAACTCCAAATCAAAAGCATCCACCCATACACCGCCACTGTGCTGCGAAAAATATATACTCCAGAGTTCCCCTGTGAAGTTGCTGATACGAAGAGTAAAATGTTCCCAATCACCCACGTGTTGACCAATCTTGCTAAGAGCAATGTTCATCAAGCCCACTTTCAGAGTGCCTGGCCCATTAAAGGGGCAGAAAATCCACATCGCGATATCAGTGAAAGTACCACCGGATGCTGGTTTTACATGTATGTACAGTTTAGCACTTTCTAAGTTCCCGTGTTTAACCCTCTCTCTGCTACCATCATTTGGCAAATCTATCCAATATTCCTTATCATTCGTCCCTCCCCTAGGCAGATTAGAACCTTTCCTATCAATGGGCATGCCGACCGAATTACCTTTTCTATACAATAATGCCCCATTGAGGAAGAACCACGAAACAGAAGATGGAAAATAGACCTCATTGGGATGGAAGAAGACAGTAGGCCCATAGTGCCTGATCAGTGCATGAATTTGATCAAGATTTGGCATTGCATGTAACGTATTATCTACGTTCTTCAAGCATGCAATATCCAGCTCTTCTTCAGTGATCCATTGGCCACTGCAAAAGAAACTACCCACTGAGACACCTCTACCATGCATTCCCCGATGACATGGTCTCGTACTCCAAACTTTTAATGGAACTTTTAAGGACGTTGAGTAAGTGCTGACTATCAGGCGATAAGCTTCACATTTATCCGTTAAATCAGAACGTACACATCTAATTTCCTCTAACTGTGGCTTCTCAGGCCCGTTGGTGACAACAAACCCCAAAGCCTTATAACCATCACGTGGTTGAGGCAACCAAAAGTAACCTAGTGTATCAAATTTTTCATCATCACAATCATCTGAACTCCAAACTAACGTGTAATCCACTGGAGTTGAGAGAGCTGTCATGGAGTTAGAATTAGAGTTGAAGATTTCCCTAGCTACAAGAACAAAACCGCGCAAAGGCTTTTGGTTAGATTGGCAGTAGTGACAGAGTGGAACGAATCCATCCGGTATTCCAATTGGTTTATAGAAACTGGTGCCTTGTTTCCCATCATGAGACGTATTGCACCCCCATATAAACTCAAACTTGGTTACCTCACAAACCTCTAATTCTCCTAATCTGATTATAAAGCTACCAAATCCTGAACCTGCATATTCAGACATTGTTTACCACAAAGAAACAAGTAGAACTTATAATTGACAAGCCATTCAAACCACCATGCTATGAGAGGCATTGTGTACCAAATGAAAAGTATGTAATGCAGAGTATACACATTAACTATATGCAGATCAATGACCACGAAACAAACTTCAAGTTTCATGCAATAAATGAAATGGGATTTGACATTGCTGTTTTCACACTGAGCCGTGACAACAGTATTTCAGTTTTATAGCGAATAGAGTCCACGTAAATTCAAAAAGCTTGAAGCAAGACAAATACTGAAACCAAGGATGAATTTCAAGAGTAAGATCCTATGGAATTTCGAGGGCTTTCTTCATTATGAGCATTAATGTAAAATGTACAACAAAAGGCGTTATTTGAGCAACATAATGCACAGTTTAAGATATGAATTTAAAGTCGGCAAATCACAATTCCTCCAACCTTCTCTCAAAATCATCTACCGTACAAAATTCAGAAACCCTTTACAAATAACCCCAATTAAGATTCGTCACTTGCATGTACAGATAAAATTAGTAAATAAATTAGCGATTACCTTGAGGCCATTGAGGAATCGGAGCGGGCAGAGTGAACGTCTGCGGCTCGTGCTGCCATGCATCAGTCACCCTGCTCCAATAAAAGCAGTTGCATTCAAACATTTTAATCTATACCCGCCAAAAATAATCGTTTTTTCTTCCGACGAGAAAATGAAAATTAACTCCGCCAATTGATTGATGTTCAGGATCTAAATCACACAGAGGCAGATTCATGCCCAATATTTCCCGATTTCGAAAATGGTACTCCCAAATTAAAATTGTTCGTACGAGTCGCAAATTGATCAAACACAAAAGTTTCGCGGTGTCTCGAATCACAGAAAGTTACACGCGTCAGTTTGGGCAGCGAAGAATATAGAATGATATGTTGGGTTTGTTAATTAAATATATTCGAGAATAAACATAGAAAATTTTATGTTTTTTTAAAAAAATTATAAATACAGAAAGTCACACGTCAGTTGAAATTGAATGATGTCAAGACTACGTAAATGGCAGGTCGACTTGACCTATTTTCATTTGCTAAAGTCAAAATATGAAGGGAAGAAATTAGGGTGTGTTTGATTGTAAAGCCGGAAAATGGTTAGAAGGAAAATGTTTTCCGGGTAAATGAATTCTGGGAAAAGGTTTTCAAGGGAAATGGTAATTGTAGGTGTTTGATTGGGTTAATTTGAAAATTGGAAAATAATATTATTTTCCTTATTTTTGTATTTTTTTAATGAAATTTGATCATTTTTCTCATCTATATGGTTAAAGCAAATTGTCCATTCACCAAAAAAAAAAAAAAAAAAAAAAAAAGGACCAAGTTTTCCAGGAAAAGGGAAATCTGGCCAAGTGGGAAACACTTTTCCTCCAAAAGTGGGAAAATGGGAAGAACAAGGAAAAGGTTTACCTGGAAATGGGAAGCCATCAAACAAGCCTTTACCTGAAAAATGATCCCACTTTTTTCTTTTCCTGGAAAACTTGGCTCAATCAAACACACCCTTAGGGTTCTAACTTCTAACATCAGTTTTTTCTACGTGCAAAAGAAAAGAAAAGTCATTTTTCCTTACATGGGAGCCTAGGCATGTCAATGAGTGGGCCCACAGGTCAAAATCCCTAGCTGAAATTGGACTTCGTTCAGCTCGAACTCTCTGTTAAGAAAGACTTACTATTCAAAAATAAGATTCGATTCATGCTAGAATTTGACTCAGCTTGTGAAGATCAACAAGCCATGATGAGGCAGCCTATAATTCGAACTCGCCCTTCGAGTCATCGAAGTCCGTATTTCGCTAGTCACGAGCCCAATCGAACTTGGACTTATTGAATCAGCCTAATTCAATTGACATTGACCATTTTTTTCGGAAGGACAAGCACCATCTTTTTCTCTTTGAAGTATGTTTATCAATTCTTTTGTCCTAAAAAATATTTGAATATGCGACCACAACCAATCGATTTGAATTCACAACTTTAAAATCATTGAATTCTAGTTCAAACCAGATACAAACATACCCTTAGCGCTAGTAAAATGGTTTCAAATCACTTCCAAATTTGTGCGCCAAGGCAATAATAATAGCTTAAAAGATGAACAGGCAGTAAAATCGTGATCGTGTTTGGTACAAAAGATTACAGCATCATAGTAAGAGTAAATTAGTTGGCTAGCTCATATTATGTCTTTTTTCCGTCTCATCCAATCAAAACAATTCACATCATTCAACGCTTAGACCAGATTCTCTTATTATATATCCTTTTTCTGTCTCATCCCCAGTTGTGCTACGTAACTCTCGATTATCTTGTATACATTACTATCAAGCCCAATTCCCTTTTTAAGTGGTTTTAACTTTTAAGAAATGGTTCTTAAAGAGTGAAAATACAGGGGTGAGGAAGTAGTTTTCCCAAAACAGTGGATAAAAAGGAGTTTAGAAAACAAGCACTATAGAAAGTTAGAAACAGTTTCAGAAGCGAATTGCGAAACATGCTCTGATAATCTGCAAAAACCCTGAGGCTTCATGTTGCCTAGTTGATCAGTCATATAAATATTTCTAATAGAGACTTCAAATCCAAACCGCAAAATATGCCCTCTTAGATTGGAACACTAACCAACAACCAAGAGGGGAAAACAAACCAAGAAAACCACTCAGACCAAACTGTTTTCCAATCAAAAGTTTTTAAAGTCAAGCTTTGGCCTCTTCTGTTGAAACCTAAACTAAGTTATGGCTGCATAAGGAGGCTTCTTGCTGTTCGTATTCATCACCTTTATTTTTCCATCACATACCACGAAAACCATTGATCTTTGATCTGTTGTTTTCTCTGGCATGTTGATCACTTCCCCTCCCAAGCGTCCTTCCACCAAAACGGCCTCCTCTGCCTCTTCCCCTTCCTGCTCAAGATAAAGTACGTATTTGAAACATTTATTCATTCAAAATGTCAAATAGCCACATTATTATTATATTACATGTCTCAACACGTGCATGCGTGTTGGGGTGGGGGGTTGTTCATGGAATTCATTTGCAAATATTTTCAGCCATTCTTCGTTGAATTCTTTTTAGGTTTCAATTTTAGTTTTCTGCTTTTGGGGTGGAGAGATGAAAGGCTTTCTTTTCCCGTTTTCGATATTCTAAAATATTTCCCTTAAAACACTCAAAACAGTAAAAAATTTGTTTGGAATTTTCTTTAAAAAGTTTCGAAAATACAGTTCCAAAAAATATGAAAGTAAATACGTTTTGACTGTTTTGGGAAACAAAAAATTGAAGACTAACCCCAAGCTTTGAACAAATGAGTTAAAAATCAGAAAATAGGAAGAAGAATAAGCCTCAAATTTCAACCACAAGGATCAATTAAAAAATTGAATAAATAAATAAAAATAAAAGAGAGAATGGTGGGGGGAAGCAGTATTCAGAATATACTCTCACCGCGTGAAGTATTACTATTGGTGTTTGGTCTTCTCTCCTCAACATACACTTGCCTTCCTGCCAACTGAATTGGAGAGGCCTAGAGGGAAAAAAAAAGGAGTATTAAACTGGGTGATATAATTGGTCCCAAACAAAAAGGAGCACTGAAAAATGCTGTAAACATCAATATTTTACATCACTAAATACCATCAGAGAAAAAGATGATACCTTGATTGCATTCTGAACACTTTGCAGGTCCTCAAACTCGACAAATGCATAGCAAACATCAGCATCCTGTTCATCAGATGAAAATTCAGGTATTCCACAAATGAACAGAAAACCACATGATAACAATGAAGAGATAGAAAATGGACCTTTCGATTTCTTAAGAAGACTCCATCATGCTTAATTTTCCCAAAAGTCCTAAACTCTTGCAGAATATCCGTACTGGTAACTGTCGGTGACAAGTTCCTCACATACACAGATTTTGACTCCACCCCTGAGAAAATAATTGCAACAATCAAACTATGAGAACTGGTTTTCAGTTGATTATAAGAACCTGCAAGATTTTTGTATAGATAATCTTTTGCCAATGGATTATATTAATTACAACTCAACTACAAGCCTTCGCTAAAAGAACTCTAGCTTATCAATCCCAAACATAAGTTCAGCCAAAACACAGCATATGCTAAATTTAATGGTGTTGAAGTTGGAGAAACAAGTCCAAGTGTTTGCATTTGATCAGCAAAATTGGATTTGGTAAATGAACTAAACACAAAAATCTCCACAATCCATCAAATATAGAGAATATACTCAAAACTCAGAGCACTTTGACTTCCTAAAATAGATTAAAATCGTAAAATGTACCTTCTAGTTGAGGAGAACTGTCATCCCCTGCATCCACATCGGAGTCTAGCACAGATGATGTCGGGGGATACTGCTGAACTGGGGGTTGTGGTGCATAGCCCCAGTCGGAAGCAGGTGGTGGTGAGCTCTGAGGGAAAGATGGCCTAGAACTGACTGATGGTGCTGCCTTTCCCTTGGCACGCAACTTTTAATGTTCCAAAAAAGTGCAGAAAGAGAGAGAACCAATCAGAAATGTAGTGAACAAATCATTGATGCATCATGGAGATGGGAATGCCAAGAGTTAAAAGAACTATCACAAGAATCATTGCTCTGATGTCTTGCACACTTGGCATTGCATATTTAAAGGATTTCACATGATGCAAAAGAGTCAGAGAGATGAGCATGCCATACATAAATGAACTAAAACTATTGATTGTTGTACATACTATAGAGGCGTAAGTCAGCTTTTGAGGCTCTTCAACAGGTTCTTCAACAGCAGGAGCAGGTTCTTGCACAGGAGCAGCCACACTTTGAAGTAATGGATTTGAGTCTTCCAAATGAGAATCCTCTTCCTCTCTTTCATCCTCGGGCTCCTGCTCCTCCTGGTGCTCTTGATAACTGTAATCTTCTTCTGTTACATCTGCTTCAACATGTACAGAATTCACATACCCACTGGCTTCCTCGTCCAAACTGTATTCAGAACCTGATATAAAAGAAAGTGTGTTGGGACATTAATTTGAAATCATATTGGTAGGAAAGCGTCCTCAAAACCATTATTTTATTACAGCATGAATCCAACATTGCTATTTAACAGCCGCAAGTTAACCTTTAGGAAAACAATAATTTATCATAAATAAATAACAATTATACCAGGAAGCTCTGAATGATGAGTAGAAAGAGCTGGTTGATAATCATGCTCCTGGTTTGCTGGAGCTGGAAGTTGATCAGGAACTTCCTCATCAAGCAAGTGAAAGATATCATTTAATACATAATAACCCTTCTCCTGAGGTGCAAGGAAGAAAGTCTGCACAAACTTCCTCAACCCACTGAAATCCCTCGACTTGACAGAACCAGAAACAACAACAAGAACACCACCATTCCATGAATCAAGAGAATTTATCGTCTTGATCTCAATTCCAGTGAAATTCAATGATGTGATCAATTGATGAATTTCCTGCAAGAAAGGGCCAAAAGCAAGCATTAAGTGCACCGAAAACAAATGTTATACCGTGTTCCTACCCCAGATTAGACCAAGAAAGAACTAGAAGTAATCAACGAACAACAGTTGAATATAACAATTGGAGGAATTACTAAAACTCTTCCCTAAAAATTTCCCTGAAGCTCAGAAAATGCTAAAAGTTACTTGCAATGAGAGAACAAAAGGCATCATTCTTGTATGCTATTAAGCAAGAAGATGGGTGCAAACATTTCACATGTATCTCCACCAAATTTCTAGTTAACATAGTTTTTGGCAACTGCAACCATGTACTTTTGGTCTACCCTCCAAATTTTTATAGAGATAGCATCTCCCCTGGGGGGGGGAAAAATACTCAAGGTCTGCATAAAACATGTCGAATTTATGTTTGATGAGTCCCATTTTCACACGTTAGTTAAAAAATCATTCTTTTCGAAAGATGTAGCACTCTTTCTTGATTGGATAATGTACTAGAGCCAATTACTTTCAAATTTGACAGCGTAACACAAAATTTCCTTTGATTATATTGAGTTTATGCACTATGCAGGATCGATAATCCAATTGTAATCCAGCCTAATCATTGAATTCAATTCGATCTCGTCTTGCACCTCAAAATCATCAAATCCTAAAAACAGAAGATATAAAGACAACGGTAAAAAGGCTAAAAATCAAATAAAAATCACGAAAGCTTACCACCATGTCAGATGCAGATTGGCTAGCCGCCCCATCCACTCTGACCATAGAGCTGGCATCGTTATAAAACTGATGAACAAAATCCCTTTGCTGCTGAAACACCTGATAATACTGCTGAACAAAATACGGACCAACCTAATAATCGAAACATACCAGAAAAGACATTTAATCAATCTTTGATATAAAAATATTGTTAAACAAAAATATAATTAAAGGAATAAATTCATAAGTATATTGACAGAAGGAAATTGGACAACCTGAGTCGCAGCGACTGGAGCAGCGTACTGAGTAGCCATTGCCTCTCCCTATAATTCGCGCTCTCAAAACCGATCCAAAAAACCCTAGATACCTACGCGTTTAAATTAAAAAATAAAGGAAACGAAAACAAAATATCACAATAAATTAATCAGCTTTACCTAACTTTAATGGAAACAAAAAGATGAATTAAACTATTTCGCAGTGAATTTGAGTGCGGTTATTTATTTGATCTTCAAAAGGAGATATCAGAAAATAAACTGAAATAGAGAATTTACCGTGATTGAGACTTGAGAGGGTGTTAGAGAGAGAGATTACCAGATGTTATGGAAACTGTAGAAAGATTGCAAGCACAGCAGATCTATAACAGAGTACAGAAAACTGACGAGGGATGGAATTTTATTTTTATTTTATTTTTGTTATTATTATCGCCGTATTTAAAACAATTGCCGCGTTAGTCCTCAACATATCGTTCAGCTATTCTGTTGATCTCCAACTTAAAGGAATAAATAATATGATCATCATTCTTTCTTTGTAATGTTATCATCTATCATTTAACCTTGTTGACAAGTTCTGTTTAGTTATAAGTTTAGTCAGATATTATTTTTTACTACACATTCTATTAAATTCATAATTTTTATTAACTTACAAATGGACTGATCAATTTTATAAATTATAAACAAAATAAGTTTAATTGAATGATTGTCCAAATTTTATTTTTTTTAATAGTGGCTATTTGAGAAATGTGAGTCTCTATTTAAAATAGAAGTCAACTCTAGTGATTAATGATTAGTAAACTTTGTATATTATTGTCATCGGTCAACAACAAACAATGTGCTACAAGTCTACAAGTCTACAACCTACAATTTCACATAAAATCAATCTAAGCACCGAACAGTGCCAATTTTTTTTCATAGTTTTCAATCATAATTCTTACACCAATAATAATAGCTTAAAATTATGACGCTCCACAAAATATATCGCTTGACTCTACATATTAAAAATTGCGGTCATTCTTTTAAGTGACGCATCGATATGACACGGCAACACTAATTATAAAGAGTACTCATGTTGACGCTATGAATGTTATTTTCAAATGGGGACCATTACTCTTTGAATATAGCACCCATCGAAGATTTCATTATGACAGTGAACTTAATTTGTAATTATATTGGCAATTCACTATTGAGAAATAGAATGGGCGTCAAAGTGCAAATTTCGCCTCTTCTGCCATTACTATAATAGCCATAGGGTCGTGTTAATGACAATTAAATCCCGCCGTACATAAGGATGGAAGAATCGTCATCAACGGTAGTGATTCACTAGTTATATGTTGTCTTCAACTGATTGGATTCTAGTGCCACTGTACCAGTAAGTGCCATGGGTGGTAACAACTTTGGCAATAATTCACCAAGATTCTGCAAGAATCCCACTTTTCATCAATGTGGCAATTTTAAGAATTACCCGAAATCCCATACTATAAATATGGCAATTGTAAGATTCTTTCATAATCTTTTACTTCCGAGGTTTTATGAAAATTGAGTCCATTTGGTTGCCATTCTATGGAAAAGATAAATCTTTCAATATATCATGAAAGATTATGAAAAATGATTATAGCATCCCTCAAAAAACAATTTTTCTCATTAGAAAATATGCGAAAGCATACTTTCCGAAGTTGGCATTGTTATTATCAAATGTGACAATTTTCATGGAATTCAATAGCCTAATATTTGTTTTTGCATATCAAATGAATAGAATTTGACAAAGCTCAAGCATGCTTCAGAAAGATTTTTAAATCTGGTGACCTACAATTTAAAATTCAATTGTAATGATTAGAGCTGTTGGTTTATAGCGTGCTGGGGCAAGCTTTTAACACCTAAAACTTAACTTTTTGATGAATGGGGATGAAGACTACTAGATGTGTAAATAATAGCAACAAATAATGATGTGAGATATAAGAGTATTTATAATGCACGAGAGAGATAGAAAGTACCTGACGTATGAATCAAGTTGGCTACAAAGTTAACAGAAAATCGCTAATCACAATCCTACAACCTACAACTTAGCCATCCTTTTATCCGAGACTTCACGATATTGGAGTACTAATATAAAATCTAACCAGACAAAGAGACTCAGTTACACACAAAGAAAATTGATAACAGTATTTGCCCGCTTAATAGTAACTGCCATAATATGCAGCAGGTGGAACTGCAACAGGTTGTGCTGGTGGAGTCAACGTTGCTGCTGCAGCAGGCTGTGGATAACTTTGTTGGGGAAAGGCCTGTAGAAGATACAACAACGGAGGTTTTTAGTTTGAATTTACAACTTTTGAGTTAAATCGATGCACACATAATGACATCACATGAATGAACTGTCCATTTGCCAAACTATGATCAATGGAAGGGTCTCAAATTACCTGGGCTGAGTATGTTGGAGGATAAGTTCCATAAGCAGCACTTTGAGGGACAGATGTTGGTACTTGTTGAGGAGCATAATTCGTTCCATAAGTACCGTATCCGCCATATGCTGGCTGAAAAACCCAACAAATGGAAAATGAAGCAAAAAGGTAAAAGAATATTAGAAATGCAAAGATCCTAAGTTCTAATGGGCGAAAACTCAACATGCCGTCAACTTGGCATCCGAATCATGTTTTTGGAACACATAGGGAGACTTGACCACCCTCAAGCTAACAGACGACTCCAACGTTTTTCGTAATAATACCAACTCGAGATTTCACAATAAAAATCCACCAACATTTAATTCGTGGTACTATTGAAATTTTCAATAATTGCAAGTACCTGTTGGGCATAGCCAGGATTCCACTGTGGTACTTGAGTTTGAGTAGCTTGAGGCCAAGCTTGAGGCTGTACACCATAACTTGCTGGCCACTGACTGTGTGTGTTGGGAAACGCACCCACAACGGAGGGGGTTGATGATGGAGTAACTGATCTTGCAAGCTTAGTTCTATCTGAACTTAAGTAGTCTTCTGCATGGCGCTTCTTCGACTCTGATGTGCTCCTGTGCCGCAAGAAGAGTTTGAAGTGTCGCTCATCAGCCTCCTTTATAGACTGTGCATCTCCAAAGAGATCCAAAAACTGCAAAAACCATTTTGACTCAGAATAAGTTCAACCATGCCTCATCTCAGATTGTTGAGAAAAAAATAAAAAATAAAGAAAAAAAGGAAGAAAAGAATCCTAGTCCAGAACAAACTATAAATCCTAGGGAATAAGCATTTTGCATCATTCACAACATATCATTTGTTGCAAACATGGGAAACAAGGTCACTAGAAAGTATCAAAACCACCTTTACCTATTTGAACAACATTAAGAAAAGCAACGTAAACATTTCCAGGAGTCGATCCACATGCAAATAGGCATTCATGAATACTTAAAGAGGTCTATTAGCAGAAGCATATATATAACCAGGTCTAAGTAACAGCTCTTGCATGGTGATCTTCGAGAAATGTCTTAGTTCCAATTAGCAGATAGCTTAGAAGTCATTCATTACCTCCAAGAAAATGCTTGATAACTCCTCTCTCTCAGCAATACTAGAAACATTAGGACTGTCAGTATTCGGAACAATGAACTTATGGACCAATGAATCCAAATAATCAATTCGCTTTGGAAGTGACTGTATCGACTCTAAGTGAATCAATGCCTGCAACATGAATAAAAAATTTAACAAATTTAACTACAAAGTTCTAAGTGAAAATGTCAAACAGACATCAGGTGGCCACAAGCTTCTTGTGTTTGGAGCGTGCAAGGGGTAATCTTTATGAACTATTTTTTAGCTGGGGTGGAGGCAGGGATAGAAAAGGAAGGATTTCAAACCTCCAAAAGTGGTTTTGACAATTGAATGTCCTCAACTGCTTTATCAAGAATTTCACGTGGCTTCTCCACCTTGCCAGTAACCTTCCAACGAAACCAAACATTAAACACAATGCCAAACAGTCAAAACAGGACAAATTTAATTATATGCTGAAGAGGCATATATTAAAGCGGTCAGTGCATAAAAATTGTCTTGCATGAAAATAACAAATGACTATGAAAGAGAAGCAAGGAACAGACTCAAAGGAAGAGGTTTATTCTGTATCAATTTTTAACCCATTATAGTTGACTGCATACATGAATGTCAGAAATTCATGAAACAAATTCCATATCTTATTGGGATGCAACCAATCCGACTCCTGAAGGGCAGAAAGCCAGAATGAAAGTGAAGTGAAGGGAGCAGCTTCAATAGCTTTGGCTGTGAAAACTCTTTTCCAAAAACAGGACCCAAAACCAAAAACCAAAAACCTATGTTGGCTGTTAGACTCCTCCTTCTTGGGTTATAAAAGTGTTGTTTGTCAAAAGAATGCAAATTTGATTTACCAGTCAACAGTTAAAAAGACCAACTCCTTCCACAGATAGAGTGAAAGACTAGGCACATTATATTTCAGGATGACATCAGCACGGTGATATAACATAATACCTACCAAGTAAAGGAAGCGTGAATACTGGGCAAAAAGCATTGGTAAAGTCTGTGAATGTTCCTTCCCTTTCTCAATTGCAATTGACTGTTCGTATAAAGAGCACGCATCTTCCAGATTCCCCTGCAAGATACAAGGGATCTAATTATATGTGATACCAAGTTGATTATATCACTTCTTAGTTTTGTCATGCAACCCTTACAAGTCGATGTTCCATGTTTGCATGTCTGATGATGGCTTCCATAAGCCCGGGCGAAATTTCCGCATGAACAAGTTGATAAGCAGCTCGAGCTCCGGAAATGTCACCATGCTGCTCTCTGAATCGAGCAGCAAACAGATGGATTTCTGGTTGTCTCTGTTCAGACAATTAATAATTAAAGACAAATATCAAACTACATATCAAGAGAGATTTGTTCAAGAATAGATCCCGATTCCAACATATAAAAACATTACCAGTAGATTCAGATTCCGTTACAAGCTTAAAAGTTCAAAACATATGGCCTAAGACATAATGGTATAGACATGCATCTAATTGTAGACAATAACCACTGCCCCTCTTTTGGGATATTCATAAATAGTTTATAAATACAAATAGCAAGAGGTATAGTAAGACAGACACGTCCTATAAAATGTGTAGATGATAGTGAGCAATAGAATGAATGGTTGACTTTGATTGAATTTGTAAACATCTTATAAGATTTAATAGAAAGTTAACATAAATAAAAATAAATAAAAAATAAAAAGAAGAAGATTTGTCTTGATTGCAATTAGCAGCATCAAATATCGATATATGATGCAAAGAAACCTCCACGAAAAAAGAACACCTGAATCAGAAGATATCAAGCTGAAGTTACACCACAAGAAAGCCATGATATAAAGAGTCAATTGTCCCAACAAATCAACAGAATTCTATACTATACCTTGACAAAAACTTGAGTGGCCCGAGCAAGCGCATTGTCAGCAAGTTCCATGCTTCCACTAGCTTCCATGCACAGTACATACCGTATCCAGTAGTCAGGATAATTGGCACAGGCAACTAGACATCTTTCATAGAGCTTGACAACCTGCTCTCACAGATAATATAGAGATTGATAAATCTAGATTAAGGTTAAATATATAAAAAGAAAAGAAAAGAAAAAATAAACATGAAAATTTACTAAGGAGAAATGCACAAAGAATACTCCATTGGCGGAACAGGGAGGCCCCTCAAATATGAGAGGAGGGACCCTCCTTGCCTGACAGACAGATGGTTAGGAAGACAAGAACAGACCTGCATGCATAATATTGGAACTTTAAGACAAATATTTTGCCATACAGCATATCATGAACCCAGAACGTCGACTCAAATGAGAGTTTGAAGTACTTAGCCTTATAGAAAGCAAGGTCTCTGCTTTAGTCCAAGTTCAATACCCCGTTTTAAAAGATGCCTCATCCAACGGTTTAGCCAAAAAAGCATATGATGCGGCAGATATTACTTAACTGTAAGTCAATGTATAACAAGCACGACTAAAGCTAAAAACCAAGATAAACTTGAATGAGTGTGGAATAAACAAACTAAAAGTACCTTATTGAAGTCCCCTACACCTTCAATAAAATCAAGATAGTTGTGCCAATTTTCAAGCTCCGCGACATTGAGTGGGCGTACATGAAAATAAGGCCTTCTAATAGCTGTTTCAAAGCCAATGATCTTAGAATCGAACTCTTTAGCTTTCTTATATAATTCTTCTCTAACGGCGATATACTTCTCCAACTCCTCAGCGTCTTTTAAGCTTGCACTTACAGGCTTAGAAGTCTGTTCTGCAGCATTTGCAGGATCTTCTCCTTCAACCTTGTTACCATCAGCTTCTGAGGTCGCAGCAGCTTCCTCAGGAGTCCTCAATTCTGATAGAGGCCTACTGGCAACTAACTCCTTAAACCTGGAATTATATTCAACAAACAAAGATGATATATCTGAAATGAGAAGACACAAGAACAATATAACGATTGAAATGAAAGTACTACCAGAGGAGATGTAAGGGGTAAATGGGAGTAAATTAAAAGTGTTTAAAAGTGTTTTAAAGTAAAAGAGGAGAGAGAATGAGTGGAGGTGAGTGGTTGAGATTTGTGGATGTGATGAGATATGTGGATGTGATTGATTTAGGAGAGAGAAAAAAGTGGAAAAAAGTGATAAAAAGTGGTAAATTTTGATAAAAGTTGTATCCATTCATGCCTGTAAAGTGAAGTAATCAATTAGCCAATCAACTAAAACAATCTGTTGTAGAAAAACATCAAGTCACAATTCACAAGAAGACGGTTAACAAATAAAGTAGGTATCATGACATGCAGTAAGGAGTGATCATTTTTCAGGAACAACAGAAGTAAAGGATTAAACCCCCACTATACGTATGAATGCTACAAATGAGAAAAAACCGAAAAACTTCCTTCCCAACATTTGCAGATAATGCGATATGCACAGCTTCAATGTATGTCTTAAACATTGAAATGATAGACTGAGAGACGTCTTATAAGGTGAAAATCCATCATTGACCAGCGTGGTAGCATAAAAGGACAGCACAACAGATTTCTCACTCAACAATAATGTGGGGAAGTATGGCACTAGCAGAACATTTTCAGAGTGAAATTCAAACCACTGAAGACCCCAACCTGCCCTAGTAAGCAACAAAAGAATATAAATTTCTACACTGAAAAGATGAAATAAAAATAAAATTATGTTTTCTCAAACTCTGCCTCATATAATCATATTGTTATGACCCGCCCCACCACCCCCCACGGGAAGGGAGCTGCCTCCTTTCCTCAATGCCACAGTAGTCGTCACCCGTGGCGTGTTATACCTTTACTGAAGAGAAAGATGCAGTAGCAATGCAGAGGCAGAAGAAAAAGATGAGATGAAAATTTACAATGAAAAATATAATAGCCATTCGAACCATATAGATAAAAATGATGATGAAAATCACAAAAGCCAGTAGGAGAAACATATTGAAAAAAGCATGCAGGGGCACAAAAAGTCAATCATCCCTGAAAATTTGGAGAATTAACTCAATTAAGAAAAAGATTACCCTTCAAAATAGCGATCGAGTTGCTGGTTCGGGATCTCCAAAATTCGTGTATAAATTGTGGCAACCCGGGGCCAATCTTGCTGAGAAATTTCATATTCAAGGTATTTATCCCAAAGCGGAAAGCACTGGTAATCAGTTCCAACATAAGCTAATCCTCTTTCAAATAGCCTGAAAAACGGCCAAAATAGAAAACAATTATAAAATACAATATGTGTGCAGGTCATTCTGTCATCTAATGCATTCAAGAGGACTGGTATCTCAAAGATGGACTTGGAAAATCCAAACTACGACAAATGACACTACATTTACCTTCCTCGATATAATCTTACAGAACTTCAAGGGGAGGTGTGATACAGGCCCATCTCGGCCTTATTGGTAACATCTTCTCAGCAGCCATTGTGCACTGATGCACCTCAGGTGCCATGGTTAAATGCAGCAAAACTTCATGAAGAATCACATGATTTACAACAACATAATCTTATGGAGTACAACCGAAAGGGGTGATGAGGCCATATATATCCCCAGATGGAGACTAACATAGTAGCCCCAAAGCAAAGGTTTTCACATCATAAAACTATATGTCTGAATTGAACTTGTAACAAACCATTCCAACTTACATGTCTGTTGCTGAATTTTTAACTCAAGTTAGGATGAAATAAAAGATAATTGCGATGCTATTACAATTAACGGACAACCCCACTCACACACACAAAAGGAGGATTACCTTCTGATAGTTTCAGGATCCCCATAGGTGCTAATAGAAAATACGCAATAGTGCAACCACATGTCGACAGAATACGTAACTCCTTGAACAGCTCTTTCATAAACCGCCTCAACTTTGTCGACCGAGCTAAGGCGTGCCTCATGATCAGCGTATTTCTTCCAATAACCATAACATAGAGGAAACTCGGCTAAAAATGCATCATAAACTTTGCGAATCTTCAAAATGTTAGCCTACATAACGGAGAGAGGTAACTCAGATCCAGGGCAGTTGAAAGCTAGCTAACAAAATAGCAATAAAAAGCAACTCATATTGAAGCTTAAGTCTATGTCTGAACGTTTTCTACAAAATACAGTAAGAATGCCAAAGCATAAAGATGCAGGCATGACATTTGAAAGAGGAACCAGAAAAATAACACTGTGACAAGCCAATTTTCATTCTATCCAGCATACCTCGGATGTTCTCTCAGTTTCTTCTATCAAGGAAGTCCACGCATTGAAATCCAATGAATTAGCTGTCACTATGCTCCACAATCTTTGTTCTTCGGCATTTAGTACTTTGATAGATGGTTCAGGGAAAAAAAATAGTCAAAAAAACAGAGAGAGAGAGAGAGAATACAGATTAGAACATCATATCGAAGTTTGTCTACATGAAAAGAATTGAACTACAAGTAACTAGAAATGCATTCCAGATTTATATTACTAGCCTTACGCATGAATAGAGCAGGGGAAAAAAAAGGCACTGCGAACATAATCAAATTTAGTACAAGATCGTAAGAGCTTTTTTGTCCAGAACTTTGCACTTAAGCTTTGTGAGCTTTTCTCGAAATATCTAATTTCTTATACGTCCAAAGTGATGGGGAAGTGATAATTACCATCAATGAGGCGTGATATTGCGTGTGTAATCGAATCTAATGTGATAGGAAAGTGGTAGTTACCATCATTTGTTTTTTCTCACGCATGAATTTCAGAATCAAATAACAATAACAGGTCATTGAAAAAAAAAAAGCACATCATGTGGAGCAGGCATAGACTAAACTTATTACAAATTCTTTCCATGCTCTAGCAAAAAATTGACAGCACTAATCATTCACCTACATAAAATATTTAACTCCTTTGAATTTGTATCATAAAATGAAATGGAAAAAATATATCTTTAAGTCATCGGCTTTATCCCAAAATTCGAAAGTTTCCCAAGAGTGTGGTACTGCATGATAAATGTTAGGTACATTTCATATGAGCTGTGTGATGTTGCTAAAATTTTATAAAAGCTAAATGTGTGGACTTTTGTTCAAGGTGGCTAATCGTTGCGGGTCCAGGACAAAGTGGGGTTAGGGATGAAGTTCCCCCCAACTTTTGGCAAACATAAAATTTACCAAACAAGCACAAAGGTCCAAGATTTATCATTGTGCATAGAATGTTTGCACATAAGAGTTCATAAGATGAATATTCTATAGTCACATATAGAAGTACCAGAATCATCCACTAGTTGATGCAAAGCAGTAGATTCAATAACCCCAGCATGTGAAATCCCATTTTCACTGATACCAGCTGTTGCAGCATTTCCTGTTTCACTGATGCTATTGCCATTTAGAGAAGATTCATAAGCACCATATTGAGATGCATCCATGGATACATTAGTATCATAGGCCATGGCGGTGGGAACTTCTTGTTGGGAATAGCTTGCAGCTGCCACACCACCAGCATCTACATTAGAAGTATAAGCTGCTGGATCAGTGTTTTCAACAGAACCGGCTGAAGTAACTAAGTCCCCTTCTGCAGTTGCTGTGGCAGGAGCAGCAAAATCTCCATTGGTTTCAACAGCAGCAGCACCAGTTTCAGTAGTCTTCATGCTAGCATCGTTATAATCTACAGCAGAATTATCGGAAGCAATGGATGTTTTTGCCACCAAAGTCTCACTATCTCCCATGATGACGGATAAAAATTATGCGTTCACCAGGCACAAGCTGAAAGACAATAAACAATCAGAAATTCAGAATGGCTTGTAATGGATACTTTGCGAACTCAAAACATATGCGAGCGAGTCCTTGATTCTTTAAGCTATAGTGGCTACAAAAATAGATTATCCAGTAGAAATGTTTTAAAAAAAGTGCAATTATACAAATATGAACACTAAGCCTGCGTTCATTAAACTGTTTTCTACAGAAAATTAACTTCTACTACTAGGTCAAAATCAAACATTAACATCAACCACACATCTCATATCACTGCTCATTATTATTCACACATATACCCACCGTTGTTAAACCCTACATCTCATATCACTACTCATTATTATCTACACATATACCCATCACTATTCAACCTATTAGTTTTTAGAAAAATAAAAGTTCATCCGAACACACCCTAACTTTCATGTGTTGGGACATTATAAGACATTAAAAGTTACTCTACTCTGTTCCTAAATTAATATCCACCCTAATGTACTGAATACCTACAGTTTAAGGCGCTCAAAACAAAGACAAATGCTTTAATTAACACACAGTGCCGGTTATGTAGTTTACGGGGCATGAGGCAAGGTCTAAAAAGGGGCCTCGTAAACTCTGAAATAATACTATATAGTGCCGTAGCTAATATTCTGAGTCAGTGCAGTCACACATTCTTAGCCATAGTAAATGAAATATAATAATACAAATAAATACAAATATCATACCTTATAATCATTCTTTACGAGTTTTCATATTCTAGAACCGTTTTACAATGATTTCGTCATCAATTTTCGAAAATATCTCCCTCATTCATCCATTCATCACTCATTCAATCGTGCAATTTGCCTTTCACGAAGTTCATTGCGGAAAACATTCTTTCAACAGTCTCATGGCAACCGGTAGAATCAACGCCAAAGTCAAAAGCTTATAAATCAAAGAATACACTCCATGTTTCCTTGTCTTAACCAACCATATTTGACCTCTCCTCAATTCTATTTGAGCTCTCCCAAACTCTATTTGTGCTATGCACTTGAGCAACTATTTTTTAAAAATATTTCTCCAAAATGTCCAATAAAAATAATTTATCATATTCAAACTTAACAAAACAATTAATAATATTAACAAAACAATTAATAATATTAAACTAATTAGCTATTTAGTTTGTTTTAAGACTAATATCTAATAACCACTAAGTAATTCCCAAATGCCAATTCCGAATCCACATCTTAGCAAGTAATAACAAATAATTAATTAAGTAATTTCAATTGCAAAAAATAAAATTCCTATTTTGTATTTTCTCAATCCCTATCTTAAGTTCACGGTAAATGAGCAACAGTCAATTTCAACTTTCGATTGCATAAATAAACCCTAATTTTCGATTGCACATCTATTTTTAAACATTATTTAAAATGAATATCCAATTTTCAAACAACCAGCAAATACACCAAAAATTAGGGCTAAGGGAGCAAACGACTTACTGCTGAGAATCGCGTTGGCGTTTGGACACTGGACTCTGGCGAGGGAGCCGATAGGCGACCAGGAGTTAAGGACTGGACTGAGACGTGAGAACCGAACGTCAGGTACTTGGGGGCGCCGACGGATTTCGGAGAGAGCCTATGTTACTGACTTGCGGGGTTAATCAACTTGAATTGGGCAGTTGAGTTTTTTTCATGAGGTAGATAGGCTGTTGGACCTGGGTCATTAGAGCCCAAAAAGGAATTTCAACACCCACAGCGGTGGCTGCAAAGTTGGCCGCTAATGCCATAGCATATGCCAAAAATACAGTAATTAGTGTAAAAATAAATATAATATAATATATTAAATAAAATATTTAAATTATAATGAGATAAAAATATTAAAAAAAATTATTACAAGAGGTAACTATTATATAATCAAATAAAAATACAAAAGTAATAATCAAAATTTTGACAATATCTATTTTTCAATTAAGTTTATATCTCTCTTCAGTTCAATTATCGTCCCATTCGTATTTTTTTTATCCATAGCAATAATAAATCTAATTTTTTTATAATATTCAAAAAATGATTAGGCCAATTAAAATGTTAATTCTTCATGACCGAGCAATTATTAGAAATTATTATAATTTTAAATTTTTTTCTTAATTCAAGAAAAATGAATTTGATTTTTATAATATATTGAAAAGATATATAGGAGAAACTTATTCAACAAACAGATTTGAAAATAAGTTATATATCATGATATTATTGAAATAAATTTGGTTTGATGCAAAAATAAATAATTGGGTTTACATACTTGGTAGATAGAATTTAGTAGTTAAAAATCCAATCACCCAAGTTCTAGAAACTTATCTTAATATAAATCATGATAAAAGTGGTTTCTTGATCAAATCGTCTCTTTTCCCACCTTTGCTTTGCAGCTTATTAAAATTGTTATTATCTTCTAAATTGTATTTACCTGACGATAAACAATGATTTAGGATAAATATTAAAAATTTGGGTCCAATTAGAATTGTTATTATCCGAAAAAATAAATTGTAACTACCCATATCACATTTGTATTTATATTTTTTTCATTTTTAATTTAAATTAATAAATCCTAATATTAATATATATATATATTAATAAAAGGATATTCTGAAAACAAATTTTCTAAAAACCATTAAAATAAGACATGTTTTAGATTTTGTTTGAAAACAGATTATGTCATAATGTTTTTATTCCAAGAATGTCGTCGACTTTCCATCTAATTCACTGTTGCCCTTTAAATATTTTGTAATGACATATAGAGTTCCATATTTATATTGTGTATGCTTCTTATTTTTTGTTGTTCAATTATTATTATTTCTATAGCTTTTTCAAGAAAATTAGTTGTCTCCGTGTTAGAGTGAAGATACTTTATATGTGAATATAGTAGATTTCCAACTAACTCCACTATCAATGCTGTTTTCATGGAAATATTTTAAAATTTGTAATATTTTTTTTAAATATCATGTTCTAGATATATATATATATATATAATATATAATTTTTCATTTATCTTCTATTAATATTTTTAGTATTATTATTTATAGATGTTATCTAAATAATTTAGTGCAACGCACGGTGGGCAAGACTAATTCAAAATAAGAGCAAGATTAATGTGGGAGTTTTTTCCCTAGCTCACCCTAAACAATGTATCAATTAGGGGGTTAAAAACCGAAATTTGGGGCTTGTTCTCCAAAATTGGGGCTAAATTTGGCTCAAATTTAGAGAATATCACATCCTAATAAGGCACACAAAATTTGCTCTTATCCAATAATATAATTCTATATGGATAATAAAAATATTGTGCCTTCAATCCTTGGTAATGAATTCATTTTTTATTTATTATTTTTTAGAAATTCATTTACTTAACAAATAATTAGATTAATTGATCAATAAATAATTTTTTTGGAATTAATTAATTTTAAATTAAATAATTAAAGGTTTTTTTAAAGTTAAAAGATTATAAAAAACTGTTAATGACTGATAGCTACTGTAACTAATTATTTCCAACGAATTATTAATAGGCAATTTTTTTCTTTGAGGGTGTTGATAAATAATTGTTAACTACACAATTTTTCTAAAAAAATAAAAAAGAAAATAAATCATATAATTCAAATATTTTTTTTGGAAAGCGACAAATATATATCCAAAATTTTACCATAAATTTTCCCCCCTAATATTATTTGAAAATGACTTTCTTTCCTCCAATTTTTCCCCTTAATTTTTTTGCCCCACATTAGCTTGCTCTAAGGCCGCAGAAAACATCATTATATTTTGAATATATTTTTAAAACATGTGTTCTAGATATTTTAGAATATAATAAGTATTTAAGGTATTATATTAAAAAATTTTAAATGATAAATAGTCAACACTGGATTAAACGTATGATGGCAAAATCTTAACCATTGGTGGGTCATGTGGTCCATTTTTATATTAATCTATTAGAAGGTAAATAAAATAGTTTCTATATACAACAACTATTTTCATCTAATAACTCTAATGTTCCTATCATTTCATTCAAGTCCTCCAAATATTTTTGAAATTTCTATATGCTAACAGATATTTATTTTCATTGAAAATTTTAATATTTAATTGATATTTAAAAATATAAATGTCAATTATAAGGGAAGATAAATACTAACA
This sequence comes from Jasminum sambac, assembly GCA_018223645.1. Classification (NCBI taxonomy): domain Eukaryota; kingdom Viridiplantae; phylum Streptophyta; class Magnoliopsida; order Lamiales; family Oleaceae; genus Jasminum; species Jasminum sambac. The sequence goes on from CP073649.1 coordinate 31,442,797, forward strand.
ATATCATGCCATTTTTTACTATGGGTTTGAAGCACTCGCCTAAGGTGCCTCATAGCATAACCTGCCCTATTAAGACATTAAATCTTGCCTTCTCTTTATGGGTGATTACAATTTTATAAGGAAAAAAATGGCCACCAGATACCCCAAGGGGCTGCCGATTCTAAAGGAAATGGAAAACTAGCCACATCAATAATTGAAGAGATAAAATCACCGTAGGTGATGAAGATTATCAGAAACTAAAAATTCGAGGGGACAAGTAATAAGCTAAGGAGATGGAAAATGAATACAATGGATCAAAGTGGTGTTGAAATAAAACCAGTGACAACAATTAAATCAAATGTAAAATCAACATATAAAACTAGTAGTGAAAGAATAAAGTTGATAGTACCTTCGAAGTCAGGTGAGGAAGAAATTGAGTAGAAATCGCTGCAAAAAGGGGCCTAGGTTATGCAGTTGGATATGGACTTATAATTACCCCAAGAAAATGGGCCAGAAGTCGAGCTGTTGATGGCTTATAAACCACATAATGAACTTCTAGAAAAATGTTATGAAATTAAAGGCACACAGGTATACCATTTTTTAGGGGTGGATCCAACTATAAGAATTGGAATGAACAATTGAAAAAGATAATGGCAATGAACAAAGAAGGAATAACAAACAGTAAACCTTTTTTTTTTTTTTTTGTAAGAGAGAAAACCTCCTCATGGTAGGTAATTATTGAATTTGGAATTTTACGCTCTCAGTCTTCACGTATATTTTCTCCAAAATTTGTCTCGACGATGTGCTTTTTTGAGTGGATTTTTAAAACTTGTTTTCGATTTTTTCCCCCTCAGTTTATGTGAAATTTTTGGGTTGTTTTCTGACTTGTATATATAGCTGCTTAAAACCAGTTGCCGTTTGCAATTTTTTTTTCCGGAATAAAATCACAAAATGGTCAAAAATAGTGTGGCCAATCAGCTAGTCCATGTAGAACATGGGTGATAAGTATTTTAAAGGTTGTTGGGAAATCAACCCGAATATGATTTCACAGTTGTCTCAAGATCTTACCATCAAGTTGAGAAATGCCAAAAATAGGAGAAATAACTATAAATGAAAATAACAACACATGATTTACGTGGAAAACTCCAAAATCGGAGAAAAACTACGGGCGGACCGTCAAAGCTTTCCACTATATAAAAAATTTTTACAATCATATAGACTCTTCACTCACCCAACCCCAACCCCAACCCCAAGTATTACGGGAAAAATAACCCGAGCTTTACCACACCTAATTTTCTATTCTTTGACAAACCACAAAGAGTTCTGAAAACTCTCAAGATGCTAGCTCACAATTTTTCCTCTAGATTTGGTCACCCAAGTATTATAGAAAAATACATTAAGTCTTACCGCACTCGATTCGCTACTTTGTCAGACTACCTACAAAGCACCACAAAACTAGAGTCTTAAACTACTATTTTTCTCTCAACCCATACTTGGTTGGTACCTCTTGGCACATCTTACAAGAAGAGAAAACACATTAATTTATAGGAAAACAATTAACCTAAACCCACCACAATAAGGAGAACAATTCCTAATTCAAATTGGTTTAGGACTTTGACCAAAAGTTTTCCTTTTTCCTTTTGGATTTATTTTTGGCAATATTCCAACAAAAGTGTTTATTTTAGAGTTTTGTTCGTGTTTAATGTGTTCTATTGTGCTTGATTGTGTTTAATTTTAATTGTTTTCATGTAGAAAATTAACATGGATCGAGTGCATTGCAATAAAGGAAGAGAAGATGGCGGATTTACGCGAAGTCAAAGAGTTTATGTGGAAAGGATTAAAGTTGGAGGACTAAAATTGCAAATAAAGAAGAATTTTATATGGTATAAAGTGTTGTATAAAATATCATGTGCCATGAGATTTAAGCGACACATTAAATGTTACGTAGGTCGCGGAAAAAAGGTCACGGCCATAAAAGTGAAAGTCTTGACGCGGGAAAATAAGGTACGGCCGCAAAATGGAAAGTGCAGCCGCAGGAAAAAAAGGCGCGACCGCAACTTTCTGGCTTCAGCAACACGCGAATTTCCGAAGTTTGTTTCCTAAAGGGATTCTATCTTATTCATGTGCATGACTTTTGACATCTTTTGAAGACCTAATGAGGGCTATAAATAGGGGTTTTAGAGACATAATTAGGGGAGGGAAAAACACATCATCTTTGGAGAGATCACCGAGGTGTTGGAGGAGGTTCAAGACGGCGTTGGTGCTTGGTGCAAGATCAACGCTTCCTTCACGATTCTTATTGTAAAATCCGATGATAAACTCACATATTTCCTTTATTTATTTGCTTCTTAACATGAACAACTAATCTATTAGTTGGGATCAACGATCTAATTTAGATTGATGATTTGATTTCAACTCTCAATTTCTTGCGCTTTTATTATTATGTGTTGATTTTGCTACTACGTTTAATGCATGATTTGCTTGATCACTAAATCATTGATGAATTCTAATCAACCGAGAAGTGAGTTAAATATTTAGACCACGAAGTAAAATCCGACAATTTACATAAGAGTTAGAGATAGATTTTTATAATTGCTGTGATCCCACGTGACAGGTGGATATATGTGAATTCATGTGTTCTTTAATACGTTTAATTAAGGTTTACTCAGACTATACATAGAGATATGGTAGTTGACTTAATTAAATAGGGTCGATTTGAACTCGAGAGAGGTAAATTAAATCAATTTCGTGAATTGGATCTAACACAGCTTGCGATTAGAAATTGAGAGGAGAAATCAAATAGGATATCTAAAGATAAATCGGAATTCCCAATTTAACTCTCCAGTAATTCAACAACACTTTATAATTTTACAATTTAATTCCGTGCTATTTACAATTTTTAGCTACATTACCAAAGTTTGATCTATATATTTCAACTTGTTTTTGTTAAGATTAGTTTAAGCCGATATAGAATAAACTAGTTCTCGTGGGAACGATAATCCAAACTCACAAAGTCCACTCTACTACTTTTGTAGCTATATCGTACACTTACGATTATTTCCAACAACAATGGGCATTGCCCAAGTGAGATGCGCGAACGCTAGACAGGCGGTATTTTTCAAATTTTAGACTTCTAAAAAAGTGCACTTCGTGAAGATCCCAAACATGGTATCTTGACAATCTTTTGGTAAGATGGAAAATAATTCATTGAGACCATGCATGGTGAAAAAGTAAAGGTTTTATAAAGAAAAGCAAGAAATAATATTTTTACTTCTAGTGTATAAAGAATAAAAAATGTACAAAAAGGAAAACGTAAAATCAACTTTTTAGACAATTACTAAACATTATTCCCAAGCTCAATTGAAATCGGACTGCATAAAAATTTTATCCGGACCACGTAAAAGACAAATGCTTTTCGTGGGATAAAAACATGCTCTCATTCTTTGTTACCAAGCAAATATATCCATATTCAAAGTTTATATATTGAAAATCAGTAATCGTCTCACGACCAGGAAAAGAAGCTTGAATAAGTGCGGCACGATTCGTTTGAAATAAACAAACTCTGTAACTTCTCTCGAAAAAAAGGAAAAGAGAGTGGAAGAAATTTTTGTAGAACCATACAAATCAAAAGGTGGGTCTTGTCCTTGCAGATCGTCAAGGCAATGTCAATTGGAAAAAGATCAAGGCTTTGTTGTTTCCTTCCAACGAGAGCCAAATTGACTCGGGATATTAGCAGCATTGCTTAGTTCTCCAACTTTTAATTTTTCAATAAACCGACCTTAAAGTCTCAAGTACTATATCCCATAATGCACGACCATCTGCCACAAGCGTAAGAGAGAATTACAATACCAAAAATAAGACCTATAAAGAATGTCTATGTGTTTTATCCTATAATGTTTTCCAACCCACGCATGGGTAGGGAAACATGCCCACAAAAGAAACATACCCACAAGGGTCTATTTGAATAAGATCAAAGTTTGATAAAAGCAAACTTGCATAATCAAACTTTGATATTGTTCAGATAAGCTATTGTGGGCATGTTCCCCTACCCACGCGTGGGTGGGAGAACATTACCGATGTTTTATCTATCACCTTAATGCAATAAGTAGTTGCCATCGCCCATCAGATGAGACGATGACACTTCAATCTCAAAATAATGAAACATCGTAGAGCATTTTAATGGGAATGTGGTTTGCGGGTGTGGTTTGCGGGTGTGGATTGGAGGACAATGTGCAGATGGATGTGTATTTGTAGCATAGCACGAGAATTTGGGAAGAAAAATTGGGGGAAAAGTGAAGTAAAGCGAGAAAAGTGATTTTCAAAAAATAAAAATTGAAAAGAATAGGAAAATATGTGAAACCCATCTCAATTTTTGTGTATGTCTCTCATCTCAATTAAACATTGTTCAAAGGTGATGCATTGGACATGCTATTAGGAAAATTTGTTTGCGCATTCCATGTAAAAGTGATCATCGACCAGACACAATCGGCATCTGTAAAAATAATGACGGTATCGTATCTACCGACGACATGACAGTGCCACCTCAGCTATGCTTGACGTGGCACGCCATCTTTTCAAGCAAACAAATGAAGACATGGCAAGTAGCACGTGTTATCATGGCCCTATGGTATGTACTTTACGAGCAAAGTTTGTGCGTGAAATGATACTACGGCGAGTTTTTTTGTCAAAAGCGCATTTGGCAAATAGCAAACAAGTAACTCTCTTCACCTGGATAATATGGAAATGGAAGCACCAATTAATCAATAGCAGAATAAGTCCAAACGCGATATCCACCAGCAACATAGTTTCTGCAATTCCTTCTGCCCCTAACACCAGACAGTTTTCAGTTCAATGACATATTTGGATACTATAGACAATGAGATTCAACTATCCATTGTCCATTGTTGCATTAATCTCAAAAATAAAGTAACTAACTTTAAACACTGAACTCTAAAAGCCAAGAATCTACAATACACAAACACATCCTCGTAGGGGCGGTCTTATAGTTTGTTGGGGTTGAGGCGAACTTTTAAAAATGGACCTCTTTTATTTATTTTTTTCCTTACAATTAATATAAAACGACACATGAGATTCAACTAGGGCCACAATAAAAATTAATCAAACGCACAATAATAATCCAAAAGAATATAAAAAACTCAATTAGAGTGCCAACACCGAGACATGAGTGCTGAGCCGGCGAGTCGCTGCTCTCTCTTCTTTTTTCTTTTTTTCATTTGTTCTTTTATAAAACTTAAAATAAAATGGATCTAAATATTTAAATAAATATTGCTAAAAAACGGCTTAAATTTCTCAAACAAAAAATGTTCCTAAAAGTTTGGATTGAATATTTGAATTGTTCTCTTATTGCTCTTAAAATTGGATCTAAAAATTTTGATTGAATTAAAAATTGGGCCATTCAATTAAAAAAAAAGCATAATAAACAATTAGGCCTCAGGTATAACGGATTAAAATGGGCCCCCTAATGGTCGGGCCTGAGGTGACCGCCTCATGATAGAACCGCCCTGCATCTTCGTAATGCAGCCTCTGTTTGGCTAAACTTATAAGTAGCTTCTAATTCACAGTCAAACATTAATTTCGAAATGCTCATCCATAGCTATGATGCACTATAGCTCTTCCTAATAAGTTAAAATAGCACTAGTAAAACAAAGACATTAATGATTCGGGCCTAGATGTTCATCTTTTCTATCTCTGGTTTTTCTTATGACCAAGAAGAGACCAGTAGAATGTGATCTTACCCTCCTCAAAAGCAGAGTTTGACCTTCTAAAATCTATTCTACCGTGAAATCATGAAGATAAAGATCCATTTATAGTCGAAATCTTGCTAGTTTTCTCAACAATTGTCTCTCTCAAAATCATTTTTAATCCGCATTCTACGGGAAAAACTATATATTATTTGCTACATTTCTCAATTAACTTCCACACTTCTCAACCTCACATCCCACCAAGAAAAAGTAGCTTGTCTCAAAAAAGCATTGTCAATAGCAAACCAAACAAGCCTTAATTTATAATTAGAGGAGGCTCCACACAGATAAGAGAGTTAAAAGATAATAAATAGTGAATAAAAGTTTATATAAGGGTATTATTATTATTATTATTATTATTATTATTATTATTATTATTAGTCAGAAATGATCTAGCACCATCCATGGTGCTGTAACTACGGCACCATTGATGGTATTTTTGGGGTCAATTCGATTTCCGTTTTGAAATTCGGGACCCAGATTTAGAATCAGCACAGCGATGGGGAGTTTCAAGGATTTTTCAAATTTTTTCCGGCGACGCCGTGGCCACCGATTAAAGTTTTGGCATTATTTTTGGGCATTTCCATCACCGTGCTAATTCTAAATCTGGTTCCGAATTTCAAAACAGACGTCGAATTGATACCGAAAATACGTGCCGCAGTTGGATGGTGATACGGCACCATGGATGGTGCTGAATCATTTCCATATTATTACCAGGGGATTGTGATTTCCTGGTTGGAATCCCATAGCTTATATAGCATTTCTTGAGATATATTTGTGCTGAAATGGAGGCAACACAGTCACTTTTAGCTCTGTCTATTGCATTTTTCGCATAGTTCACACAGTCCCAACTGCTCAAATCACCTTCACACTGACCCAACCGAGAGATTGACTCATACCCACCAGCATAAGCATAAAACCCACTATCGCCTCTCTCCACACCCTTCACTAACTCTCCGAGAGCCATCTCCAACCTGTCCTCAAATTCAGTCCCACTCAGCTGAGTTGACCCGCATACCTCATACAACAACTCGGTACCACTCACCTGCGTAAACCCAGAAATCTCGTACCTCAGATTACACTCATTGAACTGTAATCTTGCAGCAACGGCATGTCCACACAGCATTTGGGGCATTTCTGCGGCTTTTTGGATGCGATTTTTGCAGTCGTGAGTTGAGAGGTCACCCCTGCATTGGAATATCCCGTTAATGGCTGACAGCCCATTGCCTACGCTGGTTTCGTAGAACTTGAAGGTGGAAGATTTGGAGGTTAAGATTTTGAAAAGATTTGAGAGAGTTTGGTTGTAAATTCCATCATCTAGTGTTTCGTTTGCACAGTGTTTGTATACCAAGTCGGTGGGATTTGAGGAGGACGTGCAAAAGAGATTTTTCAAAATGAGAGAGGAGTTTTGATGAACCCATTTTAGTTTTCAGTATTTGAGAATATGAATATGCAAGAATGGTTTCTTGGAGAAGAATTTAAAGGGTTTCTTTACCGTTTTGGTTGTGCAGAGTCTGTTTTTTCGCTGAGAACGCTAAACTGGTGTGTGGTACGCTCTACCGTTCGACAGAGCTTTTGCCCTGCAGCGTTTTCCTTTTTCTTTTTGATAAGTATTTTTCTGTTTTGAACCAAAAATTCCAGAGGAAAATAGGCAAATACTATTGGTAGACCACAATACTCAAGAGACATGTAACCTATTTGACAATTATTAACTTAAAAATAAGACGATGTGTATAAAACTAGTATACCACCAGCGGTGGGCCGAACGGAGTGGTGAGGGGGTGGCACCGGGGAAGAAGAAGGCGAAGAAGAAAGAAGAATGAAGAGGTGGCGCCGGGGAAGAAGAAGGAAGGAAGAAAGAAGAGGGGCTCGTGAAGACGGTAGGGCAAAAACAATTGAAGACGCAAGGAAAGACGGACAAATTCCTTTTTTTGCCCCTAAAGTGGCGGAAAAAACCTCATTCGGTTTGGTGAATAAAATCCTATGAAATATATTGTTATATAATGTGTAGTTTTTTTTTTTTACTTGTTAAATTGATTGTTACTTCATATTGACAAAATAATGAAAATTACTAAATATTTTTATTAAACGTATCATAAAAAAATCTACAGGTATCAGATTATATTATTAAAACATTTGTAAAGTATCAAATGGTGATGCTTGTAAACGTTTTCAAAAAAGTATGAAAATGATCAATTTATGATATTTATAAAAAAATGTAAATTTCAGTTATGATACTAAAAGTGTAGTATTCCGTATTTATTCATTTAACCCGAATTCTATTGCAATCGTGCAGAGTTTCCCTTACATGGCGAACTAGTAAGCATATGTACATTCTTCAAAATGCCATTTTCCTTAACTATTTCACCACAAAATTCATCAATCTCCTTGTTATGATAGAGATATTGTCTTTCCCAGTCATGTGAGCATTCGTTAATTTTACCCCCAAAATATATAGTATCTTTTTTGCGCCACGGTACCAACATTTTACAGCACACCTCACCCACAGTTTACCCCCCTAGCTCGCTCAGAAATCAGTAACTCTCCCCTTCCCACCATTGCTAGGAGTCTAGGACCTCCGTCCAGAGCGGCCACTTCATGGCTCATGCCACCATTCACTGCTTCCCTTCACTTTGCTATGAAGCAAATATGTCCATATTCAAAGTTATTCAAAGTTATATAAAGGAAATCAGTAATCATCTCATTGTCATGAGGAAAAAGAAGCTTGATTAATTTAGCGCGATTCTATGAAAATTGAGAACTCTCTAATTTCTTTCCACACACACAAAAAGGGAAGCAAAATAGTGGAAGAAATATTTTTGCAGAACTATACAAATTAAAAAGCTAGTCTTCTTCCCATTGCAGAGCATCAAGAAATGCTATCTTCGTTTTACACTTACTGCTACTATTTCTCTAAACCTGAAGTCTCTTCTACTGAGTCCAATATCCATTACCTGCCAAAAACATAAGAGAGAATTCTAACACACCAAATTGACACTTACAAAGCACGTCTGTATGTTTATCAAAGTTTGCGTGTGTGAAACGATACTGACATCTATGTTTCATACTCGTAACCAAGAGTCTCTTTCTTGAAAGCTGATTTGGCAAATAGCAAACAAGCAACTCCTATGGCCATACCGGCTAGTCCTCCCAGCAAAAGAGCCACTGTCTTTCTTGTATATCTTCCTGTCCCTAACATAAAACAGTTTTTATTTCAATGCACATATTGAGATACTGCAGACAGAGATATTCAACTATCCTTTGCTGCATTAATCCCAAATGAGACAATTAGCACTAACACTAAATACTAAAGCCTAAAAACCATGAAATAATAGTCTAAAAAGTAAAAACCAAGAAATACACAAACCTCTGTTTGGCTATCCTTAGCTTGTCAACAACTTCTAATTTCCAATCAAACATCAATTTCAAAATGCTCATTGATGAATATTTTGCATTTATTAGGTGTACATTTGTTGAGGTGATCGAGTGCTATTCCTCCTTACGAGTTAAAATAATGTTACCAAACAGAGGCTTAGATGCTTTAAGCTTAGATGTCCATCTTTAATATCTCTACTTTTCATTATGACCAACAAGAACAGTGAAATGTGGTCTTAGCATCCTCACAAGCAGAAAAATTGACCTCTTATTAAACAGTGAAACACTGAAGATAAAGATCCATTTACCGTCCAGGGGCATCAACTTCTATGATCTTGCTAATTTTCATATTCAATCATGCAATTTACGTAGGTTACAGTAAAAAATTAACTTCCATACTTCTCGATCACACGTCCCACCAAAAACATTATTTTATCCCAAACAAGTTTTGACAATGTAGCAAACCAAAGAGGCTCCATACAGGTTAAACGGTAATTGAAAAATTAAAACTACGGGGGGGTAAAAGGCAGATTATTAATTACTTCTTTTTTTATATATTTACCAGGTGATTGTGATTTCTTGGCTGGAATCCCTCTGGGATAGTAAGCATAGCTTATATGGCAATTCTTGAGATATATTTGTGCTGAAATGGAATCGACACAGTCACTTTTAGCTCTTTGTATTGCATTTTTCACACAGTTCACACAGTCCCCGTTGCTCAAATCATCTTCACATTGACCCAAAACAGAGATTGATTCATACCCACCAGCATAAAACCTAGTATCGCCACTCTCCAAACTCTTCACTATTTCTCCTAGAGCCATCTCCAACCTGTCGTCAGACCCAGTCCCACTATTCCGAGTTGACGCGCATACCTCGTATAATAACTCGGCACCACTCGCCTGCGGAAACCCAGAAATCTCGTACCTCATATGACACCCTTTTAACTGTACTCTCACAGCAACGGCGTGTCCACACAGCATTTGTGCCATTTCTGGAGTTTTTTGGATGCAATTTTTGCAGTTGTGAGATGAGATGTCACCCCTGCATTGGAAGGTCCCGTTAATGGCTGATGGCCCATCGCCTACGCTGGTTCGATAGAACTTTAGAGTGGAAGATTTGGAGCTTAGGGTTTTGAAAAGATTAGAAAGGGTTTGGTTGTAAATCCCGTCGTCGAGTTTTTCGTCTGCACAGTGTTTGTATACCAAGCTGGTGTGATTTGAAGAGGACATGCAAAAGAGATTTAAAATGAGAAATAAGAGGAATTTGGATGAACCCATTTCAATTTTTGATCATATGGATACAGAAAAATGATTTCTTGGAGAAGAATTTGAAGGTTCCGTTACCATCTTGGTTGTGCGGACTGCGGAGTGGGTTTTTTGGCTGACAACATGAAACCGGTGTGCGTTCGTACTGGGTGCTGTATCGTTTGACACAGCTTTTCCCCTCTTTTAACCATTTTTCCTCGTTTTAAATGGTACATTGTTTTTTTTGATGAATGAAAAATTTAAAAGTTGTCTTTTACAGCTTGTTTGATACCTCCTTAAATTTAAAAATAAAATAAAAAATCATTTTCTCTTTCATTATTTCAATTATTAATTATATTGATTGAACAATTTATTTAATACGCCAAGGGAAAGATGGGGGAGGGGTGGCTGTGGTTCGAATTAGGGTCTTGGACCCTCCCACCCCGAAACGTGAACATCCAACCACTATGGTACAATTTAAATCACAAATTGGCATTTTGTTTTATAGTTTATACGATTTCCTTACATTTAAATTACACATTTAAAAGTTAATTTTCAATGATCTTTATCAAACATATAATAGAACTTCTATAATTTAATACTCGATTAATTAATAACCTCATTAAAATAATTTTTTTTACCAGTTTCGATTTGGGGACAATGTGTTAATTAAATTAATAATTCGCTAAATTTATAAAATAATAGAAATTCGATAATTCATATAGATCCCATGCAATATAGAGATTAATAATGTCTTAATATATATAATTAATTATTCATTTATGTTGATTTCATTAAAAAAAATGACTCAATTGTGACTTGCTACTTCTTAAAATTGATCTCACGTTAGGTCTGCGGGTGTTAGTGTGTGTGTAAAAATTGATTTTTATGGATTTTAATCGATATAGGAGAGAGAATGGGAGAAGTTAAATAGTGGAGATCTTAATATAATAATAAGAGGAGTGCCAACTAGGCACTGCGCCATGTTGGCAGTGTCAAGTTGGCACTCATTTAATTACTTAAAAGTAAAAAAGGAAAATCTTATTTTGGAAATAAATATTAAATACACACTTTATTATTTTATTTTTCTTATTTAATTTAATTTATTTTCTTTATTTAGTATTTTTTCCTTATTTTAATTTTTTATATAAATTTTAATTTTTCAATTATGTATATAATTGAAACTAAACAAAAAAATGCAAGCATTAATGAAAATGTGATATAATATTAAAGTTACAAACTGCAATATCAATTTGAATATTTTTAAAAATGATAATTAACTTTTTTAATATACATTTTAATTTTTGAATATTATATTTTAATTTTTTATATATTTTTTAGTTTTTGAATTATAGTGTTAACTTGATATAGTGCTAGGTTGGCAGCGATTTGCTATTTAAAAAAATCATTTTCATTTATTTAAAAATGTAAATGAGAAAAATCTTTTTTTATTTACTTAATATACAAAATCCGTTCAATATTCATAATTCAATTTGAGCTAAATGTGATATAAAATCAATTCAATATTCACAAAATTTATATACGTATCTGTAGACCAATTATAAGATCATTGCTAATCGTATTTGAATAGTTATGTATGACTCATAAAATATAGTATTTAGTTTTTTTTCTTTGTTCAAAAAATATGTTATCAAAATTTTCCCAAAATCACCAATTACGATAATTGATATAATATTTTTTCTTATAAAATAATATTTCGCACCAAATTATTATCTTATTTTATAATATTATTTTATGTAAATATATCATTTTAATTATCCCGTGCAACGCACGGGGGTAATACTAGTTTATATAATACAAGTAGATCCTACGAGTTATGTGAATGTGAAATAAGAGAGAATGAGTGGAGTTGAAAATAATATATAAAAATATATAAAAATTTATAAAAATAAGCAGGCTAACACACAAGTTGAACCTTTCTTAACATGGTAATAATTCTTTGTGTTGTCTTTGTACAATGCTTTATGAATTTCATCCGTCATTATTGGTTTCTTTACACCTTTGAGATAAAAAGCCATTGTTGTGTGTGATTTTGTGATATGTTACTATGAGTTTTGTTGATTTAAATAGAGTTTTGCTTATTTAATGTTTATAAAATGAAATAAGATAATACATTGAACATCATACAAATATAGTACATTGAATAGTGTAATACGCTGAATAAAATTACATATGTAATAATGTATATATACACAATAAATCGAAAAATTATGTACACTGAATACAGCACAATAATAATTTTTTTGTTAAAATTTTTAAGAAAATAATTTAATATCTCCTTAAATTAATAAATCTTGCTAATCCAAAATTATTAATTTATAAAGATTTAACTGTACACTTAATTCTAACATGGTTGTGATTTTAGATAAATTTTATCGTGATTACAGTCTCCACATGTGAAAATTATTAAATGCATGTCTATTTTGATTCTTAACCTTCTTCAAAAGATCATTTTTTTTATCTGTTCTACTTCTACCATATGATTCATAATCTCCTTAATGTCTCTTATTATTAGATTCCACCACAAATAGGCCATATGCTACTTACTTAAGGTAGTTTTTAAAATTTAGTTTTTAGCATTCTGGTTTTGTGTCGTTTTGTTTCGAATCTATTATGTGAGGGGTTGTCGTTCCCAACTCTCAAATTGATCAACTTCGACTATCACAACCACCAAACACGATTTCAACTTTCATGGTTTGCACCTTAGTCAACTTTGTGCTCAAATTCTGCTCCACATATCAAAGCATGACCTGGTTAAATTCATCCGCGGAGGACGAATTAGGGTTCAAAATATCGTAAAAGACATAATCAATAAACTAGTGGTGCTAAATGTGAGGAAATTATTGAAGGGTTTTAGAGCATCTCCAATGCAAATAATGGACTGTGAGATTATGTGGAGGTGAGATATAGAAATAAGGTAATGATTTTAAGTTAAAAATGAATGGATATGTGTCTGGAAAAAAATAGAGAAATGTGAAAATGAGGAGAGATAAAAATAATTTTAAAATAATAATAAAATGGTGGTGAATGAGTAATTTTTGGTCATGACATGACAACTATAAATGAACGCGGGGAAAAGTGAGGATAGTGTGATTACAAAAGAAAATTAGATGAAAACTAAAAAGACATAGATTGCACTAAAACCTTATGTCTTTCTATCTTCTAGACATTGAGCATTAGAGACTCATAATTGATGCGTCAGGTTTTTTTATGAGGGGCAGAGCATAAGTGGTGTTTTCATAACTCTAATGCTGTGGTGTGCCACCTATGGCGATAACATGGTGGTGGAAAAAATCCATTACATGGTGATGTTCAGTTATGGCTATAAGCATTGATGAAGTTAGAAAATTTGGTCCGTGGGGACGAAAAAAATATTCAACACAAAATGTCAAAGAAAAAATTCTTTGGATGCCAAATTTGTGGGATGACAAATGGAACAACGCTTCATGTCAGGGAGCAACCGCGATCCCTGACACCCGTGGCTCCGCCTCTAAGTGAATAAGTGATCGGTTATGTGACTTTACTATAATGTGGTTGTGTGATTAGTCATAGTTCGAAATTTGAGTCAGTAAAATATTGTTAATCATCTGACCATACAAGCTAGATAATTGATAAATATTGAACGATTGTAATATATACCCGATCTTTGCAAATGTGTCATGCTTTCACGAATTGTATATGCGATAAATTACTTTTCTATAATTATATTATTAGAATTTCCATATTGTTTACAATTTGTCCACACTTTTATTTCATTCCACCAAACAAAAAATTTATAGTTCTTGAACTAATAAATGACTGGTCACTTATGTGTATAGAGACTACAATAAACTAAGTGGCTTTTAAAAATTTGATTGATTAATTGTCATGTTTTGATAGTATCAAAATGATTCTCATCACTTTACATTCTACTTATTGAAAATTAACTCAAGTGCGAATTAACAAATCATGTCAATAATGATATGGATTATTAAAAAAAAATAGATTTTAGATGTGTAATTTAAAAACAAAAAAGATGTTTTGAAAATATAAAAAATATTCAAATCAATGTATAATAATAAATAGTGGAAATTGCACAAAATGACTAATTTTTTAATGGGTTGTTCAAAAGAAACTAAATATTAGCATGTTTTCATTCTTATCCATTTCCTTTTTTTTGTTCCCACTTCGCCCCTATGGCCTAGGTAATAAATCAAGAATCAAAATTGTACCAACTCTCAATTTTCTTCACGTGAAATCATGTTCTTCCCCAAGATTGAAAGAGAAACTTCATCACTTTCTCTAGCAATTTAAGACCTTGAATTTCAGATCCATCTCTCCAAATCTCAGATGCCATTTGAGACCCCCAAGCTTCAGACCCCATTCCTTTCTATTGCCCTAATTTCTGACGCCATTTTTCCATTCTCCTAGAATCCATTCAAGATCCATTGTTTCTTCTTCTCGTTGTCTAGAAGCCATTCGAGATCCATCATCCATATCAATTCCAGATCCAATAAAGGTATGTTTATATGCAGATACTAATAGCACATGTATTTATGATTTATTTATTTTAATTTTTTTTATAAATTTTTCATTTTCTCGATCTAAAAATTGCGCTTGGCCGTGTCGTCTCTCTCTCCCTGTCCATAGTTAAAATTTTGTGGTGACGAAATGAAATTTTGTTTTCTATAAGTTAATATGGTGCTTGATTTGAGAAGTATTCTTTGTCACAAGTTCAATCTGGCAATGGGTTTTTTTTTTGTTTTTGGAGTTTCTTTTCTATAACTTCAAAAGTAAAATTTACTTTTCAAATTAATATATTCTCTGAAATTGGAGCAAATTGACAACTTCAAGAATTTAGTTTGATGTTGAGCACCACATTTTGTTTTTGTGTTTAAAAATGTGCCTAATCATGGAATATTTTACCTAATTAGCTCTACTTAATCAATTAATATCAATTTTTGCATAACTTGCTCTTGAATATGATATATTTGCTTCCCTTGCCCCCCCTCATTGTGTAACTCTTTTTTTTCCCCTATTGTTGATTATATGGAATTCGTGTTAAATGTAACGGGAATGATTCTATATTGTTTTAAAAATTTAGAAACTCTATAATTGTTAATTTTCAAATTTACCTAATTCGTCTTACCTTTTAATATCAATAACAATTAATCGGTAATTTAATATTGACTATAGTCTCTTCAAAATGTGTAAGGAAGATAGAATTTGGATGGACAATAGGTAAAGTTGAAGATAGAGAACCACTAGTAAGGACTTGATGATCAAATGCCTAGCAGTGCAGCAACAATAACAAGATAAGCTTAACTTCAATCGTCATAAATTTTGCCTTCACTATTAATATATACAAATATTTTCAATGTGAATATATGATACGTTGTAATTTGTAGAGGAATTAATTAGATGTCCACATAATTAATTACATTCTTGATCATATGTTAAAGCCAATAAATTAACCTAATCATGGAGTTCATTGCTATCAGGTTTCAGGATCACGAGTCCTAGTTTTTAAAGGAAATTAATTACCACTTCAATGTACATACAAAAATCTACTTGAAACATATATACAAGAATGTCAATACATAATTAGCATATAGAATCAATTTTTCATATATTATATATTCTATGAGAGCAATGTGATTATTCGTGTTGTCGTGTGATTATTGTATGTAAATAGAACGACAATCTAATTTTTTGTTTTTGTAAATGATTAGGCTTGGGTGTACGAGGCAATTCGGGAGCTTGGATCTAAGTTTGCCAATTGATGATAGTCTGTCTCAAATTATGCAGTGGGAAAGTTCAAACACAATTGGCCACGTACGATGACTATATTGAAAGTAGCACCGTAAGTATTCTCTTTTCACTTAAAGGGGGCTATTTTATTTTATTTTATTTTTTATTTTTTGTAATGGCAATTAATGAATTTGTTCTCTTGCAAGTTTATATCTGGGTTACATTTCATCCAACTAAAGAAGAACAACAGAAGCAGTATTGGACAAGCATAAAGCCTCTATTCGACGTTGTAGACGATGTAGTTAATGAGGCTTCGTGTATGCGTTGAATTGCTACGTTTCTTTTAATATGGTTGTCCCGCTGCCTTCTCTTTTGCTCAACTTATTTTGGTCATTTCACGAGGACATGCATTTTGTGAATGTAATGTCACGGTTTAGGGATTTGTGGCATTGGCATATGTAATGATTACTGGAACGCGTTTATAAATTAGACAATGACTTTGACAGAAGTCATTATTTTGTTTGTAATTTGTGGCTGGCTCATGTAACGTGCAAGTTTAACTATTTGTTGTAGTTATTTATTTGATTCATCAGAATTACTCACCAATTGTTGAGAACTTCGTCATTCTCGACAATTGCTTAGTAAATTGTCTAGATTTGCACGTACAAAATAGCCTTTTGGACATTTAAAATGTTAAAAAATGACAGTTGAAGGATAATTGATTAGTAAAGTGTCTAGATTTATAGGTACAAAATGACCTTCTGGATATTTAAAGAGTCAAAAAAATGTCAGATTGTCATATATCTTTTAGGACACTTACTTTCTGAAAATGTCTAGATATCTCTTAATGTCCTTCTTGACAACTAAACTGTCAAAAAATGTCAAACGATCATGTATCTTTCAAGACATTTGCTTAGTAAAGTGTCTAGATTTACAGGCACGAAATGACTTTCTAGAGATTTAAAGTGTCAAAAAATGTCGCATAGTCATATGTCTTTCAAGACAGTTACTTACTAAAATGTCGTGGTGTCGTCAGATAAATGTTTTCTTTGAAACTTTATGAACAACATATCTAAAAGGGATTTTAACAAACATATTTGTGAACCATTTGGCCAAAAAGACATTTTGTGATTACAATTGGTTGTCATACATTTATTATCTTCAACATCCATCATATTTAAAATTCACCATCAATAATATTAATAAACCACAACAACCACACCATCTATCTCTTACAAAGGATTTCAATGATTATCTAGTACATTTCATACTATAGCATAGTCGGAAAATCAAATATAAATTAGCAGTGTCAATGTAACATCCAATTAATTCTATCTATAATTACATTAAGTCTTAACTTAACAAATTTATTTCCACAAGATTATCTATAATTTTTTTAAATACATTATGTGTGAATAAAGAAGATGTAAGATAATTACCTTCAACCTTCAATTTTATTTAAATTTTTGAACCACTAAAGCATGGTTTCTACACAACAATGAAGGAAACTTTTTATTTTTTTATTTTTTTAAAATTTAAATCATCCCAAATCGTATGAACAAGTAAGAAAATGCATCTTTTATTTATCATTTCCATTTCCCAAGTAAATGTCTTTTCAAATGTGTATTTTATCCAAAATAAAGTACAATTACTTTTACATATTGGTCAATAATCATTTCTTGGGCCACTAAACAACTTAATTATAATTTTACATATTTCAAGGGCATATTATATATCTTCTCATTAAATTTGGCCACTCTTGTATTAATATTTAAAATTACCCCATTTGACTTGATAAGACATTTTTTTGGCCATTCATGCAATTATCCCTAATAAATAATACATAATTAAAGATAACGAAAAGCGTTGTCATGGAGAAACGCGTTTGCATTTGGTTAAAGTGTTGCCACGTTGGCGCAGAAAAAGTGTTTGTTCTCCTCAAGCCCTCTACACGCAATCTCCCAATTCGCACCACTGCTACGACGTCCGTCCAGCGGCCAGTTTCGCCACTATTCACGGCTGCGTACCTCCCCTTCCCCACCGCCCAGCCACCTTCTCCCTCCACCATCCGTCCCTCTCAGCTGATCGCCTCCGTTCATGCTTTTGGGGTTACCCTATTTTCTCCCCTTACCAACAAATACAATTCACGATCAGTAGCAGAAGATATTTGAAATGGCTCATGGAGGCCCATCAGTTGGTTCAACTGCAGATATAAGGCAAGTAAAGCTTGACAAAGAATGCGAGCTTAGAGTTGAAGTCAGTACTGATGCGCCACTCCGGCTGCGATTACTTGCCGGCTCGGCGGAGATATATGGAACCGAAATACCGCCAGAGATATGGCTAACTTTCCCAGCCGGCCTCAAATTCGCTGTATGAATATCTCACATATGCTCTTGGTTATCCTTTGAACTCATAAGTATTTCGTTTTTGCAAATTTTGTATAGTCTAGTGGAATGAAGGGATCCCCAAATTTTGTTTGTCTCAATTCAAAATTTGAATCAGGTTTTCACATGGTATGGTGCTACAATTGAACTTGATGGTACAACTGATTCGGATTATACATCAGATGAGGTATGATTGCTTGGTCTATCTGTCTAGCGGCTCGCAGATGCACATTCTTAATGAAAAGTATGAATTCTATGAGTAATGAAAAGTATCTTTTGTTTCTCGAAATCTAGACACCCCTGATTAGTTATGTGAATGTCCATGCCATACTGGATGCACGGAGAAATCGTGCCAAAGCTTCACGTGGTGATTCTGATGCTTCTCAGGTATTACCAGTTTATTTATAGACATAAGAAAAGAGGAATGGTATGCTGATTTGTTTTGATTAATTGTCATTAGTTCTTTTAGGATAGTTCATTTTCAATGTATCTCTCGTCTATTTCACTTATAATATTCTTAATCAAAACCAGGAGCCTGTTCACTATTGAAGCTGAAGAAAACATATTGATCTTAGTTAGATGACTCGTCTTTTCTTGCCTATGGATATATGGTACTTTTAAGTTTTAACTAGCTCTAATATAACCTGGAGGAGGAACTGTGTCTCTCTCTATTTCAGTGATGTTTGGTTTTCCCAGCATAAGATATTTCAAACCACGATCGGTTGCTGTTCTAATAGCTGTCTTTTTGTTTTATGTTTTTTTCCCCTTAACATAGATGGAGACTGAATGGGGAAATTAGACGGACCTAGTTCATCCAACTGCATGTGTGTGTATGCCCTTTTAGAGTGCATATTGCGATTCTGCCCGGTTCCAGATATTTTCTTGTGTTTTCTTGAATTAAATATCCAGTCGATTAATATTTCTATATAATGAGGCAATGTAGGTAGAAGCAACTTAGAGACTCTTTAAGTGCATTCGTTTACTGATGCTGTAAAGAGCCGTCAGAGCAGATGATCCAAATCCTTATATTCTGATATAGTTGACACTTCTAATAAATTCATCACTACAGCATACATTCTGGTCTATAGAACAAGAATTTATTCCAATCTATTTATTCAGGGGCCTCGGGTTATTGTTGTGGGACCTACAGATTCTGGAAAGAGTACATTGTCTAGGATGCTTCTTAGTTGGGCAGCTAAACAGGGATGGAAACCCACTTTTGTAGATTTAGACATAGGTCAAGGATCTATAACAATTCCTGGATGCATTGCTGCAACTCCAATCGAATTGCCCATTGATCCAGTGGAAGGAATACCTCTTGACATGCCTCTAGTTTACTTCTATGGGCACACAACTCCTAGGTAAGTAGCGATTTCTTTTATTTTATTTACTTATTATTATACTTTTGTGAAAGAATTTACCTTTGCCCCTTTATTTCTGTGCTTGGCAGTGCTCAGTTGTTGATTAGGTTGCTCTCTTTGTGTCAATAACAACTTAACAAGTCATTTTTTGATTGCCATTGCCCATTTTGAATGTGGTGCTCTTTCAGTGTTAATGTAGATCTGTACAAGGTACTTGTGAAGGAGCTTGCTCAAATTTTGGAGAGACAGTTTGCTGGAAATGCCGAATCGCGAGCCGCTGGAATGGTGATAAATACCATGGGGTGGATACAAAGCACTGGTTACGAGGTACCGGGCTGTTGATGTTTTACACTGCAAAAACTTCTTGAGTATTAAAGAGTCATCAAAATGATAAATTGTTACATGGCCATCTTAACATTTTTGTCTCAACTTTTTGGCAGTTGCTGCTCCATGCAATTGATACATTTAATGCAACCGTTGTTCTTGTTTTGGGCCAGGTATAGCCTGTTTTCTTGATCTCGTGTGATCCTATATGTTCAATATCTTGATTATACCAATGTAATTGGCATCCTATTCGATATCCTTTGTATGAAATTTGGAGAACAGGACATATACGTCTGTCCGTATCTCCCTCTACCTCTCCTGTGAAGACAGCCATAATAACGTTGTCTGCCTCAGTGGGTGCAGGGATACAGATTGACTCTCCGTTACCACTCTGAATTGTTTATTGCTTTTGGAGATGAGATATTTATCCTTTTTAGTCTGCAATTGGCACAACTATTAGTTACATTTAAAACTTTGATCTTAAACTGAATTGAAGTACACTCTGGTGTGAAGCATTTAATTGGAATGTTCATGTTAGCCTGTTTGTGTTTGGCTTAATAGCACTTATAAAATAAAATGTGGGCCTTTATAATGTAGTTGTAACTTCGGTTTTATAGTTTGATTTCAGTTAGCTGAAGTTCTTAATTTTTTGTTGTGAATGTCTTGCAACCGATATTTTAAAAACAATTATGTTCCTCAATCTGATCCACTGAACTCGTTGGTTGATCCGATTTAAAATTTTAAGTTAGGATCCTGATCGCCTGTTCTTGAAGGACCTTTCAATATGTTAGATTGTAAATATTCAATGTCCTGCACCCATCCCACCCTCACCCCCATCCCCACTCCCACCACACCCCACCCACCAGAGAAAAAAAGACAAAAAAGAAGATAGAGATAAAGGAGTGATCAAGATCATCTATTCTGCTTTGGTTAATAAACTTGGAATAGATTTATGGTGAATATATTCTTCCCTAGAGCATGCATTTGGGTTTCCCAATTGCTTTATCGCATCAGCAACATTCTTTATATGTCAGTTTATGGTATTTCTGGTAATATATCGAATTTTCAAGTATAGCCCACTGGTCAAATGTAGCCCCTTGTTGTGTTTCAATCGATTTTCAATCCATCCTTTTAATATTGCTCAAGCTTGCAACTTATTTGTCGTATAAATTATTTGAATTCTCATTCTTGTGGGGGCTTTTTGAAAGTAGGTTTATCTTACAATTTTTTCTGCACCTGAACCTTTTGCAGGATAAGCTCTACAACGTGCTCAAAAAAGATGTTCTAAAGAACAAGAATAATGTAGATGTTGTGAAACTTCAAAAGTCAGGTGGTGTTGTGTCGAGAGATGCAAAATTCCGTCAAAAGGCCAGGTCCCAGAGAATACGGGTAATGCAACATCTTGTAGATTACATAAAAGTTTGAATCAGTGAGCATGTTTGGCTGAGGTTAAAAATTTGTGAAAGTTCAACTTTTGACTTGGTCAAGTTGGACATGATGTGAATACATACTTTCCCCATCGCTTTATGTTTTCTTTTCAAAGTTACTTGTTAAAGTAACTCTTATGTTAAAGTTATGGTCAAAATAAGTAATTTTTTCATTCTTAAGTTTGATTAATAAAAGAATTACTTGGATTAGAACTTCTTATTTCCACAAGCGACACATAAGTAAAATCTTTTACCTTAACCAAACATGTCCTTATTGTCATGATATTAATGCTTTTTCACAAGTGTGTGCTTCCTTTCAGGACGAGTTATTTTGTTCATTTGGAATGAAGTGTCTTCTTTTGTCTTGTTTGCATTGCAGGAATATTTCTATGGCCTTTCGAATGACCTTTCCCCACATTCTAATGTTGTGAACTTCAGTGATTTCTGCATCTACCGTATCGGTGGTGGGCCACAGGCCCCACGTTCAGCTCTGCCAATTGGTGCTGAGCCTGCCACAGAGCCTACGAGATTGACCCAAGTGAATATTAATCCCGACCTGGTCCATTCGGTCCTAGCTGTCTCATTTGCCAAAGAACCAGATGAAATTATTTCAAGGTATTGCTCATTTCTCTCTTTCAAAGGGCAAATAAGACCTTGTTTAGCGTTTTGTCCAAAATTCACACTCCTTAACATCTTTTCAATGATTTTGCCAGTAATGTTGCTGGGTTCATTTGGATCACCGACATTAACTTCAAAAGGTTCGAATTTGAACTCTTCTGCAAGTAAATCCTTTTTTGAACTTGAACTGCTAATAATGGTGACTCTAATTTGACGTGCAGCAAGAAGATCACCTATCTTGCACCATCTGCTGGAAGCCTTCCTGGTAAATACTTGATTCAGGGAAGCCTAGTATGGTTAGAACCCTGATGTACATTAAAACATCTGCAAGCTGCACTGCTATAAGTTCTTATAATACATCAGACATGTGCCACATTATATCTTGATTGACTGTTGCTTATGCTTATCTTATTGTCTAACCCTGTTCAAAGAGATTGCGTTATGGAGTTGCATTAACAATTTTTTGCAATCATTCCCTGATCCAAAATTTTGACGTCATTATAATTTTTCTACAAACTTTGCTCCGTCGTTATAATTTTTCTACAAACTTTGCTTACTTTTTTTTTTTTTTTATCATATGTTATTTTATCACTTTTCAAAATTCAAACAATAACATTTTCTTACGAATCTGTGTAGGCTGCTGGATTGTTCACATCTGACAACACTGGGCTTCTTCAAAAAAGAGAAAAAAGGGACAAAAACATAATTTTTTAAATTATTTGAAAACATAATATTAAAAATAATAAAACGCTTCTGGTACAAAAAAAAAAAAAAAAAAAAGCGAACATCTATAGCTAATTGAAAAAAAGGGTTCTTGAATGAACTATACTCATTCTTAAAAAAAAAAAGAACTACGGCCTTGTTCTTTGCAAAGTAAGTTTTATTTATTTATTTGAATTACATATAAATTGTGCAGTTGAAAATGAGAGATAATATATTAAAAAAATGTAAAGTAATAGTGTGTGTGATGGAAAAGGAAAGGATAAATTTTTTTTGAATATTATTCTGAATCAAATAAGGCTTACGTAAAAATACAAAGTAAACGTGATTTATTGTGATATAGGTTGACTTTCCTTCTTGGGATGTTCCAAATATATAATTTTATTTCTATTTCTATATTAAGAAATATTTTTTTTGTTTATTTAACAAAATAATCTTATTTAATTTGTTTAGTTGTAACCATTAGTTTTTAATATTGTTCATTAAATGATAATAGATGAGGAAATTAGTTATAAAATTTACCTTTTCAATAATTTTTTTAATCTTTATGAAAAAAATCAATAACCCTATATAATTGGGACGAATGCAGTAGATAATTATATTTTATTAAGAACAAAATAATCGATTTCCATCAATTAATCTTACATAATTAAATATGATATAGGATACAAATGGAAATAAACTAATTACAAAATTTATACATTATATAATATATCTAAAAATAAAAATCAAAAAATAATTACAAATCTCTACTTTAACTGCATTTTTGTAGTTCCATTGTTGGGGACTGCATTTGACTACAAGATGTAGCCCCATTAGGCCATCTTCAATGGGATGGTGAATTGTGAAAATTTCCATGCCACATATGAAACAATTGATATCTACAAAAAAATATATCTCCAATGCAAGTTGACAAAGCAAGTCTATTGCTGAGCTGGCAAAAAAAATTCCAGACCCCCGTCCCAATCTAGACGTCCGTCCCACAGCCTGACTCAGACAAATTTCACTACACCCAATGAAAAATCACTGTATACAGCCATGTGCAGACTGAATGCGTTGGAGACGTTTAAATGAATTGGGTCGTCTATTCTCTAAAAAGAAATTCACCTTGTTGCAGAGCCCACAAATTAACAGCCATGTCAGCTCCAATTGCTAATATGCATTCAAGATGGCCTTATGCAGTTCGATTGGACATGCTTTTACATGCTTCTCGACCACATAGGCATTTGGCTCATTCGCAAGGTTTTAATTTGATTGATTGATTTGAGCATAAATATAGACATCCTTATAACACACATAATGAACTACCGAATTTTAACTCTACAGTACAATGTGTTGATCAAATACATGTATATTATAATATTATTTTCACATATTGCATTGCAAATGAATTAAGCTTAAACTTTAGGGCTGATTCAAAATGTTTTTGTAAAACTATCTTTCAGTCGAAAGGTACTTATTTTCCCTTAATATACACATTAATTCATGTTTGATAATATATAATTTTGAGTGTGATTAAAAAAAGGAAGAAGTAAGTTACTCTATGTAATAGTTTGAGAAAATGAATTTTTTCTAATGATATAAAGCAAGGTCGTTGCTAAAAGTATTTTTATCTTTTGAAAAGTGATTTTAAATTTTAAAAAATCATTTCAAAATAAGCATTTGTTTGTTCTAATTTTTGTATATAAAAATTAATTTCTATTATGAGTTCAAACTAAACATAATTATCAATTATATATATATATATATATATTTATTACTATTATCCTTAAATTTTATAATTTTCGTCACTGCTCGATTTGAAAAATTAATTTTGAGCTAAATAAACATTTACTCAATTGAGTTTCAAATTTATGCAATGCAATGAGAGAAATGGCGCACGCTTCTCTGCAAAAATTTTCCGCTAACCAAAAGTATTAGAATATTTTATTTATTTTGAAAAACGAAGGAGGATCATCCTCAAAAAAAAAGAAAAAAAAAGAAAAAAAAAAGAGAAAAGGATGATCGCATAGTACCGGAAAACCTACAACTCGTTGTACATAGGAGACCAAAAGTGTCAACTATTCAGTCAAATCGTCTGGTACAATACTTTCAAGCAGAGAGTACCAACCTGGAAACCTATACATTCTGCGCAGAAGCATCTGATTCGCATCGCGAATCCCAGCCTCTCCATCACGCGTGGAAACTCCATAGTTCTTGCTTTTTACCAATTTACCGCTTGAGGTGTACTGAAAAGTGTAAACCGAAGACTTCTTTCTCTACAAACATCGCCCTTTCTCCGTAGGTTTTTGTGTGACTTCACTCCTACACAGAGGCACACACTAGTTAAAGCTCTTTGTTAATGCTGGTAAGGCGTTCTACATTTAATTTTTTTCCTCACCGATTCACATTCCGTCGTCTGTTTTCCTTTCGTTCAGCCGATTGTAACTATAAATTCGCATTTCTTTTCTAAATTTGCTTCCTCGGATGTTTATTTTGGCTTTTGTTTTTGTTTTTTCTTTTGTCTTTTTCATCTTTAGGGTTTCTAGAATTTCTTGCTGAGAACATCGCCTTTATTTTCCGTCTAATCCCTTTTTCTAAGGATATTTCGCCCGTCGTTTGAGTCTTGGCAAAAACCCAGAACTTTTTCCTAATTTGAACTGTGAACTTTTTAGCCACTGAAATGCCACGTGCATAACTCCTTAATATTAAATTATTAGAGTTCGTTCCAGCGTTCGTTAGGCTTCCACCCCCATTTTTCCGACTCTTTAAAGTCGAGGAAATACCTAGAAGAGAAAGATAAAAGAAGATTGTTTTTATAATTTGAAGTCATGTTGTTTTGTGGTTCTTTGAAGAATTTCAAATGTAAGTAAGGCTGAACAAGAGTACATGAATATCTTGCTGTATACTACATTTAATATTTATTACAATCAAGTATGGGCAAAACATATCCCCAATATTCTGAATGATAATAGGTTTTTTGGTTGTGAATATGTAATTTCTGGGCTTCAAATTTATGCGTGTGGAATTGGAAAAAGCAGATTTGGAGTTTAACCCGACTGAGGAAAATTTGGTGTGTTTTAATATTAGCCAGAGATTTTAGTTGATCCGAGCAAAGCAGCTGGTCTAATGAGCTTAGCTTGAATAGAGGTTGCGAATGGTTACTTGATCCTTGCCTTCCTTCATACTCAGAAACTTGACTCAGTATAAATAACATGTGGGTGCTCTTTTGACAGCCAAACTATTTGATGGGATCTTGAAACCCCCACCCACACACCCACACACCCAAAGAGGGCTCCAAATTCAGGATCCATTCTATCCCTATCAATCTGTTTTCCTATGTGGTGTATGCAAGGTGCCCTTGAATGATAATTTGGCATAATAACTTTCTGATCCCTGCTTGAAGTAGTTTTTGTTGATTGATTTGACTGCATGCTTACATGGCTTTGTGGCATGAATTATGTTTCATTTACATTTTCATCAGGTGTGTTTTGGTTCCTTGGAAGTTCACTAGAAATTTCAGAATCTGTTAAGTAAAATCTATTTGAGCAAACATGCCGCCAAATCCAAGAGTTGCAAAAGCCTTTCGTGCTATGAAGGCTATAGGGATTTCTGAGGACAAGGTGAAGCCGGTACTGAAATCTCTCCTAAAATTGTATGATAAGAACTGGGAGCTTATTGAAGAGGAAAATTATAGAGTTCTTGCAGATGCTATATTTGAGAGAGAGGAAGCAGAGGTATCTGTTGGTTTTTGAATCCCCTTCCCCTCCCTTATTATATATATTTTTTTCATTATTTTATTTCTATCTCCCTGTTTTGAGTTGTTATTTTGTGTTGTCATCATGGTCTTTCATTGAAGTAAATAACTAAATAATAAAATTTGAAGTTTCAGCATTGCATTGCCAAGTCTTTATTTTAGGCAGCAGGTTCTTTAAAGCGGATTTTTACTAATGAAGTTGACCTTTTCCAGTACCGACAGTTCTTTTTGTTTCTTAATGCTAGTACCCTTTTATTGTTAAAATTTTTGTTTTGTCTTGTATGTTGTCTATCTTGTACCGCTTCTAATGCACGAGTTCTATTTGAGAAGAACTGGTTCATTTGTTTCATTACTTTTTTCTGTTCTTGGACTTGTCTATCATTAAAAAACAAAAAGAAAAAAAAAAAAAACCAACAACAAGTGAGTTTGTAGTATTATATTGCTAATTTTTGTATTTTTCTTATCTCGTAGCCTGAAGGCCCCTCAGAACCGACTGTAATTAATGAAGTAAGTGATCTTTTCTGTACTGACTGTACTCAATTGTTTACTAATGCTAGCATATCTTTGTTGTTTGTCGTTGTCTCTTATATTTCGTCAATCTTGCACCGGTAATTTTAAATAGGAAGAGGACTGTTTGGAGGATTAAGTCCTGGATGAATATTATTTTGCTTGTCTTGCATGATAACTTGAATTTTCAGTAATCTGGTGGTAATTTGTTGATTTATCTTATCTTTTAGGATGCAGGGCCTTCAAAGAAGATTGTAAACAATGAAGTAAGTGAATTTTTCTGTAGAAATGAATTTGAAGTATTGCAGTGATGATTTTGTTTATTTATCATATTTTGTAGGCAGTAGGGCGTTCGAAGAAGCCTCTGAACAGTGCAGTATGTGACAATTTCTGCAATGACTCTTGATATTTTTTTTTCTTCAGTACTAGTATATTTTATTGTTGATCTATTAGTTTTCTCTTATATTTTGTCAATCTTGTATCACTTATTTCAAATAGCAAGGTGACTATTTGGAGGAAGAAGCACTGGTGAATGAGGAGGCTGAACGACCCTTGAAAAGGTTGCGACTAAGATACCAGGGAGGTGGTCAACCTTCGTCTCAGGGGGGTCAACCTTCGTCTCAGGGAGGTCAACCTTCGGCTCACAATACCTCTAATGCTAGCTTGCCAGTAACTGCACTTATCGTACCCAAAGAAGAAAAGGATGAACTGCCTGAAACCCGTCCACTAAACCAAAATCATTCGTCCGTCACAATGGAGTCACAGCAGGCCAATGTTGGTAACGCATTGCAGGTTGTCTCATACCAATCACCTGCTAAAAGTAAAGGAAAGCAACCTGTGTCTTCAAAGGCTTTGGTGGTCCAAGAGAGACGTGATCCATCTGAGCTCAATGTTGTTGATAAAAGTCAGCAAAAGTCCCCATTGAGAACTGAATCGACTCCAGCTTCTCACTCTCTGAGCCTGAGAGACATGGGAAAGGGAACTGTTTCACCCCAAACTTCTTCTGGGGTTAAGAGGTCAGTCTCCAAGAGATCTGATGGTGTACACACTAATGATCCAAAAGGGAAGGCCTCTACAAGTCTGGCTTTACTAAAGCCTAAAGATGAGCCCATCACAGATGATATGCTACAGCTGAGCATTCCCACTGTTAACCATCCAGGTCAGTATCATCTCGTGGCTCATTAGTGTTATCTTGTTCATGCACATGCATTTGTCTTAATATATTCTTAAAGAATCCTTTGTTAAGTATCAGCATTGTAATATTTGCTATTCTGAGGATCCTTGTTAAAATTTTCAGATCGATCAAAGAAAGGAAAATCATCAAGTGGAAATGTTACAGTCAGAGAAAGTGACGGTCCAGAAGCCTTGGAATCACACTCCATTCCTGAAGAAGTGACTGCTAATGGCACTTTGGGTTCAGACGAAACTAGAAACAATGGCGACCTTGCTGTAGTCACAGTTGACAGTTCCTCTAAAGTAGAGATTGCTTCCTCGCAGTGTGGAGAGGTAAAAATTTCACTTAGCTGCGACTTTGGGAGGCCTGGTTTCCACATGCCTAATCTTGATGCTGTTCTGAAATCAGTAGAGGATAAATGTCTCAGATCTTACAAAATTCTTGATCCAAACTTTTCAGTGATGAATCTGATGAAAGATATGTGCGATAGCTTTCTGAGTTTAGGAACTGAGTCTGCTGTTGAACTTCCAGAAAACATAGACGGGACATCAGCTGTGGATAGTTCGGTCAATCCACAGTCTGGTGAGGAGGTAGCTCTTCCCCAGACGCCACTGCTTCCTCCACCTAGCCATGGTGAGGATAATGGTACACATTCGAACAATATGGACAGTGGGGATGACTGTGAGAAACACAATGATAACACTGAAAATGGTTTCGAGGATACAAACTCCCAGAGTTTGGTGATTGTTCAGCAGCAGCCATTCACCCCCGAAATGATAAGGCCAGTGCATGACGTCATTGACGTAGCAAAGGGACAAGAAAGAGTGGTAATCACACTGCTGAATGAAATAAATAATGAGTTTCCACCACCTTTTTGCTACATACCCCAAAATGCTGTTTTCCAAAACGCACATGTCAATATCTCTTTGGCTCGTATTGGTGATAGTAGTTGTTCTACTTGCTTCGGCAACTGTCTATCTTCATCCACCCCTTGTGCATGTGCCGATGAAACCAAAGGTGACTTTGCTTACACAGCAGATGGCCTTATCAAGGAAGAATTTCTTGAAGAATGTATTGCTATGAAGCATTACCCTGAAAAGCACTGTCAGGTGTTCTGCAAAGAATGTCCTGTTGAAAGAGCAAAAACCAAGGACATAATTGAATCATGCAGAGGCCATCTGGTCCGGAAGTTTATTAAGGAATGTTGGTGGCGATGTGGCTGCAACAAACAATGTGGCAATCGAGTGGTGCAGAGGGGGATAAATCATAATATACAGGTAGATCTCTTTACCTTTGCTCTGATCTCAATCCTTCTTTAGTAACTATGGAGTCTGCAATTTTGTAGGTATAGTGATCGTTTTGAATTATCTACATTTTTCTCTGTGATGTTATTCTAGGTGTTCATGACCTCTGAAGGAAAAGGCTGGGGGCTACGTACCCTGGAGGACCTGCCAAAAGGAGCCTTTGTTTGCGAGTATGTTGGAGAGATTTTGACCACCCTAGAGGTCTTTGATCGTGTTTCCAAAGGTGGCCCCAAGGTGGAGGGGCATTCATATCCTGTACTTCTTGATGCTGATTGGAGTTCAGATGAAGTTCGAAAGGATGAAGAGGCTTTATATCTGGATGCTACATGTTATGGAAATGTAGCTAGGTTTATTAATCACAGGTGCGTTAGTTTGACAGATGTGTTTTGCTAAAGCTTAAACTAGGTTAGATTTGCATTCTTTGTTGGATAGTGCTTTTGCTTAAATCCTCTTGTATACATCATGCTAGATGTCGAGACTCGAACTTGGTGGAGATACCAGTGCAAGTGGAGATCCCTGATCGCCATTATTATCATGTATGGATCTCATCCTCCTTATCCCCTTGTGTTTTGTGTTATTTTGTTCTTCAAATTGCTTGGAGCTCATTCATTACATCAAGAGTTTAATTGGAATCAGTAACTCAATCGGACTTTGTGCATCTCATCAACAGCTGGCCTTCTTCACTACAAGAAATGTGAATGCAATGGAGGAACTCACATGGGTGAGTGGATTTATTCATTCAAATTTACAGTGTATACAAATTTACTTATCACAGATCTAAACAAGTATGTTATACAAATGCCTGTATGTTGCTTACTGAACAAGTGTGTGAATTGCAGGATTATGGTATTGATTTTGATGACCATGATCATCTTGTCAAGCCATTTCGATGCCAATGTGGTAGTAACTTCTGCCGCAACATCAAGCGTTACAGTAAGTTCTTAATCTGGTTCTCCTTTTCTTGCCTCATTGCTTCTCTGAACTGCTATGAGAGTACAGTTTTAGTACAAGTTTTGAACTATTTTGACAAACCAAAGTTATATTTTTGGAACCCTTTTAACACTTTTCTTTAAAAATCGTTGCCTTTTGTGTTGCAGGATCTAGATCAGCTTCTCGCGGATGAGCACATTGCTGTTGTTCCTAAGTGGCTGTTTTGATGGCCTGACCTTGGTCTACCATCGAAAATCAGTAAATTATATAACTGCACTGTTTTTGATGGAGCTCAAGCCCATTATCGCGCTCTAGTCTCTTTCTGTAGTGTTGTAAATCCAATTTGACAATGAGTTGTGGATATTGAGCTCCTGAAGTAATGCACGGTAGTATGTCTTCACTTTAAACTCTGTTTATCGAGCTCCTGGAGTAATGGAAAGCTTTCATAGTACCTTCTTTGTTCAAGTATTGAAATGGTATAAATAGGGTATAAGTAGTTAAATACAATTGAACACCATATAGGAAATCAAGTTAAACAACTATATGTACAGTATTTGCTTTTATGCAACTATCAGTTCAGCAATTGCTTCCGACCATTGATAAGGACTCCCTGCTGATGGGCTTCGATAACGCTTCTTGCATACAGCAAGAAGGGATTACTGGTCGAATGCTGCCTGGATTCAACGGGAAGAGAGTTTTATAATACCCGTCCATAATGGCTTCAAAATTACAAGTTGCTGCAACTTTGGGAATCTGTTCAAAAAAATTCATTGTGCATCAACTACAAATAGCCTTGCATTACGCAATCTATATCCTCTTAACACAGACTCAAAGGGAGTAACTTGGAACGTGATAAATATTATGGGGAAGGATCCAGGGACCAATGCATTTGACAAAGAACTTTGAGCAAATAATCTCCCCTTTTCATTTTGCTTAATCCTACTGTCCAAATTAAATCTTCTACACCCATTAAAAAATATATATTTAAACCCAAACACACATGTATGCCATATAGCAAACCTCAAATCTACCGCTACATAAATCCACCGCTCCCACATGCTACCGCCGCCAACCACCATCTCCATTCTCTGACAACCATTGATAACCACTGCCTCAGACTCCTCCATTCCCTTCTACTAATCACCGGAAAATTAAAGGCTTAAAGCTTCATACAGCTGCAACAATGAGAGAGAAAATCCGGTATAGCAATACAAATCTCACCCAAATTCTGCACTTCAGATCAATTCCAAATCCATCACTTTTTCCCCTTATATAAACCAAATGATCGAAAAAGATTTTCAACAAAATCACAATGAAAATTCTTGATCACTGAAAATTCTTGATCGAACAATGCATCGCTAAATAAAAAACAAAACATAATCAAATCAACCTTTTAATTTGGATGTTCAGTTTTTTCAAATCTCCCTAAATCTTCACCAACGGATTTTGTTTTCACGAATCCCCTTCATTCACTTCATTCACATTTTTTCATTCAGTGCAACCCAGAACAAACAGAGTATGTCTGCCATTATTCAGTGAGCAATCTCTTAAAATGGATGAATGCAATTGATAATTTAGGGATTCTAGTTATGAAGATTTGATTTTTTTTTTCTTTGATTTATAATCTGAATCATTTTTGCTAAATGTGGGGATGACGGGAATGAAAGAGGCTGTGGGTATGGGGCAGAGTGGGGGTTTCTCACGCATGTTTGGTTGTAACTGTATAGACATGAGTGGCTTTAGAAGATTTAACTTGGAACTTAGGATTAAGCAAAATGAAAGGGGCAGATGATTTGTCAAAGTTCTTTGTCAAATGTAGTGGTCCATGGATCCTTCCCCGAATATTATAAGCAACAAAGAAAGTACCTGATATATTTCTTGCATATAACCATGAAGGTTTTGATATTCAGTGAGCTTCTTCTTGGTGCACTTGAATAAAACATTATACACAAGATCAAATCGTATCAAAGTAGTGAACAAACACACATCTGCAAGGGTCAATACATCTCCACACAAGTACCTACTTCTCCCCAAATGATCATCTATCTTATCCAAAGTCCCAAACAACTCATCCACGGCAATATCATACGCCTCTTGACTCTGCGCAAATCCACACCTACAAATCCAATACACAACATAAACATCCATCTCCAATACACAACATAAACATCCATCTAACTCATTCGAATATCACACAAGATGTTATACCAATCACCAACCTATAGACTCCATTGTTAACAGTGGGGTATATAATTTGGTTCCATTCTTGGATTTTCTTCTTCAATGAAGGTGGAGACAGATCGAATCCTGGATTTCTAGCCACATCATTCAATCCAGAATTGAACAACTCAA
Source organism: Jasminum sambac (assembly GCA_018223645.1). Lineage (NCBI taxonomy): Eukaryota > Viridiplantae > Streptophyta > Magnoliopsida > Lamiales > Oleaceae > Jasminum > Jasminum sambac. Next base: position 31,475,748 of record CP073649.1, read on the forward strand.
TAATGTCATAACTCTCATTACAAACAACCTCTTTCTTATCCACATTCCACAGCATTGGGACAGTCGACCGGCCGTTATAGCCACCATGGCGAAGATTATAAACCTCTTTCAAGGTTTTACATCCATTGGCCTTATCCAATGTTGAAACAAGTACATCACTATCAAGAACAGGGACAGTAGTCACATTACTATCCTTGAATTCCCAAGAGCCGTCCATTCCTGGGGCGGCGATGGAAACCGGGATGAATTCTTCGAGCCCTTTTAGAGCTCGGACGATGAGGGTCCGGTGGGCCCAGGGGCAGGGGAGGCCGACGTAGAGGTGGAGATTTTGATTGGAGAGGTTTAGGTTGATGGGGTTTGTGAATTGCGAGGCGGGGCGAGTGTAGCGGCCCGTGGAATCGGAGGGGGCGAGCTGGGACATCATGAGATGCCAGGCGGCGGACCAGGTGGTGCGGACGGTGGAGATGAGGAGCTGGGGTGGGAGGGAACGGCCCCAGAGAAGGTTAGTGAGGGTGGTTATTGGGTTTGAATTGGAAGCAGACATTTTGATTGTGGGGAGATGGTGGCGAGGTTTTAGCTTGGTCTTGGCCGTGGCGCGTGGGAAGGGGATGGCGGAGCCTACGGAACTTGTGCTGGACATTTGTTCGGAGGAAGTGTGTGATGAAAGACTTGGTAGTTCTGGTGAGCCAGCAAGGGAAGGAAAAAAAGAAAAAGAGAAAAGAAAAAGAAAAATCTATCCAGTGAGTTTTAGTGAGTATGAAATGGGCCGGTAAGCGATGATTTAATAGACAAGCCTTAACGTTTTCGGCCCATGTCTAAACATCCTTAAACCTCAGCAAAACCCTAGCTCATTTGATCAGTCTCACAGAACGCGGCAGAGAGGGGGAGACAGCTCGTCAACGATGTCGAAGCGAGGTAATCTTTCTCCAGTTTTCAAATTGTTTATCGAAGTAATTGTTTCACTAACAATTTTGTGGGCTTAATTTTTCGACAGGACGTGGAGGATCGGCGGGGAACAAGTTCAGGATGTCGCTGGGTCTGCCGGTGGCGGCGACGGTGAATTGCGCCGACAACACCGGAGCTAAGAATCTGTACATCATTTCAGTGAAGGGAATCAAGGGGCGCCTCAACCGCTTGCCGTCTGCTTGCGTCGGAGATATGGTAATGGCCACCGTGAAGAAAGGGAAGCCCGATCTGCGTAAGAAGGTTATGCCAGCTGTCATTGTGCGCCAGCGCAAACCGTGGCGCCGAAAGGATGGTGTCTTCATGTACTTCGAAGGTATGGTTACTTATTTCTTGATCAAATATTGTTTAAATTTATGCTACTAAAGACGTCATCTGTTCTCAAAAAAAGTATCATTTTTCTGTTTAATGCCATATTCGAGTAATTCTAGTGCACCTGTCAACTTGGGACATTTATTTGCTGCATTGGGCTTGTGATCTGATACTAAGGTGTGTTCGGATAAACTATTTTCTTGCTGACAATGAGTTGTGACTTGGAATGTGTGGATTCTATTGGTGTTACCTAGAAATTAATTAGTTATAAAAAGTTGGAAGCTAGGCTCAATATTGTTTCCCCTTACAATCTGCAATATGAAAATATTAAAACTTTGCTCAGCTTCATTTAGTAGCAAAAATGGTGTTCCAACTATTTGAGGCTCTCTAAAGTGGTGTTTTAGACACTTCAACCCAGCACTATGAACTGTACAACATCAAATTTGGTGGAAGAAATGCTCTTTTTCATTCTAATGTTATTTTATTCAGATAAAAAAATGGATATCAATGTATTGGAGGTGACTTCGTAAGATGGTGTGGAAGTCACTACCTTTTTTGTATAAAGGTTGTACCACTTTAAAGATTGTCTATGGAGATGCATTTGTTGTCTGCTTGTGATTAGCTTCTTCCTCTTCAACATAGAGAAATCGAGAATTTGAGATCTTTGATTTGGATGGTAAATGATATGCCCTATTGTGATTAAGAATCTAACTATTAGTTTACTGCATTGGAGATCCTATTTTTATATACCAACTAGCGCCCAACTTACCTGTCTTCAACCATGGTTCGCTTCTTTGCGTTTGGAAAAAATGGAACTTTTTTCCTTCAAATGTTGGTCGCTTGTTCCTGTTTGTTTCCCTCATGAAATTGTGGAACTTCTTAGTAATGGTTTTTATCTGACTTGCAGATAACGCCGGGGTTATTGTGAATCCCAAGGGTGAGATGAAAGGTAATATTCTTACAATTTTGTAGATTCCTGCTTTTGTTCCTTGTTCTTGAGTTGGAAAGTTACGGTGGTTGTCTATGTTTTCATTCATTGATTAACTATGTCAATGGGATGTTTGTAGGTTCTGCAATCACTGGCCCTATTGGGAAGGAATGTGCTGATCTTTGGCCTAGGATTGCCAGTGCTGCTAATGCCATTGTCTAGAACTTTAGAGGTTCAAGTTCATCTGGCAGTTTTGTTTGTGCTATGTTCAAGGTTTTTGAGTTGTTTTTGTTTTAATGGATAATCCGATTCGATGTTTAGCTCAGTAGTTCTGATTAAGGCAGACCAGTTTCGTCGTTCTGATATTTGTCATATAATCCGCTTTCTCTATGTTTGTTAATCATCCATATCATAATGAAAAATATCCTCTTGTATTTTTGCAGTATTGTCTAGTAGTGCCTACCAAATATGTTAACTGATCTTGAAAACCGACCTTTTTGTGCAATTCTCGACTCGTTTGGACGGATTTTTCAGAAGATAAGATGAATGTGGGGAAAAAAGGGAAAAAGAATCATAGGCAATGACCGAATGTATGTATAAAGATATAGGAAAGCAAAGCATCCTTAAGCAATGTACTAAATAAAAAAGGTCAGTTATCGCATCTCCACTGATTTACCAAAGACAAATTCGTATCATATCTTCAGAAAGAGGACAGGTATCAGGGCCCTAGTCGATATGAAAGTTAAATATAACGGCCAAGATTTTCGTTTCCGTGAAATTAAGTCGGCTATATAAAGACTGATCTATTGATTCAAAATAGTGATTGGTGTTGAGTGTCTTAAAATTTCAGGACGTGAAGATTATAATATCAACCAATGTCGAAGTGTTTAATCTTCTACATTCAATTGGTACTGTTGATAATTATAAACACCATGTAAGTTGGACTTATACCTGCTTTTGTTTTTGACTGGAATTAAAATTATTAAAAATAAAAAATAAAAAATAAAAAATGAATGAAAAAAGAAAAGAAAAGAAGGAGAAGAAAAACTTTGCCACTTCCAGCCAATGTGAAACCTACATCTAGCAAGGATTCGTTATGCCCAATGGTTTAAGTCGAGTATGCGAATCGTTTCTGCTCTCATTCTGTTCGCTAAAAGATTCTTCATCGCCTTGTGGATAAAAAACGCCCCCACTCGTAATGGATTTGAAAGTTACATCCAACAACAAAGATGCTTGTTTGTTCTCAAGAATTTTTAGTCGACTGTATGAGTCAAAATTACTTTGTTCTCATGATAGAATATCAACACTAGCACACCCCACAACTTTTCATGCACTTTAAAATGCCAAATATCTATTCTTCTGCAGCTAGTAGTCCTTGATTACTCAACCATGAACATGAAATTTCCACATCTTGAAAGCTTGAAGAGCCAAATATTGAAATGGAGAAGCAAAATTATGTGCACTACTTCTGCAGTTAGATTGATTGGTCTGCAAAAAAGATTTCAGTATAAACGCTTCCATGGATCATACTCAGGAAGATTGTTCGTTTGGAGGTTCAAATCACAATGGAAACACGCAAATCCGAGGAAGAAAAGCAACACTATACGATACAACTATGATGCCCGAAGCTATTTGCAAAACTTCGATGATGGTTTCTCAGACGACAACCCTTCGCCCTTAGCTCCCCGATGATTCTTAATGTTTCGTCCCTGTTGAGAGCAAATCTCGTATGTTAAATTCGACAGTATGGAATCGGGTAGTAGGTACTAAATGTGTCCTAATATTTGGTTTTTAGGTGCCATGAAGGCATTATGGAAGCTTCATTTTTGTCTGTTTTATATACTGCCTCAAGAATAATACTTGAAGAATTGACGCTGTGGTGTTTGTGTACTATTGTTTCAACGATATTGCAACATCGATTAATATTAAAATAACACAAGTGTAAATTGTTGATTTATCGTAACTGCTGATGAATAGCATCGTACATGAAAAAATATTCATTCGTTTGATTTCTTGAAAAAAGAAAATTAATTAGTAAATCAACCGCAATCAGTGGCACTTTGTTCTCTTAATAATTACCATGATGCTTTAAGAAGTCATACTTGATGAAACCTAATCCATTATGAGGGCCAAAAGACATATCATCCCACCCCACATCCCATGTGAGCAATGATTAGAGAAAACCTCAAAACAATTTCTTAAAATTAAGCAAAAACATTTCTCAGATCTGTCAGTATTGACTACTCACATGGGAAGAGGAAAACCCATTTTCCTGTTAGCTGTAATAAGCCTGTTGATTGGCTCTGGAGTGGCAGATTGGAACATCCTTAATCAAAGGAAGAAGTTAGACAATGGTGTCTCTGGTTCTAATTTGAAGAAATACTGTGAGAGTTGGAGGATCAATGTTGAGTTGAACAACATAAGAGAATTTGAGGCTGTCCCTCAAGAATGCATTGGTTACATAGGAAAGTATATGAGTTCAAGTCAGTACAAGGCAGATTGTGAGAGGGCAATTGAAGAATGTGAAGTGTATTTGAGTAATTGCTGTAATTCTTTGAAAAGTGGTGATGGTAAAGAAGCATGGATCTTTGATGTTGATGACACATTGCTGTCCACTTTGCCATACTTCAAGAGTCATGGATTTGGGTAGGTCCATCTTCATTGTTTCCTTTATAGTTCCATTTGGGGCGAAAGCCCGAAAGGGCTGCTTATGATCGGACATGACTCGGATTGCCGTTAGTTGGGCCGAGCCATGATCACAAGAAACATATTTCTAGTGGTCCAGGAGTACCTATTCTTGTCTGTTTGTGTAAATCAGCAATTATCACTTATGTATAAGAAGTTATATATGATTTTACATATTTTGGTGTGTGAATTGAATAAATTGTCATCAAATTGTGACATTGATTTAATTATGTTGATAATGAGATGATTTAGGGGGAAGAAGTTGAACCTCACATCTTTGGAAGGATGGATGGAGAAGTGCAAAGCACCAGCTCTTGATCCTGCACTCAGATTGTTCCATGAGATTAAAGGGAGAGGGTTCAAGATTTTCTTGATTTCAACAAGACGAGAATCGCTAAGAGATGCCACTGTGGACAACCTTATCAAGGTTGGATATCATGGGTGGTCGGGCCTTATATTAAGGTACATCTCCAATTCATTATTTTCTTCGTATGGAAATATATTTACTGTTTAAACTTTCAAACGATGTCTTTCAACAAGATATGAATAGAATTACATAGTATGCATTCCAAATTTAGACCAAGTTATAAACATCTTGAATTTGTATATTGTACATATACTTATACCTATTGTAAAAATTTACAACTGCTATGATGAGACTGTAAGTGCGTAGACTTTGCACAAGACTAGCAATGAACTAATGGATGTTATGAGGGTACATATTTTACAGTTTTGTTCTGTTGCCAATATATGAGCACGCTACGGTGGCCACACATGAGCGGATGTGCGATATGTGTCTTCCTTGGTGGTTTTTTTGGGGGTGGGGGTGGGGGGGGGTGGGGTGTTATCATCCATCCATCCATCCATGGGGGGATATACGCCACACATTCGTTTATATGTAGCCACCATAATGTGCTCACATATGATAACGGAATGGGATTACATATTTTAATTTATCATTTGATTTAATTGCACTATATTTTGACTTGGAATAGGGACCTTGGCGATGACAACAAGAGGGTACAACACTACAAAGCAGAAGCTAGAAAAAAGTTGGTAAATGAGGGATACACCATATGGGGAATCATTGGTGATCAGTGGAGTAGTTTTGATGGAAATCCAACGGCCAAAAGGACATTCAAGCTTCCAAATTCTTTGTACTATGTTTCTTAAAATCTAAGCAATAGTTGTTCAATGAGGACAACATCCATTATCCATTCGCACTATGCTGGTACTAGTACTTTATGAGTGTGATACAAGTATATGCATTTTCATTTGTGATGTTCCATTTGAGATTTTTAACTTATTTTGCATCATAGCTGTATCGATTGTCCATCATTGGTGATGTAACATTTAATTTGATAGTAATTAATATGACCTTAGTTATTATCATATTAAATATAAGCTTTAGAATGACAAAATCAATGAATATATAATCACTAATAATAAAGGATAATGATATTTATCATGATCGCTTATCAACCATCAAGGTTTTGACAATTCATTAATTGTAATTGATTTATCATCTTAAATACTATAATAAATATAGGTTTTAAAATAACAAATCGATTAATATTACATTGCCTTCTCTCAGTGATCAAAGCATCTAAGTAACATTGCACGGTAGTAAATGAGAGCTACTTATTATTTATGGACTAGAGAGATAGTTGTATCATTTGATTTATAACTAATTGCAAAACTACTTAATGTATTATGTTGGCACCCTGATGACGTGGCACGAGCGCGCCCCAGGCCCTACGCCCAGCACGGACCCACGCTGACGTGTAGGAGTGCCAGGTCGGCAGGTGACGTGTCCATTGTCCCAGGTCGGATTAATCGTGGGACTCACCTCACTAGGGAATCGGCAGAGTGTCCCAGTTCAGCTCGGCCGAGCCCGCCTACCTCCGCCTTGGGCCCAGGTCGGCAAACCCGTGGAGAACTGTTCCCATTACGAATGCCCAACCGGCGGGCCGAGGTCAGCTCGGCCATGTACGCGCTCAGTCCCGCTGCTACAGTAGCCAACAAGAAGGACCATCCACGTGTCACCTGACACACCTGACATCCTGACACCACCTGCAACCGACATAGCATCTTGTCCCCATTAATGCATTGGCGGCTCCGCCCAGGTTCCGAGGTCAACGCTTTAAATGCAAGACGGCTTACAGGTGCCACAGAGACATCATTACACCTATTCTGGGTCTAGGTCGAGCCGGCGCAATGATGACCTACGGCCCCCTATCTGATTTTACACTATAAATAGAACACTTAGCATTCATTTGAAGAGAGAGAAAACTCTGTAATCGAGGACTAGCTCGGACATAATACACTTATATTCTTTACTTCTTCAGTTACTATTACCCAGGTCCTGACACCCACCTCAGTTGATAAGTAATTAGTCCTTACTGATTTCGACATCAACAATTGGCGTTAGAAGGAGGGCCTTCCCCTTTGTATTTCAGCAACACATCCCAGCTCTACCAAAGCATACCCATGAGTCACGGTAGGACCGTCGCGATTGGGTGGTAGCGGTGCCGACCCCATCACGGAATCGTCCCCTTGGTCGAGTGGCGACCCTAATCGGATCGTGGCATCGGCGCCGGCGAGGCCACTCCGGCCGAGGTCTGGCGGTGGACGACGACCCGATCGTGGTCGATCTCAGCCTTGGTCGGACAAGCGCGGCTGCCGAGGCAGCGTAATATCGCCCTCGAGGGCGCCACTCGACGCCACGCCAGATGCGTCTCGAGTTCACCGATCCCGGCAGGCCGGACCACGGCCCACTACACACGGAGCTCTCGGTGCAGATCATCCGGAAAGACTCCCGATTTCTTGACCGCCTCGGCTCTCACCACAAGCGAGCGAATGGGCGAGCGAGGGTGGCGATGCCACGGCCCCGCCTCCGCGGCCCCACCTCGGCGGTCCGAGCTCGAGCTCTTGTGGAAAAATTCGCCGAGCTTGAGGCCGGAGAAGGCCCCAAGTCCCTCGGCCGGGTAGGAAAGGCCTCCCGGCCCGAGCCTTAGGATCGGGCCGAGCTCATGCCCGCCAAACCGGTTACCTCGGCAAAGGGAACTATGACGGAGTCGATGATCAAACAAGTCACGTCGGCAGTACACCGCCTTCATGGAGTTCTGAGGGGTGAGCGGCGAGCTCATGTGCAAGGCCTTCCCTCGGCGCTAGAGGATAAGGCCATGAAGTGGTTCAAGCTCCCCACATTCCATAAAGGCGTGGGGCGACCTCGCGACCAGGTTCCAAGCGGCTTTATGGGGTGCCGCCTGAGGTCGACCCCGGCGAGACTAGTGGGCGTCAAGCAAGGAAGGATGAGTCCCTGAAGAACTATGTGGAGCGGTTCAACAGTTGATACATTGAGATCGGAAGTGTGTCGGATGAAAGCGACCCTGGTGGCGGCGATTAGCGGCCTCAGTGCAGTCCAGATACGGTGGTCGGTCCACGAGCGGTCGAGACATATCATGAGTTCCTCAGTAGAGCTGAGTGCCATATTGGGGCTGAGGAGGCGTCCGGGGACCTCGAGGCGAAGCCCCAGGACCCCCGACCGGAGAAAGGCAAGGAGAGGGACATCAGCTCGGCCCAGGCGCCGCGTACTCAAGATCGGCCCAGCGCGCGGCGCGGTGCTCGACCCGGCTCCCAGAGGTTCGGTCCTTCCATGTCCTCAACACCAGTCTGGAAGGCTTACTGATGCATGTGAAGGATCGGGGGATCCTACCACCCCCGACCTCGATGAGGACCCCCTCTTCAAGCCAGAACCAGGAGAGGTACTGCAGATACCATAGATCAGCCGGACATGACACCGACGACTGTAGGGACCTGAAGAATGAGGTTGAGGGCCCCATAACCCGATCAAGGCCGACCGCAGCCGGGGGCTCCCCACCGGCCTCCACCGCCTGCGGGGCCACGGAACGAGGTCCATACGTTGGTCATGGGCAACCAACACTTTGTCGGGTCGAGGAACGGCGAAAAGGCTGCGAGGAAGGTGCGCCGACTACGGTACTTCCGCAGAGGATCGGAGACCGGTTCGACCGTCCCGAGCCCCAGGAGGAGATCACCTTTACGAGGCGGCGCTTCACGTCCGCCACCCTCACCAGACGCTGGTCATCAAGATGGTCCTCAGCGATGCGCACGTACAGGACACTCGCCGACAACGGGAGTGGGGTCAACTTGCTATACCTCGGACCTTACTCCACATGGGCCTCGATGGCGGCTTTGAGCCCGTGCCCCTTGGCCCTGTGGTTGGAGTCACCGCCACGCTCTTGAGCGGTCGGGCAAATATCAATCTTTGGTGGAACTAGGGAAAAGCCATGCGTCACGGGCCGTCATGGCCACATTTATCGTGGTAGACCTCCAGGCAATTATAATGCCCTCCTAGGTCGGCCCCTCTGTACCGGCTCAAGGCCTCGACCTCCATTTACCACTATGCCATGAAGTTCCCCACGCCCGGGATAGCAACGATCCGGGAGATCGGTCGCGGCCGGCGGTGCGGCGTCACCCGACCCTCCGTCCGAGGTGGGCGGGGGGCCGTCGCCATGGTGAGCTCGGCGACCGTTGCCGACGAGGACCAGTGCACACCATGGAAGAACTTCGATAGCGTCGAGGTCGAGCGATAACGGAAGGGGTCACGAAGATTGGAAAAGACTGGTTGAGCCCATGCTCGCCCTTGTTGAGTTCCTCACGCGGCGATTCAAGCGTCTTCGCCTGGGAGCCCTCGCACATGGTCGGCAGACCTGCCTCAGTGGCTTGCCACCGGCTGAACATCGACCCCGCGGTAAGACCTCGGCAACAGCGACGATGTCCGCTGAACCAGGAACGCTATGAGGCCCTGGCGAAGGAAGTGGATAAGTTACTCGAAATTGGATTTATCAGGGAAGCCAAATACCCGACCTGGGTTGCGAACCCAATCGTCGTCAAGAAGAACAACGGTAGCTGGAGGGTCTGCATAGATTTTACCGACCTCAACAAGGCTAGCCCCAAGGACTCGTTCCCCCTACCTCGGATCGATCAGATGGTAGACGCGATGGCTGGGCACGAGGTCCTCAGTATGATGGACGCTTACTCAGGCTATAACCAGATCCCAATGTATCCCCCAGATCAGGAGCACACGGCCTTTGTAACAGACCGAGGTCTTTACTGTTACCAAGTCATGTCGTTCGGGTTGAAGAACGCCGGGGCAACGTACCAGCGCCTGGTCAACAAGATGTTCTCGTCCCAGATAGGGGTCACAATGGAGGTATACGTCGATGACATGTTGGTAAAGAGCGTCAGGGCCGCTGACCACATCCAGCACCTGGGTAACATGTTCCAGGTCCTGAGAGAATATAGAATGAAGCTGAACCCGGCAAAATGCGCCTTCGGGGTTGAGTCCGGAAAATTCCTCGGCTATGTGGTGAGCTCGAGAGGCATTGAGGCCAACCCGGAGAAGATCAGGGCCGTGCTGAACCTGAGACCTCCCACCAGGGTTAAAGAGGTCCAGAGTCTCACCGGCCGGATAGCGGCCCTGAACCGATTCGTGTCCAAGGCCACGGACAGGTGCCGCCCCTTTCTCGAGACCCTGAAGAAAGGGAAGGACTTCGGATGGACTCCCGAGTGCCAGGAAGCTTTCGAGGAGCTCAAGAAACACCTGGCCCGACCTCCTCTCCTGTCGAAGCCTAGGGCGGAGGACGTCCTCTCCCTCTACCTCGCCGTCTCTGAGCATGCCGCGAGTTAAGTCCTTACACGTGCCGAGGGGGATGTCCAATACCCGGTCTATTACACAAGCCAGTCCTTCGTCGACCCGCAAAAGCGTTACACCCCAATGGAGAAGTTAGCCCTCGCGCTCATCACCAGTTCCAGAAAGCTTCGGCCTTACTTCCTCGAACATCCCATCGAAGTGGTCACGAACTACCCCTGCGGCGAGTACTCGGCCGGACTCTTGGTCGGCTTGCCAAATGGCGATGGAGCTCGGGCGATTCGACATCTCCTGACCTCGGCTAGCGATCAAGAGGTCGGGCCGTGGCGGATTTCATAGCCGAAGTTGACCCAACCCTCCGAGCCCGATGCGAGAGGTCAAGCCCTGGGCGCTCTCGTGAAGCGACTCATCGGCGGACATACACTCGGGGCTGGGCTCGTGCTCTGAGCCCCTCCTTGAGTCTTTACGCCAATCCTTGCGGTTCTCCTTTCCGGCCTCCAACAATGAAGTGAATCACGAGGCCCCGATTGCGAGGCCTTAGATACGCCAGCGATGGGTATCTCTCACCTCCAGGTCCGAAATGACTCCCAGCTCGTCGTCAACGAGCTCAACGGCACCTACCTTGCTAAGGATGAGCGGATGACCAGTTATTCCGACCTAGCTGCAGCCGAAATGAAAAATTTCGAAGAGGTCATCCTTCGGCCAGAATCCCTGGACTTAGAACAACCTGGTGGACGCCATGCGCGGCTTCGCCACTAGTGAGGGGATAGAGGCGGAATTTGTACCAATCAACCAAGCGGCGAGGTCGGCAATAGCCCAACCCTCCCATGTGGCGGCGATGAACCTGGCCCCCCTTCATGGGCCGGACGAAATTTTGTCCTTTTAAAGGATGGTAGGGCCTCGAAGGACCCCAGGCTGGCCTTGCGCATCAGAGCTGCTCGCTACACCATCATCGACAACACTCTCTACAAACACAGCTTCTCAGGCCCTCTGTTACGGTGCTTGACCGAGAGAGAGGCGGCCTTTTTACTCAACGAGGTACACTCTGGGACGTGTGGGAACCACTCTGGTGGTCAGGCCCTGGCGCATAAGGTCCTGAGGCAGGGTTATTTCTGGCCTACCCTCAAGAAAGATGCCATCGCCTACGTCAGGCGCTGCGACAAGTGCCAGCGCCACGCCCAGGTCGGTGGGGCCCCTCCCGCTGAAATCACTCATGTTCTCATCCCATGGCCCTTTTGCAAGTGGGGAATTGACCTCATAGGACCCATGCCAACTGGTCGTGGAGGAGTGAAGTATGCGATAGTGGCCGTGGACTACTTCACCAAATGGGCGGAGGCTGAGGCCCTAGCTCGGATCACGGAACAGAAGACCACAGACTTCATCTGGAGGGCAATCGTCTGCCGGTTTGGCATACCCGAGTCCATCGTAACAGACAATGGCCGGCAATTCGACAACCGTCGACTGAGGTCCTTATGTGAGGACCTGGGGATCAAGAAGCACTACTCTACGCCGAACCACCCCCAGTCCAACGGTCAGGTGGAGGCCGTGAACAAGATCATCAAGCACACACTCAAGACCCGACTGGAGGACTTGAAAGGAGGGTGGGCAGACGAGCTCCCAGCCGTCCTGTGGTCCTACCGAACAACTTGCAGGACCAGCACGGGAGAGACCCTCTTCGCACTGGCCTATGGGGTAGATGCCGTCGTTCCAGTCGAGGTCGAGCTACCCTCATTCCGAACTTCGGCACTTCTCTGAGCACACAAATGACCAGGGACTTATGCTCGAGGTCGACTTGTTGGAGGAAAAGCGAATTGAAGCCGACATGCGCACTGAGCTATACAAACTCCGCAGTGCTCGGTATTTCAACCAAAGAGTAAGGAAGCGAAGTTTCCAGGTCGGAGATCTAGTACTCAGGAAGCTCTTCCTCGCCACCCGAGATCAGGCTGCAGGAGCCCTGGCTGACAAATGGGAAGGACCCTTCGTAGTCCTCAGAGCCCTCTGCAACGGCTCTTACTGCCTCGGAACGGTCGAAGGAGCTGAGCTCCCCCACCCCTGGAACATCGAGCACCTGAAGAAATACTTCCAGTAGCTATCAAGTTGTAAAATGTTTCGAGTTGTAAGATGTTTCAAGTTGTAAATGATTGAAAACCGGTTGTAATATCTCTACTCCAGTAAAGAATGGAAGTTTTTGAATTGTTTGAACTCGGTGTTCAGTACTTAACTATCATGCCTAAGTTTGCCGCGGCGGATCCGCCCCCGAAGCGGCCGACCTGCTCGGTCCGGGTTGGAGACAGATCCACCAAGGTGGCAAAAAAACAAAAATCCAGGTCCGCCACGGCGGACCACCCCCTGACACGGCCGACTTACGTGGTCCGGCCTGGGGACAGATCCACCACGGTGGCATCCAAACAATAAAAAAAAATAAAAAACAAAAATCCAGGTCCGCCACGGCGGACCCACCCCCTGACACGGCCGACCTACGTGGTCCGGCCTGGGGACAGATCCACCACGGTGGCGTCCAAACAATAGACAAAGACGGCTCGACCTTGAGCGACCGATCTACGACCATGTATCCCCCACCGAGCTGATTACTTGAATGATTATCGTATGAAATGGGGAAACCGAGCTGGACTCGCTCATTACTCGAATAAAGCAAGTCATCAGTCGATCCTACAACCCACGGTGGATCCGTAACCAACTGAGGCCGACCTGCTAGGTGCGGATTGGATACGAACCCACAGGGGTGGGACCATACACTTGTTTAAAATTATATGGTTTTTAGGTCTTTATTCCTATGACCCCAGCGCGGGGACGACCTAGCCAGATGAGCCGATCTAGAGCGCCGATGAACAAACAAGTATACATCGCGAGCTATTTAAGAATTGTAAACATTGAACACAAGGAAAAGAGGAGCTGAACTGAATACGTCATTATAATTACTGGAAATCCGAAGTGGAGTTACAAAAGCCCAGCTCGGTATGGCCGAACTGGGCGATGTTCATTACATAAAAAAAAAGGGGGGAAAATTACAAGTACAAAAAGGGGAAGGAAGCGATCCTGAGGCCCCTTGCCCTCGAGCTAGTTCTCGGCAAGCGTCTTGAGCCACTGAGCCGTTTGACCTGCGTCGAGAAAGCCGGCGTCCCACTCCGGATGCTTCTCAGTGATGTCCCCGATGACATCCTCGGCGGCGAGCGAAGGTTGAGTTCATTCGGAGGTATGCTTGTCGGTTGCTTGTAGAACTTCGATCACTTCCTCGCGAGGCGGTCCGGCGGGTCGGACGAAGCGCTCATTGCCTCGGCTTCGATTCGGAGGGACTCGACCTCCGCGAATCGCCCTCTTGGCGCCCTCCGGCTCCTCCAGCGCCTCCTTGGCCTGGGCCTCCTTGAGTTCGGATCGGGATTTGGCGCGCTGCGCTCGCCTCCATCGAAGTCACACTCCTTCAGGCTCCCGTGCAACTCTCGCACCGAAGCCCTCGATTGCTCCCCAGCTCGGATGAGGTGGATCAGAGCTCGACTGCAGTGGACGGCCGCACTGAGGGGTGTTGTCCGTGGCGTCCATCTTGGAGAGGTATTCTTCCTGGGCTGGGGCCCAGGACCTCTCCATGGCGAAGTGAGCATTCGCACCCGAGATCGGCAGGACTGAGGAGCTCTGCGACCTGATCGGCGAATTGGAGCAATAGAAATCCCGAAGTGGCTTCAGGAGGGTCTCCTTACTCTCAGCGTAGGCGGCCTCCTTGGACTCCGAAGTCCCGAGGTAGGGCAGGTCACCCCTCCGAGGTCCGAGGTCCTCACACTCGGGCTCCGCTCTACCCGCACTTGTCATTAGCCCCTTTCCGGCGCCGTGCTTGGGTGGGCGCACGGACTGAGCTACTGACGAGTTGAGGTTTGAGGTCGGAGGTTGAGAGCCCTGCCCCTCGACTCGAGGCCTCTTGATGGCTGGGGCAGCGGACTGACGTCCCCTCATCGTTGGTTGAGATGAAGAGTGAGCTGCGAGATCGGAAACAGTTAGCATGAGAAAATGAAGCGAGGTCCGAAGTAAGCAGTGTAGGATAGTTCGGAATATCACCTAAGGAAGAAGATCGGCCGAGGCGAGCCCGCGAGCCGCGAAAGGAACAAGTTCTCTTCGGTGAGTAAGGAACGCCAATCGCGATCCAAGATCGACCTCGCGGTAGCAGCTCGTTCAGCCTAGTCTTCTACCGGTCTGACCTTTTTGAAATCTGCAAAAGAAAACGAGTTGGCTCAGTTCGAAATAAAATAATGTCAAGATCAGAAGAATAATTACCGAGCTCGTGGTAGTTCACGGGAATGGCGACCTCCCCCTCCCAGTCATCCGGACTGACCAGGCACCCCTCTGCCCAGAACCAGCTCTGCTTCCAGACCTTTACCGAGTCCGGAAGTCCGGTAATGAAAGCACCCCCGGAGTTCGGCCGGATTGAGCAGTAGTACCAGCCCGAGTGCTGCCCGTCCGACTTGAAGGAGTACCAGTGGTTGAACTCCCACACCGTTAGCTCGCTCAGCCGGCCCGGTGCTACAGCACCATCATCCCGAGGACGGTCCTCCACGTGTTGGGGGTGAGCTGGGTAGGCGCCACCCACAAGCACTGAGAAAGTGCTTCACCGCCCTGGGGAACGGTAGTCTTTAGGAGTGGGCAAAAAAACCGGAACCGAACGAGTAGAACCGGAACCGAACCGAAAGAACCGGAACCGAACGGTTCTTTAAAAAAAAATTAGGAACCGGAACCGGAATGAGAACCGAACGGATCCTTTTCTAAAAACCCGGAACCGGAACCGGAATAGGATAAGAAATAGCATTATTTTTTCTATTTGATTGCCAACTTTTGTGAATTCTTTTAATAAATTTAAAATTTGGTGTTAATTCTAGTAAATTTTGGTGTTATTTCTAGAAAAATTCTACTAGAATTCTCAAAGAATTCTTTTAACCTCAGCGGGTCGGCGGCAGCAAAAGGCGGTAGGAGCTGCTGCTGCTGCTGCTGCCTTGTGCTTTTTTTTTGTTGTTATATTATATTGGAATCAAAATTTTTATTTTTTTCTTATGTTTTTTGAGTAATAAAAAATACATCATAAAATAACAACCGAACGGGTAGAACCGTAACCGGAAGGAACCGGAACCGAACGGGTACTTCATTTGAAAAGAACAGAACGGATCCATTTTTCAAGGAACCGGAATTTACGGTTCGGTTCCGGGTAGTTCACTACCCGGAACCGTACCCAGAACGCCCACCCCTAGTAGTCTTGCCCCGGACTCGAGTAAAGCCTGGCTCACCGCCACGCGCCCTGCGGATGGGCAGTCAGCCCGCTCACCCGCCTCAGGCACCACGAACTTCACCCGAGGTGAGACCTGGTACTGGGAGTGCAACGAGCTCAGCAACTCCTTGGTCACCACTGACGCGAACTGGGAGCATCCCCACGGCCTCGACCGGTCGCGCTTGGCCTACTTCTTCTTCCTCCTCTTGAGGAAGGTCGGCGGTGATGAGACTGGCTCGGATGGGAAGGACGTGCCCACATCGGAGGCCAGCTCGGCGGACTCCACCGATCCTGACGATGCGCAAAGTGCGCCTCTAGGACCTCCTCGACGCCAGGGAATTCTCTCGGCCGAGAGGGGAACCCTGGAGATTGGTTTCCCATATCGTAATCGTATACTTCCTCTGAACCCGACGACATTTCAAAATTGGCTAAGTTTTGAGGTCGGAAATCTACCTGAACACGAGGACGGTAATGAGCTCAGGGTCAGCACGGTTCCGAACTTGGTTTGAGATCGAGAGAGAAATTTTCACAAGTGTAGAGAACGGAAAAGTGGAAACCGAAGAAATGAGGGGGTATATATAGGCAATGGCGGTGGAAGGTGAAAAGACGTGACCTCCCCCAATTATCGACCGACACGTGGTCCAGCCTCGCGCCCCACGTGCCACGCGCGTGCCAGCCCAGGCCGGTTAAGTGTCAACCCCAACCGAGGTCGGCATTCACGCTGGGGACAATTGTTGGCACCCTGATGACGTGGCACGAGTGCGCCCAGGCCCTACGCCCAACACGGACCCACGCTGACGTGTAGGAGTGCCAGGTCGGCAGGTGACGTGTCCATTGTCCCAGGTCAGATTAATCGTGGGACTCACCTCACTAGGGAATCGGCAGAGTGTCCCAGTTCAGCTCGGCCGAGCCCGCCTACCTCCGCCGGGCCCGTGCTCGCAAACCCGTGGAGAACTGTTCCCATTACGAATGCCCAACCGGCGGGCCGAGGTTAGCTCGGCCATGTACGCGCTCAGTCCCGCCGCTACAGTAGCCGACAAGAAGGACCATCCACGTGTCACCTGACACACCTGACATCCTGACACCACCTGCAACCGACAGAGCATCTTGTCCCCATTAATGCATTGGCGACTCCGCCTAGGTTCCGAGGTCAACGCTTTAAATGCAAGACGGCTTGCAGGTGCCATAGAGACATCATTACACCTATTCTGGGTCTAGGTCGAGCCGGCGCAATGATGACCTACGGCCCCCTATCTGATTTTACACTATAAATAGAACACTTAATATTCATTTGAAGAGAGAGAAAACTCTATAATCGAGGACTAGCTCGGACATAATACACTTACATTCTTTACTTCTTCAGTTACTATTACCTAGGTCCTGACACTCACCCCAATTGATAAGTAATTAGTCCTTACTGATTTCGACATCAACATATTATATAGTTTTGATCAAATACCAATGAATTAGCACCGTAAGAGTCATATGTAATAACGCTGATATGTAATTCGAAAAATTGTACTTAGCATTAAGGGTGATCTGTAATTCTCTTTTGAGGGTGGCATATTACTATTGTTTAAAACATTGTGGATTATTCATTATTAAATTTATTGCATTTTTTATGAATATTATTATTATATAGCCCAGTCACTTTCAGAGTGACACGTGGCCGATCCACTTTCAGGTGTTAATTGGAACCAGATTTCTGCGAACCCAGAAAGCAGGATCCGATGGAGTCCTAGTTGCCCCTTTGCCCAATTGAAAGAGCATAATCTTTTTATAATAAGAAGATGATGATGGCTCACATATATTTAATTTAAAAAATATTATAATTATTGTATTATTATACAATATATTAAAATAATCGCATTTCTTCAGCCTCCAACTGCAGATCAATGCTTTCTACTGTCATCACCCCAATTAAGTGGGCCTTGCACATGACACTCACTAATCACTATTGATTAACCTTCCAAATTATTTATTTTTCTATATTTAAACTTAAATAAATTTCCTTGACAGGGAAAAAAATAAAAAATCCTAGCTTGTTTGGCACAACTCCTTTAGATAAAATGTGACTGTTGTCTTTTTAGAGGTTGTATGGTTAAAAGCTCAAATAGTTTCTATAAGAACGTGAAAATATTTTGTAATGTGTACTTATTCATGAAGTAGAAAAAAAAAATCCTAAAAATTTTTGGTCATACACGAATTTGTACTTCATCTTTTAAAAATTATTTCTCATATAATCAATAAGTTATTCTGAAATTTAAATTCCCAAATAATTCATAAATCAAAGTTGATCTGTAATTACTTTTAAAATATGGAAAGAATATATTATTAATTTATCCAGGTAAAAGTTTGAAATCGAAAGATATTGTTTGTGATTATTAATTCCCAAATATTGTTTGTAAATAAAAATTCACAAAGTTCTTGATTGAATTAGCTAGCAGTAGTAGATCGTGAATAATATTTATTTTCGAAAAAAATCAACTATTTTTTTTAAAATTTATTATTTCTTGGATTATTGTTTGATTTTCCCATTTAAAGTTTTTGACTAAAAAAATAAGTTTTTAATTTGAAATTAAAAATGCTTTAAATAATAATTAAGAGCTGCGATTAGGAGAGATCGTAATTTCTGAAAGTGACACGTTGTGTACACGCGCTAACTTACACGCGTGCTTAGAGGTAGCTGGGGTATATATATATCATAAAAGCCAAACCCAAACAGAAGGGGCAAAGAAGGGGCCGTTCAATTCTTTCGGGCCGCTCGCCGGTGAAGGAATCATCCACCATAAACCAGTTAGAATTACACATAGAACACGCACTAACATATATAGGTATTTTATTCGTACATGTATGTATACGTGGTGTAAGGTATTATGGGCGTGTGAGATTTATAATCGCACAGGAGGCTGACAAGGAGCTGTTCAAATCTAGTTTCGTTGATTCGTTTCAATTTTCGGTAAAAATTTCAATACTCTTTTCATATATTTGTACATGCAAATTTTTATTTCTGTAATTGTAATTGGGGGATTTCGCTTTTTAAGCCATGGCCTCTGTCGGTTTTGTTTTATCTTGTTGATTCAATTATTTACTAGATGTTTTTTCATTTTTTGTTTTCATGTCTTCGTGTAATTTAATTGTAATTATGGGTTTCTGTAATTAATTATGCGTTTCAAGTCGTTTGCAGTGATACCATATATGAAGTTGGAATTTTTAGGTAAGATTAGAGCTTTATGAATTTTATTGTAATGCGGAGCTATAGAAAGATGAGTGCTTTATTGTTTACTGAATTGATTTTCACCCCTTGCATGATGCTTGTAGATGAGCTACAGTATTGACTTGCACATATTGGGAAATGTTCACCCATTTCTTTTCCCTCTAGGCTTCAAACTTTGTACTTCATTGAGAGGCACATTCATTTTAGGTGAATTCATGAGCTAATAATCTTGGGGTTACAAGGAAGATCGTTAAAAAATGAATGATGAGTCATTTCATGTAACATTGTCTATGCTTATCCTGTTATTCACGTAATTGTCGAATATTCTACCTAAAGTAAAAATGCATGTCACCTTGTGGTCACCTTGTGGAAAGAGCGATGTCAAGTTGAGTCTTTTGAGTTCGATGAATTTAATCATGTATAATCTCTCGTTCATGACTGCTTTGTAATATTTTCGGAGACCACGAAATGACTGATTTTCTGTAGTTGTACAGAAGCTATCATCTGAAAAATGGCCATAGTTTAGGAACTCAAGAACCATAGGAGCATATGCTAGAGGCTCACTCTATACCTGGTTGATTAGCTGAGATTATGCTGCATTCAGCATTCTGAGCCCCTCGACTATGAGATATTTAAAGAAAAAGTATTTCCATATCTCCATTTTGTAAATTATGAGGACTGTACAAAATCTTCTTGATAGGTTGTCAATGCTGAAGAGCATGATGTATAATAGTGGGAGTGCAGGACGAATTTTTGCTGATATCTGTGAAGTGCTTGTCCTAAATGTTTTCAAATAATAGGTTCTTAATCTTGTTTTGTTCGACCCGTGAAAAGAATTGCACCCCAACTTTATGTTCTCATCACCACAAGGAAGGCAAATCCTTGCTTGACTAGTTTGGTTTCTCTACTTTTTTGCATCTATTAATGTTATGGTCGACTCTTTCTTCGCATGTATTAACTTGAGCCTTGATGGACTTGTTGCAAATATCTGTTTTCTGCATCTTGATTAATGTTCTTGGTGACACTTTCTTTACATATCCTTAATTCAGACTTGATATTTGGTGGGATCACCAGTGCTAGATCTGTAAAGCCTAAGCTGAGGTTCATTTTTCTATACACAAGCCGTGATGGACGCAAAACCTTCATTATCTATTCAAAGATCAGGTGCAAGACAGCTTGGCAGCTTTGGCGTTTCTGGGACTATGTCTTCTGCTTTTCCAATGCTGCCAACCCCACTGGGAGAAAGATATCCTAAACTGCCAGACTCCCAGCAGGGTTCCATGGAGAGGGAACTCATGCAGCATTCTCCAGCAGCTATTTCGCCTATGTCTTCCAACAGTGGGGTAGTTGGCCATTTATTTTCTTCGTCCTCGGGATTTTCTACTAATCTTCATTTTTCATCTGTTCCACAACAAGAAAACCATCTCAGACAATCTCATCTTATATCTCAACCAACTAACAGCGGGACATCACAAATTTTGCCTCGTTCAGTTGATTCCGAGGTTCCTCGATCGACAGCATCAAGTCACTATAACAGGGAAGAAAACAACTCCCCTTGGTGCACAGATCCACTGCCTAATTTTCTTGATTATCCCATGAGTACATCCATCGAGAGTACTCAACTGGAAAAGAGTAACTGTGGTGGCATTATCATTCCATCTGAGGATCTTTCTAAGCATAATGATTGGCAGGAATGGGCTGACCAGCTAATCACTGGTGATAGTGCTTTGACTTCTGACTGGAATGAGATTCTTGCAGATGCGAGTGTTGCGGAACCAGAACCAAAGGTCAAAGCTATTTCTTTTACGAATCCACTGAAGTGTTCCTTCTTATGTCATCCCCCTTTTTTTTTTTTTTGGCCCCTGGCGTACAAATAGAAAATGAAAGTTCTCTGGGTTTGTGTTCTTGCTTTTCCTAATGCAGGTAACTCATCATATGTCCAATCCGTCAACAAATATCTCAATGCAGCAGCCCAATAATCAGCTTCCAGCTACACCTGGAGGAGCTTGCATGACTGCTGCTCAATCATCTTCTGCAAATTGTGCTCAAAACAAGCAAAGAATGCGCTGGACACCTGAACTTCATGAGGCATTTGTGGAGGCAGTCAACAAGCTTGGTGGAAGTGAAAGTAACTCTTCCGTTACCACTTAAAAAGTCATTTTCTATGAATCATCCTGCACTCACTAACATTACTCATTCTATTATTGACCACAGGAGCCACTCCGAAGGGTGTCCTGAAACTAATGAAAGTTGAAGGTTTGACCATTTATCACGTAAAAAGCCACCTACAGGTTTGTTGAATTCTGGTTTCATGGCCTTCTTTTCCTGCATTGATGATGTGTCTAATCAAAACTGGAATCTTTTTCCCTGAAATGCAGAAATACCGAACAGCTAGATATAAACCTGAGACAACTGAAGGTGTGTATTTACTACCATTCATAATACAATGGGTATTCACATTTTCAATTCAATTAGTTCATAACCACTAAGAAGTAATAGAAACTTCATTGAACCTAGTCCATTTATCTGCTAAAGTTCACAATTCATAAACCCAATTGTTAATGTCATTCTGTACACCTGTCATCTATGGTCTACCTAGCTATACATATACACACAGACACCCATAACCAACACGGACATATTGTTCATATAGTGAACTGAGTGCATGTTGGGCATCATCGTTTAAATCATTTTTACACATTTTAATTCATCCCCTTTTAAATTTGAATTTCGTCAAACCAATTATATCCACATATTTGTTAGGACCTACATATACTACACAAATCTCTGTTATTCAACTCCACTCATTCAGTCTTCTATTTCACATAAAAATGATGAAAATTTGTAAAAATTTGAATCTGAACATGCACTAAATTTTTGGAAAAATGATTTTTAAATGTGTGTTTGAAGTAAAGAAATTTTTAAAAATTATGAAAAAGTTGTCAACTGACGGTGGATTTTTTGAAAATCTCTACTAGATATGCTTTAAATGGCTGATACAAATGCTAAGATATCAGAGTTGGTGTTATCACGACACTTAAGATATTGAAAATATTTGTGATGCAAGATTTTTGTTCAAAAATCTTTTTTGTCACTCTTGGACTTTTAAGCTTCGTCTGCACCATGAACACGAGCAAATCTTTCTCATCATTTTGTTTAACTTAGCATTGATCATAAACAAAACTTCTTCAATGATATCCCTCTGGTTCATGACTGTCATTTTCTTTTAAAATATGCCATATCTTATATATGAAGAGTAATCCGCGTCATCACTCAAGAAACCAATGTTTTCTTTCGCAGAATGTTCAGAGAAAAAGTCGACTTCTATCGAAGATCTGTCATCTCTAGACATGAAAACGTAAGGGCACTTTATTACTTGAGTTCATGTCGTACGGTTGACATGATTTTTAAGTTGGAGCACTGTTTGTATTTGAATCTCTGGGAACGATAATTAGTTTTCAATGCTAACCTTAGTTTATTTATGTTTCTTTAATTTTCCTCCTCTAATATTTTGGCTTTGCCCCCCTAATGTAGCATGACAACATCCTTTTCTACACTCAAAACTCTTCCTTTTATTTGCATGATTGTCTGCCGTTATGGATTTTGCGTGGACAAAATTTTGAACTAGCTTGAGGATATTCCAAAAATTGCAACTCTGGAAATATTGATGTTGCTACATCTTTTGTTTGGGAATAGGGGCATTGAGATCACTGAAGCGTTGAGGATGCAAATGGAAGTCCAAAAGCGGCTTCATGAGCAGCTTGAGGTATGAATTCTTGCAACATCTTTACTCGTTTTAACTTGCAGGTGCCATATTGTATGGTTTAAATCATATATTATTTTGGTTCAATCTTCATTTCCTTGTCAATACCAAAATATCTCAAAGGTGGCATGTTTACCTTCTTGTTTACAACTGGCAATATAGTATAATTGTCCAAAGTTTCGCACAGTCACCTCTGATATCCTTCTGCAGATTCAGAGAAATCTGCAACTCCGTATAGAAGAACAAGGACGTTACCTTCAGATGATGTTTGAGAAGCAGTGCAAGTCCGGTATTGACTTGCTCAAGGGTACTTCATCTGCAACTGATGCATCTGGAAATGATAATCCTTCCTTAAAAGATGATTCAACAGTAGCAGTCGACAACAGCGAAACAAGAGAAGCAGCAGCTATCATACCGCCCACAGGGGATGTGGGAGAGAAACAAAAAGCTCAAGAGACCCAAGTTGTCGAAAATTGTGAGGCAAATGTTTCCAATTTGCCTCCATACAAGCGTGCTAAAGTAAACAGGTAGGTTGTCCAAATCCTCGTAGAGCTATATTGACGAGGAGCTGTAGAGTTGTGTAGTCCCTAGGATGAATTCTATCAATTTGCACTGGCTCATGTCCTCCTCGACTTTAAGCTTATAAGCAACTTAATCTGCGATTTCTGAGAGTCATCTGCTTTGGTTCAATTGGCATTTTATTTTGGGTTAATTAGACGACAAACTGAGGAATTTTGGTTTGAAAGTGAGCCACCTAGTTTGCTGCTTGGTATAATCTCTCTGTGATAATTGAACTCTGTACTTGAATATGAGTTGTAGAAAAATGAAAGACATCAATTTTTCACCATCAAGGAGGAGAAACATTATTCAAAACATACATTGATATATTACAGACCATATGCTATTATTATTAGGATCATTAAACCATTGGACTTATTCCTATGATTATTATTATTATTTTTTCCTTCACCAAACAATCTACTTCCAACTTCAGCTAATATTTAAGTTGTAAACCCGACAAAGAAACTCTCTAAACCATCTAGGTTTTTCATATTTAAAGATAAAATGTCCAATAACCAATCCAAATGAAGTTCCACAACCATACCCCATGAGGACAACTTTCCATGTGAATTCTTCGAAGATACAGAAATCATCATCAGGCATCTTTGGCTGCGCTTCGTCAATGTCACACTTCCTTGTCAATGGAAGTCCGCACAATTCTGCGTTTCCAACATATGAGCGTACGAAGATGCCCTTGCGCTGGTATGCGACCAACAAGATGATTGTTGGAAAGATTAATGATTGCCAAAAATGACAACTTTTCTAATTGCCGGGGGATCTCTCCTTCCAATTGATTTGAACGGAGGTCTAATGTAGTGATGGCAGAAAAATCCGATCCGATCCAAATCCGATGGATACCCGATCCGAATGGAGCAATTTTTTACCGATCCGACGATCCGTTGATCATTGATTCGTGGATCGGCCGATCCGATCCGAGACGGATTGGATTTGGATTTGGTCGATCCGATCCGATCCGAATTGATTTTTTATTTTTATTTTTAATTTTAATTTTATTATTTTTTATTTTTTTATAAAAACCTATACCAATATGGATCTATTTGGATTTTTTTTCTTGATCCGATCCGAATCCGAATCCGATTCGATGAATTTGGATTGGATTTAGATTGGGGTGATTGATTTGGATTTGGATTTGGATTAGGCTAATCCGATTAGAACCCGATCCATTGCCAACACTAGTCTAATGATTCAAGTGAACCCAGATTTTCTATGGATGATGGGATATGGCCTGAGAAGGTATTATAAGACAAATTGAGAGAGTGATCCATTGCCAACACTAGTCTAATGATTCAAGTGAACCCAGATTTTCTATGGATGATGGGATATGGCCTGAGAAGGTATTATAAGACAAATTGAGAGAGTTTAGGTACTTCATCTTTCCTATAGATCTCGGTATCACCGCATGAAATTTGTTGTTGGATAGATCGATGCCTTGCATAGGTGCTTCGCATTCTTTGCAACGGATACTCAAACCCTTTAAAGAAAAGAGTGGAATCAACGTCACTATATGAGGAGCTTGCTCCATTTTCAATTCCATCCCTCATGGTCGTGAAATAATCAAAATATTCAGCAGGGAGAACTTCAATGATCTCATTATGCGATATGTCAGTAATTTGCAAATTACTAAATGGAAACTTCGCCTTTGTAATAGGTATCATACCTTGGAACTTGTTGGACTTCAACACGACAACTCGAAGCTCAGGAAGAGTTTCAAGCCACAAAGGGATTTGGCCACTTATGTTGTTGTTTCCAATATCTAGTTCTACAAGCTTGCTGCAATTCACCTACGTGTGTGGTAATGCTCCGTTCAATTGGTTTCCATTCAAGTACAGATAACTCAGTTGACAACCACCTGGTACAAATATCTCAGGAATGGTGCTGTGAAAGAGATTTTTTCCCAAATTCAATGCAAACAATCTTTCACTGAGTTTAGAGATTATTTTGGGCAATTGACCACTCAATTGGTTCCAGCTAAGATCGAGATAAATTAGTGACTTCAAATCTCCAACCTCAGGTGGAACTGTACCAGTAAGATTATTGGCGGAAATAAATAGGAATTTGAGTCGTGTTAAATTCCCAATTGTTGGAGGTATATGACCTGAAAATAAATTGTCAGGAAGGGATAACCATCGCAAATTAGGCAAGCTTCCTATTGATGGAGGGATAGAGCCCGAAAATCTATTGCCAGGCAGATCAAGTTGTCGGAGATTTGTCAAAAAACCAATCTCAGGAGAGATTTCCCTAGTGAAAGAATTGTTAGGAATTGACATGTAACTTAATTGGGTCCAATTTGTGATAAAGCTAGGAGAGATGGGACCACTAAGATAGGTGTTAGCTATCATGAGGCGAGATAGCTTGGTCAAATTAGTTAAGGACAGAGGCAAGAACCCTATAAGTGAATTGCCGAATAAATTCAAGTTGGTAAGGTTTGTGCAGAGACCAAGCTCAGAGGGAATTGTTGAACATAGTGAACTATTGACCTCGAGATAAAGATTTTGAAGATTCCCCAAATTTCCTACATATGATGGGATTTTTCCTTCGAATAAAGATAGTTCCAGGATCTCAAGATTTGGCATCAAGTCGAAAATATCAGGAACTGAACCAGAGAAGTTGTTGTTATCTAAACTAATCCCTCTCAGTTTTGTTAACTTGGGGAGAATCAATGGCAAAGAGCCTTGAAGTCTATTTAAGGTAAGATTGAGATGCTCAAGCTTCCTCAGATTGATGAACAATGATACTGGAATTTTCCCAGTAAATGAGTTGTATGACAAATCAAGAAAAGTTAAGTTCTTGCAAGTGGGAATAAAATCTGGAAATCCGGATGCAAGTTTGTTATCGGAAAAGTCAAGGTGTGTCAACTTCGAAAAGCCTCGAAATTGAGACCAGTTTGGAGACTTAAAAGAATTGGATCCAAAATCCAAGTACAACACCTTTTGAAGATTGCTAATCTCACATGGAACTTGTCCACTGAAATTGTTCTGATGAAAATCAACATATTCAAGCTCTGCCAAATTTCCAGTCTCTCGTGGAATGATGCCACTCAACCTGAAGTTGTAGCTCAAATCCAAGAAAGTTAGCTTGGATAGACTGCCAATAGAAGATGGTATCACCCCATCCAATTTATTTATAGAGAGGTCTACTCTGATGAGATTTGGTAATGAAGCAAAATCAAGCCTGTCAAGCATTCCATCAAGATCTTCATTACATAAGTTAAGCTCTGAAATTGAGCCCACATTATTGCAAAAAACTCCCTTCCATTGGCATAGATTACGACGTACATTGTCAAGGTTCCATGAATCGAGAGAACCATTGTTAAATTGTGTTGATAAGGTGTTCTTCCACCTTACAAAGGCTTCTACCTCTGTTTTCGTACCAGTAGAATGTGATATAGTATTTAGTGAAAGTAAAGAGAGAGAAGAAGATGAGAAAGAAAAATACTCAAGGCTTTTTGGGTTTCCAGTTTGCTTTGCTTACACGGTCCCCTTTTCTTCTGTTATAGCATTCATTCATCAAGTTGATATTTTTTTTCTTTTTGTATCTGAAGGTCTCCATATGTATATTTTTTGGACCATTGAAAGACTTGGTCGCCTCGTTGAAGGTTCCAAAGAGAATTATTGTGTGTTTCAAATCAAATGACTTGCTCTTTTTTATTGTTTATTCCTCTGTTGACTGGTATGTTGGCATTAGTCATTAGCTTATCCATCACTTTGCTAATCCTAGTAGTAAGAATGGGCATCACAAAATTTAATATTTGATGTAAAAGAAAATGATTAAAAAACATTAAGATTTGGAACTAATTCTCTTCATTAAAGCAGTCCAGATTGTTAGGCGAAACCGAAATTGATAAAAATAATTAATGAATAGTGATTTTTTGTTTCCTTAAAATGAACATCGATCATCCTGAAATCTTACTTTGCAATCTCTTGAAGACAAAATAGACATGAGAAGATGTTTTGTGAATATGAGAGTAACTCTTAATTCCCTGTTTACAATTTCTATTTGTATCTTTTTAATTTCTTTGTTTTTTTCTATTATAACCTTATTTAATGTGCATCGTTATTAATAAATATGTATTATCATTATTTAATATAGGGGTATATTTGAAAAATATAACTCAAATTTATTTTTCTAATAATATTAATTATAATTTCCTTAACCTGTGTGAAATTCAAAATGAACCTATTATTCTGGGACAGAAGTAGCAACAGGCTATTGTAGGCAAATGAATTGCGAGGAAATGCAAGTCTTGATAACGTTGGTCCCATTGTCATACATTTATTCCAACTTCTGCTAATACTTATTTAAGTTGAAAACCCGACAGAGAAACTCTACGAACCACCTAGGTTTTTCATATTTAAAGATAAAATGTCCAATAACCAATCCAAATAAGGTTCCACAACCATACCCCATCAGGACAACTTTCCATGTGAATTCTTTGAAGATACCGAAATCATCATAATCATCGTCGTCGTCATCATCATCCTGCGTCTTTGGCTGCGCTTCGTCAAGTTCACACTTCCTTGTCAATGGAAGTCCGCATCATCCTGCGTTTCCAACATATGAGCTGTTATCGAATGTAAGAAGATGCCCTTGCGCTGGTATGCGACCAACAAGATGATTGTTGGAAAGATTAAGAACAGCTAAAGATGACAACTTTTCTAATTGCCATGGAATTTGTCCCATTAATTGATTTGAACGAAGGTCTAATGATTCAAGTGAAGTCAAATTTTCGATGGATGATGGGATATGGCCTGTGAAGCTATTATAAGACAAGTTGAGAGAGTTTAGGTACTTCATCTTTCCTATAGAAATCGGTATCACCCCTTCAAATTTATTGTTTGATAGATCAATGCTTGTATAGGTGCTTCGCATTCTTTGCAACGGATACTCAAACCCTTTAAAGAAAAGAGTGGAATCAACTTCAGGAAAAAAGAAGCTTGCTCCATTTTCAATCTCAGCCCTCATGGCCGTGAAATATTCAAAATATTCATCAGGGAGAACTCCGGTGATCTCATTATGAGATATGTCAAGAATTTGCAAATTACGAAATGGAAGCTTCGTCTTTGAAATAGGTATCAAACCTCGGAACTTGTTGGACTTCAACACAAGAACTTGAAGCTCTGGAAGAGTTTCAAGCCACAAGGGGAATTGGCCACTTATGTTGTTGTTTCCAATATGTAGTTCTAAAAGCATCCTGCAATTGACCAACGTGTGTGGTAATGTTCCGTTCAATTGGTTTCCATTTAAGTTCAGGTACTTCAGTTGACAACCCCTTGTAAATATCTCAGGAATGGTGCTGTGAAAGAGATTTTTTTCCAAATTCAAAAAATACAATCTTTCACTGAGTTTAGAGATTATTTTGGGCAAATGACCACTCAATTGGTTTGAACTAAGATCGAGATAAAGTAGTGACTTCAAATCTCCAACCTTGGGCGGAACTGTACCTGTAAGATGATTGGCGGAAATAGAAAGGAATTTGAGTCGTGTTAAATTCCCAATTGTTGGAGGTATATGACCTGAAAATAAGTTGTGAGAAAGGGACAAAATTCGCAAATTAGGCAAGCTTCCAATTGAGGGAGGGATAGTGCCTGATAATCTGTTGCCACTCAGATCAAGTTTTTGGAGATTTGTCGAAAAACCAATACCGCTAAGATAGGTGTTAGCTATCACAAGGCTAGACAGCTTGTTCAAATTAGTTAAGAACAAAGGCAAGAACCCTGTAAGTGAATTGCCAGATAAACTCAAGTAGGTAAGGTTTGTGCAGAGGCCAAGCTCAGAAGGAATTGTTGAATTTAGTGAGCTACTGACCTAAAAAAGATGGGATCTTTTTTGGAGCTTCGTGAGTTTGCCTAAAAAAGATGGGATCTTTCCTTCGGATGAAGTTAGTGCAAGGATTTCGAGAACTGGCATTGACACAAAAATATCAGTAAGCAAAATAATTCCCTGAAATTGACCCCATATCGTTGCAAGCAATTCCCTTCCATCGACAAAGATTAGGTAGATTTTTGAGGTTCCAGGAGTCGCTAGATTTTTCGTAACATGGTAATGATAAGGTGTTTTTCCACCTTATAAGCGATTGTGCTTCAATGTTCATCGAATGTAAAGACAAAAGAAGAATACGAGAAAGGAAAATACTAAATACTCTGTGGCTTCTCCATGCTTGTTAACTTGCTCAAGGTGTTTGTTTATTACACTGGCTCATTTTCCTCTTTTAAGGTAGTAGTAAATAAGAAGAGACAGCCAAAGGAAGAAAAAGTCATATTCATTGGCATATGGACTCTTTTGGAAGGTACGACAAAAAGTGTGTGGTAAAATACCACACACTAATGAGGGTATGGCCTCCACCCCCACCCCCACCCCCACATTCAGGGGGTGCATTATGGTCTTTTTCTATTTGGTGTATTAGGGCGTGGTAATTGTATGGTGAGGATTTGTGTGTACTTCAAGATTTATTCTTGGCATATTATATCCTGTACTTCTTTGGATTCTGTCAATTCCTTCTATTCTTTAGTATATTTTGTAGGAATGAGAATGATCCCCAATACAAATGACCAGTAATGGGCATGCCCCAGCACCAGAAGAAAACATCAATGCAGCATTCATTCAACTTCATCATCAACAATTATATCCCCAACTCAATCAAACAATTGAATATAAATCACACAAAAATTCACAAACAACACAAATGTAGGAATGAGAATCACCGGAGAAAAAGGAATAGGTAAAAAGAAAAACCCAAATAATCTTTCTTTTGACGAATGCAAATGTGAATGTTACGATTTTGCCACTCCCCGATTGAGAGCTCTCTCCAATCTCGTCTCGAAGGGAGTTGAATGCCAATTAACTCTCTTATCCTGCACATTTGACAACAAATACTCAATACAAGACATTACCAAATGTCACTTTATTTAACAAAATTCTCACCACTGTAAAATAATCCACATTACTATATTAACACCACAAGACAATCAGTGACGTCGACTATTTTAATCAGAAGAAACAACTGAGGTGACATGGAAGGCTAAGAATGAATACCTCTCTGTACTTGCTGGTTGTATTTGGTATGCCTTTAAAAGAAGAGGCTGAATCAAGATTCTTATCCGAAACCGAGTCATTCCAATAGGTCCCAACCATACCTATAATTGGCATCTCATCTGGGTTTCGACCAGGAGACTTCCTCGGGGAGAAAGATCCCGACATTTGTTTCAACTCCTCAACTGTCAACGCACCTAGAATAGGACGATCATCAAAGCTCCTCGGTGAAGTCGACCCTAGTGATCTCCTCGGTGAAGTTGACCCTAGTGATATGTTCTTTGCCGAAGAAGTGGTGTCACAATCACTACAACTATTCTTTGAAGGAGTGACCAACCAGCTAGAAAGACTTGAATCTACGGCTATCTCGTTATTTGCATCCTTCGACTGATCCAATCTTGGCTTCAAACCATGTGAAGATTGTTTAAAAGTAGGTTCAAAACTTGTAAATGGAATGCGGGGAGTTTCGAGGTTAGCAACCAAGTTCTCCTTTTGTGGCTTCAATTGCTGCATTGTCCCCTTTGATTTCACCGTTTGCCACTGAGTAGCATTTTCAATAGGTTTTAACACAGAATTGACATAATCACTTTTGTCTCTCGCGTTTGTAAGCTCAAAATCATCTACTTGGCTCTCGGGTACTGCAATCTTTATCAAATGACTCTTTACTTCTTCGTAAGCAATCTCATCATCATCTTGATCGTCCATCTCATCTAAATCATCCAAATCACTGTCTCCATACTCCTCGAGCTCATCATTACCATCCATCACATTATGGTACCTATGATTTGGAGGATACAATCCGATGTTGGAAGCCACAAAACTGTCATTTTCAAGTTGAGCCCTTTCTAAATCTTTCTCTTCAAATTTCTCAACGCGTTGGTTGTTCTCTGGTAACGAATCAGTGCTTTCGTTGACAGAAAAATGTGAGTAGGTTGTGACATTCGAGTCAAATGTCACTCTTTTTCTCAGGCTTGAGATCAATTGCTCCTCTTCCTCAGGCTTATCTCTGCACCAAAATTTCGATTTAGTTTATTGTAAGCTAAATAATACGAGAAATCAATCAACACAGAGAATCATATGACTAACCCCAAATCTGAAACCAATTTAGTAGTCGGTATTTCAGTAGGCGGTGTTTCGGTAATGCTCTGTTCTGCATATACTACACCTTGTTGCTGCTGAACATTTCGAACCCTGCCTCTCTGTAACAAGATCTCAATAACTT
Source organism: Jasminum sambac (assembly GCA_018223645.1). Classification (NCBI taxonomy): domain Eukaryota; kingdom Viridiplantae; phylum Streptophyta; class Magnoliopsida; order Lamiales; family Oleaceae; genus Jasminum; species Jasminum sambac. Next base: position 31,507,386 of record CP073649.1, read on the forward strand.
TGATTCAATTCAATTAAGAAAACCGAAGTCCCAAAAAAAAAAAAAATCGAAATAGAAAGGCGCTAATATCAATATCTGATAACCCAATGTTCAAAAAAATGAACCCTCTTCTAAATTTTAACAGATCAAAACGACTAGTGAAAAGGATGAACAATCAAGAACTTAACACTTTTCCACACGACTACAGAAAAAGGGAAGAACAAGAAATGGGAACCGAATTCGAGTTAAGCTGAGATATGGGTCTTACTTGGTGTATAGGGCTGCCCCGATAAACCTTCTCTTTGAGGCGTTTGGAGTCCTTTGCGCCACCACCAAAACAACCAAGAAAGCAACCCATTAAGCGCACAATTCAAGAACCGGTGAAAGATCCTTTCTTTTCCTCTTGGGTTCAAGGGGTGAATTGTTTCTTGAGTTAAAGACGACTTAAATGTGTGTTTAATGAAAGATCTCGTTTTTCTGGCACTGAGATAGAGGAAGGAAATGGGGAAAGGCAAATAACGGTCGAAAATGGTGGGTTAGGGCTTAATTTAAATTTCTACTGTTAAATCTGGGTTGGCAATGACATTATTACCCATAATTACGTATTGATTATTAATATTTAGGGTCCCCAAAAAAAAAAATAATAATAATTAAAAAAATAAAAATAAAAATAAAAATTTAGGGCTTTGTTTGACACATTAATCTTAGATCACTTTTTTCATTTTTTACCTTTCTCAACTATCACACTGATTTGATAATTTTTTTACTATATTTTTTAATACGTGTTATCTACTGTTTAATCACATATTTAATGGTAACACGATAAATAGCGAACTGAAAAAATAATTTTATCTTAAAACGAAAAAATGCAATTTCATAGAGTATCGATAGCCATGACTTTTTCGAAAATGTATTTTTCTTGACATTATTATTTTCAACTACCCATTAGTTATGTGCATTTTTCATCCTCTTTTTATTTTCTTTTATGCTATCAAACTTTTCATCTATATGCTTAGTCATGTAGCAAAATGTCGGTGTGTTGTCAAATGTAATGTCGATGCCGCCATTTTTAAGGAAGAAGAAATAAGGTACGTTTTATTCCAAAAAAAAAAAAGACAAAAAGAAAGAAATAAAGTACGTTCATTTAATTGAAATAAAGTTAAAATAGACTTCCCTGAATGTAAATTTGTCGTGAAGATAGAAGTCGTGTGTCACATACTGACGAAAATTGTAGCAACACGTTATATCACAGGGTAACTATATTTGCACTACAGTTTTTTTTTTGGTGCACCACCTAATAATTATTTTCAAGATACTTCAAATTTACTTTTTGTTACAATTACATCTTTAAATATTTTTTAGTTCAATTATTAGTTTTAACCTTTTATTTACAATGAATTTGTCAACAATAATAATTTATATACAAAAATTTCATCATTTGGACATCAAATGATTTATTTATGTTTGATAATTTTAAATAAGTAAATATTAGTAAACATAAAAAGTCTCAAATTTGATATTAACTTCAAAGCGCGTAACATAATATGTATATATAAATAAATTTTATAGTCTGAACATGTCAATTATCCTGCCCAGAGGTCGATTTTCTCCCCACTCACGAAAAAAGGAACTGGCCCATCTCATTTCCGTCATTCCGTCTTTAACCTCCTTCTTCTACTCGACCTCACTCTCATTTCCTCTCCCAAATCAAAATGACTCTATTCAACATCGTTGCTTCCTTCTCCACCCACCATCGCCGACCATTCTCCTCCTCCACCTACCGACGGTCGGATCCATCGCCAAAAATCACAGTATACTAGTTAAATAATAATTATAAAAATATGACAAAAAAAGTTGAGGATATAATTATTATAATAATAATAGACAAATGTCAAAACCATTTAGTGCAATTAAAATATGGTGCACTATATAAAATGGGAACTAAACGCACCCGCTCACTTACTATCTACACCCGTTCAAACTTTTTCTCAAAAGTACCCTTAATGAAAATTAGTATTACACCCCCACCTCTTAAATCCCTTCTCCCCATCGTCACTCTTCAGCATAGTTACTTCATGTCGTCTTCAATCTTCGCCATAACCTCTAGAGCTCTCAACTCCATCTCTCCCGCCTTTCTTCTCAAAGATAATGGATCATCAGAACTTGAAGTACAATTTATCATTGTTATCGAATAACATTGGAGGTTTACCGGTGTTGGGATGAGGGCAAATTCGATGTTCAGCCCAAAGGAGGGTGTTCGCCCCCAATGGGCACCAGGATTGGTGTTTGCCCCATGTTGATAATGGCTTCTTCCCCCACATTGATAATCGCTTCTTTTGTGTTTGTGCTCAAAGAAAATGGAGTAATGAGGAAGAGGAATATGAAAATGGTTGGCTCTTTTTTTTTCTATTTTTCTATTTCTATTTCTCTTTCGGCTAAGGTGGGTGAAGATGAAGGGTAAAATTGGGAGTGGGGGTGCATGTAGTAATTTGAAGATGGCTTGGGTGGGTGTAGAAAATAAAATAGGTGAGATGGAAAATGGTTTGTTGGGGGTGGGGCGGCGCGCCATGCCCAAATAAAATTTATGGTGCCAATTGGCGTATATCACATCCTTCACAGAAGTTCCCACTGGACGAAATTGTAGAAACATAACTGTAGGCAATATAATTTCCTCTTCCCAAACCCTTATCGTATCTAAACCCTCTCCATTTCCAAACTCCTCAGTCCTCAAGCACGAACACAGAGAAATGGCCGCCGCTATGGCTCGATCAATCCTAGCCGTCCGATCAACCGGCGCTACCGCTTCTCTTCTCCTCCCTAAACGCCTGTTGTCTTTCTCTATCCCCAGACCTGGTTTCTTCCGGCCCGGATCCGGAACCTCTCCTCGGATTGTTGCGCCCGCTGCCTTATCCCACTCCTTGCAGATCACTTCTCCTAACCTGACTCGGTACAACACAATAAGATGCCGAGTCAATCGATCCGGGTCTTCTTACTCGCCACTGAATTCGGGGTCGAACTTCGGTGACCGCCCACCAACGGAGATGGCCCCGCTTTTCCCCGGATGTGATTATGAGCACTGGCTTATTGTCATGGATAAGCCTGGCGGTGAAGGAGCGACTAAGCAACAGATGATTGATTGTTATATTCAAACACTGGCTAAAGTTCTTGGAAGGTCAAATTTTTTGCCTCTTCGTAAATTTTATTTGAATATTTCTATATGTTAAGTGGCCTTATATTTACGTACGAATGTGTTCACAGATTTGTTTGTGGTTTTGTATTTGCAGTAACCTTCGGACTGTTTATGCATATTCAATTACGCTGAAACTTAAAAGTAAAAAAGTTCTAGAACAAATAATTTCTCTTATTAATAAAGGTTCTAACTTTAAAGTAAGGGGAAAAGTAATTAACTAAAGCATTTTTTGTGGATAAAATGTCAAGCATTATGCATGTTCTGTTTTTGTCTTAGCCAAAATTTTGGAGTAATGTTACTTGAGAAGTTTTTAGAGTTTGATAATTAAGTATCTCACTCCGAATTCTGAAGCATACTTCTAGTTGGCTGATTGTGGAAGTAAACTGTGAGACTAGTTTTTAGAGTTCGGTAATTCAGTATCTCACTCTGAACTCTGAAGCATACTTCTAGTTGGTTGATTGTGGAAGTAAACTCTGAGACGTAAGTATTTGACTTGTATTAAGTGAAGAGGACTTTGGGATGTTGTATATTGTTGGATACTGATTACTGGTTTACGGATTGTGTTTTGGTATAATAGTGAGGAGGAGGCTAAAAAGAAGATATATAATGTGTCATGTGAGAGGTACTTCGGGTTTGGATGTGAGATTGATGAGGAGACCTCAAACAAGCTTGAAGGTTAGGTTTTTTCCCTTCTGTCAATATTCTTTTCTTTATCTGAATGTAGTTCAGTTGTTGATTATGAAGTATTAGGCCTAAAGGGTTATCTTTCTTTTTTTCCTCATTCCAACTTGTTCCATTTTTGTGTAGGATTGCCTGGCGTTCTGTTTGTGCTTCCTGATTCTTACGTTGATGCTGAGAATAAGGACTATGGAGGTAATTCGTATTCGATGAGTTTCTTTTCTGTCATACATGTTTGAAATCATTTTGCTGTTACGATCACGATGCTACTTGATTGACACTCTACATGTTACTTTGGCTTCTTTTTCTTGTTTTGTCCATTGTGTACTGTTGGCTTGTGATATATTTGTTTTCTAGTATTCATTCTATTAGTACCGAGTTGGCATGCGGCTCACATTAACTGTGGTCATGGATCTCTAGTTTTAATTTTCTGAAGTTGTGGATAGATTTTAAACAATGCTTTCATTTTGATAGAATAGGACCAGAGCATTCAGTTGTATTCTTAATTTTTCTTTTAAAAAATCTTAATTTTCAATGCTAGCACTTTTTTAACTTGGTGTAAATGTGAAACCTGGCCAAGACTGAAAGACATGAAAGGAGATTGAAAAACCCAGTGGGGTTTCTACCAAATGCAACATTAGTTGAATGGATTACAATTTGCCAGTTCTGTCCCTGATGTATATGGCGTAGAGCTGATGTGGAAAATAACGTTGCTGCAGAATGCATATGTACATGACATAAACCTGTAAACTTTTGGATAATAACTGCTGACTAACTTAAAAATGGTTAAAGACTTGCAATGAATGGTGGAAGAGGAGGTCCTCCTGAGCTTGATATGTAAGAGACTGCACCTTACAGAAAGTCATTCTTGATAATCTTCTTGATAATCTGGACAAGTAACAGATTGCACTTTGTGTAAAAGTCATTCTTGATAATCTTCTTGATAATCTGGACAAGTAACAGATTGCACTTTGTGTAAAAGCAGATGTTATTTGCTTCCTCAGTGTAAAATAAGGATGTTTTGACTACCTAAACTATTTGATTTTCTGTTTTTTTATTGCAACTCTTTTCTCATGTTACACTGATGGATCTGAGTGCGGCGATAAACTATATTAATTTTTGTTAGCTGCAATCTCATAAATCTTAGATTGAAAATAAGAAAATTCCCACTGCGATCCCAAACTTCTGGTGTCTAGCTCACTTGGTCCCTAACCAATGAAACAGATGGACTTTTTGATCAAAAATTGATAATTCTGAGGTATGACAAGGTAAACCTATCTATCACTAGAAAATGATATTCAGCAAACTTTAGTTAAATTTGATTCATTCAGTAGCTCGGCTTTGTTAAGTTGTTCACTGTGTATGTGGATTCTATCTTTTCTAGGCAATGTAGACGATTTTGCTTGAGTAGTATCATAATCACTCATAATACTATGCATGCCTGCAGTTTTCGGTTAGGTGAAACATAAAGTACAAAATCAAATATTTTGATTGCCTCGTAGCATTTAAAATTGTACATGTACTGAATCAAGAAAAACGGAAATTCCGTCCTAAATTCTTTTGGGATCATTGATGATATTACATTTGTTGCTTAAAAATTCAGAAGTGGAATCATTTTCCTGTCCACTCTTAAAAGAAAATTTGGCCAGAGACAAGTTTACATTTTCCCCAAAAGTATGTTGAACACCATTGGATATTTTTAAAATTACTCTGCACTATCACTGCATTTGCAAGAATATTTTATATTCTCCTCTTACTACAATGGTTAGGGATGAGATATATTCTGAACATGTTTTGCACATTTCATGGTTTACCAGCTGAGCTGTTAGTGAATGGAGAGATAGTTCAAAGGTCACCAGAGAGACAGAGGAGAGTGGAGCCTGTGCCTCAGAGAGCTCAAGACAGACCAAGATACAACGATCGAACTCGTTATGTGAGACGCCGTGAAAATATGAGGTGAAGAAATTGATAATAAAACAGGTCCATGCACAGCCAAATTGTATGAGCTCGTACACCATGGAATCACTGTTTGATGAATGCTTTATCATGAATGTGTCGTATGTTGATATTGTGTTTATATGATTTGCTGGACTGTTATGGACTTGTGGCCCGTAGGAGGAGTGTTTTGAGTCAGTTCACTACTCTTCGAATCATTTGATCTATATATCCTAAACTAGTTTTTGTGGTGCACTTCTTATCAACTCTTTATGCTAATGTATGATCGTGGGATGAAGTTTATGGTGGTGATTTGTTATTAGGTTGCACGCTTGCAATTGGTTATTCTGTGCCCTTAACTAGGTTCTGCACATTGTATTTAGGGCGTGCTTTGTATTTATCATTCGCAGTGTTGGCCAAATGAGACTCGTTGGCAAAATACTCTGTATGCAAAACTGATATGGTATACTCTTCTGTGCGCACTATAGCATAGCCTAAGATGATGTGTCACATCAACCTGGGTACCACATTTGGCCATGGTGTCGCATTAGTCAAGGCACACACTGCAGCCGATCAACTTCAAGATGCAAAACTAAGCCACTGCACCCAAGGGTGCATGTTGGCATGCTTTGGATCAACTTCAAGACTCCAAACTACTCTAGTGCACCCCAGGGTGAATATTGTAGCACAGTCGGGACTGATGTGGCCCATCACCCAAGCTGCCATGTCATCACGTATGGATGGTATTCTTTATTGATGTTTCCTCACGAGTCCGGCCAAAGTCATTAACTTTTCAACACCAAACACGCCCTATCATTATATGCTCATATGTTTTACACTGGACGGTGATAACTCTTGGTGATAGAATCATGGCCAAGTACGCTGGACTTAATTCGACATACCATGTGCTCGATGTCCTCTATGGGTTATAAAATTCATAAGACATTGCCATTTCATTAAGCCATTTATTATTATTGAGAAAAATAGAAATATCTGTACATATTCTTTTTGGACTTTGGTGTTTTTAAGGTGGGTCCGAAGATGCTCCTCGCACTTAAATCCCGGAAAATTAGAAAAGACAGATTCATAGGAAATATAATAAAATAATTCCTTTTTCTATCCAGAACCAGAAGAATTTGTTTGCTATGAGGGCCATGTGTAATAAAATGCTAGAAGCCAAAATCTAAAGAGTGAGCAAGCGGCTGTTTGTTTGACAGCAACTAAGGACCCCCAAAATAAAGAAAAGTCACAAGATTAAAAAAAAGTATCCAAACGTCATGCCCTAAATTAAGCAAGCAAAAGGAATGGCACGTTTTCTTGATTTTATAATCAATGTAAGTAGCGTTTTGCTGGTTCTTCATACTAAATATTACTAAATACTAACATACTAGAAAGCGATGGTGGGGTGGGGTGGGGTGTATGATATTTTCATTTTTACCCATCACCTTTTGGTCAGTTTAACATTTGGGTATATGATTCAATTCTATAAGGCTTGACCAAATTATTGTCTAGGACTACCTTGAAAAAGAATAATTCTTTGATTTATGGTCGCTAGGAGAATATTTCTCTATGCTTCAAAAGTTTTAACTAGCAAAAATGAGGTACTTTTGAAATAAATAGGTTTCTTATTGTTTAATTCAACAATAACAAACTCGATTTTTACAAAATAAAGTTTAAAATGACATAATTTCTCGAGCATCTCTATTCATAATTATTATGCTTTCGTATTAATTTATACAAATTTACTTATTCAATTAATATTACACAAAATCGCTGAAACCATTTTTTTTCCATAATAATACATACCGATTGATCCATACTATTTATTGAACACGATTCTAAAGTATTGAAATATCGCATTATATGACATTTTAGTACGATGGGAGACATCTTATAGAGAGTATTCTAAGAGACCATTTAAATTTGTCATTTTAAAGTGATACAAGAAACGTGTTATATTTTTTTATGTACAAGTGCATTGGATGACAGAATATATACACACTTTTTCATCACTCAATAAAAATTTGATATATCAGTGTCACTTAAAAATGTTAACTAACAATATTCATTTAGGGTGTGTGATTCACTTTCTTTTGTCTGGAAATATCAAATCAAGGAAATCATTTTCCAATTTTATGTTTAATAAAAAACTTTTGCATGAAATCATTAATACATAAAATGAGTCCATCTGCCCAGAAAATCCAATTCAAAGAAGAGGTGAAAAAGTTTAAATGGAAAATCGAAACAATGAAAAATATTTTCTGGGCAAAACTTTCCATACAATCAAAGACACCGTTGGATTTTTTTATTATTTATTTATTTTTTCCATATATATGTATGTAAAGTACTAGAAAGTTAGGCAAAGACCATCAAATTCAGTCCCCTGATTTGAGAACATTTTGTCTAGTCATTGATGATATGTGGCACATCTTTTCAGCTTCTAAAATGAAAAACAAGAGAAAAACTGTGCTTACTTTTAATTAAATTAAATAGTAGTAACCTGAGCCAACTTGCTAATTCATCTGACCTAGAAAGGTGAATATTAGGACCACAACAGGTATCCCAAGGGTAGCAAATAACCCTCTCCAAGGTTACCTTGTTATTTTATTTATCTGGCATGCACATTTTAAAAGTTTCCCTAATATTTATGCTATGAGTATTATATTCAACGTGGTCGAAAATTAATTATCTATCTCACAAACCGTTCGTAGCTTAGAAATTTATCTCGTGTATACTTGTTAAACTACTAACTCATAACATTTTCAAGGAGGGTTTTTTTTAATGGTACATTGCAAGTTAAACATATTATATTAGAATATATCATTAGATTATTTAAAATACAATTTATTCCAATCTCAACTTGGGTCCCGCGGAGAATGAATTTGATGGCACATCCTAGGGTTTCATAACAACCATATGACAACGAAATAATAAAAATAAAAGAAACAAACAAACCACCACGTAATGGTGTACAAACTACAAACATCACATAGGGTGTAAATATAACATCATTAATAATATTTATAGAATTCGAATATTAGACATCCTACTAGTTAGAAGAGATTCTGATCATTAGACTAATCATTTTTTCAAGGAGAGTTTTGCTCTTAATACTTGTTGGATTTTTTAATTTATTTTTCTGATGGAAAGTGTGATTTATAAGTAAACAAGATTTTGAAAAGGGTGAGTCTAAATACACCCGGCCATTTTCTGAGTACACCCAAAATTTTGCAGCTATTCCTATTATGCCCTCACCAACAAATTAAAAAAAAAAAAAAAGTATGTTCGCTCCATACATGGAGCGAACACACACTTGAGTGTTCGCTCCATCCGGAGCGAACATGAAAATGCGTGTTCGCTCTCCATGTGGAGCGAACACAGTAAAAAAAAAAATAAGGGATGAAAAATTTTTATTATTATTTTTATTAAAAAATAATTACATTTAATACTAACCGGATAAAGCCAATTACTGTATTATCAAAAAAATTTTGATTTTGTTTTTAAATAATTATCTGCAACTACTTTGACGAGTAATTTCGACAGTTTTTTGCAATCACTTTGACGATAAATTTTGAAATTTTTATGATAAAGTAATTGGTTTTATCCCATTAGAGTTTAAGAATAATTACATTCAACACTAGTCGAATTTTGTTAATGATAAAATAATTGATTTTATCGGTTAGTGTTAAATACAATTATTAAAAATTTTAATTTTCTTACCACTTTGGCAATTAATTTTGAATTTGAAATATCTCTAAGTTTTTTTTGCAATTGCAACACTAAATTTTAAAATTTTTATGATGATAAAATAATTCGCTCCATCGATTAATATTAAATACAATTATTAAAAAAATTTTGAGTGATTATCAAAATTTTAACTAAAAATAATATTAAAAATTTTTTATCCTTAATTTTTTATTTATTTATTTTTAATTTTATGATGTTAGCTTGATGAAGCGAACACTATAGGTGTTAGCCGCTTAACAGCAATTGGCTATTCGCAGCGAACACCTGGGGTGTTCTCCCCATTAGGCGAACACGTGAACAGGTGTCGCCAACGAACAAATTTTTTTTTTTTTCTCTAAGGATTAAATAATGGAGAGGGTAAATTTGGAATAATGGATAAAATGGGTGTACTGAGTAATTTTAATGGGTGTATTTAGCCGCTCCCTTTTGAAAATATGAGATTGTGATATCTTCCAAATTGTTCAATGTAGAATTGTGTGAAACAAGCTCTAAAAAATTCTTATTTATTCTGTTTGAAATGTGAAAATTGTCAAATATGTGGATATATAACCACAATAAATTTTAGTAAAAACTACAAAAGAAAAGTAAAAGACAAACAAATCAAAACCATGTCTCTCTCTATATATATTCGAAATCAATATTTTTAAGTGATATTTTAATGTGCATAATTGATTTATTGGACAAACTTAATAAGGGTGCACACATGGCTGTCGTCGGAAAATTTTCTAAATTGCTGGAGCTCTCTCGCTGTGTTGAACCTAAATCTGATTTCGAATTCAAAAACGAAGATCATATATTGCTTGAAAACACAACACTAGTGCCACAACTATGGAGCTAGCTCTTGTGCTTGAAGATTACATGTGCACACACTTCATTGCCACTTACAAAAAGCTCAACGTAAAATTACACTATTTCTTACACGCCAAAAGCCGAGCAGTCAAATAGATAGCATAGATTTCAAGCAGCTTTATTCCGGTATGCCCATTCCAACTTTATACCACGCGCCACCACAAGCGCTTACATAAGAGATGAAATTACAAAATCTCTAATCATAATAAGAGATGAAATTACAATTAACTAAATTACAAAATCTCTAATCATAATTTGCACCTGCAACAGCTAACACTAATCTCAATCTCCGCCATATTTCAAGCAACCCTAACCTCGTCACTATCTACACACATCTCCTTTATACAAAAAATTATAATCTTTACACATTAGGTTAGAACTCCATTAATGAATTGTTATGTGGATCCTCATCAAGCGAGGGTGACCACATTGGCGATGGCGGAGGCTTCAACTTATAAAAATATTCTGTAATATCTATTTCACATTTAACTAACTCATCTGTTCTATTTATCTGGTCTCTAAAGGGCAAATACGGTGGCCGTACAACTTCGGTTAGCAAATCCCAGTCCAACCCGTAGAAGAACTCATGATCCTTAATCTCACACGCGCCTCCCCAATACCCCAGGCGGCGCGTGGGATCCTTTTCTAACAGCTTTGTAATCAGGTCTGTTAATGAATTGGGCCTCCCAAAAAATTCCTGCCGGCCCAATAGTATCTTCTGAAACGTCTCTTTTCTGTTCCTCCCCTTAAACGGTGACGTTCCGTATAGCATTTCGTAGGCAAGCACTCCAAGAGCCCACCAATCAACGGCAAATTCATGGCCGTCGCCGCGTATAACCTCCGGCGCTACATATTCCTCCGTGCCCACGAAGGAATTTGACCTTTCACCTACCGGAATATTTCTCCGGCTAACCGGCGACACTCGAGCACTTTTTGCCTTCTTTAATGCATGCTTTCCGCTTTTCGAAACCACGAAGCGCCTGAATTTTCCGATGAGATGAGGGTACTTTGAAATCGCCGGCGAATTTTCCTCCGCATCGGAGTAAAATTGGAGATTATCTGGTTTTCTTGGGACCAGGTTTCTCGAAAGATCGAAATCCGTTAACGTTACATGGCCGGATTGTTGGACGAGGATGTTTTCCGGCTTTAAATCCCTGTAAACAATGCCTTGTCCATGGAGGTGTTCCAAAGCACAGATAATTTCGGCTAAATAAAAGCGGATCACCGCCGGCGAGAAAACGCCGTCGTTTTGGCGGTGTCGGAGCTCGTTCAAGTCACCGCCGGGGCAAAATGGTATCCCCCAGCAAATGATTTCATGGTTTTCGAACGACCCAATGAGGTAAGGGAGAAAAGGGTGGTTGTGGAGGCGGCTGAGGACGGAGATCTCGTGGTGGGCGCGGCGATCGGCGTGGCGGAGGGAGGACTTCTCCACCACCTTGAGGGCGAAGGGACGGTGGGCGAAGGGGTCGTTTGACTTGTGATGGACTAGGAATACTGTGCCCATGGCACCTTTGCCTAGTACTTTGATGGCTCGTAGGTTGTCTAATTCTAACAACTCCGGCGACGGCGGAGCTGCTTTGGTAGCGGTTGTCATTTTGGATATAATGATGTGTGTGACAAGAGAGATTGGCAATATATACACACAGATGCAATGGCACACGAGGTGATCATAGAGAGGAGAGAGAAGGCATGTTTGGAGATGCCCGAATTTGTCTGATTTTCACTTAAAGCTTAGGGTGTGTTTGATTGCAAACCTGGAAAATAGTTGGAAGGAAACATTATTCGGGTAAATAAATTTTGGGAAAAGGTTTTTCAAGGAAAATGATAGTGGTAGGTGTTTGATTGGATTAATTTGAAAGTTGAAAAATAGTGATGTTTTCTGTTATAAAAGTATAGAAACAATAGAGAGAATTTAGAGAATGAATTAAGGAATCTGGTGAATGAATTTCATTAATAAGCGAACCTATTTATAGGAAAATTTGAATAAGACAATCGTAATTACATAATTTCATCAAGGGTATAATAGTCATTCACATATAATAATTACATCTTTTACCAAATTATTCCTCCACCAAATTATTCCTCCACCAAATTATTCCTCATAATTCATAACCACCAAATTATTCTCAATTATTCATAACACTTCAATTATTATTCATAACACTCCTTGAATGACTATTAATACAAATGTGTACGGGCGCTTGTTTGGAGAAAAACCCGGTGGGAAAAAACTTCCAAACCGATTGCGGGATAGCTTGGGTGGTTATATCGCTTCACCAAAACATTGCTCCCCACGATGTCTATCCAGATATGAGTATTCACGTCTTTGCGCCGTTAAAACCTTGTCAAGAAAACCCAGGTGGGAAAAACTTGATCGAAGGAAAAAGAAGTCACAATTTGCTCCGTTCGATTTCATATCTTGAAGCTGATATCTTTACTTACGGTAAATGATTTCAATATCATCATCGTTTGGATCTAAAGCATTAGCTCCATTATAACTTGATCCAATAGATACACCGCATCAATTTCTCCTATCGTTCTCAATATACCATGAATATGCATCGTTAAAACCTTATTAGGAAAAACCCAGGTGGGAAAAAGCCTAATGAAGGAAAAGAGTACATTATTCATGTGAATACGCTTTAAAGTTTCCTCATTAAAAACCTTGCTAGGAAAACCCAATGGGATAAAACCTCGGTCGAGGGAAAAAGAGTGCAACGCGTATTTTATACAAGTATCTTGCAAGCATTTCAAAATCTTTCATACATTTGTATGAGTATCATATACATTGATTTTATACTCTTCTGTTCATTTAGAGTGCATCAATTTTCTTACACAACTACAAAACATTCACCATGAACACATGTCTCCAAATACACAATTTAAAGCATATAAATTCATTGTAAAAACATGTAAACATATAAGTAAACCTTCATAACTAACTAACATTTAAAATATATCATTTAACATTTAATACTCACTTAATAGGTTATTTTATTCCCATGGGCTTAGTTCACCCTTTAGGGTACTCATAAACACGGGTTTAGCTCATCCGATCCTTTAATTTCCTTTTAGATTTACTACACACGATCGGTAATTTAACTTTCATGAGCATGCAACATATAATGACCACCATGCTTATCTTTAAACTTGAGCATTAGTCATCATCATCTCATCATCTCATAAGTTAAGGATTTCACATTCACCATTTATCATCTTCAATATATCTCAATATTTTCATTATCATTGATCATATGTAGCGCTACATTTTCATATCGTGGTCGACACTTTTCAATTTCATTTCTTTCCCCATATCGACATAACTTATCGAGATATCTCATTATCAATCCTCTTGTAGGATTACACAATATAGTTATGTCTATATACTCTTCAAGAGCATATGCCTCCGTTATTAAGACCATCTTTTATAATTTGCTTTGATATATATGTTTGGGGAAATATCAACGCTTACAGCGCTAACTTATCAAAGCATCGTGGTGATATATGTGATTGTTCATAGCCTTTCATGCATCTTTGAACTTCAAGTTAGTATTTCAATTTCGAGGATATAACATGATGCATTTATTTTCAACCTTTAATACTCCCTCATCTTTGAGAAAATTTAGAACACCAAAACTCATACAGTTGGTATGATTTTAATCATATATGTTCTCATCATTCAAATTAATATGGGAATTTAGACCGTTTGCATTCTATTCTCGATATCGGCAATTTATTTGAGGACTTTAAATAATTTGCCATATAATATCCCACTTGTATGCATACTCAAATCCTTCAGGGATTTATTCAAATCATTGGGATATATATATATTTACTAGCTTTATCATTAAATCTGGAAATCATGCTCATACCGTGAGCAAATATTTCATAAATTTCAAATTTCGAATCATAGACACATGTGACTATCTAGTGGATCCATATCATAATATCTAGTAGTCCACATGGAGGATGAGTGGGCCCATATTTCTCATCCTTTATTCCAGATATATTTGGGATTTATTTCAATATTAAGCAAGTAATGATTTCATCATTTATCGAGAACAATCATTGAAGAATTCCTTTAATTCTTCACTTGAAATATTGATTTCAATAATTATTTAAACCGGATGGTCAATCCGGTTTTGCAACGAGTATTATTGAACTTCTAGTTCAAGAAATTCTTATATCGATTTCACTAGTATACGTATAGTGCTCAACATGATTTATCATAGAAACAATTCACCGACATATTCCATCATCTTTTGGTGACATTATTGTCTACTCTTGTTCAAACACGGAGTTACTCATACGCATCACATCCGGCTATTATTTAATTCGAAATCGTAGCTCTTACGCTTCATATTATTTATTTAAAATCGAGTCTTATTTCATTGGCGTCGTATTATTCTATAAATAAATCATCAAAATTATTGCAAAATTCATCCTAACAAGGGTCTATACATTATAATGGATCATATGCTCTCAAATCTTGAAAATACTATCCATCACTCTGGATTAAAATCTTAAAAGGATTTATCGATGTAATTTGGAAAGATTAAGGATGCTAATGAATAAGGGTATCCCACAAGATATCAGATGCTTGATTGAAGCAAAGGTTCGATTATCTGGTGAGATTTCAATTCCCTCTAAATACATGCCTGGTATGGATAAAGTAGTTTTTCAAAGAAGCGGAGAGCAAAAAGATTAGGAGGATGCTACAAGTGTGCTCGATGGACATGTGACACTCGATGTAAATCTGTGGGGTACTTGTCAGAAGCGAGAAGATAAAATAGCATTCATTAAGGATGGATTGAGTAAGGAGCCTTTGGATGATATTCAACAGGCTCTTGAGACACATCCTAATGGACACGTACAAGGTGAGCTAATGGCCTTATGGGCCAAATTCAAAGATCAACAAGCGCGTTCTGATCTTGAAAAACTTACTTTAGAAGATCCCGTTTGTAAATTTAGTAGAAAAATTTAGCATAATGATTTTCCCATATTTATGTAAGAAAGCTCGATTGTAATAACAAAGATCAATATATTTCTTTTATTTGTAAATATCGTTTTCAATTTTAAGATATATATATTATTTTTCAATCATTGACACTATATGTCATATCACTAAAAAATTTACGCCTTTTTTTTTCTTTCATATTTGTCAAAAAGTAAATAGTGCACTCAATTATTGGTTTGAAAATTTTTCTTTAAATAGAGGATTCATATATCTATCATTCATTCGTTGAAAGAGAAAGATAGAGGTGGAGATGGAGATGGAGATATCAAAATCATCTCATGTAAGTCAATCTTTACCTCGCCAGGTAAAAACTATATGTGTTCTTGGTGGCTCCAGGACTAGTAGGTCATATCCAATATGTGGATATGGCGGACCAAATTGTAAGGAGTTAGGGAAACAAAATATCAATATACTATATGGAGGGACTAATAACAAACTATTAAGGAGTCTTACGATGGCCGCACAATTATGGGGGATAAGAGTGTCAAGTATAATACCTTTTCATCGAATTGGAGGCGATGTCGAATTGGAGTTAGAAATGTCATTAGTCCAAGCTGGATTGATGCTACAAACACAATCCATCCATGACTATCGATGTACATGATGAACAATAGTGATGCTTTTATTGTTCTTCCAGCGGCTATAACATCTGGAGGAAATATTCAATATAGCGTCATTTGCACGATGGAATTTTCATACCAAACCCATAGGTTTGTTGAATATTAATTATTTCTTCGATGGTTTGCTAGCATTTCTAGATCGGTGTAGAACATAAATTTATTTCTCGTTAAAGAAGAAATATACTTGTTTACGCTAATCTGATTCTTGATCTACTCATCAAGATTCAATCATATGTTCAAAAATCTATGGAAGCTGAAACCCATCGGTCACAGATCATCGGTGTCAAGCGAAAAGAGATCCTTTGGATCTTTCATTATGAACCGAATGTTAGGGGTGGCGAGTTACAGTATTTATACTCTCGAGACGCATCCCTCATTTATGGGTTCAATATATATTTTCTTTTCGTATTTCTATATTTTCGAGTGTTTATTGCCATCTTTGATATTCTCAATATGTTCCACTTCGGCTGTTTTGTACTTCTTCTGGAGTAATAATAATAATATCATATTGGCTTTATTCAAATACAGATATCTAGTGATTTTGCTTCTTCAAGAGCATTTTATTCTCATATTAATACAATCTCATATCATCGATGAGATTACTTCATATAAACTTTCCATGCGATATATTTTCTTTGATTTATCAACATGGGATCTATTCAGCATTTTACTTTCGTCTATTTATCCAATGGTAACTTCAAGTACCACTTACTCAATTTTCTCCATTAATATTCGGTATATATGGGGAAGTAATTTTATTCTCATCGTCTACTACTTCGAGAGTATGATTAGAATATTTGATCAACTACTTCTTCTGGAGTAGGATTCGTTATAACCAATCGTGTAGTATAACCCACCACATTGAAAATATGCACACCAATCGTGTGGTATTACCCACCACATTGGAAATATACTCAAACTATAAAGTGCATAAATTTAAATTGCAGAAATTAAATTTCCTCCAATAGGTGGTCGAATCTACCTTATGGGAATTATTGCAATAAATATAAATTTACGGAATTTAAATAGTAAGAATTAAATTGCATAATGTTTAACTACTTCTTGGGGAGTAGGATCTGCTCGATGAGAAGGTATTACCCATCACTTAGCATATAAAGTGCAAAATATATAAAACCTTAGTTTAGTGACGGTTGAACCCATCATCAAGTAGGAGGTATTGCAAGAATTAAATTGCGATAAATAAAGTGCGAGAATTAAATATTGAATCGCTTCTACGGGAGTGATTTGTTCTTCTAGAACAAATACTCATTACTTCTGAGAGCACACTTATCCTTCTAGAATAAGTACATTATGTAATTGAACTCTTGGGAGTTACATTAATATTTCGATCTTTTAAACTCAAATGGACTTCAAGCCATTTTATATAATCAATGGATTTAGAATTTCTTCATGAATATTCTATCCATTTTTCACTTGTCGTCAAAATCGGTCGGTTTTACCCTAAGGGTAAAATTGTCCATTCCAATTCAAAGGTAAAATTGTCAAAAATATTTTATCAATGTTTTACGATTGGAAAATTATCTCCTTTCTACTTCAATTTATCAATATCAAAATATTCAATGACTATTTTGTAACTTTTTCAAAAGTTGGTGTCTTGATTTGTAAATTTTGAAAGTTTGATAATAACATATTTCAAAGCAGTTATTACCCTATCAATGTTGGTGTCAAATTGAAGCTCTCGTTAAATCGAGTATAATGGAGTCGAGAAAATTTGATTTTGATAATGTATACTCCTTATATCTCGATAAAGCGAATGTTATAGTTTAATATATTATTATATTATAAAATCATATGATTTACCTTTTTCCCTTTCTCTAATTATTCCATGGATGAGATTTACTTGCAATCCATTTACGTGATCGGAAAATTCTTTGGACTCCATTCTTCCAATTTTGGATTTAGACATCTCAGCGAGGTTGTGTAGAATGAGGAATTGTGGGAGAAGAATATGAACAAAGGGAATTTTCAATGATGTATTTGCAAAGAGAGAGTTATTTAGGATTGATGAGGATGAATTAATTCATTGGTAATAATCAGGTTTACGTCTGAGAAGATCATCTATAAGATCTGTTGTAGAGCATACTTCTTTCATATTACTCAAAGGGTTAGAGACTCGTGCTGATAACGTGTTATAAAAGTATAGAAACAATAGAGAGAATTTAGAGAGAATGAATTCTAAGGAATTCTCAGGAATGAATTTCATTAATAACTGAAGCCCTATTTATAGGAAAATTTCGAATGGCACAATCGTAATTACATAATTTCATCAAGGGTATAATAGTCATTCACATATAATAATTACATCTTTTACCAAATTATTCCTCCACCAAATTATTCCTCCACCAAATTATTCCTCATAATTCATAACCACCAAATTATTCTCAATTATTCATAACACTTCAATTATTATTCATAACATTTTCCTTATTTTGGTGCTTTTTTTCTATAAAATTTAATCGTTTTCCTTATCTTTATGATTAAAGAAAATTATCCATAAAAAACACAAAAAAAGAGATAAATTTTTCTCGGAAAACAAAAATTACCTCCCTCCGGAGGAAAACGTTTCCCTCCAAAACAAGGAAAAGTATGGATTTTGAGAAAAGTTGGAAAACGTTTTCCGAGAAACAAAAATGACAATCAAACAGCCAACCAAGAGGAAAAAAAAAAGCTGGAAAATGACTTTTCCTGGAAAAAAAAAAAAAAAAACATGACTCAAACACACCCTTATTTTTATTCCGGGATAACATGGCATTATTATACTAGTTATCGTTCAGAACAACTACTTTGAACTCTCTGTTCGTCTGCATAATTCATATGATCAATAATAGTGTGATGCGTATAATATTATTATTTGATTTATAATTAAGTAATAATATATCATATATCAAATAATAGGGTCATATTATAGGAATATATAAAATTATATAAAGAGTAATATAATTAAGGAAAATGATTGTATTATTCATACTATTCCTCATAAACTATTATACAATCATTAAGAGCAAAATAAGCCTTGTACGTGTAGTATATCACCAATTGCGATAATAATCATGGATGTTTAACATTATTCCAAATAATATCCGATCACTAACCAAGTATAACAACCCCAAGAGGGGGCGCAACGGTCAGGATGGGGCTAGAAAATGTAGTTAGGTACACATCTCATATTCGATTCTCCGTGGTGTCAAGATCGCTTGTATTTTCTTCTTGGGACTATTGGGGTGTCTAACGGTCGAAGTCCCAGGATCTCGTGGGATTAGTAGGATGGAACCCCCCAATACCCTTGATTATCACACACAAAAAAAAAAAAAAAAAAAAACAAACCAATTATAGCAAAACAAGATATGTGGCTGGCAATCTTGCATAACATAATTCATATTATCATGGTTGATGACTTGATGTCAAATAATTGAGTAGTATGAGTTGGATTAGTCGTGCGTGTTTTAGAATTTAAAAACAAGAGGGCCACACGTGTACGTAATTGAAGAAACCTTCTCCTTTTTTTTTTTTTTTTTTCCTGAAGAAACCTTTTTGGTACAGACAAAATGGGGGCTGTCTGATCAAATTTTTATCATATGCGCCGCCCGTGATCTATGCAAATTAAGGTTATGACAAATTCTATTATTCATCTTAGAATATACACGATACAACTCCGCGAAATATCAAAATTTTATGAAATGAGATCTATTTGAGATCACTCATCTCATATTATTTTAATATCCAGTGTTATGAAACTATTAGACATCTTTTTAAATGTACTATTATGATGAATATTTCGAATGTAGCTAGTCCGTATCAATAGTATATATCATTTCCAATTGATCCACATCAACGACGTGCGCTATAGTGGTGTAACCGGACGGAGGCCTCATTAGTTTTGTATGGCATTAAGGGTGTGTTTGATTGGAAAGCCGGAAAATATTTGGAAGGAAAATAAATTCCGAGAAAATATTTTCCAGGAAAAATGGTAATTGTAATTGTTTGATTGTATTAATTTATAAGTTGGAAAATAGTATTATTTTTTTTGTTTTTGGGTTTTTTTAATGAAATTTGATCATTTTCCTTATCCTTATAGTTAAAGCAAATTGTCTATTCAAAAAAAAAAAAAAAAAGAGAACACACTTTTTTAGGAAACCAAAAACCTCATTTCCCAAGGAAAACGTTTTCCACCAAAATAAAGAAAAGAATGGATTTGAAAAAAAAGTTGGAAAATATTTTCCAGGCACATAATGTGCAATCAAACAGACCATTAAACTAGAAAAAGGAGAAAAAACTTGATTTTTCCAGGAAAATAAGACCAATCAAGCACACCTTAATGTAACATTATGTGCATATGTACAAATAGTATTCACTCATTATTATTACTTATTAATATGCACGATTTTTCGAAAGATTAAGGACTAATTTGCCAATTGAGTAATACGTTAGGATGAGAATTTCCTTCCGATTGGTTGATGTTTTGAAAGGAATTAATTTCTACTTGTCAATCACCAAATTAATTTATTTTATTTTGTTGGAATGATGTCTTGTATTATTGTAGATGTATTTAAAACTGGCACATGGGGTTGCACTCGTGTTGAGAATTTTTTTAGTTTAATTTAACTTATTAGGTTTCCTAAATTTATAAGTCAGGTGCACGGCATGATGGTTTGACATTTCCAAAAGTTTAATCAATTAATTGTTACAATTAATCATTAATTTTAAATGATTTGAAAATTTCTTAACTGTTGATCGTGCAATATAATTGAGTGAATTATCAATTGCAAATTCTATACGATTTGGGATATTGAAAGGGGAATCGACAGTTTGTTTTTCGTGTATATATAGGACCGAAAGGGGGAATATTCACATTTTGTTTTTAATTTTTTACTATTTGTAATCATGAGTGTGTGAATTATATATAAATTATTTAGTAAATTTAGACTATGTAGTGACAAATATTATTTAAAAAGAAAAACATAAGTAATATAAACATGTAAACAAATTTATGACTAATGCATTTAAATCATGACAGTGGGCAAAAACATCTTAGTAAATTCAAGAAAAGAGACTGTAATGAAAGTAAAAAAGAAAAATCATTGAACTAGCAAACAAATCAGTATTTCAAATGTGAATTACGAGTCCAATTAGAACAATATATCATCGAATAAAATTATCAAAACGATGAACGTAATAGATATTTCTGAAAATATTAATATTTTGAAGTGTCAATACACACATATAAAGGGAAAATATTGATTCCTTATACATGTTAGCATCTCAGAAATTTAAGCTACACATAAAAACCCAATTAATTTCTAATTTTAATTAAGAATTAAGCAAGAAATCTTTTTAAAAAGTTTAATTAGGTCATCTTTTGAGGTTTTCTTCAACATAATTGCCCCACTTTGATTTGTTAAACCCTAAATATACTTTTCAAGCTTCACATAATGTGTTCTTGTCTGCCATCATTTGCTACGAAAAAATGCAACCTTCCACCAAAGAAAGTTCAAAGTGAAAGGCAAGAAGGAAGACAAATATATTAAAATTAAGGTAAATTTCTTAAGGATCCCAAACTTTTATAAGTGTAACGATTATGTTTTAGATTTTCTATTTATGAAATTCTTGTTTTCAACCTATTTAATTTCAAGGTCTTTCTGATTAATTTAATTTATTTTCCGTTTGTTCATTAGGGGCATGCACAGTCATCTCAAGTTTGCATCCCGAAATATGTGTTTCGTGCCATACTTAGTAAAGAGAGTAAAGAGCTTGATATATATATTTGAGAGATTGTTGCCGAACTATTAATATCAAATTGTTAGTAGAAATTACTAAGCACGTGTTCTTTTACGTATTTTTACATATTTTTACACATTTTTTTCAACCCCATTAATTCTCTCTCCTATTTCACATCCACATATCTCGTGACCTCATCTTCTGTAATCTCATGAATTGATTAAAACCATTCTCTCTATATATCGTAAAAACACATAAAAATCCATTTTTACACATACACTAACACCCTTTAAATATTAATCGGAAATTGTAATATAGAATATCTAGAATATTCAATTAACTATCATATGTTTGCTTCAAAACTAAACATATACTAAATATACTCTTTTTTCTTCTTCCTTTTTTTTTTTTTTTTTTTTTTGCCCAGAATGTCACATGCAAACTGTAAAAGGTTGAGGGCTAGGTGCACAAATTAAAAGTTGTGGTTGTGAATGTTCAACTATAGAAAGTCCACGAGGTTAAGAATGCCACATTTTAGAAAGTTTATGGATTTGTGGAGGAATTAATTTTTATCAATATACACACAAACTCTCCACTCATTATCAAGGTTGGGAACCTATGACTTTTGGGCAAAAAAGTTTTATATACTTTGATGATGCTTGTCGGCCATATTTTTACCATTGAAAAGCAGCCATTACGGTGATTGATTTGAAAATAAGTATAGTTAAATTTTAATTTAACTTTACTAATTTTCCTACTTAATCTATATTACTTTTATTTATTTATTATGATTTTTTACTACAATCTTTGTAGAGTCATTATTGCAAATTAAAAGACTTTTCCCTAGGTTATCTATTCAATATTCGATCCACACATCTTTCATGGAAGTGCTTATGCGGAGAGAATTTTAGTAGGACCTTCCTACCATATAAAATAGTAGGACTATTTATAAGGAGAGATCACTTTGAGTTGTGACCTCCATCCACCCAATGAAGAAATTCATTTCATATACGTGATGGATCATCTTCCTTTTTTGAGAGAATGTAAAGTTTATAAATGATTACATATGGAAGAATGATTTAATGGGCACCAATATACTAATTTTATGCTGTCCATTAGTTACATACATAACATATGAATTCATTGATGAATAATAAAAGCAATTTAAATTTTAATATATTTGTCTATTAATCATTAATGTGTGATCGTCATTCGATATGGCGTCACTTGGTGTATTCCGCTGGATGGATTCTCTTCCTTTTTCCTTTGATGGAGGAATTTTGATTTTTGGGAAAAAAAAATAGTTAGTGTTTGATATCCCTTGACACTTAGCATAAGACAAGCCGATGCTCACGAAATTATTATTTTTAAAAAGTTTTGAGCTTGGCTAATGCTATAGAAGAGAATAATTTTGAAAATCATCAGAATTATTGTTATGACATAGTCAATTCATGTATTTGAATTTTGAACTATGGTGCATATAATCACACTTCAAAAAATAATACATCCAAAAACCATAGAGTCACACCACATTATAATGCTTCATTTAATATAAGCAATTCGTAAAAATAAAATAATTGAAGATAATGGGGGTCTAATGGCACCCATCTTCCTTCAAATATTGAACAAAATAATAATGCTTGAAATGCTGAGAAAAAATAATTTAATTGATGATTATATAACCTAATAACCATTAAGAAAAAGTGTTACCATTTTATAATAACTTTGTTTGACTTAATTTGCAAGGACACCATCAATAATGGTCATTTTATTTTAATTATTCTCATTTTCATTTATACAAAAAATCATATCCTTCGCCATGTCACTTAACGTAAGTTCTTTAAACACAAATGGAATATGTTATGGTGAAGCTCCAAACTTTAATTCGTTAACAAGAGCTAGCAAACGAAAGTAAACACACATCGAGTCGTTGAAAGAAATTTATTTTTAAAAGCTTGCTTGTAAAACTTATTTTAAAAAATATTTTGTTCAACATCATTTAATCGTTCATTTTGTTAATTTAATAATTTTTAAAAAATATTATTTTTATGTTTTAATTACACATTCAAAATATATTTTTTTAAATAATATTTATTCCAACAAAGAAAAAGGCAAAAAGTCAAAAAGGCCATAATGGGCTGTTTGCAGCGGGTCGCCCCTAGTGTCCAACTCCAGTGGGCTGCTGTCATTCCGATAGTTCATGAGCACAAAGTTCAAAATCTCTGACCATCTCAAAATGTGTAGTAAAGAAGCCCAATTATATATCTACGTAAAGATTCGAGAACAAACATATCTAGGCCCAAAGTAATTTTTGAGCCTGATTTATAGAATCAATCCATCCTGAAAATTTTGAAGGTAGCTAATGAACGCGTATACATAAAAGGATATCATGGAATGAGGCATAATTTTGAATGCTTGTTTGAATTAGGGTGTAGAAGTTAACTTTTTAGTTAGAACTTAGAAGAAAGAAAAGCAAAGAACAAAGATTAATAAAATAAAATGCTTGGACTTTTTAGTCCAAGTGGTTCGATCTAGTGATAAAGTACCCCCTACCGTTTGTCCTGGATTTGGGACACTACACCCCACCCCTATGATCCTCAATTTGTACTAAATAAATAAATAAAATAAAATAAAATAAAATAAAAGTTTGTGCTTGTTTGATGGAGATATGTTTGACAAAAAAAAGTGATTTTTCAAAGAAGATATAGTTAAAAAATAAAGAATTATAGACACTTAAAAAAGGTTTTTTTTTTATTGTGCAATGTATAGTTCAAAATAAATGTGATAAATTAGTCAAACTTATTTTCATGGATGAAATATTTATTTATGTGTCGAATCTTGTACATTATTTGTTTATGAGGGTGAAAAGATAGAAATTATCTCAATTCGAAATTTTAAATTTGAGATAAAAATTTTATTGATATAAGAACAGAATACAAGAATGAAGGGGAAGTTAATACTCGATTTTCTGAAATTTTTAGTCTTAATGCTCACTAATCAGAATCTAACCCATAGCTATTCAAACTATTCATATATCAAAGTTTTACATTATCAATAATCACTATAATGCTAATTTGCTATCGAATGTGAAGACAACAAAAGCTCTAGCTATCAAATACAACAATCTCCTATACACTATATAAAAAAAAAGGCTCTAGCTGTTTATCATGGATCGTGTTGCTTTCCAACAAGAATAAATGAATAATGTTGTAACATCTCTAAATTCTTATTGATGTGATAAATAGAATAGAAACAAAGAAAAATATCTTCAATGGTGGATGCGAATCAAAGATATAGTTGATTTATGTGTATATCAATGATTCAACTTCCTTCTCCTTCCCGTGCGGGTATCAACCCGCAACACTACCCCCCTGCTCCGGCCCCACCGGGCAGTGAGTGGTGCAGGTAAAAAAAACCTCCTCCCCGTGCAGGGAGGAGAAAATTCTCCATCAATGATTCGTTAAAAAAAGAGAGAATAAGAAGAATAAATGAAAAATATTGATTAAACATTGTCTAGCATATCATTCAGATGTAGACAGTGTTTTAGACATTGTCGATTTTAAAATATGATGTGTAAGTATTTTTGTGATATGTGGAATCATTTTTTCAAAATCCACAAGCCATTGGGGATACTCCTAATTATACAAGCTACATACCTAATTTAAAGTGAAGATAGTTAACAATCATATTTAATTAACCTTCGATTGTCTAATGATTTTAGAGAAGAAATAAATTCTAATAACCTTATAGCCAATAAGTCGCAATAACATAACATTAAACCACCATTAGTCATAAAAAAAAAAACGATAGTATTTATGTGTAAGTAATCAATTTTAATTCTGAGTATTCTAGGGGTATGAGTACGAGCAACCCTTTCCATTACCACATCAATGAGGATAAAACACAATTTATTATAGCATATTCCAATTAGATTATCAAAGCATGGACGAATCTTTTCCTTGGATGTTGAAATTAATAATTAGACGTATTGGAAGTAGAAAGAGCAACAAATTTCCATGATCCATTGTTGAAGTATGCATCCTATATGAATATATTTATGTAAAGAATGGTAAGAAGGCATTTACGACAATCTTTTCGACAATTGTTTCTTACCACTTTAATCCAATGCTAAATTGTCAGTATATTGACATTGAATCTTTTGCGCCATCGTCCATATAAAATTCATGTGTGCTCCACAGCTAGAATTATCCTATTGACTTGTTCAACGCGAAACTTGGATTTATGTAGTGTTATTTCATAAATCACCACGAGGAGTTGAGATAATTATATAATAATCAATTACTAATTTACTAGTTTATTATATCGGCCAACTTTTGTTGAACATTTCAAGCTTCTGAGAACGGGCCCCATTTCCCACCTTTCCGACTTTCCCATCAACACCACTTGTAATTTGTAAATGCCAACCTAGCATCCAATTACTCATCAAAAGTAATATTTATACATTATACAAAAAACAATATCGAACAGCCTAATTTATAAGGTAAAATCATTAAACTAATCAAAAAGAGGAAAAAAAAAATTGCATAAATCGCTAATCGCTTAACTAATTAAAGGGAGAGAAATTGCAAAGCAAAGACGTGCAATCACCATTATAATAATAAAATGACAACAATACCCTCATCGGTTTATCGAATTTTCAAGCTCTACCTAATTCCAGATCTTAGTTTTTTTAGTTTTTTTTTTCCCTTTTTTTCCCCCTCAAACCTTGAGGATTTTTGCAGCTTTTACAACGGGATTCTCCCTGGCTATGGCTTCCCGGCCAGCCGCCTTGTAATCGTAGCTACAGTCGTGCCGATCTGAATACCTATGCTCGGAACAGAACGTCTCTCCACACCTACATCGAAATCCGACCAACCCGATCTTTTTCCTGCAACCGGACCCGGAACACCGGGTAACCTCCCTAGGTCTCTTCAATCCGCCCCGATTCTCCACCTCAGCATCTAACCCTCCTACCTTTTGCGTTGGAGACGCCAGATCTGATCTCTCCGGTGACGCCGCCGAGCTAGTTCTTCGGTCATGTTTAACAAGCACCTTCGGATCTAAGCCATCGGGCGATCTCTCACAGTTACCTCCGGCCACCGACAGCTGTACCGGCGGGGCGGGAATCGGTGCCGTAGGGGTGCAAATAGGTAGACTTCCTGGAACTTTGAGCTCCGTTTCTTCTTTCTCTCTCTTCTGAGCCATATCGTGGATGATTTTCTGCTTTACAAAGAGAGAAAAGGAGAAGAATTTGGCGGTGTTAATATCGAAAGTGAATTGATGAAAATGGAAATGAAGATGAGGATTCTGTGGTTATATTATTTTGATTTGGGGGGGCAGAGTCGGTAAGGTAATATGTTTGGGAACAATGTGGGGCTAATTGCAACGTGTACGGGCACCAGGCTATCAGGATTGTAAAATGACATAAATGTCCTTCTGACTGGTTTTGCGTAAGTGGTGGTCCCTGAAAAAATGCGGCTTTCGATCAGTGCTGACGTGTTTATACGTGGGATACGTAAAAGATAATGCAAAATTTATGTTTTCCTTTGGTAGGGATGGCAAACCAGCATAAGCTCATCAGAATCTGTTCTTTTACTTATTTTTACATATTTTTACACATTTTTACATATAAATCTCGTGGGATCTACCGTATTATATAAATCTCCACCATTCAATTCCACTTTTTCTCTCTCCTATATCACATCAAAACACATAAAAATGCATAAAAATACATACCCTAACATGCGCAAGTCGTTGGGTTCGGTGTGTTTCTGAACTCGATTCGGCTCATGTTCAAATTTGCTAGTTCGGGTTCGTTTCAAATTCGTGTCCTTCTGATTGTATATGATAATCATCCAAAAATTCGTAAAGATGTTTCAATTCTCTAAATATCTCGGACATATATTACCCCGTGCAACACACGGGTAAAAATACTAATTAATATTAAAATCCTCAAACCAACAACTATATTAAAAATAAAAAATAAAAAATTCCTCAAGCCGACACCAACGTGGTTTTTAACCATTAAGTGTTGATTGATTAAGAGTTTGCATTCTCATACCTTTTTATCCTATTAAATTAAAAGAGGGTTACATTAGGGAAGGATAATATCAAAACCTCTCGAGGAAATAAAAGGATATCATGAGAATGTAAAGAGAATAGATTATAATGTTTTTAAAGGTTTTTAATGTAAAAGAGGAGAGAGAATGAGTGGAATTGAGTGGTTGAGATTTATGGATGTGATGCGATATATAGATGTGATTGATTTATGAAAGAGAAAAAATTGAAAAAAGTGTTTAAAACACTTTTAAAGAGAACCCTAACGGGGCATCAATCAACCAAGAATTCAACAAATAAAAGATGTCTAGGAATCTAGCGAATATCCTTAAAATAAAAGACGTTTAGGAATCCACCAAAGATTTGAGAATCCACCAAGAATATGATTAACTTTAAAAAAATAATAATAAATAAATAGATAAATGAATAAAAATAACCTATATTAATTGGTCCGTTTATATATGCACCGACTAATTAATCATAGTACTCCTACTAGAAAAAAAGGAAACTAAAATTAATTGAAATCCTAAACAATGTAATTTAGAAAACACAGATATATACTTGAGTGTAAAATTAAGGGAAAAAAAATGCCAAAACCGCATAGAAAAATAATTCCACCATGTTTATAACTGAATTGAATTTCTGTATTGCATGCATCAGAATTTTAACCTATAATTTATGAATCGTACCAAATATAGTCAAATGTTCACATTTGTAAGATTGTCACAACTGAAATGATACACTCGATGTTTGTCGAAAAGAAAAAAAAAATTTATATTATACACTCGAAAAGCTTAGTAATACACTATAAGTTTTCATTTTAGGCATGAATTTTCGTTAATCTTCTTTGGTAGATAAATTAAAAATAACCAAAAGTTAGGAAAAGATAACAAAAAGAAAGAAACATGAAGGGAAATTAATTGCATTAGTTAGTGATATAGGCATATAGCCGCAACATTTTCAGGCGTTGCATTGAAAATAAAACTCAGCAAGCAATGTATAATGCTCCGTTGTTACTTTTGATTCTAACAACAAAATTATCAAAAGTAACTTAGGAAACTGATTCAACAGCAAATTTGCAGTTTTTGTTCATCAGAAACATTAATTTATCCAAATCAAATACATTAATCTAGCTAGCTCAATCATTCCACATTGTAAAAACCCCAGGATTGGATCCTTGCACTGAATCTCCAGACCATCCACCATAATTCGCATTAGGCATCTCATAATCCACTTTCATCAACGCCAATTCTTCAGCCGATCCTTCTCCATTACCGCGGGTTGAACTCGACGCCATTCCAAGATACCCTCCGTTGTAACTCCCAGTCGAGCTGCAATTACTATCCATCACAGAAGAAGAAGACCCCATATTCATCAACCCATGTAGCAAAACCGGATGGTTCATCTGAAGATTGTTGTTGTAAAACTGTGTGTTGTAAGAGCTTGACTGCTGGTGTAATTGAAGCTGTGTTTGCATGTAATTCTGATAGTTCACTGATTCTTGATTTGTGTTGTAGAGAGAGAGATCTTGGTTTTGTAGAGTGAGTAAAGGCTGTGTGTTGTGATCAAAGGGGGGTTGGATTAGGGGGTATGCTAGACTTGAACTTCCGTACTGGAAATTTGAGTTTAAACTCATCATTTCTTCGTGTTTTCTTGAGGACTCGATTGCTTGAGCTTCCTTGAGACGCTTAGCGGCCCCACCGCCGATTGGTAGAGTGTTGCTTTCGAGAATGGCTTTTACATCATAGCGATTCATGTCGAAGTTTGTGACTGCATTTAGGCCTCTGAATTTTATGGCTGCTATGTCATATGCTTCTGCTGCTTCCTCCTCAGTGCCTGTGGTCACATTTTGTATGGGCAAAATGGTCATATATATTGTATAAATCACAGCGAAAGTTTTTAGATCAGATAGTTTAATTTATCAAATGAAAAGGCCATTATACGGTGTGAGCGATAGCTTAAGTTTTTAGATAAGATAGTTTATCGAGTGAAAAAAGTTAGAATGCGTGCGTATTGAAGATGATAAATTTTTAGACATTGTACGAAATTGCTTGCTTACTGAAGGTTCCCAAGTAAAGGTCTTTATTTCCTGCAACTCTTCCTATTCTTGCTTGCCATCTTCCATGCTGATGATGCCTGCTAATTACAAAGCATTAATTTTTTTTTTATTTTTTATTTTGAATAAATAAAGCATTAGGTTTAGAAAAAGAATTTATTAGAGAAAGAAAAAATGTACATTTATGTGTATATACAAACAAAATGTAACATTATATTATAGACGTCATGATTTTATTGGTTGATGAAGAGGCGCTAATGATCGAGTGAGATTAATTACTCGTACATACCTTGTAACACCACGGTACATCGAAGCCCCTCTAGAGAAGCCACTGCTCTTCCTGAAATTTCATTAGCAGAATAACGAATAACTAATTAAGTTTGTTAAATCTGAAACCCAAACTGACAAATGATAATTAATCAGTACGTACTTAACCATTCTATTATGTTACATTTTAAGATCAGAGATGGATGGCATATATGATTAATTGAGGAACCGTCAGAATCTCACTCTTGTCATCTTATGCAAGTAGTTTAATCTCTGATTTAATAAAATGATTACATGCATGACTATAAACAATTAATACCTTCTGATAGAGGCTACAAATTCTTGTCTAGTCATGTTTTTCATCTCCTCCAGTTCTTTGTCATAGTTGCTAATCTGCAAGAATAAATAAGCTTTTTCAATCCAAATCAGCAATGAACGGAGGAAACAAAACTGTCAAGTCAATGTTAATTTGCTAAAAATATTAATTTCTGAGAAAAATGCTAAGTATTAATATTCGTTATACGCATACTGGAAAATTGGTAGTAGTAGATGTTCCCCAGTATTTCAGTGCAGCAAGATCGTAAGCCCGAGCCGCTTTCTCCTCCTTATCGTACCCACCTATTATCGGAACAAGAGGAAAGAAAATGGAAATCAATTATCGCCATGTTTGATAGTTCGACTGGAGAATTATAGTACGTTGCACAGCTCGATTAATTAGTTAAAAAAGTTAGTGTGAGCTACATATATATATGAAATAAAGAGAGTTAACTCACCTAGATACACTGCAGTCCATGGAAGATACAGTGGAGCAAAAAACAAAAAAGGAGGCAATCAGTGACTGCTGAAATAGGGTTTGAGCAAACAAGGAACAAATACTTAGATCAAGAAAGTATTTAATTTTATACCTTGACGCCCTTTTCTTGATTGGCCTTCTCTTCTGCAACTATTATCCCATAGATGAGCCTCATATCTTCCTGTCCACCTATGCCTATACTTCCAAAATTTTAATTTCACATTTTAGTTAATTAATACTGGAAAATGAGAAAAATAAAAAGGGGTTCTTCAAACTTTGTACTACCCCACCTAGTTACACCTCGATAAATCGAAGTTCTTTGTCCAAAAGTATCCAAAGTTCTCCTTGGTGTAGCTTCAACAATATTATTAGTATTATCAGCAGTGCTAGCACTAGCAGTGGCACTAATTTCACTTGTTGAACCCTTACCACTACCCATAGTAAGTGCCAATGATTGCATGTTACAAGGATTTTCTTGAAGATCATAGTTGTCCGACGAAACCCCCATCGGATGTTGCATAGGTACAAGGCTATTGTCAGAGAAAATATAATCCGAATCACTCGACTGGAATTCGTTGTATGATACCATTTCCGCATGACTATCGGATTTTCCCACGCCTAGGAAATCAGCAACCTTAGGGGCTTCATTATTTTCTTGACTGTGAATCAAATTCAACCCTACAAAATTCGTTGAAAATGGGAACTTAATTTAGTATGCGAAAATCAAGATCAAGATATATATTAAATGTAAGAAAAATAAAAAAAAAAGGATTACCTTGGTTATGAAATGGAGTGTCAATGTTGTCATTTACTAACCCTAACGAGAACTGATGAGACTGAGCTGTTTGAAGGTGCGGTGGTAAAGAAGAGTGATCGGTGGGGGAAAGAGGGAAAGAAAGCCAATTGTTGGAATTCATGGAGCCCTAATTAATTATGGAATATATCTTCAGATGAATCTTAGTGTGTCAATTAATATCTGCACATGCAAAAAACAACAAAGAAGATTACAATCATCTATATATATGTATATGGATAAATATCTTATGTATTCAACCTTTTTTCTGAATTAAAAAGATTATTTTATAGGAAGGAAAATGGATATTTACCCTAATGGAGATAGTCTGCAAAAGTGCAACCTCTCTCTCTCTCTCTTTCTCTCTCCTGTAGCAGAAGAATGAAATGAAGTAAACCAAATAAAGAGAGAAGAGAAGAGAGGAGGAAAAGAGAATATGGTGGGAGGTGCTGCTGCTATTTAAATATCTTCATTTCTCATTGGTCAAATAGACCAGTACTTTATGGCAATATTCTAGTAATAGCATTCAAGCCTATGTTTCTGTATAATTATTCATAAATCCCATCAAACTCGAACATTAATTTCAATAACCCATAAAAATACATAACATCGGGTATTCGATCAGTAGTTAAAGACTCTTAGAGGGGTCAATTTTCTCTACGTAAAGAGAAAAAGAGAAATGACTTTGAGTTTTCACATTTTTCAAAAAATCCTTTTCTTTTTTTAATTCATTTAAAAACTCTTCAATTTTTTTTTTATTTTACTAGAAAAAATGAAAAATTATATCTATATTTGAATTTTTCCGTGAAAAATAGGTATACTGGTAAAATTATTTTATTGATAGTGTTGTCCCCAATCCATCTTTATTGAGTTATAATTAACATGACGATCCTTTAAACAAGTAGGGTTAATGTAAAAATGTGAAAAAAGAAAGAATATATATATATACACCCCATGGTCCACGAGTATTTGCACTAAGACAAACCCACAAATCCAACTGGAAGAATCCAATAAACACCCCCACTTGGTTTATGGGAACTCTCTTCCTCGTTCTCTGTAAAAAATTACCCCTCAAAACCCAGCATTTTACACCACACAAATCACCTCTTAATTACCCACTCTACGCAAAGTTGCTGTCTGCAAGCTGTAACATTAATATTTATTCGTCAAAATTAATTACTACTACTTGTAATTTGGTGTAGACACATAGACACAGTAGAGTACGTATTATATGAGTATATACAATAGTAGTATATTAATTATACGAACGTACTTATAACGAGATCATCATGAAACTCATGATGATCATAAATAAACTCAAATCGATCGGAGATATATGTAGTTTGATTAAATAATTAAATAACCAGTGTGTTGATCCCCGAGTAAGCTTGCATGTGTTGAAGATAAAATATGTACGTACGTGAATGCAATATTAAAAAAGTACTGTGAAATTAAGAAGCAGCAATTAATTGGGGTTTTCCAAGTAGAAATCTGTTGACCATGGAATTGGAACTCGCAATTAATAGAATTAAAAAAATTCTAGTTTTTATTAGTAGTATTAATTTGTTTTGCAGTGCATGTCCTGTGCTACTAACTAGGAGAAGCTGACGCTAATGTATCCCAGTAAACTCTTTGTTTCTGTGCCCTCTGTCTTCCACTCACAGGCCCAGTCAAACATACTGCATTTCAAACACCACTAAAACCCTCATGCAAAATATTTAAAAAAAAAAAACACACACACACACACATACCCAATACTCTATATAAGTAGCGTTATTTTAATACGATGATTGATATACGGTTTTTGTCACAATATAATATATGCCAAAATCTAGTAAAGTAATGAGATAATACTGACAAAAATATTTCATTATACAGGATTTTGACGCGTTACTGTTGTGTCAACCACACCATATGTCAAATTATGCTGTTTTAAAGTGGAATTATTTATTTATTTATTTTTATAAATGGAGGAAAGAATATTAAAGAAAAAACAAAAACCCTAGTTGTGAAATGTTAGAAAAAGAATTTCTCTCTCCTTGAGAAGGGTGTATAAAGATTTTGATTAGTAACAATATGGGCAACATATATAGTACAAAACGATGCTAATATATCACATAATGGATCATCCATTCATCAACTTTTTATCAATATCTAGATTGAATTAATTAATAAATAAATATACTTATCTTTTACATGCTTTGCTTCTATTATTATATACTGCTAATTTCTTACTACATTTTTCCTCCATATATAAGAACATGAAAATTATTATGAAAAAAAAATGAAAAAGAAAAATACTGACAATATTGTCATTTGCTGTGAGTCCGTTGAATTGAAACACTATAGGAGTAGTATGTGTGTCGTGCCTTTTAGTTCATTGAAGTGCTCCACACTTGGGAGGCAGGACCCACTTCTCTCGCTCTCTTCAGTACCTTTTTGAAGCCTATACAAGATCTGTCATTTTTTTTTCATTAAATTAAATCCGAAAGACATTGTATATTTATAGACTGATTATCAAATATCAACTTAATTAGTGTGTGACCGTATGTGTTTTCTATACTGTATATTATAGGAATACAATCACAAATACATACAAACGGTAAATAAGGGCTAAGGATTATTAATTATGTTCACCAGAATCAAGAAGACGAGAAATACTGCAAAACCCTAAAAGAAAAAACCCAAAAAGAACGCAGAGTTAAAGAAAAGAGATGATATGTTCTTACTTGTAATTAATTAGTATGGATTCTTGCTCGATCGTTCATATGCCTCTACCAAATGATCATAATCATCTCTGTACCGTATATGCAATTGCAAACTCTTGTACAAAGAGTTATTCTATTTGAACATATATATAAAGATATGTTCAGAAATGGATAGAAATGAAGATGTGGCAATAGGCCACGGATCGAATACAGAGATTATTGAATTAACTCTATGTGTCGCACTGTGACCTCTGTATTTGTATACTATTTTTCTATACAAATAACTTTGTGTAGCAATATCAGTGATATAACTATTTCGTTCACAAAATAATTGTTATTATCGTTTATACTTTTATTGAATAGTCTCCTTTGTACAAGTGGTAAAAGCAGTCGAGTATGTACATGCATTTGTGTAAATATCTCCTTGAAAATTGTGGAAGAAAAAAAAAATGCATTAATTGAATTTAATTTGGTGAAGAATAAAATGGCGTGGGATGCGATATATCAGTAGCCACGCCATTTAAGGTAAAAGCCCTTTTGATTAAACGGATTGACAGACCGCCGCGCCGATTCAGGTTTTGCGGCTAGGGTCGGAGGAATGTGACTGAAACGTGTCAATTTCTGTAGCGTTTCTGAAATTGTGGGATTGGACCGCTTGTTGTGTACCTTTTCATTGCCCGGTTTGCAGGTGTGCATGCCGGAAAATTTTCCTGTGAAAGTATATAATAATAAAATTGAATTATTCCGCGCGCCGCCCCCCCCCCCACCAAAAATTATCCTATTTACTATGGTCATTATTTTTCTCACATTGCTACTTCTAACATTGCTATTCAAGTCTCAAAAGTAAAAAGTTATAAATTTTGATAAGATTTTTAAAATCAAGACATTTTACCTCTAGAGTTACAAGAGTAGAAGTACAACGATGGAAATGAAAGCACATAATTTACGATTAATTTTTACATAAAAAAGAAGAAAGTAGACCTAATTAACTTCGATATATGCTTGAATGTCTTGAAGTTGTTTGAGCTTTCAACATCTCTAGTGGGACAACATATATAGGTTCTTAATTATTGACGTAACAAATAAGATAGAAATGAAGAAATATATTTTTTTAGTGGGTGGGTGTGAATGAATTCGTGAAGTAATTATACGTGCAGAATGAAAAGAGAGTAAAAAGAATCAATTCAAAAGTTAAATAGATGTCTTGAGGCTCAAGCAGTGTAGAGGTGTAGACAATAATATGTTCGACATTAATTATTCGTCATGTATATAAAGTATTTTTTAAAAATTATTTTCGATCACGCTACGGTGACATACTAAATGCCATAAAGAATACCATAATAGAATAAAATGATTTCAATATCTTTTAAAACAATATCAATTCAGTTATTTATTAATGGTAAGATAGGAATTTTACTATTATTATGTCACTAATTATATTAATGGCTATGACATTCTAGGCATTATCCAATTATTTTTATCATATAAAACCACATTTTTAGAATCTACCGACTATATTTTGAAACATAAATTTATTACTCTTGAAGGAATGCATGGTAGGGTACAAAAGTCGATGATCAAACTAAGTAGATGGAAAATCCAATATATAATCACTTTATTTCCTGCTAGGGTGACTAAAATATAATAAAAATAAAGGAATACAATACTTTTGTTATACTCGATCATTTTACATGGGATCGGACATACTACATTCTACAAAGCGTATTACTTTCCCTTCATATGGTTTTCTATAAATTTATGTACACATTCTTTCAAAATCATCATTTCCTCTTCAAAATATTTATCAAATAATAAACTATCAATTTGTATCAATCTATCCACACACACACACACATATATATATATATATATATATATATTAGATAAGATCACTAGCTCCATGACCATTAGCCACCGGCCACCACCAGGGACGGATCCGGGCACCGTCGAGCGCACGCCGCCGCGCGTGCTGGATCCTCCAGAAGAGCCGCCGAGTTGCCGACCGTCGTTGGAAGAAACTGGGAGTCCCAGTGCGGAGTGTCCGACAGGAGACAACGAGGAAGAAGAACATTGCTATTTGGGCCTTTTTTAACTTATGTACTTTGGGCCTATTAAGTTATTTTTCTAAGAAATTACTTTGGGCCTTTTTACTTTTCCTTCCACATATTCGTGATTCTTGAACAGCAGAAAGGAAGACGTGAATTGGAATCAGAAATAAGAAATTCTCGGCAATCGGCACCTCTGGTCCTCTGCTCATCGGACGTCGTCACGTCGGCCGCTAGTCCATCATGCATCACCGCCAGTGTCGCCGTGTCGGAGTGTCCGCTAGTTGATTCCACCGCCAATTGATGATTGATGAATTAGGGTTTGGTACTATAATCTTTACTCATTTAATTCTTTTAATCTTTTAACTAGCTTAGTAGTGTTGAATTTGAAATAGAACAAATTATGATTATTTTATGATCAATATTTAATTTAGGCTTGAATCTATTAGCTTAGTTCACTATAAATTTGATTATTTGTTTATTTGTTGGTTAATTTATGAATTCCCTCTTTCTTTTTAAATTTTAATGGTGAGATTTTAATATATGTCAAATTTTCAATCCTTGTGTAGTTATCTATATTAATGTTGCTTAAATTATTTACAGATTATGAAACGTTTTTTTAAACCTACACAAAAGTTTCAATCTAGTGGTAGTGGTTCAAGTTCTAATGCGGCGTCTAATCCAACCACTACATATTTTGAGTTGTATTGGACGATATTTCTAATATTCTATGATTTATCTATATTTTGGTACGTTTAGATACATATTTAAAATCTTTAATATTATTTAACTATAAAATATCTCAACTAGCGGTGAATGGTCAACTTTTGTCAATGGTCAACGGTTGTTGACCGTCAACGGTCAACCTTTGTCCACGGTCAATAGTAATCGTCCGCTCTAGCTGGACTTGAAGGCTAGATCCGTCCCTGGCCACCACATTCCCATCATGCGTGAATGTGATTGCTAGCAACCTACTATCGCCGCCACCGCTACCACTGAAAATAGGAAATGGAGAAAAAAAACTAAGCTAGGTCCATGAATTTCCTTTGCTAAATTAAAGCATTAAGAAACAAAGAGTTTCTGGGGAAAACTGAATACACGGGAATCCAGCTAGAGAAAAATGTTTTGCTAATTTCCGGAGGGAAGGTGGTATTGGTGGGAGAGAAGGCCGGGAAAGTGCCCGTATCGCCTCGAAATAGAGCACTGTGAACAAACCTAATGTTTTAGCTACTTCATAGTAACTATTAGAGTGTCTCCATTAATGCAACAATGTTAAGGGAAAAAGATTTGCATGACAAATGACCAAAAGTTTATTACTCCCTCCGTCCCATTTTGATAGGTTTGTTTTCCTTTTTCATCCGTCCCAAAATATAAGCTACTTTCCTTATTGGTATAAATTTAATTTCTTCATTTCCTAATCTACCCCTATTTATTATACATGGTTATTAATAAAAGTAAGTTATCATATTTAATATAGGGGTATATTGAGAAATATACAAGTAAAATTTATCTTTCCAATAAATATTAATTTCAAATTCTTAATCCGTGTGAAAATCAAACCATGCCTATCAAAATGGGACGGAGGGAGTATGTTCCACATTAAACATTGTCAAGAGCAATGTCTAACTTTTGACACTTCACTTGACAATGTCTACCATTAATTTAAAACTCACTATCCAATCATTTTATTTCTCTCTTTATTTTTATTTAAAAGTCAAATAATAATTTGCTACATATACAACATAAATATTGGTGCATATTGGAGAAGTACTTTTTTTTATTAATTATAACGTCAATGTTATTTGCCACATAATTAAGCACAGTAGACAATGTTATATTGGAGATGCTTTTAGTACTATTTTCTATGATACTATATACTAGTACTTTAATGGAGCATAGATCTAGCTAGGGTTAAGGTCAAGGTTAGGGTTTAGGGTTTTATATTTGTTCGGCTATAGGTTTGGATTTTCATGGAGACAAGTAAATTAACTGCTTACGGCTTTCAGGCTAGCTATTTTACAATCCGCATGGTAATTAATGATGGATTTAATTTTTTAAATTGTTGATTAGTAGTTCTTAGTTGAAAAGTAATCTTAAAAAGTCTCCTTGTGATGACCATGACCATGACTAAAAAATTTCAAAATATATAGACTTGATACGTACTTTTAATCACCTGATATTTTTCTCTAAATACATGAATAATTAATATTGTTCATCCATTTATAATTGAATACAATATAAGTTTATTCATACTTTTATCTTCTATAATTGTTCTGTCTCTATTTTTTTTTCTTTTGTTGAATGTCATACGGTGTATACAAAAAGAAGAGAATTGATCTATAGTTACTGGGTTAGGATAAATTTTTATTTTGTTAAAAGTTAAAATCTAGAGTGAATAGCTAGTGGCGAAGATGTGTTAGTATGTATAGATAATGGTATGAGATATGTCGTTAATATTAATCAGTAGTAAACAAAGCGTAATTCCAAAAAGTTTTGAATTTCATTTCATTATTTCTGATTACTTGCTCTTTCCAAACACAAAAAAAAAAAAATACTCCACCCGTCCCGCAAAGATAGTTTCATTTTTCATTTTAATTCATCCCAAAATAGTCCCATTTCCATATTTAATTTCTTAATTTTCTTATATGCCCCTATTTAATATGCATTGTTATCAACATACAAGAACTATTAGAGTGGAATAATAAATAAATGTAAGGATATATTAAGAATTATATTCTAAAATATTACTTTTCCAAGATCATTAATTAAAATTTCTTAATCTTTTTGGAAATGAAAATAAGATTATTTTTGTGGGACG
This sequence comes from Jasminum sambac, assembly GCA_018223645.1. Taxonomy (NCBI): domain Eukaryota; kingdom Viridiplantae; phylum Streptophyta; class Magnoliopsida; order Lamiales; family Oleaceae; genus Jasminum; species Jasminum sambac. Next base: position 31,546,674 of record CP073649.1, read on the forward strand.
GAGGGAGTAACAAATTAAAATTACATATGCATTTAACAGCATTTGTTAAATGCTTGATACTTGAAAAGACCAGAATTCAAGAATGTATAGATTTTTAAACTAATAGCCTCATATAATCAATTCGCTGACAATATTTTATTATGAAATTGTGAAGTTTATTAAATTTAGAGGAAACATAAAAAAAAAAATTAATTAAAAAAAAATATTTCTTCACATAAATTTGCGTTCTCTTCGACAACGTCCCACGAGACCAATGGAAACAAATGGAATTTTGATACAAATAAAGAGGAAATAAAAATAATTTTCTATTCAAACCTTGTGCAACTTTATTTATCTATATATTTAATTTGTCAAGCATGTGCTTGCCAATGTCTTGTTTCCTGTAACTAAAACAATTATTACACGCCATTAGTTTTGGGGAAGTTATTATTGTTTAAAGAGCTTAATGTTAGTAATGTTGTAGTTTGATCATAGATTCTCCAAGTGAGATATTTTCTCTCAATTTTTTAAGTGAATATAAATTAATAGTGATCATTATTCTCTCTTCAATACTATATATATTAATATTCATCATTTTTATCTAAAATTAATATTTTGATATTTTAATTTTCGAAAACAACATCTCTATATGTATACTATATCATGTAATTACTGCATATTATTTATTGTTGACTGGACTCAGAAAAATAACATATTTGTGCATATATGAGCTATATAATTTGTAAACAAATATCACATGTTCTGTAAAATATTTATAATGTACAATGTAATCATTAATTTGCCACATATAATATATGGTCCATGAATTTATGGTATTCATTTTAATTCTTGTATACGAGTATAATATTATTTTCACTTAATGCAATAGAAGATTATTAATTTTACATATTGTTTGATCAGTATTTCAATTTAGTAAATATGGCCGATTAAAGTACTATCATCATTTGTCTTTTTTAGTGGGATTGTGGTCAATTTCAGCATCTTTAAGGTCATGTGTCGGCCCATAGGAAAAACACGCCATCTCGGGCTAACTCGGCACTGAAAATGCGTCTAATACCGGCATTATGGGCTATGTTTAGTTCTAACTTTAGAGCTGGCTTGGCATGGGTTATTTTTACCACTCATTACATTAATTGATTTTTTTTTGTCTTTTTATATTTTTCCAATCCTTTTTCTTTTTAAATATATTTTTTCTAATCCCAGTTCTACTGTTTGAAAAAGCACATTCTCGAATTTATTTTTTAGTATAAACATAAATATTGAGATCTAGAAAAAATAAACTTCCTTACCAAGTGATTGGCTCGGGTTTGAGCGACAACCCCACCCATACGATCCACACCTTGTATTTGAAAAAAAAAACTCACAATCTTGATTGAATTAAGAAGCAAATCCACAAGTAGTGGAGCAAAAGGTTGGAATTCTCATCCTATTAGGTTATTTTGTTAAAAGACATATATAGCAGAATTTTCAAGTTGATATTCGCATTTTATCCCCGATTTATTTATTTTTCAATTCTATATTTTATACTAAGGTTTCTAGGTTTTTTTTTTTAAGATGCAATTTCAATAAAAAAATTTGGTGACCACCACACTAAGTTTTCCGATTGTAAATAAACCAGCAAAAGAAGACTCCGACCTCCAATTCTTCACTTCCGATCATCTTTTCCATTTTTAAATTCGTTAAAAAAATTATTTTTAATGGTGGAGTTATCTGTTTCTTAAGAATCAGGTCTGGTTGTTAAAAAAATAAAAATAAGATTTAGTTCTTACCAGATCTGAGGTTTACCAAATCTGACTAATTTTTCTTCTCTTGCTAGTTCTCCCAAAATTTGGGAAAACTAGCATGAGCTGGTAGGGGGTGGTGGGTGGCCGAGGAAGAAAGAATGTTTCTCTTTCTTGTCCTTTTCTTTATGTTTTTTTAACAAAATAATGGAATGGGATAATTCAGTCCATCTACATGTGAAAAACCTGCTATCCAAGGAATTCCAAAAAGTTAATGGTTTGGGTATTAGGATTTTAAAGGTTGCTATTCGTGTTCTTTTTTCTTGAATTAATTAATATGCTTTGTCTCATATGTCATACTTCATCTATCTCGATTATATAAATTTCTTTTTATTTTCATACCGATCAATCCTTTATTAGAAAATAAAAAATTCAAACAATATCCTACTTCAACAATATTTAATCAGTCTAAAAAGTTGTCCTGGTTCCAAAATAAAAAAAAAAACAAAAAAGAAAGAAAAAGAAAAGCTATCACATGTATTAAATAATTTTCAAGTGTATAATAAATTAAATAAAAATATAATAATAATTAAAGAAAAAATAATAATCTATATAATTGAAACAACTTAAAAAAATTACGGACAATGAGAAAGGAGGCAAAATAATTTATCAAAAAAAAAAAAGGCTCCCTCTTACCAAGTAATTAGCCCGAGTTCGAAATACCACCCCATCCCTACGATTCCCACCTTGTATTAAATAATCTATATATATATATATAAAAGAGTATTTTTTCCCGCCTAAATATATTATAATTTTTCCCACCTATTAAATTTGCCTAATATAATCCTCTATCTATATATAGAATAACTTATATATATAGAAAATGAGGTTTTTCTTATTATATTTTTTATTACCATAAATGCGTTTTCCAATTGAAGACACACTTTTTTTTTTAATTTTTATTTTTTTATTTCCTAATACATATCCAATTCTCTTTTATTTATTTTCCTATCTATATATAGAATAGCTTATATATATAGAAAATGAGGCTTTTCTTATTATATTTTTTATTACCATAAATGCTTTTTCCAATTGAAGACACACTTTTTTTTTAATTTTTATTTTTTTATTTCCTAATCCATATCCAATTCTCTTTTATTTATTTTCCTTTCTTAATATATTAATATTAATGTATAATGATTTTATTTGATTATTTCTACTCTACTTTACCCAATCTCATAAATAAATAAAAAAAAATTGATTCTGTTTTGTTCGACTTGATAAGAGCTTTATAACAAGTATACTATCAATATTTAAATTTTTATTTTTTAAAAATAAAATTTACCACAAATCTATAAATTGGTGTCTCATTTAAATATAAATTGATATTAATATAGATTAATGACTGCTAACGTAATGATATTAAAAAAACTGATAATTTGTTATGACACTTAATTATTTTTATAAATAACTAGCCAAGACAAAAATTAATTAAAATTAAAAATCCCTCTGAGATTCAATTTTTCTGTGATAAAAAATTGCGATTTATTAAAGTTTTTGACAAAATAAAAAGAAACTTATTGACATTTGGCCTGAATTTGAGATAAAATCCCATTACTATGATTCTCAATTTATCCTAAAAAATTAAAAAATTAGGTTGGACCCATTAATTAATTTTAGAAACAATCAATCATTTTTATAAATAATTTACTAAGAGGGTGTTAGCGGATGTATTTTAATAAATTTTTTATGAGTAAGAAGAGAGAGAATGAGTGGAGTTGGATAGTGGAGATTTAATGAGTGGGAAGATATATGGATGTGATTTGTTTGACCAAATTTGAAATTTGAAAAAAATACATTAAAATGCATTTTGGACTTGGTGCTAAGATTTTGGACTTGAAATTTAAAATTAGCACTTTCTCTGAGATTTCATTTTTGTGTCATGAAAAATTACAATTCATTAAATTTTTATATAAAAATTAAAATAAATATGTAGCACAAAAATTTAAAGCTTAGCTTGGAACCTTTAATTAATTTTAGAAAGAATTCATTATTTTTAAAAATAATAATTATCTAATAAATGAAAATTAGTTAAAATTAGCAATTTTGATAAGATTTAATTTTGGTGTGATAAAAAATTACAATTCATTTAATTTTTAAATAAAGATTAAAAAACATGTAAGATCAATTTTTTTTAATTAATCATTCAATTGTAACATTAATCAATTTTTTAATTAATTGAATCTACATATATATATATATATATATATCTTTTAAATTCCAAGATATGTTTTCAACTATAAGATATTTTTAAAATTAAATTCATATAATTCTTAAAATTATGACTACCAAGCAAATTATTTTGGAAATATTTAATTTTTTTAGAAATAATTAGCTCAAATACAAGAATTAAGTAAATTAACTAAAATAATAAATTCTAATACTAATATTTAGTTAAATACGAGTTCAGTGGACAAAGATTAGTCAAAATTAATTGTATTATTAAAAGGAAAAATATAATTAATTTAAAAAATAAAAAATTCATTAGATTGCTACAGGTGTTCCCTAAAAAATGAAAACAAATCTTTTAAATTACAAGATTTTTTCAAAACTAGATTCATATAATTCTTAAAAGTGAAAATATTAAAATAATTATTTAAGAAATAATTAATTCTTTTCATAAATAGTTAGCTAAAAATGAAAACTAATTAAAAATAATTATATCACAATTAATTAAAATTAATAATATTGTTACATTTTAATTGGACTTGGTTTCAATGACAAAAATTGACATGGATTCATTGGATAAAAATTATCCAAAATTAATTATATTGGTAAAACAGGAAAATAGTATTAATTGAAAAATAAATAATAATTAAAATTAATTAGATTACTATGGTTGACTAGACTTTTCCTAAAAAATGAAAGATATCTTTGGACATGCAATATATCTTTTCAATTGTAAAATACATTTAAAATTAGATTCACACAATTCTTAATTGTGACCAAAAAAACTAATTATTTTAGAAATGATAAATTATTTTTATAAATCATTAGCTAAAAAAATGAATTAATTACATTACAATTAATTATATTTCTTCGATTGAATTGGATACATTTTCAATGGACGAAAATTGAGATAGTTTTATTAGATTGAAATTAATCAAAATCAATTAAATTGCTAAAAAGGAGAAATATAATTAGTTCAAAAAATGAAAAATAATTAAAATTAGGTTTTGATTCAACACCTGCGGGAATATTTTTGTATTTTTTATAATATTTCTTTTGAGCTATAGTTGGTAGCAAAATATTTATATTTCTTTTTGTATAATTAAGGGTGTTTCAAAGGAGTTGTTCCTCTTTTTTTTAAGTAAAAAGCTCCAAAAATAGGATTTCAAATAATTTTTTTTTATTTTGACACTACTCGAACCAACAATCATATAATAATTCTTTAGTTTAATCTATTGCTTTCGCGAAGGAATAAATCCAAGAATTCTTACTAAGCAATTGGTTATCGACTTAATTAATTATTGTAATTATACGACTCTATTAGAATATTTTAACTAACTTTCGACTATATTATATATTTATTGAAGTTTCTATTTTCTAAATAAATATTAAGAATTCTACCTATTTTGAAGTATTTATTTTATATCGCATTTTTCCAGTTGAGATTTTATTTTATTTTTATTTTTAAGTGTCATCGATTAAATTGTACACTTTACGTATTATTAATCATATATATATATATATATAATTTACTTATCTTATCCAAATTAATTTAAATTTTATATCGAGAATCATTCAATTTTTAATATAGTGAATATGTTATAATTAGTGAGTTTATACCTGATATATTAATATACCTGTTTAGTATATTTAGAAAGTATTTATTGAAGAAATAAAATCAGTAACTCATATATTCAAAAGTAGAAATAAAAATTTTCGATTAAACCATTACGATGGGGCGTTGACGGGGATGAAAATTTTATAGCGGAACGGGGGACGGGGAATGAAAGTTCCCATCCTATTGTAATTCTTATATCATTCTTTCTCGACCTAGAGTAAATGAGGATGGCCGAAACGAGGATAAGTGTTTCCCAGAGTGGTACAAATGGGGTATTAGGGTCTGTCAAACTATATTCATTACATTGTTATATATTTTTATAATAAATCTCTATGCTAATTATATTTCATAATTCAATTTTAAAAATCATTATTTACATATTAATTATTAATAATGTACATCACATTGATCTATAATTAATATCTCCCAAAATTTATAATTCCATATAATAGAATGTAAAATAATTTTAAAGAAAAAACCATGAGCTCTATGAATATTAGTAGAGTTACTTTATGATGGTTATTTTGATAATTATAGCAATTAATATCATTTTATTTTGGGTTTACATTACAAGATTAATTTTGCAATGAACAAAATGTGATATATTATCACAATCTCTACCATGAATTATTATCCCATGCAAAACATGAGTATATATCCTAATTAAATTACTATTCTATAAAGAATACAATAAATTAAGTTGGGTTGATTTTCGTGAGTTGTTCCTCGAATATTTGTAGGATGAATTAGTACAAAATATAGGAAAAACTCTGTTGAAGTTTTTATAGAATTGTTTCGAGTTAAATTAATTAAATTTATTGTTGTAACTCACTCTTTATTTTAATTATTTTTTTAGATTTTATGTTAATATTATCAATATCTATCACTATCGTTATTGGTTGAAAAATTTGTTCCCCGTGCAACGCACGGGTGAAACAGCTAGTAATAATAATAATCTATATCTATATATTAATAAAACAAGGAAGTTTTCCCGCTCATTTTTTGCTTTTTCTAAATTAAAAAATTATTTTTTATTTCCACATCCCACCCCCACCTCATTTCCTTTTTCTATATTTGATTTAAGTAATTAAATTTTGTCATTATCCGGTCACAAGAACCCTTCACAATTCACTCTTTCCAATTATTCCCTAAATCACACCTAAAAAGGTGGTTGATGATAATCATAATCATATTTCTTTAATTAATTAACAATTAATAATAATTGTCAATAATTATCATCATCATCCGCGCCGAGTTCATTATTTCCAAAATTATGATCCATCTACGCAAGATTTCTTCCCTCTCCCCAAATTTGTCTCCATGGTTTGTTTCACTTAATTAAATAATAGCTCATACCTTTCTTTTTGTGCTAGATTTTTGCCAAGATCAAAGATCCATACATTTTACATTTTAATAACTAATGCCCATTACCCATTCCATGTAATCGCCTTAATTGTTATCTCTACGCAACGCATGGTGAAATCTTTTCCATTTTTTTTAATCTTACGCAAGTTGTAAGTTATATATTGGGCATATGTCTTTCCGTGCAACGCACGGGTGAAAATACTAGTAATAATAATAATAATAATAATAATAATAATTTCCAAATACATGGCTTTTGGAAAAAGACAACCTACGTGGCAAGCATTAGCCGGCTCATCGCTAGGGCTCGCTGCACCGCCCTAACCGGCTTAAGTTTCTCTGCGTCGAAAAATAGAAATAGAAATCGGAAAAAACTCAAGCACGTGACAAGCACTCGCAATCAGTTTCCACACTCCCAAATACCCTCTCAATTCCGTGGGCTCTGGGCAACCAGCATTGAACCGTCTGAAGGAGAATAGGTGTGTTAATCTTTGATCTTATTCTCGTTCATTAAATTTTATATTCTATTTGATGTGCTGTTGAATGGGTTAGTTCGTTTATGATCTTTTACTTATTTAGCTTTGCATTGCTTGGTTGTGCGAGTGATTTAGAAATTTCGATGTGATTTTGTTCAGATGTTCCGATCTCGCGGTTAATAAGTGATTGGTTTGAAATAGATTTCGATTTCAGGTTGTTGGGCAGGTTCACCTTGTTCAAAAATTGATGAATTTATCGGTTTGTAGAATTATGTAACTGTAACAGACTTATTTGAGCTTGAATTTTCAGGTTCTAGAAGATTCTGTTGAGGTTCTATCACCCAGTAAAACACTCTTCTCTTATTTTCAATTTGATCTATGCCTTTTCGGCTTCTACCCATTCATAGGAAAAGAAGAAATTTGAATTTAATGCTTTGCTTGTTGATGAGGCGAAATCTGTTTTTGGGATTGCTTCAACCTCGTTTTCCCGATGTTTGGGATGCTACAAGTTAGATTTTACCTTTATCTTGTTTGCAACATGCTTCCTTGCGGCTGCCAATTGTAGCTTGATCAATCTCCTCCGTAATTTATGTTCTTTTTTAGCAACTTAATTCTGTATGTTCCTGTTTGTATGGATGTAATAGAGAATTGGTGATTGTGAAACTTTAATTGTCTATCTTTTTATATCCGGTTATAGCATAATTAAGAATATTCTAAGGATTAACTCAATGGGTTAGTGTGAGTTCTTGTTTCTCTCTATGAATAGATTTGATTCTAATCCTTCAATGAGTGCAAAACATTTCTTGAGAACTTTGCTCACGTATGCCTGAAGTTGTGAGAATTGGGAGAAGATCTTAACTATCCTTTGTTGCAAGTTTTTGCTGCTTATTTTATTGGTTACTGTCTTGTGCCAAGCCAGGTAACTAGCCTTATTCTCAAGCTATATCACCAAGTGGAAGCTATGCTGCTCTTGAATTAACTTATTTCTAACGGAAGTTATGCATTTACTTAGAAGTCAACTTTTTAAACTTATAGCCAGACATACTCGTAGAGGGGCAAGCACAGAGTATGTTGCAAATTTAAATAGCTATTGGGTGAATAATGATATCCAGTTATTTGTTTAAGATGCCCTCTCTTTGAAACTTCATTTCTAGTGCATGCTAAAGAGCTTGACACAAAGCTACACATTCCATGTCCAGCAATTTGTTTGTGTCTTCAATGTGACTCACAAGTACTGACCACTATCTTCTACCCATTTCTACCCATTGACGATTAAAACCGAGTATAAACAATTTCTAAACATGCTTTAGTGTTTTTCACTCCTTTTCTTACTACCTTTCTCCGTGTTAACGCAGAATAGTGTAGAAAACAGGATGGTTAGAGCGTACTCTCAAGAACACACTTACAAGCACCCATGGGAACGAGTCACAGCAGCATCATGGCGCAAGTTCGCTGACCCTGAGAACAAACGCGCTCTATCTCACATCCTCGAGGTCGACACTTTGAACCACAAACTGGACCCCAATTCTGGGAAGCTGTACACAACCCGAGCTCTCACTATCCATGCTCCAGGTCCATGGTTTATCCGCAAGATCATTGGCCAGGATATATGCCACTGTGTTGAGTCAACCGTTGTTGATGCACAAACCCGGTCAATGCAACTTGCAACCCGTAATATCAGTCTCCAGAAGTTCATTGACGTGGAAGAGAAGATCAGATACGACCCACATCCAAAGAACCCAAACGAGTGGACCATTTGTAAGCAGGAGACGAGCATACGGATAAAGCCATTGTCAACTCTGGCATCAATGGCCGAGAAGATTGAGCAGAGATGTGTGGATAGGTTTCAGCAAAATAGTGCTAAGGGTAGAGAGGTTATGGAAAGGATGTGCAAGTATCTTGAAGCTGAGTCCCGTGGGATGTCTTTCAGATCTTGATTTCTTGCTCTAAGTGACTTTGTGATGATAGTCTTTGGTTGTGGGTTAAACCACTGTGTTAATTTGACAGAACTACGTTTTAGGTTTTTAGTTATAATAAATAGATATGTTGAGAATGTGTCCCCAAAGTTGGACTTCAGTTTTGTTCCTGTCTTAAGTAAGCTTTTGCGTTCTTATCATTCCAGTAGCAACTGTTTGTTTACATTTCCGGCGGACGAATGTAACAAATATGATCACTGCAGTTTCCATCCAAAGTTTTCTGTTTATCTTATGAATGAGACTACTGAAATTGGTAGTTTTTGAAAGAATAATTGAAACAGAAGGTTCCTACTTCTCAACTAGCTTCTTGTATTTTTATTATTATTTTCTTTTTCCAGCAAATATCTTCGTTACCTTCATTCTGAGTTTGTCATTTCTATTGTACATTTCCAATTGAGCGCTTGCTTTGTGCTTACATAGAAGTATTAATGGATGGACTTTGTTTGAAATTTTACCCAAACCTCCCTACAATGTACTTTACATGTGATCATCACACGAGCATTTAACACGGGACAAGGAAAATGCGAAATGCGGAGATTGAGAAAGTTGTCAAAATATCTAGCCTCCATTTCATGATAATTTTCCCTTCTCTACTTAATAATTTAACTTTTTCCACTGACCAAATTTAAACATCAATATTCATTACATATCTCACATCATAATATATCTAGCAACAATTTTTACAATGTCATTGGAAAGATGTTTCGCGTCAACAAACCCATTTGCACAAATAGGATTGTAGATAGAGAGTTCGACAAGTTTGTAAGTTTTGATTACATAAATGATGTATATATGAAATTACAAGATCTAGACAAGTGTTTATCCATTATTCTATTGCATAAGAAGCATGATTCAATGCACCAAAGCAAATTAATTTTTGCTTTAGGCATAAGCACTGAAACATAATTTGGTGAAACTTGGAGCTATCATCGATCTCACTCACGATCCATTGTCCACATGTACCTCGATGGGCGACAACTACCCTATCATCAAAGAAGTCCACGTGCAAATACGTGTCGCCCTCTGGCGGATTCAAAAATTATTATTAATTTGGATTAATTAGATGTTATTAAGATATTATCTCACCCCAATTCATTATTTTGAAGTCGAATTGATGCCAATTGAGATGTGAGTGATAAAGTGAATCAAAACTCGCCATATTCAGGTATGTTCCTTGACCTAATTAGTGCTCATTACCTGACAATTGTTAATCAAATGATCTATTGTTAATAAAGTTTGAGCCAATAACAAGTCTGTAACACCCTTTGATGTTCTCGGCTGCACGCGGGGGCCGTGGGGCACATGTGGGCAACACAAGTTGCCCGCATATGGGCAACGTATCTTTTACATTATCTAGCTACTCGTGTAAAACAAGTCAACTTAATAACTTCAATGGAAGTTCAAGTAGAAGAGAGTTTATCATGCAAGATAAGGCATATTGGATAAAGGAGCATAATTTACAAGCAGACCACCATAGTCTTATGGGAGATTAAGAAATTGCATAAACCACTCAGACATGATCTAAAATGACACAAACCCAAAGAAGTCACAATGTTTTCCACCAAACCAGAACATATAAAGCTTTAACAACCAGTAGCCAGCAAACAAATCCTATCCAGTCACAACTTTTCAACATGTTGATGTTTTAACTGGACATATTTGATGCAGCATAGTTTCAACAGATTAAATTCCAAGAAGACAATCGTTCTTAGATCTTCTCGAGCTTATCTGCCTTCACGACTGGATTGGCTTTAGCAATAGCATCCTGACCTGCAGTCCTGTAGTCGAATGGGCAGTTGTGTTTGTCTGAGTAACGGTGGGACCCACAAAACATGTTACCACAACGGCATTTGAAACCCATTAACCCAACCCGTTTCTTGCAAGAGGTGCATCTGCTAGGGCCCTTTGGCTTGGGTTCACTGTGCTCAGATGAGGATGATGCATTGGAAGTGGGCCCAGATACGGCCTTCACTTGCATTGAGTCATCTTGAACATTTGCAGCATCAGCAACAGCAGCTTCCTTATCATTGCCGGTCGAGGACCCGTTGACAATGTTCTCGATTGATGAAGCGGCTAATTTAGCCTGTTCTTGTTTCAATATCAGGTCCTTGTAACACTTAGAGCACATGTTCATGTTAGCTGGGCTCCCAAAGAAGCCACAGTTGTTGATGCACAAAATTGGACCTTCCTGAGGGGGATGACAACCGGTCTCATCATGCTCCATGTTGAATCTTCTGCTACACAAAATTCGTCAATTCACAAAACCATATAACCAATGTTCGAAAAGGCGAAATTAGGTACTGCAGCGAGGCATAGCCTCAAGGCACATTGAAGCATAAGCCTCGAAAAAAAATTCAAAATATTGCCAAAAAATGCAATTTAGCATATTTTACTCAAATACTCAATAGAAGTCTACTTAAAAGAAGATAGTTCATACAAATTGAAATCAAGAAACAAATAAATCAATGAAGTCTTAAAATTTAGGATTAGATCATCACTCATCACCATCATCCAATTGTTGTTTGACATCCTATAAAGAATATTCATTGAGTAATATGAAAGTCAGTAATTCTACTTTAGTATTTCTAAACTCTAATTGCAGATTTTTAGAACTTGTAAAAAAAAAAAAAAATTAATTAATCGATAATCATAAAATGAAAAAAAAAAAAACTTGTATTAATTTGATAAAAGTAAACTCATGATCTTTGCAAATGACTTACCACTTCAATTTATGATCGCCGCTTCGCGACGGGGGTCGAGGGGGCAGCACCCCCTCGCCCGAAAAGTAAACAGAATTTGTGTTTTTTGGATTAAGGATTCTATGCCAAAAGTTGTGTCTATTGAATCATCAGCATTAAAATCTTTGATATATTACCCCATTTTTCCAACATAATGGATATGGATGATTCACGTCCGCCAAGTTTCGACACGTGCATAGATATAGATTAATTTATAACACTTGTAGCATGCAAAGCTTGTTTGATATCTGGTATTAAATTCGAAAGTTGAAAACATGCAAACGATGGAATTGACTCTTGATCTCTCTAGGTTTGGTCTTTTTAATTTATTTTCTTAATGAGCTACAATTGGGCCTTCCAATTCTTTTAATTTTAGCATTAGAATTTCCATAAACATGGATTTATTTTGAGGCGTGAGCCTCAAACGCCTTGAGGCATTGAGTAGAGGCGCACACCTCATATGAAAAATCACAGGTAAAGCCTCAGATTGAACGCGTTGAGGCATTGGAAGCGCGCCTCAAAGTAAGGCGCGCCTCACAATCGCATTTTTATTCACTGCATATAACTAAGTTTTTCCATCTTAAAGAAAGAGTAATGTTATTCATCGGCAATGATGATTCGACAACGTGGACCTGATTAATACGTAATCCTACATTTAATATGACAAATCAATTACTGTCAACTACCTACAGTCACGATTAGTGACATTATTCCACATAACGGAAATAAAGGTTATCTATCATACATAAAGATTATTTGGATGGAGATGAAAAAGGAAACAGATCCATAATTAAAGGAGAGATTATGTTTTATTTATGTAATCTGAAAAACAAATAAGTGAATTCAATAACACATGCATAAAGATTCAAGGCACTCATCCTGGTATCTCTAAAGTATTTCACGTCTTATGGCCCAAAAGAAAATAATAAAGCTTTTGGTTATACAAATATTACATTAGAGATTTCACAAGCAACTACGGGACAATTAGAGATTAGAAGACATTCTGGGAAATTATGTCTAAAATAAGCAAATCAAACAGAAATCTAAAAGAATCAAAATAATAGAAGAAAAGAAAGCACATAAAGTGGAAAGTACATAGTCGTATAAGACATATAATTTGTACTTAAATGAACTTTGTTAGCCTTCGCAGGGTTTAGCTTAATAATAAATATCAAATACAATCCCAGAGATACTAGCTAAAATGGCAAATTATAAGGGAAGGTATTTTTATTCCTGAAAATTAATCTCTTACAAATAAAATTTTATATTAATCTCTTACAAATAAAATTTTATATTTTTCTGGAAATGTTTCAATAAAATTTGAAAATTAAGAAGCTGCTTCTGCTTTTGATTCTAATAATTTTCAGAAAAGGCCTCATCTTTACCCAGAAAAATCTTGTAAACACTTAACCGTTCTTAATCAACAAATAATGAAAAAGAAATTCCGTTTTATAAACAAAACAATCAAATAATTAAAAACGAAAACGAAAAAACCTCAGGCTTGCAAGCAAAATATACAATCTTTTTGTTATAAAAATTAAAAATATCAAATCAAAAATTTCAAAACGAAAACCTAAACAACAACAACAATAATAATAATAATAATAATTAATCTAAAATCTGAAAAAACAGACATCTTAATCTCCGATATTCGAATATCGAACAGCTAATCAAAAACCTAAGCTAAAAAATTCAACAGATTCACAGATCTACGATCCATGTTCTACAAAAACGAATCAAAACACCCACGAGATAACACGAATAGATAGAAAGATAGAAGAGATGGAGAAACTGACCGATGAAAAATAGAGATCAGAAAAGAGGGAGGCGATAGTTTTTTTTTTTTCCTTGATTTATTCGATATATAGGGGAATTTTGTTGAATTAAATTAAATTGAGAAAACGAATGAATATTATGGAACAGATAAATACCAGAGTTTTGATTTCTGAGAAGTCTTTTTACTTTTTTGTACCCTTTACCCAACCAACACTCTTTATTGATTTAGGAAATGCCGTGGGCGATCTGTATTTCCTGTCTCTCCATTTACGCTTTTGCCCTTGTCCAAATCTCGCTTAATAAGGCAATTAATTTTCTACTATAAATAAATTGGTGCGGTTAAATACACCCAGAAATTTACTACATGCACCTATCTTATTTTTAATTTTCAAATATAACCAACACTAAATATAAAATAAAAAATATAATTTTGTTCGCTCCATATGGAAGGAACATAATAAAAATTAGAAAAGAAAAAAAGAAAAGAAAAAGACAGGGAGAATGACTGTTAAAAAAATTTTGTTATTATTTTTTATAATCACTTTAATGAATAATTTCAAATTTTCTTTAATTTTTGCAATCACTAATTTTTTTATTTTTAAATACTTGTATTCAACACTAATCGGATAAAGTTAATTACTGTATCATAAAAAAATTAAAAATTCATCATCAAAGTGGTTGTAAAAAACTTAAAGAAATTTCAAAATTAGTCATCAAAGTGGTTTCAAGAAATTTGAAAAAAAATTATAACAAAAATTATAGCAAAAATTGCATTCATGAATGAAAAATCAGATAAAAATTTCTCCTTTTTCCTTGAATTTTTTCTTTTTTTACTCTTGTTCGCTACATTCACAATGCATGAGCTTTCTAATTTCGAAACTCCTTTAAATTTTTTGAAACCACTTTGATGATGAATTTTTAATTTTTTTATGATACAATAATTAACTTTATCCTGTTAGTATTGAATACAAGTATTTAAAAAAAAAAATTAGTGGTTGCAAAAAACTTTAAAAAAATTGAAATTATTCGCTAAGTGATTGCAAAAAATGATAATAAAATTTTTTTATCAATCATTCTCCCATTCTCTTTCTTTTCTTTTCTTTTCTTTTTAAATTTTTAATTGTGTTCGCTCCGTATAGAACGAACACACAGATGTGCATTCACTGCACATGGAGCATTTGTTCACTACATATGGAGCGAACAAAATTAATTTATATATACATGGTGGTATATTTGGAAATTAATAGTGGTGGTATATTTGGAAATTGGAAATAAAATAAAATAGGTGAATGCAGTCAATTCCCGGGTGCATTTAGCCACACCCCTAAATAAATACTATACTACTAATAAATAATTATATATACGTCCCTGACTAATTCCACAGGTCGAATGTGGTACATGTTTGTCTAGGCCTATAAGCTACTACCCCTCCTAGAATGAACTTGTTTGGTAAAGATTATTCAAAAAATTATTATTCTTTGTAATCATTTTCAATGATTTATTATCGGAATTCTTCTATTACAAGCACTGAAAGATGCTTATTCTTTCAGTGCTTATACGGCGTGCCACATGTATTTTTGTGCTTATTAGGACCCGGTGCCATTTGTGGAGAAGAAAAATAGATGGAGGACCAAATTGTAAATACCCAAAAATTTCAAATTTCTTCATGCCTCATGCAAGAGCCAGTCGAAACAAACCATAAATAAAGAAATTAATGATGCGCATGAGGAACAAATCCAAAATCATTCCATTTCATTTCACATATACACATAAAGAACAAAATTTAAGACCTATGGTGGAGAACAAACTCACAAAATTGTAAGAACAAAGCTGTAAAAATGAGGCTTATTAGATCTCATTCGTGAAGCAAAAAGGAAAACGAAATTAAGTCAAAAATAAATTTAAAAAAAAGAAAGATATGTTCATCTTCTCCGGCAGCTTCCACTTCCAAATCCGGCAGCTATCACTTGAATCATCTTGTTCAACATCCGAAAAACCAAATTTGAAACAACACAAACCAAACTATAGATTGGACTCTTCATCATTTTATCAGTGTTTTAAAAACCAAACTGAAAAAGACAACAAGTCAATTGTTAAAAGGTTGAATCGAGCTCAAACTAATTTTAATTAAATAATAAAAAAATTAATTTTTATACTAAAACAAATAAAAAATGATTTTTTAAATTTTCTTGGTTTAACCTGTTTTTATCGATTTTTTGATTTATTTTTTGCATTTTTTGACTGATTTGAACAGGCTCTCTGTCAGCCAATTTTTAGAATTAATCGGACCGATTTTTCAGTCGAACGGGCTAGTCCGATCTGATTTTTACAACACTGCATATTATTAGAGTCGAAAGTTGAGAGTTAGACAATTTTTACATTACCAATTGTTAATTTGGTAGTGTTGTATAGTTCGATCCTAAGCTAATCACAAGTTAAAAAATAAAAGCTTCTTCTCTATGGCCTAAAAAAAGTGTTTCTTCAGAGAATGTGGGGTGGAGATTGACTTGAAAAGTAAAAAATGATATTTTAAAGGTAAAATGGAAGGTTAAGATGAAGGTTCTAAAAAGCGTAAGGTGCGGAAAAGCGTCAAGACGAAGCTTTGAGCCTAAGCGAGTTTAAGTATACCGATGCGTGATAAAGCATAAGGCATGACGAAGCGTGGAGACTAAGCATTGAGTATAGGCGCAACCTAGGCGAACTTTTTATAATACTGGTTAGAACCATGCTACAATACCATAATAGATGCCATAATAATTGACATAATGTATATGTGGCATGATCCTATAATTTCAACTATTCCATCACTTTTAGATGGACGGTTATTAAAAATGCCAACTACCATTATGTCAACCATTATGACATTTATTATGGTAGTCTAGCATTTCCCTATTGGTTAAGATTGAATTTGACAAAAAACAAAAAAAAAAACATGAAAAAAAAAGGCTGCATAAGCCTAAGACCATATTTATTCTCGTTTCCCCCCAGTTTCCGAGTCGTGATACGTCGTATATCTCAACCTAATTTTACTAAGCCTTGGAGAATTTAAACTTGTTCGTTATTGATAAAATTCAGGTTAAACTAGAGTAATGATGACGAACAAACCGTTTTGCTCGAATCAGATATATATATGTGACACATGACGGTTGATTAAAAAATTAGATGGGCCCCATGTTAGACCAACCATCATAGATCAACCCGTTTGCTCGATTTGAGCATTTTGTTCCATCAAACAGCAAACATTTTGTTTTTGTTTTAGAAATGGAATCATATGTAATCCTAAATAGTTGTAGAATTGAAATGAGCATCGATGAATGAAGACTATCTGTACTGTAAATAAATGATAAATATTTGTATTGTGTGTCTTGAAAGTGTGTGAATGTGACCGAGCATATAAAATGGGTGTAATTTTTTCTTGATGCTCTCTAGCCCCGAGTCATTTTTCTTCTTTTTTTATTGTTTTTATTTGGGTCCCAAAATAGAATCATCTCTGGATTGGGATCGATCACTTGCGATGGATTTATGAATATTTCGGTGGTGCGGCTAGTGAACAATTGTCAATCGGCGTTCTTTTGAGCGTTGTTTTGCCCGTATAGCTGCGAAGAATTGATCTTTCATAATGCCTTCATCGGGTTTATAGAAACTGATTGACTTCCTTCACAATTGAAAGCCCACTTTGCAGCAACATCCAGTTGTTCCTTGATGGTTCAATGAACCATCAAGGTGAGTTGCACATGTAGTGGATTTGACCTTGAGGGATTGTACGTGAGTTGCATATGTAGTGGATTTAACGGCCAAATGTAACAGAGGTCCTTACGCCGCAGCAGAAATTGAGTTTGCGTACTGAATTGCCAAGAAAAAAGTATAGATCCTTAGTGCGCAGCGAGTGCAAACGTTGGGTCCTTCTGGCGCTAATAAGCATTTTTTATAGTATATATATAAAATATGTAGATGTGATTACTTTGATCAAATTTAAATTTAGAAAGAATGAGTAATATATAAAAAATACGTTAAAAAAAAGTGAAGGAGATTTAAGTCTTATTAATACGTTGAACTTGGTGCATGTTTGTCAATGCCTATAATTTCACTTATAAGTTTTGGTGGTTTACATTGTACTAGTAATAATTAAGTGGTTACTAACTTACTACCATCGATGGTCCATATAAGAATTAAAAAAGGGATATTATGTCTTTCAAAAAAAAAGAAGAGAAAAAAAAAGGGGATATTATGAAATACTAAGGACCATCCAAATATTAATAACGCTCCAATGCCCATTTGTGGCCATAGTATAATGCCCACAAGTGGTAGATTGGGGCACGTGTCCCGCCTCCACCATTAGGAGAAACACATATCACAATTTGCCAACTTGTGAGTATTAGAGCGTTAGCGATCTAAATATTCCACTCTTATAAGTGAAATATTATTCAAAGGGATTTTTGAAATATAAGTTTGAATAATATATGTATTACTTATAAAACGTACTATTTAGGTTGCATTTTTTTGTTCGAATAAGTATATTATCTAATTTTTCTTACCAAATATTCCATTCTTAACTAAATTTATCAACTACGACAATTGATATAACTTTTTTTCTTACAAGATAATATTTTGAACCAAAATTTGTAATCCATTATTGAAATCTATAATATTACATATGTTTTATTATTTTTATTATTCATAATAATTCATTTTCTTATTTTGTAATATTATTTGGTGTAAATATATCATCTTAATTGTCCCGTGCATTGCATGAGCGTAATAATAGTTATTCAAAAAATTATTATTATTCTTTGTAATTATTTTCTATAAAATAGTGTTTTTTTTTAAATATAAAATAGAGTTTTTGCTGGGCAAGTGTTGAGCAATTTGGCCAAATCGAACTCTATTCCCCACCCCTATTATCAGGTTCAAAAAAATAAAAATAAAAATAAAAATAAAAAATCCACTTTTACCTTATGCAATTCATCAGTATTTTGCAACCCATCTCAAGTCAGAAGAATCCCAACCTTTCCTAAATATTGCAAATTTAGAAGTCCGGGCTGAAAATTTGTTTATTGTGATTTTTTTTTTTTTAATTGTCTAATTTAAAATTATTTTTAACCATGTTAATTACAGAATTACAACTTTTTCTATTATTTTAACATGCATTTGCCAATCATATGATTGTCAATAGGAAGCCTATTTTCTGCTCCCATACACCCCACCCTTCAAAAAAATAATAAAAAATAAACGGGAAGGGACCAAACTAACCCGGCTTAGAAAAAAAAAAAAAAAGGCGAATATGACCGAACCACCCAAGGGGGGTTTGACCAAAAAAAATCCAAGTAGAATTTATGCACTGTTTCTTCGGCCATTCCTGATTTCTTGAATCTGTTTTATTTTCAACGAAGAAGAAAATGGGGGATTTAATCAAGCAAAAAATAAAAAATAAAAAGATTGAGCTTTGCAGAAAGAAGAAGAAGTTAACAAGAGTAAGAAGTTAAAAAAAAATGGCCAACAGTGGCCCTAACGGGTGTTTGGCCATCAGTAACCGACCGCCCCTTGGGTGGTTCGGCCATTGCAGGCCGAACCATCCAAAAGAAGAAAAAAATGAAAAGAAAAAAGACAAAGAAAAAGAAAAAAGGCAACGTGCTGCCATTTTCGGCAGCAATTTGCTGCAATGGCAGGAAAAGACCCCAATGGTTTAGCCGATCCGGTAGCACTTTGCCTTCTTTTTTTTCATTTATTTTTTATTTTTTTTTAAAGCCAGGGTAGTTTGGTCGTTTCCCATTTTCTTTAAAAGGGTGGGGTGCATGGGAGCAAAAAATGGGGTGCAAATAGCCGCTCCTTTGTCAATAATTTTCTAGTTATCGACATTTTTATTCTTTATGATTGTCAATCCATATCCTTCTACCAGCCAACAAACTCAGAAATAACGAGTACATTGCTATGCATGAAGTAAATGTCCTTGCGAGAGAATACTCCGGTGACCAAAAAGAGGAAACAAGCCGGTAATTTTATTCCACCATATTGTCACGCCCCGCAAGTTTTGCAAGCAGGGATGCGCATGGCGGCTTGCTAGAGGATGGTTGCAAAAGTGGCCAAAGGATGGGCGCAAAGATATGCACACGGCATCGAGACAATGCCTTGGAAAAGGCACGTTGCCTAAGTCATGGGAGGACAAAAGGCAATAGTTTGTACATGGTGCATCGACACGGGCCTTGCCAAAGGCTTGTCGCTTGTGCTAATGACGGATGGCCTTGAGGTTCAAGGAAGACTCCGGAGCATTGCAGAACCTTGTGGAAGGCATACATTTCGGAAGGATATATGGAAGGCAACTCAATGAAGCCCCTAGAATGGTCGGCAGACTTGCTATAAATAAATGGGTCGGGCCGGGGCAAACAATAAATAAATGGGGGGGACGGGTTGAAACCAATCCGACCCGTTGCCTTCCGGTCTCTCTCTAGCTTCCTTGTAATGAAGGCTGAACGTGATGGATTCCAAGAACTCAAACGAAAACAAAGTGCAAAATAAGCAGCAAGTAACAGGAGACGACGTACAACAAATTGGCAACATATTAATTTAGTCCAAAGTAAAGGTCACTTGCACTAATTATTCGGCATAAATTAATAGCTAAAGAAAATAAGATGAGTAGTTAATTAATGCAGAGAGTACGAAATAATTCTATTAAGGTAGGGATTCCAAATCGACCACCAATACGCTAATGTTATCTCTACTTCCTTTTTCAAGAGCACGGTGTGACAAGTACTCAGCAGCAGCTCGAGAAGCCGATTCAAGTCCTTCAAGCCTTCCTATAGGAAGCAGGTGGCCACACCGACCATGAATCATCTCCTCAGCTATATCACAGGCTTCTGCATTTGTCATAGCATCCCACAAACCATCACTTGCTAGAACGAGGCATTTATCTCCTTTCGTTCGGGGGATCAAAGTTACTTCAGGATCCGGGACAGCCCATGGTTTCCAAGGGTTGTTCCAATGACTATCTCCTGCAATAGCAAACAAACATAAAAAATTAATAAATCAATCTACTCTCACAATACAAAAACCATCCTGATGACTTAAAAAGACTGGTGAGCGGCAATATAATCCTATACGATAGCGTTATAAAAAAGAGTGGCAAATGGCCATTGATGACTTAGCTTGTTTGCCACCATGAAGAAGATAGTGGAGTTAAGGAACACCCCGTAAGTAGCTAATCCTTCCCAGCACTACATCTCTATGGTGATGTGCAATGGTTATAAGAGAAGATCCTACACCTAAACAAGTAACAAAACAGACAAAATCTGCCACAATGCACATAGCTTCCAGAGACCTTTGCAACCGAGGACATTCTACAAGTGTTTCCAACTCTGGTTATCTTAGGGTTCATTTTAGCGGTTTTCCATTTTGCACCCATTGTAAGGGGAAAACCCTGCTACGTCCCCTTATAGCTAGTTCACTAGTCATGAGGAATTGACAACATGGATTTGGGAGGGGAAGAAGGATTTGGGATTGATTTGTAATTTGAGTGTTTGAAATTTGAACTAACTGCTGAACTAACTGAGGAGTGTAGTATCACTCCTGTAAAGAGTATTCTTGTTAAATCTTGGAAGGTTTTTTAGTTTAATAATAAATTTTAGTTTAATCACTGTTGTAAAGAGTATTCTTGTTAATCTTGGAAGCTTTTTTAGTTTAATAATAAATCTTGTCTAGTATTTCGCCTTTTCCCATAGCATTTTTACACAGCAAAAAACAAACATCCATATATTAGTTAAACATACTAGAATACCATCGCAAGGTTTAGGAAAGAAGACGGACATACAGTAATATGTTCTTTTTTGCGCCTATAGAGAAAGAAACCTCCTTGCAATCAGTGACAACAATGTTCATGACTCAAACCGTAAAAATTACCAAGTTTACAAGCACCTCCTTTACGGTAAATAGGGAGGAGATCTCACAATGTCTATCCTCGTAATGAAATTACTAACATAAATACATAGAGATATATGAAATTCTCTGTTAGAATCCCACATCGGCCTATGATATATACACGATCCAATATATAAGAAGGTGAGGGTAATCCTCCGATCCTCCCTTAACAAGCCAGTTTTGTTAGGAGGAATTACGCCCAATATCTTTCATAAGATGGTATCATAGTCTGACTTAGTTTTATGATGTTGGGTACCCCCGATACAATTTGTTATAGTTCACGCTGTGCGTGAAAGGCCGTGTTAGAATCCCACATTGGCCTATGATATATACACGATGCGATATATAAGATGAGGGTAATTCTCCCATAACAAGTCGGTTTTGTTAGGAAGAGCTAGGCCCAATAAATATCCTTCCTAAGATTCTCAAAAGAACAGTGAAATGGGAAGGCAAAAAAAAAAAAAAAACTTCTAAGTTATGTGCCTATAGGGGTAAAAAGAAAGAGAGAAAAAAAATGAAGACTAAGAAGCACATACCGATAGCCCGAGGAAATCTAAGGTATGCTGATGCATAATGGTCGTCTACTATGAGCGTATAATTGTCATAGCCGGGATGCCATTTCTTTATCTTGCCACCAGCCGCTTCAATTCTTGCATATTCATCTTCTCGAGCTGTCTGATGATTGGAAGAGAATGAAATTAGCTAGAGCTGGATAAAGACATCATTTATGTTTGATATATAGTATTGGACTGAATTATGCATTCACCTTTTATTTTGCTCATTCATGCTCAATCCCGCATATAACAAACACCCATTTTATAGATTGTTTAGAGAATTGCAATGTACGAAATCAAAACAAGTCAAACAATATTCGCTAATCCCGGCTTACCAAGCATGCATGCTCTAAGATAAACTACATTGATTACATATATATTCTTACTTTATAATCCACTGATAGCGGAATGGATTCTTGATCACGTTTTAGGACCGCCCTTGAATCACCACAATTAGCAACTATGATGTACGATGGACAGACTATAGCAACGATAGCAGTTGATCCGATAGGTTCAGGAGAAACATGAGGCCCAACTACATCTTTTGTTTC
Organism: Jasminum sambac; assembly: GCA_018223645.1. Classification (NCBI taxonomy): domain Eukaryota; kingdom Viridiplantae; phylum Streptophyta; class Magnoliopsida; order Lamiales; family Oleaceae; genus Jasminum; species Jasminum sambac. The sequence continues at coordinate 31,569,583 of CP073649.1, forward strand.
AAGCTCAGCATCAACCTTGCGGAAACATCTGGCGAGTGCTTTCCTCCATTCTGCTTCACCAATTTCCTCAAAGTTGTGCCCAAAGTTCAGGATAAAGTCTCTTCTATCATTCAGATAGGCCACAATAGCTTCCAACTCCTCCACCAAAGCAAAATGAAGGCGATCCCCACAATAATTTGCGACCTAAACATGTTTGGGTAAGCTTAAAATGCTCTAAATAACAATTATGTGTGTTGGACATGAAGATGATACCCGAGAGCCTCCATGCCCATCATAGACTCCAAAAAAAGGGGCTCCTGCCAAATGAGTTAAAGGAGGAGTAGTACTTGCGTTAAGAAACTGCGGAATCGCGACAACTACATCTTGCAGTTTTTGCCTTGTGCCACAAATAGAGGCATGTCCCCAGGAAGGCATGTCCCCAGGATGTGTGGAAAACGTGTTACCATTTGTGGAATATTCTGGGTCTACACGATCTGCAACTTCTTTTGCTTTATAAACAAACAATTAAGAACAATTAGGCTGTGTTTGATTGCAAAGCTGGAATTTGGTTGGAAAGAAAACGATTTTCAGGTAAATGAATTCCAAGGAAACGGGGAAAATGATAGTTGTAGATGTTTGATTGCATTAATTTGTAAGTAGGAAAATATTATTGCTTTCTTATTTTTGTGTTTTTTCATGAAATTTAATCATTTTACTTGTCTTTATGATTAAAGCAAATTATCCATTCGAAAAAAATAAAAAATAAAAAAAAGACAACCTTTCCCTGGAAAACCAAAAACCTCCTCCACAAAAAAAACATTTTCCGTTAAAACAAGGAAAACTGGAAAACTGGAAAAGATGGAAAAAGCTTTCCAAGTAAATGTTGTGCAATCAAATAGACCAAAAGATGGAAAAGAAAGGAAAAGTTGGTGTTCTCCAGGTAAATGGTTGCAATCAAACACACCCTAAGCGTCACATAATAATAATAATAATAATAATAATAATAATAATAATAATAATAATAATAATAACCTTCAAGTTCAATTATTGCAAGCGATAGAAAATTCACAAATCAGACAGATTTAGCGCAATAGAATTTAACACACAAACTCCATTATTACTGAATTAACATACAACGAAATTATATTATAGATACAAAAAAGCACATAAATAATCACCGATTTGGAGGTTTACGATATTATTGAATTAAATTAACATACATACCCAAAGCGTACGCGGCTAAATTGTTTTTGTTGAGCTTGTAGGCTAAATTTGGCGCCGATTTAATCGAGGAACAAGCTACCGAGCGAATTGTACCAACAACACAATTTCTCCGGCCAGACAGCAATGACCTCGTATAACTGCACAATTTTGAAGCACCGACTTTCATTGTTGATTCCGCCATCTTTTTCCTTTTTACTTTTTTGGTCCGAGGGGATTTGGAAGATCCAATCGTATGTTAGGATTTTCGAAGGTGAGGCTAAATGCACCCGCCTAAATAGACCCATTTTAATTAATATTCCAATTTTACCCCGCCTCGCATATCTTTAAAAAAAAAAATTTTGTTCGCCCCGACAAGAACGAACACCCGAATGGGTGTTCGCTCCCATCGGAGCGAATATCCTTTTGGATGTTCGCTCCTGTTGGAGCGTCGCTCCCATCGGAGCGAACACGCGTATAATTTAAAAAATATATTTTTTTTTATTATTATTTTTTTCTTTTTTTAATAATTACCGCCAATACTAATTAGATAAAATTAATTATTGTATTATCAAAAAAATTTATAAATTTATTATTAAAGTGGCTAGAAAAAATTTAAAAGAAATTTTAAAATTAGTTATCAAAGTAATTACAGAAAAATTGAATTTCTTAGTAATTATATTCAACACTAACCGGATAATTATTGAATTATCAAGAAAATTTAGAAATTCATTGTCATCAAAAACTAAGAAATTTCAAAATTACTCGTAACGGGTTTAAAATTTTGAATTTTTTAATGATTATATTTAACACTAATCGGATAAAACTAATTACTATATCATAAAAAAAATTCCAAATTGATCGTTAAAGTAGTTGTAAAAAAATATAAAAATAAATTTCAAAATTATTCATGAAAGTGGTTATAAAAAATTTGAACAAAAAATCTACGATTGAGCCGGTGTAATCTATATCTATATATATAGAAAAATAGGGAAATTTCAGCTTATTTTTTAATTAGATTAATTAGTTTTTTCACCTAAAATAAAGTCCTTTTTTGTTATTTGATTTTTTCCTTTTTTCGATAATTAATAATTAATCCCCAACAATTAATTAACTAATCATTATCTATATTAAAACTTATCCTCACCAAAATTAGATTTTTTCAAATCTCCACTGATTTGAACCTATCTTTTGTACATTTTTTGTCTTTTAATTTTTTCCTTTTTATTAATTCATAATCAATCCTAACAAAAAAATTAATAAATTATTATTTATATTAAATGGTAAACATTAAATCTAAATTTTGTTGCCTTCCATAAGTATTGATAAGTATTATTTTATTATATCTTTTTAATCTAAATCTAAATATTTATATTTTTATATATAGAATAAGAGAATTTTTATAAATAATTAATTATGAGATGAAAATTAATTCACAAGAAAATAAAATTAATTAAAATTAATAATTTCATTAATATTTGATTATTGTGTGATACAAAATTAGCATTCATTAAATTTTTACATAAAATAAAAAGAAAAGTATAATATTAAAATTTAAAACTTTGATTCGATCCGCTAATTAATTGTTTAAATAACTAATTATTTTTATTAATGTTTAGAAAACTTGAACAGCCAGCAAATCGGAGAAGGCAATGGTTCAAGGCTCAAACGATTAAACTCGACCGAATCGTTTTTAATTAAAAAAAAGTAAAAAATAAATTAAAACAAATAAAATTAAAAAAAAAAACCGGTTGAATCGTTACCGGGTCACCGCTTAAACTGGTTGAACTGGTCGGTTGACCAATTTTCTAATAGTCCGATTTTAAGCTATAACCGGACCAGATTTTGGACCGGTTCATGGTTGAACCTGTTGGTCCGGTCTAATTTTCTAAACATTGATTTTTATAAATAATTAGTTATCGAATAAAAATTAATCTAAATTAGCAATTTCGCTAAGATTTAATTTTGTATGATATAAAATTAAAATTTATTAAAATTTCACATAAAAATTGTAATATGATTAGATCGGTACCTTTACTTAATTTTAGAAATAATATCTATATTAAAACTTATCCTCACCAAAATTAGATTTTTTCAAATCTCCACTGATTTGAACCTATCTTTTGTATATTTTTTGTCTTTTAATTTTTTCCTTTTTATTAATTCATAATCAATCCTAACAAAAAAATTAATAAATTATTATTTATATTAAATGGTAAACATTAAATCTAAATTTTGTTGCCTTCCATAAGTATTGATAAGTATTATTTTATTATATCTTTTTAATCTAAATCTAAATATTTATATTTTTATATATAGAATAAGAGAATTTTTATAAATAATTAATTATTATGAGATGAAAATTAGTTCACAAGAAAATAAAATTAATTAAAATTAATAATTTCATTAATATTTGATTATTGTGTGATACAAAATTAGCATTCATTAAATTTTTACATAAAATAAAAAGAAAAGTATAATATTAAAATTTAAAATTTTGATTCGATCCGCTAATTAATTGTTTAAATAACTAATTATTTTTATTAATGTTTAGAAAACTGAACCAGCCAGCAAATCGGAGAAGGCAATGGTTCAAGGCTCAAACGATTAAACCCGACCGAACCGTTTTTAATTAAAAAAGTAAAAAATAAATTAAAACAAATAAAATTAAAAAAATAAAAAACCGGTTGAATCGTTACCGGGTCACCGCTTAAACTGGTTGAACTGGTCGGTTGACCGGTTAATAGTCCGATTTTAAGCTATAACCGGACCAGATTTTGGACCGGTTCATGGTTGAACCTGCTGGTCCGGTCTAAGTTTCTAAACATTGATTTTTATAAATAATTAGTTATCGAATAAAAATTAATCTAAATTAGCAATTTCGCTAAGATTTAATTTTTGTATGATATAAAATTAAAATTTATTAAAATTTCACATAAAAATTGTAATATGATTAGATCGGTACCTTTACTTAATTTTAGAAATAATTAATAATTTTCAAAAATAAAATTAGCTAAAAATGAAAATTAATTAAAATTAGAAAGTTTTTATGATTTCATTTTGGTGTGATAAAAAATTTCAATTCATCAAATTTGCACACAAAAACTAAAAGAAACATGTAACATTAATTTTTTTAACTAATCATTCAGTAATAACATTAATCTAATATTTTTAATTAATTGAATCTATATCCATATCTTTTAAATTACAGATATCCTTTAGTAGAAATAATTAATAGAAAACGGGTTTTAATATTACATTTCAACAGTTATATCTTTTAAACGGATTTTTCATTAGTTTGGATGGTTTTGTTATTGGATTTAATTAGTAGTCAGTCAGCCTTGAGAACGGGTTTTATTATTGCATTTCAACAATTTATATTGAATTTGAGTTATAATTCTCATAAATTTTCATGATTTTTATTATTTGGATTTTATTAGAAGAATTGATAGTCTTCATTTCTCGAATATTTCTTTTTGAGTGATTGAGTTTTTTCTGGAAAGCAAACACAAGTTAAGCCTTTTGTTAGGCTATGTTTCTTCTTGATATTGAATATGTAGCTCTTGATCAATATTAAAATCCCACTATAAACTACAATGAAGATTATCAATAAGGACATTTTACTGATTAATGTACTAACAAGATATCGAAAAAGTCATTTTCAAAACCATGAACAACGATTACATGAGTGTCGTTAACGATATTTTTAAAATTGTTAAGGTAAATCCGTAGATTCATAGAACTTTCTTCATACGCTTAAATTTATTTTCCTTGAATCATTTAGTTTTTATGCCAATATATTCATTGTGAAAATTAATTATATTTCTTTTGTATGTTTAATTAATATTTTTAGTTTACATAATTGGTTACAATTGAAAAAGTCCAATAAACTTTATAATTTTTTATAAAGTTGATTAATTTGCAGTGCAACATTACTTTTCAAAAGCATAAAATAAATTAAAATATGAATTGACCAAATTCGATGGATTGTTTGTAGTAAAGTATTGAAATAATTATTCTTCATTTGCACTGATAAATTGCTTTCTCTTTTTTTCATTAATTTTTTATACCATTGGGTTGAGATGACACAATTTTTTAAATATTAAAGGTAAATTCGTGGATTGATCGTACTTTTTTTGCACTATTCATTTTTCTTGTCTTGGATCTTTTATTTTTTGTACCCATATTGAAAATATTTTTCAACAGTGGAACAGAGTTTCAATCAAAATAGTGTTGGATTCATTTATTATAAAGAAATAATTGTAGTTTCTTCACACTATAAAAGTTATATATATATATATAATATCAATTTTTTAAGTCATTAATACAAATCGACACAATATTTTAAATTATTAACGTAAAGCTGTGGATTTATCGTACTTTTTTCACGTTATTAATTTTTTTCCTTGGATCATTTAGTTTTTATGACAATATGTTCATTATGAAAATTAATTATATTTCTATACTTCTTTTGTATGGTTGATTATATTTTTAATTCACATAATTTGTTGCAATTGGGAAGTTCAATATATTTTATAATTTTTTCGAGTAAATTAATATGTAATGCAACTATTGTTGTTTACAAGTATAAAATAAATTAACATATGAATCAACCCAATTCGATGGAGTGCTTCCGGTAAGTTATTGCAACAATTATTCTTTCTTCAAAGTGATAACCTATTTTCTGTCTCTCTTTTTTTTCTCATTCATTTCTTATACCATTAGATTGAGATTACACAATTTTTAAAATAGTAAGGATAAATTTATGGATTGATCGTACTTTCTTCATACAATTAAAATTTTCTCTTGTATCATTTATTTTTTGTGCCAACATGGAAAATTCTTTTCAATAGTGAAAGAGTTCCAATCAAAAGAGCATTGGACTCACTTATTGTGAAGAAACAATTTTATATAGTTTCTTCATACTATTAAAATTTTTTATTTTTTTTATTTTTTATAAGATCAATTTTTTAAACCATTAATAGGAATCAATACAATATTTTGAATTGTTAAGGTAAGTCAGTAGATTGATCGTACTTTCCACACATTATTAATTTTTTCCTCGGATCATTTGGTTTTTATGACAATATGTTCATTATGAATTATACTTCTTTTATACGTTTGATTAATATTTTTATTTCATATAATTCGTTGCAATTGTAAAAGTCCAATATACTTTATAGTTTTTTCCAGTAGATTAATTTGTAATGTAACTATTACTGTTTACAAATATAAAATAAATTAAAATTTTAATCGACCCAATACAATGGGTTGTTTTTGGCAACTTTGAAACAATTATTTCTTTCTTCACACTGACAAATTATTTTCTCTTTTTTTAATTAATTTTTATACCATTAGGATGAGACAACATGATTTTTTAAATACTAAAGGTAAATCTGTGGCCTTTGCACTATTAAATTTTTTTCTTGGATCATTTATTTTTGTGCCTACATGGAAAATGCTTTTAACAATGGAAGATAGTTCCAATCAAAAGAGTGCCGAACTCACTTTGTGTGAAGAAACAATTAAAGTTTCTTTGCAATAATAATTTTTTTTCTTTTTTTGTAGTATCAATTTTTTAAACATTAGTACGAGTCGACACAATATTTTAAACTGTTAAGATAAATCCGTGGATTTATCGTACTTTCTTCACACTATTAATTTTTTTGCATTAGATCATTTAGTTTTTATGCCAATATGTTCATTGTGAAAATTAATTATACTTTTTTTGTATGGTTGATTAAAATTTTTAATTCACATAATTCATCACAATTGTAAAAGTCCGATAAATTTTTAAATTTTTTTTGCAGTAGATTAATTTGTAATTCAATTATTACTATTTAGAAGTATAAAATAAATTAAAATATGAATTGACCTATTTTGATGGATTATTTGCAATAAATTGTTAAAATAATTATTATTTATTTGTACTAATAATTTTTTTTAATTATTAATTTTTTATACCAGTTGATTAAGTCAACATAATTTTTTAAATTGTAAAGGTGAATTCGTTGATTAATTGTACTTTCTTCGCACTTTTTTTTCCGTGAAACGTTTATTTTTTGTGCCAAAATATTCACATGTTAACTTAGTAAATTAGTGCTTCATTGGTCCAATGGACACCTCAATCATGAATCAATGTTATTAGATACGCAGCATTGAAGTAGAAAAGTTAAGAGTATGAATTATATTCTTATTTTAATTGCATCATAGTGAATTGTAGAATGAATATATATGAAAAAAGAAAGGAGTTATTTAAAACTAAAAGAACATATTTATTGAGTTAAATTGTCAAAGATTAGATTTAAAATTGTAATTATCTTATGAGTACTTACACCATCAATTATGTAATGGATCCATTTGAAATGAGATAAATTAAATTATATTTTTTTATTTTTATTTTTCTAATTCATATGGAATTATTACAATTTTAAAGTATGAATCAAACCATAATAAGGTAGAGAAATTGGCTTTTAGGTGATTATTAGTTATTCTTATATTGTAATTCTTATGATAATACAAGATTCAATCAATATATATATAGAAAAAATAGATATTGAAAATTTTGTTTCCTGTACAACATACATGCGAAACAGGTAGGGTTTTGAATGGGAAGGGTGTGTCGCAGTCCCGAGGGTGATGCATAGGAAGGGTTTAAAATTTGTGATATATGATGATGGTTGTCGTCCAACTACCATGACAACAAATGTCGTCTATAAAAAAGTGTTTAAACTTATAGTTTCATACTTATTAATCGCATAAGGTACGTTGTTCACTTTATTTTTTTTTACACAAATCTTTTATATTATTCATGGTTTGATCTGTGAAGTGAAGGATTGTATTTATATATTATTGTGTTTGTACTCTTATATTTATCTAGGTATAGTATTCTCGTCACAAATTTGGTAAAGTTATACAATTGATTATATGTACCATTTATGCATTAGGAGATCCCGTACCCACGTCAGAAAAAAATTCGTGAGGTCCCGTTGGCTTCCCACCATCAGAAGCAGTTATGTATTATTCATCTAACCTAATGTAAATACTAAAAAATTTTTGGTGACTTGGGACCCTTACGCCACGTGGCGTGGGTACCATCCAACGTGGGGAACAAAGCACTGGCGTATGCATTAGTGGCACTATATTTCAAAAAGGTAATTCAATGTATTTAATAGTCGAAAATTACATTTTTAGTGAGTTTTATTGATCATATCTGAAATATGATGTTATTTCTAATATTTTTATAGGCTTCTTATGCTAAAGCCTCGGTATTTGTGTAAAAGTAATGTCAGAGATATTCCACTCATCTAAAATTTAATTATTATTTTAGTACAATTCAATTGTATAATAATACAATTTTTTATATTCAATGTGACAATTATGGATGTGACTTATATTTGAGTGCATTCATATTTTTTGTCAAAACACGAAGATGTTTCTATTTTTTGGTCGGTATGTTATTGTTGACTATTATTGATGGTGTTTTGTTTGGATTGCTTTAATTATTGATGTCTTTAAGAGTATTCTAAATTAAATTTGTGTTTTTTGGTGAGTTTTCCCCCAATTATTTGCAGAATGAATTGGTACAAAATGGAGAAAAACTCTGTCGAAAATTTTCAAGAATTATTTCATTAGCTATATTAATTAAATTTATTGTTACGATTCATTATTTATTTTAATTTTTTCAAGATTTTATGTTAATACAACTAACACCTATTAATGCTGCTATTAGCTAAAAAGTTATGCTCCCGTGCAACGCACGGGTGAAACAACTAGTTATTAAGGGTAACATGAAAAATTTTTTAAAAATTACTCATTTTTAGTTAAAATTTTTTTTAAAATAAACTTGTTCCCAAATAAACATTAAAAAAAAAAGAAGAGAGAGGAGAGAGGAGAGAAAGAAAGAGAGGGAAGACAGGAGGAGAGAGAGAGCGAGACAGAGGAGAGCGGAGAGAGAGGGAAGAGAGAGAGAGGGGGAAGAGAGAGGAGAGAGGGAGGGAAAAGGGAGGGGTATATTACATATTTTTCTTTTTTTTTTCTTTTTGGTTTTTATTAATGGGTGTATTTAGTAAAGGGGTGGGTGCATTTAGCCCACCCCATTTTCGAAGGAGACAAGAGTCAGGACAGCACTTATATACACTTCGTGTCACACTCGATGTCCAATAACCTGTCGCCACCTGTTTGTAAACATGAAATAATTTCACTCGAACAAAAACTGCTTCCCTAATGGTTCTTTAATACCCTTTTAATTAAATAAAACTAGTATACCGCTGCTTCTCGCGGTGGCATCCGAATGAAGTCCGACGCAGGAGGTGACGGCGTGGAGGAGGTTGAAGAAGGAGAGGAAGTGGTCGGATTTGCAGAAGAAAAAGTGGAAGAAGGAAGAAGAGACCGGGTGAAGACGGAAGGACAAATGAAGACGGAATACGGACAAGTGTTTATTTTGGTCCTTAAGTAGCGGAGAAAACCTCACTCCGTTCGGTGATTAAATAAATTTATTTACAATTAAATATATAACATTTTGAAAACATGTAACTTAGTTCCCATCTTCTATGGAATTCCACCACCTCCATCACCGTTGCATTTTCGCCACCACTGCGCGAACTAGTGGTGCTTCGAAAGCCACCTGCTTGAGCTGGTGGTTTTCAAAAGTTTCTTTTCGAAACAAAAAACCACCAGCTTGAGCTGGTGGTTTCAAAGCGACGAAGAGTACCAGCTACGCTTCTGGTGGTTTTCGAGCCACCACCAATTCGTTGACGTTGAAATTTCATTGGTGTTGTGGTGGTGGGGTGGAGTTAGTGGTGGTGATGGGGGTGGTTCAAATTGAATGATATAAATGTTGAAAATCCTTCTGGTGCAATGAAATGTTAATTTGGAGACCAAAATGCCAATAAAAAAAAGTTCAGGTCTTAAGTGCGCAATAAGTATAAACGTTGGGTCCTAATTGCGCTATTTAGCCTATATATAAAAAGGAATGTCGTAAGACTGTTCAAAAACACCAGGGAGTGCCTTAAGTTAAGGCACTCCGAAATGTTTTACAGTCACATATAACTTCCATTGGAAAATTCGGAACCAAATGCGGAATCAGTATGGCTAGGCGAAGCTCTAGGAGTTCGAAAAATTTTCTGAGGACGTCGTGGTCGCAGTTGGCAGCCGACCAAAGTTTTTAGCTACCGGAAAATTTTCCAAACTCTTGGAGTTTCGCCTCGGCGTACAGATTTTGGATCTGATCCCAAATTTTCCAACGAGGGTCATATATAACTGTAAAACACCTAGGAGTGCCTTAATTATGGCACTCCCGGGCGTTTTTGAACATCCTTGAGTAACGTCGTGGGCGACCTGTATTTCTTGTTTCTCCATTTACACTTTTGCTCTTGCTCTTGTACAAATCCCGCTTAATTAGGCAATTAATTTTCTACTATAAATCAATAATATGCTATTGTCATTGAAAAAAAATAATATGCTACTAACAAATAATGATATATACGTCTCTGACTAATTTAATGCGTCAAATGTGGTGCATGTTTGTCTAGGCCTATAATTATTCTTTGTAATTATTTTCAATTATTTATTACATGCTCGTTTTATGATTTTAAATAGAGTTGTTGTTAGGGAAAAGTTGAGCAATTTGGCCAAATCAAACTCTATTCCCCACTCCTATTAGCTTAATATCTAATAAGACTAGTACGACACCCGTGCGATGCACGAGAAAAGTATAATTTACTTATAGCAATATTAAAATTATTTATTAGACAATAAAAATGAATAAATATAAAATGTGTCACAAATTTGAACTAAATAAATATTACAAATTTTGAAATAATTATTTGAAATCAATATTCATTGTCGAATCCCAACGCTTTTCAAGTTTTTTACTTATAATAACCATTAATATTTCAACAAAATGCCGACTTATGAAAGTGATTGCCCTTAATTTTTGTTAATAGTCATATCATAAGATACAAATCAATGGGAATTGTCGTCTCTGAAACTTGAAAGTTAATCTCGCATTAGTCGAATTCAAAGACATTCTTGGGATAACAACTTTTTTACCTACATCGATATCAAACAAAATTTAGGCCAGAACAATATTTTTGAATATTAAGTTTTGAAGAGTTTATGTGGTGTGGATTATGTTTTATGTGAAATGATAAGATCTCGATATAAAGGATTTATAGGTAATATTATTATCGTTAAACATATTAATGTCTCATTATTAATATCATTAAACATAATAATTATTTAATGTCTCATTATGTGATGTGACTATACGAGAATATTTAATATCTCATTATTTAATGAAGAGTTTAAGTGATGTGAATATACAGAAATATTTAATGTCTCATTATCATTATCATTAAACATATTAATTATTATGATTTCTTTAAATTATACACTCTTAAATTGAAATGATTAATGCGTTCTCATAAAACCTTTTATTTATTTTTTTAGCATAAGCGTGCCACATTGGCATTGCCCAATGTGTTTCTCTTACTATTGATAGTTAGATTATATATATATATATATATATATATATAAAATTAATTAAAAAATTTAAAAATGTATAAAAAAAGTTAATTCTCATTTTTAGAATTAATTTAATTGTATTATAAATTGTAACGTTGATCTCTTATCACATTTTCATTAATTCATGGAAGATTAAATAAAAAATTAATGCTTGATAGTTGTAATTTTTTATAACAAAAATAAAGGGATGATTAAGTGATAATTTGTAATAATAATTTTTAAGTGACTTTGCGAAATGGTGAAATGAGACGTGAAAGTTGTGTTTTCTATTTATTTTCTAATTAATTAATTATTCATTATACACACTATTTAATTTTTTTAAAAAAACTACCCACTTTTTAAACCGGTCAATGCATATTACTCATGAAAATTATCTCATACTATCCTTCCAAGATGGTAAAAATAAAAAGGATTTTTTTATTTAATTTTTTCATATATAAAAATATCAATTTTTTTCCTGAAATAGAAAATCACTGCCAACTGTATGACTTTGCAAAGTTGGTGGCGCTTCGACTTTTTCAAATAAGAAGATATATATATATATATATAATTAATTTGAAAATTAATAAATATATAAAATAATTGAAATGTTATACCCAAAAATTAAATTGTGTATATAAAATGTTAATTATCATTTTAAAAATGAATTTAATACATATTGTAAGGTATTAGTTTGATCTTTATCACATTTTTATTAACAATGCAACTCTAAATATAAAATTTTTTAAAAAAGAATTATATAAATTATTTTAAAAATTAAAATACAAATAAAAAATAAAATAAAATAAGGAAAGTAACATAAATAAAAAAATCAATATAATTAATTAACATTTATGTATTTGTTTCCAATTATAGAAGGAATCAACCATTAACAGCATTCCTTAAATACACTCATGCATAAATCCGGTAACTTGGAATCTCATAATTAATTAACTAATATAATTTTTTTTAAACATTGTGAGTGCTAGCTAGGCACTGCCAACGTGGCGCAGTGCCTAGTTGGCATTCCAGGACTTTCAATATCATAATAATAATAAAGATTTTGTATTATAATACAAGGTTGCCAAATACAATAAAATCTCATCTTGGTCTTAGGCTTCTCCATTATTTTTGAATTTCTTTCAGGGTGTGTTCTATTCAAATTAAATCTCATCAAATTAAATCTATTTTTTCTTTCTTATCATTTTTAATCACTCATTCATTGATTTGAAAATTACTTTATATTCTTTTAATAATTCATCTCCAATTTTCATTCACACATCTTCTACCAAATTTAATCTACAAAGAACATACTCTCAACCTCTTTCATCTTTTTCATTTTTTTCCTATACCTTTTTCATTCATTTAAAAATTAAAATAATTATCTTCTCTCTCCTCCACGTCACTCCAAGATCGGACCACGGTATTGGAGAATTGGAGATGCTCTTAAGAAATGAAAATAGGGTGAAATTCGTTTACCACCAAAATTCTTAGGAATTTTATTGAATAGTTTTTTTTTTAATTTAATGGATTTCGTTTTCCATTCTAATTTAAAAAGTACAATCTTTTCTTGATTTCAAAGAATTGATATTTCTAAGGGAGGGGTGAGAATGGGAATCATATAAAATTAGAATTCTAATTCCATTTCACAGCGTCAATCAGACACAACTTTAATAGCATCTGTAATGCAAATGTGGGGTTGTGGGAATGGATCGGAGGAGAAAGATAGAGGGAGAAAATTTATTTTAATTGGGAGGAAAGAGAGTGAGAAATTGGGAGAAAAAAATGGGAAAAGTGGAAAAATGAGAAACACACATATAAATTGAAAAATAATGATAAAAAAAATACAGTCCCGATCTGTTGCACCCGGGTGCTCCATATTATGGAGCACCCGGCCTACGTGTCGCTGATGTGGCGCGCCCACGTCAGCGGTACAGCAAAGAATTTGAAGAAAGAGGCCCGGTGCCAAACTTTTAAATATTAAAAAACACCAGGGACCTGTTGTGCAATTTCCCATTGCTTTACTCCATTTCTGACCGACCCTCTCTACCCCGCTTCTCTGGTTCATGAATTCAGCTCCCCAAATTCGCCGCCACCACCACCAGTCGAAGGTCGCCAGAAAGCCACTGCAGCCGGTGTGTCCAGGCGATCTCCGCCGCCGCTTCCTATACCAGGTGCTCCACTTAGGGGCCCTTATGAAGTACTACACATCAACTTTTCTTGGAAACCTAAAGTTGATGAGGTTTCCACTTTCCATTAATCTTAATTCCTGTGTTAATAATCATGTTAGAGATAAACTTTTTAATTGATTCCTTTGAAAATCATGAAAAAGACAAAGATTTTCAAAAAAGATTAATCGAAATTATTTACCCTAAAATGTGGATTAAACATGTGACATATCACACATAATTACAAGAAATTTACAGATTTCAAATTCTTGAAATTTTCAAGAATAATACGGCCAAACGAGTATTGTTTGATTGTACTTGTTGCGTTAGGAATTTCTTGGACCTTCAATGGCGTTTCCCCAATTCCATACCAGAAGAGGGTGGGTGAACCAAATGGAGTAAAGCTGTAAAGGTGATTGGAAATTGCATGACAGGTCCCTGGTGTTTGTTTAAATTTAAAGTTCTAGCACCGGGCATTTTTCTTCAGATTGGTTGCATGTGCCGCTGACGTGGGTGCGCCACATCAGCAACACGTAGGCCGGGTGCTCCATATTATGGAACACCCGGGTGCAACTGAACAGCACCGAAAAAAAATAGTGGAGATTGAATTTGAATGTTGGGTTTGAGAAGTGGTATTGAGGGTGTGAATAAAAAGCGGGGAAAAGTGATTAAAAAGTGAGAAAAATTGGTGTAAAAAAAGTGAAAATTGAAAAAAAATTAAGGAACATATGGGATCCACTTTTTTTTTTTTTACTTTTTTTTTTGTCACTTATCTCTCCTCAATAGAGGATGGAAGCCCAAATTAGCATTAGAGATGCTCTAATATTTTTATGGTGAACTAGTTGGGCCTCCATTATACAAATCAACTCGGTGCTTGATAATAAGGCTATCTCCAATCGCAATGTTAATTGCCATTTTTTCATTTTAGAGAGAGATAGGAAGAAAAATGAAGAGAGGGCCCCACATGTTTCTAATTTTTTATTTTTTAAAATCACTTTTCTCATATTTATACTACTTTTTCTCCACTTTTTTACATAAATTACCGTGTCACCTCTATATTCCGATCCCTATCTAAAATTATTCTACTACTATTTTATTATTATTTTTAAATTTTTAAATTTGTTTCTACATCTCTCTCTTTTTCACTCTTCCCTCCCATTTCTCCTACACTTCTTTTCATTTATTTTCAAATAAAATAATTATTTTATCTCTATCTCTCTCCTCCACATCATTTCGCAATTCACATTCCCATCGGAGATGGCTTAAGAGCATCTCAAATACATGTCTTCCTAGAGAATATCCGTACAAGAGAGATATAGACACATAATTTTACAAAGATCCCACCATTTCCTTAATTTTCTTAATTTTTATGTTTTTAAAATCACTTTTCTCACGTTTATCTACTTTTTCTTCCTAAATCCTCGTGCCACTTCTATATTTTCACATCCACCTTTACATCCTCTACTACTATTTTATTATTATTTTTAAGGTATCGATTCCAAATCGACCACCAATACGCTAATGTTATCTCTACTTCCATTTTCAAGAGCACGGTGTGACAAGTACTCAACAACAGCTCAAGAAGCCGATTCAAGTCCGTCAAGCCTTCCTATAGGAAGCAGGTGGCCATACCGACCATGAATCATCTCCTCAGCTATGTCACAAACCTTCGCATTTGTCATCACATCCGACAAACCATCACTTGCTAGCTAGAACGAGGCATCTATCTCCTTTCGTTCGGGGGATCAAAGTTACTTCAGGATCCGGAACAACCCATTGTTTCTATGGTTTGTTCCAATGACTATCTCTTGTAAATAGCCCACTCTTGTGCCTCAACTTGAAGAATTAATGCCTGCTTGCAATAGAAATTTTAATGACCCTGAATGGCATGAAAAGTTGTTAATGGCTTCCACAAGGATGACAACCTACCTCGTGCGGGTTCAAAAGGAGTATTGAATTGAAAGGATAACCGCAATTTTCCGGAGATGGTTTGCTGACAAAGCAACCTCATTTTCTGATGAAAATGATCTTCACAAGGATTTTTAAAGTATTTTCACTTGTATGCCAAATAGCTTACGCTTTGGAAAGATTTCGGAAAAAGTTTTAAGAAATATAAAAAAGTTGTCACACCTAAGAATCTAAGATAGGTGGGTGAAAATGATGTTTGAAAAAAAAAAAAAAAAGGAATGATTTTTGGAACAAGTTGCAGCGAACAAGTTGCAGCAAACAAGCTCTTACTTAACACTGGTGATATAGAATCGGAAAAAAAAAAATACAAACATTCAAAAAAGAACACGAATACGGGAAATTAATAAAAAAAAAAAAAAAAAATCTAAAGTGCTTGTAATAAGAGTACAAGGTAATAAGATTAAGGAAGCACACCTTAAGTTGGTCTTACAGTGAAACCACAGTAGCTGGAAGTGAAAAAATGATGGCATGGAGAGTAAACAAATGATTCAATTTACATTCAGAACAAAATATAACCAATGCCCCCCAACAACAAATTAAAAACTTGAAGTTACTACTGTTAATTTTGAACTTTGAAACCCGGATATTATAAAAGAAGCAGAAATAATGAATTTGTATGCATGCATAAAAAGGTCATCAAGAAGAGATTTATGCATATCACAGACCAAATCCCTTGAGAAGGTCCAAAGGATATAATTTAAACAAGTATTTTACCTATTCTCTAGACAAGCCAAAGAATCAATTTGGTTGTACAAGTCGTTGCCACTGCCAGAAAAACTTCTCCAAACACAATATTTTGTCCCCTGGAATCTGTGAACTTGGCCAAACACAATATTCTGTGAATTCTCTAGACATTCCAAGTTCACTAGACTCGTCCCATGGAAGACAGACTGAAATGCTGAAGTCAAAAGCCAGATGTCAGCATGGACACAGAAATCTTTCTTTTTCACTGTATATGATTTTAACCACAACGACTTTTACACAGAAATCCTTTTCAAGGTTAATATAACCCCGAGTGACATCTTGGAAAGAGGAGGCTGTCTATGGCACAAAAAAAAAAAAAAACACTGATTGGTATCCTCAGCAGATCAAAACAGAGTAAATACACTGTCTATTCATCTGTCGTGCCAGTTTTGTCAAATACAGCGAGCTTTTACAGGAGAAAGAAATATACAATTACCAGAGATGCTAATGAAACAAATCTAGCCAGGGTCTCAATTGTTATACCTGCAAAATTAAAGTAAAGCAAGTGATCAGCATTTAGAAAGTGATAAACCACCACGAGTATCGATGTTCCAGTACAAAAATCAAGGCAAAAGATAGAATAGAATAGAATAAATGAGATCAATAAATTTTGTTTAGTTAATGAACATAATATTTACCGGCAGCATAAGTACTAGACTCTGGGTAGTCGGAACTGTAGCGCCACTCTGGCTAATGGCCTGAGACAAATCCAATGTCACTTAGTCATGTGCACTATATGTTAGATTAAAAAAAAAAAAAAAAAATTTCCTCTGGAAAAATGCATATTTGGTTTAAACAGGTAAGAAACATTCAGTGGGTCAACTACACCCTAACCGAACAAAAAATTCTGTTAGCATCTTCAAGGTATATTTCTACTTCGACCGTCTGACCCTGCACAAACAAGTCAACGAGAGAAGAAATTGGCAGAGCGTTTCGCAATAAAGGTTCACTCAATAAGCTGTGGCCAGTTCAAGGCTGCCTCAAAGTTAACTCATTGCCATGTGCAAGCCACATACCTTTGGCCCACTGAGGTGAGTGTGTACCTAGTATTGAGCCATGGCTATTTTACCACCTAAACTTTTTTTGCCAGTTTTCTTTCAAAGCTGAGATGGTTTGAGGATTTTTTTAAAGTTATTTTAACGCACATCCTCGTGTCATATTCGAGCTTTAAATAAAGAAGATTCAATTTGAAAAAGTACGATGAAAAGATATTGGCATAGCCTGATAAGCAGTAATCCTCCAACAGAGTAGTAGAAATCAGGAAGGGAATTTGCAGCATTCAAGGAATCTTTAAGTCTAGATGAAATTTCCTGTGGAGAATTACATACAAATGTGCATTAACACTTTCATATAAGTTCCAAATAATAATAAAATTAAAGATGCAAACCCAATAGCTTAATCTACCACAAAAGCGTCATCATTTAGCTCGTCATTTAAGGCCCGAAAGTGTCGGCCACAGAACCACATGAATGCGACTTCTTGAGCTGATGTCACATGAATATTGAAATTTGTAGACTCCTATATTCATTCCCATGTGGAAAGCACTCTAATTTGAACACTCATCTATTTAAAGTTCTGATTGTTTATATGTTAAACAACACTTTTGTCATTCATCACCTGAAGACTCGGACTCTACAAAACAAAATGGACTTGTAATCATTATGTAAAGCTGGCCTTTTTCGAAAGTTACGTATCTTCCAGTTGCCCAGAGTTACTTGCTCCTCCTTTCCACATCCCAGAACAATATTAACTCATCAAATTCCTATTACACGTTTACTACCAAAAGGAACTCCTCTTCTTTTAAATAAAGAACATTGAAATTTGTAAAATTTCTTCTTATCTGGTCTTTGCATTAATTATTCTCCACATTCATGTTAGGGGAAAAAAAAAAAAAAAAAAAACAGAAAAGAAAGTTTTACTTTGTTCAAACTAAACAATCCCACAAAACAACGACATCTGTTCTTCAGATCATGAAAGGAAGTACATCAAACTGTTCGGTTGAGCATGAGCTCAATAAGACAAAAGGCATAGGAAAAGAAATACATATATATATATATAACATATAAAAAGGGAACATATTGGGCATTAAAGGGGATTTAAATGGATAGAAGCTGGGAATTTAATCAATCAGACGCCATCAACTGGTCGAGCTCAGGCAAGATGTCATGCCGAAGATCCGGACGGTCAGCCAACTCACTCCCCAAGCACCTAAAAGCCAAATTTGCTAAGCTCACCACGTTTGGAATTGGCCAATCTATTGCCTTTGGATCAATCATGTGAGGGGCGAAATTCTCTTTGGTTATCCATTTCCTTGGATACTCAACTCCAGTTATCAACTGAATCAAAATCAACCCAAATGAATACACGTCCACGTATGCTCTCGGTATCCTCGTGCTCCTATAAGTGGGATCTAAATACTCAAAAGTCCCGCTAACTACACTAGGAGTGTCGGACATTGGAATTGAGAAGCCAAGATCGCAAATCTTGGCTTCATAAGCATTACTTAGGAGCACATTTGCTGGCTTAATGTCCCGGTGGACAAAGCCGCAGTCATGGAGAAACAAAATCCCACTAGCGATGTCGTGAGCAATTTTAAGCCTAAGTCTCCATGGAACACCCCTGGAAAGTACATCCTCTAAATCACAGTCCAAACACTCATAGATCAAACAACCATGCTCCAAACAGGAGCCCAAAAGCCGAATGACGTTCTCGTGCCTAACCTTACTCAGAAGCATGAATTCTTTTTCAAAAGCCTCCTGATAAACTATATTACCCTTCCCATCCTTAAAAAAAACTTTAACTGCAACACGATGGTCTCCGATGCTACCTCTGTAAACCGTGGCGGTAGATCCATACCCAATTGTCATTTTCGGGGACCAGGAGTTTGTGGCTGCCTCCAAGTCTTTTATGGAATATTCTTTCAAGAGCTCCTCCTCAAAATCACCATAAAGAGGAGATGCTCTCTGCTTGGACAATGGGGAGGCTGATCGACGACCTATATCTAGAGAAAAAAGACGAAGAATATATTAGGACAAGGAATGACTAACAAAGGATCATATATGTTTGATAGCATGAAAACATTTTCTAGGCAAATGTCTTCCTTTCCAGGTAAACCTTTTCTCACCTCATTGATGGATTTTATTTTCCTAGAATTAGAGCTAAAATGGACAATGTTGACTTGTACCTAGAAACCTTTTCCGGGAAAATGTTTTAAATCAAACACTAAAGTTGGAAAACAAATTGCTAGATTCCATGTTTTTCCAGGAAAAAGTTTACAATCAAACACATGCGTTACGTGTCCACATAATTTAAATTCATTATTTTAAATACCAATTAATAATGGATCCCACATACTAATCTTGTGTGTTTGATTGATAAGAGTGGAAAAGAAAATATTTTCTATCTTTCGAAGGAAAATGTTTTTTTTAGGGGGAGTTAGAAATAATTTGTCATTGCAAAGCCTTCTTTTGTCTATAAAATAATTGTACATAGAAAACATTTTCCATGAAAAATTGCGCAATCAAACAAATAAGTCTAAACAATTTTGTCTTCATGGAACATTTCCCATGGAAAATGAATGCAATCTAACACAACCTATATTTTCAATCAAACCACCACATATATTTCACAAATACAACCCTGAATCACATAAATCTATTTTGTTATTATTCTAAGAATTATGAGTACACCACAATTTGCAATCCAAATAATCCTAGATTACTCAAACCTAATCACCACAAATTACCCATGAGCGCAAATTTGGCAGACAAACAATTACCTTATTCTTACTCATTAATTTATTTATTCAGTGTCGTAAACATTAACATTCCCATTTCTATTTAGCATAGAATTTGATTCTCCATTAAAATGAAATCATTTTCCAATCAAGTTATATATAACGATTTGAAAGAAGAAAAAAAGGAAAGTCAAAGCATAAAACAAATGTGGCAGACAAATGGGTCATTAAAGAAAAAACGAGGTCGGAAAGAGTGAGCGATAGGAAGGACGACTTACCGATTGAAAACAAAGTATGCTTTCCGGTGGAAAAACGGAGGACAGAACCAGTGGAGCTTGTTGCCAGGGGAGGAGTTGAAATAGAGTCATTCTTCATCTTCAAGGTGGAAAAACAGAGGACCGAACCAGTAGAGCTTGTTAGCCAGGGAGGAGTTGAAATAGAGTCATTCTTCATCTTCAAGATGGAAAAACAGGGGACCGAACCAGTAGAGCTTGTTACCCGGGGAGGAGTTGAAATAGAGCGATTCTTCATCTTCAAGGAGAGGCTGATCGACGCCATGGAATAGAACTGATTGTGTTTACGTGATGAGGAAAAAGAAAATGGAGAAGCTGCTATACACGGCAATGGATCACTTCTAAGAGATTATAAAAGGGGAACAGAATTAGAATGGTGCTTCAACAGCATATACGTGTACACAGTGCGAGTGGAATGGAATCAGAAATTCAGAATGGCGCTGCACCTGCATAGATCGTACGTAGTGTACACAGTGCGCAGGCTATTCCTCTGTTGGTTTTTTTAACCTTTTTTTGTTGGCAATAAATTTTACCTTTAACCTTTTTTTGTTGGCATTAAATTTTACCAAAGTTTTTCTCTCTCATATTTTCCAACCATACACATAAATTTGATACTTGTTTTACGCTTTTTAAGATGTCATTTCTCATTTTTAATCGCACAACTTACTGACGTACAATTCGAGAATTTCAATTTTAATGTGTATCAAATTCGAGCGTATCAAACGGGCCCTTATCAACTCATTTGTTCGGTTAAAATATTTTGTCCTAAGTGACTGCCATTACAACGTTTTTATAAAACAACAAACAGTTTGTTTTAGAAATGCAATCATATGTAATCCTAGACAGTTGCAGATTTAAAATGGGCATAGATGAACGAGGACTATCTGTGTAGTGCGTGAAGAATTTCTATAAATAAATGAGAAATATTTGTATTGTGCGTCTGAACTCTAGAAAATGCATATAAAATTGCTAAAAGTAAAATGGGTGTAAATTAAATTTTTCTTCATGCTCTCTAGTCCCGTGTCGTTTTTCTGCTTTTAAAATTTTCATGGGTTAAACCTTACAGCAAACACTATCCTTTTTTTTTTTTTTTTTTTTTGCCGAAAACAAACTTTATTATTTATTAATGAGAAAGCCAAAGTTCACTTGGTGACACAACACACAAGCGCCCAACGTCCCTTGGTGATACAAAACAAATAAATTACTATTTACCCAGAAAGGCGTAGGAGGCAGACACAAAAGGGAGGGGGAAAAAGGGGCCAGACGAAAGCAATCGCCAACCAAAATCAGGTCTGGGTTGGGATCGATCACTTGTGATAGATTAATGAATATTTCGATGGTGAACAACCGGGTAAATGGTTGGAGCTTGATGGAAGCTCGGCTAATGTTATATTATGGAGTATAATATATACCCCTTTGGTCCCCAAATTCACCCGCTCAACGAAATAAAGAATACAAACAGTCATTCAGTAATGCGTGGCGCAGTGGTAAGACGCTCACGTTTCGGCCGTGCGATCGGGTTCGATTCCTTAGTGAATGAATATGAATATAGAGTTTAAAAGAGTTAAGGGTCAGTTCGAAATGTCAAAACGCCACTGGTTTGAGGGTAAGTTTCTTGGATAGTGTCGATCATTCCATTTCCGCATAAAAAGATCGAAACTTCTTACACAAAATACAATTCCTCATATCTCAAGTTAGCTAAACTATTTTCCACTTTGAGTTTGATGTTTTTGTACACATAGGATACATTAATTACATGCTGTGATAAACAACATGCAGGGCATGGTAGACCAACTTAATATTTTTATATTGATATTAATTTGGAGATTTTAGGTCGAGGAAAAAAATTTATTTGTCGTTTTATGATTTACAAGTTTTTCTAGTATTATTATTATTATATATTATATATTTTAAATTCTCCATTTTATGACAAACTTTAAAATCATCTTGAAAAATTTAAGCAAACAAACACCGTTACAAAATAAAATAAGAAAGTCAAATTTGGCCATTAATTGAAAATATTGCAGTTAAGTCCATAATGTTCGCACATTCGTAATATACGGAATTCTATCTCAATTATCTACTCATTAAGGTCCTCAATGACTCAATGTTGGTTTTTCTTTTTCGTTTTTATTATTTTATGGTAGTATGTTCGAGTCCTCATTCGCAACTTTCAACCAAATTTCTTTCAAACTTCTCCGATGGCGTCGAGGTTCGCCTCTCACCTCCTCCGCCGCCACTACTGCCACCATCCCCTTTCCCTTCCCCTCCACGGTTTCACCACCACGTCGACAGCATTCCTCCCTAAACCCCATCATTTGTAATCCCTCCTCAAACTCCACGAACCGCCAATCATTCACAATTTCCGACAACCCTCTCTCCCCGTCAACCTCCGCTTCCTCTCCACTCGGCCCATCCGCCCTACCCGGACGAACAAGCCCGACATCGGCGCCCGAGCCCGACAACTCAAGAACCGCCGCCTCTGGACTTACGCCCTCACCTTCAGTTGCATCGCCGGATTTATAGTAATAGTGCTCAATCAATTTCAGGATCAACTCGTCTTCTACATCACCCCCACTGACGCCCTGGAAAAGTACAATTCCAATCCTAGCAAATCGAAATTCCGGCTTGGTGGATTAGTACTTGAAAACAGTGTTGCCCAATTACCCTCCTCTCCCGAAACCCAATTCGTAATTACAGACCTAATCACAGATATTTTGGTCAAATATGAAGGTAGTTTGCCAGATCTCTTCCGGGAGGGGCATTCAGTTGTGGTGGAAGGATTTGTTAAGCCGTTTGATGAGGAGATTAGGAAAAAGGAGGAGAGCATTTTGAAGAATAGCAATAAATTCGGACTTACAGAGAAGGCGAGGAGTTTGGATTGCTATTTTGCAGCCACGGAGGTTTTGGCTAAGCATGATGAGAAGTACATGCCAGCTGAAGTGGCATCTGCGATTGACAAGAATAAAAAGAAGCTAATTGAGGAGGAGAAGAGCAGAGAAGATGCGACAGCTACTGCTTAGTTGCGGGATCATGGGTTTATGGCGGTAACACTTTTTTTGGACTCTTTAAAGTTTTGTGCTTTACATTTACATTAAAATTGAGTATAGTGTAGAATTGAAACAGAATGAGATATGGTGAGGTGATTGATTCATTGAGCTGAATTCGGTCATTTGATAGTTATTGTAATGCGAATTTTGATCGCTGATTTGATTACAGTTCATGCCCCAAGAATAGGTGGAGTTTTTGGTGCACTGTTTTAAGGTTAGCAATGAACAAATGTCATATTCATCCATTATTCCTATTCCCCATATTATGAGTTGTTATAGATTTATTGTGCTTACTTTGGAACACTTGTAATTAGTCATGTATGCTTCTTTTGTCCTCTGCCTATGCTTTCCTCTTGTTTGTTAGATAAAATTCTAAGGAAATTTATGCATTATCTTAGATTTTACAGATTGTATCTAGCACTGGTTATACAGTTTTACGTAAGATCTTCTTATGGTTGAGTAGTGCAAAGGGTTAGGATGAGGTTAGATTTAAGTAGTCTCTTTTTAAGGGTCAAATATTTTGCTCTGTTTGTGTTACTACTATATTTGGCTTTGAAACTTTGGCTCTGTGAATGTAATGCTTTGTTCATTCAGTTTCTTTCTTAGTTCTGATAACTGGTTCAGTAGTAATCACTATATGTATATCAGGACTTTGATATGGAACTATTTATCATTGCGTTGTGGAAACATTATTTGATTTATAGACACCAGGTAACCTATATTTGCATTGTAGCTTATGGGATATGGTATTTTGTGATAGCATAGCATCGTGTAGTACTTTCTCTGGTGTTGTTTGTCGGAGTTTCTATTATGGGGATGCTTCTATTGGGAGGATGTTACTGAACGAAAATATAACTGCATTATTGCTTCAAGAATTGCCTTTTAAGTGACCAAAAATGTATACACAAGGAATAGCTGGTTAGTGCAGGATCATAATTTATAGAAATTCTTTAAAATAATTTGATAGCACAAACTTCAGCACAAACTTTAGAACAAATTACAAATAATTCGATCCCTTTGTTACTATTACATGAAAAAGATTCTCGTAATACTTCATTCTTTGACAAAAATAACTGGATCAAGAGTTATAGGAGCAATAGTTGGTGCATCCACAATGGCCTTGAGATCGTCATCTTCACCACCCAAGTAAGCCTTGAGAAATGCCACCACAATTCCCCCAACACCTTCTCTCATCAATGTCTTGGAACCCTTTCCACTCTTACTCACCAAGCTAGCCAAAGCCGCCTTTGGTTCATCCAACATATCACATCCACCATAATCCTTAGCAAGAAAATAAGAGCAAGGTGGTTTACCCTCGTTGAAAAACTCTGCATGATTAATCCCTTTTGGGGCAAAAGGTGGCATCATGCACTTTGGCTTACTACCCAATCCAGTTCCTATCACCCCAACGGGGATTGAGATGTTGAAAGATCGAGGGACGTAGGTAAGTATTTCAGGTTCCTGCCAGGTTGGCGGGTTCGGCCAGGCCACAGGGTCGACTCCTAGTAATGCCTTGAACTTGAGGGACGTTGGGATATGACCTAATGCAAGAGAAAATGCTGTCTTACCACCTCGTCCGTGGCCTGAGAGAGCAACTTGGGAGAGTTCTGGTTGCACTTTTTGAGGGAGAACAAAGTGAAGGCCTGTGCATAGCCAGTCTGTGACTTTGGCTGCTGCCTTTACTTCACTGTTGAGTGCAAATATCATGCACTTGTAGAACTACAAAAACACAGCATATGTTCAAGTAAACCTTTATATAGCTAAAAACTACTCCCTCCATCCCAATTATATAGGGCTTTATCATTTTTCATGTGGATTAAGACTTTGATTGGAAAAGCAAATAATCTTATTAATGAGTTTAAAAGTTATTGGAACTAGCAAATGACTTTAAATTGTGTCCATTAAATAAGGGTATAATAATAAAAGAATTGAAAGAGGCCTATATAATTGGGACAACTAGAAATGGAATAAAGGTCTATATCATTGGGACGGAGGGAGTAACTTTTTACGTTTAGAAGTGGAGACCACTTGATGTAGTATTAGTGATTTGTGATATTTGGTTGATTTTGAAGTTTTGATTTTCTTGAGTATTGGTCTATTGGAAGTTCGTCTTTAGGTAGAAAAAAGTAAATGCACACATACAATGTTATAATCGATTCACATGATAACACCACCAGTTGAGATTTCTCGTGTGAAATCAAGTGTGTGTGTGCGTGTGTGTGCGTGCTCTTGTGTTTGAGGAAGAGATGGTAGGGGGTTTTACCTTAGGAGCAACGGTGATGTATCCATGGGAAGCTATATGTTGGAGGAGCTGAGAGTACCAGCTGTTATGAGTACAATAGTCATGGCAAAATAGTAACAAAGGATAAGTCCCTTCTGAAACCGGTGCCACAATGTATAATTGAGTGGGTGGAGAAGAAGGATCTGATTTCTTCACTTTAATGGTTCGTACCTTGAATTTGCCTTGTTCAAAAACACCCAACTTACCATTTTCACACACTAAATGTGCCATTTTTTTATTTTTTTATTTTTTTACTGAATGATGGTTTTGTGCATGAGATGTGAAGCACTGGTCTTTGATTTATATAGTGTTGTAGGATTAGGTTTAGGACATGTTGTTATTAGACCTTGGATGCCTAATTAATTTGACTGCCTTACTGTATAGTAAGTGGCCTTGTAACAAAAGTTGGATCGAAGAGCAAAAGCAAAATGTATAAGGTTTGATAATTTAGTTGAACTTGACCAACAAAATTTCTCGGAA
The DNA here is from genome assembly GCA_018223645.1 of Jasminum sambac. NCBI lineage: Eukaryota > Viridiplantae > Streptophyta > Magnoliopsida > Lamiales > Oleaceae > Jasminum > Jasminum sambac. The sequence continues at coordinate 31,595,988 of CP073649.1, forward strand.
TAAAACTCGACCTAAAGAGGGGACCCACGAGAATTTGAATTGTTAAAAACTTCGCATGAACCATGAGGTCAACAGTCAACTTGTTTGGCAATATCAGTCTTATTTTACCCACTTCGTGATTATTATTCATTCGTTTTGGTTTCATGGAACTCGATGCTATTAATACCACAAGACGCGAGACTTTTTAAAAAGCGTTCAAAGGTACGCTTAGGCCTTGTTCTTTTACACATAAATTTATATGTACGCAATTCTGTATAATTTTACACATATTTTCAACCACACATATATTTTTCAAAATAATCTTAATCACACATTTTACACGGAATACCGCGCATGATAACTTTATCACTAATCAAACATACCCTTAACTTGCTAGAGCAAGCTAAAACACGGACAAAAAAAGGTGAAAATGTATTTAAAGAAAATGCTTGAATACAAAAGGAGCTTGAATCTTCTCTAAAACATTTATACGCGCTTTGTATTTTTTAATACTTTACAAAAGGTCTTTGTGATGTACAATTTGGGGTAACTCGACGCCACGAGTCGAACTCACTGCCTTACAGTGATGTACAATGGATTTTGGGCATCTGAGAGCGTTTATAAATCAGTTTTCTATTTTTTGAGTAATTTAATTTTTTTCATTTATTTGTTTTTAATTTTATTTTATCACCATTAAAAACACACTTATTTTATTTTATTTTATCACCATTAAAAACAAATAAACGAAAAAAATTAAATTACTTGAAAAATAGAAAAACGCTGATATCGTTGCCTAAAATGGAGTTCGGATACTAAATCTGCAAAGTGCGATTTCGTCCCTTTCGATCCAACTCATACATCACATGTTCCTTCCCTAAATAAAAAAATAATATCAAAAAAATATTAATTACATTATCAATTTTTTAAAATTTTTTTAAAAAAAAATACTATTTTAGATGCTCAGCCGGGGGTGGCCGAGCATGGCCGAGCTCCCTCTTGGAGAGCTCGGCCACCCTCGACGGAGCATCCAAGATTCTTTTTTACACCCACCGCGCAATATTCGACGAGGGTAAAATTGGAAATGATGGAAAAAGTGGGTGTATAAAATTAAAAAGGCGGGTGTGGATATCACCTTTCTTTATTTAATTTTAGTGACCCAAAAGGTTGGATTAGGTGACCATTAGACGGCAACAAACAAAATAAAGCAGATGAAATTCACCAGGGGTTCTTTAAGCATTTCTTCAACTGAGCACCTTATTAAAGTTATGGAACCATCTGATCTAAAAGTTTAAGCTGATAGATCGGTTCCAATTTAGATTATTTAATTATTATCTTCAACACGCCCCCTCACGTGTAGGCAAGATTTATTTTTCCCAAACAAATCCTAACACGTGCACAATTCATTTTTAAATGGGTGGCGGTGAGATTCGAACTCAAAACCTCTGCCTGTTCTGATACCATATTAAAGTTATGGAACCATCTGATCTAAAAGTTTAAGCTGATAGATCGGTTCCAATTTAGATTATTTAACTAGTATTTTCACCCGTGCGTTGCACGGGAAGATACCTCCATCAAATAATTATGTTGCTTTTACAAGAAAGGTAGAACAAAATCCATAAGATTCTTTAACGAATTGGATAGAGTTTCTCTTGTATTTTTAAAAAATCCGCCATATCAATACTTATAGCATAAGTCCCAAAAATTTCAATATAACATAACTATATCTCGGTTTGGCTTTGGTACCCACTGTCGGTAAGATACCTACAATTAGGGGAAAAAGTTTGTAGGGGTTGGGTGAGCCCCCCACAATCAGGAGACAATTATGTATTATTCATCTAATTTAACGTCGATACTAAAAAATATTAAATTTTTGTTTTTTGCTTGATGACGTGGCGCCACCAGAAAGCGCCACGTCGGCGTGGGGACGGCCTTATGTTCCCCACTGTGGGAAATATAGCCCATCCGAACTATATATAATACTCAACCTTAACAATGGCACCAAACATTCTCAATACAATCATATGCATTGCTATCTACAATACAAACAACATATAAAAAATGAAATCATTTTTTGAAAGAATAATTGAATCTTTTAAAGAAACAATCCAACTCATCTATATCTCACATATCTCGTTCATCACTTATTTCATCCTTCCAAAACCTTCATTTGTTGGCACATCATCGATTTCATTTCCCAAACACGATCGATCTACATAGAAGGAAAAATATAATTAGAAACTAAAAGGCATAAAATCCTAGTAAGGGCAAAAATGAGATAATCACAATGATCATAAAGTTGAGAAATAATATAATTTTTCAATTATAAAATATATGGCTTCCTATTGATAGGAGCATACTAGAAGGAATTGAGATGGAGTATATTATAAATTACTAAAAACTTTTTTGTAAACAATATCTGCAGTTGTTCATTTAAAAAAATCTTTCATTTTTTTTAGAGAAATCTTATCAACTGGTAGCTAGCAATTTAATTAATTTTAATTATTTTTCATTCTTTTAAATTAATTTTACTTTTTGCTTTGTAGCAATGTAATTAATTTTGATTAATTTTAGTCCAATTAAATCTTAGCAATATAATTAATTTTAATTAATTTCAATATAATTCTAAAATAATTAATTTAATAACCACAACTTTAAGAATTGAATTAATCTAACATTTTCACCCATGCATTGCACGAAAGAACTAAAACTTTGAGAAATAAAAATCAAGTAACATTAACTCAAAGTGCTGCTTGTCGGTATTACCACTTGACTGTTTCTGTTTATCACCAATCGAGAAGGAAAATTCTCTTATTGAGATTCAATTCCTAGATCTTTGGAATTTAACAAAGTAAGAAAGCAAAGTTGTGAAACAAAACTTCAAACAATATATGGGGGACACAAGAAAACTAATGCAAGAGAGGGAAAAAAATCCTTCACCAGCATTGAGATTTGATTCTATACTTGGATTTCTACAAGAATATTTTCTAGAAGAGGAATTACTAATCTATGCAGAAGAGAGCTATTGGCTACGATGATAGGAAAATTGAGAAGTGAAGGTATTTTATTGCAAGGTGTTAAGCATCAATAACCCAAGTATCATCAACTGAGCATGTGTTCATAAACTTTTCCTTAAAAACAACCATTGCAATAGTACTAAGAAACTGATATAAAGCTAATGTAGTTTTTTTAAGCAGCTGATTTTGAGAAATTTAAAAGATTAAATAGGGCAGGATAAAGGATCGTGAAAACAATGGCTCACCATAGCAATCAGGATCTTTAACAAAGAAAATGGCTACATTTGAAATATTTGGCTCCAAGACCACTATTCCCTATGAATTTTCAAATCGAAACAAAAAACTTAATAGGAATTTTTACACTCACAAACAAATCGACATTAACAAAATTATCGAAAGTACATAATGAACAATTGAGTTAGGAGTATCATTTCATACAATACAAAAAAAAAAGAATCAATAAACGAATTGCACAAATAATTGAGAAAAAAGGACCAAATATAGCAGCGACTTTGAGCCAGCGAATCAATAAACGAATTGCACAAATAAGCCTTGTGAATAAATTGGAAATCAAAATAAAACTCATCCCGTTCAACCCATTGGTGAGAATTATCCATCCACTCATTAGTTGGATTATTCAATAGCTCGAATTTCAATAAAGAGTAGACCCTCCAAGAATTTAGTCCTCAAATTGCGTGCGCCCCATTCTGATTTGCCATCATTGTAAAACACTAAAGAAATTCACCAAAGAAGAGAAATGCATAGCAGACAATGAAAATCCTACTGAATTGAAAGTAATTAAATTAAATGCCTCTTATTAATTTGCGCAAATAATTGAATTTGAAGAAGATTGACGTTTGACTCAAATAATTGAACACAAAAATCATTAATTAATTGAAACAATTTGGAGGAAAAGAGGTTGAATGATGTGATGTAGGAATTACGGTGACGGGATTTGAAGGATTCCAGCCTTATTAGAATTCTTGTGTAATTGAAGGATTTCCTTGAATTGGGAATTGGGAATTAGGCATGTTGTAGGAATTAGAAATTAGGAATCATATATAATATGGATAATCACGGTTATTGAAGGATAATGATTATTATTATTGTGGTAGGATTATTGTTATGGTAGGATAAGCACTGTTATTTAAGGATAATAACAAAATAAGGTAATTAAATAATTAAATAATGAATAAAAAGATTAATTAAGTGCATTGAAGGAAAATTTTGATGAGTTGGAATAAAAAATGTATTAAAAAATTTAAAAAATTTGTGTGTAAAGTTGGGAAAAACCTTGCTTTTATATATATATATATATATCTATATATATATATATATATATAGATGATAAAATAAGGTAATTAAATAATTAATTAATTGAAAAACCAATTAAGTGCATTGTAGGGAAACTTGATGAGTTGTAATAAAAAGTGAACTAAAAAACTAAAAAAATTTTGTGCAAGATTGATTGACAAATTCTTTGGGGATATTAATTAATTATTAATATTGAATTTAATTCAATTGGAAGATGTTTATATATATATATATATATATATATAGATGATAAAATAAGGTAATTAGATAATTAATTAATTGATTAATTACAAAATTAATTAAGTGCACTGTGGGGAAACTTGATGAGTTGGAATAAAAAATAAATTAAAAGACTAAAAAAATTGTGTGCAAGATTGATTGATAAATTCTTGGGATATATCAATTTAGGAACAAAATTATATTAAAAAAATAATTAAATAAAAAGTCCTCATGAAACTGGAAAAAAAGTCCTCATTAAAAAAGTTGGTATGATTGTTCCCAATATAATTAATTAATTTATTCAAAAAATACAATTAATTAATTAATTATTAATACTGAATTTAATTCAATTGGAAGATGTTGATGGACAAATTCTTGGGATATAACAAAAAAAGTTTATTGATCTGGTCCCACATTAGGCACATGAATGATGCTAAATAAATAATAATAAATTATTCTTAACATGAAGATAATTATTATTATGGTAGGATAATAATTGTTAATGATAATGATAAAATAAGATCATGATTATTTAAAGATAATGATAAAATAAGGCAATTAATTAAATAATGAATTAAAAATCAATTAAGTGCATTGGAGGGAAAATTTGATGAGTTAAAATAAAAAATGAATTAAAAAATTAAAAAAATTATGTGCAAAGGCGGGAAAAAAGCTTACTATTATATATATATAAATAGATTATTATCTTCAACACACCTTAAACAATCTCTTCCTTTCACTGTACATATTCTCTTCACCGTCTAATGAGATTACTTTTCCTTCATTTTTGTGGAATTCCAAACAGTCCATCACTTCTCAAGTGCCATTACTGCTTTTCTAATTGAGTTGGTATTTTGGACAAAACGTTAGGAGCCAAAATTTTTTACGGCTATCGGTCATCTTAAAAACCCACTGACTCTTTCTCCGACGCTTATTTCCAGGCGCGGAGAGAAAGAGGAAGTAGACTGTAGAAATCCGAGATTTTCGGGAATTTGGGGGGTTTGAAGAAAGGGGTTTAATGGGTTCCCAAGTTTTAGTTGCTCTTGGTCTTTCGTTGTTGGGGGGCTTGAGCACCTCTATTGGTGAGTAAATTTAACTTTTACTGTTGAATTATTGGGTTTTTGTACTGCTGTGATTAATAAATTTTCATGGGTTTACTTCTATGTGTGTTGAAAATTGCTTTTGATCAATTTTTATTGTTAAGTCACTGTCGTGCCAAGTTGGCACAAAGCCATGTTAGCACAACTTACAATATATATATATATATATATATATATATATATATATAATAAGTTTAAAAATTAAAATATATATAAAAAAAGATAATTCTCATTTTCAAAATTAATTTAATTGGTATTATAAGTTATAATTTTGATCTCTTATCATATTTTCATTAATTAATGATTATAACACTGAATATAAAAAAAATTGAAAAACTTGATTTTTGATACTTGTAATTTTTTACAAAAAGTGAAGAGATGATTAAATGACAATTTTAAGAATTATTTTTAAGCGGCTTGCGAAAATGAGAAAATGGGAAATGGAAGTGATTGTTTTCTGTTTCTTTTCTAATTAATTAGTTATTCAATATAAGTTTAATTATTTAGCTACTCAATATTTGATCTAAAATAATTACCCACTATTGGAACTTCTCAATGCACATTATCTGTGGAAACTATTTAAAACTACAGTTTTAAAGTGGTAAAATTAAAAAAGTGAATTTTTATTTAAATTTTTAAATATGTAATTTTTTTTTAAAATAGAAAACCAATGCCAATGTGCACTGTGCCAAGTTGGTGCTTCAACTTTTGTTAATAAAAATATATATATATATTTATATATATATATATATATATGCATATATGTGTGTGTGCGTGCGTATACAAAAAAATAAAAATAAAAATATATGTAGAAAATATTAATTTTCACTTTCAAAATTAATTTGATAGGTACTCTAAATTGTAACTTTAGTCTCTTATTACATTTTCATTAGTACATACAACACTAAATATAAAGGAGTTAAAAAAAATTATTTAAATTAATTCTAAAATTTAAATACATGTAAAAAAAATAAAATACATATAAAAAAATAAAATAAGAAAACCAACACCAAAAAAGGCAAGTAGAAAAATTAAATTAGGAAAATAATTAATTCTTTAAAACAGTGCCAACATGGCAATGCCACCTAGGCATCTTTGCCTAGGTGGTACTTTAAGTTTTATAATATAAAGATTAAGATTAAGGAAAAAAATACTAAATAAAGAAAACAAAATAATAAAGTGCGTGTTTAATATTTGTTTCCAAAATGAGATTTTTCTTTTTTAATTTTAAGTAAATAAATGCACTTTATTATAATTTGTGCACTGTTTTCTTTGGCCATTCTGATTTCTTGAATCCTTTTTATTTTCGACGAAGAAGAAAATGGGGGATTTATTCAAGCAAAAAAAAAAAGAGCTTTGCAAAGAAGAAGAAGTAGTAGTTAACGAGAGTAAGAAGTTAACAAAAAAATAAAAATAAAAATGGCCAACAGCGGCCCTAATGGATGTTTGGCCATCAGTAGCCGACCGCCCCTTGGGTGATTCGGCCATTGCAGGCCGAACCATCCCAAAGAAAAGAAAAAAGGCAACGTGCTGCCATTTCCAACAGCAATTTGCCTGTGGAAATGGCAGCAAAAGACCCCAATGGTTCAGCCGATCCGGTAGCCCTTTGCCTTTTTTTTTTTTTTTTTTTTTTTTTTTTTTTTTAAGCCAGGGCAGTTTGGTCCGTTCCCATTTACTTTAAAAGGGTGGGATGCATGGGAGCAGAAAATGGGGTGCAAATAGCCGCTCCCTTGTCAATAATTTTCTAGTTACCGACATTTTTATTCTTTATGATTGTTGATCGATATCCTTCTACCAGCCAGCAAACTCAGAAATAACTAGTATATTGCTATACATGAAGTAAATGTGCTTGCGAGAGAGCACTCTGATGACAAAAAAGAGGAAACAAGCCGGTAATTTTATTCCACCATATTGTCACGCCCCGCAAGTGTTGCAAGGAAGGATGCGCATGGCTTGCGAGAGGATGGTCGCAAAGCGGCCAAAGGATGGGGTGCAAAGATGCACACGGCATCGGGACAATGCCTTGGACAAGGCACGTTGCCTAAAGTCATGGGAGGACAAAAGGCAATAATGTGTACATGGTGCATCGACACGGGCCTTGCCAAAGGCTGGTCACCTGTGTTAATGACGGATGGCCTTGAGGTTGAAGGAAGACTCCGGAACATTGCAGAACCTTGTGGAAGGCATACGTTTCGGAAGGACATAAGGAAGGCAACTCAAGGAAGCCTCTAGAATGGTAGGCAGACTTGCTATAAATAAATGGGTCGGGCCGGGGCAAAAAATAAAACAAATGGGGTGGGACTGGTCGAAACCAATCCGACCCATTGCCATCCAATCTCTCTCTAGCTTCCTCGTAGGCTCGTAATGAAGGCTGAACGTGATGGCTTCCAAGAACTCAAACGAAACTACAGTGGAAAATAAGCAGCAAGTAACAGGAGACGACGTACAACAAATTGGCAACACATCAATTTAGTCAAAAGTAAACGTCACTTGCACTAATTATCCGGCATAAATTAATAGTAGCTAAAGAAAATAAGATGAGTAGTTAACTAATGCACAGAATACGAAATAATTCTATTTAAGGTAGGGATTCCAAATCGACCACCAATACGCTAATGTTGTCTCGACTTCCTTTTTCAAGAGCACGGTGTGACAAGTACCCAGCAGCAGCTTGAGAAGCCGATTCAAGTCCATCAGGAAGCAGGTGGCCATACCGACCATGAATCATCCCCTCAGCTATATCACAGGCCTCTGCATTTGTCATAACATCCCACAAACCATCACTTGCTAGAACGAGGCATTTATCTCCTTTCGTTCGGGGGATCCAAGTTACTTCAGGATCCGGAACAGCCAATGGTTTAAAAGGGTTGTTCCAATGACCATCTCCTGCAATAGCAAACAAAAATAAAAAAATAATAAATAAACGAAAAAATTCTACCACAATGCACATAGAGCTTCCAGTGATGTTTGCGATCGAGGACATTCTACAAGTGTTTCCAACTCTGGTTATCTTACTTTCAAGGGCACATTGTTGAGGGTTCATTTTAGCGTTTTTCTACTTTGCACCCATTGTAAGGGGAAAACCCTGCCAGGTCCCCTTAGCTAGTTCACTAGTCATGAGGAATTGACAACATTGATTTGGGAGGGGAAGAAGGATTTGGGATTGATTTGTTAGAATCCCACATCATGAAATATACACGATCCAATATATAAGAAGGTGAGGATAATCCTCCCCTAACGAGCCGGTTTTGTTAGGAGGAATTACGCCCAATATCCTTCATAAGATGGTATCATAGTTTGGCCTAGTTTTGTCATGTTGGGTGCCCCCAATATAATTTGTTATACTTCACGCTGTGCGTCAAAGGACATGTTAGAATCTCACATTGGTCTATGATATGTACACAATGCGGTTTTGTGAGGAGGGCCTAGGCCCAATAAATATCCTTCCTAAGATTCTCAAAAGAACAGTGAATTTGGGGGAATTCTTCCAAGTCATGTGCCTATAGGGGTAAAAGGAAAGAGAGGAAAAAATGAAGACTAAGAAGCACATACCGATAGCCCGAGGAAATCTAAGGTATGCTGATGCATGATGGTCATCTACTATGAGCGTATACTTGTCATAGCCGGGATGCCATTTTATTATCTTGCCCCCAGCCGCTTCAATTCTTGCATATTCATCTGCTCGAGCTGTCTGATGATTGGAAGAGAATGAAATTAGCTAGAGCTGGATAAAGACATAATTTATGTTTGCCATACAGCATTGGACTGAATTATGCATTCACCTTTTATTTTGCGCATTCATGCTCCATCCAGCATATTTTTATAGATTGTTTAGAGAATTGCAATGTACGAAATCAAAACGAGTCAAACAATATTCGCTAATCCCGGCTTACCAAGCATGCTGCTCTAAGATTAACTGCATTGATTACATATAAATTCTTACTTTATAATCCACTGATAGCGATATGGATTCTTGATCACGTTTTAGGACTGCCCTTGAATCACCACAATTAGCAACTATGATGTGCGATGGACAAACTATAGCAACGATAGCAGTTGATCCGATAGGTTTAGGAGAAACATGAGGCCCAACTAAATCTTCTGTTTCAGCATCAACCTTGCGGAAACATCTGGCGAGTGCTTTCCTCCATTCTTCTTCACCAATTTCCTCAAAGTTGTGCCCGAAGGCCAGGAAAAAGTCTCTTCTATCATTCAGATAGGCCACAATAACTTCCAACTCCTCCACCAAAGCAAAATGAAGGCGATCCCCGCAATAATTTGCAACCTAAACATGTTTGGCTAAGCTTAAAATGTTCTAAATAACAATTATGTGTGTTGGACATGAAGATGATACCTGAGAGCCTCCATGCCCATCATAGACTCCAAAAAAAGGGGCTCCTGCCAAACGAGTTAATGGAGGAGTAGTACTTGCGTTAAGAAACTGCGGAATCGCGACAACTACATCTTGCAGTTTTTGCCTTGTGCCACAAATAGAGGCATGTCCCCAGGAAGGCATGTCCCCAGGATGCGTGGAAAACGTGTTACCATTTGTGGAATATTCTGGATCTACAGGATCTGCAACTTCTTTTGCTTTATAAACAAACAATTAGGCTGTGTTTGATTGCAAAGCTGGAATTTGGTTGGAAAGAAAACGATTTTCACATAAATGAATCCCAAGGAAACGGGGAAAATGGTAGTTGTAGATGTTTGACCGCATTAATTTGTAAGTTGGAAAATATTATTGTTTTCTTATTTGTGTTTTTTCATGAAATTTGATCATTTTACTTGTTTTTATGATTAAAGCAAATTATCTATTCAAAAAAAAGACAAACTTTTCCTCAAAAACCAAAAACCTCCTCCACAAGAAAAATATTTTTCCTTAAAACAAGGAAAACCAGAAGAGTTGTGCTATTCACACCAACCCTTTTAATCCATACACCCACATTTTTTTTAATTTTTTTTCAATTCCAATTTTACCCTCGCGTGATAAAAGACGGGTGGGTGTGCGGATTGATTTTTGATGCTCGGCCGAGGATATGGAGCTCGGCCAGCCTTGGCCGAGCTCCCTTAGGGGAGCTCGGCCAACGATGGCCGACCTCCTTTTTGGACGCTCGGCCATCCTCGGCCGAGCATCCAAAAATGTTTTTTTTTAAAAAAAAAAAATTAAATTGATAATGTAATTAATATTTTTTTTCATATTATTTTTGGATTTGGAGAAGGAACATGTGATCTATGAGTGAGATCGAATGGGACGAAACCGCAATTTGGAGATTTAGTGTCCGAACTCCGTTTTGGACAAATAATATACCGATTTGGAGTAGCTCGACGCCACGAGTCGAACTCATTCCTTTGGGATGACGTATGATGGATTTTGGCCATCCAAATGCGTTTAGGCAGCGAAATCAATATTTTTCTATTTTTCGACTAATTTAATTTTATTCATTTATTTGTTTTTAATTTTATTTTATCACCATAAATAAAATAAGTGCATTTTTAAAAAATAAAATGAAAATAATGATAAAATAAAATTAAAAAAAAAATAAATGAATAAAATTAAATTATTCGCAAAATAGAAAAATATTGATTTCGCTGCCTAAACGCATTTGGATGGCCAAAATCCATCGTACGTCATTCCAAAGGAATGTGTTCGACTCGTGACGTCGAGCTACCCCAAATCGGTATATTATTTGTCCAAAACGGAGTTCGGACACTAAATCTCCAAATTGCGGTTTCGTCCCATTCGATCTCACTCATAGATCACATGTTCATTCTCCAAATCCAAAAATAATATAAAAAAAAAATTAATTACATTATCAATTTAAAATTAAAAATATATTTTTGGATGCTCGGCCGAGGATGGCCGAGCGTCCAAAAAGGAGCTCGGCCAAGGTCCGCGCACCCACCCGTCTTTTATTACGCGAGGGTAAAATTGGAATTGAAAAAAAATTAAAAAATGTGGGTGTATGGATTAAAAGGGTTGGCGTGAATAGCACAACTCAAACCAGAAAAGATGGAAAAGAAAGGAAAAGTTGGTGTTCTCCGGGTAAATGGTTGCAATCAAACAAACACACCCTAAGCGTCAAATAATAATAATAATAACCTTCAAGTTCAATTATTGCAAGCGATAGAAAATTCACAAATCAGACAGATTTAGCGCAATAGAATTTAACACACAAACTCCATTATTATTGAATTAACATACAACGAAATTATATTATAGATACAAAAAGCACATAAATAATCACCGATTTGGAGGTTTACGATATTATTGAATTAAATTAACATACATACCCAGAGCGTACGCGGCTAAATTGTTTTTGTTGAGCTTGTAGGCTAAATTTGGGGACGATTTAATCGAGGAACAAGCTACCGAGCGAATTGCACCAACAATACAATTTCTCCGGCCAGACAGCAATGACCTCGTATAACTGCACAATTTTGAAGCACCCATTGTTGATTCCGCCATCTTTTTCTTTTTACTTTTTTGGTCCGAGGAGATTTGGAAGATCTAATCGTATGTTAGGATTTTCGATCGTACTTTAGCTGCAGGAAGGAGACAGCAGTCAGGACAGCACTTATATATACACTTTGTGACACTCGATGCCCAATAACCTGTCGCCACCTGTTTGTAAACATGAAATAATTTCACTCGAACAAAAACTGCTTCCCTAATGGTTCTTTAATACCATTTTAATAAAAAAAAATTAAATAAATTTATTTACAATTAAATATATAACATTTTGAAAACATGTACTTAGTTCCCATCTTCTACGGAATTCCACCACCACCATCACCATCGCATTTTCGCCACCACTGCTCGAACTGGTGGTGCTTCAAAAGCCACCCGCTTGAGCTGGTGCTTTTCAAAAGTTTCTTTTCGAAACAAAAAACCACCAGCTTGAGTTGGTGGTTTCGAAGCGACGAAGACCACCAGCTACACTGCTGACGGTTTTTGAGCCACCACCAGTTCGCTAACATTGAAATTTCGTCAGTGTTGTGGCGGTGGGGTGGAGTTATTAGCGGTGATGGGGGTGGTTCAAATTGAATGATATAAATGTCAAAAATCCTTATGGTGTGAGAAAATGTTAATTTGGAGACAAAATGCCAATAAAAAAAAGTTCAGGTCTTAAGTGCGTAGTAAATATAAACGTTGGGTCCTAATTGCGCTATTTAGCATGCATATAAAAAGGAATGTCGTAATAATGTTCAAAAACACCAGGGAGTGCCTTAAGTTAACGCACTCCAGAGTGTTTTACAGTAATATACAACTTCCATTGGAAAATTCGGAACCAAATGCAGAATCAGTATGGCTAGGCGAAGCTCTAGGAGTCCGGAAAATTTTATGAGGACGTCGTGGTCGCAGATGGCAGCCGATCAAAGTTTTTACTTGCCGGAAAATTTTCCAAACTCTTGGAGTTTCGCCTCACCGTACGGATTCTGGATCTGATCCTGAATTTTCCAACGGGGGTCATATATAACTGTAAAACACCTAGGAGTGCCTTAGTTATGACACTCCTGGGTGTTTTTGAACATCCTTGAGTAACGTCGTGGGCGATCTGTATTTCTTATTTCTCCATTTACACTTGCTCTTGCTCTTGTACAAATCCTGCTTAATTAGGCAATTAATTTTCTACTATAAATAAATAATATGCTATTGTCATTGAAAAAAAATAATATGCTACTAATTTAATGATATATACGTCTCTATGACTAATTTAATGCGTCAAATGTAGTGGATGTTTGTCTAGGCCTATAATTATTCTTTGTAATTATTTTCAATTATTTATTACATGTTCGTTTTATGATTTTAAATAGAGTTGTTGTTAGCGAAAAGTTGAGCAATTTGGCCAAATCAAACTCTATTCCCCACTCCTATTAGCTTAATATCTAATAAGACTAGTACGACACCCGTGCGATGCACGAGAAAAGTATAATTTACTTATGGTAATATTAAAATTATTTATTAGACAATAAACATAAATAAATATAAAATGTGTCACAAATTTGAACTAAGTTAATATTAAAAATTTTGAAATAATTATTTGAAATCAATATTCATTGTCGCAGTTGGCAGAATGGAATAATTACACAGTGTGAGTGGAATGGAATCAGAAATTCAGAAAGGCGCTGCACCTGCATGGGTCGTACGTGTACACAGTGGTCAGGCTATTCCTCTGTTGGTTTTTTTCAACTTTTTTTGTTGGCATTAAATTTTACCAAATTTTTCTCTCTCATATTTTCCAGCTAGACATGTCAAACGGCCATGAGCGCTCGAAGCAGAGCCAGGCTCGGCTCAGACATCGTGACGAGCCCGAGCCGAGCCCGAACACGATTTGGCGAGCCGGCTCGGCTCGAGCCCGAAGCTACCATGAGTCGAACGAGCCGCTCAGATTGCGAGTTTCGAAGCCGGCTCGGCTTGCATAGGTACGAGCCACGAGCCGAGCCCGAACACGGCTTGGGCGAACTGAGCCGGCTCGCCGAGCCGTTTTGACAAGCCTATTTTCAGCCATACACATAAATTTGATACTTTGTTTATGCTTTTTAAGATAAGATGTCATTTCTCATTTTTAATCAAACAACTTACTTACGTAGAATTCGAGAATTTCAATTTTAATGTGTATCAAATTAGAGCGTATCAAACGGGCCCTTATCAACTCATTTGCTCGGTTAAAATATTTTGTCCTAAGTGACTGCCATTACAACGTTTTTATAAAACAACAAACAGTTTGTTTTAGAAATGCAATCATATGTAATCCTAGACAGTTGCAGATTTAAAATGGGCATAGATGAACGAGGACTATCTGTGTAGTGCGTGAAGAATTTCTATAAATAAATGAGAAATATTTGTATTGTGCGTCTGAACTCTAGAAAATGCATATAAAATTGCTAAAAGTAAAATGGGTGTAAATTAAAATTTTCTTCATGCTCTCTAGTCCCGTGTCGTTTTTCTGCTTTTAAAATTTTCATGGGTTAAACCTTACAGCAAACACTATCGTTTTTTTTTTTTTTTTTTTTTTGCCGAAAACAAACTTTATTATTTATTAATGAGAAAGCCAAAGTTCCAAAACAAATAAATTACTATTTACCCAAAAAGGCGTAGGAGGCAGACACAAAAGGGAGGGGGAAAAAGGGGCCAGACGCAAGCAATCGCCAACCAAAATCAGGTCTGGGTTGGGATCGATGACTTGTGATAGATTAATGAATATTTCGATGGTGAACAACCGGGTAAATGGTTGGAGCTTGATGGAAGCTCAGCTAATGTTATATTATGGAGTATAATATATACCCCTTTGGTCCCCAAATTCACCTGCTCAACGAAATAAAGAATACAAACACTCATTCAGTAATGCGTGGCGCAGTGGTAAGATGCTCACGTTCCCGCCGTGCGATTCCTTAGTGAATGAATATGAATATAGAGTTTAAAAGAGTCAAGGGTCAATTCGAAATGTCAAAACGTCAATGGTTGAGGGTAAGTTTCTTGGATAGTGTCGATCATTCAATTTCCGCATAAAAAGATCGAAACTTCTTACACAAAATACAATTCCTCATATCTCAAGTTAGCTAAACTATTTTCTACTTTGAGTTTGATGTTTTTGTACACATAGGATACATTACATGCTGTGATAAACAACATGCAGCGCACGGTAGACCGGTTTAATTTTTTTATATTGATATTAAAAATTTGGATTTTAGGTCGAGGAAAAAAAATTTATTTGTCGTTTTATGATTTACAAGTTTTTCTAGTATTATTATTATTATTATTATATATTTTAAATTCGCCATTCGCCATTTTATTACAAACTTTAAAATCATCTTGAAAATTTTGAGCAAACAAACACCGTTACAAAATAAAATAACAGTCAAATTTGGCCATTAATTGAAAATATTGCAGTTAAGTCCATCATCTTCGCACGTTCGTAATATACGGAATTCTATCCCAATTATCTACTCATTCAGGTCCTCAAGGGCTCAATGTTGGTTTTTCTTTTTCGTTTTTATTATTTTATAGTAGTATATTCAAGTCCTCATTCGCAACTTTCAACCAAATTTCTTTCAGACTTCTCCGATGGCGTCGAGGTTCGCCTCTCACCTCCTCCGCCGCCACTACTGCCACCATGCCCTTTCCCTTCCCCTCCACGATTTCACCACCACATCGACAGCCGTCCTCCCTAAACCCCATCATTTGTATTCCCTCCTCAAACCCCACGAACCGCCAATCATTCACAATTTCCGACAACCCTCTCTCCCCGGCAACCTCCGCTTCCTCTCCACTCGCCCCATCCGCCCTACCCGGACGAACAAGCCCGACATCGGTGCCCGAGCCCGACAACTCCAGAACCGCCGCCTCTGGACTTACGCCCTTACCTTCAGTTGCATCGCCGGATTTATAGTAATAGTGCTCAATCAATTTCAGGATCAACTCGTCTTCTACATCACCCCCACTGACGCCCTGGAAAAGTACAATTCCAATCCTAGCAAATCGAAATTCCGGCTTGGTGGATTAGTACTTGAAAACAGTGTTGCCCAATTACCCTCCTCTCCCGAAACCCAATTCGTAATTACAGACCTAATCACAGATATTTTGGTCAAATATGAAGGTAGTTTGCCGGATCTCTTCCGGGAGGGGCATTCAGTTGTGGTGGAAGGATTTGTTAAGCCGTTTGATGAGGAGATTAGGAAAAAGGAGGAGAGCATTTTGAAGAATACCAATAAATTCGGACTTACAGAGAAGGCGAGGAGTTTGGATTGCTATTTTGCAGCCACGGAGGTTTTGGCTAAGCATGATGAGAAGTACATGCCAGCTGAAGTGGCATCTGCGATTGACAAGAATAAAAAGAAGCTAATTGAGGAGGAGAAGAGCAGAGAAGATGCGACAGCTACTGCTTAGTTGCGGGATCATGGGTTTATGGCGGTAACACTTTTTTTGGACTCTTTAAAGTTTTGTGCTTTACATTTACATTAAAATTGAGTGTAGTGTAGAATTGAAACAGAATGAGATACGGTGAGGTGATTGATTCATTGAGCTGAATTAGGTCATTTGATAGTTATTGTAATGCGAATTTTGATCGCTGATTTGATTATAGTTCATGCCCCAAGAATAGGTGGAGTTTTTGGTGAACTATTTTAAGATTAGCAATGAATAAATGTCATATTCATCCATTATTCCTATTCCCCATATTATGAGTTGTTATAGATTTATTGTGCTTACTTTGGAACACTTGTAATTAGTCTTGTATGCTTCTTTTGTCCTCTGCTTATGCTTTCCTCTTGTTTGTTTGATAAAATTCTATGGAAATTTATGCATTATCTTAGATCTTACAGATTGTATCTAGCACTGGTTATACAGTTTTAAGTAGATCTTCTTATGGTTGAGTAGTGCAAAGGGCTAGGATGAGGTTAGATTTAAGTAAAGTCTCTTTTTGAGGGTCAAATATTTTACTCTGGTGATGTTACTACTATATTTGGCTTTGAAACTTTGGCTCGTGAATGTAATGCTTTGTTCATTCAGTTTCTTTCTTAGTTCTGATAACTGGTTCAGTAGTAATCACTATATTTATATCAGGACTTTGATATGGAACTATTTATCATTGCATTGTGGAAACATTATTTGATTTACAGACACCAGGTAACCTATATTTTCATTGTAGCTTATGGGATATGGTATTTTGTGATAGCATAGCATCGTGTAGTACTTTCTCTGGTGTTGTTTGTCGGAGTTTCTATTATGGTGATGCTTCTATTGGGAGGATGTTACTGAACGAAAATATAACTGCATTATTGCTTCAAGAATTGCCTTTTAAGTGACCAAAAATGTATACACAAGGAATAGCTGGTTAGTGCAGGATCATAATTTATAGAAATTCTTTAAAATAATTTGATAGCACAAACTTCAGCACAAACTTTAGAACAAATTACAAATAATTCGATCCCTTTGTTACTATTACATGAAAAAGATTCTCGTAATACTTCATTCTTTGACAAAAATAACTGGATCAAGAGTTATAGGAGCAATAGTTGGTGCATCCACAATGGCCTTGAGATCGTCATCTTCACCACCCAAGTAAGCCTTGAGAAATGCCACCACAATTCCCCCAACACCTTCTCTCATCAATGTCTTGGAACCCTTTCCACTCTTACTCACCAAGCTAGCCAAAGCCGCCTTTGGTTCATCCAACATATCACATCCACCATAATCCTTAGCAAGAAAATAAGAGCAAGGTGGTTTACCCTCATTGAAAAACTCTGCATGATTAATCCCTTTTGGGGCAAAAGGTGGCATCATGCACTTTGGCTTACTACCCAATCCAGTTCCTATCACCCCAACGGGGATTGAGATGTTGAAAGATCGAGGGACGTAGGTAAGTATTTCGGGTTCCTGCCAGGTTGGCGGGTTCGGCCAGGCCACAGGGTCGACTCCTAGTAATGCCTTGAACTTGAGGGACGTTGGGATATGACCTAATGCAAGAGAAAATGCTGTCTTACCACCTCGTCCGTGGCCTGAGAGAGCAACTTGGGAGAGTTCTGGTTGCACTTTTTGAGGGAGAACAGAGTGAAGGCCTGTGCATAGCCAGTCTGTGACTTTGGCTGCTGCCTTTACTTCACTGTTGAGTGCAAATATCATGCACTTGTAGAACTACAAAACACAGCCTATGTTCAGGTAAACCTTTGTATAGCTAAAAACCACTCCCTCCGTCCCAATTATATAGGGCTTTATCATTTTTCATGTGGATTAAGACTTTCATTGGAAAAGCAAATAATACAAACATTTTTCCTATTTTAATCTTATTAATGAGTCTAAAAGTTATTGGAACTAGCAAATGACTTTAAATTGTGTCCATTAAATGAGGGTATAATAATAAAAGAATTGAAAGAGGCCTATAGCCTATATAATTGGAACAACTAGGAATGGAATAAAGGTCTGTATAATTGGGACGGAGAGAGTAACTTTTTACCCTTAGAAGTGGAGACCACTTGATGTAGTATTAGTGATTTGCGATGTTTGGTTGATTTTGAAGCTTTGATTTTTACTAAGTATTGGTCTATTGAAGTTCGTCTTTAGGTAGAAAAAAGTAAATGCACACATACAATGTTATAATCGATTCATTTGATAACACCACCAGTGGAGATTTCTTGTGTGAAATGAAGTGTGTGTGTGTGTGTGTGTTGATGCATGCTCGTGTTCGAGGAAGAGATGGTAGGGGGTTTTACCTTAGGAGCAATGGTGATGTATCCATGGGAAGCTATATGGTGGAGGAGCTGAGAGTACCAGCTGTTATGAGTACAATAGTCATGGCAAAATAGTAACAAAGGATAAGTCCCTTCTGAAACCGGTGCCACGATGTATAATTGAGTGGGCGGAGAAGAAGGATCTGATTTCTTCACTTTAATGGTTCGTACCTTGAATTTGCCTTGTTCAAAAACACCCAACTTACCATTTTCATACACTAAATGTGCCATTTTTTTATTTTTTATTTTTTTACTGAATGATGGTTTTGTGCATGAGATGTGAAGCACTGGTCTTTGATTTATATAGTGTTGTAGGATTAGGTTTAGGACATGTTGTTATTAGACCTTGGATGCCTAATTAATTTGACTGCCTTACTGTATAGTAAGTGGCCTTGTAACAAAAGTTGGATCGAAGAGCAAAAGCCAAAATGTATAAGGGTTGATAATTTAGTTGAACTTGACCAACAAAATTTCTCGGAATAAAACTCGACCTAAAGAGGGGACCCAGGAGATTTTGAATTGTTAAAAACTGCGCATGAACCATGAGGTCAACAGTCAACTTGTTTGGCAGTATCAGTCTCATTTTACCCACTTCGTGATTATTATTCATTCGTTTTGGTTTCATGGAACTCGATGCTATTAATACCACAAGACGCTAGACTTTTTAAAGAGCGTTCAAAGGGGCGCTTAAACGTGCTAGAGCAAGCTAAAACACGGAAAAAAAAAAAGAAAAAAAAAAGAAAAGGTGAAAATGTATTTAAAGAAAATGCTTGAATGCAAAAGAAGCTTGAAGCCTCTCTTTAACATTTATACGCGCTTTATATTTTTTAATACTTTACAGAAGGTCTTTGTGAAATTACTTTTCAACCAATTTCATTTTTAATATTTTACAAAAGATGTTTGTGAAATTACTTTTCAACCAATTTCAATCACTCGTCATCATTGACACTTGAATTATGCAATTTAAAGCGACCGTCATCGTATTTATCATAATTAACAATGAATATTTATACTTTTCGATACATAATAATAACGTGTGTAGTGTCTTTTATTTTTGCTGCCCTCAACTTTGATTGATTTTAACCCATTTAAAACGTGTCTTTTGTTAACCAATGTTCTAAAATTAACAGCATATTACACAATTCAGATGTGTTTACGAAGAAGCAAGTTTAGCATGACCGTAAATAAATTTTTTTTCCTCCCAACCTCCTAAAAAATCAATTCTTTGTCCCTTTCCCACTAAATAAATTGCGCTACATTCAGGAATGGGTGAGGCTAAATACACCCAACCCTTTACTTTATACACCCATATTTTTGAATATTCCAAATCTACCCCGCCCTCTCGTCTAACTACAAAAAAAAAGAAAAAAGGTTCAGAAGATGAAAACGTAACACCCTAAAGGGTGTTCAATGCAGACGGCTTAACACCCAAATGGGTGTTCGCTTTACAAGCAAACACCCCATGTGGGTGTTCGCCCAGTTTGTTATTATTTTTTGTTGAGATTTTTTGTAATCATTCAAAGATTTTTAATAATTATATTCAATGGAATAAAATTAATTCTTCAGTACATCAAAAAATTTGAAATTCATAGTTAATTGTAAAAATTATGCTAATCGGATGGTATTATTGTATCATAAAAAATTTCAAATTTATTATCATTATCAAAGTAATTATAAAAAATTTAAAAGAAATTTCAAAATTACTTGTCAAAATAGTTATAAAAATTATAGTAAAAATATATCTACCAATAAAATATTAGATAAACATTCTTTTTTTTTCTTCAAATTTTTTTAGTCTTGTTCAGATTTGCATTCACACGGTCTTGTTCAGTGCATTCACAAATGGCCGAACAAATTTTTGCTTGTCGTGAATGCAAATGAACAAGTTTGAGAATGTTCATTGCATTTATAAATAATATGAACGAAAAAGAAAAAAAAGGGAATATGGGTGCACTTAGCATGGGCAACTTGATCTTTTATTTTTTTTTTATTTTTTATTTTAGTTTAATGGGTGTATTTAGTAAAGGCGTGGGTGCATTTAGCCCCACCCTTCAGGAATCAAAGATAATTTTATCCGAGAGTAAGTGATTTATTTAATTTGCTCAAAAAAAAAAAAAGTGATTTATTTAATGAGTGGTGCTAGATACACCCACATTTTTAATCCCAAAACCCACTTTTTTTGAAATCAGGTTTACCCTTTTATTAAATCGCTGGTTGGTGTGGGGTTTGAATTTTTATGCTTCGTGACACGGTAGAGAGCTCCTCAAAGGAGTTTACCATCTCTGGCGAGGCCCTCAAAGGCCTGCCAAGGATGGCCGAGCGACCCTCACATGGGCCTCGACCAAGGATGGCCGAGACCTGTGAGGGCTCTACCATGAGGGCCGAGCCCTCAGCGAGCTCGCCCTCTTCGCCGAGCATAAAATTTTTTAAAATTTTTTCTTAAATTTTTAAATTTTTTTAAAATGATAATATAATTAGTATTTTTTGATTTGAGGAATGAAAATGTGATGTATAAGTTGGATCGAAACCGCATTTGTAAATTTTAGTGTCTGGATTCGCTTTAAACAAATAATATTCCGATTTGGAGTAGCTCGATGCCACTTTAGTCGAGCTCATTGTTTGAGCTCATTGTTTTGCGATGATACTGATGGATTTTGAAGCGTCTCAATGCGATTTGAAATCGAAAATGAGCGTTTTTCTATTTTTCGAATAATTTTTAATTTTAATAATTTTTCGAATAAAAATTATTGGAAAAATTAAAAATTATTCGAAAAATAAAAAATTTTGTCTACTCCAAATTATTCGAATAGAAAATAAATGAATAAAATTAAATTAGTCAAAAATAGAAAAATGTTGATTTCATTGCCAAACGGCTTTCGAATCGGCCAAAATCCATCGTGATGTCATCCCAAAGGAATGAGTTCGACTGTGGCATCGAGCCTACCCCAAATCGCAGTATATTATTTCCAAAACGGAGTCAACACTAAATCTCCAAATTGGTTTCATTCCCATTCGATCTCACTATAGATCGCGTGTTCTTCTCCAAATCCAAAAATAATATCAAAAAAATATTATCAAAAATATTATCAATTTAAAATATTTTAAAAAAAAAATTTTGACGCTTTCGTAGGAGATGGAGCTCGGCCACCTCTGGCCGAATTGATAGGGAGAGCTTCGGCCAAGGATGGCCTAGCTCCTTTGGACGCCGCCATCCTCGGCCGAGCATTTAAAATACTCCTATGCACCCACCTTCTTTATTACGGGCAGAAATTGGAATTGAAAATTTTTTTAAAAAAATGTGGGTGTAGAGATTAAAAGAGTGGGTGTGGATATCACCACTCTTATTTAATTTTAGTGACCCAAAAGGTTGGATTAGGTGACCATTAGACGGCAACAAACAAAACAAAGCAGATGCAATTCACCAGGGATTCTTTAAGCATTTCTTCAACTCAGCATCTTAAACAATCTCTTCCTTTCACTGTACATATTCTCTTCACCGTCTAATGAGATTACTTTTCCTTCATTTTTGTGGAATTCCAAACAGTCCATCACTTCTCAAGTGCCATTACTGCTTTTCTAATTGAGTTGGTATTTTGGACAAAACGTTAGGAGCCAATATTTTTGACGGCTAGCGGTTATCTTAAAAACCCACTGACTCTTTCTCCGACGCTTATTTCCAGGCGCGGAGAGAAAGAGGAAGTAGACTGTAGAAATCTGAGATTTTCGGGAATTTGGGGGGTTTGAAGAAAGGGGTTTAATGGGTTCCCAAGTTTTAGTTGCTCTTGGTCTTTCGCTGTTGGGGGGCTTGAGCACCTCTATTGGTGAGTAAATTTTAACTTTTACTGTTGAATTATTGGGTTTTTGTACTGCTGTGATTAATAAATTTTCACGGGTTTACTTCTCTGTGTGTTGAAAATTGTTTTTGATCAATTTTTATTGTTAAGTCACTGTGGGCGTTTGTTGATGATGAGATGATGAGTTATGTGATTTAGTATATGTATTCTGTTAGTCATTTAAAATGGTAATACAGGTTGAAGACCTTCGTAATCTACTTACATTAGAATACATTCTCATCCAAAAGAATGCATTTCAATAGGTATTATGAGTCTATGACTACGTAATCGGTTATCATTTATGTGGCCCTTTTTTGGCTCATTGCTATTCTATAATTTGATGCGCCCTGTTATTTGGAAACATTTCTAGTACAATTGCTATAGAGTTCTCAGTACTTGAGCTCAATCAGTACTTGTTACCTGCGCAAGGAAACACATTTACTCAGGGAATTGTTGGTCTCTATATGTGGTCAGCATTTTGTGTCTAGTAGTATTACCGAGTATGTGGTATAACATTGGTAGGAATTTTTCGTTGATATTTGATGATGCAAAGACCTATCTAATCATGATGTTGTTGAGACAAATAATCGACGGATTGATTGAGTGATGTTTGAGTCAACCCAGCTTGCATTACAATCTTTCAAAGCTGGGAATTTGTGATTATCTTGATGTTCATCTTGAACATCATGAAATTGCGTCTACTATGGATGATCCTTATAGTATAACTTCACGTTGTATTGTTTTAGTTTTGAGACGCATCCTTTTATTAGTTGCTCCAAATCCAGTTTGAGACAGAAAAATCTAGCTCATGGTTCTTAAATGTTTCTTAACAGGTGCTTTTTTTGTCGTCATGAATCCGACACCAAATCTGAAGATGCTAGGTCTTTTGCAGGTACATGGCAAATGGTATTTGTCAATATATCATTTTCCTGCACTACAGCTTCACTAACACACATCAATTAAACGAAGATAATGAATCTGCAATCTTTAAACTTCTCATCACTTCGTAGCTTCTATTTTTCATATTTCAATGGCCAGTTAGACTTAACTTCAGGCCCTCGATTCAGGGATTTGCTGCAGGTCTTATGTTGAGCATATCTTTCTTAGATTTGGCTCATAATGCCATTAACTCCATTGGCTTCTTAAAAGGGAATCTCTGGGTGAGTCATCTTCTCGAATTTGTTCAATACTGCTTTTATCAGCTGTAAATTTGATTAGACAATTTAGTGTTACTTACTGGTCCATGGGCCTCACAGTTCTTTGCAGGTGTCATTTTCTTTGCCGTTATTGCGAATTTCATACCTGAACCCACACTTGCTCCGATCTCAGATGTTAAAAACAAAAAGGTTCACTGTGACTTTTCTGTCATTTAAGATTACTATGAGACTTATAGATTTGCGGGAATTCAACAACAAAACATTTTGTGCATGAGAGCAGAAAAGTGGGGATGAAGGCAGCAAGGATATGATGAAAAAGCGTCGCAAACAAGTCATGTTTAGTGGAATCATCACTGCTATAGGTGAGGATGTTGTGTTAATTTTCATTTTCCTCTAGATTATCAGTAATGATATCACGTGAATTGCTCTGGCCTCTAGGTTGCGAATTCATGTGGAATATACTATTAAGGCCTTGTTCTATTTGGTGTTAACCAAATCCGCACGTAATTTCGTATACCTCATATTCATTTTCAACCACACACACATTTTCCAAAATAATATTAACCACACATTTTTATACGGAATACCGCGCGGAATAACTAAATCCCCAATCAAACAAGACCAAAGTCTTTTAACAGTTATGTTGGAATATAGAAGTGATCTGTTTTTAGGTCATATACTTGATCTATAAGTAAGTTTTCACTATCAAGCTCTTTTACATACTGGGAGAGAGATGCTTTATATCTTATTGATCTCAATAAATTATTCTCTTCAAGCAGTAGAAATTCCACTACAGTCAATTCCTGTTGTCAAATGACCTGTTTTTAGCGTTCCCTATCGTAATTCAGATGTCTTTAAGCAGTGTTATTTTACTTTTGGCATCACAGCCTAACATATCAATAACTTTTATGCAAAGAAAAGATCTTTTAAGTTTTTAAACATGTGCATGTTTCAATAGTTGTTTGGTTTATGATTCACTTTTACTGCTGAGCCAAAGTCATACTTTAATTCGACCAGACATTCAAAACATCCACCAATTTTGTGGCCCCAGCCACTATTCAAGCTTAAAGAACAAATGTTTAGTTACTTTCAAGGTTGCCCTGGCACACTGTAAGTATGTTAATGTGCTTCATTGGACTGAAACTGTTTACTATTTGTATTTCTTCCAGGCATAAGCTTGCACAATTTTCCTGAGGGAATGGCAGTGTTCCTTGGGTCAATCAAGGTACACCTAGTGATCCTTTGTGCTTTCTGCGTGAAATTAACAGCATAGGGCCCCTGGATATATTCAATAAAAACAACAATTAAATCTACATCTTTAGGAATTACTTAGCATAGAGATCTCTAGTGGCTTAAGTGCTTAACTTGTTTTGCCTCTTTTCATGTCAGATTGTTAATCCGGGGACTCTTAAAATTTTTCTTCCAAATAACCATAGGTTAATTAACGACGGACTCTCAAGCTGCTTGTTTGTTTTCATCTCTCTCAGGGTCTTCGAGTTGGGCTGAACTTGGCACTAGCTATTTCTTTACACAACATCCCAGAGGTAGTTTCCAGTTAATGATAATCTTTGAACTACCTCAAAATGACGTATTATTTATTTCACTTTTCTTGTTGAGTTAAATCTTTCAGAAATTTTTTTATTCCGCCGCATAGTACAGTCTTCAGCCAATGATAATATGCCAAGCCTAAATACACATTTTTTGCACTTCAGGGAACAGTATCCATTTGTTTGCTTTTCTTCCTCACATCTCAAGTTCTCTGATTTTCAGGGGGTTGCTGTTGCACTTCCTGTTTATTTTGCCACGGAAAGGTATGATTTGATGATAACAACTTACATATGTTTCTTTCATAAATATGTTTGACTTAAAATACTTCAGCTAACACAAATTAACTGAACTCTATTGAACCACATGATTTCATATGCATAGTTATGCCTTGGTGACAAAGTTTACCCACTTCACTAAGTGCCTGTTTGGTATAGCTACTTTGTATGGTTGAACATTGTTTAAAATTATAAGTCGTCGTGCGTTCTGAAATGTGGGGTTAAAATGAATTTTGAGGGGGGAAAAAGAACAAAGAGGAAAAAAGAGAAAACTAGATGTGGCAAAAAGTACTGTGACAGCTAGGAATACAACATTTGTGGAATTTCCATTTTGTTGGGAAAAATATTTATGGAGGAAGTTATTTCTTTCGTTGGGGGAAAAAAAATCTTTTGTTGGCAGTTTACATAAAAGTAATCTGTTTTGATTTGTTCAAGTTGTTCAAAATTTTGAGTTAAGTGAGATGCTGTTTCATGATTTACGAAGTTCTATTCACCCCATTTATGGGTGTTTTTCATTCTTCGTCTTAGCAAGTGGCAAGCATTCAAGTTGGCTACCCTTTCTGGTTTAGCGGAGCCTCTTGGTGTAATTATTGTAGGTCAGTGCCCTACAGTTAACACTACATATTAAGCTACAAATCTCATGCATTTGACACTTGTAATTTGTACATAATCTGCAGCTTACCTATTCCCGAGCAGCTTAAATCCCGAAATTCTGGAGGGCCTTCTGGGAGCAGGTTTGAATGTTTCTCAAGATTTATTAACTGATCAAAGGAGATACTAAGATTTAATCCTTGTATTGTTTCATATGATGAAATTTTTGCCGGTTCCAGTTGGCGGGGTGATGGCTTTTCTAACATTGCACGAAATGCTGCCATTGGCATTCGACTATGCTGGACAGAAACAAGCAGTGAAGGCCGTTTTCTTTGGAATGGCTTTCATGTCTGCTAGGTACTTCTCTTTTGACCATATCTTAATTAAAATGCTATTCCTTAAAGAAAACTGAAGTTTAGTGTGTGTTTGATAGATTGAACATTTATTTTGCTAAAAAGCACACTTTTAGGTTGAATAATGGTGAGATTACGAGATATGTAGAGGATAGTGAGTCGAGATTTTTTGTTGAAATCTAAATTTGACTTAGAGTAGCAAAAGATAATTCATTTTTTTTCCCTTCAAACATACACAAAATTACGTCTTATTTTTCTTCGTTTTGCAGCCTGTATTTTCTTGAGATGAGTTTGCCAGAGGATTTAAGCTTGTAGGCATCTCTCTGTCATTTCATGGCGGACAAGCACCATGTACGGGAAAATATAACGCCCCCTTGTCTATGTACATCACAGCTCACTAGGGGGCAGCACAGGATCATGTGAGATACTTTGGAAAATTTGTTCTCGTGTAAAATACAATTGTAAAATAACTAAAATTCTATTCATTACCAATTGAATGTGTCAGCTATTTCGAATTTCAACTTTTCATCGTAGTATAACTTTGTATGGTAATTTGTCGATAGGAAAATATTTTTCCACCCGAGAGTGGGTCCCACATTGTCTTTCTGTTTGCGTCGAGTAGTATAAAGCTTGTTCTTCGCGGTTAGGAGAGCAAGAGCAGTAATTTACTTCTATTTTTTGGTACCGATTGTAACCATGCTTAATATAATAATAATATCCTAATAGGTAACAGAAGGTTCATAGGACAAAATATTCAACTTAGTGCTCTATCTACTTTTGTGTAAAGCAAATACCACAAAAACCAAAATTTTACTTTGGACAAAGGTCCATTAAAGATTGAATCCTTGTAACATGAAAAAGGGCAGAGTCATCCAAATTTCTTTAATTTGTCTACTTTTTGTATTTTCTTTGAAATGTCCTCTTTTTAACATATCTAATCTAATAATTGAATACATAATAAAGTATTATTTTTTTTTTCCCGCCCGTGATATTGCCCGGCATGGGCGGGAAGGTAGGGCCCACAATCTCACCTCATTATCTGTACTGAACAGTATAAGCTTGCTCGTCACCAGTAGGAGACCAAGCAACATATATATCTAATCTATTAAGATTATGAAAACCGACTAAGGAAGGATCAACAGTAGAGGGCCAACTGCACAGCAACAATAATTTAAAACAAACAACTAATTCTGTCGTAAAATAATGGTCTGAAGCATGTTCATTATACCTGGTACATCCAACAATAACAAACAAAAAAGGTTACAGTAGTTTCTGATGAAAATTAATTACTTGTTAGATGTCTGCTATTTTATCAGACAAAGAAAAGAGACTTCATAAAGAAAGCAGCTGGTTTTACAGATTATATAGCCTCAAACATTTGAATGCTGAACCCCATATCCTTTGTAAAGTACAGTTGTTGTCACTGTTCCATTAATTCATACTTGTACCAACATTAATCACTCCCATGCCTTGTTATTACACACCTACACATGGGAAATCTCAACATATTTATGCTCCACTCCCCATTGTCTCAAAAAACATTCACTATCCAGGGTACCCAGTAATCGAGACTCCAACACATTGTATGGGTCCTCATATGCATGTATTCAATACTGATTAACAAAAAAATATGTAACAGAAGGAGAAACGAGAGTTAACTGACAGTAAACAGTACTGTTAAGTTTTAAATTTTTACGAAATTTAATACGTTCAAGAAAAAATTCAGAACTTGAAAAACGTGAAAACTCTTGCTTAATTAGACAAGACGAGAGATGTAACACTTTGTGCTTAGGCACTTTCAAGTGAAAAAGTTTTTACAAGGCAGGTAAAAAAATGAAGGGATATATATTTATATTGGATTTGTGATGTTACATTACATGTTGATGTTAGACAAGTTGTGATCCATACTGTAGATGCACCTGAATGTTTTCCTCCAGTTTTCCAGTATATTATACTTTGACAAGACATCTCATCACAACTTTGACTCATCATCATCATCATCGCCCCCACCTACCCTAGTCTACCCCCACCCCACCCCTGTCCGGCTCTTGCTGTAGTGATCGCATATGTAGCTACCAACAAGATCAACTCTTTTTTACTTACAGTTACATTTGAACTCTGATTAATCTTGCAAACATCATCTGACCTCGTCATTTTGTTTAAAAGTCTATTTATTAGCCTTTCTTTCAGTACACACGCAAACGTGTGTGTATGTGTGGGTTTTGTCACTCTACACCTACCGGACAATTTTGGTAATCATGCAAACATTTATCTTCTTTTTGAGAAATTTATTACGAAATGATACCAATTGTGGCGTGTTTGTGTGACACAACTTTTTTTGATAGTTGTTTTTCTCAAATTCATTTGTAATCACACTAGAAAAGATATTAACTTTTTACATTTTTTTAAATAAATTTGTTATTTTCTCAAAATTAACTTTTGTTTTCGGGTGACGAACTACGCTGGTAAAGATCAAATTGCTTTAAAAATTACCAATTTCGAGAATATGGATTCTTGCTAATTGACCCTTGAGCATTTTATGAGCCATGAACTACTTGGACTAAAGGTACAATCAAATACAATAATTCGGAGATTCACAGTAATGATTTCATAAATAATAATAATGATATTATCCTCGATTAACTTTTAAACTGTTTTAAACTAGTATTATATAAAATAATTCATGTTGCATTATATGATACATTAATGACAAAGTTCTGTAAATCTTACAGAGTATCAAAGATATAGATCAAAATGTGCAAATTATATAAATTTAAAGAATAAGAAAATAATCCCTTTTTTCAAAGTTACATTTATGATTTATCAATAATTTTGCGCTCAGATAGATCATATTGTGACAAACTGGTGCTAGAATACAAGGAGGAGAAAGCAAATTAATTGGGAAAAAAAAAAGAAGAATTGAAAAAGAAGGAGCAAAGAATGCAAGATAGAAAAAAAAAAAAAAATCAAATCAAATATTTGTCAAACGTACATACTCTATTATCCCTCTGCCTTCCCAAAACACAATAAAGAAAAAAGAGAAATAATCCGCTAAAGTTCTCTCGCACCTTGAAAGAATTGAAAGCATTTGTCTCATTTTAAAAGTTATCATTTATTTCATATTTATCATATTTCACTTACAATAATAACAACATACCATTTGTGATGCTCGCTCCCGATTTCATATGGGGCACCTTATGGTACCCACATATGGACGAATGGTCAACATATGTCTCCCAAACGTGTCGATCATCTGGCCATAACGTGCTCGCATGTGGGTATCAGATCATTTGTGATGCTATACATCATTAAAACTGAGTTCTGATTAATATTGAACTAACATCTGAACATTGATGACTAAGGGTATGTTTGATTTGGTGTTAAGTTGATGTGTGCGGTATTCCGTGTAAAAATGTGCGGTTAATATTATTTTGGGAGATATGTGTGTGGTTGAAAATGAGTATGAGGTTATACGGAATTGCGTGCGGTTAAATTTATAGTGGAAAGAACAAGCCCTAAGATAACTCTTTAACAAATTGACAATTTGATATCAGCCAATCAACACGTTGTTACAATCTAAATTATGCCAATGTAAGTCATAGAATACTATTTAAGAAATATATACATAAGTTATCTAATATCTACGTGGATACGGATTGATTATATAGCTATATATGTACGACATGTGTCACCTTGAAATTCAAGGCATTGATTGTGATCATCTTGATATCATTCAATACTAAAGTAATGTGTTTACGAGTACAATAAGTCTGTGCTAATTAACGTAGATATTGGCTAGATTACTGAACAAACTATTACTCGAGTGTCCAAGGCAAAATGTTCTCAACAAAATGTTGTTTTCATCAGTTAAAATACTCATTGGAACAACATAAGAAATTACTAACAAGTAAGAAAATTAACAAAGAAACATGCATTACTGATTCTCATACACATTTCCTTCCAACATAGATCAAGAACTCAACCACCATTTCCAATTTCTTCCATGCAAATTATAATCACTGAGAAGACTCATTATCTTGCTCAATTTCAGAAGCTGGTTCATCATCTTCCTCAAAGCAATCAAACCCATAAGCAGCATGGCCATTTCCAAATGCCTTGATATGATCCTTAAGAGACCGTTTGTGCTTAAAATCAGATCCACAAGTGCAATACCATAATTTCCCACAATTCTTCTCATGGGTTCTCCAATCACCCCTCACAGCAAAGGCTTTCCCACATTTTCTGCACATAAATGCCTTAATCCCATGCTTTCTCTTGTAGTGAGTTTGTAGGGTTCTAAAATCTTTGAGGGGCTTTGCTCTTGGGTGATCAATGTTGTTTCTGCAACCTGGTGCACAGCAGTAACATGGCAGCCTCAGCATGGCTGTTGGCTGTATACCCCTTAGTGATTCTGGCCCTTTTCTGTACTGCGATCCATGGCCCCACATATGCATCTAGGTCACAAGAACACAATTAATCACAAAAAGTCCCTTAATTAATTTATCTTCATTGGCATAATTAATCACAAGAATTTTCTTCTAAATACTAGATTCAATTGAAAAATTATTAGTACTTCTGGTATATCATGATACCAGTATTTCAAATCTAATTAGCACTGGCTATTTACATATATCCAGGAGGGCAACATTATTTAGTTAATTGCAATATTTGAAGGTAGGCAATAAAGAGTCAAACTAGAAAATCTTGTGAATTTCAAGAATGAATGCGGATGAAAGGCATGTTTGGCACACATTACGAGGGGATTGAAAGTAAAAGTAAAATTTTGTTTGAATTGTATTTAGGATTCCAGCTAATTAATGAACACTGTTAATTTGGAGATAATGAATTGGTGATTCATCGAAGAGAAAGCAACTATACAATGTGTGTGGGGTTTTCATGTTTTCACAAGTCTAGTTAAAGTCTTTCTGAATCTTGATTACACATACAAAAGCCAACAAAAGTTGTGGGATTTTCGATGTGTTTTGTTTGTTGGATTAAGGTTGAGTGTTCAGTTTGAGAAACCTTTTTCTTATTCTTCATATATCTTTGATGAAAATAATCTGAGCCCAGGAAGAAAGAAACTGAGAAATGTTCAGTTTTTACACACCTGCCAATGTGTGAAAAAATACAAACTTCAAGGACAAAAAGCATAATGTTTTGTGTTGTTCAATCAAATAAAGAGATGCACTGACCACTTCTCAGTTCCGCCAGGTAGATAGATTTTTACAGATCCCAAGAAACCCTCAACTCATGCATTAATTTTTAAAAAATCCAAAAAAAAAAAAGATGAAATATATTTAACCCTAAGAAAAAATAGGACCCATCAAATTATCAGTGATGATCGATCTAATCCAACATCCAACAAAACAAAAAGTGAAAGGTTGAAATTACACTAAAAAGATGTGTACAAAATAAAGCGAGGAATGGGTTTCCTCTTTTTCTGCAAAATCAAAAGGTTAAACAGGAAAAAAAAAATTCATAAATAAAGAAATTAAAAGTTAGGGCTTTTTAGTATCAAAATCATAAATCAATATACACATACATACCTGCATGTTATTGTATCTATTGAAGGTCTTGTAGCAAAGTGGACATGAAAACTGAGTGGGACCAATCAGTATCTGGGCAGGAGTTGGGATCCAATACTGCCCTTTGTTGATAGGGCTAGTAATACTCCCATTCCCATATCCATCAGCAATAGTAACTTGTTGATCTTTGTTATTGTTATTATTATTACAGCTACTTGAAGAAGATGAAAGCCCTGAGAGCAGATCAGCTGCATCTGGTGTAGGTAGACCTAAATTCAAATCAACGGTTACAGCTTCATCATGATCGGCATCCATCATGATCATGGAGTCTGATGTGCCTCCCTTTGTTGGGCTTAAGCTGAGGAGTGGAAGAGCTTCTCTGATTGGAGGAGAAGGGGGTGAAGCAGATTGGTACAAAGAAGTGTTGGTGTTAAAACTACTTAAGCTTGTGGAGTAATTAATTAGGTTGTATGGATGATTATAATTATAAGCTGGGGAAGAAAAAAAGTGATTATTTGTAGGGCAGTGGAGATTGAACCAATTACTTCCATTGAAGTAATTGGGGTAGGGATCAGTCATGGTGGAGGATGGGAAGTAAATGATACACAGAGAGTGAAGAAGGCTAAATAATTAAGAAGACAAGCCAATTAAGTGAGTAGAGAAAGTTGAAAAGGTAAAGACTGAACAAAAACACCAAATTTAAACAAGTGGGGGAGTCTCAAAAGAAAATGACACAGAGATGAGATGATATAAAGATAGTGAAAACCCTACTCATGAATAAATAAAGACAGACAAAATATCACTTCTGAACTGTGAACCAGGGAGGAAAGGGATATATAGTATTGGGACTTTGACAACAACTCCCTTTTCAACCACAGGAAATGGTAATGAATTATTTGATCCACTGTTATATATATATATATATATATATATATATATATATATATATATCTTATATCTTAATCAACCTATCTAGACTCATTCTCTAACATATATATCCTTAATTTTGACAAGACAGATATGTATATGTGATATAATCTTATTTTTCAAATATAACATTATTTTTAAAATTAGTAATCGCTACATTTTTATGTTATCTAATTGTCATATTATTTTTCATCTTGTAAATTAAAGTAACATTTTCCATGTATCATATGATATAATCTCCTTTTAAACGATTACAACTAAAGTAACATTTTTCCATATACTCATTGTCAAATGACTACTAGTGTAACTCGGGGAAATTACATATAGTGCTCCTTCTTCTTCATCGTTTTTTTTTAAACCATTAATTACTCTGTAGGTTGGGGCTGGTTTAATTATTTTATCCCTCTCTTTTTGATTTCTTTTCGTATTTATTTTCTGTTTGGGTGATATTTTCTGGGAAATAAATTTTAAATGTATAGGTAAATGCTAAATAAACTTTCTCAAAAATATATATGAAAAAGTTGCTACAAAATGAAATTGTGATTGAAAAAAAGAAAAAAAAAGTCAAATATAGATCAATCAAAATAAGAAACAAGACCTATAAGAGTCGCATGTTGTCACAACAGTCTTGTATCTCTACAACATGCGACAGCAATGACATAATATTATTATATTATTGTTATTGCTCTATTGTTGCATAATAGGTTACCCTTATATATAGATCTTGTTTGTTGTACGTAGCCCATAGTTAGAGGTCATGAGGATTCTTTTTGTATTTCAATTTTCTTTTCTTTTTTTTTTTTTTGTTGTTTCAGTTGGATTAATAAAACAATTATGTGTTGTGTTTAACATTTTGACACATTTTTTCTGTGATGGTGAATATCCTTGCATAAATTTTTCTCGTGCCTTTTTCTGAAGTGATTTTTAGTAAACATGTTAAAAGGGTTTTTAATTAATCTTTTCAACAAACTGAAAACATCATAAAAACAATAGATTAGGGGATAGGCCCTTTGTGACATGTCACGTGTAACATAATTATTTTCCCATCTAAATATGAACGGTGATAAATGTAAAAATAATTTCACCTAATAACCAATCAAAGATATTTACACGAAAAGATCGAGGGCAAGACAAGGTCAAGAAATTAGGGTTAGGTGCTGTCTCCCAATTTTTACCACTTCAAACAACCCTTTGAATTAATTAAAGAGATGGCTCTATCAAAAAAAATAAATAAATAAATAAAGAGATAGCCATTCATATATATACATTATACCTATACCTATACCTACAAGTCTACAACAGCATGTCAGCATTGGTAAGGGTGGGTAGGGGTGGGTGGGGTTATAGATATACAACTATACAAGTGACAATATATATATGGTATATTGAACTTGTTTTTGGTGTTTCTTGGGAACAAATGAATATGGTATAGGGTTTAAATTACAGAGCGGCAAATGCATTGGTGGGTGAGCTCTGGTCGGGTCGGGTTGTCACAGTACCGTCCCATTGATAATTCCCTGTTCACATTTCATAGTCTTCTTTTTTGCATGCACATCAACCTTACTGTTCAGTCATCACTCCCATATATCTACCTTGTTTCTCTCTCTCTCTCTCTCTCTCTCTCTCTCTCTCTATCATTCTCTCTCCATTTCTATCTCTTTCTCTCTCTATATCTATGTTCATATACATATATACCGACAAATGTTTAATTTAATTTCCACGGTCCTCTAATTAATTGTGCAGTGAAAATTTAATAATATAATTAACTTTACTGTACTATAAGTAGTAACTATCAAGTAATTATCTATATAATTGATCTAGCTCTTGCTTTTTCATTCGTGACGGTTTGATTTTAATTTATAAAACACTAATTCATAAAAATAATTAATAAAGCCTTACTTTTTGTACCTATAGAAAGAGAAGGGATTCAAAGCTTGATGAATGGTGGGGCCCACATGAATATTACACTTGCAGATAGCAAATTGATGAGGTTATGGAAAAACAAAAAAAACAAAAAACAAAAAATGGCTGAAAGAGAATGGAGACAAGATGAATGTCTGGGATTCTTTTCTGAATATGATACTTGAACTAATAAGGTTACAAAAAATTAGGCTTTTTCCTAAACCTAAATTTGCTTGCAATTATGTCCAAAATATTAAAATTTCAGACAACTCCTCCACTGTTAATTATATATATTTTTGCTGGAAAAATTAGGAGTAAACAATTGGGCCGGGCCTTGAAGCCCGTATAGCTTTGTGGCCTAGGCCCTATAACGGCCTGACTTGACTTTTTATGTATGTATGTATGTATGTATTTTCAAGATGTGGTATTTATTTAAAAAGAAAGAAAAATGAGAGGATCAATAAATATTTGAGGAAAAATATTCTCTCTAGTACGTAATAAATGTAGAATAACATAACATCTAAGGAATTAAAGAAATAGGTTAAACTACAGGAAAATTAACTTTTTACTTTTTATATATTAATTAGTATGGTAGAGATGATAGATGTTAGCTAGGTCGGTCCTTCCTTACCAAACTTTAGGTATACATTTGAGGTTCATAAATATTCTCTAAAAAGTTTTTCATTAGTTATTATATTATTACTGGTGGATTTTTGAGTTTTGACATGGTTTTGAATATATTCTTTATGATCCAACTCCCAGACCACTTCCTTTTATTTGCCTTCCATTTGATGGTTTTTTAGCATATATAAAGTTGCAACACGCTTGAGGAGTACTAAAGCTGTTCATAAACAATGATAATTCATTGTTTGTATTGTCGCATTAATTGATCATCATATTCTGTACATTTCAAATCCTACAATTAAAAGAACAAATAAATTACCGTGTCAATTAACGATAACATCGGTGATAATATATAGCAGTGATTACTATATTTATCACTCGAAGCAGATATTAATTAATTAATTAGTTAACACCAAGTGAATTACTGCATATATGGAACTCTTCGATCTTGAAATGAAATTTTTAGTATATATTTTTGACTACGTACTAAATGTTGATTATTTATACTACTTCTACTACATATAATCAGCTACAATTAACTACTACTACTATATAATGTACTAATCTGATTTAAATTGAACGTAGTTATAGAAAACAGTCCTAAAATTATTAAACAAAGGGTCGTTGGGATTGAGGTTAATTGAAAATGTAGCTACATATATTCATTGTGGATATGGACAATGTGCTGATGTGCACGTTCTCAATGCATTTGTAAACATTGGGTGGGAGACAATAAATGCAGATTTCATTGCACGTTTATCTAATCGAGACAAACCAATTAATACGAAAAATGTTATGTAATGGACAAATACCTAGGACGCTTAACTACACCACTACCTAGCTTCATGTTCATATTTTAATTATATAATAATAATAATAATAATAATAATAATAATAATAATAATAATAATTAATAATCCCACCATCCAACAAAAATAGTCCATTATTTTTTCTATCCCAAAATGATAGTCCATTTTTCTTAATTAATTTTTTATTTCTTCGTATACCCATATTTAATGTGTTTTGTAATAATCAACAAATAAGAAGTAATAAAATTGAATGATAATTAAGTGTAAGAATAAATTAGGAAAAATATTCATAAATTGCACTTTCTTAAGAATATTAATTGTGTTTTCTTAATTTATGTGAAAATGAAAACCAGACTATCTTTGTGAAATTCGAAAGTCCCCCCAAACAGCGTGGGCATATTTTTGCGATTTTTTTTTTTGGGATAGGATTTTTATTAATTGAAAATAGCAAGTTACACCTGATCGGAGGGAAACATATGTGCCTTACCTCCCAAATTGACTAAGTTCAAATACTTTATTATATACAAAAGAAACTTGAAAGCTAAATGTAATGCTTGAGAAGGACTCTTTCTCATACAATAAAGATGCAACAATCTAACTAATGGAGTTACAAAGTAACTTAAAGATCTATCCTCGAAGATGGGGTAGTCCAATTCTATCTAGTCTAGCGATAGCTTGAGCTTGTTTATCCATATTTTTGTGAGAAAAATGTTATAGCATTAACGAATTTTGTACAACTTGTAAAACACTCCCTCCATTCCAATTATATAGGGCTCATTGACTTTTCACATATATTAAGAATTATACGGGAAAAGTAAATAATTCAAATGATTTTCTCACATTGCCCTTATTTAATAAGTCAAAAAATTATGAAATTAACAAAAGACTTTAAAGTTTTCAAATTAAATAAGGATATCATAGTAAAAAAAAAAGAGGAAAGTTCTTATATTATTATGACATCCTAAAAATGAATAAAACCCTATATAATTAGGACGGAGGAAGTAGTAGTTAACAAGAAGGCACATATTTATGCATTCCAAAGGTTATACCTTTATCTTGTTGTCTAGACTAAACTTTTTATATCTATCTTTTTACATAGATTAAGTAGAATATAATGTGTTAGTATTAAAAGTGATCAAAAAGCACGAAACCCTAATCATTGTTCAATAAATATACAGTTAAATATGAAATTCAAAAGAAGAAAAAATTAAAAAGAAAAATTGAAGCCAAAAAATTGTCTTTTATATCTGTATATATCTATCTATAGTCTTTGAGTGCATATTGAAAACGAGTAACAATAATTTGATAAAAAGCAGGTTAATTAAAAACTATATATACCTATAAATTTATTTCTAATGGTCTATATATGGAGTGTATGTGTGATCCACTGAGAGTCCCAAGATTGCACGAGGGTGTGAGTATAAAAATTTCTTCGATCGCATAGTTTGGAGAGAAATATGTTTGTTTTCCGACAAATTTGACCTTTGTTTGTCCAAGACTTGTCCTCTCAATTACCAACATACCTGCTCAATATTCTCTGATTCCTAGACATGCACATATATTTCATTAATAATATTTTTCTCATTTCTATTCTTAATATTTACACAACTACTACTACTAGTATTTCTTAATGCCGGCATTTATAATTTTTATGGCCTCTTTAATTTGTGATGTAACAACGTTGGTATATCATATAGAAAGGTGTCTGCTAAACTACTAGAATATTAGCATATTATTACTCCCGTCCCAAAATTATAGTCCCTATCTTATCTTCAAACATATTAAGAAAAATATAATTAATGGTATTGAAAAAGTACAATTCAAGACTATTTTCCTAATATGTCATCTCATTTATTAGATATTTTATTTCAACCACTCTATTTTGATGATAACAGTGTATATTAAATGAGGGCTTAAACAAGTAATATTTTAATTATATCTTTAGAAAGAATGTATCCTATATTTTGGGACGGATAAAAAAGAAATAGTGGAATATATTTTTTGGACGGAGGCAGTATTTCTTAAAAAGTTTGGGAGAAAAAACCGAATTCAAATTTTATCTCAATTCACACGTTTTCAATTGTTCTATTCTGTCAATAATAATAATAATAATAATAATAATAATAATAATAATAATAATAATAATAATCATCATGTCTCGTGTAACTCTTTGCCTATTTCTTTGCATCATGTATATAAATTGAATTGAAAATTATGGGTGCAATAATGTCATGTTTGGTAGTCCTTAAAGACAACATGTGTTGATATTATTTCCCATTTCTTAGGTTCAGAGTCTGAACATAACATTTAATAATAAAAGTACTACTACCTCATTATGCGGACTCTTTTTTTTTTTTTTTATAGATTATTTGGACTTTCTTGAAACAAAACGGCAGAAGCATTCTAATTACACGACACGTGCTTGCTCCCTAGTAGTTGAATGGTTAAATTATTTATGTACGGGTGAGCGGTGAACCTAGTCTTCCATGGACCAAATGAAAAGGACAGATCGGCCCAATTACTCACTCAGATTCAGATACCGGCCCATAGTAACACAAGATGTGAGAAAGATGGGCTATGAAAAGGATAGGTAGGCCCAATTGCTTACTTACAGTCAGATACCAGCCCAATAGGAAGATAAGATGTAGAAAGATGGGCTAGGCTTAGATTTCCAATACTTTCACATATGTCTCTGGCCCAATAGTTGACTAACTACTACAGACCTAACAACAGGCTTAAAACTACTTACCAATCCAGGTCCAAAAACGTAAAGCCCACAAAATTTATTCAATAGGCTACATCTTCCTCAAAGCAGTATGTTCGTTCATACATATATGTACGAGGAAAAATGCTTACTTGTATTCACATAAACTTAATTAACTCATATGATGCTTACTTCAACATTATCTCGATCACTTAATATAATTATAGAATTTGTACAACATTAGCTAACACGTACACAATGTTTAAAGCAAACAATTTATGAATCATTAATCGTGAAATAACTATATATATACAATCCACCAGACATTTCGAGGAATGCTAACTTAGTGAAACACAACTTTAACTGCTAATTCTAAAATCTATAAAATTACTCCTCACAATTTCACAAGCAAACTTTTTTTTTTTTTTTTTTTTTGCCATGATCAAACTGATGAATATAATTAACTAATTACTTCTTCATACGAAACCCGGGCTCTCTTCTTCATCTTTGTAATCACGCATGAATGTCGACTCTCCGATATCAAATAAGAATCCATAGTCATACTCAGATTTAGTTTGCACCATATTGTCTTCAAAAGTCTGAAGCTGATTATAAGTACTCCGGTTGACGTCTGGGGCCGATAAGTCGAGGAAAGTGCGAGGGTTGTGGCCTTGATCAAATGAACTAATCATGTTTTGGAAGCCATGATTGGACAATTCATCTTGATTTGTAGGAGGAGATGTAGCCCTGTTAGAATCTTGTGGGCTTAACTGGTCTCTGTTCTCCTTTCCCTTGTGAAATACTCGACATAACACCCAATCTTCCTGTCAATATTCAAAAAAATAATGTATATATTAATTAGACCATAAACCCTAATTTTTAATGCAAGCATGAAGTTTATAATACAATTGATATTACTTCATCCTAATTTTTACATGTTGCATTCTAGAAAAGACTAATATAGCATTTATCCGTACTGTTCAAAGAATTAACAATAAGATATATACTAACAGTCAGTGTTCTACAAAGTATTAATTAAAAAGTCTTCTTTATAAGCTAGAGCAATTAAGCATAGGCGTAGGGTGAAAAACTTTGAAGAAAAGCACGAAAAAATGAGCTTAAGCCCAAAAAGTCTAAAGCATGGGTCGATGCTTTTTCGAGCTTTATGCTTTTTAGAAACCTTATTCACAATACATATAATTAGTCGTATTGAAGCGTCTAGCCATTTTAGAATCTTGTGGGCTTAATGTCGTCATTATTCATGTGCTGGTATAATCTATTGAAACATATTATATCTCAACTAATATATTAATATTGTTGCTTATGAATAACGATATTCTTTTATGTTAAAAATGTGTTACGCGCTTTTCAATGACTAACGAGCAGTTGATGAGTAGAAGAATATGACCTAAAGAAAAAGAATATATAGATGGAATATCTTTTTCTCAATGGAAGTGTGGAAAGGAAGTTTTCTTACAACATGATTGTCAATTTGTCACCCCAATCACTCAAATTTCTCTTCCTTTGAGTCAACATATTCACGTGACCTACGTATCTATGCTTCTCTAAATCTCTCTAGTCTCGACCTAGAGATATGTCTGAGAATAAAATAAGAGATAATGAAACATCATAGTAACTAACCTTAGGAGGCATGTGAGGGTTCTCCAGCCGAAATTCATGCATGATCCAGCCCGTTTTTATTCCATTAGGAGCCCTATTCTTGTAGAAAACCAAAGTTTTTCTCATTCCTACCATGGTTCGACTCCTCGGGTCGAGCACTACCCTGTCCTTTCCAGTGGCCTTCCAGTAGCCCGAGGTGGTGGCCCGGTTGCTCCGATATCCGGTTGCATATTTTCGATCTCGAAAATTAAAGAAGTACCACTCAGTCGAGTTCAACTTTGCCACCTCTACAAAATTATGACGTAAAAATAATTTCTTTTTAAAAAATATGGTATACAGATAATTGTGACCAATATACTTTTGAAACTTTATACACACGTTTATGAACGCGTAATGAGTATTTTCTTTTATACATGATATAGTTGCTTATGTAACAATATTCGCCTAGGTGACAAAAGTTGGTTATGCGTCACAAAGATTCTCAAGGCAAGTCATTGCTTTCACAGTGTTTTTAGGAAAGTCATCTGAAAGAATGGGAAAAGAGTTTGAACCTTTTCTACTAACAGATAGTCAGAGATAGGATAAGAAGTCCATTATCTATCTCTTCTTAATTTCCACGCCTACATGACTTAAAATCCAGGATATGTATCTCAATCATATATATATATATTATTAAAACTTATTGATTTCATTTATTTTCATTTTTATTAATCCCTAATATATAAAAGTTCTTTATATAGAATTTAATTATACAAGTACTATAATAATTACAGAAAGGGCAAAGAAATATTTACGTACATTTAAAAAAATTGAAAAGTGGAGTAATATATACTAATTAATCATACAATTACACAAATACGAAAACGAGAAATCTAAATGAGAATATTGTGTGGAACATTTTATTCATCGCTTTCACGCGTTTCATGTTTAATGAATATTTTTGCCTAAAAAACTTAGTCTTGGACACAATTCTTACGTCAATTTCTGAAAATGATCTAGCTATAATTAAGCAATTGCTTGTGGTTAAAATTAAAATAGGGATTAAACAAACAAAAGTCCCTAAATTAAACATTATATATCCATCTTCAGCATATACATCTATTGCTCAGAATTTAAGAACTACCAAAATCTTTCCAAAAGGAAGCAATTAACTATATTGTTGTGTGTATATATATATATACACACACACACAAGGCATTCTTTTAATTTGCAGTAAATTAAAAAGATCAGGGCCTCTTCGAGTCCTTTTGCCACTTTCAAGAACTATTATGTCTAATAATTAATATTTTATATTAATGATCTACGCAAATGTTAAAGAGAGACTACTAGCTAGGAAAAACAACAAAAATGATCTAGCAGTACCAGCGCTCGTATATATCTTATTATTATAGCATCAGGATGCCAAAATAGCTTGAACAGATTCTAACACTAGTTTCAATCATATTTTTCAGAAACAACCCACTGCACACACGAAGGAACCGAGTTTGAGAGAAGAGAATTGGAAGAATTACCAGGGAGCTGCCATGGCTCGCAGGTATGGAGATCAATTTCGACCAAAGTACCTCGAAGGAGTTGTTCATTTGTAATCTTCTTGTAAAGATAATGGCAAACAAGTTCTTCATCGCTTGGATAAAACCTAAAGCCTGGTGGAAGTGTGTCTCCAATGTCTCTTAAACCCATAATTAATTAATTAATTAAATAGCAGATGAATATATATTAATGAGATCCTCTTGTATGAAAAAGACTCTACTCTTTTCTCTCTCTAGATATCCCTCTCTCTATCTAATTTGTTAATTGAAGAGAAGAAATATAAGATATAATGTTCTCAGGAGAATGTGGCATATATGGCATTTATATATAAAGGTAGATTGACAAGTACCTTAACCAACACAAACTTTTTTTTTTTTTTTTTTTTTTGGTTACATTATTTAATTAAGGAGCTAAATGGCTGATGCTTGTGTAGTTAGTTATGTGGTGTATAGTGGGACTTTCAAGAAAAACCAAAGTCACAAGAAATCTAGAAACTATATATATATATCTTTAACTATCAATCACTATATTAAAAAAAAAATAAAAAATGCATTTTTTGTGTAATTTTCTAACTTTTTGTCCCCTGTGAGGGGTAGTTATGGATATATACGAAGACTAAAGAGTCAACATGGACGTGTAATTTCTTGAACAAATTTGATTGTCCAACGAACAAGGACTTTTATTGCCATTATCTTCATTTACATACGGAGAAATTAAATTTAGGAACAAAATTTATTTGATAAATAATTATGAGCAATGTTGATAAGATTAACAGCTAGTATTGATATAATATTTTCATATTAGCTAGTTTCCCTCGGTACGAACGCACATCATCCTTCATTTAACTTAATTCGGAGCCCTTAATACTTGTACTTTGGGGTATATAGGCCTTTTTTTTTTCCTAAGGGAATGTATAAAAATAATTTTGTTAAAATTTGAGAAAAGTGGTGAATTAATCAAATACGGTAAGAATCTGGACCAACCAAATTAAACCCCAATTTTCTTCCCATGTGATCCATTGCACTTGTCTAGTAAGTACCTTTTTCATGTGAAAAATAATTTTTTTTTTTTTAATTTAGAAGATTACGTGGGTCATAAGTGAAAAGAAGTTATAAGATCATATATGGAATATTCATTTTCAAACATAATTGTGACAAATTGATCATATAGAACATGCAAACTAAAAGTGTATTCCTATCCCCTTGTCACTTAAAACTTAACGAACTGAAATTTTAACGGAATCATGAACAGAAATTAATAATACCAAAATATTGGGTATCGAGATGCTCTACTTTAATAGTGAGGAACCAACCACATAA
Source organism: Jasminum sambac (assembly GCA_018223645.1). Lineage (NCBI taxonomy): Eukaryota > Viridiplantae > Streptophyta > Magnoliopsida > Lamiales > Oleaceae > Jasminum > Jasminum sambac. The sequence goes on from CP073649.1 coordinate 31,639,558, forward strand.
TTTCCCCTGAACAAATGTCTTCTAGCTAGGTTCTAATAAATCACCTTTGAATATCTATGACGCGTTTTCCAATTATATAGTATAATCAGACCAACCTTGTAAAAATTAAAAATTAAAAATTAATTTATTATTATATGATGACATATATATATATATGTATATATATATATATATATATATATATAACATTCTTCCATTGCAAGCAAGCATGCTATATATGTTGTCTGATCAGAGACATGCATCATCAATAATAATATTTAACTTGAAGGACGTACGCAACAAAATTTAGCCAGCCATTTTGATGTAGAAATTCAAATCATGCAACCAGACAAGTCCATCCTGTCTAATCTCATCTGGCATTAAAAACAAATAATCAAGAATTTTATTAATTTTTAAAATTCGAAAGATTCAAAAATATTATTAATTAATAAAATTAATTAGAGAAACAAGAGAGACATGCATATATATAAAAGTTTAATTTTTTGGCCAAGGCAATTATCATATTGGAAAATAAAGACAAAATTAACTATACTCGTCATAATTATGTATCATAGAAGGATAATAATTAGGTATTGAAATATTATGTATGAGTCCATTATACACATGTGTTGTTGGCTTAAAAAGGTGGAATAATGCAAATCAGTTTCACTTAGAAACTAATTAATTATTGGTCATAATTAAGTTTACATTGTATAAAAACAAATCGGAGTAAAGTAGTTTCTTAAACATTGTATAAACATTAAAAAGTCACTAACTATTTCATAATTAATAACGAGCATCGTTTTCACTTCAAATGATGAATTCCAAAATTCATTATATATATAGGCGATAAGATGTGTGAAGCAATTAATTAACATGATTGCATATATATATATATATATATATATATATATATATATATATATAACAAATTAAAATTCTGTTATGTGAACATACATTAGTTAAGTTAGTGATGTGGTGCTCTATAAAGGCACCGTAATACTAATCAATATCGTGGTGCCAAAAATATTTTAAAGTGTTATTTAAAAATGTTAAGCTAATCGTTACTATTCTGTAGTATTTAGTCTATAAATATTAAAATCTATTCCTTTTGTGATCAAAATGTAATTGAATTTATCATATATGTTGATTAACGAGTGCCGCGACTAAATAAAATACTATTACTTATCATTAATGAGCTACCTAATACCGGTTTGAAAAACTGAAAAAATAAAATAAAATAAAATGAGCTACCTAATACCTGGATGCATGCTTGTATGTATGTAAACCAGCTGGCTGTAGATGGAAACCACCAATTTTCGTTCTTGGAAAATAATTCAAATGCTGCATAAGAACATTAATTTGACTCGAATTAATTTTGGATCTACGTACGTATCGATGACTGTTTAGGCTTGTAAAAACGGCTCGCGAGCCGTTTTGGCTCGCGAGCAGGCTCGGCTCGGGCTCAGACGATGTACGAGCCACGAGCCGAACTTCTGATTTGGCGAGCGGCTCGGCTCGAACCAGCCGCTCGCGAGTCGAACGAGCCGGCTCGTATTTTTGAGCCGAGCTCGGCTCGGCTCGTCTGATGTCTGAGCCACGAGCCGAGCCCGAACACGGCTTGGCGAGCGAGCTCGCCGAGCCGTTTGACAAGCCTATACTTCATGTAAAATATAATACACTGCTCCAAAAAATATACCACTATTTCTTTTAAATCGATTCCAAAATATAGGCCACATTCTTTTTAAAGATATAGTTAAAATATTACTTGTCTTTTATGCCCTCATTTAATATACATTGTTATCATCAAAATAAAGTAGTTGAAATAAAATATCTAATAAATGAGAGGGCGTATTAGGAAAATAATCTTAAATTGTACTTTAATTTTCCAATACCATTAATTGCATTTTTTCAATCTGTGTGAAGATAAGAAAGGAGCTATAATTTTGGGATGGAGATAGTAATTAAACTCCTATTTTGGATTTAATACTTTTTTTTTTCATTTTCAACATAATTGTGATTTTTCTATTAAGCTCTACGTTGTTACAATAATTAAATGATGTATCCTTTAGCTAATTATTACGTACGTACATTTAGAATATTTACCCATATCCTATTTGTGTCAAAAACAATGCTTGAATATACATCGAATAAAAAGATAGACAATATCTAAGCATGCTGTATATACGTGCAAATATATCTAGACAATGTGCTATCCTTTGTCTACTTTATATACCTTTTACATTAAATATTTTGTTAATCAACATAAACAATAGTTAATATACACATAAACAATTATTTCTTCAATCGGCATCAAACATTGAAGATGTTTTCTCTTTATTTTCATTTTATTTGTTACATCAATTAAAATCCACATTACATCATTGAAGATGCATGCTCTAAGCACATAGGCACATGTTCATTCGCAAATGAGAAGGTGACACAAAAGAATTTCTCTTAAAAATATCAATAAATATTATTTTAAAATATCTATTAGGAATTATTAATTTTTCGCCAATGGATCACATCTCAAAAATATTTACTAGAAATTACTGTAAAAACTTAAAACTAAATCTAATATATATATATATATATACAAAGATTATCACAGTCTTGCGAGGTCTTGTACAGTCACAGGTGATGTGGCATATCATGTATGTCTGCACATCGTGTCTTGTGTCATTGGGATGTACTATAGTGGGCATTGGATAATTTTTGTATATATATATATACACACACCGTTAAGGTCCCTCTCAAACCTTTCCATATGATGTGAAATGGTGAAATATATATACTTGCCACATCATTCATCTTACACGTGAGCATCATGAGTTTCCAGGGATATCCCTGTTTTTAATCCATGAAGAAAGATACAATTATTGTTTAAAACTTTAGGGTTAGGGTTTGGTTTCCCCGTTTGGTGCGTGTCAAGTTGGTGAAAGTGTGACGGCTTTATATTCTTCTCAAATAATATTTTATTTAGATTATTCACTTCCATAAGTAATGGGCTCAAATATGAGGATGTTGGGACCTTACATCACAGGTCATTCTCATAATTAAATAAGTAATTACCATCATTTTGGTTCTCTGGTCTTCATTTGAAGCCAGAATCAAGAACTTGTGATGGAAACAAGAAATGAATATGTAGCCGTTTCTTGTTGGGTGGCACACTTGTAACGTTAAGAGAAATACCACGAAAAATTAATTTATGTTGCATTGAAATCGTTCTTCAGATGTCAGATATCTATTATTAAAATTTGAACATTTATACTCCTCCCTCGCTTAGTCATATATATATATATATATATATATATAGAGCTTTATTTGATTTAGTCAAATGTTGATATTTGATCATGAGTAATATTAGTAAAGTGTTGTAAAATAAATTTATAAAAAAAGAAATAAACCTATATATTCGAAGCATTCTAAAAAGGGAAATAAACCTATATATTTTGGACAGGAGGAGTATTAACAGATCATTTTGTTAAGAAAAAATGCTTAAATGATCTTGTGGTATATTGATTTATATTATAGTATAATTAATCGTTTTATCAATTAACATCAATAATAATTAATGTCAATGTTGAAAAATTACACGCATTTGAGTCATGTGAATTCCTATCCCTAAATATTGTTCGTATGATAGTAGCTATGTGTTCAATATACTAATATTGGTTAGTATTGAGGTGTATATATATATATATATATATATATATATATATATATATGTCGAATAATTGTAGAAGTTGTTTACCCAAACTCCACTTATTACTTGGACTCAACTCATCTAACATTGGGCCTCAGACTTGTGCATGTTTTGGGCTTTATGGTGATCCAGTTTTCTTCTATACACCCGCTTTGCCCTTATTACTTGAGATGTTGCCACTTGGACAAGCTTGCACCATTGGATCAAGAGTTGGGTTTATCTCTTTCAAAAGGGGGCCTTAAGGCCCTTCCACTGCGCTAATTGAAACCTTCTCCTCTATTTTTCTATGATCTGTTTTTGAGAAAAATTAACAACAATCCTTCTGACTCTTGTGAGCGATGATTGTAGTGGTCCGATTTGTATAGATTACACACTGAGTGGTTTGTATATCTAGGGTTTTCTACGATTTGGAGTCTTTTTCGAGATTTGATGTTCCCTGGTTAAGGCAACGCTTGAGATTGTACCTTTGTTACCGACTTTCATTATTCTTAGTAGATTCGAGCAACTATCCACAATTTTTGTGCAGGGTCAACGGGGAGTAGGCTTTGCTCAACCTGGCCGAAACATTCTTCATATTCTTTCTTTTATTTCTGTCCAATTCTAAATCCCCATATGTAATCGAGATCATACACTAACTAATTAATGTCAATTTTGTAACACTAATATATGAACTATATAATATGATCAATCAATGATATAGTTTCACATAACTGTATATTCAATTAACGTATATTATTTTAATTAATTTGAATGCAAGAGCATAATCAATTATTGATATTTTTCACTGATTTGAATGGTCTAGTAAAAATAAATTCTGTTCTCTACATAAACTTTGACATTATGGTATGTTTCATCAAGATTATTATAGGTTAAAAGAAAAAAAAAAGAAGAAAATAGAAATAGAAAGTCTCGGATAAGAAAGGTGGTCCTAGTTTGCCTAAATCTTGCCAAATCAGCACACACAAAAAAATACAAAAATAAAAATAAAAATAAAATAAAATGAGGGCCCAGACCGACAAGTGTGGTGGCCCTCTAAAGCGGAAATTTCTAGTGGGCCGGGTCCCCACGGACCCCAACTGTTACACTGTGGAAATGGGTCCTCAATATGTAAAGCCCTCACTATCCAGATGTTCACAACTTTGCAAGTGAATTAAATTATTTAACTTTTCCAAGGTCTCCAATAGAAAAGAATAATATTTCTGAAGTGAAATTAGGTATCCCTTTTTGTGGAAACAAGTCCTCAATATTTAAATCTTTAGTCTTTACGCTCAAGTTTCAATATTTCGTCAGTGGTAGAAGTACTTCATCTAAGTGCAATTGGCTCAGATTAAATGATGTCGAATATGTTCAAGTCATGCAATTTACAAATTTTACCAACGTGGGTATAACATTTTTATTTTCAATTGACATGAATCTACAAAAGAAAAATAAAAAGAATAGTCAGCCCAAATGCAAAACCACCAAAAAAAAATTTTAATTAAATACAAAAAGATTGGTCCAAAAGTCGAACTTATAGACTAGCAAAGGCTCTCAAAATCAAATTTTGTCTAAGTCTCCGAACATCTTAGCATGGCTTGGTTGTCGGGGTTGTATTATTTGCTATTTTGTCACATGAGTGCAAGGAGTCTTTTGCAAAAAATGTATAGCTTAGGGACCTCCATCGCAATTTTCCCAACATCAATTATACCGTGTCTAAACAAGGTAATTAATTATATTATCATTTCTGTTTTTGTCTCTGTACCTATAATTTACACACATAAGCCTGATTTGCAGGGATACTTCTGAAATTTGTTTGCTCAACAAGATACATAGAAACACTGCACACTTTTTGACAAAATGAGAACGATTTTGCTTTAAAATCTGCTACTATTTTTTTTTTTTTTTCCCATTAGACAATTAGTTGCTAAAAAGTTTGGATTTAGCCAGGGATAGAGTTCCTTTATTGACAAAAATATTACATAGAAAAGACTTGGGATTCTTTATTCTTGAAAACGACTCTTTGAGTTCTACAATCAATTATCATGTAAAAAGTTTCACATTGATTTTCCATTACACGTCGCATCACAATAAATTAAAATGGATTTACTTTATTTATCTAGTCTAATTAGTATCCAATAACTATATTCATCTTTAGCAAATTGCATAAATGTAATTCATGTCTTAAACACTTCATATGTTAACTTGAAAATCACGATAGCCATTTATTAATCTTTAACCGTTATGGATAAAATAAGATTTTCACCTCTAATATGTCACATATTATGGTAAGCATTATGTATGTTTAGTATTATCCTTTATTAATATATTTTGTATCTTTTTAGTACTGTTCTCTCGTGGAACATCTCGATGCAAGGAACTTGAACACAACAATATATATGACTATACATACCTTTACGTTCACCTAAGTAGAGAAAAATAGAGAGAACAAAAAAGATTTTGGGAACTTTCTGTTGAATAATAATAATAATAATAATAATAATAATAATAAATAAAATGATGCGCAACATTCCTATTTGCAAAAACAATCAGTTGTAACCGAATTGCTAATCAGCCCTAGGAATTCAATACACTATTACACAAGATCCACTGGGAATATTCTACGTGTTGAAATCTTATTGGCTGGGACCTAAAAGGCGTATAGCTAACATTACAAGGACTAAAGTGTAGACTCACCAAAACACAAGGGCCGATATGCAAGAAAACCCTAAAAACATTTTAGACGATTACGGACCGATAATGTTAGACACATCGAACACATCTCAATCAAACCCTAGATCTTGAGTGAGGACGAAGGCAATAAGGACTTTCCTCTTCCATTTCAATTAGTAGAAACCTACCTCATGTTTATAGCATATGGTAGATCTCTTGTAAAATGATTTATCCCAAACATCGATCTACATATAAATCAACATAACATAACATCTTAGACTTTCGCAACTTAATACTTTCATTTTTCATCAAATAATGTCTAACAAGTAAGCCTTTACATGAACTATGGTGAAAAGCTTGAAACCTTTTACATTGACTCTTGGTTTGGAATTTAATTGAAACCTCAAAATATTGGAGAAAAAGTTATTTTTGTACATTTGTATCTCGACAAAAAAGTATTATACGGGTAAAGGGTGGGACGAGTTGGTGCACATGTTTGTTGTCTTATTTTATGTTAATTCCTAAGTTGTCATATTTAATCAGAACAATTTAAATGTACACTTAAATGTATTGAACTCATAACATTATTTGTTTTAATCAAACTGAATAATAATTCAAGAAATGAAACAGCTACAGCAGACAAATCTAAACTTGAGTCAGATAACATTAGTAGTTGCATTCATGGCGCATGATCCAGGCCCCATGCACAGATTTTCCGCGGCTATGAAAATCTTCTACAATAAATTTATATATGTAAAGTCATTACATTCTGATTCTACAAATTTGTTTTTAGGTTTGTTGAGAATAAATATCAACAATAATGATTGATATAAAAGATAGAATACTGATAATATAAAAATGTAAAAATAAAATATATAATTTTTTCAATTTGTTACCAAAATCAGTATAATGATCGTCAGCATTTGAATACAAGCTATAAACCAACCGAAAAAATAATAAAAAATAAAATTAATAACCCAAAAAGGAGTACTCGAAATACATAATATGGTACACAGATGGATTCAACCCAAAACAATAGGAACAATTAAGGTCTTGTTCTATTGGTGATAAATTTTATTTTTTCGATTTACATGTTGAATGTGTGGTTGAAATTCAAAAAATATATTAAATAATTGGATAAGTGATTGGAAATGAAGAGAAAGAAAAATTGATAATTTTTATGTTGGATAGAACAAGGCTTAAGATTCACACAAACTCTCTTCCCGATATGCTCTTGCAAAAAAATAATGACAAAAAAATTAAGGAAATATGACAATTGGAGTTTTTTAATTAAAAGAGAAAAAATGTAATTGGAGAGTTTAATGTAATTAGTAAATTGAGTGTGAAATATAAAATTATCATCTATATATATATAAAAGCAGCAATTTTTTCCTCCAAAACACATTCCTAATTTTTCCCGCCTATTGAATTTGCCTAATATAAACTTCTATCTATATATAGAATAATTTATATTTATATTTATATATATAGAAAATGAGGCTTTTTTCTTATTATATTTTTTATTTTCGTAAATCCGTTTTCCCGCTTAAAATAAACTCTTTTTTTTTTCTTTCCTAATCCATATCCAACTCTCTTTTATTTTTTTCCCTAATATATTAATATTAATGTATAGAGATTTTATTTAATTATTTCTACCCTACTTTACCTCATCTCATAATATCTAAATATTCTCTCTATCATTTCCTCTTTTTTTTATTTTCTATGTATAAAACATAATAATTTGTGATTCTATTTTGTTCGACTTGATGAGAGCTTTAAAACAAGTATACTATCAATATATAAATTTTTATTTTTTAAAAAAATTAAAATTTACCCCAAATATATAAATTAGTACCCAACTTAAATATAAATTGATATTAATATAGATTAATGATTACTGATGTAATAAGATTTAAAAATTTTGATAATTTGTTACGACACTTAATTGATGTTTGTGCGTAAAATTCAAATATAATAAGATATGTCATTATTTTGCACTTTAACATCAAAACTTCAATAACAAATTACAAATTTAATTTGTTACCTCATTAGCCTCTGTTATTATTAGTTGTAATTTAGTTTATTGGGAAAAGTATTATATATTCTTCTCTCAAATATTACAAATTTCAATTTTTATATTTTTTTCTATCAAATCTTCAATCAATATATATATTTATGTGAACAATATAAGGATGTTAGAGAATTGGAATGAATTTTTAATCGATTATTTTTTCATAATTTTGTATTTAAAAAATAAAATTATTTCAAATTGTGTGAGTTTTCACTAAGATTTAATTTTTATGCCGTAAAAATTACCATTGATTAAATTTTTGCATAAAAATTCAAATAAAGGTTTAACATTAAAATTAAAAATAAGATCAAATAATTAATTATTTTTGTAAATAATTAACTAAGAAACAAAAATAATTAAAATTAACAATCCTACTAAGATTCAATTTTTGTACACTACAAAATTACGATTCATTAAAGCTTTTACAAAAATAAAAAAACTTACTAAAGAATTTGGCTCAAGTTTGAGACAAAATTCACTACTATGATCCCCAATGGGTCTTAAAAAATTTAAAAATTAGGTTGGACCCTAATAATTAATTTTAGAAACAATCAATTATTTTTATAAATAATAAGTTAAAGAATAAAAGTTAATTAAAATTAGCGATTTCTATAAAATTTAATTTTTGTGTGATGAAAAATTACAAGTTATTAAATTTACATAAAAATTAAAATAAATATGTAACATGAAAATAAAAAACTTAGCCTGGACCTTTTATTAATTTTAGAAAGAATTTATTATTTTTAAAAATAATAATTAGCTAATGAATGAAAATTAATTAAAATTAGTGATTTCACTAAAATTTAATTTTGATGCGATAAAAAATTACAATTTATTTAATTTTTAAATAAAATATTAGAATAAATGTTTAAGATCAATTTATTGAATATATATTTATACCTTTTAAATTCCAAGATATCTTTTTAATTGTAAGATATTTTTTAAATTGGATTCATATAATTCTTAAAATTATGGCTATCAAGCCAATTATTTTGGAACTAATTATTTCGTAGAAATAATTAAATTAAATACAAAAATTAACTATGATTATTTAAACTATTATTAATTAAAACAATAAATTCTATTGCCAATATTTAGCTAGACATGGGTTTAGTGGGCAAAGATTGATAAAAATTAATTACATTGTTAAAAGGAAAAATATAATTAATTTAAAAAATGCAAGAAAATATTAAATTGCTGGGGGTTTTCCCTAAAAACTTTAAAAAAAACCTTTAAATTGTATTATATCTTTTAAATTACAAGATTTTTTCAAATTTAAATTCATACAATACTTAAAAGTGATGATACTAAAATAGTTATCTCAGTAATAATTAATTCCTTTCATAAATAATTAGCTAAAAATAATAATTAGTTAAAACGAATTCTATTACAATTAATTAAAATTAATACTATTACAATTAATTAAAATTAATTAATACTGTTACAATTAATTAAAATTAATACTACTGTTAAGATTTAGTTGGACTTGGTTTTAGTAGGCGAAAATTGACATGATTTCGTTGGACGAAAATTAATAAAAATTAATTATATTTCCAAAACAGAAAAATGACATTAATTAAAAAAATAAATAACGATTAAAATTAATTAGACTGCCATTGTAGACTAGATTTTTCCTAATTTTCCTAAAATAGAAACATAACTTTATTTCAAAAAAGGAAAAATAATTAATATTCATTACATTGCTACATGAAAGAAAAATATGCTTGCGAATTTAATTTTTCTTTTTATGTATTTTAATATAAAGTTAAGTTAACACCTATAAGATTTTTTATTCTTAGAATTAATTGGGGCATTACATCTTATTGTAAAGTAAGTCGGCCGATATTAAAATGATTATCACATAAATAATGAATTATTTTCATAAATAATTAGCTAAAAATAAAAAATTAATTAAAAATAATTATATTATGATTAATTAAAATTAATAATATTGTTACATTTTAATTGGATTTGGTTTCAATTAGCAAAAATTGACACAATTTCGTTGGAAAAAAATTAATCAAAATTAATTATATTGCTAAAACAAAAATATAACGTTAATGAAAAGATAAATAATAATTATAATTAGTTACATTTCCATGGTTGGCTAGATTTTCCCTAAAAAATGAAAGGCATCTTTTTACATGCAAGATATCTTTTTAATTGTAAAATATCTTTAAAATTATATTCATACAATTCTTAAAATTGTGGTTAAAATACTAATTATTTAGAAATAATAAATTATTTCTATAAAGAATTAGCTAAAAACAAGATTTTATTAGAATTAATTATACTACAATTAATTACAATTAATTATATTTCTAAGATTTTATTGGATATATTTTCATTGGATAAAAATTGAGATAGTTTTATTAGACGAAAATTAATCAAAATTAATTAAATTGCTAAAAATGGGGAAACATAATTATTTCAAAAAATGAAAAATAATTAAAATTAATTAGATTGTTACCGGAAATAAAAATATGCTTACGAAATTAATTTACATTTTTATGTATTTTAAAATAAAGTTAAGTTAACGCCTATAAGATTTTGGATTCTTACAATTGGTGTATTATATATTATTGTAAAGTAATTTGAGTGATCATTAGCCCCTAATTAACTTTATTTACTTTTTCAGTATTATTTTTTTTGAAAATATGTTTTTTTATTCTTATATGTTTTTGTATTTTCTATGATATTTCTTTTGAGCTGATTGACAAAATAGTAATATATTTTTTGGTATAATTAAGGTGTTTCAAAGGATTCGCTCCATTTTTTTATTTTTTAAGTAACAAGTCTCCAAAAAGGTATTCAAATAGTGATGATTTTATTACTTTCGAACCAACAATTATATAATAATTTTGGTTCAATATATCGCTTTATTTGGAGAATAAATCTAAATTCTTATTAAACAGGTTGGCTTATCATCTCAATCAATTATTGAAATTAGAAGACTAATTAGAATATTTTAATTGACTTTCTCAACTATATTAAATATTTATCTAAATTTACGTCTTCTAAATAAATATTAAGAATCCTACTTACTTTAATTATTTATTTTATAATCGAATTTTCCCCTGTTGATGTTTTATTTTATTTTTAAGTATAATCGATTAGATTGTATATTTTAAGTATTAATCACATATATTTCAATTTATTTGTCTTATCCAAATTAATTTAAATGTTATATCAAATCATTCAATATTTGTAATATGTCTAATATGTTAAATTAGTAAGTTTATACCTAATATGTTAATATATGTGTTTAATATATTTAGAATGTATTTATTAAAGAAATAAAATGTCGAAACAAAGTTTTGGATTAAACTATCACGATGACGCATTGACACGGATGAGAATTTTCTAGCGGAGGCGGGGGACAGACAGGGCATGGAAGTTTGTAATTTTATATCATCTGCTCACCCAGAGTAAATGAGGATTACGTAACGAGATAAGTGTTTTCAGCGTAAGAAGCAGTTTAGGGTATGTCGGATCACCGACTACATTGTTGTTTTTTATAATATATCTTTATATTGATTATATTTCATAATTAAAATTAAAAATTATTATTTACATATTAATTATTAATAACATACATCATAATCGATGTATAATAATTAATATCTCTCAAAATTTATAATTGCATATAATAAAATGTAAAATAATTTTAAAGAAAAAATTATGAGCTTTCATTAATGTTAGTAGAGTTATTTTAGTATGGTTATTTTAATAACTATAACATTTAATATCATTTTATTTTGGGTTTACATAAGTAGATTAATCACAATGAGCAAAATGTAATCTATTATGACAATTGTCGCTACCTAATTATCATCCCATGCAAAGCACAGTGTAAATGCTAATTAAGTTATTATTCTATGGAGAATAGTAAATTAAGTTGTGTGAATTTTCATGAGTTGCTCATTGCATATTTGTACGATGGATTGGTATGAAATATAGGGGAAATTCTATTGAAATTTTTATAGAATTATTTCAAGTTAAATTCTTTAAGTTTATTGTTGTAACTCATTCTTTATTTTAATTATTTTTTTAGATTTTATGTTAATATTATTAACATCTATCAATAACGTTATTAGTTGAAAATTTTATCCCCCGTGCAACGCACGGGTGAAACAGCTAGTTTTATATTACATAAACTCATGCAATTACCAATGAAAAGTAAATTATATAAAATAAAAGAAAAGAAAAAGGAAACAATTGAATTAAATATACATGTAAAAAGGAAACGAGGAAAGGAAAAAAATAAATAAAAAGGAAAGAAGGGGAAGGAAAAAATCTAAGGGAGATAAAAGATGAATGAAAAAAATAAAGTAGAAAAGGAATGTGAAAGAAAAAGAAACTTCCAACAAATTAACAGAAAATATTTATGATTGTTAAATGTTAATGTAATTAGTAAAACTTTGATATTTACCTAATATTCAGAAAATATTTAAAAACATTTTGGGCCATGATTGGGGGCCGGGTAAGACTAGACTACAGCCTAGTCCGGTCCCGGGCATGATCAAATAAAAGGCGTGATCTTGAAGGTGTATATACCGTCGGCAGCCGCAAATATGAAACTTATGAACAGACAAAAATGTAAGCATATCTATCGGGAAATTATCAACTAATTATTAATTAACGTGGAAATATTTGAAGATCCCAAATAGTAGTAATTACTAGTACTATTTATAAATGTTTGTTTGGGTTCCGACAAATATTTCACTTTACATATTCATTCCGTGTCCCCCAATCATATCCTGGTTGCCATTTTGAAATATATATACATAAAATGCATCAATATCACTTGAGTCAAATAAATGACATGATGTTATTCTAGCTATAGGGACTTATTCTAATACTAACTTCCTATAAATAAATACATGTACATTTGTCTGTAACATTTTGGTAAAAACGGAAAGGAAAAGTCAAAATATTTAATTATTATAATTGACGATTGGGGGAAAAAAAAAAGTAGATTCACGTGTGATTAAATCAGACACATTAATTTTTTATTAAAAAAAAAAGAAAAGAAACTAAAATCAGACACTTCAATTTCCAAACCAATTTTCGAGACGAACTATATATGATGTTAAATCGTATGCTTTTAGTTAGTGCAGAAAACAAGTTCTATACCTGACATTATCATGTAATAAAAATATCATTCATTTTTCTTTTTTTTTTAATAAGAAAACATCATTCAATTAACTCAAATTTATAACAAAAAAAAATAAAATATTAATTGATTTTACTCCGTCCAAAAGAATTGATTAATACTAATTTTATATCAACCAATATAATCATCAACGAAAATGATATATTTCAAAGCTTGGAATTTTATTAAAGTTTCAGCGTTTGGCGTAGCGACTGTCCATTACTATCATATAGCAGTAGAGTCCACTTAGTCCATATATATATCTAATAAAGATAACATACGTAATTTAAACTTGAAAAAACGTGCAATGCACGTCCAACAACATCACAATGCATGTCTAACTAGCTAATTATATATCCAATTAAGATCGAGATCCTTAACTTGTTTGTGTGGAAATTTAACAAAATGCTAAATATGTCTAGCTAGACAATTATTATGAGTCATTATTAATATATCTAAGGACTCCGCCAATCATTTTACAAGTATGAATTTCTTAATTTAATCTGTCAATATCAAAACGTCAATTTAGCAAGATTTGAATGATCCTTTCACCTATCCATGCATGCATTGAGATATAAACCTAATTAATTCAACTATCGAGAATAGATTGAAATAATAATAATAATAACAAGAATTCAGATAAATTTCTCATACTTGTTCACATTTTTCCATAACTTCTCTTTAATTTTTTACCACGTGCTCTTTAGAATTATATTTTTTTAAAAAAAAACACCTTTTGAAAAACTACATCGATCATATGACAGACAGATTTCAATTTTTAATTAATGACACTTAATGTATCAAGAAAGAGATTTTGCATTAAAGCTAATACTGATTTTATAGAGAAGTAATAAAAAAAATTGAGACGTGCGTGTCGAGAATTAATTTTATATAATCTACGACTACATTATGTACACATATGTATGTTGTAAGTATTGGACTCCTTTGAAGCAGAGGAGATGTCATTTTAACGTGTGAAGCAAGAGAGAAGATGATGAATGCTGCCTTTCTTGCAAAGCAACCATAAGTAGTAGGCTCTTTAGGCTTTAGCTATCCGCCGCTATAGCTCTTCCACGTTGGCCCAATTGGCATCTTTCTAACGCTTCCGTTCCACCACCGCACGACAAGTGTCAAACATATTGTTTGAGATGTTATCTAAAAGAAAAACAAACATATCCCGGAATTGCATAATCTAATAATAGTAATCAGTTATGCTATAAGACATAATAGTCACATTAAATTTAAGACATTATATATTTAGTAGCATTCTATTTTTCTACACATTATATATTACTTTTAGTTTATTATTCTTGTAAAATATTCACAAGTAGGATACGTTTATTTACTAAGCATGCATATAATTCTATGTTGAGTATAAATTATTAAACACCTTGATAACCATCAGAACCGTTCAAGCACCAACGTTGGTGTCTTAATTCTGACATAACGAGTGCATTTTTCGAGTCGTCGACCTCAGTTTTGAAATCAGACAGGATCTGGAATCGTATGGCGATAGGGAGTTATGAATTTTGAATTTTTTCGACGGCGTGGTGGCTCGGGTCAAAGTTTTGGCACTATTTTGGGCCAAAAATAGTGCCAAAACTTAGGCGGTGGCGCAGCTGACGGCGTCGGAAAAATTCAAAAATTCGAACTCCTATCTCTCGCACGGTCAGATCCGATCCCGATTTCAGCGGAGTGGATCTGATCGACTCCACTCGTTGGTGTCAGAATTAAGGCACCAACGTTGGTGCTTGAACGGTACTGTGATAACCATGTCTTATATATATTACATAATTTGAGAGAGAGAGAGAGAGAGACAGAAATAGAGAATTTTTTTCTATACAATGGTAGCTTCTAAAGATTCATTAAACAATTAATCACATCAGATATGATTAATTAATTAAAGAGATCGCTATTATTATTTATGAATGAATTATATTGATATATTAATAATTATGTGATATTTTAATATTAATTAATTATTAGTATTGTTTTTTCACTACGTTAATTAATAAATAGTTTTGTTCGATCAACTTAAAGAAAGAAGAAACACGTGATGTAAAAATTAAAATAAAAGGAATCTCCCTATGATAAAACAATAGTACTAGGCTTTCTTGTACAATATTACATGCCATTAATTAATAATTGATTGAAGAGATGAGAGGAGTGAGTGGGTTCTCTTGTGATTTTGACACGTCTTATTATAACTCATAAGCCGCGCGTTTCTTAAGTCACACTTTTCACTGTTCTTAGGAATATTATTTCAAATTCGTTATTGCATTATTAATCCTACTGGCCTCTTTAATTTGTCGTGACCCTACTGATGTTTACTAAGTTGGAGATATTTCAGCAAGCGAATCTCAAATATACAAAATATTGTCATATTTGTATGTATTGAGGTTATTAATAATTAGGATTTTACTTATATTATTGATGAAATTGATATAGCATCATTGACAATGTCGTAATTATAGTACTATTGATGAATTCGGGATCAGATCTAGAATTAGCATTGCAAAAAGGAGTTTCAATAATTTTGAAAATTTTCTAGCGATATCATGGCCGGCCATGGCGGCCGATCAAAATTTTGGCAATCATTTTGGCATAAACTTATTGCCAAAACACTTTGATCTGCCACAACGGCCTGCCTCGATGTCACCGGAAATTTTCAAAATTGCTAAACTCTCCATTACAGTGTTGATTCTAGATCTGATCCCGAATTTCAAAATGAAGTCGAATCAACCCCGAAAATACGGCACCATCGATGGAGCCAGATCAATCCTGATATCATTGACCATTCTAAAATTGCGATATAAATTAGGAGACAGAAATAGAATTAGCTACATGCATATCAATAGGGCAGGGCTTATCTCTACTAAATTAAATTAATTAATCATCATTTTTGTATGTCGAATAGTCCATAAACTTTTATCCATTATACGAATCTGTAAACATGTTAAAATATTGTCATATTTTTTGTACAACTCTACCGATCATGTTTAGCTATCGAGCATGCACTTCCAATATTTCATAACAAATGCATGTGTGGAGTGTTCTTCTTTCCAGATTTAGCCATACATTGATTGAAGATAGCTCTTTTTCCTTCCTAAAATAATTTAAATGCTGAAGCATGCATTTTTTGTTGCCTTCATCATGCTTCTGAATTCCCTCGTGATTTTAAAAATATTCGAATATTTTTTTTTTCTGGGACTTCTTTTTAAATTTCTTTAATGTTAGAAAACAAATTATAGAATATTTTTCACTTTTGGAGATTCCCATAATTAATAGATCTAGCTAGCACCCCATGAGAAAGAGACTTGCTACATGTTCTCTCGTGAATATTTTTCTCATCATCTGTAGTAGTATATTGTTAATTTGTTATCAAGCATCAACATAGATATATATATATATATATATATATATATATATATGTATGTATATATATTGTGAGGCGAATATCAAAATTTGATACTCAGCTAATTATAAGAATATAGATGGCGTAAATCATGGATTTGTGATCAAATGAAAGGAGAATTAATAATGGGTGGAGGGAGATAAGGATTTGGTAAATCATGTATGTAACATTTTATTGAACTTTGAGTGCAAATGTGTTGTTCTCATTTCAGGTCTTTGAGTGCTCTCTCATGACTAGAATAGCTTGAGTTGTTACTTTGCGACACTTTTGACAAATGGCATGCACTTGATGATGTGAATTATTTTAATCGAATGAGACGGTCAGATTACATGCAATGTGACGACAGATTTAAACTCGTGAACTTAATTATCATGTGGCGCACTGGCTAAGATTCTCATATACTCGTAAATCTAAAAGTATTAACATTAATGAAATAATAATATACACAATCCACCCGACAAATCGAGGAATACAATATTAATGTACACATATGAAAAAAACAACTTTTCCTAATTAATAACAATTCTCAAATCTATAAAATCAATTCTTACAATTTCACAGATAGACTTCTTGATGATGCTCTGATTGATCAAACCTTGTGCTAGCTATTAATTTCTTCAAACGAAAACCGGGCTATTTTCGTCAATTTCGAAATCTTGCATTAACGCCGATTCCTGAAAACCCGATTCAAATAAGAATCCATAGTGATCATCCTCAAATTTAGTACTTTGCATTATTTTGCAGGAGGAGGGAGTTTCATGAGTATTCGTCTCTTCTGACATGAAATGAAGGAAATTATTAGTACCCCGGTCGGGGATTGATACGTCGTGCAAAGTGATAGGGGTGTGGGCTTGATCTAAGGAAGTGATCATCATGTTTTGGTAGCCATAGTTGGGCAGTGCATGTTCATTTGTAGGAGGAGATGTAGCCATATAATTGGAAGTAACCGCCGAATCGTAGATATTTCGCTGGCTTAATTCATTACTCCGATCACCCTGCTTGCCTTTGTAAAATACCCGACATAACACCCAATCTTCCTGTCAATAACAAATAAATATTAACTAAATAATGTAATTAATCCCTTTATATGCATAAATAGTTATTACTACTGATCAGGAAAAGGAATATATGTCTAGAGTATTAAATATATATGTTTTTTGACTTAATAGATATAACTAGAGTGAGAAGTGTCTTTGAAAGTTGGAAAATTAATGATATAAAAAATTATTAAATTAGTCAAATGAGTAGTTAAAAATGAGAACTGGATAAATAATTTTTGTTTAATATATGATGTAGCAAACGAGCTATAAAAGAATGGCAACACAATATATAGTAACTAACCTTAGGAGGCACGTGAGGGTTTTCCATCCGAAATTCGTGCATGATCCAGCCTGTTTTTGTTCCATTAGGGGCCCTATTCTTGTAGAAAACCAAAGTCTTTCTCATCCCCACTATCGCTCGACTCCTCGGGTCGAGCACTGCCCTGTCCTTTCCTGTGGCCTTCCAATATCCCGAGGTGGTGGCCCGGTTGGTCCGATACCCCGTTGCATATTTGCGATCTCGAAAGCTAAAGAAGTACCACTCGTTCGAGTTCAATTTCGCCACGTCTACAAAATTATGCACACGATATTAGGTATAGTACCAAAATCGAATTTATACGAAACCTATGACAGATACACACTTGACAAGTGTCTTACAATACACAATTTAAATACTCCATATATACTTTTGAAACTTTATACACACGCATACGAACGCGTTATGAGTATTTTCTTTTATGAGTACTATAATTGCTTGTCTGATATATAGTAGTGGCCTAGGTGACAAAAGTTGGTTATGTGTCACAAAGATTCTCAAGGCAAGTCATTAATTGCTTTTACAATGTAATTTTCAGAAAAGTCATGCGAAAGAATGGCAAATAATGTTTGAACCTTTTCTACTATTCAGATAGGATAGGATGGAAAGTCTTTTCTTAATTTCCTCACGTACTTGGGCTCTAGTTGTTTGGCAAAGTTTCTTTCAAAATCACTTTTGTATTATATATTCTGATTTTCAACCGCACGTTCTATAGTAAAGATTTTTTTTTTTTTTGCATATATCTCGATTTGAGTTTCATATTTAGTACAAAAAAAGTAATAAACAAATAAAGAAGAAGCTGTTTAATTCAGAAAATGAGCAATAAATAATTGCATATATATATAATCAAAAGTAGGGATTAAAGAAAGAAAAGGTTCCCAAATTAATTAAGCATATTATCTTCAATTCTGCATATATATACATAATAAATTTACAAAAGGAAGCAAAGTTCATTGAACCTAGCTATATTATCTATATATGGACATCTCTATCCATGAAACCTTATCTGAATTCCTTCTCACTTTCAGCTACAATAATAATGTCTAAAAAGGACAAGAATATATATGAGTATTTGATAAAAAATATAATTAAAATCAAATAATATCATCATATGTCTAAACTTAATTAATAATTTAATTTCTCCAAAATATAAAAGTTGTCAATGCTCAAATAATAATTTGTAATGAAAATCATATATTTCTCTAAACATAATAATTTAGTTAAAGACTAGCTCATTTAATTAATTATTAGTATATATCTATTTTTCCACTCTCAATAATTAATATTCTTTATTATAATTTTGAGATGAACAAAAGAAGAAGAAAAAGAAATTAAATGAAAGTGATGAGTTTTGTTTGAGAGAAGAGAAAGGAATTGAGAATTGTATTACGTACCAGGGAGCTGCCATGGCTCGCATGTATGGAGATCAATCTCAACTAAAGTACCTTTAAGAAGTTGTTCATTTGCAATCTTCTTGTAAAGATAATGGCAAACAAGCTCTTCATCGCTTGGATAAAACCTAAAACCTGGTGGCAGTGTGTCTCCAATGTCTCTTAGACCCATAATAAATAATCAGCAGGCGGATGAATATATATTAATGAGATAGATCTCTTGCAATTATTTTCTCTCTCTAGATATCCCTCTCTCTCTCTCTCTCTGTAATCTGTTAAAGAGAAGAAAAGAAGATGTGTATTGAATGTATATATATGCGCAGGGAAGGGAATATATATGTGACGTATTTATATATATATATATATATATATATATATATATATATATAAAAGGTAGGTTGACAAGTATCTTACCCAACTGGAATTTTTTTAACATTATTTTAGGTGGTTTTAACGTAAATACTTATGTAGGAGAGATATGATTAATTATGTGTAGTTAGTTAGTTATGAGATCATGTAATGTGGGAACTTCCAAGGAAAACCAAAGTAACAAGAAATCTAAATTGTGGGCAGTCACACATACAGTTAGAAAGAAGTAAAATCCAAATGCTAGCTATAAACGTTGGGATAGAACATCCAAAATCCATCTTTTGAGTTTTAACCATCTCAAAAAGGCACTAAGAAACAAATGGAATATATGTAATTTTATTGATCGATCAGATTAGATTATCCAATGAATATGCGTCTTTTTCACTATTCGTTCGCCTTGGATCTAGATGATTGATATATACGTACTTATATATATGGAGAATTGATCCAATATCCACGGTGGATATTGTAATTTCTATTCACCGTGGTTAGATTCTACTGAACAGTAAAACCTGCTCTTCAAAAATCAAGTCATGCTAGCTAATATGGTAATATTTTTTTTCTCATAGTGGGTACGTAGCGTAATATTGTCTAATAACATGGACCGTAAATCACTTATCCATAGAACTTTGATAAAAATTTGCAAATTTAACTATATATTTTTAAAATAACATGATTGCTGGCCATATTAAATTGTGTTTGGGAAAATTTCTACATTTGTCTAAAAATTAGCTCCAAATATGATATGTACTAAAAAAACAATACACTAGTATTATGATACCTCCAAATATGATATGTACTAAAAAAAAAAATTGGGTTATTAGGGACGGTCTGTCATCCATATAGTCTCGTACTTGTAGAGCATTAAGGGCGACATGCTGCCATGTCACCCATAATGCTCTACAGGCACAAGGCTATATGGACAACTTCTTGTCCCTAAAGACTCGGTTTGTTGCAGTGATTGTTATATATGCTGTATAAAATATCATATTCTCAAGCAAGATATCATTCTCTGAGGCTTGACAATTAGGTCTAATTTGATAAGTAATTATTTTGAATTTGTTAAACAAAAAGCATGTTGGGTGCTAATGCTAGCTATTATGGTAAACTAAGAAAATTTTACTAGATAGCGAAGGTTTTTAATTTAAATTACAGCATAATCAATCTTAATTATAATTTACAAAAATCTCAATTTTTTTCAGAATGATATGACAAAAATAGTAACGACTTCAAGATTGTTATATTTTACAACGCAATTGTTATAGGTAAGAGCATAACGACAACAAAATCATTATTTTACTAAGAGTAAATTGGTCTTCCATCTTAAAATTTGACATTTTTATAAATATTAATTAATGTATGATAAATCAGTAATTAAAATTGGCAAAGTTGACAATCAAGTAAATCTCTCAATTAACTAATCAACTGGATTTTAAGCCAAGTGACCTTCCAAAGAAACTCAAAAGATGCACATATGTAGATTTCCTTTAAATATCTATCATTTGCAAAATTATTGAACCAGTACTATTATTAGGGGGAAAAAATTAAACTCTAGGTTTAGGGTGTTAGGATATGTGTTTTTATATGATTTAATGTGATATAGGAGAGAGAATTAGTGAAATTAAATCGTGGAGATTTGTGTAGTGCGGGTAAGTCCCACGAGATTTGTGTGTAAAAATATATAAAAATATGTTAAAACTTGTAGAAGAACACGGGCTTATAAGCATGACAACTAAGACATCGATGAAAAGAATTATTTATAAATAAACATTTGAAACCCATATTTGTAGTGATCACACAATAACATTATATATTTTCATTAGACAATAAAGGGATACGTACATAATTATAATTAGAGCATAGCTAGCCAATGCAGTTTGGGTTTTCCGCTATTTGTTCAACAACAGATAATTAATATTAAGAACAAAAAGGGTGGAAAATCCCAATTTTTCAGACGTCGGCCTAGAGTTACTGTGATTTAATTAAGCATGCTTTATATGTTATGCGATCAGTGACACGTCAGGATTTATTTATAAATTAAATCTCGAAGGACACAAACAAAATTTATAGACAGCAATTCTGATGTTGTGGAATTCTATCCATGCAATGGCAGAGAGCTGTCTATTCTGTCCAATCTTCATCTGCACCAAATTTTTGGATGATCATACATTGTGGGCCATAACATTGTTTCTCATCTGGGGCATACGAATAATCATTGGCATTAAATTATAACTCTCAAGAATTTTTATTTTCTTTTTTTTTTTTTAAAAAAAAAACTTGAAAGCTTTAAGTATTTTACACATTTTCTTAAAAACTATCGAAAAGAAAAATTAGCGCAACTCATATACGGGTGTTTTCCTATATGTTTTTACACATTTTATATATTTTTTTCAATTCTATTTATTCTATCTCCTATTTTACATCAATATATTTCATGAGGCCTACTTGTATTCTACACAAATTCTTACAATTCAATTCCACTCATTCACTATCTTATATCACATAAAAATTTATTTTTACACTAATCTTAACACCCTCGAATCTAGCCATGATGTATAATTTCTGGCCGCGAGGGCAATAATATCGAAAATGAAGACAAAATTATACTTATCATAATATGTATCATAGAATGATAATAATTAGGTATTGAAATTATATATGGGTCCATTCCACATTATATTCTTGGCTTAAAATATCAAAATAATGCAAAAGAAAGCTACTTATCGAAAGTAATCATTAGCCAAAAATACGTGTCGTCGTCGTGAATGCGTGCTTAGTTTACATTGAATAAATATCAATGACAATTAAGAGAATATCAGAAGTACATGTTATGGTTACACATGTATAAATGCTAATTACCGTGTATATCTGGAAATTTAATTAGCAGATTTTTTCAAAACTATTTAAGTCTTAATTCAATCTCAACCAATAGTAGAATTACTTTTTCAACTAGTAGTATGATTGTGCTTAACAATGAGTACACAATGATATATTGGCTTGTTGTATACACTATAATGTATATTTACTCGAACGACGTGTTAAACGTGTGATTGAAAATTTGAGAAAATGTATTAAAAATATAAACTAATTGTATGAATTGTTGAAAATGATGAAACAAAAAGTTAGTGGAAATTAATGAAAGTTTATTATGTATAGAATAAGCCCATATTTTAATTACGGATATGCGTGGAATAATACTACTTTTTTTCCTAATTATATACTTCATCCGTCTCATAAAGATAAACTTATTTTCCTTTTTAATTTGTCCCAAAATATGCTCCGTCCATCCCACAAAGACAGTAAACATCTTTTTTTCACACGGATTAAGAGAACTTAATTAATATTTTTAATTAGAAATGTGTAATTTAAGAACATTTTTCCTAATATGCCCTTAAACTTTATTATTATTATTATTATTATTATTATTTATCTATTGATTATAATATATATTAAATAAGGATATGTAAGGAAACCAAAAAGTATTAATTAAGAAAAGTGGCTATTATTTTAAGATAGATAAAAAAAGAATAATGGATTATTTTTGTAGGACGGAAAGAGTAGATTATTTCCAAGCTTGACACTTTTGCAGTACATAGAAGATCAAATATCTTTTTCATGTCTAGAGTATAGTCTAATAGTTATTCTGAACAGTCATAATCAAAGATATTATATCTAATTCATGAATTCGTTTAACAATATTAGAATATTAATTAGCCAATTAATTAAATTAACTAGTCTCTTTAAAGTTCCTGTGTCATAAACTTTGAGTACTATGACTATTCATCACTATGACTAATATTATACTTGGTTTTCTTGTATGTATCTATCTGATACTCGTCTAGCATATTTAAAAAATTTTAAAGTGCTAGCTATAATGCAAAATATTTAACATGTGTAGTTCGTTTTGGACCTCTAAATCGTATGACTTAAATCACAATTATCATTCTCTGAATAAAAAGAGTTTCCAAGGTCTCCCAGTTTCTAATCTCAGAAGAAAGGTACAACAATTATTGTTTAAAATTTTAGGGTTAGGGTTTAGTATTATTGTAATTGGTGCGTGTGAAGTTGGTGAAAGAGTGACGGCTTTATACTCTTGTCCAATAATTGGTTTTAAATGTCTATTTGGATCATTCACTTCCATAAGTTATGGCTTCAAAAATGGAGATATTGGGACCTTTCATCACGTGTCATTTTCGTATTTAATTACAATTGTATCATGTTGGCCCCTCTCTTGGATTGATGAGTATCAACTGTCTGTGAAACATTAGAACTACGTAAAGAGGTGCATATATACGTTGCTATATATATTGTGTTTGGTTGGTGGCGCCAAAAGTGAAAACTAGAATGTGCATATATGTGTATGATAAGGGAAACATAAAATGAAAGTTGTTGCAGTGTTTAATTAAATGTTGTCTTCTTAATGTTAATTATTTTAATTGGATGGGACACAAAATAGATAAAATAATTGTAAATGAAAATTTATGTAATACATATACAATATATGGATCGAAGTTCTAATTTTTACATGGAATTACATTTCAATGAACTTGAAATAGGGAGTTTTGATAACAAGGATGAAAATCTAGATTTGTTGTCATGAGCTATCAAATTAGGCGAAAGCATTTCTACATCGCGCGATAATAGCACTCAAGTATAAGGTTCTCAAGTTATTTGGTTAACTCCTTTTGTATGGGTAATCGACATATATATTTTGATTTGATGTATCGAGTAATGATCCGTTCTTCAAGGTATATATTAAAATTATTATCAAATTGGGCCATTTGTAGAATCAAATGATAATTGCATAATTGAATCGATAAATAGATCGATTGTCAAGATATCAGAATGTGATCGCACTAAATTGACAAGGGACGTCTTCTTCGATCATCTCCATTTTACCAAACATATGACCCACTAGAGTGCTTACAAGTTAGGGTTCATGAATTCGTATATAATTATACGAAAATATCAAATCCAAGATTGATTAGCTTGATCCCTGATAGCATCCCTCAAGAACCCGGCCATTCAAATTCATTCTATAGCTAGCTAACTTCACCAAATCAAGATTGTCACTTGTTAGGCCTATTCAAGTTTATTTCTACCAAGGGCCTTGACGAAACTCAAAACCACAATATAATCCAACGAGTGAACATTTATCGCCTTAAGGTTAATTACATATAAGTATCGGATCAAAAGCGTATAATCTGTATAAAATAAATCATATTGATGACCTATACATACATACAAGGACCACATGCGTTTTTGCACCTAATCTATCAAAATATTGCCAGGTCAGCAAAGGAATTTTTGTGGGGGGCACAAATTGACATGTGGTCGTCATCCCCATACACTTTATTATTTGTAGAGAGGAAATTATCATGGGGTCCCTAAGTATTACATTCTGAGCAAACAGGTCCTCGGTATTTAAATACAGGCTTCCGCCGTCTATAAATATCTATAATGATTAAGCTCTTCATTGTCCAAAAGAAGGGTGCTGATTGTCATCTATATTTGCAGTTATGTATCACGCATTGATAAATAAATAATAGATTCCTTTCATCCTTGGACTCCTTTTAGGCCTTTAGCACTCCACCGTAAAACATGAGTTTGATAAAAACCAGCATGGCACAACATGTTAGGCTTTAACCCTTAATTAGTATACTGCTTGTTCGCAGTGGAATATGATTATGGAGACAATTTTTTGGGGATAAGTAAGAAAATTGATGAATTTTTGTGTGATTCAAGGTAGGAAAAGGGTTTTTGAAGATCAAGGTAAATATGGACGATCATTTCACTTTTGCTTCCTCATAGAGAAATTATTACTAACGGTCAGTGATTAAGAAAGACAGTAAAAAATAATAAAGATCCCTCGCCACAATATTACTGAACTACCGAAAAAGCAGTTCCCGTATCAAATTTATCCACGACTTCAATTTCGCTACAAGAGGTCAAGAACAGATGAATTATATATATACACATGAACCTATATAGTACATATTGAAATGCGGCAAGAGGACTCCACATGTCACGTCAGTATTATTTCTGTACGTTTTCATCAGTAAACTAAAATTTACAAACACAAAACAAGCAAGATTAATATAATTATGAGAAGCTAGCAGCTTCATCAACAAGACCCCTAATACACTGCACACTTTTTGACAAAATGGGAAACTTTTAGCTTTAATAAAATCAACTACGTTTCTTCGTTAAATCGTTACTACAAAAGTTGGGATTAAAGCATAAAGTTACTTTGTTGACAAAGTATACATCTATAGAAAAGGTAGTTAGGATTCTTCATTCATTGAGAAACCACTCGATCGAGAGCTCTATAATTTTAATTTTAATTTTTGAAAACTACTTGCATGTGCTCTATAATTAATTAATGTGCTCTCTAGCAAAAAATATTGTTGTTAGTTCGTTATCAACTTGCTACAGTTTTCGTCTGTTTTTTACACAAGCATCCACAATTAATACCCTAAGGCATCGTTTGCTCATATATAGAGTCATAGTATCAATAAATTTTTTCTTATAATTTGTGATGTATGTCATGACAATTAATCCTTCCTACCATGTCACGTGGATATATAGGAGGAGCTGAGGATTGCCAAATCCGTGACAAGTAGCTTTCATGGGGGCCCATGATCGAATAAAATACGTGATCTTAATTAAAAGAAACTTGTGATTAGCTAGAGAAAAATAATTCACGTTTCCAATAATTAAATAATTAATTAACGTCCACATACTTAATGATGCAATTAGTTATAAATGTTTGTTTAGGTTAAAGACAAATCTTTCACTTTTATAATCATTCTATCACTCCCAATATAATGTCTATCCATCTGTCTTCTCATTGTCATTTTGCTTTGATAAATAATAATAATAATGATATCACTAACTCGATCGATCCAAATGTGTGCTAGCTTGTATGTCATATATGCACCAGGAAACTTATCGAATTAATACAATAGATTAATTAAATCCTTAGTAACATTTAACGTAACAAAATGCTAAGAATGCATTGACAAATTTTCTTATTTATTTAATTAATTAAGAATCCCATAATCCAATCATTTCATGCACAAGTTGTAAGAGTTTTTCTTTGAATCAATATAATGTATCATTTTCAGGTCAATTTAAAAGGATTTTAATGATCCTTGCACCTATGCATGTATGGAATATGAGTAATATTAAACTATATGGAAAAGAGCTAGTGCATTATTAGAAATTGCACCTTAATTCTTTTATTTAAGGTTCATTTTAATTTTTTATATTTAGTTAAAGTTAAAAAGTTAATAATATTAACTACAAATCTTGAATTTTTGTTGATAATTATCCACACATCTAGCACTATTCAATTTTAAAAATTGATTTTTAACGTAATAAATTAATTTACCCAAACATGTATATAGATTAAACTCTCTGATAAAATATCTGGTCCTATATATATATATTATATTTGTAAGTGTTAAGTTCTCTTAATTAGAGTTGAGTTATATTAACTTTTAACGATGAAAAGATAAGATGACTAGGGCTTCAAAGCAACAATACAAGGGAGGTGAAGAAGCTATCCACCTCCACAAGCCATCCACGTAGAGAAAATTTTAGGCATGCAGTTGGGCATGCTACCCACGTGATATGCTCAACGTACCTGAAATTATCGGATTAGAAGTAATCTTTCTAATCTTCGCACTCTTCATTGCAGGAGAAGTGTCACTTAGTAACATGTGTATATATACATCAATACATGTGTCGACACATGCAATCAAAAGTTCAAAATCAATAAAACAAACTATATCCCTTGTATAACATTTTTTTTTTAATTTATTTTTTCCATTTTTCATTGATGTAATAGATTTCGTATACCCTTTAAAAGAAAGTTTTATACCCACAATAGTGAATAGGCCAAATAGATGACACGTGCCCCGATGGTGGATCCCCCACAATTAGAAATACGTGTCACTGATCCGGCCCATTGTGAGCAACAGATTATAACGATTATTTTATGCGATGCACGTTTAATTAAAAGATGTGTTTTTTTAGTGAAGAATGTAATGTGTTGCTCTCAGTTCAATTATCAAACCACCCCAAAAAAATAATGACATATGT
This sequence comes from Jasminum sambac, assembly GCA_018223645.1. Classification (NCBI taxonomy): domain Eukaryota; kingdom Viridiplantae; phylum Streptophyta; class Magnoliopsida; order Lamiales; family Oleaceae; genus Jasminum; species Jasminum sambac. The sequence goes on from CP073649.1 coordinate 31,667,755, forward strand.
CCAAAATAATTAGGAAAATTGTTTTTCAATACAAAGGGTACCATTCTTGACATGAAAGATCAAACCAAATGACTAATTATACAATATTATTAAATAGTAGAAACTATTAAATGTGTCAACTCTATTTATTAAAATACCTATGATAAAACAATGAAACTGATTCGATGTATTTTAGAGTACATCAATTAGGGTGGTACATCAGTTAAATTAAAACAGCTCATCAACTGAGGTGCTTTATGATATACATTTGACCGTACACTCAAAGAGTTCATCAAATCAACTTCAAATAAATAATAGTATGCTTGATCTTGTTCACATTTTTTCCCCATTAATTAGCAAATAATAATAATAATTGATGTTAAACGCATACACGGGAGTGTGGATTCTCTTTTGATGTTGACGCGTCACGCGTCTCTGGAGCCGTTTTCTTAATTACTGTACTAAGGAATATTTCTGGATTCTTAATTGAATTATTAACCATAATAAAACAAATTTGCTGTCGCCATAGATTGACCCTACTGCTTTTAATTAACTTTGCATATAACTATTTCGAATTCTTTGAAATTGACACTAGGGTCTACGAGAAAAAAATATGCCATTACTTACGGAAAGATTAGCGAATATTCACTCATGATTGTTTTCTAACAGGTTAAGTACTGTTTTGACGGTTATTAGTTATATTTCTTTCTAAATGTCGAAATTTATGTTGTACAAACCGCTTTAGAATGATTGGGCGTGCCGCATGGACTTCTCTAGATGGCAACGGGGCCAGTTCTAGCGAGGTTCAGACCGATTCATTATCCGAATCAACGGGTAAACCCATGATCCATATCCAACCCGAATTGAGGGTATTTCGGATCTGTTCAGGTCAGGCTGAGGTAATTATTAATCCCAGGAATTTCAGCTGGAAAAGAGATGCCGAAATATGGTTGGGAGATAATACAAATTTCAAAATTAAAAATGAAAAAGATAAAAGATGCTTTCCAATTTTTAAAATTATAATTCTATTTAGCTTTATCAACTCATAAGCAAAAAATAGTGAATAAATAAATAAATAAATAATCAAGTAAACGATTTTGATTTCGAGTACAGTTTGATAGTCATATCCGACCCAACCCGGATTGCGTATTACTTTTCCATATCCACATCCGCTCCATCGACTCCACAGATCAAGTAACCACGATTTTTTGGATTTCACGATTCGTTTTGCCATCTCACTTGACGAGCTAAGAAACCTACTTTATTTTTACCTCGCCAGAGTTCTCACCGGTGGTGCCTGCTAGTGGTGGATAATTTGTTGTAGATGAGGACCAGTTTGGTATTTTTTAAAAGTTATAGACTCGATTGTAAATATTTTTATTTAATTTGATGAAACTAATTTAAGGAAAAGGGTATTATTGTCTTTTTTGTCTAAAAAATCCTCACCCCGTAATAAAATGTTAAATTGGGGACGAAAATGCCAAGAAAGAACCTATAAATCCTTAATGCGCAGTGGAGTAAAACGTTGGATCCCAAATGCGGTAATAAGCCTTTTTATTTCTTTGGACACTAATAAAACTCAAACTTTTGTCACTACCTTTTGACACTACCTTTCCACTAGCACAAACAATTTGGACTTGAGCTTTTCAACCCAAATTCCGTGTCATACGGAATCAATAGAAGTTCTAAGTGCAACTGAACTCATTCCACCCCTTACGAAAGAGATAGTAACATTACTTGGGCGGGGGAAGGGGAATAATAAGCTGAGGAATATCATTGCATTTGCACGTAGCGTACCTTATGTTTCACATCCATTACTATTTGCTCCTACGTACAAATATATAAACAGTAACCACAAGCCAGGGAAAGAATGATATTCAGTACAATTAAACTTATTCTTATATCCGGAAAATGGTAAATACAAAACTGAAGTTCAAACAACTCTCTTTTGTACTGTTACAATTACGCAATAGCTACAATCAAGTTATTCTGTAACTGCCATGTTACATTCAACAAAAAGCACGCTAACACTGTCATTTGTCTGGGTTTAGACACAATACTTTAGAACGAATAATTTATGCGTGCCCACGTAGGGACCAAGGGCTGCTAAGCATTAAGCAATAACCAATGATCCAGGTACATATCATAATGCAAGCTGTAAACAGCCAACTATAAGTTCAGAGAGCTCACATGGCAGCATTTCAGTAAGGTCGCTATAATGCCGATGATCTGTATTTTGAGCGAAAAAAAAGCAGCTCTTAGCATTGGCCTTCTACTCTACAGTTTGAAATTTCTTAATATATATGTTAACCAGGGTTAATATTTAACTAGAAGGAGAATGATATACCGAATTTCAGTCCTTGGCAACTCGAACGATTAAGCCACTAGGACTCTGCACAGTTCTGAGGTGACCTGAGCCAATTAGATCTCTGAGATGAAATCTCATATCAAGAGGAGAAAACCGCAGCCGCTTCTTCTCTAGAGGAGACAGTAGCATCTCTTTATATTTCCTACGGTTGAGAAATGACACAAGCTCCTTTCTGCCCTAAATTACAGCATTAGACAAAATTGAAATTACGAAAAAGTACATTCTAAAAATTTTTTATAAAGATGGAAGCTGAATCTCACCTGTGTGAGACCTTTGAGCACTGAACCGATATTTGGAATTGCGAACCAGTACATATTTTGATCAATTAGTTGGCGAATCTGAGACAAAATAACAGTGTCGCAAAAAAAAATACTTAAGTCTACCTTAGAGGCGAAAAACAAAAAATTTTAACGCACTCAAATCTCTCTTTTTCTGCAGTTGAAATGAACTTAAGGACGCAGGTCATTTTTGCTTTGGTAGTGAACGAAACTATATTTACCTTTCACATAGATATAAAGGATCAAACCTAGACTTTAGGCGCAAGAAATAAAGGAGAAAGTTAAACCAAGGAATACAATTTGAGTTCAAAGGGACTTTTATTATGTGAATAACACAGTTCAACTACATACAGCCTAAATACCGCACTAGAGGAAACATAAAAATTGGATCTTGATACTGGAAAACCATGGAAGAGTTCAAGTTCGCGAATGAAAATTGAAGTATTATTTTTTTTCATAAATGAAAAAGAGAACAATAGAGAAATTTCAACTTACAATAATACCAGCATTAATTAATAGAGAAACATGTTTCTCTTCCACCTTTCCGCCCAGGGACAGAAGTGAACACTGCAAAGCATCCGACGAGCACATAATTATGCAACCAAGAAGAGACAGACGAAAAATGGTTCACATCCACAAAATAAATTTGTAAGTAAGGTAACAGCAGCTGACAACCGAATGGACTTTGAGGAATGGAAAACTCACAAGTTCTTGATGACCAATGCTAGTATCGAGCTTTGAGTGTATGACATGTGTCTTAAACCATTCAAAAACCATAAGGTCATCTTGGTTCTTCACTTCCATTCTTTTCACAACGTGTTCAATCTGAGAAATGTTAAAGACATTCATCGATTCTCTAATTACTCAAGGGGAAAGAATTTTTTTTAAAAAAATGTTTCACTACTGATGAATATACTCCAGCAAACAAAAGGTATGCAATATGTGCCTAACAAGATCATTGCATGATTGGGTGGATATCTCAACTATAAGAAACTCACCTGATTTAAGTAGTCATCCATGAACATCACGGCATGATCATCTTGTCCAGTATTTAACTTAAATATCCGTAAAACTCTATCCCTTCGTAAAGACTGCATAAGATGAACAAATATGCAGATCAGAACATGCATTCATTAAGACAACAGTGGAAAAAGAAAAATGAAAAAAGAGGGACACACAAACATCCATTTGACGAAGAAACAAGAAAATCTTTTGTCGATGGAGATGGAAGAAAGTCTTTCAACGTCTTCATAATTCTCTCAAATTCAAGACTCACTATAGAATATATACTGGTATAGATTACAAGAAGTTTAAATTGTTTGCTAAGGTTGTGTTTGTTTCAACTTTTTTTCTAACTAAAAATTCACTTAGAATACTCATTTAATACCGAGTCAAAGAAAGACATAAATATCAAAAGGAAATTCAAAACAACTAGTCATTATTATCTACAGATATCATGGTTCCAACCACTATTGAAACTAAGGTATTTGTAGTAAACAAAACTTTACCCAAAGACTCACTAAAATCACCTAAATGAATACAACCTGACATGAATTGTAATATTTGTACCATATTATAATATTTGTACCATATTTATCAAATGCAAAATAGTTAGGACACAAAACTCAAAAATACAAAAAAAAACAAGCGAAACCTATTCCGAGGACATGTTATTCTTCTCATTTTAATTCATTCTTTTTCCAATTTGAATTTTGCCAAACTAATCACATCTATATATCTCGTTGGACTTACATATACTACTACACAAATCTCCACCATTCAATCTCACTCATTCTCTCTCCTATTTCACATAAAAAAATGCACAAAAATGTGAATTCTAACCGAGGCTGATTTTAGAAAGAAAAAATAAGTCAGCTACATGAAAAGTTTCCTACATGAAAAGTTTCCTACACCTTTTTCAAGCCACTTCTCTTGGTCATATTATCCAATCAAGTCAAATCTTTTACAACTAAATGAAGCATGTCAGTTCTTGAGAGAATTCAATATTAATAAACAAAATACAATTTACAAAAGCTTATAAACATGAGATTTTAGAAATAAAACAAACCTTATAATAGGAGTATTAGTTTATACAGCTTGAAGAAACATAGGACGCCAAAACATAACTCAAAAGCAGGAATCTTGATGTGAACATAATGAGAAAATCCAATGTCCACAGTACACAAAGAATGCATGTAAAATATGTCATGTAGATATAGAGACACACACATATACACCAAGCATGAGCAATCGTGTCAATATTTTCTGGCCCAGCAACCATACCTCTAATTCCCTATCCACTTGTGTCCTGTCCTTTATGCTGCTGTACAACTGTGATTGCAAGACAAAAGGCCGGATGGAAACCTGAAGGCACGTGATAAGCACTTAAACAGACATTGGAAGTTCTAAAGTAAAGTAAAAGTGCCAAGAGAAAGTGATAAAATTGATCAAATTAAACTCCCTAACTGAGCAGTTATGTTGCAAATAATCTAAACTGCAAGATTCCTCTTTTGCATAAAACTCATCCGATTACTCTTTTGCCTTCTTATTTATTTTTCGAGTGGGCAGCTTGAATATAAAATGACAAATTCTTCATTGCCAACAAAATTGAACTCCATTCAGTTGTCTCTCAACATAAACATTTAGTGTTCACTAACAAAATTGAACAAATTCAAAATAAAAGAAAAACCCAGTCATTCGAATCTTATCAGAACGATCTGATTCTCATTCAGTGATAGATTTCACTCGAGTAAAAGATTTCAAAATAACGAATACCGGCAGAGGTCTGAAACCCATTCAATTAGCAACCAGAAAAAGCAAGTGCACACCTTTTCGATGTGAGGAAACTGCGCATGCATTATTTGAAGAGCCACCATAGTATCAGTAAAACAGAAATTCTCATCTACAAAAGTATTTACATTTCTCAAACGTGAACACCGGGGAAAGCATAAAAAAAAAAGGGGAAAATTAAAAAATTTTAAAAAGAAAAAAGAAACAGTCACCGAAAGCAGAAAAATTGAATATGAAGTAATTAGAGGATCAATTTTGCACCTAGTGAAAGAGACCCCGAATCATCAGTGGAGTTTCCGGATTCGGGTTCGGAGTCTTCGTCCCGTGAGCGTTTTCTGCTTGTCGACGGTTCTGAAATTGAAGTTTTCTTCTTCATATTTCCCCTTCTCCGCCACGGAATCTGATCTCCAGATTCGACCCTGTACAAATGAGGTTGTGAGCAATCTTTGTTCAGTTTTTCCTTTTCTTTTCCTTCTCTTCTGGGCGGGGCTAAATCCCCCCGCTATATCTACTTCAGCCCTGTTAAGGAATACCGGGTGTTCGGTTTTGAAATCCGTGAACTAGATTCGTGAAGTAGATTCAACACGATGAAACAAAATTTCAGTAATTTGGAAAAAAAATTTTGGATACCATATCGATCGATGGCGGTCGGTCAAAATTTTTTGTCAAAATTTAACCAAAAACGTAAAAGGCCCGGATGTTCCGTAGATGTTGATCATTTTCAATATTTACATTTCACGCCCAAAAACATACCCCCAAATTCTGACAACAATTGCAACTGAAACTGCAACAATCAAGGTTCCGTTTGTTGGTTACCATTTTCGGTAGCAAATTTTTTAGTTACTATCGAAAATAATAATAATTTTTTTTAAAAAAAATTGTTCGGTCGCTGCTCACTGAACAGCCCTTGAAAGCTATGAGGCCAATGGTGGTTGAACCAAAACAACTGCCCCCGCCCCCAAAACCAAAAAAGGTGTAAGGTTTTGGGTGCATTTACCCCCACCTTTTTTTTCTTTTTGTAATTAGCTCAATCAAAACTTGTTTTCTCAATATTTACTAGTATATTATTTTACAGCGGTGAATTCAACTGCAGGTCTAGGGAGAATAAGAAGATATAAATAATTTTGGTATATTAATAGGACATTTTGAAGAAATATTACAAATTTTACAAATTTCGAATTTTGATAAAGATGGACAGCCATAGTCTATATGACATCTTTATCTCGTAGAAGAACTCCCCGCAACTTGCAACTGTGACAATTGAAACCTTTGAATACGTGCAAAGAAGTCTTGGGTTTTTCTTAAGTTGAATGGTGTCAACTTCAATTTTTTACATCCTTTTAATTTGGCTCATAATTTCACCAAATTACTTGTCATTGGCATAATTAATCACAAGAATTTTCTTCTAAATACTAGATTCAATTGAAAAATTATTAGTGCTTCTGGTATATCACGATATCAGTATTTCAAATCTAATTAGCACAATTTTTTCTTACGTTGTGATTCAATTGTTTCTTAATTACTTGTCTCTCATTTATTTTACTTTTTCCTTACGTTGTCTTCATTATTCCCCTGTCATATCCAAAATCACACATCTATTTACGCCTCCTCCACAATTATTTGTTATTATTTTTTAATTTATTTCTATCATTCCCTCTTCTTTCTTTTTTTTTTACTTTTCTGCTCTTTTTTCCTACATTTCTTTCACTATTATTTGCAAGTTCCCGAGCCCTCGTTAGATAAGACGAGAGTTAGGACAAATTCTAAATATAACCATACCAAAGATGTATGTACGAAGAGTGAATTATGGAACCAGAATATTTTTATCAAACTGCTCTTAAATGCTACTCTTTGAAATTTCAAAATATAATATTTAAGGAAAATTTGGTAAAACTATCTGTAAACCATTCTAACTCACTCCCGACACACACCATTCTCTAACCATGCTGCTCTATTACAAAGAAAAAAAAAAGTTGGATGTATAGTTAAAAAATAATAAAGAAAAATGACATAATTTTTTTTTTTAATTATCAAATTAATCAACAGTTGTCAGATATTAGTGAGGATCTTATTGACCAAAATATATTTTCGACTCACATAACTTACAGATTAGAAAAATCCTATCCTAAATTAAACATACGTGTCTCTGCTAATCTCTTATAACACTTTGGTCAAAATAGATAAAACTGAACGTATAACTTCAAATAAGTTCTCCATACTCGATAGTAAAATAATCCTTGAGCAAATGATCAGGTACTACAGATCCACTAATCCATGTAATCTATCAAAATTTTTTGGGACGAAAATTCTCAAAAAATAACTAATATCTGTGTCATACAAAATCGAATCAGATATAACCCAGCTCGTGAAGAACCTCTGGTCGATTTTTATTGACGCTGGATCATAAAACTCAGGCGGACTTCACCTTGGCAGATGTTGAAGCAAGGTGGGATAGGGTCCTGTGTCCCACAAACATCAAGAAAATTCCGAGGAACCCTAGTGCCTTTAACGTTGTGAACAGATCCAACTACAAGCAGAAAAATAAGCATAATGCAATCAATAGATTTTCCATTTGAAAATGATTTTACTTGTATCAACGTGCAAACTCCCTTGCAAAACAACGGAATAGAACACCATGTTTTGGTAAACTTTTGGCAACTTCTAAGTGATGAGGAGCATCATGAGATATGCGAACAATAATGAGCAGTGAATTGAGATGTATGGTTATTAATGCGGTTTGACTTCAACTCAATGGTAGAAGTTAGTTTTTGGGTAGCAAAAGAAGTTAAAGATTAAACCGAACACAGTGAAGAGAGAGTGAACATTTCAAAATCAAGAGAAGTGAGATACAAACCTTGAACCAGAATAATGCATACAGTACGAGAACAGATGCAATGCCCACATGGAAGAGAATGGCGAAAGTCATTGGAACAGTTGAGCGTGGGAAGTTTTTCAGGTTCGGGCGTAGGCGGACGAGCTGTAGGTGGAAAATGTGCAATATTAGCCATAAAATCTCATACACAAAAAAGAAGTCAGCAAACCATCACACATGCAAAGAAGAGATTTAAAGATGGAGGTACCCCGGCCAAGAAACCAAAGAACGGTAAAAGAACAAGGCCCAAGAAAGCAAGCGACAGCTCTCTAGCAGGTCGTTTCTCGGGGGCCCTAAAAATGTGGGTTATCTCTGCCTTAGGCCCGTATCTTGAGTAGAGGTCCGCAGGTTGCCGTGGAGGACGAGCTGCCTTCTCAGGTGCTTCTGGAAGATCCAATTCAATATGGCCCAGATGTCGGAAAAACGAGTTCTCCTGCAACAGGAAAAATAGAAACAGATATAACATATGATATGTGTGCATGGGTGGGCGAGTGGATGGATGGGGAAGTAAAAGATTCCGCTTTATCCAACATTTACCATGACAGAGTCCCCAACTGTAAGTTGAATGTCATATTTACCAGACAAATAATAGAATTTCTCAACCAGTCCCAAAAAATCCTGCAAGACGAAGGTAAAATTTAATAATTCAGAATTAGATCTTCAGTAGAAATTGTGAAAGGGTAAAAGTGATGTGTCATTGAAGTGGAAGTAATACACATGGAACCATTCATTAACAGTCGAAGTAATGCAGTGATTATTGATCAATGATATCCATGAACTCAATATAGTTGTACAAACATGCAGAATTATGAAGCTAAATTGTAGAACAAAAATAACAAGCATAACAATTATAACTACTTGTGGTTAAGACAGTGTTTCATTTTCTAAAATCCCACTGAGCATCAGAGAAGGTTAAATTCAGTCTAAAATATAGGTATAAAAATTAAAAAGCAAAGGAGCTCTTACTAAGATTATCTCAAACTTCTTCCCAGAGTTGCCCACCAAAAATAAATGCTCAAGTCCACTCTCGTGCCTCAACTTGAAGAATGCCTGCTTGCAATAGAAATCTTAATGACCCTGAATGGCATAAAAAGTCGTTAACAACTTCCACAAGGTCGACAACCTACCTGGTGCGGTTCAAAAGCATTTCCAAAAGGAGTATTCAATTGAAAGGATAACCGCAATTTCTGGAGATGGTTTGCCGACAAAGCAACCTCATTCTCTAGTGATAAATCTAGCCTGGATTATAAAATACAATTTTCAAAATGAGAGAGAGAGTCAAGTGGCAAACTATTTCAGAGAAATAACATACTCCATTAAGCATGAAAGTAACATGAATAAGCAAATAATATCCACTCAACGAAAATGCACTATTTCGCTAATAACATTTATTCCCAAGATTATAAAATTGTATAAAATCAATAACGTATACACGATAGACAAAGTTTTCAACGCAATAGATGCAGTCTACATAATATAACGAAGATAAAGGTAAAACCGAGCACAATGATGCACAAAAATAGTAAACCCAAATGAAAAGCTATGTCAACAACCTACAAAGGCCTATTTAATAATTTATAGAGGCTGTCTTGTCTTGGAAGTCTTTTCCCATATCACATATCACACCTTTCAACCACATTCTCCGCTCCCACCTATCTACACAAAACATGTCCTTACTAACAAAAATATGGAGGGGGAGTGGGTTAAGGATATGGTGCCAGAGACCCAGAATAGGAAAACAACAAACTGGGTCACGGTGAGCTACATGAATCATTTGGCATATATCTAGGATCGCACACTTTTGTCGACAAAGCTTCATGTCTGAGTAAGGCATGTCCCAACCACCACCCAAGTCAATTTTCACTTAAATTATCCTGTGAGTATCCCCTTGCTAGCAGTTGGTTTATATTGTTCTTTCCTATTTCATGCATTCTCGTATTTGTGACATCTACCTTAACATCGTTATCTCCACTATATTTGTTATACAGAGTATTACTATCAGCAGGTCAAAATACAGATAACCTAACCACATTACACAACGGATAGGAAAAACCAATCTCGTGCCAGTGAAGTTAAAAATAATGAAAAGAGTGAAGATGGGGGTTAACATAAGAATTATGGTTATATGCCTAACAGGGTAAAGAGAAGTATAAAAAGGTTGTACTTTTTCTGCAGTTCTACACTGCCAATATCACTGTCAAGTACTGCAATCTCTGCATTCTTAACTTCAATAACTCCTGTAATGTATACAGTTACTTTTGTTCGCCCCCCAGTTATGTATTGTTTCTTATGCTCTGGATCCTTAAATGAAATCTGCCAATTGAAAACCAGGAACATTAGTGCACAGAAAAGGGAAGACTGGCATTGATGAATGAGAGAAGGTAGAAACAGGAGAGCCAAGAAATGAAATATGTACCTCCAAAGAAAAAATGTACTTTCCAACATCAACATTCCTTGGCAATGTTTCTAGGACATAAAATCCACTTTCAGAGTCAAAGTTGAGTTCCTGCATCAATGAAGCACAATGCATTACAACTTCAGATTAACTAAGCACAACAAGGTGACTGGGTCAGAACACTTTGTGGTGGCAGATTCATAAGTAGTCGTATAAATATTATATACAGCTCTCAGTAAATGGGAGCACCTGGTCAATGACAGAAGCATCCTTTGAACCAGAGGACAAAATCTGCCTAAGCTTGACCGATAGAGGAGGGGCAGCGGAACCTAATACGGTATTGACCCTCACCTAAACCAAAAAATACGGCACGCTGGTTAAGAAAAGATCTTCACAAGGCAACGCTGATTTTTAAAGTGCTTTCATGTGTATGCCAAATAGCGTATGCTTTGGAAAGATTTCAGAGAAAGTTTTAAGAACTATGAAAAAGTTGTCACACCTAAGATAGGCAGGTGAAAATGATGTTTGAAAAAAAAAAAATTGGAACAAGTTGCAGCAAACAAGCTCTTAATTAACACTGTGATCATATAGAATCTGGAAAAAAAATACAAAATTTCAAAAAAGAAGAAGAATACTGGAAATTAATACAAAATGTAAAGTGCTTGTAATAAGAGTACATGGTAACTTGTTAATTAAGAGTACAGGGTAAAAAGATTAAAGATCCACACCTTAAGTTGGTCTTTCAGTGAAAGCACAGTAGCTGGAAGTGATAAAATCAGAGGAACAGATGGCCTGGAGAGTATACAAATGATTCAATTTACATGAAGAACAAAACATAACCAATGCTCCCAACAACAAATTAACAGCTTGAAGTTACTACTGATTATTTTGAACTTTGAAACCTGGATTTTATACTTGCAGATATAATGAATTTGCATGCATGCATAAAAGGTCATGAAGAGAGATTTATACATATCACAGACTAAATCCCTTGAGAGGGGCCAAAGGATATAATTTATGCAAGTACTTACCTATTCTCTAGACAAGCCAAAGCATCAATTTGGTTATACAAGTCTTTGCCACTGCCAGGAAATTCAACACCAAGGAAAAACTTCGCCAAACACAATATTTTGTCCCCTGGGATCTGTGAATTTGAAACCAACAGTTTTAGCAGGTCAGACAAAAATCCAAAAAGAAAGATGAAAAAGAATCATTGCACGGCATCACTTGAACGCACATTCAAGCTTTCTTCAGTAGCTATCTCAAAAGCTGTAATCCCACGCACTACCGCCGAGGAAGCTGAGAGAGGATCCTGATGCCCATGTGCGTCATCGAAGTAACAAGAGCCATCATCTGAAAATATCCGCATAGTCACATTCTGACGGATAGAAAGAAAGCATAATAATTGCATTTATTATGTTAACACTTCAATTACATTGAAGGAAAATACTAGCCGTTGACAATGTTGTTGCTTTTATTAATCTCACAGCAAATAGAAAAGAAGGCAAGCCTAGTTCATAAATACTAAAGTCCACAGCTTAACGACCATAAAGAATGTTCCGACCAAATTTTAGGGCTAGCTGTAACACAGAGACTACCAACTAATTTCTACAGAATTTCAGAGGGCACAAGTTCACTTGAATCGTCTCATGTAAGACAGACTGAAATGCTGAAGTCAAAAGCCAGATGTCTGCATGGACAGAGAAATCTTTCTTTTTAACTGTATATGATTTTAACCATAACTTTAGAAGTAGCAAACCAAACGATCAGAAACCTTAACACTGCCAACATAAACACCAGAATCAGAGAATTAACGAGAGATGAGGAAAAGAGACATGAATTTACCGTATCTCTCAACACCATTGAAAAGCTTCATTATGTCATTTTTCAGGGTAGCAACCTGACATAGACATCAGACCAAGATTAAAACATCTATGATTCTCGCTTATTAGCCATCAGATGCTAAGAGATATATGGACACATGCAATTTGAGTGTTATGTTATGGGAGAAATCAAAAAGAAAAAGTAGCCCCACCATAATGGTTGCCACAGCTCAGCTGTGACAGTTAATGGATCTCAAAACATTAAGAATGGCTGTTTGATGCTGTGATAAACATAAGACGCATGGTAACATCCATGAACTGAATCCTCTACACCCAAAATGAAGATTAAACAATTTGAATATAACTGAGTAACATCTCAGAAAGAAGAGGTTCTCTATGGCACAAGAAACACTGATTGGTATCCTCAGCAGATCAAAACAAAATAAACTTTGTTTGCAGACAAGAAGTAACTGTACCAGTTTTGTCAAATACAGTGAGCTTTTAAAGGAGAAAGAAATATAAACTTACCAGAGAGTTATCGATCTCAGACGATGCTAAGGAAACAACTCCAGCCAGGGTCTCAATTGCTATACCTGCAAAATTAAATTAAAGCAAGTCATCAGCATGTAGGAAGTGATAAACCACCACGAGTGTTAACATTCCAGTACAAAAAGGAAGGGAAAAAATAGAATAAATGAGATCGACAAATTCTGTTTGGTTAATGAACATAACTCATAACTAAGGATATCCGCAAAACTCAAAAAATATCACCATAAACAAAATTTACCGGCAGCATAAGTACTAGACTCTGGGTTGTCGGAACTGTAGCGCCACTTTCCATCACTTTGACTAAGGGTCTGAGACAAATCCAATATTACTCAGTCATGCACAATATATTAAATCAAAAGTGCTCCGGAAAAATGCATAAAATGCACATTATTTTCAAACGGGTAAGAAACATTCAGTGGGTCAACTATTCACCTTTACCGAACGAAAAATTCTGTCAGCATCTTCAAGGTGTACTTCTACTTCGACAGTCTGATCCTGCACAAACAAGTCAAAGAGAGAAGAAATTGGTACAGCATTTCGCAATATAAGTTCACTCATTAAGCTGTGGCCAGTTCAAGGCTGCCTCAAAGTTCACTCATTGCCGTGTGCGAGCCATATACTTTGGCCCACTGAGGTGAGTGTACCTGGGTATTGAGCCATGGCTATTTTACCGCTATTTTACCGCCTTTACTTTTTTGCAGGTTCCTTTCATAGCTGAGACGGTTTCAGGATTTTTTGGTTTGTTTTAAAACATATCCTCATATCAGAGCTTTAAGTAAAGACGACTCAATTTGAAAAAGTATGATGAAAAGATATTGGCGTACCCTGATGAGCAGTAATCCGCCAACGGAATAGTAGAAATCAAGAAGCGCATTTGTAGCATTCAAGGAATCTTTAAGTCTAGATGCAATTTCCTGGGGAGAAGTAATACAAATGTGCATCAACACTTTCATATAAGTTACAAATAATAAAATTAAAGATGCAATGCCAATAGCTTAATCTACCACAAAAGCCTCGTCATTTAGCTTGCATTTGAGTATTCTGTTAACTCTCAAGGCCTGAAACAAATCCTTCAGAGCTGATGAGGTAGACGAAAGAGTGTCAGCCACAGATACACAGACGGAGGTCCTTGTAACAGGCTCTTTTTCAATCCCAAGAATTTCAAATGTTCTTAAAGCCTCAAATGTCTCTTCCAAACTGAAAAGGCATAAATCCCAAAGGAGACATTTAATTATGTTGAAAATTCACGTTCCACCCTTTTAAAAAAAAGAAATGTGAAATCCAAAGTTGTCTCTCTACATGTAACGGGGAAGCCAGGGATGACACAACTTCATAATCCATGTATATTGCCAATCAGAAAAAATCCAAGACAAGTTCTTCCCATCGTTTTTGGTCAAATCAATAAAAAGAAGCAAGTCATTCTCAATAAATAATAATAATAATAATAATAATAATAATAAACAAATAAACAAATAAAGAGAAGCCAGTCAGGTTACAGGAAACATGGTGGTCAGTTACATAAGGTATTTTTTCACTAGTCCATTTCACACAATTCTAAATGGAATTAAAGGTCCAGAAGACCAATCATTGACGCAACACCAAAGAAAATTAATTCTGGACTATCCCTACAAAATGTGACTTCTTACGCTGTGTCACATGAATATTGAAATTATTAGAATCCTATATTCATTCCCATGCAGAATGCACTCTAATTTGAACACATGTCTATTTAAAGCTCTTATTGTTTATATGCTAAACAACACTTTTGTCCATCACCTGAAGACTCAGACTCTACAAAACAATGGACTTGTAGCCATTATGTAGAGCTGGCATTCTCAAAAGTGAGGTGTCTTCCAGTTGCCCAGAGTTACTTGATCCTCCATTCCACACCCCGGAACAATATTAACTTATCAAATTCGGCAAAAGGATGAAAATCCAGCATTTGTTCGTCCTATCACACGTTTACTACCAAAAAAAATTCCTCTTCTTTTAAACAAAGAACAGAGAAATTTGTAAAATTTCTTCTTATCTGGTGTTTGCGTTAATTATTCTCCACATTCATGGTAAAAAATTAAAAAATAAAAAAGGGAAAAAGTTTTAGTTGGTCTCTTTTCAAGTGTAGTATTTCAAAAAGTTTTAGTTGGTCTCTTTTCAGGTGTAGTATTTCTTTAACGCACCATATCACCATTTGCATATTAGAATTTCGCGTTGGATACGAAGTCAACAATTCATCAAAGATTAGTTTCTTCTCCCTTCCTATCAACAATCAAACTAAACAATCGCACAAAACAACATCTGTTCTTCAGATCATGAAAAGAAGTACATCAAACTGTTCTGTCGAGCGTGAGCTCAACAAGACACAAGGCATAGGAAAAGAAATACACAGAGCACATATATAACATATATGTAAAATTCAACGAACAGGGTGCGCATTAGAGAGGGCTTAAATGGACCTTATAAACGATCCACCAGATGGGGAGAAGAGATCCAATGCGGTAGATCTGTGTGCGTCAGATATCGGATGAAAGATGGCAGCTGAATCGCAGATCGATGCAATTGATGCTAGTAACACCGACGCTAGAACCAGAAAACCAGAATTTCTGGCCATTTCTGGCTGTTGATTCTGATAAACCCTAGGCGTTTATGGATTGAAATTGGGGAGAGTTCTGATCAGTGGAGCAAAATACTCTGTTCCTTGTTACTGTACCCCAAGTCCACGTTAGAGAAGACTCGGGCACAGGTTGAATTCCGAATATGCCCATAGTGTTCGGCATTATTGCCTGCTATGTCGCTCCTTTGTCCTTTTGTTTTTGCCCATTTTGTTCTTTGGAGCTTGTTTGACCAAACTTTTTAAACGAGAAAATGAAAAATGAAAAATGGAAAATGAAAAATATAAAAAAATATACCAATATACCGCTTTCTTTGGGGGTGGATCCGATCGGCAGGCAGGGGAGGATGAGGAGAAGAAAGTTGGATCGATGTTGGCTTGAAGACAAAATAACGGACATATCAAACAGACAACTTCGTTTTTTAAAAAATATATATAAATGACAATTATTATTATTTTTTATATAATATGTATTTCACATTTTTATATACTTCATATATTTGCTAATTAAACATACCTCAATTTTATATGATATTATTCCAAAACTTTTTAACTTTTAACGTAATTGAACAATCACTCATTTTTACTTTGCAACAATGGAACAAGGCATGTAATAACCAACTAATTGTAATTTGGCACTTATGAGTTGTTATACATGTGCAATGAACAAGCATCGATAACTAAAATGTATAACTTTTTTTTTAATAGTAACAAAGCTTATATTGAACTAATAGCATTAAATAAAAGAAATATAATATAATTAAATTTGTTATAAAAGTCTTACAAATTTCGGAATACGATTCATGTACAATATTAGTAATTGTATTTGTTATATTCCCATTATTATCACATTTCAACATTTTCAATTCCTCGCAACTGGTAATTATTAATATCACAATCAAACTGAAAAAAAAAAAACCAAAAAATAAACTAAACTTAGGTTTGGCATTTTAAAATAAAATATTTTTTGAATATTTTATTCTTTCAAATAAATATAGATAAGAAGCTTATATACCAATAATATAAAAAAAATCCAATCTAATTCTATAATGAAAATAAATCTAAATTATTGTTAGTAAATAAGAATGCGTGCTCACAAATGTATATAATATATGATTTTAAAAAAATAAGTATTAATTTATCATTTCTATAAATAAATTTTTTATATTGTCATAAAAAACAACTTAAAATAATAAATAACAGATCCCAAACTATTTAATAAATCATGAAACACAAAACATGAGTCAAACAAAACAACAAACTTGGACATTGGTCCAAGTATGTATGTTAAACCCAACCATATCATATATATTAAAGATATTTTGAAAATTAAAATTGTTATTTACCGATTAGTTAATATATTATTGTTAAATTACAAATTCATAATAAATTTGAAAAAGATTATTACTTGTTAAACATACTACAATTCAAAAACCTATCATTATCAAAATAATTTATATTTTATCGAATCAAGCATCATTTTCTAAAAAATGCACAAAAAACCTAAAATAATTTGAAAAAAGAAAAGACATCGACTTTATACAAAAATCCCACTTAAAAAAAAACAAATGGAAAAAATACAATAAAAATAGATGGCAAAAAAAAAAAGAATCAAATCCCATTTAAAAAATAAAGAAAAAAAAAAGATATGCATGCACTAGGGTTGGAACTGTGGCCATGCGTAGCATTGTCTTCAAAGGCAATGCTCCAACTAAGAAGCTGATTGTGCTTGTTAGTTTAAAGTTTCAACACGGGTGATATATTTATCTTTATATATATATATATATATATATATATATATATATATATATATATATAAATGAGTAACTATAATAATTAATACTGCATTTTTTCACCTAGATATCATAGTTTTTTATTTTTTATTTTTAATTTAATCCTACTATTTTCTTAAACGGTTTCCATGAACCAAGTTAATTATGAAAAACGAGAATACGTTTTCCTAAATTTATGGGAATCGTGTTCCCTAATTAATTTTTTTGTCTTTTTTTTTTTTTGATTGATTTCCGTTTAAACATGATTTTATAAATGATGTATATATTTATCTTTTATTTGTTTAAATAATTCAAGGTTGCAAAATTGACTTATATATAAAAAAATTGTAGCTATTTTTTCCTTTTTACAAGGAAAATACTTGAGACATATATTTTTATATTTAAATTATTCTTTTTCTTAGAGAATGATTTTTTTTTTTCATTTTTAGGCAGCAGATTTTTTTTTCTTATAAGTGCATTTTTTTGTTCTAATTAACTGTGTAGATTAAATGTTTAATATATCGAAAATAAATTTATATTAAAGGTAGAAAAAACAATAAATTTATATTAAAGGTAGAAATTAAAATTTCTAATTTTCGTCAATGTCGCAATATTTTTAAAATTAGTTAAGTCCTAAAACAATGATAAAATATCATAAAGAAACAATTATAAAATTAGTAAATTGCTAAAACGATAATTGATATGACTACTTTTTTTTCTTCAAGATAATAGGTTGGATCAAAATTTATAAAACATTATTGAAATATATTTTAATATTACATATGCTTTGTTATTTTCATTATGTATTTAGAAATAATGCATTTTTTTATTTTATAATATTATTTTGTGTAAATTTACCATCTTAATCATTTCCGTATATCGCACGAGGCAAGACTAGTTTATTTTTCAAAAAAATGAATATATAAAAGACGAGACATTAGGAGGGAAAATAATTAGCTTCCAAGAGAAGATTTGCTTCTCTTTTAGTAATAGTAATAGAAGTTAGTCAAGCAATCTTTATATTATAAAAACAGGAGTGCCACGTTGGCAGTAGTGCCAATGTGGCACTCATTAATATTAAAAAAAATAAAAATCAATTTTGTAGTTAACAAAAAAAGGAAATTCTATTTTTGGAAATAAAGCAATATTAATTGGTAGATTTAAATAGGGAAAATTCTTTAAATATAATTATTTTTTAATGAAACATAAATTTATCATTAAATGTGATAAATAAAATTTAATAAGAAAAAAATGGTTTTCAAAAAACTTTAAATGTAATTTCATTTTTCAAATTTCTAATTAAAAATATTAAATAATAAGTATTTTATTTTCACCGTATTAAAAAATGTTATAGTTTTAGATAGTTTTGATTTATAGTGTGCATTGGATTGTTCAAATTCACTGATTATTCTTAAATAAAATAGGGTGTGCGAAAATTATAATTGAATTTGCACTGAATAATTTATTTATTTTTAAATAAATTTATTTATTTTTAAATAAAGAGTAATTTATTAATCTTTATCTTTATATTTTGAATTGTTATATTACCATACCATTAATCTTTATTATATTATAATTTGTGAAATGCCACTAGGCAAAGATGCAAATGTGGCATACATTAAATATTTTAAGAAAATTATAAAATTAGTTTTGGAAATAAAATTAATTTTAATGTATGCAAATGTGGCATACATTAAATATTTTAAGAAAATTATAAAATTAGTTTTGTTATTATTTAAAAAAAAAAAAGAAGTTATATTTTTTAGTTACAGATGCTAGTGCACCGTACAAGTATAACACTAGTTAATAAGAATTAGGTGTCAAATTACGATTAAATCGTCACATGCCTTGTTCCATTATTGCGAATTCGGCTTGTTCTTTTCCATTAACTTCGATTAATTTTTTTCTCACATCATTTTCAATAATTCATACATTTATTTTATATTTTTTAATATATTTTTTCTAATTTTCAACAACACATCCAATACGTTGTTAAAGTAAATCAAAATAAATAAATAACATCTTCCATAGAACAAGCTCGAAATAAGAATGAGTGATTGCTCAATTACGTTAAAAGTTAAAAAATTTTCTAATAATATGGATAAAATTGAGGTACGTTTGATTAAAAAATATGTGAAGTGTATAAAAATGTATATATATATATATATATATATATATTATAGAGAGAGAATAAATTTTTTTTAAAATATATTATATATATAAAAAAACTAATATATATATAAATAAAAAAACTACTATAGCCTTATTTTCTAAAAAAATAAGTTTTATTTACTCGAATTTCGTATAGAATTTGTAGTTAAAATTTTAAAAAATATATTATAAAATATAAAAAAATTATCAAATTAATATTTGAATGATTAAAAAAAGAGCAAAAATAAAAGTAGATTGAAATTGGTAAAATTTATTGTATATATTGAACACGGGAATGTTATGTTAAGAGCGCTGGGAAACGTTGGGAGAAAAAATGTGAGAGAGAGATGTGGCGCGGATTTTCTTGCATGCGTTAGGCTGCAGTGGGATGTGAGTAGCTGGGAGAAATGCTGGGAGAATAACGCTGGGAATATAACATTTTCGATATTGAACAAGCCTTTTATTTGTTTGTAGGTGGTAATCTTTCCCAAACAAATGAAACAACGCGTGCAACGATCTGTGGCTGCCCTCCAATCCACGAACTCAAGAAAGTAGGTAGCACCCGCCAGCAATTAATCAAATGTCCGAAAGTGGAAATCCCCAAAATCATACTACGCAATTGAAGAAGACGGAAAAAGAAAACGATGATGGAGGACGAATCGCACTGCATACAAGTGAATGGCATGCAATTCGCATACGATTATAAAACTCCTCTATTCTTCGATTTCAGTCTCAATATCTCTGCCGGATCTCGATGTCTCCTTGTCGGCGCAAATGGATCTGGTCACATATTCTTTAACTGGAATTGTCGATTGTATTCACGTTTTCATTTTTTGCGATATTGTGTTGTTGTGTTTTAGTTTCTGAGATTACTGATCGAACAGGGAAGACAACTCTTCTGAGGATATTGGCGGGGAAGCATATGGTGGGTGGAAGAGATGTTGTCAGAGTGCTTAACTTTTCGGCTTTTCACGATACAAATCTCGTTTGCAATGGGGATTTGGCATACTTGGGCGAATCTTGGAGCAAATCTGTGGGCTCTGCTGTGAGTTTTGCTTAGTTTCATTGCTACTCTGTAATTCAGAGTTCAAACCCTAATTCCATCAGCTTATTGATTTAATAACTCTTACCTGCTATTTGGTAAAACTGTTTTCGTGATTTTTATATGAACTTGTCCCAAATAGATGTCTGATTTGGTTTGTAACAAGGATGCCTTATTTGCTTGCATAGTCAATACGTGTTTTTTGAAGCAAAACTGATAAATGCCTTTGTTGAACATAGGGAGATTTGCCCCTTCAGGGAGACTTCTCTGCCGAACATATGATATTTGGAGGTGTGTGAAACCTTCACTCCTGCGTAGAATTTAACCCAAAAGTTTACCATTTATGCTGGAATTGGGTTAAAGGATCAACGCCTCTCCACTTTTTCCGATGTTCAGAAATTTGAATGTGTTAAGTGTTTCTTAGTTTTCAGTTTTCTGGAACTGCATGTGGATTTTGATATCTTGATTATGCTCATAGCAATGTGATAGTTTAAGGCACATATTATCCTCGGAAGTATGTTCTGTTCAGACTGCTGGTCTGATGAGAAATGAAGATTTCAGACTGCTGGTCTGATGAGAAATGAAGATATGATTGAATTTCCATTGCTTTCCATTGTTATGATCCAGTTGAAGGGGTTGATCCTGTTAGGCGAGAGAAGTTGATCGAGCTGCTTGATATTGATCTGCAATGGCGAATGCACAAGGTTTCCGATGGTCAGAGACGCCGAGTCCAGATCTGCTTGGGCCTTCTTCATCCTTATAAGGCAACTTTTCTTCCTCCTAATTTCACAAGATTTATGTCTGGGAGTTGATTTCAAGAAACAACTTTTAAAACCCCAAAATGAGTGGTTAAAAAACAGCTTTGGAATAGTGTGTGAAGTCGAAGTGGTTTAAGAAATTTTGCAGAAACGGAAACAATTCGAAAGGAACTGCCGAACATGATGTAGGAGTAAGAAGTGATTGCCAAAAATATGATCTTATATTTTGTCACAACTAGCATCATGCAGGGAACCAATAACATTTGACCTCTTCTGCAAAAAAAATGCATGAAGTGGATCGATTGCACAATCTTCATCGAATTGTGTGCAGGTCATTTGCCTAGAATTGTTTCTAGTCGAACCTTTTGCCAATCGAACTAGTGTCATCCAGGTTCTTCTGCTAGATGAGGTCACTGTAGATCTAGACGTGGTAGCTAGGATGGATTTGCTTGAGTTTTTCAAGGAAGAGTGTGAAAAGGTAACATCTACCAATCCACGATTTTCTCCACTGCCATGCTCCAATTTTGCAAGTCATACGATTTTGAACTCATTTACTATCATGCTTCCAGAGAGGAGCAACGATCGTTTATGCGACCCACATTTTCGATGGGCTGGAAACATGGGCAACTGACCTCGTCTATGTTCAAGACGGTGTGTTGAAGAGGTCAGAGAAGCTGTCTGAACTTAAAGAACTGAAGGAATTGCCTAATTTGCTCTCAGTTGTTGAATCTTGGCTTAGATCACAGACCAAGACTGAGAAGAAAAATCCTATTATTACTACACCACAAGTCCAAAAATCATCTCCATTTGATAGTTCTTCTTTTAGATCTTCAAGGCATATGGCGTATTACCGCTGATCAAACTCTTCTTCGGTGTCAAGATAATAGCTGTGAATGATCATTGGCTTTCAAGAAAGTAGAAAGGGTAGAAAAATGAGAGCTTTATCATGGAAATCTCGAGTGTTGTATTCTTATACGAGTCAAGTTATTTCAAAATTCTATTTAAACAGGGTTACTCAACTCTTTAGTAAGTTTGCGTAAATTATTATGTTAAACAAATGTTACTTCAAGTTTTAATTTTGAGATACTTTCGGTAATTATTATGTTAAATAAATGTTACTTGAAGTTTAAATTTTGAGATACTTTCCAAATGATAAACCATGGAAAATGTAAGAATTAGTCCACAAGTTGGACCACCAACTCCAAATAATCAAATCGACATTTGAAGACAAAGTTGGTTCATGGTAGACGTCAAACATCCTTAAACTGATCCGCTTGTATTAAGTGAAGAAAAATGATTAGGGAGTACACGTTTGTCACTAGAGAGAATGATTAGATTAGTATTTAATCAACAAATTAAAAGAGAGATTAATATAATAAGAGTATTATGAGCTTAATAATAATTATTTGGTCTTAATTATTTCAATTTTTTGAAGGATGGCAAGTTAGACATATTACATCAGAATAAATCAGTAAATTATTTGAAGTATAATCCATTCTAATCTTGACTTGGGGCTCACGAGAACTAATCTGGGGGCACATCACAGGGCTCCATAACCATCATATGACAATAAAATAATATCAATAAAAAAATTATCACATAAGGGTGAACAAACTATAAATATCATATAGATTGTAAATACAATATTATTAATAATATTTATAGAGTTCGAATCTTGGACCTCCTATTAGTTAGGAGGTATTCTAAGTTATAGAGACACCACTTCTAAGTTATACAAATTCTTTTCTAAAAATCTAAGAATTCGTGTGAAAAAAGCATTGTAATAATTTATTAATGAGCAAGGGGTTGAATAATCCTGCTCTATTCTCTTCGCTAAAATTATCATTATAGTTAGCGGGAGTGTTGTGAGGGAATCTTTTCCTTGATGAGTGGTCACTTTTACTCTTTGCTTTTTACTTTTCACGGTTGATTTATTTGTTATTTATTTTTGGGCATTTGATCAATAATTATATTTATGGGAAAAATTTACCTACTAAATCATACACATCTCTTTTTTTACCATTAACTCATTTTTTACACAATAAAACCAAAATAGAATTTAAAAATTACAAATTTACAACAATGTCACTCTAATAAAATAAACACCCAAATTTACAGCAATACTACTCTAATGAAAATAAAGTAATAAACATCCAAATTTACAACAATGCTACTCCAATAAAATAAACATTCAAATTTACAACAATGCCATTCTAATTAAAAAATTTCAAATTTACAACAATACCACTCTAATAAAATAAAATAATAAACATTCAAATTTACAACAATGTTACTCTAATAAAATAAATATTCAAATTTACAACAATGTCACTCTAATAAAATAAATACATTTTCTCTCTCCAAATTACCATAACAAATAATTTTGCTCAACATTCAACTTTTCTTTTCCCCATTTTTTACTTTCTCGCTCTACGCACTTTCTCTTTCCAGATTACCACTGCAGGTAATCTCGACCGATATTAACTTCTCCATTTCTCCATCTCCGGCTTTCTCTATCTACTCACTTTCTCTCTTAAGATTACCACCCACGTAATCTCAATCAACATTCAACTTCTCCCTTCCTTCATTTTCAACTTTCTCTCTCTATGCATTTTTTCTCTCTGGATTACCTCATTAGATAATCAGAGTACCACCACAAGTAATCTCGCTCAACATTCAACTTCTCATTTCCCACATCTTCGACTTTCTCTATCTACGCATTTTTCTCTACAAATTACCATCACAGGTAATCTAGATTAACATTCAACTTCTCCATTTCTCCGTTTCCGATTTTCTCTCTCTCTACACACTTTCTCTCTCCAAATTACGGTCATAAATAATCTTGATCAACATTCAACTTTTCCCTTTCAAGTCTTTCACCTTCTCTCTCCAGATTACCTCACCAGGTAATCAGATTACCACCACAAGTAATCTTAATCAATATTCAAATTCTCCCTTATCTCTGACTTTATTTCCCTACGCACTTTCTCTCTCCAGATAACCTGGCCAGGTAATCAAATTACCAGCACAAGTAATCTCAATTAATATTCAACTTCTCTCTTCATGTCTCTGACTTTCTCTCTTCGGATGACCTCGCCAAGTAATCAGATTACTACCACAAGTAATCTTGATCATTATTCAACTTCTTCACCCCACCACCATTCCACCATCGCCACCACCTTGCTGCTGGCCACCATTCCTCTCCTACCTCCCACCACAATTCCACCACCGCCACCACCACTTCACCACCATTCCAACACCGCCCCCATTTCACCACCACCCACCATTTCACCACCCCACCACCACTACCACCAAACCGCCGCCACTCATCGCCATCCACACCCACCCTACCCCACACCACACCACCATTCCACCGTCGCCACCATTCCACCGCCACCACGTTGTCACCGCCACCACCACCACCACCATTCTTCTATCACTACCCCACCACCACCATGATCACCCTCTGTCACCACTATCTCACGCCACCGCCGCCACCCAATCGCCATCGCCACCATCACCATCCCCACCATCATTACCACCACAAAACCATCGCCACCACCGCCACCACTATTATTTACACCGATAATACTATTACCTACCGCAATAATATTATTATCGATATTATTACATGTCCCGGTAATTATATTACCTTCCCTTGCAACAGTATATCACATATCCCAATAATTATAACGAAAACACTAAAAATGTCATTTACCTACCCCGGTAATCAAATTATCTACCATGATAATTATAACCAGAATAATAGAACACAATTCACAACTTCTTTTAGGATTAGAACACTAAATTTTGCACATGAATCAAGAAAAAATAAAGAATAATCTGCCAACATTCAACGTCTGGCTTATTCGTCATCCTACCTTCTCTCTACACACTTTCTCTCTAAAAAAATAAAGAAATCAACCATAAGAAGAATATTATCTATCACAGTATCATTATTACCTATCCCGATAATAATATTACTTACCACCACCATCACCATCATTCAACCACCATCACCACCACCATTGCACCACACTTCCGCCGCCACCACCACCATTGCAACCACCATCACCATCTATGAAAATTCACGATAATGAATTTCACCATTATCATTCACATAAAAAACTCTTATCATCTCCACAAACTCATCATACGATTTTTCGTCTTCCCTTTTCGTCGAATCAAGCTCATTTTCATTAGAAGAATTGAAGAAAAATGGACAAAGTCAAAACTGAAAAGGATTCATAAATTTCTAAACAGCAAGTAGAATCAGAATTTCTAGTAATGACTTCATATAAATAAATATTGAAAGCATTAACATAATGGAAACCACCTAGTTTATGCAAAGCCCAATCATCAATATGCTCACTGCAACAAAATCAATTTACGTGTATGACTAGAAAATGCTTTCCAGAATGAATGTGCACGCTATGAGAGAGCAGACTCTAATCAATAGAAAATCGAAAATCAACAAGATGGCAGGATTTTCAATTATAAGCGATAATTGCTTAAATCAACTGCTTCACTGTCAAATTATCTAATCACAACATATTGAAATTTCCATTTTAGCAACTAGACACACATTTACTTTTGAGATAGCAAAATCAAAATCAATTCCTTGCGAGTTGGCAGGTGAATCTTCCACTTCCTTTCAGTTTCTAGAATTCGACTCTTTGTACTTCTTTGACCAATTCGAGCAACAGCAATTCAATTCCCCATGGTCCGATGCAATGAAGAAAGGATTTAGAGAGATCTAAGATGGAGAGAGAGATCGAGAAAGAAATTTTGAACGGGGAGAGAGAGAGAGATTGGTGAGGGAAAAATGGTATCGTACCAACACACCGGGTAAGGCAAGGGGCAAAAATATCCAGATGTATCTAAAAAAAGTAAACGGCAAATAAGTTTTCAAAAATTGTAGCTATTGGTAAAAAAAAAAGATGTTCAGAGTTAGTGGTAAAAAATGGGCCTTAATCTGTATTTATTGGGTATTTACTCTTTAATTTTTAATTTTTGTCAAGAGTGTAATCAAGGCAAATAGAAAAATAAAAAAAGTAAAGAAAAAAGGTTAAAAAAAAAAAAATGCGCACAATGATATATCATATTATTGCCACCTCTTTCACGGTCCACCCCCAGCGGCTCAGCACCCACCACCCCACATATCCAATTTGCTCTTCCGTAACCATACCCAACCACTGTTTTTCTCCCTAAACCATTTCATTTCCTTTTCCTTTTTCCTTTTTATTTTTATTCTTTTTTCTATAATCCCTCAATTCTCGCTCATTTGTCTCCCCCAATTTTGTTCCTCATAATCATCGTACTTGAATTAATCCACTTCCGATGAACAAAATAAACGAAAAACGGTTACTTTCCGATTATCGATAATATATGTTTTGAAATTGTCTGATTCTGTGTAAATTTTTCCATCAACGAGGATCGATTATAATTTCTTCATTCGGGCTGTATGTTCTAGGATGTAGTTGAAGAATTCACCGGGAAAATGCTTCCATCGATTAATTTTTGTTGATTTTGTGGATCCAGTGTGGGGGACGGTGAGTTTTGGTAATTTCGTTTTCTCTTCGAGAGTTGGGGATTTTATCTTTATTTTTTGATTTTCGCCGGCGGTAATCTGGAATTTTTTCCTTCCTGAGCTGCCGTTGGAATTGGAAAAAGAAAAAGAAAAAGAAATTAAGTTCGTGGTGTTGGAGGCTCTCTTATTGGGAGAATTATTGAATTTGATCAATTGCGATGGATCGTGCTGTGGGTGGAAAATTTAAGCTTGGGAGGAAAATTGGGAGCGGTTCATTTGGTGAACTCTATTTAGGTGCTTTTTCTTGTTAGACGAGACTTTCTAATTAAATTACTTTATTGTTCCTTTAATGTTTACTGTTAAGGATTTTTGTTCCCCTTTATGGGCCATATATGCTTCATTGATACAGGTGTGAACATACAAAATGGAGAAGAAGTAGGCATCAAGCTGGTATGCTTTGTTTCTTTTTTTCATCTATTATTCCCCTTGGTTGTGTTTGACGACGTCCAGACAACTCAATCCCTTGAATTGGTTTATGTGCTAGCATGTAATGTATTATATGTAATTGGCTTTTCATAGTTTTATCATCATTGAGCAACTTCATTTATTTACTTAGTATGATTTACTCAAGTTCCACTGATATTATAAAATTATAATCCTTCATGCCGTGGAAAGAAATGATTTGGATGGAACAAGAATCATAGTGATGCTGGGATATGTTCACTTAAACCTTCTATTTTGTCGGACAAGCTGCAAAGTTTGTCAACCACAACAACATTTTCTGCCTAATAATGATATTCTTCAATGTAATCCCGATTCGGACGTGTGCCAGTTGTTCTTGTTACAAATTACTGTCAGAATGGTGAACTTGTATAACTGGGGCAAAATTTTTGCAACTTATAAACACTTGGCCTTTTGTTACTGGTACATTGAGAATTAGTAGTCATCAACTCTGCTTCCCTGGTTATGAAATAATGCTGTTTCTGAGTGATAAAGGTTTATTTAAAACCTATAGATACCTGTGTGATAAAGATATTAGTTCCTTGTACGACCCCAACCCCCCCAAAAAAAAAAACACAAAACTTTAGAAGATATAATGGGTGTTAGGCAATCACTTTTAAAATTTTTACCATTTTTATCACTTTTTTATCCATTATTTCTTTACTCTAAATCAATCACATCCACATATCTCATCACATCCACAAATCTCCACCACTCATTCTCTCTCCTCTTTTACATTAAAATCCATTAAAAATCTTTATAAACTATTCCCTATCAACCTAATAAACTAATTTTTTATTTATCATAAAATTTCATGATTCAGTCTTAATATATTGTAACTGCTACTATTACCAGGAATCTGTGA
The DNA here is from genome assembly GCA_018223645.1 of Jasminum sambac. NCBI lineage: Eukaryota > Viridiplantae > Streptophyta > Magnoliopsida > Lamiales > Oleaceae > Jasminum > Jasminum sambac. The sequence goes on from CP073649.1 coordinate 31,696,036, forward strand.
AGACCAAGCATCCTCAACTTCACTATGAGTCAAAAGTCTATATGCTTCTCCAAGGGGGAAGTAAGTCTCTCTCTCTCTCTCTCTCACACACACACACCCAAAAAACTCTGGATGTCTCATTTGATGCTAACTGATATATTTTTTGGGCAACTTATATCTGCTATCCTATTCCATTTAGGTTGTCTGTTACATACTTCGGAAAATATTAAATTGAAATCAAAGGAGAACTGAACCGTTGACTCCTACTCTCCTAGCTTTATAAACTAATGAAGTAAAATGATGATTTTGAAATTTAGCGGGTGCTAATGTATGTGTAAAAATGGGTTTTTATGTGATATAGGAGAGAGAATGAGTGGAATTGAATGGTGGAGATTTGTGTAGTATAGGTAGGTCCCACGAGATATGTGGATGTGAAATAGGAGAGAGAATTAGTAGGGTTGAAAAGAATGTGTAAAAATATGTAAAAATACGTAGAAGAACACGCGCTTATGTTTTCAGTTAGAATTGTATCTTTATGATGATAGGCCACTGTTTCTTTTGTCTTCTATTTTATTTATTTTCTTCCCTTGTCAGGTGATTCTTCTCAGCTATATGTCTGCAAATTACATATGAACAAAATGATTATAGAAATCTATTTCTGTGGAGTATGCGTAGAAAAATCTGTTTGCACTTTATTAGATCTCACCTGTTGTTGCTTTTTGTGCATCACAGCGGGCATTCCAAACCTGAAGTGGTTCGGAGTTGAGAATGATTACAACATCATGGTTATTGACCTCCTTGGACCGAGTCTGGAAGATCTCTTCAATTATTGTAACAGGAAGTTCTCCTTGAAAACTGTATTGATGCTGGCGGATCAATTAGTAAGTAGCTAGAGTGTTTTTTATGACTACAATTCTAGCTGCAAACTGTTGCTAAAACCAACTTGCAATTATACTTTCAGATCAATAGAGTTGAATACATGCACTCAAGAGGATTTCTTCACCGCGATATAAAGCCCGATAACTTCTTGATGGGTTTAGGTCGCAAAGCAAACCGGGTAAGTTTTCCAATATGACTTGTGGACCTCACACCTTTTTTCAATTATGTGAGCATGCTCAAGGTGGTTATCTTTTTTGAAACACTTCTTATCAATGTATGCCTTTTTTTTTTTTTTTTTTTTCTGTCCTGGTGTTCTTATGCCAGGATTCTGGATCTGGTATTTTAACGAGGAAAACAACGGAAATTTTATTTGTTCTGCCATATATATCATAGATGTTATCTTGCATTCTCCTTTTGTTTAACCAAAATTTGAATTTGAACATATTTTGGTAGAAGAAAAGTTTTGAGTGTTGACATGTGGGATTTATTGGCTCTTTATTGCTTGATTTTGTCGGCAAGGAGTTTCACATCACATGACAATTGTAATTCAAGTATCATTGTAGAAATTTATTCCTTAAATGACTAATTTTGAATTAGGGCCAAGATGGAAGGTCTTTTATTATGTTCACTTCCAGAGACTATGTCATATCAACTCTATTTGGTTGATTTCCATGTTTTCCTTATTCTTTTGCGCATTAAAGGAAATTTTCCATACTATTAAAGGTAGAACTTGCATATACATGTACCTTTTTTGGGGTGTGAATGGAAAATGGATTAATGCAACACATCTAATCGTCCAATGCGTGATGGTGGTATACATTTTTATGACAAATCCTAGTATTAATTGCAGGTATACATCATCGACTATGGTCTTGCCAAAAAATATAGGGATCTGCAGACTCATAAGCACATACCATACAGGTGCATTTCTATATGCTCACTATCCTATACTCGTAGTCGTGGCCTGTGGGATCTGTATAAAAGTCATATCATATATCTGATGCTTCCACACAGTTGTTTGATCGTCACCCTTAATACTTATTGTGACGAGTTCTAAATATTCTTTTGCAGGGAGAATAAGAATCTCACTGGTACTGCTCGCTATGCCAGTGTTAATACGCACCTCGGCGTTGGTACGTGGTGCACAATTTTTTATACGTTGTTCCTAATCAGAGACATGCTCTGTAAGATTTTTGTTCAATCTGATTCACTTTTTAAACTCATGTTTAACTTTTCTGGCAGAACAAAGCCGAAGGGATGATTTGGAATCTCTTGGTTACGTACTCATGTATTTTCTGAGAGGAAGGTTGGTAATACTCTGGGGATTCCCTCCATTAGTATAGATATTTTAGTTACTTTGTGCGTATGTATTGTGAACCTTTAGTCAGCTCCATTGCAAAATATTTCATTTCTAATATGTTCTGCATCTGTTTTTCTATCCCAGCCTTCCCTGGCAGGGACTGAGAGCTGGCACCAAAAAGCAGAAATATGACAAGATTAGTGAAAAGAAGATGTTAACTCCTATAGAGGTACACGCCCACATGTTATGTGCACATATTTTCGCTATGCGATATCTCTTCCTGCAACCTAGATTCTTTCGGGAGAATGCTCAAAATGCTACATCGATTCACATTTTACATCCCCTTAATTTCCATATACTCGATAATGAGCTAAAGGTGTCTGCCTTGATAGTTTTCATCAGTGTTGAAGGCTTCTATATAGTATACTAAAAGAACATGATTTCAATATATTAATGCATAAGATGTTTAAAGATTTTACCTTTTTCCATGGTATCCTTAATTTGATGAAGTGGATTTGGGTTTAATTTGCATATTATTTTCCCTAGTCCTGGATGCTAAACTTGCACTCAGTTTCATCCAGCACATCCTTCCCTGAACTTGGTGACCTTTGTTGTATTACTAACTAGTGACAATAGCAGAATGTTCGAATGATTTGGCTATGCCTTTCAGGTGCTTTGCAAATCATATCCATCTGAGTTCATATCATATTTCCATTATTGCCGATCATTAAGATTTGAGGACAAGCCGGATTATTCCTATTTGAAGAGGCTTTTCAGGGATTTATTTATTCGTGAAGGTAACAAGTACTGAAACACAGAAACTATGTGATTCTGTATTGCTGTTGTCATGTCCAACCGCTAGTTGTCTATAGATGGGATTTATTTATTGCTTCTTCATTGTAATCATTTTCTGCTAGTGACTTGTCCAATTCCTTCTGGAATATGTTGCAACTGCATCTTGACTTATTATCTTCACAGGTTACCAATTTGATTATGTTTTTGATTGGACAATACTGAAGTATCCTCAGATCGGTACCAGTTCTAAAACAAGAGTAAGTGCTTGTGCACATTCAGGTTTGCCTCATCTTTCTGCACAGATAACATGCTAATTAATGCCTTTGGTTCCAGAACACCAGTGCCAATGCAGGGGCTGGAACTTCTGGTGAGAAGCCGTTGAAAACATCAGGTATATATGTTTAACAGAACGAATACCTGATAATGAAGATTTCTGATATCTACATGAACTCATGATGAATGAGCTCAAGGGATATCTGGTTTTCTGTGGTTTATTTGTACAGAGGACTTCGATATTTCAGTATTTTGATTTTCACTGCTTGCATTACTTGAACGAACATTTCCAACTTCTTGTGTAAAATTTTGTTAGTGGTGCAAATGCTGGCATATTTATTACTGATCATTTCTTCTGATTTGGTTGTACACTTAGTGGGGCAACATATTCGGGAGACATGCAAATGCTGGTAATTACTGATAATCTCTTCTGATTTGGTTGTTCACTTAGTGGGGCAAGATATTCGCGAGAAATTCTCGGGCGCTGTTGAAGCTTTTTCAAGAAAGAATCCTGCAGGTTTAGGGCGTGAACATGCAAGGCACAGGACACCAGAGGATGCACCTTCATCCAAGGACGTGGTATTTACTGTTTTCTTTATTATACATCAGGTTTCAGAGCTTTATTTTGGCTATAAACATATTAGCTTTCAAGTAGATACTTACAATTTTGAAACCTAATTTTTATTTGGTGGTGGTCCAATGAAGCGTGTGGGTAAAATTGATGAGTAGAATGTGTGGTTAAATAGAATATAACTTCAAAGTGGTGGAAAATTAGAATATATTGGAACACTAGTGCTTTCCTACCCACTTGCGGGTATGGTAAAATGCCCACAATTGTGCAGATTTGCGACACGTGTGTCCTTGGTGGTGGGGAGGACATGTCCCCCAATCTGCCATCTTATGGGCATTTTACCATGCCCACAAGTGGATAGATTAGCAGGGCTATATTATTGGAAGTTAATAAGCAAAATTTTTAAGCTTTATCTGCTTCCATTTCTTGTTGTACTAAGAAGTAATAAGTGTTCATTTGATTTCCAATATACAGCAACCCGATTCAGAAAGAGGCCGAAGTTCAAGAAATGACAGTAGCACAAGGAGAGCAGCATTTTCAACCAGCAGACCAGGCTCCTCTGGTGGGCCCAACGAAGGGCACTCAAATAGATTGGTATCAAGCACTGGCCGTGTGTCTACCACACAAAGAATTCAACCCGGCATTGATCCAAAATCATCAGCTTTCGCTCGCGCTACAGCTACTAAAGGCTCTCATAGTGATCCTCTGCGAAGCTTTGACTTCCTCTCCATCCGAAAGTGAGAGAATGGCTGGCTTATGATAAATGTTGAAATTATCTGAGCGAAGGAAATCTTTCACTTGCACGAAAAGTACTCTGTAAATGTGGCATCGTGTTGTTGTGTCCCGTTTTTGTTTTAGAGTTACTTGTTCCTGTTGTAAGTTGTAATGCATAACCCTCATCAAAGGAAAGTGTTGAGTTTATGTGAAGTAATTTTTCCTCTATTTTTACTACCCACAGGCGGTTGTGAAGAATGTATGTTAATATTTGCATCCTTCCATGTTTAACTAACTTCTTTGGTACTAAATGTTCAACTGTGTGATTTTGTGCGTTCTCATATTTTAATGTCAGATTTATTTATTTTAATTTTTTTGTGTGCCGATGTGAAATCATCCATCCGATCAACACGATAAGTTATTGTATATAATCTAGAACGTATATTCATTGCAAAATTTTCAGAAATTAGCTTTTGACGTAATTTTCTTTTGTTTTCCTTTTATAGATTTTCTGAAAAACCACGAGCACAAAATGCCCAATTTGAGAACTCGGCGTGTGAGTTGCAGTTTTGTTTGGTTCATCATCTCTCAAATTCCAGTCAGACAGTAACTTTATTTTCTACAGCCTGTTTGGTTCGTAATTTCTTAAATTCCAGTCAAATAGGAACTTTATTTTCTATGCATTAAAAATTCATTTTCCGAAAAATCGCGACAAATGAACATTAACCTTACCCCTTGTATCATAATGTTACTGTCTTCATATTTCGATATGAGGAAATAACACAGTTCAATCGCAAGTGCCTTTGTTTCTATGACCCAAAAAGGAAAATAAAAATGGAAAAAGAGCAAACCATGGCACCAGCATATCATCGTATATCATATCAATCAAATTAAGTAAGAACTGAAAATTCTCGAAAACAAAATGCAAAAATTTTGGAGGTTCTCCCCTTGTGACAGACTCAATAACAAACCTCTACTTAACAAAACAATAGGCCTTTCAAAAATCCTACTAGACTTGGGACGGGTTCAACTCTCAAGTGGTCTCTTTCTTTAGCTTTGCAAGCTCCTGCCTCACAACGCCAGCTTTCTGCAGCATCAAAATAACAATTCAAGAAAATTTTCAGAATCACCAGCAATCAAATACTAAATGCAATCTAACAGCAAGCAACATAATATCACTTCTGTCATAGAACTGTGTTCCACAAAGGCTGGGAGGTATTTACATCCTATCGTTTCATCTACAGGGGCAACTTAAATAGTTATTGTCTTATCAAGACAAAGCTGACCTTGATTTTTGCCAACATAAGCTTGAACCTATCAAAATCATTTAGAGAGGCCCTTCTCTTTTGCACATTCAACTTCCTACCCCAGGAACTGTTTTCCCACTTTCCCTTGACATCTGCAAAAAGGAAAATACGTTTCAATTTCACAAACATTACAATGAATGGGTGATACAGTTTTATGAATTCAACACCAACCAGCAGCTTCCATTGCAGCAATAAGGGTCTTCTTCTTTGGAACCCTTTTAATGTCAATCTTGATGTCAGTCAGAGAAAGCCTCTTAAAGTTCATCTGGCTCCTCACCATGTCAGGTGCATCCACCAAAGCCTATAGTTAAGCAAAGGGTTCAAGACAAATATAGTCCAGTAAGGTTCCTTTCATTGTTTGTTAAACAATGTTTGTTAAACAATGAACAAAAATTAAATTATAAAAACTTTACATCACAATACTACTTCGATCAAATTGATAAAACAAATTAGTCCCTATGCATCTAGTGATGATAAAATCAACTGAAAAAAAATGAAACTTGCTTTATTGATTGAATCAAGATAAGCTGCCCAACATCAATCATTAACATCACTTACCAAACAAAAGAAAAAGGAAAAATTAGGCTTCGCAAGAATTTACAAGCAAAGGACAGTGCAAATAATTTCCCAGATAACGATACTCCTTTACAAGCTATCTACCTACATTATACACAATCGGCACTTTATGCTAAATAAAATCATAAAAATTAAACACCTTATAAATTCACCGTGGAGCAAAGATTGTTGAAGAAAATATTGCACAAATACAGTAACTTCCATAAATCGGGTTCAACAGAGGTCCAATTAAAGTGCACTAAAATCTAAATGCAATTAACGATCAAAGCAAATGATGAAGCTTCATGGACATACCCGGTTCTGGTCGATGACGTCAACGATGACGACAAGCTGGCCATATTCTTTGCCATAGTTGACGAGGGCAACTCTTCCGATCTCGACGTACCTCTTGAACGGCTATAAGCAAGAAACAGTTCAAAATACACAAATCATTTGCATCGTAGAGAAATTGAAGCTTCCTAAACAAATATATGCAGGAAATTGTACAAAATAGGGTAAACGACATCAAAATATTGTGCGGGCTCACCATTTTCGGGCAATTACTACGTGCTCTGTGTGTGCGGAGAGGCGGAGAGTTTGGAAGCGTATATACATTACAGTTTATAGGGTTTGTAATCGGTACTCACGTACACTGGGCTAGGGTTTTGTCCGCGGTGGATGGTTGGACGGGATGCTGATGTGAGCCCAAAATGTTTTATGGCCTCTCCATTTTTGGGCAGTTACTCCTTGTTCGGTTTGTTGGGTTTGTAGTAGATAACCCATAGCGGGCTTCATTTTGTTGGTTTATATTGTGGGCCGTCTATAGTGGTCCAATTATTGCCATGTGGCCATTTTTGCAGGCCTTTTTTCTCTCTCTTTGTTTTTCCTTTTCCCTTCGATGGAATGTTTACTTTCTTCATATTCCAATACTCTATTCCATACTTTTTTCTTACCAAACAAAGATATTCATTTATTTAAATTGGCAAAATACATTGATAGTAGCACAAATTCAATATCTCTAAAATCACAAATAGTGAATTTGCAAGCATACTCATAGCACTCAAGTTAATAGTATAAAACGGAAAAATGCCTATAAATATGAAAAAGTCAAAGTGAACGAAATACTCATGCCTCCGGATCTGCAACGTTGACACCCAAATATTGATTGAATCAATAATGGATCGAATCTGATTTACCAGTCTGAATCATACAAACAAACAAAACCGCAACTAGACGGTGAAAATCCAAACGCTGCACAAAATGACGAAATCACGAAAAAAATATAGATCTAGATGGGAAAACTATTTATTGTACTAAAAGCAACAAAGAAAGAGATGTAGAACGGTGATCTCAAGCCAAAAATACCAAAAATACCCCTCCGTTGCACTCGGTTTGCACTCGGTTTTGGTTTTGGCAGAGAGAGGAAGTTGAGGGCGTTCCTATGAGGAGATAATAATATTTCATTCCATGTTCCTTCTTTATTTTTGTTAAAATAATAATCAATCTTCTCCTAATTATGCAGAATTTTATCATAAAGAGAAATGGTATACTAATTTATCAGAATTATCACCACTACAGAAAACTTATTGCAAGGACCTATATAGGTTATATGGTGCATTTTTTTTTATGTCCCAATTATATGGTCAATTTTTATATTTATTTATAATTATACCATTATTTTGTCTTTTCCAATACTACGTTTAATATAAATTATAAATTAAATAAGGATATTCTAGGAAATTTATTTGCATAATTGTTATTTTTCATACTATTTTTAATTCGTGTGAAAACACAAAATGAACCATATAATCGGGATGGAGGGAGTATCAATCTTCTCTTAATTCTACAGAACGATTTATAAAAAAAAAATACATAATCCTCTGTTTTGAGATTGTCCTGTCTTCTTTGGGGGCGAAAAAAAAGGAGGCTTTTAAGTTTTATTATCCAACAGGCAAAATTGTTAACAGCAAGATCTTGTTTGCCCCAGCCAACGGCGCTGTTTTTGGGCAGGAAAAATTCAAATTGGGAAGACACACCAAATAAGTAACCCGTGAGACCCGCTAAGCAATACATATAGCGAACAAACACACATTCACTCAGGCGAAGATGAGAGAGAGAATTTACACGTCGCAATTATTCGATCCATTTTACCCTTTTTCAATAGTTAAACCCTTTCAAATCAAATCACCTCGATTTTGATGAACTTCCTTTTCAGTAATGTCATAAACAACATTCTCGACTTTTTACACGTATTTACAGGTAAGATAACGTCTATGTACGCGTGCTCGATATGCATTTGTTTAGATTTTAAGCTAATGAGATCGTAATTTTAAGAAATTTGCGGGGCAATTGGATATAAGGGGCGTGATTAATTGTTAACAAGTTTGATTGCACAGATTGTCGAATTAGAATCTATTAGAGTAATGGGAATTTACTAGAGATATGGGCAACTGCATGATCGGTGTGTGCAGCAAGGATGGGTAGTATAATGGCTGATTTTGTTTATTTATTTATTTATTTTCGCTATTCGCTGTTGTTGATTAGTGCCGATTTCTGAAGATGATTTTGGGGTAACAGGATGTTTTTCGGCGGAGCTACAGAGGAATTAGATTCTTATTTTCCTATTAGACCCGAATGCCAAGCTGACGTTCCCAAGACTCGCTTCAAAGCAAGGGTGTGTAAGAATGGCCCTCCCCCTCGTTAGATGTGATATCATGCGAAATGTCATATGTGATTGCTTGTGTAATTGAGACTATATGCAGGTGTTACCACTTGTGTTTAGAAAGAACAGTCTGCCAAACTCATGCTTAGGATTTTGTTTTTCTTTTTTCTTTTTTGTCATCTGTTTCTAAGGGTGAATTGCATGTAGAAAACTAGAACTACTGGTTCGCAGTTGTTGTAATTCTATATATTTTTTTTTATGCTGTTGCGTCTAATGTGCTTGTCTGGTCCTCCTGGTTCTGAAATGGGATATCTTGACAATGCTTATTTCCTTCTCTTGCCCTGTATTGACAGGTAGGGAAAACTCTGAGTCCAAGAAGATGGCATGCAGCATTTTCTGAAGATGGTCGCTTGGACATAGCAGGTGTTCTTAGAAGAATTCAAAGAGGGGTAAGTTCAATTTTTTGCTTATATTCATCAACAAAGTGTAGGAAGTCAAAGTCACAATTGCATGTAAAGTAGTCCATGAAGTTGTGTAAGGAAGTTAAAAAAGTGTCCAAGTTGATATGCATCGTTCTACTGAATGGTCTTCCTTTTGGTTTGTTATAACATAGTAAAGCACTTTATTTCAATGAATTCGAAATGACTGATGTTCTGAATTCATTCGCTGTATAACAAATTACTGAAGTGCAATTGTGAACACATTAACTTGAGTTTGAATCAGATGTGCTTATATGTGGTTCACCTGGATTATTTCACTCCACATCAGAAACAAAGTTCATCTATGCTTTTTGGAGTACATGAACATTTTCTTTTAAACTGAAATTTAAATTCGAGCAACAGAGGTTGTAATGTTCATTTTTTGGCTGTACATGTTAGGGGATTCATCCAACGGTCAAAGGGGTAGTTTGGGAATTCTTGTTGGGTTGTTATGATCCCAACAGTACATTTCAGGAAAGAAACGAGATTCGGCAACAGCGGAGGTAATGCAAACTTGGGTATTTGTGGCTCATTTTTGGAGTAGTATGTTTAATTAGTTGCTTATTATGTATGTCTTCCTATGTTCTAGGGAACAGTATGCCAGTTGGAAAGCTGAGTGTCAAAAATTTGTACCTGTGGTTGGCAGTGGAAAGTTTATCACTGTACCTATAATTAATGAAGATGGTCAACCAAATCAAGACCCCGCAAACACCTGTATTATCCCTTTTGATACATGTTCATTGGATGAGAAAGTGATTCGGTGGATGCTTTGTTTGCATCAAATAGGTTTGTATTTCGGCATAACTTAAACCCCATATGCACTACTAATTGTTTAGACTGTTGCTATGTGTACCTTTTGCTTCTATCTTTTTTCACATATTTGCTAGTTATGCAACATGTTGAAATTTTTATTCATTTGATAAGACTATAGAATCTACTATCTAGAATTCTATTGACCTTTTCATAATTTCTTTATGACACATTTGTCTCAAACCTCATGTTAGTTATACCAAATAACATTCATGGCATTAGTTTTGGGAAACATTGATATTGTGATGGGAGAACAACAAATTCAGCAGTTCTGAGCTGCTAATGCAGTGGACGTATCAGCTTCAAGGTCAGAGAAACAGGTAGGAAAACTTTAGAAAATGATATCTTGCGTTCTTCCATATGTGCTGCTACAAGATTGAGCTTGTAGCAGACGTGTTAGTTAAAATGATTAATCTGACCTTAGGATGATCATTATATTATCAAAGCATAATACGTGCACTGCATTAACAAGTGCAGCTTGTAATCTTGGGGCAATCATTATCATCAAGATTGCAAGTTCAAAGTACAGCTTTATCTGATCCTGTGCATTTCTAATGAATCCAATTGCAAGTGAAAATAAGAAGATTGTCCATTAACGGTTGCAGTTTACAATCTTGGGGCAGTCACTATCATCAAGATTGCAATTTCAAAGTACAACTTAATCTGATCTTGTCCATCTCTAATGAATCCAACTTCAAGTGAAAACAAGAAAATTGCGATATTTTTTTTCCTCCTTGGTATATTCACATTATCGCTGAGAATTAGAAGACTTATGATATTGGGGACCAGATGACATTTTGAACCCAAAAAGCGTCAAATGATTATTTTGAAATCAAAACAAGAAACTTTTTAAACTTTTATTGATTGATGTGCTTATAGATGTACAAGTATTGTTAATTGCCATTGCTAATATAAATGATGTAATTCATCTTTAGGTTTGGATGTTGTTCGCACTGATCGTGCTCTTGAGTTTTATGAGAACGAATCTAATCTGGCAAAGCTCTGGGATATTCTCACTGTCTATGTTTGGATGGACAATGATATTGGGTACGTTCAAGGTAAAATGCTTGTCCTAACCCATTGTTCCACTACAGTTTTGGAGATGTTTTAAAATTTATTCTTATTCCTTGAGTAGGAATGAATGACATTTGCTCTCCGATGGTTATTCTTCTTGAACATGAGGCTGATGCCTTTTGGTGCTTTGAGCGTGCAATGCGTAGACTGGTAAGATTGAGCTGTCTGTGGTAAACTATGCTTAATATTATGTAAAAGAGTTCCGATAATAAGAGCGGTTTTTTCTTTTCAACACAAACGTATCTATCAATATCTTGACCTTAAATATGAGAACATATTTGCTAATGTAATACGATCTTCTTCCCTTAGATTTATTTTGGACCTTGTTTATATGATTAAATTGAGATTCTTACTGCATATGTTTGAGATTCTTACTGCATATGTTGTGCTTCTCTTCCGTTTATGACTTACTCCATGTTTGTTTCTGAAGAGGGAAAATTTCAGGAGTGATGCAAGTTCTATGGGAGTGCAAACTCAATTGGGTACCCTCGCGCAAATTATCAAAGCTATTGATCCAAAGCTCCACCAGCACCTTGGTATGTGCCATACGCATTCTAGTAGCATTTATATTTCATTTCAAAGTATGAGTGATGTGGTCATTAACAAATTGGGTATTCGAGTTAACATTTCCAATTTAATTGTTGAAGTCAGATACATTCAATTCAAGTTCACGATTGACCATCAATATAAGATGAATATCAGATTTAGCTTTTCTTCATGAATATACCCCCGAGTAACATTGTGGGGTGTGGATTCTTGAAAACTCCCACGAAGTTGATGATTCAAATATCTATGTGCACGTTTAATATCTTGAATGATTGATGGATATTTTCTTCCATATCCAAATTAGGGTAAAAATTGTGGACATTTAGAAACATGAAATTAAATGCTGGCATATTCATTTCCCTTTTACAGAGGACGTGGATGGTGGTGAATATTTGTTTGCAATTCGTATGCTGATGGTACTTTTCCGGAGGGAGTTCTCATTTGTTGATGCATTGTATCTCTGGGAGGTAAAGAGCCATGCTCCAACTAGTAACTGGTTTCTATGGTCTAATAATCATTATTATTATTTAATGCTGGCTCTGCATATACCATAAAAATCATTTTTACCGAATGCTATTTGGTGGTAACTTTTTTATTCAGGTCATGTGGGCCATGGAGTACAACCCGAACATCTATTCAGTGTATGAAGAGTCGAGCAACCCAAATTCTTCTGGTGCCAACAAAGATGACCAAGCTAAAGTGAACAGTAAGATGCTGAAGAAGTACGGAAAATTTGAGAGAAAAAATTTGCAAACTGGGTGGACAGACCAAAGAGGTGCTCTTGCCGTATTCCTCGCTGCTAGTGTCCTCGAGACCAAGAATAAGCGACTTCTCAAAGAGGCTCAAGGACTAGATGATGTTGTCCAGGTACTTCTTGTTGCTTGATATTCATATTATACAGTTACTACATGTTTGGTACAGAGTATTGAATACTCCTGGGCTGAGTTATTCATGTTTAGATATCATTACTTTATCTTGAATGGTTGTATATCAACTGTTTAATTTGAGCAAAATGCCCCTTATTAATACTGAAATATATGTAGATTTTGGGTGAGATTACTGGAAATTTGGATGCCAAGAAGGCATTGCACGAGGCACTGAAAATTCACAAGAAGTATTTGAAAGTAAGGCTTTACTACTTCCCAGTTAGTACTTTTATTTATTACTCATTATTTCTTTCAAAAAAAAAAAAAAATTTATTACTCATTATTGTTCTTATTTTATTTCTTTTTCATTTTTTTTTCCCAATCAAATGTTTTACCGCTAATTGTCTGATGCAGGCAAACGCAGCAAAGAAACCGTAGTAACCACAATTGCCAAGATGGCGGCTGAGTATTTTCTTACCAAGCAAGGTTTTTGTTGTTTCAATTCTTTTTTCTTTTAATTTTAGCAATATCCATTTTGGGGGAGTTACAGCAGTTGGGTTTCTATTATTTCCCACTTTCTTGGGATAAAACTGCAAAATTTGTTTGTATATATGATAAGATTTTGAGTTGAGAGCTGAAACATGAGCTCAATGTATTGTGCACAGAGTTGCTTACGAAAGAACTAATCTGCATTTTTTTTTTCTGTTGATTCTGGAAATTTTATTTTATGTAGAATTCAATTTATGGAATGGTTGTATGGTACATCCAAAATGGGATACGGTTGCGTTGCATTAACAAAATTCGACCGGATTATAACAGAATCGTCGAAATTTGTTTACTTTCATCAACTAGAAATATAATCAAGACGATTATTCATGTGACTTATGTTCATATATTACTAAGGGTGATAACATCGATTAATTTGTTTATTAGCCAGTATGCAAATCAATTTATAGCACGAAATATTATCAGTAAAAATAATTATTAAATTTGCATTTGAAATAGAATGAATAATTAACGTTATAGATCGAGGAGGGGATATTTAACCTTGGTGGTACATCGTAGAAGTCCATTACCTATAGAAGGGTGATGGGGGAGGACAATACCCCGGTGGTAGATTTTCAACGAAAAAATGATACTTTAAAAAAAAAAAATGAAATGATGCTACTTGTTTGTTGACTTTATACTTTCTTTTCTACTTATGTAAAGTGTCAAAATCCTATAAAGTAAAATAACACTGATATTGACATGTTTTACATTACAAGATTTTAATAATTCACTGTATGTAAGATTGAAAGTGTGTACCACGTTACTCATTTTAGTATTCTTTTGGTGCCCCATTTCTCCATTGAATTAATTAACAAATGTAGAACGTGGAAGGGGAATAAAAGGAAAATGTGTGTCAATATTGATGGTGTCTTAAAATCTTATCTTTTCCACTTAATAATGCAGATGATTCCCTTGAGACCTTCTTTCGAAATAATCCCAGACTTTAATTGATCTTCTCCTTAAAGCATCTTGCACATCATTTACACTTGGATCGTTTTAAAAGCGTAATACAAGTAGTTTTGAGTAACGTGGAACCACAACTTCACAGTCGACAAGATATTGGAAATGCCTTTAAGTACACTATGTACTCATTGTTCTTCAAAATATTGGTATGATTAAAGGATGACAGTATACAGATGGTGTTAACGGGTGTGTTAATTCATAGAAAGAAAAAAAACTGAATAGAACTTTTGAATTTTAAAAATCTGCAAAGTTAATATATAGTCAAAGTCTCAAAGATTATTTACCTTTAGCTAAATTAAAACAAGTATTATTCAATAGTGATCTTGTCATTAGCATTTGTCTAAAAATAGAAGTAGAAAATCGGGAGGTATATGAGTATTTTAGAATTTTATTTTATTTTCTGAAAATAAATAAGTGCATAATCACTCGAGAAGCTAAAACTTCGATGATTTCTGGCTTGGATTAACTGGCATTAACAGCCAGAAATTCATTGCCAGTGAAATTGATGAAAGGTTTTTTTTTTTTTTCACACCATTAACACATAATTTATCTACAAACACTCTCAACTATTTGAAGGAAAATATCACATCATATATACTACTTTTTTTCAATATTTCATTTTAGACCCTCTCTCTCTGTCTTGAAATTTGTATTATCTAAAAAATACATATATATAAAAGCTTCAAGATCTGAGAGAAGGGGTAGTGTTTGCTGCTGCCTTTTGCATTGCATGGATTCTTACAAATCCATGGGATGCCACTGAATTTTTTCTTCCAAATTTTGTTTTTTTCTCATGGAATACTGATTTGTATTGACTATCCATGCATCTTCCTTGAATTGATTCAAAAAAGGAATATAACCATGGGTACGAAGATGAAAGGTCTCTTGAAAGGTCTCAAATACATTTCTCAGATATTTGGTTAGTATTCTTTTCATTTGTTTCGTATACACAACATTATCATATAAGTCCAGTCGTAATGTGGGTCTCGCTATTTTGTTTTATTATATAGTATATATCACGTTTCAAAACAAATTACCATATTTTTATCATAGTATTCAAATAATTTCAAGATTTTCAAGTTTTTTTTTTAAATAATCCTTGATGACTCAGGTTAAGTGTTTGATAAATCAGGGAATATTTTCTGTACGGATGTGTGGTTAATAAATAAAGCAGATTGTGACAAAAATGTAAAAAATAATATTTTGATATAAAATATATGGTGAGAACGATTGGAGACATGCTCAAAGTTTCGGTTGGAACAAATTATTATAACAACCTTTGAGGAAATGTTCCAAGGTTTTTGTATATATTGTTCTCGATATAATTAGGCTCCAAATAATTTTTTATTATTTTATTTTGATGCAGAGGAAGAGAAAGAAGATGAATTTCAGATTGGCCTTCCCACAGATGTGAAGCATGTGGCTCACATAGGATGGGATGGTGGACCTTCCTCTGTTGATAATCCAAGCTGGGTACAAAATAAGACACCGGCCCTTTTGCATAAAACATTTTAATATTGAATTATCTTTGCAAATATATGTATATGTATATTTTTATTTTTATTTTATGTTATTTTTAATTAATTATATTGTGACATGTGTAGATGAAAGAATTTCCATCAACAAATGGAGGATTCCAATCAGCACCTTTAGGGCCCCCCCTTGACCCTAGAGAGGATCCTGAAATCAAATGGGTTTCTGAAGGTTTAATCCTATTTATTTATTTATTTATTTATTTTTGATTGATCAATTCATTCGTTTACAATCACGAGTTACTTCGATTTTATAGACTCGAAAAGCAATCGAAAAGAGAAGTCTTCAAGTAGAGATGGACCTGATGCTCCAAAATCCTCAAGACGCCGTTCTGTGAAAGAAAAAGAAGATTCATCAGATTCTCCAAAAAAGAAAGATTCTTCGTCTAGAGGTAAATCCAGACGGCACTCTAAGGACTCGTCTGATGGTAGCATTAAGTCTAGTCGGCAAAATCAAGAATTTGGCCATGGATCTGACTCAACCTCAAGAAACTTACCCGACATTCCCAAAAAGTCACGTAGAAAGAAGTCGAAAGAGTTAGTGACCGGTGAGTCAACCCGATCGTCAAGATTGAAAAATGCCTCGTCCGCCGACCTTGGATCCCCTGGCGGCGAGCAAAGTCAAGCTTCGAGTGAAAAACCAGTTATAGAGGAACATCAAGACAAGAAAATTAGTGATGGAAATTGATTTTTTTTTTTTTTTTTGTTTCATCAACCTCTTATTTTGGGTCTTAGGTAATTACCTGAGTTTTTTCCTTTGTCGCATCAGTTTTCTACCTGAATATTTGTATAAACTAACCTTATTTATGTCAATCATTCAGAGGTTTTTCCATTTTGGGAAAAAAATTTAAAATTTATCCCTCTTATTGTATGTATGGTTTTAGCTTAGTAAGTTAGTCACACATATCCAACAACATGGATTGTCAATGTCAAGTACAATTCTCTCAATCATATACTCTCTACCATAAAACCAAGAATACATAATTGGAACATTCAAAAAAAAGAAAATAAGCCTATATTTGAGACGGAATAAGTATAATGATTCTTATTTATTTGTTCATGATTTTATCAGAAACTTTCATCATATCTCTATTGATATTCAAAACAGCAATGCCAAAACATCATATCTTTTCATCTCCTTGACTACTATCCAATTTCATCTTAATATTATGACTTGTTTGATTGAGGATAATTTTGAACCCTCACCTCTCTCTCTTTTTTTCAGCCACATACACACTTTTCAATACAATATTAATTATACATTTTACACGGAATACAGCGCGTATCAATTTTATCCCCAATCAAACAAGCCTCTTAGTCCTTGAAAGAGAATTTATAAAGTTAGTGTATTTTCTTTTCTTTTAGAACAAGCTAATCGATAACCCGATAAACATCAAAACATACGAAACTTGCTGCCTAGGGTACGAGGAATATTGGTCTGGGTCGAAAAGGGCAGTTTTGGGAATTTCCATTTTGTCGCAGAACTTAATATGTTCCAAACTGCTACCAACCTTGGGAGACCCCAATCCCTCGTCGATGCAAAGGTCTAAATTACCCTTCAGCTTCAACTTTTTCCCAAGTTTGGACACAAAACCAGCAGAGAATGGGACTTTTCCAACCAAATTGTTATTTTCCAAATTCAATTCCCTCACAAATTTTAATTCCCCAAACTCCTTGGGCACTGTTCCTTCAAGCTTGTTGTTGTCAAGCCCTAAATAGAACACATTTCTCATATTTGCCCCCATGGACGCCGGAATATTCCCAACAAGTCCAGTGTTGGAAAGTCCTATCCCCAAAATGCCCCCAAGGTTTTGCCATATTTCCGGGATCTGTCCTCCAAGAAAATTCCCACTGAGATAAACCTCCTTCAGACTTTTCATCTCCCCCAAAAACGATGGCACTCCGAAATTACCAAAATTGTTGTAACTCATGTCTAGAAATTCGAGCCTCTTTAAATTCTTCAAGTTTTCTGGGATTTTCCCAGAAAATCGATTGAAGCTGATATCAAGCTTCAACAGCTCCGTCAAATTTCCGACGGATTCTGGAAATTTTCCTTGAAACCCATTTTCACTCAGATCAAGAATCTTTAATTTCTTTGACTTCTGAAAAAAATCTGCCGAAATTTCACCTTCAAATCTGTTTCTCGATAGAGAGAGCTGTTCAAGGTACAATAACTCACCAAACACAAGCGGGATTTCACCAGAAACGTTGCTTCCCGTTAGAATAAACCTTCTTACACTGCTTAAGTTTCTGAGATTATCACCGATTGATCCATATAAAGCCGGGTTCTCAATGAAAATGAGTTGTTCTAAGGAAGAGTTTCGAGAAGATAACAACGGAGAAAAATCTGGAAACGGGATTTTCTTCACAGTAAAGCATTTGTAGAAGAACAGTTTTCTCAGGTGAGTGAGTGGGGCAAACAGAGAAGGATCAAGGGTAGATTTGGAATTGCAAGGTGGGTTTGGAGAGTAATCCGATACATAACCGAAGTTCAGCTCGGTAATGTGAGGAGTGATGGTGGTGGCGGAAGACGGCGATGAGTCGGAAAAGTACTCACATACGACGCCGTGTGGGGCAGAAATGCAGAGGTCATCAGGGAAAAGAGCCCGCCATGAAACGTCAGAGTTGATGGACTCAAGAACTCGGTACACCGATTCTCTCTCGGCCGAGTCGAGTGCTGGCTGTGAAACGACAAAACGGGCTGCAAAAAGGCTTAATAAGATGAAACAGAGCATAGCCATTGATGCTTCTTCAGTCAAATCCGCGATTCTTCGGAGAGTTGCATTGAAAGAGTGGGGTTTTAAACTTGAGGTATTAATGGTGATGTCGGGTAGGGTGGGTTGGGGGGCTGCGCGTAGGGTAGGGGGTCCAGGAGGATGTTTGTTTGGAAAGGTGAAAAGGAAGATATCAAATAACAAAAGTGGTGCAGGGATTAACTGCAAAAAGGTCTGTGATTTTTGTAATGACAAATATAGCCTCGTAGAGTGGTACAAAAAGCAGAATTAGGCTGCTCTTGAGGGTTAATTTTGTGCAACAATTTTGTTCCAACCCAATAAAAATAATAATAATAATAAATTATTGACAACGTTAGTGGGGCCGTGGGGGGAAAATCCTTGAATGAATTTTATCAAACAACGTTAGTTCAAAATAATTGTAAATAATTAGTTAATTAATACGATTTCTCAACGCTTTTTTTCGGCATACATGATATTTTAAATGTGATCTTTTATTTATAAATGATCAGTGTTGGAGCATTTTAAATGTGATCTTCTATTTATAAATGGTGAATAGTGGTGGGTTAGAGTTAGTATCATAAAGAAGACAAAAAATTGTTTTGGTGAAACGATGGAGAGTTAGAGTTAACTGTATAATGAAATCTTTTTAACTATGAAGATTTTTTGTTTGATATCTCGAATATGATACCCTGCAAAATTTTCCAGCGAAGCATGCAATGGAGCTTGTACACTTATTTTCAATGAAATATTAATTTTTTGGAATAGAAAGTTTTAAAAGATTATTATTCAAAAAAAAAAGTTTTAAAAGATTCGTGGCCTATAAAATGTGTGAGCAGAGACCCATTTTCACGTTGATAAAGGCACGCTTATCATGTCCGGTCAAGAACACATGAACAGTCAATCACTTTAGTGGACATTTGATTGTGACCCTCCTTTGGTAATAGATAGACTAATATAGGCTAAACAAAAATGTGAAAAGCACTACCATTTAGGGGTGGGCATCGGTTCCAGTGGGTTAGTTTTTGGTTCGAACTGAAACTGACCCACCCGAAGTCAATTTGGAAGAATCCAAACCGAATTGAACCACTCGGTTCGGTTCGATCAGTTTTGTTGGTTTTTTCCTTCTCTTTTGGCCTTTTTTTCCCTTAAAAAAAAAAATAGATCGAGTTTTCAATTTGGTATAAACCAAACAAAAAACCGAACCGACCCACTAAAAAAGTTGAACTAAACCGACCTGATTCGATCGATTTGATTCAATTTTTCGATTTTTTGCCCAACCCTACTACTATCAGTCAAATAATAATATAGCATTTCTAGCAGGAGGTTTTAGTTTCATTTTAAAGAGCCAAATAATAATAATAATATATAGAGTTTTCAGAGGGACATAGCACATGTTAAATTTGAATTTTTACACATTTTTAATTCATTTTTAACTTAAAAGGGCAATTTTGTCCGCCCACAGTTTGAAATTTTAAAAAATACAAATGAAGTCCCAAAATAATTAATATTTTGTTAAAAATAAATTAAAATACTTTGCACTATGGAAAATTGAGAATAAGGAAATTTGGCGCAAACAGTCCTAAAAAATTATAGTAACGGCTTTTTTTGTGTAAAATACAATGCTATTCAAATGGTAAAAAAAGAAAACTTAGGTGCAAATTTGATCCAAATGAATGATTTTCGTCCATTTCACGCCTTAACTTTTCCTGTTTTGACTATTTTGTCGTTTTCCTAAGTGGCATTTTGGTCATTTAACTTGGTGTAAATTCCACAAAAAGTTCCAACCACAATGACCAAAATGCCACATAGGAAAATAAAAAAATAGCCAAAACAGAAGGAGTTAACGGCATGAATGGATGGAAATTATCCGTTAGGACCAAATTTGCACGTAAGTTTTTTTTTTTTTTGACCATTTGCTCCACTGTTCTATTTTGATTAAAAACACAGTCAAGATACTTTTTTTTGGATTATTTGTACCAATTTTCCTTAAGAATAACTATATTTTTCAGTAATGTTAATTAGTTTGGAACTTTGTTTTTATTTTTATTTTTATTTTATTTTAGTTTGGAATAGACAAACATAAAATGGAGAAAATTATACACAACTGGGTATCAAGGAAAGAACTATAGCGGTGATGATGAAATTGCCAAAAAAAAAAAAAAAACAAGAAGAGAGAGGAGGATGATTGACACAACAAACTCAAAGACAGGGACCTCTTGGGTAAATTAACCATACTACAATTACAAGGAGAAATTTCTTTTTAAGGGTGTGTTTGATTGGGTGTGGAAAATGAAATTAAAAATTATTTTTCATTCAAGATTTTCTTTTAGGGTGTGTTTGATTGGCCAAAGTTATCATGGAAAATGTCCCATCAAGAAAAATTCTTTCCCACTTGGTTGTTTAATTATACCATTTTTTATAGAAAATATTTTCCATGTATAATCAATTACAATTATTTTATTGCATGAAATAAATCTTTTCCATGTCAAATTAATTCTAACTCCCTCCAAATAAAATATTTTCCTTGAAAGATGGGAAATATTTTTTTCTACCCTTGGCCAATCAAACACACCCTTATAGTATTTGATTGTAATATAAAAATAAAAAATATTTTTCAAATAAGATAAAAAATTAAATATTTTCCTTAAAAACAAACAAAGAAAATATTCCCTCATACGTAATAAAAATGTAAAAAACATTTATCACAAAAGGTATTTTCCAACTTTATCCTTCCAATCGAACACACTATTCAACAATTAATGGTCTGTGCTAGTTTGAAACCACAACCAGCGGACAAAAAAGCTTCCGCGCAACCGACAAGGAAGCGCCGGCAGCCGCCGAGTTGTCAGCCACACAGTCCTTTTCTCGAATGCTACGTTTAACTTCAAAAGGGCATCCATTCTACGTGTCACGGTATTATTCGCTGGTGTACGGAGTATCGTCTTCTGGAAATTACAGAGCATGCGAATACCGTTTCTGGGTCTTTTACTCACACAAAAAATCACTGTGTCGTGGGTCCCGTTTGATTCTTTTTCACCCTTTTCCGTTTTTAACCATCACATTTTGTTTTAGAATTTTGTCCCACTTGGGGGCTGATTAATGACACGTAACTTGTCCTTCAAGTTAGCTGATTTTTTCGTTGATGCCTATCGAACGGTAAAAATTTCACTCTCTTTGTAAAGTTTACTGTCAACTTGTTGGTGGCGAATGGTCTTAAGTGATTGGTCCAAAGAAAAAGGGGTTCCCTTAATTTAACTGGGCCAGACCACGACAGCTTTTTGGTGATCCATTTGTTTCCCAGTGGCCAGTGTGGACTCCATTTGACTGCTCACCTCCGTGAGCGACCCAACCCAAAACCTGCAGCACCTATTTTAGTAGAGTGCAATTTTGTTATTGGTGATCCATTTGTTTCCCAGCGTGGACTGGCCCATTTGACTGCTTACCTCCGTGACCGGCCCAACCCAAAACCACGTGGAAGGGACACAATTTATGTGGTACCATTTGTTGTGATACAACAATTTTATCTATTATTTTATTTATTTACTTATTTATTTTTATCTATTCTGATAACTCATGTTATACGTTTTCTATAATCAATACTAAACATGATGTCATTCATTCGTATTTCTTCTTTTTGCACCTCTTACTCTCTGTCTCTCCCATTTACTTTTTTGGCCGTTTCAATTTTGATATTAATATCTTATCACGTGTTACATTGGCAGGCCTTTTCTTTAACAAACGTTTTTTTTTCTTTAATGAGTGATAGAATTTGTTTAGCCCTATCTCATAGTTATTAGTTCAATAAATTAAAAGCAACCAATCTTCATTTAAAATGCAATATTCAAAAAAAAAAAAAAAGGCGATGCACTGATGCACAACCTGCAGTCAAAGGCTTAAAGTTTTAACTTTAATTATAAATAGTTAACTTTTAATTAGAATTTGTACTATTAAAAACAAGGTTAAAGGAGATGATTATTATTTATAAATGTATACAAAGATAGTGACATCAACCCTTCTTACATTTCAATTATAATCTATATCTATATCTATATATAAAGAAAAGTAGAGAATTTTTATCCTATTTCTTTAATTAAGAAAAATGCTTTTTTCAATACTCTTTCATTTTAGTTAGTCCCAACAATTAAGGCCTATAATCTATCTAATCTATTAATAATGCTAATTAAGAGTTTTCATTATGTTAGGATTGGGATTTGACCTTTTAAAGATTCAATTTTTTTTTTAAAAAAATGTAGAACCACACGTTTTCCTCCTTGTACCCTTTGATCATTTTTCAATTAATAACTAATAGTACTAATTAAAAGTTTTAATAATGCTAGGATTAGACCTTTTAAAGATTCATTTTTATACTATATTAAAGTGTGGGGATGTGTGGAAATCTTTTGATTTCCAATAATATCCCCACTAATATTTTGTTTAGTCCAAAATGTCTTTATTAAAGAAATATATTTAATTATATAAATAATTAATGGGTGACTTTTCATATTACATTAAATAAATTAAACTACAAATATTTTAAATATATTTTGATTTTATTCAATGTAAAAATAATTATTAATAACTAGAAATCTTTTACAGAGTTATATAGTTGTATGATAATTTTTTGATTTAAAAATATGTCACAAACATTTTTGCAGTGCAATAATTAAAAAATATAATTATATAACTAATTTTGAGCGATTTTTAAAATTACTTTGATTTGATCAAACTACAAATATTTCGATATATAATGTATTCTTATTCAATGTGTATAATTTAAAAATATATATTGATTATTTTTTTCTATAACATCTTTCACAATTTTCTAATTAGGATATCATGCTTTTATAGTTTGAAAATTGGATTACTATCATATTTAATCAACTTTAATATATGTGACTAATCTTATTGGAAAAGAAGTTTTTGTAGATTAGATATTTGGACTAATTTGGTAGAAAATTGAGATATTAATATTTTTACTTAATGTATAAAATAATCAACGTGTTATTTAACTTACGCGTATGAGTTGCTAATACTATATTGATTTAATTTTATAGCTTTTTAAAAAAATTAAAGTTAAAACTTAAAAATTTATAATTAAAAAAAGTCATCATTTTATATCACGTGCGAAGCACGTACTCTAAACTAGTTTTAAAAAACAATGTAAATTTTGCAAGATATCCCTAGAAATCACATAATTTCTAACGGAGCACAGGTACCCAATTTCCAATCAAGTGCCAATCAATTAGCTAATTAGCCAACCAATTAATTTTTTGCCCCTAAATTTTTGGCAATAGTACTCCCGCAAAAGGTGTAACGCAACAATAAAAAGAAAATGCAATATTAAAATTAAAAAATGAGATTAGACATAGTAATTAATTCTTCAAAAAAATAATTGAAATTAACAATTTTATTTAAATTTTGTGTGATACAAAATAGCCATTCATTAAATTTTTAGGCAAAAATAAAAAGAAAATTGTAACATTAAATTTAAAGTTAGATTGGGCACATTGATTTATTCTAGAAATAATTAATTTTTTTATAAGTAATTAGATAAAAATAAAAAATAATTAAATAATTTCGCTAAGATTTAATTTTGGTATTATACAAACTACGATTCATTAAATTTTAAATAAGAATTAAAAGAAATGTGTAACTTGAAAATAAAAAAATTAGATTGAAAATAATTAGCTCAAAAATGAAAATTAATGAAAATTATTTATATTATAATAAATTAAAAATAATTGTATCACTGAGATTTAATTTGACATGGTTTTAGTTGACAAAGATTAATCGAAAGTAATTATATTGCTTAAAAGGGCAAAAATATATCTAATGTAAAAAGAAAAAAATAATTAAAATTCATTAGATTGTGATAATTGGCTAGATTTCACCCAAAAATGAAAGAAATCTTTCAAATTGCAAGATATATCTTTTAAATTGTAAGATATTTTAAAATTAAATTGATAAAAGTTTTAAAAGTAAAGATATCTTTAAGATTCGATTCAAACAATTCTTAAAATTGCAGCTTTAAACTAATTATATTTTGAAATAATGAATTATTTTTACCAATAATTAGTTGAATATAAAAATTAATAAAACTTAGTTATATTACTAAAGGGGAAAATATAATTAATTTAAAATAATAGAAAATAATTGAACTTAATTAGATTGTTATAGGTTCGAAGATTTCTCTTAAAAAATAAAAGATATCTTTTAAATTATAAAATATCTTTAATCATGCAATCCTTCTAATAAGATCTTAAGAATTTTATTTTTTAAAAAAGAAATTGCGTGATTTATGTATAGACATTAGATTTTGTAATATTAATAATTTTAAATTATTTATTTTATGCTAATTTTTGTTAGTTTAGATTTTATTTACTTCTTAAATAACATCGATTAAGTCGTCTATTTTAATTATTAATCATATATATTCTAATTTATTAATCTTATCCAAAATAATTTAAATTTGATATAAAAAATCACTCAACATTTAATCAAGATAACGTAAAATTTATGAACCACATTAAGAAGTCTATATAGTTTAAACTATTTAAAATAAAAATATAAAATGATGAGTTTAGAAAAATCTGTCAAAGTGGACTAGTGTTTAGTATGTCGAGAAGCTGTTTGTTAAAAAATTAGATGTGATTAATACATATTAAAAAAGGGCAAATAAAAATTTTCAATTACACAATCACGATGAGACGTGAACAGGGATGAAAATTTTTTAACGGGGAATGGGGAGCCCCAATACTCTTGCAATTGTTATATCATTGTCGCCTGACTTTGATTAAATGAGGGTATTGTGAAAATGAGATAACTGTTTCCTAGCAGGGCATGGACATGATGTTTGGGTCTGTCGAACTGTATCTACTACATTGTCATTTCTATAATATATTTGTATATTGATTATATCTTAGAATAAGATTTTCAAAATCATTATTAATATATTTACTATCACTATGATGCATCACATGAATGTGCAGTTAATATCTCCAAAATTTGTAATTGAATATAATAAAGATAAAATGTACAATAATTTTAAGCAAAAACTATAAGCTGTGCGAAAGTTAGTAGAATTTTTTAGTGTAATTATTTTGATAGGGGTAATTTCACATAACATCCCCAAACTTTCACAGTCGACACAACTTTGTCCCCATTCTTATTTTTCACCATTTGTTGTCCCAAAACTTTTATATATTCATACGTTACATCCATTCTATCAAAATTTCTATTAAAATGCACATTGGTGATGGGCAAAATGGGAATAAACTAATGGTAATTTCATTCTACGTCTCAAACTTTCAATTTTAAGACAAATTTGTCCCCAATATTTTTCTTTTTATTTCTTTGCCACAAAATTTTCCTATTAATGCGTTACGTCCCTCAATATCAAATTTTATCGACTGCATTTTGTTGGTCAGTTGTTGCTGAAAATATTGTTTTGACGCATTTTTCAAATCACATGTTTAAGTGGTATTTTTGAGCTAGATTTGTGGTTAACTATTAATTTGGAATTTTGGGACATATTTGTGGTGTTATAGGCATTTAATCACGTTTTATTTTTAATGTTAAAGACAACTTTACAATCCCATACAGCTTCAAAATATTACATTTACCACCCCAGTTATTTTGAAGATATTGCATGCATTATCCTATACCAAAAGTTTATTTCCATTTACCCACCACTAATGTTCAATTTAATGGAATTTCGACGGAAGGGACGTAATATGCGAATATATGAAAGAATGGGGACAAAAAAGGGGTGAAAAAAAAAGAATGACGACAAAATTGTGTCAAGTGTGAAAGTTTAGGGATGTTAAGTGAAATTTACCCTTTTGATAGCCATAACATTTAATTTAATGTTATTTTATTTCATATTTATATTATCACAATCTCCATAATAAATTTTCATCCCGTGTAGTTTCATACTATTAATAATGATCAAAACAGCTATTTATTGAAAAATTATTCCCCCGTGGAAAAGAGTTAGGGATGGACACTCACCAATGTCATGGCTTTTTTGAGGAGACCAGTCTTCACTCATGGGCAATTGTATGTTGCGGTCTGAAGGATTATGAATATGAAGGATTTGAAGTTTGTGATATGTGATGATAATGGCCATCCAACCATCATGACCACAAATGTCGTATATAAAGAAGTATTTAGCAACTTATAGTTTTATACTACCTCCGTCCCTTAAAGATAGGCTTGTATTCCATTTTTGTCTGTCCCAAAATATCGGCCACTTTCTATTTTGTTTGCATTTAATTTCTTCCATTTTCCAGTTGTACCCTTATTTTATATACATTGTTATTAGTTAGCATTATTTAATGAAATAGTATATTTGAAAAAATACACCTAAAATTTATTTTTCCAATAATATTACTCCATCCGTCCCACTAAGATAGGCAAGTATTCCTATTTTGTCCTTCCCAAGTTATAATTCAATTTCCTTATTGAATGTATAATTTATTTTCCATGTACTAAAATACCCATATTTAAGATAATTAGAATACTAAATATCAAGATAGATATTTCATCTCCTAAGATATTTAAACATGTTCACACTACTTTTTGACAATTCAATATAGGGGTAAAATTGGAAGAATATATGAATATCTTATAATTCCAAAAACATTTAAAATATTTTCTTAATATGTGTGAAAAATGGTGGGTGCCTATCTTAGTGGAACGGAGGGAGTAATTGTAATTTCTTAAACTATGTGAAAGTCAAACCAGGTCTATCTTTGTGGGACGGAGGTAGTACTTATTCATCTCATTAGGTATGTTGTTTTCTTTATTTGATTTTTTACACAAACCCCTTATATCATTTGTGGTTTGACGTATGAAGTGAAAGATTGTATTTATACATTAATATCTTTGTGCTTATTTGTCTAGGTATAATGTCCCCGTCACAAAGTTGATGGAGTTATACAGATTGATGATATGCAATTCATTAGTAGCACTGTGCTTGAAAATGGTAACCCAACATATTTGTCAAAAATTACACTTTTGATGAGTTTTATCGATCATATTTTAAATATGATGTTATTTCTAATATTTTCACAGGTTTCTGATGCTAAAGCGCGAACGTTTGTGTAATTTGTGATGTTCAAGATGTTTTGCTCATCTAAGAATTCATGTATTGTCTTAGCACTGTTCACTTGTATAATAAAACAAAATTTGATATTTTATGTGATAATTACGGATGAGACTTATATTTGAGAGCATTTATCCTTTTTGTCAAAATACTAGTATGTTTCTATTATTTATCTTGTGTATTGTTGTTGACTATCATCGATGGTGTTGTGTTTGGATTCCTTTTATTATTGAGGGCACTTAGGAGTATTGTAAATAAAGTTCTGTGTGTTTTGGTAAGTTTTCACTTGGGTGTTTGCATGATAGATTATTAGTACATAATACATGGAAAACTCTGTTGAAATTTTTGTAGAATTATTTCATTAGTTATGTTAATTAAATTTATTATTGTGACCCATTATTTACTTTATTTTTTTCGAGGTCTTATGTTAATATGACTAATATCTATCAATGCTGTTATTAGTTAAAAATTTTGTTTTCTGTGTAACGCACATGTGAAACAGCTAGTATTATAAATAACATCATTATTGACACATCAATTAATCAATTTTGTCTCATTTCGCCACTCTCCCCCTGTTATAGGTAATTTATATTATCGACGTTTCAATGTCATTCACTGGGTCCAATAGGATGAAAGTTTAGGGGTCTCACATTTATACAGCTAGCAACTTTACTCCTCAGACGTATAATAATAATAATAATAATAATAATAATAATAATAATAATAATAATAATAATAATAATAATAATAATAATAATAGTAGAGTACTAATGTCTTTTTTCGCATAAAAATATCTTTTTTTAGTGCACTAATATTACCAATATTGTAAACTTAATTAAGCGATGATAGCGTGTTATCACTTATCAACCCAATTGTTTGTATTAACCCCCAAAGTTGCTTATTAAGAAAAAGAAATGAATAAATAAATAAAAAGAAAAAAGAGTTGCTTACCCAAAACTATTTGAATTATAATAAAGTCGATTCCTCGAAATAAT
The DNA here is from genome assembly GCA_018223645.1 of Jasminum sambac. Classification (NCBI taxonomy): domain Eukaryota; kingdom Viridiplantae; phylum Streptophyta; class Magnoliopsida; order Lamiales; family Oleaceae; genus Jasminum; species Jasminum sambac. Next base: position 31,724,726 of record CP073649.1, read on the forward strand.
TTTTGTTTCTCTCAGATCATTTTACTGAAAGTTCACGGGGGATGAATCTTAACATTAAATTCTTGGACAAAAAACCAGAGAACAGTGGCCATAGCCACACCCCTTCCCCCTCCGCCACAGGCTCAGACAACACAAACCTTTTCATTACGATACCAATCGACATGCATGATAGAAATGTGATTACGACAATCACACAAAACGGGATTCTCGTTCTCAATAAAAAATAAGGGAAATCATGTATACTTGAACGAATATGGTAACAAACAAGTTGACAAGCAAATAATGAGTACGTAAAATGTAGTGGTTATATAGCAGTAGTTAATTTTAAAGATGATGTGAAGTTTGCTGCAGGCTAGCTTACGGGTTGAGAAAAATATGTGTTCAAATTATGATTTAATAGATCATATCATCTTCAAAATCAACAACACTAGACTCTCTACATGCATTATTTGTTTGTTGCATTGTTTAAACTAATTAAGAAAGATCTTATATATTTATTACGTTTGTATTTTGTCAGGATAGTCGCTAAAAATTCCCGCTGCATCACGGCATGCCTTGCCTAAGTACTGCCTACCAATCGAGGTTCTTTTATAAGATTACAAAAAATACGACACCGAAATTATCTCCGACGTAACCTATGAGGGTCCTTAGTCCCGTTTAGTGGGTTTCAATGTTTCGTACGAATTTTGTCCAATTCTATGAAACCAAAAATACTATTTTCAGTTCTTCAAATCTATTGAAAGTATTGGATATTATCGCATTGAAAACGAGAAGCCGTTTGCAACTTGAAACTTCTATTACGTATATCATTTCGATTGTATGTGTTTTTGTTTAGTTGTGTAATTTGATAAAGTAAAAAAATGTTCCTAAGGAAAAAGACATTAGGATTAAATTTTTTTTTGCATTTTTATAAGCCCAATATGTTAGGATTGAAAATTTTCATACATTTTGATTTTTTTTTCTTGTCCGTAAAATATGAGAATGCGTGTCGTTGAATAATAAAAATTTGTGCTTGGCATGTAGGTCTGACGAGATATTTAAATGTGATTAGTTTGACGAAATTTACATCTAAAAGAAAATGAATTAAAATGAGAAGAATAATATGTTCGTAGAAATTTTTTATTGTAGAAAAGTAATTTAATTTAAAAGTAAGAAATCCTCAATAGATCAATAAAACCAGAACGTAAAAGATGATTCAAAAAGAAAAAAAAAAAAGGAAAAGAAAAGAAAAGAAAAAGGTCCTAAGAAGCGCCTATATAAGAAAACGTAGTTCAGGAGTGCATGCAGAAGAGACTAGAAGAGAGATAAATGGAAGGAGCAAAGAGCCATCCATTGTTGAAGGGAGGAGTGAGAGAGGGAAGAAGCTATAACCATGGCTTTTCTTCATCTCAGATCCAATCATTGGCAAGTGTATGCGAAGCCCTAATACCACCTCTTCCACTCGACACCATGCAGGCCAATGGAAACTTGCATAACAAGTCTCTTTCTTTGTACTACGAGTCTTCCGCTTCTCTTCCTCCATTCCCCGATGAGGTCGAGTAATTTGTTTACAATAAAATTGCTTCTGATCTGAATCATCGTGTCTGAATTCTGTTTGATACATCGCTAAGCCATTGATTCAAATGGAAACGTTCAAGTGCTCTCGGGAGCACTGTAGTTATGTTGCTCCGGGATTGATTTCCGGCTATATACGATATCCATTTTGAAATCTGAGATCAAATCTAGATCAAGCACGACTAGGCGGAGTTCCAACATTTCGGAAATTTTTCGACGACACTGTGGATGCCCGTGGTGGTCGGTCAAAATTTATGGCCATAATTTGGCTCAAATTATGGCCATAAACTTTGATTGGCCACGACAGTATCGTTGGAAAATTTTTCAAATTGCTAGCTCTACTTCATATGCGAGATCTAGATCTGGTTTCGGATTTCAAAACGGAAGTCGTATGTGGCTGGAAATCGCCCTGTTGCTCCCGGAAGCAATAGAACATGATTGTTGATTTAAAATAACCGGATATCTAACAACTTAAATATTTGGATGAAGATATGACTGTAATTGTATGTTGGCTTTCATTCTATTACAAACCCATTTTATACTTGTTCATTCAAATAATGGATATGATCTAGGGAGCTTAAACCAAAAAGTTACTTTTTTTGCATAACATGCTTATCAATTAATTATTATTATTATTATTATTTTTTTTTTTTTTTTGTGGGATACATATATAGACTGCAGAGCTTTTGGTTGAAGAGGGAAAACCTAAAGCAGTATCCGTAGTGGGCTTAGTGCTGAAGCTTCTGTCAACCAGATTGGGAACCCTTCTGCTTTGTGGGCTTCGTTGTTTGGATTGGAAATGGCCATTTGTCCACAAATTTACCGAATTGCCATTGAAGAAAAGAGAAGCTATACTCCAGAAATGGTCAAGAGGAGCTTTTCTCCTTCCATTAAGGACAGTCTTCTACTTGCTTAAAGTCACCACTTTCTACACCTTTTTCTCTCTGGTAATCATTCTTTTGTAATCAATTCTTAATTTTATGTCTCAAACAACTCGAATTTGGATGCAAATACATGAAGTTATAATTATTTGAAATTTGGTGCAGGTTGATGAAAACTCACAAAATCCATCATGGGAAGCAATTGGATACCACATAGAGGATGTCCAAAATTCAGCTGAAGAAAAGGAGAGACCCCTTGAAAAGGGTATTGTAGAAACAACGAACCAAACTGAATCAACACTCAAACAAACCCTCATTCAAAAAGGCCTACATGTAATCGATGATCAAATCGCAAACACATTAAAAATCAAATGCGACGTAGTGATCGTGGGATCTGGTTGTGGAGGAGGAGTCGCGGCGGCAGTTCTTGCAAAATCCGGCCTGAAAGTCGTCGTCTTGGAGAAAGGTCACTACTTTACGGCCCAAGATTATTCGGGCCTTGAAGGACCTTCAATGAATGAATTATATGCACAAGGTGGGATTTTTCCAAGTGTAGATGGGAAGATTATATTTTTGGCAGGATCAACGGTTGGGGGAGGTTCTGCTGTAAACTGGTCGGCTTCGATCAAAACTCCGAAACACGTTCTTGATGAATGGTCGAAGAAGGAGAAGATTCCCCTATTTGGCAGTGATGAATATCAATCTGCCATGGATGAAGTGTGGAGGAGAATTGGTGTAACAGAGAATTGCATTCAGGAAGGTTTTCAAAACCAAGTCCTCAGAAAAGGATGCGAACAACTCGGCCTGAAAGTCGAAGGAGTTGCTACAAATTCATCTGAGAGTCATTATTGTGGTTCTTGTGGTTATGGCTGCAGGAGAGGAGATAAAAAGGGAACTGATTTAACTTGGCTCGTTGATGCAGTAAAAAATGGTGCAGTGATTATAACTGGATGTAAAGCAGAGAAGTTCTTATTGGTGAAAGATAAACATGGCAAGATGAAGAAGAAGAAGAAATGCGTGGGAGTAATTGCAAATACTGAAAGCAAGAAGAAACTACTTATTGAGGCTAAGGTCTCAGTTTCTTCTTGTGGGGCTCTTTTCACTCCTCCTTTATTGGTTTCTAGTGGACTAAAGAACAAAAATGTAGGGCCGAAATCTTCATCTTCATCCTGTTTTATTCGCATGGGGATACTTCCCAGAATCCATAACCGAACTCAAAGGTAAAAATTTCGAGGGTGGAATCATCACTTCCATTCACAAGGTAATAACTAAAGAATCCAATTTCCGTACTATTGTCGAAAGTGCTGGATTTGGGCCAGCCTCGTTAGCTGTTTTCCTTCCATGGACATCCGGACGAGACATGAAAGACAGGATGGCGAAATATTCAAGAACCGCCATGTTGTTCACCTTAATCCGAGATTTAGGCTCGGGGGAGGTGAAAGAGGAGGGTTGTATAAAATACAACTTCAGTCGACTGGACGGAGAAAATCTTAAAGCAGGATTGCGTGAGACGTTGAGGATTTTGGTAGCAGCAGGAGCTAGTGAAGTGGGCACTTTTAGGAGTGATGGACAAAGATTTGAGAGTAAAGGGACTAAGAATGAGGATTTGGAGGAGTTCTTGGAGACGGTTATGGCGGTTGGTGGGCCCGTCGGGCGACAAGTATTGGACAATGTATTGTAGTGCACATCAAATGAGCAGTTGCAGAATGGGGGCTAGTGAGAGATATGGAGCAGTTGATGGAAATGGAGAGAGTTGGGAAGCTAAAGGGTTGTTTGTGTGTGATGGAAGTGTACTTCCAACTGCACTTGGGATTAATCCAATGATCACAATTGAATCAACAGCTTACTGTATTGCTAAGAGGATTGCAGATTCAGTTAAAGAAGGGTGACATCAGTTTGCATTTCTTGATTTCCTTGTATTTGTTTGTCCTAATTAATAATGCTTTCATGTACCAGTCATTTAAGTTAATGGAAAAGATTTATTATATAATAAGTGAAATTAATCTAGAGTCAACTTCTTGTTTTGGTGAGTGTATTTGTCAACTTTAGTTATTGGTCTGAAGTGATTGGTCCCGAAGTGATTGGTCCAAGGAGGATGGTTCTTTAATGTAAGTGGGCCGGACCACGAGTTTTACGGTCTTTGTAACCCAATTTTCTCTATGATTTTACCCATTAAGAGATGGACTGGTCCATTTGATTGCTCACTTGCACCAAGTGATACAAACTACAAAACACGTGAATCGTTGTTTATTAGTACTAGTTTTTGAGCAATGTCAATACATATCTGACAATCATTTCTTTCAAAACTGTATAGGAGACAAAACAGTTAATTTGTTTACTGATAAAACTAGTTAAATTAGACAAAAACCTTTTTATGTCAGTGTAGTTTTGGAATAAACATGAAAGTTAATAAAGGTCGATCATTTGATTACTAGCGTTATTTTTTTGTCACATATTAGTGTATTACTGATTGTAGGATCTCAATTTCAAATGTTTGATTGAAAATACTCTTTGAAACTATTTTCCTATTGAAAAATATCTTCTTTCTAAAGGAGTGATTAGAACTCATTCGGCTTATCTGTGTAATTAATTATCTCTGATTTTAATAAAACGTACCCATGGCCAAAATGAAATTCCAAATAGAATAGAAATGATAGAACATTAATTAAAAGTGTGTTTAATAGAAATTATTGAAAAAATAATTTTTAGACGTACGTTAAAAAGAAGAAATAATAATTATCCCTATTTTGGACTCCCATACACCAACTGAGTTGGGAGCTGGCGATCCATGATGTTAGGTGCCAAACCGCAAAAGGATTGGATCTGCCTATAGAAGTATTTTACTTTATCGATGAATCGGATCGGATCCTATTATCAAACGCAAATTTCATTGTGAGATCCGTATGCATGTACATTCAAATTTGGTTTCAGAATCGGACTAGGGCCAAATGCAATACGTTGACATCTTTAGACGTCATGCGCAAATTAACTAGTATAATATTTCTTTACACAAGCTTACACAATTTGGTTACATACTACAAAATATTAAATAAATTGTTACATACTACAAAATATTAAATATTTGTTTTACCCCTTCTAAAAGTATAATTAGCACGACTTCGTTACATGTTTAGAGTAGTTTTAGATGGAGGAAATGTATTTTTCTAAGTGGTCCCAGGTCTGCCAAGAAGTATTGGACCATGTATTGTACTGCTCATCAGATGAGTAGTTGCAGAATGGGAGCTAGTGAGAAAGATGGTGCAGCGGATGGAAATGAGAGAGTTGGGCAGCAAAAGGCATGCTTGTTTGTTCCAACTGCAGTTGGGGTGAATCCAACGATCGCAATTTGAATCAACAGCTTACTGTATTGCCAAGAAAATTGCAGATTCAGTCAAGGAAGGCTAGTTTCAGTTTCCATTAGTTGTTTTCTTTAGCACTTTGCTGTTTCTTACCCGTGTATTGTTGTTGTAATAATACTGTGTACCCAGTTTCCTATTTCCCGTGACTTTTTTACTAAGAATTCAAAAATAGAACAAAAATCCTAAAAAGAACAACTTACCTGATATACCCTTGAAAAAACTATGAGTTGTGATGAACATTACTCAATACTCCAAGTCAATCTTTACTGGCGACCTACAGGGAACTCATGCTTCGTTAATTAAATCCCTAATGAACAGATGACCAGAATTTAGTGATTAGAAATATCAAATAATTGGTACACTTGGGAGTATTGGAGACCTCACCCCTCCAAAGTAGCAATTTAAAACTCTAGTGCAAGATGAAGACGGCAAAGAGGAAGAATGTACTATATAAAATTGGATCAAAAGCATCAATTTCTTGAATCAACACTGTTGCAGTAATGCATAAATGATGATTTACTAGAAACCCCAAACAAACAAAATCAATCATTTTATTACAATCAAGATTCTTGATTAAAAGCCTTCTCCAGACATCAGCGGAGACGAGATTTTTTGGGTTGAAATTCTTGAGGAAGAATGAGTATACATACGACTTAACCTGAAAAGGCCATGGCAAAAAGTGTGCTCGAACAATATAGAGAAAAATTGACAGCAAGATTATCTTAACTCGCTGACGCTTTAACTGCTTTCTCAGCTGCATCATCCAAATCTTCAGCAGTAATCAATGACATCCCACTTTCCTGTTAACACGAGGACAATTACATAAATGACTGTTCATTATGTGCTCATGCACATTCACAATTGGCTCTACGGAAAGTACATCCACATGAGATGTCATTTTATATTCACCTTGAGAATTCTCTTCCCCTGGTCAACATTTGTCCCTTCAAGACGAACAACTACAGGTACTTTCAATTGAACCTTGAAAGAAGACAAAACAACATTAGTTATGAACTCATGAAAATAAATTATGAGTGATTTATTCTTTTCTATTTGGGATTAAGACTTTTCGGAACAGATATACCAATAAAAGAGAGATGGAAAAAGATGGAACTACATAGTAATAATTTAGAAAACTCATAAACCAATGCAAGTCTTTACATGTTTCGCAGCATTGACAATTCCACTGGCAATCACATCACACTTCATTATTCCTCCAAAAATGTTCACTAAAATAGCCTTGACTTTCTCATCTGATGTCAAAATTTTGAAAGCCTCCACAACCTGTTAAAGCAGTTAAAACAACTCAACTCGGAACTTCAAGTCAAAACCACCGAAAACAATATGAGTTTCTTACAACTAGAAAAGTTGTAAATTAGTTACTATAATCAGGTGAGGGAAAATATAATTAGACCCCACATATGCTCAGTACCAATTCAAAGCAATAGAACAATGATGATTTGTGGGAGGAAGGCAAATTGGAGGAACCTGGCTTTCAGAAGCGTTTCCACCAACATCAAGAAAATTAGCAGGTGTTCCACCCGTGTAACTTAATTATATCCATGGTAGCCATGGCCAATCCAGCACCATTCACCATACAACCAATTTCTCCATCTAACCCAATGTAATTCAAGTCAGCTTTTGCTGCAGCAACCTGACAAATTACAGACAATTAAGAGTTCCAAAATGATGACTTATTGGAATCTTGAATGCTTGTGCATGCATAAGGTGCCACTATAACACAGTTCAATGGCAGACAAAACAAAAAATAGAAATACCTCACGAGGATCCTCTTGTGTGGGATCTCGAAGAGCAAATATTTCTTTCTGACGGAAGGCAGCATTATCATCAAAGTTAAGTTTTGCATCAGCAGCTACCAACAGTTTATCAGAAGTCTCCGCCATGGGATTGATCTGCCCAAAAAGTTGTGATTATTTGAAACATAAACAAGAGTTATGGAACCTTATGCCCCTTATAAATAAACCTACATAATAAAACGAAATCGACAAAAATAAAGGGAAACACAAGAATGAAGGTTAGATTTCTTACCTCCAACAATGTGCAGTCACATTTGCAGAAAAGTTCATACAACTTCTTCACTTGTTCAATTGAAGCATTCCTGTCTGCCACCTTGGGAGACAAACCATCAACCACCTTAGCAGCATCCTCATCAGTGATTCCTGTGAAAACATCAATAGGCACCTGAAAAAGAAAAAAAATAAGGGGAACAGAAGCAATGTTCTAATTAGTAAAATAATCATAGTAAAAAGCAAAATCGGCATGGCCAGCTAGAATTCAAAGTAAAGGTGGAGAGAATAACCTTAACAATCAACTCAGGATGTTTCTCAGCAAGATCTTCAATGCTGGTTCCTCCCTTTTTACAGGCAATAATAAGCTGCAGAAATGACAATGCCAATACACTACTATTAGCATATTATCACATTACTCAGGTCAATAGTATCTCTAAATAAATCCTACTACTGCAAATTAGCCCCAATACAAACAAATAAATATATCATATCATAACACATGTCTGGAAACAATTATAAATGAGTTACAAATCATTTATTATGTGATTCACATCTGACAGCAGTATTTTGGCCAGACAAAACATTCAAGGCTTCAAGTTTGTCCGTCAAATTCCCAAAAAATAAAAAATATGGGTACACATTCTGCCCCACATCTAGGATGGGACAAATTAGCAGATTTTGATCAGTTTCATTAGTTGGTGAGAAGTGAACAATTACGTAGCCTACAACTTTTGGAACTTACAGGACCGGCAGTTGTACGATCAAGGGTGATGGCGAAGTACATTTCATTGACAAGCAACAACTTTTCACACAAGTAAACCTGCAAGAGAAGTTACATGTGATCACTTTAATATAATCATTATATTTAGGCACAAACTATTGATCATCTTCAAGTTGTTGGATTAACAAGTGTGGACAATATACTCAATGTATACAAGTAGTAAAACCATATATTTTGCAATTAATTGACAAAAACATAAATAAGGATATAAATATTCCTAACAAACAACCTAGAAAAGAAAATGTGTTCAAAATAATCGAATTTGTAATGGTTCGAAGACCAAAATGATATAGAAATTGCACGAATCACTCCGACTTCTCCATCCACAAACTCCTGTTACCCACAACACAAACTCCTCTGAACAAGAACCTAAAATAATCAATGCTGAACATTTTTTATGTCCTCTGGTCACTGGCACCAGACCCTTCATACATACTGGAAACCAGTAGAACCAATGTCATTTCATTAAAATAATCAGAGTCTCATCTGTAACATGTTTAGTACACAACCAGATTAGTCCCGCTGAGCACCAAAATACAAAACATCTCAACATCCTATTTGTCACTTGTCTAGCTAACAGGAAGACGTGTTTACATTGTGGACGAATGAAAACTGATTAATGCAAATATACGAATCCAGGATATTATTAAATCTTGATTTGCATCTTAGAGATTGGAAGATTATATATTACATGTCAAGAAGTCTATATCATGAATTAAAACAATTAGTAGAGAAGGTAAAATATAGTGGACCAAGTTCAAAAATGTTACTCCCTTCATCCCAAAACAATAGACCCACTTTCCCTTTTCATTTGTCTCAAAATATGGCCCACTTACTAAATCAAAAGTGTGTTTAATTTTCTATATTTCTATTATGCCCTTAATTAATTTGACCAACTTAATGAATAACTTTTAGAAATCTCAATTATTTATATTGAGAATGTAACACATATCCATTTTCCTATAAATTAGCCAGTAGAAGTTTGTAATTATGTAGAGGCATATTAGAAATGTTATGTGAACATTTTATTTCTCTAATTTCATTACCTGGCATTTCTTACACTATGTGGAAAACAAAAAAAGTGTGTCTATTATTTTGGGACGGAGGGAGTAGCATCCAGTCAAGTAAAGCCTTTCTTTTTGCTTGGCTAGAAAAGTTATCTTTTTGTTTCAATAGTTGTCCAGACCACGAGATGTGATAATAATTACTAGTTTTGAATGTGGTGAAATTAAAGTTTAATTACATAGCAAAAGTTAACTTTTAGGTAAACCAAAAGTTTAAATGAACAAAGACTTAATAAATAAATTACTTGAGATCACCAAATATAAGTGACTACATGTAATGATGTTTTTATAGCAGTCCCTAGAAGATTCAACAATAGATATGGAAAATAGATGTTTAATATTGAGAAAAAGGTATCTATTTAATATTCAGAAAAAGGAGGTTTGCAAAGACATCAATACATGACGCATCATCATATTTAGCCCTTGTTTGATGCAACTTATTCAAAAAAACCATTTTTTCCACCATCATTTTCTACCACTCATTACATTGATTTGTCATATTTTCATATTTTCTCAAAATTTTTCTCAACTTCTCAACCAAAGTCCACAAATCCAAAAATCATTTTTCTCAATAATCTCTATCATTGTTTGGAAGAGATTTTCAGGGGAAAAAAAAAAATGAATGGTTTCATGTAGTTACAAAGAAAATAAAAGCCTTTAAAAAGTATGAAAAAAAGTACTTATGTGATTTTTCAAAAAGGTATACCAAACTAGCTCTTGTACGATGTTATTAGTCACGCTTCTAATGATAACAGGCACCAAGGCTTACTCTAATCTTGACATAATAGGAAATATTTATGTTGACAACATAAGATCCCCTTGACAATATACTTGTGCATGTCAAACAAGGAGATGAGCCTGCAGATTAAAAAAAATAAAAATAAAAAATCGATGCCAAACCTTGCTAACAACTTTTCCTTGGGGCCCAGTTTGCTTGGTGACAAGTATCTGGCCAAGCATTTTCCCTGCCACAACACAACACATGCAAATCTTCAAAATTCAAACAAAATGATGTTTCATCGGACTCAAGTTATAAGCTGGATATGAGCAGAAAGATCTTTTATAGCATCATTATCATGATCTACTTCTTGACTGGAACTATAAGGTTTATAGTCTCTGGTAAGAGGAAATCATATTATCCCTGGCTTAACAATTCGCATAGGCAATAGTTGTTTAACCACATGACAATGTCAACCCACCATGAACCAAGTGCAATGTCAAGCACCAAGGAAATTCAAGCACCAAGGAAAAAGAATATGGCCATGAAAGCAGTAGCGACATGGTCCTGCAACAGAGACTTTGGTGGGATAACAGATGATGAAATATTTTTCATTTTCTAGTCGATTTCCCAAATGAAAATATATAAACAATAAATCCATTTCCTAAGAACCAAAGCTAGTAAGGACCAGAAGCTTAAATCATGCATAAGCGTACACATAAAACCCAAATCTACAGCTCCAGTTGAATTCTTGTGGGAATGTCAGAGATTTTAAGTCATACCAGCGACGTCTTCAGCCTGTTCAGTCTTCACAATATGAACTCCACCCTGGAAACCATTCTTGAATGTTCCCAAACCTCGGCCACCAGCAAGGATTTGGGACTTCACTACCACCTGCATCATAAATAATAATATAAAAATATCTTCAATTATTAGCGGGGCCCAAAAATTTTCTAAGCATCCTCAAGCTACAAATAGTGAAAATATATATATATATATATATATACTTCGCTCTGGTTGGCGAACACATCACGAACTGCCTTTTTTACTTCATCAAGAGAACCAGCTGCCACACCTTTTGGAACATTGATTCCATGTTTGCTCATCAATTCTGCTCCCTGAAGTCAAGAAAAGGTATAGACATATTAATGATTCTAAAACACTGAAACAAAGAGACAGAAAGAAATGCCAATGTGTCTAATCTAGAGGAGGATTGACTATAGGTCTATAGCTACTTGGTCCATAATTCCATCTGTACACCGTATATCAGCAAAATTTAAAAATCTCGCAATGAAAGTTTACAAGCTTACTAGAAATATTTTCACTGACATAGCATAGATCATGCGTAAAAAGTCGACTAGATGAAATTTTATTTTCACAATGAAACGCGACCAATAAATAACAAATCGCAAACACACAGGCGCACAGTTCTGCGTGAGGGAGAGGTCGGAGTCTGACAGACGAACCTGATACTCGTGGATGTTGAGGCGGCGGAGCTGTTGTTGCTGCCATTTTCCGGCGACTGAGAGAGAGCGACCTGCGAGTTTCCCCAACAACCCTCTAACCATTTTCCGACGAGTTTTCAGATCCTTGTGAAGTGGCAATGTAAATTCGAAAGTTTAATTGCAACAAACGGAATCAAAACCTAATTTGCAAGTGACAGATTACAGGAAGCCGCGGACCCTAGAAACGAATTTCTTCTCTCTCTGGAGCGGGGAGCCCTTCTAATTTTCTACTATTGTATTGTATTTCTGTTTTTATTATTATTAAATTTTTTATTTGACAGAATCTTTTCCTTTTCTAATTTTTGGGAAAATATTGCCATTTATCGATAGAACATATATAAAAATTCATTAAAAGAAATGAAATAAATATGAAAATAATTGTTTTATTACTAGCATATTGCTTTTCTAATATATATACTAGGAGATAGGAGATAGGAGATTATATAATATGAAATGACAGATCTCGTTAAGAAATAAAAAGAATAATAAAAAACTGATAGAGTTTTGAAAGAATTTTGTAGATAAAAATAGAGGGTGATATTTGATTAAGACAAGCTAAATAAAATTTTTAATCATTGCATAAAAAACCTTCCCCCAATCGGTTATTTTAAGATGGATTATTTAAGTTGGGCATAACAAAAAGAATTTTCAATAGTAAATTTATTTTTATTATCATTAATTAATAAATTATAAATCATGCTTGTTCGTATTCACACAGTGGTAGAATTGAAACAAAATTGACTGATCTAATTTATTGATAGTTCATTTCGATTAAATTTTAATTTTTATAATCTTGGAGTGACACATTATATACACTTAAATTTAGAAAACCTTCCTCCAATCAATAATTTTAAGATATATTATTTAAGTTGGGCATAACAAAAATAATTTTCAATTGTAATTTTATTGTTAATATCATTAATAAATCATGTTTGTTCGTTAAAGTATTCGCATATCAAATAGTTAATTCCAACTTTGACTCATTTTTCTTCGTCGAATAGAATATTATACTAAAATTTCGTAGTAATTCTATAATCTCTGCGTCATAAAAATCAGCCTAAGACTTTTCAAGAGAAAAAAACAAAAGAAATCCTTAACCTAGCAAATAGATAGACAGGTTGAAATGATCATGATGTAGATGTACTGTTTCAAATGATTTACATGTTTTATTTATAATTCTTAATTATGGTTGTTCCTTGGGTATTTAAATTCAATTTACATATTTTGTTATTCCCGCTGCTACTAATTTTCAAAGGTCCTTATAAATTTTAAATATTATTTTAACAGTCTCCTTAATTATTTCGCGTCTAAATATTTTTTTTATCGACCCTCCTATTTCTTCCCATACTTTAAATTATTAATTTACATTCCAAAAAAAAAAAATGATTAATTTCAATTAAAATGGTGCTTACGAGGCACAAGAAATAAATTAATGTAGCTTAAACAACTACAAAGGCAATAGATAGAATTGCCATAAAATACTATTTCCCCGAAATTTCAAAGCATGCAAATCGACATAAATTGCAAATATAAAATCTAATTACGTACAAGGATAAGAATTCAAGTGCTATATATATAATGTATATATATATATATATATATATATATGATGCTGACATATATAAGAAAACTTCTAATTGAATATTTTATTATTCAGACAAAATTAAATTTTATTATTTAACTAGAATTAACCATCAATATCAAATACAAATCTTATGTGACAATTAATTTTCACTTTTCATTCACATCACATTACACACTCTTAAATTTTTTTTTTTTAATTAAAATTGAGTGAATATGTGAACTAACAAGATTTTAAAGGTTCCATGCGTGGGTCCTTGCGCTACTACTTCAGCGAAGTTGGGTAATCCAATGTTAGAAATGGATGGATCTGAGTTCAGTCCTTTTTCATACATTTTCTAAAGATTTTGTCCTTTCAAGGAAATTCTCAAATAAAACATAGATTATCATTCTTTTTCTTTTTCTTTTTTTTTTACCGGTCATTTATCACAACTTTTATTTATAGAAACAATAAAAATATTCCAGAATTAATCGCCCGAAATGTTTTGCTTTTATATGAATAAAAATATATATTTAAAATGTACTAAAATATTCGTTAGCAATACTATATTTACACTCATGTACTACGAGTACACTGTCTTCTCATAGTCGAAGTGAGGACGAAATTCTCACTACACTCTTGTTATATGTGGTGCCCCATATTCGCACAAATATCCTGTACATATAACATTTTGCAATATCCAAACGTTAAAAAACTACATTCAAGAAAACTACCAAGTCAAAGTAATAAAACAGCATCCCTAAAGTTATCGAGTCTTGAACAAAAACAACCACAAATTAGAAAGAGTTTACATTAAGGACTTAAGTGACCTTGCTTTAATCCGCTTTCGTCCTCTTTTTCTCCCAATCTCACTAAAATCATCATCTTCTTCTTCTTCCTCCTCGTACTCAATCTCCGATTGTGAATCCTCACTTCTCAACAATGTGGATTGTTCAATTTCCATCTCCCCCATAACATTTTCGGACATCTCCTTATTACCAATGCTAATATTCTTCTCTCCTCTCTTCTTCCCCCAACGTGGCCCAAAGCCCGAATAGTAATAAAATTCATATGGATTTGATGTCAAAGCTGCCTTCTTGGCCGGTGACCGCCGGTGAGAGTCAGCTGCCACCCTGGCGATTGCCACCTTATCTTGCTTCTTCACCGCCGGAGGAGCCCAGCTGCCAGAATTTTGCACTCGGGATAAGTGGTGGTCGCAAAACGAATTTCCTCTAGCCACCTCCCTCTTGCATTTCCATTGCTTCCCATCAGTTTTAGAGCAATAAATGATTTCATTTTCTTCCTTTAACTCTGGATTTTGAGGCTGTTGGTCGCTGGCGGAGCCACCATCAGTATAGTTGGGTTTCACGGCGCTGTTGATCTCTCCGGTTAAAAGTTCATCGTCGGTGGTATTTTTCATTGAAGTAACACTATTGATGAAAATCCAACGGATTACATTACACTTCACTTCGAATTTCATAAAAAAAAAAAATGCCCATTGATTGAAGAACCCTAATTATTTTCAGCTGGATAATATATCAGAGAGTCGAAATTAAACACAGAATGAGAAGATTACCTCTCAAAAGGTGTAATTGAATCTTCCAAGCTCCCATTTCTTTCAAAATTATCATTTCTCTCGAGCTGCAGAAAATAAAATTATCGAATGTCGAAGAAATAGAACCTCCCAAGCTTATAATAACCAAAAGCAGCGAAGCCCAGGAAGGAATTCAAATTTCAAAAACTAAATACACGACAAAACCCTTCGATTCACATTTTTAAACGAACCCTACTAATGGGTTTTTCGAAAACCCTAGAAGAAATAACGATAATAGAAGCAAAAATGAAGGGACATTAGAGGAGAATATGAAATGGGTCTCAGCAGATCTGGGTACAGAAACAGGGCGGAGTCAGTAAAGAGTAAATTTAACTAACCTGGAACGACGGCGGAGGTGGTGGTGGTGGAGGAGAAGATGGTGGCGAAAAGCTCATAACATCCCAAGGCGACTGATTCAACTGGCAGACATGGGGCTGCAACAGATTCTGAGGTTTCAATGAAGATGCTGCGTATATCAGTGGAGAAATTTTGGCGTGCTTTCTTATTCTCATGGCGGTTCTGTGCTGTGAGTTTGTTTGGGGGACTTTCTTCGTGGGAGGTACCGAGGCTTTGTTTTTCTTGGCCACGATGAACCTAGATCTACGAGGCCTTCGTTTTTATTTATTTATTTTTTTCATTATTTATATTTTCTTTTATTTTATTATATGTGTATGTGTATACATAGGCTGCGTGTAGTCTGGTCCACGGCTGTGATGGTGTTATCTGTTATTTGTTTAGTCCAAAAGAGATAAAATAATCAAATAATTTGTAAATAAGATAGTTTCTCAAAAAATAAATAATAATAATAATTATAAATACTGCAATTAGCATGTGCGAGGATTCGAATTTTTACAAATTTTTATGTGAAATAAGAGAGAAATAATGAATTGAATTGAATTGTAAAAATTTGCGAAATACATATAAATTCCATGAGATATTTAAATGTGACTGGTTTAATCCAAGTAAAATTTAAACGAGAATAAATTAAAATGTGTAAAAATTTGAATCTGTCATATGCTTAATAACAATCAATCGATTTTGATCTCCTCCGCATGTGAGAAGGAAACCCACGGCATGTGTCTCCTTTGATAGGAGGGGGGACCTTGAGCGAAACTTTTTTTTTTTTTAAGTTGACACATGACATAGGGAGGAGATCACCACTCAAAGATCAATATGTTACATGGTGTGTTATAAAGAATCCGCTAAACAATTTTTGAGAGAGAGAGAGAGAGAATTTTTAACATTTGGCCCACTCTATTAAGTGAAAAAAATTTATTTAATAAATTAACAAAAATTAGTTTTGATGAAATTATTTGAGAAGTGTGTTTGCTATTAAAATTGACATGCACGTGTTCCTTTGTATATTTTAGATATGCAAGTTAGACATTTATCTATAAAAAAATATCATTACGGAAATTTATGTCTTGATGTTTGGTCTTACTAGATGATAGTTTGTTTCTGGTCCCAGCGCTGGTGGCAATAGAGAAGCCCCCCCTGACGGGCCCCGCTACATTCGGCGGGGCACATTGCTGGAACGCCCCAGCAACTAGGAAGAGAACAACGGAATATTAATCATTCTTTGTTATGGAAAATTTTGATGATTTCAATCATAACTTCTAACACAATTAATAATGGTAATGATCTCCTCCCCACAGTGGGGAGGATATAAATGTCATGAATCATGTAATACGATTGGTGGGGAGCGGTGGTGGGCCTACACACGTGGGTCTCACCAATCGTAGGCCATGTATTTTGTGGGCATGATATCCTCCCCACTGTGGGGAGGAGATCATTTCCCCAGTTAATAAATCCCACCAGGATCGTTTCGAATCCCAATCAAAAGTTGAGTCATATATATAACAAAGTTTGATTCTTATTTTTAGCTTCAAGATGAACTGCATGTCTAACTATAGTGAAAAATGAATAAATGAATGAAAAAAAAATGAAAATAATACATTGATGATCGAGATTAAAAAAAATTTGATGATCGAGTTGCAAGATTTGAAAATGATGAAGTACCCACAAAGTATTGAAGGCTCGAATGAAATAACGAGAACTCGAAAGAGTAAAACAAATGGAGGGTTGAAACACAATTAATGGAGCACCAAAGTGTGAAAAAAAAAGGACGAAACTCTTCCAATAGGTGGAAATTTAACTTTTTTGCCCTTTTCAGAATGACCAATAAATAAAGTTGATAATTTTTTTTCGAATGTTTCATTTTTTATATACTAAGACTATAATAGACACTAAAAACTCTCGATTTATGACAATTGCCACTCTGATAAAATGAACACCATTCATCTTTCTTGCTCTCTTGTCTCCGACTTTCTCTGTCTACAAGATTCTATTTCTAAAATACCACCACAATAATCTTTATTACAATTCTACAATAGTAAAAAAGGGATAAAAAGCCAAAATAAAAAAAAAGAGCTAATAAAATCAATTATAGGAAAAACATTACCTACTCCAGTAACACCAGAACACTAAAACATCATTCACAACTTTTTCTTTGTAATCACTAGAAAAATCATACAGTAACATAATAATAAATATATAAGCACAAGAACATATGATTTATCTAAAGATTCAGTGTGCTTGCAAATCAAAGATTAACGATTGTCAAAGAACTAGGCTAGACAGTAGACATCAATTATTTTGGTATGACAAAATAGAAAATAAGTGTCTTGTATTTGATCGCAATCAATGGCCTGTGTGTGAAGTCCCCAACGCCATTAAAAGAAGTCCACTAGAGTTTGGTCAAACAAAGTCGTGCTATACGGCAAAAACAAAGCTTTCGAATTGCATTTTCTAGGTGATTGGGAATGGATTATAATGGTTTTTAAAGGTTTTTAATATAAAAGAAGAGAGAGAATGAATGGAGTTGAGTAGTTGAGATTTGTGGATCTGATTAAATATGTGAATGTGATTGATTTAGGAGAAAAAAAAGTTGAAAAAGTGAAAAAAATTTAGAAAAATTTGTTCCCAATGAGACTTTTTTATTTGAAAGCAAAAACAAAAAAGACTGACCCGACCATATCGAGTATGGACCAATTGGATCAACCTCAACAAACTCAGGTTTGGTGTCAGGATCATTCGAGTTAGGCTCCGACGACGAGCCTTGGGGCATTCTTTGTGTCAAACTGCGCAAAATAGCTCTCAAATTCAGATCTAATCACGATAGTATTGAGGTAATTGTGCTCAATTCAACTCAATTTCGGCCCTGGTTTATGATTTCAATAAATTAAGAATGTTTGAAGGATACGGCATAACCTAATTATCAACTCCGAGAATGAATTCAAACACAAATGAATTTCTATGAGATAGCGATGGGGTGGTTGACATCTAAGGTGTCGAGTTCTAGTCGACATTTTCGGATGAGAGAGAAAGTAAATCTGAAATTTTTTTAGTGGGTTCTACAATCATCGTTTTTTTGTTAAAAAATAATAATAAATAAATAAAATAAAATTATTTGGATTTCTTTTATAATTATACGTACGCTAAAAAGCTATAAATGTATCCCCATTTTTGTCACCGATTAAGGTCATAACGAACAAGATTTTCAATGGAGAAACGATTGAAATAACCAATTAAGTGGTTTAATATGTGCCAAGACGCTCGTATTTTTATACAAAAATAGTATGTGACATTTATGCCTCCCATCCTTTGCCCGTCACAATTTAATATGCTAAGTAAGTATTTTGTTGGATAAAATAGTGAAATAAGAGATATTGACATAGGAAAGTTTTACAACAAAGTTTGGGATAAAGACATAAAGTTACTAAAACTCGGAAGCTCTCCTCGCTTGGATGGTGAAAAATGAATCATCAAACCTGTATTTATACTTCAATTGACTTTGAATGATCGTTACATATTCATCGTCTAGAGCATTCTCCATAAGTATCAATAAAATATACAAGATATATTAATAGAGAATTCTAGATAAGAATATCTTGAACAACCTTGAAATTTTTTAGTTCATAAAAGTTGTAGAAGATTTTAGCAAATACCTCAAGCTTGGTTCTTCGGAATTCTTTTGAGATTTTGTGACAATGACATTCTCTTTCGCCTCCGCACTCGTCGCTGTATATTATTGAGAGAAGTTGCTCCTTAAAATTGCCACAATTTCACGCCTCATGTAGTTTTGGACTCATATTGCTACTCAAAATTAGAATAGACAAGTATTTTATATTCCCTCAACGAACTTATGAATAGAGATTTCAAATTTCAAAGAATATGTGCAAAAAAAAGAAGATAAACGGTAACAATGTGTGATGCATAAAAGGAAAGCTCAAAAATGAGAAAAAGTAATAATAATAATAATAATAATAATAATAATAATAATAATAATATTATTATTATTATGGAGAGGTGATTTTTTTTCTTTTAAATTTTTTTTTGACAATAATACAATTGCCCGGACATTATTGATGGGACAACAAATGACATATTCACTTGAAAATATTTAGTTTAGATATAGAGGAATGAGGCACTATTTGCGTGTGTATAGCTTATATCATACACCTACTCGAAAATATAGTTTTATACATCGGTATTGTATCTCATCGAAAATGTCAACGACAAATAGTTTTGAACAAAAACGAGCCACTCTCAGTTTAATTTTTTTTAAAAGGGGGAGCCACAATCCATCTTCAACCTAATCTAACGTTCTCTTTTTACCACATCTTCAAAGGCTTTTTTCCATTTTAAATTAATTATCTCTTTTATCTCGAATGATTGATTTTAATATTATCGTGAAATTTAATCTTCTAATACCAATAGAAATATAAAGTACAATCAACAAGCTAATGTTACACACTTCCAAACGAAACAGACAAGAAATACACGAACAAAAGGTACTCAAACTATGGGAGTGCAAAGAAAAGGTGACGAAGCTACCTGAGAAGAACTAAAATGGCGGTAATAGAACCTCCTCCTTAATGCACGAAGGTTTTTTCGCGTTATAGTAAAAATGTGCGATCATCTTAACTAATTCATCTGCTGTTCTACTCTCTGCAAATTGAGAAGAACTTATTTAGAAAATTAAGCACTAACAAAATGGAAGGATGTACAACAATGGAGGAGAATGGAGATTAGACCTCACCTTTCTCCCTATACAAAATCCTGTTTCCTCGTAAGAACAAAATTTGTGGGCATTCTTTAACTTTTAGAGCATACGCCAAATCCTTCTCGATGTTTATATCTATCTTCACCGTCTGATCACCAAAAACATAGGATCACAACAAACAAATACGGAACGAGACGAAACGGAAGAAGTGAGCTGAAGATATTGAATAAGGGTCGAAAAATTTTTATTATTCCTAAAGTACTTAGCATTCAATATTTCTTGTCACTAAATGCTGACCATAGTTAGTTAATTAGAGAGGGATATATATATATATATATATATATATATATATATATGTGTGTGTGTGTGTACGTATATGTATATATATATTTAGAAAAAGTAGGTAATCAGTACTAATTAGACAAGAGGAACTTTGTACAAATATTTCAAGAGTACTATAAAATTTTCCTAAAAAGTGGGAGATTCATATATATACCCGAGGAGGTAGTCGATCCTTGGCTTCCCAGTAAACCTTTGTGGCTTTCTCAAGCTCTTTCAAAGCTTTCCAGTTATGACTGGCCCTGAAATGAGTGAAAAATTTACCAAACACGAGATAGAATGATTCATTGATTCTTTCTAAATATAAATTGGAATTTTCAGATTTCTGTAGTTCGAAGAACTCTTAATACCTGTTGTATCTTTCGAAAACAAGAACAATTAGGGGACTAGGATGGAAAGCAAAGCTCTCCCACTCAAGACAATTAATCTCCTTAACCAGAGCATCATCAATCTCACCCTCCCAGTCTATCTCAGTGCCATCTTCATCTACAACATTTCTTATCGAATGTTGCTCAAAATACTCGGAGGCTCTAATTCCCCACCCGACATCAGCATCTAATGGCCAACTTGGATCCTCTTCATCTACCAACATCTCCTTTCCTGGTCGATGATCATCACTCTCTTCCTCAGTATCACTATCACCAGCCTCATCCTCATCATCATCATCAACTTTATCTTTAATTACTTTATCTTTTAGAATGTCGGGATTTTGCTGCCGGATTGAGTCAAAAGTTCGTCCGAGAGAACCGCGCACAAAATCCTCAACAGCATCTGCTTCGCTCCGACGACCTCGCCTGGGCTTCTTAGGGATCACAGTAGGGAACTTTTCATCCTCATCTTGAGGAACTTTGTTTTTCTTGAGTTGGGTTCTTCTTCTTGGCTTCAACCTAGGACTCTGGCTATGGTTATTATCGGGTTTTGGATCAGATTTCTTCGAGCTGGAAATGCACACCAATCTTTTTCGAGTGTAGTTGGTTTTCATAGACGATGGAAACAGAAAATGTGAGAAGCAAGAAGAAGTAGTCTCATGGAGAGACAACATAGACAAAGAATGAAGACCAAGATTAGCATTTATAACCGAATGGAACATCGTTTGATTCCTCAATTGGAATAATCCTAGCCAAACGCAGTACTGAAATCTTAATACAAACAAACAAACAGAACCTGCTGTTGGAGTCTGCTTAATATACTTATCTTCTTTCGTGCTTCCAAGAGGCTGTAAAAAAATGAGAAAGGAGCAGTTCGTAAAGCTAAAAGTGGAAGAAAAATGATGCTAGAATACGGGAATCAAAAATCTAAAACAGCATTAATGGATCCCAGTTTAACTCTGTTGCTAGATCCGAGATTTACGATGAAAGATTGGCAGAAAATTAAAGGGGCGTCGAGTAGACAAAAGATCAAACACCTTGCATGCATGATGAAACCAATAACCAAGTCATGAATAATCTATGCCAAAATGGGAATAAATTCAAGATCAACCAAGTGTTCGTCTATTCGACTTCTCTTCGCATGCATACGTGTGTGCGAAATCACGGTATACACATCAAGCAGTATGTATACATACCTAGAGATAGGGAGGTACAAAGAGAGAGAGAGAGAGAAAGAGCGAGCGATATGTCTGTGTATATGTAGAGAGAGAGACAGACAGGGAGACTTTATCAACAGTGGAGAGATAGGTGTCTAGACGGGCACAAATAGAAGTTGGCTTTTATTTTTTGAGTTTTTCTTTAAATTGCCAAAATCGGGGCTCCTTATTTCCGCAAAAATTGGAAAAGCTTTTTCATCTTTTTCACTTTTTTGAACAATGATTTTGTCCAATATTATAAATTATAAAGAGAAAATTGCCTAATAGCTCAATTTGCCGAAGTTTTAGTCCGTAATAAATTCAAATCCTAAATAATAAAACACTTGAAATGGCGAAGTATACAATATACGACTTATTGATAATCTACTATATTTTTCTTAGTCACAAAATGAAATTGTATTTACTTAAAGTGTAATAAATAATGAATATAGAAATTTATCTACTTGGACTACATTGTATTTTTTATTTGCTTAAATTTTTATTAGTAGTAGTGAAACTCAATTAACTAAATTAATAATCGAACATCAATTATCAGTTAACGAACAACCACGAAAATGACATTAAATGGACAAAATTACGATTATATCCTTGCCATTCACAGCAGCACGCACAGGACACAGCACTACAATTACATGAGTCAAACTAAAGCAAACTGCCACAAAAACCAAAGGGATGAAAAAAAAAAAAAAAAAAAAAGCTACAATTTTTACACCAGATTTTAACCCTTCACATTAGAGATTTTAGCGACCTGGCTTTGATCGGCTTCCTAGCCCTCTTCCTCTGACTCTCACTCTCACTATTATCCTCGTCTTCCTCCTCGTACTCAATCTCGTCTTTCATTTCAGACTCTTCACTCTCAATTTGAGATAGCGACGATTGTCCCATTTCACGTTTCTTATCAACATCTTTAGACGCATCTCGACTGATACTTATCTGACTTGTCTCGCCTCTCTTTTTTCCCCAACGCGGGCCGAATCCCGAGTAATAGTAAAATTCGTACGGATTAGATGCTGATGAGGTTGAAGCCGTCTTTTTGGTACGGGGGCGCCGACGTGAGTCGACCACTGCCTTGTCGGCTTTCTTGGCGGTCAGCTGAGCCACGTTGTTGTAGCTTCGGAGCGATAAATGGTGGTCGCACAAGGAATTTCCTTGAGAAGCCTTCCTCTTGCATTTCCAGGCCTTCCCGTCGGTTTTACCACACAGAAAAACTTCCTTGTCTTTCTCGCCGGAAACTTCCTCCTCCACCATGTCCATAGCAGAGCCGCTGTCTGTGCCACTGCCGGAATATTCCAATTTCATAGCCTCGGTCTCTCCCTCGTCCATCGACATTTTCATGGACTCAGTACTGAAGATAAAAATTCGAAGGACAGTTAAAATTTAAAAATAAAAATTAAAAATCAAAGCTTTGTATTATCTGCAAATAGAAAAATTGATAAATGTGGACAGATTGCACAACCCTAGATGTCTTCTTCTCCATCAATAAAGAGCTGAAAAATTTGCAGGTCAGTCCAAATTAAACGCAGAGTAAAAGGATTACCTCTGAAAAGCTGCTATAGTTTCTCCCAAGCTCCCATTTCCGTTGAAATCGTCATTTCCAGAGACCTGCATAAAAATTATTCTATGTCGAGAAATGGAAACGGAAAACATGTAGTAAACAAAAACAGTGAAAACCCAGAAAATAATTCGAATTCTATACTCCATATAAACAACAGAAGGACTTCGATTCGACTTTTTGAACCAACCCTAATGGTGGGTTTCAGAAAACCCTAGAAGAAAAAGAATAAGAGCAGAAATGGAGGGACATTTGAGGAGAATCAGAAATGGGTTTTAACGGATCTGTGTATAGAACGGGAGACGAGTCGGGGTAGACTGAATTTAACTAACCTGGAACGACGGGGGAGGCAGTGGTGGCGGAGGAGTTGATGGTGGCGAAAAACTCATAACATCCCAAGGGGATTGATTGAGCTGACAAACATGGGTCTGAAGCAGAGTCCCAGGCTTCAATGAAGATGCTGCATATATCAATGGAGAAATCTTGGCGTGCTTTCTTATTCTCATGGCCGCTTTTGTGGCTTTTTTGGGGAGGTTTTTGGTGGATAGTCGGGGGCAGAAACGCAGAAGGGTAGAGAGGCTTTGTGTGGGGAGCGGTGGGGTTGTGGGGGTGGTAGGGGTATATAAAAAGGATGGGGTAGGGGTAGGTGTGGGTGCCGTTTGCCACGATGAAATCAGCACCCATAGATCCAAATAGCCTTTTCTTTTTCTTATTAAATTTTCCTTTCCGACCTATAAATGAGTATGAGGTTTTTATACCGTCAGTTTTGATCGAGTGCCAATATGTGGGTACGGTATGGTGTCTATATATAGGTGGATCAACAACACGTATCCCTCTCTGATAGTGGGAAGAGCATGTGACATCCATTTGATCGCATGTGGATACTATAGTGCGATCACATATGGGTACCATAATGTATCAATATGTGGACATCGGATATGAACCGTTTATATCATAATTGTCAAAAATTCAATTCTTTGGACCATCATTGTCAAATATGTAGTTCAATTAATTTTTTATATTTTTAAAAAATATATTTTTTTTGACAACACATCTTTTTTTTTTTTTTGAAAATGTTTGACAACACATCGAAGTGAGAATCATTTTTCTACAATCTCTATCAAATATACTATATATTCTAGCAGTTTATATTAATAAATATTTTTTAGCTAATGTCCTGCAAAGTTTTTTAAAATTGAATAGTGGTTATTACAAGATATGTGGGGCAAACAATGTTCATTTCATATGTGTTCAATGGGATAAAGCAAGATTCATGAAACAAAATTTTGACACAAAAAAATTCATTTTTAAAAAAATAAATGTATAGTAGAACAATTTAAATAAAATAACATTGTGGAACAATTTCCTATCGTTAAGCAACATTTTATAGCTTTGGAGAAACTTGAATTACAATGGGTAGTAGGCAATCTGGAGATTGGCCGAATGGGCCCGCTGCTTCCTCACCCACTTACTAGTGACTAGCTCAAAATCATCCACTTGCTCGGCCAACTCAACAAGATCATCAGTAGAGCCACGCCTGAGGAGACCAGGCTGATGATCGAGAAATTCTACCAATTGCAACACATAAACCAAACATTCGAATATGTGAGTACTAATCCTTTTTCCTTAAAACAACAATGGTAATAATATCATTGTGAGGTAGTCCTTCTACCTGTGTTTAATTTGAATTGACTTACTATTTTCCTGCTTCTTTATTGTCAGCAAAAAAGATATCTAGAATTGTGCAATCAATCCACATTTATAAATTTTTCTATTTGTAGCTAATACAATGGTGTGATTTCTTTCGAAATTTGAGCTAAACAGCAATATTATCCTTTGCATTTTTATTATCAATACATAGTCCACGAAAATGCCAACATACAATGAAGAGATCAAAGTTATAAAATGGGATTTTTCCGATAGTGGCACCAACAGGGCCTTTGCCATAGAATTGTTGCCACAGAGATGATGTAGGATTTTTTAAGCACATGATTGTATTAAAAAAATAAAATAAAAATAAAAAATAGAAGTAATTTTTTTTAATTTTTTTTTTAAGTAGAAATAATATTTTTTACAATAATGTATATTTAAAAAATCTTTTTCTTTTTTTTTTTCATAAACATGTACGCATTTAGACACTTACAGCCTAATTGGTCCAATGGGCCAAAACACAAGTCATGGTGGTATGGTACACGCATTTGGACAATTTGTGACCAAATTTTAACTCAATTTGTTTTTGTTTGAAATTTGTACCGAAATTGCACCAGAAGTATCTAACCTTTAGAAGTGGTGACAATGAGTCCGAGCTTTAAGGTCTTTTGTTAACGCTTTGTATCATGAAGGACTTTTGCCTATTACACTTGTTATTGCTGGTCTTACTATTTTTCGCACAAGCATTTGCCTTAACGAACTTTACTTATATTCTACACTTAGAAATTTGTTTTGATTCCTTCATGATTTCAAATCTAACCCTATTTATAGTTCCACTTTATATTCTAATAGGTGGTGGTGATCGTTTTAATTTGACAGTCCATATCAATTCTTTTGAATTCTCTATATAAATATCCTACAAAATATGTTTGATATTTATGTAAAAGCATTCTAGAATACTTCTTAAAAAGTAGAAGCTTGTAGAATTTCTAGATTTGCAGCACTACTTGCAAGTCTCTTCCAATACTGCAGAAGCTTTTTTCAGTGCTCGACCATGAAATCTTTTGAAAAGTAGCCTCGACGAAGCTCCACAAGCAACCAAAGTGTTCCACAAGCCTCAACATCGTCCCTGATTGCTGCAAACCTTCGATAATGTATTCTGTATGTGCTTTGTCGTGGAAGCATTATTGTCTTTGTCTAACCATGTGACTAATTAGAAAGCATGTCTTGTTCGAACCGTCATCTCTTGTCCTGTGCCAGACTTGCCCAATATTGCATGAATCCTTCGGCAAGTCAATGGTGGTCTTTGATAGTGTTACACGTGGGACATGATGACTCTCTTCTTCATCACCCTCGTCCCAATGCAGCGTGATGCTTCGTTCCCCAGCCGCATCACTTTACAAGCTGGATTATCCTCAAGTGGTACACCTCGCAGTTGCTTGTCCCTTCAAGAAGCTACACATTTAAGATCCCCGTCTCTTTCATCCCCTGCAATCTCCGTGAGAAAATGATGCGCGTTTTCATACACCGAATTGGTTCTTCACGAAGCCTAATAACAACACAATCTCGTACCCCCGATTGATAGGTCATAAAAAGTTCGCACCTGTCTCCCACATTCCTCAAACCGCGGGCGCAAAGCGACCACAACATTAATCCATCCATCTCCATTTGTCATCTTGAGGGTCAATCGACTCATTTTCAACTACTCATTTACTTGGTTCGACAACTTCATTAAAAAAAATATTTATTTCAATAATCTTTACTAAACAAATGTTACTTGCATACTGAACTCTATAATGGATTAACAAGCCATAAAGTCTCATGTATGATATGTACGCATTTAATTAACCTCAACATTTTTCTAAATTGAAAAACCAGTACGATACACTGCATGGACATGATTGTTTCTAATTTTATTGGCATTTTCATCGTCAGCCTCTGTTTTGTGGAGGTGAATAAGTAAATAGAGATAAAGAACCAAACCGCAACAAATTATATGATTTGATTTGGTTCAAAAATTGAAATAGTTATAGCAGGCCGTCTTTAAACAATCTCGTCTAGATTTCAATAGTAAATATCTTTAAGGGGCTGACAGGCTGACAGCTAAAGCATATAAGTCTAAAATATACACTATTAAGCTACTTGATCCGATTAATAGTGGGAATGCTTGCGTGTATAGAAATTTATGAATACGCAGAACTAAGGAAACTTCAATCATACAGAAATCTAAATTGACGAAAATGGGAATATCGAAATTTTATAGCCTCGAATGTATATCTAACAACAACCAAATAGAGAACCATTCGCACAATCGCATGTCTAGCTGTGTCCGCAATTCCCTCAATGTGAAAAGTACAATTAAACCGGGAATCATACTCAAATGAGTACTTACGTGGAAGGGTAGTACGGTCAATTCATCGACCCGGGTCTAAGAAACGAGCAAGCTGGGTCGGGTTGAATACACCGGGTATATGGGCCCCATCTGACTTCAACAGGTGAGATACATCCACGTATCTCTGACAACTGTCTTCCTCCGTCACGCCTTTTCTCTGTGGCTCACTTCCCGATTTCTGAAACGGAGAGGGCTTCTGAATTGTTGGCGCCGCCGACAGGGGAAAGGCATCGGCTCGAGCTGGATCCCATGGCTGACCGAATAAGGTACCCTTTGTTAGAAACTCGTGGGCCAAATACCCAGCCAGAAGAGTGTTGTTTGAATTCGGCTGATCGAACGGCTTTGGTGGGGCTGGCCTATGAAGGCTCGGCTTGGCTAATGTTTTGGTCGTCACTGTTGACGGTTTCTTCACGACGTTAGGGCCGTCATCTCGACCTTTACGCTTATTTGACGGAAAAAATTGACGGCTTGAGTTGCTCATTGCTGTTAGACACGCGTCACTGCTTGCACATTCCACGTAACCACAATTGCATACTTCTAAATGCACCCAAAGGTAACCCTACCAGAACCACTATTTTCGCTGTCCCTAAAATTACACATTAAACAATAAAGTATTATTAAACAAATTTTTTGGAGCAGCAAATCACTTTTCCAAACACATAGAAACGACGTCGTTTCATGAACGAAAATGAACAGATTTCGAATTAAGCTGGAAATAACCTAAAATTATTTTTTAAAAAACAAAAAAATTAAATAAAAAAATAAAAGCAGATATTGATACAGACTCACAGATCAGAAATCTTAATGAAATCTGGTTTTAACCCCGAGAATTTCACACACAAAAACACCCAGTTACACACACGAAAGCTAGAAAGAGAAATAGAGAGAGAGGTTAGAGAATAGATAGAGAGAGAAGGAACGGGGGTTTGAAATGAGTTGAAATGGGAAATATATAGAAAGGAGGAGAAATATCTGCCCCTGACGTTTGCAAAATTTACAAGGAATGGAAAAGCGGACGTTAAAACGATTACGACGTCAACATCCCTTAAATGTGGATTTTATTGCTTTTCTTTGTACAACCCCACAAATTATCCATTTTTTTAATTGTCTTTAAATATAATTATTTGTCAGGTACGTGATACGTCATCTATAACCTACTATATTTAGCTTTTGTTCAGATTTTTTGTTAAAAAAAATTAAAGAGGTATTTTGTGTTGACACATCTTGTTGAGATTAGGTTTAACATGGCATTAGCAATCAATTTTTAATTAAAAAAATATAAACTAACATACTCAACTTTGCAATAGTTTGTTTTTAAGTTGATTATTATTATGTTTAGAATTAGAATTATAAATTTTAAATTTATGACCTCCTCTTAAGTGTGTAGTATTATTCGTTGAGTCCAACATGTTGGCCTGTTTAACTTTTTAAAATTAATTTTGGTGTAATATTTGTTTTTACACTAATTGTAACATTTTTTTTCTCACTAACACATTGATTAGTCATGCTCATCGAACAAAGATATATCATTTTTCCTCTAAAATGTATTCTTTTCGAGTTTTCTTATATTAATGTTATTTTCCAAATGTCGCTCTAATGGGTATTTATAGACGATTAGATATGGAATATTTTTATATTTCTCATGGTCTCTTAATAATCGATCAAGGTGATAACGCTTGATCGACTTAATTCTCAACAATTACCACACATATATTACTTTTGTATATAATTATACAATAACAAGCATTTTCTTCTTGAAAAAATAAATACAAAAATTACCTCTATTAATGACATGCGTGATGTGACTCACACTAATATTATTTCTTTATTTATTAACTACTAGTCTTATGTCAATATTTTAGAGCTAAAACAAGTCACGCGAGATTAATGTGGGAAATGAGGCTGACGTGCCCCGTGACAGAAAACAAGGCATGGCCGGTAATTTAATAGCCTAACAAGACTTTATAAATACAAAACTAAATACCCTTCAACTTTTGGTTTATTGGGATAATTGGAATCCAAAGTTTTAATTTGTTGAGCATTAAGGATTCGTGTTTTCTTCTTGATACTTCAATACCCAAACTTAATATTCACTGTGGAATAAGGATTTCTGTTAACTAACAGTTAAATTCTACCATTAAACTTCGTGCACCTCACGTATCATATTTAAAGGTAAAATTGTTGTTGTGCCATCTGGCTTCAATTCCTTTTTATCTGTAAACAAAGTTGAAAGTATTGGTGAAGATGCAGATGATATTTCGGACCACTATATTGCCGAGAGGAAAAGATGGAAAATAAAATATTTTCCATCTTATATGGAAAATATTTTTTCTAATGGAGGGGAATTGTTTTCCATGGAAAATATGCTAAAATATACTTTAAGAGGTTGAATACATGGAAAATTATTTCCATGGAAAATTTTACAATTAAAGATCCAACTTGAAAAATAATTTCCAAGATTCCATATTTTCCATGGAAAATCGTGGCAATCAAATACACCCTAAGTATCAATCCAAGAACTGGGTTGGAAAATGGTTAATCAGTCCATCGGGTTATGCTCAAAAGCTTTTAGATGTGGCAAAAAACTATTGCTTCAATAAGATCCAGAGTGGATAGAATACAGGTGAATTTGAGTGCTTAAATTTTGCAGGTAATCTACCTCCATCTCATTGATTTCAGTGCGTACCCTTGTTGATGATTTGTGTTTGATTTTTCCACGCACATATTTATGGTAAAAAAAATGAAAAAAAAAATGACACGTGAAAAAATAATTTTTAAAATAAATTGTAGAACGGAGCAGATTTTTATAAATATATCAAAGTGCGAACAATATTATTAATCATTAAGATTCTTTAAATTGTTAACAAATGAAATCATGTTAATCAACATGGCCTATATTACTTTCAACAACTCATATATAAAACTACAAACTATAATTCCTCTCTCTCTCTCTCTCCCCCACAAATGAGGACACGAATTGTGACCTACAATTTTCTAAAGATATGGGTTGAATGTTGGCAAAAGTATGCATCTCTAAAATCAATGGACCTACCATCAGCGAAACTACATGCCATCCGGCCCATGTTGAAACTATTTCATTTTTTCTTTCCGGAGTAGGACAAAAGAAAGTAAGAATAAATAAGAGCATCTCCAATGTAACAATGTATACGATATACATACGGTTATGAGGAGATAAAGAGATAAAAATTAAAACATCAATTTTCTCTCTCTTGATTTTCAAATTTTTCTCTATTTTTGGTAATTTTTTCTCCATATTGTCAAGAGCAATGTCTGGTTATAGAAAGTGTTAAGCACAATGTGCAGAAAAAATTACCAAAGATAGAGAAAAATATGAAAATGAAGAAAGACAAAATTAATGTATAAATTATTGTGTGTCTATCTCTCTCAAACCACATGTGTACAATGCACATTGTTGCATTAGAGATGCTCTAAGGGTTTGTTTGATACAATTTTAAATAAATTTTGTTCTCATTGTTTTTAAAGTTCAATTGTTTTTTTCAAGGCTTATACTATTTAAAATTGAATTTAAGGAGG
Organism: Jasminum sambac; assembly: GCA_018223645.1. Classification (NCBI taxonomy): domain Eukaryota; kingdom Viridiplantae; phylum Streptophyta; class Magnoliopsida; order Lamiales; family Oleaceae; genus Jasminum; species Jasminum sambac. The sequence goes on from CP073649.1 coordinate 31,755,911, forward strand.
CTGATTGAATTAATCTCGAATGGGATTCTAAGATTGGTGAAAAAGAGAGGACATTTTTCCATCTTAATAATTTCAAAGGTTACTTATTCGTCACTATTTTTACGTAATTGACAACGTCATTATGTAATCTACCTTTAATAATGGCAAAATTAAGGATGTCTTACATAGCAAATAACAAATGTACATATTCTGTTTGTACGGTCCTATTCATATTTTCCCTGATTTTCTAAATGATTTGTCAATTGTCGTTTTTCTTGCTTCTGTTTTTGGCATGTTAATGAGCATGGTCGGCATAAGTTGAGACTCAATTAGACTCGTAGCTCATATTTTCAAACGGTAATTTTAAGTGATTTCCATTAAAATTTATATTTCTGTAACTCGGATACAATTTTGACTCCATCCTCATTGAACTTAGTAAATCCCAATAATAATAATAATAAATGTCAAACAAACAAAAACAAAAGTACCAGGAATTTTTTAAAATAATTCTTTATTTTAGAGAAAAACCATCAAATTTGATTCAATTTAACTTGGTTCTAGTCAAACCCCCAAAAAAAAAATTGTAATAATAAAAAAAAAACAAAAACATGAGGAATTTTTGAAAATGACTCTTTATTTAAAAGAAAAAAAATTTAGAATCAGTTTGATTCGATTCGGTTCTAAGCTCTTATTTTCTTATCATGAAATATGCTTGACTCCAAACCCTTGCCCAAGATTTCGGGTCACGAGCCGGCTTTGCTACTTTTTGGCATGAGACATGGCAAGCTTATTTCAAACATTGTTCTCATTGACATCGATGACTCGTCTTGCAAAAATATATACGTTAACTATTGATAAGGATATTGCCCAGGATTCCACGATTTTAATGGTCACTTTCGTTACTTATAAATATAGGGTCCCAACATTTTCAATCAGTCAATTCCACGCTTAAAATAATATAGATCTATGCTACCAAAAATATCAGTTGCTGGCAATATGGTCACAATGCTAACATGAGTTGCTCTTGTATACTGGTTCATATATATGATACATACTATGTTCCAAACGCTTGTTTGGTCTAGCAAAGTCATTTTACTCTCTCTTTTTCTATATGTTTCTTTTGAAATTTACTAGTATATAATACGTGTGTTGCCCGCGATATATACTATCACGTTGTTTACTTCTCTACATACAATTTACATATAAAAGACACAAAATAATAAATATCACAAAATTAATCATTGTGATTATTTATATGGTTAAAAAAGATTCAAAACATATCTTCTAAATTATTTATGTTGAATAATATCACTATATAAATCAAGAGTACACATAAAAAACAAAAATCATTTTCTGATTATCTTGCCAATGAAAGCAAAAATTAATATTTTCTTAATCAAATCTCTTCTATTATTTTGCGAATACTAAAAATGTCAATGCTGCCATTGGCGGACCTACAATGGGGGCAGCTGCCCCCATTGTGGTCCAGATTTTTAGAAAGAAACAAAAAAAAATTGGAGAAAAAGAAAATTCATTTTTATTAAAATACAAATTTTTCCTAGTAAAATTTAGATGTTGAAGTTGAATTACAGGTTATTCGAATAGCAAATACCGGGAAGAATAGTGTATATTGAGAAAAATGTATTAAAATTTAAAAGAAATTGATAATGAAACTATTATACATTATTTTCAAAGTATAGGAAATGTTGGCAACAAAAGTATATCAATATCTCTTATTTTGTAATTTCTCATTTATTCACATTTTGTAAATCTCAAAGTTTTTTAGTATATAATACACTAGTAGATATTTTTTAATAATATAAAACTTAGAGTATAAATGTTATATTTTTTTAAAAAAATGGGGGGTGCTGCCCCCAAACCCCGACTCCAACCCCCGCACTTGTGTTTCAATCTTACCCCCACTGAACTATAATTATAGATCCGCCCCTAAATATCGCTAATAGTTATTCACCTCCACTCTCTTATATAAAAAATTCAAACATTTACAAAATTTGAAATGCAAATATAGTTATAAACAAATAATCTTGAACAAAATAGCTTTAAAACCTACCTTAAATGACTGATATTTCCTTGTAACATATGCATAAATGGTTACATTTCTAATGAGCTACATAAGTTCCTCAACTTTTTGGCTAGACAATAACATTAAGATTTTGCCAACATAAAACAATTTTAATTGAGCATTTGTTAAATAACAACTTCTTTACTTAAATAATTTACGGGTGTGGATGTTTTATTTTTTATTTTTTAAAAATTATGCATAAAGAGAGTTGGAAAAGAAATAAATATTGTACTTTTGTTCAATCTTGTAAATATAAAAAGAATGTCATCATTGTTAAGTGATAATGTGTTATCATCATACACATTATACGTTGAACATCTTTATCCTATTAACATCCATGTGTCAAGTATAATGGTTGCAACTGCAACTTGCAGCACAAGTGCATACCTCAATAATCCTTAATTTCACATAAATATCATTTGAAGAATCCAAAAAAGCAATTATTTAGGACCGGCCATACATTTTGTTTCCACTAGCTAAAAGCACTGAGGGTGTGTTTGATAGGAAAAGATGAAAAAGAAAATATTTTTCATCTTACACTGGAAAATATTTTCTCAGGGAGGTGAAAATTATTTTTCATGGAAAATAAGTTAAGACATACTTTAAGTGGTTGTACATATAAAATCATTTCCATAGAAAATTTTGTAATCTAATAACCAACTTAGAAAATAATTTCCAAAATTTCATATTTTCTATGGAAAATCATGGCAATCAAACACACCCTAATAGTACTCTAAAAGTACTAAACTCAATCGGTTAATCAATTAATTTAGTATATAAATTAGTTATATTGATACTAGTCTAGAAATATATAATTTGACACCAAATTTTCTCGTATTTTAATAATAATTCTAATATTAACTAACTTATAAATAACGATATTTATCACAAAGACTTATCAATTATTCAATGTTAATGTCAACGTCAACTTATCAACTATTCAATGTCAAATAACTTCACGAATAAATGACTACTCGTAAATCATAATATTCCACCAAAGGCGTGTAACTTGAAAGAAAACAAAGAGCAGTTTTGAGAATTTACTAACATTTGTCAGCAGAATATTTTAATGACTAAAATCAGTGACCGTTTAATCTTTTCAAAAGCAGACAGCACAAAAATTCATGAAATGTAAGCAACCATGTGGCACATGCTTCGTTTTAGAACCCTAAAAAATTACTACAAAACAAGCTCCCTACAGAATTTTCGGTTCCCAAATCCCACCACCATATATATACTACTCCTTTGACAGAATTGAATTGAATATTGTCAATTGGTGAATTTTCTAATGACTTTAGCCCTTAGACAATAAATCCAGTCTTCGTTGTCACGCTTCCGCTATTAATTCGGTTCTTTGTTTTCATAACCCTGTCCATAAACAAGATCAGAGAACAGTTTAGATATTATCGATTGTATCTGTAAAAACTGTCCAAAGAAAAAGGAAAAGGATAAAGGGTTCTTGAGACCTTTTGAGAAGCGAAGAATTTTATTTACCCCCCTGAAGAAGTCAGATTCTTCCCGATTATAAGAAGAGATGCGTGATGGTATTGATGTTCTGTGGGCTTCCCACATCGTCTCTCTGTCTTGTTCTTCCGACAGTGAGAGGTAAATATGCGTGTCAGTGTGCGTATGTTTTCTCTGTTAATTGGCGTTAATTATATGTTTGATTTATTGAATTATTTAATTTGATGAAGCAATTTATGTATAATCTCGAGTTTTCTGGGTATTGGGGGTTTTGGATTGTGATTTCGATGGTCACTAGGTAAGTTCCATGGGTCTTCGTGAACTTTGATTTGGTGATTAACGACATTTAGCAAGAATCCTAAGTTCAATTATTGTTTGAGATTCTGGGTTGAAGTTTAATTATCTGTGATGTAAGAATTTTCCCTGGTTAATGATGGTTATATGCAGTATTAAGCTATAGTTCAGTGAAAATGGACAAGATTGTAGAAGCTTCTTTTTTTCCTTCTTGGTTAGACTGTCAAGTACAGCCCAGTCCCCTATTCAACAAATGAAAACACAGCGGATCTTTGTATATTTTGAAGTTCAGGTTTTTTCAAATTTCAAATTTGATTGTAAGAAATTTTAAGGATTCATGTTGTCTGTCTTATGGTTTTGAAGATTCGCGGGAGGGCAGAAACGGTATGAGGAATGAGAATCAGATAAAGAAAAGCCGAAGGGATCAGATTACTGTTAAGTTGGGAAAGATAATGCAGTGTCTGTGCTCGGGGGAACAGCTACGTGGATTAGAAATGGTCCCTTCTTCTGAATCTCTTGCAACAAAGGATTATGCAAACAGTGCTTATTCATCTCAAGCTGGAGAAGCTGAACGTAAACCTGACACTGGCAACATCGAAGAAGCTGAGTCATCATTGCGCGAAAGTGGTTCTTTGAATTACGAGGTTTTCTATAACTCTTTTACTTATTGTTCTATATTTAGACTTGTAATCATGGCTATCCCGAGTCTTGAGGAAGAGTGTGTTTTGCTGTGTTTCAAAACTTACTTTTTGGATAGTTGTTGGTAAAAAAGTGTGCTCGACTGACTCTTAAGAAGAAGCAAACATTCCCTAAGAATCTGTGCTTCAACAAAGTAGTAAATTGTTGATTAATTACAACCCCTGACATTAAATTATCGTATTCCAGGAAGCTAGAGCATTGTTAGGAAGGTATGAGTATCAAAAGGGGAACCTAGAAGCGGCCTTACATGTCTTTCAAGGGATAGACATTGCTGCAGTGACTCCAAAGATGAAAATGACGCTTTCTAAAAGTGGAGAAACTCGTAGGAGGCGCTCAAAAAATTTTGCATCACCACCAATGTCTATACATGCTGTTAGCTTGCTATTTGAGGCAATCTTTCTGAAAGCAAAGTCATTACAGGCACTTGGGAGGTATAAAGGTAGCTCACTTGCTAGTAGGTGAATCTTTGAGGTTGATGAATTGACAAATTGTGAATATTTATGTGATTTATGACTTCATCATCTTTGCAGAAGCTGCTCAATCATGTGCAATTATCTTGGACATAGTTGAATCCTCATTGCCAGCAGGCTTGCCTGAAAATTTTGGCGGTGACTGTAAATTGCAGGAAACTATAAACAAGGCGGTAGAGCTACTTCCAGGATTATACAAACTTGCTGATCGCCCTAGTGACGCTATTTTATCTTACCGGCGGGCCCTTTTACATCAGTGGAACCTTGAAGCTCATACGATGGCTAAGATTCAAAAAGAGTTTGCCATTTTTCTTCTCTACAACGGAGATGAAGCAAATCCCCCGAGTCTACAATCCCAAATGGACAGTTCGTTTGTACCTAGGAACAACACAGAGGAAGCTATTCTTCTTTTGATAATTCTCTTAAGGAAAGTTTCCCTCAAGAGAATAAGCTGGGACCCATCAATTTTGGATCATCTTACATATGCGTTATCAATATCAGGTGGACTAAGGGCTTTAGCTAATCAAGTTGAAGAATTGCTACCCGGGGTTATAGACCGGAAAGAAAGGTGCCACATTTTAGCTCTCTGCTACCACGGAGAAGGCGATGACTTCTCTGCTTTGAGTTTATGGCAAAAAGTGTTGAAAGATCACGAGCACCCCACATGTGTACCTGCATTACTCTTTGCTTCAAAGATATGTGGGGAGAGCCCAAAATCTGCAGAAGATGGAATTTCTTTTGCTAGCCGGGCAATCAAGAGCTTGCATGGAAAATGCGATCATTTGATAGGAGTTGCAAATTGCATGCTGGGAATTTCACTCTCTGCAAATTCTAGATTGTCTGTACAAGATAATGAGAGGGTTAAATTACAATCTGAGGCTCTCAACTCCTTGGAAATTGCTGGGAAAATGACAAGAATGAGTGATCCCAATATTGTTTATCAACTTTGTTTAGAAAATGCTGAGCAGAGGAAGTTGGATACTGCACTTCATTATGCAAAGTGTTTGCTTAAGTTGGAAAGCGGGTTTGATATGAAATTATGGGTCTTGTTGGCTCAAATATTATCTGCTCAAAAACGGTTTCTAGATGCTGAAACGATCATTAATGCAGCTATTGATCAGACGGGAAAATGGGATCAGGGAGAATTGCTGCAAACTAAGGCTAAGCTACAACTTGCTCAGGGTCTAGTGAAGGAGGCCATAGAAACGTATACTCAGATTCTCGCTGTTCTTCAGGTTCAGAGGAAAAGTTACGGTCTAGGAAAGAAGCAGAAGGTTCATCTCTCTCTCTCTCTCTCCCCTGTAGAAGAAACGTAATCTTTAGACTGAATTGGCTTTCCTTCCATGAATTGGCAGGAAAATAAAGACCACCATAAGAATTTAGAGGTTGAAACATGGCATGATCTGGCTTGCATCTACATAAGATTATCCCAATGGCGTGACGTTGAGATCTGTCTTTCTAAATCAGAAGCCATTAGTCCTTTTTCTGCTTCTCGATGGCATATGACTGGTATGATCACATGATAGTCACTTTCCATTGTCTCCTTTCCTTCCCCATATGGTCTTCCGATCTTTTTTTATTTTATTTTATTTATTTCATCATAAATTAAAAAAACTAATAATAATAATAAATTAATGGAAAGCTTAAAAAGAAAGAGGGGAAAAAGTTGACCCTGAAAGTGTATTTTGATGAAAGAATACAGTTATTGACAGAAGTCGGTTATTCCGTACAAGGAATGCGTGGATTATGAATACTGGTTTGAGATGTGTGATTGGTATTGAACTTTGACTTTGATTAAGTGGTAAAAGTTAATTTTCAGAGGGTAAAAGTTTAAATGATAATGTTTGTCAAGATAATATTTTCATTTTGATCTATTTACACAGGTTTGCTTAATGAAGCAAAGGGTCATGATAAAGAAGCCTTGAAGGCATTTATGCGTGCTCTGGATATTGATCCAATGCATGTCCCAAGTCTAGTCCACAAGGCAGTGGTTCTCAGACGGGTTGGTGGGACCCACTCTTTGGCAACTGTTCGGAGCCTTCTGATGGAAGCACTTAGACTGGACAGAACGAATACTTCGGCATGGTATAATCTTGGCTTACTTTACAAGGATGAGGGTGGTGCATCTGCGCTGGAAGCTGCTGAATGTTTCGAGGCTGCTGCACTCCTCGGAGAGACTGAACCTGTACAGCCCTTCAGATGATGAGCTTTTTTATTTTTTTATTTTTATTTTTATTTTTGTAAATTTCTTGTGCTTTTGATTGTTAAATAGTCATAATTTATGACACGTGTTGGACTTGTTGGATACATAATGGAAGTGTGAATTTTGTTCTTTGATCTTGTTCTGGTTTTTATCTTTAATCTTGTCCTTTGTTGGGTTAACTTTAGGTCGGGAGTTGAAGAAAAACTTTCTAGTACTCCTAGCAAACGACATTACAATTAAGTGATCAGCATTTGCCTAAATCTAATACGATAGACTTGGAGTACCAGAAATATTATCTGTTGAAATATGCATAAGTTCTTACAAGGAATTTCTTCGCAGGTTGTTTCTCTGGAATCTGGATGAAGACTTGTACTATGTATTTAGAGTTGTTTCTTTCTGACACGAAGGATTAGAATATCCTTTGTTCAGTGACTGTGTGAATATGTTCTGATGATTGCTAGCGAATGGTCAATCAAATCACGCCGAGGATCACGATTTCTATGACTATTGGTCGTGAATAGATTGCGTGGGACCCATTGATTCATTTTGATTTATTTTTTCAATTCAATATCTTAAATGTCAATTATGCGAGGATTTATTTGTGGGTTTTCCCCTTTCATTTTTCAGAAAGAACTTTTTTTTTTTTTTTACAGATTTTGTGTGAAGAGTCAAAGTTGGCAACACTACTTTTTTTTTTTTTTTAATAATTTTAAATGGCAGCACTGCTATGCTAAAGGTTCCAATTTTATGCGATTGTTTTGCCTACCTTCTAATACGAGGAATTAATTTTACAGCATTTGTAAAGATCAGTTCAGTAAAAAATAAAGGGAAATTTTGAAATAACATAAAGTAGTAAGTGAGTGTCTTAAAAAGCGTGAAGAATGAATAAGCATAGAGCATAATTGTACCAGCTTCAAATTTCAGCGTCGTTAGACGGATAATGTGTGGTAGAAGTGCTGTTAATGTGCAATAAAGCACAAGGCGTAGCGAATTGTGGATCACAAACTTCAAATTTAAGTGCACTTAAGCAAACATCAAAACACCCTATTTAAAACAGAACTATTAATAGTCTAGGCAATATACAAAAATATTTACGTTAGATTACAAAAATATATTCTCGACATAAAAAACCACAATTCGACAACAACATTTTCAACATAAAAAAGACTCATATAGATGAATTACTTTTTATTTCACTTGCTTTTAACACATTTGACTTAGATTGAATTCACATCTTTTCATAAAATAAAACTTTATGACTATAATTCTTAATGGCAACATTGTATTTATTTTTATATCGATATATATGGAGAATTTTCAAGCACCATCAAAAGTTTTATAATTATGGAATACTCGGATCATTTTGAAGGCTCATCCGACCTACGTTTTGAAATCCAGGACTAGATCTAGAATTAGCACTGTGAGAGGGAGCTCTAATAACTTTGAAAATTTTTCGGTGATGCTGTGGTGGCCCGTGGCGGCCGATCAAAATTTTGGCAACAATTTTAGGCCAAAATTGTTGATAAAACTTTGACTGGCCGCCACGGGCCACCATAATATCGCCAGAAAATTTTCAAAATTGTTGGAGCTCCCTCTTGCCTTACTGATTCTAGATCTGATCCCGAATTTCAAAATAAAGATCGGACGACACTTCAAAATGACTCGAGTGTTTCATAACTTAAAACTTTTGATATACATTAATAACTTAAATTTTGTATATTTATAATGGCTAAAAAGTGCACATACTCTTGAAATCTGCACCATTCCAACATCAAGTGTAGCCATCAATGAAGGAATGATAATCACTGCACAGCGGACTCCACATTTATCTTCTTCCAAGACAGATATAAACACTGTACTAGTGCCCGGCCACCTACACGAAAAAAAGGCAGGCCCACCGACAACGACAAGTAAATAAATTTGTCTGTTTGTCCAAAAATTCCACAGAGAGAAAATCAAACATCTGAGAGATTTCTTTGTCTGCCTACATCAATTAATACAAACAATTTCATTCATATTCATATAATTATCCCTCTTTTGTTCAAACTTTACAGCACTAGCAGTAGTAAGTGTAGAAAGAAAGATGGAGAGCCGCAAGAGAGAAGAGGCAGGGCCAAGTGCATCAGTTAGCGAAGAGGAGAAACGAGAAAATGAGGAAGAGGGTTTTGATTATGAGGACGAGGGTTTTGATGAATTGGATCAAGAAAATGGAAGGGTTTTTGAGAATTTTAGTCCTGGCCCTCTTCTTCCTCTCAAAGAACAGATTGAGAAAGACAAGGTATCTCTTCTTCTTAATTTTAATCTCTTATCTGCAAAAGCTTTGTCTTGTTTGAATATGAAGTATCTGCTCTCTGTACTCTGTGTTTGGTTTATAAAAGAGAAACCCTGGATGCTTGATGTTGTGTTCTTGTTTGAACAGTGTTTCTATGGAATTAATATGAAGTTGTGGTTTCATTTTCTTACTCTTACACACTGCAATTGATATTTGGGCAGTGTCTTTAGGGCTTAGATTATGTGGAAAAGTTAGTGGCATTTCTAAAGTTTCCATTTCTTCTGTCTGCACAAAGTTTAAGGTTGTCTGCCTTGCTGATTGTCCCATGAATGCCAATATGAATAACCATCGAAATCTCATTGTTTTGCACATTATGATAGAATTTTAACTGGTTTATTAACCGAAGTGACAATGGTGAATGGTGTACACAACTCTGCACGTTTATGGTCGAAAATCTCACCATCTACATGCCAATACATACTAGACAAACCGGTAGAATAGTGATAGTACATATTTGATATAGTCATGCTGTGCAATGCCCACAAGTGGGCATGGGACACGTGTCGCAATCGGCATTTTAGTTGTGGGCATTGGAGCGCTAGCGATATTTGGTAAAGGAGAGACAGCATAATAGAATAGGCCATAGGGACTAGAGTTTTGAGCACAGAGTGGAGTGTACTTTCAGGTGAGGAACAAGCTAAGCCACTATCATGACTGGGGTTACCTCACATACATGGGTCTTGATGGTTCTTGGCCTGTTAGAACACCTTTGTGCAGTCCAATCCAAGACCAAGTGGCCATTGTCATTTTTGCTTCGATTTGGTTAATTCCACAAAGCTGAATGAGGCCTGAGAGGTAAAAAGTTGGGCCCACTTGCCACGTGTGCAACACCCTGCATCAGTTGTGTCGGAGGAGATCATATAATTGTTGTACATGCCTATTAGTTGAGCTTTTATCAATTGGTTTTATTATTCACAATATTTGTAATCCAATTAACTTTTGGTATCAAACTTAGGAAGACGAGAGCTTAAGAAGATGGAAGGAGAAGCTTCTTGGCTGCCTCGAAAGTGACTTGAACGGTTCCATCTCAAGAATCTCTGTTTTACAACACTCCAACCTTTATGTATTCATTTTGTTTCTTCAATGGTAATGTTGTCTACTTTTGTAGGACAAATGGAGCCCGAGGTTAAATTTATGTCAATAGGAATCACGTCCTCTGATTTTGGGGAGCTCACTCATCCCTTGCCTATTACTGAAGGCCAGAGTAAACGCATACTATTTAGTCTAAGAGAGGGCTCTGATTACCGTCTTAAGCTAAAATTCACTGTTCTTCACAACATCGTCTCAGGGTTGGCCTACACGAACACAGTTTGGAAGTCTGGGATTCAAGGTTCAAAATCTGCTCTTTTAATGTGCTCATTAATTTGACTCTACTTGTTGGTCTTTTACGTTAATATAAGATTTTTATTTTTCTGAATTTTGGCAGTTGATCAAAGCAAAGGAATGTTGGGCACTTTTGCCCCTCAACGAGAACCATACATACACACCTTAGAGGAGGAGACGACCCCATCTGGGGTGCTGGCAAGAGGAACATATACAGCTAAGCTCAAGGTGCGTGTAGTTGCAGCGTGAGGTTTGTGGTTTTCTGTGCGTTTTCATTGTTCTTGACATTTTACCATGTGTTCACTAAAAACGACAATAAGTCATCTTGAGTTTGCTTAACTTAAAAGATCTCTCTTTCATATGAAAAAGTAAACAATTTTTCAGTGTTTTGAAAAACTGAAAATAGTAGCTCTCGGGTTCTCACTCTTGAGCTTGGCCGAAGATGCTGCTTACGGTGTTGTTTTGTGGTATGAAATTGTGCAGTTTGAAGACGATGACAAAAGATGCCATATGGAGCTTGATTATTCCTTCGAGATACGAAAGAGTAGTTAAGAGTCTAGTTATTTTTGTTCATTCGGTTTGATCGAGCCTTATGAGTTGCTGCTGAGCAAAAAAAGGGAGTAGCTTCTTCGGTTTCTAAGCTTTTTTTTTTTCTTCTTCTTTTTCCTCCAGTCAAGCGAAACGGTTGTCATAGATCCGTTTGTTGAGTTGTACTTCTGTAGATTTCGTTACGGTTGGAATTGTTAATTGTTTCATCATGTTAACCAGAGGCCTTGTTATGTTAACCAAATTGTTGAAATTCAAAAACAAGAATTTTGTTGTTAAGCGTATATCTCTGTTTGATACACTCTTCACCTAAATGCAAACACAAACTTATCATGTTTATGAGACACATCTCATTCAATCTTAGCAACTATCCGATGTGGAGGTGACACATGGCGTAACAATAGAAGACTTGCCCGTTAACTTCTTTGAGACTTTGACAAAGTTATTGTTTAATTTTATTATTTGGGAAAAATAATTTTGAAGAGAATGTCTGATTAGGTCACTGTAAGTTTGAATATGTCATGGCCTGCAAATCTTTGTCTGCATTAATCTTATACCCACACAGGCGGAAAACCCAAAGCTGGCCAACAACAATGGCGGAAGAATACGACGACCCAGTAATCCAAACCTGGTATCTATCCTTGAATCATCATTTTCTTCAAAAATCTCGACCCCAATCACCAACGTACGATCACAAAAACCCTCTATGGAATCGACCTCCAATACCACTTCAAGATTTCGGTTCAGAGATCACAATCAAGAAACGGGAGATGATTATTCCTCAGAAGCCCACACAAGTGCGGATTCTTCCTCTCCATCCGGTGATGAAAATGTCGAGGTCGAGCTTCAATCCATGACTGCCAAGGTTAAATTCTAACTCTCTGCTGTATCTTACAGACAAGACAGTATGATGATCAACAATTTAGTTTCTTTTCCATTCTTAATACTGTCAAACACAAAGACCTTATAATAATCTATATAATTATATATGTTTGTGTTTAATTTTCATATTATTGTGTGTTTATTTTGATATTAAAGGGTATTCAGCATCTGTGTTTGGAACTTCTGGAATTGAAGCATGAATCAGATTTGGATTTTCAGAAGAGCATCTCTGCGAATTACTCTGCCTTTCTTGCGTAAGTTTTCGTTCGAATTAACTGTTCTCAAATTTTTAGTACACTTTTTTTAGTTAATTGCGACTCCAGGTAAACAAGAATCAATTTCTTCACATTTGCAGAATATTTAAGGAGATAGAAGTATTGCAATGTGAGCTGTTTCAACTGAAATACCAAGCTTCATCTCAGAAGAAACTCGTAAAAGAGTTTATAGATGGCATTGCTTTAAAACTTCTATCAGTCGAAACTATAGAATTGATCACCAAAGAACCTACACAAGTGCAACTTTCTCCTCCAAGCATATTAGAAACCCACACTGAAAATGTCTGCGAACTCCTTGATACTCTTCTTTCCGAACACAGACTCGATGATGCTCTTGCCCTCCTCGAAATGGAAGGCGGGTATTTCCAAAGCTTTCGTTTGGAGCAAAATTTTTCTTCTTTTGAATTAATGTCCTATAACTCCATGATATCAGCGAAGAGGGCTATGCTTTGCGATCAAATGACATTGGTGGCAAAAAATCCTAGGATATCTCCACCAGAGCTGAAAAAGGCATTGCTTCAGTTGTCCCAACTTGGAGATTTCAATCTTGTGAATCAATTACTGCTTGAGTACTATCATTCCCGTATAGAATCGGGTATACATGATTTGCAATCTTCAAGAGAGTTTCTTGATATTGTATATATTCAAGAAGTAGCAAAATTTGTATGTTCTATGATCTCTCAAGCAGCAAAGATTCGTGTATCCTTAAATGGAGGAGGAGAAACTTCTAAATTTTCGGATCTAACTGAGTGGGCCAGTCGAGAAATTGGAGCTTTTGCCACTTGCTTCGATAAATATGTTGCCTCCATTTCGGAGATGAGTGGTCGATTGTCAGCAGTGGTGGATGCTATGCAGATTGCAATGTCATATTGCTCTTTGCTTGAGAGTCAAAAGATTGTTTTGCAACCATCTTTAGTAAAGTACATTCGCCCTCGTGTTGAAGAAGTATTGTGGGTCCATGTCAAGCATTTCAGACAAGTTATTAGTATCTTCACCTCGACTGATACTTGGGTTCTCGGTAGATACTTTGGACCTGGGATTATAATGGGACGTAGTTGTGCAATCATTGATCAACAACCAGATTATTTGTTTCTTACTAACAGTGCAAGGAAGTTTGTCACATTATTTCAGGTTAGTCCCCATACTTCGTCGAATGTTACAAACATATCCTTCGATATTTCGATAGTTGATTGGATTCAACGTAGACAACTAACGAAAATTTTTCATATTTCCAGTCATTCACGGAGGATGTTTTGCCTTTAGTTGCCCTTCAAATGGAGAGTTCAGTTCTGAAAGGAATCATGGACCTCTTCACCGCGTATGTCCTCATTCTCGAAAATGCCCTTTCGGGCGATACAAACACCCGAGAAAATGGAGGGTCAAAAGTGAACTTTCCACAGGAGCCATTACAAGAAGTGTCAATTTTAGCCAGTTTATCAACGTTGGTGCAATTCGTCTCGAGCATGATTAAAAATATCTTTGACGGCATTCACGAACTCGACTTTGAGATTGATAATTATCTGCTGTCCATTCAAGAAACTTACAGTCCGACTTGAGGCAGTTTTATCCAGGAATTTGTTAACAACATATTGTCCCCAAATGTTGAACATCAAGGTGTTAAAGAAAGTCGCATAAGTTGGTATGAGAATTCAAAGATTTACGATCTAGTCCCCTCTCCAACTCACCTGGTATGTTGTGTTTAATGTTGTTTTAGAACCATATGTAAGCTTGTGAACCATTTGCCTCACAACATTTTGATTACCAGGAATTTTGTCTAGAGCTAAAGAAATTACAGAAGCTTGCTGGGGACGATTATGTCGATAAAGATTGGTTGATGGATCTTCTTAGAGAGCTGATGGAGTCCACATTTTCATGGGTCTCAAGTAAATCAGAAATTTGGACGATAAACGAAGAGGATTCTGCAGATCACTGCACTGATTTCATGCAGGTACAAATTTATGCTTCTATATGATCACATTTTTGTGTGGAATATTTTAGTTTTGAAAATTCTCTTCTATTCGTTGCAGTTTATTCTTGACGCTCAATTTCTGGTAGAAATTGCGAGGTTTGGAGGATACTTGTCTGATGATATAATAAATGCTTTTTTGGATATCATATCCCGTCTAGAGACGTGCTTCATTGCCTCTGGATTTAATCCAGTAAGGTAACTTGTCTTCATCGAAAATAGAAAACCGAAAATGAGTCAAACTCAAAACTAAAAATTGAAAGGCAAAAGGAGTGTAAATTATTCTTAAACTCGTAGGGATTTGAATGATGATGGATGGCCTGGAAATGCTGCTATGAAAGCTCTTGAGAAGTTACAAGAATTCGAAGAGAAAGAATTGCTAGAATGCGAAAATAGTGATACCCTCGACCGAGAATCACTTCATGCTGATCACGGATTAATCAATGATATGGACACACAAATTTCAAGTGTCAAAGTTACCCTTATTGAAGATGATATATGTCTTGAAAAGGAAGGTGAAATTTCACATGCAGAAAGTAGAAATGAAGGCTATGATGATGGAGATACTCGCGGACAAGAGAGAGGAAATCAGTCTAATAGGGTTAAGCTGGGGATGGGGGTATTTTGGGAAGAAGAGAAGTTTTCGGTATTGAAAGAGAAGAAAATAAATGAAGAACAGGGTCCATAGTATGGACTGATTGAGATATTGTTTTTGCTGTGTGAACTTTCATCACATTATATACTATACCTCGTTGACACTTTAGTTTTGAATGAGTCAATTTTACAGAAGAAATTGTTGAAGGAGAGATCATATAGTAAGTTGGCACTCCTTTCTAACAAATTGAGTTTAATTTTCAGGTTTTGTGAGGTGTAGCTAAGCTAGGCTAAGATCAAGTGTAGTATCTGTTCTTGTCAGTTTTTTTAAAAAAAAAAAAAAACCTAAGCGAGGCTAGATGGACTATTGAAGTATGTGATATTTCACCATTGATTATAATCTACATATGCATTCATTAGTGTGAACTTAGTAATTTGATTTTTTTTTGCGCCCCCCCTTTCCGGAGAATATTTCTTAATGGACACTGTCAATTAACATTTTTAAGTAACAATTATTATTTAATACGCATGTTTATATGAAGATATATCATGTCGGGTTATGATCCCATCTGATCGGGAAAAAAAATGATAGGGGGGTGCTTTTACCATCGTGACAATTATGTATTATTCGTCTAACTTAACGTAGATGCCAAAAAGCCTTTAGAATCAATAGGGCATATGCAATAGGAAAATGTTATCCAGACCCCGCCCGTTCATATAGAGTTTCCCACTGTATGGTGGGACCCAGCACCTGTGGAAGGATGTGTAAGGCTTGTCACTTATGAGAAATCATTAATGAGAGTCAATCCTTTTAATTCGGTACCCATGCAGGGTACTATATCCAATGAGACAACCCCCCTAAATGTGGGGGATCCACATATTTTTTTCATCTCTATCCGGGTATGGTACTCGTGTAGAGTACCAGAAATAAGCTCGGGGAGTCAATATCATATTACTAATAAAAGTGCCGGGTGAAACTTTTATGAGCGTTTCTACCCTTATAGCCTATGCATTATAGCCATAATGCCATTTAATTTTTTTAAAATAAAAACCATTTATTCATAGAATTTTGCAAGTTTTCAAAGTAAATCAACCTGTAATTAAATTGTACATCGATCACTTGAATTTGCCTAAAAAAAAAAATTAGGTAAGGACCCCAAATGAATTTTAAGGTGAAAATGTCATCTACACCAATTTTCTTTCATTTTTTTGTCTTTTAAGTTTTGCAAAGAACATTTTAGATTACAGCGACCATTAATAAAAGTAATTTAAACTTGAGTAATTGTGTGTGAAATTTTGAAACTTCAACGATGATTTCATTATTTTTTTGTAACTTGTTACTTGAATGACCATCAATGAAATTAACCCCCTCCTCCCCCTCCCCCTTTTTGCTATCTAACTTTTAAAATCTTTTAACGTGTTGGGATTATTGTGTGAATTCATACTACAATGAACAACTATTTTGATAACAAAATGATTATGTGCATTAGAATCAAATATCATTATCTGCTAAGTTACTTTAATATTTATGGTGAATCATGTCATCATCAAGAAGTATAGTAACAAACTCAGGAATTGAGGCGTGGTTATAAAAAAAACTTTAATTCATTATTCATTTATGAAATGCATACTTTGATATGTATTTTCACTTAATATTGCTAGATTATTGAAGAGAAACTTACAATTTTTCAAAATTGACAAATGTATTCTAACTTTCTACATTAATATTCAATTTTATAGAAAAATTTATAATATTATTACAAAACCTTGTGCAATGCACTAGTACTTTTGAAAATCTTCCATAATTTATGGTGTATCTCGCTCCAGGTCTCGTAGGTTGGATGAAGATACTTATAGAACGTGATATATTGAAATAATTTGAACAATAAAATTATTATTTTTCAATCGATAATAAAAAAGATCATGTTTTATATCTAATGGGACTTTTTTCAAGCAAGCTACAATAAACATGTTAGAGTTGGATGGATTAAAAGAATGTAAGAAAATGATAATTTCGAAAAGTATAAAAGAATCGAGCAAGATAAATATTTATCTCCAAAAATTAAGAATATAAATTTAAAGATAATGTCGAGGGTAAAATTCCATAGAGAAATAGTTTAAGGACTAAATTAAAGTAAGTTAAAGTTAATCCATCAACTTCATCTCCAAATCAAAATTAGCCCACCGATCCTACCTCTACTTGCGATCCCTCTCTCGCTAAAACAACCCTTTCCCTAATAGATATTTTTTACTACCGATATCTAGGTCCAAAACCCTAAATTTAAACCACCAATTCCGAATTCAACAAGAAGTTCTGCTAACTTTTTCGCGCAGAAACTTTATAATTATGTGAGACCCGACGCCGAGCAAAAGCCAATTTAACCTGAATCCGAATTTCCGATTTAGCCAAATTCATCCCCAATTGAATTACTTTCTCAACTCCAATTTCCATCGTTCGTACTTCGCATTCCCTTGCAGTCTCTTCTCAGCCGACAGTCGCCAATCCCTTCTTCTCACGCAGCCTGCGGTGAACCGTACAGAAACTCAATTCGTAGGTACTATAAATTTCTTGTTTCTCGCTTTTATTGCATTTTGAATCCCGATTGAATGATTGAAATTATTATTTTGTGATTTGTGATTGTATATACGTTTTCCGTTTTAATACGTTAGGAAAAAAAATAAAAAATAATAAATTGGAGTTCCGTAGTCTTGAGCATGTTGAGAGTTGAGACTTGAGAACCACCGTGAAAGATTAGTAGGGTTTTCATTATTTATTTATTTATTTATTTATTTTTCATATAGCTATTAGTTGGTTTAATGTTTGTTTAATGCTGGAGACTGTATCCTGCTTAAATCTCGAACAGTATGTTGTGATTCTGGTGAACTGGGGAGACTGATTGGTTGACAATGTTCATAATTTGATACCATTTTAAATTTTGATTTGAATACCATAATTTTGTTAAACTAATCTTGCAATGTGGTAATGCTTCAAAGAATCTTGTAATATTTAACAATGAATGATGTTATTTAACAGTGAATACAATGTTTGGCTCAATCTATGTTGTCATTTAACTCGAACTAGTTCGTTTCATTTTAGAATAGACGAGGTTTTTCTTGCTAATTGTATGACACTGTACATCAAAATTAAGTCTACATATACATGTTATAATAGGTAAAATTTATTCTGTGGAAATTCTTGGGGACTATTTTAGTAGGATTTTTTGTATTATGACTTTTTTTTGCCATAAATCAAACTTTGTTATGATTGTGAACTTGAAAATTATCACATCCCCTCCCTGGCCCCCAGGGTTCATTCCTGGCTATGCCTGTCGCCTTTTGAACTTGTTATGTTTTATTGAAATTTTCAACTTCAGTCATTTATTAATGCTGATGTTATTGTTGGGATCCTGGTCAAATAAAAAACTGCGATTTTAGTTTGTCGCCCCATCTTTTTATTTTTTAATTTTAATAGAAAGCTTGAAGAGCAATTAACTCTGATGTTACCTTATATGGTTTTCACAACAAGCTTTTTGGATAACGAAAAAGGGATGTTTATGAATTTTAGGAGTCACGACATCATTGATTGATTTCTGTTGGTATTTCTCCAGCAGAGAACTTAAGGAGATTTTCTTGTCGTTATTCGGTGTTGTTCTTGGCGATGCTTAATGGCAGATAAATAATTTTGATGTTAATTTCTTAAATTATGAACAATTAATCTTTTCAATGTCTTGTTCCTTCATACCTCTGTAAGATTTTATTTGGCAGGTTCTATTATTTGTAACGTTTGGAATATTGTTCCACTTTGAAATAGTGTTAAACCTGCGATACTGACGCAAAATCCATTGCTAATTTTGCTGATTAAATTTAACCTCCAGCATATTGTAGGTCTGCCCCCGTCTTTTAGTATTAACTTTTTACAAGGAGCAATGGCTCGGAGGAGGTATCGCAGTGATTCTAGCGACAGCAGGAGCTTAGGTTCTGATGAATTACGAGGAAATAGGTATCGGCATCAGGATCGTGGAAGTTTGGATGCAGAAAAGGAGAGGGAAAGGAGAAGTAGAAGACAAAACGAACGGGATGCAGATAGTGAAAATGAGGTTGACAGGCACGTGGAAAGGAGGGAGAGAATTTCTAACGAAAAGCATGAAAGTGGGGAAGGCAAAAAAAGAGATGAAAAGGAAGATGAGAGAAACAGGGAAAGGAATTCTGGTCGGGGGTCTGAAAGAGATGACAAAAGCGGGAAGCGTGGGCATGGGGCTGAAAATGAGAGTAGAAAAGGTAACACAAGCAGAGAGAAAAAATCACGAAATTACGAGTCAGATAATGAGGATGATAGAAGAGGCGATAAAAACGGTGAAAGACGAAGGAGTAGGGAAGACAACAGTGATAAAGATGATTATAAGCAAGAGCATAGGAGAAGAGAAGTAGTGGATGGTTATAAAGAAAGGGATCGCAAACGTGATTCACATAAGGATGTGGAGCGTGATAGGAATGATAGAAGGGGTAGGGAGGATAGCGATGAACATGATGATAAGATAGAGTATAGGAGAAGCGAAATAAGGGATGGTTATAAAGAAAGGGATCATAGACGAGAATCACATAGGGATGTGGAGCGTGATAGGAGGGATAGAAGGGGAAGAAGCGGACATAGGAGTGATGACGATGATGAGAATGGGCGATTTAGGGGCAGGGAGCATCGTCATGATGAGGACGACCCTCGGGTGGATAATAGGAAAGAGCAACGAAGTAACCGAGAAAGAGAAAGTGAGAGGAAACGCACCAGGAATAATGATAATGGTATGAGGAGAAAAGAGGAAAGGAAAGAGAATAGAGAGGAAGATGGGGATTTGAGTAAGAAACTGGGAGATGTGAAGGCACGCGAGGATATGAAGTTGCAAAAGCCTGAGGCTCATTCAGGCACTGGCATAACAATGAACGTGGGAAGGAGTGGAGGAGTGTATATTCCTCCGTTTAAATTGGCGAGAATGATGAAAGAAATTGAAGATAAGAGCAGTGTTGATTATCAGAGAATGACATGGGATGCATTGAGAAAGAGTATTAATGGGTTGGTGAACAAAGTGAATGCAACCAACATTAAAAATATTATTCCAGAGTTGTTTGCTGAGAACCTGATACGTGGGAGGGGTTTGTTTTGTCGGTCATGCATGAAGTCACAAATGGCTTCTCCGGGCTTCACGGATGTGTTTGCTGCTTTGGTTGCTGTGGTCAATACCAAGTTCCCTGAAGTTGGTGACCTGTTGTTGAGGAGGATTACCCTGCAGTATCAGAGGGCTTACAAGCGAAATGATAAAGTATGTATTTCAGTTTCTTTTTACTATAATTCACTAAATCTTTCTTAAGTCTTTTAGAATATTTTGTTATCTATTGTTTTAATACTGCTGATGTTGATACCTTTTTTGCAGCCACAACTTGTTGCTGCAGTCAAATTTATTGCCCATCTGGTGAACCAGCAAGTAGTTCACGAGCTGATTGCTCTTGAGCTGCTCACCTCTCTGCTGGAGAAGCCTACAGATGATAGCGTTGAAGTTGCTGTTAGCTTTGTGGAGGAATGCGGATCCATGCTTCAGGACCTAAGCCCTCGGGGATTGCATGGTGAGTACATGCACATACATGTCACTTCTTCAATTCAAAAATCTTCCCCTGCTTTGACGCTTTAGCCATTTTTCTTAAATAGGTATTTTTGAGAGATTTCGTGGGATCCTTCATGAAGGAGAAATAGATAAAAGGGTTCAATACAAGATTGAAGGTCTCTTTGCGTTACGGAAAGCAAAGTTCCAGGTGGGCTGTCTTTTACATTGATATAGCTCGGAATCATAGAATCTTAATCCTAATTTACTTTAAATAGTCTTTGATTTGATATTTGACACATTGTAATGCTTTCTAAATGCACCATATGCAGGGACATCCAGCAGTTCGTCCAGAATTGGATCTAGTGGAGCAGGAAGACCAATTAACTCATGAAGTTTCCCTTTTAGACGAGATAGATCCTGAGATTGCTCTAGGTATGCTTTCAGAATAGTGCTCTACTGCTCTTATTTATTGCTGCTGGCTTTCCTGTTCATGTACCGTTAACTTGCATAAATTAATCTCAATGTATTCAGATGTTTTCAAGCCGGATCCCCAGTTCCTAGTAAACGAAAGGAAATATGAGGAACTCAAGAAGCAGATACTAGGTGAAGAATCTGAGGATGAAGCAGATTCAGAAGGAGAGTCGGAAGATGAAGATGATGAAGAATCTGATGAAGAGGACGAAGAACAGATGAAAATAAATGACGAGACTGAGACAAATTTGGTGAATCTTAGAAGAACAATCTACTTGACAATTATGTCAAGTGTTGATTTTGAAGAAGCCGGACATAAACTGCTTAAAATCAAATTAGAGCCTGGGCAAGAGGTTGGTACTGTTAATTCACATCATTAACTTTAGTATCCTTGCATGATCCTATGAGCACCTAAATGGAGGGGCACATGCGCACTGGTTGTTGTCATTTCTATACAGATGATATTAGAGATTTGGGTGTCTGGCTATTAAGATTAAACACGCCTTTCTAAAAAAATTCTGAAAACCTCCCTTATGTATTACCTTTAAAATTATTATTCTACTTCTACATACTTGAACTATATTGCCCATTTCAAAAGTTTTCAATATTGATACATTTTTTTATTTTTTGAATCTCAATAATTAAATTTCTGGTGTGAAAGTTCCCATATCATAAGACGGATAAAATGATAAAGTTAGCAATGAATAAGGTTCATAGTTCAGACTATTTTCTTTTCTTAAAAATGAAAGTTAAATTGTTTTGATTGCTCCAAATTTCTTAATATTATGACTTTTATGCGGAACTTTCCTAGAGGGGAGGAGGTTGGGCGTCTTCGTAATTGTGACATTGCTTGGGGGGGCGATTTTGATATTATCTCTTTCTATTATTTTTCTTCTTTTTGTTAGTTGATTTTTATTTTTCCCCGAGTATAAAATCTGTCTTAGGGTGTTGATGTGATGTGGAATTGCTTTCTTAGTGGATATTGCCTATCTGACATTTCACCGTTTAACTCTGCTTGTTCTTGCTTTGATCTGTACAGATGGAACTGTGCATTATGCTGTTGGAATGTTGCAGTCAGGAAAGGACTTACCTTCGCTACTATGGACTTCTGGGACAGCGCTTTTGTATGATAAACAAAGTTCATCAGGAGAACTTCGAGAAGTGTTTCGTTCAGCAGTACTCCATGATCCATCGACTGGAGACTAATAAATTACGCAATGTTGCAAAGTTTTTCGCCCATTTGCTTGGCACAGATGCGTTACCGTGGCATGTTTTGGCCTACATTCGGCTAACCGAAGAAGATACAACTTCATCTTCTCGTATTTTCATCAAAATCCTCTTCCAGGTATTTGTTATCATTTTCTGAATTTATTAGTGCCATTTTCTCTTTTTTCATATCTCTGCCTCCTAGTTCCAGTTTTTAACTGTCAACCATAAGTAACTTTTTAGATGTGCAGTCAATATCTGAATGGTAGAAGTTAATTTGTAGGTAGAAAGAAGTTAAAATGAACATGTGCTAAGTTTGAACATTGGATGTTTTCTGTTGTAGGAATTGTCCGAGCACCTGGGAATCCGATTACTCAACCAGCGTCTGAGTGACCCCACCATGCAAGACTCTTTCGAGTCTATATTCCCCAAAGACAACCCAAAAAACACGAGGTTTGCCATTAACTTCTTTACGTCCATCGGTCTTGGAGGGATAACAGAGAACCTACGAGAATATCTCAAGAACATGCCACGTCTCATCATGCAACAACAGAAATCCGTCTTTGAGTCAGAAGATGAGTCGGGCAGTTCTAGTTCCGACTCAGATGGATCTGGGTCCAAGTCAGGATCGTCTAGCTCAGACTCAACTGAGAGTGAAAGTGAGACTGACAGTGATGACAGACGAAGGAAAAAGAGGAGAAGAAATTAATTACATCACACACTGTGCTATCAAACCTAGTCTTCTCTGTTTCTTCCTGGTTTTGTTATGCGGAGGATTCTTCTTTGTTTGGCTCTTTGAAATACTCAAGTTTTGATCTTTTACGTGTACTCTTGTATCTTTCAGTTTATGTTATTATGTTACTATGTCAGTTAATTAATTTGATAATTTTGAATTTTTGATTTTTTTTTTTTATTTTACTTTGTTTTGAATATTAGACTTCATATTGAACTGGGATTCCCTCTTGTTTCACACTCCAAATAGGATCTGCATTAGAATTCTATTTGGACTCGAAGTAATTGATTTGCTTCCACTATTTATATTTCTTCTGTATAAACATGCATAGGTCCTCGTGTGCATTGTCACCAGAGAATATACGATTTTTTCAGGTGTTTGATTGAGCAAACAGGAAAGACGGCAATGGTGGACAGAAACGGCAAAGAAGAATCGAGGGTGGAGTTAATCAAGGCAGTAGAGTCTGTAATAAAGGCAATAGTGTTTGCATTCATGGCTGTTGCAACTCTGTGGATGGTTGCAAGTCGCAACGCGAGTCTAGATGAAAAGGGAGAAGAATTACTTGGAATTGAACTAGGCGTGGAGGTGGTCATCGATTTACTTCTGACAGGAAGTGCGGGATTTTGTTTCTTAATGACGTGTGTGTATTCTATGAATGCATACAAAGCAATTGAAGCTAGACGAGAGATATTTGATAGAGAATGTCCATTGTTGGTATAGATCATAGGATAATGGAAATTAGCGTTATGCTACCTCAAATTATTCTAAGAGGTGTATTTAATTAGGACTTTTACAGATTTTTGAGGATTTAAAAAATCTCCTCATATTGGATGTAGAGTTTTTAGAAGTCCTGGTTTGTTCAATGTATAGTAGATATAGTAGATTTTTTAAAACACCGAAGTCTTGGTCTGTTTAGTTAGAACTAGAAGCCCCTTCGCCCTTCAAAGCAATTGAAGCGTGACGAGAGATATTTGATGGAAAATATCCATTGTTGACATAGATCATAATTCATACTACTGTGATTTTTTTTTTGTCCTCTTAGATAATGAAAATTTGCATCTTACTATCAGTCTTTTTTTCTTTTTCTTTTTTTTTTTTCCTTTTCTTCCTTCATTTATTTATTATTTTTGCAATCACCATCTCAACAAATATTGACAAATAATAATTAAGAAAAAAAAGTATCTCAAGAAATAAATTTAGTCAAAGTCAGTTTGAATTATATTCCTCCTAGGCTCCTACAAACTCTTTGCCTTTAATGTACAAATCATTCCTAATTGCTTTAATTGATGTTGTCAAACTCGTAATCAACATCATGTTAAAAAGAGGAGTGAATGATAGTATTAAAGATCGGAAACTCGTTGAGATCCAATACATAAGTAATAAATATTAATAGAAATATACAAGTCATCATATATTGTAAAAGATGCCTGCAAAATCCGATCTTAGGTAAACATAATCATGATTAACTTACCTCGGTATATTGGTTTTTGGTCAAATGTTCTACTTCGAGTTTAGAAGTCAACTCACTCCATTTTGTAAATCGTTTAAAAAGGTTGCACTGTCTTTCATAACTAAAGGTTAAATAAATTGAAACTTTCAATCCTACTATGTCAACGAATGGAAAAGATCGTTTACTCTAAGAATAGGTAAAATAAGGACAGCATGAACAAAATTGAAACGACATGGACGATTTGCAAGAATCCGTATTATAATTGTCAAAATAAAAAACGTGGAGGATTAATTTTGCAATTTAAAAAGAAAAAAATGTTATAAGGGCCTTTTGAGGCAATTACCAACTCCAACGTTGTATGTGAGCCGTCTTCTCCTCCCAATCTCGACAGAGTTGATTTTATTCTGCTCAAACTGACTGATAATGGCGGCTTCTCTCCAATTTACTCTCAAATCGGTAACCCTCCCCAAATCCTCCACCAAATACACCCCGAGATTTGCTACAATACGCTGCTCCGTCTCTCCACCGTCCAAAAGCTACACCATCACTCTCCTCCCAGGCGATGGCATTGGTCCCGAAGTCGTCTCCGTAGCCAAGAACGCTCTTCAGCTCGTCGCCTCCATCGAAGGTAAGAATTGAATAAATTGCTGAAAGACTTCTTTCTCCCCTATATCCTAGGCTCTCATTTAATCAATAGATTTATGTAAGTGGTTTTGTGATATCGATATTAGGGATTAAATTTAAATTCAACGAAATGCCAATGGGTGGCGCGGCCTTGGATTTGACTGGAGTGCCATTACCGGAAGAGACCCTTGTGTCTGCAAAGGGATCGGATGCCGTTCTTCTTGGAGCCATTGGAGGGTAGCTATAGTAATTATAACAATATTATATACACTCAATGTATTATTTTGAACTTAAAATTTTCTGTTTTATCTTGCTGTTGCTATTATTAATGTAAAAAAATTTGTTGATTTGATGAGTAGGTATAAATGGGATAATAATGAGAAGCATTTGAAGCCAGAAACAGGATTGCTTCAGCTTCGGGAAGGTCTTAAGGTGTTTGCTAACTTAAGACCGGCCACAGTATTACCACAGGTAAAGACTTCGGTTAGGATGTTATTTTCTGACTTCCAATTCGAAAATTTACAGTATTTCAAAGAACGAGTTTATAATTGCTTAAATACTTTAGTGCATGTGTGATATGTGTTACTGGGACCACACTGTCCAGTACTATGATTAAAATTTGAACTTATTTCATCTTTCCGATACCTTTTAGCTTAGCTATGTTATTGATGGGAATTGAGATAAATCAGGGCAAAAGCTTTTAGATATAAGAGATAGAGTGCTTGTTAAACTAGAGATTTTTCTGGTTTTATGTAACTATAACTTTTTTATTTTCGACAAATTCTTCTGATGTATTGAAAGTTCCTTTATATTTTGGTAAGTTGTGATGTAGAAAACAGTCAAATTATTTATGCTTCAAAAGGGAGAACAAGGGATTTCACATATTTGGACTATTGATCGTTCTGAATTGTATATTCGTCCTACTAAAGTACCCTTTATTGTTGATCTTTTCTATCTCTCTCTCTCTCTCTTCGTTTCTTCATCAGTAATATTTCCCTAGACTATCTTATATCCCATCTCACAAGTACAACTATAAAGGGCATCCTCTTGTTCAAAGCATTCTCCTTATAGCAGAAATCTTGATGATTTTCACAGAAATCTTGATGATTTTCACAAAGTAACCCAATTTTATTGGTTAACATGAGCTTGCAGCCATAACAATGGGTGGCAGTAATTTAGCATAGTAATGTAAGTTACTGAAATCAGTCACAAATTTAGATTAATTTAGCATTTTTAAGCTGCTAGGTTCTTCACTGATTTGTGCAGACTGACAGCATAGTATCTATGTGGCGTTTGAAGCTTGATACTGACTCATATTAATGTGTCTGGTTTACTATATTCTGGTTTACTTGATGAGACTCACTTTGTTTGGGCAATATATTCTGTCACATCATTTAACTATTGCTTATTATAAGAAGAAATGAATTGCTTAGTACATGAGCATCTTGATTTTAATAGTCTGCTTTCCGATTGCATTAGTTAGTGGATGCTTCAACTTTGAAAAAGGAAGTTGCTGAAGGTGTAGACTTGATGGTTGTAAGGGAACTCACAGGAGGTTAGTGTGGTCTCACTAATATCACATCGTCTAAATTGCCCCATAGATTCCCTTATTTTTTATTCACACATTTTTCCAAAAACATCACGTTTCTTTCAAATTAGCCTTGTCAAACAAGCTATTAAAATTTTTAGGGTGATTATTTGTTTTTAATTTCTTAATAGCATGGTCTCTCTGCTGCTAGGTATTTATTTTGGCAAACCAAGGGGCTTTAGCACAAATGACAACGGCGACGAACTTGGGTTCAACACTGAGGTGTATGCAGCCCATGAGGTATTCATCCATTGACCTTTCTCCTACTACCACAGTCTTGCCACTGTCGACGGACTGTTGAAACAAAAATCCCGACCATCATCTTTTTCCGCTTTCTTTGTCTGAAGATTATTATATTTTGGGGCTTCTTGGGGTTATGTACTTCCCAAAACTATACTACAATTAGCTCAGCACGTGTTTCACTCTTTACCATTTTACGTAAAAAATATTACTGTATCAGATTGATCGCATTGCTCGTGTTGCATTTCAAACTGCTCAAAAACGTTGTGGTAAACTCTGTTCTGTTGACAAAGCTAATGTCTTGGAGGTAATGTACCAAGAACTTTACTTTCTACTCACATTTGCTCCATGAATTTATCTTCCAAGTTCTTCATTTCATTTCTACATAGTCATGAGTATGGATCATGTAGTTGCTAATCGAAATTCTTACCCTTTTTTTTTACTCCTTTTTTATTTTTTATTTTTATAAATCCTCTGTATGACCAGTCGTCCATGCTATGGCGGAAAAGAGTTACACAGCTAGCCTCGGAGTATCCTGATGTTGAACTTTCACACATGTATGTTGACAATGCTGCCATGCAACTTGTTCGAAATCCAAAACAGGTTTTGTTTGTAGATTGTTTTCTGTGGTTTTAGCATCTCAAGTGAACGATAATGAACCTAAATTAAACCTCAAATTTCTGATATTTCAGTTCGATACAATAGTAACAAACAATATATTTGGCGATATTCTATCGGATGAAGCCTCAATGATTACAGGAAGTATTGGAATGCTCCCATCTGCTAGTCTAGGTGAATCGGTACGA
Source organism: Jasminum sambac (assembly GCA_018223645.1). Taxonomy (NCBI): domain Eukaryota; kingdom Viridiplantae; phylum Streptophyta; class Magnoliopsida; order Lamiales; family Oleaceae; genus Jasminum; species Jasminum sambac. Next base: position 31,783,730 of record CP073649.1, read on the forward strand.
ATGAATTGATAATCTTTAAAATTTATTTCACATTTCCGTGTATGAATATATTTTTATCATTTTCTTATATGGTTTTGTTTGTTTATTTGGTTGACTAGGGACCTGGATTGTTTGAACCAATACACGGCTCGGCTCCTGATATAGCTGGGCAGGTTGATCCAAACAGCTCTATTACTTGACAACTTTTTTTTTTTACTGAATATGTACTGTGCTTGCAAATACTAGGACGAAATCATAGTTTTTGATATTGTGATTAAAAATTTGAACAATTTAGGACAAGGCAAATCCTTTGGCAACATTACTTAGTGCTGCCATGCTTCTGAAATATGGGCTGGGAGAGGAGAAGGCTGCACAGAGGATCGAAGCTGCTGTTTTGGATACTTTAAATAGAGGGTTTCGCACGGGTGACATACACTCGCCTGGTCTGGTACGTCCATTGCTAACTACACTTCTCAGTTACTAATTAGTTATTAATTTTCCTTCTTTCATCACGATGGAAATTAATCTTTTACTGGATTCTTGCAAAATGAAATAGGGTCATTCTTTGCAACCTAATTACGTCGTTAGTCATCTTTCTTCATCCACGTATACCTCGCCCGAGTTTGCTAAAAATTCTATTACAATTAAGTCAAATGCAAATTTTAATTTCGCCCATTCACAAATACTATTCAGATTAAGAACTAGCTTGTAGCAACACTCAGTCTCATATCACTTAATTTCTTCAGAATCTGGTGGGATGCAAAGAGATGGGCGAACAAGTGTTGAAGTCGATCGATAGTGCAGTCCCGACCATCGTATAAAATCTGCGGCAAGGTATTCTCTAGGGCCAATTTCCTTTTCAAGCAGCGGATGAAAGATCAAGTTTTTGCAAATTTCTGAAGTTTCTGTGAAGATTTGGATGCAGTTTGTTAGCTATGAGATACTTGTTCGGGGGAAGAGGTTGCTACCATGACAAGATACGTTATTTACTTCGTTGTAACATTGAAATATTAATTAATAAGATGGCTGTCACTTTCTTCTAAATTATTCAGCTGCTATTTTTTTTTAAGTGTAATAATTGCAATTTTAATTCCTTTTTAATAAAATGTTCTTTTTTTTATTAAATTAATCATTGACCAACAACAGTAATTAAAACGCTTAATCAACGTCAAAGTCACAACGTGCAAATTTTAGTTGGACGGACGGTAATACATAATTTATTTGCCAAAATTTTAGGAGATTATTTGGCACAAGTGAGAGTTATCTTCACAATCATTTTCTATCCCACAAAAGTCAACATACTTCACAAGGGGTGAAATTGACTAACTCTAATAACTTACCCTATCCATTATAATTTTTATTAATTTTTATCTCTTTTTACTTTCAACCACTCATTCAATTATTTAATATATATCTTTTTAAAATTTCAACCACACATTCAATACTTAAATAAAATAAAATAAAATAAAATTTATCACCCAAGGAGTAAGGCCTAAATATGCATTTTAAATTGATATTCATTACTGACATTTTGATACATTAATTTTTCATTGGTAATGAAGAAATTTTTTATTGGTGATAGAGAAATGTTCTAATATAAATCTTTATCATTCAGTCAAAATATGCAAAACAAATCGTACCAGTGAGAAATGTAAAATTGAAATGGACTCGATGAAATTTATTGATTGCCAAAGTCCTATCTGATAGGGGTTGTTGGACAACCTGAAGCACACTCGGCAGTCTCTGCAAACTCTCCTCTATTGACCGTTGATCGTAAACCTTATTGCCGTGTGCTGATTTTTCTCATGTTGTTCACCTGAGACATCTACTGGGTTTTAGCGTTATAGACATACAGATAATTTAATAATTGTTTTGATGATAAGTATCCGGTAGCTTCAATTGTCAACGGTATTCATTTCTGGGTGAAAGATAAGAAGGGGGATTTCGTTGTTATTTTTGGGGTAAAAAGATTAAGGATGAAACCTTTTGTGTTATTCAAGGTTTTAGAATTGGCTGTTTTGCTGTCTTTGCTGTTTATGTGTGTTTTGAGCGCTAAGGTATGTACTAATGGCGGAGTTTCATCCCACACGCTTCGTTATGAACTGCTATACTCAAAGAATGAATCTTTGAAAGAAGAACATCTTGCCCATTTGCATTTAATTCCAGGTGATGATTATGCTTGGTCCAAATTGATTCCTAGGAAGATGTTGAGGGAGGAGGATGAGTTTCGTTGGAATATGATGTACAGAAAAATGAAGATGATTGATGGGGTTAAACAATTTGTGGGTAATTTCCTCAAGGAAGTTTCATTGCATGATGTGAGATTGGATCCCAATTCATTCCATGGTCAAGCGCAGCAGACTAATTTAGATTATCTTTTGATGTTGGATGTTGATAGATTGGTTTGGAGTTTCAGAAAAACAGCTGGTTTGGATACTCCGAGCATCCCGTACGGGGGTTGGGAGGCTCCAGATATTGAGCTTCGGGGTCATTTTGTCGGTTAGTATCATTTGCAACATGTCCTGTTTGATTAATGTTCGAATTGAGATTTGTTGTCTTATTGGGTGTCTCATTCAATCAGAATGCTACACATACATAACAAGGTGTAGAGTCTAGATGTTGAGTATTCTAATCGGATGAAACAACTAATGGGACAGCCAAAGGAACAACAAATGTGGATATTTAATGTTACAATTTAGGTGCTAGAAATTTCATGTTTGTTGCTAGAATTTCGTGATTTTTAATGATGCTTATGAGTTAAATTGTTGAACTCAATGAAGGGCACTACATGAGTGCATCTGCCAAAATGTGGGCTAGCACGCATAACGATGGTATCAAACAGAAAATGTCTTTGGTGGTTTCGATCTTATCGGAGTGCCAGATGAAAATGGCGACGGGGTATCTTTCGGCATTTCCGTCAGAGCTGTTCGACCGGTTTGAGTCTTTGCAACAAGTGTGGGCACCATATTATACGATTCACAAGGTAAAGATTGATATTAGTATTCATTGTATAGCCACTAATGGTTACTAACCTCGTTTGTGAAACATTTGCAGATAATGGCAGGTCTTTTGGATCAGTATGTATTTGCCGGTAATGCTCAAGCTTTGAATATGGCGACATGGATGGCTAATTACTTCTACAACCGTGTGCATAAAGTAATATTGAAGTATACCATTGAAAGACACTGGTCATCGCTCAATGAAGAAACGGGGGGCATGAACGATGTTTTGTATCAATTATACAGCATAACGGTCAGCATGCCACATTTACATTCATAGTCTCATTTCCTGATGATAAATCTTTGGTGGGCTTCTTTTGTATATCTGCAATTAACTCTAAAATGACAAAATAAGCAAAACCCAAGAAATGATTATTATCAAGAAATTGAATTACAAAAGTGTTATTTGATTATTTATCTCGACTCACCCCTATGCATTTTTGGGAATTCCACAGGGCGATCAAAAGCATTTATTATTGGCCCACTTATTTGACAAACCGTGCTTTCTAGGATTGCTAGCAATGAAGGTAGCATTGAGTTATAAGTTCCAAATGCTTTCATGTTGTGTTATTATCTCTTATAATTCGAGATAGTAGATTCTAAACAGAGAATTAAGCCTAAGCCCGGTATATGTATAACTTCTATATACCGTATTTCTAATATTCATTAAATCTTACTTTTTACTTAATAGGCGGATGATATATCTGGTTTCCATTCCAATACTCATATTCCTATTGTCATTGGATCCCAAGCACGATACGAAATTACTGGCGACCCACTCTATAAGGTAAAGATTTCTTATTGTTTTCTATGGCTTAGCTGTCAGTTCATAGTGTGCTGATGCTCAAGTTTTAGTAACAATAATATGAATTTGAAAATATTTCGTCTTTAGAACTTAACTTATATTGCTACATTGCCTACCAGGAAATAGGATCATTCTTCATGGATATAGTTAATTCGTCTCACAGCTATGCAACTGGAGGAACATCAGTTAGCGAGTTCTGGTAGAAACCTTAATATATACAAAGGAGATTTTTTTACAGTCCCAAATATTGTCATCAAGCTTAATTGCTAATGCAACTGGCCTATAATGAATTGTCACCGTGCCTACTAAATTGCTTTTTTCCTCACCAATTATCATGCCACCTTTTTGATTTGTCTGTAGGTCAGATCCAAAGCGATTAGCAGATACTCTAGAAACCGAGAATGAAGAATCTTGTACAACCTATAACATGCTCAAGGTATGTATATATATATTTTGTACTTTTGATTATTTAAGACTTCAAAAATGTGGGGCTCTTATTTAGCGTGGTTGTAGCTAAACTTTTATTTTGCTAAAAATCAACTTTCGTTGAATAGTGATGTGAACCACGAGCTGTATGGATAATGAGTAGTCATTATTGATGTGTGGTTAAGATTAAAATTTAACTTCGTTCGACTGGGTAGCAAAAGTTAATTTTTAGATAGAAAATAAAATAAATAAATAAATGTTAAAAATAACACATGCTTAAACTTTGATGAGTATTTTTTCCTTGACTCATAATACATGTTCATTGCTGATAGTGCTATGAACCTTGATCATATAGGTTTCTCGTTACCTGTTTAGATGGACCAAAGAAACGGCGTATGCAGATTATTATGAACGAGCTCTCACGAACGGTGTTCTTGGAATACAAAGAGGAAAAGATCCCGGAGTGATGATCTACATGCTTCCACTACACCGGGTTCCTCCAAGGCTCGAAGCTACCATGGATGGGGAACACAATTTAACTCCTTTTGGTGTTGTTATGGAACTGGTGTGTGCATTTATCGTTAGTATTGACAACCTCATTTTCTTAAGTTGCCCAAATTTTATAATATATGGGTTTTTCAGAAATATCCCAATTTTTCGGAGGTCCCAATCTGCGCCATAGAACTGTTTTAACATATTTTCTGTCCTTTTGTGCTGCAGGAATTGAATCATTTTCAAAATTAGGCGATTCAATATACTTCGAAGAAGAGGGAAAGGATCCAGGGCTGTACATCATTCAGTATATCCCTAGCTCCTTCAATTGGAAATCTGGACAAGTTTTCCTAATTCTAAGCGTTCAACCTGTCGTTTCATGGGATCAGCGTCTTCAAGTAACGTTGACAATATTCAGAAACCAGGTATCTGTTGTCTATGATTTATTTCCTTGTATGAAAAACATCTTATAATAATTTCTTTTGATGGTCTATGCATAATGCAGCATGGAGGAAAATTATCTACCTTGAATTTGAGGATACCTTCATGGTGTTCGACTGGTGCAAAGGCGTTGTTAAATGATCAATATTTGTCCATGCCAGAGCCAGGTTTGAGCCTCGCCTCTCTCCTTAAGAGTGTGTTATTCATGTTTTTTTCCTTAACTTGGATATAAAACTAACTTCAGTTTTCACCATTTTGCTTGTACTCAATGCAGGCAAATTTCTAACAATTACTAGAAGTTGGATCTCGGGAGACAAAATCAAGCTAGAGCTCCCCATGACTCTTAGAACCGAGCCCATTAAAGGTATAATTTATCAATGCTCATACAAACATCATGATATAATGGGCATAAGGGATCACAATTTAGTGAATAATGTCATTTCCAATGCTTTCCATTTTTCGTCGGCATTTCATATACAAAGTGATTCGTTCTTGCATTGAATCTGAAAAACTCATTTAAACGACATTTTCAGACGACCGGGCGGCATATTCGTCTATTCAGGCATTTCTCTACGGGCCCTACCTTCTTGCTGGACTGTCGACTGGTGACTGGCATGTTAAAATTGAGTCACCTACTTCTCTTTCCAATTTTCTCTGTCCAGTTCCCGCTAATCACAATTCTCACTTGATCACCATTGCGCAAGAATTGGGTAACTCCACATTTGTCCTCACAAATTCCAGTGGACTAATAAAAGCAGAGACGTTTCCAAAATCTGGAACTGACTCTGCCCTTCGTGCTACATTTAGAGTCATCTTGAAGGACTCTGAAAGTAAAATTCTTTCTTCGGCAAAAGATGCTATAGGAAACTTAGTCATGCTAGAGCCGATAGATTATCCGGGCATGCGTGTGTTTTATCGTGGGGTCGGTGAAGAACTTGTAGTTTCAGAGCCCTCACCATACGATAGAAAACAATCGTACGGCTTCTATTTGGTTGCTGGATTGGACGGTAAAGATGGAACAGTTTCATTGCAGTCTGAAGATCAGCCTGGATGTTTTATTTATAGTGGCCTCGATTACGTTTTTGGTGTAAGTACCAAGCTTAACTGCTATTCGGGTTTCTTGGATGCTGGATTTCGACAGGCTACTAGCTTTACATTGATCGATGGAATAAGCAAATATCATCCTATTAGCTTTGTGGCTAAAGGGGCAAACAGGAACTTTCTTCTTGCTCCGTTACTAAGCCTCAGGGACGAATCGTACACTGCGTATTTCAATATTACGTCATAGATTTGGATATAAGAACTTGTAAATTCTTCAGGAAATAAATAAAGAACAAAAAGGGTGTTTGGTTTCTTCAAGTGTTCTAAGGTTAAGACCTCATCAAATTGAATCATGTTACTCTATCGTCCAAGTACGCTTAACTCTTATCTGCATTAGTGCCAAGGTAAGTATTTAGGTTTTTTTTTTTTTTTTTTGCCCCCTATATATCGCTAAAATAATTGTGTTGTGAATAATAGACATGCCTTGACTTGGTCGACTTGCGTGAAAAGTTGCATTATTGATCAAAGATGGGTTTTTTTTTTTTTTCTCTTGTGGGGTTAAGTTCTTTTGTGTTCTCTTATTTTTGCTGAACTTGCTATACCCATTTGGCACATGGCTTGCTTCTCTTTTAGATAAAAGGCCAATTCTTTGCTTTAATAGATTGTATGGTATGCTTGCCATGTCAAAAGAGAACGAGTGTGGATCATTGTTGATGTAGATTGATGCTTTGAGATTTGTGACTTTGTGAGCTCATTTTAAGACATTGATTGGAGTGTCAATGGGTTGGATACTCATTTACGACGAACCCACTCAGGTTAGGAGTGATCCTAATGCGAAAAACCTATCGAGTAGATATCAACTAAGTCATTGTGTTCTCTCTCGATCAATTTTGATTTGAGATGGAATAGTTTAAATAACCACTTACTGCTATCCAACATAGAAAACATATTATTACTATTTGTAATAATTTAAAAGAGTATTCAAGTCTTGTCGTTGTAATTTTATGAAAAATGTTAACTTATTAAGCTTCTCTGAAAAGGCAAATTTGACATGGATATATTTTAATTCGCGGTTTCTTTTATAGAATATGAGATTGAAATTGAATTGAGAAGAAACCAGATTTGGAAGTTGGAAATTGATGCGAAGTGTAACAATGACTTGGAGGACCTCTATTTCATTCATAACCTATTTAATGGAGGGCCGCAAATAGTTTCACGTGTACTGAGGTGTGTGTTGTCTGGTTTTTGATTGATTGACAACTGCCAAATTGTGACATATAATGCAGTCTAGAGGCAATCTACTTTTTATGAACCCATGCACAAGATGGGCATGATCTTGTATAAATTCTTTGATTGTGACACATGTTGGCCAATTGGACTGTGTATTACTCTCTCAAACATGAGATTTAGGATAGACAATTATTATGAAATTATTTGAAAGATTTCACGTCGAAGTGATCATTTGCAGAATCAATTTCTTATCGACTCTGAATGATTGACTGGTGTGATAAAATCGTGTATAGTCTGATTCCTAAAGCCTTGTTCTATTTGGTGTTAACCAAATCCGCACGCAATTCCGTATACCTCATATTCATTTTCAACCACACACACATTTCCCAAAATAATATTAACCACACATTTTTACACGGAATACCGCGCGGAACAACTAAACCCCCAATCAAACAAGGCCTAAATAAACATAAATTTAACTGTAAATTGTCTTAAAAACAAAAAAAAAAAAAAGAAAACGAAAAACTATCCAAACTTAATAATAACGTTGATTTGTCCAATGAGTTTAGTGTAGTGGTAAGATATCCCTTTACCGGTTTGTCCCGAGTTCGAGATACCACATCCCACCCATATGATATCCAATTTATATTAAAAAATTAACATTTATTTTCACGAAATATCAAATTTATCCATCAAACTAAGTATACACCCTCGAGCCATAGAAAATCACAAATTAAAGGCCCGCAAATGATCAACTACATATGTGATATATTCATTCATAATCTCAAATATCGGAAATTTGATTAAGCTTAATTAAAAGTAAGTAGCTTATAAGTAAACTTTAAACTTATAATAAAACTTGTGCATCTAACAAGGTCTAAGTGGCTTCCCACACAGACAGTCATTGAAATTAAACGACGACGCTTCAAGATGATCAGATGGAGATCCCGACGGGATCGGCCCGCAAAGATGATTATGGCTTACATCAAGATGGCCAATATAAGATGCCGAAGAAATTGATTTAGGAATTCTTCCCTTTAGCCTATTGAACGATAAATCAATCACCATGAAATACGATCCCGGCCCGAATGCATCCGGTATATAGCCCTCAAGCCCGTTTCTGCTCAAGTTCAATATGCTAATCCCAGAATTAATCAATGTAGGAGGAATTGGACCAGATATCAAATTTCCGTCGAGATTTAATGTTGCCAGAACTGCCATTTTGCCTAGTGATTCTGGTATCCGCCCGGAGAGTTGGTTCAACGAAAGATCTAAATCGGAGAGTCGATAAATGTAGGATATCGAGAATGGTATCGGCCCATTTAGTTTGTTCTTGCTAAGTAAAGCCCGACTTAACATTCTTAATTTGCCGAAATTTCTCGGGATTGTACCTGTCGAAAATAATAATATTTAAATGAATGTTATATCAGCACGTCCACACGAAATGTGTGGATAATAATGAATCGATGATGTGAAATATTTAGTTAATATTGATGTTTGATTTTGATTTTTAATAATATATAATTTTTAGATTTAAAAAAAAAGAAGAGATTATTAAACTGAAATCACGAATTTACCTTCGGATAGTCCAAAATATTAGATATTTATCTATATGACTGATGACTGATCAATATTTTATTTGTAATGTAGAATAGAGTACTAAGAATCTTTTTCACCCTTATAGACCAATAGACAATTAAAAGCAATATTCATTTATTGAAGATCGTAATATTCAAAGAAAGATAAATGGTACCTGAAATTTTGTTGGATCGGAGATCTAGATGCATTAAAGAAGATAAATTGGTGAGTGATCTCGGAATGGTGCCGGAGAGTTGATTGTCGGCGACATTCAACACGGTGAGACGACTCAATCTGCCGATATCCGCGGGGATTTCTCCGGTGAGCTGGTTTCCGATCAAGTCAATAATTCGAAGAAACGGCAATGAAGAAATACACGGCGGTATAGGTCCCGAAATGCCCTTCCAATCAGCGATTGTGAGGCTCGATAGTCTAGTGAGTTTACAAATCGCCGGCGAGATTATTCCGGTCATATAACCAGTCCGGTGGGCTTTTTCGAAGATAGGATCCTCCGATTCTCCTCGCAGGTTAATGTCGGCGACTCGGTGAGTCTCCGGGTCACAGCTCACTCCGTACCAGTTGTGGCAACAGTCATTGCCCGTCCAGGAGTTGAAAATGCCCAAGTAGGGCTCGTGGAGGGCAGCCTTGAAGGCCAGTAGAGCTGCCCGGTCCGACGGCGGGCAGGCATTAGATACAGAACTCAGTGTAAGCAATACAGCTGTTACATAAAAAATGGTCGTAAATCTAAATCCCATTGTGTTCACGTATCTATCGATTTCTCTCTCTAAAACTAGAAAATCAGTACTCTGTTTCTCACTCTTACTCTAGAACTCAGTATTGCATGTGGAGTGTTCACTGTGGTATGTCATGCAGGCTGGAGAATGGGCTGGCAACGGATATTTATCGGTGGAAAACTCTCTGACAAATTTACCCCTCACGTGTGGTGTATAGCCATGGGTATACAAGTCAACGTGGTTAGGGGATAAGGTTGAAACTGGAAACTCAAAATAGACATATATGGTCCGATCATGCTACAAGTACATAGAGAATTACATAAATAATAATATAATTAGGTAAAATAATTATATCACTCTTACTCTTTCAAATAAAATATTACACAATTATTAAGGGTATTATAAGACTTTCGCCTCTAATATGTCACATATTATAACAAGTACTATGTATGTTTAGCATTATTGATAAGTATTTTATTGATGTTTATTTTATAGTTTTTATAAGTAATTTAGAGTGTTTATTATGTCTAATTTTGTCTATTTTTAGGTAAAAGACCAACATGAATGGACGACATTGCGAAGAAGTGAAAAGAGGCAAAAAAGGACCAAAAGTGGTGAAAAATGGAAAGCGAGGACCAAAAGGGACAAAGCCGAAAGTCAAAGGACCTTGCCTGCAAATATGATACGGCCGTAACAAGAACGCCATACGGCCATAACCCACGAGCTGAAGAAACGCAAAAATTACCCGAGAGAGTGATGCGGCCGTCTCAGAATGACATACGGCCGTATCGGGATGACTTACGGCCGTAACAAAGATTAGTTACGGCTGTAACCTTGAGACAGAGCGCAGAAAATTAACAGAAAGATCGTTACGGCCGTAAGACCTAGGAGATACGGCCGTAACCCCTGCAACCTGAATTTTCCTAATTTAACTAGGAATCATATTTTTGGTCAGTTTTGGGTTACTTGGTGCACATGAATTTGAGGGCTTTTAGGGACCTATTGAAGCCTATAAAAAGGGATCGAAGCCACAAAAATAGGGGAGCTTGGAAGGAGTTTTTGGACGGACTTCTTGGAGAGAAGTAGATTGAAGAGAATTGCAAGGATTTAAAGGAGATTGAGATTTAACGTATTACCTTACTATCTTCTAGATCCGGTAATGAACTTCTTTAATTCTTTTGTTGCTTTATTATTTACTATGAACAACTAAATTTATTAGTTGGGATGAACGATGTAATTTAGTTTGATTATTTGATTTTTAACTCTCAATTTCTTGCGCTTTTTAATATATGTATTGATTTTACTTCTACGTTTAATTCATGATTTAACTGATCACTAAATCATTGATTTGTGAATTTTAACAAACCGAGAGGTAAGTTAAATATTTAGACCACGCAGTAAAATTCGGCAATTTACATAAGAGTTAGAAATAGACTTTTATAATTGTTGTGATCCCACGTGACAGGTGGACATTTATGAATTCCTACGTGCGTTAATGCATTTAATTAAGGGTTATCCAGACTATACATAGAGATATGGTAGTTGA